>CM056581.1:14625000-19460000 GCA_029721435.1 Gymnothorax reevesii
TGACAGCCGTTGATAGCTTCCTCTTTCTGCCACACCCTGGAACTGTAGCTGCTCTTCCTTTAACTCTGCACTTGCGAACTATGCTTCCAACTGTATCTTTACAAACATTCAGTGTCTGTGCTTCCTTTTTGTATCCTTCTCCTTGTTTGTGCCAGGCAGTGATCTCCTCTCTTCGCTTTTTGGAATTTCTGTTGAAAGCCATATTTCTGATGTGCAATGAAATGTCACTGTTAACAAACCCCTAGTGAGTGCAAGTATTTGATGTGTTTTATCTCAAGCAAACCTGATGCACCTAATTAAGCTCGTGATTAGCTGTTTTAGGTCTGCTTGAGACAATACCTGACTTGCGAATATGTTCATACGACGGATTCTATTCAGGGGGTTGAATAATTTTAAGACTGCAGTAGTCATTAAAAGTGGCATTTTGAGTTAAGTTTGGAGAAACCACTTGTAATATTAGTTGTGGTGAGCTATTTAAAATGTTTCACTTTAATCTGTTCATCACAAACCACGGAAAGTTTGTAAATTTTTCCAGTAGACCCAATTTGCAATGGGGGTTGAATCATTTTGATTGCCACTGTATGTTGCAAGAATCAAAATTGAGATGAGTAAATCAATAAAATTAATGTGTTCTAGCATAAAATATTTACTTTTATTTTGTGTTCAAATTTATACAGGGCAAGGATAAACAACAAATCACTGCTTTCGTTTGCTATTTTAATGTTCACCTTAAAATGCATGCAGAACATATGGGTGACCTGGACCATGAAGAGGGCCACTGAGGATCATGGGATATTTATGCTTCACGCCCTCCTTTTGTATTTTCAGGGTTCACACATAAGAAGAAGAAGATTGTGAAGAAAAGACAAAGGTTAATCGTACATTTACTTGTAGTTATTTGCAATAGTTATCAATGCTGTGGAGTAATATCATCAACATAATATAATTAATAAAATGTAACAGTAAATTCATTTGTGAAGCAAATTTGCTGTATATTTTTGAATAGTTGTGTTGGGCAAAACATGGACTAAGACTGTTGCCCGCAAGATGGGTCTACATAACGTGAGATGGCGCCCAACCACATATGGACAGGGCCGGCACCTGGGCTTGACTCCCACCGTGCCCCTTGTTTTCAGTCTTCTCTCTGGAGAAATGAGTCATGTCTTCTCCGCCCTTTTTACAAGAAGACCTAACACAGCACTCAGCACTGCCCTGGACAGAATAGTATCTGACTAACTTCCTGTGTTTTGTTTCATCTCTTTGCATCAGTGAGTTCACTGAGATTTTGCGATGCGAGTGCATGAATGTGTGTGTGTGTGTGTGTGTGTGTGTGTGTGTGTGTGTGTGTGTGTGTGTGTGCGTGCGTGCGTGTTATTCAACGGACAGTAAAGAAATGACATGTAAAATTAGTTCTGTAATAGTGCTTGCACGATGGTGTATTCAACATCAAACAGTGCCTGCTTTTTACAACCTCAATTCTGAAATAGTTGGGAAAAAGTATGAACTGTGAATAAAATCAAAATGCAATGACTTTCAAATCACACCAGCCAGTATTTTATTCACAATAGAACAGAGATAACACACCAAATGTTGAAACTGAGTAATTTTACAATTTTATCCACAAAATGAGCTCATTTCAAATTTGATGGTTGCTACAGGTCTTAAAAAAGTTGGGACAGGGACCTGTTTACCTTGGTGAGCATCCCCTCTCTTTTTTAACACGGAGTGGAGGTGTCTGGGCATTGAGGAGACAAGTTTCTTCAGTTTAGCTATTGAAATTTGATCCCACTCTTGTTAAATACAGGCTTCCAGCTGCTGGAGAGTTTTGAGTCTCCTCTGACGGACTTTACATTTAATTATGCACCAAATGTTCTCAATCGATGAAAGATCAGGACTGCAGGGAAGCCAGTTCAGCACACAGACTCTCTACTACGAAGCCACGCTGTTGTAATAGCTGCAGTATGTGGTTTTGCATTGTCCTGCTAAAATACACAAGGCCTTCCCTTAGATGTCGTGTGGAGGGGAACATATGTTGTTCTAAAACCATTATATACCTTTCAGCATTCATGGTGCTTTTTAAAACATGCAAGTGTCCCACACCATATGTACTAATGCATCCCCATACCATCAGAGATGCTGGCTTTTGAACTGAACGCTGATAACAGGAGGGGTGGTCTTTCTCCTCTTTAGCCCGGAGGACACGATGCCCATGATTTCCAACAAGAATGTCAAATTTGGACTCGTCTGACACAGGACACTTTGCCACTTTGCTACAGTCCATTTTAAATGAGCCTTGGCCCACAGAATACAGCGGCACTTCTGGATCATGCTCAACAATGGCTTTCTTTTTGCATGATACAGTTTTAGGTGGCATCTGTGGATGGCACGGCAGACTGTGTTTACAGACAGTGGTTTCTTGAAGTATTCCTGGGCCCATTTAGTAATGTCAATGACAGAATCATGCTGGTGAGTGATGCTGTGGCGTCTGAGGGCCCGAAGATCACGGGCATCCAGTAAAGGTCTTCGGCCTTGTCCCTTATGCACAGAGATTTTTCCAGTTTCTCTGAATCTTTTGATGATGTTATGCACTGTTGATGATGAGACCTTCAAAGCCTTTTTGCAATTTGGCATTGAGGAACAATGTTTTTAAAGTAATCCACAATTTTTTTTACGCAAGCCTTCACAGGTTGGTGAGCCTCTGGCCATCTTTACTTCTGAGAGACTCTCAGAACTCTCTCGAAGACATCCCTTTTATAGCCAATCATGCTACGCACCCGATGCCAGTTAACTTAATTACTTGCAAAATATTCTTTCAGCTGATTCTCTTATATATTAAATGTTTTTTCAGCCCTTTTTTGCCTGCGTACCAACTTTTTTGAGACCTGTTGCAGCCAGAAAATTTGAAATAAGCTCATTTTGTGGATAAAAATGTGAAATGTCTCAGTTTCAACATTTGAAATGTTATCTATGTTCTATTGTAAATAACATTGGATCATGTGATCTGAAAGTCAGTGCATTTTGATTTTATTCACAATTTGCACTTCGTCCCAACTATTTCGGAATTTGGGTTGTATATATTATTTATCATAGTTGCACAGTTTTTTATTGGCTGATAAGGAGCTAATGCACCTGATATACAGATATACAACTGCTGAAATTTGGTCTGAGTAAACATTCCCTTTCTCAGGTCAGATAGGATTACTCCTTCATTTGAAGAATATAAAATGTCAGAATAATAGTTGAGAAGATGGTTTATTTTGGCGATTATTTCTTTTATCACATTTCCAGGGGGCGAGACATTTACATACGCTTAGTAAGTATTTGGTTATATTTCCTTTAAATTGTTAAGCTTGGGTCAAATATCTCAGGTAGCCTTGCTCAAGGTGCTTACAAAACATTGAGGGAGTTTTGGCCCATTCCTCCTGACAGAACTGGAGTAACTGAGTCAGGTTTGTAGGCCTCCTTGCTCTCACATGCTTCTTCAGTTCCGGACACAAATATTCAATTGGAATGAGGTCAGGCCTTTGCGATGGCCACTCCAAAACCTTGACATTGCTGTCCTTCAACCATTTTGCCACAACTTTGACAGTTTGCTTAGAATCATTGTCCTTTTGGAAGACCCAGTTGTAACCAAGCATTAACATCCTGGCTAATGTCTTGAGATGTTGCTTCAATCAGTCCAAGTAAAGTTATTTCCTCGCAAAGCTATTTATTTTGTGAAGTGCACCAGTCCCTCTCGCTCAAAAGCACCCCTGCAACATGGAAAATTTGGTATGGTAACTCACTATGACCCATAGAGGTGCACTGTCAGGATTTCTGCCGGATTTGACATTTGACCTTAGCTCTGTGACCTTGACCCTGGAAATCTTGTCTGGGTCAGTACTCGGCAACTAATTATCGCAGCTGCACCAAATTTGGTGAAGTAATTCACTATGACCCATAAATGTGCACCCTCAGGATTTTTGCTGGATTTGACATTTGACCTTAGCTCTGTGACCTTGACCCTGGAAATCTTGTCTGGGTCAGTACTCGGCAACTAATTATCGCAGCTGCACCAAATTTGGTGAAGTAATTCACTATGACCCATAAATGTGCACCCTCAGGATTTTTGCTGGATTTGACATTTGACCTTAGCACTGTGACCTTGACTCTGGAAATCTTGTCCGGGTGACATTGTCCAGGCCAGTACTCAGCAACTAATGATTGCAGCTTCACCAAATTTGGTCTGATAACTCACTATGACTCATAAATGTGCAAAGTCAGGTTTTTTGCTGGATTTGACCTTTGACCTTAGCACTGTGACCTTGACCCTAGAAATCTTGTCCGGGTCAGTACTCGGCAACTAATGATCATAGCTTCACCAAATTTGGTATGATAACTCACTGTGACACATGGATCTGCAAGGTCATGTTTTTGCTGGATTTCACCTTTGACCTTAGCGCTGTGACCTTGAGGCAGGAAATCTTGTCCGGGCCAAAGGGTATTCAGCAACGCGTTATGTTTCTATTTGCCTACTATTGTTTGTACAAATGAATGAGGTACCTTTAGGCATTGGGAAAATACTCCTCAGCAGGAACCAGATCTGCAGAGGCACACAATTTTATTCTGAGATCTTTTATATCTCCATGGAAATACATCCTGCAATTGACTCAAATTACGTTATTGAACCGAAGAGAAGCTTGCAAAGCTGCAACAAAAATTAATAGAATTTTGGAAGGCACAGTCAGCTTATAGTATGTAAACTTTTGGCCCACTGGAACTATGATATGCTAAATTATAAGTGAAATTATGTCTGTATTCAATTGTTTGAGAAATTACTTGTGTCATGCGCCACGTAAATGTCCTATCCCACTAGCAAAAACAATAGTTTGTTTGTGTGAAATAAGTGGTGCGGGAAAAAAGTTTTAATGACCTCGTCGTAAGTGTATGTAAACTTATGACTGCAACTGAATGTGCTTTTATTAGGGTCTTAGCATTACATGCATTGGCTGAGAAACCATTTTCAGCCGTTCCTCAATACAGTGCGGTCCAAGTGGAAAGAACAGTAACTTTGTGTTTCCATTTCCAGTACTGATTATTTTATTGTCTGAAAAGAGTATTCCTGACTGGCAAAGCTTTGGAAAGAAAGATGAACAGAGCAAGTATGCAGCTGCACATGATACAAAGCATCAGGATTACCTTTGAAGCACGGGGAACACGTAGGGGGAAATTTAGGTATTATACTGGATAAACACATTATTGTACAAAACAGTACAAAACTGTTTCTGAGCCAATTCCTGCAAAGCGGAGACTCCAATCCCTCTGAGAGCAGCGCCGTCCTCGGGCTGATAACGTAAACCTGTAACACATATGGCTGCCACTGGAACTGGCTCACTTCATTTCACTGGTGATGTGAGAGCTGATGGCAGCAACAGGATGAATTCTGAGGTAAACTGAAGTCTTTTTCTGTTCTGATCCAATTTAACCCTCTCCAGCCCAATTTATTAATTTGAGATATGAAAAATCTTTCATTTATGGAGACTAGTTCTCATACACTAGTGGCTGCAGGTGGAAGTAACGGTTGTATTTTGCAATACTGAGCTGGAAGGGTAACTTTATCAAACCATTTCCCATCTGGCCTTTATATTTTATAATCAGTCATCAATTGATTTATTGTTGCAAATTTGCAACATGAGCCTGGAGAGGGTTAATCTCTCCCAAACCATTGCAAAAACAAGTGTTTGCAAGACACTGGATGACTCCAATTACACTGCTAAAGTGCAACAATACTTTTCGGGTGGAATTTTGTTGACTGGCCAAGTCTGTCACCTGACCTGAATCAAACAGAACTTGTTTTTCACTTCCTGAAGATGAGACAGACGGCAAATATCCCCTGAGATAAACAACAATTGAAAACAAATGTATTACAGGCCTGGTAGTGCCTGGCATCGCCTGGTAAGATATGGATAGACTGATAATGTCTATGGGTCACAGATTCAGGCAGCCATTATAACACTTTGTGCGACCAAGCACTGCAAATGGTTACTTCATTTAAGATTATGTCCAATGAATATGTACGTATAATCGGCAGCCACATTAATGTACATGTGCAAGTAAAATCGAATTTTTGTGACTTTGACCTTTGATTGATCATTGGTGCCAGACAGAAGGTTTGAGTGCCTCAGAACATGCTGATCTCCTGGGGTTTGCACACACAACAGTTCAATGTGCTCAAATGGCCCATGCAGTCACCTGATCTCAATCCAATAGAGCACCTTTGGGATGTGGCGGAACAGGAGATTGCAGAAAGAATGTGCAGCCGAGAAACCTGCTTGATGCTATCATTTTAACATGGGCTGAAATCTCGAAGGAGTATTTGCGGCACATGGCTGTATCCCTTCTACAAAGAAGTCAGGCTATGCTGAGGCAAAAAGGAAGTCCTTCAGTACTGGAATGATGAACCAAATACAGTGGTCGCTGTGTTTATAAAAAAGATGGCCATCACAATATGTATCAATGAATATGAATACAAAAACTAAAGCCAGAGTTTCAGCACAGTATGTTCATAATACGAGGCAAGTCAGACTGGCTTTCAGACTGTGGTCTACTCCTGACAGACAATGTCCCATCAAAACCATTATACAGAGCAAATGACTGGTCCTGCCATGTTGCCAACTCATTTTAGAAAATGTTGGGCAAATTTGTGATAAACTGGTCATTTCTAGACTATTAGAAAACATAAAAAAATTATAAATACAGTCAACAGTGTACCCAATTTGACTCTAATAAAAAAAAAAGAGAGGAAAAAATAAATGAAATCCCATAGTATAATTCATTGTGTGGACTGGGATATGATTCACCAGAAGGTTAACTAAACCAAAAGCAAAAAGTCCCCTGCACACTCCAGTGGGACTCTCCCACCAAAATTTGCGCAAGTAGGGTTGCTTCACCATTTCCGCAGTTCAGGACTTTGTCAGGATGGATTTCCTACCAGCAGAAAGGAAACGTTTCCCAGATCTGAGGGAGCGGGAAGCAGGGGGGGGCAGCGTGGGAGTTCGCCCTTTGTGTACACGCAGGCGTTCCCGCGAACGAGCACCACTCCTGACGTGCCCTCCCCTTAAACCCACATGTGGGCCCAGCCCTTACGGATGTGCATCACAGGAACAGCTCACTGCATGAGCCAAACCGCAGGTCAGCTCCATCCTGACTCCAGATTAAGTACCGGAGTACTAGTGTAGTGAGCACATCCCGTTTTCTTTTGAGAAAGATCCTGAGCCCTCACAAAATCTCACCGCAATCACGATTTTTTTTCCCCAATGTGTGTAAAAATTATTTGAGCTCATTGTGAGAAGCAAGAGTGAGTCACATCCTAGTGACAATCACTCTGAAGGTTAACCTGGCAGAACCTAGCAAAGCAAAGTATAGCGGAATGGCGGAAAAGGTGATATTAGTAAGGCCTTTGAATGCTAACATACAGTTGTGTCCTGCATTTATGTTAAAATGACCATTTAGCATAAAGCATATTCACCAATACCCTCGGAATCTGGTGCTGATGTTTGTCGAGTACCATGTCTTCAAAATAATAACCCACTGAGTCGCCCCTCCTCCCATCCCCTCCATCAGAAAAGAAAAATGAAACTTCTTTCTTTGCCGTAAAAACTGAGATTCACAGCTGTCAAACCAGGCAGCCATTTGAGTGGAATTCCTTAAAACTAAAGGATAAGGGGATAAAAAGTTCTGTAATGACAGTGCAAAGAGCTGAAGGGACGGAGCCCCACATCTGCCTCGGGAGATAAAACTGCCATCACTGGGACTTAAACGCCAGAAAAGGCAGGAATTGAGAGTTCTGCCCCTGCTCATCAAATATTGATGGTACATTTCATGATGTTCCGGCAATTAAACAGTCCACTCCATTTAATTTATATTAAAAAAGAAAATAAAAGTGCTTTTCCATTGTGAAAAGCTTCGTAGTAGTCTCTTATGTCCTCCTCACTTCTCTCCAGGCCAGCGCTAAAGCATGCCAGGCACACTATCACACACGTGTCTGTACTGCACCCAGTCTAATACCCTGAGAGTTCCTTCACTGGTCATAAAAGCAACCAGCTGTCTTCTGTCAAAAAACCTGTCCTTGTGGCTGTTTTGTCCTGCGCCCCACATATTTCTGGGGGACTTCAACTCCAGTAGGGAAAAATTATTATGAAACTCGTGACCAAGTAAATGTAAAACCTGTCACTGTGTGCCAGAGAAGCTGGGCTTTATTAAAGAATTTTAAAAAGATAGGGAGTAAAAATGGGTTGCATGACTTGGGAAATATTGTCACTCTGTGGCTCAGTAGGCTTATTGGACAGTAGATTGTAGTCATGATGTTACCAATTTTGACCTGCTGAACACCAACTGTAGCAGCACGTGATGTGTCGTATCTCGGTCTGTATGTTGTCCAAAGATATGAGACAGGTTAGTTCCTGGGGGCTGAGAAGCTCTTGAGTTTGTTTCTGTGGGCTTGTTTGTGCTCGTTGCAACATTTTCCTTTTTTATTGGGAATTGAACAGGTTTTTATGGAAACTAATAAAAGGGAGCTCTACTCTTTGGATCGTGAGGGCTTAAGTTCTAACTGTTTTCAGGAACCATCATATGAGGAATATGCTCTCCCATGCAGTGCTTAAAAACCATCGTTTCCCTCTGTCTTCGCAAACGTTTTATCACTTCCAACTCTTATCTCTCTTTCAAATTTTTGGCTTATGATGGCTTCAAGTTTCTAGGAAAATGTTTCACAAATTTACAGCAGTACTGGGAAAAGCTAAACCACACTAATGCAATGCTCATCTATCAGTATGATGAATAGGAACAGCAGTCAGTCAGAGTTACACAAGTAACACACACTTTTACCAGTGAATTGTACAGGGCATACACAGAGGCAAAGCTTTTTTCCCCTGTCTCTGGGAGAGCACAAAACCTGTGAGTTAAATGCATGCGATTCTCCAGTGCACCCACCAGTCTTCCAGTGACTGCAATCTATACTGCTGTTAACCAGGTACTACTGAACACTGGATGTTAACAGGACTAAATATGCAGCCAACAGGCCACTTAGTGCATCAGGAGAAATCAGCTGGTTTACAGAACCCCTCAGAAAATTTAGCACGACAGGGGAGAGCTAGTGCTGATCAGGAAAAGGCTTCAGTAGTCGGTGAGTGGAAAACAGGTGGGGCACAAAATATTCTTAAGATTGAAAAATCTTAAAATTATATGAGACTTTTTAATATAAATTTTCCTTCATTAACCCTTACAGTGCTAAATAAAAATAGTTTCTTTCAATGATATAAAATATTAAATTCAAAGTTGTTGAAAACCTATCATGCGCACAAGATAAATAAATTTTCAGAAAATTCTAAATTAAATTTTGCACTTTAAGGGTTAATGTACCTGTGAACAATCTGCCTAGTAAATCGAAAAATAAATCAAGATATTTAAATTGTGTTAGGAAGAATAAATGGCAACTAGTACTTAGAAAAACACAGCGGCACATGGTACAAGCACGCACAAAAACATTTACTCATACACGGATTGAGACACTCTAAAACACACAAACGTACTCTCTCAGATATATACAGCCACATGCATGCACACTCAGATCCTCAAGAGTGCGCATGTACCCCCCCCCAAAAAAAAAAAAAAAAATACACTAGATTTTAATTTTTGTCAATATTCCAGAGGCTTCAGCATTGAAAAGTCTTTTGAAGCTTCCTCTTCTCATTTTAAAAAACCTTCAGGTCTGAAGTGATCCCAGGGAGTTAATCTTCTCAAGGTGAGTAACAGTATTTATTGTGGATCTGACACACAGGCATGGGATTTATAGTGTTTAGTAAAATGTCATCTTCACATGGTCGTGACCCAGAAACACTTCGTCATAATTCATCCAAGTATAATCAATGCAACTTTTTTTAAAGTATACGTGGAGAAATACTTCATATCGTTGTGTGGATTTTGTGTAATTTTGTGTTAAATGTACCATATGCATACTGAATTAATTTCCGACACTGAAGAATAAACAATTGAATTTGCTGTTGTCATGGGAAAGCAAATTAACGGGTGCTCTCGGAATATTGTACAGTACTGTACGTGTTGCATAATATTTAATTCATGACAAAAATTGTTACATTTATATGCAAAGGTTTTACATACTGTCCGTATGATCATGTTAACATTAGCACGTCCCTACCTTCCCACACTCAGCTCATCCCAGAAAAACCTAAATGCGGACGGTAAGCAGTACAATCGCTGCCTGAGCAAGGACCTGCTTTAGTGTTGTATATCACCAACAGCAATAAATCTTGGCCTGCTTCTCCCAAGGTGAAGGTCTCGGTGAAAATTACTCTTCCAATTTAAAATTTTACCAGGAACACCGTCTTTTAATGTTGACTAAGTCTAGCCTGGAGGAGCATTTATCATGCAGGTCAAACCCTTGACGCCTTTCTGTAGACTTCTTGACTTCACATTTTACAATTACGCTTGTATATTTACGCAGCTTCTACTTCTGAAGAGCTCACTGAACACTAAACAGTTTTATCTCTATAGTTTTATCTCAAATTTGATTACTTTTCTTATTGGCCTGTGTTTTGTTTGTATGAAACTGTGGTCTTGAATCCATTGGTAGAAATATCACATCAGTTGGGATTGGGGAATCGAGCTACGCTGATGTTAAGCCGTTTCTAGCCTGGCCTGATCCAGCCCATGTTTCACACTGGCCATATTGTTCCCCATAATTCCCTCTCTCACATCACGCTCCCTCGCAGGTACTGTGGCTAAATAAACTTCTTAGTTGAATAGAAAATACACTGTGACTGAAAAACACAATGTAATGCGGTGCTCCATTACGTGCAAAAAGCGATTTTCCTGTTTAGAACACCTCCCTCTTTGGCTGCTCACTTGTTCATCACAAAGCTGACTAATCTAGTGTTAGCTTAAAAAGAAAAACAGAAAGTATGTTGAAGAAGGCATTAATCCTTTATGAATACAACCGCAAGTAAAAATAGGTTAGGCTTTATGGGGCTCTTTCAGAATGTGAAACCTACCCAAGCGAATTTCATTAGTCTCCCAACAAATCTTCATGCAATATTCATGTGCCCGCCCAAGCTGACGCTCAAAGACACAGTCAAGTCACGACACTCAGACACTTGGACTCAGATTGAAAGGCTAAATGTTACCTAGTTTCTTTCTCAAAAGCATGAAATGTTCTGTCTATTTCATGCCTGCACACATTCCGCTCGACTATAAATTGTGCACGATTACAAATTCACGTGAATTGTCATGTACTTTTATGGTTTGTTCATGAGGGTGGCTATAGATATGTATATGACAGTGTGTCAAGAGACAGCTGACAGAGTGTGTTCGAGAAGATGTCTGTGGGAGGAAAAGCTTTTTGTAAGTGACAGAAATTGCCAGATGAAGTTTCAGCAACAGGAAGAGCTCATTAATATGACAAAGCAGAAAGGGCCATCCGCACCAAGAACTTTAACTAAACAGTAAGGATATAAGCATTCAGGCCAGCGAATGAAAATGTTCCATAATTGACACCTTTCTGAATGTAAGGGATTCATTTTCAATGGCTGTCAGCTTTTATTGTAAGGAAAAAAAATGTTCTGAAACTGATTGCTCTAGATGTCATTACACTTTTGGTGTGGACTGTGCCACGATTGTCATTAAAGGGTCTTTCTTTACAGCTATCAATATAGCTATTCTAGGAGTGAAGCATCGTTTAAGAGTATAAATTAGCATAAATCTGGCTGGAGCACCAGGGTTAATAGTCCCGTGCATATTTGGAAAGTGCTGTGCCGTGACAACCGAGAAATAAGCAGTTCAAGGGTTCATCTCTAGGTGGTGCTCCTGCGGCCTGCAGTCAAATGAAGTACGGTGGGACAGTGGAGTCGTATATGGTTTATTCAGCCCACCCCACGCCAGTAAGAATAAGACAGTGTGTGAGCAGTCTTTGTATCAAGAATATGTCTGCCTTCTAAAAGCACACCTGGCTCATTCACAAGGGAGTTAAATGAAGAGGAAGTTATTTTAACAAGAAACATGACTCCCTCTGGTCCACGGTACAATTACAACAAATCTCCTCTGAGGATGTGTTCAGTTTTTGTTGCCAAGATGTAAATGATATGACTCACAATGAGTTGGATTAGCTTACAGCAACACAAAATTTTTTTCCATCCCCCCAAATCAGGTTTCAGCCTCCCGTCACTCTACCATCCAGAGCTTTAGCAAACGACTGTGCAAAATAAATATGAAAAGGAATAAAATAAAACTGACAAAATCAGATCTAATCAAACCACACTGTGGCCCGCTGTGAGTTATGGAGCTTCGCAAAAGTTCATTCAGGAAGACTTATCCTTATACGCATCGGCTCGTATCGTATTACTCAATCGTACCCTGCCATTCTCACCTCTCACCCAGTGTCGCTCAGTTTCTCTCGCCGTCATTGTCTGGAGCCACCAGTTAAGCAAATTCAGCCTTTCATGTCATTGTTCATGAACTTCGTGTCTATCGAATAGCACCGGACACCTCCGCTGCTATGCTATCATCTTACTGCTGTCTTTTTCAATAGTGCTATAGAGCTTCTTGTGACTGGCATGTGCACCCGTCCACTTCCCCATCGCTCTCTCCTCGTCAAGTTCGTTTACATCGATTTATTGGCCTCATCAGCTTCAAGTCTTATTTGAAGTTATCACAGCCTCCATTACCGAGGGTGTGATTTGTCAAGCTGATGCGAAGATGTGATTCCTCTCGAGGAATTCTCCCTGCAGAGTCGAAGTACTAAAGACTTTCTCGTCATGGCTTTATCATCTGTATAACAGACAATTAACTTCTACTAAATTCACCTTGTCTTTCCTGATTGAATTAGCAGTTGTTTGTCATTAAAGGGCGGGATTCCGTTTTAATAAATCAGCAGTGTACAAAATGTCTGTAGTTTTGTTATCATGGATTAATTGTGGTCAAAGTGAAAATTTTTAAATATTGGAAAATCTCATTGAAAGGATACCCAAAGACTGGGAACAAAAAAAAAAGAACAGGATAGTGACAATGCAATATCCACTTAACCCTTTCCTTCCTGAGTTTTCCTGAGAAAGTTGACCTTAAGTTTTATTAATCGCAGACAAGTGAACAGAATTCTTTTGGATAATGTTTAGAGTAGTTATAAGAATATATTTGAGATCCTGGATAGTTAAACTTTGAAAATAAAGGTCACTTACCCAGGGGTACGCATCCCAAAAGGATAGCTGCCAACTATGTTAGCCACTTATACTATATAAGTTTGCATCTGTGTTATGAGGAAAGGTACTTCAGGCTGTCGGTGACCATGCTACTATCATATCCTGTCAATCAAAAAAAAAAAAAAAGTTTTATGTTTTGGACCCACTGGAGCGAGGGAAAGGGTTAAAGAAAAATTAGCATTATTCACTGGTCCTGCATCAAACAACTCCCAGAAAATGCAGTCATATTAATGAAAACATTTTTCTTCCAAACGCAGCTTCTCTGTTGTCATGATCAAGGCCCCAAGGGGCTACTGTTTGAGGGGTAAAAAAAAAAAAAAAAAAAAGAAAAACCTCATCTTCAGACAGAGCAAAAGACGAGTATGGAAGCAGGTGGCCCATACAGCTCTTGATTGCAACAGTTCTCAATCATCTGGAACTTTATTGACTGGAAGTAAGCCAAGATGTCGAAAGATAGCTTGGAGGTTGGGAAGTTTGATCTCAGACAAGAGGCCTATACATTACAAGACCTATCAATCAAATGATCAGCTAGTTTCAAACAATAAGGAGACATTAGTTTCTCTGGCAGTAGCTCGAGGCGGGGGGCGGGGGGTGCAGTAGAATATGCATCAACATCAACTGCAGCCCACCTGGACCACTAAACCTCCATAGACAGGCCAAGACACTGAAGGAGAACAGCTTCTGATCAATCTCCCTGATAGGGCTGCCCTGAGAGAGGCCAGCTGGAGAAAAAGGACCCAGACCTGTAATCTTGTTCCTTTGCATAGTGTTATTCTAGATAAACATCTGCATGGAGATCAGAACACATAAAAGGGATGGTGAGCATGTGGCTCCAGGTGCTTTAACTTTGGCATGTGAGCAACATTTAATTCTGGCACAAGAACAGCCCGTTTCCATAAGAAGTATAAATAGGAGGTTGCCCTGGCCTGCATGCCTCGCTCGGGCTGCATTTAGCCAGGACAGGTCTTTGCTAGATTTACAGCGCCGCATTACAAGTGGATTCAAGGTTTGAGACATGCAGCTTCGACATCGCCACTCCTCTGTCTGAACCTGTCAAATATGCCTTGCCCTGGGCCGCGTTAGGAGGGTAGAGGGCACGCCTGTGTAGCGGTGTGTTTCTGAGTGTGTCTGATCAGGGAGTGCATGGGTGTGGGCATGTATGCGAGTGCTTTTGAGTGCCTGGCGTGCTTATGGAGCATTTCTGGGCATCTGATAAATATGTATACTTTGGTTTATCAGCAAAGAGCTTTAAAAGAATAAGGGCTAAGTTATTATGCATTATTGCCAATCTTCCCAGGCTCATAATATGATACGTTTATGAACCTCACACTATATAACTGTTTATTTAGCAAAAGCAATTACCCTGAGCAATGTAGGGAGCTCACCTTATCAGCTCCAGTGCAACACCAGGCCGGTATTCCCAGGTATAACAGCCCATTTCAATATTCTTGAAATGCAATGAATAAGCATTATGACCGCATATCACATGGGAAATGATAAGATAAAATAAATGAACAAATCTCTACACTAGTAGACGACATACAGAACATACACACACTTGTAGGTCTCAGACGTCGCTAAACTCACCTGCATTTCCCCAAAACCACAGCAGACATACCTGTGTTTCACTCACACCAGAGCAGTTTTTAAGTTTTGGGGTTCACCACTGCAGAGATAACAGGGCGTTCACAATTAATCAGACATGTGCACAAAATGCAGACTCAAGAATGAAGCTAAAACAATAACAGAGGTAGACTGGTCATCACCTAACTCCCACCTCAAAAGAGCTGCCTTGAGTCTGGGATGACAGACCATGACACGTTTACAATTGTTATTATTATTATTATTATTATTATTAAGTTCGATATCTCAAATTTATGCGAACGCATCAGCTCGGTTTCTCAGAAATGCGGGAAAGCATACTTAACCCCTTTGTGCAGAAGCCAAATTTGGCTACTTTTGGGTTACCCACTTTAATGCTGTATAATTCAAGATTTAAGCTTCTTAAAGAGGAAAAATGTGGCTCAATTCTGAAAAGACACTTACAGCGGTTTAAATGGAAAATGCCTTTGCTGAATTATGCGCATATTGAGATCTACTGACCCCTTGTGGTAACACACAAATATAATCATCAAATTCCGAAAGTTAAAAATTCCTCAGAAACAATTTCACTCATGAGCGTCATACAAATATAATTTCTGAGAAATGATAACCCATTCTACATCACTACCGTCAAAGTATGGCTAGGGTTGGTTTATGTCACCTGGGTGGCCTGCTGAATCCAAATTAGCCTTTTTCCGTGATGATGCACCACTAGACTCTTAGGAACATGAAGGGCAGCCAGGTACCAAAATATGTCCCCAATGGGTGATTCGGCTGTACTATTTACAGAAGGGATACTTCAGGGTTGCTGGGTGGCTGCTCTCTGTTAAAACACTGATCTAATGCATAGGCACCATCATCTAGTTCTGAATCCAGACCGTGCTAATGCCGACTGCAGGCTAATGTGCAGTCAAATCCTCAACAAACTGCCTTGGGACAGCTGGAACACAGTAATCCACTTTAGAGAAACAATTCGATGAAAACTTGAGACATCCACAGCTTTATTTGAAGATGATGATACAAAATTAACCTTTTGTCTGGTTAAATTCTCCAATACTACCCAGAGGTCACCAAAGGATACAAATTCAAGTTGAGGAGACAAAAATAACAGCATGTCTTTCCTATTACAAATTGTAATTCGTATGAATATGAATATAATCCACAATATCAAGCATAGCTTCACCCTTATTTCAAATAGAAATACAAAAAAATTTACCAGGAATTTGGTTTATAAAAAGGGCCTTGTGATATTACAATGAGTAAGTAAGCGACAGTGACATCATTTTCAAATACAGGATAAAATGTGTGTGTGTGTGTGTGTGTGTATGTTCTGGTGTTTTTACAGGCCCACCACAGCAGTCACCAGCTAAAAACAAGGTAAGAAAAGGGCTGTGTTTAGGATCACAGACTTTTTATTACTACCTACCCCATCTCGCGCTGTGAATACATTGGATACCCCACGCTGCCCTCTGCTGTAATATATGTACAGTGTTACAGCCAGAATGCGGCCATAAACATGTCTGTGATAACACAGTCACGTGACCATGAGGCTATTGAGATCACCCAGGTCTTGGCGGGAGGTTACCATTGACTGCTTTCCATTGTGGGATTAAGAATTATCAAGAAGCCTGTTCTGGCCAAGCACAGCGGAATGTGACCTGCGCGGTACGTATTCCAGGTATCTTTGGCACACTGGATAATGTACACGTATGTCACATATTGTGAACTCCTTGCTACTTATGGCTGTGATGAGCACGTGACAGGAAAGTGGGGGGCGACTCTGAGCATGTCCAAACTGAGCAGATGATAATGCAAAGCGCCATATCCAACAGGGTCACGACCAGGACTCCCTGCCAGGAATGTAATTGTTCTCAGTCTGAATTAGTCTCTTGACCAGTGTCAGAGACTTCGGACTGGATTTCTCTGGATCCAGATCAGAGAGGTTACGTTATGAACACAGACTGTTGTTCCGAGACACTTTGAGGGGACAGAAGAACTGTCGTCTCATTGAAATCATATAGTTATTGTTTAACAAGTTCCCTTTTGACAAAGGGTGGGCGACTGGATGAGGTCAGGAATTCAAGCCTGTCCTACACATCCACATCGGCATCCGAACTGGCAAAGCTACACTGGGATCAAACTATTTACCGCTTGTCAAGCTACTCCCACATATTTGCCGAAGACTTACAAAACAAAATAGCACAACAAAATGCAAATAAATTACTTTATCGGTACTAGCTTGTCAAAGCATGATTAGCAGGCAACTAAGATAAAAATGAATCCCTATTTCCAGCAACACATAAACTAAAACCCAAAAGTACTAAATTAATGTGGTTAAAATGCATATTATGAGAACTATAAATCAAAATATTTACACATGAAAATAATGACTAATTATCAGACTATAAGCAACTCTAAATTAGCCTACTTGTCCTTGAGGCTTTTTCATTAAATGTTAACCACCAGAGTGTTGCATACAATATGAAAATGCAAATATAGAAAAATAAAGCACAATCACATTGAAGCTGATCAGCTAATCTTTTTTTGCTTCAAAAAAATTACAATAATTAAATTCTTCAATGTCTTATTTTCTGAAATGTGCTAAAAACAATTTTAATGAGCATATCTGTAACTCAAATTTACATTCTATCTTGATAGTACATGATCCAATATTTTTTTCCAAGCAACGTGCATACGTGGCTTAATTCAATCTGCCAATGCAGAATCTGCCAGTTATCACCAAAACAAACAAAAAACATACCCACAGTAAAGATTAGCAAATACTGCATCAATTATCTGTTCATGATAATATACAAGACAGATATATCAGCGGTTGCGCTTTAAAAAATAATTAGAGTATTTCTAGAATTTTACAAACCTCATAGGTTACTTTCAGTACTTTTATTACTTAGAGTGATCATACCCTGAAAACTGTCATCATCCATGATTGACAATGAATCATAATAACAGTCAAAGCTCAGATTCATTGACATGGACTTTTAAATTACATGAAGGCTTAAAATTAAACAAATAAACAAAAAAAAAAAAAAAAAAAAAAACTAATTGCAAGACTTAAGAAAACCACTCTGGGTAATTCTATGTCAAATCACTGAGGCTTGACGCCCACCACACCAGGTGTGGCTGAAACTCAGATCTTGTACAAATATATTTGTCATATTATATCGTGAAATAAATTTCAAATCTATCAAGGAGTCCAGAAATTATTTGAGAAGTTCAGCTCCTGTGTCTTATCGCACATAGTGCAATGTAATATCGTATACAGTCCAGTTAAATATACAAACTGTGGGGTTCAGAGGCTTAATAAGGGCTGTTTGGTTGTTGTTTTGGATTCCTTGTTCCTTAATCAGTTATAATACAGAAGCCGGTCGAAATCAGAGACATAATTTTAAAGTTATTCAGAGATTTAAAAAAAAAAATTCAGCAGTCACATTGACAGACTTCACCCAAATAATTAACTACTATTCATGAAAATATTTTATGTAAACATTTTTAATGAATTAGAAATGCTTAGCAAACACCACTTTCATCAGTGTATGAAGTTTCAGCAACATCCGATCGGTAAGTGTTTAAACCTTGTTTCTTCAGGTGACTTGACACGAAACACCCCCTTGACAGACTCGCTGAAAGCACAATTCATCTAAAAGCATGTATTAAGAGAAAAGATACACCAACCTCTTACACGCTCAAGAATAAACCCAATCATGGAAACAAAAAGCTGAAATGGACCCACATGAAACAAGGGGAATGCCACTGCATTTTAATCCCTGAGAAATCCAATTATAATCTTACTTGCGCTGCTTGAAGAGACGTCGCTCTCTCTAAACAAAACTCACTCTCCCAAACACGCTATAATGAACCTCGCCCTTATGAAACACAGTTCAATATCACACTAACACAGCACTGTCACTAAGAGAGACACTATCCTACAAAAAGAATTTAAAGGGTAAGTGCATTTATTTCTGTCTGGAAGCATTTTTGTAGTGCTTATAAATGGTCAAAGGAGCAAATATATTTTTTTTTTTTTTTTTTGGAAACTGAAAAGAAGCAAAAAGCATGACAGAATCAAGTAACGAGAAGGACAATAAAATGACAATCAAACTAGGGGGCAGTTTCACAGAGCTACCGAGTACAGGCAACAACTAACACAAAACATAAACAATGAAAGGCGACGGCATCGGTTTTGAAGGAATTATTGGTTATGATTATAGTTCTTAAATGTGCAACACTGTACATGCAAATGGTCAATAATAAAGCCAGGCCCCCAGCTTCCATGAGAATGTATAAGTCTAATATCAGTGGCTCATTGCAGATTTGCTTCTGGTACGGCCAATTGTTATTAGGCAGAAATTAGCAGAAATGCTCCGTACAAATGTGACTCCAAGGTTGGCGGGAGAAGGCGGTCGGTGGAGTAACAAAAGAACTCACTGCTCAGCCGGTTTTCTCCCAAACAACCCCTGAGTGGAGTTTAGCGTCTCATATTTGCATAGGATCACACTCAAAACTACACTTCAGAGAGTAGTACAGTAATAAGGACTAAAAGAACCAAAACAGGATTTAAAGAGCCAAGAAGCAAAAAAAAAAAAACAATGAAAGGGTACAAGAAAAGAAATGAACTGGAAGTGGAAGACAGTGCAAACAACAGCGAGTAGGCGAGGGGGCGAACTATTAGCCTCGAGGAGTCTTAACTTTCCTCTCCATTATTCACATCAACGTCCTCCTCGTCCCGCGTCTCCTGCTCGGCGGCCGCCACAGCCCCACATCTGTCGGCCTCCCCCAGCCCCTCCACGTCCAGCTCCTCCTCCTCCTCCAGTCTCTCCCGAGTGTCGCCGTCCTCCTCAACAACCTCTCCATCCTCCTCTTCCTCAGACCCTGAAATCGGCACATGAAACCAGAGGAGGAAAAATCCAGGTTACATGAGTTGCAAATTCATCCCCCCAGCAGATAAATGCAGTTCTCCCCCCCCGCGGGAGTGATTGTACAGATCAGTAGAATTCAGGTGATCAGAGCAAAGTAAAGAGAAGAATCTTCAGTTCCTGAACCTGCATGACACCAACACCAGGCCAATATTCACAAGACATGATGTAACATTTCAATGGAGCCAATGTTGCAATCCTTCAACTTAAAGAGGTTTATTTATAACATTTAATCCACTGCTCAGAATATACTGAGCACTAAGCACAGTCCCCAATACACAGCACCGCACAGTCACCCCGCAGCACTATTCACATACAGTGGAGTCCAGAGGCCTGAGACCACATTTAAACTCTGACATTTACATGTCAGCCTGAAATTATGCAGGGAGTTTAAGGATTGAAACATGAACATGAAAAGTTACAAAATGCTAAATGAAGGGGAAATAATTAAGATTCTGCACTATTTCTTGGTCTGCAATCAAATTAAACTAAATTTGTAGCTTTTTGCTGCGATTACACTCTAGTTTTCAGATCTCTGGTGTTACCCCCTGCATTGCAGCACATGTTCAGGTAACATTCGGATAAGATCTCATCTATTTATCAGATGTTAGTTCAAGTACATCAACTTGCAGTCATTGCTCAACTATTAAACTCCTCAACACTGGGTGGCTCACAGCTAAGACTATCATCTGTGAGCCCGGTGGTAAAGTATTCGAATCCCAGTCGCGCCATTACTGGCTACGGCCGGAGGCCAGTAAGGGCAAGGTAACAACGCAGCCTCACCAGGATAATAGCGGTTAAGCCGATACAATTTGTCAGTTCATCACTCTCTAGCAGTTGGCCAGGCGCATGTAGATATACGAGTGAAACTGCATGCTAATTACACAGTCCTCTGTTGGCACAGGCAGTGTGTAATTGGTGGAGTGACTGCAAAAAAGCGAGGGCTGGCCGTCACGAGAGTCAGAAAACGCAGGTTGATGGCAGCAGGTCACCTCCAGCAGGTTAAACAGTTTGACTGTGTTCAGGGTGGGGGAAAAAAAAGGATGAAATCCAATAAAAACATTGTAAAAAAGAAAGAGTCTAAAGACAGATTGATTTTCTTAGTAAGAAAGAGAGGTTTTCTCAATATAAAATCATGACTAGAATGAAGCTTTCTACGGAAGCAGTGCCACGCTTCACAAAAAATTGATCCATTCACTGCAAAGGACAATCAGGCAGACCTAAACTGGCCACACCATCACAAGATCAATACATCAAGCCTTGCCATCAGAGAAAAAGCTACTTCATCACAGATACAGAAATCACTAAAGAAAAAACCCAAGGTTCCAATCAGCAAAAGTGCTGCCAAAAGAAAGCTGTCTATTTGTGGTCCCAGAGGACAAGTACTTTGTAGTAGCCTCAAACCACTTCTCAGGGAGGGACACAGGCTACATACTTAGCATGTGCTAAGATGTACCAGAATTTCACAGCAGATCACAAGAAAAAAAATCGTATTTACCGTTAAATCCGAGTTTGAAATTTATGGCAGAAACAGAAGGGTGCGTGCATGCAGATGAGCGGAGAGATTGATACTACAATGCATCAAACCAGCAGTGAAACATGATGGTGGAAGTATTCAAGCCGAGGGGTGATTTGCCCACATTGGCGTCGGACACCTGCACTCAATCAACTACATCCTGACTGGGAGAAGTAGCACTCAATTTTAAGATACATGCTATACCCTCTAGTTTGCATCTCTGGGGAGGATTCACACTGCAGCAGAATAATTACCCCAAAGACACACCTCAAAGTCACTTGCAAACCAATGGGAACAAAGGAGTGCAGACAGTCATGGGGTTTCCTTCACAATCAGCTGACCCAAACCCAACTGAACAGGTATGGCCGCATTTGAAGACTGAGAAAGCAAAGCATTCTACCGTATCACAAGAAGCTCTTCGAAGTGATGTCAACTCATGCGATATGTGATAACAGGGGTCATTATGTTTTGCATAAAATTGTGGAGTCCAGGCCAGCTGCCAGTGCATGCCGTCATTAAAGCAAACGAGGGGCATAACAATATCAAGATAATGAAATTTGTGCATATTTTAAAAGATTCAACTTTTCAGTCAAATTTTTTAAATAATATGATAATAAAGTTATTATTATCACAGACTTCATATTCCAGGCATTCAGCAAGGGCCAGAAATGATTTGTACGGTGACAGTACACAAATTGGCTGCACATTTCTCGTTGGACTGTTTACTAGTGGAATACGCTCCATCAGAAGATACCATGTGAGTTAATACTTTGATTACACAGCAGACCCGGAACAATACTTCACAAACAAGTGCACCGCCTATCGGCGAATGTCTTATTGCTGCGCAATACTTGTCCCCTACCGGTGTATGCATATTGGATTTCCTAAAAAGTAAGTCAAAGTGACATGAATAGGGTACATGACACACCCTCTCCCCAAGATGCATCCATACACTTTGATGTTCCTAGGTCATACGGTATTGAAGTTATGGAGCGGACACGAATGCGGACGGACGGACGGAGTGCAATCCTATAGTCCCTCCGTTTCCGGTAGGGGACTAATAATTCAGTCAAAATTCCGATGCCATCTACGATTTAAATGCTGTTCTGGATAAACTCACCATCAAGCCAAACTTCCTCACCCTCCTCTTCTGAACTTTTTCCTCCTAAAGAATATTTTTTTTTAATTCAATTTTTCTTTCCTTGAAAAATACAAAACTCCCAACTGTCACTCCGTATATTTGATGGCATTAGGAATAAAAAAAAAAAAATCAAAAGGATAAGATCATAAAACAAGCTGATTCATACGCACTGCGTGTACTGCTGGAACCAGGAACACAACTTTAAATCAGTTTTATGATCACATGCAAATACATTGTGGTGACAGGCAATTGGTCGATGTGATTTATTTAGCTGTGGTCAGTGGGACGTGAAGGGGTTTTCAAGGCAAAATGAATGATTTATCCCCGGTCTTCTAGGTTTTAGAGACCGACGCCTTTGGTCCCTCACCTTCCTCCTGTTCTCTCTCAGTGCGGCAGACAGCAGGCCCACCCTCTGCGTCCTCATCATCATCATCTTCATCGTCCGAGTCAGATATCACCACACAATCGCTGCTGGTGCTGTTGTTGGCCATCCTGGACACACTTGCACAAAGAGAGGTGAATTAGACCTCGCAGTAAAAACTGCCTCCAGTAACTCAATAAGCCAAAAGTGTTCGCTCACCAAAATGGCTAAAAGCACCATTTGTAAGGGAATGGAATCAGTTTCACTCCAATTAAGCCGATAGGGATTATATTAATTGAAACATCAGAACAAAACATTCGTGGAAATTTTAAATTAATGCCATGAATTTCATATGAAGTCCACAAAATGACTTAACTAGAGTGGAACCGAGCTGGCGGAATCTCATAAGCATCAGAGTTGGGGACCATTCACGTCTTGCTTACATCACTTAAGATTTTATGTGACCCAGGTGCCTTGCTATGTCTTGCTAAGTGCATTGAGTAAAAAAACTTTCCTACTTAAAGACGCCTCAATAAAAAAGTGCCTCACTTCCCTGTTAATCTTTTCCGTGCAGTCCAGTTAAATGAAAGAGGAGGCGGAGTTTGATGGTGCATTAGATTTCATGTAGATAAGGCAGAGAAATCGTTTGATTCTGCAAGCGCAGTCTCCCCAGTGTACGGACTTTTATCGTTTTCCGCTTTCAGTGGTACCTTTTGTCCGGCACCTGACCGAAATACAGGTTGGATGAGCGCACAACTACTTCATTGGCCCATGTGAGTGAGCATAAGAAAGCTCCACCAATAGCAGGTTTCAGACAGCATCAGAGACCAATCACTGCCACTGTCCCTGGCTGCCCCACGTAATGAGCTCACAGGGAAGGAGGAAAAAGGAGAGGGAGAAAGAAAGGGAGCGAGGGAGAGAGGGAGGGAGAGAGAGAAGGAGGGCGCTTACCTGCCATTCAGTTGGGGAGCCCACATGGGGGTCAGGTAGTACCGGAGAGGATTCCTGTAAAGGTCGTTCTTCATAATCTGTGTAGAGGAGGTAGAGTTATGGGGACACACTATAGTACAGTGATTCAGCAGGTGTGGGCTGCTGAGTAAATTGAGCTGGGTTGACAGTATGCAACAGAAGCCAAATAGCAGAAGAAACAGTATGGAGCCATATCTAAAGACAGAGAATAAGAGTACTTCCACAACACATTCAAATTTGAATTAAAATTCTCCACACAAACCTGACTTAAACTTGGTCCATAAACCAGCCAACAGGTTTTCGTACCTTATCACCACTACAAGTCCATACTCAACATAACAAGAGCCTGCACAACAGAACCCCGGATTTGCTCAGCTATGATTACATGAAGACCTCTTGTTTAAATCAAATATCAAGAGTGCCTAATGACCCCCCCCCCCCCCCCCCCAAATGGCGGGGGCTGATGTATAATTCTTGTGACAGGTCAAGGGCCAAACTAAGATAATTGGTACCAAAATGAAAAAGACAAGTTCCAAATCAAGTCATTGCTTCTCTTGCAATTTTGCCCGCAGCCCATTTCATTATTTGTTCACACATTTATACTCGGAGTCATTGAAAACGCACAGCTGAGGTATGTATTGTATTTGCTGCAAATTGAAGAATCAATTGATTTTTATTGCTTTTCCAGTGAGATACAAGTGGAAATAAATAAAAGCGTGCAGTATTGTAATCCCGAAGCGCACTACATCGACACACAAAGCACTTCAGTAATGACGAACACCAAGGTGTTTTAGATGGAAAAAATAGAAATTTGTATCCAATAGGCTACTTTCATGTATGGGCGGGTGAGAGGTTGGGGAAATGTTCTTGTGGGCCTCGACCCGCAGGTCCCAGTTTGCGTAGCTGTAAGTTGACTCAAAAATGGCAGACAGTAGGCGCCACCCAACAAAAATCGGCGACACAGGGTCGTCATAAGCCTGTTTTGCAGCTTTTAAAAATGAAGTCAACTTGTATTTGGACACACTAGTGGGACTAAACAGCCGCAAAGCGGAGCAAACTCTTTATATCTGTGAAAATCTTGCTTACTTAATGTAACAATGTATTTATACCCTTTTTCCTAAATGTTTGTATAAGATTTCAACATTCTAATAAAAAAAAAGTTAAACAAATGGGCCTGCAGCGAGGCAGCGACAATTTAATTGGTCAAAACGGAACCTGGCATTCTATTGGTTATCAATTTGATATACAGACAACCACCATTCCAGACGGTCAACTGATTTTCACTGAAGAGCTTGTCCGTGGACAACCAGTCAGAAAATTGATTTGTCGTTCACTGCAGTCAGCTAGTAGCACTCCCACACAAATAGACCAACCCAGTCTGCTAGCAACTCTGCAACAACTACAGACCAACAGTCAGTCAGCACATTGCTACATTGACAGACTAAACACGCCTGTACGCACACTGCAACGCCGACAATTATTGCCGAAGACAGTGAGGGCCGAGACAGTATTAGTGTGTTTGAGTATTTGTGTGTTAATGCACCATTTTTTTGTGTCGTGCTGTTGAAATGTCAGCTGAGTGAATGCAGTGGCATCTCATACCTGTGCTATCTCATCCCTTTCAGGGGAGCTGTGGTCACTGAACCAGGTGAAGAAGCTGGGATATGGCTGGGAGGCTCCAGGACCTTTGACCAACCGAGTTCGGGCTGTCAGGTTCTGCCCACGATGCCACAGAATTGGGTTGGAAAAGGACATGGCTGAACCTAAAAGGGGGCAATATCAGAGACCAGTCAATACCAGAACAGTACCAAACTTTGAAACACACAACTGGATACATTTCACCGGGTCTGGACAGTATTTCACGAAGCAGAATTTCTGAGTTGGCCAGACAACAGACAGTAATACCAAAAAACAACTTTTTACTTTAGTTCATATTCCAATATGGGAGAGTTATCCATCATGAACTATATTATAACTCTTGTTTCCTGAAACATGGCCCACATCACTTCAGTCTGATTTTGTTGCTATAAAAAACAAAAACCAGAAACAGACCCTTCAGACCAGGGCCAGGGCCCCAAGCACATGCTGTAGCTCTCGGGGAGCAAAGAAGAGCAGCGGTTCCTCACCTCCCACAGCAAGATGGATCTCCTTGACAATGACACTGTTCTGAAAGTACGGGTTCCGTCTGAAATGGAACCCAATCCTATGGCCCATCCCATTGTTCTCAATCTATGAGGAAAAATGAATAACAAACATCCAATTTGTTCTTCCCATAAACTGTCACCTTCACTACCATTTTCCTAACACGCAACATTCAACACACATGAAAACAAAAAATTCGAAAAAAACAAAAAAAAAAAAAAAAAATTGGATAAACCACCTCCAGTGCTAAATGAGGCCAATATACCACATTCCCAATCTCATCATACTGAGAAACATTCGCTATGCCCATAAATTACATGCACACTCGATATATTTTGCACCAAACTATCTCATTGGGCTTCTTCCTCTTCTACTTCTTAATAATAATAATCATAATAATTATTATTTTGTTTTAATACTTCTTCTTTTGGGTTTAAAAAGGAGTTCACATCAATTATAGTATTTAACTGCCACCAACTCAGTATATTATTACAAACCTAAATGGATTAATAAATAGCCCTAAACCCTAATCCACATTCTTAAGCATGGATCAAAACAAACTCTCTCGTCCATCAAAAACTCCTCGCCAAAATTTTTCTAGATTACACCTTTCTTCACATCCCAAATGCCTAAAATTTCCCCTGCCGCATCCTTTACCCCCATAATCCTCTCTGATGTTGCCTCTATATCATTTACTTACTCAGTTAATAACCATAGCAATGAACACAAAGAATCCCCTTCTGTCCATACAAATTACTTCCTGATCACATCTCTCAGGTTCTTTACCAACTCCTCCTGCTCTCTCAAGTCTTGTTTTCAACGTTCTCATTAGTGCTCTCACACCCGTGGCTCCTTCTAAGGTAGCAGAATTTCAACTACTTCTCTAACCGAATAATCGTCCCATTGCGTGAAAGAGCACTCTTGTACCTGCTTTGTAGCTTCCTTTTCTTTTTTTTTCCGAGAGCTCCAGTCCACGAATGTTGGATTCAATTCCAGCAGCATTAGGCTGTTATTTATCGAGTAATTTGTAGGTCTGTTCCAAGATTCATTTTTCATTTATAATGTTGACAATCAAATTTTAAATCAGCATTAGAATGTTTCAGCTTTTGTGTTGCATGTATTCATTCGATTTAAACCTGGTATAACTGCATAGTTGCAGACAAAGTTTAGTCTATACTATTAGTTTTAGAATTGTGCTTTATGTAGAATTGGATTCCAGTGGTTGCTGCGTAGCATTGTCCCCAGTTCTCATGATCCAAACATTTGTAATTACTCCGGGGCTTAGTGAAGTCCAAGTACAAAAAGCAAAAATTTATTGAAAAAAGATATCACCATTTCCCAAAATCCACAACATAAGTTTGTCAAATTAAATATTCTGCTTCAATCCATATACAATGGCGCCAAATTTTTCGCCGCAGTCAATAACTGCTCTCCCACTTGTCTTATGCAGATATTGGTAATGGATTAACCTGCTGCCTGCTTGCATTTACAGTGGGCACCAAAATTACTGGCATCCCTGACTGGCAATGCAAAAACAATACCAAAATAAAAAAAAACACAATTACAGAGAAACAGAGTATACCAACATGTGAAATACTTTACTTTATTCATGTTTCAATGGAAACAACCAAAATCATAACAATCATTTAATACAAAATAAATTTCAACAAAATCAAGGTTTCACAATAATCAGCACCCTGCCTTTGGCATTTCGTGCAACCACCTCTGGTGAGGATAACAGCATGGAGTCTTTTCCTGCAATTTTTGACAAGGTTAAGGCACACCTTTGGGAACATTCTAGACCGTTCCTCAGATTCGTTCAAGATCCTTCATATTCTTGGGTTTGTGTGCATCAACTGTCCTCTTAAGCTCAGCCCAAAGGTTTTCAATGGGACTGACGTTTGCCAACTGAGATGTCCATTGGTTTTGTTGTCACAACCATATCTGTGTGGGTCTTGAGGTGTGCTTTGGGTCATTGGGTGCATCTCAAAGCATAGGCTGCATCCTTTGAAGGCTGCATTTCCATGGGTTGTTACTTCCATCCACCAAACTAATATTTAGGGTCAGGGATAAGGTTAAATTTAGTGTTCGGGTTAGCTTTGGGGCTAGGTTTAGAGTTAATGGTTAGAGTTAAGGTTTCAGATAGGGAAATCAATGACGACTCGCTTAACCCTAAGCTGTTTATCAGAGATGAAATGGCTTCATGTTAGTTTGGCGGATGGAATTAAGTGACGACTCCTAAAAATGCAACCTTCAAAGGCTGCAGCCTACGCTTTGAAATGCACCCATTGTCTTGTTGGAAAGTCCATCTACAGCCAACTTCCAGCCTTGAGGTGGAGGCAACCAGATTTTCAGCCAAAATATTCTGATACTTGGTGAAGTTCATTGTACCACTGATCTTAACCAGTCCCGCCAGGACCTCTTGAATTAAAACAGCCCCAAAATATGACCCACCATCATATTTCACTGTTGGTATGAGGTGCTTCTCCATGTAGGCACCTCTATTTCGATGCCAAACATGATAGCGCTATATCTGACCCAAACACGCAATTTTGGTCTCATATAACCAAAGCACTTTGATCCAGTTATAATGTAAATGACGTTTGGCAAACTCCAAGTGCTTGGTTCTGCATTTTCTGGTCAGAAAAGGCTTTCTTCTGGCAGCCCTTCCAAAGAACCTGTGGATGTGGAGGTGGTGCCTGATGGTGCTTTTTGAATCCTGGTGACCCCTAGATGCCACCAAGGCCTGAAATTCCGTCACAGTGATTCTTGGGGATTTTGCTGCTTCTCACACCATCCTCCTCAGTATCCTGGAGGGTAAAATGCAGCTGCGTCCTCTACCCTTGTGGTTTTCAACAGTTCAATATCTTTGGATTTTTTTAACAATTGCCCTGACAGTGCTCAGTGGCATATACAGTTGTTTGTGAATCTTCTTGTAGCCATTATCAGATTTATCAAGGTCTACTACAATTTGCCTCTTTTGATTTCTTAATGGTGTTGGAGGACAAGGGGATACAGCAGTCTGTTATCTAATTTTTATATCCAAATGAAACAGGAAACAATGTAATGGCTCAGTAAAATTCCTCAACACTTATTTAAGTTCTGACTAAGTGGAATGTAACACCTGGTTTAATTTTGGTGCTGATAATCTTTAAGGGAGCTATTAATTGTGTAACCTTGATTAGGAGGAAATTGATTTTTACAAGCAAACAATTTTGGTTGTTTCCATTGGAATTTCTCACAAGTAGTCATTTAGAGATTCTCCATAAGCATTATTATTATTTTTTAAGTATTGTTTGTGCATTGCCAGTCAGGAGTGGAGCTCACTGTAAATTTTGTGAAGCTGCATAAGCTTATCGAAATAATGCAATGGCCAATGCATGCCGTATTCAGACCTAAAGACGGACCAACAAAATATTGGTGTGTGCAGCTTTTTTTTGTTTTGGCTGGGCATGCATGTTCAAATGAAAGCTTTATGAGAGAGAAGCGGTTTAGGGTTTCCAAAGAGATGGAGAAGACCGGGTTACCTCAAGGCTGGTCATGTAGCTGAGGGCATCCTCGTCATTTTCATCAATGTGAGCCGAGAGCTGGGGGTGATTCAGGAGCTGAGAAAAGGGAAGTCAAGGAATGTGCCCCAAAAATAAAGACTGCACCCTGTCCTGGCAAGAGACAAAAGCACGGCAGTTCTTCCGATCTACACAAACCGCAGGACCCTATGTCTCTCACACAGATGGGACTGTCAATGGGAATGCTATAGGCCTGAGACTGAGGGGATTGGGGCATAGCAGTGTTTCTGGAGAGAGACAGTAAGCCCATAAAATTATCGCTAGCCCTAGTGCCTGCATGTACATGCGAATGTTGGTGTTTAACAGCTATGCGCCAAATCGCAGCATTTCACCCAATTCTTAGCGATATACAAATAGCATTAATAATCATCCGCACTGCAGGGTGTATAACCTCATCATTTCATTGAGCTTATAACATCATCCAAGAGAAAAAAAATTATCCATTATCAAACGAATATTATACAATGAATTTTAACATGAAATTAACAAATCTAACAAATCACTAAGCTAGATAAAAAGTTGCCTGAACAACTGCAGCCGGTGTTCATACACCCAATATCTATGTCACTTGGCAACGGCAGAGGCGGGAATGTTGCTCTGAGGGAGGATACAGCGGTCACCCAGAAACCAGGGATGTCTTTGATTATCGCGCCACGCTGGACAAGGTGTGGGCGGCGCTGCTGGTTCAATCTGAGCTCCAGGCGCTGATGCTGCCGGGCGCCTTTCCTCTCCAGCGTCTCCAGCTGCAGCTGTAACCGGGCCAAATGCGCCACCGCCTGCCGCGTCTCCGGGGACATTTTAACTGACACAATAGCGCACTCCGCGTCCTCAGCGGTGCAGTCTTCCGAGCCGGAGGAAAAGTCTTGGCTAGAGGACGAACCTAGGAGGGAATCTTCATCGTCCTCTTCTTCATCCTCCGAGTCACGCGTCCCGTCTACTCGCTCTGACTCAGCGCCACCAAGCACCGTGTACCTTTCAAGGACTGAGGTAGAGCTGTCTGCCGCGAACGCCCGAGTTTTCGGGAAAAGATCTCGTTGCTGACTTTCTGTTGGATCGCTGGATATTGAAGTGTCTCTTTTTCCTGGCGCCATCAAATACATTCGGGCTTTTTCACTGGTACGCGGCCGCTCGCCATCCTCTTCCCCTCCAGTTAAACTCGCCAGCCCCTCAGCGGCCGCTAAATCCTCCCAATCCGACTGCTGAAGAGAAGCTGCTTGTCCAGGCCCTTTGAGGAGTACGCTGCTGCGTCCCTGTGCTCCAGCGACCGCCGCTTCCACTGGCCTCTCTGCAACTCTGCTGGTTGTGGGAAGTTCGTTTGCACTCCCTGCTGAATTAGGAATAAAGCCTGTTTTTACTTGCTCACTATTAACCCCCCATTTCTCTGTTTTGGTGCCCATTTCAGCCGCTCCACCTGCTTCAGTCGAAGCAGCTTCCCCTTTCCCACAGCCGCTCGAGTCGTGCGCTAATTCCTGAATGTCATCCCGCACTTTAGCTGTCTTGCCCGGCGGAGACGAACCACCCTGCTCCGGGGACGCACCTCGCTTGATGGGCTTGGACTGCTGTTTGAAGTCCGTGAATTCGCTCATGTTTCTTCCGTTCCAAATATTTTTCCAGATGATATATACTCATAAAAACAGCACAGCTAACTTGAAAGCTTCATAACGGATAGTTTAAATAGTAGCCTACTCACTTTTTTAATCTTCCTATTTCTGTCCAATGGTCCAATCGAAGAAGTCCACATGCGGCCTGTTTTTAACTATCACCAGAAATATATTTAAAGATCCACTTTTTTGCGTCGGCTCCAAACAATCCTGCTTCAATTATAATAAAATAAAGTACTTAGTTGCGCTCTTCATTATATTTACAACTTGAGCAATTGCTTTAACCCATTGTTGCCCATTCCGTTTCATTTCGTGCTTTGTTTACTTGCGGAGGGATAATCCCATTGGCTGGCCGTCGTCGCGCCGAAACGTGGTTGCCAATCAGTGTCACGTTACTTTTTTATTTTTTTCTCGTCCGCCGCGTTTATGGCGTCAATACGTACGTCCAGTTCGACTCAACCTTGCGCTTACTCATGGCTCTGTAAATAGACAATGAAAACTCCGAATGATAAAATGTGCAAATAGATCATGTATTGTCACCCATTGTTTCATGATAGGCGCTACAGAGGGTGAACATGAGGGGCTAAAAATTACACAAATTCTAAAAATATTATGTTCCTTACACAAGCAGGCTTTTTTGGCCGCCAAATAGGAGCTTGAATGAATTGCGCTAAGGCCCATATTGTGCCTTGAAAGTAAGCAGCATGATGTACATATTTTCTGCTGCCAAATATGCTGGGCTCTAGAATTATTAGATCACATAAAAATGAATAATAACTATTTAGTAACAAACTCAAAATGCCATGTGAGAAACACTGTACTTTATTAATGTTGACATGGTGATGGTTCTCCCCTGCAGTCCCTCCCCCCTCCTGCTGTCTTCGCCTCCACTTTAATGAGCCGCACCTGTCGCTTGTTGAAGTGGAGGTGAAGTTTAGAGTATGCAGCTGCATTCTGGGTGGTATTCCACAAAGCTGGGTAACTGAGTAAGCCTGGCTTTTTCACAAAGTAAAACCCGGAAAGCTGTATTTATTTCAGTCCATGTTCCAGATTTGAATAGTTTCCAGGTTTTACTTTGTGAAAAAGCCAGGCTTACTCAGTTGCCCAGGTTTGTGGAATTACCCCCCTGGTTTTATCCCTGGTGTTGCTACTGCTCCCCTCTCTGTCTGTGGAAGGTTTGTTTATTTTTTGAATATTTATTAAAAACCCTTTTACTTTTTTCCAGCCTGTGCGAGTGGGTCCTTTCACCTGCTTTTGGGCCCATGGTCCCAGTGCCCGCCCGCTTGTAGTTTTCAGCCGGTGGGGCAAATCTATGAAAGACATGGTGCCAACCAAGGAAATTTATTCATTTACAATCCCAATTCTGAAAAAAGTTGGCACATTCGGCAGTGGAAAATACTGATAAATTAAAATCAAGGAGTGATTTGAAAAATGCATTCACGCTCTAATACATTGTAAACACCACAGCAATGCGTTATTTGATGATTTAAATTTTGATTTCAAATGATTGTTGAAAATATGTACCAATTTCAAAGCTTATAACTGCAACAGACTCCAAAAAGTTTGTATTTAGAACAAAAGATGATGTGAAAAGTTGCAATGATGTGAAACAGGTGTTTAACAGGTGAGCTGATTATGTTAAATGTGAAGGGACCCCACCAAAAAAAGCCTGGACCCTTAAGAGTAAGGATGGGTGAAGGCTCTCTGATTCCCCATCAATTGCGTAATCCTATAACCATGCGTGTGAGAAGATGTTTCAATAAGAAGGAGAGGGCTGCCAACCGAATGTTAAAGTGTGATGCCATTTCTTAGAGCGCTATGGCAGTGTTGTTCTTCACAACAGCGTCATAGCAACTCAGGGTGCAAACGAATACCGGAATGAATGAATAGTCATCATAAAAATCATCACCAGTGACAAAAAAATGAGAATTGATAATCGATTTGTTGTCTCATTTTTTTTTTTTCTACATTTTATCCTCGTGAGTTCCTTTGTTATGTGGCCTATATGTGTCATTCAAAAAGCTATCATGCTCGTTACTTTATTCGTTTCAACCGCAACTCCTGGTAATGCTGTCATTATGGGATTTACCTCTCACCCTTCACACGTGATGGATCACGACCTTTGACATTGCAACAATTTCTTATTTTAATTACCAAGATGAATACATAATCGAAAAATGGTTAAGAAATTATTAATTCGGAAACAAAGAAGAAATCACCGATAGGCTACATTGAAAAAGTACATACACTGCACACGTTTTTGTAGGGATGAGAATTATGCACCTAAGTAATTAATCCAAAGCTTTCTCTGAATTCCATCTCCCCATTTCAGCATTTTTACATTTAAAATCAAAACATCTTCCTGTCGAACTGTAAGGCACATTGGCACAGAATGGCATCACTTAAGCCTAGTTAGTTATTATGTGCCATTTAATGAGCTACTGGAGGTTATCAGCCCAAAAAATAAATAAAAAATCCTTGGACATAATCCTCAATTTGATTAATTTAGATGAACTTGTTTAATGGTTGAAAAAGTTTTTGATTTTAGTTGTGTCCATTGAAACATGAATGAACTGCAATATTTTTTGCATCCTGGCATTTTGATAATGTTAATATTCTTTTATGTTTCTAATAGTATTTTTTGTGCACTGTGGTATCACTAATTATGAGCTCACTATTCAGCAGGGAAAATGAATATTGAACATGTCAACATTTTCCTCAATAAATATATCTCTAATGGGGCTATTGACAAGAAATTTTTCGCCAGATGTCAGTAGCAACCCAAGCAAACCGCACATACAAAGAAATCCAAACAAGTAAGTCCATAAATTAAGTTATGTGTAATAAAGTGGAATGACACGGGGAAAAAGTGTTGAACGCATGAAGAAAATGAGCTGCAAAAAGGCATGGAAAGCCAAGAAACCAGCTGAAATCTGTCAGTATTTAAAAGATAATCCCACCCCCTATCCGTGCAAATTAATATCAGCTGGTTTAGTTCTAATTGATATAAAAAGGTTTCTTACAACCAAGGTGTCACACAAGACACATTTCATGATGGATAAAAGCAAAAAACTCTCTCAAGACCTTCACAACCTTACTGTTGCAGAACACACTGATGGCATTGGTTACAGATGTATTTCTGAACTTCTGAATGTTCCAGTGAGCATCACTGGGGCCATAATCAGGAAGTGGAAAGAAAATCTTTTCACCATAAACTGGCTACGACCAGAAGCTCCTTGCAAGATTTCTGACAGAGGAGTTAAAAGACAATCGTGACCCCCCCAAAAAAGAAAAAGGAATGGAGCCAAAACTTAGATTTGTGGCCTACCGGCCCTAGTAGTAATCAGAAGAGTTGTCCAAGAGCTAAGGACCACTTGTAAAGAGTTTCAGTAAGACCTGGAATTAGCAGGTGCAGTTGTTTCAAAGAAATGCACTCAACTGCAGTGGCGGCTCGTGAATTGGCAACAGGGGAAGCCCAAACAATCCTTTAATGTTAGTGATTGTTCATCACCTGTTTTCAATCATTCATTTAAACAGTGGAGGGTCGTCGGCCGTAACAAAGTTAAGCCAAAACCTCGCCCTTCAAAGCTTAATGACTTAAACCTTTTGCAGTTTACTTTTCTTGATCAGCAGTGGCTCATACGAATTGTTAGAAGAACAGTCAGTTGAGTCAAATTTATTTTCGATAGCATTGCTATACATTGCATCACGAAATTATGAGGGGTGTCCTTTCACACATAAATTACGACATAAAGTACCATAGGCCTACGCTATAAATTCCGCACTCAAGAAGCTCACGAAATGGCATAGATGCGCAAATTGATTAGTGAAGCTCATTAAGCAATAAGCTGTGCAACATCGCATTCTTTTCTTTTATATTAAGATTGTAGAAAATGGACTGTCTTGTGAAAGAAGCCTCGCAAACTAATTTATAAAGACATGTTGATAATTTGCATCGTCATTTGCTATCGAAAATAAATTTGATTGTCCTTCAACCAATTCGTATGAGCAACTGTTGATAAAGAAAAGTGAACTACGAAATGTTGAAGTCATTAAGCTTTGAAGGGCGAGGTTCTGGCTTCCCTTTGTTACGGCCGATGAGCCGCCGCTGCTCAACTGCCATGGCCTCTATGCATGCTCATTGCGCAAGACTCCATTGCTGAAGTGCAAGCATGTTGAAGCTTGCTTAAAGTAGGGATTCAAAGAAAATAAGTACCCATAAAATTGGTCCTTTATGGCAATATCATGATATGTTGAAGGTATTCACTCATATAACAAGAGAAAAAAGTTTCATGCTACTTGTTATTCGCTTATATTCCAAATGTTTTTCTTTTTCGACCGTAACCAGTCCGCTGACGGTCTCATTTTCCGTGATGTCACGTACGGGTTGTGTACTCTGAAAGCACCCAGATGCTACATAGTCATGATACAGTGAACACTGTGAAAATTGTTTTCAATTGTTTTTAAAGCGCGACGAGTCAGAACTCTTAATAGATTTCTTCCAGATCTCTTAGTATTTCATCGTTTTAAATCCCATGTTTAAATCTTTATTTTTTAAGCTACTGTCGCATTAAGGTGATTTCTTTCATCGATTTGTTATGCGCCTTATTTTGGTTTGTTCCTTGCTGCAAAAAATCCGGCTACCACCAGGCGGTGGCGGGCCTCTGTATCTGACTCCATTGACCCGTTTCACTCCCGCTGCTCACTTCCTCGAGCCACACGCAATATTTTTTTTCGTAGGAAAGTGAAAGGAGTCAAACGAGTCAGATTCAGAGGCGCCGCTCAGTGAAAACTAACCAACAGTAATGACATAATATTCAATTCTATATGTGGTATAAAATAAAATGCCCATGTAGAGTTTAGTTACCTTTGTAGTCTGACGAACTGCCATGAACATTATTATCGTAATTATTGCATTTCAGCTCCCGTTTGTTTACAGTCAAATGCATTGTTTTTTTTTTTTTTTTTCTGCCAGAGAGGCGCGTGACTCACATGCGGTGACAGCGATGGGCAACTGGAAGGGACGCGGCGACGGATGACAGACAGGAAGCTCTGCAAATCATTTTATTCGGACCGAAGAAAATGATTGGTCAGACTTTTATCAGAAATATATGAGAATTGAATATTGAAGAGTTTCAACACCTGGTGGATTTCTTTTACAGTTTAGCGTGCCATACGCTTATTAGGAGCATTTTAAGATTACAAAAGAAAAGTTAAAAAATGCCAGAAAGGCAGGGGTGTAAAGTCCGGGTTCAGAAAGTAAAAATTCTCCCCAGAACTTTATTCCAACCACCTGGATTTATTTCGGGCAGGAGACAGAGCCAATATGAGTGATCAGCTCATTCTGTGGGAGGGAGGAAAAACTTGGCAGGACTTTTACTTTCTGACCCCTGGATTTTACACCTCTGCAGAAAGGTAAGAATTGCTCTAAGCCTTGTGTGGTGTTAGGATTTTTGTTACTCAGCCAGTGTTCATGGGTCTGGGAACCGCTAGAGTTTTGGGTTTTCAAAATTGTTTGATTGTGTTGTTTTATGTTAAAATGCTCAACAGATGTTTACTTCATCCCAATTATAAGTCATATGAACAGCAAACATGGTTTGATGAAAACTGAAAACGGGTCCCACAGACCCAAACACCATACAAGGGTTAATACATTCCAAGATCACCATGGGCCTTTTGAAATTAAATTTGTGATTAAATCATATGGGGCCTTTTGTGATTAAGTCATTGTTCATGACTCATCCATCCAAGAGGAGGGAAAAGAACACAACCTGATAGTTTGATGGTTCATGTTCCGAAAAAATGTAATTAAAATCACAAACTGCAATGAGTTGTCACGCCCCATATATCCTCTTCCCAATTCGGAGGGGAAATATCCCAATACATACACAATTACACATATGTATAGACATGTCTCTGGTGCCCAGTGTTAGGACTCTGCTCTAATTTCTGTTGCAGCAGTAGGTTTCTCAGTATGTTTTTCTAATAGGTTTAGATCCTAATAGGACCAGTAGCTTTCTAATGGTATTACATTCTAATGGAACCAGTAGCTTTCTAATGGTTTTATGTTCTCATGGGACCAGTAGGTCTCTAATGGCATTACATTTTAATGGGACCAGTAGATCTTTAATGGTTTTATATCCTAATGGGACCAGTGGGTTCCTAATGGCTTTACATCCTAATGGGACCAGTAGGTTCCTAATGGTTTCTTCTAATGGTTCTAATTGGGGTTCCAATTCCCTTTAGACCATTAGAAACCTAATGGTTCCTAATGGTTTTTTTCTAATGGTATTCTACTGGATTTTTCAGCAGGGTAATCATCAAAAAAATTTCATAATAAATGAAGGTATCAGTCCTTCCCCATATTTAAAGATGATTTCCGTCAGATCGTTTCGCCTATATGTCCATGTTAATCTTCAATATACTATACAGAAAAATATGACTTTAAATAAATAAAAAAAGACAGATGAACGTTTCTCCATTATTATTTATCCATCTCAAGTTAAGTATGACACAATTTGAACCTTGAATAGGTTCAAATTGACATACACTGCACACAAATTCACTGAGCAGAGCCTGCAAACCCCGTACGTGACATCACCCAAAACGTGCCTCTTTCCAAGCATCACGGAAGTATTCACGCTCGATAGAGTACTGTTGTTTTATGCGTGTTTCCATTTTCTTCTATGAATAATGTGACGGAATGAAATTACATTGCATTCTTTGCGTTCTAAGCAGATGAATGATTGTCGTCTTACCTAATCGGGGAGAACAAGCAGCACCTGTTAAGTGTGGAGCGCTCTCGGAATGAACCTTTTGTTAATCATGAAAATGACTGAGAACAGGTCAGGATTAATAATTGTTTATAACGGATGTTTTGTGCACCCCAATTATCAGTTCAGGTTCCGCCACTGTACTGAATTTAGCCCATGATTTAATCGCTGTTTGATCGCATATGGAGAGAAACCGTGTCTTCAGTTGCCTATTACGATAATTGGAAAACGCGTCAATAAAGGAAAATGATTGAGAACTAGCCAGGACTAATTGCTGTCACGACGGGACGTGCTTTGGCACACCTGCTGGCTATGCCACTGAGGTGAAGGCGACCAATTTTCAATGAAAAATCTCAAGGAAAATTTTTTTTAACTCAAAAGGCCTTAAAACCCACTGTGAAGTACATTTCAGTTAGCGTGTTCAAAGCTTTTTCTCTGTGTCATTCCACTTTATTACACAAAACTCAATTTATGGACTTATTCGCTTTGATTTCTTTGTATGTAAGGATCACTTGGGTTGTTATCGACATCTGGTGACAATTTCATGTCAATAGCCCCGTTTGAAATACATTTACTGAGAAAAACGTTGCCGCGCTCTATACTTATTTTCCCGGCTGTATGAAGCCACTTACCATTTTATTCGGTTCAGTGAGTACTGGATGGTGGTGGCTTCAAAAATGGGAGGAAAGAAAATTTTCCCAAAAAAAGCATGTAAATTCTCATTTCAATGCTCAAAAACAAGCTGAGAACACAGTTTCCTGAAAAGCCATCACATAAAGGGAGTCGCTGAGGGCAGAAAAATTGTGTTGAGAGGGTAGCACAGCTGTATTTAATGTCTTGTCAGTCATTGTCAAGTGGTCTTGGGGTATTTTTTTTTTCCATTTTGCATGCTTCTGAGATGGAAGCATGTTCGTTAAGTATCATATTTTCAGGGTACTTTCCTTGGTAAACACAGTGGATGTTTAGGTTTTGAGTATTCCACCATTCGCTCTATGTACTCTATGGGCAGCAGTGCATAAAAAAATCCCTAGAGGGCAGCAGTTTCTCAGATACAGAACCTAACACGTCTGGCATTAACAATCCTATAATGATCAATTTTGCTCAGATTATGCATATTACCCATTATGATGTTTGGTCATTCAAAATATAAACCACTTAACACATCTCTATACTTTATCAATTTAGTTATATCCACATAATTTCTGTGCCACTTTGCTAGTTTACTTATATTAGCATTTGATCACTTGGCAAGTAAACCGTTTCTTCCAATATTGTTCACACATTTTAATTCTGACTCTTCTAATTACATTCAGGTAAAATTAGCCTTATATTTCACCATCCAACTATACATTTCATTCTCATGCTCTCTGGGACCTGGTATTCTGTGACCACTCTACTTAAGACATTTTTGAATGGGGATAAACAGCACAAGTAAGCCTTTACAGAGGAAGAATTTATTAACATTCTCACACAAAGTGCATGAATGACTTCTTCACATTTACAAAACTTATGAATATATCATAATCACAGAATGTTTGGAGTGGAATACACTGGTAAGGGAGTACTCCAGTTGGTAACTGAAGGTTGTGCATAAAATACATTTTATTATACAACAATGAACTGTTCTTAGGACAGTTAGAGTAAATAAAGCCATTCAATGATTGTCATTATATTATCACCACAGTTCCTGAACTGCTGTAAGTATGATACAACATTGTATCTCAGTGTTTTTCCATGGTTATTAATTTATGATAACACTTGCATAATATGAAGCGCTGAAAAGCAAAAACATTATTGCATACAGTATGCCCTGTTCCCCACACTCAATTGCCAATGATCAAAGTTGCTACCCACTGCCAACCAGTTTATGATTATCCTTCTTCATACCATCTATTTGTGTCCTTTGGCAGAGAAAGCGAGGCGAGGCGGCTCATCCCAAAAACAAGAATGCAGTAAAAGGACAAACACAGGAAAATGTAAAACAAGCATCTGTTAATGTACGTTTAATGTATTTTACAGAATAGTTTATCTTCTCTGTGCACAGATGTTTTTTAGCAAACACTTTTGCCGCAGATACTATATGCTGATCACATTGTCGGTTTCCGTGTTCCTTTATTTCTCCCTGTGTCATGACTTCGGGCAAATCCTCTCTCATGCTGAATCGCACTGGATGCTCGACACAGTTTGTAAAATTTTACTCAGAATTCACTCGCATGGTTATTGTCATGTGAGCAAATTTCATAAAATAATTATTTGCACCAATGGTTTTGTAACTTTATGTCTGAATTTTTTTTTACAATTCAAAAGAATCTGAGACATATTCTTTGAGCTCTCTAGCAGACACAAAAATGGAAATATTGGACCCTAAATAGGAACTGAAAAGCCAGTTTCACAATACCGTCATTGTCCGCACCATTTTATTGATATTTATAAGTGTTAATTGTAATTCTGCTGCTTTGTATGTCAGAATGTGGAACTTTTCAATGTTGACAATAGATGTGATGTCCTAATATATGCTTGCGTGGTCTATTTGAGTCTGAACTCTCTGTTAGTTTACGTGTTTGAGTGAACCGCTGATACGCCATGTGGTAAATTGGTGACCTGTCCAGGGGCTCTCCTGTCAGTCGCTCATTGCAAAATGGGATGACACAGTACCGCTAACAAACCTGACCATGTCTTAGCTAGGTTAGATAGTGGATGGATGGGGGGGGTGGATGGTAGTTAAGAACGAGAAGATGGATATTTGGTGAGTGAATAGAACATGTCACTGCCACGTTATTGCTCATCGGCACACTGTGAGCGAACACTGAGCAGCTCAGCTGCAGGAGCTCTTGTCTGAACTGGAACTTCATTTCCCTGAGGGAACCAGAAGGAAGACGGCGTGATCCACATCAAGTCCTGGTCCCTGAAGGCTCAAAACACACCTGTCGTTAATCTTCGATATGCAAACACATGCAATGTCTTCTCCATAGGACTATCCACACATCCATCACCAGAGCAGTGTCATAACAGGAGGAAACACGCAATCAGCCCCTTTGACATGCTCCATAAAACAAATATGACAACTTCCAGGGTAAATTAGTCAGAATACACTCTAAAGCAAACTAGCATACCAACACAACTGAGTACAGTACTATACATTCCTCATAAATCCTCCACAATGTATACATATTAACAGAGGAATAAATTAAGATGAATTAATGCAATTTTTTTTTTCCAATTGTGACAAAGGCTATGTCTGAAGTCAATAAACATGTGCCATCATATGTAGTATACTGTAAGTCACAAAGGTATTCAAAAAATGACATTTTTATGTATAGGCTCAGCCTAGCAAGTTTATCTATCACAAAAATCAACTGTACCAGCTAAACTAACATGAAATTTGAAAATGAACGTACAGTTGCAAGAAAAAGTATGTGAACACTTTGGAATTATCTGGATTTCTGCAGAAATTGGTCATAAAATTTGATCTGCTCTTCATCTAAGTCACAACAATCGACAAACACAGTCTTCTTAAACTAATACCTCACAAACAATTTCATGGTTTTTTATTGAATACAACATGTAAACATTCAAAGTGCAGGCTGGAAAAAGTACATGGACCCCTTGGTTAATGACTTCTCCAAGAGCTAATTGGAGTCAGGAGTCAGCCAACCTGGAGTTCAATCAATGTGATGAGATTGGAGGTGTTGGTTAAAGCTGCCCTGCCTAATAAAAAACACACACCAGTTTTGAGTTTGCTATTCTCAAGAGGTATTCCTTGATGTGAAACATGCCTCGCACAAAAGAGCTCTCAGAAGACCTATGATTAAGAATTGTTGATGCATGAAGCTGGAAAGGATTACAAAAGTATCTCTAAAAGCCTTGATGTTCATCTGTCCACGGTAAGACAGATAGTCTATAACTGGAGACAGTTCAGCACTGTTGCTGCTCTCCCTAGGAGTGGCCATCTTCTAAAGATGACGGCAAGACCACAGTGCAGGATGCTCAACGGGTGAAGAAGAATCCTAGAGCGTCATCTAAGAAATCTCTGGCATTTGCTAACATCTCTGTTGACAAATATACGATTCGAAAATATTAAACCAGAATGGAGTTCATGGGAGGACACCACAGATGCTGTGGCATGACCTCAAGAGAGCAAATTACACCAGACATCCCAAGAATATTGCTGAACTGAAACAGTTTTGTCAACAGGAATGGTCCAAAAAACTACAGGAAACGTTTGTTTGAGGTTATTGCTGCCAAAGGAGGGTCAACCAGTTATTAAATCCAAAGGTTCACATACTTTTTCCACCCTGCACTGTGAATGTTTAAATGTTGTTTTCAATTTAAAAAAAAACATAATTAATCGTGAGGTATTAGTTAAAGAAGACTGTGTTTCTCTATTATTGTGATTTCGATGAAGAGCAGATCACAACTCATGACCAATCTACGCAGAAATCAAGGTAATTCCAAAGGGTTCACATACTTTTTCTTGCAACTGTATTTTCCAAACTGAATCAGAGTAAGTCTATGTAGTTGAGAAGTTGAAAATACCTGGTTAACTTCTGTCCTTTCCTCTTCTGGAACTCGGCCTCATTCACAGTCCATACGGCGCCCTTTGTCCCCTCCACCCGCACAAAGCACTTGTGCAGGCTCAGGTTATGTCGTATGGCATTCTTATAGGGGAGAGGAAGAGGAGGTGAAGAAGACACCGAAACACCTGCACATTTTAGTTTTCTTTTTTCTCCACATGCAGGGCATAATAGATTGTGTGTGTAAATGTGCACATCTGCACTGAGTGGTGCAGTCAGAGACATCTATTTGTTCAGAGAAGGATTAGTCCTTCCTTCATATACATTTTAGCAATTGATATGCATTAACTAGCCTAGACTGAGCTGAAGTTTCAATTAAGAAAGCAAGATTGCTGACAAGAAAAATATAAGAACTATATTCATCTATAGTAAGAATAACAATATAAAGATATTCTGTATATTGTGTTCATTTTAAGTATTTAGAATGACAGTGATATGTCTTGAAATGTACGGCCACCCATATGCACTTCTAGAACATACCGCTAAATGCGTCAGAGTTTTTTAAATGTTAAATTCAAGGTCTGCAAAAGACCTGTAAGATGGACAACTTATTTAGTTCCTCCATTTTCTCTTCTTGTCAATGGTAGTTGCCAATTCCAGCTGGTGACAAAGTTTTTGGTGGAATTCTCATTGATGATCGTGAAGCATGTACCCACAGATAGAGCACAATTCCCCACATGTAATGACACAAATTAAATTGGAAGGTATAATCAGGAGGGTGATGTACCATTCCCAGTATTAAGAGAATGTAACGGATTATTGAGCCTAGAATCTGGACCATAGCGCACCCGATGAGTATATAACATGTATACACACCAGTGGACTCTCATACCTTCCAGGTAGCTGTGTTATGACGGAAATAGAAGAACATTCTAGTAAACCAGTGATATATCTCGCTCAAGGTCAGCTGCTTATCTGGGGACTCCTGAATTGCCTGCATAAGGATATAAGCCACAAATAAATAAATAAATATACATATATACAGAGTATGTTAAAAAGATGGACAAACATCTTGAAACTACTGTGCATCTTTTCATTTCCAGGATGCTTACATCTGGAACAGCGTAGCTAGACTTCACCATCAATCTCTTGATCCAATAATGTTATTTGGGGAGTACTTCGGTTTTATCATTTTCTTTCAACTACAATTTTAAACAAAAATTCAGTTTGGCTCATTACCACGTTCCTATCATTGAATTACTTACTTCGCACAAATTGTTTACTTATACTGACCAAATAAGCAAAAAAGTAAAGTGAATATGGGCAATTGGGCTTTTATTCTTCATCGCAGACCTCCTGTAGTCACTTAAGATATTATGTGCACAAAGAGGTAAATGATCTTTAAATAAATTTAACTCATTCCTTAGGGCAAGCCACTGCCAACGGCGCTACAAAATCTACCATTCCCTACCTCCCGCATTGCTAGAACTGGAAATTGGGGTGGCATGGACACGTCCCTTTATGAAAAGAATTTGTCCTGGCGAGTTCTCAATCATTTTCCTTTATTGATGCGTTTTCCAATTATCGTAATTGGCAACTGAAGACACGGTTTCTCTCCATATGCGATCTAACAACTAAATTCATGGGCTAAATTCAGTACAGTGACGGAACCAGAACTGAGAATTGGGATGCACCAAACATCCAATTAAAACAATTATTAGACCTGTTCTCAGTCATTTTCATGATTAAAAAAAAGGTTCACTCCGAGAGCACTCCACACTTAACAGGTGCTGCTTGAACTCCCCGATTAAGTAAGACGACAATCATTCATCTGGACGCGTATTTGCTGACTTCAGCCCATGATTTCATCGCTGTTAGATCCGTATGGAGAGAAATTGTGTCTTCAGTTGCCAACTACGATAATTGGAACACGTGCCAATACAGGAAAATGATTGAGAACTAGCCAGGACTAATTCTTGTTATAAAGGGTCATGTCTGTGCCCCCCCCCTCATTCCCAGTTCTAGTGGCGTGGCAGGTACAAACGCAACAATTATATATAAAAGTATTCCGTTGGGAATTAGTTAAAGTGGTTTCACATTACAAAGAAGCATGTGATTAAGCAATAAAAGGGTGAGGTGGGGGATCCAGCACACTGTGAGCTTGGTTTTAAAGCAAATGCCGTCTTTAATACAAGCACATTAGGCAAACAGGTAATCCAGCTCAGGTGACTGGATTACATGCATAGTACATTACATAGTACATACCCATCGGATCAGATCAGCATAGGTGTAAGGGGGTCTGATGTTGTTGTACTTGTAACATTCAATGCTGGGGATGAATCCTGTTGACAACAATGATGAAATATCCAATTGAATATATCTGTGATACTTTGGTTGGTTTATGCAGCATACAGCTTCAGTATATCGAAATGCCCTCTGAATGCTCACACATCCATGTATGCAGATACGTGCCGCTGTTCTCGAGTAATAAATAAGAACTTTGTGCTTTGACAGATCACCCAGGAATTCCTTGGGCAGTACTACGTATCCCAGGCATGCTAATATATCCGAGTAATTCCAGCTCTGAACATATCAATATAAGAATATCAATGGTAAAGCCTGACTTTGTGGCTTTATTTGTGCCAGTACTGACATTTGTAATGCAGTGAACAATAATGGAAAGACAGTAAGTATCCTCCAAATTCAATGGTGCACATTGAGTGGAACAGAGTGAAACTCCTCTAAAGTGAGAGTACAAACAAAATTACAACTTTCAAGATCAAATAGAGTAACGTGAACAGACTGAAGGACATATAAGAAGAGCAGTAAGGTGGATGGGCACATATTAGAGCAGGGCTGCACATCAAGTGCTGGTCCACACTGATTTTCTTCCAAATTTTAGGTGAATATTGTATCAGAACAAGTACATATTGATCTGATGTTTGTGTTCGCACTAGCCATAGCGCCAAACAGCAAGTGAATGACAGATTTTACTATGTTCAAGGACAAAAGTAAAACATCATAGTTTGCCGGGAAATGAGAAGGATTAACCCTCCTATTGTGTTCAGATTACTAAGCCATTTTTGGTTGATGTCAGTTTGATCCCCGCAATGGAAAACTACATAAGATGTTTGTAACTGAAAGTTTTACCCAATCTCCTCTCAGCTCATTTATGCCCTTCTACTGACCACTTTAACAGCCAAGTAAATAAAACACGACTCCCCCCATCCTCCCCTTATACATCAATCATCGATTTTACATGATTATTGCAAAAAGAATGGGACCAAATGTGAAATGAATGAGAAATTAATTTGAACATGCCCTCAGTCTCAGGCAACACTATAAAAATGAGATCAAAATTATGGTTTTATGTAATAATTGATCCTGGGGTCAAAATGAATCAAACAACACCGATGCTTACAAATTGTGTTCAGAATATGAAATATTTTTTCAGTGAAATTCAAGGTCTACCCGTAGAGTTAGGTGGGAAAAAACTAGCAGAAAAACGTATGTTAACCATGAGAGTATGTAAGATACGTTGAACATTAAGTTGGGTCAAATTGACCCGGAACATAATAGGAGGGTTAATTGAATGGAATTAAAACAGACATGACGAGCTTCCCTGGCTCAGATGGTGTGGAAGAGACGGAAGACCATACCAGGGAGGGGGTGGTGGGTGGGGATACGCCAATACCCCTGAGTCAGGAGTTTGCCATCCTTTCCATGGGGCCCGTGGGGAGGTGTGAAGTCCTTGGCTTGGGACGGTCTCACCCTCGGACCCTCCTCCCTGTCTGGCTCCTCCCCCTGAACTTCAGGAAGCTGTGAATGGAGGGGCAGTCTGATGTCACAGCCATTCTTCTAAACCAATAAAGGATTTCATTTGCAAACCCAAAATCAGGCAAACCCCTTTTCTCTGGATGTAACCCACACTCAGAACAACGGTTTCTGACAAACAAAGTCCCGCTTCAAGTTTTTATTTCTGCTATTTTATGTTTTATTTAAGCTTAGCAATAACATCCAATGACTTGCGTCAGAATGATAAATAAATTATCATAATTTTTTAAATTCCAAATTCCTAAATTTTATATCCATCCTGCCGTGTTGCATGCCTCTTTATTTCAACATTATTACTGCAGGAAATGCATTTCTGTGTTCATATTCAATTTTCACAGTTTTAAAATATATTAGGCTTGATCACTTTAAGACCATCGAGTAATGTAGACAAACAGGGCACTTACAGAGCTGACCGATCTCTGCTCAGGCAGGTGCAGATGACGTTGCATGGCCAAGAGTTTCTGTTTCTCCGTGGTAAGCTAAAACCAATACAAAGGCACCAGTGAATGAATGAGCAGTTCCGAATGCACGGATGTATTAATTATGGTCCCTCCTCTGTGCACCTCTCACTTTGGCCTGCAAGAGGCAAGATCATTTAAGCAATGGTGAGAGACATTTTCATCATTTTAGTGGTGAACAATTGAGGACGTTGTTTATGCAAGGCAATGCTTATGCCACTTTTTCTCGGAGACAGTGAAATGCGTGCCGATCAGGCGCGTCAAAGTCCAGTCCGAGAAAGATGCATTGTATTTGTACTGAGCTCCATCATTTTGATATGCCATAATTAGTCTCAGACATTCACAGCTGAACTTGCCATGGTTTTTAAATTCACAGTCAACACTGACGAGCCAGCTAGCTGACAAACTAATGTTACATAATGGTTATAGAAAGGCACTTTGTACAAGCTGGCTAGCTCACTCATTTCATGAAAATTGCAACGGAAAGACGGCGGTTGTACTGTGTAGGCCTATGCTGTATGTAGCATATATGCCAGATAGCTGGCGTAACATCACAGCTAAGGAATGAAAAAGAGACTGCTCTAATTAAATGTTGCTCCCCATTCAAGGGAGAATAGCCTGTTGGATCGCACCCTTTGTTCGATATTTGAATTTCATGAGGGTTGAATCACCCGGAAAAGAATAGAAGTTGAATGCATTGTTCTCTGGGAATGATTTAAGCGGCAAATTGTATTGGATGATAGTGTCCCTTTAATCATTAATGGCAACACAGCTTATTGGTAGCCTATTTTCTCAGTAAATTCATTAAATCAATTGTCAGATTCTTAATTGGACACATCCACTTTAAAAAAGTATCAAGCCGATAGGACACTGACGCAGGAAAAATAACATTTTGTGAACTACAAGAATTCAGAAGCTGCAAAAGACATTGACGTTTTTTGTCACCATTAATGTGGATAAGAAAATGCTTGATAACCATTTCAATGAACAATAATGCAAGCTAAGGTGAAATGGACAGTAATACTACCAACTGATCCTCGTGACTGAACAAATAAACACAATATTGCTAATTAGGGAACAGGTTTGGAGAAGTGGTGCACTTTAGGGCAAGGTGAGAGCAGGACTATAATCCCTCCGATGGCAAGTCCCACGTGGAAGAGGTTAAATGGATACCTTGAAGCCAGACAGAACCAATCCACATGAAAAACATTTTGAGACATTGGCCATTTTGGCTGTCAACTTCAAGAAAAGAATGAAGAAAAGTTTGAAAGAGGTTATGTAAAATCACAAACCACACTGTGACGCAGCTCAATAATCTGAATCAAAATCTTATATTGGTTTTGAAAAGAAAAAATGTAAATGTAAAAAATAGTGCCACGGGCACTGTAGCTCACATGGATTGTTTATACTTGTACAGGCTGTTAAACAGCGCCATGAGCAAACTTTAGTGACCTGATGGGTGGGAACATATGAGCCAAGTTCCAGCTTTATGGGTCCAGTTTGAAATAAGATGTTTGAAGTAAACACCATTGAAGGTGGGCATGGCCAAAGTGCTGAGGTCAAATCAAGGTCAAATTTCCAAATTTCATAAAACTGATCAAATATGTTTTACGGCTTGCTTCCATCTACCCATATGCTACATATCAGCTTAATCGCTTCAAAAACAGCTTCACAATGGCTCCATATAGCATTCTCAATATGGCCGCCATGGTCACCATATTTCAAATCGGATCTAAACACAATGAACAAACTTTGGTGTCCTCATGGGTGGGAATATGTGTACCGAGTTTAAGCTTTATTGGTCTCGTAGTTTCGGAGACGACAATGACGGACAGGCGGGCCATGACTTATTCCCACAAGACATTTGGTCTCGGTCATCTAAGAAACTACTTTGAAATGGTTGATACATCATGGCTCATGCTTCATAATATATTGTAAAGCAAAAATGCAAAAGAAACCCATCCCCGTGCTATGAAATTTTAAAAAATAACAACACTTTATGAAACAAAATTTAATGCCAATTAGAGCTGTGATTGGGAACTAGCAGTCCCGTGTGATGTAACTGTGAACCACTGAAGTCTCCGCAGTTTCAGAAGTCAAACACAAGTTAAATGAAGAGTAACAATGCTAAAATGAAAAAAGCATGCCTTCAAGAAAAGACTACCATCACATGAATTTCACAAAGGAGGATTTGCAGGGTATAGGCAAATTTGCCCACAGCCCAATTTGAACTATCTTCTGTTTTTATGTACCTACTGATGGGACTGTCCAGAAAATAGATTTGAAATGTGAAATTTGCATACAGGAAGTGAACTGTGACCTATTTACTGATTTCAAGATTTTTGTGGGGCAGGGTCACAAAGTCCATATTTAAAACTATAAATGATTGTTCTGAAAAACCAGATGATTTTAAATAGTGACAAAACAACATGACAGACATTTTGATACCAAACATGAGTAAATATGTGAAAAACGGAAGAAGTTTCGGACAATTTTCCATTGAAAAATGCATCTGTCTTGACCAAAATTGATGCAAAACGTTAAGTTCATCTTGAAAAACAACCAGCTTCCTATGAAGACACACCCAAGATATTTTCACAGAAGTTGCCTCGTATAGTCGACTAAATATTGTGTGAGTGTTGTTAAATTGAAAGACCAGTAACATGGATCCAGATTGCGAAAAGTGGAACCATCCCTGTATTTAGAAATTATCACTATCTTCTTTGGGTGTCAAAATAGGTCACTAGATAATAAACATGGAATGCTTGTTATAGATACGCATCCAAATTAAGAGTCTTAGTGTATATGTGCATGATTGACGAGACATTGGCCTTCTGGATCATTCTGGATCATAACTACAATACAGCTGAAACACCTTTTAAGATTAGACAAATATACCCTGAACAAAAAAATATAAATTCCCCATGTCAAATTTTTGAGTTTTTATTAAAGGAGACCTAACATGCTGATCCTTCTTTTAATACATATTAGTAATGTTATAATGTTGGTTGTCCATGCTCAACCTTTGAAAAATTTCTAAACATAAGATACAGGGATTTTAACGTAATCCAAGAACGTGATTTCGTGAGCGTTATTTCCCCTCTGAACAGCTCCTCCCGAGATCTTCACGAGATCTGGGTAAAACCTGACGTCAGGTTGTGCCGTCAAATTAGTCCAGACCTGGACAGAGCCAACCACTGCACTGGACCTGCCGGAAACTATTCTAACAGACACTAACAACGGCAGGTCATACTATGCCTTAGTAGCGTTGACACTTTTGGAAATACAAAAGAAGAACCACAGATCATTTGAGGTGCAATTTTGTCAGTATCTCTCCCAAGGCTACTTGTCCGTTAACTTTTGGACGCAAAAAAGAAAAAAAATATTTCTCTTCCTAAAGACGATACCACCAGAAATCAGTGGGTAGCTTTTTTTTTATTGCTGGCAGCAAACAGCCATGGCCAAAGGGAACGTTAGCTGCTTGTGCTCAGCAATAAAGGATAATTCGACACAGGATAAGCGTTTCAGCTGCTTCTTAAACCTGAAGCAGTTGCCTCGATCAAGTGCTCAGAGCCACAAGCTGTAAGTAACGATATAATGGCAAAAAAGATTTTAAAAAAAAAGATAAGTGAAGCTAACATGTTACGGGTGGCTAGCAGGACTGCTTGCGATAGTTAGCACTAACAACTGGCCTCAAACACAGACTTTGTAAAATATCTGAAGATAAAACCAGTATCGGTCGCAACTGTCTGTGGCTCACAGACACAGAAGCTGTAAGTTGCTTTTACTGCATAAGCCAACCTGACGTGATAGCCAGTTGATTGTGGCTGTAGGACAGCGTAGCCAAGTTACTGTTGCAAATGTTTGTGTCCTAAATATGCAACAGTGATATCAGGGGAAATTCTACAGGTCAGTGAACATAAACCTCATTTGAAGCTATCGTTTAATACTTGTTTGTAATTAGGATGCTTGGTACAACTGTTCACAGTAACAGAACTTGCTGTCTGTAAAACCTGTATTGCGAGGGTTTGTCTCTGTGGTTATGACCGCTCGGTTACCAGCTTCTGCATGTTAGTTTATGTGTCGTGCTAGTTAAAAATGCTCCTGGTTAACTTATATGCAGTAATTCTCATCGGTATGCTTGTGTTACCTCGGTAAGCATCAATGTGGCAGTTTAATCATAACGCTGCCTGATTGTAGCCACTACAGTTAGTGATCGTGTCACTTCCCCATGACCGGGATCAGCCGGATACTTCACAAATGTCTGAGCAAGCTCTCTGGTGCTACCATGAAAGCAATACGAAACGCAGAAGCTCTACCGGTTTACACACACACACACATTTTGTATTCATTTATTTATTAATACAGCGCCCTCAATAATTATTGGCACCCCTGGTTAAGATGTGTTAAAAGCCTTAAAATAAATTCAATTTTTATTGCAGAAGCATACTCTCACACTGAAAATTGTAGAAAAATGTAACCTTCAACTCAAGTGAATTTTAAGGAAAAAAAAAATCCCTGACTAAGAAATAATTATTTTTCATAAAATCACCTGTTCCACAATTATTGGCACCCCTAACAATTCCTAGGAAATAAATGTAATTGTATATATATATATATATATATATATATATATATATATAATAGAGCTATATAATATAGCTCTATTATATTATAGCTATATTATATTAGATAATTAATTATTGTAACACTTCATAACAGATTTTTTGGCCCTGTTAAGGTTGTAATATATCAATACCTAAACACTACATATGAGTTATTCTTCAAGTGTAAGTTAACATTCATAAAATTAAGAATATTGTTGAGTTTGAACTTTCTATCTTAACTATGTGCATTTTATAAAATGATGTTAGAATATGCCTTTCATGCCATTAAATGCTAGGTGTCCACATAAATACCATATTTTCAAAATTTTATTTTGAGAAAATAAAGCAGAACACTTCACAAATTTTGTGTATGTTAATAACAGGCATCTAATCTTTCGAAAGCATTCAATTTGATGTTAGTGGATGGTGTCATTTTTTGGTATAAAATGTTAAAAATGGCACAATTTTTCTTTTTCATTTTCTAGCCTTAATATTTTCTAGATTATTAATAAGAGAGGGGCAGAATTAGATAACAAAATACACAATATATATGGGAAGCTGTGTGTGCATTACCAAAACCCTGTCTTTGAAATTAGGCTTTTTACAGTCCTTCGAATATGTACCGCAGAACACAGATAAACTTTTTGAGCAACTTTAAGCACCCAAAAATATATGATAAACTGAAAGGACACCTTCATAAGTCCATATTCCTCAAGTTATAGTAGCAGATTTTCTCCTCTGAAAATTTGAATGATTTAGCTGAAATATTTCCCTAGATATAGCCATGTGAAAGTGGCTCCTCAGAAGTAGCTGTTCAAAAAGGGCCAGAACTTTGTCGCAAAAGTATTTTCTTATGACAAAACTATTAGGAGTTGAGAGCTAAAATTTTGGATTTCTCTCATTAGGAGGTGAATGCACCCACTGGAATTTTTTTTCCAGCCAAATCTGAGATGGTCAAGTGGGAGCCTTTTGGACGGTTGGCATGGAATGACCCAACTTTCAAACATGAGTATCTTCCTACACTTTTAACAATGTTACACAACAGTCTTCTTCATGAGAAACTAACATGTTGTTGAAATGCTATCACCCTTCCTGGAAGTTTTCACAGTCTCTAAAAATTTCTGAACCAAAGTAAACCAGGCTGAGTGTGACTGTAGCACAGGGGGTCACAGACAGGAATCTGATGGAAAAGGTTTTCATCAACATAATTCTAATGCTCTTAAGGCTGATACAAGCAGTATAGTCTGCTGCTAGGTACTGCAGGAGAGGAAGGTTGACCACGATGCCCAATATCTCATTTTCGATTAAGTTCATCACTGAGATGTCTAAGCTCTGAACAGTACTATTTCAAGAAGCCATGAACGTTTTAACAGTCAGTCAGAACTACCTCTTTGATACAAGTAATGAACTTTAAAAAGATGGCAGATTTAATATACGGATAATGTGGCACATACAAAAATGTAAGCAAGAAAGGTGTGTCTCAATGTAGAATGGAATGGTTGGTTCACTTCAGCATTTAAAATTTTGACAGGAGCTGATAGTTCTCATTGGCATTTTAATATCTGCCTGCTTAGGGCTCTGTGGGTTGCTGTTTTTAAGTGTTATTTGCAAATCAGTGCCATCGAGACCTATGCTGTTTGGTTGACACGGTGCTTCACGTTACAGTACAGAAGACTGGACTACTATCTATATTTCTACATTTTCAAGAATTTGTGGGTTGGTTTGGTTTGCAGCAAGGTATCCAAATAATCTTGGTAGAACTGTGAAGCAGCGCCAGGGTATTTTAATGGCTACTCTTTAAAAAAACGGAGACAGTCCTGCATGATGAAAATGGCTCCACCCCCTTCACTCTATCAACAGCGTTCCACACGGGGCCAAACCTGGTTCTCCAGATGTTGCACCACATCTCTCTGTTTCCACCACTGGAAGACACTGTGGTCACTGAGCCTGTGCTCTAAACGCAAGTGTCTGTTGAACAACCAGAAAAAAGAAGTTAAAATGGAGAGAAAGCACCATTAAATATGGACAGAAATGCAATACAATTTCATGTGCTGATATTGTTTTTTTTTTTTTTTTTTTTTGCTGATAGATGTTAGAAGTGCATACATACTGTAGGAAACTGGGGTATTCCTGGAAAACTTCCTTACAGCCCGGCCATCTGCAATGCCCCTTCGTAAACAGCACATTACTCCCATCTGCTAGTGGGGCAGCTGGGCTAGAGAAAAGAAGGAGATGGAAGTTTCAGAATAGTTTCCACGAGCAGTGTTAGAGAGAATTATCATTGCCCTCGACAATCAATGTGGTTTATAGTCAGCCATCAATATAAAAGTCAGAAGAGGTCATATTTGAAAACAACCATTGAAACTATACAGCAAACTCAAGTGATGCACATACATTTGTTCATGAAGGTGTCGAGTGAATAAAATAGTTTCTCCTTCAATTTTTTTTTTTCTACAACATGGAAGGTCACTGATTACGGCTGATCAGAGCTGCTGACATTCCCCGTAAAGGAGAGAAAAATGGTAGAATCAAGTAGGACTGAAGAGCATTATTTACTGCATGAGGAAGAGACTATTTGAAGGAGTCAACAATCCTGCCACATATCTTGACAATGCCCACAAATCCTGATATTGAGCCAACCAAACCAGAAGATTATTGAAAAGGTCCATATAGACTCAATAAAAACATCTTTTTTTTAAGGAACAAAGAGTAATATATTTACTGTAAGAAATTATAAAATGACCATGATGTATCATTAGAGATTAAGGAGCCATACCAGGTTGAAACATTGGCTTGTCCAACAACAAAGCTGCTGCCAGAATTTTCCTCTTTGAAAATCCAATTCTTTCCAGACAGTGCGTTTATGTTTTGGTCTGAGTGATTCCCGCCCACTTCCCATTCCAACAAATCGCTATGAAACAAATTGGCAAGTAAACACAGAGTGCGGCAGGAATACAGGCTAACGAGCAAATTGGATCAACAGAGATAAAATTATATTCTATATTCAATCTAAAAAGCCTCTGCGTGCTTTAAAAAAATTCCTGATCAGAGACTTGTTAAAATGCAGGCAAATATTGGAGATGCATTTGAAAGATGAAGCCTGAGAGCTCAGAAGGATTTTAAGACAGTTGGCTAATTTTCTCTTGAACAGGTTCTGTTTAGTGTATAGAAAGAGGGACATTGTTGAAAATAAATGAATGTAATTAAATAGTAAATTGGCTTTTAATTTGTGAAAATTTGGAAACATGAGCAATAGCAGCCATTTGAGAGCTGATGACAAATTAAAAGACAAGGGATTAGAACCTTGTTCATTCAAAATCAAGCTCACTTCACTCACTTAAAAATGGGTTTCTTTTGGCGAGTGTTCGCAAAAAGTCACACTTCTTTTTAATAGCTATAGCTATTTCACTGAACTAGGTTATTTAAGCATTATATGGACACAATTTAAACAAACAAACAAACAAACAAACAAAAAATAGGACTACGGGTTTAGTAGCTTACCAGCAAGCAATCTTAGGGTGTTCTCACACATATTTGGGTCTACCCACGTTGCTAAGCTGCGACACCCTGGCATTATAGAAGCTCTTCAACAAGGCTGATGACACACTGTCTGCCCATAAACCACGGCCTGACTTTCCATCTAAGAAATGAAACCAGTTCAAAGAGGTGGTGATGGAGTCAAACAGAGCCGTTCTTAGCCCGAAAGAAAAAAAACCATGAAGAATGGTTTGATAAGAACAATAAGGCAATCACCCAGCTCTTGGAGGAGAAAGGCAAAGCTTATGTTGAGCGGCAGACTGACATCAAGTCCACGTCAAAGAGGGACCATTTCAAGCAACTACAGGGGAATGCTGAAAAGGAACTTCAAAAGTTGCTGGACATCTGGAGGGCTGATGAAGTCGAATCGCACAAAAAGGCCTAACATAAGCCTGCAAAAAATTGTGCAATCGCATTCATGCATATCTGTGCTGTTCTGTGACCATTTAAATTTCTAAATGTAACAATCAAACCTGCTATACTAATAAATTGGACTATCGACTCACTCAACCTAATAAAGAAGCAAATCTACTGTTTGACTGTTAACTGAGCAGAGTAAACAGGGACAGGAATGGAGTAGCCTAATTGGTTAAAAGGAGACTATTCAGTAGGCTTCTCCTTGGCTCCGTTCAGCCTGTCGCCAAAAAATACCGATGTCAGTCAAGTTTCTTCTGGAAGCATTTCTCTTGCCCTTTGACATTTGGCACTTTCGGCAACTATTCTTTCAAGACTGCATCGGGTAGGCTAAGGGCTAGCTCGGATGTTCGCCCCATGGCAGCAGGTGGTTAAAAAAATCCCGGATAGCAAGCACCTCCGCTCCGGATCTGCCTCGGCTCTGAGCCGGATTAGCTGGAGTCGGCGCAGAGCTGGGCCAGATCCAAAGCGGAGGTGCTTGCTATCTGGGATCGCTCTTACATCCCTATGGTGCAGGTAAACTTGAGCAATCATTAAAGTCACTGCTTTTCAGTGAGAGATCGTTTGAGGCTTTAAGTGACTACTGAATTCTCTGAGGGATGAATCTATGCATGTATCAATGATAGGGTATCATGTGTTTTTAACATCTGATGACTGTAATTGATAGTAGAATGACAGTAGCAATACTACGTTGAATTTTTGCTTTGGAAAACTGAGTTTTTTTTATTACCCCGGCCAAGGAGGTTATGTTTCTGCCAATGTTGGTTTGTCTGTCTGTTTATGTACAAAATAACTCAAATTTAAATGAATGGATATCTCTGAAATTTTGTGGGTGGGTGGCTATTGCATCAGGGATGGATCCTATTGATTTTGACTGCGATCAGTCGAACAATGTGGCCGCCAAGGCAGCCATCTTGAAATCCTATGACACACAATAACTGAATTTTGCTTCCAGTGATATCACCCAAATTTTGAGGGTTGATTGAAATCGCATCAGGCAAGGAACCTATTAGTTTGGAATGCACTGCATGAGACAATATGGCCGCCATGGGAGCCATCTTTCAATCTTATGTTGTGCATCATAACTCCAATGTGCTCTTAGCGACATATCTGAAATTTTTTGAGTTGGTTGCTGATACATTAGGGACAGAGCCAATGGGTTTTCACTCTGATTCAACAAACAATATGGCCACCCTGGTAGCCATCTTGAAATCCTATGTTACAGGTACCTAAAATTTCTTATGAGCCAGGTTCACTCAGCAAGATTTCGACTGTGCTGCCTTGACAGTGCTTTGCATTCTCTGAGTGCCTCTAGTTTCATAATTGGAATACCATTGGGCTACTGTAGCTGAACTGGTTGCAACAAAGGAAGAAGTTTTTTTCTATTGCAAGAGATAATTTTTGTGAATTGCTGGATAGATACTATGGGCAAGTATAATAGGCAGTTTGCACATCAGGCTTGGCTGAGAAGTTAATTTCATACAACTCCTGGGAAACAGTGATTGGACTTAGCTTGTCTATTTTCTAAATTGTTTAAAGGCACTGCATTGATGTGGTAAGAGAACTGACATTTACCCAGTGTCTCAAGTGCTCTTCCTTGATCCTGCACAGCTCACCTGTCACTCAGCCGAGAGTGGGAGGAGTTCTGCTTCAGGCCAGCCCTCCTGGGCCATGGGGTAGAGCCTGTGTCCTGGAAGGTGTGTCTAGCTTGGTGGGGAGCTGTCCCTCTTTTTCCCCCACCACGTTCTATCTCGCCTGCGGCCGTGGGAGTTGGGGGAGAAGCTGGGCTTGGGCTCACATCTGACCATGGCAGAAGCAAGAATAATAGTATTATATAATAATATGCACCTCCTGCTACTCCTTTAAGAGTACAACAACTACTAGAAATACAGCAAGTATTACTACCACTACTACTGCAGCAGCAGCAACAACAACGATGACAATTACAACTACTAATAATAACAATAATACTTATAGTAGTGGTAATAATAATAATGATAATAATAATAATAATAATAATAATGCTGGTGAAACTGTAGGCAGCCTTTATACTGTCATAAGAACAAGGGTTTACTGAAAGTATGAAGGGAACTTAGCAGCATTAAAATTGACAATTACAAGCATCAACATTTAGCTTGCACTCACAGGCCTGGAATATACTTGCTGCTCACGACGCGTGCGCTTACGCATCATGGCTGCCACGCGAATTTTATGTTCGTGAGCGTAGAGGTCGCTCATCTCGACAAGAGGTAACGTGCCGCGTACGCGAGATGCAGTATTGACATGACCGCTAGAGGCGCTTGTGTGAACGAATCCATTGTGACAGTGTGTGCGGTATCCGGGCAATACCGGCCGCTGTTTTAGCGATTTCAGGATCCGATATGCTGCTGTCTGCCTCTAGTGGAGACCTCCAATACTATGCGTTTTGGACGCGTTGTGCTGCAGCAAGAATGTGCACTCACGAAGCACACTGTGTACGCGTCCGTTCGGTCACGCGGCAAGTATATTCCAGGCCATACACAGATGCATGCAAGTATACACAGTTAATGCATACCATGGGTTGGGACATGTGTGGCTCTACGAAGTACAGATGGTCTATGCTGTTTGTTCACCTCTTTGGTTCCACACTGAAACCAAGGACATTACCGGCTCACTCACACCATTGTGGTCATTTGCTAGTGTCAACCAAAGGGATTAGAATGACTGCACCATCATAGCCTGCAGCCCACCATATGCCTTACTTAAACAAACTAACATGAAAAATCATTTAAATCAAGTCTGGCATCAGGTCATGGTACATCTATTTGCAAGAAGGTGCTGTCTATTATATGTACACTCGTATTTAATTTACAGAAGTTCATCAGCGATCTCAAATAATGCAAATATCAAATAGCATTAATAGCATATTCTCCTAAGAATATTACAATTATTGTGTTTAAATAACATCTGCTAAGCATGCATCAAGCAATAACTGAATCACAGTCAGCATGAACTGTGCCATTGAACTTTGTGACAGCCATTTTAGTAACCCTAAGCATTACAACAGTAAATCAAATTTGGCCTATTGGCTTTGATTCCATACCTGTTGCAGGAGAATAACCTGGAGTTGGGATGTGCCAATAAATGATCCGCTGTGACCAAACAGGAAAGGGAAAGTCATCTGTGGACTATGAGGTGGGGGAGACCCCTGTGAGATGGAAAAGAATACTTTGAGGGTGAAATCCCATTTCTTGTGAGAACATGTTATGCAATGCTCACTGCTGGTCAGCATGTCATTACTGAGTAGGATAAGGGTCATTGCTTACTATGGTAAACTGAAAAGCATTGTGTTTGTCAGTTCACTGGTAACAGAGTCAATGCGAAGCCCACACTTTGCACAAGTAGTATACCTTGGTAGTACAAGTCTGGTCTGGAATCTTAGATGGTCCATGTCCTTCAGGCTGACAAATATTCCCTGAGAGCTCCATTCGACAGTCTTCCCGCTGCTGGGTGCTCCCCCTGCTGGATCCTCCACAGATGTGCTGTTCCCCTTCAGTCAGCGGCATACCTGGCACAACACATCATATTTTCCAGCAGGGATTATCAAATCATGAATTGTCAAGGTCTGAAAACTGCTGGTCTTCCACCCTCCCTTCACTTTTGAGTCAGGTGCAAAGACAATGTGGCCAATAAGATGCCCATTTTGTTCAGCTAATAACCTGGTAGAAAGAAAAACCAGGGCTGGATTTGGATTTGAGGTCCAAATCTTATGACCCATTCAGCACGTATTTTTTCCCAGAGACACTTTCTTGGCAGAAAAAAATATGGCGAAGGATCAAAAAAAATAGTGGTTTACAATGCCATGAAAACATAATGAGTAATTTCCAATGCCATGAAAACATAATGAGTAATTTCCTAATTACATCTGTCTTTGCAAATATGAAGTTTCAGATCTTAACCCATTAACTGCCGGCTGAACCTTTTGGCAGAGCACATTTTGAGTCACTATTTCTAATTGAAGGATGTGTTGAACTTAGCAGATCAAATTTTTTTAGCATTACTGACTGCAAATGATTATTGAAGTTGGGTTCATCAGGCCAAGTTCAACACATCTTTCAATTTAATACAGGGACTCAAACTTGACCAAAAGGGAGCAGGCAGTTTCCCTCAATAACGACATATTGCCCAGGCCTTGCGGTTAAAGCAGATGAGACAATGTCTGCTTTCTGTACACAATCACAGCAAATACCCTCAGTCCTATAGTATATACTTAATATGGGCTAATGCTTTTCTGCTTTGCGCATATCCTGTCCCAGAGGACATTTCTGAAGTGCTTTCAGGTGAGGTGCTGCCTTGATGATTAGCACTCGATTAGCAGGAGCACATGGGGAGCATGGTCTCTGTGTTCCTGCCTCACTGTACCTGTAGCCCCAAGCAGGTAAATTCTAACACGTTTTCAGATGTGCAAGGTTGAGCTCTGTTCTTAGGTATGAGCTGTATTTACTGTTTATGGTGTTGCCTTATCGCAGATGATCCAAAGCCTTGCCAGCTCATGACGAACTTAAAGGTGTACTAAGTAGGATTTTCCTTAAAAAGTGTATCGACTTCCTTAAAAGGCGTATGCAAAACGATCCATCTCAATCATTACTCGTGATCCTCTAGAAGTGTATGTCGGTGTTTGTATCTTCAGGGACCCAGCCATCTGCCTGTAGTTCCTTATTTTACTTTGTGCAGGACGATTTTGGGTGTCAGCCTTTGGGCAGAGGGTGTGAAGCCAAGACTTAAAGAGGAAGAGGAAACTACAAAAATAAACTACAAAGCTTGTTCCAAAACAAGAATAAATCTGGAGTTGGCTTTCATCTGCTGGTGAGCAGCGAAGCAGAGGATAGTTACGAATCGCAAGTTGGCCTGTTTTCTGCTGAACAGGTAAGGTCCGATGGTTAGCCTAGTTAGCTTGAAGAAGTATCTGCCTTTCCATTACAACAATTGAAAAGTTCAAAACACGGTTGCTAACTAGCAGTGTTACCTTACATACAAGTAGAATACGTACTATCAGTCCTATCATTGACCAATTGAACTAACTTTCCATTTTTAGAAAATGAAATTTGAGGTATGTAGCGCTGAATTTGATATTACAACCCTGTTTTCATATATGTTCGGACACTGTAAAAAGTAAATTAGAACAGAATGCAATGACTTTCAAAGTATATAAACTCTACATTTAATTGGAAATAGAACAAAGACAATAGATCATAAATTGAACTGAAAAATTTTTTGTCTTTTTGAAAAAAATATGCGCTCATTTTCAATTTAATGCCTGCAAACATTTTCCAGTAAAGTTTGGATTGGAGCATGTTTTGCATCACCTTCTCTTTCAACAACACCCTGTAAGCCTGTGGGAACTGAGGAGACTAATTGCCTTAGTTTTGGGAGTAAAATGTTTTCCCATTCTTGCTCAATGTAGGATTTCAGCTACTCAACACTTTGCAGCATCCTTTGTCATATTCTTTATTTCAAAATGTATTAAATGTTATCCGTGAGTGACAGATCTAGACTGCTGGAAGCCATTTTGTTAATACGTGCAAAATGTGATTTGGAATTGTCTTGCTGAAATAAGCAAGTCCTTTCCTGAGAAACTGGTTGTCTAAATGGCTGCGTACGTTGCTCCAAAACCTTTATACCATTCAGGATTAATGGTGTCTTCACAGGTGGGCATGCCATACAGTTCTGGTCGCCATCATTGGCACCCTTGAATTTTTTTGCATGACCTGAACAATATCTTCACAAATTAAAGGAAATGTACCACATTTATATCATCAGAATATTTTAGTCAGACGTCAAAAGTAATTAAAAAAAAAAAAAAAAAAAAGGCCTTTGACGTAAATTCTGATAGGCCATGGTGTCAAGCTTGATTATAGTAGGGGAGCTGCTACCTGCTGGAGTCACCTGAGTGCATTTGACGGTGCATCTGACTTTTCTTTTCACATGATTGTTTGGTTCGTAATATGTTGGCTAACTTAAGGTTGCCTTCGTGGGTAACAGCTCCTCGGCACGCTAGCTCATCAGTCACTTGCATTCGAACTGATCCACCTGCTGCAAGGTTCGTGGTATTTGTTAGTCCTGCAAACTTCTATAACGATGTTTATTTTGGCAACCGCACCTTGGCGGATGTGGTGGAAAAAATAATCTTAAATACTGTAAAAATCTAAGTATTACTACAATCACAGTTCAACAGAAAGTAGCCAGGTACATACTGCCCTTTAAAAATACTGAGAGGGCGTTTGGAGCTGTGAAAGAGGCAAAAACTCCTGAATCTGTCAAAAAACCTGATAATGATGCTCCTGCAGAACCCTCAAAGCCGGCCTAATGAGCCAACCCTCTGGAATGACCATATCGGTCAGCCTGGTCCCGCTACTTGAACCTTGCGCATCTGAGTGTTCTGGAACCATTCATGTCCTCAGATAACTTACTTAACTTTAGGTGAGCCCAAGGTTTGGGAGACTTAGGTGTGGTCTTTGAGCATCCCTGGCAGCCGAAAATGAAGGCACATTATTATATTATGACAAATTTGTTACTAAGGGTGGAGGGTTGCTCTGGGACAGTGTACCAATCAGAATTAGTAATATTAGACAAGGTAGAAAAAGTCAGGTTTAGTCCCACCTAAAGAAACGTGTCAAAAAGCCAATAAATATGAGGGTTCGGACAGCCGAAGGGCGGTCGGCGTGGGGTGCCTGATGAAGAATGGATGCTGTGTGGTTTGCGCAGACCAGCCTGGGTGTCTTTGTGCTTCTTCTAGATGGATTTACAATAAACCCAATTACATCAGACTCTGGGGAGTGGATCTATTTTTTGGAGATAGATTTGCAAGGGTCCATGGAACACTTGTCCACTTGCTCGGACTAAGTATTTTCCTACAAGACGGTGTTGACGTGGCTCTTGGTCTTTGATGTTATGCTTGCCGATGCTGCTTCCGAGGACGTGCTCGGTGAAGGGCCATCACAAAGCTTACTTGTCTTAAAATGCAGCTTGTTTCGAAACATTGCCTTTGTGTTACTGGCGTGCCATTTGTCAAACAGTAAATTTAGAACATTCACATGCTAATCCGCATGCAGCCACAAATGCTCAACTATTCCAGTTCTCACTCAGAGAGGCAGCACCCTCATTGTCGAAGAATAATTACCTCTACGGCAAAAATTGCGATCTGCTCACTCGTTGCAAATCGCGACTGTTCGAAAGTTGGTCTTTTCTGAGTGTTGAAAAACATTTTGATGCTTTAAAAATGCAGTACATGTACTGAGGTACTGTCTTATGGTAACGCGCCAATTGGACCTGCATGTTTTGCAAACAAGAGTGTGCTGGAGTACAAACATTTCATGGAGTTTGGGCAGCGCTTGTACTTGAGGTGCTGTAAGTTGCTGTGGCGTCACATTTTGTGAAGTTACCTGAGCTGCTAGTTACTCCTTGCTTTTTACTCCTGGATAAGCGAAGCTTGGGAGGGAATGTTGTGATGAGACTCAAGAATCACTCAATCAATCAATTTGCCGTTAGCACAACTACGGCCAGTAAGATAAATATGATCTTGGCATGGATGACCGGTCCCCAATTCACAAACGGCTTATCCAGGAGTCAATGAAAATGTCACTATTGTTTTCTTTTATTCCAGATGCTCGCAAAAGCGCATTGTGAACTTTATCTCATCTTACCGTGGCACTGAACAAGCTCACGGCTTTTATTGAAACCCTTATATCGAGTCGCATTCCTGCCTGGTGCCTTATGGATTACTTCTAATAATAACTTATGGCCTTCTAGTAGGACGTAATTCATTCAAATGTAATGAAGTGTTTAGAGATGGCAAATTCAAACCTTTGTAACAACCTCAGGGATGGATGCTACTTAGTCAAGTGACTTAGCTTCAAACTGCTTGGCTTAGTTTGATTGGTTAACTCTACTTCTACCATGATTCACAAACCTGACGTCACATGGATTGACTGCACATGTTCAATCTGAGTTTCACTCGAACGCATTATCAGGTCTGGTGAATTGCGGAACCAACTTCATTTGCCTTGTCTCAGGCCTATTAATAACAATTCACCAGGAGAATTACAACAATTTGCCTGTTATTTCCGTTTAAATATGCTTTGGATGTACTTTGTGCATTATTTTATGTATTTTGCATAGCTTCAATTTGCTTCATGCTTTTTAAATATCACGGAGATAAAGTCTGAAATTTGCAAACTTGCTGTGACGTCAACACCGCCATGTTACCTTGAGTTCTATCCACCTCCCCTCGGTGCTTCAACTCTGGTAGAAAAATTGTGAAATGACGTCATTTTGGGTAGTAAGCACGCCTGCTCGGTTGCAACCGGGTTTCAAAATTGCCATCTCTAAATGTATTATTTATGCATCAGGTTTCGTGCACAAGTTCTGCTCACTAAGAATTTGTACGCTTTATAAATTTTGTTTATCCGGTTCAGCTCGGTTTGTTCAGAACACTGGTCTCATGTTTTTAGTCTGCTGCGGCCTCATCTGTGAACCTGGCAAATCTGAAGTTCTCCATGGGGCTTCATGTCCTATTTTGTCTTGGCGCTCACGATGGCCACATCAGTGAGGTATCGATCGAGCAATGGCCTGCTGTTCTGATTTGTCTTTAACTCTTTATATTAAATAAATAAATAATTACTGAAGTAAATAAATAATCATCCTAAGTGCAAATTCTTGATCATGTTCAATAAAAGTGGTTGGTTTCTCATTAATGCTTTCAGCAGCAGTACATTTGGTGCAGGAAATTGTTCATGTTAGTTCCATAATTCCGTAGTTTGAATAACCGCGGATTCGGGGTCTAGTGTGAACATAGCCTTAGTGCAATGGATGGCTGGAAAGATGGTCGAAATTGATTTTTGGTGCATTTGCGGTGTATTTTCTCAGTAACCCAGATATCTACTTTGGTAGTAAATACTGTTTCTTGTGCTTTTGGAACTCTATTTTCAGGAATACCAAGCATTTCTTTGGTAGAATCTACACTTTCAAGCTAGACAAAGCCAAAGTTGGAAGAAAACTCAAAACAGACCATTTCACAGCAGATTGTGCCTATGTTTAGATGGCATTATTTTGTTTACCCAGCAAGATGGAGATCTAAAATTCTCTGAGTACATAGTCCCTATGGGGTACATTACAGCATTTGTGAAATCTCAGTGGTAGTATTTTCAGTGTAGATTATATTCTACATCAAAAGTTGGAAAATGATACAAATGCTGGCTATCCCCAGCAATGCCCCAAAGAAATAGTTTTTTTATTGCTATACACAACCTGTTCAGGGTGGGTCCCTGCCTTTGCCCGTAGTCAGCTGGGATAGGCTCCAGCTCACCCCATGACCCTAGTGTGGAATAAGCGGGTATAGAAAATGGATGGATTGCTATACACACAGCTAGTTTTCTCAGAAAATTAAAAGTTTAGCTTGGCAATATGGTGGGTGGATAGCTATCTGACCAAAGGTGGCGCTCTAGAGAGCTAATCTTCTACTGATCTAATATTCCATATTCCCCGACATATACCAAAGTTTTGTCTTTTTTTTATTTTCTCCTTTATTTGATAGTCATGCGGCAAATGACCCGAGCCGGAATTGCACCTGGTTGCCACAGGAAGGCCACAGCCTTTATGGTGCGCGCGCCTAGACCGATGAGCCACTGGGGTGCCCCAAAGTTCTGTCTTTTACCATATATGAAGTACATGCACAGTTATGTATAAAATTTGTAATCTCTTTGGTATAAAGCTGGGTTGGTTGTAGATTGGAAAAGAATGGTGGTGATTGTAGCCTTGTGTCAACATGCAAAAATCTTACCAGTTGTCACTACAGTGTACAGTTTTGTAGTCTTGGTGCATTTTCAGAAAAGAACAGATGCTCAGCATATTTCCTTAGCTATTATAAGCAGAGAGCAGGCTTAAGTGGTAGTTCTGGGATTTCCTAAGGCATGGTGCTTGGGTAAGAAAGAGGGCACAGCAGTCGCTTCGAGCGAGTGGTTGTTTTGAAAAGGCGCACAGAGTTCGAAGCAAGCAAGCAGCAGCCTGCCAAGATAAGGGCAGTTCATTTGTAGTGGTAACTTGCAACCCCTCATTCCTGACACCAGCCCATGATGTCGAGCCTACGGGATGCCCACTGGGTGGGAGGGGGGGGGTTTCCTTTTTCAGACTTTCCATTTTGGTGTGTACCAAGCTGTGGGTGTTGACGCAACTATTGTGCAATATAGGCTGTAGCCGGCTATTTACTTCAGAGACAGACAAGCTCACTATCAACGGGACGTAAATGGTGCTGTAAAGACCCAGGATCTAGTGCAGTAGGGCTTGTCTTGGGCTCAACTGGCTCCAAGGGTAACATCGACTCAGATCGAACAAAGAAGGCCATGGATGGCTGCTCAGGGCCAAGGCCAAGAGGCACCTCTGGCAAGCACCACTGCCAAGTCCAATTCCAAAAACAGACTGAAGGATAGAGTTATTCACAAGCTGGGTTCAGGTATAACTTTTGTAGTAAACATCCTGTCTTCATGTGCATGGTTGTGTGACTATGATTCTTTTTCAGAGTTCAAATTATGGAATGTTATTTTATACAAGTGTACGTATAATGTTGATGCATGTCTGCACTCATACTTATGGTGGTACTCATTTCACATTAGTTTTTTTTGGCATTTAAAAATTTTGGACTAGTCATGTTTATAACTTGCTGTACATTTTTAGCGTGCCATATCCGTACTCGGTAAGAGTACATGTATTGTGCGTTTGTAACGCTCACAATCACCACCAGTTTATAACAATTTTATACCATAGGGATCACAAATGTATGTATAACTACAAATGTACTTCATATATTTCAAAAGACAGAACTTTGGTATATTTCTGGGAATACGGAATATTAGGTTGATAGAACATTAGCTCTTTAAAGTGCCATATCAGCAAGCTATCTACCCAGCATAGTACCAAACTCTTAATTTTCTGAGAAAACTAGTTGTATGTATCACAATTAAAAAATTTTTTTTCTTTGGTATACTGCTGGGTATAGCCAGTACTTGTATAAAGCACACAGCACCCGCAGGGATGAAATTTTCCAACTTCTGATGCTGAATATCATCTACACTGAAAATACTTCCATTGAGATTTTACTAATGCTGTAATGTACCCACTGTGTACCCAGAGAATTTCAGATCTATATCTTGCTGGGTTAAAAAAAATAATGCCACCTAAACACAGGCACAATCTGCTATGAAATTGTCAGTTTTGAGTTTTCCTCTAACTTTGGCTCTGTCTAGCTTGATAGAGTTGATACTACCAAAGAAATGTTTTGTAATCCTGAACATGGAGTTCCAAAAGCACAGTAAATGGCATTTACCCCCACAGTACATATCTGGGTTACTGAGAAAATATACTGCAAACATGCACCAAAAATCAATTTCTACCATCTTCCCGACCGTCCATTGCACTAACCCAGCAAGATAGCAAGGTACTATTCATTGAAAATGATAGTCTTGTTGTGAGTTAACACATAATAAACTATTCAAGATTAGCATTTTTGTGTCTGGGAAATTATTTTCTTCCCATTCCCATTTTCAATTGTTACTGTTATTGTATCCCCCGAACGAGTTCGGAGGATACAATGGATTTGGCCTCGTCACGCGTCTGCAGAGATTTTCTTGTGAACGCTCTACAGCCCACATAAGTGCACCGATTCTTTTCTAATTTTGCAGGGACATGTATTATGGTAAGTTCACAACACCTAATGATTTTGGGACCATCTGGCCATGATAAAAGAATAACATATCTGGTACTGTGTATGCTTAAGTCATGACAGTTGATGTAAAATGTGGTGTCAGCAGCAAATCTAAGCCACTTTATTGGCTTCCAAGTGGCGCCACCGGCAGGCAAAGTGAGATACGGACCTCAAAATTTGTCTTTCTCCATGAAACACTCATATTTACTTATGTGCCAAGTTTCATTTAATTCCAGGGGGGTCAACTGCGCACCGAATGTCAATCTCTCGTGGAATGGCTCTTAAATGACTCTACCATAGAGAGGTGACTCCCTCTCCTCACTTCAGCTACTTTGCTGTGTTGGTAATTATGGACCTCTGAAGGGAGCCGGATTGTTCTTTTTCTGTTCTTGGGGGGTGGGGGTTACCCAGTCAATTGGTGAAATAATTACTAGAGTAATGATAGGGTAAGATTTGAATCAGATTTCAAGTTCACCATCCCAACACTATCATTTATTTTTGCATGTGTAGACTAGCTTTGGAAGTAATAAATGATTAATATTTTATTATTTTAATGTAAATCAATATTGCCAGATGTTGTGTGATCGCACTACTTTTATGCCCACACACTGCTCGATAATGCCTATATCTCTCCTGTGGCTGTATGTCCACACAGTGCTTGATAACACCTGTTACACTTCTCCCAAGGCTGGAAACTGTCTACATTTTTATCCCGCTCTGCCATTGCTTAGCATTGCTCATGTATGCATTTTGGCTGGAATGCAAAAAAAAACTGAATTCTGGTAGCAATGCGAGCCTGATCACCTCGGGATGCGGTGTGGCTCATATCTAGCATTGTGAACAAAATCAGATCTGAGACTGGGAAGACCTTATGGTTACAGTTTTTACCCCTCAGCCCTCTAGGCTGACGGGGTATTGCTACCCTTCGTGCGGTTGGGCGGGTTGGCGGGCGGGCGGCCAGTCGGGCGGCGGGCGGGCGGGCATCTCTAAAAACTTTGTTACTCTAATTACATTTTGTCTTGCTAAAACACAAATTTTCAATCACTAAACACATTTTGCACATTGAAGCTCATGTAATGCACAATGCTTGCCACAGTCGGCAAAACCTGAACACACCTGGTGTTGGTGATTAAACATGAAGACTCAAAATTTTAGACACTTGTTGCAAATCATGTGACCACAGCTATGGGCCAGTTCAGAGTGCACCGTTTGCTGAAGCTTCCAAACAGAAACAATGGACGGAGGCAGAGGAAGAGGAGTTCCTGTCAGAGGAGGAAGAGCAGCAGGCCAAGGATGGAGAGTAAGATGGCCACGCTTCGTCATAACGGGTGAAATGAGAGCTACAGTCATTGACCATGTCATTGTCCACAGCATGTTAATAACTGAAGCAGGACAAAGAGTTCATCCGAGCTTTAGCAGGTTTTCAATGGCCACCAATATCCAGGCATTCAGAGAACACAACGGGTACTGCATGTAGTTGTTTTTTAGCCTCAGTATAGTGGAGTACAATAGGTTTCATCACAGTATCCTTGCTGTAAAAAGATTGCGGAACATGTCTATTGATGTTTCTTTTGAATGCATGTTTTTCTTTTTTAACAAAGTCCATATACAATTCAGCAACTGTATTTTCTTCATTTTCTTATAATAATTTACATATTGTTTCTATGAAACACACAAATTTATGAATGCCCAATGCTCTACAGAAATATATTTTGAGAACAGACAAGAAGGTTTCTAAAAATCTGTCTTGGCAGTTGTGAAAAACTGTAATAAGAACATTCTCACACCCTGAACATTGTGTTTTCAGTTTTTTTCTTTCATGTAGTATATAATGATGTTTTGTAGTGTTTAATTTTTTGCAGGCTTTGAAAGTGATTTTGGTGTCAAAGTTTGGCTTTCAGCATATGAGCAATTGTTTTGGTGTGAAAGTTTGGTTTTGAAAAGAGGATGTGAGGTTTTGTGTATGTACCTTGAGAAAAGTGTTTTGTGTTTAGAGTTTTGGGAAAATGGAGCAATGTTGCGTGGAATGTGTTTTAGCAATAGCGAAAAACTGTAATGCATCCTGCTGTGATTGAATGATGAAAGTCTAATTGGATCGATAAGTGTAACCGAGGCCTTGCTGTAAGGTCAACTCACTGGGTAATTTTGCATATTAACATTCAGCCAATGGAATGATATCACCTTCTGGCTGTTATATAATTGTTTGCTTACAGGTGGTCACGGTCACAAGGCAAGTTATGTTAAATTACAATTATCAAAGAAGTTAAATACAGGTTGATCAAAGTAGCCTACATTGATATTTTGGTTAGTAAATCTTTAAGCTCAGGTGCAAAAAGGCCGGCAGACTCCCAAGATTCCACTTCGGGCTACAGCTATTTTATGTTGTGGGAGGCTGCTTTGGCTGTTGTCTGACTTCCAATCAGTCTATAAGGTTTACACTTTTCAACCGATTTCAATGAGCGTATATACAGGTGTATGATCAACATGGAGTACGAACAAAACGTTTTTTTATCCTAAGTAACTTTTAATCTTGGTAAACTATTATTGCTGTTAGATGCTCAAGAGAAAATAATGGTATCAACGTTAGAGTCATTAAATGAACCCATGATCTTTGACCCAAACCAAGTTTTATTACATTGGGTTGCACATTTCGCTCAAAAATCCCTTGTCAATCCTCTGATTTCATAATTCCTTCAATCTGGTCTAGGCATCAAATACCAGATGCAGCAGAGCAGCCCCACAACATTCTGGCTCCTCCACTGCTGGTTGGGTGCTCTTTTCCTAATAAGCTTAATTTGGTTGTCAACGTGAGCAGTCGGCGGGTGAGCATGACTGAAAAGCTCTATTTTGATTTCTTCTGTCCACAAACATTTGCCCAGGTGGGATGGTCAAGTTGGAATCTGATCCAAATCTTACCCTATCATTACTCTAGTAATTATTTCACTGATTAACTGGGTAACCCCCGCCCCCCAAAAACAGAAAAAGAACAATCCGGCTCCCTTCTGAGGTCCATAATTTCCTACACAGCAAAGTAGCTTAAATGAGGAGAGGGAGTCACCTCTCTATGGTAGAGTCATTTAAGAGTCATGCGACGAGAGATTGACATTCGGTGCGCAGTTGACCCCCCTGGAATTGAATGAAACTTGGCACAAAGGTAAATACGGGTGTCTCATGGAAAAAAGCCAAATTTTGAGGTCCATATCTCACTTACCCTGCCGGTGGCACTACTTGGAAGCCAATAAAGTGGCTTAGATTTGCTGCCGACACCACATTTTGCATCAACTGTCATGACATAAGGATACACAGTACCAGATATGCTATTCTTTTATCATGACCTATGACACTTCAAGCCTGGATAGACATAAGCAACACATCAGTGCCAAGCTGGGTAACTACGTCATTGAGCCAGAATTATTTGAGAAATAACAGTTACAATTGAAAATGGGAATAGGAGTAAAATAATTTCCCAGACATAAAAATGCCAATCTAGAATAGTTCATTATGTGTTAACTCACAACAAGACTATCATTTTCAGTGAATAGTACCTTGCTATCTTGCTGGGTTAGTGCAATGGACGGTCGGGAAGATGGTAGAAATTGGTTTGTCTCGGCACTCTTTGGCAATGGGCAGTTGTTCCTTTTTATTTTTATTTTTTTCCTTTTTTTTTACAGCAATGGGGTTCTCCTTGGCCTTTGCCCATTAAGCCCTTTTTGGGTTTGTATGTGTTACATGGTGCACACTGCCTCAGGTCAGTCTTCAGCTCTTTGGATGTTTAAGCTGTGTTTATACCACACTTGCACTAACCTTTGAAGACTTCTCTCATCAATTTTCCTCTTACCCTCACGTCCAGGGGGGTTCTTGATATGTACAAGCTCTGCAAACTTCTTAATAACATTGCACAATGTAGAAACAGGGATATCAAGGCTCTAGAGATGGCCCTGTACCTTTAGAGATCCAGTGATGATAATGGCACTGCTGATGCTCTCAGATGACTTCCCTGTATTCACCATTGTAAAAAATGAACAGGGATTAACAAGTGGCTTTCCTTAGCATCACAATCATCATTCACTGGCCAAAGCATTAGTGTCATCATTCACAGACAAACTAAAGTCATACGGGCATTGACTATTTATCACATGAAGAGTGCCAATACCAGTGTCATGGCAGTCTTTCAGCTTTAGTAGTTTTTTTTTGCTCAAATTGGTTTTTTTTTCACAATTTTTTTTTTCATTTGCTGTTCTGTGCCAAACACGAGTGTCTACAGACTAAAGCTGTTCACTAGGTTTAATTGTTTTTTTGTTTTTCCAGGAGATATTCTACATGATATACAATGTTAGTTTCATGGGTGCCAATAATGGTGACCAGAACTGTAATGTATCCCCATACCATCACCGATGCTGGCTTTTGAACTCTGTGCTAATGACAAACTGGATGGTCCCTCTTCTCTTTAGCCTGGAGGGCGCTGCATTCATGATTTTCATTTTGATTGGTCAGACAACAGGACAGTTTTCCACTCTGACTAAATTCATTTTAAATAAGCTCAGGCTCAGAAAATGTGACAGCGTTTCTAGATCTTGTTTATCGGTGGATTAATCTTTCCATGGAAGAATTTTAACTTGCATTAGTGGATGCAGCAACAAATTGTGTTTGCTGACGGTGGTTTTCAGTAGTGTTCGTGGGCCTTTGCAATGATTTCCCCACAGAATCCTGTCTGTTTTTAATGAAGTGCCACCTGAGGGCCTGAGGATCACGGCTATTCAATGTTGTTTTTCAGCCTTGACCCTTGCATACAGAGATTAGCCTGGATTCTTTGAGGGTCTTAATGATATTTGTTGTTGATGATAATCTTCAAATTCTTTCTAATTTCACGACCAGAAATGTTATTCTCGAATTAATTTACTACTTGCCCATGCAGTCTTTCACAGAATGGTGAAGCCCTCGCCATCTTTACTTTTGAAAGACCAGCCTCTATAGGACGCTCTTTTTTACCCAATCGTGTTACTGACCTGTTGCCAATTACCCTTATAATTAATTAGCCATGATATATTTTTCTTTAGCATCATACAACTTTTCCAGTCGTTTGTTTCCTCCATACAAACTTTTCTGAAATTTTACACGTTTGGATTAAAATTAACATGAGCAGATAGTTTTCAAATAATTCCCAGTTTCAGCAGCTGATATGTTGTCCATGTAATATTTTCAATTATATGTAGGGTTTAAGGGATTTGCAAATCACTTCATTCTGTTTTAAAAAAAATTTTGGTCACACTTTGAAGTGTTGCTCATAAAGGCTTTATACAGCATGAATAATGCCTTCATAAATGAGGCATAATGTCTTCATAAATCATACATATGCAAATTTCATGCGTTGTAAATGGTGAAATAACACATCCTTCTTCTGCATGTGATGCCAGATGTGACAATGACAATGTCACTTAGCTGATAATGTCACCCTTTATTGCATTTAGCCACTAGCTAATTGACACTGTCAGTTATATCTCATCTGGCATCACATACTGAAGAAGGAGGTGTTATTTCACCCTTTACAAAGCATGACATTTGCTTATGTATGATTTATGAAGACATTGTATAATTTATGAAGGCATTATACATGCTGTATAAAGCCTTTATGAGCAACACTTCAAATAAAATGTGACCTAATTTTTTCATAGCGTACCAACTTTTTGAGAAAGGTGGTGACAGTATCATTTTTTGTCAGACATACAGGCCATGTTGCGGCCATCTGAAACCAACATAGCTGGTAATTTGATCTGGCAACTCAGGGCAATATTGTCAGTAATGACCAGGCACCCTTGCAGAGGATTGCTTGATAGCCGACACTACTGGTGTTGTGTTTTGGAACTAGTATAGCAATGTTGTCATAAACCTCTGTAAAAAACATTTGTGTTAAGTCATAAAAGTTATGGGCTCCCTTAAAATTTTAAATTAACTCACTTTTAGATGATAAGTTGTGAACTACCTCAAATTGTCTTCTTCATTTCAAATAAATAACAATTTTAAAGTGGATTGGACTTTAACTTTTTTTTTTTGTTGTTGTTTTACATTGCAGCATTGCCCTAGAACCACAATACAGGGTAGTTTTGCGATAGCTTGCTAAATTTAAGTTTGGCTAGCTGATGTTTCCACAGAATGATACTGTGTATCTTGCTCAGAGCGTGACTCAAAATGATCAAGGGGCGTGTGATTCTGGTGTGGTTGTGTCACGGAGGAGGGGACAACTTTGAATGTGGTGTTTAAAAACAGCAATGGACAAATCCATCGGAGTATACCTTAGCAAACAAATTTTCTTTCGGTGATGTGCTTAAACATCAAATGCTTATGATTTGTTGAGCAAAACTGTATGTCTGGAAATACAATATAACACAGCAGTGTATTACTAATGACCTTCTGGTCAGGTTTCTTTCAGAAACATTCTGTTTGATCGCAGATCAGAGGCGAAAAATTACTGTTCAAAAACACAGAGGCAAACCCGAGTACCCGTACACACACACACATGCATGCGCATGCACGCACACACTCAAATGTGCACGTGTACACACACATAAACTCTCACACACAGAACACTGAGCGAAACTTGCGGCGCACAAAGAAACCAGGAAACAGGAATTCACTAAGAGTGCATAATCTGTGGTTTTCACTTTTCTCTTGACATTTTGAAGTGAATAACAACGTCTTCCCCTCTGAAAAAAGAAGAGTTCAGTTTTTACAGAAGTGCTACAAATTACAGACTTGTCCATTCAAGGATCAGCAGAATTAAATAAAAAATGTAAATCAAGGAGTAGATCACAAATGTAAACATAACACTGTGACACACCATAATAGTTCCACATTTAACCACTAGAACCTGTGAAGGTTTCACACAGTGCATTACCAAAGTTAAGCTGTGACACCATGAGGTGAGGCCAAGAGTCAAATCAAATCAAGGAATGGCAGGATAAAAGACTGAGTCAAAAGGATATTTCTATTCAAATATGAATAGAACTCTATACTCTAGGCTAGTTGCAATAGAGCCTAATAATCAGATGAATAGTAGGATTAAAACTAACTTTAGTATGACACCTCATTTTCAAAAAGAATGCTCAATTGGGAAGATAGGTTGCTAATCAAATTTCCTTATGCTAGCTGAGCCGGTGATGAGAACTGTTGTGAGAAGAGACTACTTACGTTTGTAATGTTATGTAATGTAATTTATGCGTTACACTTCAATTCACTCTATTAGGTCTAAATAAAATACTTTGCGATGTTCATGTGCTACAGTTCTGCTGTGTCAAATGTTCTTAGAGCATTAGTGGCTTTCAATGGGAACTTTTATTTAAAACTTCCCATTTCAGTCTCAACAGCATTTGAAAATCGGCTCTACCAAGTAAATGTCACTCTGGCTTTTTTTTTCTTCAAAAGCTTGGCACAAGTGTTATTGGGGAAATGTTTTTTGAAAGCAATATAGTTTTGTGGGTATGCTAATTATGCATGTTCTTCGCAGGAATTTGGGTCACTGAGTTTATGCATGCGTGTTTGTGCCGGTGTGTGTGAATGTGCAAGATCAATTCATTTGTAATATTTCTGGGTTCAATATAGAAATAAAATGTGGTAGAAAATAGCATGTTCGTATATATTTTGTATAAATTTTAAATTAATGTTTTCAGTTATATATACAGCCTCACATCCAAAAAATTTAGGATAATATGTAAATTTCATACAAATTTTAAAAAACTCTAGGATGAATTGGATGCCTGTGATACCTTCTGACAAAAGCCGTCAGGAGATGACATATTCCCCAGTGCTGGCAAAATTTTGAATTGGAAAAATTCCAAAATAGAAAAAGGCATTAGTCCAGCTCCTGGGTGACTGGTCTTTCACACATCCTAAATAATCTTACTAAAGTTCATGGTGTTGAGAACAAAGGGAGAAGAAGGGATGTTGAAATGTGATTGGCTGATGGCAGCCATCCAAAATAACTTTGTACTTATAGATATCTACAACAGAAAAGTTGGGACCTTGTGTAAAATGTGAATAAAAACAGACTGCAATGATAGGCAAATCATTTGAGCTCTATAATAAATGTAAAATGACAACATATCAAATTTTAAAACTGAAAAATTTTATTGTGTTTGCAAAATATCTCATTTTGAATTTGATGCCAGGAACAAATTTCAAAAAAGTTGGGACCAGGCCTTGATTTACTGTGTTAAATCAGCTCTTTTTTTAACAATACCCTGTAAGTGTTTTGGAACTGAGGAGACCAATTACTGTAGTTTTGAAAGCAAAATATTTTCTCATTCTTGCTTGATTTTAGATTTCATTTTATCAAAACTATGTTGGACTCTTTCCTCGCATTTATGTGCTAAATTTTTCAATGAGTGACCGGTCTGAACTGCAGACAGGCCAGTTTAGCGCCTGGACTCTTTTACTACAGATCAATGATGTTGTGACAAGCGCACATCGCAGTTTGGTATTCTCTTGCTGAAATTAGCAAAGCCTTACCAGAACAAGATACCGGAATGGCTGTACATGTTGCTCCAAAACCCATATATTGTTCAGCATTAATGCTGTTTTCACAGATTTGCAAGTTACCTGTGCCACACACACTATTTCACCCCCATACTATCATGGATGCTGACTTTTGAACTTTGCACTGAAAAAAAGTTGGATGTTCCCACTCCTTCTTAGCCTAAAGGACGTAGTGTCCTTGATTTCCAAAAAAAAAAAAAATCTGATTTTAATTGGTCAGACCACAGAATAGTTCTCCACTTAATCTCTGGCCACCATAGATGAGCTTAGTTCCAGAGAAGGTGGTAGCATTTCTGGATCTTGCTTATTTATAGTCTTTTCTACCGAAAAAACTCTTTTTCTGGTAGATTGAATAAAGGTCTTTTTCCGAAAAATCAAAGGAGTATGTTATTTTGAATGCACACTGTGGGTGAGGTATTATTATTTACATGCTTTTAACACCATGGAAGTGTTAAAATATATTAGGCAACACTATAGAAATGATTTCAGCTCTGAATTGTAAGGCACTCTCCTGCAGCAGGGCTGCAGAGTTTGGAAACAATTTCGGAAATTTTTTTTCTCCCCATTTTTGGAGCTCTCTGGACAACCAGGCATAAAAGATAGGCCCAGTTTCATGGCAGAAATTGAAAATTCAGCTAAGTTGCTCTTGTAGAAAAAATGTCCACTCTGTAGCTTCAACAGAATGCTCCTTTGAACATGGACGAAAGTCAAACTTTCGAAAAACGAAAAAATAACTGAAATATTTAGGTAGCTGTATCTCTGAAACTATTGCTTAGTTGGACCTAAAATTTAGCACATATTCATCTCTCAAGTAGTACTACATCTAGGATTTTTTTCAAGAATTTTTTAGATGGTGACCTGGGAAAATTTTCTCATTCTGGTTGATTTGGCATAGATAGAAGGGTCATGTAGCAATGACCCTTTCAGTAATTAGAGCTTATAGTAATAGAGGCCAGACCCACAAAATTAATTGTTTTGTTGAGGCCACACCTTTTAATGTAGCAGTTTTTTTTATTTAGCATTAAAATATCTTGGCCTGAAGATGTTGAGTACTAAATTTCATGCAAACCTGGACACACCATGTAAGGAGTGATACCGTCTGAACGTAGAAAAAAAACTTTGATTGGCAGAATATGTAAAAATACGGAAATGGGCCTAAAATTTGTCGTTACAGTGCCACTTTGTAGCCAGTCGATATTAAAATTCAGAAATATCAAAAAGTACTTCTCTAGTACTTGTTTGTTGCTTGTAGTAAAAAAAAGTTTGTTATGGTCCAGAGGCAAAAATGATTACAGACGGATATATGGATGGATAGTCATGCTGATAGCATATCCCTTCATATTATTTGCCAGGGGATTAAAAAAATGGAAAAAGGATAGTGGAACCCTCTAGAGAAGGGATCCTCAAATCTGGACCTCGAATCCAAATCCGACCCAGGCTTTCTGTTATCAGAGGCAAGTAAATGAACAGTTAGTGCCTCTGATTGGCCAGACTGTGTTAACACCTGACTCTCAGGTAAAGGGAGGGTGGAAAACCAGCTATTCTCTGATCTCATAGGGTGTGATTTGAGGACCAATGGCTCTGGAGGAAAGTGGAGTAATCTGATTTTGATTTGAATTTCCCCTTCAAGGTTCGGAAAAAGTATTCTTTTCTATATTTTCTATATTGTAGGACAATTTCTTGTACACATTCTGTAACTGTGGGTTTGAGCGCTTCACTGAAGCTTCATTACATTTGCATTGAGTGAAATATTCAAACCCAGGATACTGTTTTTTTGCCAGACATTTACATCAAATAAAAAATATCTAAGTCATGTGTACACATTGCCTTGTAATTCAGTTTGACCTATTTGGGATCTTTGGAAACCTTGGGATTTCCACTGGAATTCACGATTGGTCCCCAGATTTGAAGACTGCCGCTGCATTTGATGAACCAACATTGGGATTGGCTGACTTAAAAAGGTTAAAATGGGTGAACAGGTTTTGAACAGGTGATGATATTATGCTTGGGTATAAAAAGAGCATCCACAAGGGCAGGCTGCCAGGCATAATTGTGTTTTTATACCGTAAAGTACTGTTCTATATTATAGAATTCTCTGTAAGCCATTTTATGGTGCAACTTCCAAAAGATGGTTATGATCTGGTTTTCTGTTTAGTTCACATTTTCTATCAGTTTTATTTCTCTGTTAGGTTCATTTGTATTTTGTTATTTTCATGATCATTGCCAGTTCTATGCACCATTGTCTTCCCCTGTTATGTAGTACGTCATCTGTGTATTTTTGCCAATGCATTCCCCTGTCTGCGAGCTCATATCTCAGGTGATTTTGGAAGTTTTGTGGTGTCTCATGAACTTTCTTCACTTCTCAATTAACTTCGTTCCTACTTCTTACTAATTAGAACTAACACCTACTAACATGTGTTGTCCAGTTAATTTACTAATCCTTACAATACACTAGCTTTGTAATTAACTAACTTAGAGAACCATGAACCATTTTGGTGAATTTGTTATTTCACGAAGTACTAACGTTACTAACTGAATCTCTTTACTTTCCCCGCTGATCTGTAACTCCGCCATCTCTTTGCTATCCTGGTCCTTGCTTTGCAGCTGTCTCTTAATCTAATCTGCTTCTCTCACCTCCCCAGCATGGCAACTTCGTAACTGAAGCGGTTATGTTTAGATTGTTTTGTGAATCCAGTCCAAGTCTTTGTCATCCCCATTCAATGATGATCATTACCCTCTACTGTCTCCCCTCTTAGTTAATGTCTAGCTTATCCCACACACCTCTTATCCCACCTAGATTGTTACCTACCATATGTATATATAATGCCACTCTGCAATCTGTTCCTTGTCAGAACGTTGATCTATTTCATTCAGAGCCCAGCATTCAGTATGCCTGGTTGTTGTTAGTGATTCTGCAACACTGGTCTTTTTGACTTTGATTCTTGCCAACCCCTTTGGATTTGTATGCCCATTTGATTTCCTGATTTTTGATCTCTGCTTGTTTTTTGACTTTTGAATTTTTACCTACTGTCTGGATTTGTCACCCTGTGATCTCCCAGTTCTGACCCTGCCTGAATAAAGACCACAACTCTGCTTTTTCCCTCGCTCGCATCTGGTCCCATTTCACCGGAGCGTCGCAGACAGATCTGAATGGTGGGCAACTGATTAATTTTTACAAGGAGGAATTGTTTCAGTGGTTTCTGACATAGGAGTAATTTGCCACTAAAGCAAAGCAGTTTGAGCAGTGACTCTACTATGCATATGTGATTTCACACTAGTGCATGGAATTGAAAGGGTACATTGCAATGAAAATTTAGCTACAGATGGAGGAAAAGTCCTGAAAGAAGGAAGTTGTAAAACTATTATAAAAGTGAACGCAATCGTGACTAGGAAGAAGGGGAATTTGGACTCTCCAAATTTGTTTTAAAGATGCAGAAATTAAACAAAATAAAAAACAAGTGGTGTAACTATTCTGAATCGATGTTTTCTTAAAGAGTAGTAACACCACTTGCTTCCATGGGGCGAACATCCTAGCTTTCCCTTTTCCTTTATTAACCCCCGTGATGTCCTGAACGAAAGTGCTTAACATCAAAGGGCATGGCAAATGCTTCTGGAAAAAACTTGACTGACATCAGTATTTTTCTGCTACGTGCTGAGAGGAGCCAAGCAAATGAAAACAAAATCGTCATCCCATTCACAAATTAGGCAACTCTCAGAAAGGTATACCTGTTCCCGTTCACTTTGCTTGATTAGCAATCAAATGGTGGATTCGTTAACTCTTTAAGTTGAATGAGCAGAGCTGTTTATTAAGACAACATGTTTGATTGCTGCATTTTGACATTTAAATGGGCGTAGATCAGTACTGCTTGAACACGATTGCCATTGCCACGGCATTTCGTGCGACTGTGATAATTTATATCTCACATTCACGTTTCATCCGCTATTCAGAATGTTTTCCACCTTGTGTATTTTTTTGATGCTTAAACTCCAGGTCAATCTTATAACAAATCTGTTTTAAATTAATCTTGAATAATGTACTAAAATGATACAATGAGAAATGTAATTCAGAGGAAGATTTTTTCTAATTATTCACATTGGCATTCTTTCAATCTAATACCATAGCCCAGTTAGGTTTGTTTGCTTTTCACCATCACATCTTAATTGTTACAGGCTACTTGCTAAATTTCTTGATTGATATTTAGGCCAAGTACAGGAGAGCAGATTAAAGGAAGTGCAGAGCACCTGCAATAAGCGAAATCTAAACTCAGGCTTCTTCCTGACGGCATTTTAAATCGTTTTAAGCCGCTTCAGGCATGTATTTTTCAAAAAATTACATGCGACTGCCTACACACCCCATGACGGCAAGTTGTCTCATCACACTTTTAAAAAAATCCTTGTTCAACATCACCACATCCCAACTCGGCATTTCTTCTCTCATTGTGGTATTTTTAGGAGATCTATAATGATAAAATAAAAATAAAGAGATTTATTTTCAGATCGCCCTGGATTTAAAGCATCTTAAATGTACACAAGGTGGAAAACATTAAAGCAGATGAAACGTAAATGTGAGCTGTAAATAGCCAAATACATGCTCTCACAAAACTTTGCCCATTTAAGCTCTTCTCATTCAGCAAAGTAAAAAAGCGAATCGCCTGTTTGATTGTTAATTGAGCAAACAGGGACGAGATTAGAATAACCTAATTGCTTAAAAGGAGACGATTCTTTTGTCCTTCACTTGGTTCCATGCAGCATGTCGCCGAAACGGTCAAGTTTTTTTTCCGGAAGCATTTCTCATGCCCTTCGAAGTTTGGCACTTTCATTCAAGACTGCGTCAGGTTTAATAAAGGAAACGGTTAAACTCGGATGTTCACCCCCTGGCAGTCCTATGCCTTAAAAAACATCGATACAGAATCGATTCAGAATTGTTACACCCCTAATAAAAACTTTAAATATTATTGGTCAAAGAATCAAAATTTGGTTGGAGTTGTACACTTTCACAAACAAGCACATGTGCAAATATTCAAAACCTACTCATCTCTCTCTCTCTCTCTCTCTCTCTCTGTCCGTCTGTCTCATTCCCATAAACACATCAACACAGATGTACAATTTATCACTTATTGCACAGTAGAATATGCTACAAAGGCTGTGGCTCAGGCTATGAGCTGGCATAATTTTTCATCTGCTGAGTGAGCGTGCAAATCTACATGCAGTGTAGATATTCAGCGACAACGTAAAAAAAATTTTTGCCCGGCATTCCAAAAGTATTAGGATTGTATCTAACTATCCCATATACACCAAGCTTTGATAAAAACAGTGGACTGTGAAATAAGAGCACAAACTCCTGGTTTGGCATGCTAATATTGGCTGACACTAATTTCAGAACAACAGTGTGGATATCATAATATTAGTCATGAGTACAGTTCTATATCTGCAATATCAGCTTGGGGAAGTCCATATCTGGAAAATTAAAAAAAAAAAAAAACGATTCTTAGGCTGTAGTAGTGGCCGTCATGGCTGTCTTCTCACATCCGCAGTCAGTGGGAAATGTGCTTGTGATGGTCTCAAAAAAAAAAAAAAACCACTCACAAGCATGGTTACTATTTAGGTCAGCAGTGTTGGCATGTTTAGGAAAATATTAGAGATAAAGAAATTCTTAAGACTGAATGAGCATCTCAAAGTGATATATGACTAATTTTCTGCCTACATTTTCTATTTTCAGGCATGGAGATCACCCACAAGAGGCTATACAGTTTGAATGCAACTTTGTTTTAGAAAAACCGTTGGCGGTTTCTGTGAGTAGAGCTTTTGGAAAAATAGATAAATATTAAATAATGTGTTCAACCTAATCTAAACTTTGTGAGTGAATGGTCTTTGGGAACTGGAATAAAGCTGCCATCTTCATACCCTAAAGCCCAAGTTCACAAAATGTCAAATCCTTTGGTCCGGCAAATAAGCCGTTCTTTATCCTGGAAACAAAAAACTGAAAAATTGCCACTAATTTTTAAAAAATTGCCAGCATTTGTCTTTTGTTGGTTCCGAGCATTCAGACAAATAAGTCAAGGCTTGATAAATAAATAAAAAGAGGCAGTTTTAACCCTTTGTTGCATGACCCTCTTCCTATTTGCCTGTTAAGTATGGCAGGTGGGTTTGGTCACTGTAGAATTCACTACGCAAAAAAGGGTTCATGGGGAAAAAAAAAAAAACTGACACTTCCTTAGCACAAACAACACACATGTGCACACGCACACAAACACACACAACACACATCCACACACAGCTTGTTTCTTATATTCCTACTATGTACAAGAAGAACAGTATATGAATGCCTTTGCCATCCTATTTGTACGGTTATGAAGACACATTACAATTTGTTTGTGACCATAGCTGCCATATATACAATCAACATAAAAAAAATGGAAACTTGTGGAAAAACAAAGAATTCAAAACACACTTTCTAACACAGGGGCTGATAACCTGTGGTACTGCTTGATATTTTGTAGCAGCCAAGCGCCGAAGCTATGTATGTACCAACTGTAATTGTATGTTTTCTTTATTATCATTATTACTATTATTATTATTACTATTTTTCCATAGTAGGTGTCTATGGCAGCCCATAGAAGCAATACAAAATTTTTGAGATTTTACACAGTTATGCAAGGTTTTGGTCTCTTTTCGCACAGAAAATTTGATGACCCCATGACCTTTCCTCTCGCACCACCATCAGGCCAAAGTTACACGTACATTTTTGGTTATAACTTTTGAAAAATGAGTTGGAAATTAAAAATGTATTACCCATTAGGAATCCTTAGGTCCAGCCGAGCCTGTCACATCCGGTGACACAATTTTCCTCCTCATTAGATTTACTGCTATTTTGATTAAAATAACTACAGTATTTTCCTCCAACAATTTTTGCCCAATCACGCCAAGTGTAGCTCAAATCACGTCAGGCTCTCTTCAATATTGTTGTTGTGTTTTGTTTTGTTTTTTTGTTTTTTTTTTTTTCTTATGGGTATGTCAGACTCTGCATGTAATGGCCCATTAAAATATTTAGGGCTTGGCTTCAGTTGACATTATTTTGCAAAACTTGTGAATGTTCTATTATGATAAAACATCTCACATGTAATCACTAAATTGTACTGGTTAATTTTGCATGTTATAGTGCAATTTCACACATAGGTAGTCCCATAGTTAATAAAAATGGGGAATCAGCAATATCTAAATACTCATTTGGCCGATTTAATCTTTTCATTTTTGACTATAGATATCGTACTACAAGTAATTTAAGATGATTCGTTTGAGCCCTTCTGCTTACTATAGCCTCTATTTAAATTTTTGCCAAATTTCTTTTATTTTTTTGTAGATCCTGTAACAATTTTTGTCTATTCACCACCACATAAGGCACAAATTATGTCAGTCCCTCCAGACCTGTCTTTTCCTCTTGGATGTGCCAAACCTTATGCATATGACAGCCCTTTAAAATGTTCAGGGTGTGGCCTCAGTTGACATCATCAAGTATAACTTGCGATCGGAATGTCCTATCATGAAAGAACCTTTCCTTCATAATCATCCCATTTTACTGGCAAATTGTACCAGGTATGGCTAATTTTATGTATCGGTAGGGCTATAATTCACAAAAAATAGAAATTGGCAATCTCTACAGTAAATAGCCATTTGGTCCATTGACATGAATCTTTTTGTATATGATGCTAGACATCATATAACAAGTAATTATGATGGCACAATTGACCTCTTTTGCAAATTGTGGCCTACATTTTGAAAACTCAGAAAAACTTCCATTTTTCACATCAACAAAACCATGCAACTGATTGGATCAAAATGTATTGTGTGTTATTAGAAAGGCATCTTCCGTCGGTGAAAGCAATATGGCAAATAACTGGAGAAAATGTATGGGTGTGTGTTATTTCACAAAGAGGACACCATACACGAAGTCAGATGTAAATGCTGACTTTGTATTTTTATGAGAGAGTGAAAATTCTTTATGAATGTTCAAATAAATCTTCTAAATAAATCTATCACATCTTTACTGGAGTAGCAAGTCTCCAGTTGTCACTCAGGACACAGACAGCTGCTTCGACTCTGATGATGACACTACTCTTGAATAATGATGTAAACACTTCACCATTTCATATTTACATGGCAAATTCTTCACGTATGCGCAGAAATGCTTTTGAATCAACTCTTTTGTTGTCACATGGCCCGTGCAGAATGGCCTTTGCATGACCCCTTGAAGGCTGTTCGTACCATTATTTCTTTCTGCTATTTCACTGAAGAATATGCAGATCTGTTCAAATACAGCTATCACATGTTTGAATGCAGGAGCATTTATTTGACCCAGAAGACAATTTTAGTTCCCAGAATATTATTGTTAGTGTAAGAATTCTAAAACTCTGCAGTTGTTCACTGTGTGCACTGTGTGTTAAGGACATTCTAAAAATATAAGTATTCAGCTAAAAAATTGTTGCAGCGGAGAGCATAGTAAACAGCATTATTTTGAACAATATTTGCATTGATGGAGACCACATGATGGAAAACTCTCAGTCCAACCATAGTTGATCATTGTGTCATAATTCTCTAGAGGCATAAGTGTAGTCATGAAAGACCAAAGTCCTTGAGGCGCAGTCTTGTAATGAGACAACTGAGAAAATGCCTCATACCACACTAGACCGATCTTAAAGTGTTCTTGCAAGGAAATGGGAATTTTATCGCATGACACTTTACAGAAAAAATTAGGAAATGGTATTATATCCAATCCTGAGTAAAACGGCTTTTCATTAAACATCTTGAAAACCCATTACTCCCTCATAGTAAGTTTATTCAACACAAGTTGTGGTGAAGTTTTGATTCTTTGTGATCGTACGGTGAGCAGTGGCAATCAAATGACAGAAAGTTTCAGTTGATAACATTTGTGGGTGAGACTGCTGGAGAATATCATACAGGATACTACACCGCCCGGCCAAAAAAAAAAAAAAGTCACCGTTTGGAAATTAATATACAAAGTCTATAATTGGATCATTATTGCAGTTATTAATATGTTTCAGCTGGGAATAATCATTTTAACCCTGACTGATAAAGCGTGCCGCTACTCATTTCTTTAAAAAATCATGTCGGAAGACACATCCCTTGATGGTGGAAAAGATGTTACAGTATTTCAGAACGGGCAAGTTATTGGCCTGTATTTACCAAAGAAAATGAATGACAAAAACAATTAAGAGGAATCGTTTTCACAAAAAAATTTAACACCACAAAGTCCTGATCTTACACACTTTAAAAGTTATTGGGATGTGCTCAAGAAAGACCACCGAGTGGTTCAACCATTATATCGAGAAGACAAGATCTTGGCCAAAAATTAAGGCATTTCTAATCGAAAATAAATGCTCTGGCATTGCATATGGTTGTCAAAACAATGACAAGACAAATTTGCACTGTAATCAAAGCTACAGGGGTTCCAACTAAATATTTGAGTGTGCGACTGTTTTTTGGCCGGGCAGTGTAGTTTCAGAAGCTACACAGGGCCCACAAATTTTATTGTTTAAATGATCACATTGTAGGTTTCGCCCCAAATTTTTAAATAAATTGCAAAATAAATTATTTATTCACAAATAACTGTTTCAGCAACAATTATTCCAGCTTTGGATTATTTCTCACCAGAATGAAAGCTCGTGACTTGCAGTATATTGGTAGCAAGAGGACCTTAAATACTGTTTTTTGTTTTTGTTTTTACAAAAGAAAATAATATTTGCGATGGCATGGTGGTGCAGTGGGTTGCCTAACAAGCAGAATGTTATGGGTTCAAATCTGGCTTTAGGCCTTTCTGTGTGGAGTTTGCATGGGTTTCCTCAGGCTAATTAGAGATTCTAAATTGTCTATTGGCATGAGTGTGTGAGGGAATGGTGTGTGTGAGCCCAGTAATGGATTGGCTCGCTGTCAAGGGTGGGTCCCTGCCTTTTGTCTACAATCAGCTGGAATTGGCTCCAGTCCCCCCACAACCTTAGACGCAGTATAAACAATGGAATTGAATGTAAACTTGTATTCCCTACATTAGTTTTAATATACATAGTCAGGGCTGTAGGTGCTGCCACAATTTTCATAATTGCAAAGCACCTGTCAATGAGTTTTGAGGCATTTGGCTAAATATGAATTGGTCCTTCTGCGTGATACAATTCAGAATTCATTCTATAGTCACATCATTCATAAATACAGGGGTAGCAGTTCCATTGGCAGCCATGCATGGTCACAGAACCCAGACTAATCTCATCTTGTTATACAGCGACACTACCTGACCAAGCATCGATATACAAAAAATACACAAAGGCTTTTGGCGTTCTTACTTGATGCCAGTGTTAAAACGAACCCTACCCCTTGACCCCTAACCCTGACTCAAACTCAAACCTTAAACGTCAAATGAGGATGCCAAAAGCCTCCTTTCGCGTCGTGCTACATCGATGCATGATGAGGTAGCGTCACTACTAGTCGGGCTGAGACTGTCGGCTCGCACATGACAACGCTTCACAGATGAGGTGGTACGCATTAAATGTAGTTTTCCTATCTTTTCCATTCTCTCCTCCTCCAATAATTTTGGTTCAAGTTGTTCTTTAACTCATTTGTCCAAATGATATTGTTTGAGAACTGTATAACAGTTAATATATAATGATATAGGAATATCTTTAGCAGTGTTTTTTATTTTTTTTTTGGCAATCCTCTTGATTTTGAGAATCACGAATGGGTCAAATCTTGAGATAAACCCTCGATTTTTACTCTTGTGGAGTCCTCTATTGACATTTTTGACATTGTCACAAATATGCCTAGATGTTGTGGGGAAGGTTCTTGATCCAGCCACCTGTTTAAGGGCTTTTTTCTTCTCCAGGGAAATCATTGTTTCAATAATAGAAACCTAAAATAGCAGTAACTTTGTCAATGTCCAAATTTATATGCACAGTAAAAATCTCAGTGTTGATTCAACTCCAATAGAGTACATTTGAGTCCAAGATGGATGGGTTGGTCTCATTTAAACTCCAAAGGAGTTGAATTAACACTAGGATTTTTGCTGCGTGGCACTGAATGTATATTGTAAAAGCTATTTCTTGCCAAGATTTAACAGGGGCTATCACATGCTACTTACAGGACTGAGGATATATGCTGCATTTAAAGGATAGGAAAACCTATGGTGAACTTGCATTGCCAAATAAAGTACATAATCTCTGCTATCCAAAACAATAAGCAATTTTTAAAATTTTTTTGTATCTTGCAAACTGCATTTAAATGTTAAATGTATAAGACGGCACAAGAAAGCCGCCATGTTACTCTGGCTGGAAGAAAATGCTTACAACACCTGGGCTGGTTGCTCTTTTTTCTTTTTTTTTTTGAAGATAAAATGGTGAAAGGTCACATCAGTCAGTTACGGATAGCCCGTTTCGTTAGAACACCCAACAACCGCGCATTGTGGCATTGTCAAGGATTAAATTTCCAGCAAAGAATCGGTTGTAATTCAAACGACTAGTAGTTCTCAAAACACTTTTGATTATCAACAAAACTTTAAATACTTATACCATGACTACACACACTTGAAAGACATAATCAGCCCTCATGACGTCACGCACTGGTCTGGGCAGAATAATTCCCATTTGATTGGTTTGATTGGTCGATAACTTTTTATGGCAGTGATAGCAGATTCTGAAGTTTGTAGGATTCTGTGATGTTTGAACGCAGATAACACAGTGTAAAAAATGTAAATAAAATAATGGCCCATCATTTTGGACAGCAGACATTATGTACTTTTTTTGACAACGCAAGTTCATCATAGGTTTTCTGATCCTTCAACGTACAACCATCAGGAAGAAGTACATGGCAAAAGCTGCCTTCTGAGAGCGGAGGCAGGTAACATCGTGGCTACCATCTGACTCATAGCTTCCAAAATGAATACCAAAGACGCACATACACACACACAGAAGGAAATAAAGTAAGAGGTTCTGTTTCTATCACCTTGTAGTTTGCGATGCCCATCTTCCTCCCCTTCAGCTGATCAACATCACTATTTTCTCATTTTACCTCTTCTACTCCTTATGATTATCATTTTATTATTAAGAGCCGAGCACCAAAGTTGCAAAGGGACACATTGTTATTGATGGTTTATCATTAATTTTCTTCCTCTTCTTCTCATATTATTAGTGGTCAATCTGTAGACTAGTCCAAAATACCTTCTTCTGTGGCTCCACTGATAATGTCAACTGATCACTAGGTGACGTAATTAACAAAAATGTAAAATCAGCAGCATCTGATGGATTTATATGGCCACAATGAACACACTGTGATTATGTGATGTGATGTTATGTGATGCCCTGTACTGAATGTTTCTTGAGATTCTGTGGCAAGACCTCAAATCTAATATTAAAACGAATCTTTTGAAACCTTTAGCGCATTTAAGCAGTAAACTATGCTACATTGCAATTCAGCAGGGGAACAGCTGTCAGTAATTTTGTCACAGTACTTCTTTCTTTTCCTTTCCAAAAAAATACTAAATTCCAGCAATTTAATCTATTGTATAACTCAGGTAATTCTACATAATGTCCTAACAAACATAGGTTCTTCTATTTCCTATTATTTCTGAACACATCTTGGAGTGTCTCATTGTGTTGCAACGGATAGACCATTCTTGGCCCCCTCTAAACACTAGCTGAACCTTTTATTATTCACTTTTAATTAGAGCATTATTAGTATTAATATTTCTACTTCCAATAGTAGACACCCTGCAGTTCTGAGGTTTTTATTACATCAGGTATAGTGTTCTCAATGAACTCTCCCTCAAATCTAAGAATTATTCATGCGTATTGTCATTTTCAAAACCCTGCATTATCGGATAAATTTGAATTTTCCACGTAAAACGTACTGCATGATTGATCTGCGATGACATTTACATGACAAACACTGAAAAAATTTAATCTTTTTTTTTTTTTTTTTCAAACCAACCAATTTCCCTTCGTCTGTCACTTTCCTCATATGCAAATATTTGCACGGCTAAAGAGGAGGATATTCATATGGGTCTAAACTGATATCCCCATCTTTCTTCTTGTGGATTTCATAATTACTACTCAACCTACTCATGATACCATAGAAATAAGTGACTTTCTGTTTTCATGACTAATTAAGCTTCCAGCAGCACAAATGACTGGGAAAAGCAATTACAATAATTTGTATTATTCTACCCCAACAATACTTTGGAAATAAATGTTTTGAATTTATCAGAGACCACTTTATGGAGACAAGCCAAAGGGCCCTTATTCATCTGAGAATTTAATGTCAATAATGACAGGAATTCACAGTTTTATACATTTCTGCATTTTGCAGACACTCCTATCTGCAGTGATGTACAGCACAAAGTGCATTAGCACATACTAAACTGTTGAATTTCTAATCCCTGAGAGAACACAATTTACTTTTCCAAAGTACAAACTCAGCAGAAGTCAGAAAACAATTTTGTAGAATTTAATGAGAATTGGCTGAATTTTTTTTTTCTGTTAAATGCTGATTTTGTCGTCTCAATGATATAGAGCAAGGCAAACATATAATGTACCGTGTTTGGGTGTAATTTCATGATCATATAATACATGTGAAAGTGCTGCGGCAGGAGGTGCTTTGGGCTTCAATCACTTTGGGCGAACTGCTCAGTGTGAGTCACTACTGCATGTTACACTGAAGGCCAGAAATCATTCAAGCAGGATACTGATATCCAACATGAATTTGTGCCAATTTTCTAAAATATTACAACACATACTCTTGACTTCAACATTTATGTATTTTTTAAAAGATGTACTGAAATATGTAATAGCTGTAATAATGTTTAGAATTTTGCATACCGATGTTCCTGTCATCTTTCAGAGGTGAGGACAGCAGAATCTTTTTTTTTTTTCAATTTTCAGACATAAACTGAAACCCACATCTGCGATTTAGATTTTGGGCTTATGGACGCAATCACATTTAATTCTAAATTACAAATTTGGTTCTCGTTTAGTATTGGTAATTTGCATGGGTGGTTAAATGATGTAACAAATATGCCTCCCCTGGTACGATGATGGTGATGATTTTGGCAAGGTTGAACACTATCGCTTACAAAGACGGGCAAAGGCACTTGAATAAGTTCTCTATAATTTCAAAGCATGTCAATATATTCCATTGTTACATCCAATAATGTATGGGTGATGCAATCAGAAAATGTAACATTTTAACAAAATTATGAGATCAAAATGATAACATCCAAGATATAACCTGCTAGTTTTCACTGTAAATGTCATTTCAGGCTGGCTCATTCGTTTCATTGTTGTTGCACACAACACCCACAAGATGTGCAACTTGCAAAAACACAGAACAAAGCTTAAAGAAGCAGACAGCAAAGAGGCTATGGGGAATGATGGTGCATAACCACAGCATGGAAGGGGGAGGTATGGGTGTAGACTCTTTAAATGCTTTGGTTGGGATTCCACCTAAGCATTTTTCCATCTTCTGGGCCCTTTTGTGATACCTCCACAACCCTCTGCTTCGACATGGTGCTGAAAAACCCCCACTATGGGCCTCTGCATCGCAAAACCACCAGACTCCTCACAAAACTGTATGTTTCTTTCCACTGACAAAGGAAATGACAATATATCTCATATAAAATAAACAGCATATTTCAAAAGCACTGACGACCACGAGCTAGTAAAGATTAGTGGTGTCTAAACCATGGCAGGTCAAAGTAGATTCCAGAAATAAGCAGTTTGAAAGTTGACATCATTGCATGGTCTCTGAAACATCCATTTTTACGCGTAGGATTGTCTTTTCATAATTTGAAGTTGCGCATAAAGAAATTTTGCATACGTCAAAAACAGAAATGCATGCTACAATGAATATATACAACTATATATCCAAACACTAAATTAATTGAGAGATCGCTAGGACGAAGAAACTAGGACAGGAATTATAATTTTATCACCCAATACGAAGAAATTGTACAGTTTAGTATTTTGAGGCCCAATATGTCAGCAGAGGGTTCTTCTGGAAGAATTTTCAATATCAATGCTTTTTGCAATGAGGTTAATCGTTAGTGAAGACAACTGCTACTTTCAATTATCCATATTATGTATTGTATTCACCAAGCAATGTACTGACAATTAATAAATATATTTAGCAAAAAACCTGACATTGTCACTAAGGCGATATTGGTCAAATCAGCTGCGCCAAATTAGGATTGAAACGAAAATAAAGGACACTGCATATCCAGGAAGGTTTGGCAGTCATGCAATTCGGCTTCAATCCTCAAAACATTATTGCTTCTTTTCTCAGGTTTCATCAGTTTTATATGTTACAAATCCCTCAGAAGTAATCATGAAAGTAATGGAGCTCTGGACTCTGTGTGAACCCCCCCCCCCCCCCCCCCCAACACACGCACGCACACACGCACACACGCACGTATATACATACGCATTTTTACTTACCACATCCAGAGTTTCTTTGGGCGATATGAGAGAGGTATGTATGAGCTATACTAGTATGAAATATGAATGATGCTGTGGATGGTACAACCGGCAAAATGACTTCACAGACCGAGAGACAATCAGCCTTTACCTCCTACATCTCTCTCCTCCTTGCTCATCTCAATACTGCAAGTTCAGGCAGGATGAGGTCTCTGCATGGATCTTTCAAAAGAGCTAATTTCTGTAGCTGCCTGTAAAGGAGAAAACAGTCTGATATCAGGACCGCGCCTCGACACACAAATAAAGTTGGAAAAATGTGTGTAAGATTTTTAATAAAAGTAAAATCTAACATTTTTCATTAAATTGTTTTTTTTTTTTAAGTTTATTTATCTCGAACAACAACAGCAAAAACAGAAGATAAGCTACAGTACATAAAAGATAAAAAATAATATAAATAACACAAAATATAATACAATACATCACTTGGTATTTATCAGAAGACTGAAAATTTGTAATACGTTCGAGAAGAAGCAGGAACAAGTTTTACTATTCAGACAATTAAAATGTTTTGGGCCAAAACCAGAAACCATTAAAAAGGTACTTTATATTACAAAAATGACTAGAAATAAATGATGTGGGAAAGCATTGTGTTGCAGCATTAATAATATATGAATAGTAGCAATACCTCATTTCTAAATGAATATAAATACATTCGTATTGATCATTGCACGAATATAAGGAATATTATCTCATTTCTGACAGTAAATGAGTATCATCTATTCCATCACTGGCACAAAACAGTTGAGCCGCGGCTGGTGCTTGCTTTTCTGCCTTTGGATTCGGGGAGCTATTTCCTGTCACACTGATGCTAAAAACCTTTGTAGGTAAAAATTTCATAATTTATTGGAGTCAAGGCAATATTTTACAATAACAATGCCACCAGAAAAGAGCTTTAATGACCTAAGTGAACCACATCAATGCCATGAATAAATTACATCACAGTTATAGTTTATTAATGAAGTAACCTATGGACATTAATCTGCCATTGTTTGTAGTTCTAGGACATATTTCAGGCAGTTTCTCCATAACATGCCTCTCTATAACATGCCTCAGTGCTTGAGCAATTTCTTTCCGATGAGCAAAAATATTATTCCACAAAACTCAGAAGCTATTTTGAATTTAATAGTCAAAGTCAATTTTATTTCTAGCATGGAGAAAACTCTTTGGAGAAGTCAGTTTAATTCGCTGATGGGGGAAAGCTGGCTCAAAGACAATGGGGGCAATGTTATGGCAATTAGGAGGGAGCGGAAGGGGTTGCGTTACAGTGAACCAATGCAGTAAAATGCCGATGTGGGGCAAAATATTGCAAATATTCATTGAAAAAAATTGTCTGGCTTCATACATTTGTCTCCAACTTCTTGAATTGAAAAAAAAACAAAAAAAAAAAAAAAACACCTTTTATCAAAGGAAATTTGATTAGCGGTGGATTCCTGCAACGGAGTACATGGCAGACAAAATGCTTTTATACTTATCATGGCCAATGTGATACTGCTACAGAAAAGGCATATCTTTGAGCGCTACTGATCAGGGTGGATATGAAGACAGTTTTTGATTGACGATGTGAAAAAGCGTGTAGGTAAGTTTACTGCCATCAACTATTTTTACTTGGCTGCCACATTGGACCCCTTTGGGCAGAACACAAAAAAACACTGATTTTTCCTGCTGAGCCTGAGCCTATTTAAGGCTTTATTACTCATTATTTATGTCATAGAGGAAGTATTCCACTGAAGCAAGACAGTTGGAAATTCAATTACATAATTATTTAGGAAGTAAATTTTGGAATTTACGGACACCAGTGTCTATATCTGCACAAAGGGGTCGAATGTCAAATGTTCCGTTTTTCTGGGGTCCATTTGGGTGCAATGTTCTGCTTCCCTAGTATGTACTAGTAGTCTCAATTTTAGCCCGGCCAAAGAACCAGCAAGGGAACAACATGTGGCTCACACTCATAGATTTTGCCTATTGGTTTACAATGGGATACAGCTATAAAAATAAGGGGACTAAATGGGGAAAATATTTGGTAAGCCAGGGGTCATAAGCCAGGGGTACGTTTCCCAAAAGCATAGTTGCTAACAGTGTTCGCAACTTGCATAGTTTGACCATATACTGTAATTGGTTCTAACTATGGAAATCAGTGCCTGTGCTTTCAGTAAATGTACCCCACGACGGCAGTCGGAAGGGAACCAATGTACCGCTCTGATCTATCATTAACTGCATAATTGTATTAAAAATTCATTTTATCTTCTAAAAAAGCTACATATTATTATTTTTGGGAGTCTAAACCTGGAATAAAAATGGGCTAGGGAGCTTTAAATATAAATGAAGGGTTTGGGGCCAAAACTAGACAAATCCTGTGGTGGAAAATGGGATATGTCTTGCTTTGCCACAAAACCCTTCAAATCTACTCTTATGTATTATTTTTCAACAAGACAATGCTCATACTCCTAGTGCAGACCACCCAGATGAGGCTTTTTCATGTTTTGCCCTGATCAAGGTCCAGATTTAAACTCCTCAGAGAATATTTTGTTTCCCATTAAATACAAACTAGCCACGCTCTGTTTTTCGACAGCATATCAACTGTTTGAAGCTGAGAAAAGTGATTGAAAAAATATTAAGTCTTCTTTCTGGTAAAAGCTGTCTGTAAGTTTTCCTACAAGGCTTCAAAGATTAAGAAAATCATTGTTATAGAATTTGAAAAAGTTATGGAACGTAAAATTATTTTGAATATTTGTTTAATTTTGGTCAATTTCCCGCCTAATAATTTCCTCTAAAAAGTACGCTAGAGTCAATTTCTTACTATTATAGTAGGGCCTATTTTTGATGTCCGTGAGCGTACATTGTCTTAACTGGATCAAAAGTTGCTGAATCCAAGCCTCCGATTTGGATGTACAAGACATATCCCATATTTCCAAAAGCTGTGCTCAGCATTCTGTTCTCAATTGACTTTAGCAAGTATAAAGGGCCCATCTCCATTACACACAGAAGCTGTTTTTATTGGTAGCTTTCAGTCTATAACTACTTCTCTTAAAACACTTTGCCCATTTATTTTTTTCTGGAAACGATTCTGCTACGTTAGCTATATAGTTAAAGATTTTTTAATTAGAAAAGCACAAACAATATGTGAGACCAACATGTTCAAATTCCAGCTACATTACGATAACTGAATAACGGCTCCAAGAAAACTCACTATGAAAATCACAGGAAAAAATACAAAATGATATGTATGATTTTACCATGTAACTTACTTAACAAGTATTAGATCAGACTAATTCCCTCTGTTTGCAGTGACTGTGTCATACCTTTGCGGCATTAAGCACAATCATACTATACACATCTATTGTGTGCTTTCCTTTGCACCGTAAACAAATATATTTATTCATCAGAACCATTCATCCATAAATATTGCTAAAATTATGTACTTCACATAGAAAAGATTGGAAACATGGGAATTATCTGTGACCTTTTAGGAAAAGGAAGCACATGAGTTATTTATACCTGCATATTAAAAGAGAATACTTTGCATGATTAGTCCACAACAAACAATCACTCTCATCAATGCACTGTTCGATCCTGTGAGCCAGCATCATTAGGGGAAATTAAGCCCTCAATTTATTTTCATTTTTTAACTCTTAGTTTCATTTCCTTGAAAGCATGGTGGTGGTTTACAGACTCAAGCGTATCATGAGAAACATTTACAAATACAAATCGTGAAATACATCAATCTTCAACATGAAGAATTTAATTAGTAGTCCAAAATTCAGATGTTATTATTTTTCTTTGCAAGAGTGGCTAAACTTAAATTACATTCTGACTTATTATTCTGAGCATATGAGTAACACCAGACTAACTGTTGGGCACAGAAAATACAGGTAATGAATGTAATTGAAAACTTACCCGAAGGTGTTTTGATGAAAATATAGAAGGAAGCAGAGTGTCATTATACACGAAGTCTGCATTTATAGTGTTCGCGAGTTAAAAAAAAAAAAAGGCAGGCCAGAAGTTTCGCTTGACTTCAAAGGCGATATTAGATGTTCGCCTGTCTGTGCTTCCCCCTAGCCATTAAATCAATGTTTGTCTAGAATGTTCCAGTTCACAACATTTTTGACCTTACTGACATATAAGTGAGTTAGACATTATAGTAATGAATCCAAGATGTTCATGTTAGAATTAGTGATGGTCTCCAGTGATGCACATTATTTATCATGCCTTTATTTTGTTCATGTATTGTAACCGTCCTAAAAACTACTGCAGGTTTACAGGAAACAGACAGCGCATTATAAAGTTGGAGTCTTCGCTTCTCCCCATCTCACCCCTTCCAGGGGTAAAAGCTGATATATTAGGTGCAACATGTCTTTTCCCGCATTAAATTATTTGAAATTAATATTTGATATTTTTCTATTGGGTATATCAACTGTCATCAAATTAGTCATTCTATCTGATCCATCATCATTCATGTTGGATAATGGGAGATGTGGACATTTTTCTGTACCTTCTTAGGATTTTTAATATTTTGTTTAGACTCATTCATCCATCATCTATACCGCTACTTCCTCACTAGTGTCGTGTGTGAGCTGGAGCCTATCACAGCTCACTATGGGTCAAAGGCAGGAACCCACAGCTCGCCAATCCATCGCAGGGCGGAAACACGCTATTCACACACCATTTACTCTCACACTCAAACCAATGGGCACTTTAGAGTCTCCAATTAGCCTAATGTCCATGTCTTTGGACTGTGGGAGAAAACCAAAGTATCCAGTGGAAACCCATGTAAACAGGGGGAGAACGTGCAAACGCCACACAGAAAGGCCTCAGGCCGGATTCGAACCCGTGACCCCCTTGCTGCAAGGCAGAAATGCTGAAAAATGAAAACTTCCAACTACCGTAACTGGAAAAATCCCAAATGCTGTTGGCTATCATCTACATCAAACTTACTTACCGTAGGGTCTGGAGACATGCATTAGGTGGCTTATATCACTAATTCTTGGTCAGCAAGCACAATGGAGCAGATGGCTTCGCAATTCATCTGAAGCTTCACATTCAAGATAGCAGCCATCACTGATACTAATAAAATGATATATCTCTGGAGCCAGATGAGGAAGAAACATTAATTAGATGCCTTTTCATGGAAATGTAAAGAAATATGAGAGGAAGCTTTTTGTCTTTTTATCCTACAACAAGGAAAGAAGCTTTTCTGAAAATGAAGCTGCCGGAAAACTGATGTATTTATGGTGTAGGATAGTGATTACATGAGTTGCACAGTCACCTCACAGGAGTAAAAGAATTTGGATTCAAATCAAGCTCGGCCCTTTCTGTGTGGAGTTTGCATGGTCGATGTGCTCTTATACGATTCTCTACGGACTTGCTGTGGGTACTCTTCTCCTACTGTAGATGCATGCATATTAGACTAATTACAATCTAATTTGTCCACAGGCCTGAGTGTATGAGTAAATTGTGTGTCAATGTGTGAGCCCAGTGACAAGCATAAGCTGATGGACGGATGTGTGATTCACTGTTTGAATTACTTGTTTCTGACAGAAACCGGCTCATTGCACTGACCTGATCAGAACATGAAGAGTAATCACAATGATTGATTTGAAACCAGCCAAAATGTCATCTGTTAAGCTAATGACAGATTAAGCTAGAGAGCCTATAGCATGATGGAATAAGCCCATAAGCCCTAGCCCCCACCCCCACCCCCCCAGTCATTGACCTTGACCGTGAATTATTAAATTCTCCAACTTCATAATGTACCAATAAATATCACTGGAGTAAAATAATACAAAAATTCATAATGCTAAAGCATTTCACATTGAAATATTATAAATGTTCAAGAGATTCTAGCCAAGTGATGCTGCATATGGCGGATGATTACACTGGTCCAGTCTAGATGGTTCTCCCCTTAGAAGACCTTTCTTCAGTACGGAACAGCCTTAGGCCTATTGAAGCTGTTTTGGAACAAGAGCAAAAATTCTAGACCCACAAGACTAAGTGGTATCAAGGTGTCCTGTCACACACTGCAGCAAAGTACCGAGGAAGTTCGCCTGAAGGAGAATCAGACAAAACAAGCTGTTACGTGAGTGGAAAGTCTCACTGACATTTGTCTTCTCCGGTGAGGAGCTGAATGCATGTTGAGCACATGATAAGTAACCGTTGACTTTACATATTTTTAGCAGAGATAAATCTTTATTTTGTGGTTGTCAAAGGTCAATCGGTAGCTGTTTTATGAAGAAAAACAATTTTTAAAGCCACGCTGGGAAGAAAAATTTTAGCTCAGCACCATTCTTTTTTGTCTTACCAAAAAAAAAAAATCCAATAAAGCTAAAAAGCTTAACGGCTGACAACATACTGCAGCTTTCTGTATTTCTGCGAAAATGGATTTCATCCCTTATCCTAATTTTCCATTTTTAAATAACTGAGATACAATACACACAATAACAAAACGAACAAGAAGAATAACATTGATGTCAGAGTTCAATTAATCTTTGCCTCTAAATTCATTTCACAAATCGTCGTACTTCTTCTGTAATTTCCCTTCGAATATCAGACGTATTTCAGCAAACCGAGAAGCGATAACGTCCAATCACATTTAAATGAAAAATTATTGAAGTAAAAAGTTGGTTGAATCAAGATGTTTGTTGTTTAGCAGGCTTTAATTCTTTTCAGGCCCAGGAGTAACCGATCATGGTTATCGTTGATTATTTGGATATCTGCCTCTGACAAGTTGCTGCATTCATCGTGCATACTTCTAAACCATTTCTGTTACATGACTATGATGTGCCGACCATTATCTCCTCACTGATGCAGAATTATCTTTTCTCACAAAAAAATTGTAAAAAAAAAAAAAAAAAATCCAAGGAATGCAAGTACATCAGATGTGCGTGCAAAAGTTTGTTCTCAGATATTGTTACCACATAATGCCACAGTCAAGTCCTTCTTGGCAGAAGTTTTATGAGCCTTTGATCGGCAATCCTGATGCCCTCCCGTCAACTAGAATCCACTATTCAGAGATATTTTGTCTGATTTAAACTTATTTATTGTCAATGGGAGCAGATTGAAATTACTGTATATTGTTGAGGAAATATGCTGCATAAAATAGTGAGGTCAAATAACTAAGATATGCCATTCTTTGAAATCTTCCAGTGGGATAGCCATTTACTGAAGCAGGAAACCAGAAAATTTACTAATTAGTCGCATAAAATTACAATTAAGAGGAAGGATAGAAAACTTCAATTAATAAAAAAACAACATTTATGATTAAATGAAATGTCATTAAATCAATGATAAAATTAACAATATGAATTAATTTTGTAGTTCCTTGGACGTCTGTTTGATTTGGCTGTCAGGTTATATCAGAAAAGACTCTGGTTTTAGTAAAAGTATTTACCTAACAGACAAACACGAACAGAACTTGAACAGACTATCTAACAGGGAAAATAAGGAGGTTAAGGTTAAGTTGAGTGGGTGAGTGGGTGAGTGTTAGTATGCACATACACATGTTCTTTGTCTGAGACAAAGAGATAAAGAATGTAGTGTGTTAGAGGTGTTAGTAAGAAAGTTAGTCAGACACAGAGAAAACACCTGCGTATAGATATGGCTAAGAAATCTTTAGCTAACAAAAAAATTCAGGCTAGGCTGTACGACAAATAATAACATCAATGGAAACGCATTCGTTATGAATTCCGTTGCAACTTAACGAAACTAGATCTAATGCTTGGAATGTACAACTAATTTTACTCAGGTCTGTCCGAGTGTCCTGTTGTCTCCAGGGATGGCTGCAGGCTGTTCTTGGAGACACAGTAGAAATTGTGAATCTTACAGGGGTGTGAAAAAACACTTCCCCCTTCCTGATTTTTCTATTTTTGTTTGTCATATTTAAATTTTCCAGAACATTCAACTCTATTATAAGCAACGACAACATGAGTAAACACAAAAGACAGCTTTAAGATTATCATTTCATTAACTGAAGGTAAAGAGTCATTCAATACCTACATCACCCATATAAAAAACTAGCGTCCTCCCTAAACTTAATAAATGGATGTGCCAACCTTGGCAGCCACAACTGCAATCAAGTGTTTGTAGAAACTGGCAATGGGACCTTTACATTGCCATTGAAAACATTGGTCCACTCTTTTATTCAAAATTGTTTTACTATGACGACATTGGAGAGTTTGCAAACATGTACAGCCTGTTTAAGGTCAGGTTACAGCATCTCAATCATATGAAGAACTTAGAACAAGAGCGGTCTAACCACTAGAACATCGTTTTTGAGATAATAAATGTCAAAGTTTGTATAATAGGAAAAAAAATTTCCACAAGGTCATTCACAGGTATAATACACACCGTGACACTAATTTTGCGTTATGAATCTCATCAACCTCTGTTACAATATGATCCAAACTCTTATTTTCATTTTTTGGGGTAAGACAACAGATTCGAAGCCCTTCATATTCAAGTCCGGGCTTTCACTAGCCCACTCCAAAACCTTCATTTCACTTCTTTTGAACCATTCAAAGGTTGACTTTCTTATGTGCTTTGGATCATTGTTCTGCCACACAATCCAACTGCGATGAGATGTAGGTCACAGACTGATGGCCGAACATTGTCCTTCAGGATTTTCTGGTTGTGATGTTATTCTTGATTGGAACCAGTGGCAGATATCAGGGAAAAGGACCAGAGGGACCAACAAATGTTGCAAAATCCCAGCAGGAAACCACACACTGAAGTCCACTGACGCACTCAAGGAAAACTTGACAACACGAGCACTAAACTAAAATAGACAAGAACAATAAGCCACAGGTGAGGAGAGGAAGTAAGGAATGTGCAGTAGGAGGGGAACTGAACAGGGGCCGGTTGTTCAAAGCTTTGTTAACTTTACCCGGTGATTAAGTTTAAACCACAGTATCTATATCTCAGAATAAAAGCACAGATGTTTGTATATTTGTGATGCATTTTGTTGGTTTCCCCTTGATTAGTTTAAGTAGTGAAGCGCATTCGCGAGAATCTTATTTAGAGAGTGGTCATAATGTCAGGTGTTTAGCGCTAAATTAACGGAGCTTTGAACAACCGGGCCCAGGACTATATGACATAACAAGGGTCATTAAAGTAAAAGGGACACAGACAGACACTGAGGACACAGACGTGAGGAAGAACAATTAGCAATAGTAACACGGAAACATTGGGGACAACAAGGGAAAAGGGAGAAAGAGAACCTAAATAACGCAAAGAGAACAATAAAATAACAAAACCCACTCAAATAAATTTGCAATCCTGTCAAAACTGAGGGTCAAAATATACAGGCAGCTGATTACTGGAATACAGGGCAGGTGAGCCGGCAGGCCGAGGGGCTGTTAGAGGGGCGTGGGTACAAATGGGAAAATGATGAGCCCTAATCACAGAGAGGGGAGAGTGAGACAAACAGAATGGGGCAGAAAGGCAGAGACACCAATGTGCAAAGGAAATGATAATTAACCCCTTCAAGTTCAGTCATTTTTTGAGCCAATTTCCTCCAGAACTGAAGTGCTTACTGTCCTCGAATCACTTTGACTATAAGCATAATCATGGTCTCATTTGGAAGATGACACTCAGAAGATTGCTCACAGATAGTCCAAATGGCTGAGAAAATTGAGCAACAATGCTGGAAATGTACATTTTTGTCTGACAGAAAAGATTCTATGTTTTCCTCTGCCCATGTGGCACTGTGATCAAGCCTCATCAGCTTAGGAAAGTAATACAGCTGCAGCCAGACATCTAAACAAAACTGCAAGGGTAAATATTATGATTCTGCAATCAAAAATTCATATTTTCTGAAATGTTCCTGTTTATGTTTGTGCATGTTTGAACAAGCACTTTTGGACAGTCCAAATTTCACTGCATTCCTCGTCATATTTGCGTTTGCTTTTACAATAGTTTCAGAACTTTTAGGTTCTTTCAGATCTTTTCCCCATCAGTAGCAAAATTTAATTCCAATATACCCTTTCGATTCCCGGCACTGGCGTGCGATCGTATACGTGTAATAAGGTCACTTCCAAAAATCTTTTGCTTCATTGACAAAACACCTCCTTGTCAGAAACCAATGAAACAATTCCCTGTAAAAATGTATCCCTTGGCTACCATATCCATCCATCTTTTGGACATGTCAGACCACTGTTTATCCATGTAAACTAAAAGAATGTGATTTTCCTGACACTTTTGAGTGAGGGTTGATGGGTTGAAACATTTACAGTGGGGAGCAAAAATTTGGGCACCCCTGGTTTAAATGTCTGTTACAATTAATCTCCAAGAGATTGAAAGCAAACCTGAACACTAAATGCTACAAAGTTAAACATGACATATTTCACCATATTTTAAAGCAAGAACAATTTTTATTTTTAACTTTTTACAGTTCAAAATTATAAAACTCAGAAAAAGGGCCTTGTGTAAAAGTTTGGGAAACCTGCTGGGGTGATAGGAATCTGGCACCATGCCGGATTTCTGGCGTGCGGCGATTGGCGAGGGAAAAAATAAAATGCGAGATACATGTTTGCAGAAAGGTCACAGACAGTTGACCTAGATGGGCTCTGATAGACCTCTCGCTCTCAGCTTATGACTTTCGTTTCGCTCCCAGCCAGTCCAAAGCGTATATTATTAGAACTGGATACTGTACCAGGGCTGTAACGCTTGCCGGGGCTTAGCGGTCAAGCTGATATTGCAAGTCACTTGATGCCATGGGGGGCAATAAGAAATTTTTCCATGGGGAACAATTGAAAAAGAAACTGAAAAATCTGTGAAATTTTTTTTTGACTACCACAAATAATCAATATATAATCTGTTGATTTTTCTCTTTTAAATCATTGTTGCCTTTTTCATGGCGGAGACTATTTTTTTTCTTTAAATCAGGCTATGTGAACACCAAGGGGACCTTGTCTCTAAGGCATTCTCAAAATCAGTGGAGCAGCTGTGGTTCTCTGCGTGAAGCACTGGTCAGGAGATTCCGTGCTGTTGACTTGCATTATTACCAAGTCGGCAAAGTGAGCAGGTGTAACGACACCAGTGTTTTCATTTATTGTATTTGATGAATGTCCTTGTTATATAGCGACTCGACTGCTTCACCTGTCTTTTATGTAATGTTACAGAATATACAGGTTGTGAAGGCTGCTGTGGCTTCAGGTTGAATAACGGGTGTGTATTCGGTAACTATTGATGGTGACATCCCATAATCGCGCATGTAGCTAACACTTGCTTTGGTTTTTCGTATTAAAATGTTCAAGCTGCACCTAAACTGAGTTGTATATTTCTATGATATTGAATATCCTACACTGATTTACAGTACTGTGCTTTGCTGCTTCATGTATGCTGGCTACATACCTAGCTAAGTAGCATTAATTACGTCTTATGCGCACTTTCAGCACGGTATAAATTTAACCCAAGAAACTGCACAGCTAATCATTTATTTACCATTGCATGCACCATTCTTAATTATTAGAAAAATAGCAGGTGCGCATAGTTGATGTCGTAACTTTTCAAGCAACTTTTTAAGATACAAAATACGAAGTATTATTTTATGCATGCGCCGAACTTGCATGACAGCACTGCACAAACAGAGACAGTATTTTGAGTTCAGCCTTTATTAGCTAGAAGTGTTGAGTGGGTTGGAAATGCCAGACAAGATGAGATGTGAAGGACACACTGTTAGTGAGCAGCATGAGTGTGTGGGAGTGATGCTACAGAGATTCGCTGCGCAGAGAAAATACGAGGGTCCCAGAGGAAAGAAACAGATGAGAACGAAACGAAGATCGACTTTATGTATATTTCACAACTGGGCTGCTGATTATGTGAGGACTTCGAATTTAGTAATCCTGTATAAGGGGAAGGAAAGAATTCCGTATTCAAACTCGACTAATGTTAAATAAAATCAGCACCTTTTTTGGCTTACCTTGATGTTTGAGTACCCAGAGAAACATTCGGGTGTGTAAAAATGTCAAGCGTGCCAGAAAATTTAGAGTTTAATTTCTAATACTGATAAACGTAGTAATGGCATATAACAGCAGCAGCTATGTTACTGATGACACACCGGGTTGCGAGGGCAGGCGTAGGATATGCATTAACAATATTAAATATTAAAATTAAATTCTAATGAATGGTGCGTGCACCCTGTGATGGATTGGCGTGTTGTCCAGGGTGGGTCCCTGCCTTTCGCCCAGAGTCAGCTGGGATGGGCTCCAGTTTCAGGTATAGAGAATGGATGGATTTAATGAGCTTTTAGTATACGTTAGCAAAAAGTAATTTCGCTTGTTGGCTACATACTTTTACGTCATCTACTTTAAGACGTATTAGTTCATAAAGCACGGGCAGTGCTCTGTATGGTTGGGTTATCGTCTTGAATAGAGGTGGTTGCAAGCTGACAAGTTTGAAACGTTTCACTTTCTTCGAATACATTTAGCTTTGAACTGCGTGGAAAATGAGATTGAATTGTTAACTGTTTTGCTGACACTGCATGTGACATAGTTAAAAATTTTATTTACCTGTTAAATAAAAATAGTTCATCAACATTTTATATCCCTATATATAAACTGTTAAGTCTTCACTGAGTGCTACGTTTATTCATTATTATTTTTAAAATGTCTTGCATGTTTTAAAAGTGTGTTAATTAGTTAGTTGGTAGGTTCAAAAAAATCATTCTAGATATTGAGTTAGTCTTCTGATGTGAATTCAACAGCAGTGGAAAAATAAGATTTTCTGTAATGATATTGTGCAAAATTCTGACCAATCCTTATACTGGTGTCCATTGAGGAACTTGGGTTACTAATCCAAGAATAACCCATTGTAAGCTATTTTATTAATTGGTTATGTATGTTATTACCTGCATACAGTAAAAATGGCCTGCCAATATATTGTGTTTTGGCCAACCAGTATTGGCCCAGTTCAGCACATGCACAAGTAAACATTGGAAACAGTGGCATTCACTCTCTTCAGAGAAGCGGACAACAGTCGCGGACCTAGCATTTAGCTCTTTAATGAGTCTTGAAGTCGCGTACTTCAGACGTCATAGTCATAATTTTGTCAAGATAGCACAACATACTTAACCAATTAATAAAAATAATATGAATTGCTTATTTTCGCATTGCCTTGGTATTAGCCTTTGGGTAGCGGTATTAGCAATATTACCAATACAGCGACCTTCGGGCCAATAACAAGACAATCAGGAAATATGTAATTGATAACATATATTATAGTTATTTAAATATAAATATATCCTATATTAATATTTATAATACATACATATAAATGGCTATATACACTACCGCTCTAAAGTTTGGAATCACTTGGAAATTTTCTGGTTTTCCATGGAAACACACATGAAATTAGTCTGAATAGGAAATATGATTAGAACATGCAGACATTGTCTGAGTTAGAAATAATGATTTTAATGGAAAATGATGAATATGTACTTCAAACTTTGCCTTCATCAAAAAAAAAAAAACACCTTCACTATTGATACTGAAACTGGTGTTTGACGGGAACTATTTAGCGCAGCTGCTAGTTAACAACCTGTGAGGCGTCTTTGTCTTAAACTACACACTCTCAGATATTTGTCTTCTTACACAGTTGTGCATCTGGGCCTCCCACTCCTTTTTTCTGTCCTTGTTAGTGCCAGTTTGTGCTGCTCTCTGAAGGGAGTAGTTGACAGCATGGTAAGAGATTTAAAGTTTTCAATTTCTCGCAATGAATAGCCTTCTTTTCTAAGCACAACAATAGACAGACGGGTCTCTAAAGGAAGTTCTTTCTTTCTGGCCATTTTGAGCCTGGAAACAAACAAACAACTGCTGATGCTTCAGGTACTAAACCAACCTCAAGAATACCATGCTCCCTTTTGCGCAACCTTATTAGTTCAACGGTTTTCAGCTGCGCAACACATTTGCAGAACGGTTTTCTAATAAGCAATTAGCCTTATAAAATGCTTAATTTGGATTAGTAGCCATACCAGGAGATTGATGCAGAGGACTGACAGTTGCTGATAATAGGCCTCTATGCAAAAATGTAGATCATTCTTTGAAAATCATCTGATTAATTTTAATCGTTTGTCAAATGGATAAAAATGTTTGCAAAATGGAAAAAAAATGTTTGTGAAATGCATGAAAATGTATTTTTCTTTGGAAAACAAAGAAATTTGCAGGTGATTCCAAACTTTCCAGCAGTAGTGTATAAAATATAGCCATTTTATAGCTCAGCGAGTGAATGCCCCAGAAGTGGGCATTCACTCACAGAGAGCTATAAAATAGCTCACACCATTATGAACCTAGCTTGACTTTAGAGCCACTATTTAGGCCCTGATGTCCTCGTTATGAGGCAGTTAAAGCCCAAACCCAGTGTTATTACATCACTGTTGAAAGCTCAGCTCATACATCCTCATGCTGACCCACAAAATGCACACAAACTGCAGGATGTTGGCCCATCAACGACCAATTCCTCATGACCCAACCTGAAGGCTTGAGAATTTTTTTTGCAATCACCACTGATCCTGTCAACTAGTACTTTATAACTCTTCCTCAGGCAGCTACTGTATAACAGCTTGCAAACGCTTCCTGTAGCCAGCTAAGAGTCTAAATTCTTGTCTTTAGAATTTTTCCCCATTCTTTCTGACAGAACACCTCTAGCTCAGAAATATTCTTTAGCCTTCTTGCATGCACAGCATGTTTGAGGTCTCTCTACAGATTTTCAATAATATTCAAGTCTGGGGACGGTGACGGCCATTCCAAAACCTTCATCCGTCTTTCCTGGAGGTACTTCATGGTGGATTTTGAGGTATGCTTTGGGTCATTGTCTTGCTGGAATGCCCAACATCTCTTCAACTTCAATTTCTGGACTAAGCTTTGAATATTAGCCCCCAGAATGTCTTAATATTTGGTGGAATCCATTCATCCTTCCACCTGCACAATATTGCCTGTGTCCCCAGCTGCTACACAACCCCAAAGCATAATGCATCCATCTCCATGCTGAACAGTTGGCAATGTGTTCTTCTCTACAAATGCTTCACGATTTTTTTCTCCAAACATACCTTCCTTGGTTGTGGTCAAAAAGTTAAATTTTGGATTCGTCAGTCCAAAGCACATTGTTCCAATAGGCTTGAGGTTTCTCAAAGTTTTCTTTTGCATACTTCAAAAGCTTAATTTTGTGTTGAAGTCGTAGAAGAGGCTTCTTTCTTGCAACTCTGCCATGTAGGTCTTTGTTGTTGAAGGTGTGCTGTATTGTTGTCCTGTGAACAACTAGACCTGTGTCTGCTACTCTTTTTTTGCAGCTCTCTTGCAGTGATGTGTGGATTCCTCTGAGCCATTTTTCCAGATCTCGGACTATACTATCTGAAATTTTTCTTGGTCTTCCAGATCTTGCTTTGACTTTAATGTTTCCATTTATTTTCCATTTCCTTACAATGTTTCTGACAGTAAAAATGGGTAGTTTGAAACGTTGCGAGAGTTTTTTGTAGCCCTCTCCTTATTGGTGGAAGTCAATTATCTTGATTTTGACATCCATGGACAACTGTACAGAGGAACACATGGTTTTTTACACCAGACACAACAGCCATTACAGTCGGATACTTTAGAAGGCATGTAGTTATTTCAGAATATATCGTTCAACCCTGGAATTATATTCACCTGACTCACTGGAGCCCTAACGAGTAAATCACCTGGGTCTGGGCCTTAGTAATCATCTTAAAAGGTAACAAAGAATAATCCAAAAGTGTTCCAAAGCGTTTGCACAGGGCCCTTTTTCCTTTCTTATCATTGAAAAACTCAGTGGGTGTACTTATTTTGTTCCTTAAGGGCTACTGCACAACCTACAGCACTGCTTCATGAGTAAAAAAGCTAATTACTGTGAAATTCGATGCGCAACTACTACCTCCATGTCAAAGTGGAATTAGTGACATTTTTCCAAGCTTGCTTGTTTTGCTGATGAAAAACTGAAACGGGGTTTTATCTCTGGACTGCTACTAAGGTAAGAACATTGATTTCAACACATTTTGACAAATCTGAACAATGCAATACAATTGAACCTATAGGACTGCATAGTCAGGCTGAGGGCTGTTATGATGCAATTTTAAATAATACTTTCGCTGTCATATTTGCATCATAAATTGGCTTAGTCAGTTAGAATGCTGAGTCCTCAAACTTTCTCAAACATTTGTTGCTGCTTGGCTGTTTTCTTAGGTAGTCCTGCTACTGCCTAAGGCTGGCCCTGGAGTGAACAGGAAATGAGGAAGGATGAGACAGAAGGGGCGGAGGCACGGCAACAGGATGAGGAAGAACCCTGTGATGCAGGGAGAGCGGATACCTTGTAACACAAGGCCAGCAGCTGGGTGGCCCCCAGGACAGGACCAGGCAGCAGAAACCCTGTGATGCTGGGTGAGTTGGTACCTTGTAACATTAGCCAAGCAGCCTTTTGTCCCCCAGGACAGGACCAGGCAGTGTGGCGGAGGAACTAACCCTGAAACACTGGGTGAGTGCATACTTTGTAACATGAGGCCAGCAGCTGGGTGACCCCCTGGACAGGACTAGGCAGTGCTGGGTAGCGGGGTACCTTGTAACGCTAGGCAAGCGAATAACCTGTAACACTGGATGAGTGACACCGAATCCAAAAACAAAGGAGAAGCGCAACACACCATTCTAGAAGGGCAGGGCTCCTCAAATCACGGTCCCCGAGGGCCGAGAACTGCTGGTTTTCCACCCTCCCTTTACCTGGGAGTCAGGTGAGATGACAGTCTGGCCAATCAGCAGCGTTAATTGTTCAATTAATCGCCTGAAAGGGAGGAAAACCAAGACTATTTGGATTTGAGGGCCGGATTTGGAGAGCCCTGTAGTAGGGTCTTCAAAAAAGTAAACAAAAATCAAAAAATGGAGTCATTCGCTGGCTCCTTTGTTGGCTGGATCATCCTGTTACAAACTGTGCAGAAGGGGGGCCAATGGCAGGTTTGGCGGTGAGACACAGGGGTATGTATATAATGAAGAGGAAGAGGGAGAATTGAAGAGGGCTTAGAAATCCTGCTGTACCTAATAATTTGCGCGCTAATAATTTAGCTGGTAGAGACACCAAGGAGGAAAACTAGAACTTAGAGTAAGGGGTTAGAATCACCCCCACTAGTAAGATGATCCAGCCCCGACTGAGACAAAACCCATAACCTACATAGGACAATCAGTGAAAATAGCTGATCGTGCTACAAGTACAGCGAGCCAATCATTCAATTACCAGGAACCACCCGCAAGATGCTGGAGTAGAGAAAGAACCAATTAAGCAATTAATGCGGGTTGTGAGAGTGCTCCCTTTGCCGCAGGTTGCCACCTGGTGACCTGAAAAAAGGCAGACAAGACATATGTGGAAGAATTCAAATTCATTAAAAAATAAAAATGCTTTTCACAGAACAGCACCCAAATCCCGATGGAGAAAGCCAGAAGGCAACAGGGGCAAGGAAAACCTCCCCAGTGGGAAAAATCAGTGGACGTGTCTGATCGCACTGAGGAAATAACGAGCCAATCAATCATTTATCTGGTACAATCCGTAAGACTGCTGGAACACAGGAAGAACCAATAAAGTCAGGGGTCCCCAATCTTTCCCAGAAAGGGCTGGTGTGGGTGCAGGCTTTCATTGTAACCAAGCAGCTACACACCTGATGTTACTGATCAAGCTTATTCACAAAGAGTCCAGGGGTTGATTAGTGGTGTCAGGTGTGTAAGTGCTTGGTTGCAATGAAAGCCTGCACCCACACTGGCCCTTTCTGGGAAAGATTGGGGACCCCTAAACTAACCTAACATGCCACTTGTGACAGTTGGTATGATTTTCTTATTCCGGAATGATGTATTAACTTTGAGCCAGATGTAAAACCCATTTCTTCCAAAAAAGTAGCACTTTTACTCATAAGTCCACAGAATATTATCTCAAAAGTCTTGGGGGTCATCAGTATGGTTTTATTTATTATCTCTGCCAAGGAGATTATGCGATCGAGTCTGTTAATTTATCTATTTGTCTGTCTGTGGACAGGATTTCTCGGAAACTACTGGACGGATCTTCATGAAATTTTCACCAGAGATAGATCTTGGTCCAGGGATGACTCCATTAAATTTTGGTGATGATCTGGATCCGAATCGGGATCTGGATCTACAAATTTAGTGACATTTCTCAAAAACTACTATAGGAATCTTCATGAAATTTTCCCCAGAGATAGATCTTGGTCCAGGGATGATTCCATTAAATTTTGGTGATGATCCGGATCCGGATCTGGATTCTGGATCCGGTCCTAAAATCTTCCCAAGAGACAGATCTTGCATTTGTATCAATGTCATCCTTTGGCGGAGATCATAAATCTCGGATTGCTCTTGTTTATTTATTTATTTATTTTGATTTGCAACTGTGAGATGAGCTTTTGCGTTCTTTTTGTCAGCAATGGTTTTCATTCTGGTGTGAATGAACTTTTTTTAAAGAAGGTTTTTATTTAGTATATTTCATGTTATTTATTCAATACACATTCAAAGTTACTGAAGGACCGAAACCTCTGTTAAACAGCACTGTCTGATGACCTGAGCTCCATTGTACACAAGGGCTGTGTATTCTCTCTGCTATAGTGGCTAAAAGTCTACATTACACCTACAGAAGCTGCTCCTCTTTGACGCCAAACAACACAGAAATGAAACAAAAAGCAAACAAACAAATAGTCCTCGTCTCTCACCTCTTGTTAGGAGTGCTTTGCATGGTACATGACCTGCCAGTGACCCACTGACCCTGCCCACACACTCAAACTCCCTAGAGCAGGGGTCCTCAATCTTTCCCAGAAAGGGCCGGTGTGGGTGCAGGCTTTCATTCTAACCCAGCAGTCACACACCTGACATCACTAATTAACCCCTAGAGTCTTTGCTGAAGATCCTGATTAGTAGAGACAGATGTGTAACGGCTTGGTTAGATTGAAAGCCTGCACCCACACTGGCCCTTTCTGGGAAAGATTGAGGACCCCTGCCCTAGAGTCTCATGAACCTTGTCTTGACCTCATATTTATCCTCATCTGTCTGTGTTTTGGATACGCAGAGTGCAGGCGTTCAGCTCATGCGAGGGATCTGCGCATGTGCTGTGCCGAAAGCAGTCTGGCTATAGGACAACTTCTCCTTTAGCTTAGTTCAGGCAGGCTTCCAGACTTAGCTGATTCATTATTGTTTGCAAATCAAGACCATTTTAATTACTGAAAGAATTTTGTAGTTTAACAATAATAAACCTTGTGTGTTAAATTATGGTTTGTGTTCATGTCAAAGATTGCACTGTAATGCAAGAACATGTTCCACTTTTCAAAAATCCTACGCAATTTCACACCATTATAACCAAGTAAAAACAATTTAACAGAGCTGTGTCACAATAACTACGCACGATCGCAACATTGAACGAAGTGAATCCGCTCGACTGCAAGTTAAAATCAACTTCCATCCTTGCCAATCTGTCATTGTTTTGCATTGTAAAAATATATTTTACTTACCCATGGCATTATGCAGTTTATATTAAGATGCTTTCTATGGAAATTAGAGGATTCAGAACATAATTTTAACATTTTAGCCAAAGGACATGAAGACTGTTACCTTGGCTGACAGCACCAATAATTCTTCTTCTAGGATGTTTATTGGCAGTTGGAAAACCAGCTAAAATTTCTCATATCCTTCAAAGTGCTAAAATTGGGTTTTGAATCATCAAATTTCCACAAAAAACTCCTTTATATAAAAAGTACAAAGCCTGATACTTAATACATACATATATATATATATATACACAACGCAAAATGAAGACAGATTGGCAAGGCTGGAATCAGATTTTGTCTTGCAGTCGAGCAGTTTCGCTTCATTAGCCTAACCGTTTCTGAAGTTCTGAGCATGCGCAGTAATTGTGACACAGCTCCTTTAAGACCGGTGTGCATGGAGATCAATGGTAGACTAAGGAGACAGACCAAAATATTCCATAGATGTATATTTTTTCACCCAATCAATACAATTTTCAATCAGCAAAAGGTCATCCGATTATTTTGATGCAGCACTTAAGGTGACCATGATTTTTTTATTTTTTGTAAATATGACCTTTTTTGAGGTCTCTGCTGGATGTCCTGGCGTAATTCACATTACATTATGGTAGCTCTGTAATAGCTGACGTTAATTACTTGCTAACAATGTGGCTTCCCAGCTAGCAACTAGGAATAAACGGGTACAAAATCCCAAAGAGGATGGGAGACCCTTCAGCAGAATTAAAAGGCCGTGTTTGGGCAGCTGTCACTGGCTAGTGGCTTCCGGTGTGGTGCCAGATGGCATAATTAAAATATAACAGTTGTGGTATTATTTACAGACTATTATCGTTCCCTGGTTCATCCCCTACCAGCATGTGAAATATTTAGGCTGGAATCCATTCCAATGAGCAGTAAATGTCATTTTTATGCAACCCAGCTTGTGGTACTCCTGCTATGTTTAAGGTGATACCTTGCAGCCCAGGCTACCGGAAGTCTTCGGTCCGCCATCGCGGCTGGTAATCAGCAATCTCAATATTTCGAGGAACGTGAATGTTAGCTAACGATTGCTTCTTTCCAGGTGCTATCCATGGATCAATTTTAATGTTAGAGACTGAATTCCAAGTTTAGAATGCAAGTTGAATTTATTTGAGAATGTTACTGCTGTCCTTGCTTGCCTGCAGATGTACTATTTCCACACTCATTGAGTAGTTCAACAGCTAATGAGATACTTATTCGGTCATCTGCATTCAGAGACTTGCCAACAAGGACAGAAAAGCATAGCTTCCATCTATGGTATTGCTGTCTCATACGCAACAGCCTGCCAAAATGGCTGATGAAAATACTGAGCAGAGAGAGCATGCACTGAAGGTAACACCCACTTATGGAGTCCGGAACCAAAAAAATAAAAAATAAAAAATCCCGGTTGGGGACTCTATAATCTTTAATGGAGATTCATCGTCCATCTTTATAAGCAGCGAGGCAAGAGCTCCAGAGGGCGCCACTTCCATTGACAAACTGACACAACTGCACCACCATGTGATGATTCTGAAAACTCTACTTCAAGGACTGCCAGCAAAAGTCAACTGTTCCAGGCCGTCATATGCATTTTCCACTCAGAAAGACAGAACATAGTAACACTGATTGTACCATATGAAATTTAAAGGCTCCGTTCATGGAATTTTGAAACTGAATTTCACTCTCAAAGAATTTTAAATTTTCCCACTCACATTGAGCTCTATGGCAGTAATCTAACCCAATTAAGTTCTGCCTTCTGTCAACTGTAGCCCGTACTGTTCTCGTGTTTGACGACAAGCCAATAAAAGGTCACAACTTCAGCATCATGGACAATGACGTAGAGAACAAAACTGGACCGCGCGCTCCCAATTCTTGATGCATTCCACGATGGTCGTATAAGCGCCACTTTCCGGTCATGGCAAAACCAATGGGCAAAATGCATAGTAAATTAGTAAACACCCCTATTTGGAAATAAATAATTAAGAAAATAAATAAATAAGGTTGCTATAGGGCACTTATTCCAAATAAGGCCATACTTATAAGTGAAAGCCTTCAGGATAGAGCCAATGTGAACAAAATCAGGTAAACTGATGATCAAAAACTCAAATATTTGTTCATAAATATCAGTGAGACTATGGTTTTAGAGAGAAAAGAAAACATATTTGCACGGTTTTCACAACAAACAGCGCAACAGGAACTTACCATTTTGGCACATAAATCGTACGCATCCAAATTGGCTGAAGCACTACATGCTTTATTTGGCCATGACCGGATGTTAAAGGCAACTTACCCCGAGAAAGGGGGCTTTGCGCAGTCTAGTTTTCTCGCTAAGTCCCTGATCATGGATATGTCGGTTGCCTTGCTTTGTCCCAGTGTCTTTGCCATTTATGTGCGCATTGCTCACTTATGCGCACTTCTTGCTGGACATGAAGGCTCTAAGAGCACGCCTCACGAACAACTCGGGTGCGGGATAGGGTTGAAATGCTTATCCAGGAGCGGCATAATTCGCATAAAAGTTAAAGTGAGAAGTATGCGCTACGTCGGACTTCCATGAGCCTTTTGTGGGGTATATGAACATTCTTTATTAAGCCATGTTCCTGTAGACTCTGTTACACTCTGAAATCACGCATTTTAATACACACCACCCACAGTCTTCTGAACTGCACCATTTCTCCCTGTAAGTAGCTTGTCCTTTAAAAACCTCTCTGAGTTGCGATTGGTCTGGGATCAGTGTGGGCTGGTTTTGGTGTTACACACCCATCCACTTTTCATAACCCGAAAATTGGGTTAATGAAGTGCGATGGGGAGTCGGGCGAGTGCAGGTAAGCTTCAGTCCTCCGATAACATCACACAATTAGGCCGTGTTGTCATCGGGAAGCGATGAGCCCGATCTCGTCTCGATTCAACTCAGATTTGGCTTTATCAGGCCAGCGAAGAAGTTGTTGCTCGTAAAGGGTATTTTAGAGATGAGATTTGAGCTCAGTATTTCTAAGTTCGATTATACAATACAGCTCTTTGCTTCTATCGCGTTGAATACACGACAAAACGGACAAAACGCCTGATACGGTTCGCGTATTGAGCAGCCGCTGCATGTAAGTGGGGATCCAGCCTGACACTGCAGCCTAACAACGCCGCTTAGTTACTGTAGCCGATTAGTTAGCTGGCAGTGTGGCTGACATTCGCGGAGATGTGCGTGTGCGTTAGCCAACGATAACATGCTGGTCGGTTTACTCCACTTTATCCCTTTCTACTGACCCGTTTGCCTGGTCAAGTTTCTGATCTGATGTTGTTTCACTCGTTTAAATAACGTTATTTCGCTCGATCGCTGTAGTTCGCCTGCTTGCTAGTTTAAGGTGGTTGACTGGCTTGGCTCAGCGTTAGCCGTTCAGTTGACATGTGGAGCTAATGCCCATCAGCTTTTCAGTGGCCCCGACACCGTTGGTTGGGTATCTTTTAACATATTGTTAAATTAACTGACATTTAAGTCTGCTTTATTTATCTTTGATTAGCTTGCTAGTTAGCTGGCAGCTGCAGTATGAGAGATGACTTACTCTCTGTGACATCGATTTGATTATATTTTATAAAGGAAATACGTTGGCCAGGATTGCAATGAAAAAAACATTATACCCGTGTGCCGTGTTCCGCTTTGTGCGGGTGTCCGTGCCCGGGGCCGACTGCGTGTGCTGTTTGGGCAGCACTGATACAGCTAATTCTGTCAGTTTCCTTTTACTGTCAGACCTTCAGCTGTAACGATAAATCATTTCCATTTGATCCCTGCCAGTGGGTAATGTCTCCTCATATAACTAACTACTACCGGGGTTTAACTGTAAATTAAGTCGCATAATCCTGTCATTTTGATGATCACTGCGCGCTTGTGTTTATTCCCCCGGCAACTGTGAGTCTTCACACTGCGTTTCACAAAAGACATTCTGAATGGTTGTGTATTTGTGTGCTGTCCTACATTCTGAATGGTTGTGTATTTGTGTGCTGTCCTACATTCTGAATGGTTGTGTATTTGTGTGCTGTCCTTACTCTAATTTCAGAAAAACCCGTTCTTGTCGATCGGGAGCCCGGTATGTATTCAGTGTTTGCAGCGTAGGCTCCGTCTATAGAACTAACGTAATAGTAACCCCAGTGTTCAGGACTGCAGCTTTTGAACTTTCACGCCATGTATGGTGGTCGCAACTGTGCTTGAAAAGTTTTATTGAAGTGAATGAGTGCTGTGTTTGTGCTTGCATTTAACCTCTGGAAATTCTTTAAATGCATTTGCTATGGGTTGTGCTGACAAACATGATCTTTTGCTAATCATGTGCATTTGCGTAACTCTATCTTGAACTGTATAAAGTGGTGCAATTGGCCTCATTAAACTTGTTTTGGTACATTGAACGACTATTCATGAATAAGAAAAAATATGAATATCTGGCTCTGTTGCGAGTCTACTTTGTGACTCCAAGTCTGTTTAGTTAATTGCAGAAAAGTTTCCATTTCAGTGGTCTGTTTGGACTGAAATTTCATTTACCATGTTAAATGCTTCCTAATGAGAAGCACAGCCCTGTATTTACCCTCCATATCTCTAAGCAATGGTGAGAACCAGCATGCATAGTGTGTCCCAGAGCCTATTGTCGAACCTAGATTCATTTGCTATTTAGAGTTTCAGACCTGATGTTTGTCATTCTTTTCTTCTGTAAAATATTTTTGTGGTTGACTTCTGCAAAAAGGGCTGTGAATATGGAATATAATGTCATTGAGTTTATCCCACCTGCCCTGCAGAATGACATTGACATAATAGGTAGTACAGAATTTTACATTTCACACTGATTGGGTCCTGCCCTTGTGATGTGGTAATTAGAATGCAATCTGGGAGACCAGGGTTTGTTTCCCATATCTGATATGATATCATCGACCTTGTCCGCAATCCCTGGTCACCTTGATATAGCTTCTACACTGCAGGTTCGTGTCGTTTCCTTGTGTGGTGCATTATTTGTGAGTATTTTATGCTATCTAGTGTTACATATTGTTTGTTGATGGTGTATTCTAAGTGAGGTTCTCATTATAAGTTAAGGGCTTAGCGGTTCTCTGTAATTGTCTTTGTTTTGGTGAGAAGGAATGCTCTTGCTCAGCTTACAGGGTTACCTGTTGCAGCCATTGTGGCCAGACCTAGTGTGTTAAAAGAGCATGCAGTTTGGAATTTGTATGTAGTTAACTGTCTAATTCCCATTCCCTGCATAAACAATATATGTACATCTTTCTCCCTCTGTTAGATAAGATGGCTACCCTCCCCCTCTCTCGCTCTCAGGTCTTTGGAGAGCTTAGGAAGGAGTTGCTTGACGATGAGGAATTTCATCAGTCGGACACACACATTTTTGTTGTAATGGGAGCTTCGGTGAGTAAATGGTTCTTAATTCTTAATGTGACGGTGTGAGTGGTCATCCCCAGCGAGGGTGTTTTAGTATAAACACCAGCACCACCACCCACCCTCGCCCCCCTAAATCCAGGGAGATACAGTATAAACACACCTTGAGGTGAATTAATTATGGTATAAATTCACCAAAGCATGTGTTACATTACAACCCTCCTCCCTCAATGCAAGTGTTCTACAGCATTAACACCCCCTTTCCAAAGGTTTTAAGCATACGCTTACATCAGAGCATATGATTTCTGTTCAGTCCATTTCCTGCTGGTATATGCTATGCAAATGTTTTAGGTGTGTTTAAAGTAATTCTGTGAGGCGAAGATACCTCTTAAAATCATTAAATTAAATGTTTATAAGTACTGAAAAACTTACTATGAAGTGCCGTGAACTGTTATAAACTTACTCAAAATAATAATGAGTGTGACTACCCATGGTCTAAAAATTTCGGGCACCGTCCTATGGTTTTGTAGTTTTATAAGATGGGGCCTATTGGCTGTTAGGCTGTTCCAAGCATATTGGAGAATATGCCACAGTTTTTCAAGTTTCACTTACATCTGAGTCCCCAGATATTCCCAGACAGCCTTGATGATGTTGAGATCAGGGCTCTGTCATGGCATATTATTATTTTTCAATGGACACTCAATGCTTCAAATGTGCTTTTTAACTTCAGCACCTCTAATATGAAAGGCAAAAATAAACCTGAAAACATCAAATCTTAAAAGTAAAAAGAAAAAAAACTTTGGGTGCTTAAGACTTTTGCAGCAGTACCTGTGTGCTGTATCCCCTGAGATGAGACAAGGAAGTCAGGGCTTAATAATAATGCTGCCATTGACAGAAACCAGAGCATTTACAAGGAAATGGATGAGGAAATTCTCGTGGAGTATTTTTTGAAATTGACTTTGACAGTCGTCTGAAGATGAAGAAATCTGATTGGCACACGCCATTTGTTTTCCTCGGCAGGTGTCATTTTTAGTGAGGCTTACAGGTCATGTGAGGTCTGTCTACTATGTGCTGGAGTTACAGCTCTATCCCTTCGTGAAGCGTGGCTCTGGTAACTGGTGCGTGTTATTGGTGTTTTTTTTTTTTTTTTCTCAGGGGGACTTGGCCAAAAAGAAGATTTACCCTACACTGTGGTGGGTACCCACAATCTCTGCACGCACCGAGGAACAAATATCACCTTTCACAATGCCACGATGCAATATTTATTTTTTGTAAATTTTTTTTGTAACTATAAATGCTTAGTTGCAGTTTGGGATGCACAAAAATCTCACCGTCAGTCATTCTTATTGACAATCAAGTAATCAGTAGATGAGATGTTTTGTTGTTAACATTTAGTTAGTTAACACTTTTCCATCACACTTTGATATCTGTGTTTGACTCCACATGGAAACCCAAAGCACAGTTTGGGTTTGTGGTGCAGTGTGAAATGAGTAAGTCGCAGCATCAACAGCACCTGTACATTTGTGATAATAGGGCGTCACAATTTACATGTTGGACGCATTTCAATACAGCTCCTGGAGTGGTATTTGTAGGAGCAGCTGTTTGAGATTGCACAGCCTGGTGTGGTGTTAGTTTGGGCTGGCATGATTGGACTGGTGTGGTGTTAGTTTGGGCTGGCATGATTGGACTGGTGTGGTGTTAGTTTGGGCTGGCATGATTGGACAGGCGTGGTGTTAGTTTGGGCTGGCATGATTGGACTGGCGTGGTGTTAGTTTGGGCTGGCATGATTGGACAGGCGTGGTGTTAGTTGGGGCTGGCCTGATTGGACAGGCGTGATGTTAGTTTGGGCTGGCATGATTGGACTGGTGTGGTGTTAGTTTGGGCTGGCATGATTGGACAGGCGTGGTGTTAGTTTGGGCTGGCATGATTGGACAGGCGTGGTGTTAGTTTGGGCTGGCCTGATTGGACAGGCGTGATGTTAGTTTGGGCTGGCATGATTGGACTGGTGTGGTGTTAGTTGGGGCTGGCATGATTGGACTGGTGTGGTGTTAGTTTGGGCTGGCATGATTGGACAGGCGTGGTGTTAGTTTGGGCTGGCATGATTGGACAGGCGTGGTGTTAGTTTGGGCTGGCATGATTGGACTGGTGTGGTGTTAGTTTGGGCTGGCATGATTGGACAGGTGTGGTGTTAGTTTGGGCTGGCATGATTGGACAGGTGTGGCGTTAGTTTGGGCCGGCACGATTGGACAGGCGTGATGTTAGTTTGGGCTGGCATGATTGGACTGGCATGGTGTTAGTTTGGGCTGGCATGATTGGACTGGCGTCGATTTTAGTTTGGGCTGGCATGATTGGACTGGCATGGTGTTAGTTTGGGCTGGCATGATTGGACAGGCGTGGTGTTAGTTTGGGCTGGCATGATTGGACTGGTGTGGTGTTAGTTTGGGCTGGCATGATTGGACAGGCGTGGTGTTAGTTTGGGCTGGCCTGATTGGACAGGCGTGGTGTTAGTTTGGGCTGGCATAATTGGACTGGTGTGGTGTTAGTTTGGGCTGGCATGATTGGACAGATGTGGTGTTAGTTTGGGCTGGCATGATTGGACTGGTGTGGTGTTAGTTGGGGCTGGCATGATTGGACTGGTGTGGTGTTAGTTTGGGCTGGCACGATTGGACAGGCGTGGTGTTAGTTTGGGCTGGCATGATTGGACAGTGTTTCTCCCCATCAGGTGGTTGTTTCGAGATGGACTCCTTCCAGAGAAGACCTATTTTGTGGGCTTTGCACGTTCTAACCTGACGGTGGAGGCCATCCGAGATGCCTGTCTGCCCCACATGAAGGTGGGAAAGGTGGAGTGGCACCATTTTGCTATATTTTCATCATCATATATTTTTTTATACAATTTATACAATATACACCGTTAAAACTAGTATAAAAAGGCAAAGAAATCAGTACCCATGATCTGTAACTGTCTCTGCAGTGTACGTGCTCTCTGCTTAACTGCTTTCTGTGTTTGGATGTATGTGCCGATGTTACCCCCCCCCCAATTCTGACAAAGTTGGTGCATTTATGGAAAATGCAAATAAAATCTTAATGACTTGATGTTAATTGCCCTTTCACCCTCTGTAATTTTGAAAACATAAAAACGGCACGTTATTTGATGCATTCACTCGTGGATTCAATTACTTACTGAAAAAATAGGCTTATGTAAAATCTGTGGACTGCAACAGACTCCCAGAAAAATTGGCACGAGGGTAATTTGTTACAGATATGTGTTATGAAATGGGTGATGTTACACAGTTGAGCTGTTATATTATAAAAGGGGCCCCAGAAAGGCCTTGTCCTTTAAGAAAAATGATGGATTTAGGTTAACCAGTCTACCAACATCTGAGTAAGATTATTACCCATTGCTTTGAGGATAACATTCCATGGTGGTATTTCGGTCATATCTCCCTATAGAAAGCATCGTATAATTATGAGATTGAAGGGATCCATTCAAATCTTTGTGCTTAAAATGCAGGCCTAAAAGCCACTTTCAAAAGTACGTGATCTTCAGTACTTCAGCTGTCTCTGTCTAATGGATATCACTTCATGGGCTCAGAAATATTTTGCTAAGCCTCTGTTGGTCATTACCATTCACCACTGCATCCACAGATGCAAGTTACAGTATCTCACAAAAGTGAGTGCACCCCTCACATTTCAACTATTAATTTATTATGTCTTTTCAAGGGATAACATTACAGAAATGAATACTGAATGTATTCTACAGTGGTCATTATACAATATGTGTAGCAGTATAGATTTACTGCACTGTCCAAGTAACTGAACAAACAGTCATTATTTCCAAAATCAGTGGGAACAAAAGTGAGTTCACCTCACCATCAACATGCCATGCCATAGTGTCAATATTTAGTGACCACCATTGTTGTCCAGCAGTGCCTTGATTCTCTTAGGCATGGAATTCACCAGAGCTGCACAGGGTGTTGCTGGGATCCTCCTCCACTCCTCCATGACAACATCACGGAGCTGGAGGATGTTGGACACCTGCTGCTCCTCCTCCTTCCTCTTGAGGATGCTCACAGATGCTCAACGGGATTCAGGTCTGGAGACACACTTGGCCACGGCATCAACTTCACCTTCAGCTTCTTCAGGAAGGCAGTTGTTATCTTGTAGGTGTGTTTCGGGTCATTATCTTGTTGGAAAACTGCCGTGTGGCCTAGTTTCTGAAGGGAGGGCATCATGTTCTTCTTCAGAATGTCACAGAACATGCTGGAATCCATTATTCCATCAATGAAGCGCAGCTCCCCAGGACCAGAAGCACCGCATGCAGCCCCAGACCATGATGCTGCTACTACTATGTTTGACTGTAGATAGTACACACTTGTCTTAGTACTCCTCACCAGGGCACCGCCACACATGCTGGACACCATCTGAGTCAAACAAGTTTATTTTGGTCAGAACATGGTTCCAGTAGTTCATGTTCTTGGACTGGTTGTCTTTCGCTAACTGTTTTCAGGCTTTCTTGTGGGCTAGCTTCAGCAGAGGCCTCCGTCTTGGCTGATGGCCATGCAGACCGACTTGGTGCAGTGCACGGCGTAAGGTCTAAGGTCTGAGCTCTGACCGGCTGTTCTCCCACTGCTGCAACCTCATTAGCAATGCTGCCAGCACTCCTGTGCCTGTTTTCTGAAGGCAACTTGTCCACCTGATGCAGAGCACAAGGACTCAACCTCTTCGGTCAACCCTGACGAAGCCTGATCCGAGCAGAACCCCTCTTGGAAAACCGCTGGATAACCTTGACTACTGTGCTGGAGCTCAGTTTCATGGTTTCACAGATCTTCTTGTAGCTTAGACCGTCTTTGTGAAGAGCAACTATCCTCTTTTTCAGATCCTCAGTTCTTTCGCATGAGGTGCCATGTTGACCATCCAGTGACCAGAATGAGAGCATTGCACCCAAAGCAATGTCGAACAGACAAAAGCATGAACACGATGAACTGCTTGGTTGACCATTACCAATTGGGGTGTGCTCTCACTTTTGTTGCAACCCATTTTGGACATAGTGGCTGTTTGTTCAGTTATTTTGACAGTAAATGTACACAGCTACACATATTGTTCAATGACTACTCTTGGATATATTCAAGTTTCATATCTATAATGTTGTCCCTTGAAAGGATGTAATAAATTAATTGTCGAAATGTGAGGGGTGTGCTCACTTCTGTGAGATACTGTATATATTTATTATGCAAAGCCTGAGCCATTGATCTACACTTGTCAAGAGCGACATCCCCTTCACTGGCTCTGGGTCATCTGAGATGGACAGTTGCATAGTGGAAGCCTGTTTTATGGCCCAGGATGAGTTCATGTTTCAAATAGTTTTGGGGAAAAAAACAAGAACAGCTGTCACGTTCTCCTGACCAAAAAGAAGAGCGACCCAAGTTGTTATCTTGATGCCAGAATCTGTCCTGGTCTTGGGTTTGTCGTTGCACATGACATGGGATCTTGGACATTAGTGAGAGTATTGTTAATACCAAAAGACATTTGCGATTTTGAGCTGTATACGTATGCTGTCATCTGGGCTTTGTTTATTCCAGACATATTTTCCAACAAGATGTTTTGAAACAACATTTTGCACAGATTACAAATATGTTGCTGCATAAGCAGAATACGCAGCAGTCCTGATCGGTCTCTGAGAATTTATGGCACATTATGAAGTGAATTATGTCGCTATATCAAACTATATCAGTTTGATAGCTTTGTCTTCAAGGAAATTGATTAAAAGCCATGGTGTCACTCAGTGGTAAGCAGTTAACTCTGCCAAGGTTTTTGGACTCTGCTGCAGTCATATCATCATATAGTTTTAATTAGGAACTTCAAATGAAGAGTTTGTTTCCAAAACGCAATATATCCATTTCACTCATTTTGAGTATTTCAGGTTTTTCTATGTTGGCACTAATTGCATTTTATCAATAAACACAAACTTTGACCATGGAAAAATACACCTTATAGTATGAATTTCTAAAAATAAATTTTTGCACCTTGTGTAAGTAGCACAGGGCTATCGCTCTATGGTATTATCTCAATTTTTGTAATTTTGACACTTACTGCGATTTGGAAACATACTCTGGAAACAAAATAAAGTAGAGGGCGAAAGGACCCTTCAGTCCTGCTTGATTTTGTTCACAAAATTTCCAAGATGTGCCTACTCCTTTTTATCTGAGGTTGTATCATGTTTGTATTTCCATACTGCATTGTTTTCTGCTGTTTTTAATTTACCTGAATGCAAGTTAAATTATCAGCTGAACTGTCACTTTTAATCTTAATCGGCATGCAAGTTTCTCAGTAAAACCAAATCGAATGAAATGTACTGCAGTCTCTACACAGAACTAAAACCTCTCTGTTTCAGTGTAAAAAGAGTGAGTGTTGTTTTACACCTGCTTGTGTGTCCAAGGTGGCGGAGAGTGAGGCCGACCGTGTCTCTGCCTTCTTCAGCCGGAACTCGTACTTGAGCGGTCGCTACGGTGACGAGGGCTCCTTCTCGCAACTACAAGCTCACCTCAGCTCCCTGCCATGCGGAGCAGAAGCCAACCGCCTGTTCTACCTGGCACTTCCGCCCAGCGTCTACCAGGATGTCACCAAGAACATCCGCCATCACTGCATGAGCACAAAGTATGCTGTGGCCTGCTATACAAGAGAACTCTGTGTCTGGGTTCCCCAAATCACGGCCCTCACCCACCCTCCCTTTACCTGCACTGTAAACTCTGACAGTTGTGGTGAATTCAATTGTTGTGTGGATACTAATTACCTCAAAAAAAATTGTGTGGGCGAACTTAATTGCATTGTGTGGAAGGAACTTAAAACTAGAGGCACTTCTAGAGTGCGAACCTCCGCTAAGGCAGCTCAGTCCAAATCTCGCTGAGTGGGAGACAAGTTCAGTTATCGCGTGTCGTTGGATTTCAAGACGGCTGCTGTGGCAGCCATATTGTTTCACTGTGATCGCACTCAAAATCGCGAGGATCCATCCCTGATGTAATGGCGACACACCCACAAAATTTCAGAGATATCCGTTCATTACTTTTTTGTGTCATCTGGTTTACAAACAAACAGGCAAACAGACGGCACTGATCACGTAACCTGCCAGCTTCGCTGGGCGGAGGTGATAAGATAAAGTTATTTTGTTTTTATATGTTTTCAAGTGCTGTGAACTCAAGATCATCAAGTTGGCATACTCCATTTTTTTGTGGTATTCAGTCTCCCCAAAACATTTGAGTTCACCACACTTGTCAGCGTTTACAGTGTGGGAGTCAGGTGTTAAGACAGGCTGGCCAATCAGAGACAATAATTTCTTATTTACCAGAAAGAAAACCAGGGCTGGATTTCGATTCGAGGGCCAGATTTGGAAAGCCCTGCTCTGTGTTGATGATGATAAATTTTTATTATTTTCAAATATGGAATAATTATGGTTATTAACCATGTTTTGGAGGGGAGCTTTACTTATAACTAAGCCCATAATCATTAACCCCTCTGTGCAGAATACACATAATGCCAATTTATCCTGTTATGCATGAGCCTATTTAGGTTTTATAACTCAGTATTTGTCTCACAGAGACTGCAGAAGATAATTCCAGTGAAGCAAGACATTTGGAAATTACAGAATTATTTAGGAATTAAATTTTGGAATTTACGGGTGCTGGTGTCTATATCTGCGCAAAGTGTAAGAGAATTGTGTAGTTTAGCATAGAGGTATTTGGACGATTCCTACATTGCTAATAAGATGGATGTAAATATTTGCCGATTACAGCTGACAGTCTCTCATATCTTCTTCATCTTTTGAAGTCCACAGTATTGGAGGACATTGGAGTTTGAAATCATTTGCTCTGCGGAGCTGACTGCCCATTCAACCAGCCAACCCCACACGACTGCCCCTTTCTCCCTCTGTCAGGACATTCCTCTACAAACTTTCACTTGTCTCGGATCATTCAATGAAGTTCTTTTGTTTTCCAATAAACAAGCCAGGCACCTCAAAACTTAATTTGGCCTCCAGGTATACCTGCCTTAACTCAGACTTACGGAGCAGCCTGATAAGATGAGCCATAATGAAGCAAATCTTGCACCCAGCGCGCAGCTCGGACCAGGACAAGTCCACTCATTTAAATTTTTGGAGAGGAGGGCACATTATAAATGGCATCAAGTATATGCTTAATTCTACTCACCTCCATATTCAGAGTCTCTTCCCAAATATACTTCCTTCTTTCCACACTTTCCCTCACAATTGAGCATCTGCCCTTGTTTACCATGTAATGCAGCCACAGCACATCCACCCCTCTCCTGACCAACCATCACCCTACACCGTAGCGCCCTCCCTGATTTTCTCCAAACTGGCTTAACAGCTTGCAGCCCAAGCCCTGCGCAGCCATATTGCACGTGGCCCATGATTCCTTTTAACCTCAAATCTGCTTTTGCCTGTCTGACCGTCGTCTTCGTGTCCCCCTCACGTCCTGATTCGCAGACGATACGGCCTCTCATACTACAGTGTCGTTAGACCCTGACTGGATCACCTGTAGTCTTGCCTTCGCGCACTTCAACACCTCCAGTAAGCTTGATGCAGGCAGTTCCAAAACTCCCCTACCACACAATGCACCTTTACTGAGGCATTTGGGATCTCCGAGCCATTTCCTAATGTCAGCGCTAACAAGGGATTCACTCCTCTCTGTCTGAGTAATTGAGATCATAACATTTTTTAACGGTTACACTCTCAGTCGTATTAGAAACGCTGAGGAAAGCCTATGGCCGAAACGCGTCCATTTTCTGCCGTCGTGTAATAATAGATATTCATGTTTTGCTATGTGAGTGCTGACATTTTCTTTTTTATATTTTTATCAACCTTTTTGGGACAGCACTCGTTACTCTTTAGTATAACCTGAGTTGAGCACGCATACTTGTTTTTTAATTAAGCAATTGAGATCGTACACAGTCTTGGGACCACAATGCAAGTGGAAACGACCCAAATTGCCAACAGCAGGTCTACAGAGGTGGGGAAATGTGTGGACTCATGGGAAGTACATTGTTGTGGTTCTGAAGGCATCTCATTTATTTATGCACTCATACTTGAGCGTGTTAGATTCTCATCGCCCCTGTTGATGTGTCACCATTCAGGGGCTGGAACAGGGTAATCGTGGAGAAGCCGTTCGGACGTGACCTTCAGAGCTCAGAGGAGCTCTCCGCCCACCTGTCCTCCCTCTTCAGCGAAGACCAGATTTACCGGATCGACCACTACCTGGGGAAAGAGATGGTGCAGAACCTCATGGTGCTGAGGTGCAGCATGATATCGACTCCGTAGAATGTCTCTTATACACTAAAACTGCGCAGTCTGCAATTATTGGGACTATGACATGATATGGAACGGGCGGGAATTTTAACACGGTTTGCGTAATATGCACGTAAATGCAAGCATTAAAGCTACGAGTGTAATATTGAACATTTTTGGATCCCTTATGATGGATTACAAGAGTCCGGAAGCAGAAGTTGATCCACTGCTCATTTGTATCCGGCTTGCTGTGTTTGGTTCTTTATGTTATGAGGTGGTCTACTCAGATATAAAATGTAATGCGTCCGTGCAAACTGCCCTCATACATGTCAGAACCCAAAATCCGCCTGTGTCCAGTATGGACCAGTGGCTGAAACATGAAGGAGCAACAACTATGAACAAAACTCAAAAATGGACCCAGTTCAGCCAAAGATTTTGAGTAATTGTATAAGCAGGCGTGTTTATTTAGTGCTCAACAGGGAGTTTGTTACGTTAAAGTGTATCTAGAAAGCTCAGTGCAGCTTGCAAGCCTAACCAAGGAATATGTTGGGTGTTGGATCCCTTACCAGTCAGGGAAATGTCCCTTAGTTTAGTGTCCTTGCTTCAGTTCCTCATAGTTGGTCTGTTCTTACTGTCTTCATCACCTTTCGTATATTACCTTCAGCGATATTTCCTATGACTAAGTAACACTGGATACTTTTAGCAAGCAGGTTTTGATAGGTTAACAGGTAGGAGACAGACGAGATGATTCGTGTTCTCGATAGGTCTGTGGTCAGACGTGGTCTCTGTGAGTAAAGGTGGACTGCATGGCAGAATGGCAGGTACTTGTGGATGAAGGTAGTCCATGGCAGTGTGTGATGGCAGCCTGTAGATGCATTTACTCTAAGATCCATAGAGATTTGGACATTAACAAAGTTATTGCTCTTTTAACTGTCTCCCTCAGTATATTTGAGTTGAAATGAAATAATTTGAGAAATAATATAAATATGGGCTCATGACCTATGAGCTCAAAGTGAATCTCAGGTTGAATTTGAGGACCTTTGCTGTACAGCCAAATTATATTAATGATGTGGCAGAAAAGGCACTTTATTTTTGGTCTCCCCTTTTTTAAGGGACCAGAAGTGATTGGACAATTGGCTGCTCAGCTGTCTTATGGCCAGGTGTGTTATTCCCTCAGCATTTCATTTGCAAGTAAGCAGATTAAAGGAGTTGTGTTGGTTTCAAGTGTGGCATGTGCTTTTAGAATCTGTTACTGTTAACCCTGGATGAAGAACAGAGAGTTGTCACTGCCTGTGAAAGAAGCTATTACAGGGCAAAAAAACAAACAACCCACTAAGAGAAATGACTTAAACGTGGAAATGAAATATTAAAGAACATGCTGATAGCATATGTGTGCCAAAGTCAGCAATCAAGCCCAGCCTTCTTCAGATAAAATGCAGATGGTTCAGCAAAAGATTTTATCATGGTTCGCTTAAAAAAACCAGAAAGACAAGATTAGAGTTTGCAGTTAATCAACCAAAAAAAAAGCCTGTGCACAGTTCTAGAACAAAATGCTATGCACAGATGATTCCTCGGTCGATTTATTCCAGAATGATCCAAATCATGGTCCAAATCATGATGGAAGTGTAATGGCATGGGAATGTATGGTCGTCTGTGGAACTGGCTTGTAGTATTTATTGTTATGATTATTGATGAGCAGCAGTATATTGCCATATTTTCTGCTCTAATGCAGCCAAAACCAAATGCCTCAAAAGTTTCATGGTGCTCATCCCCTCGATGCAGATGCCAGATAAATCCAATCCTGGCCTGTTGAGAGCATGACCCTTTTTACGGCTTTATAACTCAGGATTTGTGTTACCAAGACTGGAAAATTACTTCAATGAAGCAAGACGCTTGTCTGGTTTGGAAATTCAATTACGGATTTATTTAGCAATTAAATTTCAGTATTTCATGGACGCTGGCGCTTAGATCTGCACGGGGTAAAGCACAATGACCAGATGGTTTCTGAGAAAGCTGCCCAAGACTACTTTAGAGCAAAAAAGTACAATGTTCCACCATATGACAAGTCAATCACCTGACCTTGATCCATGTATTTCACTGGTTAGAGGCAAAAATGCCACAAGAACGAGCAGGAAGTGAAGACTGATTCCATGATGGCTTACAGCAGGCCTATTCAACACTCTCCAGAAAAGGCCGGTGTGGGTGCAGGCTTTCATTCTAACCAAGCACTTACACACCTGACGCCACTAATCAACCCTTAGAGTCTTTACTAAAGAGCTTGATCAGTAGTATCAGGTGTATAACTGCTTGGTTTGAATGAAAGCCTGCACCCGCACCGGCCATATCTGAGGAATGTTGAATAGCCCTTACATACAGAGCAATTTGTACACAGCTCATAGTGTTGGCGATGAAACCTTAAATTCAATTAAACCTTGAAGTCTATAGTTCAAGGACATGTAGTCCAGTTCAATTAAAATTGATGATGGTGGCAGACAGAAATAAAATTATGGTAATTGTCCTAAATTTTATGGTCATGACCATTATTGCATCTTTTCAGTTGCACTTATCAGCAGCGAGACTGGAAACTTTCAAAACTGGTATTCTTTTGCCTGTCGCAGAGATGTGGAACGAGCACGTCTGAACGTGCTTTTCTTCGAGAAAAAAAAAATCGTTTAACAAGTTTGAATATACTCTTTTCCCCTCTCTCAGGTTTGGCAACAGGATTTTTGGGCCCATCTGGAACCGGGACAGTGTAGCTTGTGTGGTTCTTTCCTTCAAAGAGCCCTTTGGCACTCAGGGCAGGGGTGGCTACTTCGACGACTTTGGCATAATCCGGTAGTAACATATTCACTGTTTATCTGCCTGTAAATTTTTATCGGTGTGTAATTTTTTGAGAGGCTAAGCTCAGGAACCCTGTACTCATTTACAAAGACATGCAGTGCAATAATAACTGTACTGGTTAAATTGCAAATGACACACGGTTATATTTCATACAGTTGGGGTCTTGTACAGTCGATTTCTCTTTCTTCCTCGCTGTTGTTTCATTTCTTGCTTTCCCCTTTTTCTCTCAGTGATGTCATGCAGAACCATTTACTCCAGATGCTCTGCCTGGTTGCTATGGAGAAGCCGGCCTCCACCAGCTCTGATGATGTTCGGGATGAGAAGGTGAAGTTATTCAGTTCTGTGGGGCTGCGTGGGAGCATCTGTAGGTCTTAAACTGCTTTAAGGCTAGGATCCAGAATTATTGCACTGAGGTGTGTGGAGCTGCTTAGCACAACAAGGGTTAAAGGAGCTCAATGAATCAGTGAGTCAAACTGTATTCATGTAGCACAATTTGTGGAAAAAGCATGGAGAGCAAAGTGCTTAAAATAAACTTGGATAAAATACAGGACCTAAAAAGTCAAATGCAATCGAAGATGAGCTCCTGAAAGGGAGATTACTGAGTAAGAATAAGTAATTGAAAGAAACTTTACTAAAAGCCTGACTGAAAAGGAGTGTTTTAAGACGTCTCTTAAATAAGCCCACGCTGTCCTCAGATTTCAGTCTCCAGCAGGCTGTTTGATAGGCTGGGCCCGTCTCTGATTCTGAGGGCTGGCTGTGGTGAAAGGACTCAAAGCTCATTGGAGAATAAGTTTTACTCTGGGTCGCAGCTTTCAAAGATGGAATAGATAAATGTTGACTGAGAACAGATAGTTGATAATACAGGAACTTGTGCACTGTTTTTACCTGCAGAAATCAATCTACTTTATGCACAATCCCTGGCAAAAAGTATGGAATCACATCCATTTTGTTACTTCAAAGCAAATAATCAAAGATATGACTCAAAACTATTTTTGATTATCATCTAATAATTTGTATTTCATGAAACACAACTGAAACAAACCAGATAAAATGTTTTGTTTGATTAATTATATGTTAATTAATGGCATATGGAATGGAATCCAATGTTGAGGAAAGAAGTATGGAATCGTCTTATAATTTGCACACCAACACAAATCTGAATATGCAAATCAGTCTGCAGTTAAGAGTGTGCTCGCAGACCTCAGCGCGGTGTTGGACGTGGGTCATTTAGAGGGAACATGGTTCTAACAGGAGAGCTGGCAATTGAAACAATGGTTTGGATAAAAAAATACTCTGAGAAGGAAATTCAACATGGACAGTGGCAAACAATATTGGTTGTTCCCAGTCAGCTGTGCCTAAAATTTGATGCAAGTACATACAAAATGGAAAGGTTTCAAAAGGGAAAAATCTGGGTTGACCACAGAAGACTTCACAGCATCAGGACCGAAAACTCAAAGCAGTATGTCTTGACAATAGAAAATGCACTTCAAAAACATATGAAAAATGAATGGGCAGAAACGGTAGTCAATGTTTGTGTCAGAACTGTAAGAAATAGGCTGAATGAAATGCAAATTACCTACAGAAAAGGCAAACGAAAACCAGGTCTAACGCCCAATCAAAAGAAACCAATGTCACAGTGGGCTATGGAGAACCTATGCTGGTGTGTGGATGATTGGATGAATGTGATTTTTGGTGATGAATCACAAATCTGCAGTGGCTAAGGCAATGATGCTGAAACTTTTGTCTAATGTCTTTCCTATGAAACATTAAAGCTTAATGGCAAATTTCCCAATTCATGTATGATATGGGGTAGCATGTCAGGTGAAGGACCAAGGGAGACCGTAGTCCTGACCTCAGCAGTCAAGACGCAGATGTTCATTGAATTTTGGACTATGTTCTGATTTCATAAGTTGAAAATAGGATTGATGTTGAAGTCATTTTTAAGGTTGACAAAGCATGTTGCCATCGAGCAAGGAGTGTAAAAGCTTCTCTTCAGGAAAGGCGTCTCAACTCCACAGTGTGACCAGGAAATAGTCCATATCTCAATCCTGTTGAAAATTTATGGTGGAAATTAGAAGAAATCGGTTCATGACAATGCCCCATCCCGCAAAGCTGATCTGTCAAATGCTATTTGAGCCGGCTTGATGGAGAATATTTGTTTTTCATTAGTGAAGTCCATGCCTCAAGGTATTCTGGCCTTCATAAAAGCCTATAGAGGAGCAACAAATTGCTGATTTTTTTTTTTTTGTTGTTGATGATTCCATTATTTTTTCCTAAATATTCAATGATTCAATAATTTTTTACACTAAAAAAAATGCCATTAATTAGTGTCATTTAATCTAATTTGTTTCAGGTGTGTTTTATGAAGATTGAATGTTACGCTAATAAACAAAAATTGTTTTATGTCTTACCCATGATTTGTTTGCAGTTATGTAGTTAAACAGCTGGATAAACATCCTCCAAGTGTAGTGATTCCATAATTTTAGCCAGGGGTTGTATCAAACCACTGAAATGAGAAGGGCTGGGACTTGTCCGTACTTGAATGAGAGAATGCCTTTGAGCACTGAGAATGCCTTTGAGACCTGCTAGCTCACAAGAAGAAGCCAATCTTAGACCAGAATGGAAACCAATGCCTCAAGTCATTTAAGTTCTCTGATTGATTTTCTGTTTTTCTGATGGATGAGATGTTATGCTAAGGTCTTGTCTCACTCAGTTAATTTGATTAGTTTGCCATCCATCTGTTTTATTGCACCATTCCTCATCTCTGTTAGGCTCATTCAGTGCTTTTGTCTATGACTGGCCGCAGGTTAAGGTGTTGAAGTGCATTGCACCTGTGCCACTCTCGGATGTAGTGATAGGGCAGTATGTTGGTGACCCCAGCGGGCAGGGTGACGCTAAGATGGGTTACCTTGATGACCCCACTGTTCCCAAAGACTCCTGCACCCCCACCTATGCCACTGCGGTGCTGTATGTCCGCAACGAGCGCTGGGACGGTGAGAGCTCCCGCCATGCTTCTCTGCCCATCCTACTTTCTCTCTCATTCTTGCTCTTTCCCTCCCGTTCTGTCATTTCTTGGCTTGCTTTTTGCCTTCCTGTTTTCTCGACTTCCTTACCCTTGCCCTTTCGTCCCCAGGTGTTCCCTTCATCCTCCGATGTGGTAAAGCCCTGAACGAGCGCAAGGCGGAGGTACGGCTACAGTTCAAGGACGTTCCGGGTGATATCTTTGGCGCTCAGTGCCAGAGAAACGAGTTGGTGGTACGGGTGCAGCCTAACGAGGCCATCTATGCCAAGATGATGAGCAAGAAGCCCGGTGTGTTCTTCAGCCCAGAGGAGACGGAGCTCGACCTCACCTACCACAGCCGCTACCGGGTGAGCGTGGGACCATCTAACCTGATTTAGTCACTGCTTGAGCCCAGGAATCCCCAAAACTGTTTGACTGCACCTCTTATCATGGTCTACTTGGTTTTCTACATTGTCGATGATCAACTGTCTGGCTCTTAAAATCTCATTGAAGCTCTGAATGAGTTTTTAACTTATGAATCCCTTGGCCACCAGTAAAGCAAATGGGGGAGAACATAACGGGCAGTGCAAACCTGAGAAACAGTTGTACAGTACCAGCGTGGATAAAGGTTCCACTTTGGCCAACGCGCGGTTGGCCGTGTGTCAGCCGAAAGTCAGGTGGATGTGCCCTGCTCGCTGAGCCGAGAAGTAGAGTGAGTGAGAAGGCATGTTGGCCGGCCGTTTCACACATATCTTGGTGTAAATCCCTGTCGCAAAGAAGTCTTAATAAGTTCAGCGGGTTTTTTTTCGTCGGACAGCATGACGTCCGTTATATTGGTAGTATAGTGTAAACGCCTGAAGTAATTTTTGCTACAGATTTTCTTTCGCGCAGTTGGCGATGTACGTATTTATTTCCAGGAAAGTTAATGTTTCAACAGTTTCAATTCTTCACATATTATCTGGGGGCGGATGACATCACAGTGCATCACATGCACGTCACTCTTGTTTTTTTCTATGCTACTGGGCTGGCATAAACTTGAACATTTTTGCGACTTTGCTGAATTTGAGTGTGGGCTGTTTATCTGGAGCATGACTTGAAAACTGTTTGATTGTTTTTCATAAAACTTTGTTGACACATCAAACATATGCTTTTGCTGTTTTGGAATTAAAAAAAAATTTTTTTTTTGTTTGATGGCATACACTTGGACATTTTGTTGACTTAACTGAATTTGAGAATGCGTTGCTCGTTCGGAGATTAGTTTGGAAACTCCTCTGGGGCTGCGTGATATTCCTTCTCCTGATGGCTCCTGCTACATATTAGTTACACTTTATAGTTTCAGATCTCTATACAAAATTTAATTTTACAACCCTAATTCTGAAATAGTTGGGACAAAGTGTTAATTGTGAATAAAATCAAAATGCAAAGACTCTCAGATCACACGAGCCAATATGTTATTTACAATAGAACATGGATAACATTTTAAATGTTGAAACTGAGATATTTTATATTTTTTTCCACAGAAAGAACCTATTTCACATTTTCTTCCTCCACTCTGTGTTAAAAAGAACAAGGGATGCTACACCATGGTAAACAGGCCCCTGTCCCAACTTTTTTGAGACCTGTAGCAACCGTCAAATTTGAAATGAGCTTATTTTGTGGATAAAATTGTAAAATTTCTCAGTTTCAACATTCGCTATGTTATCTCTGTTCTATTGTGAATTAAATACTGGCTGGTGTGATTTGAAAGTCATTGCGTTTTGATTTTATTCACAATTTACACTTTGTCCCATCTATTTTGGAATTGAAGTTGTAGACAAAAAAAAAAATCTGAGTACACACAAACTATGTTTGCATGATTAAAATGTTCTTTTTATATGCTGTGGAAAAAAGACCAAACACCGACTGGCCCTGTCCAAAAAGTGCCTGGTGTGTTAGTACATCAGCCAATACACCAGATTAAATTGATAATTGGGTTATAATGGGCAGGACTCACTAAGCTTGAGGCGACTGCAGGCCTTGCTTTCCTTCCATAAGGTCAGTGTTCATGATTCCAACCTTGGAGAGAAGCTGTTATCCATGGGAGAGTTGAAAGGCAAATTGCACTGTTCAACTATTGGAAGATATAAAGGCCTGTCTCACATTTATTTAAAAAACACATTGGTGACCCTCAAGCGTTTTGGGATAACATTCAGTGCACTGATGAGTTGAGCATAGGGCTGGGCGATATATCGATATTATATCGATATCGTGATGCAAAGTAAAATATCGTCATGGATTTTGACTTTCGTAATATCGTGATATGAAATAAGTGTTGGCTTTTCTGGTTTTAAAAGCTGAATTTCAGTAATGGTTGCATTTTTCTGCACTTGCAAGACTGTTGAACCTGTTGCCTGCACCTGTTTCATCGTTATGTCAACATTACTAATAAATGGTTATAAAAAATATTATTGCGTAAATATTTTGCAAAAGCACAAACATTTTGTCCCGATAATATCGGCAAAATATCGATATCGAGGTATTCGGTCACAGATATCGGGATATTAGACTTTGTCCATATTGCCCAGCCCTAGTTGAGCATGGACTTTTTTTTGGAAGATATGGATTTTGTGGCATCTGGCTTAAAGCTATGTCAGCATTCCACTATAAGAATGTCATGCCAGCCACCAAGCATGGTGACCGTGGAGTGGGGTGTGAGGATTAAACAAGTTGAACTCCATTGAAAAGCTGTAGCAGGACATCAAGCAGATATTTAATTCTTGAAAACCCTGTAATGTCACTGAATTATTGAGGAGTTGGCCAATGTGAAAGACTGATTCTCAGTGATTGGAAGCATTGATTGCACTTGCCACTGCCAACAGTGGTACATTAAGTTCAGGAGAGCAATTACTTTTAAACATGGAGATATCACTATTGGATTTGAAGTCATTTGATGTAACTAATGTGCAAAGATGCAGGAAAACAGGAGTTGGGCTAATCTTTTTCACGGCACTATTTGAGTTTTAAGGTCTCTGGCAAACTGTCTTTAGCACTGGTGCTCTCAAGCTCAAAGAGTCTCCGCTCTTCCCTTAGGGTGTGAAGCTCCCCGATGCATACGAACGCCTTATTCTGGATGTATTCTGTGGGAGTCAGATGCACTTTGTACGCAGGTTAGTCTCTTCCTGTCTCCATGGGACTTGTTTCTGCTCTTTGCGTCTCTGAGCACAGGCTCAGTACTGACACACGCCCCAGACAATCATCATCACTTCGGTCTGCCGCTTTGGTGCCATCAGCTTGAGCACAGAACTCCTGTGCTCTTCTGTCTGTAATAGTGATGAGCTGAGGGAAGCCTGGCGGATTTTCACTCCTCTTCTGCACCAGATGGAGCAGGAGAGGACTCCTCCCGTCTCGTATACTTACGGAAGGTAAGGACTTTCATCCACTCGCCCACACAACCTGTTCTGCAACCGTAGCAGGAAGGTATTATGGAAGGTATGCCCCACTGTTCTTATCACGGCGTAGAACTGAGACTGCTGTTACACCCAAACGTTTGATAGATGTTGTGATCTTTGCTGGCAGAAATGGAGTCAGATCGCTGCTGTAATGTGTTTTCTAAAAATACATGATCTAGTAATGCCTAGGCTATGGATTTATGACTTGTTGAAGACAGTGAATGAAAATATCATTTGGAAAATGTGTTATTTTGTAATGTAATCCTCTTTTTGCCCCTCTTCTGCTGTCCTTTCCGCGATGACCGTTCTCACGTTCCCGTTCTCCGCTCCGCTCCCAGCCGGGGTCCCCCTGAAGCAGATGAGCTGATGAAAAGAGTGGGGTTCCATTACGGGGGAACCTACAAGTGGGTCAATCCCCACCGATTGTGAAGCCAAGACCGTGACCCCCAAGGCCTCGGGATGGGTTGTGGGCGTGGTCAGGGGGGTGGGTTTGGGGAAATACTGGAGTTGTGCTCAGGGTAAGTGAACTCGGCAGAGAGAAACAGAGAGGTGTTGCAGAAAATCGGGAGGCGAAAGACTTTCTCTCTGTCTCCTGTGTTCTGGTCTAATACCATCTAACATCTACAACTAATAATCAGGAGCGCTGGAAGAGCAAATACCTAATAGATGATACTGTTTATTTCTGTGAATAGCTTGTGTATGCTTTACGATATAGAAGTAATGTTTCTGTTATTTTGAGTCTTCCTTAAGTTGTTATTATGGTTATTCCTGTGGATGAGAGAGAGAGAACGAGAGAGAGGGAGAAAGAGAGTTTGGCGTTACCGTTTTGAACAAGCAGGACAGAAGTCAACCAAACGGGTGGCGTTCGAGACTACAAAATCTGTTTATTTGTTGCGGATACTAAATAGAATTTATAGCTGTTGCCACATGATGTGCTGAGCGTTGATTCAGAACGTTGAAATGAGATGTGGTACGCCAGTTTCAGGCTTGAGCTGCTGTTGATAGTCTGGTTGAAAGGAAAATTACTCTCGCATTAGTGACGCAGGGATGATACCAATGGTACCGTGATGATGATGATCATGATGATGATCATCATCATCTACGCTAAATGGAAATGCCTTCCATTGCAGAAGGGTCAGGTGTAAAAACCAGTTTCCCTGACTGGCACACGCTCTGCAGAACTCAAGAACAATAGAATAACATTTTATGGACAAGCAATTTGTAGTGTATGATTTATTTAGACTTGCGCTTAACTTTGTTCAGGATTACTCTCGTGTTTATGTTACTGAAGTTCCAGAGTGAGGATATTTCCTCGTTGCAGAGTTATTGTGATCTGTAGCCTATATATTTGTCTGACTTGAGACCAGCTATCTGCCATGGTGCATCTCACACGAGCTTTGGATTCTGTGTTTTGTACTTGAGTATCATGCATCTGCATCAGGGGTTTCACAGGGTCTACAGCTGGTTTTTGTTTTTGCCTTTATAAGCAGATGTTGTGTCAGATTTAGTAAACCAGGTTTAGTTTAGTAAAATGGAATCAACTGTATACCAGGGAAAACTGGCAGAACCTGTTACTTTTTAGACACCAGAGCTGGAGGCAGTGGCTTTTTGTATTGGAGGATGTTGCTACATTTTGACCTTGGCATGTGCTTGTGTTAATACACTCCGGTAATTATTTACCAAAAAAATAAGTTAAAACTCATAAGTTTTGTTTACAGGGAGGTTGGGGAAAATGTTTTGATAAAATTTGAATTGCATAAAATCGTCATTTTTGTACAAAACTCCATTTGAAGAAGACTATGAAACGATGAGTGTTGGACTTTTGCTGAGCAGGGAGATTGGGAGGGAGGAGAGAGATGGCTAAACTTAATGAAGGACTGTACTGCACTGTGTGGGGTCTGTTTCAGAATCCTTCCTGATCTGCTTTGAGTACCCCCTGATTTGAATGGATGGACTTCCATGCACTGCTGTGTAATGGCTGCTAAAAAGTTGTGTCCTGTTACTCCTCTCAGTTTGAGGACATTATATAACTGTTACATTTGCATCATTCCATTTGTAAACTCCACATTCCTTTAACTTTTTTTAATTTTTATAAATCTTGCTTGCAGTCCTTTCACTGCTTTATCATGCCTCAATTCACCCACTGAAGTACATGCGTTCTGTTGCACAGCACTCCATTCGCTCCACAGCCCACAAATCCAGCTACCATGGTTACGGCTGCCATGGTTACTGCATTGGGAGGCTGTTTCTGACACCAGTGACAGTGTGTCAGATTACTGCACACTGAGGTGGTGATGCTCTGCAGGCTAAGCCCCTCCCTCAGTGAGACTGGGGTTTATTACATGAGACTCCACACATGCTGCATGCATTGGTCACATGTCCTACGTATACTTCTGTGTTTTCAGTATGGAGCACCCAGCATTTCTATTTCTCATATTCCTCACCATGATCTTTCATGAAACGTTAAGCTGTTGTGGGGCTAAAGCTGATGTCCCATGACTACCCCTAGGGGGAGCACTTGGAGGCCAATAGTGAGCTGCTTTATATGAGTGCATTTATGTTGTCTTCCAACCCCATTTTATTTTTGTTGTATTTTCGCTTTTTGAATTTATTTGCACTTAAATGTATAATAAAAGAAGACGTTTTACTTTTTTTTTTTACATAAAAGCCCTGTCTATAGGCTTATTAAATTAGCTTTTGGCTGCTTATTACTCTTTGTGTGTTGTTTTCAATTATTTTGAATGGATGCACGATGATTTTGAGGTCATTTGTGATTATGGGCATTTGGTTCGCTAGTGTTTTTCTAATTCCAAAAGTATTGGCAGAGATTGCCGGATATAATCAAGCAGTGCTTACACCACAAAAGCACAAGTATATTTAGTAAATTACTGTACCATTCGAGAGTTTGGAATACCTTCTCAGATTGAAAGAATAGACATTGAAATTTTGCAGTTTGCTCTTACGGTTCAAAATGAAACTTTTTGAATTCAGAATTGGCGTGTGATGGGAAAACCCTGTTTTAGTTGCTATTATTTTATTATTTTATTACACAATTCATTATCCAATCATTTAGTGCCAGAAGAAACTCACTTCCACCTTAAGTGCAACAGATGCTAAAAAATCTATTATTGCCATTTGCTACACTATACACTGTAAAAAAAAGATTAGTTCTCACGATCATGCTTTAGATGAATTGTTGCTCATAAAGGCTTTATACAGCATATATAATGCCCTCATAAATGAGACACATCTTTGTAAATCATCCATTAAGCAAATGTCATGCTTTGTAAAGAGTGAAATAACACATCCTTGTTCAGCATGTGATGTCTACTCTACGCTTTCTTTGCTCTGATCGGCTCAGATCAGCGACACGCACAGCAGATATGTTGGTCTGCACGACAGACGCATCACACCACAGACAGTCCGTAACCGCCTGCGAGAAGCCAACTTGCGCACTCGGCGTCCTCACCGTGGTCTGGATCTCACCGCTGTCCGGCGTTGGAACCGACTCACATGGGCAAACGCACATGTTCGATGGCCCTTGGCACGCTGGAGAAGAGTGCTATTCACAGAGGAATCCCAGTTCCAGTTTTTTGTTAATAAAAACTCAAAAATTTGACATGGGGCGTTTATATTTTTGATCAGTGGAGTTATGTAAAATCTACGTCACCCATGTGGGAAAGAAGTCAGGCAAAACAAACTTGTGTGCCTGCATTTATTTTGGTGCTTTTCATACTGACTGAAATTTGTGTGAAAGTGTGACCTCAACTTATAGTTCTTTGAAAATCTGTGATTTTCAGTCAGGGTCACTCATGGTCAAAGGTCATGGTGTGAAATAAAAGCCCACATAGGAGTTCCAAAATGGTCATAACGGTAAACATCTCTTTATCTGCAATCGTTTTTGAGTTATAATGGAAAAATATATCATTTTCATTGATGACCTTGACCCCCCTGACATTTAACCCCCAACTGCGATGGAGGCTATTGAAGCTGTCTGTCATGCAGCACATGGTTGTTAGCAGAATTGTAAGATCCACGTTTTGGTTTCAGTTTGAATTGAATGTGATGAACTTGAGGAAAGTTATTTAAAAAAAAAAAAACAAAAAACATTTTGACATCACCAATGACCTTGATCCAATCACCCACAGAAATTAATCAGGTAACCTACAGACCATTGACTTCAAACTTTCACAGCAAATGGGCAATCAATGCAACCATGTAGATGCTAGATTGTTAACACATGGACACACAAACAAACAGACAAAAAAACAAACCACATCGATTACCATTCCTTGCCCCACAGACTCTGTTGCAGGTGACTTAACCTGTTGCCTGGTTTTGCCTCCCTTGATGACAACAACCGTAATCAAATGTTTGATAACCCCCAGTTCACCCAGAAACTACGCTAGTGCCTAGTCACTCCCGCTCCTGTTACTTCCGGTGAAGCGTGACATGAAGGTAATGATCAGAACATAATCAGAACATGATCAGAGTTTGAAATCTAAGAACGTCCGAAACTGGGCAAGTGCCCCGATAATTTTGGACCTGCACAAAATTTACATGACAATGTAGTGAGCAAAATTGGGAGGGAAATATATGTGGCAATAGCCAAGTATGACCAGATTGTGATCAGAGTTTGACTGTAGAAGGCCTAATACTAGCCGAGAATAAGCGTGACATAAAATCCATGGTCAAGTGTGCCAGACATGCCAACTTCAGGTGAAATTTTACCATAGTGTCCTTAGAATGTACCTTTTACCATTTATTATTTTGATAGCACACACAAAGGACTTTCAAATGCGGGCAAAAGTCTTGTCCCATCTCCATCCAGTCTGGAGTAACATTAACCCTTCTTCAGCTCATAGCTGAGGTGGTGCCCTCTTTACCTACTGATTTGACCATGTGGGCCTGTTTTGATTTTCAAATTGTTGGTCTCAAATGAAAGCCCATGCAAAATACTTCAAAACAAAATGCAATCAAATATGGAACAAATACTCCTACATGGTATTTCTGCATCAGGACACCGAGTCGCAATGATTCTGTGGTTACAGTGGGGTGTACAGGTCCATTCTACCTGGTCTAATCTATTACCATTCTATGGCTTGCAGAGTCAGGCATGAGTGAGCAATCTCACCACCACCCACTCTGCGCATGCATAGGCTGACACATCTATGATGTTCATTAATATGGAACTGGTAATCAGTCAATAGTTTTACGCCAATTAGTATTACGTCGAATGACTGCATTGGCGCCACACTAGCGTAGTTTCTATGTGAACAGGGGGTTACTGGAAGTGGATTTGTTACATTGCTGTGGAGCAATATTGGTCCTACCTTTCTTTGCAGAATTGTTTTAATTCAGTCACATTAGAGGTTTTTCATGCTGCGACAGCATCTCAGACTCAAGTCAGGACTTTGACTTGGCTTCTCAAAAACCTTCATTTTGTTTCTTTTGAGCCTTTCAGCTGCAGTAGAGCTTTAGATCATCAACTAATGGCCAGACTTTCTCCTTCTGGTGTTTTTTGGTGGAGAGCAGAATTCATGGTTCCATCAGTGATGGAAAGTTGCTCAGGTCTTGAAGCAGTCCCAGACTATCATGATACCACCTCCATGTTGACTTTTGATATGATTTTTCATTTTGGAATGCTATGTTGGCACTATGCCTGATGTAAGGGGAAACATGTCTTCCAAAATGTTCCACTTTTGACTCTTCAATCCACAGAATATCAGTCCATAAATCTTGTGGGTTATTAACTTCTTTTTTTCTGGTAAATGTAAGATGAGCCTTTGTGTTCTTTTTTTCATTGTGATTTTCACCTGCAGTTCTCCATTGGTTGCCATTTTTCCCTCGTCTCTTTCATATTGTGGAATCATGAACACTGACCTTAACTGAGGTAAGTGAGGCCTGCAGCTCTTTGGATCTTAGTCTGGGTGCTTTTGTGAGCTCCTGGATGAGTCATCAGTGTATTCTTGGTGGATTTTTGGCCAGCTGTTCACCCCTGGGAAGGTTCAATACTGTTCCGCATTTTCTTCATTTATAGATTATGGCTCTGAATGTACTGTTGGAGTCCTAGAATGTAAAAAAATGGCTTTGTAACCTTTTCCAGACTGAAAGATGTCAACAACTTAATTTCTCATCTTTTTTTCAGTTTTTCTTTCAATCACAGAATCATGCTGCCTTTGCCTGCTTTACATTGCCAGACAGGTTCCATTTAAGTGATGTGTAGACTCAAAAGAAAGGTTGGTTGACAAAAAAGAAAAAAAAATCCATATTTGAACATATAAGAATAATAATATATATAATAATAATAATAATAATAAATTTTATTTATATAGCACCTTTCAAGCAATACAGCACAAAGTGCTTCACAAGCAGGTAAAATACATGTACATAAAAGCAATAAAACAAAATGGGGAAACAAGGAATTAAACATCAAAGGAAAATCAAGATAATAAAAGGAGACGTACATGAAAACACAACCATAAAAGAATTTAAACCGTAAAATCAGCAAAAGCAAGCCTAAAAAAATGAGTCTTTAAAAGAGATTTAAAAGACAATAGAGACTCAGCATTTCTTATGTTGTTTGGGAGGCTGTTCCAGAGTATTGGAGCCTTAACCGAAAAGGCTCGATCACCCTTTGTTTTTAACTTGGACTCTGGAACAGCCAATAATGCTTGCTTGGAGGATCTTAGCAATCTTTTAGGTCTGTAAGGATTTAAAAGCTCACTTATATACTCTGGTGCCATGCCATGGAGTGCTTTGAAGGTAATCAACAGAATTTTAAAATCTATTCGGAATTGGACCGGCAGCCAGTGCAAAGATGCCAAAATCGGAGTAACGTGGGCTCTTTTATTTGTTCTAGTGAGCAATCTTGCCGCTGAATTTTGAACCACTTGCAGTTTGTTCAAAAATTTCTTATTTAGACAAGTAAATAATGAGTTGCAGTAGTCTAATCTAGAGGAGATAAAAGCATGAATAATTTTTTCCGTATCTTCAAATGACAAAACAGACCTAATTTTAGCTATGTTACGGAGTTGCAAATGGCATGACTGTACAAGCTTCTTTACGTGGAGCTCAAATTTGAGTTCAGTATCGAATATCACACAGAGATTTCGGGAAGAGGGCCTAATGCTCGAAGCAAGAGGTCCAAGTGATGATTGGATTTTATCCGACACCAACTTTGGACCAAGTATAATGACTTCAGTATTACTTGAGTTTAACTGCAAAAAATTATTAGACAACCAATTTTGAACATCAGCTAAACAGTCATGCAACACCAACACATTGCTGAAATCAGAGGATTTTACAGAAATATACAACTGCGTTTCATCAGCATAACAGTGAAAACCTATTTTATGCTGACGAATAATAAAACCCAGAGGTAACATATAAATACAAAACAATATAGGCCCAAGTATGGAGCCTTGAGGTAAACCTGAAGTAAGCAGTACAGACGAGGATACATGCTCACCGATGGAAACCAAAACTTTTCTGTTTGACAGATAGGAAGAGAACCATTTCAGAACCGTCCCAGAGAGCCAAACCCAATTTTTCAGCCTATCAATCATGATGACATGATCAACTGTATCGAAGGCAGCACTGATATCCAAAAGCACGAGTAATGAGCCGTTGCCAGAGTCAGCATTCATCAAAAGATCATTAGTGACCCTGAGAAGGGCCGTTTCTGTACTGTGCTGACATCTAAAGCCTGATTGAAATTTTTCAAAAATATTGTTGGTTTCCACCACCTCTAAAAGTTGCCTTGCGACCACTTTTTCCAAGACTTTTGAAATAAAAGGCAGTTTTGATATTGGTCTGAAATTACTAAGAATGGCTGGGTCAAGATTTGGTTTTTTTAGAAGGGGTTGAATGCAGGCAATCTTAAAACCTTCATCAGAAGGCCAATTATCTCTATTTTCCAAAACATGAATTAAAATCAAGCTAATTTGGGACTTATTGGATGGAACAATCAATGAGAAGCAAATCACAAATGCAGCACAGATGAGAGAACTTTTCAAAACTGTGATTGCTCACAAAAATGTAAGTACTCAGCTTGAAGGTTGTCCTTTAATTCCATCCACCAAACTGGCATGATGTCATTTGATCCTCGGTGAACAGCTTTGGTTATACAAGTCGTTGCTGGCTTCCCTAATCCCAGACCTAACCCTGAACATGAATGTAACATTGTCCCCAATTATGTCTGGCAGATGGAAGTAAGTGATGACGATGCAAGAATGATTAGAACTGGTGGTCGCCATGGTGACTTCGATATTGAGATCTTTTTTCTTTTAATAAAGTTTTGACATTTTTTTTCTCATCTCTGCTTGTTTGAAAAATTGGTAAGTCCAAACTTTTGAAAAGAACTGTATAATATTATGAAATATAGATGCGCCGCATCTGTATCTTCAGACAGACACTGCTTCCTTTTATTTTGAAATTTTCCCTGTTAAATATACCGGAAGTGGGTTCATGTAGGTGCCGCACGCAAGGGCTTGTGAGTTGTGGTTGGTGGCAGTTTGGATTTGGCTGCTTAAAAAAAATGAAAAAAGTAATTGATTATTAAATCAAAAAATACGAGTCTATATTTCGGATTGTTTTTTTTTTTTTTTTTTGCCATCTAATTTTTGGCTTGCCCGACCAATGATGTCACTGGCCACCGGACTTTAAAGACACTAGAGAGAGCATTTTCGTTCCTGGCTGTGTGCGGCGGAAACGTCCCAATATCGAAGTTATTTGATTAGCTGCATGTCCTTGGAAATAGTCAGAAGGAACAAAAAAAGCAGTTTATAATGTCAGGGCGGGTAATCTCTAAAGAGGAGTCATTGTCACTCAAGGGTTACCGACACGCCTGCCACGTTATGATATATTCTGATTGCGACGCTAAACTGTTCGGGAAGACTCCCATTAAGCACATCGTCCTTGTAAGAGAACCTCAATGTATCATCACGTTGAAATGTTTGTATTATGACTCAATGTGCTTAATAGTTTTTGACTTGGATGGCTTATTCAGTGAACAAGTTTGCTTACATGGTTGTTTTAGAGCCTCCTGAATTTTGATTATTTTATTTTATTTTTTGGAAGCAAGTATCTAAAATAGCCACTGATGGCTACGCCGTGGCAATCGCTGTCAGATAATTACGTCAGTGTCAATTTCCGTTGTGTTCCTGGTCAAAAATGACCGTCCCATTGCGTTTGTTTTAAAAATTTTCATTATTTTGATATTTTCACCTTATTTTGTGAAGTATTATGTTATCAACCGTATTTCAAATAATTTTCACTGGTTTTTACGTCGCTTTGGAATTTTCTGCCTGTTGGCCTCTTTGATCTTAGTTTATGTTACTACTTTTTGGGTGAGAAAAAAAAAACTTTTTGCATATAGTATAATTGTTTTGATCATTGTTAATGCCCGAGGAACACACGGTGCTGTTTAGCACCGAGGAATGTTACCTCTTGTCAATGTTTAGCTTGGATGTTAGTTTTGAAACGTTTTCGAGTTCTGAAAAGTGGCACAAAATAACAACTATTATGTATCCGGTCAAAAATAATGGTTACGACTTTTGTAAGGATGAAAAATTGGCGTAAAACCATTGACTTATTACCAGTTCCATATTAATGAACATCATAGATGTGTCAGCCTATGCATGCGCAGAGTGGGTGGTGGTGAGATTGCTCACTCATGCCTGACTCTGCATGCCATAGAATGGTAATAGATTAGACCAGGTAGAATGGACCTGTACACCCCACTGTAACCACAGAATCATTGCGACTCGGTGTCCTGATGCAGAAATACCATGTAGGAGTATTTGTTCCATATTTGATTGCATTTTGTTTTGAAGTATTTTGCATGGGCTTTCATTTGAGACCAACAATTTGAAAATCAAAACAGGCCCACATGGTCAAATCAGTGGGTAAAGCTATGAGCTGAAGAAGGGTTAATGTTACTCCAAACTGGATGGAGATGGGACAATACTTTTGCCAGCATTTGAAAGTCCTTTGTGTGTGCTATCAAAAAAATAAATGGTAAAAGGTACATTCTAAGGACACTATGGTAGAATTTCACCTGAAGTCGGCATGTCCGGCACACTTGCAAGTAAAATTTCCGATGTTTCGGGCTTAATAGCAAAGCACACCCAGGGTTAATCGCTGCTGTTAAAGATTCAGCACAGACGTTGAAACATATCCTGTAAGAATCAAGTCTGTATCTTTCTTAGTTTATGATTTATAAGCCATTGAAAATGCCCACAAAACGCAAACAGAGGGTTGAAGTGGGCAATGCCCACTTTTTTGAATGCCCTTAAATTGTGAACAGACAGAGATATTGAACTGGAACTATGTGCAATTTTCTTTGGACATTACAGGCAATAAAATTTCACCAAATGAAGCCATTCTGTCTCCATCATACTGGGAGCTTGGGTGATTTCATATGGAAAGACCCAGATATTATTTTCACTATTGGGGGCCGCCAAGCTGTCATGGAATTACAGTCGCACTACATTTTGGGTTGTAACTCTACAACTAAAAAAGATAAAATCAAGTATGATAAGTCGTATTGAAGGTATTATCTTGTTCTTTAATTTTATTAAGTGAAAATATATTTTTTGAGAAATTTTCATAGAACAAACAAGCAAAAACTACTCCGTCACGGAATTACTCAAAATTGACGTGGTTTTTTTAATGTTGTGTTTAACTATCCAGAAAATGATGTTCTTATCATAGTTAAGTTATGAAACTTCAATATGTTCATATTTAAGGTGTTTTTTGTTAATGTTGTAAGTTATAGAAACAAATATTGAATTTAACCCTGCTTTATGGGCAAGAAATTTCAAAAAGTCAATGTCACGGAATTACAAGGGGAAAATTGTCACGGAATGACAAGAATAGTATTAATTAGTTTCAATGTACTTATTTCAATATATTATACATATATACATCATTATTTACATTTTTACAGTTAAGCTATATATATATATATATATATATATATATATGTATATATATATATATATATCCTTTCCAAAAATGTATGGTTTGTAATACATACATCAATTTTTTTTTTAAATCTCCATGTCAGCATTGGCTTGGCGGCCCCCTATTCTTTTATTGAGTCTGAGATGTTAGACATAATCTGAAGAACTGAATGGATATGTTCTAATTGGATGCGTTTGTATTTAGGCTATAGCCTTGAAATGTCTATTTTTATCAAACACCTTAAGAAATTTGGTATAAATTGCTCCTCCAAAGCTGTCAGTCCTCAAAATGTAAAATTTTCTATTTCGATTTCTGCTTTGGCCAGTTTGTCTCATTAACCCCTTAACTGTCACTGTGCCCTAATTATGTGAGAAAATGCAGGTGACAGTTAAGGGGTTAATTTGTCTAAGTCATGAAGTTCCTCAAGACAAAGCTGACCAGTGTTCGATTCCCAGCTCTCACTTGTAGCTCATGTGCATTAACTTCAGTCTTCCCTCTTCAGATGCAGATGCGTTTTGATGGTTTGCTTGGTTTTCCTGGCGGGTGAGCTTCTGTAATAAATCATTTTGTTTTATCATTTCAATGATCATTTGTTTTTTTATAAACTCATCTTGCTTCGCTTGTGAACTGAACTGCACATGTGAACAGGATGAGTGATGACGGTGTTCACTGCTTCATCTGCCGAGCTTAGTTTATCCGTGTTCGTGCTTGAGAACAGTCTCTTCTGCTTTTCTTGTTTTTGGTTAATCTGTTTTACCTGGTCAGCCTGGTGAATCCCAAAGAGGAGTCCCTGGAGGCTGGCCTCAGCAGGGAATTGCAGGAAGAGATAGGTGCGGCCCTGAAGGTGGGGCCTGAAGACCATCGCTTTTCCAACTTTGCCCCGTCTCCTCCTAACCTGGTCACACACTTCTACACTAAAAAGCTGAGAGAGGAGGAGGTGCGAGAGGTGGAGAGGGCAGCGGTCTGTTCAGCTCCTGACCATGGCCTGGAGGTTTGTAATGCACTCTCATAAGAATACATCGCAAACCGAACTGGCAGTGTTTTACTGTTCGCATATTGCTGGGTAATAGTGCTCAATTAACAATTGAAAACTAATATGTGGTGCATTATGTCCTAATGATAAATGTAATGCGATGGCCTCATCAACATTTTTTTATTCCAGTGAAGATGACTTTATCTTTTTACTTGCTGACTGAATCGTGTTTAAGCTAATGTGCTCCTAACCATGGGGGGAGTTTGGGGAGGACCGGGGTGGGGGGGTAAGGCCTCCCACCCCCAAGTGGCTGAAATAACTCACAACAACAATCCTTGAATAAAGCTTATTTCCACCTCTCTGCACAAGGATTTAATCCTTTTAAATGGAATTCTTCAGAAAAAAACCCATCAAAAGCGCTTCCCAAGAGATGTAATAATGGAAAAAACATTTTCAAATACATTTGAATTGGAATAGATTTAGAAACAGAGATGCGCCAATCAGATATGCCATGACTACTTTAGCGCAGGGTTACTCTGTTCTTGTTTCTGATTTAGAATCGCAGAATTGATTTGTGCTACTTGAATACCAATGTCATCAATAATGATTAAGACGTGATAACGTCAGAGGAAACAATGCGATGATATGAGATTGTATGGACAGCAATCTTCCACATCATGAATAGGAAAAATCTACATTTTTTTCTGAAATTTTCTGAATTTCGTCTTACAGATTTGCATTTTTTTAAATTTTTGTTGAACGCAATACAGGTGTCCGCTTTCAGAACAATTAATCTTGTAAACAGAAGTCTGAGGTTTCATGAGAATTTCATGAACACAGTTATGCAAACTAAACATTAATTACTCTGTCATCCTGCCGATGACTTGTTCAGTTAACTTTGAATGATCTTAGACTTAATTACTTTATCAAACGTTGCTGGGTTACTACAGATGGCTCGCACAGGCAGCCTCTGAACGCAAACTAAATACAGGCCAGTAGAATCCATCTCTGCTAAAACGAGACTTTCAAAATGCCAAAATACCCATTTTAACAAATTTTGTCTGTTCATACACTGAATATACACTCAACAAAAATATAAACGCAACACTTTTGTTTTTGCTCCCATTTGTCATGAGATGGACTCAAAGATCTAAAATTCATTCCAGATGCACAATATTACCATTTCTCTCAAACATTGTTCACAAATCTGTCTAAATGTGTGATAGTGAGCACTTTTGCTTTGCTGAGACAATCCATCCCACCTCACAGGTGTGCCATATCAAGATGCTCATCAGACACCTTGATTAGTGCACAGGTGTACGTTAGACTGTCCACAATAAAAGGCCACCCTGAAATGTGTAGTTTTTGCTTTATTGGGGGTCTGGGGACTCAGAACCAGTCAGTATCTGGTGTGACCACCATTTGCCTCATGCAGTGCAACACATCTTCTTCGCATAGAGTTTATTAGATTGTCAATTGTGGCCTGTGGAATGTTGGTCCACTCCTCTTCAATGGCTGTGCGAAGTTGCTGGATATTAGTGGGAACTGTTACGCGCTGTCGTATACGCTGGTCAAGCACATCCCAAACATGCTCAATGGGTGACATGTCCGGTGAGTATGCTGGCCATGCAAGAACTGGGACATTTTCAGCTTCCAAGAATTGTGTACAGATCCTTGCAACATGGGGCCGTGCATTATCTTGCTGAAACATGAGGTGATGTTCATGGATGTATGGCACAACAATGGGCCTCAGGATCTCATCACGGTATCTCTGTGCATTCAAAATGCCATCAATAAAATGCACCTGTGTTCTTCGTCCATAACAGATGCCTGCCCATACCATAACCCCACCACCACCATGGGCCACTCGATCCACAACATTGACATCAGAAAAGCGCTCACCCACACGACGCCACACACGCTGTCTGCCATCTGCCCTGAACAATGTAAACCGAGATTCATCCGTGAAGAGAACACCTCTCCAACGTGCCAGACGCCATCGCATGTGAGCATTTGCCCACTCAAGTCTGTTACGGCGACGATCTGGAGTCAGGTTAAGACCCTGATGAGGACGATAAGCATGCAGTTGAGCTTCCCTGAGACGGTTTCTGACAGTTTGTGCAGACATTCTTTGGTTATGCAAATTGTTTCAGCAGCTGTCTGAGTAGCTGGTCTCAGACGATCTTGGAGGTGGACCTGCTGGATGTGGAGGTCCTGGGCTGGTGTGGTTACACGTGGTCTGCGGTTGTGAGGCCGGTTGGATGTACTGCCATATTCTCTGAAACGCCTTTGGAGAGGGCTTATGGTGGAGAAATGAACATTCAATGCCCGAGCAACAGATGGTTGCCATTCCTGCTGTCAGCATGCCAATTGCACGCTCCCTCAATGCTTGCGCCATCTGTGGAATTTTGCTGTGAGACAAAACTGCACATTTCAGAGTGGCCTTTTATTGTGGGCAGTATAAGGTACACATGTGCACTAATCATAGTGTCTGATGAGCATCTTGATGTGGCACACCTGTGAGGTGGGATGGATTGTCTCAGCAAAGCAAAAGTGCTCACTATCACACATTTAGACAGATTTGTGAACAAAGTTTGAGAGAAATGGTAATATTGTGTATCTGGAAGGAATTTTAGATCTTTGAGTCCATCTCGTGACAAATGGGAGCAAAAACAAAAGTGTTGCGTTTATATTTTTGTTGAGTGTAATTGTCATGAGGCTGTTCTTAGCAGAGATCGCAGGCATGAAAGGGTATTTTACACATTCTGGTTTCATCATTTATCCAAAAATGATGGTTATTAATTTATAACTTGAATAATATTCTTTCAGTAATCCCTCTCTTCTCGTTCCCTCTCGCTTGTAGGTGATGGGGATGGTTCGAGTGCCACTGTACTGTTTGAAAAAGGGCGGCGGTTTCCCCTATTTCCTCTCGCACTCATTCATCGGTGCCGCTCGCTCCCAGTTGATAGATGCTCTCCGGATTCATGGGCTTCTGCCCCAGGATGAGCTGGAGTCTGCGCTCGCGACGGCAGACGAGATGAGAAAGAGCACCTGACCTGTAATTTTACAAATCTGTACATCCCAGCAGGGCAGCTCACAGACACCACCTCATAATATTTAAGTCTCAGCTCACAGGCATAAAATGTTTGATCTTATACATGTCAAACGCGCTCTCACTGACACTGAATAATAAATACATCATTTCTCAGAGATCTTAAGTACAATGTGCATGTCCCTGCTCCCTGAACTTAATCACGATGTATTTGTCACCAAACGCAGTATGTATACTACGTGCATCTCGGCTCTCAGATACCACCGGACGACATGCATATATTAGTGCTCACAAACAATACATGCAATATTATTCATAGCTGTAAGACAAAAACTGCAATATTTACACATTAGATTTGAAATGAAAGGATTTCCTTGCTTGCTGACACTGAAAACAGAAAAGAGTGTTTTTTTTTCTTTAATTCGAACTTTTGGGAAAGCTAATTTTGCTGCCTGGTTAATTCACCAAAATTGTCAAGAAAGAAATGGCTAATGTCGCTGTATTTTTTTCATTTGGTGCCTCAGAAGAATTACATTTATTGAATTCACACTTAGCTTGCAGACATAGCAGATGGATAACTTGCATCTTTAAGTGGTTAGTTTGCTACGGGGATCTATCTGATGTACCAAATAGGATGAAGAAATGTGCTGCAGTGCTTTTCTTGGGGCTCCACTGGGCTTGCTTGTTTTCAGTAGTTATTGCTAATTTGTAATTTAGCGTACGTTTCTGTACATGTGGGTGTAAATTTTGCAGTGCCTTCAATGCTTTAATGCAGCGAAATTAAATCAATTTTCCTTGTGTATTGTCTTGTCTGTGAGGTCTTTGCGATGGTCTGGGACATGGGGTATGCAGAACGAGTGGGGAACTTGCGATGGGTTTTTTTTAAAGAATGCAGTTAATGGGCCATTCGTGTTTTGACATTGGAAAACATGACTAATTTAGCAAAGAAGTAAACTTGAAAAAAACTTTTCTCAGAAGGTACTCTGTAGGCTGTCCTTTGGCCTTTTCACTTCTGTGAAATATTTAACAATAACTATAAAAATTGACAATAACAATTTGTGCAGCTTGGAAAAGCATTACGTTTGGTAACAGTGTGACAGCTGGAGATGAAACTGGGTTACGACATAAGTGCTGTTGGTCTGGTGCTTCTCTGGAGGCTTGTGAGATAGGGCTGGTTTTATGTAAATATCTGTTTAAATTGCCTTTTTGACAGGTGATTGTTCCTCTGCAGTTGAGAGAGTTGGGCACTGGGGTTCTTTTCATACAGAATTTATCACTTTGCTGCATCTTCTGAATTTACAGTCCTCAAAAAAATTTACATGTAAACCCTCTTTTTTTTTTTGTTGATTTGTTTATCAAATGTCTCAACATGTTTTTTCACAACATATCTCTGGTGAAACACTGGAGGAAAATCCCCCTTAATTACTTGGTTATCAGGTGTACTTTATAGTATGCTAAGCCAGTGATTCCTTCTGCTGGGAACAAGGGCTCAACTAGATCAGTATGCCATTTTTGGTGTGTTCACATTTTCTAGATGAAGTTCTTAACTTTGGCCACAGGGCTGTGCTGTAATTTTTGTGTTTCTCATGGCCGAGCACTGCAGCAGCCTTCTCTCTACAGCTGAGCCAGAGCAAGCTTCACAAATTAATGACAGTCTGGTATATGATCTTAGCACTCAGAACAGACCAATCTTACAGGCAAGCATGTGATTGGCTGTAGCTCTACTGTCATCTCCAATCTTAAATCTTAGGGTGGTAAATGCAACTATTGTTACTCATTGATGTAAGATTTCAAAATCAAAGCTGTTGAAAAAAGTCACCACATGTTAGGTTTTCAACAGCACAACATAATTAAATTTATATAGTTTTTAAAGTGTATTTCAGCACTCTGAGCGTTAATCTGGCTCTATTTGCCGTAAGCATGCATGCCAAGTCAAGTGGTGAGGGTTTTTTCTTTTTTTTTTCCTTTTTCATTTTTTAAATAATTTGCCTATTTAAGTAAAATTCTGGGCTGCTTTGTGTCATGCATTTCTCTACAGCATTCATATACACCTCGTTTAGCCTTTTACTGTTGTGCTCAGTGTTATGGCCCAAATTTGTTGTGACCCCAATTTGTTATGACATGGCGGATAGCAAGGTATGGCAGAGAAGCTTTTAAAACTTTAACAGATTTGATGAAACAAAGAAAAACCGATCAAGATTGAATTATGAAAAAAAAGAGATATTTACAGTCATTTGGTATTGGAGATGGGGTTGCTATCTTGCGATGTCCTGGGACAGGAAGATGCTCCAACACAGGCAAAAATCCACAAAAAAAAAGCTTCACAGGTTTTTGAAAAGAGTGACAGGTCAAATGTATCCTTCCACAATTTCTCTTTGCAATTTCTCCTACTACTTTACTCTCTCAATTTTTCTCCTTATCGCTTTTCCAGCCCCCTCCCACCTTCCAGACTTTTTTTTTTCAATTCTCTGGGACTTTCCCCTCTCAGACATGCCCAGGACATGCCAAAAACCTAGCTCCAGACTGGGATTAACAAAAAAAAGTCAATACTGCCATCTAGCGCCCCCCCCCCCAGTACACCTCCATTTCAAAAGGGAAAAATTTTGACTCATAAAGGCAACATTTTTCTTTTCAATAAAAAAATGGTTAAGTAGACACTTGTATGTATGTATGCATGTAAGTATATATATATATATATATATATATATATATATATATATATATATATATATACATATAAAATGCAATACGCTAATAAACACGTGATATATACACATACTCAAACACGGGATAAGCAATCAGCAATTACATTGTCAGTACCCTTTACATGCGTAATTTCCAAGTCAAACTCCTGTAAAATCAAACTCCAACTCAACAATCTCCGATTCTTGTTTTTAATCTTACTCAAAAACATTAACGGATTGTGGTCAGTATGAACAATCATTGGCTTTTGCCCTGTACACACACAAACCCCAAAGTGCTGTAAGGATAGAACCAGAGCCAACAGCTCCTTCTCAATTGTGGTATAGTTCTTTTGGTGGCGATTGAACTTCCTGGAGAAGTATGCCACGGGATGCTCAATGTCATCAGGGTCACTTCTCTGTAGAAGCACAGATCCAGCTGCCGGATAGCTCACTCGGTTAAGGCACTGCGCTGCAGTGCAGAGGTGACACTCACGTCGCGGGTTCGAGCCCCGGCATACCGACCGGCAGGGGTTGGCAGCTTTTTCAGAGTAGCGCACAATTGGCTATCGCGCTACAGGGTTCCAAATTGGGAAGGGACTGCTGGATTTGGGGATAAAATAGTAGCTTTGTTCGTTGCTCCAGCACCTCCTGCTGGCCAGACGGGCGCTCGTCAGGAAGACTCTGGGTTTGTTCATGTCCGGGGATCCTCCGCCATCGTTCTGAACTTACGAGGATTCAACCAATGAGTGTATAAAAATCAGTGGTTGACAGGCACGTGCTTCGGAGGAGAGTCGCGAGCTGTCTTCACTATCCTGAGTTGGCAGCAAGGGGTCGCATACGAGCAAGCTTTGTACGTAGTTCACCAATTAGGCATTCCAGATTCGGGTGGGATTGGAGATGCCAAATTTATAAAAAAAAAAATAGGAGCACAGATCCACAAGCTTGGTCGCTAGCATCGACCGAGATGGAGAACGGTTTGTTGTAGTCAGGAGATTTGAGCACGGGGAAGTGACACAGCAGAGACTTCAGGTGATCGAAGGCTCTTTGGCATGCTTCATCCCAAGTGAACTTTACGCCTTTCATCAGTTGGTTGGTGAGACTGAGAGCAATCTCAGCAAAGTTCTGGCAGAACTTGCGGTAGTACCCGATCATTTCAAGGAAGCGACGCAAAGCTTTTTTGTTGTCAGGAACTGGAAAGTCCATGATGGCTTGGACTTAAACATTTATGGGTGCCACCTTACTCTAGCCTACGACGTAGCCAAGATACGTGACAGTACCACAACTAAAGTCACTCTTGTTCAGGTTAACATTCAGGTTAGCCTGGGTCAAGCACAGGAACAAAATCTCTACATCTTTCAGATGTTCTTCCCAGAAGTCACTCCATGTGATCAGTTCGTCGATGTACGCACCCGCGTGTGGTATTCTGGCGATTGTAGACTGTATCATCATTTGGAACGTGGCTGGGGCATTTTTCATGCCAAAAAGTAGGACTTCATACTGGTGTAACCCAGATGGTGTGGCAAAAGCAGAGATGCTCTTGGCCCTCTCAGTTAAAGGCACACACTAATAACCCTTCAATAAATCAATCTTGGTCAGAAACTTTGCTTGCCCTGGTCTATCGATACAATCATCAATCCTATTTATTGGAAACAGATCAGTTCGAGTTACAGCGTTGACTTTGCGATTATCTGTACAGAATCTAGTACTTCCATCAGGTTTTGGAACTAGCACACATCGGGAACTCCAATCTGAGTTAGAAGGTCTGAAAATATCATGTTCTGACATGCACTCAACCTCTTTCTCAGCAATCTCTCTCTTTTCAGGATTCATCCGGTACGGATACTGTTTTATTGGTTTGGCATCACCAACATCAGAGGCTATAGAAACACTCTTTGGAACATCAGGAAATAGATCTTTATATTTCTTGATCAACCTCTCAAACTGATCTTTCTGTGAGGGTTCTAAGTGCTGGAGTTTTAAATCATGATTTTGCAACACTTCAGAATTTGACAATTTACATGAAAGAACTTCAGCTTTAATTCCAGGTTCATCATCTTGAAACTCCCCCTCATCTTCACAAGTCTCGGCCATAGGAGGATCTGAAGTGACAGCTGCAACCCTAACATTCCTATCATGATCAGGCTTCAGCATGTTAATGTGACACACCTGTATTGGCATTCTCCTATCTGGAGTCTTTGCAATGTAATTGAGATCATTGAGTTTTGTCAGAATTTCATAAGGACCATGAAATCTAGCCTGCAATGGATTGGACTGCAAGGGAAACAATATAAGGACCTTATCCCCTGGTTTAAACTCATGGCTTCTAGCCTTATGATCATGCTAAGTTTTCATTTTTCCTGAACTTGATTTCAAGTTCTCTTTGGCTAGGTCACTAACTGCATGCAGTCTTTCCTTTAACTTGCTAACATAGAGCCGCATATCAGTCTGTAAGACTTTCTCTTTCCATTATTCACTCAACAGTAGCAAAGGTCCTCTCACTTCATAGCCAAACACTAGCTCAAACGTACTGAATCCAGTAGACCCCTGCACTGCTTTTCTAGCTGCAAACAACAGGAAATGAACACCTTCATCTCAGTCTTTCTCATGGTCATAACAATAAGTCCTTATCATTTTCTTGAGAGTGGAATGAAACCGCTCTAAGGCACCCTGACTCTCTGGATGATCGGCACTGGAAAGAATTTGCTTCGCATCTAGTTCATACACAACCTGCTGAAACAATCCGGAAGTGAAATTGCTACCTTGGTCTGACTGAATTTCCCTGGGAAGGCCCAACAACATGAAGAACTTTATCAAAGCGTTCGAGATTGCAGTTGCCTTGATGTTGCGTAGAGGTATGGCTTCAGGGAATCTGGTAGATGCACACATGATTGTCAACAAGTCCTGATTTCCAGATCTAGTCTTTGGTAATGGACCAACACAATCAACGATGACCTTTGAGAAGGGGTCCCCAAATGCTGGGATAGGCTGCAATGGAGCTACAGGTGGGTCTAATTAGTGTTTTCCAACTACCTGACAAGTGTGACAGGTTTTGCTAAAGTCATAAACATCTTTCCGAAGTCCAGGCCAGAAGAAGTTGTGATGTGAATAGAGGCCACTAGATGGCAGTATTTACCTTTTTTTTGTTTAGCCCAGACTGGAGCTATGTTTGGGCATGTCTGGGACAAGTCCCAGAGAATTAAAAAAAAAAAGAGGTCTAAATGTGGGAGGGGTCTGCAAAAGAGTATATAAGGAGGATAATTGAGGGAGTAGGAGAAATTACAAGGAGAAGGATACAAGTGACCAGACCTGTCATTCTGCTCAAGACCTGTGAAGTTTTTAGTGGATTTTTGCCTGTGTTGGAGCATTTTCCTCACCCAGGACATCACCAAGCAACTCAACCAAAGGGACAGTAAATATTTTTGTTCTTGTGTTTATCAATCTTGGTCAGTAGAGTAGATAGTAGATGTGTTAAAAGTGTTTGTTTATTAAATGTGTTTAAGTTTTAAAATTTTGTCTGTCATCCTTTGCTGTCATAAATGTCATAACAAATTGGGGCCATAAAAAATTGGGGGCTCGTCCGGGATAGACCATTGTGTGAGTCAAATATTGAAAATCTAACATTTCAAATTGTAAAATTGTTTTTTGAATTTTCTTTTATGAATATATTGACAGATCAACAGCAATTGTTGATTTCTTGGCATCACCAACCATCGAGGTTTTGAAGTCTTTTAAAAAGACAGAACTGCTAGAAATTTGCAGACATTTAGAGCTGACAGAGGTAAAACCAGCCATGCGAAAAGCAAGACTGGCTAGAGAGATTGTTGAATATTACATTGATGAAAATGTGTTTGCACCAGGGGATCTGGAACAGTTTCCAGTGGAAAATTCAAATATAGAAATGGAACTTAAATTAAAAATGCAAGAGATTGAAAGGGAAGAAAGAGAGAAAGAAAGGCAGTTTGAGTTAGAAAAATTAGCAAGAGAAGAGAAAAAAGAAAGGGAGGAAAGAGAAAAACAGAATTTGAGCGGGAAGAAAGAGAGAAAGAAAGGAAGGAAAAAGAAAAACAGAATTTGAGAGAGAAAGAGGAAAGAGCTGAAAGAGAGAGACAGAGACAGAGAGATTTTGAATTAGATTAGTTCAATAGAGAAGAAAGACTTCAAATGGAGCAACTAAAAATTAAAATTGTAACTAAAAATAAATTTCGGGCTAGCCAGGAGGTAAAACTGGTGCCTCCATTTTCGGAAAAGGATGTTGACAACTATTTCCAGTGTTTTGAAAAGGTAGCAAAGAGTTGCCAGTGGCCAAAGGAACACTGGCCTCTGATGTTGCAAACTGTCCTCAAGGGTAAAGCTCAACAAGCCTATTCGGCTTTGTCTGCAGATGATTCCTCTGATTATGAAGTTGTCAAAAAGGTTATTTTGAGAGCTTATGAGTTGGTTCCAGAGGCTTACCGACAGAAATTCAGAGGTTTGAAGAAATTTGACAATCGACTTATGTGGAATTTGCTAATGAGAAGAAGGTTTGCTTTGAGCGCTGGTGTACTTCTAGGGAGGTCAAGGATGATTTCAACTCACTGAAAGAGATGGTGTTAGTTGAAGAATTCAAGAACTGTGCTAAGGATGATATTAAGATTCAATTCCAATTTCAGAAAAAGGGTTATGGTGATACCCAAGGTTCCTCACCCAAAGACAAAGACAAATCTTGTGATGGTGCTCAGAAATCCAGTCACACGTCTGAACAAATTGTGAAAGCTGACAGTGGCAAAAGTGGTCTAGTTTGCAGTTATTGCAGGAAATCTGGTCATGTTACAACTAACTGTTGGTTCCTTAAAGCTAAGACAGAAAAAGAAAAGGATACCAAACCCAATGCCTTTGTGGCGCCAGCAGTGTAACACTGCTGTATGTGTTCCTTTTGTGATTTGTGCTGTGTAGTGAATGCTGTATAGTGCTTACAGTACGTTTTATCATGTTTTTGTGGCATCTGTTATTGGTCTTGACTTTTCATAACATCTGTTGTTGGTTTTGTTCATGTGTACAGCGAGTGGTGATCTGTGAAAATGAATCAATGCGGTCGGGCAGTATGTGCAGTTTGTGTTGTAGCTGTTGTGATGCTTTTATTTGTGCTAAAGGTTACAGCAATGAACTAGGTCATGGCTGTGTGTACTGCCTGACCAGGCGGAAACTGAACCACCCCTGGGGGGGAGGGGGGGAGAGGTGGGGAAAGAGAATGAATGGAGTGAGAGGGCAGGTGCAGGAGGAGTGGACTGAGCCGCAGAGGGTTATGGTTCTCATATCATGTGCACCACGTCAACCACACTGGCTGGGCACTGCACTGGGGGTTTTGAGGTAAATAAAATTATACCTAGGTTTTTGTAAAACTTAGAAACATAATTGTCATAAGTGTAAGAACAGGTGACAAATTTTTGGAATAATTAACGAAAGCAGTCAAATTTTTGGAATAATTAACAAAAACAGTCTCGGTAAGATTTTGGGCTTCCACAAGCTGCCAGATCAGCTTAAATACACCTTGTCATAGAGTATTTAAGTGTGCAACTTCAGTGGAGGGATGGAGTGTCTTTTTTTCCAAGCGATAACTTGACAGCATTGAGTGTTTTCATGATGGTGATGGAGAGTACTGCCTAACATGTTCCACAGTCACCCACATGACCTCATTTGTTTTGAGATCTGGTGACTGATGTTGATGGCATATGCTTAGGGTTATTTTCTGTGACCCCATGTGCCCTGTGGGGCTTCGGCCGTTGTTATCCACGGAGAGACCACTCCCATCACGCTGGGAATGATTCATCGCTGATTTGTAGTAATCCTTCTGCCTTTACAGGGACGAGTGGATCCAAGCTATATAACAAATGTGAGTGGAAACATCTGAATTGTTATGTTGGTTCAAGCATTTATTCTGGGAATTTCCCTGTAATTTGTCAATTATCTATTTATACACTCAAAGAAATTAGGCAAGCTTGCCCTTTTTTCTACAACTGTACTTAAGAAATTAAGTATTCCTTGCAATTGAATGAATTGGAAGGAAATGACAACCAACAGGTGAAAGTTAACTCAACGATTGACCGATCAACCACAGTTATTCATTGTTGTTCATAATTATGTGCAGTGCGTACACATTTATGTGCGTGTGTGCGTGCGCGGATGGAAACTACTCTGTGAGAGGAAGTGGTGCTGCTTTCGCAAGTGAAATGTTGTCTTTCAAAGAGATGGAGAGATAGATATGAATGTTGTTAGTTTTTCTCTGCATTTTTGACCACATCCTGGGTAACAGAGAGGGGTTAAGTAAGAGTAAAAAGTGCTCTGAGAATGCACACAAAAAAAGGAAAGAGGACAACCCCAATAAGACATCAATCGACTGGACAGATATGCATTATATATTTTCCTATTACAACTGAAAAATGTCTATGAGAGCTAGCATTTGCACAAAATCTCTAGATTTTGTTGTTTTTTTATTTAAATGTTCATCCCTTTTTCTGCAATTAATCTCATTTATACACTCATCAATTTTGTTTCATTTACACTAATGATAGTATTTTTCACTACCTTCTGTTATTTATAGTATTTTATTCTAAAACATTTTATTTTTTGTTCTTCAGGGATTCATTTGATTTGTCCGCATTATTCTTATGACTATAGATTTGAAGGAGGAAGAGGGAAACAACTCTATCTTTTGCGCTTTGCTTCCGGTTTTTCCTGTTGCACAGACTCAAAATCATGCAATAACACCGAGATCAAAAAAAAAAAAAAACTCCTCTACTCTTTCGGAACAGTTCTTCAGCAGACTAGCCATGGTGATGTCATTGCTGGGCTCGAGCAGCTATGAGACTCATATGGACCAACTGCTGTCTAGAGCAAGTTTAGGAACCAGAGTCTAAAACATGTTGTATTGACACATTAGCAAGGTCTGACTTGTGTGCATTTATCAGTAAATTTAAAGGGCCCTGTATATGTGTTCAGCATATTTGGTAGCACTTATGACCTTTGACTTTTGTAACGGAAGGCGGATGAATACAGTGACTGCTGTATCCCCTGGGGCCAGCTTGTTTGGCCTTCCTCGGTATCAGATAAAATGGATGCACTACCAGTACTTCCAAAAGCTTCAAAGCACACATACAAGCCCCATACAGTGCTCCTGACTAGCTTATCAATCCACATCTAGCCACTGTGAGTACAAACTTTCCGTATTAGATCAGGCTAGTGTGACGAGGAAGACAGTAGTATATTCTGGGTTGCAGAGCTGGTGCAGGAACCATGACAGATTTTAACCCTCAGTGTAAGTGCATGGTGGGCTGATTGCATTTGAACAGGAATTGGAAAACATGAAGTGAATGATCTTCTTTATCTGTCTTACGGTCATCACAAGACATCACGTGTCATCTGAGTGGACGAGGAAAGTATTTTTATTGCATGAGGAACTGACATGAAACTGAGGTTGAAGATTTGGCCAGAACACTGGCGTGTTATTTAGTTCACTTGTTCTTCCAAAGGTCATGTACTGGTGCTTCAGTTGCTTTCACTTAGATACTTCATTTCCAGACTACTTTTTGTCTCTTATCACTGGCAGCAATCTGTTTTGCTTCAGTACAAACATCAAGCCCGGCACTGCATGGCTCCAGTACTAGCCGTGCTCACACCCAACTCATTTCAGATTTTAGGAATACCTGAGGGATATTTTGGTGGTGTGGTGCAGTATTCATACCTGGTGGGAGAATTACGGGTGACTTTTAGCAACCCCTTTGACCCCAGCACTTTCACCTCACTTCACCTGTAACAGAGACTGTGGTTGACCAAGTTTTTGCGGAGACTCATTTGTTTGCTTTTGTTCTCTCTTGCACGTTCTTTGTGAGAGTCACTGCTTGGCAGTATCGAGGCGGATCTCTCTATCTGTCTGTCTTGTGTGGTTTCCTTTATTTGTTTGTTTTGTGCAAAGAAAAAAAAAAACGGTCTCTCAGTGAACTTTGCCCAGAATGGGAAGAGGATGGGAGGGGGAAAATTTGTAAATCAGCGCATAGAAGTGCAAACTGGCCTGGAAGGATGCATAATACTCGAGATTCAGATTTGTATCATCCATTTACATTCAAGTTAATAGCTCATGTTGTGCATATCTGCAGGGGTAAAAGTGTGCTCAGTGCTGTTTCATGTGTGAGCATGTGTGCTGAGAGTAATTTGCCCCTCGGTACTGTGAAATGCGCGTTTGTGTTGAAGCAGTCATAGTGCTGTTGTATGCGCCATGTCCATATTTTTTTAGGGTATGTTGGAGCCAAGCACTGCGTTATGCATGAGCCAGTATGCTTAGGGTAATTCACTGCGTGCTACTGTAGCGCGCATGCAGCTTAACTGTGCATTTCCATTTCCTGTGTCTCTCCTGCATGTGGTGACACACAGAGCACTGTCCACCTTCTGGCATCTTCTTCGATAAACGCCTGTTTACTTTCTGTGTGGTATGACCACAAAGCCAAAATTCCGACAGTTTTGAAGGACTAATGGCTGTAAATTCCTCACTGTAATCACTGCTACGTAAATGTAATCTAAAATGGATATTGTATGATTTGAAAAGATAATATAGCGGCAGGTAACTGAGTGTGCTGTGAAATATAAATGCTGAATGATGCCTGATTGCAGTGAGGCTGCTGTAATCCTGCGCTGTCTACATAATTCAAAATATTTTTTCCTTAATGCTTTTCGGTTTTGCTGAATTGAGCTTTTCTGGTATCACATGAAACACCAATGGATTTACACTGTGTCTTAGACAATGGGAAGTTCATTATCATTAAGCAAACGTTAATGTGCATCCTCCCAGAAGGGTGGTGTCCATCTTACAATGACTGTGCAAGCGGTGCTGCGGCGCGGACTGGGCTGATTGCAGCTTATTAGCCTTCTGGGACTGCCTGGGATGGGAGAGCTGTGAAACGCTACACAAGGTCACAAGAGAAGGGAGGGATGGAGAAAGAGACAGGGAGGGATAGAGGGGTGGGAGAAAAAAGGATGAGGGAGAGTGGTTAAGAGAACAGGACAGCGTATTCATGCACGCACTTGTATTTATAGTAAGCCTGCGAGGTGCTGGAGGCGTGGCCTGTCGTGACGCTACTCTTGCTGCCTCAGAGCAACGAGGAGAGAGCGAGCATGAAAGAGAGAGGGAGCGAGAGCGCCAGTGTGCTGCGTTGAGTGTTGAATGTGTCAGGCGGCGAGGGAGAGCGAAATGAAATTGGTTCCATGAAATCTATGACTCAAACACAGCCTGCTCTGTGTGCGAGAGGGAGAGAGTGAGCGGGAGGAGAGAGGGAGAGAGTGAAAGAGAGCTGCAGGCAGGGATAGCGGGAGCAGATGACTACTGAGAATGAGGTAAGGCAATCGTGTCTATTATTTATACATCAGAACATAGGCTCTATTAATACAGCAACTCCACCTCCGATGCGGACGTGCGTGTAGACGTGCGTTTGTGTTCGCCGAGACCGCGTCTCTGCCTGCGCGAGTAACGTATGCACGGCCCTATATATAGAACGCAAATGTGTAGAGTATTCTCCTCCTGCGTGCGCACGCGTGTGTGTGGCGTGCTGGCGCGAATGCAGTATGTGAAGTCTTGATTTAAGAGCGCTGCTCACGAGGGGAGAGGGGGAAGGGGGGAGCACGGACTGACACGTTATTTTGGTGTTGTTGTTCGTTATGTCCATGTGCCTAAGCCGTAGTTCCCTTATCATGTTTGTCCGCTGCAGATTCACATTTGGGGTGGGGTAGTTGATGGTGCTCCTAAGCCCTGAAGGCAGCAGTATTGTGAGACAATACAGAAATAAAAATCATAAATTAGATAAGCAACAGCACGCCTCCTACCCTCGTGGGGCACTAACAGACCCAGCTGCCGATGTCTTATCTGATGATGGACACAAATGGGGGTACTCAAATACCCCCCCCCCCCCCCCCCGCCACTCCACCCCTTTAATTCTGTGTGCATTAGCTCCACCCCCTCTCCCCATTATACTATTATACAGACCAAACCCCTTCCACGCTTTATTCCTCACCGTCTCCAAACCCTTTCCTCGCCATCCCTCTTTCCCTTTTCACTGCTCCTCACTCTGTCCATTTCGTTTTTTTGTCCAATTTATCTCAAATGCGGTGTGTATGATTTACTACCAGATGATGGCGTGATTCTGTTGAAAGATCAAGGGTGGCGGAGGCTATTGCGGTGAAAAACGGATGGAGAAGGAAAGAATGAGTTGTAAAGGACAGAAACAAAGAATGAGCCTGCAGAAAAGAAATGGAGGTCGGAGGGGGGGGGGTATAGCCATGGAGTGGCCAGGAGTGTCAGAATGTGGGGGCACAACCATGGTGCCGAGGGCAATGTCTACATTTCAGAGGAAGAGGAACTGTGTTAGGAAGGTGAAACCAGTTGCGGACACTGACAGTGATGCAGCGTTCCAACAGAGAATGAGGAAGTTCACCGGTCAATGCATGCATGTCTGTGTATGGAAAAGGAAGTTTTATTGAGTTATGACATAACCGTGCATGTTGACACTGTCACTTTGGAACTGGGTGATTTTCACCTCTTATGAGACTTTCATATCTTAGGACTTTTGAGAATTTTTTTTGGTATTTGTTGTATCAGTCGTAAGGATAAAGGGATGTAATTTATATTATGTACTATGTACTAATATATTTATATTATGTACGATGTACTAATGCTACCAGTGCCAGTAATACAAAATACAAATGCTACCAGAGCCGCTAATACTGGCAAAACAAATATTGCTCCAAAATTGCTAAAGTCACAGTTTTTCCAAATTGAGATGTCGACTGCCTGTTCTTTTGTGTTGGCGAAAAAATGTTTTTTCTCCTTTTTTCTCAAAACATTAAAAATGAAAAATAATCCATTCTCTTTAATAATAATTAAAAACAAAAAAAACAAAAAATGAGATAGGCAATTATGTTATGAAAGGCTAACAAATTGCTGACTAGAAAGACCGTTGAACATGCAGTTTCTGTTTCCACCAGTTATACTGGAAAAATGAGCCAGCTGGCCGGATTTCCTTTCACTGATTCATTCAATCTAACATTTGATCACAGTAACGGTCTTCATGTACAACCCCAATTCTGAAATAGTTGGGACAAAGTGTAAATTGTGAATAAAATCAAAACACAATGACTTTCAAATCACACCAGCCAGTATTTTATTCACAATAGAACTGAGATAACATAGCAAATATTGAAACTGAGAAATTTTACAATTTTATCCACATAATAAACTCATTTCAAATGTAATGGCTGCTACAAAAGTTGGGACAGGGGTCTGTTTACCATGGTGTAGCATCCCCTTTTCTTTTTAACATAGAGTGGAGGCGTCTGGGCATTGAGGAAACAAGTTTCTTGAATTTAGCTGCTGGAATTTGATCCAACTCTTGTTTAATACAGGTTTCCAGCTGCTGGAGAGTTTAGGGTCTCCTTTGGCAGACTTTTCTTTAATTATGCGCCAAATGTTCTGAATCAGTGAAAGATCAGGACTGCAGTCAGGCCAGTTCAACAAACGGACTCTTCTACTACAAAGCCATGCTATTTGAAAACATGTAAATGTCCCACACCATATGCACTAATTCATCCCCATACCATCAGAGATGCTGGCTTTTGAACTGAATGCTGATAAGAGGAGGGGTGGTCTTTCTCCTCTTTAGCCCGGAGGACACAACGTCCATGATTTTCAACAAAAATGTCAAATTTGGACTTGTCTGACCACAGGACATTTTGCCACTTTGCTACAGTCCATTTAAAATGAGCCTTGGCCCACAGAACATGGTGGCTCTTCTGGATCATGCTGAACAATGGCCTCCTTTTTGCTTGATAGAGTTTTAGGTGGCATCTGTGAATGGCACGACGGACTGTGTTTGCAAACAGTGGTTTCTTGAAGTATTTAGTAATGTACGTACTATTTAGCCCATTTAGTAATGTCAGTGACAGAATCATGCCGGTGACTGATGCAGTGGCGTCTGAGGGCCTGAAGATCACGGGCATCCAGTAAAGGTCTTTGGCCTTGTCCCTTATGCACAGAGATTTTTCCAGTTTCTCTGAATCTTTTGATGATGTTATACACTGTCGTTGATGAGAGCTTCAAAGCCTTTGCAATTTGACGTTGAGGTACATTGTTTTTAAAGTATTGCACAATTTTTTACACAAGCCTTCACAGGTTGGAGAGCCTCTGGCCATCTTTACTTCTGAGAGACTCAGCCTCTCTAAGACATCCCTTTTATAGCCAATCATGCTAAACACCTGATGCCAGTTAACTTAATTACTTGCTGAATGTTCTTTCAGCTGATTCTATATTAATTGCTTTTTCAGCCCTTTTTTGTCAGTATCAACTTTTTTGAGACCTGTTGCAGCCAATAAATTTGAAATAAGCTCATTTTGTGGATAAAAACGTAAAATGTTTCAGTTTTAACATTTGAAATGTTATCTATGTTCTACTGTAAATAACATATTTGCTCATGTGATCTGAAAGTCATTGCATTTTGATTTTATTCACAATTTACACTTTGTCGCAACTATTTTGGAATTGGGGTTTTAGAAACAGAAAGACGCCTCAAAGATAGTCCTTGGCTTTCATTTGTCTGGTCATGTTAATAAAATGTCAAATGAAAGCTAAAAACAAATCTTATTTGCCACCGCTTGATTTATCTCAGCAGTACGACCAGTTCTACCAATTATCACAGCAATACTACTCAAAACAATATGGCTATGGATACTACCAATAGCAGAACGACCACTGATACCAATATTACATCCATAATTACTGTCAGTTATGCTAGCATTACATCTTATGATGATACATTTTTTACAGTAGATTTAGATAAAATCATGCTCATGATTTTCTCAATCATGAAAGTGATTTAGCTGAGTGGAAAAATTCCTTTATTCATGTATGTTGTTTATTTATTATTTAAATTGATAAAACTTATAGCATTTCAGGTATGTTTGACCCAAATTTAGTTTCACTTTGGCTAAGAAGTGTCAAACTCCAGGTCCTGAGGGCCGCAGTATCTGCCGTTTTTATTTATTTATTGTTTTGTTTCTGCACTTGTTAGTCACCGAGAGGCTGAAGGGTGCACATACCTTGTTCTCAATTATCAGATAATGGGAAGGACCAACAACAAAAGCCTGCAGACACCGAGACCCTCCAGGACTGGAAGTCAACATACCTGTGCTAATCAGTTAGCAGGATGCTAACTCACTCTGAATTTCCTAAGAACAGGATGAAGAATATAAAAAAATAATGAATGGAAAAAATGGAAATGTGAAATTCCCACAACAAATCATGTCCTTATCGTAGTATGTGTGCAGTGCTGTGAAAAAGCGCTTGCACCCTTCCCAATTTTGTCTATTTTTGCTTACTTTTTGTACAAACCTTTCAGTTTATCCATCTAATTTTAATAGAAGACCAAGGTAAAATGAGTTGACACAAAAAGCTGCTATTAAATGATCATGTAATTTATTGAAGGTAAAAAGTTTATCAAAACCTTTACCACCTATGTGAAAAATATAATCAATTATATATCATATAAAACCTAATAACTTTTGGTGCCACCCTTGGGGGCGACTACTGCAATCAAATGTTTACAATAACAGGCAATGAGTCTTTTATATCCCTGTGGAGGAAGTCTGGCCCACTCTTCATTGCAGAATGATTCTAATTCAGCCACATTGGGGGGTTTTTGAGCATGAACTGCTTGTTTAAGGTCATGCCACTGCATCTCATCCAGATTAAAGTCAGAGCCTTGACTCGTCCACTCCAAAACCTTCATTTTGTATCTGTTGAGCCATTCAGGGGTGAACTTGCTTGTGTGCATCAGATCATTGTCCTGTTAAATTATTTAACTACACTTGAGGTTTCGGTCATAGACTGATGGCCGAAGTCGTTATTTGGCAAACGTGAGATGAGCCTTTGTTTCCTTTTTGGTCAGCAGCGATTTCTGTCTTGCAGCTATGCTATAGAAGCCATTTTGCCCAGTCTTTATCTCATGGTGAAGTCATGAATACTGATTTTAACTGAAGCAAGTGAGACCTGAAGTTCTTCAGATGTAAGCATTAGTTCCTTTGTGACCTGAGCTCCTGGATGAATTGTTGATACACCCATGGAAAAATTTAGGTGGGCTGGCCACTCCTGGGAAGGTTCCAGGTTTTCTCTGTTAGTGTATAATGGCTCTCACCACGGTGCGCTAGAGTACCGGAGCCTTTGAAATGGCTTTGTAACCCTCCCCTCTCTAAAGCATCAAAAACTTTGTTTCTCATCTGTTATTGAATTTTTTAGTTTATGCCATCATGTGATGACCTTCGGTTATGTCACATTGCCAGAAAGGTTTCATTTAAGTCATGTTTAGATTCAACGGGGCTGGCAGTAATATTGCTTGGGTGTGTCCATTGAAATTGAACTATATCATCAATTAAATATGGTCAATTACCTCCACCAAGGGGGTTATGTTTTCACCCCTGGTTTTTTGTTTGTCTGTCTGTCTGCCTACCTGTCTGTCTCTATGTCTGTCTGTTAACAGGATAGCTCAAAAAGTTATGAACAATTTGGCACAAAATTTGGTCGGATGATTGGCGATAGTCCAAGGATGAATTGATTCCATTTTTTGAAGTGATACATAACATAGTCTGGATTCTGGATCTGAATTACAATATATCTGTCTAACACCGGTCTGTGTGATATTTCTGATAGTCCAAGCAAGAGTTGATTTAATTTTAGAAGTGATCCGGAACAAAACCTGTGACCAAAAGAGCAAATGTGTGGCATAGCGGAGGTATGCACTCTACCGGGTGCCCTCTTTTTATTTTATTTAGTTACAAAGGGGAAGTTATTTTTTCACAAAGGTCAAGGTTGGGTTGGATAGCTTTTTTTCCGTCAATAAATGAAATCATCCTTTAAAAACTGCATTTTGTCGATAACACGGGTTATCTTTGTCTCATATTAAATTAGTTTGATGATATGAAATATTTACATGTGGCAAATATGAGAAAATGGAAGAAATCGGGGAGGGGGGACAATACTTTTTCACAGTACTGCATTGTGATTTTATTGTAATGAACCATTGCTGTTGGTATTGTTGTTGTTGCTTTGTCCAAATATTATTCTTCAGGCAAAGGCTGTATCTGGCAGCTCAGGTCGGTTATTGGTGTTTACAGCTTACTGTGCATCATTATGTACTTTGCTGATGTGTGTGAGTCTGTGGTAGAGACAGTGAAAGTATGAAGGCCCGAGTGAAAATGCGGAATTGGGAAGTGCACCACAACCTACAGCACAGAGCAGCCAACAGAGGACAAATTGCCAATCAGAACACCCTTTGAATTGATCATCAATCTAACACATAGGTTGCTATTATCATTACTGCAGTATCATAATCTCAGCCATTGGAAAGTAAAGTGCATTATGTACTATGATTTACTGCATTAATATCCGAACAAATCTTATATTTATTGTGTTCATATACCAAAGAAACTCATGAAAGGACGTGATTTTTTTCTGAATTGAAGATAGGATCGGAGGGAACATGTAGAAATACAGGAATAAAGCATTAGAGCCATTTTAGAGCCATTTCATTTGAGCCATGAATGCTTCTGTTCTGTGTGTCCTTTGTCTCTCAATTTTGTTTTAAGTCCAAACTATTGCATGATGAGTTACATCTATCATGGCCAGACCCCACTTGAAAAAGAGAATTTATTTCAGTGGACCCTCTAGGTCACTATCATTATCGACCGAATGAGAATTTATGCAATAATAGTCTTTGCCACTGAAGCGCATGATAACCCATGTGTGCGTGGTTGATTTTTCTTAAATTTTGTGTTGAGAGAGGCCAACGACCAATTTTATGATTGAGTCATCCCTTTTTCATGTCATTAATGACCCTTAGCACCTGCTGAGTTGAACGCATCTACTCAAAATTTCTCATATTTAGATTTTTTAAATCCATATTTTAACCGAACCCAGGTAATGAATTTATTCCCCGGTACGACCCCAGAGTCTCCCAGTCTTCTTAAATATTAAACCAGACTGGAACAAAAGCTGATACAAAAGTATTTGGCTAGACCGTTTATGGTCTATGTGTGGAATTGTGGGCAGTTTTTCGCAGCGATAGTCAGTGCTGTGGTCCGTTATATTCATTCCATTGTGTATCCATGTGGATCTGCTGTCAATGTCTCCTGATGGCTGTTTGTGTCAAATCAGCTTCAAAGCACAACAGCCAATGGGGGAAGTACTCTCATCTGGCTGACCAATTGTGAAACTTCATCATTCACTCTCTCTCTTATTCGGCCATGGATATCCTCTTATGCAGGACAGACTGTGTCAGTCTAGAAAAAACTATTACATATAGTGTTACTATATGCCATATTTTAAGATCTGTTTGGAAATGTTGTATTAGCTCATGGAGCCGGTAGAATAGAGGAGGGCCAGTGTTAGGTGGCATTTTTTTCCCAGATACTCTGTGCAGCGTAATTGAAGTAAAAATCTGCCCATGTTGACTGTTCATGCATTAAATCAAAATGACTGTTGATTGTTTGTGACGCTGATGTCCTGATTACTCACAGGCTTATTTTAAAGATTTTAGGCATCCTCTCCTAAGTCATTGATTGCATCATCACAAAATTTTAAATGTAAAAAAAATAAATATGGTCATGGTGTAGCAAAAGAATGATACTAACTCCAAAAAGTTCTGCCTCAAATGTATTCTTACACCATGGGTAAAATACTAAATTGCCCAGCTCAGTCCAGGAGCCTAAAAAATAGAAAGTCAGTATATGCCAAAGCCAATCTGGGGGGAAAAAAAAAAAATCAAAGAGCCAAGCAGAAATCAAAGACAGGTTCATTAAAGCAGACACAGGGAGCCTGACTGAGAGAGAAAACCAAGGAACAAATGAAATTATGACCAAGAAAACGTAGGAATCAGGAATCCGCACGTTGGGTAAGAGCCTTGAAGAAGGCTTGACAGATGCACTGGAACAGCTCAAACTGAGGGATTATAAAGGGAAGGAAAGGGCATGATTATATGGGGTTCAGGTGTGGGATGCTCAGGCGCATGCAGGGAGGTGAGGCTTCAAATCGTCGAACAGTCAAACACTGCATGAGGGGCGGCGCAGGTGAGGGAGTGAAAAAAGAAAACATGGCGATTGACAGACGCAGAAAAAAGACTAGACTAATACTTGTATGCAGAACGGCTAAAATGAATACAAGCCACTTCGGAAAGGCTATCCTCTGCCCTTAACCTTGACTAAACCGCACGTATTATTTTTTAAGCATTATTACTAACTGATGCAAACCAATTACTATATTTTGAACTATTTTAAAATTTGTTAATCAGTTTATCATAGTAGAAATGCTATATGAACCGCAGATGAGCAGATTATTCAGTATTTTTGGAAGGAACTAATCTTATCATCTATCCAGTTCGTTTTAACACATCAGCACAAGTTTTGCTTAAAAAGGCAAAATGTCGCACGTCAGTTTCCTGTGAAACTATCACTGTCAGTTGGGGTTCGTTTCCGGAGGAGTCAGATTATGGCGATGAGCAAACGTATAATTTCATTGCAAAACACAATGTATCCCTTTGGAGCATTTTTAGAAAAATGCAAATTCTTGTTATGGGAAATGTAAGCACTGGAGGGCTTTCTTATTTGTTAATGTGTTTTGCTAATCAAATTAAAACACTGTACTATGATGCAATTAAATCGAAGAATACTGAATTTTGGGAAAAAGTGAACTTTGTTGTGATTTGTTGGGAAAACACAAAATAACTCGGTCTGCGGGGCGAAAACTGTCCACTGAAGGGAAACACCTTCTCAATGCAGAAATTATGGAATCTTTTTTTTCTGCAGTTTGTGGGATTGAAATCAAGAGCCGCTAAATCAAAACGAGTCGCTAAACAATCAAAGCCGGTTGGCAGTGCAGAATTTCTATCGCTGATGGGCTGGTTGGACATATTGCAGTCATCTGAAAAACAGCCTTGGCGTTTATTGCACTTTGGAATTAAAGCTGACGTTTAAGCATGATGAACACTGGGATATATAGCGTGTTGCCAACGGTTGCATTTGGCATTACTCCCAGCCTGCAAATGATGTCCGTCTTTTTCACGATAAAAATATTCAGCTCACTTCCAAGTTAACCCCTTTCTGCAGATGTAGACGCCGGCGTCCGTAAATTCCAAAATTTAATTCCTAAACAATTCTGTAATTGAATTTCCAAATGTCTTGCTTCACTTGAATAATTTTCAAAAAACTCTGTGTCACAAATCCTGAGTTCTAAAGCTTAAATAGGCTCATGCACAACAGGAAAAATTGGCAAAATTTTGTATTCTGCGCAAAGCCGTAAACCCTTGAAGGTGTAAGATAACAAATACGGTACTAGAATTTTCTTTTCCCCCCTCATTGGCTTTATGGGCTGCATACAGTATTTTGTGCAGCCCTTGTGAAACCTTATTTCGTTTATTGGTATGTTTATACGTAGCTCAATAATGTTTGCTAATTATTTTGTTCAGCAGCTAAAGAGGCTCAAAACAGAATATAGATATTAATGGTTCTTGCTCATTGGGTAAATAATAGGATATTTTGTAGGCTATTAATGCAAAATGCCTGATAAAATGTGATGATCGTGTAATGATGAATTAATAACTATTGTGGAAGTGATTAAGGCGTTTCTCTGCTCTTTATTTTCCGAAGTGTTCTTGTCTGTTCCTAATTTTAATATATATCCTACTCAAAATTTGATAGGGATCATAGGATTTTTTTTGTGAAATGACGTACAAATTTGGTGACTGTCACTGATGAACTATATATTGGATAAATGACATGCAGTCACACACAAAACACCTTTGCAAGGCTTTCACGAACACTTCATGGTTTCACCTCTGACATGTAAAGTGAAAACAGACAGTGTTCGTTTGATGCTTCATTACCACAGATAACGTCACTAACGGGTATGGCCTCCCCTAGCTTGAATGACGGCTTGACAGCGTCGGGTCATACTGTCAATCAGAACCCGGATGCTTGCAATTGGAATGTTGTTCCATTCTTCAACAAGGGCATTTCCGAGCTCTTCTAGAGTTGTGGGATGTGCCCTCCGACCAGAAAAGGCAACTTGCAGCATGTTCCACACATGCTCGATAGGGTTTAGGTCCAGCGAACGCGCGGGCCAGTCCATGCGGACAATTGTCTCTGCTCTAGGAATTGAGTCACCACCCTAGCATGATGGGTGTTATCACCCATCAAGATGAAATCAGGGCCAACAGCACCAGCGTTTGGTCTTACGTACACATTGATCTCATCCCTGTACCGTACCCCTGTCATCGTCCCTCTCCCCATGACATGCAGGTCCGTTCTGCCGTTCCTGCTTATTCCTCCCCTGACCATAATTGATACGCCACCGTAACGGTCGTGTTCGTTGATGTAGGCATCATTAAATCGCTCACGTTGTCTTTGCCACACCCGTTGCCTCCTGTCAGTAAAGTCCAAGCAATATGGGGACTCATCAGTAAAGAGAACTGGAGCCCAATCGTGTGTCCATGTGACATGATCATGAGTCCAATCCAAACGGTCACGCCTATGATGCACAGTCAGTGGGATTCGAACACATGGCCTTTCTGAGTTGAGGCCGGCAGTTCGAAGACGATTTCGTATCGTCTGAGTGGATACCCTAACCCCCGAGGCGTTATGAATGTCATTTCGTAGGGTGGTGGCTGTCCAGAATGGATGACGTCGTGCCTGAAGTGTGAGAAAGTGGTCTTGTCGTTGTGTAGTTGATCTCTGATGACCACCCCCATGACTGTGTGCTGCTGTACCAAACGTTTGCTGCCGGTTCCACACTCTGTTCACAACGCTTTGGCTGACGTTAAGTGCATTAGCAACGTGACGTTGTGAGAAGCCAGAGTCAAGCATTCCGATGCATCTTCTCAATTGGTCTGAAGTCAATCGACGTTGAAGAGACATTGTTATTGATAAATATAATGCAAAAAATTTGGGAACTTCCAAATTTTCACCAACAAGCAACACACACGTCTGAGTTGAAATGGTGACGTGTCAGTCAAAGCCAAAATGTGAGGCTGCAGGCTCATTTAATGTCATGAAATGCACGTGCAAATGTGTTTTGTGTCTGACTGCATGTCATTTATCCAATATATTGCTCATCAGTGGCAGTTACCAAATTTGTATGTCATTTCACAAAAAAAAAAATCAAATTTTGAGGAGTATATATTATGATGAAGACATTTCACCTGATGTTAGCTCATTTATTTGTGGGGGTACTGCATTTGTACACACTGTGACGAACCGGAGGGCCAGATAAGATTTAACGATTGTATGACAAAGCAGGAGCACGGTGGACCATACTATATGTTTGGAGTCTCGGGGTTCCCAGTGCACATTAATGTATGCACTTACGTGAGGGAAGCAAAATTTCTAGCCGCAAATGAATGTAATCATAACTAGAAGAGCACTCAGAGAGCGCAGAACCTCCGCCGCCAGGGGGCAGCAAAGCCAAAAGCACGACAATTGGAACTCTGGTCCATTGGAAAGACTTGAAATCTTGAACTTTGGAGTATATCTCAGCAGTACTTTGGCCTAGATATGCAAAATTTAATCACCTCTTCCTTGACTTAATACCCACCTACCCTGAAAATTTCATAAAAATCCGGCCATTGGTTTTTGAGTTATCTTGTACACAAACAAACAAATCAACAAACAAACCAACAAACAAACGGCACCAAAAACATAAACCTCCTTGGCGGAGGTTAATTAACTATCTCCCATCAGCAGGGTCAAGAAAAAGGTGTTCTGGCATGACATGTGCCAGGAGGACAACAAAATAACAGTCAGGGAAGGAACTGGAGCAAATTTAAATCTTCAATCACAAGGCAGTTCACGCCAGTTCACTTCAATTCACTAATTCTGTGGCACAGGCATACATTCCGCATTAGATTCTATGAGCACTGGCCAACAAGACAGCAGAATTTATGTCCAAGATGTGTGTTTTCTAACTAATGACAACTACCAATGAATTAGCATACATGTTTAATTTTTGGTTACAAATGACAAGTTCAATAGCTGAACTTTATTTTCTCAGTCTTGATGAATACTGAAAGACCAGGGGCCTCATTTATAAATGGTGCGGAGGCACAAAAAAAGATGCGTACGTCACTTTCTTTGCAGATTTCTGGTTTATAAAAAACAAACTTGACATTACAAAAGGGGAAATCATTAAGGTTGTGCACAATGTCAAAAAAATTCCAAGTCCATCCTCATTAAATCAATGAAAATTCCATGCAGTTTATTTTACTCATAGGTTTATAAATAAGGTTATTTTCCACAAAAAGTCATTTTTATTTTTTTGTGCGTAAGTATTATTTAGGTATGAAATCCGTGCAAATGTTATAAATAAGGCCCCAGATCAGTACAGGTACTATCATCTGTCTCTGTACTGTCATTTGTTCCCAGCGATACTTTGGCTGTTGAAGTAATCAACAGAAGCCAAAGACAGTCTTCAGCATGGAATACAAAAGTGTGAGGTGGTGCTGTGTCATTTTTGAGGAAGATTTCTCATGAATTTCAGATTTACCACGTGCACTTTTTCTTGCTTTTGATAATTTATAAGGTATATTAACAGCTAAAATACACTCCATTGACATTTATTGAGCAGCTGAAATATTCCATCCATGAAGCGCAGTCCTATGATTACATTTGAGTCCATGAAAGAGCAGTGGTATCCTATACATTTCTGGGACCTACTACTCATGTGGCTGGTGTATTATTAGCTTAGAGCTGAATATGCATCAGAGCCAGCAAAAAAAGAAATTTAAATTTGTGAATAAAAATCAAGGTTCACTGGGGTAAAAGAAACCCTTTATTTTGCAATTCAGGAATAATTATTTGATGGGATACTCTATTAAAAGGCAGGGAGGCCAGATCTTTTTTCGGAGCGCAAATACTGTTAGGCGAGCAAGGAGAAGAGGAAGTGTATGTGCCACAAGGCTGGCCTTTGTGTACATGCAGGCCTATCCTGACACTTACACTCTCATTGTAACACTGTTCAGTGAGGATGCGATATGCAAAACTAAGAAATGAAACGTGTCCAAATTCTAATTCTAAAAAGAGGAATTCTCCTCAGCAGCAGGAAACCTCAGGAATATGAATAAATAAAGCTGTTCATTCATGGCGCCTGTTGGGGGCAGGGTAAAGCAAGAAAAATGACGCTGAATCAAAACCTAAGTTGTGCCAACGTTTACCATCTCTGAGCTGTAGTTTCCTATGATAATGTGCAGGTAATGCCACCAGTATGGTGAAGGGTAAGACTTTGTAATGTCGTGGGCGTAACTGGCCATAGTGCCGTAGCATCAACATTGTGTGTCGTGCTGCAGTGACAGTTCACTTCTGGAAAAGGCTTCTGGAAGCGAAACCACTGTTTCATTTCTATTATTAGGGTTTCTATTCTGAAATGTGATGGGGCAGAAATGTGTTTCTCCACAATTCCCCTATTCAAATCCTCTCTTTAGGACAGCTTGCACAAGCTTGCTGTCATCTCGAGCACTGTGACCACTTTTCTGGTGTAGTGCAGCGGCATTTGAGTTGTATGTTGATTGTTTGGTTGTGTTGATGGTATGTGCAGCTTTGCAGTGTACTTGTGTGAATGAGAAGTGCCAGCGGTGTCGTACTCTTGTGTGTGTGGTGTAGTAAGTGTTGTGTAAGACATGGAGGCGTAGGACGCATCATGGTTAGCTCAGTGTGCGCTCAGGCACTTAGGTCTGCTAATTCACTTTCTACCATGGCGCTCTCTCTCTCTCTCTCTCTCTCTCTCTCATGAAGTTCCACATTTTCCAGCCAGTCATACATTCTTCAATGCATGCATGCAGTAACAGGATTTTTTTAAGATGGTCTAATGTTCAAATTTTTGAAAATGAATGCTTTTGTAAGTTCTAATATTTTGTGCATTCTGTAAAGAATTCCGTCTCGTCATCTCCTCTCATTCTTTTTCTCTTTCAGGCAAGGACAGCCATCTTCATTTAAAGAGGAATTAGAAACTGCAAGACATCGCCTCAGTTTCAAAGGGACTTAATGCCGTTTTCATGCTCATCTTCCGGGCAGAGGCTTAATTTGAATGAGAAATAACTGGAATTGGAGCAATTTTGAATTCATAAAGCTTTATGAACATACTTTTTCTTTTTAAATTTATGTCTTACGGATGAGCAATCTGGTGCACTGAAGAACAAAGTGACCGATAGCCATATATAGTATTGTTTGAAGAGCAGTATGCTATAAAGAGCAGCTCAAATCTTGAATGTGTGTGTGTTTGTGTATGCGTGAGTGTGTGCATGCGTGTGTCTGTATGAAATGTGAGAAGAGAGAGTTGAACAGCACAGTCTCATGAGGAAATAGCACCTCTGCTGTGCATGAACTGCACTCGGTCAAACACGTGGAAGGGCAGAAAATTGTGCGCATTGTCAGAAGGCGGCAGCTATCTCAGGTAACCGCCTGATATTTCGGAACAGCCGCTCGACACAGCACTCAGCAGTGAAAGGTTTTACTTGGATTCAGACGGTGCCCCTGGTGGTGAGACAATGTCATCGCATGGAAAGCTGAAGAAAGAGAAAGGGAGTCTTGCGGAGTATGAGACCCAGATTAAAGGTACTAATATGTGTACTCACTGCTCATATTTGGTGTCTACTCTGTATTTGTGTGTGTGTGTGTGGGTTTGCGTGGGTGGGTGGAGGAGGGGAAGTCTGTTCAAACTGTACTTGCTGTGAAGTCTACCTCCATGTTTGCATTTGTGCCTTGATGTACTTATTTGGTTTCTGTATAGATAAATGATGATGTCTCCACAGTGTGAATGTGTGGACATGTCATATGTTTCTGCATAGTATTGTGCGCGCGTGTGGGTGCGTGTCTGTGTGTGTGGTATCAGGTGTATAAGTGTGTGTGAAAAGTATTCGTCATGAGTTCTCCTCTCATCCACCCTGACATGAGCCTGCAGCGATATGTATCGTTCTGAGAAAGGGGGATGAGGGAGAGAGAGAGGAGGAGGAAAGAAAAGAGTTTTACATGCTGTGTGTTTTATCATTCTACATATGACATGGAAACACATTCCTGTTACTGTCAAAGGGAAGATTTTGCAGTGAAGCTCATTGCCAAAATGGCAATGCTCATAGACAAAATGGCTTCACGTTATTTAGATTATTGGGTGGCCACCACCGGACATTAGTATAGCTGTTCAGAGGATGAGTCCCTGAGCGTGTAACAGCTCTTGTCTCCTCACTGAGCATGTGCAGTGGTGAGCCCCTCGCTGAGAATCTACCGTATTTACCTCCACACTGAGCGTATACAGATATTGTGAATGATTGCTTCACTGAGCATGTGCAGTAGTTACTCTCTCACTGAGCATGTGCAGTAATGTTGGCCTTGTCATATTTGGGCAGTTGTGACTGCCTCCCTGAGCACACGGTGACTGTCTCACTGAGCATGTGCATTAATGTCTGCCATAATGAGCGTGTGCAGTAGTGACTGCCTGACTGATCTTTTGCTAACTGGCTGGTTCCTCGCCTCCCCCCCCCCCTTTATAGAGGTGCGCAATCAGCTCTCAGAACAGCTGAAGGTCCTGGATGTGCAGCTAGAGCACAAAGTACAGCAGCTGCAAGATGTGACTGACTACCTGCGCAGACGCGGTGAGATCGAGGGAGAATACTCTCGGGCGCTAGAGAAACTGAGCGAGCGCTTCACCACCAAAGTTAAGAAGTAAGCACCCTCACACTTTACCGCTATAATTAAACGGTAACCAGTACTCCCTATATCAAGCGCTATCACTGAAGAAGCCTCAGGACAGCAAAAAATAGGTACATATTATCCTATCTTTAAAATAATGTTATACGGTGCTACCATCTCTGTGTCTGAAACATTGTTTCTGTTCAGATTGAGAAAATCTTGATTTTTCCATTCAGCAGAGATTAAGGTGATGTCACTGAGTGGCATTTGTTACATTTTGAGGGTGATTTATTTATGGAGAAACTGTAAAGACAATGCAACCCCAAATCATGAAAAGTTGGGATAGTTTGTTAAAATTAAAACCAAAATCAGTGATGTGCAAATTACCCCTGACCAGTATTATGTTGAAAACAATACAACACTCTTTTGCTACATATTTTAAGAAATGTTTGGACAGCAATGTATTCACCACTTGGTAATGTCGCTATTACTTTTCATGACACTCAATAAAATTTAGGGACAACAAACACCAAGTGAATTAATGTCTCAGGTGTAATTTTGTCTCATGCTTTCTGCAAACAAGTCTTAAGGGGTGTAACAGCACAAGGTCTTTGATGTCGCATTTCGCGTTTCAAAATGTGCCACAGTTTCTCCAATGGGGACAAGTCTGGACTGCAGGCGGGCTAATCCAGCACCCACGCCCTCTTCTTCCGCAGCCATGGCTTTGTAATGTGCGCAGGATGCAAATTAGCATTGTCTTACTGAAATGTGCATAAACGATCCTAGAAAATATGTTGTCTTGAAGGAAATATATGTATTTTGCTCCAAAATCTCAGTGTACTTTTCAGCATTAAAGCTGAAAGTTGCTCTTGCCAAGGGCGCTGACAAAACCCCATGCCATTACAGAGCAAGGCTTTTGGAACTGTTCCTGGTAACAGCGTCGATTATTCTTTTGTTCGTTGGTCCAGAACACACATTATCGACTTCTTCTTAAAAAAAAAAACAAACAAACAAAATAATGCTTTGTCTAACCCCAGTACACATTTCTGCAATGTTTTGGTCCATCGCTGATGTCTTCAAGCCCAGAAAGGTCAACAGAGCTTCTGGACACTGTTAACAAGAGGCTTCCTTTTTGCACTGTAAAACTTGTACTTGGATTAGAAGATGTTACTATGCACTATTGTGCTTGACAGAGATCTGCCCAACTAATCCTGAGCCAATATGGTTGTATCACTTATAGATAAATGATGGTTATTTATGACATGTCATCTGCGTGATCGGAGATCAGGAGTATTCAGCTTAGGCTTGCGCCCATGTCCTTTGCGCTCAGAAATTCCTTCAGATTCCTTGAATTTTTTGATGACATGCTGCACTTTCAGGGGCAAAATATCCAAATCTTTCCTATCGTTTTTGCGGAATATTTTCCAAACCTTTAAAGGATTTTCTCATGTATTTGTGGGTAAATTAGTGATCCTTTGCTCATCTTTGTTTCTGACAGACCAGGCCTTTCCAGCATACTGCTTTGTACTAACTCACGATTTCAATCACCCTCTGACATAAGCCGTTTACATCATTCACTATTTTTTAACTGTTTACCAGTACTTAGCTGCTCCGATCCCAACTTTTTTTCGGAAGTGTCGTAGGCCAGAGTTTCAGGAATGGAGGAATATTTCCAAATAAAATGAAGTTGACCTGACAAAACATTAACTGTCTTGTTTTCATACTCTCTGCAATTAAAGCTAAGTCAACGTAAATTTAGAAATCACTGTTTTGTTTAGTTTTTTTTTTGTTATGTGCGTTTTCCATACTGTCCCAACTCCTTTTGAGTTGGAGTTGTTAAAAAATCAAGCTTGCTGGTGTTGTGTTGCGGGTGATGAAAGGTGTGCGTTTCCATGGTGACAGGAAGGAGCAGAGCGAGCAGACTGTGGCTCAGTGCTGGTCAGTTCTACTGTCTCAGACTCGACAGGAGAGCCGAGACCATGGGGCGATGAGCGAGTTCTGCGGTAATAACCTGACTCAGCGGCTCTCTCACTGCATTGAGGACACGCACCGGCTGGCCAAACGAGTGAGTCTGTTCCAAATCCCTGTTCTGGACCTTTCTTACCTTCTTACTCCTGTCTGTCTGTCCCAAGAATGATTTCTAGATTTCTCCATTACACACAGTTGGAGTCCATCAACACAAAAATACATTTGTTTGCATTTGATTTTGCTCTAGTCAATTTAATTAAGCACTCAGCTGTGTGACATTTATACCTCATATATGGTTTTAGTGCTTCACAAAACAGGAATGTGGGCTTACAATGTTTATCTTTCACATTTTCGCCAATTATTTTCTGAAATGCACTCTGTGACATTCATAGATACATGTATATCTGGTTGAAAAAAATAAAATTTGAGCATATTTTATTTTGCACAATTTAATTAATTAAATATGCTTCTCTCTTCTGTTGCAGAGTAAGGAAGTGGGGCTTCAGATGCAGGATGAACTTCTTAAGGTGACCTCAGAACTACAGCTGGTGAGTCACCCTCACTTCATACACATTCACTGAGCACAGCTTAACGCTACGGTTGTCAGTCTGTGCTTATCTGCTGCGGTGACATCACACTTTGAACAACCTGCACTCACTTCCTTTTCTCTTCGGTCTGTGTGTGCCTGCTTGTCCAGGCCCTGAAGACCTATCACCAGTACCACAATGAGTACCTATCCGCGGAGGGAAAGCTCAAAGAAGCCACACGATTGGAGGAGCGAAAAACTGGCAAAGCCACTGACCAGGGAATCATTAGCCAATCAGCAGGCCAGAAGCGGAGCTCTGTGAAGAAAATAGACAGGCTGATGGAAAAGGTATAGATCATTTTTATGTCCAATCATATTAGTTACAATAAAGTAGTGTTATTTTTTTCATGCAGTCAAACACAAGCTGCATCTACACTGGTGACCATTCTCATCCAAACAAACAGAAGGTAAAGCAGTGTTTTTACCCCCAGTGTCTTTTTATGAGTCTTAGCCGTGGTGAGCTGGAGGAACATGCTGTCCTGGCTCTGTTCCAGTGTGTGGATGGACCCAATCTGGGCTGTGCAGAATGCGGCCGGCAGGCCTGCTGGGTGAATTCACTGTGGCATCAGTCAGGGAAGGAGGAATTCAATGAGTGGGACTTAAGAGCTGAATACTAAGCGCACTCCTCTGAACAGAGATGTAGCTGATAATGGCTCATGTTTCTGGAGAGAATGTATGATCGTCTGTTCTCCGACAACATGGGGGATGCTGCAATGAGGCAAAATGTGCATGAGTGCTCCAAACTGTGGAGTATTCAACAGCTGAAGCAGCAGGTCTGAGAGTTCCACGTACGATAAAAGTGTGTACATGTGTGTGTGTGTATGTATACAGAGGCAGGGGAAAGTCCAGGAGACACAGTTGAAGTGCACCAAAGCTCGAAATGACTACCTGCTGAGTTTGTCTGCTGCCAACGCCTCCATGAACAAGTACTACTTGCAGGACATCTGCACTCTCATCGATGTAAGTATCCGTGCGCGGGGTGGTTTCCTGTCTATCTGTGCTTCTCTCTGTACTCCGTCTATCTCACTTTGCCATCTTTTATCTTTTTTTCTTGTCCATGTACATCCCCATGGGCAAAATACCCTGTCTGCTGCATTTTGGATACGAGCCATCGAGAGCAAGGGTAGCTGACCAAAGTTTACGGCACAAGCACTCTCTTATTGAGCCAATATATTTTCTTTGTCTTGATCCTTTATTAGATTTTGGCCTCAGAAGAGTCACAAACGTCTAACAGCTCAGTATCTCAAACTGTAGAAGTCTCATGTGGGGCTTTAGTGCCCTCAGTCTCTCTCCACTCTAATGATTCTCTGCAGATTCAGCCTCAGGGGGTACAGCTGTGTGTATTGGGCTTCAGCGCCAGTTTGTCATTAAAATCTTTAAGGCATAACAAGTAAAAATGTGATGTTTTCATGTACAGTATATCATGGGTTGTCTCAGAGTAGGGGAAATGGCATAAAATACTGCAATTAAAAATGTTACAGTTTCAGATTAAATGTCAGATTAGCCTTGAAAATGGACTGTTATGGGGGATAGTATTTGTTAGGCCTGAGGAGGGAGAGCGTTTCCATGGAGATGGGAGCGGTTGAAAAGGCGTGCTGGAAACTTAACATTCAGTTTCTGGCGTAAGTGAAAGATGAAAAGGCAAAAATGTCAGGTCTTTGAGAAGATGACTGGTTTTGGGCTTAAGTTCAATAGCTAAAGAAACAGCATTCAACTCGATAATTGAGAACTATTAATATAGTTATTGTCGAGGTTTCTGAAATAGTTGGTACGAAGTGTAAATTGTGCATAAAATCAAAATGCAATGACTTTCAGATCACATGAGCCAATATGTTATTTACAATAGAAAATAGATAACATTTCAAATGTTTAAATTGAGTCATTTTAGATTTTTATCCACAAAATGAGCTCATTTCAAATTTTCTGCCTGCAACAGGTCTCAAAAAAGTTGGGACACAGCAAAAAAGGCTGAAAATGCAATTAATATATTAGGGAATCAGCTGAAAGAACATTTAGCAAGTAATTAAGTTAACTGGTATCAGTTGTGTAACATGATTAGCTATGAAAGGGATGTCTTAGAGAGGCTGAGTCTCTCAGTAGTAAATATGGCCAGAGGGTCTCCAACTTGTGAAGACTTGCGTAAAAAAATTGTGGAATACTTTAAAAACAATGTTCCTCAACTTCAAATTGCAAAGGCTTTGAAGGTCTCATCATCGACAGTGCATAACATCATCAAAATATTCAGATACTGGAAAAAATACCTGTGTGTAAGGGACGAGGCCAAAGACCTTTACTGGATGCCCGTGATCTTCGGGCCCTCAGCCGCCACTGCATCACTCACCAGCATGATTCTGTCATTGACATTACTAAATGGGCCCAGGAATACTTCAAGAAACCACTGTCAGCAAACTCAGTTCGTCGTGCCATGAACAGATGCCACCTAAAACTCTATCATGCAAAAACAAAGCCATTGTTGAGCATGATCCAGTAGCGCCGCCGTGTTCTGTGGGCCAAGGCTCATTTAAAATGGACTGTAGCAAAGTGGAAAAGTGTCCTGTGGTCAGACGAGTCCAAATTTGACATTCTTTTTGGAAGTCATGGGTGTTGTGTCTTCCAGGCAAAAGAGGAGAAACACCACCCATCCTGTTATCAGCGTTCAGTTCAAAAGCCAGCATCTCTGATGCATTAGTGTATATGGTGTGGGACACTGGCTTGTTTTAAGAAGTATCATTAAGGCTGAGAGGTATATAAAGGTTTTAAAGTAACATACGCTCCCCTCCTGACAACATCTATTCCAGGGAAGGCCTTGTGTATTTCAGCAAACAATGCAAAATCACATACTGCAGCTATTACAACAGCATGGCTTCATAGTAGAAGAGTCCATGTGCTAAACTGGCCTGCCGGCAGTCCTGATCTTTCACCGATTGAGAACATTTGGCGCATAATTAAACAAAAAATCTGTCAAAGGAGACCTAAAACTCTCCTGCAGCTGGAAACCTGTATTATACAAGAATGGGGTCAAATTCCAATGGCTAAACTCAAGAAACTTGTCTCCTCAATGCCCAGGCGCCTCCACTCTGTGTTAAAAAGAAGAGGGGATGCTACACCATGGTAAACAGGCCCCTGTCTAAACTTTATTGAGACCTGTAGCAGCCATCAAATTTGAAATGAGCTCATTTTGTGGATGAAATTGTAATTTCTCAGTGTCAACATTTTCTATGTTATCTCTGTTCTATTGTGAATAAAATACTGGCTGGTGTGATTTGAAAGTCATTGCGTTTTGATTTTATTCACAATTTACAATTGTCCCAACTATTTTGGAATTGGGGTTGTACATTTATTTAATATTTAATTGTACACAGAAAAGGGGAAAATATGCTGGAGCAATATTTTTGGGCAATATGGACTACATCTGGGCAGTGAATGACTGACTGACTGACAATATTTTGCCTGATTTCAGACCTCAGAATAGTGCTTGATGAGTGTGGCAGTGAGACAGTCGAGGGCTGGCAATCCCATAACACCTTGCTGGCGTTTCAGATTTCTAGTCGGGCTCTGAGGGAATGCTTAATTTTTCAGTTAACATGATTTAAAATAGATGTGGAATCTGGTATATTTTTCTGGCAAAGAAATACAATTAATTTGCGTGTGCAATATGCCAATTATATAAATATGTCTTATTGAGCCACAAAAGGTCGTGCTGAATATCTCTTTGCTCAACAGTAAATCGTCACGACTGTGATTCATTCCATCTGACTTTAAAAAATGCTTTTGGCCGAGCATTATCGAAAGAAAATTTAGCATATAATAATATTAGTCACTAACAACAAATCTACGCAGTCACAGACTGTGAACTGTGCGATTATTGTCAACATAATATGTATGCCCTCTAACTATGCTGCCAGAAAGAATACACACTCATTTTTATTTCTGAACTGGGCAATTCGAAATATCAAAAAATAATATGGGTTTCTTTTGATTCATGAATTGGACTGACTTTAAAAAAATCCTTCACTTTCAGATGCGCATGTACAGCCCATGTAGGCTATTCTGAGTTTTGTAACTGCGGACAACGCTTACATCCAAAACGGCATCCGATCTTGTGGCAGTCCTACGTATTTGCGGGTACCCGACTCACTGCGGAACATGATTCACATCAGTGGCGTAGCCAGCGGGGGTGCTGAGACACGTCCCTTTTTGACTGCAATTAGTAGTTCTAAATCATTTTCCTTTATTGATACGTGTTCCAATTATCGTAATTGGCAACCGAAGACACGGTTTCTCTCCATATGTGATCTAACAGCGATTAAATCATGGGCTAAATTCAGTACAGTAGCGGAACAAGAACAGAGAATTGGGTTGCACAAAACGTCTGTCTAAAACAATTATTGGTCCCGACGTCTTAACTAATCGGGGACGGTGAGAACAAGCCGCACCTGTTAACTGTGGAGTGCTCTCGGAGAGAACCTTCTGTTAAATATGAAAATGACTGAGAACAGGTCAGAATTAATAATTGTTTTAAACGGAAGTTTTGCGCAACCCAATTCTTTGTTCTTGTTCCGGAACTGTACTGAATTTAGCCCATGATTTCATCACTGTTAGATCGTATATGGAGAGAAACCGTGTCTTGGGTTGCCAATTTCGATAATTGGGAAATGCATCAATAAAGGAAAATGATTGAGAACTACTAATTGCAGTCAAAAAGGGACGTGTCTCAGCACCCCCGCTGGCTACGCCACTGATTCACATCCCGAAAAGCATGATATTTTTATTTACTCCACTGTGTGCTACATTGTTCGCAGTGTGGGGTTCCAGTCCGCCTGCAGCCTATTTCTGTTCCAGTGAAAATTGCATAATTCTGTGTTTTTCCTCTTCTGTGGCTTGTGCTGTTAAACGGCCACCGGTCATAGAAGCAGTTTATAATTATTTCAAAAGACTTCAGAGTAGAAGCATGTACATCAAGGAGTGCTCCTAACTGAGTAGCTGCAGTATGATTAATGATTAAAATATCCATGGTTTGAAAGCTGAATGCTTTGTAGAAAATTTCTGTAAATCATGGTTGTCAATAGATCCCATGCTGAAGAAAACAGTATAAAAACAGGTTTAAATTCTCTGTGAGGCTGTTTGCTGAAGAAGTCTGTTGCCATGACAATGGTCTTCTGATAGCCGTCTGCGGTTCATGGCTCTTACAGTGCACGGACCTGGGTTACCATCTCACACTGACACGAGTGATGCGCGGCTTTTTGTCCAGCCGTCAACGGATCCAGGAGAACCTAAAGAATGGTATGCAGCACCTGGAAAGTGCCGTAACCGGGCTGGACCAGAATCAAGACCGGGACGCGCTACTTCAGGCACACAATGCAACATTCTGCCTGCCCTTCCGCTTTCAGTACCAGCCTCATGAGGGTGACGAGGTAACTGTCAGTCATCGTGCACATTGAGTCAGTCACTTCATTCAGTCACTATCACACCTGAGAAGTATTCCTGCTCTTTCTTTCAACATCACTGTTTTAATCCTGTAAACCCTGAACCATGAAATAATAGCCATAAAATTCTACATTTATGAAATTCAAATACTGTATTTATTGGGCCTTTAAATAAAATGTAGAAAAATTCTAAAAAAAAAATAATCAGCATATATGCAATTCATTTTGTATCATATTTGATATTTTTATTCAGAAAGGTAAAGTTTCACAAACTGGTCTCAATGCAGCAGAATGGCCACTTTGAAAGTATCTTGTATTCCAGTTATAACCAATTAATGAAATTCGAAGACTGTTTAGGGACTCCAGTATGCAGATATATTCAAATATAATGATCAAAAATAACACGTTGATACTGCATGCAAAAAAACTGCATGGTTTTTTTTTTTGCTCAAAGCTGCATGGGATTATCATAAAAAGAGCTTGTCTGTTCGGGGGAGACTTGTCGGTATAGGTAATCCATTTTGATTTTGATACCTTGTATTCAGAAGTCAAAGGACCCCTGTGAAAATGGCGATGATGCTTTTTCTATCGTCAAAATTTTTGCCTCAATTTGGAGCAATACTTGGACCCTTTCCCTACAAGTTAGTATGACATGGGTGCAGCCAATGGGTGCCCTGGGTTTTTTAGTTTTACTGGATCCCACTACCTTTGCCCAAGCTTAAGAAATGAGCCTGATAAATGCAGTAATGCTGAGTGAGATCGCTGGTGCTTCTGGGGATCTCTTTGGGATAAATATCTTTAGAATCACATTTCATACATACATTTTCAACAACTATTACAATATTACTATTAAATAAGCAACAAAATGTGTATTTATAAGTTGCTTCATTCCAGTGTATTTGTAAGTCGCTTCATTCCATTAAATATCCAAATTGAAATATTTGTAACAATATATAAGTTATTCTTCCTGTATTTTTGTCAAAATTAGCAAAGATTTCCGCAAAAAAAAACCTGAAGGTTGGTGAATGGGCCCAGCCATCTTTGAGTTTGTATTCTGTAGACTTCTACTGCCTGCAGTGCATAGATGGTTCACCAAGGGGCAGATGGCACCTATCAGATTGCATACATTTTGAGGAAAGTATTGATCATAGGGATGACATCGAGGTCACCAAAAGTTGTGCATCAGATATGAAACAAATGGTATCTCAGGGTCACTCACTCAGGGTCACTCACCACACATACGGCAGTTTTTCCATGGGAATAAAAGTCAAATTATCCATATTGCAAACTAATTTTTTTAGCTGTAAGTCAAATGATTCTAAGTGCAAATTTAAAACAGACGGTGAGCAGTGGTTGAATGCACATGAATATCTAAGATTTTTTTGTCTTTTATGAGCCTGATCGACAGGCGCGCGCACACACGTGTGTGTGTATGTGTGTGTGCGTGCGTGCATATGTTTTTACATGCGTTCTCTGCCTGGGAGTTATCATTTGCAGTGTATTCTGTATGGCATACAATATGTGCCAGGGAAATGCTGTGACACATGGTAATGTGTTATACTCGGTATGGGTGTGTCTGTTTGTGCGTGCGATGTGTTTGTGTATGTTTGCGTGTATGTGTGTGTGTGTGTGTGTGTGCATGCGTGCCTGTAATTTCCAGGAGTGTGAGGTCAGTGCAGGATGCCAGGTGAGATATGAGCTGGAGACACGATTCCAGCAGTTGCAGTCCAGACTGGCAGCCATCACCCTGGAGACTGAGGAGGTATTTACTCATCTAATCGTCGGTCCCAAGTAACTACAATGCGGGATCAATAACACTTAGGCAAGTGCAGTGTGTACGAGCTGTGAACGCAGAACAGTGGTGGCTGGTGAACTGGAAATTGACGAAGCACAGAGTATTCCTTGAAAATAATGATTGATCTTCACCGGTTTTCAATCAATTATTTAAATTGACATTACATGAACTCCGAAAACACTCAGAACCATCAGGTGTTGCCAGTACTCCTCGTTGAGGTAAGGCGAGAACTTGATCCATTTTAAATAGTTTTCCTCGATTTATTGTCACGACCCTTGTGTGAATTCCCTTTGTGTCTCCTCCCATCCAGTAGCCTGTGTGTCTTGGAGATATATTTATTTTCTCCTGTGATTGGTGTGGTGTTTGGCGTGCCTGTCCTGCCAGGTGTTATGCATTTGTGTTCCCCATTTCCTTATATATTGCATTTGACCTTTTCCATATATATAAATGAAAATTACTGTTCGAATTTTGGAAATTTGATATTTTGGGCTCGCAAATTTGAGATCTTATTTATCCCATGCATGTCAGCATTGTATTATCTAGAAAATTAAAGCAAAAAGCATTCTAGTCAGTGGTACATTCACGTCAATAGGATGAATTAGCTAGCTATCATGCTAACGCTTTTTGTTATTAAATTAGTAAATTGAAATTTCTACAAAAACAGTAACTATTAACCACCGTAGCATATCTGCTACACAAAGTGAAAGGGTTAACAGCCTGGACACCCTGTTGGTTTTGTTTCTTATTGCCAAATGAACAGTTGAGAATAACTTGAATGGTCTGTCACTTTAATTTTTTCATTCGCATTATTACCCAATGTAGCAGATCTGCTACATTTTGGAAAGGTGGATCTAAGGGTCAATTTTTATTTATTTATTTATTTAAAAAAAAAAATTTTTTTTTTTTTTACTATTTTTCCAAATATTGGCCCATAATCAACATATTTGCTTAGGGAAATTATTTTACTCAGTTAAAAAGGTACTTGGTTAACAGAGGGTTAATTGCAAAAAGGGCTAGTATGCTAACTACCAATTTATTCATCCCAATGAGTGGAATAAACCTCAAACTAGAAACAAACACTAGTGAAGGTTTCAGGTCCCCTGCAGGAGGAATGGTAACATTACAGTGTTTGCCAATGGAAGGAATCTTACCAATGGCGACTCGTGAAAGCTATATTACGCGTGCGTCATGCCAAACCTGTATCTCACGGGTTGTATCACACGGATTTTTCATCACTCATGGGATGAATATATATATATATATTTTATTAAGCTGTTGGATTGTCACAAGCTGTATGCCCTTTAAACAACCAGTCAGTTTTCCCAGTCTAGAGTTTATCACCCACGGATATTATTTCTAACCTTTAATGATGGCGTACTAAAAAGTACTCTTCCTAATCTTATTGATAGCAACAAGCTCCCAAACCTTTCTGTCAATCTCCTGAATTGGGAAAGCATTCCTTTTAATCACTCTTCAGTATGTTCCTCTGCCCTTTTTATTAGGAACACCTCCAAAGCTTTGTGTGGTCATGGGGATTGGGACTGCATTCCAGCTAAACTCAGCAGTCCAGCCATCTGACAATATGGCTCTGGCGAGAGTGCTCCTCATCTGGCCTCTGCCCTGGGACACTACTGGCCAGGCATGGGCACAGCGTACACCCCTGGTCCTCATATCATACCCTACGAGGTCCGCGGACCGCTGGTTTTCCACCCCCTTTACCTGGGAGTCAGGTGTTAACACAGTCTGGCCATTCAGAGGCACTAACTGTTCATTTACTTGCCTGGGATAACAGAAAACCTGGGCTGGATTTAGATTCGAGGTCCAGATTTGAGGACCCCTGCCCTGCACTCAAGCCTCCTCCATCGGAACTTTGCCATTCTGCTCTGGGCTCTGTCCCTCAGTCATTCCAAATTACTATCCGTAAACATTAATATTGGATTGTACTCAATCTCTGCATCTAGTTGATTGTTTGAATCCTGACAATTTACAAGTTTTCCGATAATAAGACAGCCATCAACATTCAAACACACAGCTTCCGTCTCGATCCAATTAAAAAGTCATTGTTTTATTCATTCCATTATTTATTCCAAGAAATACTAACTACGACATTAACTTTTGTGTTTGCTTTTAGCATATCCTGCCCCATCCAATCTTAGCTTCATTTTGTTTGATTACAACAAGGAAAGTGAAAATTTGCAATTATTTTTTACAGCTGCAAACTAATGATTGATATGAAATGTTGTGTCAAAATGATGCATTTTCTTCATCATGTTACTTTAAGGAGGAAAAATGGCCACACTAAATAATGTTGACTGTTTTTGAAGTTTAGATAATGTCAATTTAAATTAATGATTGAAAACGGGCCAATACCAACCTTAAGTTTCAAGGGATGTTCTTCACCAAGTTCAGCTCACCAGCCGCCATTGATGCAAAATCAGCAGGCTCTACTGGAGACAGGCACGATGTTTGCCGTTTATAATCTTCATAGTTGATGTTCTTTTGCAACTATGGCCTTCATCAATGCCAAACTCAGTGCAGTTCCCGCCCTGCTCACAAGAATCACCTGCTTTTTATTCTTCTTCTCGTGTGGTTTTCTTTGGAGCGAGACGACATTTTAACCATTTTCTTGGAGATGCAGTGAAAATTCAGCCTGATAATGCCCTTTTATGGTTGTCCTACCCCACTCACAGGTTAGTAAAACCTTGCGAGCCACTCATGCTGCCCTCCTGGATAACATTGCTGATGATGACTGCAACCCCGCCCCAGAACACCCAACCAGTCAATCGCAGGAGGGTGACGCCCCAAGCAGCAAGCTGAGCGTGCACAAACGGCGCTCAAATCAGCAGGAGACAGAGGGATACTACTTTACTGTGAGGACTCACGACTCAAAACAAGCAAAACATGACAAAGAAATGAATAAACTTTATACAACAAAGATCACAGTGCTCTGGGGACTAGAGTGGAGTCCTGGAGCATTTTCCCCCCTTTATTTCATCTGAGAGGTTAAGCCGAACTATTACTTTTAACTGAAATAACTTGTGGAGTTGGGAACGAGGGGATTGTTAAGCTGATTATACTATCTCTAGAAAATTAATAAATGGCCACTTTTTGTTAATTTGGTTTTGAAACAATGGCTAACACCGCTATTTCTTCAAAAAGCACTACATGATCTTTAGTTTATTGTTTTATTTGTACTAATTACATGTGTAATACAACCCCAATTCCAAAATAGTTTGGAAAACGTGTAAATTGTGGATAAAATCAAAATGTAATGACTTTCAGATCACATGAGCCAATATGTTATTTACAATAGAACATAGAAAACATGTCAAATGTTGAAACAGACATTTTTCATTTTTCAAACACAGAAACCGTGGTCATACAAAAATGGGTCGAAAAAGACAAAAACAATACAAAAAGGGGAATGGTAACAATCGCAGCCGGATAACCCAGTAGAAGAGAAACAATACTCAATGGCATACAAGGCGCTCTGCACAAAGAAATATTGATCAACATTCTGACAAGGAGCTGGCTGTGAAAAGACTGCTTAAATAGACGAGAGGGAAGTCACATCCCAAATAGCAAGCTCCTACGCTCCGGATCTGCCCCGGATCAGCTGGAGCCGGGGCAGATCCGCGGCAGATCCGGAGCGGAGAAGCTTGCTATCTGGGATGCTATGCAGGAATCAGGTGCAAATGAATCAGACTAATTACAACGGAAGAATCACATGAGGGAAACCCTAACCACGAAAATTGGTGAAAGCCAAGACACAGACGGGAATCACACAAACAGCCTATGACATTTAAACAGCTCCGGTCAAGGAGTTCTAAGTGCACAGACAACAAGCACAGGCGAATGATTAAGCACGTGCGAGAGATCTCGCTGAAACTCAGGAGAGGACAGAAACAGCTGAACGAGAGGTGGAGATTAGAACAGGGCAATTGCTGAGAGGGAATTAGTCTAAATTAGTAGCGATGCAACTTTACAGATTTAAGTAGAGTGCTCGTTAGTAAGTTAGTTATCTATATACATGGATTAGTGTGTTAGTAGACTATGATACAAAATACAAATGTTAGTCTCGTCAGTAATCAGAGCTGAAAGACGAAGGAAGTAAACGAAAATTGAAGGAATATTTTAAACACCGGAATTCATTTAAATCACCCGAAGTCAGTGAGCACACAGACAGGGACGATGGACTGAACCAACTAGATCACAAGACAGGGGAGACAAGTGCAATGGAACTGAAACATGGAATGAACTAAAGACCTGAGTATTACAATAACCAAAAAAGAATAAATAAAAGACAAAATCATGAACACAGAACATGAACATAAACATGACAACAAGGCAGAATCACAACAGAAAAGACCGACAAAGGAGACCCAAAACTCTCCAGCAGCTGGAAGCCTGTATCAAACAAGAGTGGGATCAAATTCCAATGGCTAAACTCAAAAAACTTGTCTCCTCAATGCCCAAATGCCTCCACTTTGCGCAAAAAAAGAAGGGATGCTACGTCATGGTAAACAGGCCCCTGTCCCAACTTTTTTGAGACCTGTAGCAGCCATCAAATTTGAAGTGAGCTCATTTTGTGTTTAAAACTGTAAAAATTTCTAAGTGTCAACATTTTCTATGTTATCTCTGTTTTATTGTGAAAAAAATACTGGCTGGTGTGATTTGAAAGTCACTGCTTTTCGATTTTATTCACAATTTACACTTTGTCCCAACTATTTCAGAATTGGGGTTGTACATCTGTTATACATTGTCTGTTAAAAGTGTGGGAACACTTACAAAGTTTCATTTGTTTTGACCCAGTACTTCAGAACATTTTGAAAATTTGCTATCTCAAATAAGTACCCAACTGAGGAATGGTCAATTAGCGAGCATCAGAGGTGCACATGCCAGGGGTCAGAGAGTATAACTCCTGCATGTTTTACTTCCCGCCATGAACTCAGCCAACTGATTTTACTTTTTAGTTCAACTTCCTGCTGAAAGTTGTTCTGTTTTGCAAATCCTTGTAGTTAAAACAAAAACCTGTGGAGGAATTTCATTTTCTGAACATGGATTGTCCATCTCTGACAAACATGTCCATACCTGACTCATGTTGGCATCACTGAAATGCACTGACGACTAGTAGCTCTTGTCTAGGTTTGATACGGTAACACACAGTACTAATCCAAACTGACTGGATCCCTCCCACATCCCTGAGCAGCACGTAGCCAATCGCGCGCTGCTCTCATGCAGCTGCTGGCTAAAGTGGGCACTAGCATGGCCAGATTTAATCCAGCATTCTCATGGTCACTCTCACCGCAGTCAGTGCCTTTGCTAAGTGAGCCAAATAGCTATATATGTTACAGGCAAACTGTGTAATCAGGCATTTAGTGAAATGCGAGGGTTTAAATTCTGTCATTTCATGAAATGCCTAAAGATTTCAGGCATTTCATGGAATGACTGATTCAAAAGTTTAGGCATGATACACAGGATACAGGACACATGGATACACATGTATACATGATACATGTTGCCTGTAACATATATATACATATTTGAGAAAAATGTATATAAAATTATGTTAATTAATTATTATTAATTATGTTCTTGTCCACAGAAATTTAAGAGACGGGGCACATTATACCCAAGTGGTCACCCCACCAATGAGTTTTTTCTTTTTCACAGAAAGTGAAGGATCACCTCAGTGGCAGCTCTCTCATCTCAAAGCTGCAGGCCAAACACGACCTGCTGAAAGAGGCCATAACCAAAGGTAAATCACATGCGTAGCACATATTACTTCTGTACAGCACTACTGCATCACTGTAGTACAGCTCTGCAATAGGCACTAGCACTTTGTATCACTTCAGCAAACAACACCTTACCAAGCTATTTTAATGTCAAAAGGTGTTCTCATATGAGTAATGCATTATATATATATATATATATATATATTTTTTATTATAATTTATATACCCCAAAATAGAGTTTTGGGGTATTATTTTTTCGCCCTGACTGCTGCGTCTGCTACCGCAGAGATGAAGTTTTAGCACCATAACTGCATCACTTTTTAAAGTAGGTTATCCATTCTTGGCAGGTAGTTAAATATCACAAAGAGGAAGAACTGATCAAATTTCAGCAAACTTTTTGACAGCACAATTTGCCACAAGGGGACGCTTTGCATGAAAATGTTACAACGTTGTACATTTTTTTCCCATTAACTGCCACAGTTTTTAAAGCTGATGATCCATTCATGGCATGTAGTTAGATGTTATAGAGAGGAAGGTCTGATTAAATTTTGGAGTTTTTGATGACACAATTTGCCACCAGGGGAGCACTTAGCATGAAAATTTTACATTTTTGGCTGAGAACTGCAACTGTTTTTGAAGTTGATTGTCCATCCTTGGCAGGCAGTTATTGCAGAGAGGAAGCACTAATTACATTTTGGCGAATTTCTGGTGACACAATTTGCAACCAGGGGTCGCTTTGTGTGATAATTATACATTTTTGGCTGATAGTTAGATATCATTGATAGGAAGCACTGATTAAATTATGGCAAATTTCTGATGGCATCTAATTTACCACCTGAGGGTGCTTTGAGTGAAATTTTTACATCTTTGGCCATAACTTAACAAATAATAGTCAGATTTACTAGTAATTTTACCTAATATGTAGATCTAATTGAAAGTTTATCATTATTAGCGGCACAAACTGATAGTGGTGCAGGGGATTGGGGCATTTCAGGGATATTCCTTTGCTCTCGGGGGGTGACAGCGTAGCCCTTGTCATTATTATTATATTTCATTGAATTGAGGAGATATATTAGTTGGTTGTCTATAATATGGACCTTGTGTCTTTTTACGATAGTTACCAGTCTATTTCAAACCTTTTTAACACTCAAGTGACGGAGCTATTTTATCGACTAAAATGACTGAGTGGGGTCATTTGTGATCCCACTATATTTTACACAGGACTGCCTTTATATAAATGTTTTCTTTTTGTTTCCTCCAAACATATACTGCTCCCTGTTTTTAAAACAGATGTTTTGAAATATTCTAATGGAATTAGCTATGGTTCCACGTCATTTTGAATGCAAAAAAGAGCTAAAAATACACACTGTAAGAACAATATTACTGTTATTTAGACAATCCTTGTCTAAATCTTCCAAAGCAAATCTTTTCTTTTGTTTCAACAACACTAGATAAAAAATGCATCATGAAATAAAAGTAAATTTAAATAAAACATGCATTACAGTATGTTAGGATTATAATAACATCAAAGCATAGGTCGACTAGCAAGTAGCTAGTATGCTAATACTTTAATTAACAACAAATGCCAATGAAACCATTACAGTCAGAGCATTATTTTCATTCTTTGTTATTACCATGCCACTGTTTCAAACAAAAACTACACAAACATCTTGTGTGTTGATATGTGAAAAAATCTTGCTGTAAACAACCACGGTATTAAGATAGCTGAAATATCTGAAAATTGTTACGGCCAAAATGAGATTTCTAGTAATCAATAAAGTGCTGTAAAGCCATAGTAAATCAGAGAAGCACCACTATATATCTCAAGCACAATCTTCACACACAACTTGTTTGTGGCTATGTTCTGGGCATGCTGGCTTATTGCAGGTTCCACATGCACGTGACACTTTCCTGTCAGTATTGCCTGGGCACAACGAGCTGCGTTTGCATTTGACAGGTACTTCAGTAGCTCCAGACAGTTCTGCAGGGGGAGCAGGTCCAAAACCAGCACTTGCCATTGCTCTCTGAAAGACTGACTGGAGGCTTGAAATCTAAGACCTTCTCTCTACATGTGGCTTGACTAGTTCATACCCAAGCTCTCCGTGGAAGATACGATACCTGTGGGTGTCTTCTGAAGATTTCCAATCAGGAATGTTTCCAAGCCAGATGATGTAGGGAGCAATTTTGACAATATTCCTGCAATATCTGCCAAGCTGGAGAATATGACCATTGACCATCTGTCAATCTTATGTCAAGGGGTGTGCATTGTTGCCAAGTGGTCAAGGTTTTCCACCCTGCTCTTGATGTTGTTATAATACAAGATGATGTCTGGCTTGTGCTGCTCATCACTAACACCGTTGTCATTGTGCATGGTTGAGAATGCCAATACTGCTTATGAGACAAGAGTTAGCTGGTCACGGAATCCAAACATTGAGCTTTGCTCTTCTCTCCTGTTGTAAACTTTCATTTCATCTGGGATATGTGGTTTATTTGACCTGATAGTCCTTGAAAAAGAAATGCTATCATTCAAGAGTTTTTCAGCTAGGAGGACTGAGGTAAAAAAAAAAAAATGTTTGCAGTGACATTTCTTTCACCTCTGCACCAGGGGGACGTGAGATCTTTGACAACTCTCACCCCTTGGCCAACCTCTCACTTTTCACCTGGTTTTCTATCTTGGTACACTACTCCTTTCAAGGGGTAGCATGTATTGGCCTCGCAATTCCACCAGATCTTTATGCCATACTTGGCATCGGGGATGTATTTCCTAAAACTTCACCCGCGGCTGACAGCTACCAGCTGTTCATCTATACAAAGATCAGCACCAGGGATGTAGTTTTTGGGTAATTAGGCTACCAACATTATCCAAATATCCCGGAAAGCAGCAAGTTTGTTGATTGCCTGCCTGTTTACTCTGGTTGCTCAGAGTGAATCGTGTGAATCTTGTTCTGGACATGGCGGCTGTGAATATTAGTCTTTCATCTATTTGAGCCCAAAGGCATGCTTGTGGCTCATGGTTGCTTTTGTACAACCACGCAATAATGCAAGGCCCAACAACTGCATTGAAGACAGTACCATCAACTGGTTTTCTTTCTTCTCTTTGGTTCTCATGGTGATTCTCATTCCACTCTCTGATCTTTTGTCCAGCTTCTCTGTTGGTTTCTAGAGCAATGAGATCTACCATCTCTGATGCAAGAAAGAATGAAAATGCTGATGTTACATCAAGCCTCGTTTGTTTTGCCCGGTGGATTCCGGATGATGTCCTGCTCTCTATGGTGACCTGCAGGAGGAGGACTTCTCTCCCAGGCTGTTCCATTTCTGCTTCTGTATGGCTATCCTGATCAGCAGGGTCATTATTTCCCACAAACTGATTATCTGTTTGGGCTGCGGGCGGCAGATCTTGGCTGCAAACTCTTCCGCAGGCTCGTCCATGTGCTTGTCCATGAGCTCTAGCTCCAGCCACGCCTCCCCCTGCTCCTGTCGCAGGTGTAACTCACTGACCTGCCTGAGGTGCCCCAGGTATGGGATGGATCTCACGGTCAAATTCTACATCAGAATGGTCTGATGTCTCAGAGATATGATCATCATTGTCTGATGCCGACCAATCTCCATTAGTTGAGCCATTTTATTGTCACTTTGGGCGTCAAATATCCGCCTTAAAGCATACATACATACACTTACATACTCTTGGGTTGAATTCAGAAAAGCTCATTTTTTTAACCACTCCACAGGTTTCATGTTAAAAAACATCATTTTGGCAAGTCAAGGAGGACATCTACTTTGTGCAAAACACAAGTACGGCAAGTTTTCCAGTAATTGTTCACAGCAGATTATTTCACTTTTAATGACCTATATCTCCATTCCAGTGGATTAGAAGTTTGCATATACGAAGTTGACTGTGCCTTTCAACAACTTCCAACAACAAATTCCAGAAAATGATGTCATGGCTTCAGAAGCTTCTACTAGGCTAATTGATGTCAGTTGAGTCAATTGGAGGTATACCACTTGAAGAATTTTTAGGCCTACCTTCAAAATCTGCATTTCTTTGCTTGACATCACTAGAGAACTCAAAGTCAGCCAAGACCTCAGAGCAAAAATTGTGGACCTCCACAAGTCTAGAGCAAGTTTGGGAACAATTACGAATGCTTATTATTATTTGTTTGTACAAACAATAGTATGCAAGTGTAAAAACAATGGGACCATACAGCCATCAAGGAGTTCATGAAGGAAGCGCATTCTGTCTCCAAGAGTTGAATGTCTTTGGCGCTAAAAGTGCCAATCAATCCCAGAATAACAGCAAAGTACCTTGCAAAGATGCAGGAGGAAATTGGTTCAAAATTATCTTTACACGTATTAAAACGAATCCTGTATCGACATAACCTGACAAGCTTCTCGGCAGGGAAGAAGCCTATGCTCCAAACCTTCCATAAAAAGTCAAACAGTGGTGTGCAACTGCAAATTCAGACAAAGATCTTAATGTTTGAAAAAATTATGAAACACAAATTTGAACTGTTTGTCCATAATGACCGTTGTTATGTTTTGAAGAAAAAGGAGGATGCTTGCAAGCCAAGGAACACCATCCAAATTGTGAAACACGGAGTGGCAGCATCAAATTGCATGGACTGCTGCACTTCGCAAAATAGATGGCATCAGGAGGAGGGATAATTATTCAGTATATTGAAGCAATATCTTGAGACATCAGCCAGGAAGTTCAAGCTTGGTCACAAACGGTTCTTCCGAATGGACAATGAACCCAAGCATACTTCAAAAGTAGTGGTAAAATGGTTAGTGGACGGCAAAATTAAGGCATTGGAGTGGTCATCCCGAAGCCTTGACCTTAGTCTCAATTAAATTTTGCGGGCAGAACTGAAAAAGCATGTGTGAGCATGGAAACCCACAAATCTGTCTCAGTTACATTAGTTTGGTCAGGAGGAATGGGTCAGAATTCCAGCAACTTCTTCTGAGAAGTTTCTAAAAGGCAAGCTAAAGTGTTTGACCCAATTAAGTTAAACAATCCAAAGGCAATGCAACCACATACTACATGTATGTGAACCTTTGATCCACTAGGAATGCGATGAAAGAATAAATGCTGAAATCTATCACTCTCTCTACTATTTGTCAGACATAAAACATTCTTAAAATAAAGTAGTGATTCATACTGACCGAAGACAGGGAATGTTTACTTGAATTAAATATCAGGAATTGTGAAAAACTGAGTTAAAATAAATTTTGCCAAGCTGTAAGTAAACTTCTGGCCTCAACTGTAAATCTTGCTACTCCAGGTCTGCCAACCATCGTTCTGTGCATGTTCTGTGAGATTAGAAGTGGGAAATTACAATGCAATGTAAGCCTTTAATGTTTAAGAAAAAACTACACGTCATTCCAGGGTCATGTATGTCCCTGCACAAGTTTCTTTTATGCTTTCCACGCCAAAACACCGATGCCTGCAAAAAACTATCAACTGGTGTCAGACAAGTAGACTGACAAATTCATGGAAGGAAACGTTCTTACGATTAAAATATAGAAACGGCAAACAGAATTATATCGCTGGGGTTGTAAATGACCCCATGAGGTTAAAGTAAATATGACTATGAAACATGTTGCATGAATTCAGGCAATAATTTTTTAAATATATTCAAGACTTAATAAAGATTATTATCTCTCTTTTCTGTGCTACATCCTTTACAGCTGAAGCGGTTGAAAGTGACCCCTCCAGGTAAATGAATATTCCTTTTACACATGTGAACACTTTCCTCTATCTCTCTTTCTCCTTGTTAGCCTGGCCCACATCCTTTGATGGTACAGTATGGAATGGATCTGATTGGCCAGCATTCCACAGCTGTTTGGTAATGGCCTGTACTGAGTAGTGCCATTGAGAGGTGCAGCTCGGTCTGACTGAACATCAGCCTCCTGTTTATTGACAGAGTTACTACACACACTCCTATATATTCCCAGAACACACTGGAAAAGCTTGGTGTGTGTATTTGAGCGTGTGTGTCTGATTTTGTGTGTGTGTGTGTTTGGGTGTGTGCGAGCACATGCATACAGTGGGTTCTGGAATGATTGGCACCCCAGGCTTTGAAAACTAGAGGTTCGGGTGAAACTGAAAACTCAACTGGACGGCCACCCTGCCACTCCCATTAGGGATTGGGATACAAAGCTGAAACAAAATACCAAACAATCTACTTTATGTGCCAGAGAGAGGTTCCAGATAGTTCATGTTGGTGTCAATGGGTAAAGGAATTTCAAAGGTCATGAAAGAGCCAATTTTCAGGAATTGTCAAATCTCATCTATTATATACAAAAGCGTCTTCTATACAAATTGCAGACTAAGTTTCAGCTCTTCATCCGTAATAGAAGTATCTAAAATGGACGACTTTAATTTTAAAATGTAATCATCCTACCTTGTCCGCTGTACTGGTGCGGGGCTGAAATGCAATCCGAAAGTAGTTAATGTGCTAAAGGTGTTAAATTTGATCAATATTTTTTGCAGGCCACATTGTTTTTGGATGGTAGACGACGACAACAGACGACCGAGTTTAGATCATCTTAATAACTGAGCTGGTTAATGACTAGTTGAGTTACTAATAATTAAGAATATTGTTATAGAGATAAAATTCCAAGATGTGAAACAAATGGTGGCATATTAACTGATCAAATTCAAGACTGTGTTGAATCAATATTCTGTTAATTAGGTTTTGGAATGTAGGTGTCGAAGTTCTTTCCAAATGTTTTTTCCTCAAACCAAACACAAAAATAACACCCAACAGGTTTTATTTATTTAAATTGGCTTCATCTGAATTTTTTTTTTTTTTTTGTGAACACATTTCAACAATTAGAAGCCAAGTGATTCTTTAATTTTGAAAGTTGCAATTTTTCCTCTTTTTATGCCATAAGTTATTTGTAAGGTACAAGTATAATCTGAATATGGAGCTGCTTAAGGCATGTATAGCTATTTCGCACATAATGTGGCTTATAAGAATAAATAATCCCTATAATCATGACTAGAGTATTGAAAAAAAATTAGCAAAAATTTTATTGAAGAAAATTAGAAACTCATTAAATCAATTTTCAATTTCTCAATGTATGTGTACTTTAATGGACGGGATTGCAAACTGGCTTGCTAACGTAGTCATGTATCCACTCAGTTTCAGCGTCCACTCAACTAGAATTGAGTGGGCTTTGGGAGTGTGCTGAGATGATTTGTTACGATCAGTGATGTTTGTGGAAAGAGAATGAAATTGGAACATTAGTTGATACTTACATTCTTGATGACCAGTGAGTAGCTGAAACACCGAAGATGCAATTACACTCGAGCCGATCCCAGATGTGATGGGAGCCCTTCACAATTAAACTCATGACTGTGGTGATATGATTGCTGTGACAGTCTGAAAACAAGTGTTTCATTATGATGGATATTCAGTCTATGTTTGTATACACTACTCTGTTGCACCATTGACAGGATTAAGTTTTTTTTTTAGTTTTATAAACAACTACAAAGACAAATAAATCTCAGTCTTGGGAAGTAACATGATTTCAATCCAACAATGTTCAATTATTATGTAAATATTTAGGGATTTATGATATATAATGGCTTGAGACTTTATTTTGCATGCCGCTGGTTTGGTTTCAAGCTAAATCATTTTACCTTTGCATGACAGTTGGTAAGAGGGTGTGAGTGCCTAGCAACCACCTGTTTTTAACTGAAGTTTAAGATATAGGCTTTAAGAAAACTTATAAAAAAATTTTAAATAAAAAAAAATGTTAATTTTTAAAATTTGAGGGTTTTTTTTGCTTGTTTGAGACAATTAAATTGGGTCTGGTCTGAAAACAACACATTACAATTCTTTTTCTCCAAATAAATCTTCGAGTTAAAACTTATTTAACTTATGTGCAAAGATGTGCGCTGTTTAGGCTACATAGAAACCAAGCTAGACATTTACAAGTCTGATTTGCACAGCCGTTAATTGTGTGCCTGGCGTTAGAACTTAAATAACGTTAGATCGCTAGTTAGCTTGTGAGATATAGGTCGCTTTTTTGCCTACATTAACATACATGATTGTAACGTTCACTAATATGCCTCATACCATCATTTAATGAAATTGGGATGTGTGTTTTAATTGCCTGATATTGTTAAGCTTCATAATAAATGTTCATAACATATAACAGTTGTGAACTTGAATTTAAAAATCAAATCAAATCTATTTGGATACAAAATGGAAAAATATGTCTATAAACATGGCTTTTATCTATGAAAATTATGGAGGCACCTTGCTTAGCATCATTAAAAAAAAAAAATCTTATTAGGATAATCTTTGTATAAAAATGGCAGTATATGCACTCAGATTATCGCAAAAAAAAAAAAAAAACTTCAAGCTGCCGCACTATTCACGCTTAGTTGTACATCATATATGTGTCCTTACCAACTCTCACATGACACCTATGCCCTTGTGCTGTATAAACCTTCTCATTGAATATAATTTTTGTTTCAAAAACATTTTAATTGACTATAGTGCTGGTCACTGTAAGATTTTGGGGTGACAGATCAAGGTCAAGGAAAATATCATGTTTTGATTTAAAACTTCTTTTTTTAATTAAGGTAGACACACCAAACCAATGCTATTTTGTTCCTCTGAGGAAACCCGTTTGTAACAGTAACGAATAACATCAAATCTAACATACATCAACACAAATACTTCAAAATGACATTGTAAAATGTTGCCTAGTTGTCTTTCTATGAACAACTTTGCATTTAATAATTTCCCTGATATGTTTAATATTTCCCACCATTTGTGGATCTTCTAATGATGATCACCAGATTTATGAGGGTCTATGACCATCTGTCTCTTTTGAACTGCGAGTTCTTTTGTGTGGAGCTGGATGTCAAAGGGATTTTAATGTGTGTTACTTCATTTTTATACCCTACTGAAAGAGAAAGTGATGTAATGACACAATATAGTTTCTTAAAATTTAGATGAACTTTAAATTGATATTCACTCCGAGTTACAATGTTGTTGATTTTATTTACAATAATCTCTTTAGGTCCCATTCATTCTTAAGCTGGAATTTGGAGAGAAGTGATTTTTCTGCTAAATAATAAAGAAGTAAATAATTAAGTTGTTTCCATTGGAACATAAATTAAGCACACATTTGTCACATATTGGCATTTGAGTTTATCTCTGTAATTCTGCCATTCATTTTTTAAAATAGCTCCTAAGTGTTTTCAGTTGCGGGTGCCAATAGTTCTGGAGCCTACTGTTTATGTACGTATGTGTTTGTGAAACTGTGTCAGTCTACACTTTTTTATATTCTCAGAACACACACCAGCGAGTCAGTTTGTATGTGCGTGTGTGCTGGTTTGTACGTGTGCATTGAGTTGCCGTGCACAACTCTGGTATATTCCCTGAACAAACTCCAACAGGTTGGAGTGTGTGGTGTTTGTCTGTGAGTGTGTGCGTGAGTATGAACAATTACAGCTCACACTCCTGTATATTCCCACAACACATTCCAGCAGGTTGGTGCCTGCGTATGTGTTTGTAGGTCTGTTTCTATGAGCGTGTAATTGTGCACAGTTACAGCACATACTCCAGAATATTCCCAGAACACACTCCAGCTGGTTTGTGTGTGTATGAGTGTGTGTGTGTGTGTGTGTGTGTGTGTGTGTGTGTGCGTGTGTGTGTGTGTGTGTGTGTGTGAGCCCACCTGTGCCTGTGTGTTGAGGTGCATACAGAGTTAAAACACATACTCCAGAACATTCCCAGAACACTCTTCAGCTGGTCAGTGTGTGTATGTTTGTGTGAGCCCAGCTGTGTGTGTGTGTTGAGGTGCATACAGAGTTACAGCACACACTCCTGTATATTCCCAGAACACACTCCAGCAGGTCGATGCGTGTGAGGAAGTCTCGGCCCTGTTCCCAGTACATCCACAAACTCTTCACTGGAGACATGCTCTCATTCATCCAGGTACCGGCCTAAACCTGGCCCAAACCCGGCCCACGCTGGCTTTAACTGCTGCTGATGCTGCTGTCTACCTCACACTGTCCTCTGTGTTTGTCTGTGCTCTCGACCTCATCTTCTTCACCTCCACAGGTGTGGCTCTGCCTCCTGCTGCCCTCTTATCGGTCAGTGATGTGTGAATCATGAGTGTGTGGCAGTGCAGCAGAGTCTGACAAGATGGTGTTTAACCAGCCTTTATGTTACCCAGGAAGGGAGGGGTTTATTTGCTCGGTCATCATGCAGGATTCCCTGCAGTGGGCAGCTAGGTACCTGCAGCCTGCCCCATGGAAGTGGTGTCGACTGAATGCAGGATTATGAAGTGAACACAAACACTGGCTGTTCTGCTCTCTCTGAAAATAAAGGAGGATGTAGCAGTGGTGAATCTAGCCTTGGACCTTCTATCCTAACTCCTTTACGGCGCTTTTCCACTGCATGATACAGGCTCTACTTGACTCTACTCAGATTGGGAACCAGGTACTTGTTTTCCGGAGGATAGCACCTGCTCAATTATAGGATCGATCATGGAAAGTGCCGTGATGTCGTCTTCAGAGCTACACAAAACAAAACATCAAATCAATGACATAAACACAGGAACAACAGAGCAAAGATATACAACGTAAAATCCAAAAAAAAAATTTTTTTTTTTTGACGCAAAGGAGTGTGTCAAAGAGCTGGTGTCGTTGATTCTCGGAAAGGCCGTTTATCCATTTTGGCTTAATTCCACATTTCTGGCTGGTACCTGACTCACTTGCATTCGACTGCTAATTGTTTGCGAATTGCCATGTGTTTGACAATTAAGCGTTTGCTACTTCCTTTATTTGTTAAGGCATGATAATGTGACCTAACATAATATAATTGCTGTGCCTGAAAGTTGCTAATTTGTTTTGTCACCTCAAAACATTTATTTCTTGTTAAAATAGCTCATGAGAAGGCTAGCTAGCTTGTTGGTTTGAATTTGTATTCACCCTACATGAGTCACATCTAAGCTGGGTATCGTCTCAATTTTATCAATTCCGGATCTGATTCCGAGTCTGCTTATCGAATCCGGTTCTTATCGAATCCGGCTCCAATTCCAGTTTTTTTTTTTTTTTTTTTCATTTCATGAACAAAAATTAGCCTCGTTTTTCTTTGCGTATTCAGGCAGTATTAAATCATTATAAACTGTGACAGCTGTTTCCTTCAGATATAAAAATATTTCCATGGATATTTCTGAATAGCAGACCGCTGTTATGTATAACAGAGCATTGCCTTGCTATGCACGCAGTTCGCAGCAAACCCAAGAAAGGCCGCATCTCTATCAGTGTTTCACTGTCGTGCCCCGCAGTGTACTGGGAATACTTAATTGCACGCAGATCTGATCTCTCCAAGTTTTTCGAAAGATTGTCTTCATTAAGGGAGATGAAGGGCCAGAACTACTCGAGTTTTATTATCACGATATACGTTCCCAGTGGTTCTATTTATCATTGCATAAGCGGTGGCCTGATCAGGTCACGACAGAGCATATAAGATGCTGTTTATCACATAACTCAATTTTTTACTTGAAAACCAATGTAATTTCCGTAAGCACCAGAATAGTAATGCTATCATTCTACACTGCGGTGAAGCTATGACTTTTGCGTTTGAACTTGAAATGGTTTGTATTGATCACTTTCACATCATGAGTAGGGCTATGAGAAAAGTGCTACAGTTAAGTGATAAGGAACATAAGGAACAAATGCCAAATTACGGGTTTCTTCCACTGTCAACCGAGTGGCTGGCTAACGTTGACTCACTAGCTAACCAACTGATGTTACAAAATGCTTGTGGAAAGGTACCGCGAGCACAATAGCTAAGTATTGTCTACTTCGTTATGAGAGTGCCACTTAGCTTGCCTGCCACAGTGCTAAGCAGCACCGATTCAACCAACATTACACTTCGTATTGTTTGGCTCTCAGTCAATTACATTTCTGCAAAAGTGACATGTATGTAAGGTAATATCACAAATATGTCAGAAGTTGGGCTATGGAAGAACTGCCATAGTTTCGTAATGAAGAAAAATTTGGAACACATGCCAAGACACAGTTCTCTTCCGCAGGCAAGCCATTGCAAACATTATGTAAACAAAGCCGGCAATCCAGTTGCACATCTCAACCCTCTAATTGGACAAAAATGACTATTCATTACCTAAATATTATGAGTGGCTCGCAGCACACCAACATAAGTGTTTCCTCTTGTTATGATGACGGGCTGCGTAACAAATCACATGACATTAGGTCGGTGTTGTGGTTGCAGGTCCTGCCAAATCTATTCTCCCTGTAGTTCATTTCGGACCGTCATTTAAATAATAAGTTTGGAACCGATAAGCAGGTTGGAAATGCACGTGTCCTAACGAATCCACGGTTCTTGAAAAATTGGATACCCAGCCCTAACTGCACTGTAATGTATTGTGTCAGCTTGTCCTGCGTTGCTAGAATAACTACTCCTTCTGACCAATCAGTAGTCTGCACCGCATGGACCACGCAGTTTAGTATTAGCTCAGCTTGCTTGGGACCTTGGCCGAAGTGATACTAAAAAGTACTTGGTATCAGGTACAATGCTCAAAAATACTGAGTAGAGTTGAATTGAGTAAAGCCGTACTTTGCAGTGGAATACCAGCATGAGTGAATTAGTGCCATAAGGAGCACAGAGGCCTTTGTGGGACAGGGGTGTTTGCACACCTGTGTGAAGGGCTTGCACTCCTCTTTGGGGAGGGGATTTGCAAACATGGGATCTTTTCGGGACCTCAGAGCACACAGGCTTGGGTGGACACTGTGAAGCTGCCAGATTACATTCCCTTTCTTTACTGAAAATGGCTGCCTTACAGTACTAAGTCCTGCTGATTTCATGGATGATGCTCCTCAGAGCTCTGCAGTGAAGTCATTGGCTCCTATTCGGATTCCCGCTCTGCTGGAATGTTCCGGTAACAACATGCTGTCAAACAGCGGAACCATCTGCCCAGCGCCACTCCCTTCACTAACCACAATGCTGCTCTAACCTACTCCTTGGCTTGCCAAATGCTCCTGCCTCTCTCTCTCCCTTTCTCTCTCTTGGCAAGGTGTGGCGCGCTGTGCTGCCCCCTGTTTCATATGGAACCACAGCTATAAGTAGAAACCCTGTCCTCTTCCAAGCTTGTGAGGCCAATCACATTTCATTTCAGTGACTAGCAGATGGAATGCATGTATTCTATATGGTGGCAATATTTCTTTAATATTTGTATTAACTGCATGGTGAATGAGTATTTATAGTCAAGCTTTTTATAATGATGTACTTGATGCCTACAACCTTCCTGCTATAGCTAGTGTGAGGCGCACCTTTTCTCTGACCAGCACAAGCTCTCACGTGTTGTTTGGAGTTCACTATGATGCTTCAAATGATCCATGTATAGTGTGGCCCCCTCATGGTGTAGGGTGTTTACAGAGGTGTGCCCCGGTCAGTCTCCCCAGGAGGAATCAAGACTGTTGAAAAAGCTGATATTCAGGGGCGATAAGAGACACTTGTTTGGTCATGATGCCCTGTTGCCCTGTTTTTATACCTCTCCAGGATCATTCCATGTCAATTCAACAAATTTCAGAAAATTTCCCCACCTGACCATCTCAGATTTATTTAAAAAAATTCTCACACCAAGGCCATTTACTTAATAGGATATATGCAACATTTCAGTTATAAATCTTCTTCAGTTTTGACAAAAAAAATTAATAATTTTTGCACTCCTTTTTGCAATGTCAAATAAAAGTGGATTTTTTTGGAGGCAATATCTCTAGTTATATCAATGCCATGGGCTCAAAGATTCCCACAGTGTAGCATGTATGCCCAGTCCACTTGTGAAACACATTTTCAATGGCAAATATGTTTTTAATTAGGGAGCTGTGGCTGTTTGAAATTGCTAATTTATTTGACGAAGTTGTCTGTGACACCAACTTTGAAGGCCAATTATGACCAAAGTTATGCAGGTACAGAGCTGATTTTTTTCTGGGCAAGCTCTCCTTACATAGTGCTATTGGTACAATAAACAGCAAATAAGTCAATCTTGTGGTTGTCCAGAAAATATACAGCAAAATCCTAAAAAAGCCAAAATTTCCTGAAATTTGACATCAAATTGCCGAGGTGTGACAACCTGTAAATTCACTATCTTAAAGCTTACAGTCTTGGCTATTTTCGTTTCAAAGGTGGTTGTGGTGCAACTCTTCATTAAATAGTTTTTTTTTTTTAGTAACGCCTTGTAAGCGCTCATTTTTCATGGTTTCTATGTGATTCCTTGCATATTACAGGAGCTTCTGAGGCTGTAATCATAACAACAGATAACAGAAAGTCACTTAAAGATCTGCAATATTTAGATACATCGGTTATAGTCCCATATATAGGTCAGGAAAAGCCATATCAAACTTGTATAAATGAAATTTATTTAGCAAAACTGATGAATAATGACATAATCTCAACCATTGGATGGCATTGGAGGATTTACAAATTGTTTTTTTTTCCCCCAAATTGACATTTGAGGAATAAGCGGGTATAGAAAATGGATGGATAGTGCAAACAATAGCAGTTTAATTAAAGTGTCCCTAATTTTGATAAATGACCTGCTATATAATAGAAATGGCCCAGGATGTAAAACGGTTGATACTTGTAAGGACCCATTTCTCTGCCAGATTCACATAATTATTATATAAGAAAATTCATGTTTGTGCTCAATATATCTTTTGAGAAATACATATGCAGGTTTGAATCCCCTCTGCGGTTCTTGTTATCCGATGGGACATGAAATTGAGGCATATTGTTTCCAGTGTTCTACACTGGAAAAAGACAGAGAAGCCCCAAAGGAACAGGGAGCACCTTGGTGTAGACTTTCAGACACCATTGGTTGTTAGGTTCAGATCTCAAATTTGTATTAACATTAAAAAATAGCTGAAAAAGCAGTGTTTATAAGGTGTTACTAAAAAATTCTTTACTATTTAATGAAGAGTTGCACCACAACAAGAATGTAAGCTTTAAGATGGTGAAGATTTCAAGAATTTACAGGTTGTCACACCTCGGAAATTTGATGCCAAATTTCAGGAAATTTTGGCTTTTTTAGGATTTCGCTGTGTATTTTCTGGAAAACCATGAAATTGACATGCTTGCTTTTTATTGCACCAACAGCACTATGTGAGGAGAGCTTTCCCAGAAAAAAATCAGCTCTGTACCTGCATAACTTTGGTCATAAATGGCCTTCAAAGTTGGTGTCACAGACAACTTCATTGAATAAATTAGCTCCCAAAGAAAAATAGAAAAGCCATTGAAAATGTGCTTGCCTAGTTTACTGGGCCTAGATGCTACATTGTGGTCAATTTTAAGGCAATGGCATAATTATGACAGGAGATATTGCCTCCTAAAAACTTTTTTGACGTTGCAAAAACGAGGGTGAAAATTCACACAACACTACCATCTTAATTATTTTTTTCTGCCAAAACTAGTAGACATATTCAACTGAAATTTGGCACACATTCTATTAAGTATATTACCTTTTTGTGATAATTCTTTTCGAAAAATCTGAGATGGTCAGATGCAAGGCATTTGTTGAATTGACATGGAATGACCCTCCAGCAAGTTTCTGACAAACTATTCAGGATGGCCAGCATTGTTTAAGCCATTGTGCTTCTTATGCCATCATGTGTGAGGGTGATCGTTGTTTGTATGACAGATGTCCGGCTAACTGATGTGGGGGCATGGGGCACGTGTGATTACTGATGTTTACGTTTCTTGCTCATTGGGCCTCTGTTTTGATGACTTGGTTTTCCTTGGTTCTTTGGGTATAGGTGGAAAAGTGGAATTGTTCCGGGGGTCTCTTTCACATGGGCTCCTGCGCAGGATTCACATGCAGTCATCGATCTCATCACATACTGTTGCATATTTTGTGATTCAAACATTGTAAAAATAATTTATGTCAATCTAAACCAGGCACTTCTTTCTGGCTGATATCCACTTCACAGCCATGGATCTTTAGTACTGAGACACACAGGTTTCGGGGTATCTGCACCCCATAGGCACTCACTTGTACTCTTAGTGTCATCGCAAATACATTTAATTGTGTTATTTCAGGCTGTACCAGCCAGAGCCTCATCTGCTTCTACACAGCTAGATAGCGGCCCATACCGAGCCACAGAGTCACTATGGTCACGTGCAGCCTTCTGTTTGTCTGTCAGTGTAAGCGCAAGGTTAAGCACAAATTCATATGGAGTCAGATTATTGCGACAATTAAGCCTTTTCCGTCACGTCACAGATATTTCCCGCTTTTGGCATATTTATATATTCTAGTGGGGAAGTAAAAAAGTATTAAAAGTAATGCTACTTTTAAATTTCAACGTGCCTAAGAAAAAATTCCAGCAAAAATATCAGTTAAAGGGGTAAACAGAGGAAGACATTTTTTTGAGTTAACTTACTGGCGAGTTTATCTGTCAATTGATTTATCATACTAATTCCACCAGTTCACAAGTGTAAAACGAACATTTACTTTTATTTGATATTGAAGTTTAAGGATGCATGTTGACTGAACCCAGACCAGTTGCTCCCTGTGTTGAAGATGACGTGGACGTAGATACCTGTCCTTTAACCCACAGTCCTGGAAGGCCAAGCTCTGCTGAATTTCCACACTCACGTTTCCTGAGAGCCTGCTGTAAAGCCCATCAGCTGCATTAATCATTCAGTGAATTACTTGACTTGGTCTGAGGGGCCGTATTTCAAGATTTGTGATGTCGATTATGATACACGGTGTAAAGCATTGTCTGCTTTGGTGTGATCTCAAACGCTGCTACCGCTTGCCGCTTCACGTCTTAATTCGATTTTTCTTCTGTGTCTGTGTCTGTTTCTCTCTGTGGACATCTGTCTTCGGGTCGGACTCACCCCGTGTTTTGCTCTGTCTGTTGGTCTTGTCTGTCTCCCTCCTCTCCTCCTCTGCTTCCTCTTGTCTGGCCTTGTCCGCTCCGCTGCTTGGCTACGTGTGGCTGCAAGGAGGAGGAGGAAAATGTCTAGGACACAGGTAGAGCTCAGTCTGCACGTGTTTGTGCCACCGTGTCTCTGTGCTTACCAACATTTTTGTGAGCGTTTCAGTGCCTTTGAACATCTTTGTGACTGTGTCAGTGCTTCTGAACATCTGTGCGGCTGTGTCAGTGCTTCTGAGCAGCTGTGCAGCTGTGTCAGTGCTTCTGAACATCCGTGAACTCTTTGTTTGTGTTTCTGTGCATTTGCGCATCGGTATGTCATTGTTTCTGAGCATCTCTGTGACTGTGTCAGTGCTTTTGAACATCTACGAACTGTGTGCTTCTTTGAGCCTGTGACTGGGTCGGTACTTCTGAACATCTGCAAACTGTGTGTCAGTGCTTATCAACATCTGTGCTCCTGCGTGTGTGTTTGCCTCTGAAAGTCTATGCAACTTTATGTCAGTGCTACTGTGCTTCTGATTGTTTGTTTTCCTGTGCGTCTGTGCCTCTGAATGCCTGTACAACTGTGTGGCAGTGCCTCTGCAGGTCTGTGCATGCCAGAGTCTGTGTCTGCTGATCCGTGCGCCTCTGTGTCTCAAAGCCCCTCTTGATCAATGCTATTGTGCTTCAGTTGCTCTGTGAGTTTGTGCGTCTATGTATTTGTATTTATGTGCCTCTGTGTTTTTCCATTTGACAGTATTAAACTACTTACTAAATGTTTTCAAATTCTTGACCCTGGGAACTCACTGTACTTTCTGGCTTCCTGTAATAGATTCATGAAATTAATCATCATGTTCAATGCTATTTTTGTAATGTTTATTCATTCATAACTGAAATAAACAGATGGGTGCCTAATTAAAGGAAAAAAAAAAAAAACCTGAGCAAATGCTCGGACAAACATAGCAGATGCAGATGCGTATGTTCATTTTCCGAGTTAGGTGTGTGTGATCACCGCTATATCCCATGATAAAGCATTCCTATCGTGATGGGAGTGGTCTCTTTCGGCCTGGCAATGACCTAAGCCCCACAGGGCACAATCAGTCACAGAATGGTTTTATGTGAATGAAAATGATCCTAAACATATTCCCTCATCTTTAGTCACAAGTCATAAAAACAACTGAACTCATATGGAAGATTTTGGGCCAATGTGTTCGGTAGTGCTGTCCATCACCATCATCTAGATGTGACAGTTGATGGGTCCTGTTACTAGAAATGCCTCCTAATAAGTATGAGCCCTGGCTCCTCCATCGGCCTGCCGCATTCTGGCGTAATCGGCAGGATTCAGGGAATCCCAATGGATGGCAGCATGCGTAAAGCATCGAGCATGAGGACACGCTCCCGACAGAGAGGAAGATATGTGACAGTTGATGTGTCCTGTCACTAGAAATGCCTCCTAAAAAGTACGCGCCCTGGCTACCTTGCTAATGAGCCTGGCTCTTCACAATGTGGTCAGCGCATTTGACTCTCACCTGGGAGTTTGGGGTTCAATCCCCCACCCGGGCCCTGCTTCAGCCTGCCACATAAATACCAAATTGGGGAGTATCTCTTGGAGAAAAGGTACTCATCCCTCCAGTAAAGTTTCACTCTTGTAGACTCTTTGCTAAGAGGCAATAACCTGATTTGGCATCTTGCAGAGGCCCAAGACCTTATCAATTCTGTTTATTTTAATTTTACCATTAATTTGTCACCCATCTGTACGTGATGCATGAATGGCAAAGCATTTTTTTTCCTGCTCCACATATTTTTCACCAGAAACACATTTCATTAAGGATTGAATTTTCTTGTGTAGTGACCAGTTGGCATAGATTTTTTTCTGTTGAATAAAGCTGGTATGAGTGTTCTATGGTATCGGCCACACAGCTTGTTAAACCCCTCCTATCTCACAGAGCTCTGGCCAGCCCATCCCCCTGGTGGTGGAGAGCTGCATCCGCTTCATCAACCTTCATGGTGAGTGTTAGCCCAGCAAGTCTCTGACACTCAGGGCCAGCAGTGTGAACCAGGGGTCTGGTGACCTGTGTGTGAGGAGCTAAAAATTTTATTTTTTATTAAAAAATAGATATTCAACAATAAATAATTTATTTTATAATTAAATAATTTATATTAATAATAATTTATTTTATATTATTATATATTATTGTTATATAAATATATAATATTATTTATTATTGTTTATTTAATCTAACTTTTATTTAAAATGTATTTAAGGATGGAAACTGTGTGACGCTGGCATCCCTTTAGCCACAGCCTGCATCAGGAAGCACTAAACCAAAGCGAGCTGCCACTAACATGGGCACCTTTGGGTGATACTTGCGAAACAGGCTATAAAAGAAATGTGATTCCTCTGAATCCTCCAAATCTTTTGTCAAAATATTAACAAAAATATATCTGTGGATTTGAAGAAAATGATTAAAGGAAAAAAATATTCTAATCTGTAATTTTTCCCCCCAAAACTTGGATGCCACAATCATTAGCACCCCTGAAAAATGTTTTAAGAATAAAAATGGTTAAAACATATTTCCATTTATCTTGCTTTCTAAAGTTACCTATAATTACTAAGGGAACTTAAATGGTCAACCATAACTTCCTGTTTCCTTGGGGTATAAATATGTGGGGACATGCAGGCTAATTTCCCTTAGTTGCCTGTCGCCATGGATAAAATAAGAAAATACTGCAATAATGCGCCACAGGAAGTTGTTTTGTTGGGGAATAGGGGAATGGCTGAAAGAGAACAGCTAAAAACTTGAAAATACTCATTTGGGCTATTGGCGCGATAATTACGGATAATAAGGCATATGTCAATGTTAAAAATCTGCGTGGAAGAGGATGTGAGCCTATTTTCAATTGTCACAATGAGAGGAGGATAGTTTGGGGGTTAAAGGAAGCTCAAAGAATCACTGTTGGTGAATTGCAGATGTTTTTTATGTAATGGTGTGATAAAGTCTTCTAAAATATTATTAGACACCATTTACTCCTCCAGTGGACGTTTGGGAGAATTGCTAGAAAAAAGCTTCTTTTGTTATCAAAAAAGCTGATGCGCCTCCTCATGCGCCTTAGAGGTCATGTTGAAGTGGATATGGAGTCAGACATGAGATCAGATGACACTTAATGGAACAAGTTGGCTATTTTTCAGGAGCATTGATTGATGTACCCAGTTGTACACTCAGAAATAGGGGTACAATCAGTCCACATCTGTCCATCAAGTCTCAGTTTACTCTAATGACCAATTATTGGATCTCAAAGTAACTCTTTCGGGGCGTAAAGGTTCATATATATTTTTCTATGGTACAATAGGCATACCTTAGAGGGTGCTCCCCCAGTGACGAGCCACTCTACCCGTATTTGCACAATAATGTGCTTTACTCCCTGAGAGTGTTCTGTATTCGAGCACTCTGTGCAGTGTGCACGCGCTAAGTCCTGCTATTTAAACATGATACAGTCTGTAGAATTGAGCTCTGAGCTCTGTGAATTTATGTATGGGTCTGTATGTGCATGGAATTAACAGGTCTCCACCATGAGGGGATATTCAGAGTCCCAGGATCTCAGAGTGTGGTCGCCCACCTCAGAGATGCCTTTGAGAGAGGTAAGGCCCTGCCTGCTCACCCTCTGCCTTGTAGGGGTTATTTGACATCTTTTTTTTGTTTAAAAATACATTTTACTGTCTCTGTTTCAAAGAGTATATTTTCATTATAGTCTTTATTATAGATAATGGACTAAATAGGGAATAAAAAGACACAAAGTTGAAAGCATTAGTATGATTCACTTTTTAAATAATGAGCAGAAAATGGCGAAGTGCTCCTTCAGTTGTATACAAGACACTTCATGTACTTGTGTCTGTTTCGGGCTCCTTTTTGTATGACTGCATTTGAAATCTAAGGAGTGGTGCAGTAATTTTGTTCGTAAGGAGAAACAAACACTGAACATGCTGAGGTTCATGGGAATGACTGATTCTTTTTGACTGGTGGAGTGGCTGAATGAATGATTAATTGTAAATTAGGAGGCTAAATTGAGTTCCAGCTTGGTTGACTGACCGGATTAGAGATTGGCAGGAAGTGGGAAGCTTTGGGGTTGGAAATGTCATTTCCTGCAATATTTTGCTTTCACCTACTGCTGTTAACACCTTCTAGCAATATAACAGCACTAATCAGCAAATACAGATGATTGAATATAAAAACTGGGACGGACATATTTTCCCAGCCTGGAGTTTGCCACCTCTGCTAATTTGTTAGTTGATTTATTGGTTGATTGGACTTTTGGGACAGTTAGTTGATCGGCTGATTGATGTATTGATGGACTGATAGACTGCGTGAGAGAACGCTGGAGATCTGACTGTTTCCTGTGGGTTGCCTAGGGGATGATCCCCTGACAGACAGCGACTGTGACATCGACTCGGTGGCTGGTGTGTTGAAGCTGTACTTCAGAGGTCTGGCGAAACCGCTTTTCCCAGAGGAGAGCTTCAGCCAGCTCATGGAATTCGTTCGTAAGACACCTCTTGAACTGTGTGTGTGCCTGTTTGGGTGTGTACGGGTATATGTGTTTGTCTGCCTGTGTAAGTGTGTGTGTATGAGTGTGCAAGTGTATGCATGTGCATGTGCTTTTGTATGAGTATATGCTTGTGTTAGAATGTGTGTGTGTGTGTGTGTGTATGTGTGTGCCCATTCGACTGTGCTGTATCTGACAGTGGATGTATATGTGTGTGCGTGCATGTGTGTGCACGTGCGCGCGCGCGCGCGTGTGTGTGTGTGTGTGTGTATGTGTGTACACATGTGGGTGCCCATTCTGCCGTGACTTACAGTGTATGTGTGTTTGTGCGTGCATGCGTGCGTGTGTGTGTGTACACATGTGGGTGCCCATTCTGCCGTGACTTACAGTGTATGTGTGTTTGTGCGTGCATGCGTGTGTGTGTGTACACATGTGGGTGCCCATTCTGCTGTGACTTACAGTGTGTGTGTGTGTCTGTGCGGCGGGCCCTTTAGAGTTTGAGAGTGAGGCGGAGAGAGCAGCGCACATAAAGACCGTGGTCTCCTCCTTCCCCCAGCCCATCCTCATTGTGATGAGATACCTCTTCGCCTTCCTCCACCAGTGAGTATTCCTACACAGTCCCATTCTCCTCTGCTCCTCTCACTCTCTCCTCTCAAAGCAATATTCAGAGCGAGGAGATATTCACAACAAGAGCTGCACTTCAGTGCCCAGAGCGCATTTGCCTGCTGAGCTACCTGACTGAGAACGCACTGCAAAAACAAAACCTAACTGTTTGTATTTTGTACCTGGTATCTTTTTGTATTCGTATCTTGTGTTTCGGCTCAAAACACTTATTTTATTACCTTATTAAAATACTTTTACCTTTATCTTAGAGAACAAAAATTCTGCCACTGATGTGAGGTGAATTTGTCTCATTTCTAGATTTGTCCTCGGGGTAAGATAAGCGCTAAAAATGTGTCAAAATTATCCTACATCAGTGGGAGAATTTATTTATTTTTTTATGAAAATCGAAATGATAGAAGCAAGTGTTTTAGATTTAAATACAAGATTAAAAGGCTTGGTTTGATTTTGTCTCCACAGAGTGAGGGTGGCATTCTGCCTTTACTGGTCCTAAACTCAAGCAGTTTCTGCTAGTTTTTAATCATTATTTGTAAATTATATACATATTTAAAACTCAGTAAAATGATCAGACCCTGGTGCAGTAATGATGACTCAGGGTAGTTTGTACAGTTTCTCCTGTTTGCCACACTGAGCTTCTCTACGTGTGTGTGTGTGTGTGTGTGTGTGCGTATGGCTGCAGTGTGTCCCAGTACAGCGACGAGAACATGATGCAGCCCTATAACCTGGCGGTCTGCTTCGGGCCCAGCCTGCTGAGGGGGGGGGAGACGGACGATGCCGTCACTCTGCAGCCTCAGATTAACGCTCTCGTCAAGACCATGATCCTCCAGCATGAGGTCATCTTCCCCGGCCCCCAGGAGTTGGAGGGGCCCCTTTATGAGAAGTGCATGACGCTGGAGCAGGAGTTCTGGTGAGAGAACTGGAGCTGTGGATTTCAGGGCGTGAGCTCTGGCCTGTCATATGGAGTGCTGTCATTTCACTGCTGTGATCTCATTTGTTCCTGCAGTGAGCCAATCACAGAAGAGGGGGAGGGAGAGTCTGAGCACCCGCACATTGAGGAAGGTGAGTGTGAACTGATGTGAATATTAGAAATCATACAGACAATTTTTAGACACGATAAGATTTTTAATTACAGTATCTATGAAGGCTTTAATTATGCAAAGGTGCCGGTTTCTATATCGGCACGTCACCACAGAGACTCATCTGTACTGGAAGTTGTGTGACTAAATTTTGTTTTGTCGGCCTAAATTGTGCTAATTTCCAGAAGATATTGTTGTTTTGAGCTGGTAGTGATTTCTGATGTCTGTACTTTGGTGAACTGAGTACTGAATGATATTCGGTGCTTGTTTGTGTCTGTCATGTAGATTTTGATGCAGTGGCCATGTTTGATTACATGGCTCGCTCGTCGGCAGAGCTGTCATTCAAGCAGGGCGACCATATCCTACTGCACAGCAAGGCGTCTTCTGATTGGTGGAGAGGCGAAGTTGGTGGGGTCAAAGGGCTCATCCCCCATAAGTACATTAGTTTATCTGATGGGTGAGCAGAGCATGCAGCAATGGCGAACTACACCACTTTGAAAAATGTGAAAAAGTTGTTAAAAATAATATTTCAGATGACAATGCCTTTTCAGTATACAGTATTGGACCATTTCTCAGATTACTAATATACACAGAACAAAAACATATACGCAACAGTTCAATCCTTTCAATATTCTGCATAATTGTTTCTGAGGTTGGCTTAGTGAGGTTTATTTTCGTGACCAAGGTTGTGTGTCACTGGTGTCACCTTCCTCGTATCATTGTCAAGTTCATGCCCTGTGTCAAAATTGACCGGTCAGACAGGTGGGGTCTGATCCTGTGCTATGGAATTCAGGTATGGTCAGCCTAGGGTCATCCTGTACTCTGGTCAATAAAAGGCCACCTCAAATGTCCCAGTTCTGCCATTGTTCTAAATGCCACAGATGACTCGAGCCATCAGAGAGCGTGCAATTGTCATGCTTGATGCAATAATGTTTCTCAGGGCTGTCACAAGGGCTCTTAATCTCCATGTTTCAATAATAAGTTTCATAAAACACCTTTTTGAGGAATTAGGCTTGACAGCAGACCACCCACATGCATGAGGACCACGTGTGACGACCCCTGACCAAGACCACCATACTGTCTGAGACTAGCAACTGCCACTGCAGATGAGACAGTTGGTACCCACAAGCACCACATTTTTACTGAAGCCTTAATCTCCAGGAAGTCCATATCTCTGCGTATTTTGCGCTTTGTGGATTGGACCTCACCTCAGCTTGACGAGTTCAGTTGATCAGTTCGACTGAGTGAACAGACACATTTGATAGCCAGTGGAACAATGGAGGACTGTTTTCTTTACAGACAAGTTACATTTCCAACCTCACCGAGCAGATGGATGAGGTATTGTTATGCTGCCATCATAGTGGTGCGCAAGGCGGCAAATGGTAGTGGAGCGCTGGTTTGGATGGGAATATCGCATGGACCCAACAGCATTTCATTGAAGGGAGTTCCGGATAACGTAGGTTAATGAACAGGGCCACTCCCAATGCGCCTTCCTATTCGTCCGCACGCCCATGTTTACCTCCTACATTCCCACAATTCCCGCTCGTCTTGTTTCTTCTTCCCCTCTCCAAGAATGAAGCAAGAAACAGCCACCACCTGAGACCCCGGGGGGCTTAGGAGCCACACGGACTCCGACGAGAGACGCGAGCCCCTCCCTGAAACTAGTCTCGCCACCCGGGGGATGCCCAACGTTCGCACAATCACAAAGTCCATACGATATCACATTGGCCCGATCTCCTATCCGCAGTCCCACCTAACACTCTCCTCCACTTTGAGAGCGGTCCAGAATTCATTAACAGCAACTTGAATGCAGTGTGATATCAGGATAAGATACTGCAGCCTGTGGTCTTATTAATTTTCCACCAAAACAATAACCATCCAGCATGACCATGCTAGACCCACGTCACCCATGTATGCAGAGAGTTCCTTGAGCCTGAAAACATTTGTGTGCTTGAATGGCCAGCTTATTCCTTGGATTTGTCCCCCATCCAGCATTTTTGGGATTTTCTCAACCAACAAGTTAGTCACTGGTTCACATTTCCGGCAAAAATCCGCCGAGTGGGAACATGTCCCCCAAGTCTCCGTTGACCACTGGTTACAGTCCATACAGCAGACGTGTAGCAGTGCAGCAGGCCAAAGGCGGACATACCCATTATTGATTTGTGAAATTTGGACAATAGACCCCATCCCTTTTGTCATCACGCCATCGTGAGATTTTTGTTTGTCTGTTTGAATAATTGATTGAAATGTATTGCAATATGGTCATACAATCTGTCAACACTCAATGACAGTACAGTGAGTTTCTGAACATGGTCATATTTCTCACAGTTAGAAGTGTTGCATTTATATTTTTGTTCAGATTAGATTGTCTTTATTTATTTGATTTGTTGGCAGATAGGCTCTCTGTAGTTCCATGTGTTTTAACATAGAAAATATGTAAATGATTTGCTTGTATTTGAGAGTGAGAAGATCCATTCAATAACAAGGACAAATATACCAGGACACTGTTCCAAAAAGAAAAATTCTGGAGCATGTGGATACAAAATAAGCGCTTTAATAGAGCAAAAACTTCCACATTGTCAACAGCCACAGTAGTGTCGAATTGCACCAGTAAAGGGCTTATTTTCCGTCAGAGGGATCCATATATTTTCTTCACAGCATATCTCAAAACCTTTTCACTGGCACATGTGTGACCTCCTTGTAAATGCCATAAAGTTGGTTCTCACTCTAATGTGGTCTCTTTTCGTTCTCTTACAGGGTGAGCCAGCGGCCAGAGAGAGGGAGGAGAGAGGATGCCCGTGGCAGCACAGGGAATCTGAATGAGGACAAACACTTGGCTGAGCAAGGCACAAGGTATTGCGCTGTAATACCCACACAACAGTGCTACTCTCAATACACACCACCTCTGGAATGTGCATCTCTGATTATGCTTATTACACACGTGAACATGTAACACTTGCGGGACACATGTCATTGCACCTCTACTCATCCCACTCATTAATTATCTAGCATTCATTGTTATCCTGCTATTCTCGCTGATTTTTTTCTAAAGCTTTCCACAACTGATTTTACGACGAGTCTTCTTTTAAGTTTATACTTTTGACTAGTGATAATGAATATATGCCATACTTACGGCTTCAATAATAATAATATGAACTTAAACAGTCAGCTCTACGATGAAGAAATCTTTAGTTTGGGTTTGTATGCATGATAATGTTGGGCTCATAACTCATCTACTGACTTCTTTAAGTAATAGTCATTTTTTATTTAAATGATATAGCTATACCTGTTGGTTTCACAAAAAATTATGTCCCAAAGATAACGGAGCTCACTGTCACAATAAATGCATGTATGGATTTGTTTTTCTGTTTGTGTCTTACTGTCAGGCTGCGGGTGAACAGTGACAGTGCGTCTCTGCCCGGTCGGCAGAGGGCTGGCAATAGCAGCAGTCCTGTGCGTAAGATGCCCCTGCAGTTGCCCGAGGGCCGGCTCATCCTGCCCCACTCTCCTGGGCTGGGCCGCCAGCAGGCAGGGTGTGTGCGCGCGCGCATCTCAATACAGTACCGCAGTTTTCTCTGCCCACATTATTCTGCACAGAGGCAGAAGATCCTGGTTCCTTCAGTCAAGATCCTCCCCATTGTTTTGCCACAGCCGTCTGGGTTTGCAAATCAGCTCAATTTTGCAATCGCAGAACTTATGAGTGTTTACTATCAGCAGGGGCTCATGGTCACGGCTGGAAGAACAACATGGAAGGATTTCTACTTTCTGACCTCTAAACCTCCCTGTGGTTCTGAGTGATGTCATTACTGGCCTTTACATAGTCTTCGATTCGTAAATCATTTATTTTGATGTGAGTCAACAATGTTTAACTCCACGAACGCTGGGCACGTGTTGTCAAATCTAACTGTACATGTTTACTACTGTCTTCAGCATATGCTTAATATGTAAGAGTTTCACTGTCTTTTTTCCCTCGCTCAGGTCCCAGGAGAGGAGGAATACTATGGAGAGTGTGAAATTGACGGGGACAGCGGACAGGCAGACGGCTCAAGTCGACAAGGTGCAATACTTTCTGCTGTTAGCGGCATTAGCGTGCAGCCGCTGAGCGGAGTTATATTGAATTTTGAGTTAATATTCCACTGTATTGAACCTCTCTGCTGCTATTTGTCACCCACAGGAGGTTAGTCGACAGATGAACTCAGTCTTTAAGGAGCTTCTCGCTCGGCAGCCCCCCCTTGAGCCCACCCTCTCTGCCCTAGCGATAGCGTCTTCCCCGGCCCCTTCCGTGCAGCGCTCCGCCCAGAAAAAGAGCGGGTTTGGCCTCCGGGGGAGGACCCTGTTCAAACCAGCTGAACAGCAGGACTGACCAGGGCTGGCAGAGATGCAGGAAGCAGTATTGAGCAGAAGGAGTTTCTTCAATTGGGAATCGTCAATGAACAATGACTGGTATTCCTGAGCTGTTGGGATGTCAAAAAAAAAAAAAAAATAGATATGTCTTCTTCTAGACTTTTTCAGGAGGTGTAGTGTCTCCATTTTTCATTTCACCAAATCAATGCAGTGCCATTTAATACGTCATGTTACACTCACTCTCAGCTGTGCCAGACCCTGTCCACGATTTATCACTGAGGGGTAAATATGCAGCCAAAATGCAGGGAAAGAGCTGTAATATCCTCTGTAAGGATGTATAAAAAAGACAGAGAAGTGACAGGTATGTCCTTATAGTTCTGACTCAGGTGTTGCTCACCATCTTATCAAGATGTCAGGAGTCTCTGAGAATGAACTGATACTGAATTCATTAGCACTTTTCTTCTAACTCGAACCGACCTAGCTAAGGCTTGTTGGAGTGTTTCCATGGAGCATTTACTATAAATGTAACAATAACTACAATTTTAGCTAAAACAGAAATTAAAGGACCATTTTTACTGATGAATGTTAATAATAATTAAAAAAATAATTGGGAATCTGTTTTGTTACTTATTAGTTACTTATTTGTGTTTTTTTAATCATCGCAATTGCTGTAGTGTACACTTCTTTTATTAATTGGAATTCGACCAGTCTGTAAAATGTAGCTATTGTTATAGTTATGGATCCAGGTAACACTGTGCTGTAGCGTTTTCCCTCTGTGATTGCATGGAGATAATGCTGGACGGTTCCACACAGCTGTAAGCACCTGATGGCAGTGGCTGTCTAGGAGCTCTTTTCGAACGCATTCCTCTGAACCAAGTCTTTATGCCGAAGAAATGGCATATAATAACTTTTGTACACAGAATATGTTTTTTTTTTCATTCTTATTGATCTGGATTATTGCTTTCATTCTAAGTGGAAATCACGTGTGGAATTGGAGTGATTTAACTGATAATGTTTGCAGTGTGTTCAGCGCTTCGTGTGGTGCCAAAATGATACAGACCAGGTTCGGTGCATATTTAAAATCTTCTATACAAGCAGTTTTGTGGACTGGATGGACGACTAGAGACCATATTAACTTTCCTTATATCGTTTTAACATTTCATTTTTGACCAAGCACAAGGGACGCATGGACACCCTGTTTTGTTCATTACTATCGTTTGTAATTAATTTACTGTATTTTGGGAACTTCACAAAAGTCCTTGCTCAAAAAACCCAGTTATTGGGATGCCTAATTATGAAAGTTTTGTGTGGCTTTTTCCATGTCTTAAATATCTGAAAAATTATTGGGCAACAAATATTGTCAAATTACTGTCTTAGCCCCCCACTGGAGTTTTCCACTGCAAACCCTACTTCATATGTCCTTGTTCTGTCCTGCTGACCCCTTTGGTCCAAAGCAAACATGAAATTGCCTCAGAAAGTTGGCCATGACAAACAGTGTTTCTCAGATTGCAGAGATTGGCCATGTGGATGCCCTGTACAGTACGATGATTCACACTGCTTACGCTGCATTTGCTGGTCCCTCAGAAGGAAAATACCTTGCCATTACACTTATTGCCAAAAAGCTGCGTACTATCATTGTTTGAGATGTGTAAAATTATTTTAGGTTCAAACTTTTCTGGTAAAATATGATATTGTGGTGCTTGCACACGATATAAAAATAAAATTTAGTGTTCACTGTCAATCTGTGACAAACACTGAGCCAAATGGAAAGCAGACCGAGGCTGACGGCCTTAAACTCGCTGTGCTGTCCCCCAAAATTGTTCCCTGTGGCTACGTGTGTTTTTAGAACGTATTGGTTTAAAAGAATGTTTAGTTTTGTTTCTAATATAGTGTTATTCCTGTATCCCTCATTTTTGTACTTACTGCATGTCTGTAGTTATTTACCTATGACTATAGTGCAGTGAAAACAAATAACATTTATTGTAAGAAATGTATTGTTCAGAATAATAGGAGGATCACAAAAAAGCTGAATAGCTCGATTGGATTTAATGGGGAAGATTTCAGATCGAACGATTTTATGGGAGAACCTCAGACTTTGGTGTCACTTGCACATCAGAGTTGAACTCCCGGCTTGTTGGCAGGCAGATTGACAATAACACATGCACATTCACTGAGACCATATTCCTGCTTGGCCAAACTAGACAGGAGTAGTGCACCGTACACTGTACTGAAGCTTCAGCTTGACTGAATTATGCAGGGTTAAAATTTTGGGCTGAAAGTCACACACAAAGACCATGTGGAACAGAGGAAAAAAAAAGAGATGAAATCTGCACACTGTGAAAATGAGAGGAGGGGAGAATTCAGTTTTTCTATTTTCTGAGCCACAACATGAAAATTGTTTCCTGACTTTGTACATGAACCACAGCAATTCACTGTCATCAGTGCGATCAAGCTCGCACATACTGTACTTTTCTCTTTTCATTCTCTGGTGTCCGTCGCTCAAATCATTGTTGAATGAGAAACTTAATGACAATAAATGATATAGATTCTGAATTGGTGTCTGCCTGTGCACAGATGATGGTTATTTGCACGTTACGAACATATGCTTTATTGAGAGTAAAAAGTGGAGTGCCGCATTTTTAGGAGAGTTGACTTGCGTCATGGCAGCAGTTGTTTATTTATGCGGAGTTGGAGCCTGTAAAGTTTTCTGTTGTTTTGATTTCCATTTTTACTCATTAAAAGGTTGATGCTGCCAGCAAGTGGCTATTGATAATTATGTCTGTATTGCATGGGTTGGCAGCACACTATCTGTGTTCAGCTACCTAAATATGAGACACGAGCTATAATCACGTAATCTGAGCTTCCTCCATGCCCCACCCTTCATTGCTGCCCTAAAAATAACCTCACCCTCAAAGGACTATTTCTGCTCCCACACTGACACCCCTACTACTGCCTCACCCTTGGCTACAGAATAGTGAAAGCCAGGCTTCTCAATACCGATGTGAATTCATACGAATGGTGATTGAAGGAAGGTGTGCTAGCCCGCACCGCCACATAAATGTACTGTAGGGAAAAGAAGATTCTAGAACCGGCGCAGGGAGGGCGGGCCAGAGAGGCTTCGGCACAGGTGTAGAGGGAGGGACCCCAACGGGACACATCACCGTTATTCGGATTTCTGATTGATGCTACAGCAAGATTACATATTTTTGTCATTCCAGCACAACCTTTGGGATTTGAATGGTATTCCAATCCAGAAGGTAAGTGGGAGTGGCTACCTGACCCATTACCTGTCCACATACAGGTACAATAACTACACATGAAAACTGAAGCTGGAATCCTTAAGAGGCATTTAGTGATCCCTTGTAATACCTGCTGCAGGAGATAAACAAGTGCTAATGAAAAACACATAAATAAATGTGTAAATTGCACAAATAATTTCCTGATGAAGCTGCCCTGCTTTTAACTTGTTTAATCCCAGTGTAAATTTTCCTTGCAGTGTAAGTGCATGTATTTCACTCCCTTGACCTCTCTTACTCCCTTGCATTTTTTGGCCAGAACCAACAACATTTTTAGAGCTTTTCTGAGTAAAGAAAAAAAAATCAGTCGCAAATGTGACCAGTGGGATTAAACGGGTTAATCACAGCCTGCAGGAATGCAGCCCAAGACAGACACAACATAATAATGGCTGACTCTATGGTTAGCGAACAGGAATAATCAGCAGTTTGGCTTAAATGCCAATAGTTTTGAAAAATCTGAAAATGAGCCTTTTTTATTCTACCTTCTGTGAGTATGTTACTTTCATGGTGACAGACTGTGGCATACTTTGAAAAATGATGACAAGGATAAGTACAGGAGTCAATGGCAAGTGGGGAAGTTATTGGTGGCAATTTCTGGATATTTTATAATATCTGGCATGACTTTCTACTTCAATATAAAATTTTATTCTTAACTCAGTAGAAACTTCAATAGTGACACAAGCATGATACACTGGTTTAGCTCAGGTACTGCCAAATTTATTTATTCTTTTTTGTTGTTGTTGTTGTTGTTGTTTATTTATATGCGGGGAAGGTTATATGGATATTTTGAAGACTAATATGACATTACTGAGCATAAACACTGTGATCATGCTGGTTTGCAAGACATTTGTGGCGCTTAAAACTTGATGTAGCAGGCGAAAGGAAGGCCCGAGCGGAGGATTGAATCCCAAACTCCTGCGTAAGATTCACACGCGCACACCACATCCCCAAAGAGACAGGCATTTCTAATGACAGGTCCCATCAACAGCCACATCTCTCCCCCTCTTTCGGGAGCATGTCCTCCCGCTCCATGCATGCTGCTATCCATTGGGATTCCCTAAAATCCTGCCGATTACTCCAGAATGTGACAGGCCGAAGGAGGGCCCGGGCGGGGAATTGAACCCCAGAACTCCCGGATAAGAGTCACACGCGCTGACCACATGGCCAAAGAGCCGGGGTCTTTGGGGAGGTTGGCAGAGCATGAACTTGTCAGGAGGCATTTCTAGTGAACGGACCCATCAACTGTCTCATTGAGATAAAAGTGACGCAAGTCATTTTGTAGCCAACTCTTCACAGTGATTACTCCTGGCAAAAATATCCAGACCTCACACAGCCAGCTTAAACAGCAGGATGCGGCAGGCTGTTTGAAAGCAGCCAACAGCTGTCTGAATCAGAATGATTGAGCTGATCACAGATTTCTCACAACTGATGTTATTTTTATACCTCCCAGCCGTAATTATGATGTCAGATGAGTACCTGGTTGAGTGTAAGCTTGACGACGATGATGATGATGATGCGGAAGAGGAAGAGGAACTGCACCCAACCCCTCCCCCACCACCGGAGTTCTCCACTCCCTCCCCGTACTCGTCCCTGTCCCATCTGGAGTCCCGGGATCCAAACAGGATCAATGACCACCTGAAGGTTTGAGGGTGCATATGTGCATTCATGTCGGTGTGCATGTGTGTGCGATCGCATATATCTGTGGGTGTGTGAAAGCTAGTGTTTGTCTGTGTATGTACGAGATGAAGCAGTACTGAGGTGAATTTTAGTTCTTATGAGAAAAGAGGTATCAAGCAACCAGAGAAAATGGACAAATGAACATGTTGGAAAAAAAATTTTCAACACATTTGGCCCACCTTTCTAAATTGTAGCAAATCTGCTACATTGGGTAATAATGCTGATGAAAAAATTAAAGTGACGGACCATTCAAGTTATTCTCAAATGTTTATTTGGCAATAAGAAACAAAACCAACAGGGAGCCCAGGCTGTTAACCCTTCATGTAGCAGATATGGTACGCTGGTTAAGAGAGGGTTAAGTGACAAATTTATTAGGCATACGCATATCCTTAAGAGACTTGTGCATATATGTGCATGAGTGTGTGTGTGTGTGTGTGTGTGTGTTTGACAGAGGAAGAAGGGGTGGAGAGGGAAAATGCAGAATGAGATGCATTATCCAGATTGCTTCAATTGCACGGCCTGAATAAGCATCTTTGATTTAATCATTTCCAGAACACATCTAAAATAGTACAACCGCAATTCCGAAATAGTTGGGACGAAGTGTAAATTGTGCATAAAATCAAAATGCAATGACTTTCAGATCACATGAGCCAATATGTTATTTACAATAGAATGTTCATAACATTTCACATGCTGAAACTGAGTTACATTTTTATCCACAAAATGAGCTCATTTCAAATTTTCTGGCTGCAACGGGTCTCAAAAAAGTTGGGACACAGGCAAAATAAAAAGGGCTGAAAGAGCAATTTATATATAAGAGAATCAGCTGAAAGAACATTTAGCAAGTAATTAAGTTAACTGGCATCAGGTGTGTAACATGATTGGCTATAAAAGGGATGTCTTAGAGAGGCTGAGTCTCTCAGAAGGAAAGATGGCCAGAGGCTCTCCAACCTGTGAAGGCTTGTGTAAAAAAAATTGTGGAATACTTTAAAAACAATGTTCCTCTACATCACATTGCAAAGGCTTTGAAGGTCTCATCATCAACAGTGCATAACGTCATCAAAAGATTCAGAGAAACTGGAAAAATCTCTGTGCGTAAGGGACAATGCAAAAGACTTTTACTAGAAGCCCGTGATCTTTGGGCCCTCAGACGCCACTGCATCCCCATCGGCATGATTCTGTAATTGACATTACTAAATGCACCCAGGAATACTTCAAGAAACCACTGTCTGTAAACACAGTCCGCCGTGCCATCCACAGATGCCACATAAAGCTCTTATCATGCAAAAAGGAAGCCATTGTTGAGCATGATCCAGAAGTGCTGCTGTGTTCTGCGGGCCAAGGCTCATTTAGCAAAGTTGCAAAGTGTCCTGTGGTTAGACGAGTCCAAATTTGACATTCTTGTTGGAAATCATGGGTGTCGTGTCCTCCGGGCTTAAGAGGAGAAAGACCACCCCTCCTGTTATCAGCGTTCAGTTCAAAAGCTAGCATCTCTGATGGTATGGGGATGCATCAGTGCATATGGTGTGGGACACTTGCATGTTTTAAAAAGCTCCATGAATGCTGAAAGGTATATAAAGGTTTTAGAGCAACATAAGGTCCCCTTCAGACGACATCTATTCCAGGGAAGGCTTTTTTTTTATTTCAGCAGGACAATGCAAAACCACATACTGCAGCTATTACAACAGCATGGCTTCGTAGTAGAAGAGTCCATGTGCTGAATTGGTCTGCCTGCAGTCCTGATCTTTCACCGTTTGAGAACATTTGGCCCATAATTAACCAAAAAGTCTGTCAAAGGAGACCCAAAACTCTCCAGTAGCACAAAGCCTGTATTAAACAAGAGTGGGATCAAATTCCAATGGCTAAACTCAAGAAACTTGTCTCCTCATTGCCCAGACGCCTCCACTCGGTGTTAAAAAGAGAGGGGATGCTACACCATGGTAAACAGGCCTCTGTCCCAACTTTTTTGAGACCTGTAGCAGCCATCAAATTTGAAATGAGCTCATTTTGTGGATAAAATTGTAAAATATCTCAGTTTCAACATTTGTTATGTTATCTCTGTTCTATTGTGAATACAATACTGGCTGGTGTGATTTGAAAGTCATTGAATTTTATTCATGATTTACACTTTGTCCCAACTATTTCGGAATTAGGGTTGTAGTTAATGATACTTGTCGACTTGAATAACCTGGATATTTGTACTGATGAAGGATGGAATTGAGTTGAGTATGTGGAGACCAGCGCAGGATGACGAGGAGCCCCAGGCGACGAGACTTAGGGTGGGGGTCGCGTTTCTTCTTTGGGTCAGAAAGCCTCTGTCAAGTCCCCTGAGGTTCCTATAAAGTGATGCAGTGAGAGAGAAATAGAAGGGAGTGGGTGGGAGGGATGCTGAACGAGACAGACGAGGATTGTGGAATGAAGGTGGTAAAAATAGGCTGGTTGGTCAGGACATGGATGATTGAAGTGATGTTTTTTTAGGTGTGGTCTGGTTCATTAACCTACGTTCAGAACTCGGAGTAATACGAACAACAAGGTTCTACAATGTTCTGAGAAACATGAGCCACATTATATTCTGAAAGAAATGAAGGCAGAGCCTTCCTCAGCATGTTGCCTGAACCCTGGTGCTCATGTGTGTCCCGCAGGTGGAATTCAGCGATGTCCTGGCAGAGCCCGCCTCCCCACAGAGCTGGGACCGTGTGTGGATATACAGTAGCATCGGGTTTGAGTCGGCGCGCGTCTGGGGCTACCGCTGCCTGACCCTGCTGCTGGCAGTACCCGTCTCACTCCTCGCCGGCTGCTTGTTCGCCTGCCTCGCCTGTCTGAACATCTGGTACCCCATCTCAATATCACTGCCCCCTCACAACCCGTGGCATGAATAACAGAATCATCGGTAACACTTTACTTGAAGGTATCGTCATAAGAGTGACATGACACAGTCATGAACGAGTCCTAAACATTATGTCAATGTCATAAACCTTGTCATTGAGAGTCATTCGGTTTTTGAGATGACAAGTTGTCATTGTTTGAGTCGTCTTGATTATGACAACTTCGTCATAAGAGTGATATGACACTGTCATAACTGTTACATGACACATGTAACAGTTATGGCAGCGTCATGTCAATCTTATGACGGCACCTTCAAGTAAAGTGTAACCAAAATTTTTTGTCATCAGCTGAAAGTTCAGGCTTCATGAAACCCACCTCAAACAAATTAGATTATATTATAAAAGAATAGCATTTTTTTTTACAATCAAGTAGAGAAAAAAATTATCGGATTATTCAATGTCGAAGAAAAAAATATGGAATCATCAACAAAATATAAGAAAAAATACTGTACTTTTAAAAAGCTCCGACTTGGGGTTTTACGTTGGCCTGAATTCTTTGAGGGAGGACTTTGCTCATGAAAAACAATAATCTCCATCAAACTGGTTCCAGCTTTCTCAAAGAGTGATTGAGATTAGCTTTGCAGGATAAGGCCTTGGCATGGACCTTTTTTTTTTTTAATTTCCACCATAAATTTTCACTTGGATCGAGATCCGGACTGGTTGACTGGTCATATCATTGAGTACACATGTTTTCCCTGAAGAAAAGCTCTTACACTCTTTGCTCAGTGGCAAACATTATCGTCCTAAAAAATTACTTCATCATCACCAAACCTATTTTCTAATCTCAACTTGATTATGACATCAAAATGTCACAGTAAAATTTTAATCAAATTTGTTCTATGAAGCCTGAATCATAGCAGCAAATTTTTTATTTGCCATGAAGTAAAAATGCTGAATGAACATCCTGTGTGGTGATTCCTTTTTTTTTTTTTGCCAAGGGTTATACAATAAGCTATGACTCCTAACACTTTACATTCATAGACTGTGCGTAAAAATAAATCATACTGCTGCTACTCCCATCAGTGTCTCAAATAATTAAAAAAAAAACCTTCAAGTATACATCAAACTTAAACAGTATTTTCTTTTGAATAATATTAGGTCTAAGTCATATTCCCAGTGTGCACTCAAAAAAATAATTTGTTGGGTGAACATAATAAAATTACGGAAAGTATTTCCACCCAATCATAATACGTTAATTTAGCAACAATTTCTTTTATTGAGTGACATAAATGTAAATATGCTGGTTCAACATAAGGTGTTGGTGTTACTATTACTCAATTACAAGGGGTAAGTCCAACATAATAATCATTTGTTGGGTGAGCATACAAAATTTATGGAAAGTATTTCCACCAAGCATTCGCACACAACCATACACAAGTGTTCCTATATTGCATGTTTTGTGGGTGGGGGAAACCGGAGTAAACCCACACGAACACGGGGAGAACATGCAAACTCCACACAGAAAGGCCCTAGGCCAAATTCGAACCCACAACCTTCTTGCTGCGAGGCAGTAGTGCTAACCACTGTGCCACCATGCCACCCAAGTGTGGGTGTGCCCAACCCAAGTTAATGGGGTAGGTTGAACTATATTTTAAAATGATACAACACAACTAGGGCGGCACGGTAGCACAGTGGTTAGCATTGCTGCCTCACAGCAAGAAGGTCGTGGTTTCCTCCCACAGTCCAAAGACACGCATATCAGGCTAATTGGAGACACCAAATTGCCCATAGGTATGAGTGTGTGTGTGAATGGTGTGTGCGCCATGCGATGGATTAGCAAGCTGTTCAGGGTGGGTCCCTGCCTTTGCCCGTAGTCAGCTGGGATAGGCTCCAGCTCGCCCTGTGACCCTAGTGAGGAATAAGCAGGTATAGAAAATGGATGGATGGATGGACAACACAACTAATTAATTGTGCTGATCAGACATGACATATATGTTTGACAATCACAAATACTTTAGTTGACAGTCCTTTCAGTCATATGAAAATCAACAGTAATATTTCAATAAAAGTCAATTCTGACATCAATATTTGTTTTAAACAATGTAAACATTTGTTATCCAAGTTTATGACAGTTGATATCAAGTTAGGAAAAAAAAAAAACCTAAACGCAAACAGGATTTCTTGAGATTTAACTTGTCCGCCCGCCCTGCGTCGCTCTGCCTTCTTCTGCAACTTCCGGAAGTAAAGTTTGTAAATGCACTCCCTGCTCGCACACTACTGCCACCCTCTGTTCTGGAGTTGTACACGCCATTTGATATCTTACCCAAAAAGCATCAGGTTCTGTCAGCATAACTGAATTTAGTAAAAGTTAAGTTATTGCACATCATGCTAAAATAACATTACTTTATGATGTTCAACCACAAAACATGACTATATATGGTAGAAGCAACATGTTACACTTAGATTAATTTAGCAGACACCCAATCTGGTTTTTTTGAGTGTGTTATGTTCACTATCATTTTCTCTCCCCCTCCTTCTGTTTCTCTCAGGTGTGTGAGGCCCGGTGTGCAAGTCTGTCATTCCTGTCGGCCCTGGTTTCAGACTCTGTGGCTCGGTGTGGTTAACATCTTCATCACCCCTCTGTGGGAGTCTGTCTCCCGCTGTTTCAGTGGACTGTACATCACAATATTCAAGGAGTAAGAGTTTTCACTCCATCTCTGTCCCTCCATCCAGCAGGATGCTGCTTCTGTGGACCTAACTAGAGGCTCTGCCTCGGTTTCTCTCAAACAATTATGGAACGAATCATTACGCAGAACCTTTACATGTGGACTCCATTCACACTGATCCAAATCTATCTTTTTGTCGATGTGAAGGGCATGAGATGAGCACGGGGACTCATGGGCAAATAAAACACACCCTTAACTCCGTGTAAAAATTGAAACTGGAATTTCAAGTGTTCTCAATTTACTATTTCTTCGATATTCATTTAAAAACCATAATTGTATCCATATTACCAACTTCTGTCAAGTCTTTACCTTTCATGTCTTGTTCTAGAGATGAGTCCTTTATTTCAATTTATGGCCTGTAAATGTAAACAACTATGTGTAAAACCTCAAGAAACACCGAATTTCAGAGTGTTTGGGTTTAAAGTCAACACCCCTACAAAGAGGAGTGTCTGTACCAAATTTTATGTATTCATGTGCACGCGTCGGCCAAATGTGTTTCCAACTGTTGACTGAATATCTCAATGAAGTCTAATTTGTACACATATTTTTACGTATTCTTTTATAAACCTGCATGCATAATAGGATAGACCTCTAGTTCATCATTCTAATTCTTTTCAACTCTGCCAATCCCATTTGTGGATTCATCAGATGAAGCTGCTTTACTTAAACCCGTGGAAATTTATGCCAATTTTAAATTCTATTTTAGATCCAAAGGTTTCCAAAAACCCCAATTATGTCTGACTGAATCACAGGGAAATGTTTGCAAATGATGCACAAGATCTACATATTTTCTATTTGATGTAATGCTGCAACGTCTCACAATATAAGCGTGATGTTGCTTCAGTGAAGCATTGCAGCAGTCAGATACAGAATATGTATTTGACATTGTTCAACAAAATGAAGCAAAATATATTCTTTCTTACTCTGAACCCAAAGTGGGCTCCAATATAGCTGGCACCACTGAATGGAAATGCACAAACAATCCAAAAATAGAAACAATAGACAAACAGAAATCTATGCCAACATGTGTGAAATATTTTAGTTTATCAATGTTTCAATGGACATAACAAAAATCATAACAATCATTTAATGCAGTAAACATTTCTACAAAATCGAGGTTTCATAATAATTGGCACCCATCATTCAATACTTAGTGCTACAACCTCTGGCATGGATAACATGATGGAGTCTTTGCCTGTAATTTTGGACAAGCTTAAGGCACACATATATATGCTGGGATTTCGGACCATTCCTCTAAGCAGATCCTTTCAAGATCCTTCTCATTCTTGGGTTTGCCTTAAACAACTGCCCTCCTCGTCAACTCAGCTCACAGGTTTTCATTTGGATTGAGGTCTGGCGACTGGGATGGCCATCGCAGAGCGATGATTTTGTTGGCATAGAAACAATTCTGTGTGGATCTTGAGTTCAGTCAGGACAACTCACGTTTCAATAAAATAGAACAATTTATTCATGGATATGAGCATTACATTGTATTTTGGCGGCAGTTCTGCTCTGGAGGAATAATCTACTTAGGCACAGCAAACATACAAACATAGTCAGGAACAGAAATCAAAATCCCCCCCGATGTGAGCAGAACCAAACAGGTGGAGGCTGGGGTGGAGGCGGCAAGCAAAAACCACACAGCATGTTGCATAGCATGAAGCGTCATTGCGAACAGCAGCGGAAGCAAGTGAGCTTGACGTCTTTCAAATAGACCGCTGCATGACCTCGTGATGTGCATCCTTCGATTGTTCGCCTGCTGGTGCTGACGTGCTGGTAGCTTACCAGGCTGCTGTCAGCTGACGTAGCTCTTCTCGAGTTTCCTGCCTGAACTAGTTACACTCATGTGTCTTTTGGTAAATAGTCCAACCATGGCCAAATCCCAGCCTTCTGGCTGAGACAACCAGATATTCAGCCAAAATATCCTAATACTTGGTGGAATTCATTTTGTCATTAATTTCAAAAGAGCCTAAAAACATGACTGACCCACCATCCTATTTCATCTTGGGTGCAAGGTGCTTGTCCTTGTATGCATCTCTGTTTCGACGCTAAACATGCCAATGCTGTATCAGACTGAAACATGCAATTTTGGTCACATCTACAGGGGCGAAGCTAGAACCGGGAATTGGGGTGGCACAGACACGTCCCTTTATGACAATTAGGATAGTCCTGGCTAGTTCTCAATTATTTTCCTTTATTGATGCGTTTTCCAATTATCATAATAGGCAACTGAAGACACGGTTTCTCATGCGATCTAACAGCGATTAGAAACCGAAGACACTACCAGAGAAGCAATCAACCATGAAGGAGGTGGAGTTTAGTTGTAATAATTATAAGCTGTGTAAACTGGGCATAAGTGTTTGGAAGATCTGCCGGCATTGTGTTAGTAAGTAGCTTCTGGTTCGCACATTTATATGAAATAAAAATTACCCACAAGATAATCTTTGTTTTCTGTAAAGTTTTATTGCAGTGTGTTCTGTTTGGTGTGCTTATTTTGAACTGATGCATCAATGATAAATAACTTAATAAAAGAATCGCTTTTCCACGTCCAGCTAGATCCAAACATCCAGCTACCACTTAATTGTAAAACACTGCTTTTGATTAGAAAGTTTGTTTTTTAAGACAGTGTTTCTAATTTGAGACACATGATTCAATGAACCATGGGATTGATTATTAGGATAAAATGATTTAGTGAATCATGCCATTACTGAGCTGTAAATCAAATGTTTCGGGCTGAGGGTCCCCAAGACTGGAGTTGATAAAAACTTCTGTAGTCTATCCGCTTCCCTCGTCCAGTTTTTGGACCTGGAGTGTAATTATCATCGGAGCCATTTTGAACACTCAAATAATTTAAAAAGTTTTATTTTTTTATTTTTTAGTCACCAGGTAGCTTTTGTAATGTGTGGCAAGTTACCATGTGTGGTAGCTAATGCTAACATTGTGTAGGTTGCGTTCGTTCACTCCCTTGCTTACCTGGTATGCAGCGTTGTTTCCTTATAATGTTTTGAATACAAAAATAATTGCAATGACTTTAAGACGGCTTTGCATAGCTTAGACCAATCAGGCGGGGAAAATGATAATCCACATAAAGCCAGATCAGTAGCTATGTAGCTAGCAGCACCAATGTACACTGATGCAAACTAGATAGCTTGTCTTTATGTAGTCAATCAGCTTCCTTCATTCAGTTTTTGGACCTGGAGTGTAGCTATCACCAGAACCAAGCGTAATCTTGCACATTCTAATAAAGAAAAAAAAAGTTAAAAGTTAATGTTTTTTGTTGCTTGGTCATTTTTCGAATATGAGCAGCTAGTTACTAGGTTCGGTAGCTAATGCTAACATTGTGTCGGTACCTTTACTTTACTCACTAGCCTGGCTAAGGTGCAACCTCATTTCCATATCATATTTTGATTACCAAGCACAATTACAATGACTTTTAGTTGGCATAGTATGGTTGTGAATGACATGTAAATGCTCAGTGTTTACTTTCTGTCTAGTGCTTCTCACTTTGTAATAAAACATACTGGAGCTCCTCGTGTTTCTGTATAATGCTTGCTGAACTTAACTGTGAACAAACTTAATGGGAGGGGCTACAGGAGGGAGACAAGAAGCTGAGAAGGATGGGTGGTGGCATTTATGATCAAAAAGTTATGGACTGTAGCTTGAATGAAAAGATGGTACTTGATATAGCATATCAACCTTTTGTGATGTTTGTGTGAATTTTGTCTAGCTATTAAAAAGCTTGTTTCCATTACGTGAGTTTTATGGCGGGTGGCACAGTGGTTAGCATTGCTGCCTCACAGCATGAAGGTTGTGGGTTCGAAGGTGCGGCCTGTGGCCTTTCTGTGTGGAGTCTGCATGTTCTCCCACAGTCCAAAGACATGCATATCAGGTTAATTGGAGACACTAAATTGCCCGTAGGTATGAGTGTGAGAGTGAATGGTCTGTGGATGGTGTGTGCGCCCTGCGATGGATTGGCAACCTGTCCAGGGTGGGTCCCTGCCTTTGCCCGTAGTCAGCTAGGATAGGCTCCAGCTCGCCCCGTGACCCTAGTGAGGAATTAGCGGGTATAGAAAATGGATGGAGTTTTTTGGCTCATCATGTTGCCTGGACTCCACATAACGGTTAGAAAATGTTCCCTGATGGAGAGCATAGTAAGACATGTTCCTGCACTCATTACAATCAGTTATTTTTCATACTTTCCATCCTTTCCTTGCTTTACTTTTTGGCTCCATCCACTGGAGGGTTAGGAAAAGAAAGAAAAGAATGTGCAGACGGGGGAATCAAAGGAATGTGAATGAGAAAAATGGTATGTTCATACATAATGAGTGGACGTGAGATGTATGGTGGATGGGGAGAGGTAGATCCGCACGTCAATTGTCTATTAGTGATGTATTCAACAAAAAAAAAGACACCCTGGCATTTCCCTAATGAAGACATTTTTTAGGAAACTCTAACCTCCCTTCACCTGAAACAAATACCTCTCCTATAAGGGCATCCCAGCCGTTTATTCCCACAGCATTCCTACCAGTTCCTCTAATTATTACTTATCTTCACTCAGGGGGAGAAGAGAAAGAAAGTAAGAAAAAAATAAAAAAAATACTGGGAGTTGTAGAAATGCAACTTGGTAAATATTTACAACCCCAATTCTGAAAAAGTTGGGACAAAGTGTAAATTGTGAATAAAATCAATACGCAATGACTTTCAAATCACACCAACCAGTATTTTATTCACAATAGAACAGAGATAACATAGCAAGCGTTGAAATTGAGAAATTTAACAATTTTATCCACAAAATGAGCTCATTTCAAATTTGATCGCTGCTACAGGTCTCAAAATAGTTGGGAGAGGGGCCTGTTTACCATGGTGTAGCATCCCATCTTCTCTTTAACACAGAGTGGAGGCATCTGGGTATTGAGGAGACAAGTTTTTTGAGTTTAGCCATTGGAATTTGATCCCACTCTTGTTTAATACAGGCTTCCTGCTGCTGGAGAGTTTTGGGTCTTCTTTGACAGACTTTTTGGGTAATTTTGCACCAAATGTTCTCAATCGATGAAAGATCAGGACTGCAGGCAGGCCAGTTCAGCACACAGACTCTTCTACTACTAAGCCATGCTGATGTAATAGCTGCAGTATGTGGTTTTGCATTGTCCAGCTGAAATACACAAGGTCTTTCCTGGAATAAATGTCGTCGAGAGGGGAGCATATGTCGCTCTAAAACCTTTATACCTTTATACCTATCAGCATTCATGGTGCTTTTTAAAACATGCAAGTGTCCCACACCATATGCACTAATGCATCCCCATACCATCAGATGCTGGCTTTTGAACTGAATGCTGATAACAGGAGGGGTGGTCTTTCACCTCTTTAGCCCGAAGGACTATGATGATTTCCAACAAGAATGTCAAATTTGGACTCATTTGACCACAGGACACTTTGCCACTTTGGTACAGTCCATTTTAAATGAGCCTTGGTCCACAGATCACGGTGCCGCTTGTGGATCATGCTCAACAATGGCTTCCTTTTTGCATGATAGAGTTTTATGTGGCATCTGTGGATGACACGGCAGACTGTGTTTACAGACAGTGGTTTCTTGAAGTATTCCTGGGCCCATTTAGTAATGTAAATGACAGAATCATGTCGGTGAGTGATGCAGTGGCGTCTGAGGGCCCAAAGATCCTGTGCCTCCAGTAAAGGTCTTCTGCCTTGTCCCTTACGCACAGAGATTTTTCCAGTTTCTCTGAATCTTTTGATGATGTTATGCACTGTCAGTGATGAGACCTTCAAAGCCTTTGCAATTTGAAGTTGAGGAACATTGTTTTTAGAGTATTCCACTATTTTTTTAAGCAAGCCGTCACAGGTTGGAGGGTCTCTGGCCATCTTTACTTCAGTGACACTCAGCCTCTCTAAGACGTCCCTTTAATAGCTGATGCCAGTTAACTTAATCACTTGCTAGAAGTTTTTTTCAGCTGATTCTCTTATAGATTAATTGCTTTTTCAGCCATTTTTTAGTCTGTGTCCCAACTTTTTTTTAGACCTGTTGCAGCCAGAAAATTCTAAATAAGCTCATTTTGTAGATAAAATTGTAAACGGTCTCAGTTTCAACATTTGAAATGTTATCTATGTTCTATCGTAACTAACATACTGGCTCATGTGATCTGAAAGTCATTGCATTTTGATTTGATTCACAATTTACACTTTGTCTCAACTATTTTGGAATAGGGGTTGTAACATCTTTGCTCCAAAAAATATCATTTCAAAGTCACCTAATTTTTAAACATCACATTCTGAAGCAAAAAAGAGAGAAAACTTCAGCAAAGAATGGTCTGGATGTTCCTTTACTGAAGTTACATTACGGAAACCCCTGATCCTCATTTAACAGATTGGAAACTCCGTAGCGATGTATTACCTCCTTTGACTGCTTGGTTGGGAGCAAGGTAGAAAAAGACAGAATTGAAAACAGGCAATTGGACTATTAACACATTTGAATCTCCTTAATGATGGCTGACCTCAATTCAAATTTTAAATTTGAAGTATGAGATGTGAGTGCTACCACATGATGCATGGAGCACATTCCGGTTCCTCATCTGGGAACATCTGACATAGTCTACATTGCATTACATAATAATTTGCATTTGGCAGGTGCTTTTATCCGGAGCAACCTACTATACAAAGTGCATTATCTCAAGCAAAAGTGCTGAAAACCTCAGAGGGCAGTACATTTTAAGTGTCCGGATGGACTGAACAGATAGGACTTGGACCCTGTAGATCACCTGTAAAGCAAAATACATCAATATAGCAAACTGTGCAGTAAATGCTCTAAACAGAAGTACAGCTACAGTCAACTTTAATGCCTTGAACTTGTTAGTGGTTACAAAATTAGGCAGGGAGAGGTACAGTCAGAAGTGATGAGTCTTCCGACTACTCTTGAAGTCACAGCTGTTCTGTTTTCATAGCTAGTCCATTAACAGTGCAATTTAGGAATTTTAAAGAGTCTCAAATACAAATTAAGATTAGCAGTCACAGTGTGCATTGCATTTTGTAGATGCAATCTCTCATCTGTGCTGACTGGTTATGTAATGCATAGTTTTAGCTCTGTCGCAACATGGCTTCTCCCGTGAGCTTCTTTTTTTCTGGTCTATTATTTGCTAATTCTTCAATGTGCCCTGGGCCTCCGCATTTTCAATAGTATCTAACTCTGTCAAAAAAATAAAACTAAATAAATAAATAATAAAAAACAACAATAATAAATAAATAAATAAACAAATAAATAAATAAACTGGTATATGAGTTCCTTTTCACAGTTTCAACAAATGAAGTTAACAGGTTAAAGCATCGTTCCAACCATTTTAAGGTATTACGCTCGTGTTTACCAAGAAGCTTCAGCTGCGAGGTAGCTACCTTGTAGGCTCCAGTAGTGAAATTTAATTATGAAATTAATGTTCAAGTGAAGTAATTAAATAGCCGTAAGATCCGCAGATGGAGAGAAAATAAGCGGAGAGAGAGAGAGAGAGAGAGAGAGAGAGAGAGAGAGAGGTGTCTGGCACCGAATCCAACACGCATAGCCTTCTACGAGTATTTACGCCGCGCTGACCATGACATGTCCCTCTGTCTTATTTGTAGTGGGACTGGATGAAGGTTTCGTCTGTACTTCGTGGGAATACAACGTATCGCCATATGCATTTTCTGGGTGTACTGTCACACTACACTGAGTCTGTATATTCCCTGCGTCTACCGTATCAATGAATTTCGTATCGCCGTTGCTTCCAGTAACCAATGCCTCAGAACAACCCGCCTCCCTACGCTCTGAAATAGATGGTGCAAGTGAAAATGTCCAAATCCTCCGCAGGTCCTCTGCCTGGCACTGAAACCGGCTCCCAAGCGCATTATTTTCAGGTAAGAACATGAAGTCCCATTTTATTTTATCCAGCATGACAATAACATTCGTTCATCCCGACTACTTTTTGTTGAACCGAAAGATGACGGTTGGGATCAGCATCAGCGCGCCTCATAACTGCAATGCCCAGCGCTTAGACACCGGCAAAGACATACGGATGTAGCGTAAATGTGTGATGGTTCTTATTCGGGAACATTTAGCTTTTCAGTTTTACAAAAGGCTTTGACAGAAGAGTCGAAGCGTCGTTAAGAACCTCCGAATTCAAAGCGGTTTCGCACAAATTCACCCCGCACTTCGCTCTCTGTAACATCCTGGCTTCCATTGTGAATTGTGATTTATTATTTATTTCATGCATCTTGCAACATTGCTGTTTCTATACAGCAGCTACGCATGTACAGCCTTGACGAGATTTATTACATGGCGTTCAACGGAAAACATCACTGAATGCAACCTGTCATTCGTCTTGCGCACAGTCGATGCCATCATCCTGAATTAAAATTAAATATCCCTGGTGTCCAGTACAGTATACATTGTAATTTAACTCACCTGTATTCCCCCGTATGTCTGCAGGCGGGTTCATCCGCCATTCGGTCCCGATTCTCACGCTTCAATACTTAATTTAGCCTACTCGGATTTATTTATGTACGTTGGCCGATATTAGGCTATGTTCTCTATCTATCGGTCCAGTTTTATCATAAAACAGAATTCAAATCGTTTATAACTCAGTATTTTCCTCTTTTAACGAAATTATCCGAGTCTCTGCTTGGCTGCAGATATCTTAAACTCTCAAAGTACACGTGATTTTGCTTATTTACAGGCGTTCATCGGCTTAGGCTTCGAAATAGAGACGGTTCCGTAATTGGGAGATATAGGCTACATATAGACATTTCATTTTTTTTTTAATAGCTGGTTACATCAGACGTCCTGGCAGTTTGTGTGATCGCACTTGCGTATTGTACTTATTGTAGCTACTTCTGTCATCAGGTTTGAGGCAATGTAGCATTTTGTACTTATCATTAGGCCAGGTTGACCAGCATTCTGAAGTTATGATGTGATACTTTAAGGACCACCAGCCAACGAAGGCTTCAAATGTTATAGAATCCCTTGGTATATGATTATACAATAATGTCTACAATGTATTGTCATGCATTTGAGATCAACCCCGGTATGCATTTATATTCTTTGCACAGTTGCCGCGCAAATTGCCTAAACGCAAAAGCCGATTCAAGCGTTCAGATGGCAGCACCTCCTCCGACACCACCTCCAGCTTCATCAAGAGACAGGTAACTTCCATCTGCTCCCGGTCATTTCAGCGACGGCTTGAGATGGTTGGGCCTATGAGGTTCTGCAGTCGGCATATGTGGTTCAGTTGCTGCGGAAGGAAATGTTTCATTAGAAATTATGCTGCTGTCATGTGCACAATGTTTAAACCGAGAATGTGGTCGCCGAGCTTCAGAAGTTGACCTGCAGTGTTTGGTGGAAGTAGCAGAGGGGTGACGTGCCGGATTAGAAAAGACGCGTTTCTGCGACCTCCGGATGATCTGAATGCTTTGGGGTCACGTGCACTTTTCATTTGTGTAGTTCATTTTGTGATTTTGTTTAATTATGATTTTTGCTTGTCAACATTTACACACCCCCTACTGCAAAAAAAAAAAAAAAAAAAAAAATCCAGAGTGAGTGAAATCGCGGTCCGGAGACAGTGATTTGCAAATGTGAATATTTTAGAAAATTTGAATTTTTAAAATCCCAATAAATTTTGTCACTGCGAAGATGGATCACACGGCAAAAGTCAGAATTTGTAACACTGAAGTCGTTTGTTGTATAGAAAGAGGCGCAGAGTTTGCGGAGGTTATATGTTTAGGCAGACGCGTGCGCTAATGCGTGTTTGTAAATGTGTTCGCGTGTTCGTGAATCAGTGGGCTTAATATAAATATTTTGATATTTAACATCTTTGCGAGGTGTTTCTCCAAATTTCCAGCAGAGGGCCTCTTTGGTATACCTAATCCTTGGCTTTTTACGCATGAATCCCAGCCCACCCTAGATCTTGTTTTTTAATTAATGTTTTCAGGCCAGCCGGCGCAGCAGCAGTGGGAGAGGTTGTGTGTTACTTAAGAGAGCGCAATGTTTGGAGAGAAAATAGATGTTCAACATTGGTTCTGAATATTTCTACGTGATATTTTCTGGATTATTCCATACCATTGATTCTTGTTTAATTCAGTGATTGCTGCGCTGAAAAACCGAGGTAACCGTTGAGAGTGCTGTAATGCCATGTATTAGGTTATCTGGCCAGCACCTGAATGTCGATTGCTTGTGCGGCAGTAGCCTATTTGAGTAGTAGCCCTGAGTGATTAAAAAGTTTGGTCGAAAGGGAGAGGCCTGGAGCGCTGAGTGATACCAAAAGGAGACAACTGGACACTGTGGACGTATGAGGTTAGTGCAGAAATAGAAACTGGATTGTTTTGGAGTACCTTATGATTATTATTATATTTTGTGTCTTGTTTTTATTTGATGAAAATGACCGCAAAAAAGTCAAATGATAAACGTTCTTGACTGACATGGGTTCCTGTCTTGTCTCGCTTTTGAATAGAGCACATTGAATGACGTCACATTGATGTTTATTCTAATCTATCATACCTTTATTCTCGAAATTATAATTTTGCCAGCTGTTTAGTTTCCACATTATAGACCACATCCTCTGTGTGACGACAGTGCAAATTTGTGTATTTGATGCAGTACTGGATGAAGCTTCATGCATGATCATAATGGTTAACCTAAAATTTTATTCTAGATTTCAAACACATTCTGTGTATAAATAGTTGCCAGAATGCTTTTGGCTTGGTTTTATTTCTATTAAATTGCTTCATAAGGTTAAACAAATTATTCAATATAACAACTATCATATTATGACATTATGATAATGTAACATTGTTCTTTTAAATGGTATGGTTTTTTTTTTTTTTTTTACAGTAGTGCGATCTTTAACTGCATCATACTGTTAATGCATAATGAAATGAGCTGCCCCCAACACTGCTAATCTGCATGAAAACTGTTGGGTCATCTGATGGCAGGACGTGCTAAAGGCACCACTAGTATGCTAAAAAAACTTATGTCTTGGAGTATTAGCATACTGCTGTGTTTAATTTCAGTTATGAGATGTGGATCAGTATTGGTATTGTCATAGTGTTAGAATGTGGTTATTACACAGATCTGTGAGATTCTGATTTATTATCAGATTCTGGCTGTTATTACAGTACTGCACCTCATAATCAGTTGACAGATTTAAGATTTAAGTTTCACACCTTGAATACAATGTAAGTGCTCGCTGAGATAGAGGCAGAGGGAGAGAGAGCGAGAGAGACACTGATACCAGCCCACCCGCTGGAAAATTGGATCAATAATTCCAATAAAAGGCAGGCTGCTTAGCCAAGGAATTCTAGGCTCTGTTTTCTTAGCGGCGGATCATTGAAAATGATCTCCTTGCACAATCGTCTCTGCTATGGAAACCTGAAACATTAGTTTCTTCTCATCCCTCTGGGGTGAATCACTCTCTTCAGTGCATCCATTTACAGCTCCTGTCCTCCTCCTTTTTTCTCTTTCTCCCGATACCATCTTATTCTCTTATTTCTGAATCCCATCTTCCATTGGTCTTTGCTGCGTAAGTTGAACTCTTAACCCTTTTCCCCTGAACATCGTCCTCCTATTTGAATTTTTGGGGTTCCTTTTAATTTGGGCCGCAGAATTGTATACTGGCACATACATATGCTAAGAGCTGCACGGAAGAATGATCTTTTAGTGCAGAAAAATTCCTGATGTGAAAAGGAAACAATGTATGTGGCGAGGTATATAACATGAGTGCAGTAAAGGAAGTGATAGGGCCTATTTGATGCCAGTGCAGTTTGCCTTAATGCAAGTAACGACACACTGCAAAGCTGTCTTTGGAACAAAAAAACCTTCAAAGAATGAGAAGAATGTATGCGAATATCCCCCATGCCTGGAGAAGATTATTAATTATGAATATCGGTAGTTATTAACAGGAGCAATATTACAGCTGTAAATTATTGATCTCTCTCATGTTCAGCCTCTTGTCCCGCGTGTTTAATGGATAAAGCCCCATTCTGTCAAACTGCGTAGCCTGGCCATTCTGCTAAAAACTGGTGTAGGTGAACCCTAGCCGTTTCTATGCAATTTTTCCAAATTCTTGGAGCCTATTTCTTCCTTTACATGGGAACATGCCTGAACGATATGTTAGCTTTGTGGATGGCAAGTTGGCACAGTGGGTAGTACTGTTTCCTCAGAGCAAGAAGGTCATGGGTTTGAATCTGGCCTGAGGCCTTTCTGTGGAGGTCACATGTCCTCCCTGTGTCCTCAGGGGTTTCCTCCCACAGTCCAAAGACATGCAGTCTCAGTTAATTAGAGATTCTAAATTACCCATAGGTATGAGTATGTGCGCACATGACAGTGGTTTGACAAGTTGTCTGGCGTGTCTCTCTGTCTTTTGCCCATATTCGGCTGGGACAGACTCCAGGTCCCCCGCGACCCTGTTGTGGAAGCAACGATTTAGATGAACGGATGGATGGCTGTTACATATGCTGCAGTCTAGCAAAATGGTGATCTTATATATGAGTGTGTGGGAAACAGTGACTTGGCAGTGGCACAAACTGTCCTGTTCAAATATATTACTACTTTTGTCTAAATAAAACAGTTTTACTGGACAAATTTGCTTGCAGCAGAACATTAGAATAAAAAAAACACATCTTTACTGCACTTTCTCTTTGTAGGTGGCTGATGCCAATACATCTACAACAGATTTGCAAAGACTGCTGCTACTTACGCAGTCAAAGAAACTGCACACTCTGATTTGCTGTTTAGAGGTGGGAGATAACTAGCCTGACTCCGCCAGCCTACGTACTTCCTCTCAATTTAATTTCGCTTCACCACTTTGTCTGATCACAAAGAGCTCTGCCTGGCTCAGCTCGGCAACGAAGTCCCTGGCTGCCCTTGACCAACCAATGAACAGAAGGCGTGGCCGAGAGCCATGACTTAGCCGCTGCGCCGAGTTTGAAATTGTAGTCTCCGAAATCAACAATGGCGACGGACATAGACACACGGGAGGACATTCGCTCTGTCGTGGAGAAAATCCCCGGTATCAGCGACTTAAAGCCTCTACAAGATGAATGTTTGGTCAGTTTTTTGAATCGAATTGATGTTGTAGCCCTACTCCCTAAGTTTTCGGTAAAAGTTTGATTTATCAGCTTTTGCCGTTAGTGGCCAAACGTTAGTGATTGGTTTACAGGTACACCAATGACTTTAAACTTCAGACAAGGGCCCACCAACCAGGAAGTAAGCACTTGTCAATCACGACTACCCAGACTTGGTGTACGAAGCAAAGCGAAGTGGCACAGTCTGGTATTATCAGGCTAGGAAATAACCATAATTGGATCTGAAACAGCACAGCATTCTTACATGTTCTGACTATGAGATGCTGAAGTGAATACAGAACATCTTTCGCAAACGAGGGAGCTGTAATTAAAAGAAGACTTAAGCAGGTCCGAAAAATAGAGGGGTAGTCGACGAAATTTTGATACAGCTTCATGCTGTGCTGTAGCATTCTATACAAGAGAAGTAGCCACTCGTCTGGGATCTCCTAACTGGTAAAATGTATTCTTTGGGCAAGCCCACAGGTTGTTGAGGATATGAGGGATGGCATGAAGGCTGTTTTAAGAGTTTAAAAGAAAAGAACTTAAACTAAATTCACATATGGAGATACAACTAGGGGAAGGGTAGTAGTAGTAATAATGAAGATGATGTTAATAATAATAATAATACATTTATTCATAGAGTGCTTTTCTTCAGTGTTTACAGAATATAAAAAAAAGAAATGACAATCCATGTACATTCTTAAAGACAAGCAATTTAAAAAGAACATGCTAAAACCGGACATCAAAGAAAAACAACTGAAGACTCATACAGGGCTGAAAAAATGTAGGTCTTTAGCTTTGATTTAGAAATCTCAATTGAGCATGCCTTTCTAATATTTATAATATGACTGTTCAGTAACAGCGGTGCACGAAATAAAAAAGCCTTCTCAACGACGGTCTTTCCTTTAACCTTTGGGACATTCAGAACACTAGTCCCCTGGGAGCAAAATAACCTTATAGGCACATAAGACTTCACCAAGTCAGATTAGCACATTGGTGCGATTCTATTGACGATTTTATACGTTAGCAACAGCACCTTAAAATCTGCTTTAACCTGAAGAGGGAGACAGTGAAGAGAAGCCAGTACAGGAAATATATGCTCATATTTCGAAGATCCAGTCAAAATGAGCTGCTGCATTCTGGTCCATCTGCAGACCTCAGACGTTTTTGGAAAACCTGACAGAAGGTCATTACAATAGTCCAATGTGGAAGTTACTAAGATATGAATAAGAACCTCAGCATCACTAAATGACAGGATTTGCCTAATCTTAGCTATTCTTCTGAGGTGATAAAGGGCTTTTCTTGTCACCTCCTCAATGTGAGAATCAAACAAGACTGAGCTATCAAAAAGCACACCAGGATTCTTTACACTGTCCTTGCAATGAATAATGCAATTGTCCAGAGAGAGAGAGAGAGAGAGAGAGAGAGCAAAATGAATGGACAATCTAGACTCAACCATCATATCAGTCACTTACATCTCAGTCTTTGCTGAGTTGAGGAGCAGGAAGTTCTCTGACAACCAGCACTTCATAGCCGCCAAGCAGACCTTAAGTCTAGCTACATCAGAACTATTTCCTGTGACAAATGGCTTATATGAGTATAAGTCATCAGCATAACAATGGAAGTCTAGCCCAAAATAATGCATAATCAGACCCAAAGGTGCCAGATACAATGAAAACAAAAGGGCACAGGACAGACCCCTGTGGGACCCCATGTCTAACGGCACAACAATCAGAAAACATGTTGCTATTGTTATGTATGAGTGTTTGTGTACAACAATGTATATCATTTGAAAATGGAGATTTGTTAGATTTGTGCTGCTTACTGGTCAGCTATTTGTTTATTTTATTCATCATTTAGCACCCTCTGGTGGTATGCCTGAAGCAAAACATGATCTGATGCAATGCCCCTTGTTTGTGATGAAATGGACTAGTGCTTTTTAGAAGTTTCTGGCTTCTTCTTGCCTGGAGGGGGCTGGATCACCCAGGACTCCTGTAGATCTTTCCAGGATGTTCCTAGTCTACCACGCCCTCCATAATTATTGGCCCCCCTGGGTAAGATGTGTTAAAAGCCTTAAAGTAAATTCAATTTTTATTGCAGAAGCATACTCTCACACTGAAAATTGCAGAAAAACCTTCAACTCAAGTGAATTTTAAAAAATCCCTGACTAAGAAATAATTATTTTTCATAAAATAACCTGTTCCACAATTATTGGCACCCATAAAAATTCCTAGGAAATAAATGTAATTGAAGTATTTCTGTCATTTCTACAGTAGTTTACAAAGTTGGTCAGAGTATCTAGGAATATTTAATTTGTAATTCATCACTTCCTGTTTCCCTGGGGTATAAATATGACATGACACAGAGGCCATTTCTCTTATCCACTCTTCAACATGTGAAAGACAAAGGAACACAACATTCAAGTAGGACAGATGTGTGTCGACCTTCACAAGTCAGGCAATGGCTGCAAGAAAATAGCCACTTGCCTGCACCTGCCCATATCTACTGTCAGAGGAATCATTAAGAAGTTTAAAACAACTGGAACAGTGGTAAACAAGCCTGGACGAGGACGTAAGGTTATTTTGCCACCATGCACAGTGAGGAGGATGTTCAGAGAAATAAAAAGTTCTCCAAAGCTCACTGTTAAAAAATTGCAACAAATGGTAGCATCTTGGGGTCACAAAGTCTCCAAAACAACCGTCAGGCGTTATCTACATGGCAACAAGCTGTTAGGGAGGCATGCACGGAAAAAACCTTTTCTCACTCACAATCATAAACGCAAACATCTGGAGTTCGCTAAGCGGTACTGGGACTTCAACTGGGACCGTATGCTTTGGTCAGATGAGACCAAGATAGAGCTTTTTGGCCACAAACACTCTAAGTGGGTCTGGCGGAACACAAAAGATGCAGAAAAGCACCTCATGCCCACTGTGAAGTATGGGGGAGGATCGATGATGCTGTGGGCCTGTTTCTCTTCCAGAGGCCCTTGGGAATCTTGTTAGGGTGCATGGCATCATGAATGCTTTGAAATACCAGGACATTTTAAATCAAAGTCTGGTGGCCTCTGCCTGAAAGCTGAAGATGGGTCGTCACTGGGTCTTTCAGCAAGATAATGACCCTAAACATGTGGCCAAATCTACACAGAAATGGTTCACCAGACACAGAATCAAGCTCCTCCCATGGCCATCTCAGTACCCAGACCTCAACCCCATTGAAAACCTGTGGAGTGAGCTGAAGAGGAGAGTGCAGAGGAGAGGACCCAGGTCACTGGATGATTTAGAGAGATTGTACAAAGAGGAATGGTTGAAAATCCCTCTTTCTGTATTCTCCCATCTTGTGAAACATTATAGGAGAAGATTAGGTGCAGTTTTGTTGGCAAAGGGGGGTTGTACAAACTATTGACGTCAGGGGTGCAAATAATTGTGGCACACATGATTTGATGTAAAAGAATTATTTCTTAATGTGGGATTTTTTCCCCACTGAATAAATGCACTTGAATTAAAGGTTGGATTTTCCTCTTTTTTCATCATGGTCCTATATTATTTAGAAAAAACTGAATTTATTAGAAGCTAAAGAACACATCTTAACCAGGGGTGCCTATAATTATGGATGGCGCTGTATACAAATGCTTTGATTTTGTTCAGTTAAGGAGAGGTTTTTTGTTTTGGCATCAGAGTTACGCAGTGCCATTAGAGTGTTATTATAAGATTAAACAGTGGATTATTTGTAGAAGTTTTTTTTTTTAATCAGTGAAGAATAAATTTGTTTAAGTTGTCATCGCTGGTTTTCTTTGTTGTAATTTTCAAGTCATTACATTATGAATAACACGTTGTGAGATCTTCCTGTCAGGTAAGAAATCAAAAATTGAAGCACCTGACCTGAGATGCCAAAACAGTTCCTGAGCCTGAGGCCCAACCACAGAAGAGATGTTGAGTCAGCATCCTTAACTACTTTTGTGAGCGCTGTTTTTATGGAGTGATTAACCCAAAACGCAGACTGTAGTAGCTCAAATAGATCATATGATAAAAAGTATTTTAAAAATTGAATTGAGACCACTTTCTCAAAAAATTGACAGAAAAGCCAGATTTGAGACAAGTCCTTACTTTGTTAAGGAGTATGCATCCAGATCCGATTTCTTTAATAAGGCCCTCACCATCCCAGTTTTAAAACACACAGGAAATACTCCAGTAGTGGAAAGTGATAGGTTAAGGATAGATAAAATGTAAGATCCTGGTGTTGGCCACAGTTCCTTAACAGCCTGGGCAGGCCAGGGCGAACACCACGAGAATAACGATACGATTAAGACATGGAAGAAATAGATGTGGAGAGACCTTTTTTGCAGCGAGTGTTTGTGCGGGCTTCCTCAGATGAATGCATACGTGCAACAATTGTTTTATTTCTGAACATCCTTTGTAGGACGGTAACTGCCGATGACTGTGGTAGAAGTATACTGCCCTTACAAATATAATTTCATATTTTCTCTGAAAATTATAAGTGAGTTTTTGAAATATGTGAAGAGCAAGTTTGAACACAATTTGACTGATGTGCATCTCACCTGATAGCCTCACCCAGTTTCGTATTGGCTATCAGTAAATATTTCATTAATTCTACAAATTTGCACACCAAGGCTAGAGTTGAATCAGACAGAATGCTTGATTGACCCAATTTACACAAACTTCATGCTGATTTAGCACCATTAATCAAGATCTTCATGCCTGTACATCACAAGGAAAGTCACAGAGACAAAATCCTTGCTAATTACCTCCTAATAGCTGTATTGACCCATTGTGTATCCCCTGGTTTGGTCGCTTGGCCCTTGGCTATATGTTCGTATTGTCATCTTTATGGAAGGGACATTGTGCAGCAAAGACCAACTCCACCCAAACCTTGGTCTCAGCACCAATGCCAGTAAACTCTATAACAGCTCTATTGATCCGTGTCACCATGCTAATAATGAGGATTAATTAAGTGTTGCTGCTTATAAACCACGACCTTCATGATTTTTGTCTTCTTTCTACCATCCAGTTTTGGGAATTGTTTACAAAAATATTGGCTATGTTTACTTATTACAAAAGCAAATAATCATAGCAATGCACAGCAGCGTCAAAATTTTTTGAGCCATTGTTTTAAATGTATGGCTTTTGTGCTGCAAGAGGAAGTGACAGACAGGAATGTGTTGTACGAGATGATAGTTATAGTCATGGGAACATGATGTAAGAATATGTCTCACTGCTTCAACCAATGTTTACTAGTGACATGAGCTCGGGCTGGTATTGTTTTCACCTTGTGAGTCTGTGTGTGTGTGTCATTATGGTAAAGTGCAGTCCTGGAGACCCACGATCTTCCACAGAGGCGGTTTTGCATACTTTGCCTGGTATTTATATGTCTGTTTGTCTCTCTGTGGGCAGAATTGGTCAACATGCTAAGCTCACCACTGTGCAAGATTCAGTCACAAAACTTCACAGGTGTGTAAATAAGTTCAATTTGAAGGCGGAGTTTGAGGGTGGGTGTTGTCTGAGTAAAGGCGCCGGGAATATGTGGAATAGGAAGAGCGGCTGGTATGATCCCAATTGCAAGATGGTCTTTAAATAAATCTGAAATGAAATATTCATCAGTGAATTCATAGTCCAGTATGGATGACATACTGAACATGAAACAATCGCATGGGCTAAATGATCCTTATGACATGATGGGTCAGACTAATGCGTATACGAGTGTGTGATGCTTGGTGTCATGAAACCGATAAGTTGGTTTTCTCAAAATGAAGCTCTGTTGATTTGAGGCTCATGATTCGCAGCCATATCTGGCATTTCTGTGTATGTGATCATTCTTTGGTCATCACAGGGCTGCTTCCTTATGAATGTCCTGTTAACACACTTGTCCTTCCGGTCCGAACCATGGAGGGTATGATTTTTTTTAAAATTGAAATTTCTTTGAACAACAATTATTGGAGATACTCATCACAAACTTACAAAAAGGGGGGGAATATGGTTTCTGATACAAAAACATGAAAATTTAAAAGATGAAAGTGGAGATTATACTTACGCTTACCTAACCATGGTGAGTTAGTGCTGGTGTTGTATAGTTCTTTTCTGATTTTTTTTTCCTTGATTTTTAAGGATTTTATATCATTTTAACTCATTGAGAAATAGTGAAGTCCTGGATGCCGGCATTCTGTTGTGGGTACCCAGTGAAAGTCATCTGACTTTATTAAATCAAGTCCCGAAGCAATAAATTTTAGTTCACAGAAAAGGTAAGGCGCTCCACAGAGTCAAATGCTTTGTAGAAATTTTAGGATTGAAAGAGTCATGATGCTTAACGAGGTCTTTAAATTCTGCAGTGTCCAGACATGCATTGTTGCAGATTGACCTGTCCTTTCTGAAGCTAGTTGCTTCATAATACAATTTTAGATGCATTTTTTTTTTACATTTTAGCATTTTGCTTATCTGTCACATTTTATTGTTTCAGCTCTTGAAAAATGTAATACGGCACAAAGAGAATCTGAGTAAATGCAGAATACAGTTTTCCAATCATTTTATCCAACACCAAGTAGATTTATGTATTTCAGTGTAAAACAGGTTACTTAAATCTCCATGGAAGTGTTTATTAAATACAAGAAGTTTATTTAGCAACTGACTGCTTCATTAAACTCCTCAAATGACGAGCCGGCTATTTCGTCAAAAATAACAGTGCCCCTGCAATTTCCAGCAGTGTCCTGAATGCCCTGACCGTCTACAATTGAGTGGAAAACTGATCCTATTGTCAACTATAAATCCGAATATTTCTTGATTTGTTGTTACGATTATATTACTTAGATTGAATTATATGGCGAAATTTCAGATACCTAACTCTAATGTCCCACTGAGCTGCTGTCGGGTTGATATTTAGGGCAAAAACGGTCTCTTCCCTCACCTGCATTTCCTCTGCCTAACACCCCCATGTTCGATTCGATCCACAAAGCCAGTACCTCTGTGGGTGTAATGCAGATAAAGGCTCTTGTGTAACTCTGCTCCACTTGTCTGGTGAATTCTCTAACATACTTCGCTCAAAATTTATAAACAGATGGATTACTTGCAAAAGGAAGTATGCAAATAATAAAATATTTCCTTTATTGCTGTGTTTTTATATGGGACTGGGAGGCTTAAAATGCTCTTGATACCCTCCGAGTGATTGTATGAGCAGGTATCCAGCCCTGTCAGTTACATACTTGACCAATCAGGGATTAAAATAGTGTTTCCACTGTGAGGTGGGCGGGGTTTTGTGCAGGGAGCATGACTCATCACTGCAGAGGGAACGGTGTGCGCAGCTCGGCTGAAATAAACAGGAGCATGTTAACGTTTTAGTGGAGCTTTCAGACATCCCTCACAGGGCTGGTGCAATGAGGTGTTACGATTTGACTCTTTCGACACTAAGACAGGAAGACCCTGAGACTGGCCAGATGAACCTGACTCCAGACCGTTCATTTCTGAATTTCTTATGTCCTCTGCACATATAAGCAGCCGGAGGCTCAGATGTTCTCTTTGATTGGTCAAGGTCATGAGACTCAGGCTGAGCTACATTGTGAAATAATCAAGTTAATACTCAAGAGTACAGCTGAACCTGCCTTGAGCAGTGGGATATGAGCCCTCTGCCCCCTTCCTTCTCTTCTTTTGGCTACTAAAGCCACGTTTCCATCAAACACTTTAGGTGCGCCTGTAGTTCGCTTATAACTTATTCCTTATAGAAACCTAAACCCTAGATCTGGTTTGTTTTTCCACCGCTGACAGCGTCCTTAAATGTAAGCAGATTGGCCACTGAATTGTAACATAGCTGTGTCAACAACGAAAGTGGTGGGTTAGTGTTTATTCATTGTGAAGCAGGAGTGGCCGTTCTCTTTTGAGCAATTTAAGTGCTTTTTAGTACCACCTTTTAGAATCAAATCGGCATACTTGGTATGTCAATAGAAAAAAAAAAGGGAACGGAATGGAATTGAACAGTTCTTTTACCACCATCCACAGCATTCAACAATGGAAATGCACAAATAACCATTCTAATGTGTAACTAACTGAACTAGACTGCTAGGCTGAAACGAGCCTTCAACTACCTACGTGACCTTGAACCACTTTCATCTGAATCTATCCTTAATAATTATTCACAGTGTGTCCCAAATCAGAAGATTCAGGACTGAATTTCAATTTTCGAAGCAGATGTGAAATGCAGCATTGCTTGGAGGTCAGTCCCATTTCACTTCCTGATAACATCAATCAGGCACTAATGAGTTATTTCGTTTATATAAAAACCGCAGGGCGAGCTTGCCTGACTTCCAAGAATCTTTTTCTTTCTGCTCTAGCGTGTCCCAATTCATTGAAAAACAAAGCTGTTTTGGAGTGAAAAACTTTTATCTACAAGATTTGACTTGATATCACGTTAATTTCGTTTTGTACTTGCTGTAGGCACCCGAGTCTGCTTCAGTTTTGTGTGTTACTGCTGTGGACAACATATCCACTAAAATGAGAATCCAATTACAATTTTATTTATCTGGCGAAGTATATGGCTATGGAACTGTTTCTGCTGTGGTGAAGTTTAGGTTACTCTCATAATGTGTGAATTGTAGCCCCTGAATGAACTCGGACGGCTATGGTCGTTGTTTCTGCTGCTGCATGCGTTGAGATTTTCTTGCGGACACTCTAGAGGCCACAAATTTCATCCGATTCCTTTGATTTTTGGAGTGGGCATAAGATAGGACACGATGCCTATCGATTTTGGATGCCATGGCAACAGAATTAGCCAAATAAAGCACCATTTATGCTGAAAATGTGCCCATTTCATTTAATTGGTTACGAACGCTTTTGAGGTCACAGTTTTCAAGACATCACCAGCGGGCACTCAGGGCTGCGCACATGCAGTCGTGGGCAACCAGACTTTCTAGTTTTTGGTGATGGGGAAGGGAAATTCTCAAATTTTCTAAAATAAAATTCTTTTAAAAATGAAATAATCTTGTCAGATATGCTTTATGCATGCTAGTAATATATTAAATGTGTTTCGTACGTAAGTATGATTATGTTTGGCATGTTCAGCCCTGCAAATTTTTCAGTAAGAGTGAAATTGACTGTTAATTGGAAGATGTTGCTGGAATATTGAAATCTGGAATCTTGAATTTTCTACTCCGCAGACCCCTGCCTCCTGTCGGGCAGAAAAGCAGCAGGTAGGGGAGACTGGGGTCCGACTGGCCATATCACATATTTGTTATCAACAGATGTCAGAGCTGCTTAAAATAGGCTGGATAGGTATAAGGCTCATTTTTCCCCATGGCTCATTGGGACCCTGACTCCCCTACATGGGTGTTTCTCTCTGACTGAGAATCATCTCTCCCGTCGCATCGGCCACCTGTGTTTTCCTAATGATGCGTTTAAAATGATCTTACCTGCCTCCCTTACCCCCCTTTATTTTAAGCGCTCAGATAAGTCAGTGTACCACTGGTTTGTGGACTCACTTAAATCACAGAGTCAGCTGGGGTCCCCAGCTCTGGTCTCTTCTCATAAATGGTTTGATTTTGAAATTGTGATCATGATCATTTTGAATGGAAATACAGGATATTTCTCTTTGGGTTCTAGTCTGTTGCTTTTGTTTTGCCGATATGCATTAGATACCAACTTAAACAATTCAATTATGTTTAATTTTGCTTAAAATGTTTGATTGAAAAATATCCTGAAATGTTTCAAGCATTAACTGTGTTTTCATATTTGCAATGAGTGTAATGTGTTCAGTCCACTATATTTTTTCTCACTACTGTATCTATTGCTTTCATTGTGAATAATGAATATGTGCAGAAATAATTATGATATTTTTGGACATATTAGTTAACTCACAGCGTCATTTTCAATTAGCTTCAGGGAAAAGCATCATAATAATGGAGAAGCGATGACCTGGAATAAGCCTGCATGTTTAATGTCCCCAGACGGTTGCTAACTTGACTCAAGCATTAGCGCAGTGGAATGGCTGTGTTTTTCCACCGTCCGTATGGGGAGGCTGCGGAGGTTGTGTATTCCCAGTTTGGGAACTGGACTTACACCGCTTGCCAGGTTGATTTCCAGGTGGCTGCCAGCCATTGTGTTCTTGACTAATATCCAGCTGTAAAAATGCGTAGTGTGAAAAAATGCAAGCTGTTTCACGTTGCTCTAGATAACAGTGTGCACGAAATTCCAGTCGCAGACCAATATTTCCTCGTGCTGTCTGTCTTCACAATATTGTGCTTCTTTGAACAGAAGAAACACAATCAAAACAGTAATTTAGAAAAATTGACTGTCAAAGAAAGAATTTCTTTGAATCTTTTGAATCTTCGTCCTTGTATCATTTTTATTAGGTGCGAGTCTGTGTGTGTGTGTCAATGAATGAATGTTGCTTTCTTTTAAAGATGTACTTCTTTGGCTTCAACAGTGCTTTAAGGCTTCCTGCTTAAAGGGCAAGCTGTACGTGTGGTTGGTTAGGGCACAATGATGGTGATTTGCTTGGCTCCTGAGGAGTGGAGTTTGTGATTCAGGATAGGTAGGGCAGGGCGGAGTGGGAGGAGGGGTGGGTGGGCGTACGAGGCGGTCTCCTCTGCCCTCTGAAGAACAGAAGAGGCAGTGAGGAGCCTGTCAGGCAGCAGTCAGCCGTGACCACTGTTCGATGCGCAGCTCCGTGACAAAAATAGGAGAAAAGCAATACCCCTAGTTGTCATGGTGATAGACATGAAGTTTGTCCACTTTTTGTTTTTGAATGTTTACGATAGTCAGCACTCCCGTTTAAAACAGTAACTCCTGGATATCGATATCCCTGCCTTAGCAATCTAAATGCTAATTTGGTAGGTACAGTGTAATCGCCAGGGACTCGGCAGATACTGGGTTCATTTGAGTTGCTTTATTCACGAGCTTCCTTCCTTTCCTCGCCTCTCTTGTTCTCAACTCCACCCATTGCTTGGGCAAGGAAAAGTAGAGCAGAAAGGAGGAGAAAAGGGAGAATCAGGGTCACATGATCTGGTAAACTGGAGTGCCTTTGTTTCATAAAAACATCAGTCCGGAGTCATGTCAGTTATCGGCTCGGCGGGTATGTAGCAGGTTGTAGCGGAGGATATCTTTCCTCTCAACTTTTCCTAGTAAGAAGAAATTTATGCACGGAGGCAGGAAAATGCATTCCTTGAGTAGAGGCCAGACCAATAGGGATGTGGAATCGGAGCTTGGCCATTTGAATATCACATAATTATTATTAAAAAAAAAAAAAAAATACTTTTCAGATTTAAAAATATTATCTTTTGGGAAGCCCTACATGTCTCTTAGGCCTTTCGGTAAATGCAAACATTTCACTTTAACTTTCAGTTGAATAAATGGACAACGTCAACCTAAGCAACAAAGATTGGAAGATTGTAAATGAGTTTAAGAGAAATAACCGACATCGCCTTCTTTTACTAATAAATCAGTGTCACTGTCTCACCTGGTTTAAAGCATGCCCAGGTGTGTTTGGAATAAGGCTTGCTGAGACTGCAGAAAGATCTGGTGGAACGTGCTGGAACCCCTCCCGATCTGAAGCTAAGGGGACAGAGAACAATAATTAACAGAGTTGTAGTTGATATTGAAGTCATTACTGTCATCATTATTTACTGTCTCACAAATGCACTAATCCTTGGGTTCGCATTTACTGATTATGCATTTGCATCCATGTTAAAGTGTGTTTTTGGGTTCCTTACTAATATGTGTAAGTTCCCTTCCAATAAAGCGTGAATATGTATTTTAAGATAGAAAAAATTAGGGATGAAAAGATATGAGTGGTGGATTGTGGATTAATTTATCTGTTTGGGGGAGAGGGGGAGAGAGAGAGAGAGAGAGAGAGAGAGAGAGAGAGAAAGAGACTCTCTGTGCACAAGAATGCTTCAGGGCACATAACTTGATCAGCTGGAGATGGAATGCACTATGAGTGACTAGCTAAGCAAGCACTTAGCTCACCACTGCACCCCTCAGCTAAGTGAGTACGCAGATTCCTGTGAATCTCTTATTCCATCTGTCTTTCTCTTCATTTTTTCTTTCTCTTCCTCTTAGCTGGAAATTTCATGTTGCGTAGACTTGAAAATATCTATATTTTGTGTGTTGTTCTGATAGTTGAAATTGGTGTCTGAGAGACAAACCTTGTGGCTTTTTTTTTTTTTTAATTATTACACATGTAGCTAGATCTGTGCTATTGAGGGATGTCGTTCGGTTACCAAAGATACAGCAGTGATTTGAAGTTAAATTTCCAGCGTTAGTTCATTTATTTTGAAATTCACCCACAATGATCCACTTTAAATTATGCCTCGTGAGTATTGAATATGGTGGCATCACTCCAAATATAGATCTTCAGAAAACTGGGAAAAGAACGTTCGGCAAATCAATGGGTGTAAATGCATTAGGAAACATGATCGCTTATGCATGTGTTGTTTATTTGATCTTTCATTTGGCTTTTCATATTCTCAAGAGTGTTCATATAATCCTGAACTTTATAAGTGTTCCAGTATGAGTGTTGACTTAATAGTGAAAAGCGCTGATGTACCATGGCAAATGGTTGATGGTAAAACAAATATGCAACTTGACTGACCCTTTGGACACACTAATCATTGCATTCCAGTGTGTTTTTGGAATGGGGGTGTGTATTTACACCTCTACTGTCCACGAGCTTATAGCTCTGTGCGTGTCCGTGTATATACTCAGGCTGATTGCTCATTGCTAGTTAGCATAGCTTTTTGTCTTACAGTCTTTCTTTTGCCTCATCCCTGCATTCTTAACCCGGCCTCACCCTTCCATATCTGTTTTTCTAACAGCTAATACATTAATTGTGCAGAAATACGGAATTTGTGAGGAGCAAGAAGACTTCTTACTCCTTGCTGCTCTCCTGCCCTTCTCCGTCTTGTAAGCTGTAGACTACTGAATGCTTCCTGTACGCCCAGCCCGTACATGGCTCCATAACTGCTGCTGTAATGCCGAGGCTAATTACAGGATATCAGTTCTTAATGTAGGCGCAACCCAAGTGCCTTTTAGCATGAGCGGCTATCGTCAGGCGGGGAATAGTGTACAGTCAGCAGACCTGGGCAATGCCAGACCAGAACAGGTCAGAGTGGGAGCTCCTGCCCCCATGGGGATTCTTGGAGCAGGAAGGCACAGCAGCCTTTCGATTTCCTTCATCGATTGACCCCTGTAATGCTAACTTGAGTAACAGACATCTTTTACAGAAAGAAAAAACAACAACAAAAAATAAAAACTAAGCAGCGTTCCCAGAACAGAGCAGAATGTTTTATTAACGGCTCTGAAATAATTATAGTCACTATTAAGTTATGCCACTTCAGTGGAGTATATTCAGTACCATATTCAGCGCCTTGAAAAAGTGTTTGCTTGCAACCTAATTTCCTATATATTTCTCTATGTTTATGTTTCTTCTATATTTTTCTCACTAAATGGTTTCCAGTCATCATACAAATGTAATGTCAGACAAAGAGAACCTGAAGAAACAAATAACTAAGTTTTAAGGATTATCCAACTCTCTTATTATGTTATTATGCCTACTTTAGCTGCAGAAACTGCCACCAACACATCACATACCTGGAGAAGAGTCATTCACATTTTAGGCTGACTATTCTGTGTTCTGTGTTGAGGGTTTTGCAGCACAACTTAACTAGTTAACTGCCTCAATATCGAAATGGGATTTAGGTCATGACTTTCACGAGGCCACTCCAAAATCTGAATTGTGTATTTTTTTTTGTCAATTTAGAAGTAGACTTGGCCTTTGGATCAGTGTCTAGCTTCATAACCAGTTACACTTCAGCTACAGACAACAGACAAAACCAGATATTTGCCTTCAGGATTTTCTGGTAGAGAGCAGAATTCTCTCTGTCAGTTACAGCAAGTTTCCTAGGCCCTGAAGCAGCAAATCATCCCCACACCGTGACACTGCCACCACCAAATGTTTCACTGTTTGTATGATGCTCTGATATTGTGGAATTCTGTGATAGCTTTATATAATGGTACCCATGCCAACCCAAAAATTCAATTTCCGATTCATCATCCTCCAGAATATTGTCCCAAAAGACTTGTGTTGAAAAGGCAGTGTTTTTGGCAAATGTGGAATGAGCATCCTTGTTCGCTGTGGTTTTCACATTGCAAGTCTACCATGGGAACAATTTTTGCCCAGTTACTCGCTAATGGAGGGATAATGAACTCTGACCTTTTCTGAGGTGAGCAGGGCCTTCATTTCCTGAGATGTTTGTCTGAGTTCTTTTGTGACTTCCTAGATGAGTAGTAGATGTGCTCTTGAAGGGTGTTTGGTTGCTTGAAAATTCCTGGGAAGACTCAACTCTTTTCCCTATTCTCCTTCAGGAGATAATGGAGCCCCAGAGCCTTAGAACTGCCTTTGTAAGCCTTTCCCAAATGATGTACTTTCATGGCATTTATTTGAAGCCTTTCTGAAATATCTTTTGACTGCAGCGTAATGTGCTGCGTGTTGAAACCTTTTAAACTTCTTTACATTGATGGAAAGTTTCTGCTAGAAGCTGATTTTCAACGGAGCAACAAGTAATCTTGCAAGATTATTGCATGTCACATTTTAGAAGACAAGTCTCTGAAATTTTTGATTACAGCTTGTCACACGAAGATTTCAAATGCTCTGTATGTCTGACTTTTCAGCTTATCTTCTTGACATATCATGACTATAAACCCAGAAAAATGTAACTCTGCTGTCGTCATCGCGTGCATCATCCACCTGCGCTGCCTCCCCACTGTGGGTGTGAACCGTTTGAAAATAAATAGGAAGGAGAAACGAGCCTTGGGTAAAATTTTTTGTGTTTTGTTTTATCATTTTTTTTCTGTTTCTGTTGTTTTGTTTGGCCTATGTAGCCTATGCAAAATGTCACACTGAGTCGGGGTATTTATTTTATTTGATCCTGTATCATGTTGTAACTGGTTACTATGTTGACATGGGTCGTTGCAAAAGTCACATTATCCCATTCTGGACCCAAATTTCTGGTTTAGTCAGAAGTTTGACTCAGCTTGTCTTTGCGCTCTGAAATAACAACCAAAGATTTGATCCCGTTTTTTGTCATGACTTGTCTACACTGGCAGTTGTGTGGAATATCGCCGGTGAGAGCCTTAAGTGATGTATAACAACTTTACTATCAGTAATCAGGCCTGGAAGTTCCTGGTGTAATTTAACATAGTAATAAATTAAATTTGGTTACTTTGCTCACTGAGTCACTTGTGGGCAGTTGCTTTATTTATGGAAGGCTAGTTGGTGTAGAATATATATAAGCATTTGATACAGTACCGCATAAGAGAATAATTTTTAAAATGAGCTCCATTGGAGTTACAGGAGGTATTCTGGAGTGGATTCAAAACTGGTTACAGGACAGAACACAAAGATTGGTGGTCAGTGGTATCTCATCTGAGCTGGGTATGGTGGGGAGTGGCGTCCCCCAGGGATCGGTATTGGGACCCCTGCTGTTCCTCATCTACATTAATGACCTTCATTGGAATATTGAGAGCAGATTGGTAAATTTGCAGATTATACTAAATTGGGGGGTTTTGCAAATAGTTTAGAGTTGACTAAAATGATTCAGGAAGATTTGGATAGAATTCAGAATTGGGCAGTAATGTGGTAAATGAAATTTAATGTAGCAAAATGTAAAGTTTTACATGTAGATAATAAAAACATTGGACGGGATTACTTCATGGGAGGTTGAAAACTGGAATGTGCTCCACATAAAAAAAGATCTGGGATTGATTGTTGACCAAACCCTCACAGGCTCTAGCCATTGTGCCGTAGCAGTTAAAAAAGCCAATCGGATGCTGGGATACATTGCCAAAAGTATTGAGTACTAATCTAAGGCGGTGATGCTTCTTTTGTACAACACATTTGTCAGACCACATTTGGATTACTGTGTACAATTCTGGGGACCATACTTTAACAAAGATATAGAGGCTCTAGAGAAAGTTCAGAGAAGAGCCACAAAGGTAATTCCAGGTATAAGAGATGAAAGCTATGAGAAGAGGCTGAAGATCCTTAATCTTTTTAGTCTTAGGAAAAGGAGACTAAGGGGTGATTTGATTTAGGTCTTTAAATATGTTAAAGGGATTAACAAAGTAAATTATGTAGGATTCCTTCGACCAAGTGTTGGGAGTAGAACTCGGGGTCACAAATGGAAGTTGACCAAAGGTAAATTTAGCACTGATATTTGGAAATATTTCTTCACTCAAAGAGTAATGTCTGCTATACCATATTGTTGAGGCAGAGACCTTGGGGGTTTTCAAACGCAGGCTTGACATAAAGTGAGATACCATTGAGTCATTGAGTATCTGAAGGGATATATTCACAATAGTATAAAAAACTGGCGAGCCTGTTTGGGCTGAATGGGCTGTTCTCGCCATTCATGTTATGTTATGTTATGTTATATTTCTCTAAAAAATAATGACATGATTGACTAAAAATGGCATTATGAGTTTTCTCAGGTTGTCTTCGTCGTAGTATGTTAAATTTTGCTTGAAGATCTGACTCTGTTAGTTGTGACGGATATGCAAAAATAGAAGAGATCTTGAAGGGGAATAATCCTTTTTCATTTCCATGTGTACTAAGGTAGACCTCTTAAAATGTCAGCTTTTCACTGAGATTCAATAATGATCGAATATTGCATATAATCTGAGTCTTATTGACTTCACTAATAATGCGTGCTATATGTTTGGTGTTGAGCTGGGCAAAATGCAGTTAGTTGCCACTCTCAGAAAAATGCATGTGTGGCACAAAGAAAAGTAAAGTGAAGGTGGTTTCCGGTCATTGTTGTGAGATATATTACAGTCAGTGCACTTAGTATGGTCATTAAACAGCCAATATACGGAGTTGGTAGTGCTCTTCCTGCCAGTGCTGTGTGAGGTTCCGCTCGTACTAGTGACTGACATTGCTGAGATGGGCAGGGCAGGCTAACAGATGGACAGGAGGTGGCCAGATTTGAGGAGATTTATTCAGATCAGGGTCTTTATCGAAACTTTGAAACTAGACTGTCTGGTCACCCACAACTAAATGGGTGTAGCCCCCGAAAGCCCGCTTCTCCCCGTTTCTGCCCATTATACAGCCAATACTGTCGCCATTGCAACCGAAATCGATAGGTGTCATGACGTAAGAATAACACATGTCCATACCTATTGTGAAAGTAATCAGTGGAAAATTACACCCCGTGCAGAGTCCACAAGGAAGTTTCTACGGACACGACTGCGATCGCGGAGACGAGAAGAATGGATCCATAGTAGCCGCCCGACTTCGTCCGGAGGCTACAGTTACATCAAATGGAATATGGGATCTTTATAACGTTGTTCGTTACTTCGACAAAGTAAACACAGCGCATAAGAGAAATACTTGCATTCGCAGATTTGGCTTTCCTTTGCTGATTAAACACATGCGTTTACTCAGCCAGCACACACATGTATTTGCTTTGTGAGTGGATGCTGGGCTAAACAGCGCAATACTTATGTCGCTGTCCTCCTCAGCCCGAACCCTCCTGTACTGACCCTGTGGAAAGAGAAAACAGAAAAGGGAAGGGTGGTGGTGCTGGCAGTTTGGGGGGGGGGGGGTTTAGTAGGTCCTGGACACTAGCCAAGATCTCAGGCCCAAGTTCTGTAGCCCAGCAGCCAGAGTATAAATTATGGTTGGGAAATGGCAGCTAAAATGGCCGCTTCAAGTTGCTAATATTGTTACGGAACACTCAGAGCCAAGACCCATCACCCTGCATAGTGCTAAAATACCTACTCCTGCCTCATGCTTTTCTGTGTTTACCATGGTCTCCTCCAGCCATCGATGGTCCTGAGTAGATGCAGGGTCTGCTGATGATTTTTGTTTCCACCTTGAAATCAGCAGCCGGCTTTGTCCCAAGATGCCTGGCTAGGGATGGTGATGGGCTATTTAACATTCATCGGTCAGTTGGGTGATTCTCACGAAACTGCCCTGACAAAAACAATTTTTTGGTCAGTTTTGCTAGTTTTTTCTCTCATTAGTAGCAAGCAGCATCTCAATTAACTGGCTCAATTAAAATGAGAGCTCAATACGTGTTTTTTAATAATTTTAGTTATTAAGTTTTATACTTTCCTGTGGTGTAAATTTTACAAATAATAAAAATGCCACTTCAGTAATCTGTAAAGACTGGACAAATAGTTCCTGTGCAAAAAAAAAAAAAAATTGAAGTTATCACTCATTCCCATCCAAATATTTACATATACGGCATGTGTTACAGTAATAAAAAGCTGTAATGGTAATGACCTCACATGGCATTCAGACATCATAGAAGCCATGTTTTTGGTATTCACAAATTAGGCTATATGGTCCTGTCTTTTTCACTGTTTATCATGTAAGGCTACATTAAATTACTGAATGATTAGATTGTCTTGGGTAATGACAAATTAAGCTTGACCTCACAAAAAAACAATGAATCAAGAGCATTTCATAACAGAATAACAGAAGGTTTAATGCAACCAAAATCAATACAATTTATACAATAACATTTTCAATTAAGAGCAATTCATAAAAAGTGTAAAAGATATGAAAAAGTTGAATGGTTGCTGAATAGCTGAAAGTCTTGAGAGCATTTTAAAGTTTGAATGAAGTCTCTAGCTGAAAGTATGCTGAAGTTGTTGAAATTTAAAGAGGCTGAAGATTTGAAGGATTTGAACATTCTCTCCATTCATTTTGAATAAGGATTTTTTTCAGAGAAGCTTAATATTTGAAAAAGTATAAATGGCTTCAAAAAGTTGAATGGAAGCTGTAATGTCCTGAACAAGCTGAACGTTTTGATATTTGGACGGTTTTTCTAGCACAAAGTATGAAGGACTACTTGGACTGCAAAAAACGGCAGAAGAAATCAGAATAATAAGAACATATAAAGATTTGGGTAGCAATAGTGTGAATGCTGACTCAGCAGTCACGCTAGTAACAGAATTTTTGGAGAATTTGGGGGCACGTGTGGTGGGGAGGTCTGGGGGGTCATTCTCACTTTGTTGAGTGGGAGGGAGGAAAATAATTCTCTTCTTTGGGGGGGGCAGTTGCTCAAATTCCGTGTCTTCCAGTACCATTCCTATTTTTCTTTCTTTTTTTTTTTCAAACGTGCGCATATATGCTCAACACGCGCAAATTGCGAACGTTTAGACTATGGTGGCGGTAAATTAGACTATGGTGGGCCTCAAAAAAATGAGGGTAAACATCGGGGCAGCTTTTCCCTGGTGGGAAGAGCTAATGAAGGAGAAAGACTTTCAAAGGGACGCTGAAGTTGCCTCCTTTCTTCGCGACCGGTAAGTAAATGTTACTGTCTAAACTAGGCTTATGCCGTCGGAGGCGACGGCTTGGGGTATATCCCCGAATGCCCCCAATCCTCCAATTCCCCAATCCTTGAATAGACTTTCATTTGAACTTAATTTCAGGTCAATCGGACCAATGGTTCTGAAGATATGGCCAAAATGGTAATTTTCCATCACAAAGCGCCACCTGGTGGCAAAATATTGAACCATACAGGTATGACGTCATCATGTGACATGTTATGAGGTCATGACCTTGCAGTTGCACATAGTTTCAGGTCAATTGGACAAATGGTTTCAAAGATATGGCAAAAATGGTGAATTTTATGTGACAAAGCTCCACCTTGTGTCAAAATTTTGAACCAAACAGGTATAATGTCATCGTGGGACACCTCGGGTCATGACCTTTCATTTGCAAATTTGAGGTCAATCGGACAATTTTTTTTAATCTCCCCATATAAAACTACCAAGGTGCATACTGCAACGCACTGTATTGGAATTTTGGCATACTCAGGTATGGTACGATATTACTAATGAGTAAGCTTACCGGCGGGGAGAGGGGACAATCGCACTGTGGCACGGTACCGAACAATCGGACCTTGTGCGAAAGCGGTCTGAGAGTTTGTATTAAAACAAACTCTCCGCCGTAGACCGCAGTTCAGCGTGGTATTCACAAAGTCGGGCTCACTTCCGGTGCAGGGTGACTCGGTGAAAAAAAAATTCACATGGCCCGTGAAACTGAATTGAAAGTGATGCAAACACAGTATTAATTCATCAAAAAACATGCCCAAGTCGTGTGTAGAGTTTGGTTGTTCGAATCACAACATGAAACGGGGAGAGAGAATTTCATTTCATGTATTTCCAAAGGAAAGTAAGTGGTGTGAAGCATGTATGCAAGCTGTCAAAAGACAGAACCCTGATGCCTACATGCCAACCGCTTTTGGCTATAGACTTCCACTTCCGGAGCGTTTCATTCTGAAAAAAAAGCCCCAAAAGTGGTAGACTTGGCATGTATGTGGCAGCAATGGGAACCGTCAGCTCATGCAGTGCTGTGTGGGAAGCATTTTATCGGAGGTGAAATAGTAAATAGCTAAACATTTCGTTAGCTGTGAATTAACTCGGAATTACTTTTGCCATTTGCTCTCATGCTTTTAATTTACAACTCTAAGTACCTGCAATATTTATTGTCTGTGACACAGTCATGATCAAAATAGTCGAATGACATCTCTAGTACCTTATAATAACTCCCACACACTGTATTTACTCGCAGAAAATAAAAATTGCAGATACAAATACTAATAAGGTGGATTATAAAGTAACATTTGTTGATGAGAACATGAAGACGAACACACAAAGTTAATTGTTTTCACTCAGTGCCTAATTGGGCTAGCCGGAAGTGACGACACCGCGGCTTTGAGAATTGTGAAGTTGTATTGGATGACATGATGCCATAGCTTCTTGGAACATTACAGCTACCATAGTTGCAACACCCCTTTGAAAAAGCGAAGTGCTAGAGAGCACTATTCGTTTGAATGCAAAATACAATTTCACCGCTTGATGGGAGAAATTCCTACACAATGTACCATTAAAAATCACAGGAATGGGCTTCAGACTTATTTTATTTTACATGCTCAGAAATAGTGAGTTTTCAACTTCTCATTTCGGCAAAATGAACACTAATGTGGTGTTCAGCATAATTTCCCAAGCATGTTGAAAAAAAAAGTAAGCCTGTAACCCATTCCTGTAATTTTTAATAAATTTTTAAAGAAAAAAAAAAGAAATTAGCTTAAAAAAAAAATCTAAAGAATAAATTAAAAAATAACAAAAAGAATGCTGCCACAGGGATACATTTGGAATGAGGAATTATTAGAAATATACTTGTATCAAGACTGGCGGTATGATTTAAATCCATTCAACTTACTCTAGTCAATATAGTTAATCTCCTTTTCTGTCTACTACTACTGCTGGTACCAACCAACCCCTAGTAAACCAAACACAACACCTAGTACTAACCAACCCCTACAGTATAACCCCTAGAAAACCAACCAAAAAATTTGGAGCCCTGATTAAACATATATAATAAATTACCGTAACACTCCATTTCATTACAGTAACAGCCTTGTATATGTTACGGTAATGAATGCAGAGCATTATGTTAATGAATGGCAGTCTCATGTTGCTAGCAATAATTAGCATTGCTAGCATGACTCCGCAGAAATATTTTCACTAACAGTTTGGCTCTGTAAAAGTTACTTTTCCACAGAACATAAAATAATTATCTTCAAAACTATTTGAAATAGTTAATAATAGTTTTAATATTTTACCCTGTTATGGTAATGAACAGTAGTAGTGTGCCAAGGGGTGTATATAATTACAATCTTTAACATATCTACTGGAAGAACTTGAAAGATGATCTTACCTGGTACCCATTCTGCAACATATCTTCCACACAATGCATCATGAGACAAAAAACTTTATTTATTGGAACACAGGGATTTTAATGGAGCCAAATATCTCTGGTACAGAAATGAACTGTTCATGCTCCGGACACATGTATTTGGCCCAGAAAATAATTATACACAAATGGTTGGCCCAAAATGGTAACACTGCTAGTTAAAGGGTATAACGGACCCCAACCATTTTTTTGTATTTATATGTATATTAAATTATGGGGATGTACTGTGATAATTTTGGGCTTAAGGTAAAAGATAAAAGTCTGGACACGTTACGGTTCAACTTTTTGGTTGAGAAGTTGTCATAAAATATAGAGTAATCCATCAAATGCAAAGACAACCGTAGTCCTACAATTAGTACATACCATAGTTTGATATATAATACAAAAGTATGATTGTTTTAGTAGCTTAGTCTATCAAATCCTTACGGACATGACAAAATGCAATTTCGTGAGAATCACGCAGTTGCGTGACAACTGACAATCGGGGCTCACTGATGCTGTTGTTTCCCACAGTCCAATTGCATGTTAATTGAACTGATCTAGTTGAAGACACAAAATTGCCCTTATATTTGAATGTTGGTAAATAATTTCCGAGCCTTGCAAAGTGATGGCGACCTGTCCATAGGAATGCTGGGATAGGCTCCACTCCTCCTGCAAACCTTACCAGGAACATGCCGAGGAGATAACTTCATGAATAATTATCTTTCTGTACTTCAAAGTCCTAGTGTTTATAGTGATTGAAACTGCCCTGTTTGGGTTGGAGAGGACAGCTGTGCTACGCCTCTGTTAAAGGCAAAATAATTGCTTGTTTTGGAGAATCTGTCCAAAACATAGTGAAAATAAGAGTGAGATTGTAAGAGCACTGATTGCAGCTTGTGTGTCCTCTGCTGCCTAGACTGAGTCATTGCTAAAAATCTTGTATGTTGTTATTATGGGTTTATTCTTCAGCAGTGCAGTTTGATTCTCTGTGGTGGTTTGCATCTGCAGTTCTATTGCCTACACACTGCAGGGATGACGGAACATTCTTTAGTCTTCCACAGCTGATAAACGCACAGTTAATCCACAAACTGTGGACCCAGTCTTATAGAAATTAAATTCCTGCATACTGAAAATGCTGTTATCTGTAAAGTGAGTTATCTGTCAAGCTATTACGAACACTCATGGACAAATTTACAACACATTTCTACTGTCAAATATTGTTTCATGCTGAAATCTACGGTTGCGGCATGTCTATTGTTCGGTTTGATTTGTCTGTTTGTCTGTTAGTTGGCAGTTTCTAGTTTAGTTTAGTCTAGTTTATCTTGTCTTGGCCTAGTGAAAATGAACACACTAGCATCAAGGTCACAAATCACTGACACCATGACCTTTGACCTTGAAGATTTCATACTAATCTCGTTCTACGAGCAATTTAAATGTTTTTGTGAATTCAATTATTTTTGAAATGCACAAATGCTGTGAAGAATTGGTGAGATGCACGTTTGCGATATATTCTACAAAACCCAAAACCAGTGAAGTTGGCATGTTGTGTAAATCGTAGATAAAAACAGAATATTTGCAAATCCTTTTCAACTTATATTCAATTGAATACACTGCAAAGACAAGATGTTTAATGTTCAAACTGAGAAACTTGATTTTTTTTTTTGCAAATAATCATTAACTTAGAATTTAAAGGCAGCAACACATTGCAAAACAGTTGGCACAGGGGCCTTTTTACCCCTGTGTTACATCGCCTTTCCTTTTAACGACACTCAGTAAACGTTTGGGAACTGAGGAGACCAATTTTTGAAGCTTTTCGGGTGGAACTCTTTCCCATTCTTGCTTGATGTACACCTTAAAGTTGTTTAACAGTCCAGTGTCTCCGTTGTCGTATTTTATGCTTCATAATGCGCCACACATTTTCAATGGGAGACAGGTCTGGACTACAGGCAGGCCAGTCTAGTACCCGCACTCTTTTACTACGGAGCCATGCTGTTGTAACACGTGCTGAATGTGGCTTGGCATTGTCTTGCTGAAATAAGCAGGGGCGTCCATGAAAAAGACGTTGCTTGGATGGCAACATATGTTGCTGCAAAACCTGTCTGTACCTTTCAGCATTAATGGTGCCTTCACATCTGTGTAAGTTGCCGATGCCTTGGGCACTAATACACCCCCATACCATCACAGATGCTGGCTTTTGAAGTTTGCGCCTATAACAGTCCGGATGGTTCTTTTCCTCTTTGGTCCAGAAGACACAACATCCACAGTTTCCAAAAACAATTTGAAATGTGGACTCGTCAGACCACAGAACACATTTCCACTTTGCATCAGTCCATCTTAGATGAGCTTGGGCCCAGCGAAGCCGGCAGCGTTTCTGGGTGCTGTTGATAAATGGCTTTCGCTTTGCATTGTAGAGTTTTAACTTGCACTTGCAGATGTAGAGACGAACTGTAGTTACTGACAGTGGTTTTCTGAAGTGTTCCTGAGCCCATGTGGTGATGTCCTTTACACACTGATGTCGGTTTTTGATTCAGCACTGCCTGAGGGATCGAAGGTCACGGGCATTCAATGTTGGTTTTCGGCCTTGTCGCTTACATGCAGTGATTTCTCCTGATTCTCTGAACCTTTTCACGATATTACGGACCGTAGATGATGAAATCCCTAAATTTCTTGCAATAGCTCGTTGAGGCATGTTGTTTTTAAACTGTTCGACAGTCAGATCACGCATTTGTTCACTAAGTGGTGACCCTCGCCCCATCCTTGTTTGTGAATGACTGCATTTCAGGGAAGCTGCTTTTATACCCAATCATGGCACCCACCTGTTCCCAATTTGCCCGTTCACCTGTGGGATGTTCCAAATAAGTGTTTGATGAGCATTCCTCAACTCTCTCAGTCTTTTTTGCCACTTGTGCCAGCTTTTTTGAAACATGTTGCAGGCATCAAATTCCAAATGAGCTAATATTTGCAAAAATTACAAAGTTTACCTGTTTGAACATTAAGTAACTTGTCTTTGCAGTGTATTCAGTTGAATATAGGTTGAAAAGGATTTGCAAATCATTGTATTCTGTTTTTATTTACGATTTACCCAACGTGCCAACTTCACTGGTTTTGGGTTTTGTATTTAACATCAGAGAGAATTGCATCATTATTAATCAATTTCTTTTCTGAACATTTGAGTTTGCATTTTTTCTTGCTGGAGCAACGGTTTATCATCTTATAATCCGTCAGCCATGTTTCTCATATACAGTCATCCTCCAATTCCTAGTCTGCAGTCAGTGTTTTCCTGTTTTGTTAGGGAATAGAATTCTAGCTTTGCACATTTGTCATCTTTCCTAGTCCTTCCTGGATAGTGGCTATCATGCTTGGATAGTGGCTAGACTCAATGGCGGACTGTCCTGCCTGGATGGGCTGTATATTTTCCACAGCTCTACCCAGGATCATGCCGATTAGATAATCGATGGACGCATAGCAGTGTTTATTAGCCCTGAGTAAACCTCCACTACAGTCTGCCTTGTAAGTATTCAAGATGTCGAGTGCTTATTCACTTGTTCCTGTCGCGGTGATCTGTGAGAAGTTGGAGAGAGCGCTCTGTGATGCTTTAAGTGGGCTTGCTGTTGTTAAACAGGCTCTCAGAGCCCCTTCAAAATAGTGCCGGAGTAAAAGCAAGCACATATCAGTTTGTCTTCACTTAGAGAGAATCATAAAATGTCCCACCCCTAATCTGAGCCAATAAATATCTGTGGGTTCTGAGGAGAAGTAATGATGGTTGCATTGTTTGTCAGAATGTTACCATCATGTTTCAAGAAAATTGCAGTTTGTGCCGTAAACTGTTGGGAGCTAATCTGCACTTGAGTAAGGAAATGGTGATGGTGGAGAATTGTGATTGTGAATTGTGAGAATGGTGATTAAAATTGCCATTGAAAACAGCTTTGTTTAACCTCTGTGTGTATATCACATCAGTACCTGACGTCAACTATGGTTGAGCTACTGCAGATTACGGTGTCCAGAGCTGACTCACAAAAACATGCGTTACAGGATTTATATGTAAGATAGATTTATTATTATGTATTTGTTATTGTCTATGTGCAGACATTTGTGCGTGAGAGAATGTATGTCTACTTGTGTGAGAGTGTTCGCGAATGCATGAGTGTTTGCGTGTGTGCGCATGTGTGTGCATGTGTCTGTGCGTGTGCGAGCGCATGTGTGCGTGTACATGCCTGCATGAGTGTATGTGGTATCAGAAGGAGAGCGGAGAGGCTGAGAGATGCCTTTGTTTTGTGCTATGGAGAGAGATTCTATTTTTATGTTCTGCTGTTTATGTAGTTCCTGACACACATGCTGATGCGTCTCTCCCCTGAAACAAGGGCTCTCGCCCACCTCCTCCCAGCATTCTCTCTCTCCTGTACAGCTGCTTCCACATACACTCTGAAAATAAAGCATATCATAATAAGCAATTTATCTCTGCTCATATGAGCATGCTCCAAACACTGTGCTGTGCACTGGTGCGCTCAAGTACATACATGTGTAAGCTTGTGTCATACGAACACGCGTGCGCGCACACACACATGCACACACTTGCACACACTTTTCACACAAAGTGCAGACTTTACACTTGCATGGGTTTTGAGGTTAGGTGTAAGGTTTTAAGGTGTTGGTTGTTGAATGTACTCAGAATAAATTGTTTTCTTTTGGTTTGGTACAACAAAAGCTTTTTTAGATTGCTGCCATTTCACAGTTATTTCTGGAAGACATTCGAGGAAAAGTCGACTGAATTTCCAGGAATGTGCTGGACAGGTACTTCGAAAACTTGTATTTAACCATTGGAGTCACACTGGTATTCAAGTTTCCTTTTGGAATGAGAGCAGGCAGGAAGGTAGCGGTGGTGGTTAATGGCATTAGGGAGATGATTGAAATATGAGAAGTGGGAGCTGCTGGTAAGGTGCTTAGAGGAGGGAGGAGGGGGGGACCGAGCTTCTTCTCTGCCCCTTTATCCAGAGCTGCGCTATTCAGAGCTGACAGAATCAGGACTTCCTGCTACAGAGCCGAGCGTAGTCTTGCAGCACAGAAAATATCTCATACCCTCTTTCTCCCCCCTCCCATCCTCTCTCTCTCTCTCTCTCTCTCTCCATCCTCTGCCATTTCCCTCTCTTACTTCTCCTGTGATCAACTGTAGGTAAATGCAGTGAAGTCTAAGGGGTTTTGTGCGCAGTTTGGTGTGTTTTCTTCGCAGTTTGTGAAGGTTGGTTGACTATGTTTTGGTTCTGGTTAGCCTGCCTGAGTGAAATCGCTGCATCACATGACCTCTCTTTGGCCTGCTCCAGGGAGTGCTGTAGGCACTCACCGGTCCGTTTTCTGCAGAAACAAACTTCAAATTTTTTCAGGCCCTTATTTCTATGTTACTTATAATTTTGCTAGGTTATATGTAGATACTCATTCTCTTAACCTGTGCTCTGTATCTGGGCAGATGTCTAGTCTCAACATAGTTTAACCTGTGCTCTGTGCAGAGCTCCGGTCTACACTTGGGCATGTTGACCCGTTCTACAAATGTGTCTATATGGGGTGGATTCTAACTTTCCCTGCATCATAGCTATGGAGTAGAAAAACTGCTGTACTCACCACTGTTGCTGTAGCAAACTGAAGCCGATAGCAAATTCGTTCTTGAGCTGCCAGACTTTCGCGCTGCGTCCTCCACTTTCGCCGCTGCATTTATTAGGACATAACATAACATAACATAACATACCATGAATGGCGAGAACAGGCCGTTCAGCCCAACTACGCTCGCCAGTTTCTTTATACTATTGTGAATATAATATATGTTTTCTAGCTTTAAGTCAAGCCTGCTCTTGAAAACCCCCAAGGTCTCTGCCTCAACAATATGATCAGGCAAGCTATTCCACATTGAAATTACTCTTTGGGTGAAGAAATATTTCCGAATATCAGTGCTAAATTTACCTTTGGACTACTTCCATTTGTGACCAGGGGTTCTGCTAACAACACTTGGTCCAAGGAATCCTGCATAATTCACTTTGTTAATCCCTTTAACATATTTAAAGACCTCAATCAGATCACCCCTTCGTCTCCTTTTCCTAAGACTAAAAAGATTAAGGATCTTCAGCCTCTTCTCATAGCTTTCATCTTTTATGCCTACTTAGCTTAGTGGCCCTTCTCTAAACTTTCTCTAGAGTCTCTATAACTTTCTTAAACTATGGTGCCCAGAACTGTACACAATACTCCAGATGTGGTCTCACGAATGTGTTGTACAAAAGAAGCATCACCTCCTTGGATTTGTACTCAATACTTTTGGCAATGTATCCCAGCATCTGATTGGCTTTTTTAACTGCTACGGCACAATGGTTAGAGCCTGTGAGGGTTTGGTCAACAATCACTCCCAGATCTTTATCGTGTGGAGCACATTCCAGTTTTAAACTTCCCATGAAGTAATCCCATCTAATGTTATTATTACCTACATGAACAACTTTACATTTCGCTAGATTAAATTTCATTCGCCACATTTCTGCCCAATTCTGGATTCTATCCAAATCATCTTGAATCACTTTAGTGGACTTTGCCAAACCCCTTTTAGTATCATCTGCAAATTTAACTAACCTGCTCTCAATATTCCTATCAAGGTCATTAATGTGGATGAGGAACTGCAGGGGTCCCAAAACCGATCCTTGAGGGACGACACTCCCCACCATACCTAGCTCAGATGAGATACCAGTGACCATAACTCATTGTGTTCTGTCCCGTTACCAGTTTTGAATCCACTCCAGAATACCTCCTGTAACTCCAATGGAGCTCATTTAAAAAATTAGTCTCTTATGCGGTGCTGTATCAAATGCTTTCTGGAAATCCAAGTATATGATGTCATAACCCCTGCTCTGGTCATTGGCCTGGTCGCCTCTTCAAAAAATTCCAGAGGGTTTGTCAGGCATGACCCTCCCTTACGGGAACCATGTTGGCTATCCCTCAAGATACTGTTACCTTCGAGAAATAAGTCCAGCTCATCTTTAATGATAGATTCCAATATTTTGCATGCAATGCAAGTTAAACTGACGGGCCTGTAATTTCTTGGCTCAGTATGGTCCCCTTTCTTATATATTGGTATTATATTGCCCTGTTTCCAATAATTTGGTATTTCCCCAGTTTCTAAAGACCGTCTGAAGATGGTGGATAGTGGCTTAAAGATGATCTCACCAACTTCCATGAGCACTCTAGGATATAAGCCATCCGGACCCATCGCCTTATCTGCCTTTAGTTTATGCAACTTGTCTAATGCTTCACACAGTTTCTGCATAATTTAGCTTGATCTCTGTGCTGATGTGCACAGTCTCTGCATAATTCAGCATGAGCTTTGTGCTGATATACACAGTCCGCATAATTTAGCGTGAGCTTTGTGCTAATGTGCACAGTCTCTGCATAATTTAGCATGGGCTCTGTGCTGATGAGCGTAGTCTCTGCATAATTTAAAGTATTGCTTTGAAACTTCATAAAAACTATTGTCATATCTGTTATCATCCGAAATGAAATCTCCAATCCCACCTGGATCACCTAGTTAGCAAACTATGGACACAAGCTTGCTCGTATGCGACCCATGTCGTCAATGCAGGAGAGCAAAGACAGTTGGAGCTCCGCTTTATGAACACGCCTGTCAGCTGCTGCTTCTTTTTACACTCATAGCTTGAAATTTTGCAAGTTCAAAACGAGGGCGGAGGATACTCGAACGTGTGCAAGCTTAGGATTTTACTGACGAGTGCCTGGCTGGCCAACTGAAGTCGGTTGAGCAAGGAACAATACTATAATTCTATGATCCCAAATTAGCAGTCCCTTCCAATTTACTTCCCTGAAGCACAAAGCCAATTATGCACTGCTCGGAGAAGGCTACCAGCCACTGCCAAGACTGGCGCAACGCAGATTTGAACCCAGGCCCTGGTGCTCACTACTGCTCTGCAAAGCAGCGCCTTAACCAGGTGAGCTAACCTGGCAGCCCAACAGTAGCAGACTTTTTGATGAGCATAAATCGAATCCACTAGAAATATTATGACATATAATGACAAGTTATGACAGGCAGACGATGGTCGATGAACTAATCCTCCTTACTGTTAATCCCCATTTCCCACAAATTACATCATCAGAAAGGGGCTATTTTTGTTCCATCTTTTTTGGGATGTGCATCAGTTGAAAGGGTGTTCAAAGTGCTTCTTTTCTTCCTATTTTTGTGAGTGTCCAGAAAGTGTTTTATTCATCGTCTCCTTGACATTAGCTTTCCGTACAGGTATAATTTGCCCATTTTCGGATTTCTCGATACATGTCTACTTTAACATAAACTCTGTGCTGATGCACAGACTCTGCATGATTTATCTTGAGCTGTGTGGTGGAACAAGAACGCAGCCCCAACCCTGGAGATAGATGTAATGACTTAGGAGCTTGTTCCTGTTCGTAACTCCAAACAGAAAAAATATGTCTTTATCATCAATTTACTGAAAACACATGGAAGAAGTGCTTAGCTCAATACTAGAAGACGCAAACTGACTGGAAGGCTTAGTAGTGCATAAAGCAGAACAATCCAGCAACCATTCTGAAATTACAATTAACTTATTTGGCAGGAAGCGCTCAAATGTTAACACCTGGGAGCAAGGGAGAAAACAAGACAAACAAAATAATTAAAGGAGAAAAAAAAACCACAAAAGCAAATGCAGACTGCTGGAACAGAGCAGGAACCAAAGACGGACACAAAAGGGTTGTGACACCTGGGTCCTGTGCAGATTTATGCAGTCTCTGCAGAATCAAATGTGGGCTCTGTGCTAACATGCATAGACTCTGCATAATGTAACATAGGTTCTGCTGGTATGCACAATTTTTACATAACTTAGTGTGGGCTTCATGCAGACATGCAGTCTTTGCGTAAGTTGACATGGACTCTGTGCTGATGGGCACAGTCTGCATAATTTAACGTGGGCTCTGTGCAGATATACACAGTCACTATGCATTTGATATGAGCTCTGTGCTGATATTCGCAGTCTCTGCATAATTTAGCATGCGCTATGCAGATATGCACAATCACTGCATAATTTGACATGAGCTCTGTGCTGATATGCACCCTGACTGCCTCGTTTAACAAGGACTTTGTGCAGATCTGCATTGCCTTTCAATGAGTTAAAAGAAGCTTTATGTGGACATGGACAATTTCTGTATTTTAAAGCATTATCTCTGAATGGATACATACAGTAGGGGCAGGTTTTGAGAACCGAAGGAGTATTATGAGGTTTTAGGATGTGTAACTGGCCTGAGATCTGAGCCCTGAGCTTTTCGAGGCTCCAATTGCAGTTGCTTACTCTTATGTGTAATTATGTTAAGGGGCGGTGAGCAGGAAGACAATTCCCTCAGGCAGTTTTCATAAGAGCCCAGTGGAAGGGGGGGCACTGTGCCGCATCACAGAGCCTTTGCCAGTGACTATGTATCTCCTTCATTAGTATTTAAATATGTACTTCGCTACGTAGAGAACTGTCATTCCAGACATCAGGCCAGCAGCCTGGGTAAACACATTATTTTTTTGCCACCCATATTCTGCCCCCACTCTGCCTGTGATTGGTTTTGACTGATATTTTTTATAAGCTTATCCATCTCGCTGCTTATCCCTGAACCTAACTAAACCAACAAAGGCAGCAACCACAATGAAATCAGGGGCAGAGTGAGGCGAGTCTCGGCGTCATGCGGGTGGGGAAAAAAAAAAATGAAGTGAGGCAGACAGCTCTGTTTATGTGCCTTGCATCCAGATCTCTGAAGAGTACGGAACTTTCATCAGTAGCCGAAAATAGTTTGGCTGGTAACCATGGCAAGGAGCATCTGAATTGTGTATTTCATGAAGGAAAGGAGGTTATTAGCATCTTTGTTGCTTCCTTGCTGCAAGAAAATGCAGGTCCGAACTTTCAAGAATGGAAAGACTGAATATGGACCTCAATTATTTGCTGTTGAAGCGCTTGAATACGTCAGTCATTTCCCTGAGTTTTCTGATAAATTGCGAAGGCCATCATCGCCGTCAAGCACTTGATGTATTTTTTGGGGTGATGACATCCTGTAGCTCATAAAATGGCACTTATTTGTTAGCTAGGCTTATAAGCGACACCGTTCTGTGTCAATGTTCCATACAGTTCAAAAAGCCTAAAATGATGTTTCCCATTTTAAATGTAAAAATTGCCTAAGTGGGAGATGGAATTCAGAGGAAGTTTTTGATTAACTACAGTAATAATTGTCATCCTTACAATATCATGTGTAGCCTGTTACATGTACATTTTTATTGTTCCCTATTTGTGGTCTCTTTCTCATTTTCTAATTTCTAATTTCTTAACTGTTGTATGCTTATTTATTTGTTTTGGTAATTCAGGAAATAAATGTTTTGATTGTTAATCAGGTGATCTTAAATGGGAACAGGTTGAGATCAATCGTGTAAAAGGCAGGTCTCTTTGCCCGCGAACGGTACGCAAGTGAAAATCCTTAAACATTGACATTACCTGGAGTTGGGGTTGAAGTGTTTTAAATGCATAAAGCAAAAAGCATGATAGCTTTAATAATACACATAGGCCTACATATCACAAATTATGTCCTGGGATTACATGTAGAAAAAAATATTGGACTGCAAAATGATTATCAATGATCTTTTTTTAGCCCGGTTGGCCAAAAGGCCCAAAGGGTCTTATGGTATGCTTGGGGTCTTTAGTGGTGGTCTGTCGTGCGTGCGTGCGTAAACTTTTGGCTTGTCTGCGCTCTAGCGTCTTCAGTTTTTGACCAATCCTTTTGGTCATAAGGTCTAGCCCAAGTTCGATTTTGAGCTGAATCGGACCGATACTTTGGCCAATGGGGGGCGTTCTATTTTCGCCATGTTTGGCCAAGCGAGCGCAGTGGCTTTGCCACTATTTTTAAACTGGTTATGATTTTACAACCTGATTGTCTGCTTAATTGGTGCCTCTCTGCTTCCTATAATTTGCTTGCGGGTTGTTCCTGATAATGAATATAGTTTGTGAGTCTTGTCTCAGTTGGGGCTGGATCACCTTACTAGAGGGGGTTACTCTAACCTCTTACTGAAAGTAATGTGATGTGGTTTCCTCAGGTACCTCCTGTTATTTCTCTTGTTAGGCCTTAGCAGTTGCTCCTTTCTTAGCTTCGGTGCCTTTTGTTCCCCATTGACAGTGTTTCTGGGAATGAGAATTGCTGGAAGGTGTCTAAATGAATTACAACTACACGAATTACATACTATCACCTGCGTTGGCACTTCTTTTGTTCTCTATCCCTTCCTCGCACACGGTCATACAAACACTCACAGAATATGATTTAAGCATTAATTTTCTTCTTCTCTGAGTTCAGTGCGTTAAGAATAAAGTTTCAAACTTTGTCGCATGGAGAAGTTCGGCTTTACTAGCAAGTCAATGTTACAGATGGATATTTATTTAATCTTATAAGCTCTCATGTCACCCCTAATTTGGTAGACCTGATGAATAATTAGCAACTCAATGCAAACTAGAAAAGCACTCAGAGAGCACAGTCCTCCGCCAGGGGCCAGCAAAACCCAAAAGCACGGTGATTGGAACTCTGGCCCATTGGAAAGACTTAAAATCTTGAACTTTGGCGTATATCTCAGCAGTACTTTGGCCTAGATATGCCAAAATTTAATCATCTGTTTCTTGACTTAATACCCACCTTCTCTGAAAATTTAATCAAAATCTGTCCATAACTTTTTGAGTTATTTTGAAACCAACAGACAAACAGACAGACAGACATACAAACAAACAAACCCAGGCAAAAACGTAACCTCCTTGGCGGTGGTACTCATTAGCTGTTGAACGTGGTGGCCTTTGTCAGGCTGGTAAATTACGAGATACTGTCCAAGGACGAGGTTGGTTACCACTGATCTTCACCCATGTGTTTCAAATAGTGAAATGTCGGGGCTGCTGCTCTGGAGATTCTAACATGCAATGAGACAGGGAAACACTGGGCTGAGAAATGAGAAATACTGTGGAGCTCCTGACATGGTACCATGAGGCTTAGTACTGATGTTCGCCAGGTCACTCATCTGTGGTATGAAGGGGGCTGCCTTTGATCCAGCTTTGTGGGATTTGGAGGTCGGGGCAGAGGTGGACTTGCCCTATAGGCAAGGCAGAGGACTGCCTGGGGCCCAAACATCTGGAGAGACCCATCACGGCACCCAAATGATAATCTCTACATTTATTTAAAGGACTTTTTCAATTAAGGCCCATCAAAAGACTAATGAGAAAATGCCTGAAAGTGCTTATTATACTGTGGTGTCAATTTGGGGACCCCCCGTGGGACCCCCTCTCAGCAGTTTAGCAGGTCACTGCCCAACTGCAAGCTGAGGACGTCGCATTCCTTGAAGTAAACAGCACGGAGCGGGTACTTGCTATGGTAGTGAAGGGATGCTCATTATGCAGAGAATAAACAGACAATCAGGGGTCACAAACGATTGTTCCTACCCCTCTGACTCACAAACATGAACTCTGGCGTTTGTGGTGGGGAATGTTGACGGGGTCACCGAAACATCATCCCAGAAACGATGGCACTGGGGTAGGGCTACTAATCAATTAAGGGGATGGATGTTGTCCATCAGGAGTCATGAACATGCCCTCCAGGCTTGGCTGACTGTTGAAACATTATTAGCCAATCAGATCGACTCGGGCTGGCAGGGATCCCACAATCCACCAGCCTGGGTCTGAGGGGCCCTCGAGGGGTATCCTCACGTCAGCACCTTTTGGTAATAAATGGGTCAATATACTGTTCAATTGTTGCTCTGATGGTCAAGGCGTTTGCCAGAACCTTACTAGACACACAGAAGGAGGACCTCTTTAGGCAGCAATGCATCCCAACTCGCACCTCGCCTGATCACCAAGTTTGTGTTGGCCTGCCACAGTCTACAGAATTGAACCACATCGGTTTTGTTCCCACCCGACAACTGTTGTGGAAAAGAACTCTTTGGCATCTCTCTCCCTTGCGGCCTGGACCCAAGTGGGAGTGCCTGAGCGCGCAAGTTTTTCAGGCATAACGTCACTGTGTCTGAGAAACCTGCGTACTTAAAACCTGGACATTCGTTTAACACTGGCATCTAGTGTTACGTTGTATCACAGAAATAGAATGAAATTATATTTGTGGCATCTAGTGTTACGTTGTATCACAGAAATAGAATAAAATTATATTTGTTGTTGATTTTTTTTTTAAGCCTGCGGCGAATGAAATTATTCTGGGGACAGATAAGTTCTCTTAAATTGTTTTGAAGGATTATAAGTGTGATAAATATTGTTCTTACCACTGCTATAGCGCAGATTGTTACTAACCAATAACATGCATGAATCTGTCCCATATCCTCACCTGATTAAAATAATGGCCTCAGTCATTTTTTGACGAAAGTTTTAAATAATTAATAAATATCATATGCTCTGCATTTTTGTAAAGTTTTTTTGTGTTTTCCCAAAAACTTGAAAAAAATTACTGAGACCATTATTTTAATAGGGTATTGATTTGGTAGTGTTATTAGCCTTTGTAATTTCCCTTTCAGTGGAGTATTGTTGATTATGATTTTACTCTTCATTCTATCCGATTTCATACAGTTCATTTAAAAGGAGCTGTGTCACTTTTGTCAATTATTCCGAATGCACTTTCATTCTTAAAATTGTCATTTGAATCCCCTAATTTCCATAGAAATGCTTAAATATAAATAGCATAATGCCTGACTTATTAAAATATATAAATTCAATGCGAAACAAAGACGGATTGGTGAGGATGGAATCAGATTTGACTTGCTGTCGAGCAGATTACCGTCGTGAGGCTAACAGTTTTCGATGATCTGAGCATGGGCAGTAATTGTGATACAACTCCTTTTAATTAATCATTTCTTATCATTTCAGAACTGTTGTTGGTCACTAGTTGTTAAAATTGTCAGCATATGGTCACTGCATATAAACATTATCAGACAATTTATAATTAAATGACCAAAAAAATGATAATTGCTGTAATCTGGTTTGTGTTTTCTCAGTTTTATGCAAGAACTTTAAAAATTTGTATTCAGAAATCTAATTAGCAGCTTATTGATTCACCACTTTGAAAATATTCCCTTAAATACAATTACTGGGAGTATAGTAATATTAACATATGAACACTGGGCTTTTATTCTTCATGAAAGGCACAGCCATTTTTTATGAGGTTTTCCAAGCATGAAAATTCAGTCATTTTTGAAAATTTGCAGTATATTTAAATTCTGCGATTGCAATTCTGGTGGAAACAAAAAGCCGTTTGGAAACCGGCAATGTAGTGATTCAGTTAGTTGTGTATAGTGATGTTTCGTGTATATCGTATTTATTTGAGTATGGTTTCATTGCTCTGATTTAGTTTTTATTTATTTAGTTTCTTTGGTGTGTCCACATACCCTCTTTCTTTCTTTCCCTCTGTTTATTGATTGTTCTTTTTTCCCGTTTGCGGCCGCGCTCTCCTGTGCTCCGTTCTGCCGTCTCACCTGTTATCCTGCATGTTCCCTGATTACCTACCTGCGTACCTCCCACTCGCTTTTCATTATCTACTCCTGTCAGTGTTCTGTGTTTCCATTTATTTCATATTTCTGTTTATTTCTCGTTACCCCACTGCACCCGAAGGGTGAGGGCAAGGGGTGTTGTTTTTGGTCCGGTTTGTGTCTGTGTTTGTGTGTTTCTGTGTTTGTTTGTACTCTAGCGGCAAAACTAATGGGCACATTCACCCCACATTGGGTTTAGGGATTGCCTCTGACCCAGAATAGATCCCTGCTGAATTTCGCACATGTAGGCGAAGTGTGTGCGAGGGGCGGGGTTTGTTGTGCCTGGCACCACTTGTTTTTTGTATTTATTATTCTCTATTATTTATGATTGTTGTTATCATTTCCTGCATTTTATTTATTTATTTTTTATTTTTTAATAACAGGGACAGTGCATATTGATGGGCATTTTTTTTTTTCAAAAAGAGAAGAAAAAAATGTAAATATGCAAGATTATAGCCAGAGGCTAATTTCCATCTTTAGTCCCTGTGGCAGGTTGTTGTCAACAGTAAAAAATGGAAACACAGAGCAAAATCAATAAGGAAAAAGAGATAAAATAAAGTAGCGTACACCACTGAGACTAAGACCACAAATATGATACACACAATATTATAGGAAAAGACAAAAGTTAGGGGATAAATAGCAAGGCTGCATGGTCAAAGTGCTGAGAGTTAAAGTGCCAGAGTGCATAGTCAAAGTGCCGAGTGCAAGAATGCTAAGACGTCAATATATTGCACATTTTTCAGTTCTCCAACTGCGTACAGATGCAAAATGCTTGCTATATTGCACATTGCCACATTGCTCAAGAATGTATTGCACAATGGCCAAACATGCATTGCACACACAGAAGTGTAAAAATTATTGTACAGTGATATACATTTAGATTATGTAACATTAATGCATGAAAGTGCCATGCATAAGTACGCTTATGTGTGCACTGTAGATGTACTAACAATCGTCTGGACACCCCTTGCCCATGTATACCAGGTCTATTCATGATCACAGACTTGGCTCTCGCCTAGCCGTGATTTTAACTGCTTCCTAAACGCTTCTAGGCTTGAACACTCCCTAATTGCAGATGGCAAACTCTTCCAGAAAGCACAACCTTTCAATGATAGAACATTTTCAGAAAATGATGTCCCTCTAAATTTGGTTCACAGTCACCCTGATCAATGGCTCTGGCTGTTCGTGCAGTGGAACCTCCGGCAGACTTACGTTTGACAAACTGGTTGAGTGGTGGTGGTGCCAGGCCATGCAGGATTTTATACACGAGGCAGGTGCCTTTGAAATTTCTGAAATTAGCCAAATTTAAGAGCCTATACTTCTCCAGGATGCTGCAATGATGGTAGGAAAAGGGTTTCTTGTCCAAAACATTTAAAGCCTTTTTGAAGCAGGATTCAACGGGTCTCAGTAAAGAGGGACTGGTGAATGACCAGCTGGAGACACAGTAATCAATGTGTGAAAATATCATGGAACGTAAAAACAGGAGGGCCGCACTATCAGTCAAGGATGTTCCGATGTGTTTAAAGTTATAAAGGTTAAAACTTACAGTTTTAGGCATTTGGACTCTCACTTGGTCGTCGACTTTGATTTTGATGGCCCTTTTTGCGCTGATAGTTGCCTGCTCATTTCCGTCTCGGACTGTCTTACCCTGATTTTGCCTTCAGTCAGTCTGTTTTTGGCGCTTTGCTCCAGTCTGCGCTCAGGTCCATTCTTCGCTCTGACAGGAACTACTGATATTGGCAGTATTTAGACTACACATGTAGCTGTTAGTTTCTGTTTTTGTAATTTATATAAATGCGGTGTAGTGATGGAAAAACTATGCTTGCAGTTTGGGCACTCTTCAAATTAAGGGAGAATTTGAGGACGGCATTCTGGCAGTAGCTGCTACTTGTTTAGAATCCGTTGATATGCAAATGCACTCTACTTACACGCAAATACTCACCACGCACAGGCAAATACACACCACACACTTGCAAATATCCGCAAGCAAATGCAGATACACTCCTCTTGCATACACACACAGATACACACTACCGACATGCACAAATGCACGCTAGTCACATATATGCAAATTCATACTCTGCGTGTGCAAAGAGTAAACCCGCCTTCCTGGAAATTCACACCACACACACACATGCAGGTACACACCACACACATAAGCAAATACACACTTCACATATGCAAGTAAATTTACACCACATGCACATACGTAAACACTCTCATGGAAATTTACCAGTATAGTATACTTAGACACAAACTCAGAAATTCAAAAAACATGTTATTAGTAGGTAATGACCAAGTTGTGGTGTATTCTGTGAATGTAAAGTTTGATGGGTTGATCGAAGAGATGTGGTTGACGCTTTATATGTGATACATCTGGCTGATTATATCTTCATTTGCTATGGCTGACAAACCAAACTTGTGGTGAGTGCATGTGATTGGTGGAGAAACTGACAGTGTTCCCCGTATCCTTCAGGGTTCTGCCGATTCGTACACGAGTAGACCGTCTGATTCAGACCTGTCCGCGGAGGAGGACCGCGAGGCGTATCGGCGTGAAGCCGAGCGCCAGGCCCAACTGCAACTTGAGAGAGCCAAGGTAACCCCACCCCCTGTACACAGCAACCCCCCACAAACACCCTCACTCCTTTAAAACTGACACTGTCCCCAGCAGACTAACTGTGCGCAGACCCCGTATGAAGAGACTGCACCCCCCTCCTCAAAGACCCAACCCCCTACAAAGTGACCACACCTTACTTCTCAATTAACAGACCACGCTCCCATTAACACTGAACCCTCCCCCTACAAAAAGACTGCACCCCCTGTCCAAAAACTCCAACTGTCATAAAGAAACTGCTCTCCCTCGTGCACAGACCCTTTCCCCTATGAAGAAAATGTCCACCCTTTGTACAGATGCCTCACCCTATAGAGACCACACCCCCTATACACAGACCCCACCTCCTGTAAAGAGACTGCACTCTCCCATGCACTCACTCCTCCTCTTATAAAGACACCCCCCCCCCCCCCCACACACACACACCTGTGAATTGTTGCCAAAATGCTCTTTGTTAGATAAGGTAGTGCTGTCCTGGCTGGTGCATGCAAGGTAGTAACTCAAGTGGATCCATTCAGCGTCAAAAATAATATTTGTTCTGGCATTGTCATTAAAATATTATGTTTAAAGGTAAGATGTCATGACTGAATGATTTTCAAATGCGCGTCACCCTTGCAGACGAAACCGGTAGCATTTGCAGTGAAAACAAATGTGAACTACTGTGGGGCTCTGGATGAAGACTGTCCTGTCCAAGGTGCTGCTATTAATTTTGAAGCCAAAGACTTTCTACACATTAAAGAGGTGAGAGACTTGGAGTGCCTGGAGACATGCATATTGTAAAATGAGTGCACTTTCTTGTCACATGACATGACCTCAAAGAACCTTACAGTTATGCCACTCATTCACCCTGATGGTGGAGGCTGCCATGCAAGGCGCCAAGCTGCACATTAGGAGCATTCAGCGTCTTGCTCAAACCGGGGAACGAACGAGGAACCTTCTGATTCCTAAACCCCCTGCTCTACCTCCTGAGCCATGCCGCCATGTATATCTCGTCTGAATACATCTCCGTTCTGCCGCTGTACCATCACAGAATCCTATCAAGTGATAAAAAAAACATGCTTGATTGTGATTTGGCTCATCAGCTAAATAATTAATAGCAGTTGGCATGAAATCTAATATCATACAGGCCTCTTGCCAATTTGGAGTTCGAAGATTTGAGCGCAAGCAGCAAGAATACATATCGGGGCAAAAAAAGCCTTCCAAGACTCGCCATGTACCTGTTAGTTGCAGTGAGCTCCCTTGTGGTACTTATGTCATGGCCTGCTTGTCTGTCGCCGTCGGTCGTTGTCAGTCTGCAAACATCTTCTCCTCCAAAACCACTGGGCCGTTGAAGCTGAGCCTTGTCAGTCACTGGGTTTGAATCCAACCGAGCAGGCTTTTTTCATGTTAATGAGGACTTCTTGTATGTACTGTCCTGTCTCTGTTCATCTCATTTATCACCTGTACCATAGCAGTGCACACAAAAACATACCTGTGGATGGGCTGCAATTTTTCTCTCCCGAGTCTTTTAATTTTATACTTCATAGGGTTTGTATCTGTGATGCGTCATGATTGGCACTTTGCGTGTCAACGTTAATGCGTGTAACTTTTGTTAATTTACTTCTGTGCTTTCCCCGTATCAGTATGCAGCATCTGTGTGAGATAGTTAACGTTACAGTGCAGCTGAGATCGCGTGTGACGCGGAGTGTGTTTCAGAAATACAACAATGAGTGGTGGATCGGGAGGTCGGTGAAGGAGGGGGCTGAGATCACCTTCATCCCCAGCCCCCTCCGCCTGGAGGCCATGCGGCTGAAGCAGGAACAGAAGCAGCAGAGGTACGGCGCAGACGGCCTGTCGCTGCGCAGCTGACGCAGTTCATCCCAACACGTCCCCTGCCCCTGCAGTTTGACAAGGCCATATTAACCCTTAAAGGGCTTAAACACAGCGTTTGCTGCGCGCTAATATAAGGACATAAAATCAAAGCTTTTGAAAACCTATTTTCAACAAGTCACCACATGATAGGTTGTCAAAAGCTCAAGATATTTAAATATTTTTTGGCGTTAGAAAATTTATTTCAGCACCCTAAAGGTTAACTTTTATCAAGCGGAGAATATCAGCTCATTTTAAATACTTCTTGCTTTACATGCGAAATTAGAAAATCTTGAAATAAGGGAGACTGTCGCAAGTCGTGGCCAATCTTTGTGGATTGATTTAAAAAAAAAACAAAAAACAATAGACATCACATCTTAAGTCAATATATAAGACTAAGTAATAGCCAAATAGTCCACAGCACTCAAATTTAAGGTGTATACATTTAAAAAGAACTTTTCAAAACATGGCTATAGTACATTTAATTATTTTAAAATACAATAGCCATGATTTAATAAAGTTATTTTTAATTTATACACTTTACTTTCAGTGCCATGGACTATTTGCCTGTGACTTGGAAACTCATCCTTTATCCAAAGAGCAGCTGTAGGATATATTTTCACTCCTAAGTAGCAATGCCTTGCGTTATTTTTCTTACTGTAAGACTAAGTAATTATTAAGGTTGATTTATTTCTTGTTTTTGCTGTGCGTGGCGTAATCGTACACCTCACTTATTTTAGTTGAATGTACATTGGCTCTGGCTCTGCTGATTCCTCTGAGTCCTGAATAATTTTCGTCCTGCAGGAAAACGGGGGGAAATTCCTCATCCAGTCTGGGAGACATGGTGTCCGGGGGCTGGAGGTCCACACCTCCCTCTGCAGGTGAGTGTCCAACACAGCTATTAATGCTTTTTATTCGCTCTGCTCCCTTCACCTGGAAGCAAAAAGTTTTTTCCCCCAGATGAACTCCGGACACCAATCTTAGCTCATTTGCATATGCCAATCAGCACGTGCTAATGATAATTACATGCCTGGTTATTGTGTGCGATCAACACGGCAGCAATCGCTAGCAACGGTATATTAATAATAATAATAGCAATGCATCAGTTTTATATAGCACTTTTCTGAACACTCAAAGACGCTTTGTCATGGATACATTATTCATTCACTCACTGATGGTGGTAAACTACATTTTTGTAGCCACAGCTGCCCTGGGCCCTACGGCCCCTCCAACCACCACCAAACATTCACACACAGCCATGTTTCTATATTGCATGTTTTGTGGGTGGGGGAAACCGGAGTACCCGGAGGAAACCCATGTAAACATGGGGAGAACATGCAAACTCCACACTGGAAGGCCCCTGGCCGGATTCAAACCCACAACCTTCTTGCTGCGAGGCATTAGTGCTATCCACTGTGCCAATTTTTAGGTGTTCACTAGATTTGCGCTTAAAAAGCCTCAAACGTTAGGCTATTCATGATATGCGACTACATGTAGGCCTTGTATGCATGTATGCAGTTTGCATATGTTTCACACAGCAGGTCTGGGTTTTTCTTTTGTTTGTTGTTTTTCCTGCGGTTGAGTCGATAGGCAGCTGGGACTTCTAGTTAACGTGCTAGAGGTCAAGCTGATAAAAAGGTGCTATGGAAGTTTCCTCTTTCTTTGACTATTAAGGAGAGCACCGAGACTTGGAATTCTGCAGAGACCTACCCTTATTCAAAGCCCTTACTTTCAAGCAAAATTAGGCTAAGTATATCGCAGAATGGGAAGTCGAAAAAGATACACATTAAGAAATGTACTCGGCGTAAATTTCAATCCACGGTATTAAGCCCCTGCCATGTATCATTCTCCTAAATAACAAAATGCACTACCGGGCAGAAGTTATAGAATGCCCCAATTTTTCCAGTTTTTTTTATTTGAAATTATGCTGTTCCAGTCCAATGAATTGCTTGAAATGGTACAAAGGTAAGTGGTGAACTGGCAGATGTTTTAAACAAAAGGTAAGGTTCCCCAGGTTTTTTGTACACTGTCGAGTTGGTGAAAGGATGCTTCCTCAGTGTGTGACATCAGCTGTCAAACATGGAGGAGGAAGCGTGATGGTCTGGGGCTGTGGCTTGTACAGAGTGAAAGGCAACCTGAACCAAAATGGCTACCACAGCGTTCTGCAGCGCCGTGCAGTACCCTCTGGTATGTGCTTAGTTGGTCAGGGGTTCATCCTACAGCAAGATAATGGCCCAAAACATAAGTCCAAGCTCTGCCAGAACTACCATAGGAAAAAAGAACAAGATGGTCAGCTTGAAAACATGGAGCAGCAGCACAGTCTCCAGACTTAAACCCCATCGAGATGGTTTGGGATGAACTGGACAGAAGAGTGAAAGCAAAGCAACCTACAAGTGCCTCACATTTATGGGAACTTCTGCAACAGAGTTGGGAAGAACCTTCTGAAGAATATTTGATTTCCATTGTAGAAAGAATGCCACCAGTGTGTTCAGCTGTTATATGGTTCAGCTGCCAAAGATGGTTACTTTGAGTAAAAAGTTTAAAATACATTTTGGTTTATAAATGGATTCCATGATTTCTTTTTTAACTTCAATTGTTTATTTGTTCTATCATGTCTATGCTTTTATTCCAGAGTACAATGAGACATTAAACTAATAATTTTCAATACAAAACTGGAAAAATCGGGTGTTCGAAAACTTTTGACCGGTAGTGCATATACCTGCAGTCGCCACCACCCAAAGTGGCACAGAGCTGCGAGCTCTGCCCTCCGTTATCGCAGTAAGAAGAAGACCCAATTTCCGTGATGACTTACCATGTGCTTTTCGGCCATAATAGTGATTATTGGGTAACGCAAATGAGCTAAGATTGTTGTATGGAGTTTCACAACTCAACCAGATTGTCAGACAAAATATTTTGATTCTTGGTGGAATTCATTATGCCATTAATCTTAACCAGTGCCCCTGGGCCTCCTGAATGAGAACAGCCCCAAAACATGACTGACCCACCATCGTATTTCACCATAGATATGAGGTGCTTCTCCTTGTATGCAACTGTTTCAATGCCAAATATTCCAATGATGTATCTGACCGAAACATGCAATCATGGTTTCATCTGACCAAAGCACCTTGTTCCAGTCATAGATTAAATTATGCACTTGCTTCTGCATCTTCTGGTTAGAAAGGGCTTTTTCCTGGCAGCCCTTCCAAAGAGCCTGTGGTTATGGAAGTGGTGCCTGATGGTGCTTTTTGAAACCTGGTGACCCCAAGATGCCATCAAGGCTTGCGATTCCCTTAGATATTCTTGGGGATTTTTTGCATCTATCACCATCCTCAGTATCTTGGGGGGGGAAAATGTAGTTGTGTCCTTACCCTTGAGGCCTACAGGAGCCCTATATCTTTGGAATTTTTTAATAATTGCCCTACAGTGCTCAGTTAGCTTCTTTTTTCTTTTTTTTTGCCATTACCGGATATATGAAGGTCAATGACCATCTGCCTCTTTTGAACTGACAGTTGTTCGCTATTCTTCTTGGTGTTTGATGACAAAGGGATATTGTTTGTTTTTTTTTATAATTAGTATATTTTACATCATTTTCATAACCGAGTGAAACAGGAAGTAATGTAATGGCTCGATATAGTTCCTGAACACTTTGATGAAACTTAAATAAGTGGAATTTAATCCCTGGTTTCATTTTTGTAGATGTTATTAACAATAGTCTCTTAAGGTGCCATGGATTGTGAAACCTTGATTTGGAGGAAATTGATTTTTAATTTAAATCAGTACATGATTTTGGTTGTTTCCATTGGAAGATTAATATCATGCAGTATTTCTCACATGATGTGATTGAGAGTTTCTGTATAAGTATAAGAATTTTTTTTAAAGTATAGTTCGTGCATTGCCAGTCAAGGTTGCCAATAATTTTGGAGCCAGCTGTAAATAAAAAAATGAAACTATTTGCCATAAAAGGATATGTTAGATACAGGTACTGATATGGGAGTATGAAAGAGTATGGTGTTTGTTAGTCAGAAGGGAATGTATATGACATTCAGATGAGCATGTGCTCTCCTTCAGCTGAGTTTTTAATGTCGCTCTGCTCTTCGCAAGTCTCTTGAATCACCGCATCTTGACACAAACAGAAACTTGCAGACCCTTCAGCTCTCCTAGGACAGGCCCACCGTCTAAATATGAGACACACCGTTTCCTGCTGGGCGACGTTTAGGCGAAAATTTCGGCGGAGTTTCAAAATACAGTTCATGTGTATTTTTTTGATTGTTCTACACGCCTCTCATTAGATTATTAATGTTTTCACTGATTCCTGTTTTCTTGTTTTTAAAAGCCAAACAGAAGCAGAAACAGGTATGTTTGTGATGTTTTGGAGCATGGAATAGTCAGATAAGGAATCAAAGAAACTATTAGCCTTGCTGCCTTTTCTCTTGTTTCCACGTTGTATTGTGCAAATTGTGAAATATCTATATCTGTCGAGAGAAAGTGTTTTGTATTCATTTAACTCTGCTCTGTTTAGCCCTGTAGATGTATGTTTTAAATTATTTTTTTGAAAAAGTGCTACAGGACCACTGTTTTAGCGAGAGGGAGTGATATGAAGGTATTATTGGTGAAAAAGGTTTGAGCCCCTGTAACAGTGGAATTTGTAGCTGTGTACAGTGATTTGTATGTGAAAGCCCCTCTCCTTTGATTGGCTGTGGGACAAAAGCCCCTCTCCTCTGATTGGCTGATTGGCTATCTCAGATCAGCACCCACCTTTTTCACCACATATCTCAATGGAGGGCGGGATTTGTGATTTGTAGTTGAAGGAAACAGAATCTGTGACTCGTGGGGAAGATTTGAGCAGTTATAGTTATCAACTTGTATTTGTGTTTTAAAAGAACACAAATATTTTTCTGAGAAATTATTTTACATACATTGAACATTTATGGCACTAATTCACATTCAGATTTGCACATATTCACATTTTGTCCACAACTTCACATTGTTTGATACAGGTGCACAAATATGTTTTGCACCAAATATACTGCAATAATTAGTGTAAATATGTGCATGTCAGTTTTTTAATCTGCGGTTGTAAAATAGGATTTGTGCACCTGTAATTAAGAATTTGTGAATGTGTGAGTGTTGTGTTGTATTTGTGGAGAGAAAAAAAAATCTACAAATACACAACTCATAGAGTATGTGACCTCAAATTTACTAATACACATACAAATCACTGGACACAACTGCAAATTCCACTGTTACAGGTGCTCAAACCTTTTTCACCAATAATACCTTCACAGAGTGACTCTTGTCTCATGCAGGCCGAGCACGTCCCCCCATACGATGTGGTTCCCTCCATGAGGCCTGTGGTTCTTGTTGGGCCTTCCCTGAAAGGCTATGAGGTGAGACCATGGAAATTATGGGCCAAGTTTACTGTAATGTCACTCATCACTTTTCTTCTTGAAGCATTTAGCACATGGAAGTGATGTTTTGTGGCACTGCTGTGTTGTTCAGTTTGGAGCCAGAATCTGTGCAGTTCAGCCTATGAGCCTGAGTTTTACTCTGATTGTGTGATGTGCATTGCCGTAACCTGCTCCTGACTCATTAAGAAAAACATTGCTCTTTTATCTAGAAGAATTCTCTATCTTTACAATAAATCACAGTTTGAGTAGAGAGCTAGACGAGGAAAAGACACATATTGAGTAAAATGATTGACTGTGTGTTTTCATATTAAGGTTACTATTGAGGGCGGCACGGTGGCGCAGTGGGTAGCACTGCCTTCTCACAGGTCTTCAGTTCGCATCTGGCCAGGGGCCTTTCTGTGTGGCGTTTGCATGTTCTCTCCGTGTTTGTGTGGGTTTCCACGTGGTACTTTGGCTTCCTCTCATAGTCTAAAGACAAACTACTGGAGACATACTAATGGCTAATTGGAAACTCTAAATTGCTCGTAGATATGAATGTGTGGATGACTTGTGTGTGAATAGTGTGTGCGCTCCGCAGTAGCTTGGCGAGCTGTCATTGGTGTGTTCCTGCCTCTGGCCCATAGTCAGTTAGGATAGGTTCGAGCTCCCCCATGACCCCAGTGAGGAAGAAGTGGTATAGATAATGGATGGATAGATGGTTACCATTGAGTTAAATAGAGAAAGGGATATCTCTTACCCATACTGACTATTGTGTCTCTGGTGAGCACGGTCTCTTAAGAGAATCCAGACCATTTTATTTATTGGTTGTTTGGTTGAGAAGAAGAGGCCATTTCTCTCCTGATCAATAGCAGTGTGGGGCACAGAGGGACACCGCTATTTGTCCGATCTGGCAGTAACAGGCAGTCTGTTGCATTTCCTCACAGTTTTAAATTCCAATTATACCTGCTCAGTAGTCGTGCTTCTCTGTGCGCCAGACCAGTGATGCTTTAGTCATCCATTGGGCCTGCCTGCTTAAATCAGCAAAACAAACTGTTTCAACAGACCTGTATGGGTCACTTGTCAACTGCATCTCCTGCCTTGTCCTCTCCCCTTCAAACAACCATGTGCCAAATGAAATTCAGTTAGCATTTTTCAAATTCATTTAGCAATGAGTGACATCATAAAAATCACTGGTACTTTCCACTTTGGGGCAGATGCATGGTCACAGACTATGGTCAAAGCCAAGGAGGTCGCACATGGCGTAGTCCATGGCTTAACACTTGTGATAATGTCTCCCATCAAGTGAGGGTGGCTGTGTTACTTTCTTAAGAGGGGCTCGGCATAAATATCAACTCGGGTCGTGCAAGATAGAAAAAGCAAAAACTTTCAAATGTTGCTCAAATAATGCTTTTGGGTCACTGATTACAGAAATATAAATTTTAGGTTGAGTGGGGAAAAATTTATTTTGTAGGATGACCGAAACCGTTGAGCCCAGATTGGTCCACGAAAAGCGACTAAAAACTGGGTCTGTATGTGGACTCTTTTTTTCAAGCGACCGCACGCTTACCCCTAAAACAAATTAAATCACGCTAATCTGTCATATCCACTGCTTAACTCTCTTCTGTTTTGAGCTGATTGAGCAAAAAGTGAATATTTGACAGCGTCCTGAAATGCAATCTCTATGGATGTCATTTTTCGCAACCAGATTTTCCATAGTTTTCATGCCCTCTAAATCACAATTGCCACACTTCTGTTGATAAAGTCCTTTTATTTGGCAGATACAGCAACACTTCCGCTACGAATTGGCAAAATAAAATTTTTGTTAAATTCAATTTCGTCTTGCTGAGAGCTCCAAACGTGAGAGCCACTTGAGTGCCTAAATTTACCTCCTGACACTTCCAAGCTACGAGCTGTAATCAACAACAAGACAAATAGCATCCATTCTAGACAGAATCATAAGCTGAAATCAAGTAAAAACCCGAATTACAAGAAAACATTCTGTTCCAGTGGTTCTCAGGATAGTTTTCGGGCTGGGCTGCGAATAGCACTTATTTTTGTTCAGTGTATAACTCGCCTCTCACGCCAAAAAAAAAAAAAAAACAAGACTAGCTGTAACCTAGTATAAACGCCCCATGTCAAATTTTTGAGTTTTTTAGGGTTATGCTTATGCAATATATGAAGCGATTCTAAATTAATTTTTGTTAATGACTAATCTTCAGATCACCGCCCATTACATCTTGATATTGGCATCTGCAAAGGATTGACAATCCTTTGAACATGTTGGGGGCCAGGTGGAAGAAATTGAATGATCAATATCTTGTGTGTCCACCAGTGGCAGAGCTACGGGGGGGTGGCGAAGACACGTCCCTTTTAGTCTGGGTAAATTTCAGTCATTTTCCTTTATTGATGTCTTTTCCGATTTTTGTAATTGGCAACTGAAGACACGGTTTCTCTCCACATGCGATCTAACAGCGATTAAATCACGGGTTAAATTCAGCACAGCGGCGGAACAGTGAATTGGGTTGCATAAAACAGCCGTTTAAAACAATTATAAATCCTGACCTGTTCTCAGTCATCTTCATGATTAACAAAAGGTTCACTCCGAGAGCGCTCCACACTTAACAGGTGCTGCTTGTTCTCCCCGAATAGGTAAGACGACAATCATTCCTCTGGATGCGTATTTGCTGTATTTAAATCTACTTTATTCAAAATTGCATAGCCTACCTGTCGACTCTCACACAAATGGCTTGAGCCGCACAATTGTTATAACCTAGGCTATTTACCTACTGAGTGCCACTGCCTTTTTTTTTTTTAAAATCAACCTACAAAATACCGAGAGTGAAAGTCCGCTTTTCATTGGAGCACGGACCAGTTCAATCACGCGAAGCATCGGCCAATTAATAAGTACATTATTTTTCTGCACTGAATTTAGCCCATGATTTCATCGCTGTTAGATCGCATTCTGTGAGAATCCATGTCTTCAGTTGCCAATTAACGATAATTGGAAAAGACTTCAATAAAGGAAAATAATTGAGATCTAGCCAGGACTAAAAGGGACGTGTCTTTGCCCCCCCTGTAGCTCCGCTACTGCTGTCCACCATTTGCGTCTCTCAGTGTAACACATCTTCCTCGCATGGAGTTGATCAGGTTGTCTATCGTGGCCTGTGGAATGTTATTCCATTCTTCCCGGAAGGCCACACGGAGCTGGCTCACATTATCCGGAATTTGAACACGGTCGCGGACACGTCGATCCAGAACATCCCAAAGATGCTCTCTGGGCGACATGTCCAGCGAATACGCAGGCCAGTCCAGAACTGGAATGTGCTCTGCTTCAAGGAACTGAATGCAGACCGCTCTGGTGGACATCCCTGCATCCAGCATGCCAATGGCACGTTCCCGCATGACCTGAGACATCTGAGGCATGATGACTTTTGACAAAATTTGACATTTTGGGGTGGCCTTTTATTGTCCCCAGTATAAGGAGTGTCTGGGTACTGCTCATTCTGTCTGATCACCATCTGGAAATGCCACACCCATGTACTGAGTGAAATCACTGCATCACTGAGCAAATGCTCACTGACAGAGAGATGGATTAAAAAATGGTACACAAATCAAGAGAAATATCCCTACTGTACAAGTAAAAGTCAGCATATGCTCACTTAGAGTTGTTAACTCCATGTGGCATCAATATTTGACATGGGGCGTTTATATTTTTGTTCAGTGCTTATTTTTGTTCAGACGCGATTCCCCTGTCTGCAAAATTAATTTTCAGGGCCAAAATGAATCACAAATGGTACAGAACAAACTTCATGCACTTCTAAATTCCAGAGCTGTTTACATACTAATGAAATGACAGAGAATTAATTTCTTTACATGAATTTACCTTGATATACTATTTCTTAGCATTGAAGGTGCTTGTAGTGATTTCTGAACTGGAAAACTACAGAGAGCGAATTCCTCTCATTTGATCAACATGACGTATGGTAACAATAATATGACCATAGGAAACCCTCATGTCCCAGGTCTTCACAAACTGCGGTGCAAAGAGTTTTATTTTTTTGTGGCAACATGGCAATCAAATCACCAAATTAAAATTCCAATCCAAATATTCTGAACTGGTTTCAGATTTAGAAATGGTACCTTATTGACAGAACTATATATCAATCAGTCTTAATACCATCTTCTTACACCAGTGTGGATTTTTCCAGAATTGTGATCGCACCTTCAAAGGTGCCCATTTTCATTGGCACTCATGAGAGTTCCTCTATTTACATCTGTTGTCACGCACCCCTGAACCAAGCACCGAGCACATTAACTGGAAAAATAACTGCTTCAGCAGGGATTATTTTGACATAATACAATCTTAGAAGATGAGATGTGAGATGTCCATTTACTGCATTAGAACATACAGTTGCCATCAAAATTATTCAACCCTCATTGCAAATTAGGTTTACTGGCAAAATTTACAAACTTTCAGCTGTTTGCAATGAACAAATCAAAGAAGAACAATTGAAGACCTGGGTGCTAGAAGTACTTAAGTCACATTTTCCAAAAAATGAGCTGACACTACTACCATAAAGTAGAATGTAACGTGCATCATTTAAAGCCAAAAAATTCCAAATATAAGTACTCAAGTCCTCAATAATTATATACGGCCTTTCCTGAATTTACTGAATTCTTGTGCAAGAAACACTCAAGCCTTTGCAGAAGTACTCAAGTCCTTGACGTCATCAGGAGCAAGTGCCTAAGTCCATGACTGTCCAATCAGCTGCTAGTATGTGTCATTTGACAAGCGTAGCAAAAATGACTGTTTGGCAATCAGAAAATGATTGAAACAGCATTTGTTTGATAAAGTACCAAAGTCCATGCATTTTATTGCAATAAGTACGGAAGTCCAGGCATTTTATGGTAAGAAATACCAAAGTCTGAAACTGATTTTCTTGTTTTTTTCGTAATAAAGCATTATTTTTCCACAAAAACATGTCTGTCTACTTTGTATAACCCCTGGGACTAGCAACAGGTGCCACTGAATGTTATCTTTTAAAAAAAGCATCTGCAGCATGTTTTCAAAACTTTGACCCTTAATATCTCAAAAGTGTTATTTTGTGAGTAAAGTACTTCTTGCACCCAGGTCTTCAATTTAAATAGCTCAACACAGCAAATATCATGAGCAGCTTCTCAAAATTCAACACGACAAACAAATTCAACATGATAAGCATCTATAATACTTAGTAGAGCACCCTTTAGCTGCTATGACCTGCTGGAAACGTGATGCATTGGCAGACAACAGCTTCTGGCAGCATTCCCATAGAATCTTAGCCCAGTCTTTATGGATAATGGCGTCCAGTTTACTAATATTCTAGGGTTTGCATGCTGCAACTGTGTTCTTCAAATCTTACCAGAGATTTTTTATGGGGTTCAAGTGGGGCAACTGTGATGGGCACAATCTTCCCAGACTTCTTCTGAAACCAAGCCTTGGTGGATGTTGAGGTATGCTTAGGATCGTTGTCCTTTTGGAAGGTCCAATGATGCCCAAGCGTCAGCTTCCCTACAGATGGCATGATATTTTCTCCTTGTATATCCTGGTACTTGACTGACAGACAATCAAAAAGCGCCCCCACAATTCTTCATTGTAGGCAGGGTGTACTTTTCAGCATATGCTTCTTTATTCCTCCTGCAGACATACCACTGATTCATAAGGCCAGAATATTCCAGTTTTGTTTCATTACTCCATAGAACAATATCCCCAAACCTCTATGGCTTATTTATATGGTTTTGAGCATATTGGAGCTTGTGGTTTTGGAACAGTTGTGGTGTATGTCTGGGAGTTCGGGCATGGAGACCTTCAACGTTTATTATGCGCCTTACTGTGCAAACTGAAACTTCAATGCCTCCTGTCTCCAAGTGTTGTGGCAGGTCTCCTGCAGTCATTCAAGGGTTTTTGACCACCCGTCTCCTCAGGAATCTGGTGGCAGCCGTTGATAGCTTCCTCTTTCTGCCACATCCTGGTACTGTAGTTGCTCTTCCTTTAACTCTGAACTTGCAAACTATGCTTCCAACAATATCTTTACAAACATTCAGTGTCTGTGCTTCCTTTTAGTATCCTTCTCCTTGTTTGTGCCAGGCAGTGATCTCCTCTATCAGCTTTTAGTACAATTCTGTTGACAGCCATATTTCTGATATGCAATCAAATGTCACCGTCAACAAACCCCTAGCGAGTGCAAGTATTTGATGTGTTCTATCTCAAGCAAACCTGATGCAACTAATTAAGCTCTGAATTAGCTGCATTAGTTGTGCCTGAGGCAACACCTGATTTGCAAATATGCTCTTATGAGGGATTCCTTTTGGGGGGTTGAATAATTTTGAGACTGCAGTTTTCATTAAAAGTGGCATTTTGTGTTAAATTTGGAGAAAACAGTTGTAATATTATTTGCGTTGAGCTATTTAAAATGTTCTTGTTTAATCTGGACATCACAAACAGCTGAAGGTTTGTAAATTTTGCTATTAAACCCAATTTGCAATGGGGGTTGAATAATTTTTATTGTAACTGTATTCTTTTCACTAAACACTACCAGGTTTTTCCCACTAACACTGGAGCACTTATCTAGCAACAAAAGGATGGAATTGTCAAAAAAGATGCCTTCCACAAGATATGATTTTTTTTGCGCCTCATCTCGTTCATTCCCGAAATTTTTCGGAACGCGCAGACCTAGCGCACCGGGGATGCCAGTGGAGAAATAGACCCACATTTCATTTCTATGTCCATACAAACTGAGGCAGGTAATTATTATTCTTACGACACACATCTTTTCTTTATTGTCATATTTACAATTTTAGCCTTTAAAGAAAACTTTTTGCCGTGGTGAAGACCTGGGACATGTGATTTGTGAAGACCTGACACATGTGGACCTGGGACTTCATATCAGCAAATGATTCTGTCTAGAGAGGATGCTTTTTGTCTTTGTTGTTGATTACGGCTTGTAGCTGAAAGTGTCAGGAGGTCAGTTTAGATGCTCAAGTGGCTCTTGCGTTTGGAGCTCAGCAGGACAGAATTAAAGTTCACCAAAATTTTATTTTGCCGTTTTGTAGCAGAAGGGTTGCTGTATCTGCTAAATAAAAAGACTTTATCAACAGCAGTGTGATAATTGTGATTTAGAGGGCATGAAAACTATGGAAAATCTGGTTGCGGAAAAGGACATCCAGATTGCATTTCAGGACGCTGTTAAAAATGTACTTTTTGCTCAATCAGCTCAAAACTGAAGAGAGTTAAGCAGTGGATATGACAAATTAGCATGATTTGATTTGTTTTAGGGATAAGACCTACATACAGACCCAGTTTTTAGTCGCTTTCCGTGGACCAATCTGGGCTCAATGGTTTCAGTCGTCTTAGAAAATAAATATTTGTCCAATCAACCTAAAATTTCTATTTCTGTAATCAGTGACCCAAAAGCATTGTTTGAGCAAAATCTGAAATTTTTCTATCTTGCACAACCCTAGTCCATATTTATGCGGTTCTCCTCTAAAGATCTTGAAAAGTTAAAGCGTGCTGCCTGGTAGATATCAATTAGCCAGGTTGTTGCTTTGGCCCATTACTCATTATTGCATCTTTTGAACTCCTGTTCTCTTGCCCCTCCTAATTGCAGGTGACGGACATGATGCAGAAAGCACTGTTTGACTTCCTCAAGCACAGGTTTGAAGGAAGGTAAGTCTGCGGGGGGAGGTGAGACTGCAGTGCGGGGCTGAGGAACCTCTGACACAGGAGTCCTCACCACAGTCCTGCAGCATCACTGAGCGGCAATGCTGTTGATTTATGGTTTTTTGCGAGATAATTTCTCACTTATTAAGCTCATGTCACTGTACATCGAGCTTTCGTGTTCTATTATGTGATGCGTTATTTCTACTATTGTGCTAACCAACCTGATTACACTTGGAGATTCATGACATGTCATCAGTGGTGACCGTAACTTTTCTGGGTTGCACTCTTTAATTTGTGGTGGGAGTCATTTTTTAAAAATGGCAAATTATTTCTTGCATTACTTTTATGTTACTGAATTCTGCTATGTTTTGTGGTATTGAAAGAGCTGTAGTTCTAGCAGATGAAATGCTTTTTCTCCTCGCAATGATTTTGTGCTCGTGACATAAAAAGTCAAACGTGGAATGTCTGTGATGCCACTACTGCCTGTCCGTCTGCAGAATTTCCATTACCAGAGTCACTGCCGACCTGTCACTGGCCAAGAGGTCTGTTCTCAACAAGAGAGCCATCATGGACAGGTCTAAGCCTGGCTTGGGTGAGCACTGCGCAAAGGCTGATTGCTTTTTAAATGAGCGCTGTATGGAGACTCATTTGGATTTTCCTCACTACAGTGCTGAGGCTGACTAGGGTTTGGGCGGGTACTTAACTTTGACAGATTGGTTTGTGTGTGCGCTTGAAATGAGACCAATGACAAAACTTGACATTTTCCACTGCAGTGTATACTAATTAAAACACTGTATATGTGACATGTTCTTCAAGAGCTGAGTATTTCCTGGTGTAATATGTGATTTGTGCATTGTATTCTTTCTCCCAGCGGAGGTACAGAGTGAGATTGAGCGCATATTCGAGCTGGCCAAGACTCTGCAGCTAGTGGTGCTGGATGCTGACACTATCAATCATCCTGCTCAACTGGCTAAAACCTCCCTCGCCCCTATCATTGTCTACGTCAAAGTGTCCTCTCCAAAGGTAGGACAGCCTCGCTGTGTTTTTATCAGCCTGCATTATTCACACAGGGCAGCATCTGTTATGCAGCTGCATATCTACTGTAGCATTGAGCTTCTTTGGAGGTTTACTGTACAATCCTGACGAGAGGGAAAACGGCTCACTGTGAGCAATCCAATATGCTCCAGAGGTCCCACAACAACAGCAACAGGAGTTCTGTCCAATCACAGTGAGATGAATAGAGAACTATCCAGTCGTGATTGGACCTTACAGAGCTGTTACTATCCAATCGTGACCAGAGGAAACCCAGCTCTATCTGTCATACAGTGATAGGAGGGACAGGCCTTTAGCTGCCCAATATTGACTGGAGGGGCAAAGCTCTGATTGTCCAGTTGTGATTTGAGGTGATAGAGGTCTAATGATTTAATCATGACCTGAGGGGCAGAGCTGTGACAGTCCACTCATTACTCAACAGACAGCTCTACCACTGCAGTCATAATGTCTGCTTTCATAAGAGTACTGTTGCTGCTTCTTAGTTATTCTCTCTGTCACTCTTGGTTTTCAGTTCAATTTCCCACCTCAGTTCCAAATAATTTGGGACAGTTTTACTTCATCTTATATTAATATCTCTCTCTTTTTCTCTCTCTCTCTCTCTCTCTCTCTCTCTCGCTGTCTCTTCGTCTCACTCTCTCACTCTCTCTGGCTGAATATGTCTCACCTGTAGGTGCTGCAGAGGCTCATTAAATCTCGGGGGAAGTCTCAGAGTAAACACCTCAATGTGCAGATGATGGCTGGAGACAAGCTGGCACAGTGCCCCCCTGTGAGTCACTTAGCCCTGCCTCCTTCCAATGATTCACCCCACCTACCACATTCCCCATAATCACCGTATCAACCCCATCTCTGATGATCACTCGTTTCAGATCTGCGATCAGGCTGTGCATTACTGTCACTGCCTGATGTACTATCAGGTCCTGCAATCGACTGCAGCTCATCAGAAACACGACTATCCAGAAAAGTGTTTCTCTCTTTAATTTTAAATTTAAATCTTCTTCCATCTTTGCTGATCTATCTGCATATTGTCTTCACTAAAAAAGGGCATCATGATCAGCAAAATGAGAGCACTTGACTATTTTTTTTTTGATGGAAACCCAGAAATGCCAAATAGAACATTTGCAAGTGAGGTGGAATAGGGAGAAACAGGGTTGGTCCCCCAGAGTAATTTTGAGGTTAAGGGCTTTGTTCAAGGATCTAACGGCAGAGGTCTTGTCGCCGTTATTCTTCCAGATCAAGACAAAATCTGAATCCCCCCACCAGGAGCTTGAGCCAGCAACACTTCGGCTGCCAGTCAATCTACCTACCTCATTCCATTTAGTTGTTCACCTCCACCCTTTCAGTAGAAATGGAAGCCATGACAGAGGGTTATTGCTCCTCAGGTTGTGTGGTATAGAGGACTTCCTTGGTATTGGTCTTTTAGTCCTTCAGACATAAAACATAGTTGACACATGAAACACAGGGAACTATGACCGCTAACTGATCGTCAAATATCTTGCTCTCTGTGTCCTCCCTGCCAATGGGCATTTTTGTTTCCCCTTTCCAATCGTTAGCCATTGTTAGATAATGTCCTCCCTCTTGACCTGGCCCAAATTAAAAATACAATACAGCATATAAATGCGGGGAACAGAAATAAAGCCTTACATAAATGAAAGGGCAAACAGCCTTGGATAAGGCAAACATATGACTCAGTGTGGTCAAGAATGTAGACGTCCAGCAAGAGGGCAGGAAGGAGTGATGTAATAAAAATTTTGCGTTCTCATTAGCTCGTTTTGATGTATGATTTGTCTGACCAAGATTAATGTGAGTTGTGGTTTTGAATTTAATAACTCCCCCAACCCCAACAGGAGATGTTTGATGTCATTCTGGATGAGAATCAGCTGGAGGACGCCTGCGAGCACCTGGCTGAGTACTTGGACGTTTATTGGCGTGCCACTCACTTGCCAGGCTCCGCCCCCATCAACCCCCTGTTGGAGCAAAACCTGATGACCCCGCCCTCTGCAATCTCCAGCTTACAGGTAAGGGTTTCTGCGAGGGATGGGTCAGAGAAGACTGGGGCTGAGGTAATTCTCTTGTAAAGGTAGAAGTTTTCCTGAGCTGTATTGATCACTTTCACATGGTCAATTCTTCATTTTCATGTACTGTCACAGCTAATTACGAATGACATCTTAAACAGGAAGTCAACCATGCTGGTGGAACAAACCTTAGCTCCTGGTGTATTAACAAAGAGGTTTAATGAGGTATTCGGTCAGAGTTCTTGATGTTTCTGTGTGATTTTGCGTGAATTTCAGTGGGTTATATTTGTGTTTGAAAGTGTTTAGTAGCACTACCAAAAAACACAAAACCCTTTTCACCATTTTGTGTGGTCTAGGAATAGTAACAAACACAGGAGCGGTTGACTGAGTGGTTTACTCTTGCAGTTACAACAATCATCTCAGTTCCATGTATTGGCTTTGTAAATGTGGTATTTACTCATCCAGAGACAAACAAATTTGGCACCCATGGACTTTTAGGCTTTCATTTGTTGGCCACTAGCCCATGAGGTCTAAATTTATGACACTTGCGGCCAGAGACGACATCCGTGTCTGTTGCCGAAAGTCAAACTAGCTGAGGTTAAACTAGCAAGCTGACAACTTACGTAACACGTGTGGAAATTTGTTTATTTGGCCATCTCAGTCTTCCAATCCCCTCTATTCTCTCTGCAACTAGCACTAACATTTAACAAATTAAGACTTCATCAGCAAAAAAAACATGAGGTAGCTAGCTAGCTAGACTAGCTGTCATAAGGTGCTGCAGCAGACAGCTAGACATCTAGCAAGTTAGCTAGCTAATGCTACATCACTAGCGGACGACTAGAATAGTTTGCTGAGTGTAACCTGCTAGTCATCTAACATTATTCAAATGATAACAATAAAAACAGAACTGAAATGCAGAAAGTGAAGAGAGAAAATGTTAACTGTGGTGAGCTAATATAGCTAACTAACAGTCTAAACAACAAAGTCAGCTATTGTTGAGAAAATCTACAAATTAGCCAGCAAGCATGACAGCCAGTCTCTAGCTGCCAGTTGCAATGTCGGGTTACTCGATATTCGGAAAAACAGATACACCTTCACTACAGTTGGACTTTCTAAGCATGTATGAGTGGAATCCATGGCGAGAAACATTCTCCAAATATCTTCTTTCCTGTAAGACCAGAGTAATACTTGGAAAAGCATATTATCGATCTATGTCACATTAGCGGAAGCCAGTTTCTTTGTATACCACCAGCATGGCGGGCATATTCTGGAGCAGTTTTTGTCATGTGGTTGAAAATGATCAATTCATGAAAATAATGTCCGAACAATGGACAACAAAAAGAGTTTATATTAAATTTCTGAAGGCACGTATATATTTGCTGGTGTACTGTATATTGGGTGCATTTATGCAAATATCCAACTAGTATGTAATAACAACTTTTAATATTTTATATTTTTTGACATTGCCACATTTTAAAATGTGTGTATCACTTGCTTTATTGCACGTGACATACTGCTTAACATATGCTTAGCATGTAAATAACCAGCATTTTTATGTTGGACAGTCAAATACCAAATAAGCATGTAGCTCAATTACTAATATACCAGCACTTATATTTACCCAACAATCATATATTTAAAACATTTATTAAACTACGCGAATATACACACCGAGCACTAAAACTTGCTAATTTTAGCATAACAATTGCAGACCGTGCAGACTGCATGACTACACAACCTTTTGGTCCTGGGACAGGGGCATAGCCAGAACTGAAAACTGGGTCGGCACAGAACATCCCTTTAAAACAATAATTAGTCCTGAATGGTTCTCAATCGTTTTGCTTATTTATAAATTCATTCTGAAAACACTCCACTCTATCAGTTGTTGCTTCTTCTCCTCTTTAAGGTAAGATGACATTATTTGGACTTGCAATTTGGTGCATTTCCATCTGCCTTATTCACAATTGTGCAAAGGTATTTCATATCTTTCTCTTTGCTTAAATTGTTACAATTAAACCAATCTTGAAGGGCAGGTTTGATCGCCTTATGTGTCCAAGAAAGGTCATGTTAGCACGGACGTTCCAGTGCAGCTCATTTTTAGTAAAACATAGGCCTACGTATGACTAAATTATTGTTCTGAACTGAATTCAGCCTATTATTCAGTCACCTTTAGATCGCATTAAGAAAGCAGCGGTGTCTTTAATTGCCAATGCATAATTCTCATCATTGGAAACTGTGTTATTATATGAAAATGATTGAGGACAAGTCAGGACTGGTAATCGTTGTAAACAGATGTTCTGTGCCTACGCCGTAGTCAGTTCTGGCTACGCCACTGATGTGGTATGGGGGCTGTGCCCGGTCACCTGTCTCTGACGGGTTGTATCTGTATCAGTGTCTCGGAGCGTGGGCGGAGGCACTATCTGTGTTTATCTCCCTGTCTCCCTCCCTTCCGAAACCCTTCCACCCTGTTGTTGCATCTCTGCAGTGCCCCCCAGTGTTGACGTCTTGTAAGTGTCCTCTTCGGCCGTCTACTCATTCCTCCCTGCTTAACATTTTTGCAGTTCTCTGAGACACAGGAATTAATTGAATGATCGCTTATTCGAAACTGGGTGAGTAAGCGGGACGGTTTGTCTGCATTCTTTAGCTCGTGCCCGCCCCACTCCCCGCCAAAACCTGACAATGGGACCCAGTACGGCCAGTTTGTCATGTACTCTTATTTCCCTCAACTCTTCTTTAGTGACCACCGTGCACACAGCCTTGGTGTGTTCCCGTCACTCCATGAGGAAATAAGCAACCAATCCCGCGAGCACTCCCATCACTGCTACCTCCCTCCTGCTGTGCACTCACCCCCCCCTACCCCCCTGCAGCTCTGCAATGCTCTCCATGAGCAAATTCACAAAGCAGTTTGCTTCTGTAACAGCAGTGGAAAAATGCGATGCCCTTTTACTGAGCAGAAATGACAACAGAAGTGTAACCTGTGCTATCAGCCGTGAACCACTTTGCTGTCAAGTAGGACTCTTTGTGAATGTAAAACCACCCTTCCCTCCCACGGTATGACCCTAATCTGTGCACTCTTGAGTTTTAAGGCATTTTGCTCCAGAGGGAAATGCGCGCTTGCTGCTTTTTTAGCTAGAGCAAAACTGAAGCAGGCTGTTTTTGCAGGGATGAAGCAAAATTTCTAATATCGTTGAGGGCCCTCAGAAAGCAGATTGAATCAGTTTTATCTTCCAATTACCGTATTGTTTTGAATGATCTGTGAAAAGCCCTTTTGTACTGTGGCACCTCCGTTAAACGGAGGTAGTTGTTGTGCAGTGACGTTGGGATTTGGATGAAAAGGGTTTCAAAAATGGCACAAAAAAAAAACTGACCAAATGAACCAGAGTGAATACAGCGCCTGCAATCCATAAACACGCACATATAATTAAACAATAGTGTGAAATCATTAAACACAAGGACCTTGAGCTAGGCAGTGTAAATTCAAAGTAGTAAAAATTCAAAGGGGGCAGGCAGCCAAACTTGCTATATACTTTATTCTCAGGCTTTTTCAAAGCTGGCGCTGTGCTGAAACACCATGGCCAGAAGCCATTTTAGTTGAAGGATATAAATAATTTGAAGCAATATGGTAATTATAAATGGCTGTGGCCACCTCTGATAGTCATGATTTCTTCACCGCTTCGAATGTTGTTGAAATATGGCTGCCTTGGAGTCTCTGTATCTGCGGTCACATCTCCTGTGCTTTCAGTGGTGCTCGGTTAGTGCCAAGTCCATTTTTCCTTGGAGTGAAAAGCCTCCTGTGGTGGGAGGTACATCCTAAACAGCTGTGCTTGTCTCTGTCCATCATCCTGGCAGGACCAGCAGCTGCTGTCTGGAGGGGTGATCAGGGGGGAGGAGGATGAGGAGGCTGATCTGGGTGAGGCCCACTCCCCCGTAGAGCAGGACAGCCTAATGCCGTCAGACGAGGCCAGCGACTCAATATCACAGGGCAGGAGGAGGGGCCTGCGCCGGATACACCGGGACGAGGAGGAGGAGGAGGAGGAGGAGGAAGAGGAGGATGAGGAGGAGGAGGAGGAGGAAGAGTATGACTCCCCCCGCCACTCCCACTCGTACCGAGACATGTACCCGCCCCTCCGCAGCCACCCGGGCGGCGTGCACAGTGCTAACGGCCACGAGTCGCAGGACCGGCTGCTGCAACACAACAACAGGGCGCGCGCTCGAGCGTGGCCCCGCCAAAACTACTGACGCTGGGTCGGGTGGGGCTGGGGGCGGAGCCGGGGCGGGGCTGGGGACAGGCCTGGGGCACTCAGGACAGGGTCAGCCACGGCAGTGACTTCCTCTCCGCTGTTCCTACGGCTCGCTGTGCTTTTAGGCTAAATGGCTCGTCTTCCTCTCTGGTTGTGGCAGGTGAGCTGCTCGATGCTCGTTTTCGATCATGCAGACTCCTGACCATCCCCAACAGTAATTTCCGTAAGGTTTGCGCTATCAAAAAAATTCCAACTGATCCTGAAAGCTGAGAATTTGCGCTTCAGCCTGGGATTTTTGTATTAGGCCTTAAAGGGTTAAGACTTGTTTAATTATATTTTCCGTTGCCCTGCGGATTCCTAACACTGTTCTCCTCCGAAATCTACTTAGGCCACGTTCTGTCTGGCAAACCTCTAGGAATGGGGGAGGGGGGGTCCGCTGCTCGCTGACTCAGTCCTGAAGGCCCAACTCATGTCACGGTGGCCATGTACCCAGTTGGACTCATTTTTGTTTGGCGTGGTTCTAATCCGGCTGTCCATAGCTATGGGCACACCAGTCTTTGCTCCCGACCACATTCACAGTTTTTTGTCATAAATCTATTCCAAAATTCAGAGAGTGATTCAGTGGCCAAATATATTATAAGTCCAGTGAGAGAAAATATTATCACATCAATTTTATGTGAAACCCCTTCTGTCCAAGTCCTCGGAGATGGGACATTGATAGTTGAGTACGGTCAGCGATGGCTCAGTTTGACCTGACTGAACAGAAGCTGTCTGTGAGCCAGTGAAAGATGTTGGCCACATCCTGTTTTAAACAGGCACCCTAGTGGCTGCTGATTCATATGTATGATGTATAAAGATGTAGCAAAGTCACCATGAGAGCAATGAAGAAGAGTGTTTGCACTGCTGAGTGTAATGTAGAGTTAGGATTGACTGTAGCGGGGGACGCTGGTTTGGGGAGAATATTCTTATTGTATATGCCTGCTACCTTCTTTCTATCTCCTATTACTTTCTTTGGTAGTTTTTTTTATTTTTTTGGCTTCTGTATTGGGAGTTTTAAAACTTATTCTGAATTTGACCCCATACAGTTGATGATGGTTGCCATCATTTTCTCATGTATGGTGCGCGAGCCAAATCCTCCATTGCAGACAGTCCCCATTTAATTGAATCTGACTCAAAAAGGCAGCCAGATCTCCCCACCTGCTGACTCCATCACTCTTGATGAAGTAATGAATCACTAACCCCCTGTGCAGTCCGTCATAATTCGGGAGGTAATATTACATTGTTTCATATTTGAATCTGAAATACAGAATTATTAACCCCATATAAGCCAGTGGCTTTGCAATGGACCATATGAAGCGATGAATCATTCACTGCCTCGTATGACAGTGATTCTCGAAAATCCACGTGAAGCAGTGAATCATTAACGGCCTCATGTGAAGCACTGGCTCTCTCACACTTCATGTGAAGCAGTTAGTCTCTGACACTCAGTGTGAAGCTGTGAGTCCCAGACCTGTCATATGAAGCTGTGCTCTCTGTTGCTTCTCTTCTTCTTTGTTTCTGAATGTAAATATGGCATTTGCTCATACCCCCTGCCTGCCGTATAAACATGGCAGTGAGGATGTTCTGCAATCTGACTTGGGCATGGGTGCCATGTTGCTGTGATTTGGCTGGGGAACAGCAACGTGGCCTGTCTGTACTCCCAAGCACCCCTTCTCTCTGTCCAATCTTAGACGTCTGCTCACAGAGACAACCATGCTCTAAAACCTCGATAAACCTCTCATTACATTGTGCTAAACTGCTCTATTTCTTATTCTTAATGGTTAAAAACTAGTTTAAAATGGTTTGGCAGAGTCAAGCAACAGTTTGCCACTGCTGTCACAGGTTGAAGGCCTTAATCCCTGAAACTTTATGTAAATCTATCTTTGCATGTACAAATACTGATCATATTTAATTTAGATCTATTTGCACATTAATAAAAGACGTAAAGAGCTACTTATCAAAATTAAGAATCACTTATTTTAACTTAAGTTCTTGGTAGTTTTTTCAGGGATTTTATCCATATTGACTTGGCACGAGCTTAATCTGAGTTACTATTATTTTGTTTGTATGTGCTTCATTTCAATGTTTCATTAAGCTTACTCAAGATGGTTTCTGTAATTAAATGAAGAGAGAGTAGCTGTAAGGAGATGAATGTCTAGTTGTATACTGTCTTTATAAAGCTGCAGTACACTGTACAATAGTGGTAGAGTTAGTTTTATATTTGAACATTTCTGTACTCTTTATTTATAGTGAATGCCCCTTTTAAATTTGAGATCTTGGCTGTGTTCAGAATGGCAAACCTGTTTACTGCATACTGCACTAGTATGAACTGGATGCTACATGTTGTTCTCAATAGTTAAAATACTGTGCAGTAACCGGTATCTGGTGATAACCATTCTGCGTACTACACCGTCTCAAGACCAAAAGGCTATCAAAGGAGCTGTGTCAAGATTACTGCGCGCGTTCAAAACTTCGAAAACTGTTAGCCTAACGAAGTGAATCTGCTCGACTGCCAGTCAAAATCTGATTCCATTCCATTCCATTCCAATCTGTCTTCGTTTTGCATTGTATTTATATATATTTAGTCCCCCAGGCATTGTGCCTTTTATATTAAGGAGTTTTCTCTGGAAATTTTAGGATTGAAAGTACTATCTTAGTGGTTTAGCCTAAGGATATGAAGAATGTAACCTGGATTGCTAACCGCCGATCAACATCATAGAAGAAGAATGCCGCCCTCTATGATTATCGGCAGTTGGAAAACCTGGTTTCACTTTTCATATCCTTCAGCTAAAGTGGTAAAAGAAAAATTCTTTTAATCCTCTAATTTCCTTAGAAAGCTCCTTCATATAAAATGCATAATGCCTGAGTAACTAAAATATATAAATACAGTGCAAAAACAAGGATAGAAGTAGATTTTTACTTGCAGTGGAGCAGATTCACTGCGCTCAAAGCTGTGAGTATGTGCGGTAATTGTGACACAGTCCTTTGAAATCACCTGGGTCTCGGTGGGATGTTGTCATTGATTGCGTTGCATGGGTTACTGTGCGCCACGAAGACGGTTCTGTCAAATTCAGCCACTGTGGTATGTCTTTGGGGTACCTTTGACATGTTGGCAATTTTTATGCTGGTCTCAAATTGTGTTCAACTTGCTACTTTTGACCACAGCTGGTAATTGAGTGGTAAGTTGCGGATGATTCCGAACAATACCCATTGAGTGCAGCGAGCACTTTAAGGAGTTTCAGTTCTTGGCTGTCCTATAGGGGACGCTGGTTCTTGGCTCCTCTTTTAGCTGCATGTCTGTATCCTCATTCATTTGTTTGTCTAACAAAATGTTTGTCTCCTGTCACCTTGGTCAGAAGCATGTTGGTATTTAATGACTTTCAAGAGAAAGAGAGCAATGCCAAAAATATATGTCATCCTCTGCGACCTACTCTCGAACAGTTTCAGGCTAATGTTGAAGTATAGTTTTAGGATACCTTTGAAAAGGTTTGCTTCGCTCAACATTTTGTAGACAGACAAGCACTCAAATAAATATGGACCAGAGCTTGGAGGAAACGCTGATTGAACTGTGGTTGGGGAAGAGAGAGGGGGAGTCATGCCTTCATGACCAAAGTGACAGCGTCATCTGTTGTGATTGCATTTGCCGTACGTTTGGGGCAGAAAGGCACTCATACCAACACACCCTCTGCTACTTCAGAGAATGTAACCCTGCATGCCTTATCACTCTTGGCCTTCCTCTTCATTCAGGGTCAAACCCAGCTGAGTTTGTTGTGTACAATGGATTGTCATTTGCATGCTGATTATTTAAGCCTGAATGTTCCATTTACCTCACTACACTGTGGTTTACCATATTTGGCTATTGCACTTATTGCCATACATATATCGCGCCTCGCCATGCTGTTCTGCACTATACCTCCACTATACCAGCCCTGCTCTGTACTACTTTAGGCATCACTATGCCATACTGCGCTGTACTATTGAGGCCACATCGGCCTAGACACGAGCATGGCACTCTCTGGTGGTGTTGGCATGTCACTACAACAAAGCAGCCAGTATTTTATGTCTTATGCAGTTGTCAGCTCACAGATTGTAATGGAGGACTACTGGAGAAGTTTATTGTCCAGTGCTCAGACAACCAATGCTTAAGCAGTGCTCAGTCGAGGATTCGGAAATCCCATAAAACTGAAACACATCTGAAGTTCTTGGTAGCTCAGCCTCAATACACAGAAACACACAACCCCAATTCAGAAAAAGGTGGGATGGCATGTTAAATTGAGATTTTAACAGAAAGCAGTGATTTGAATATTATCTTTGACTTGTGCTGCTGTACCCTTTCCCACACAATACATTGTTTTCTGTTTCACAACATTAATTTTATTGATATTGCAATTATAATTTTTGCAACAAATTTTAAAAAATCTGGGATTGTAAATTATTTTGCCATTTCTTTTCACAACGCTTAATAAACGTACAGGGACTGAAGACACCAAGTGATTGAGTGTTTCAGGTGTATTTTTTTTCCTCCATTATTCCTGCAAACATGTCTTAAGGCAGGGGTGTCAAACTGACCCGTAAACGGGTCAAGAGGCTGCAGGTCTTCAATCCTACCAAGCAGAAGCTCACCTGAAAGCACTGATTTAATCAACTGATCTAGGCCTGCACAACTGATTAGTTGTATCAGGTGTGCTTCTGCATTGTTGGAGTGAAAACCTGCAGCCTCTTGGCCTGTTTATGGGTGAGTTTGACACCCCTGTCTTAAGGCGTGCAGCGATGCGGGTTCATCAGCGCATTTTATGATTCAAAATGCGCCACAGATTCACTATTGGGGACAAGTCGGAACTGTAGGCTGGCCAGTCCAGCGCCCATACCCTCCTTATTTGCAGCCATGCTTTTGTAATGCATGCAGAGTGCGGTTTTGCGTTGTCTTGTTGAAATGTGCTTGTGCATTTTTGGAAAGGATGTCGTCTTGACGGCAGCTCCAAAATCTCAGTGTACCGTTGCTAAGTAATGATGCCCTCACTGAAGTGCAAGTTAACCTTTCCAAGGGCATTGACAGAGCATGACAGTGATCTTGTTCATGGTGATCATCTGGGTGGTCCTTTTCTTTTTTGGTCTGCAGCACAGCCTCCATCTCTTCCGAAAAAGACCTAAAATATTGATTCGTATGACCGCAATACTCGTTTCTAATGTGCGAAGGTCAGTTGTAGATGCCTCTGAGTCCAGAGAAGTAGATGGCGCTTCTGGACTCTTAGTATAAGATTTCCTTTTAGCACATTAGCTTGAACTGGCATTTGTGGATGGAACTACATACTGTAGTGCTTGATAAAGGTTTGCCTAAGCAGTCCTGAGCCCATGTGACGTACCACTTATAGATAAAAGACGGTTCTTAATACAGTACAGACTAAGTGATTGAGGACCACTAGTGTTCATCTTGGGTCTGTGTCCTTGTCCTAAAAATACAGGAATTCCTCTTGATTTGTTGAATCTTTTTTATATTTCAAGGGGATTTTTTTTCATGCCCTATACACAGCCAAACTGTTTTGCCCACCGCAATGCGACCTGCTCCCATCTACTCAGGAGGGAGATGTCGAGACACGTGACTTCTTGGACTCACGTGACGACTGGTCCTCACTTCTTTTTACACTATGCTGTAGCACTGCCAGTTACACACTGCCTGTGCCATCGGAGGATCACGTAGTCAGCATACAGTTTGGGTCGTACAGCTATGTGCACCTCGCTGACTAGAAATGGTCGCCACAGAGTGATGAACTTGCAAATTTTAAGCAGCTTAACTCCAGCTATCTCTGGCAAGGCTGTGCCAATTGTTGCCTCACTCATGTGGACCTCCATCCATTGCCAGGAATGGCCCGGCTGGGATTTGTACCCCTGACCACAAGGTTCCCTGATAAACAACCCAAAAATGGCCTATTTTTCTTATAGGAACATTGCTTCTAAACCTTTTATTGATTTTCTCTTGTATTTTTGGGCAAAATGGCAGTCATCAGCCAATCTTGAAGAACTAGGCCTTTCTTGGATAATGCTTTTGTACCAAATCATGATTAAAAATCACCTGCTGACGTCTGCTGTTTCAAATCGCATCATTATTCAAATTTTTTGCCTCATTAATAGTCCTAAACTGCCCCCGTCCTTACTTTTTTTGGAATATGTTGCAGAGCTGAATGACAGGAATGGATGTGTATTCACTAATGAAGTTGACAAGACAAAACATCAGCCATCTTGTCTTCATGCTGTCCAATGAAATACAAGTAAAAGTACATTTCAACATCACTGCTTTCTGATTTTCTATACATTTTCAATACCTTCCCAACTTTTTCTGAGTTGAGTGTGTAGAAGATTGCACTCACACACACAGACAAACACATCCTGCATTTACTCATGTTCATATGAAAACACTGCTAAGGTATAGCAATACAGATGCATTGAAAGCAGCGCTAAAAAAAAAACTTATGTTCCATTGCTTAAACTTTCACCCCTCTGAAGAGCAAGTTTTTCTTTCCTAATTGCATGTCTGCGCTCCAGCAGCCTGTTGCTCTTGATTTCAGATTGTGATTGTTACTTCTGCATTAGAATATTCAATTAAAAATGTCTCAATTACATGTTTCTGACCTGACAATTTAAAGGGTTAAATTAAGATCTTCCCATCATACTTAAAACCATGACCACATTAATTCTGAGAAGAGAGAGCTTTTAAGCTATTATGGCTATATAGCAGTACAATAACCCTTTGGAGAGGAACATAATAAACAATACGCGATGTTATCAGGCTTATTTCCCGTCAAAAAGCCTCAAATGAAGATGCTGTGGAACACAAGTCCTCTGTAGAGTCCCTCTGCATGCTGGGAAATACCCAGTCACTCGGGGGTATCCATTTGGATGTGTGTCCATCAGTAGGTCGTGTCCAACTGGTACATTGTTTGTTTCCCAGGGTTGCTGCCTGAGAGCATGACTGACTGTTTGCTTTTCTTACTGGGCCATGCAAGTGCTATTTTAGTATGCAATTGTTTTCTGGTTGTGTGATTGATACTTTATTGTCTAATGGCACCTGAATCTGTGATTTTTACTCTTGTGTTTGATCACTCAGGATTGTGAATGTTTCCCAGGAAGTGAGAGTCACCTGGCCATCCTTTTTTTTCTGCATTGAAAAGATTTGACACTCAGTTCCTTCATGCATGAATTTTTTGATTTGTTGTCGCCACCTCTGGGAGCAAGTCGCCAATCTGGCTGTTTTGTATCCATTTAGACACACAAACATGATTCTTAGTGCTAAACCGAGTCATTTTTCAGCTTTATGTTTGCAGATAATGACAAGGGATTCCTACTCAAACCAATCTGAACCTACAGGCCTGGGGAAGCCATTGGACACAGCTGTGGACATACAGATATCACCATAGCAACCATTTCTCTTTAGCAAAGAACCCTCAAACTGCGTGCACCCCTGCCAACTCCCGAAAAGAGTGTGAGGCCAGTGTACTGCAGCTTGGCAGCCTGTGTCCACTTATACAGTTGTCTTTACTGGTACCTTCTATTTTTCTGTATTTGGGGCTGGGGGGAGAAACACAGCATGACTGAAAAATTCCTATGCAAGTGTTGCATGAAAATTTGATTGTTTCTTTATACATTTCTGATATACTTTACTATATGATTCTTATTATTGGTATTATTGCTATCATTGTTAAGTACAAGTAATTCTGTTTTATACTCAAACATAAAAAAGAACAGTCACCTTCAACTCTTTTGAATTGGGAATTATTTGATTGTAGGATTATGCAGAAAAACAGGGACTCGGAGAGAATTTGACACGGAGCGCGTTGCGGCACACAGCATTTTATTATTCATTAGTTTGAAATATAAGTGTTATTATAATTATATCATTATCACATTCCTAAAAACTGTAGAACAGATTTTGTTTGGTCTTGTTTTCGGTGAAAAAATGTTGTCAGAGACTGCTGTTGTACTGCTGTAAGACAGTGAGAAGGGTTGATTACTTGTGGAGGGTTCTAGCACTGAATAACTGCTGATTGTGGAAAGGCTGGATCTCCCATTTATTAATTATTCTGTCAAATTTTTATTTCCATGTAATTTTACTGAAGCGTAAAATACAGTGCACTGCTTAACATTTTCAACAGAACAGTAAAACAGGAAAAAAATATAAATAAATACACGTTTGTCCTTTTCCCAACAACAGCATTTGTTGAATCAATAAAGCAGAATCCTCACAAAAACTTGGGTTAAAAAGTCTTCCATTGAGACAAAGTTTTAGTGCATTGCAAAATTTGCATTGAGACCGTTTATAGAGCAACCCAGAGTATGAGTTCACTCAGTGCTGGTCCAGTCATTCTATGCCAAGTGAAATTAGCTTTTACCTGGAACTCTCCAGTCCCGTCAACTCTTGGCTTCAGATGTGCGAAGGCACGAGAATGCTTAACAAAAGCGTGCAGTCTCTTTAAAACTGAAGTACAACTATCCTGCCCAAATAGAATTTGGAAAGTTTTGAGGGGATAATACTTCATCCAACTCGGCTGGAGAGGAAATGACAAGGAGAGGTTTGACAGATTTTGCCATTTCCTGCCTCACCTGGCTGTATTTGTTTTGAATGTAAGTGCGGAGTGTGCAGGTGGTTTTGGTGCACACACTGATTTCCCCTGGGCAGCCATCCAGCTCCCTTACATTTTGTTGTAGAGATCAGAATCTATGACCTACTAAAAGCAGAAAACCCAGCTGACGCAGGACGGCAGGGCTCTTCTTCTGGCCCAGCTCATCTTCCAGTCCCTCACTACGATTCGCCACCCTGATTTCTGAACTCTGGCCCAAAATATGATAAATGCACCTTGGCACTGAAAGCTTTGTCCGCTCCTCTTGTTCTTCCCAATGGACCAATACATTGCTTGAAAAGATTTGAGGTTTTCGGATATCTGAAGCACAATTTTCAGCTGTTACTATTTAGTCATTCTACTTTGTCAGATATTCTCAAATTCTGTATGCAATACAAGGCTTAGCATTGACAGACAATGCCTTAGACCATGGAGACTTCTGTGTAGGTAGAAAAAAAATTGCACTATTTTCTTTTTGATGTCTGCTTTGTAATGCAATAAATGCCCTTAATTTAATCATACACCTACTCCTGTGTTCTAGCGTAGAGAAAAACACGCCCCATCACCTGTTTGGGGGAGTTACACAAAAAAGTACTTCCTGCCTGATGCTGTAAAGAATGCTTTCTATTTAACTATAAATTTAAAACCACTAATTACAATAAACATGACATTTTATGTACTTTTAATACTGTAGCCCTTGTGCATTTTGTGAGGGTTCAGTCATTTGACCAAGGATTAGCAGATTGCAGATTCCCAAGGGCAGGATCAGAGTATACGTTTATAATTAATAATGTTAACCATACAGTGTCAGCATGTTGATTATTGATCAAGTATTTGTTCAACTCAAGCTTTACTAGAGGGGTGCACTATAAAGCAAGATTAGTGGGTGAGCAAAGTTTGTTGAGCCAAAGGCCAAGAATTTATTCGTGAGAAGTGTCTTTTAAACTGCCATGGTAACTTACATCATCTCTGATGGCAGGTTTAGGGCTTTTCAAGACAGTTCACACAAGGAAAGCCTGGCTAATGTGGAACTTACTTCATCGTACACCGCAGCAGTCAGCGATGCATGCAGTCTGAGACACGCACCGCAGCAGTCAGCGATGCATGTAGTCTGACAGACACACGCCGCAGCAGTCAGTGATGCATGTAGTCTGAGACACACACCGCAGCAGTCAGTGATGCATGCAGTCTGAGAGACACACCGCAGCAGTCAGTGATGCATGCAGTCTGAGACACACACCGCAGCAGTCAGTTATGCATGTAGTCTGAGACACACGCCGCAGCAGTCAGTGATGCATGTAGTCTGAGAGACACACCTCAGCAGTCAGTGATGCATGTAGTCTGAGACATAGTCTGCATGCATCACTGACTGCTGCGGCGTGTGTCTCAGTCTACATGCATCACTGACTGCTGCGGCGTGTCTCAGTCTGCATGCATCACTGACTGCTGCGGCGTGCGTCTCAGTCTGCATGCATCACTGACTGCTGCGGCGTGAGACACACGCCGCAGCAGTCAGTGATGCATGCAGACTGAGACACACGCCGCAGCAGTCAGTGATGCATGTAGACTGAGACACACGCCGCAGCAGTCAGTTATGCAAGTAGTCTGAGACACACGCTGCAGCAGTCAGTGATGCATGCAGACTGAGACACACACCGCAGCAGTCAGTGATGCATGCAGACTGAGACACACGCCGCAGCAGTCAGTGATACATGCAGTCTGAGACACACGCCGCAGCAGTCAGTGATGCATGTAGTCTGAGACACACGCCGCAGCAGTCAGTGATGCATGTAGTCTGAGACACACGCCGCAGCAGTCAGTGATGCATGTAGTCTGAGACACACGCCGCAGCAGTCAGTGATGCATGTAGTCTGAGAGACACGCCGCAGCAGTCAGTGATGCATGTAGTCTGAGAGACACGCCGCAGCAGTCAGTGATGAATACATTCTCCCATCCTGCAGCCTAAGCTGAGGGAACTCCTGAGGTACACAGTCAATCTGCAACTGTTAAAAGATGGAGAATTTTTACACACAGTGATATTTATCAAGTTGTTACAGGAAATCCAAGGGAAAATTTTGAAAAAGGGAATTTATTGGAACGCTGACACTTCAATTCAATTTGCATTACATAACACCACCTTAACGGTAAAAGTCCAACTTTACACACAAAAAAAAGGTCACTATTGGAATACACAAGGGTTTTTATGATTGAAGTTCATATTACATAATTTATCTTTTCACAATTGAAAACTTTAAAGGTGAAAATTTAAACTAAACACAGCATCCTTATATAAAAAAGGAATTTCTTACTTCACATTTTACATATGAATCTGGGGTGGAAGAAGGAAGGCTTTCGAAGGGAGGTGCACCCACTTTTACATCATCTTCCTTCGTCCATTTAACAGTTCAGACCAGGAACTGCCAATCAACAGCTAATGGCATGTTCCCATGGTTTCCAAAGCCCAACCCCTTTTGCAAATTCCTGATGCTCAGTTCCTGGTTGTGCTCCATGATCCCACATTTCCCCATTATGCTACTGCCAAAGCTGATGTAGCCACGGAGGAGCAGGGGCGTGAGACATGAGGAGCCCTAACAGAACTACAGAGAGAGAGAGGGACAAACAGAGCACAGAGGAAGATGGCAGGTGTGAGAAGGGGGGGGTTCAAGAACAGCGGAGGTCGTCAGGCGAAGATGGTTTCCTCCCTCCTCTTCTTGGTGAGGATGGTGCCGGGCTTGTGCTGGGCGTCGGGGTGGTTGGCCAGCTCGGGGGGGCAGGTGGAGACCGGGCTCTCCAAAATAGCCTGCTTCAGGTCGTAGAAGACAGACGAGTCCTCTTTGGTGAGGAAGGTTACGGCCACGCCACTCTTCCCCGCGCGACCCGTACGCCCGATTCGATGGATGTAGTCTGCAGGAGAGGATTTAAAAACAAACCCGCGGTTAAAACAAAATATTACTGGTGATATCAGTTTTTAGTAATGAAATGAGGGAGTGTTGGCTTTTTACCCATCAAGGATGAAGAGGAAAGTGTGTAAAGTACATTGAGTATAAGCATGGATACAGTCTAAAAACAACAAAATGACCACCATTTGCCAGTAAAAACAGTTCTTCTAAAAGTGGCTTCATCCATAGACTGGGAAAAGCCATCCCCAGACTGATAAAATAATAAATTATTCAAATATTTATAACTCAGATTTTCTCTTCTTCCATTCACAAAATGCAGTTTTTGGCATCTGATTATTTGTTTAAAGGCATTTTGGACAGCACCTATATTTACATGAATTAATATGTATTTCATTAGAATTGTTTTGCGCCAGGTCTTGCATGAATACAGCTGTAACAAAGCAACATTGTCACCAATATCCCCCGCCACGGTAAGAATGGTCTCGGGAGATTCCATATTCCCATCGCAACACCCATACACCAAGTTCAGAGTCAAAATAAATGTCTCAGAATCAATTGTCGAACTCTTTCAATAGGGTCATTCGTACTGGCCAAGCACAAAATTTCACCCATGAAGGTATAATAGCTGCCGAGAAAAAATGCAAATCCCATACACCAATTCGACAAACAGAAACAAGGGCCATAACTCCGTAAAAAAAATAATTTCTCGGAATCAATTGTCCAACTCATTCAGTAGGGTCATCAGTACTGGCCACGTACAAAATTTCGTTCACATAGGTGCAATAGTTTCCGAGAAAACTTGTTCCCATTGAACACGGACAGGCGGGCGCCATTCCAATATCCCCCGATCCACTTGGTGGCGGGGGGTGATAACTTCAGTTCTGCCCTCACCCAAGTGAGTCAGTAAATCTTGCTTGAACAGCTGGTGTAGCTGCCCCGTCCAGCAGCCCAAACAGGCCTTCAGTCTCACCTTTAATTGTGTGTACAGTGTGTCTGCAGGTGTGCTGGGATGTCAAATACAGTGAAATGTGGCTCTGCAGGAGTTACTTACCCTCAATGTTCTTAGCCATGTCGTAATTAACAACCATGGAGACGTCCTGGATGTCGATACCTCGACCGGCCACATCAGTGGCGACCAGGATGTCCTTTGCGCCGGCCTTCAGGTTTGAGAGGGCAAACTCTCTCTGTTCCTGGCCCTTACCACCGTGCAGTGTGCAGGCGTTGTACTGAGAGAGAAACAAACACCACTTAATCCCACAATTCCTGCTCTCATGAGTCATTCATAAGGGCGGTTTGTTTTCCACAGAATTAACAGAAGTCACAGACTCCATGATTTTTAGTCATTCTGGCTTTTGGTGGGTCTGAGATTTTTGACTGAAGGAGGAAGCAGCCCCAGCCCTCTCCTTACCCCCATCTTCTCCAGGGACTTGGCCAGAACATCGCAGCCTTTCTTCTGGTTAACAAAGATGATAATTGGAGGATCAAATCCTCGGGCCAGAACTTCCAGAAGCTTCTTCCTGTAGCATTACAAAGAAGGGAACAGATCAACTTCAGCTCCTTTCATCTGCCAGCATCCACCCTTACACTCAGTGGGTCTCATTCATGAGACGTGAGCAGAACGAATTTGAGTGTAAACTGTTCGCAGACGGAAATTCACGCGCATCTCCACATTCATTAATATTTTAGTAGCTCCGATCTTTTCGTAGCTACTAACAAAATCTACACATGCTGCTGACCGCGTGGTGCTTGTCATAATTTAAGAATGCACATAAATAATGCTTGTCACTATTGCAAATTACAATTTTAATTCATATTGCACTCTGTTATGCACACAATACGCAGATGCCTTTGAAACACGTGATACAGCCTAAACACGACAAACGATTAAAAATATAACACATTTAGTTAAATTAGTTAGCAATTGGCAGGTTCAAGATCCAGAAAATAAAAGTGGAGACATATCGCTGTCTCCGTCAGGTATAATTCCTGACAGAGAGGTCTCCCAAATTACGCCAGCGATGCACTCCTCTGTAGTTGTGACTGTGAGCCTCCTCCTGTGGCTGATGTATTTTTTTGGGTGTGTGTGTGTGTGTGTGTGTGTGTGTGTCTGTGTGTGTGTGTCTGTCTGTGGGCGCTTATGCGTGTCTTTGCCTCCAGTTTAATGTCAAAACATTTACACTTCATGTCGGACATGGTTCTTTGGACTACAAAGACAACATTAACAGCATCTGTCTCCTCCCTCCAGGCCTTCGCTTTGCCTGTCCCTGTCACACCACTGCTAACAGATGAAAATAAAATGTTTTTTCTTAACTCCACTTCACCCAAAATTATTTCTATCTCCGCCTCGGAATAATTCTTTTTTCTTTCTCTCTCTTTCTTTGTTTGCGCCATGACTGACAGGCCGACTGGATGCATCTAAACCTTATATGGTGGTCGTTGGCAATTCATGGGCGGGGATTTATGCTAATAGCTGATTACCGGGAGCGCGCTGTCACTTTACAATGGATTGGCATTCGTGATCATACACACACCTCACGAGTTAACAATCATGAATCCGGAGTAGGTTTTTAGTAGCGCAAGCCTTTATGTGCAAACCTACGCACAAATTTACTAACGTTTCATGAATGAAACCCAGTGTGTGTATCTGCGTGTGTTTGTGTGTGTGTGTGTGTGTGTGTGTGTGTGTGTATATATAAAGTAGATCGTCTCTTCCCCACCTCTTCTCTCCCTCGGACATGAGCAGGACCTTCTGCTCCACCCTCTCGTGCGGTTTGCCTGCAGAGCCGATGTACACCACCGCAGGGCGCCGTAGGTAACTGCGAGCCAGCCGCTCTACCGCTGGGGGCATGGTAGCTGTGAACATGACCGTCTGAGAGAGAAAAAATGCACAGTAACACACAGGAATGCTCATACACACCTGTACCTACTGCTCTTCACACCAGTGAAACACTGTTAAACAGGTACAGCTCATCCAGAGACAGCGATGAAACGCTGAAGACACAAGTATCCCCCTTCAGTGCATCAGGGCTGCATTAGCTTGTAAACGCTGTGCAGTGGCAGTTGGCAGAGAGGAGAGATCCTGCGAATAAATCTCTAGTTGTGTGTGTGAGCCCTTACCTGTCTGTATTTGTGTTTTCCTGATTCAAAGTTGAGCATCATCTTCTCGGGGTCTTCTGCCTCGTCGGTGTCAGGTTTCTGGTTGGTGACGGGGATGTATTCCAGAATCTTCTGCACATCGGGCTCGAAACCCATGTCAATCATGCGATCAGCCTCGTCCAGGACCACGTAGGTGCATCGGCCTAGGACCAAGTAGCGGTTCTCGAGCACGTCGATTAGACGACCAGGCGTGGCGATTACAATCTACGGAGACACAGCGGAGTCAGGAGGAAGCTGCAACCGCGACCCAGAGAATGGGGTAAACATGTTTGACTGTACAGAGCGCAGGGTACACGTGAGTGTACTCAGTGTAGATGTACTGTACATGTATGAATGTACAGTGTTGTGGTATACGTATATGACTGAACTGAGTGTGGAAATACATGTACGCACCTGCAGTGTGCGGGTACAAAAATATGACTATAAAATGCAGCAAATACATGTATGACTGCACAGTGTGTGGGGTATACATGTATGACAGTACTACTGAGGGCATAAGCATGATTGTATGGAGTCCAGAAATACAGCAAGATTGTATACTGCGAGGAGATACGCAGCATAACTAGAACATGCCCATTCGCCCCAACAATGTTTGCCATTTTCCAATCACTAAAGTGCACCACAGACTAAGGATACTTGCAGATCAGCTGGATTTTGCCTCTTACTTGATCTGAGCAGTACGTCTGCTTAACACACAGAAGAGAGGCACACCTGTGCGACACCTGTACGCGACAGTCGTGTGTGTGTGTGTGTGTGTGTGTGTGTGTGTGTGTGTGTGTGTGTGTGTGTGTGTGTGTGTGTGTGTGTGTGTGTGTGTGTGCGCGCGCGTGCGCGTGTTTGGCACATAATAGCGACGCACCTCACAGCCCATCCTGAGGCGGAAACCTTGGTCCTCTCGTGAGATACCGCCGATCACCGCCACGGTGCGGATTCCAAGCGGTTTCCCAAACTTGATGGTCTCCTCCTCGATCTGCTGGGCCAGCTCACGCGTGGGGGCCAGGATCACCGCGTACGGCCCCTGGTCTGAATCCTCAATCCTACGGGACACAAACCACCATAACAGATACTCTAAACGAGGAAAACGAGCCTCATCACTCAAAGTATTCCTCAAGTATGCATCCTAGAGGACTGCTAGTCTTCAACCTTCCCTTTTCCTGTGAGCATGAAGACAGTCGGGCTGAACAGCAGCACTAATAATTCATTCAGCTACCAAGGCGTAGGGAAAACCAGGAATGGATTTGGATTGGGGGGGGGCAGATTTGACTGTTTCTGCATCAGCAGCTTGGCATATAGTACTAAGTGTTCAGGTGTTGGGGTAGTCATAACCAACTTAGCTCTGGAGCTCCGTTGTGCTGCAGAATTTCAGCTTAACTCTAATGCAGCACTAACTCACAACCAACAAGTAGACATGGTCTACAACATCCCCCGCCAAAATGTCTTCTTTAACCCCTTTCTGCAGATGTAGGCGCTCGTGTCTATAGATATGCAAATGTGAGCACTTAAGATGGCACTTAAGCACTTAAGTTACAATACTCGACCACAAGATGGCACCCCCGGATCAGCTATTGGATATTCACAAGCAGGCAGAGCTGAAACGCGATTTATAGTATGGAGAAGTTCCCTCCAATCCCTGTTTTTCAGGAGTAGCATGGATTAAACTCCTCAGCTAAGCCTGATGTGCAAACTGGTCAATATCCTTGCCCATAGTATCGATCCAGTAGTTTTAAAAAATTATCACTTGCGACAGAAAAAAAACGTACTACTCTGTAGCAACCATTTTAGCTACAGTGAGCCAACAGTATTCCAATTAGTGGTTAAAAAAATACGTTTTGTGAAGAAAAAAATCCGACATAGTATTGCTTCTCTCACATTCTACTGTCAGTTACAATCATCACACACAAAATATGCGTAGTTCCCTCCCATGGATTTACGCTTAGATTCCTCCATCGACAAATTCAGCGCTCCCTTCTATCCACCGAAGTACTGGTGTTGATAGCCAGTCACTCAATTATATACTCAGTTATCTGCGTAACTCTACAGTTATAGTTCACGTCCTCGTGAAGCTTCCCCGGTAACGATGTGTTGACAGACTCGTTTCTTATCCCATTCCCCAGTGTCTTAACTTTCCTCTATAACTGAAATACATTGATCGGACAATAAGAATGGGATACAAAGCTAAGCGTAAAAGTAAGGTCGGTTGTATTCTTCGCATGTTGGCCGCGGTTGCGCAGCTGAAAATGATGCGATATCAAAGAAACCAAGACACTCGAGACCGTTCTGAAGTGTTCAGTTTCATTTACGAGATTTAAATGTTGTATGGACGCGGTCAACGGGAATTATTCCGAATGAAACAGAACTGGAACGTTCCTTCTACCCGATACATCTGTCTCTGGAGGGGGGCATCAATGAAGAAAACAGGTTATACTTCTACTCTGTTTGCATTTTGCTTAATTTGGCTTTTTGCTGTAGAATCTATACCGCGTTTAAAGACATCGAATGCCGAGGTTTTCGTTTCTCCAAATGCATACATCCCACGCAGGTCGGTAGATCCCTCGGTACGTTCATTACACCACTCTGATGAATATGGAGGCATATGTCGTTGTATTTTTTTCCTGTAAGTGAAATTTCTGTTCTGTTAAAATAAGGTGTATTTCAGAATTCAGATATTACTGAGTTAGTGAGTTTTCACCCTTATAAGGTGTAAGGTTATGAGCTCGGATGTGAGAGCGGTTAGCTTTTTATTCATATCATGTTTGGTCTTGCGTGAATGTTATAGCTGTTAAATCTGCACTTCATTTAATGCTTGGGGTACTTCGAAGAGAAATGGACAATATTGTTAACTTTATTATGGAGAAAAGGCATGTTTTGAGAGGTTACTGGTGACCAATGATGTTCCACTGCACTGATATTGATTAATTCATGCAAAACTCAACCAGAAAATCATTAGTTCATGCCGAATTTCAAGCCCCAAAAGTTTATTTGTGTTAAATATATGATTCATGTTTGATTTGACAGTTAAAAATGTTGATGGATGTCAGACTTTGGAGAGACACCTGGAAAGCTGTCTAATTTGTCTCATAGCAAGCGGGTAATCTAGAATGTAATGTTCAAGATGAATTGTACTTGTTGTCAAGAAGTTTATGATCCCAGAAATGTATAGTTTTAGGCCCCAGCAGTTTTTCAATTGTCAGCATTATTTTTTTTTTCTATTTCAATGGTGAATTCTCATGAAGATTTTTTATGTTTGCAGCCCCTTTTCTCCAACAAAATCATAAAAATAAACTATAATTTGATGGGAGTCTAAATGCTTCAAGTGTCTAGACTCAATTGAGCCAAAGTTTTCCTGTCTGAAAAGCTGCAATCTTAAATTATAAAGCCTTAAATCAGGTAACACCTAAAAAGCCAGATTTGGCTTCTGCGCAAAGGGGTTAAAGATGCTATGAACAGAGGCTCCCAAAAATGCCACAAGGGAAATAACTTTGGGAAAAATAATCGTGTGCTTCTTATTTTCGAACTCCATCAGGGTCTTTGTGGTCTTAAGCTACACACCAAATTTGGTTATCCAATCTCAAATAGTTTCTGAGACAAGCCGTCCCCCTTTAGACAGACCGTGGACAGAGTCGAAAAAAACGGATCAAGGGCAATAACTGCGGAAAAAAATAATTGCGCTCATCTCATTTTTGAACCCCATCAAGGCCTTTATGGTCTGAAACTACACACCAAATTTGGTTGCCCCATCTCTTATAGTTTGAGAAAAGCTGTCCCCTTTGTCTCGGACAGATGGACGCACGGACGAAGCTGAAACCTATATCCCCCTCACACTTCACACTTACAGAGAAACCCCACAGGATGGGAGATCTTCAGAAGTATTCAAAGACAGTTTATCACCATAATCTCTCACCTGTCAATCTTGGGCAGGGTGGTGATCCACACCAGCAGAGGGATCAGGAAGGCGGCCGTTTTCCCGCTACCAGTCTCAGCCACACCGATGATATCCCTGTTCTGCAGGCCGATGGGAATAGCCTGCCGCTGGATTGGAGTGGGATCCTGGACAAGGACAAGCCAATCAGAAAAGGGAAGGCAGGATCAGTGTGGACAAGCACCCAGATCAGCACAACAGTGTGCTTCATCACACACCGAGTAAAGTACACTCAGAAGGTACAGGGACAGTGAGACAAATATGGGTTTTTGACTGATTAGATTAAAAGCCGGAAGTGAAATTAAAGCACAGCCTGCGAGTATTTTCATATTGTGTGAACCACGTAGAAACTGGCCTTCTCCAAAGTTTCTCAGACCGATTACATACAGACAGCTCCATAATATAAAGACAAACTGGTGTAATAGAGGTTTAACAGTGTTGTGAAAGTAAATGTGAGGGGACTAGTGGGCAGAGAGAGGAGAGAGGACACAGTAAGCAGTTGAGATGAGCCAGTACTGAAGAGCAGTAGGGTCAGCTGACCTTGTAGCCACACTTGTCGATGACCTCCACAATATGCGGCGGCAGACTGTACTCCTTCCAGTTGCGGATGGGGTTGGGAATCTTGCCGCCCTTGGTGGTGATGCTGTAGTCCTCCCGGAAGATTCTCCAGTCGCGGTCTGTCATCTCTTCCAGCTTCTTCTGCGACCAGTGTCTGTCGTCCCAGCGCTGCTTCGCCTCCTTCTTACGCACCTTCTTCAGCCTCATCCTGGAGGGGCGGAGAGGTGGGAGGGGCAGAGAGGTGGGAGGGGCAGAGAGGTGGGAGGGGCAGAGAGGTGGGAAGGCAGAGAGGTGGGAGGGGCAGAGAGGAGGGAGGGGCAGAGAGGGAGGGAGGGGCAGAGAGAGGGAGGGAAGAGGAGAGCAGTTACCGCGTTGCGTCTCCACTCCCGACATTCACGTGCCGTCTGCCCTCCTGTGCACTCACTCCTCCTGCTCCTTCTCCTCCAGAGTCCGTCGCTTCTCCATCAGGTCGCCGTAGAAACGGGACTGGTCCCTCTTCTGCTGCTTCAGGTCGATCCCAGCGATGAAGCCTCGCCCGTAAAGCTGCACCTGATGCTTCTCTTTGTATCTGCGGGAAGCCATGGAGCAGCCATTTCACTACCCAACAGCATAGACTTCCATTTCATCATTATGCAGGGCACACCCTCCTTTCGCAACCTATCCGCAAATAACTTCCACACCAGTTTTTATACCCTGTCAATACTAATGCTGCGTTCGAAACAACTCGGAGGTTGGATCTTTCCGACTAGAAAAAGTGCTCTGGAACGGCCTCTGAAGTTGGAGCTCCGACTTGGGAACTCTGAGAAAAAAATCTACCCCGACTTCCCCGAGATTGGTTCACGTTACGTGACACAAAAAAAACAGCATCCACTGAACAGCAACACGTGAACAAATACAACGTAAAATTAAATATATAAAGGCGTTTCAGCTTACACGTCGTTTCACCGCATCTTCCTAATTTAAGTATGCCAGAAGGCTGAAGCTTTCCGCGTTTAATTTTCTTGCCGCTTGCAACAAGAACATTCGCTTGTCATTGACCACCATTTTTTTTTTGGTTAACATCCGACACGGTACGTTTGGAACGCTCTGGTCGGAAGTAGGAGTTTTCGACTTGGAAAGATCCGACCTCCAAGTTGTTTGGAACGCAGCATAAGGGAGCAGAGAAGACCTCTAATTCACCAGCTGACTTCTCTCACTTAAATCTGCTCCTCAACTATCCACCACACGCCCAGGCTACATTACCCAGACTGCAGCACTGACGGGGATCCCATTCGCGACTGCAGAGTTCAAACCCTGGTGCTGGGGCTCACTGAGATGCGCATCAACTGGCTCATCATCCCTTCAAGGAGTGCATTTTCATTTCCCAAGTTTTTAAATCATTAAATCTTAATTCAGAACCCAAGCGGTCATTTCGATGAACAGCAGTAATCGACGAATCAGCATGAGAATATTCACTCGCAAGTATCCCCGTTTACAGCATTTTGTGGGAACATTTCTAAAAAATATCACCAGGTTTATTCGCAGGCTTACATGGGGTTATAGTCGATGGAGGTGTCCTCCGAGGCGTCCCACTCAAACACAAACTTCCTGTCATTCAGGTGCCGCGTTCTCCTCCTCTTTTTCACCCCGCCCAGGTACCGCTCCTGAGGGGCGGGGCACAGACAGGACACGGCGGTAATGAGCAAAGGCAGAGAGAGAAGATGGAGGAAGAAAGGAAATGGCATTATACCATCTATTTTGGTCAGCTCACACATCACAACATCAACATCCAGAAGTCAAAGAAACAAACCGTGTATAGTGCCCTCCAATTACACTTATAGCCACAGGAAATATTAGCCAAAGTGCCTCTGAGACAATGTGGTTGCTGTTCATTCTCCAAATCCTTTATTCAGAACAACAGGACACACATTACTCAGAATAGAAGACTGATTTTGGCAAAGGAAGGCGACACATGCTATAAAATATAGAGGATTTAATAAATATTTGTTTCATCACTATTTTTTTCTCCTAATCACCGCATTTCAAATACAGGTTATAATTTTGTAATGAACCGTTTACAGAAACATCTGCTGATGCACTACCTTGGACACATCATTAGTATTGTTTCCTGGAGTCACTGGGTGTTTGGGGTCTTACAACAGACACCTTTAACCAGGCGACCCGACCGAGGCTGCTCAGACCCCGGCCTGTGTCCAACCCGTATTTTCCTACCCCCACTGCTCTCCCCTCTTCAACCAGAGCCATCCGGATGCTTTCTCTGCGCTCTTGTTAATGGCTCTTCCTCGGTTGGCTCCCGTTATGCCCACTGTGCCATGGGCCTCATTAGAGGATAAACAAAAATGGCAACAAGCAGTGCCAGGCACAGCAAGGCCCGCCCCTCACACACAGTTTAGCTATTCAATGAGCCGACTATTCAGGTACATGTGTACTTGAGTTTGACTTATCAGGGTCACAGGTCATGACATCATTTTACTCACCATATACGAGTTTGTCTCTGTGATTAATGGTAACCAAGTGGCTATCTACAATAGTTTTTGAGTTATAGGCCCAAGGTTATAAAATTCTGAGCTCAACTCAGCTTTCATGCTCAACTCCAGACTCAGACTCACAATGCCAAGGTTAAAAAACTTCTTGAGTTTGTTTAAGTACTCAGTTTGAGCATGATATTTTAGCAGGGTCCAGAGTTTGCCTAGATCCCAACTCAGGCAATTTTCATCATGAGCAATGAACACAGCAGATCTACGGGCCCTTTTGAAGCCCCACTGGTGCCACTGGGGGTCAGGTGCAGGCTGGGAGATGTAGTTTATGTAAGTTATGGTGTTAAGTGTTTGTTGTGTTTGCAGAGGTGTAGTTTGAGAGTTTTTTCAGCATGGTCAGAGTAACTTCATCTAAGAAATAAAAAGGAGGCCACATGCCCAAAAATGAAGCTGACTAATTCAAGAACGACACCAAGTGACAAACTACACGCCTCATGAGACAAAAACAGATGGAAAAGGACACAGGGATGGAATATGGTAATGTGGCAGATTACACTCCTGTTACTCTCAGAGTGCAGTTAAGATACAGTCGGACGGCAGTTAAATTAGAGTCAGACCATGGTTAACACAAAGTCTAACTGTATTTGAGTCACGATCAGACAGCAGTTAAGAGACAGTTAAAATACAGGCAGGTGTTGGACAGCCTACAGTTATGAGACAGACAAACTGCATTCAAGAGATGATTTAACTGCAGTAAAGAGACAGACATACTGCAGTCAGGTAAGGGTCAAACTGCAGTTAAGAGACAAACAAACTGAAGCTATGTGATGGTCAAACTGCATTTATGAGACAAACTGATGCTAAATGACTAAACTGCAATTCTACCATTCATTCCAGCAAATTCTGCATTTTGATTGGTTAACACCAGGTATCTATTCGCCGGTAAACTACCTCGCACTGGGTCAAGAAGACCGTGTCATGATTACGCCGACAAAATAACGCTACAGTCTGCGTACAGTCTTACTTGCTAGCAAGCTAGTTGACTAACTAGCTAGCAATAGTGTAGCTAGCGTGCCATGTATTTAGCTACATAATCAACTGGCTAGCGAGCTAAAAAGGCCGCAGTTCGCCTTCAATGTGAACACGTTCATACTCAGTTATTGAGCTAGTTGGCTTCCTAGCTAGCAAGCCAAAGTGATATCGAACTGTGTGTCATAGCTAGCACGCCAATATTTTAGTAGGGGTGTTGACAAGAGTAATGGTAGAATGGAGATAAACCTACAGTTTTTTTGAGCATTTGGTATTTATCGTAGAAGTGTTGACAAGAGCGCAAGCGCTCGGTTTCAAATGAAATTTCCAGGTATCTATCTTACAATAAATACCTCGGGTTCGAAAAAACTATAGGTTTATCTCCTAATTAAGAGACAGTCACACGGCACTTAAGTATGGTCGGACAGCAGGTAAGAGACTGTGAAACTGCCGTTACCTGATGGTTACACTGTGATGGTCACACTGCGTTCAGTGGACTCTCACCTTAATAGCCTGCAGCTCTTTGCCCTTGTCCTTCTCCTCACGGATCTTCTGCCGCCCATCATCCTCCTCGTTACCGTTATTCTCCCTTTCCATCCGCTCTCTCCGCTCACGCCGCTCGCGCTCCTGAGGGTCCTCTGCAGCGGGCAGGAAATGAGAGCCAAAACTAAACCACAACCCACGATACAACTACAAACACTGCACTGAAAATGTGCACTATCCATGAAGACCATCCAACTAGAATGTTTCTAAAGCCATTTCATTTCAAGAGAGCAACCTTGCTCCACATGACAATACTACAAGGCAAGAGGATGTAATATTACGCTCATAAATTTGCACTTGAAGAGCTTTGCTAGCAATTGTGGGCAGTTTATTTTTCAGGTGATTCATTTCGCTCCGGCGAGGGGCTCACCCAGCATCTTCCTCCCGATTTCCTGGAACACCCTCCTCTTCTTCCGTTCCTCATCTATAGCCCTTCTCCTCTCCTCCATCTCCTGCTCCCTCCGCTTTATCGCCTCCGACTCGCGCTCGGCCTTCGACAGAAACTTGGGCTGCGGCACAAGGACGGCAGGTGATCGTCTACAGACGCACCAACAGATTGCAAAACCTGACTACATTTACAAAACATCCCAGTAATGGCTGCTCTCTCAGCCTCACCTTCGCCTCAGCTTCCTCTTCTGCCTTCTTCTTCGCCAGCAACTCCTCCAGAGAGAGAGGCTGCACCTGAGAGAGGGAGGGAAGGAGAGAATGAGGAGGATGAGATAAAGAGCAGGAGAGAGACAATTTAAGGCGCATTCAGGAGTTCTCGGAAATTTAATCAACATAGTGCAAGACAGCCAAAATGGTTACTGTCCTGAGCTTAATAACATTTCTATTAGTGTAAAGGTAAAAGGGGCTCCCTGTAACTAAAGCTTTAGTCCATCACTCGCACCAAGCTGAAACTCTACCACAGCAGGGTCCTCTCAACTCTCCTGTACAGTTCCGATTGCCAGCGATTGACTGAAAAGGAATTAAAGAAGCTGTCCACGTTTCACATGAAGAGCCTCTGCCAGATTCTGTGCATCCTTTGGCTCAAAGCCATCCAAAACAAAGACCCCATGAGGAGGTGCTGGCGATGGATTAGCCATGTCACCCTCAAAGAAGCCTCTGTCACCAAGACCACCCTGCACAGGAGACCAGAGGGAAAGCAAAGGAGGGGCCACCTGAAGAACACATGGAGGCAGATGGTGGAGAAGGCAATGAAGCAGATGAGGGAAGACCTGGAGTGGCACTCAAGTCATGACGAAAGACCGTAAGAGGTGGAGCGACCGTGTACCATCTGGCGTACTGGGCATGAGGGCGTGAGCAAGCGAGCTAAAGTTTTCCATATGGTAACGCATCAAATTATCATGACACTGGTGAATACTGCGGATGTTTATGATCTGTCTAGAACAAAGAAGTAGCTCCAGACAATTAAACATCAAAAACTGATTCAAAAATGAGTTTTCTAGCCCACATTTATCACAAGAAAAAGTATTGTACCATGCAGATTGTAATAATCAATGCTTTCCAAAGTTTTGATTTGGATACTGCGTCAAAGTATCCTAAGCCAATTAGCTAGCCTACTGAACTCAGGCACTTTGTAGCGTGGGTGGAAAGATGTGCAACTCATTATAATACGTTAGCTAGTGAAACAGAAAATGTTTTAGTTAACCCAAGTACATCCTAGATGGAAGACAACAGAACTTGTTTTGGAATTCTGCATACTGTGATTGCCAGTTGCTGATCCATCTAAAGTAGGCTGAGAGTAGGGCACACCGACAGCAGTAAAAATGAGGCGAGGCTACTTACCTTCTCTTTCTTCTTGAGGTCATCTTCTTCCTCCTCTTTTTTCAGATCCTTTTCTCTCTTTATCTTGCCATCTCTGGACTTGGGAGATGTGCTTCTATAAATACCATCATGTACACAATTATCCTGGAGTCAGCCAGGTTTCAAAAGTCACAGCTCATTAAAGCACAGCTTCAAAGCTAGCAGCACTCCAACAACAGGTTTATTTCAATTCATTTATCCAAAGATGGAGTTGAATCAGTCATAATTTCTGTATTTCAGAGTTCTACAACTGAACATAGCCATAATTATCAACCGAGGATGGAGAAATGTCTAGTGTTTATTGAGAAATGGGTTACATGCACGCCATTTTCCATATGCAAGACAGTAACTTTAGTATAAGGCAGACAACGCACCTGGATTTCCTGCTGCGGTCACGGCGATGGCCATCTTTATCCCGGTCACGGTCCTTGCGTGAGCGATCTCGGTCTTTCTCGCGGTCCTTGTCTTTCTGACGCCGGTCTCTGTCGGAGCAGATGAGCAATTATAACAGTGCAGCAAGCTTTTTGAAATCTTTCCCTGAAACCCAAATAATACAGTTCTGATTCTTTCCTGCATGGTTAATTAAAACAACAAGTTACAGCCGTCATTCAATAAGACTCTTCTCACTTCCAACTCTCAAGGGATCAAGGTGTAGAGAACTAGAAATGTTCAGCACTCGAGGACCCTGATTTGAGGAACAAGAAATTAAATTGTTCAAAACAGCCCCGGCGCCCGAATCACCCTTTACCAGGCAGGACGTGACAGCTACCATTCAAATGTGTGCTTCTGTTTTGTCAACCTCTATACTCCTTTACTCTGATGGCCGACCTACCCTCTATGCTGGACCAGTCTAATACAACACACCTTTCTGCTGACTTGGAGCGGCTGCGGGATCTCCTGCGCTCGCGCGAGCGATGCCGTTTTCGCTCTTTCGCGGGAGAGCCCCTGCGCTCGCGCTCCTTGGATCTGGAGCGGCTGCGTTTCCTGTCGCGCTCCTTCCCTGCAGAGGACTCCGTCTCCTTCTTTTCCGAAGGGTCACCAGCCATCTGCAGCACGACAGACACACAGATCAGCTCTGCTCCTGGGGACTCATCAAGGATGCTGGGTTTCACACTAACCAGACAATCACCTCTCAACAACGATGAGAAGCAAACAATTATAAAACCGCAGTTGTAATTCACTCAACTTTTTAACCTCTCTAAAAGGACAAGTTCCCTTGTTTAAACCACAAATAGCCATTTAATAGCTGTTAAAATGCAGCAATCCAAAAGGCCTATGCACATCCAAAGAAGTCAATTGGTCTCACCAATTGATGCTTTTCTACAGTTACTGTGTTGTGTGAACCATGTGGAAAATATAATTCCAATTCAAATTGGTTCCATTCCAATCTGATTCCATTAAAAACATACAGGGAAAAACAGGGGCCTCATTAACGCGAAAACCTAAAATCATGACCAGCACAGGCAGAGTCCCAGGGTCAGATTTGAGAAACACAAATGTCTCGCTACATCAATTAAGTACCATGGATCTTTGAGATGTCTACGACCAACGAACCATAAATCTGTCATACTTCCGAATGCAAGCAATACATGGGAGCGATGTCACCTCTTGTTAGAATTAATACTGACAATCACCTAATGGAGCACATCAGAATGAGCGAATTTTGCTCAAGTCATTATTAGCTGTTACTAACAGGTGATAATCCTGAAACACCTCCAGTAACGTCACAAGTTTAAAAGTAAGTTTAATTACTTGTCAGACTGTAATATCAACAAGCTCGGTCGTGTAAATTCGCGTAAAGTTAGCATATAAGCGACTGCCAGCTAAACAATCGCAATTCTGAGTTTCATAGGTGCTACCGTTGCGTTTAAAACCTGTCGTGTAGAATGGTTTACCGTCACCTAACCAACATGAATCGACTCGCTTCACTGCAATCTAAAAAATCTCAGAAAATGAAGTTAAACATGACTTTTAATCTCAGTTAATACCTATGGCTGCTGGCTAGCGTTAGCTATTATTGTGCAGCCCGCAACGTTACATCGACGCAACTGTAGTTAGCCTAGCATGTTGCTGAGTGCGGATTATTTAGCCTTTCCAATTCATAACTTTACTTCAGCAAAACGATCAGTAAAGCATAACAAGTACAATGTGACAACCATAAAATATTTATAATCAAGAAACAAAAATACTCTCAATCCAGCTGACCTTAATTCCACAAAACGAAGTAACGTTATCTTGCTATTTCAGCTACTTTCCATCGTCTTCAACGACTGCATTGGAAATACGAAGCAGCCATATTGTGAAACCAAAGCGACAAAACACGTGACAAATTTGCACTAGGTAATATGGGACTTGTAGTTATTTCTAACGCAATGACATTTAATACGACTGAATATAAACGACAATTCCCAGAATGCTTGTCACTTTTTGTCCAATCCGATTTCAGACTCGACTTTCAATCAGGCTCTCTGTCTGACCAACATTGCAGCAATTCGTTCCGTCACTTTGGAGTTCTATTCTGAAAATGCGCCACCATCCTCTTCTGGTCATTGTGAGAAAATCATAAATTCACTGTGCAGTATTAGGACACTGAATGGTGAGCATGAGGTTTCTCACAACATTCCTGTATCCGAAAAAAAGCAATTCAACTCAAAATGGAGATATGAAAAAATATTCCAAACTGGCTCCACGGAATCTCAATGTTTTCTTATTCTAAAAAAAAAAAACCCTTCAATTTACTTGCATAGGTGCAATTGTTTAAGTTACATTTTTCATATCACACTTGACTGAGCCGACAACACATACAGAGTATCAATCAATGATGTACTTTATACTCGCATGCTACAGAAAGAGTGAGAGAGAGGGAGATCCTCAGTGCAAATGTAGGCCAGTGAATGTTGTGATTGCATCAAAATTCCAGTTTCAAATGCTGATAGACTATGATTTGGGTCATAGCTCATTGATCAGGGAGGCCGGTCATAGATCGTGGATCATAGATTGGTACAATTACCCTCTTTTTTAAAACTCCTCTTTTAGCCAAACAATCGAATTTGTTTGTCATTTGTTAATATTACTGGCACCCCTGGTTTATGTTAAAATGCAGCCTTTTTTCAACAAGAAATTATCAAGGTGTGATTCATTCTGAGCCTAACAGTAAATAGGCGTCAATTGTCTGAATTAGTTTTTTAGAATATACCAATTAGATAGAGTAAATTCTTCTGTGACGTCAGAGCATGGCAAATGGACAGAGCCATGTGCCGAACCAAGATTTGGAGAACACTGCGCTTATAGGCAAAAGGAAACAGTCCAGGGTTGAACACCAGAAAACATGGAACTGCAGGGCTGGCAAGATAAAGTCAGAGGTCCAGTCTAGGGTTGAAGCCAAAGAATCTTACTTGGATGAAAGGGGGGCACACAGACGAGTAATACAGGGAGAAGACAGGAGGCATGGGACGATCATGAACAAACACTGGACTTGGGGAGAAACAAGGAGCATAGTCGGAGCAAGAGGGCTGGAAAGTATAACCCCGAGGAGCACGTCCATCATTCAGGTACTGGAGAGGACAAAGGCAGGAATTTCAATGAACAAAAACAACAAATAACAATGAGGAACACGTGAGGGGAAAGGAATGTGGAATGCATGAAAAGAGTCATGGGGTCTTGTACTCATTCATTAGTGAGATCTGAGGTTACATGTGATCCTGCATATTCTGTCTTTGCCATGTCATGCTCCATGTTTTCCTCATGTCTAGTTTAAGTTCTGTGCCTGGCCTGGTGCCATGATGGGTGGATTCTTGTGTTTTGTGACCACTGACCTTGTCTGACTATTCTTAGATTATGTATTGTGTATTTGGTATTTAGGATTTCTTGTTTTATTATTTTCATGTTTTAGTTATCATAGTCTCCATGCCATGTTTTGTTTTCATAGCCATGTTTCATGCCACGTTTATTTTCCATGCTTTGCACTTTGTCTCCCCCGTCTCGTCATGTGTGTATCTTTGCTCACGGTCCCTGTCTTTTGTGCCACTCATTCGGGTGATTTCTTGGTTTCTGGGTTTCAATCTTCTTTCATTATCTCGTGTTCTTCCTTCCTCTCTCTTTTTTACTATCTTACTAACACATACTAACGGTTTGTTGCTTTTGCTAATTACTAACCCTGTATATTTTGACTAACTCACTAACAAGCACTTGGGATTGTATAGCTGCACTTACTAATTGACCAACGATCTCTCAGGAGTTGCCCTATTCTAGTCTCCGCCTCCTTGCCTTTCCCTAATTATTTCTGCTGCGATTTTCTGTGGGTCTCCACAAATGCTTTGCGCTTTCCTTTCTCTAAACTATGCACTTTTAGTTCTCCTTGACCGGAGCTGTTTGTCTGTCCATAGGGTTGTCTTGTTATCCCTGTCTGCATTTTGGCTACGGCCAAATTCATGTGATTAGTTTATTCCTCATGTGTCACTCCTCGATTATTGTTCCATTGACTGCACCTGTCTTCCCTGATCATGCGTTCTCCCGGATGTGTATATAAGATGTCTGTTTGATTCACTTCCTTGTCAGATCGTTCTTCCTTTGCCATGCATTTCGCGCCTTAATTCATAGTGAATTATCTTTCTGACTGGACCGCCCTAGACACCGCGTTTTGCCGATTCCCTGTACCTTTGCCACATTCTTGCTTTTTGACCTCTTTGTCTGACTACAATTTTGTGATTGGTGCCCTGTGTATGACTCTGGATTTCGCCCATTGGACTCTGATTTTTGGATTGTGGGCATTGTATTTTTGCCAGCTCTATTGGGGGGTTTCCCCTTCAGAAATAAAGCCTCCTTTTTGTATTTTACTGGTTTTTGCTATTGGTTCATTTCATTAAACCCAAAATTACATGAATCAATTGCTCATTCAAGGACAAATCAAAACCCTTTCACAGTCACTGAGATATGTAGTTTAATTTTAATGCAATTCATGTGTTTTTTTTTTTGTTTTTTTTCCCCCAATCGATTCAAGATTGCATTATTTTATTCTCATAAATTGATAATTAAATGACGGATGACTGCAGGCCCTAGCATGGGCAGGAGAAGAGTCCAGCAGGGAGCTACTGCAACATTTACCCAGTTCAGTATCTCTGTGGTTGTGTCGTCACTCTCCAAATCCTCTTCTTTTATTCCTTACTCTGCTACTGTACAAACCAACAAAATGGGCAGCAGTCCATTTGTGTGATTAATTACATACTCTTTAATGCTGCAGTAACCATGTCCAGGGGGGTTTTGCAATATATTACAAAACAAAGTACCTTGTGCAGATATGCATAACAGATGCAATCTTGGGCGATTTGTGTTTGTACTGAGGGAGAAAGAGAGGGGAACCGTAGTGAGCAACAAGGGGAGTCTTGGAATGTTTCCAGAATTAAAATGGAGTCCAGTGGGTGGAGTCATAGCTGAGTCTGGCAGTGTTGTGACAGGGTCGTTTCTCAAAACTGTAAATCGTACTGAGATGTGCACACATCAGGATACAAGGAGACTGCAATTTCTCTGCAGAATCCACACAGCTTGTGCTATAAAATGGCAGAATTATATTATTTTTCATCATATGAAGGTACAGAGAACTGGTTTTAGCCTTTGAAATGCGCCAGGCATGAATGTTATAGGACATTTATCCATTTATATGCTCTTTACTTTTGGATTAATTAAATTCCAATGCCTTAATTTATTGCCATGTCCTCACACATTAGGACACTCCTGCAATTAGACACCAACACCTACTGTAACACAATGCAGCCTCACTGTAGCCATCAGTGTGACTATCCTTGATGTGACTTTCAGTGCTGGTCAACTCATTTTAGAATTAAACAAGTAGAGACCATCAAGCAAGAGTGTCCAGTCTCAGCGGAATAGGGCTGGAGTAGTTGCAAGTTTTTGCTTGAGTCCAGCAGCATGACATTTCATTAAAGAAACTGAAACTGACATATTGATCCACTTGTGATATTGATCAATAGAATCAGGTGTTTTAGTGCTGGGCTATGACAAACTTCTACTGGGGCACACACCCTACCCCCGCAACCAACTTCTCTTTTGAAATTGAAGAGTCTAGTGCTAAAAGTACCTAAGTCACATTTTCACACACTGTGATTTGAGGATGAAAAAATACCTTTTATACTTACCTAATTTTATCTTCTCAATTTTCTCAAAATGAACTTCATGTGACTTTGGTGCTTTTGGCAATGGGGTCTTCAATTGGCAGATTTTTCGAATCATTTATACACTGATGGACTTTTAAAACTATAACCAGAATTGTAGCCAAGCTCAGATTCAAATTTGTAACCATTTATTGACTTTACTCATAACAACAGCCTCGACAAAATGTCAGATAACATCAACAAAAGAAGAACGACAAAAGAATAAACAATGGCAAGTTTAACAACAAAGATCAACTCCAATTTCAGTACCGAGTGTGATCGCCACGTTCCTGCAACAAAGCCATCACTCGTCTTGGCATGGACAGCACCATTCTGTTGAGCCATTGCAGGGGAATGGCCTGCCACTCCAGGAGAAGGGCTTCTTGGAGCTTCGCCCTGGGTGCTGGAGTGCGTTGCCAAATCCAACCGGTCCCACACATGCTCGATGTACTTCATGTCAGGGCTGAAAGGTGGCCATTCCATGACTCGCACAACATTCTAGGCTAAGAGCTGCAGGGTCACGTGCTGAGTGAAGTCGTGCATCGTCTTGCATGAACGTGACCTCAGGGTGGTCTATGATGTAGCCGAAGGCACAACATGCGGTCTGATGGCAAGGACACAGTAGCGGGCTGCATTAAGATTTCCATTGATTATGACCAGGTCAAACCTCCATCCGCACTGAATGGCACCCCAGACCATCACTGAGCCTCTTCCAAAGTGATCCATCTCAGCAATGCAGGGGGCCGCATATCTCTCACCACCTTGTCTGTAGACCCTCTGTCTTCCATCATGTCAGTACAGACAAAATCTGGACTCATCACTGAAGACAACATTCCTCCAGAATCGGTTGCGGACTTGTCTCTGACCATATTCTTCAGCCCCGTGGAGCCTGGTAGCCCAGCACCGTTCATCAAGCTGCATTCCAACACATGCCCTGTGGACTCTGATCCCTCGCTCTGCAAGTCGGCGACTCACTTCTCCTGATCCTTAGTCTGTGGATTCCTAGGGTCTCCTGAGCCGTCCTGGTGTAGGTTCAAAACCAATCTCTCAGGTGGACAAGGCGGATCTGATTGTCCTGGGCTGGGGTCATGACCCTAGGTTGACCAGGTCGAGGTCGATCATTAGTGCTTCCAGTCTCCTGGTAACAAGCCACAAGGTTAGAGATTGTGGGTTGGCTTACCCCAAAACGCTAGGCGATGTGATTTTGGGATGTTCCATCCATCCACAGCCCAATGGCTTGATCACGTTGGGGTCTGGAAAGGCGAGGCATGCCGCACGTATGGTGTCTTTGAACAAATGCTCTTGGGTTCTGGCCTTAATGACCTCAAGGATTGTTTTAAGGAATTTGACAGTATTGCAACTGTGATCAGTGAAGCCGGATGAGGTTACATCACTCATTCCTCAAATCCTGCTCCACAGACACAAACAAGGTCATGACCTCATGCACTGTTGTGTCTCCACACTCAAAGACAACTGCATATCAATTATGTAATCATCTAATTAAAGTGCCCCTAACCCAACTATACTATTTCTGTCTAGTCAGACTTAAAATTTTTTGAAGTCCATCAGTATATATTCAGACCCTTTTTTCTCTAAACAGACAGTTTGTGACTGAAATACTTTTAGAACTAGGGTCTTCAACTGAAATCACACTGCTGTATGAACCATTTCCCACTTGGCAAAGAGCATTTTACCAACTGAATGTAGTTTTGGGACTCCATCATAAATCTATGCAAAGTGATATTTTAGAGATTTTACTGGGGAGTAGCAACTAGGCTGAGGGGGGAACTGTGACAGATCCCACCATACAAAATGCACATAGTATGCCATCCAGATATGCCTGAGGTGAATGTCTGTCTGAAAGATCCTTCTGCAGTTAGATTAAGCTCTCTGTTGAGGGAAATAGGTCCTTGGGCAAAACCTTTTTGTACTTGCTATATACAGAGTTCATGATGCCACTGGCAAAAGTCATAGAAGCCCTGGGATCAGTAAATTAGAGCCATCAGAGATGCACCATCATATTTTCGTATAGGAATGTAATGTCTTTGCTTAGAAGCTAAAACCATACCATTGATTGATAATTATTATAAACATCCTTCCCCACTGTGCACTGCTCAGGGACAAGCTTGCTTCCACCAACCTTCCAAGCAGGATTATGATTGTTACATTGGTTTTAATCATCGTATCCTAACCTTAGTGAAGATCAATCACTAGCTTTATTTCTCCAGTTTTTGCATTTCTCCGTATTTTAAAGGTTCTACCAATTAACCAGTAAAATCAGCTGGCTGCCCTGCATTTGGAAAATACCAAGCTGGTCCCAATAGCGAAATGAGTGAGAGTGAAGAGCATTACTTGCACAGTAGTGTGTTGTAAGTATTATATACCACCACTGTCGTCTAAAAGGGGTCGAAATATATCACTTCTTCGAAATGTTTTGGTGGAAATGTATTGAAAAATACCATTATAGGCAATGAAAACAAACAAAAAATCATTCCCACAAGTATATTGAGGTAAAAATATGGGTGATAACCCCTTGTCACTCTGACTGCCAGTCCACGGGCTGTCAGTGATGTTAAAACAAACCACGTCATTTACACAGTTTTTTTGTGTAACGTGAGATACTCATGCCATATATCTTCAGAAAGCTACGATTCTTGTGATTCAATTGATGCCAACCATTTCAAAACATAATCATAACAGCAGCTCTAATCAACATCTGTGTCACAGCTTCATGCTGTGGTCCTATTGTGTTTTTTCAGCTAATAAGTCCCAACTACACTCATCTGTAGGCATCTGTTTGCAAAAAAAAATTCAGGCAAGAATAAAAACCTCCTACTTCAGTCTGTTCCAACTTACATTACTCAATGACAGTAATACTGACAGCGATTCTATCAGTGCCTTTCAAAAGAGACCAAAACAATCCATATTCTCCAAACGGTTCAAGTACAGCTTTCAATTTACTTTGGGTACATCTTGGATAGGCATTTTAGGCAAATTTTTCCAGTTTTAAAGGGATAAACAAAACTGCTGAAAACATTTATTTTTTTTAATAACCATTGAACTTAACCTGAATGCATGTTTGAAGGGTCATTCCATGATTATTTATGCTAAAAGAATTGTTTTCAACTTTGAGGCAACGTTATTCTCCAAAATCTCCTCTGATGTTCCGTTGTTCCTGGACATAAAGTGACATAAACTTTGGGCAAAGTCACAGTGTTAAACAATGGCACGATGGAAGGAGCTCTCTGAGATTGTTCATTGCCGCGTTGTGGCCTTACATGATGCTTAAGACATTAAATGCTGCCATGGCACTGTCAGAAACACCATCAAGAATTTGAAAGAGAGTGATTCACTGAAAACTAGTGGCAATAGAGGTGCAAAATGGGAGTTTAGTGCCTCTGAAGTTTGTTATCTGTGTATGACAAGTATGAAAAAAAATCGGTGGTTGACCGCATGACAACTCCGTTATGATATTAATAGCATCAGCAGTAAAGAAATTAAAGTATCAAGATCTATTATTTCCAGACGCCTGTGTGAAAATGGTCTGCTTTATCGTGTTGCTGCCAAGAGATTAGACACCCACGAACTGGGAACAAGTCCTTTGGACTGATGAATCAAATTTTGTAATTTTCTTTCATAAACGCAGAATTTATTTGCTTTGTAAAGTTGGAGAATGCTTCAAAAATGACTGTTTATCCCCTTCTGTAAAACAGGAAGGTAGTAGGCTAATATTATTTGGGCTTCAGTCTGCTCGAAAGGAGCCGGTGATCTCATAAAAATCAACGGAATCATGGGTTAAAAGTAGTATCACAGCATCTTTGTGAGGCACGTATTTCCACCTGGAAAGAGACTGATTGGTCGGAGATTTTATTTTCAACAAGATGATGACTCTAAATACACTTCTAAATTGCACAAGAATTATCTTGGGCGGGAAGAAACATCTGGTGACATAAAAGTTATGACTTGGCCTGCACAAAGTCCAGACCTTAATTCGATTGAGCGAATGTGTTGTAATATTGAAATAATCTCTTTGGAATTAACTTCAAACCATATGGAATGGTTTAGTGAGTGAGGAAATAGAAACTATGTGGAAAATATGCCTGAAAGATTAAATGCGGTAATCAAATCAAAGGGTACCCACAGATATTGACTTTTTGCGTCAAATAGATATTATTTTTGTTTTTACTAGGCCTATATATTGTTGTCAGTTCATTTATTTTCATCTGTGTGGTCCAATATTACATGAAATAAATACTTGAATAGTACTTGGCTTCTGATTTACTTTATTTTGTAAAGTGTATAATCACTGCACACCACTGTAAATCTGAAACTTTAACACTGTAGACACTTGTGCACAAGACCGCTGACACTATTCACTGCCTGTCAAAACGAAGCGAAGCGTTAGGGCCGTACTCATTGCCGGGGGAGGCAACATCGAGTTAAGGAAAGCAATTTGGTTGTCTATTGAGTCGTCCTCTCGGGGAGGCGAATAAAATCTTGTAAAATGACAATTACATTATATTCTGTCATATTCATTATGCCCATACACCCGCCGGAAAGACAGGTAGACATCTGTAAACTACCAAAGAAATTAGCTACATGTGTCTGTTGAACTAACGGTGTATTTTATTATGCTTTGCGTTTGAATGGCTCTTGGGGTAGTTTCCTCTCGAATGACGCAGTAGTTATAAACTCTCATGCCATGCCATGCCATTATAAAGGTTGCCTAGTTGAGCCATCATTGGAGACAGCATCGCGAAATTCCCAACAGTCGGCGATACAATGTGATTCCTGCGGTCTACAATAAGAAAGAGCAGCGGGATGACAGGGCAGCAGAGCTGAGCGCTGACATGAGAATAGTGCGCGCTCATTGGACGACGAAGCCATATAAATTGCTGCAGCGCTGTAACTCAAATTAGACAACTGCGGACTGACGCCCTGAAATATTGTTAAGGACGATCCTCACCCTGGGAAAAGGGCTTAGAGGAACTATATATTTTGCGTGATTGTTGCCTATATTGTTTTTACTTCCACACATTTTAACACTCACGATGAAGGAACGAAGAATGACACAACCGTTGGTTGCGAGGTGTAAACTAGTCCTAGTTGGGGATGTTCAATGCGGAAAAACAGCAATGTTACAAGTCCTGGCGAAGGACTGTTACCCTGAGGTATGTTGCTCTTTAAAGCAATTTATCTCGTGAGGTTTTATTTTGTAAGTAAAACTGCTGTGCTTGCTGCAGACTCAGACATCTTTGTTATTGAACTTAACCTCCTTGCGTTTACGAATCGTTAAAATAATCGTAGCGTTTATATTCTGCATTTGCTTTCTACCAAATTGTTCATGACAGCTTGCCTTTTCCAGGCATTGAATGCAATAAAAATACAGCCCATCAATTTGTCAATGCACAATCACCATATTAATTTCAGTGTTTTTTGGCGTTGGGGTTAAGAGTCGATATGCTGACTGACACCAGCAACGGTACGCTGCAAAATATTATAGTCTGTGGCAGTCGTACCATTTGATTGAAACTGTTCGTCCATTTCATTCGCAATTTTTGTGCATCTTTGTCCATTTTAAATGCATTTCACTGGAATGCTATTGAGACTTAGTTCTTTCATTTTACCATTCCACGTTTTGCGCGCACGCGTAAAACGGTAGGCTGTCATATAGAGAGCGCGTTTATCGTGAAAGTAATGACTGTATGTTTAAATGTTTAGACATACGTCCCAACAGTGTTTGAGAACTACACAGCCTGTCTCGAGCTTGAAGAACAACGTGTGGAACTGAGCCTTTGGGACACGTCAGGTGAGAACATATCTGGCGTCTTCATGTGAGGGAAAGTTCTAAAGACATGCAGGTATCTCGCGTATAGTTTATGTCATCTTCTGTGGAGAGAATGGAATTGCAATTTCTCCAGGACAGGTGGAATTGTAAAACCATATGTTGAGTAAGAAATCAGGCAAGATTGAAATCTGAGAGCCGGGCTATTTGTTCCTGCTTATTTGTGGCTATAAATCGCACAATTCATTGGTGTAATTAGGTTAATTGGTGTAATTAGGTCTCTCTCTCTCTCTCTCTCTCTCTCTCTCTCCACAACCATGCAAAATAATTGAATGGGTATCCAAGTACCGTTTACTGACATTAGTAGCTGGATCATTTTACATATTTTGGATTTTATCCGTTCAAACCTGGGTGGTTGTGGAATATGCGCGATGTATCATGACTGCTGAAAGTCGCAGACTGGGGTCCCTTCAGTGAGCCAGTGTATCGTGAAATGAATACAGATTTGTAAAACTGGACGCTGCAAATAACAGTCTCGCGGCCAATGGTGCTTTACGTGCTGTCGTTCCTTATAATGCATGTAAAAGAGGCTTACATTTGATTTTTGACAAGGAAGTCTATATTAGCCTACTTTCAGGGTTTTTTTTTTTTTTTTTGGAGATTAGATTTATCTTGCTTAGTGCGCATGTAATTTTGCTAGATGCTTTCAGGCCATTTGTCACTTGTGCTTCGCGGGTTGAAATTCATTTAATTACACACATGGAACCTTAGTAAAAAATGGAAAATACTGTCAAGATGCAGGACATTTTATTGCGATGGCCTCGCTTCTGCCAAGCCAGTGTCAGTATTACTCGGCTGTCGCCAACTTGCGGCCTGCTGATGGTATAAAAGTACCGCAGTGTTCGTGATTAGTGGTTGTAAGTGAGGTAAATATCTTTGTGGAATTGTATACTCCAGAAAACCTTTTGTTTTAAAAGAAAGCCGCAGCAGAGTTTGTGGCATCATTGCAGGATAGCAAGGACTAATTTGTACGGATTTCTTATATTTCTTTGCTCATGGCTAGACGGGAACCTAAACTATAACAAGTTTGATGGCTCATCTAGGCTTGTCCATCAAGCCCTTGGTTTGGCCCCCATAGTTGTGTCCCGCGGGAGGTTGGGTCGCTGATTGACAGAGGGGTGCGCGTCGTTTGTGCTTGGTGCTCTGACAGCCCCCTCTGCAGAGAGATTTGGTTAACATTCACTTTCACATTTTGGTTGCGCATGAGAAGCCAATAGCTCTTGAGCACTCTACACAATGACGATGAGCCAAAGCGAATTTAATTCTGCCGCCAATTGTGGGGGCAGAGTTGTTTTGAAAGATGGAGGATTCTGAGATGGAAGTTATCCCACACAGGATATTTACACTGCCTGGCCAAATATGGTTGCACGCTGTAAAATCTTTTGGACTGCCTTTAGCTAAGATCATGACACTTATCCAACCAGAGCTGTGTTCATTTTCGGGCCGAGATCTAGGGTGCGTTCAAGCGCTTCTGCAAGTAAGCCGGCTCCCCGAGATTCCCGAAAAATTACGCGAGAATCTTGCCGAAGTTGCGCGATAAGCCCTCCAAACCCTGCGATAGCTACAAGATTCTGCAGCTATCACGGGGAATGGAGGGATAGAATTACAGTAATTCCCACAGCTGACCAAGGTTACTACGAAGCAAAGAACATGATCTTAAATTATCACAACCTCTTCAGACTTAAAATACATATATCGTCGTGCCGATCATACACAATTGGAGATTAAATGATACATAGCCACTGATATGATATATACATTTCGTAAATCATAAGACTTCAATATTTTATTACTTACCGTCAATGTTGTCTTAATGTAAGTGAATCAGTCTGAAGCTGCGAGAATCCTCTTTAGGAACTATAGGAAGTTCCCATTACCCGGAAGTGCGTCGCCATTTTTTGCACACGAGAGTCAATGGGAGTGTCGCAACTCTGAGAATATCAATGGTTCTGGTACTAAAGTGTTGATGTCACGCTGGTGTCGGAAGTAAAATTTCCCATTCATTTTACCCATAGACTGTTTTTTCAGTTCACTTTTGAATCACTTCCCATTGTTTTCAAGCCTCCACCTTTTTCAAGATTTTGCATTATATTTCCTACTAAAAACAAATATAATTTTTCTTGACCGGAATCAGCTATATTTCAAATCATTTTAATTTTTCGCCACCATGCTAATCGTCTTTGTAGTCTAAAAACCACATGTCCCCTGATCCTCCTGATTCCCGGGCTGAATGAGTTCAGGACACGTTTTATATAGTTAATGGTTAGAAATCACACGTCTCGAATTTTCCAGCACCTCTTTCATAGGTACCAAAAACGTCACTTCCGATGTTCCCACCGCCTTATTTGAGTCCGATTCCACCTTTCTCCCTCGCTCATGACAGCGAACATGGTACATTTAAATGAGGAAGAGAGTCAGCGTTATTCATAGAAAACATCTATAATCGGTTGTGATCCATGTTTAGTACCCCTTATTTTATTATGTCTGTTACCATTTGCGAAGTGTCCACCCCAACTAACATTTCCTGATATTTATATATACCTGGCTTTCAAAAGTACGGATGCCAATCAATATGCAGTTGCAGGATTCCTGAGCAACACTAGAATCTGGAGACAAAAAATGTCTACGTGATAATAGGACATTAAGTAATTCAGCAACAATTAGCGGCCGTGTTATCTTGGCGGTGACTAAGTCTGAAGTGTTACTTTTAGCTTGTTTGTTTTAAAGCAGGCTACGGCTGAGGCTATGCTGGCTACAGGTGCGACTTCTCATGTGGTCTATTATGGTCATTTGCTTATTCTGATCTCAAAAACAAGGGACTACCACACGTTTTTTGATTTGCATATCAGTATTTATTTGAACGTTTTTGTTACCAGTTGCAGGTGGTTCGCTAGCGTACCTTAATGCTAGCTAGCTAAATGGCGAAATAACTATTCATCGTGATCCTTTCATCTCTAAGTATGTAGCTAGCTAATAGTAGCCCGCTAAGTGGGAACGGGTGCACTGACATTCGACGATGTAGAGCACTGATGGGCTACCATCGTGGTAAGTTATGAATGTTGGCTGAAACTGAGGTACCTCATTGGAGCAAATCACGGGGTACTCGCCTACTTGTGCAGTGGATATGTACAGTAGTTCGGAGAAGTGGACTACAAACTGGACTACAAGTGCAAAAGCGTATAATTTTTGGCAATAAACTACAAATTTGATGTGATCATTTGAATCTGTATACCCTGTAGGATAATCTTGGGGTGAGGCAGCTCTTAGAATTGATACGAGTTCGAGCAATGCCAGAAAGTGTCCGAACCCCATTATAAACTCCCATGGGGATTTTACTTCCGACACCAGAAGCTAAGTAGCGGTGACGTCATCACTTTAGTACACGCAAGTGGTACAGTGTCAAATCCATGAGGTCATGCTGATGTTGGAGGACAGCTAGTAGGTATTCTCGTCTCAGCCTTGCCGGATCCACCATCTATCGGATGACATGGACATCTGCTCGCCATGGAGTCTTGAGGAGTACTGATGTGTTCCTCCAGTGAACCCCACTTTTATATACCAATTCCCCTAAACGCTGCTAATACGCCATTATACGGTAGCTGTAAGTTAGAAACATGTTAAGTATGTTCCATGGTTGTCCGGAACACGTCAAATACGTATCCATACGTCAATATGCGTTGGAGACAAGTGTGATATAAGTTACACATAGGTTCAAAGTACGTTAGTCATAGGTTAGAAATAAGTTTTGGGTACACTAGACATTATCTGGATGTATTTCGACTTATGAGTAACTTACAAGTAATGTGTGTGAATGTGTGTCAACGATCGCATAACTTACCTACAAATTATGGCCCGCGTATGATAGGTCGGCATACACTGGCTTAATCATCAAGGTGTGACTATACCATAAAGCCTTCTCCAGAACATCACAAAGACTTCCAACTAGTTAAGGTCAGAACCATAGATTGTATAAAAAGATGGACGAAGCAAACATAACGTCACCCATTGGTTTCAGCCAAAAAAACACCGTCATTAGCTGAACCAACTGGAAAACGTTAGATGCATCCGCCATCATGTGTAATAAGGGATCAGCGGGGGAATTGTGCTACCAAACGATGTACATTTATATATACAACTAGGTAAAATAAAATGAACAAACATCAGCCTGCAAGCACGGCCATTATTTAATACTTTATTATTTTGTGTACGGGTGTTTGTTGTCTGGAAGTTCTGAACCATTAGTTAAAATACAAAAAAATTAATTTAACTTAAACGTAAATATATATGAGAGTTGCATATTTATGTCTAAGGAATGCTGTTTTCATACTTTGAACACATGTACTTTTACCTTGAATTCCTATAGTGCTCTTTATTCTAGATTATGGCTATTTTTACCCCACCCCGTCCGAAAGGTTTTTAGCAGTTAGGCCTACTCTTTTTTTTTTTATTTTTTGGAAATCGCCAAAAACACCCCTTATTGTACCCATACCAATATTTCTGAAATGTTTTCCAGGAAAATACAATGCATTTTTGGAGTACAGGTTTTATTTTCTATTTATAACAAGCCTAAAAGGGGCCAATATCAAACAATTCACACATGGCTATTTCCAAAAAAAAAAAAAAATAGTAGGCCTAACTGCTAAAAAGGTATTTTAATTTGTAACGAGTAGTGAAGTTGCCACTGTCAAAGTAACAAAGAAAAAGTATACTTGTTTTTATCTTTTAAAAGAGGTAGAGTAAAAGTAAAAGTCCCGGTAAAAAAAAAGAACTCAAGTAAAGTACAAATCCTCAAAAAAACGATTTAAGTACTGTAACGAAGTTGCCTACATGCACTTTGTTACTATACACCTGTTGTGTGTATTCATTAACATAGTCCACTGACTTCATTTTATTGCTGCATAATGTTGCTAAGCCTAGACCTGACCAATTGCAGCCACTCCAGATCACTGCAGTAGGCAGTATGTATGATGGGTGAATCGCTTCATGGCCTTCCTTTTTTATTCTAATGTACTCATAGCCTTTGAATATCGTAAACCTGAATTTGTACGACCTCTTGATCTTTTTCCGTAGTTTCACAGTCCAATCTTAATGCTCCCTAGCAAATCGAAGTAGTTTTTTCCCCAATCATCCTCGCTAACAAGATGTTTTCTTGTGGCCACAAAGCTGTTTAATCCCAATCCTGTAAATTCTTGTTGGACTGTGCATGTGGAACTGCTCTTACTTTTAACATAGATGAGACTTAAAGTGTTTTATCATTCATGATTTTTTTTGTCCCATCTCCGTTAAACAGCTTTGGTTTAAACGAGTGTCTGGTTTCCCTACCCCTAACCTTAACTCTAACACCAAACCCTAAATCTAGCCCCAAGCCTATCTGACCAATTGCAGCCACTCCAGATCACTGCAGTAGGCAGTATGAATGATGGGTGAATAGCTTCATGGTCTTCCTTTTTTTTATTCCAATGTACTCCTGTAAGCCTAACTCTAACCCTACATTAAACCTTAAGGTCATAAAGAGTGGCAAGTCAAGCCTATTGGTCCCCCTTCATAAACTTCAAACTCAATGCTGGAAAGAAGGTTCAGTACCATAAGAAATGCCGGATGCCAACATTGTCACTCTCTACAAGAACAAGGGCAACTGCTGTGACTGTAACAACTACTGCGGCATCTCACTTCTATGCATCGTTGGCAAGTTGTTTGCATGCATTGTTTTACTAAAGTACACAGACTGCAGATTCTTGCTGATAGAATATACTCAGAATCAAAGTGCAGCTTCCGCCCCAAGAGGTCAACTGTAGACATGATATTCTCCCTTCGTCAACTGCAAGAAAAGTGCCAAGAGCAGAACCAGCTACCCTATCTTGCTTTCATAGACCTGACTAAGGCATTCGACCTTGTGAGTGGAGACGGTCTATTCAAGATGCTACCACTAATTTGCTGTCCTCCGAGACTCCATAGCATTGTGAGGTCCTTCCATGTCGGTATGATGTGCACTGTACAATTTGACGGCGATATGTCTGCTGAGTTCGGAGTCAAGAGCAGTGTCAAGCAGGGTTGTGTACTTGCCCCAACACTGTTTGGCATCTTTTTCGCTTTGCTGTTAAAACATGCTTTCAAGTGGACAACATATGGTTTATACCTCCACTCCAGATCCGATGGTCACCTCTTCAACATCTCAAGGTTCTGTGCTAAGATTAAGACCAGGACCGGCACAATCAGAGACCTGTTTGCAGATGATGCAGTCATGGTATCTCACCATCAAGACGGGCTCCAGAGACTAATGGACAGGCTGTCAGATGCTTGTGATCTTTTCAATCTCACAATCAGCCAAAAGAAGACCAAGGTCATCGGACAAGCTATACCATTTGCTCCTTGCATAACAGTCAGTGGTGAAGAACTGGAAGTTGTTCACCAGTTTCGAGGGCGGATCCAGGAATTGCTGGAGGAGGGGGGGGGGGGTCAACAGGGAGGGATCTGGGGACAGAAAATTTTGAAAAATTAATATGCTGAAAACATTTTTTCCTGGTATTTTGGGAGAAAACTCAGGCCTATCTGTTCAATGATTTATCCTCCGAAGGTTCCAAAAATTAAGCTAAAAAAAACTTTAAAATCAAATTTATATCGCAGTTTACAACCCCAATTCCGAAATAGTTGTGTAAATTGTGAATAAAGTCAAAATGCAATGACTTTCAAATCACATGAGCCAATATGTTATTTACAATAGAGCATAGATAACATTTCAAATGTTGAAACTGTGACATTGTTAATTTTTATCACTAAAATAGGCTTTTTTCAAATTTTCTGGGTGCAAAAGGCATCAAAAAAGTTGGGACACAGTAAAAAAAACGGCTGAAAAATCAATTTATATAAGAATCAGCTGAAAGAGCATTTAGTAAGTAATTAAGTTAACTGGCATCGAGCATGAAACATGATTGGCTATGAAAGGGATGTCTTAGAGACGCTGAGTCTCTCAGAAGTAAAGATCGTCAGAGGCTCTCCAACCTGTGAAGACTTGCGTAGAAAAATTGTGAAATACTTTAAAAACAATGTTCCTCACCGTCAAATTGCAAAGGATTTAAAGGTCTCATCGTTGACAGTGCAAAACATCATCAAAAGATTCAGAGAAACTGGAAAAATTTCTGTGCGTAAGGGACAAGGCCGAAGACCTTTACTGGATGCCCATGATCTTCAGGCCCTCAGACACCACTGCATCACTCACCGGCATGATTCTGTCATTGACATTACTAAATGGGCCCAGGAATACTTCAAGAAACCAATGTCTGTAAACACAGTCCGCCATGCTATCCACAGATGCCACGTAAAGCTCTATCATGCAAAAAGAAAACCATTGTTGAGCATGATCCTGAAGCGCTGCTGTGTTCTGTGGGCCAAGGCTCATTTAAAATGGACTGTAGCAAAGTGTCCTGTGGTTAGACGAGTCCAAATTTGACATTCTTGTTAAAAATCATGGGCGTTGTGTCCTCCGGGCTAAAGAGGAGAAAGACCACCCCTCCTGTTATCAACATTCAGTTCAAAAGCCAGCATCTCTGATGGTATGGGGATGCATTAGTGCTTATGGTGTGGGACACTTGCATATTTAAAAAGCACCATGAATGCTGAAAGGTACATAAAGGTTTTAGAGCAACATATGCTCCCCTCCAGACGACATCTATTCCAGGGAAGGCCTTGTGTATTTCAGCAGGACTATGCAAAACCACATACTGCAGCTACTACAACAGCATGGCTTCGTAGCAGAAGAGTCTGTGTGCTGAACTTGCCTGCCTGAAATCTTGATCTTTCACCAATTGAGAGCATTTGGCGCATAATTAAACGAAAAAGAAGAGGGGATGCTACATCATGGTAAACAGGCCCCTGTCCCAACTTTTTTGAGACCTGTAGCAGCCATCAAATTTTAAATAAGCTAATTTTGTGGATAACATTGTAAAATTTCTCAGTTTCAACATTTGCTTTGTTATCTCTGTTCTATTGTGAATAAAATACTGGCTGGGGTGTTTTGAAAGTCATTGCGTTTTGATTTTATTCACAATTTACATTTTGTTTACTACTAATTGGGGTTGTATATTAACTGACAACTTTACCTAAGACTTACACTTTGCTGTCAAAGTTTGTGACCTTAACCCTTTTCACTGCTATTGATGACTTGGTCAAAATTTCAAAGAGGAGAAAATCTTTCAAAATCGTCCAAACCCTACAGCGTTGGCATTCGTTGGAAAGTGCTTGATGAGAGCTTTCCAGTTAACACCAATGTGCTATGGTTTGAGCGATTTTCAAAGGTTTTGATGTTTCAGGAATGTTGACAAAATCACCATAAGGAGTGAAAGAGTTTGACCATATTTCCCACAAAACATTGATATTATTAGTTTTTGAGTTTATTTAACACCAAATAGCCTCCAACAAAATAATTGTAGTGTATATCTAACATGCAAACCCAGTGGCTATTTGCCTGTGTGATTTTAGCAGATGTCAACAGATCACCAAATCCCCCCTCCCCTCAAGTCCCTAAACCAGGTTTAATGAAAGATACCACACTCAACAGCTTGTAAAAAGTTATCGCAATGCTGTGATCGCCTTTTTTCAAAATGGTTCTAAAAGATAAGCCTTTAATGCTTCCAAAACACTCCCAAGTATTGTGAGAGTAGGAAGTGTTGTCATACACATAATCTGAGTCACCATTAAATTGAATTTCTGCACATGTGAATGAATTTACTAATCTGGGGGCAGTGGTTGGGTCAGTAATGTCCAAAACCAAACTATCATTTATATTAAAGATCCTATTTATCCTAAAGAAGTTCTGATATAAATTTAATACAATGATGCTGTCCTATATAAAAAACATTGTCGACATATGAACAATTTGTTTACAGAAATATTATTATTATATATTTTTTTTAATGTTTACATGAATGAATGTGAAAAAGAAATGTGACTTTGGGGCCATTTAAAATTTTTCAATAAAACCATTAAACTATTTGGATTGACCCATAGATAATTTTTAAAAGGTTATGTTACATATCTTACTTACAGACTCTCAAGGGCATAGAATAGCTCACTAGCTTCAGAACCGCAGTACTCGCTGGTTACAAGTTTCATGACGGGTGATTCTGAAAGTCAAGATGGGGTTTTGGAATGGAAAATTTCAAAAGTCTTTCGGTATTCCTGGACAAATTTTATTTGGCACCGTAGAACAATGAATCAATGTACATCAAATACTAGGCTATGAACAACTGGTCCATCAGTGGGGGCCTTTTGTAAACTCAAGCAAATTTCAACCGAACACATACTTGCGATAGCCTATTAATTTAATGTCAGTCTTACTGCTTCCATATCCCCCTGCAAATGAAAACTGCTTGCTGCGAGGATCATCATGGCCAAACAGTAGGTCATTTTTTTGCATTTGAAAGGCTGACTCAAATGTCGGTTTACTTTATTCTCGAAGCTTTTCCGCCTTTCCATTGCTTTCTGACATTTTCGTTTGAAGTAGTCGTTGAAACACGTTTTTGGACTGTTACCGCAACAGGGGACAAGCAAGGCCATTAGTCGAACAAATTTCCCAGCAAGCCTGCCTTCTTAAACTTTAGGACAAAAACAACAAAATTAAATAAATTGTACATAGCTTAAGTCCATGTATCGTTTTTTTATTTGCAAGAAAAGAGTTTCTCGATCATTCCTATTGCATAAAGCAAATATATACAATTGGATCCAACTAAATTTGTCATGATGCAAGGCAACTGGAATAGTGAAGTTGAACCATAAAAAGTGGTATATAAACCATGAAGACTACTTCTGCATCAGTGGTTGTAGGGTAGGATATTATCAGAGACGAGATAGACCGCAATCAAGCCCATGCACGTTATAGACTTGGGCTTATTCGAGAACTGTTGAGCGCTGAAAATTTTCTCTTCTCTGTGAAAAAAAAAAGGGTGGCGCTCGCCCCGGATCCACCGCTGAGATTCAGTTCATAGGCTCCACCGCCACAGATGTTAGCAAGCGCATAGGCAAGGCATCAACAACACTCTCCAAACTCACCAAGAGAGAATGGAAAAATAAGCACCTCACAATTCCCATCAAAATCACTGTGTACAAAGCCTGCGTCATCAGCACTCTGCTTTACGGTAGCGAATCCTGGACTCTGCAAGAACGGAAGCTCCAGGTGTTCCATCTGAGGTGCCTTCGTGGGATCCTTGGAATTACATGGCAGGACAAGGTGGGTAACAATGATGTCCTCTTAAGAGCAGGTATCCCATCCATGTTCACACTTCTACATCAATGCCGTCGATGCTGGTTGGGCTACGTTCACGGGATGGATGATGGACGCATCCCTAAGGATCTACTCTATGGCGAGCTTGCCACTGGGGCAAGGCGCAAAGGCTGCCCCCAGCTATGCTTCAAGGACGTATGCAAGCATAACTTGAAGGCATGCAGCATTGAAAACAAGTCATGGGAAGCCCTCGCAGATAATAGAAACCTGTGGAAGCAGCAAGTATCACAAGGACGGAAAAGTGGAGACAATGAAAGAGGGGCCAGAAGAATAGGCTGTCACCAGCAGGACCATCCAGATCCACAGCCTGCATCTGTTCTCATATCCCAGGGCTGCAGCAGAGACTGCAAATCTAGGATTGGCCTCTACAGCCACACAAGACGATGTTCTTCAACAAACCCTTATGACGCTATTCCATGGTCGAAATCAACTGACTGATACCAACTAAAAAAAAACGACGTATGATGGGTGAATCACCTTCATGGCCTTACTTTCTTATGCTAATGTGCTCATAGCTCTGGAATATGGTAAACCTGAATTTGTTAGACCCCATGATCTTTTTCCATTGTTCCACTGTCTAATCTTTATGCTCTCTTGTAAATTGAAATAGGTTTTTTCCCCAATTATTGTCACGAACATGAGGCTTTCTTGTGGCTACAAAGCTGTTTAGTCCCAATCTTGTAAGTTCTTATTGCGCTGTGCACATGGAGCTGCTCTTACTTTCAAAATGTTTTACGATGAGACTTCAAAAAGTGTTTTATCACTCATGATTTTTTTCTGACTCATTTCATTTGCAAAGTTGATGGTTCACTCCATCCTCTAACTTGGTTTCTTTCATTGATGCAGGTCAATAATTTGCCTCACTTGAAACGCAGTAACATCTTTCCCACAGCTACGGATACTGTACGTCTGGGTTAATAGAAATGCTGCTGGCTAAATCAGTAATTAATTAAATAATGATTCAGTCTTAGGCTCTGAAGTATTTGCTGATTTTAATTCAATACAGGGACTTTTTTTGGGTATGCAGTGTTTTTTTTTTTTTCTTTTCCCATCATCGCAGCCATATGTATGATAGTGCTCATTTCTAAAATGGATTGGTCATTGAGACCTGGCTGAAAGGTGCTTGGAGCTTTGGTTATTTCCAGTTTCAGCTATCTCCTCATGTTTTTTACGTCGCTCTGGATAAGAGTGTCTGCTACTGTAATGTAATGTAATGATTGTCATTCAGACAGGCTTTACAATATGCTGTGAAAACTTTTGCTGGAAGTTTCAGGGCTCCAGACTGCCCGTAAGTGGTGGCATTTTGCCCCTAAAATTTGAGACAGTGCAAGTAAATTTTTCATCTGCTCGCACATGTGCGACGAGTAAATTTGCTGATTTTTTATTGTTATTAAATATTTTTTGTTGCTGACAAACGTCTGCTCCTCATTTCAGCCCAGTTGTTGGCGATAATGCACAAATGAGTTGGCTAATAGCCGACGAACACCAAATAAAAAGAATGTGGGCCAATGTGTGTTAGAGCAGGGGGTGTGTGAGTGGGGGGCGAATGACCACTGTTATTGGCTAATATGTGAAAAGAGGCGGGTCTTGGGGTACGGGTATAAAATACCCTTGGTTTCACAAAACTCTTATGAACAATGGCGAAGAGCACAATCAGTGCGTACTTTCTCCCCAGTTAACCTAGTGTGCCTTTTCGAAGACAGCCTTTTTCGCACATTACTCACAGGGCTTAAAGCTCGAAAAAATGCCATGCTGGAAAAATGAAATTATCGAATGAATGAAATCCAAATATGACCGAAAGAACGAGATCTCGGGTACAACGGCTGAAATGGGTTTCCTCCGCAGGGTGGCGGGCCACTCCCTTAGAGATAGGGTGAGGAGCTCTGTCACCCGGGAGGAGCTCAGAGTAGAGCCGCTGCTCCTCCACGTCGAGAGGGGCCAGCTGGGGTGGCTCGAGCATCTTTATCGGATGCCCCCTGGATGCCTTCCTGGGAAGGTGTTCCGGGCATGCCCCACCGGGAGGAGGCCTCGGGGAAGACCCAGGACACGCTGGAGGGACTATGTCTCTCGGCTGGCGTGGGAGCGCCTCGGGATACCCCCGGAAGAACTGGAGGAAGTGTCCGGGGAGAGGGAAGTCTGGGCATCCCTGCTTAGACTGCTGCCCCCGTGACCCGGCCCTGGATAAGCGGTGGAAAATGGATGGATGGATGGATGGATGAAATCCAAATAAATAAATAAATTAGTTGCGTCCTAATGCACTTTGTGATGGTCAGAGGTGTATAGTAACGAACAGTAGCCTACTTAGGTAGTTTTTTTTTTTTGTTGTGGATTTGTACTATACTTGAGTTTTGACTTTTACTCTACTGCATTTAAAAGATAAAACGTATACTTTCACTTCGTTACGTTGACATTTGCCACTTTGTTACTCTTTACAAATTAAAATATGAGTGTAACTCATCAGGATTGTCTGGATTTGGCGCGTTCAAGAACAGGGTCGACCTATCTTTGAACAGATGTTGATGCCAGCGGACATGAAGCTGAAAATTTATGCCCACAGTTACAAAATTCTATCACTAGATGACACACCAGGATCAGTTATTGAACATTCACAAGCAAGCCAAGCTGAAACACGGTTTTAAGGATGAGTTCACTCCTAATTTAAATGCAGGATTTCTACTTTTAAAGCATTTACATTGTCGTATTGACACTTTTAGTTAAGTTAATCCTTAAAACATTGTAGTTTCTGCATTTATTGCCAAAACATTTATCAGTAATACTGTGAAAATGAGAGGAAATGTGAATATTTGTTTTTCAAGTCAATTTACACTGTGCGCCCCTAAATTTTCTGCTTGTGCCCCTAAAATTTAAAGTTAGGGGCCACTGTGCTCCCAGCAAAAAAATTGAGTCAGGAGCCTTGAGTTTGATTGTCTTTTTAAAAGCTTTACACTTTTTCTGTCATCTAGGTTGATTCCACCAAACCTTTAACTTTTAGTCCCCATTTCCAGTCTAACAAAAGATACACTCGCACATTATCAACCCCGTTATTAATAATTGTCTTATTAGTAAATTGGCTACTTCTGGTTGATGCTTTTTTTTGTATGCATTTTGTTGATATATAGATATAGATTTGTGTTATATTAGTGGCATATTCTGCACCAGTGCCCAGCACATGAGGTCTTTCATCAGTTTATGAAAATTGTACCTCATTTTTTGCAATCTTGCATTTGGGTAGCAAAAGTTGCTTACAGTATATACCATTAAGGGACTGTTCGCTACTTAAACATATCTCAAACACTAGAGATACTTCTTCAAATGAATAGCTGTGCTTAGTGGCCACATTATTTGGTGCACCTTCTTCATATTGGATAGGACACACTGTGCTACCCAGAGTAACCTGAAAAATTCATGGCTTGCATTTAAAAAGGTGCTGCAAGCTTTTCTTTGTGATTTTGGTTCATACTCCTATGATAGTAGTATGCAGTTGTTGGCTGCAAATTCATAATGGTAATCTACAGTTCCACCACATCCCAAATGGTTTTTTTTTTGTATTGAGATCTGATACCATTGCATTACTCTGAACTCATTATCATGTTCATGGGATCAGCTTGGCTGCAGGACCTAAATGATTCTCGGTTGGTATTAAGGAGCGTTATGCAGACCTAGAAAATATTCCCCACCACACTGTACCACCACCACTCGCCAGAACCATCCACATGAGGCAGGATGGATCTGTGGATTCATTTCATTTTTGTGAAATTCTGACTCCGTGCATGTCTCAGCTGAAATCAAGATTTGTAAGACCTGGAGCCAATCTTCTACCGTCCTGTTTTGGTGAGCAATTCCCCACTACATTGCCTCGGGATCGTGTACTCTGATCACAGGATAGGAATCTGGGCTGGTCTTCTGCTGCCATCCCCTTCCGGGTTGGAGGTGTTGTGCATTGACAGATGCCCTCCTGCATAGCACTGCATGTGGGGTTACTTTAACCTTCCTGTTAGAATGAACCAGTTGTACCATTTTCCTCTGACTGCTCTCGATATCAGTATTTTTGGCCGACTGAACTGGCAATCAATCACTGAAAGTTTTTTTTTTCCCTCAAACTATTTTCTTAAAACTCAAGACAGACTTCTGTGTGTGAAAACCTCGGGAGATCAGCAGTGTTTAGGATAATCAAACCACCACCTCCTGAACAAGCAATCACTCCAAGGTCAAAGTCACAAAGATCACATTTCTTCCACGTTCTTATGTTTCGTCTGAGCAACAACTGGACCTCTTGACCATGTCTGCCTGCTTTTATGCACTGTCTGAGTGTCTGCCGCGTGATAGGCTGATTTGATACAGTATTTGCGTTATCAAGCAAGTGAAGAGGTGTACCCAGTGAAATGACCAATGAGTATATTTTGTGTTATTTCATTTTCTAAGGTAAACACCCTAATTAAATTTGGTCAAAGGCAGAAATATCTGAGGAGAGGCTTTATTTTTCAGTTACTTCAGTAAAAAAATGGAATTAAAAATGTATATAATGACAACATTCTTTGTTTTGAGTGTCCAAAATTATAATATAATATATATGAATCGATCAGATTAAAACTGTCTTTTGATATTCAAGTTGAAGTCCAATGCAAATGTAACTGTTGGATGTGCCACAAATAATAATACTATTACTTTTAAATTTAAATACTTTTAAGAATACTTTTGAATGCTTTTGCAAATGGATCGATATATGTGCCATTTAAAGAGCAACTGTTACATTTCTACATTTTTTAGAGCCTCACTGATATCCTTGGATTGCATAAGGCAGGTTTTTTGGCAGTAACAATCAAATATAATCAGCACACGGTTATTTGTGCCTGTGTGTGTATGTGTGTGTCTACATTCACAATATTTTCCGATGCGCTAAATCTACTCTCATTCACACAAACACATTCACACATGGACTTCATATGGAATAATACATTCAGTGTTGTATAAATTGCCTGATGGAAATGCTAATAGTGAAGTGGGCGATGGCCAAATGCCTGTAATTAAGACTGCAATGAACGTGCAGTCATAATCAGAAATGATGTCTCATAGGAAAGGAGGAACACTGTTAGGAGCACTGAAAGATGGTGAATGACAGCTCGTCTTAATCTATGATGTTTTTGGAAATGAATTTGATAAACAAATTAATTACTCAGAATAACAAGTTATTTCTTCGTTGTTGACAAATCCATGTGGCAACTTACTGAACACAATGTGACTACAAGCTGTCACAATTTGTACACTTCTGCTAATGAACTGATTATGACTCTGTATTGAATTAAATATGAAAATGTAGTGTCTTAAAAATGTGATGACTATGTTGTTTGATCCAATTAAATGATTTTATAATGAAAGATAAATATTTTTATTGTCTGGTTGGTTGACTGTTCCCCTACTGTCTGCACCTGTGGCACAATACTACAGGGTCTGTTACCAGTTAGCCCAGGCCAGGTCAATCAGTGCAGCGTATGGACAAGGTGGGTTGGTCCATGTGTTATGGTCTGGGCCACTATTGCTCACAGTTTGCCGGCTGCCATACCTCTGCTCAATCTGCTCCAGCCGTGTGGCTAAAGCTGAGCAGGTGTGGGTTGGTTAGTACTTGGATGGGAGACCACCTGGGAAAACTAAGTTGCTGCTGGAAGAGGTGTTGGTGGCCAGTAGGTTGCGATCTTCCCTCTGGTGGAATAATCTCCAATACTCCACTGCAGTGATGGGGACACTGTTCTGAAGGAGACGCCGTCTTTCGGATGAGATGTTAAACCGAGGTCGTGACTCACTGTGGTCACTAAAGATCCTGACACTCATCGATTAGAGTAGGGGGTTCCCCAGTGTCATGGCTAAAGTCCCAACCTGGCTCTTTCAACCTGCCACCTAATCATCTCCAATCTAATCTAACTGGCTGTGCGACTTGCCCTCTCCCTCTCCACCTCAACCCCCCAGGGCTTACTTGAAAAAGAGATTCTCAACCTCACTGGGACTTCCCTGGTTAAACAGAATAACATTTTTGTGCAGATCTTCATTTTATTGACACAATTTAACTGCACAGATGCACCATGATGACACACGTTACCCTCTTGCGCACCTCTTCATCCAGTGCACTGGACGTGTACCAGAGTTCCCGCAGGACAGCAGTTTTCCGCATGTAGCATGTATGTGCTGAGATTATCTAGAACAAAACCGCATTGATGTGTGCCTTTGGCCTACCTTAAGTCCTGACCGTAGCACTATGGAGAATCCTCGCAAGCTGCTGCAATGGTGTGTGCAATGGCAGCTGAACGCTCTGATGATGCAAGAGGAGCTCCGTCGAGCTCTGACAGAAGAGTGGGCAGCCGCACCTCAAAATCTGATTAGCCGCTGTTGTCTTTCCATGAAGAGACATATTGTGGCTGTTATTGGCGCAAGTGGAGGACACACTCCCTCCTGACCAGTGCAGACATTTTTGCCTTCAGTTTCTGACTCCTCCATTTCAAGATTTAAAAAAAATTTAATTTCTAGTTGAAAAATGTGGTGATATGCTGCTTGTTCCACCTGATTGCGTTAAAAAGACATTATATTGATACATTACTGGCTTGCCGTTACTACCAATAATGCTAGTTTTTCAAAAATTCAAGCAGTGCATTTTTAATGATTGTGAGTATATATTGGAATGTTTGTTATGCTATATTGATAGGTTGCTAGGGAAAGAAAATTGTCCAAAGCCCACTATCCTGAATAAATTACGCTTATTTTTCTCTTCAATGACTTGATGTGTGGAGATAATTTGCTACACTTGTGGCTCCAAGTGGCAGTTCAATTTTAATTACAGCTTTAAACATTGTTTAACCTGCCTGCTTACTGATGAACCTGTGACCATGTTTTCTCTATTGCAGTAGTGCCCCTTTTCTTTATAAATTGATGAATCTTATATTTAATTAAATTTACATTATTACAATTAATCAAATCCTTGCAGCCAATTGGCTTTGAATATGTGACAATAGTAAAACTTGACACTGAAACATAGCTACTCCCTATACACTTTTTGTGTATGTATTCGAAGTGACTTCCAAAGTTGAATTTATAAAAGGTTTTCAAACAATTTCCAAGCTCATTATTTGTTATATGCAAATTGTATTATATAATGATATTTTTATCAGCGTCGAAATTGTTTTCTAGGCTGTGTTTGCAAAGCATGTTGATTTCACAGATAACATCATTTAAATGAATGTCTGAGCTGTGTTGATAATAGATTTTTATGCAGCGTGTGGAGTGGAACGAAAATGTGTCCCTCCTGATGTTAAAGGAGATTCTTGCTCTGCAGTGTCTGTGATCAGAAGTGCAGCTCACTGAAAATGGTTTTGTCTTCAAAACAGACCCCCATCTATGCCAATTAGTAGGCATTAGTTATGCTGATCATCATAAACTGAGGGAACTATGATGGAAGCAGAGCTCACTGATAGTCTGATTAGCTTTTTCTCCATAGAATAATGACACATAAAGGGCTAATTTAACTGAATTTTATCATTGGCTCCCTGGAGAGTTTCAATCTCTGCAGCGCTTATCAACAGCCTTCAGGTTAGCATCTGGTTTGTGTCACTGACATCTCAAGTGCTGTGTTCATATTACCAGGCTAAAGTGACTCTTTTTTTCCTTTTTGGCCGAATTGTGATACAGATATGATGTTTTAAGGCTGTGTCGATACTGAAATCTGATCTCCAATCCGATCTTCATATCAGAACAGACCCACTTTCATACGTGGTCAAAGATCTGATCCAAATCTGATACGTGGCCATGTGACATTAATGAGAACGGTCAGATCTGAATTCATGTGGCTTTTAGCCTGTACGCATGTGCTGAATGCTATTAAAAACCTAAAAAGCTCACCATCTGGCTTTTTTCACCTTTTCGACCTCACCACTTACTGTCGATGAACTGGGTTCTGCCTTCCACGGCTAAATTCCATCCATATGTGTGCTACAAGCACCTCCATTTTCTTGGTTTGAAGGTTTTAATACCATGAGCACTCTCACAAATGTGGCTAGTGATTGCAAAATGGGTCTCATGACCAAAAATTCAAAATTGAGTTCTCTACACCATCATATAGATGACGCTGCAAACTTTTCGATGGTGCTTTGATCACTGCTCTATCTTAACCTGTCAATGAAATATTCAGTTTTGAAGTTGGGAAGTCTTGAACCAAATTTATTTACAACTTTCAAAGGCTGCTATTGGCTGCTTGTGACATGTAATGAATATCATATATTGAAAGTGGGGATTCCACACTTAGTATATAGATGATGGGGTTTCCCCAGCAAAAATGCAGGCAATTTTTTCTTTGAAATTGGTTCATTTATGGCTTTGTTTCAGGTAATTTTTCCATTGTGAAGTGAATTACTGATTAAAATAGCCCATTTTCTTCCCTTTATTGCGGTTTTCTCACCAGGGAAGTATACCAGGCAGAATTCGAACATTCTAAAGTAGCTTAAAATGGACAAAACTTTTTTTTTTGTTTCCATTTATGCCCACGGGTACATGTTCAGCATTCACTGGAAATGCATAGGCACTACTTAAAGGTACTATGTCAGCTGGGGCACATGCGTAGTGGACACCAGTCAATAAACATTGTCATTCATTCAGTGCGATGACTAGGGAGCTGTTATGATTCTGATCTGTCTTGCCATGTTCATGTTCTGCTTTGCCATGTGCCTGATCTGTTTGGCATATTTTTATATTCTGCCTTATTCGTATTTGAATCCTTGCATTGTCTGACTATTCTTTGATATGTGTATTGTGATTTGGTAACCTAGATTTATTCATGTATTGTCTTAGTTTAGTCTTTCCATGTTTTGCATTTAACCATAGTTTCTTTTCGGTCCATGTTTTACTTTCTCCCATGCATTGCACTTTGTCTCCCCCTGTCTGGTCTATTGTCTTGTCACTGCCCACAGCCCCAGTACTGTGTGCCACTCTTTCGAGTGATTTAATAGTTTCTGGATTTCAACCTTCCTTCCAATCTCCTTTACTTCCTTCACCTTGCTTTTCTATATTACTAACAAAACTAACAGTTTGTTTTAGCTAAACTTACTAACCAAGACTAACATTGTTTATAGTATTAACTTACTAACAAGCACTAGGGATTGTATAGCTGCACATTACTAATTGACTATCCAGCCCTCAGCACTCGCTCTGCTCTAGTCTCTGCCCCTTGCCCTCACTCAATTTACTTTGCTGTGCTTCAGCTGATTTTCTGCACCTTGCCTCTCACTCTGTGCACGGTAGAACTCCATTACCGGAGCCGTATGTTTGTCAGTAGGCTGTCTTCCCTGTCCGCGTTTTGGCTTTTGCTAATTTCTCGTAATCAGGAACTTCCTCATGTTCATTCCTTTGTAATTAGTCTGATCCAGTTCACCTGTTTCCCTTTGTAGCATGTGGCTTCCCGTTTGTCTATTTAAGCAGTCTTTTCACAGCCAGCTCCTCGTCAGAATGTTTACCTTTGCTACGCTTGTTTTCGCCTTGTATTCTTTGTGATTCACTTCTGACTGGACCGTCCCTGTTTTGTGATTTTTTTGGCTCTGTTTTGGATTACTGTCTGCTTCTGTGTATCAAACTCTTTTTGCCCAACTACGAGTACTGTGATTGCTGCCCTGGTAATGACTCGGATTTCGCCCTTTGGATTTTGATTTTTGGATTGTGGACTCAGAGATCTTCAGATCTTCTTGTACCGTTGCCTCCTGCTCTGCGGGGGTTTGCCCCTTCCATAATAAAATCCAATTTTACTGCACTGCTTGGTTCTCCCATCTGGTTCCAGATCGCTACCTCACAGCATCCTTTGGGGAAATTTTTATCAAGCAACTATATTGTTCGAGGAACCTGTATGTCGCAACGTATTGTCTGACTTGCAGCTGTAATAGATCCTTATGCAACTGCTGCCAGTTTGACGGCCACCATGGGACAACATAACAATCAATGTAGGCCAACTTAAAGAACTTAGGACATGCCCTGAGCAAGTTTATGAATAAAAAAGGGTACAATTAAAAGAATTCCCATCGTCTGCCTAAAAAAAGTAGAAAATAATTTTTCACAAATTGCTTTTTTTTTGTTACTTGTCCCACCCCCTCATTAGTAAACATTCTGAGCAACGCAGAAAAGCGATTCTGGCACTCCCCTGTGTGGTCTCGTCATAAGTTGTACACGGTAGGCGATTGTGCCTCCAACAACAATGGTATCCGAGCCAGATTCTGATAGTTCCTCCGAATTTCCAATTGAATCTGTCCATTTTGATGAAGAAGAGTACTTTTATGGAAGATGAGGAAACTCAGCAAAGCTGCTTTCGCACCAGATGCAAAACTATTTTTTTCACACGACAGATTACATTCAAAGTCAATGCAAAGACGCTAATACGTTTTGCCTGTATTCGTCCTTGCATTGTCTTTGAATGTAATCTGTTGTGCGAAAATTCATTTTGCATCTGGCGTGAAAGCAGCTTAACACGGGATTCAGAACCATACAGATTCCAGCCTGAGTACTCAAGCAATGAAGACAGCTAATTGTCAGTGTCTACACCTGTCCCGAACTGTACAACGCTTACCAGCCAAGTAGCGGAATGATTATTCTGGTTGTACAATTGTTTCTGTGCACGGCGTGTAGGATAACCAGCCTACTCACTTTTCTACCTTAAGTGAGTTCAATAGACCTGACGTTTGGTAACCTAACAAGACCATGTATTAGGTTAAGAATAGTGTTAGTGGTGGTTGAACTCACCCCTGTTCTAGCCAGTAGTGAAATGATAATGTTCACGGCTCCTTATTTCTGTACACTGTGTTTCATGAGCTCTCGGAACAATGCGTGTAAGCCTTACCTCGCAGCTTGCTATTAGTTAGTTAGCGAGCGAACACACAGTGCAAAGAAATATACAGTCGTGAATGATATCACAACATGTGTAAACCATATCTTGCACCTTGTTATTATTAGATAGTAAGCTAGCAAGCACACTGTGCACAGAAATAAATAGAGCACCATGAATAGTATCATTTCACTACTTAGCTGGCTAGATCACACTGAACAGCGAGTTGGCTGGCTATTGAACAGGCAATGCAGAGAAACTATTTTGGTTCCGGTAATAATAATGATATGTAAAAACATGAATACTCAATGTTGGCCGCTTATCATAGGTTTCAGTGCCCCGTGCTTGCCTGGGCAAGCAAAGTCGGCACCAGTACATTGGACTTGTTTTGTTCATATTCTCTATCTCTGCACCTTTCAGCCACAGAAATATTCCATGGCTATTTGCATGCGTTGCACTGCATCCCCACACTACACATTGCTTTCCGTTCACTCTCGGTGATTTTTGTCGGTCCATTCTTTAAGATATTCTCCGTCCAGACCAGAGTCATGAATTACAGCTGACCACCTAGATAGAATTTGTGTACAACTTATGACGTCATGTGGCTGAGCTGGCCCAGCGCAAATGTTCTAGATTAAGGCAAAGGGGGTGTTCCCTCAAGTGGATAATTTAGCAGATAAAATGCGGTTTTTTAAAAACATTGCGTTATTTATTTATATATATATATATATATATATATATATATATATATGTATATATATATGTATATATAAATATACGATATTAAAACCATCACTAATTGTTCAAGATAGGTACATTGTAACATTTTATCGCATAAAAAAACAGATCTGTATTTCATGTCCTAAGCTCTTGAAAAGCAATAATAACGCTACAAAAAACCGAACTATGAAAAACTGATGCTACGAACAGGCTCTACGATCAACATAGTTAGTTTTTTGGTAAAATATTTCATCAAACTTCTCAAGGATGAATGCGATATAAACAGATAGCCTACAAGAAATCTCTGAAGATCTTGAAATAGTTTACCTAACGCTTTCAAGAAGTTTTGCTTTGTCACGCGCATGCACCCCGGCTGACACAGTCCCTTTAAGAGTCATGTTGCTTCGATTGGTCACAAACATCACTTTTTTTTTTTTTTTTTTTGTTGTTGTTGGTGGTGACAAATGACTCCTGCAAAAATGTATTAGTGTGCGCATGCCTGCTGTTTTGGAGTGCAGATGCCTTCACATTATAGATAGATACTGGTTGAAAATATGGATGTGAACCCTCAAAATAGGCAAATATGATCAGAGCAAAAAGTTGCAATTGAATGATTGGGCTTGTAATATGCTGGTAGTGAAGGTCTCTTCCCTTGTTAAGCTTCTTTTGATTACTGAACACGGTTAACACAATAGACTCTGACTCGATGTCTCCGACTCGATGTGACCCCTTTATTCAGTGGTCTCCAACCCCATTACAGGAGAGCTACCATCCTAATTCAACTCTCCTGATTCATATAATTAGCAGCAGATCAGGAAGCCTACCTGGGAAGTGAGGTGTACTTCGCTCTGGTTGGAGTAAAAGCCTTCAGGATGGTAGCTCTGTGGGATCAGGGTTGGAGAAATCTGCCTTATATATTTTATTTTTATGACTCTGAGGGCTTTTTCACACCAAAAACAAAACAAAAACAGTGCCATGGGCACTGTAGCTCATTTGGTTTGTTTCAGGCTTTAGTTTTATATATGCTCGCAAGTGGTAGTATTTTTTTATGCTTGAGTCGAACATTGGGGAAAATGAAGACCCCTTTTGTGATTTATGAAGGAAAAAAAAATTCAAAATTCAGCATCGTGGTTTGATGTGTCATCGATTCTTTTTCTTTTTCTCTTTTTTTTTTTTGCAGTTCAGTGCTCCTTTCATTGGGCTGCTCCATTGAAATATCACCCCAGACACCAGGTCTTGGTAACCAGCATTATTCACTGAAGAGTGAATGTGTTGCTGATGGGAGTAGGAAATTGTTGCAAATTAGGAGCTAAGCTTTTTTATTTATTGATTTATTTTGCACCAAACAGGAATAATTCAACCAGATGCTGTACGATGGCCATTTGTCAACAAATCAGGCTGAAATTCAATACCAACCTGATGTTTCTGGCAAGGATGCTGATGGCTCAGGTCAAAAGTATCTGTGTGGTACAAATTTCAACATTCTACCTGCTTTTAAACACTCCTTAGCACAGGGGTGTCAAACTGACCCTTAAAAGGGCCAAGAGGCTGCAGGTTTTCACTCCAACAATGCAGAAGCGCACCTTATACAACTAATCAGTTGTGCAGGCCTAGATCAGTTGATTAAATCAGTGGTTTCAGGTGTGCTTCTGCTTGGTAGGATTGAAGACCTGCAGCCTCTTGGCCCTTTTACGGGTCAATTTGACATCCCTGCCCTAGCATGATACTGTGCAATTTGAAATTCAAGATCACTTCAAGGTGAAATGGCAATAATTGTTAAAATTTGCAATAAATATGTGATCATCTGCACATATGCATCCAAATCCGAAGTTTCAGCCTTTTAATTGCAGTCGGAACCTGATTCATCACATTTTAAAGGTTCTCTCCTGGTCAAGGTCACTGAAAGGTCAAATCACGGTAAAGTCAAAATTTTCACCAAAATAAACATCGTCCACCTCAAAAGAATGTATGTTCAATGTTTCAGCATCCTAGTTGCTTTCAAACGCTCTCCAGCATGATATAGTGTAATTTTAAACATGGCCATGTTCGACGTCAAATTTCGACGCCTCAAACTAATTTTAATCAGTACATCCATATGCACCTCCCCACCAATTTTCCCATTGATCCCTTCAGTGGTTTGGCAGATAAAAATCATAGTTAACACGTATTCCACATGTTAGTTTTGCTTTTTATCCCCCTGGCATATAATTCGGGGGGATATAGCGATCAGTGTGTCCGTCCGTCTGTCCGTTTGTCTGTAATAAAATCGTTTCCAGACCAGAACTTGAAAACTGTGCCACTTACAAACACCAAATTTGGAATGGAGCTTCTCCTAATGGTCTAGTTGTGCCTTTTGGGGGTTTCGGTCCGTCCGTCTGTCCACACAACCTGTAGGTTACACAACCTACAGCCGGGGGGATTCGCCATTGCTAGATGGCGCTTGTTCTCTTCGACAGTGGTGTGAAAAGACACTAAGATGGACTGCAACCTCCAATATCTGCTCAGTTGCTTTGCCCAGATTGGGACCCTGAGGTCATGCAGTCTTGTCCTTGGGTGAGAACACATTGTTCTGTCTGATGTCTGCGTGTTTCATTGGAATTGTTTCATTAAGCAAGACCATTCACCACAGAACAGCTCTGAAGGCTATCCCCCTGTCCCCCTCTAGCGCCTCCAGCTCCAGACTGTTCTATGTTGCATTTTCTCCCAGGCCATCCTTGAAAAAGAGACACGTTCTCCGTGGAACTTCCCTGGTTAAATATGGCTGAAAATGTGTGAGAGTGAGCTCTTGCATGAACATATTGTGTGAGTTTCTGTGGTGGTTTTTGGGTGGGCGTGCAGGAGTGAATTAGCTAGATCAGGTGAGGGGGTGGTGTAAGGAAATCCTCTAGCGTGGGCGGATGGGTGCTGACGATGCAATCGAAGGCTGTTGCTATGGCTACCGGGGGGTGCTGGGACAGTAGTGTTTGTATTAAATAGGTGGAAATTGGGCGCTGTGGGTATGATGACTGCATTTGGGGGTGTCCTCCTCCAAGCCTGTTGCATAATCTGAAGAGAGACTAATGAGGATATCGCTCATCTTTATGGAAGAAAGAAGCTGAGAGGCAGAGGCAGGGGAGCATGTGGATATTCCGTTATAAGAGTCTTTATATAAATCAATAAAGTGCATTTTTTATTAAGATTATAATGATTGTGATGATTATTATTGCTGTTGTGATTGCCACAGTGCTTATGCTAGCCCAAGAAATGCTTTTATTCTAGAAAATAAAGAATATTATGCTTGAGGATTTGGAATGAAAAAATGTTTTTGGGGATTTAGCCTTCGGCATCATCAGAACATTTATGTCATTCTGTTTCCTGGTTAGTTGTGAATTAATTTTGCCAGGATGTCTTAGTCCTGATTGATTTAATTCACATTTTTCATCATAAAAAGCCAAATGGTGATTTCTCACGTAATTTACTCAGGTTCAGGGATTTACCTTGAGGGTAACATGTTTATAACTTTTCATTCAGATGAAGTGGCTTCTCTGAATCTCACAATGCTACATATGCAGCTGTGTAAATAGTACGATTGTTACTCAGTGTGAATGTCAGACTCTGTGAGACGATTGGCTGAAACGGACTGGTGAATTTATCATGTAGTTAAAGACTGGGTCAATTTACCATTGCAATCATTAAAAAAATGACCTCTAAGTATTTGTTTATGTACAAGAACTTAGTTTATTTTGTCTCGGGTTTTTATGCCCCCGCCCTCCAAAGGGGAAAGGGGGCATTATGTCGACACCATGTCGGTCCGTCGTCCGTTAACTTTTCGTTTCCGTGGGATAACTATAGAATCTCTCGTCGGATTGATGCCATTTCCTAATGGTGTATTGGGAGTGGCTAAAGGAAGGTTCCTTTCGAAAACCAGCGTCGTGCGGTATCTAATATGGCCGCCACAGCAGCCATCTCAATATGCTCTTGATCAACATACAGGCAGGGGCATATGCCACGCTCTGCGTTGCTCTTGTTCAGTATAGAAAACACGGAATCCCGCGTACTATTATTATTGTTAGTATTCAAAACATTTAAATGATTTGCTTTTGCATGTTCACGTTCTGCAACCCTAGATGTAAAAATGACACTTTCCCTTTCAGGTTCCCCATATTATGACAACGTACGCCCTCTCTGCTATAGTGACTCCGATGCTGTTCTCTTGTGCTTGGACATCAGCCGCCCAGACACCATCGATAGTGTGCTAAAGAAGGTACGGTACCCTGACAAACCCTCGGCCATTCTCCCCACAACACACCTTCACAAACTCTCACTCTCCCACACGCACACCCTAACCCACTCTCTCACACCCTCCCACACACACCTAGACACACCCCTACCCACTCTCTCACACCCTTTCACACGTACAGACACACCCTAACCCACTCTCTCACACCCTCCCACACACACAGATACTCACTCACTCACAAACTCTTCTTCACAGACAGGTAAACTTTCATTATTGCCAAACTGCAACTATTAAATTAAACTGGCCATTATCAGTCATTATGAGTGAAATTATATGAGACTTTGGAGTCAGACAGTCATTGTACGGCACTCTGTAGTATCTGAGCTGGGCTGGGCTAAGTTGAGCTGTGTTGCGCTGTTCTTAGCTCTTTGAGTTGCGCTTGTCCGAGCTGAGCTCTGCTGTTCTTGACTGCGCTGAACTGTGTTGTGTGGTGCATAGCTGAGCTGTGCTGGACTGAGCTCTTCTGTATTGAGTTCATTATACTGTGGCTGGCTGAGCTGAGCTATGCTGGGCTGGGCTTTGCTTTGCTGGGTTGTGCTGCAAAAGGCTGCTGTATTTTAAATATTCACGACATACACTCTAAGATTGGACCACTAATGCCAAGGCTCTCTGCAGTGGAAAACCGAAATCCGGGATTTCTGCCCCTGCACTCGAATTCTCCTTATTGGCTGCAAGATGGACCTGCGCACTGACGTCTGCACCCTCATGGAGCTGTCCAATCAGAAACAGGCACCTATCTCACATGAGCAGGTGAGACAGCATCATGCCAACATGGCTCTGGGGTTTGGTGTGTGAAGAGTTAAATTTCAGTATGGGCTCCCCCTGCCCCAGCTGACTGTTCCCGCTCTGTGCCCTCATTATGCATCAGTACATTCAGTAACATCAAATCTCATTATCAAAGGTGCTATTGGACTGTTTTCAGAGAAACTGTTCTCAGCATTTCAATTATGGGTGCGAAAAAACAGCCTAGCATGTGCACTAAGTCATACAGAAATTCAGAGACAGTGACTGCTGTTGTCTTTCTAACTGCAACAGGGTTATTAAATTTACTAAAAAGTTAAAAGGTTACAGTAATGTTAAATAATTTTGTACGAAACATCATGTTTCCATCCGCACGTTTTTATACTAATTAAGTAATATCGAATTAAAATTCCTGATGGAAATGGTGAAATTCACCATAATTTCAGGAAAATCAACACAATATACAGTTGTATACAGTTTTAACATTGTTAAAAGGCATATGCGGAAAATGCTGATGGAAACGTTATTTGCCAAATAAATTACACATTGCGGTTACGTGTTAATTCCTTCCATCAGGTTTCCAGTTTCTCGCACTAAACACCGAATAATGGTTTGATATGTTGATAACAGCTGGCACATACAGCTGTTAGCTTACAACTTGTGCAATTATCATCATTTGTTGGTAGATGCAATCCATTTTGGCAAACTAGCAAATTTAGTTCGCTCGCACCCTTTTGTCCACTTGAATGTTGTGCGATTCAGTGCAAAAATGAATGGAAACAGCTTAAAATGTCAGAAATCTAGTCGATACACCAATTTGATGGCAGCGTGTGATTGCAGCGTGTGACGTCATTACGCACAAGTTTTAATTCACTTTAACACCGTTAGATGGAAAGGCATTTTCTCCGGCTTTATTTGAATGAATATTTTTAGCGAACTTTAGATAATTCGATTGACAAGTGGATGGAAACATAGCTACTGTTGACCAAAGAGGTGCTTTTTGGAGGCGGGAACAAGACAAGGCCTTCTATAACCAGCCTGCCACTTCAGATGTAAAATATTATTGAAAGTCTATTATTGACAGTCATGTACATTCAACCACCCCAATTTAAACTTGACAAGTATTTTTTTTACTTTCTGGCATCCCTTGTAGTCTTTGAAGTTTTGTATCATTAGATCTTGTAGTAGACCTGGATAGTAGGGTCTGGTCCAAAACTCAGTGTGACTTCTGGTGCCCCTCTCAGGGCTTGAGCCTGGCTCGGCAGCTGGGAGCCGAAGCGTACCTAGAGTGCTCGGCCTTCACCTCGGAGAAAAGCATCCATAGCGTTTTTCGCACGGCAGCCGCCGCCTGCATCAGCAAGCCTCGCCCCTCCCTCAAACCCAGCCCCACCCGCCGCCTCTCCAAGAGACTACTACACCTGCCCAGCAGGGCAGAGCTCCTCACCTCGTCCTTTGGAAAGGAGAAGGCAAAGAGCTGCTCTGTAATGTGAGTGCCCGGGCGTCGGGAACAGCGCCCCCTGTGGTCTGGTGGAGGGGGGACTGTTGGAATCATCAACAAAGATCTCCATCCTGAACTCCCCCTCTCACTACACTCTCCCTCTACCCTGCTCAAAAACCCCATCACACATCTGTGTCCCGTAGAGTTCTGATTTGTAAAACGCCATTTCTATATCACTCGCACCTTCTTTTTACTCAAAGGTGCGGTCATGACTCTTTTCTGTTACCAGCATTGATTTTTACAGACCTCGTTTTATTTTAAAACAAAAGAGCCAGCGGACTAATGGCACAGAGCTGTGTGTGAAAATAGAGAGTAAGTGTGTTACTGTGCTTAGGGTTGTGACATTCATGCCTCTGAATCTAAAAGCAGTGCTTTTCTGGGTGACCTAAGGTTCTTCCATTACTGTGTAAAAAAAGCTTCCATTCTGCATATAAAATATGCACTCAACCATATTGGGGAACAGACTGGAGTGCAAAATCACGTCTCAAAAGGGCAGGCTTGGGTGAGTGAAGCTGCGCCCAGGCAGGCACAAAGCAGGTATTCTCCATTTGTTTGGTAAAGTCCGCGGCAGACTTGCCCAATGAATTTTTACCTGCTTGTGAGAGTGAGAGTGATTAGTGTGTACACTGTCCCTCCCTCCAAAGCACTGACCTCTAATTGATGATTGGTGGGTTAGCACCCCAAAAAATGCTTCCCTCACAGATCTGAGATCAGTATTACTAAGGGGGCTGAAGGTCTTGCCTTCTGTTCTAGAATTGGAATCACGGAGGGCCACATGCCAGCAAAAGCAATATTTTAAATTGGGGCACCAGAATAGAGCGGACAAATACAGTGAAGTGGTGCACGTGGGGTTTTCTAAAAAAAGAAAAAGAAAAAAACAGATAATAAATCTGCAGAATATGTCACTCCAATGATTATTTTTGTAGTTTTTGACTGACGTGCATCAACAAGGGGGTACTACTCACCCACTGAGCTGAATATTTAAGTAGCATCTCATGGTGTTGTTATCTTAAAGGACAGAGGAAATGAATTTATTTTGTGGCAGAAGGGCTGACACCTTATAGGTCGATGCAGCTACTGGGGGGAAGCTTGCAGAGTGGGGGAGGTGGGAACAGTCACATCTGTCTGGGACCCCCGCTGGGCTGCGGTCCTGCCCGAGGGAACAGTGAACAGCCCTGTCTGCATGCAAGATTAACTGCACAACTGGCGACATAAAAGCGATGTAATTTCCATTTATGGAAATGTGGGTATGTGAGACAGATTTGATGAAAATGTGCGACGGGGTCCAACACTGCTCTGGCACTCTGATTTGACCTTGAAAAGGAAATCAAAGATGGTCATGGATATATTGTCTCCATCGCAATGTTGAGTTATTATTTCTCCTCGGCCCTTAATTTTTTGACGTGAAATACGAACCCAGCAGTTGTCTTCCTTTTTTAAAACAAATTCTCCATTTCAAATAATGACTGTAGAACTTTCCTCTGATGCTGTGCCTTTTTCTCGATGATGATGATGATGATGATGATGATGATGATGATAAAAATGATAATGATGGTTATGATGATGATGATGGAGGATTTTTCCCTGTGAAAACGCCTCCCATTTCTCCAGTACTGCCTCCTCACGCCTTCAGCTCTGCACTTGTGTATAGTCAGGATCAGCCTCTCTCCAAACCATCTACAAGTACCAAACCTCACTGCAACCATCTTTTAACCACTGTAGGACCATGAATAAATCAAATCATGGCCAATTTATATTGATTATCCTCTGTAGCTGTTAACAGACAAATCCTTAAAGCTATAGCTCAAATGACTCAGTATCGCAGGAATGACAGCTTTTCTGAAAAGGTTTTATTAGTGCGCAGCATGGGCAGATATTTCAGAAAAGCCACTGAGATTTTAATGTCATGGGGCAGGTGAAACTGCGTTTGTCGCTGCTATGACAGCTATTTCAGCTTATGCATGGAAAATTGTTTTAAATGGATTTATGATTTTTTTTCATTATAAAAACATCGCACATTACTCTTTTGCATCTGCTGTGACAGGGAGGTTTTAATGTATGGGTAGTGCATTGTCAATAATGTAAAAACTTTACACTGATGAAGGTCTGAGGTAAGCTTGTTCAGAATATTTATAGCTACATTTTGGAGAATTTCTGAAATGGGGGATCTGTCTGGAGATGGTTACAGGGTTGAAGGATGGAGAATGGGCTGGTCCTGTCCAAAGATGTTTTACATGCTATTTTTAAGTTGGGAAAATAATGAACATGATATAATATTTCTTACAAGATACTGTGTCATTTTCTTACATTTTTGAGTTGCAACCTGGACCAGTCGGAACCCTTTTAATGTTTGATTGTTGGAAGGTACAGGTAGAGACTTTCAAACTGAGAGTTTTTTTGTTTTGTTTTGATTTTAGGTAGCAAATATGAGTTGAAATGAAGGTTAAGGTGAGAATGGTCCTTTGGATTCAGAGAGCTAATTTTCAAAGGATGGGCTCATCAACCACTGTAGCATTGAGTAACGCCACTGTTCACGTGATGACTGAGAATACAGCTCTGGAAATCAGTCTTTACGTCATCTGATTTATGTACATTCTGTGGATGTCTATCCCATGGTCCAACCATTGCATGTAATAAATATTTGGATTTCATAGCCATTGTCTAAGAATGGCACTTAACATATCAGTGTTACTTCAAATCTAATAATCTGGTTGTACATGTCTTGTTTTATCTTCGTAAAAACTTTTGAAAGAATGTGAGGAAAATTGCCATTCATTTAGCAGAAAAGGCAAGGAAAAAAACAAATGGTTATTGTACATTATCCTCATCTTATTTATTGAGCAAATATCAGAGGTTAAATGTTGCTATTTTTGCTTTTTTTTTCATACATTTGTTAATTTGTCAAAAATATATTTTTTAATGGAAGTTGAAAGTTTTTTTCTCCAGTCACTTCATTTTAATAAAGGCTGCCACATTCTGCGAAAGCTTTTGAATTTTCTAGGTTTTAATGTTTGAGAAACATATTTATACTTTAGCTGGTTTTTGCATTTATTTGTTATTTCACGGTTCATTTTCAGACAGAATCTGCTGTCAAACACTGCTCAGATACCTGCGCACGGGTTGTCCATTACATTGTAATCATTTAATCTTCATTCTTATGCACAGCAAGTTACAACACGATAAATTAAACATTATTTTCCCTGCAGGATAGATGATGCCAGACCAGCGTTTTACATCACAAAAGCCTTAACTATACAGAGAAAGTATAATCCTCGAATCCTGGTACTATATGAGTAGAACCTTTACAACTGTGTGCTGTGTTATGGTGTCAGTCATGGGAATACTGAAAAAACTAGGTCTTCATTCTTCCCACCGATAGAAAATGTGATCAAAAAGGGATGGCAGTTCTATGGCAGCAAGCACATACAGGCAATTAAACTGGGAGCAATTATGGAAAGAGCCAAGGGGGTGTAGCCAGACCCACAAAATACCTGCAGAATAGTGATGCTTGCGGGGCTTGATATTCAAAATGGCTAAATGGCTCAGGGGGGTAAAATGAATGTTAATTAAATTATGTTGAATGATTATTCATTATAGAAATCAGGATGAAATCTATCATGTGCATAAACCTAAATATTTTAAGAATTTACTAAGGTATGAGACAACTTTAACATTGAAAAGAAATTTGGACCCTTTTACTGTATCTAAAGCAACATTTGCAAAGAATTAAAGTGTATTTGTTCTCTGGAGTGAGGCATCTGTGTGAGGCATTAGTGAGTACACGGCATATGTAGGGAGGCTGATTTGTGAGCGTCGTGTTGTGTTTAATGTCTGCATGTCAGAGATATTGCATCTATCTTGTCTGATTGCCAGTCTCGCTGACTGGCCACCTATCTGAGACACATCTATTTTGAGAAATGGGCAATTCCAGCATTACTCACGTTACATTTAAAGCACGGGACTCTTGATTAAAGGTGTCTCCCTATTTTGTGAATAGACTAAACATTCTTATTTTTTCACCACGATAACCATAGGCCACTCTCAAGGTCCACATATGACAACATTAGAAAAATTCTGCTTAATGGTTCTTCCAGGCTGACTTTTGTCAGCATTACTCACATTACGCTAGAAGATTTTTTTTCATAACGTGAGTAATGTGGACAAAAGTCAGCCTGGAAGAACCATCGACCAGAATTTTTCTAATGTCATATGTGGACCCTGAGAGTGACCTATGGTTATTGTGGTGAAAAAATAATAATGTTTAGTCTATTCATAAAATAGGGAGACACCTTTATTCAAGAGTCTTTTGCTTTAAATGTAACGTGAGTAATGCTAGAATTGCCCAAATGCAATGTACTTTGCAATATATCCGTGTAGGTCAGTGTATATCCTCAGTTTAAATCAGTCTAAGACAGCAGTAATGTATGGTGTTGCATATTGCGGGTTTACCATGTACAGACTTAGCAAAAATGCAGACAAAACATATATGCAGTCTATTTGCTTCTGCTTCTCTTACCTTATGTTGCTGCAAAAAACAGAAATTATTTTTACTGACCATTATAGATCATAATAAATCCTAATAATCAATACTGACAAGTGTAAAAAGTATGTACAAAGGTAACTGCAGTGCAAAAGCTGTTTTTGGACACTGCAGACAGACCTAAGAGGTGCACGTTACCGCAATGCTTCTGATTTTCTGCTGAAACGTTTGAGCTGAGACATTCCGACAGTCAGCGATTGCACTTCAGGAGCAGGCAGCGGGTGAGGGCGTTGTGAGAATTGAGTATCCGCAGTTCCACATAGACGTGAACGCTGATATAAAATAATGAGCGAGCAGCTTTCAGGGCTTCCATCAAACACGCTGCGCCCTCAACATGGCTCTATAAAATCTCTGACACGCTCACTGTCTCCGTGCACTCATTCACACACGCGACATGCATTCAAACAAGTGGACATGGTGTACTGAGGGAACTCATCGCTGCAAGCACAGTAGCACTCACATGCACACATAATGTACTCGCATGAATGGACAAAACAAAGGAATTCTTAACATGCAAGCATGCACAACTGCATGTGTGTTTATGCACATACTGGCACACAATGTCAAATCACATGTATCTAAGGCAACTCCTGCCTGATCTTAGTGAAAAGCATCCAGATGTATTGAGTCAAACAGGCTTACAATTAACCTAATCTCTTAATATTAAAGAAAAAAAAAACATTTTTGATCACAGGGACAGGAAGCAAAATTGAACAAAGACCAAGGATAAAACAAGTGCTCTTTTCTACTTGACTGGAAAAGTGGAGTATTTGGTTTGTAAGACAGGCTCATAGACATCAGATTTGAGGTACATGCCATTATTATTACATTACCACATTTAGTTGACTTGACATTGCAACACAAGTTTTTCATCATTGCAAAATGTTTTCCACCTTGAAGATATTTGGACATGTAAAGCCAAAACACAACAAATCTAGTCTAATGCAGTTTTTCCAAAACGTTAATAAATCTGAGAAACATTCATACAACAAAGTGTGCATAATTTTGCAAATTACTGGTGTCCACCCCCTTCTATTCTCTAAGGACAAATAAACACTCACCTGAGGTTGAAACTTTGTGTCGCTCATAAATAGGATATTGAGCCATTCAGTCTAGCTGAGCACCAATCACAGCTGGCAGAGAGAGTAGACCACAAACTAGAACAGGCGAAGCAGGAGCCTTTTTTAGGTTGCTAGGAAACAAGTGCTATGGCTGAAGCTATTGAGGTGAATGTTCACAATCTCTGTTACTCTAGTGTGGAAATCTAAACCGCATCTTACATTTCTTGATACAATGCAATGAAAACAATAGCTACAAATGTAATCATAGTTCAACTAATTCCAGTTGACCATCAACGACAATGCAATCAACGATGCTTCACATCGCATGCCCGCTGGAAAAGAGGTTCAGCCAAACGGTCATCTGGATGACCAAAGGGTACTCCCCCACGCATAGCCATGTAATCTACATGCATGTACACTTTCTGATTGACAGGACGCTTTAACAGTCATCAGACATTCATAGAACTGTCGTCACATGCATAATTATGTTTAACCTCATTTTTTGGCTGACCGTGAGAGATTGTGTTATCAATAGGACAGGATGACTTTTACTGACATAGTCGCAATTAATTTTCCATATTCTGACCGTAATGGTGTTTCTGTGACATAATGGTGAACAGCTACAGCGACTCCAATACAAAGCAAAAAACGCAAGAAGCTGCAGCGCATTCTATGTTCCAAAGTGCGTCATTCAAAGCAGCCCAGGAGGTAGTTACATTTTGGGAGGAATGACTCACCATTTTTGCAGGTCCAGGAAGATCATTCGTCCTACAGCCTTGTTTTATGCATTCCATCCATTAGGATAACTTCAGTTTTGAGGGGGCTCTGCCCTGATAGCCATCATGGCTGGCGATAAGGTTCCAGGCCAACGAATGCTGGCAGTGGCTTCAACGTACGCCCTGAGTGCATGCATTGGGGTAACTCACATATCACAATGCTTTCTTCATTCTGATTTTTGAGGTGGATGCGCTCATCCAGTGCATGATCGATATGAGAAGGAGATTCACAGCATGATTTGGGTTAATATCAGGGTTCCAACACATGCCTCTTGACTAAATGGCTGGATGTGAAAGCCCCAGTGTGTTTACTAATTCAGCTGCCAAAGCAGTGCAGTTTTACTGGGAAATGACTGCCATAAGGCCACTGCGCTTCTCTGAGGAAGCAATGGACCAGAGCATGTAACCCACTGTCTGGTTGTCCACTTTGGTATGATGTGATGTTAGCGGTGAGACCTACATTAATATTGGATATAGATTCCTTAGCCTCCAGCAGGGACGGCAGGAATCACAATGTCCAGGCATTCTACTTATTCTGAATAACTGCATTATCATATAAAGTCAGTAATAGTTCTGGCCCTTGAGATCCAACATAAGCTGTGGGTCATCTGGATCTGAATTTTGTATACAGTTGGTTAGGAGGTCCTCCCGGGTTCAGATGAAACCACAACAATGTCAAAATATTTGAGCAGTGAAGGATGTGTTCTGCCTTGACAGTTTGACAGCCACTACACCTCAACGGGCCCCATCAAAGCTTGGCAAAATTAAAGGAATTGACAGAAATGTGCATCAAAAGCTGACCATGAATGAGCTTCTCGATCAAGTTATCTTGGAGTGGATGGCCTGTTAAGAAAAATCAAGAGTCATATTTATCCCAATCCTGCCAATTAGGCAGCAAATCTATTCCCTCTCCTCTGAGAGAAATGTCCACTCTCCAGAGAAAGGTGTCTGAGAGATAGAAAGTCTGCCACTTGATTGAGCAGACATGGCAAGTACTAGGCTGGATGCTCCCATCTGTTGTAAGGAAGACTTATCTGATCTTCAGTGTTTGTCTTTCAGTTCCATGTGCAAGGCCTTGAGTTCAACCACATCTCTGATAACTGTTCTCTCTTATCTGCTCTACAACCCTCTCGCTGTCATGTGTTGCCAGACTGCTCTCCACCCTGAAAGGGAAGCATCTGCGTGCAGAAATTCCCAACGAGACGGCTCCACTCCCAAGGGCTCAAATAGGCTCTTTTCCTACCCAGCCTCAGAATGATCAAGCGGCCCCAGCGCATGCTGATCCTTCATTTTCTGATGCCACCTGGGGCCCCACTGCAACTTTTTCAACTGCCTGCATACAGTACAAGGAGAGAAGACCAAATGGTAGCAGTGCTGATCGTGCAATCAAAGTGTAAAGTTTGCCCTTACCGAAGCGTAAGGACATTGATTATGACCACCGGCCACCGAGAGAAATGGCAGGAGTCAGCGACATTGCGGCAGTAGCACAGTGGCAACTGGTTAAATTACTATGTGAATAAGAAATACTTGCCTGTCAATGAATCAGCGAAGTACTGATCTTAGATGTGACAGTTCAAAAGTAATCAGTAATTAGCAGAAGCACTGATCTTATGTAGTTACGATTGTAGAGCTGTAACTGGTTTGTGGTCGAGGCGCTGACCCGAATTTGAGGCCTCTGTGAGCGCCTATTTCAGGCAGCAACACGGATGGGGCTGTAGCCGGTCCTCAGCAGAAGCATCGCCTCCAGATACAACTTTGATCTGTTCAGCAGTGGCCTGCCAATATTTACCTTGCAGAGAAATGTATTTCCCCTCCAACTATTGGTAGAAATGCCAACCTCTGACAAACGATAGCTGTGGAACACAGAAAACAGCAGTGAGTCACAAGCCACTAGCGAGAAAGCGAAAATGCCTGGTGGGAGGTGATTGGCTCTGTTTAATTAAAAACAGTCTACAATAACCATGCTGACTTGCAATATATCCGATATATTACGGCCTGTACTGAGGTAAGCACCAGTCTACCTGTCTGTATTTATACTGTGATGACATCAACACAGCACCACTGTAAAGAATACCTCCCCACCCCTGTGAGGCACCCCCGCCCCCCCCAAACAGGGCCCCACCTCCCGACAAAGCCAAACTGTACACACTCAAAGTTGCTTTCTTTGCAGATCCTGGAGGACAAAAATACCTACAGCTGTAAGTAGGTCACACGGCTACAAGTGAATCAGCTATCAGCATGATAAATGTTTGACCTGCTTACTGTTCTCTTTGTGCAAGAAGATAAAAAGGAACAGCTGTGTAGATGACGAGGGTATTAATGAGGAGCTGCCCTTTTGTCATCCATGGCTCAGGTGATTGTTAGCACTATCCCCTGGGCCTGCCATTATGCAAGATGGGGAAGTATCTAATGCGTTTGATGGTTAGCAATAGAATGAAGTAGAACAAGGCACAAATGTTAGTCCAAAAAGGTTCATACTGTCTGTAGTACCGAATTAGATTTAACTTTCTTATTTTCAGACAGAAAAGGTTTTATCCTACCTTAACATGTTTCTACGTATGTCTTCCGTCTTCTTCAGAAGAGTCACTGATGTTGTGAAGGACGTGTCTTATCAGCTGATGTTAATTTTGCTCTCTGAAGAAACATGGAGAAAAATAGTTCAGCAAAAAATACAGTAATTTCATAGTTACTGGGAGGATAGGTTTCCACAATTGATATGATCAATGGATAAAAGTTGCAGTAATTGAGGAATAACATCTATCCTTTTTCTTCATGAATGACTAAGATATTGACCACACAGCAGCTCTGAACAGGTGAATCTTGAATAAAAGGTCACTTTGCAGCATCCACCTTGAAATGGCCCACTTTCTATAAATAAAGCTCAGCGCATTCCTGGACATAATGTACTTGTGTTTTTTCGGGATGCAGACTCTAGGACTGGGGCCGCTCATTTTCTGTCATGGGTTGAAGGCCACTCACCCAGCTATGGTTGGTATCGTGCTGAAAAATAATCCAGCAAAACTGTGTGGCGTGGCCTTTACTTTCTGCAGGGTGGTAGACTTGTGTTCACGGCAATCTGTGTCAGTGATTGGTTTGTGCTAAACGTTTATAAAATGTATTTGCAATGAAACATGGCAAAGACGCTTAACAATGTCTCAGCATTGGCTCAAGTCTGAAGGCACATTAAATAGCTGAATGGGCTTGTACATTGTAAATAGCAAAGGAATACATAGATTAGATGGATGTTTGATTAAAAACTCAGCACATTCTTAGTGATGACGAGATCTGGGCTGCATGAAGGTGCTTTAAGTTGGAGACTGACTTGGAGTCCTGCACCACAGAACCTGCTTGTACTTTCTGGGTTCCGGTGCTTGAACTGTGGTCCTCTTTTCGAAATTTATTCATTGATCCAAACCGTACCTGGTGGTCAGACATCTTAAAATAATCCATGGTAAGTACCTGAGAATCACCCCAGTTTACCCAGCTTCCAAATCCAGCAAGTTCCATCTCAAACACATTTTTACTATTTTCTTCAACCAGCTGCCGGAGGTTTCGGAGATAAGGTGGCCAAGTACAAGATAATCATTGAGTTAAATGAAACACTTAATTGCACATTAGTCACTCAGGATTTGAGAAATCCTTGCATTTATTTTTACAACATCAGCCTCCACCCACATCCTATTAACACAGGCCCCAATGACAGTGAGCTGCCATTGGCTGAATTTGTACAGGCTCCACACACAGAGAGCTGAGAATGTCTACAGTCCAGCGAGCCCCACTCACAGTGAGTTTGAATATCCTGTACTTTTTTAGTAAACAGATGCTTCGCGGTAAACAATGCCTTCCCTCTTTCAAGCAGCAATGGCTCATACTTGCAGTGCTTCCATTACTGCCTGTGACCCCAACTATATTTTGAAAAATAAAAAATGCTGCAAGAAGCAGGTAGTCATAGCAACAACAGCCTAGTCTAGTCGGTGGCAGTGCGCATGTGCAAATGTAAGGGTGTGCATGCATGTGCATGTGTGTGTCTCTGTAAAGGCATTCTCAGTTGTCTTCATCCTTCTTGACTTCATCGCAAGATGGAGCATATTAATAAGACCAACAGTAATAACAAATCATACATAAATATGCTTTTCATTAATACAAAGTGATGCTGCGCTGAGAAGTGTAGATAGTCCAGTTCCACTGAGGTAATCAGCCGGTAAGAAGAGTAGGTAGGCAATAGAGGAAAATAAGGTTCTGTGATGTCATTATAATCATCATACATAAAGATAATAGACTGCTTTCATAGAGCCCTTTTCACACAAAATGGGGGAAACAGTAGGCTATTCTAAAAAATGTAGCGCTGATAGGGAGCACATGGAATCATTGATCCTTTGAAACAAGGGGATGAATCAGTGACAGGATGAAAGAGCCAGGTCTGCAGTCTTTTGCCAGTAAATCCACTGCCTTGTGTCACATGAGCCAGGATATGAGTCCTTCATCTTCTCAGTGGATGCACACAAAAAGGTTCACAAACCCTACCTCATGGACGAATTCTGTAGTTACCTGGATCAGTGTGGTTCCCTTTCTTATACATAGATATATTATTACTTTGCTTCCTATCGTGTTACATTTAAGTTACCATTATTGAGTAAAACCTTTATAAAGTGGATATCACAGACAGGGGAAGTGTTGGAGCTGTATATGTTTGATCATGTTTTTCTGTCACAATTTTATGCACTGGAACTATTCCATAATGCCTTGAATGTATTGCTCAAAGGGTAGAATTGGGTTCTAAATAATTCTGTGATATTTGTAAGGGCCTATAGGCCCTCTCAACTCATATCGGCTCTCTGAAACAACTGGCTGAGTTATTTTTGCTTTGTGTTAACTTGGAATTGGTAATCCAGGGTGATTTTAGGCTGGATTGATTAACAAATGTTTCTGATTATTTGAAAGGGGACCTATTTTGCAATATTTACAAGATTATGTTTTGATCTTGGACTATTTGAAAGGGGACCTATTTTGCAATATTTACAAGGTTATATTTTGATCTTGGACTCACCTAGAGTACTCCTGATTGTTCTAAGTCCAAAACAGGGTCCTTATTTAGCTAATACTGCCATCCTCAAAAACCCCCATTTGTATTTCATTGTAGTCTCTGCCTGAAATGCCTCATTGGCATTCTTCTGCTATGGCCATTACTCCCCATATGCCCACTTTCTTCTGATTGGCCAGCTCTGTGGAGGGCGGAGTGGGGTGGGAGAGGCTGCAGAACGCAGTTTTCCGAATCTGGCTTCTCAGAGTGAAACGTGAGACACGGCTGCCTGACATAGAATCGGAGGGGAAATTCCGAAATCTAAGGCTACTTAATTATAGATCTATTGAAATGAATTTGTTCTAATAAATAGGGGCGAAACCTACGTCTGGTCTAACTGCAGCCCAACTCGGCAGACACATACAGCACCTCTCTGGTTAGCTTCAACTGGAGTGGCTACAATCAGGTAACAATATGATGAAACTGTCACTTACTGATGAAACTGATGCTTACCGAAGTAACACAAACATACCAATCAGAATTGCTGCATAAAAGTTAACCAGGAGCATTTTTAATTAGCAGAGGACACAAACTAACATACAGTAGCAGATAAGCGGTCATGACTTTGAATGTAATCTGTCGCGCCAAAAATTTTTTTCGCGTCTGGTGTGAAAGCGGCTTGACTTTCCATAACGCGTGTATTCGCGTCTTTGCATTGACTTTTAATGTAACCTGTCTAGCAAAAAATTAGATTTGTGTCCGGTGTGAAACCTGCTACAGAGAGCTCGGTGATGTTATGAACATAATACAGGTTTTGCAGGTCATAAGTTCTGTTAGCGCGGAGAAGTTGCTTACGTGGAGCTAGCGAATCGATCACTTATACAGGAAAGAATTTCCTAATTAATCTCCGCCTTTTTCGGCTTTTTATTAGCCACAACAATTTCTAAGGGAGGATGAAATTATGTCAAGGTAGTGCAGAGAAATCATTTGTTATACCAGACAAGGTAGAGCTACTGCATTTTGCATTGCTTTCATGGTAGCACCAGAGAGCTTGCCCAGTGGCCCAGACATTTGTGAAGTATCTGGCTGATCCCGGTCATGGATAAGTGAAGCGATCACTAATTGTTGTGGCTACAATCGGGCATCGTAATGATGAAACTGCCACATTGATTCTTGTCAAAGTAACACAATCATACCGATCAGAATTACTGCATATAAGTTAACCAGGAGCATTTTTCATTAGCATGGCACTCAAACTAACATGCAATAGCTGGTCACCGAACATTCATAACAACCAGAGCCAAACCTTGCAATACAGGTTTTACAGACAGCAAGTTCCATTACCGTGGAAAATTGTACCAAACATCCAAATTACCAATGAGTATGAAAAGTTAGCTTCAAATGAGGTTAATGTTCACACACCTCCTGTAGAATTTCCCCTGATATTACTCTTGCTGCATTTATAATGGTCTATTTCACAAATTCCTTCCACTCAGTAAAGGTATTCTGAGTAGGATTTGTACATTGCTGCCTGCCAACACAACTTTCAAAGTTGGCCCCTCCTTTGTGGCTCAAGCACTCAAGAAATGTAAGCCTCCTTACTGTCCTTCTTGCAGTGGTCCAAACTGGATCATCCTGAACAAACCTTAGGTATCTTGAGCACATAAAATTGTTGCTAATTAGGACAAAAATATTCAGTACTTTGCTTCTGGACCAATGCTGTATTTGACAATGTTGCTAAGAAAGTTCTGCAATGTTATGAAAAATACCATTCCAATAGCAATGTTAGCAGGGGCGAAGCTAGAACCGCTAATTGGGGCGGCACAGACACGTCCCTTTATGACAATTACGATAGTCCTGGCTAGTTCTCAATTATTTTTCCTTATTGACGCGTTTTCCAATTATCGTAATAGGCAACTGAAGACACGATTTCTTATGCGATCTAACAGCGATGAAGTCATGGGGTAAATTCCGTAAAACTGAGAACTGGGGTGGACGTAACATCTGTTTTAAAGAATTATTGGTCCTGACCTGTTCGCTGTCATTTTCATGATTAACAAAATGTTCACTCCGAGAGCACTCCGCACTTAACAGGTGCTGCTTGTTCTCCCCGATTAGGTAAGACGACAATCATTCATCTGGAAACGTTTGCTTAATTTAAATCAACGTTATTCAAAATTACTCTCGGTATTGAATGGGAAAAAAGTGGCACTTGGCAGTGAAATAGGCTATAAAAAGCATGCGGCTCTATTTGACTTTGATTTAAATTATGCAAACGCGTCCAGATGAATGATTGTCGTCTTACCTAATCGGGGAGAACACCCCAATTCTCAGTTTTACGGAATTTACCCCATGACTTCATCGCTGTTAGATCGCATGAGAAACTGTGTCTTCAGTTGCCTATTACGATAATTGGAAAACGCGTCAATAAGGAAAAATAATAGAGAACTAGCAAGGACTATCCTAATTGTCATAAAGGGACGTGTCTGTGCCACCCCAATTCCAGCTTCGCCCCTGAATGTTTGTCTGCTAGCCTGTATAATTTGCTTGCTCCTTATAGGCACTTAGCCCTGAGCGTCTCACTACTCTGATTGCTGTGACCAGTGTTTGTTGGACAGAAAATGCTTCTAAGATCAATGCTATGATCAAATTCAGCATGAAATATATCGAGGATTATTTTCACAACATGTAAAGCTAGTTGCATCAGTTGGTTGTAGAACTTGGTGTGTACATACTCTGCTTGCATGTAAAGTTACGCAGCTAGCCACTATTTTTGGAATGCAACATTTCTTGTCAAGGAAAAACATATGCTTAAGCGTGCTAACTAAGCTAGCCAATGGCACTTAACTGTCCAACAGAAAAGTCAGTTCCACGTTGCTCTTAATCCCCATCGTCATCTTCAGTGTTTGCTGCCAAATGAGTCAAAGATGACCCCAGATTTACTCTCATTTCACTGTAGAATGAATTTTGTGCTTGGAATTTTGCCTCCTTTTTTCTGCACTACACAATTTTTGTAGCTTCTTCGGGGGAACTTTGGTGTCCTGTGTGCTCCCGTTGACTGGGGTCAATTCACCTACTGCTCAAATAAGAGGCAGGTGGCAGTCTCTCAGAGATACAGACCTCTAGTGTGCGATAAGTGATCCCTGCTGAAAAAAGTCAGTGAAAACATTAGGCATATTCTCTTGGTTTCTAGTGGTTTTGTAATGGGATCTGTGTGAGGTACTGTTCTGGAACCAAATGCAAGACCAGGAAGTTTCAGCAAAAGTGCGTTTTATTGAAGTTGGGGGGTAAACCCCCACAGGGCAGGAGGCAACGGCACAAAGCCCACAATCCAAAATCAGAATTCCAGGGATGTAATCCAAACTGTACACAGGGCAGCAAACACTAAACTCAGAGTCGGGCAAAGCAGGTACGGTACACAGGCAGAGAAGTATCAAAGAAAAAGCCAAAATCAGAACACGGGACGTTCCAGTCAGAAGTATAACACTAAGAGTACAAGGGATCAACAATCGCAGCACAGCAAAAACGTTCTGACAAGAGCTGTAAGTGAAATGACTGCTTAAATACATGTAGGGGAAGTCACATGCTATGATAGGGAACAGGTGAGTTGGATCAGACTAATTACAAAGGAATGAATATGACGAAGTTCCTGATTACAAGAAATTAGCAAAAGCCAAAATGCAGACAGGAATCACAGAGACAGCCTACTGACACACATGCAGCTCCTGTTAGGGAGTTCTACCATGCGCAGAGTGAGAGGCAGAACAGTGATTAGCCAGGTGCGGAGAATCTTCTGAAACACAGCAAAGTAAATTGAGTGAAGGCAAGGGGCGGAGACTAGAGCAGAGCGAGTGCTGAGAGCTTGTTAGTGAATTAGTAATGTGCAGCTATACAATCCCTAGTGCTTGTCAGTAAGTTAGTGCTATAAACTATGTTAGTCTTGGTATGTAAGCTTCACTAAAACAACTAACTGTTAGTATTGTTTGTAAAATAGAAAAGCAAGGTGAAGGAAGTAAACAAGATTGGAAGGAATGGTTGAAATCCCAAAAACCATGAAATCACCCGAAAGTGTGGCACACAATACTGGGGCAGTGAACGAGCAAATGGCAAAAGACAAGACAGGGGGAGACAAAGTGCAATGCATGGTAAGACACAAAACATGGACCGGAATATAACTGCAGGAGTGGAATATGGAAAACATACACAGACAAAGCAAAAACACACATGGTAAGGCATCAAAATCACAATACGAAATACAGAGCAGGGTCAGACAAGGCAGAATTCATAATCAAACATGGCAGTCAGGCAGAAACAAAAACATGGTCATCTGAACCATCCTCCCTTTTTTAACCAAAGAACAAAGCTTCAGTTCTTGCTCAATGCAGTAGGCATTCATCTCATTGGCTTAGTTATGAACAACTCAGAAATAACTGCACTTCCTCTGTGAGGATTCTAAAATTTAATTACCAGCTCTGAGGCTAGTTCAGCTAAATTTTGGAAAACTGAGAATTTTCCCACAAATAAAAACAAGCCTTCCATACTTCATATAAAAACAGATTACATTGTGCTGAAAAAAAGAGATCTAATTTTAATGAGCATTTTGCCTCAGCTGCCCGTCTATTTGAGAATGAGCATACAGGGCCTTCTCATTATAGCGATCACCATGTGTACCAGGAGGTTCATGCTCCTTAATTTACCCTACTTCACTTTTCTTCTGGTAGAGTTTGTTCAGAAAGTAAGATGCACGGTAGGTGCAAAGATATGAAAAACTATATCAAGTGGCCATAACATTTAAGTCATTCCAATAATGCAGTCACTTTGTGGCCACAAGTAAGACGTTCCCTCAATTTCATTAATTTGCTCGCACAATTTAGCTAACTTGTGGCCACAAGATATAAATCATTTGCTCAATTTAGTCAGCTCGTGGCCAGGAGACAAAAGCCATTCCCTCAATTTCATCAATTCTTTCCCACAATTTCAGTCACTCAAATTGATATGACAAGATTTATTTTGTGGCCATGAGACAGTTAAAGCATGGGAATGACATCTCGTGGGGACAAGATGGCTAAATTGTGGGAATAAGTTGTATCTTGTGGCCACGCAATAGCTAAATTGTAGAAATGAGTTTGATCCCGTGGCCACAAGTTAAGAAAATCAGGGGAACAAGTTAGCCACATAGTGAGAACAGCGAATTTCATGGCCACAAGATATTTTTTGTGTCATTGCACTTCCTTGGCTTCGTGGCAAAGATATAATGTAACAATTCTGCCAGTTTAAGTTTCTCAATCTGTGGAAAGTACAATGTAGTTTTTTTTTTTTTTCATTTATTGTCACTTCTTCAAATATAAATATCTTCAAAAAACATACGTAATTTCTCACTAATTCCAAACTGTAAGCAATAGTCTGTTTTTAGAGGATATACAAAAAACAGAAACCTACATATGCAAGTTCCTCTGGATAGGAGCATTAGATAATTGCTAAAATATGTAGGCCTGACTGTATGATGGGGATTGAATTATTAAATGAAACATAACCGCATTTTCAATTTGCTAATGAGATTATATTCTGGAATAAAAATCAATATCTCTGTACAATATTTACCGCAATGGATTGCCTTTGATATCAGTATGAGAAAAAGGTATGTTAAAACGGCCAAGAAAAGTAACTTGAATGAAATATTGTGCAGAAAAGACTTTTCTAATTGTCTGTATCATTGTGAAAATAGGACATCTGACGAAATGAATCATGGCACATTGCTCTCTGAAATTCTGGTGTGGTTCTGCGGTCATGTATCAAATTTCTTTAGCTGAGCAAATTACAGCAATGCCCACTGGTTTCCATGACAGTGGGTGTAATGAATAGATGGCCGAGACATGGAATTGAAATCTGCTGCTACATTCCTATCATGTTCTTGAGCTGGGCTGGCCAGGGGCTTTTTGAGTCAGGCATGAAATAATTGGAAAAAATCATGATGAATGTTCAGATGCACAACATCACAATAGAAACACAGGTTCAGGTCTCCAGCTAAATTATTTTTATAATTACTGTTGATGACTGTAGACTGCTGCTCTGGAGTTGTTGAAACAAGAATTTTGAGTGTCAGATGGAAAATCCCTAGTGAGCAAATCAACCATCAGAAGAATTCAGAAAGAACATTAAAATGATTCATTTTCACTGGCATTTTTTTCCCTCATATGTGAGCATAATGGTTGGACCTATTAGAAAAAGTATTGTAATTGCGCCCTTAGATACTAAATCTACCAACTGAACTAAGCTAATAATAATAAATGAGTCTGCTTGCCCAAGACAAGCCCACGCTGCAAACCGTGTTGAATCCAAACATCACTTAAATAGAAACTGTTTGGCAATGTGACGTTGGCAAAAAGCAGCACATTATGCTATAATTGAAATAAATTAAAGAACAGGTGAAAAACAAAGCTGTTGATATCTCTCCATCTGGAGGGGGTCAGAAAATCATTCCTAAAGCTCTGGGACTTCAGAGAACCACTGTGAGAGCCATTATAATCAAATGGAAAAAAACTTTGGGACAGTGGTGAACCTCCAGGCATGGCTGGACTGCCAAAATTCTTCCTAAAGCACATCATTGACTCCTCCAGGAGAGCGCAGAAGAACCCAGCCTAACTTCTAATGAACTGCTGGCCTCACTTGACTTCAACCCCATCCACATGTCTAAATGGGTATTTTCATGCCTCCATCAAAAAAAAAAACAAAACAATTTCTGATCACACAACCTTGTTAGACAAAATATCTGCATCCACACAAGTAGACAACAAATGCTCAGATCTAGCATAAACTTCTACATTGATGTAATTGAATACCAAAGAGAAACACAACACATGCAACAATGGGCTTGCATGAAATGAGCTGTCACACTATCATTTTCCAAAAGCTCTGTTTTACGTGTCCATACAAACACACATAAACTGGCTTTTTAAAAAAATTTTCACTTTTGAAGGGGTTTCAAAAACATCCATTTCTGTAACCTTAAACATTGTTCGAGTGTGGGCGAGAGGCCAAAATATTTTGTATATGTTTTCAAAAATATCCAAGCATGTGTGGACAGGGTCTCAATTAAGGCCAATGTTCACATTAATAAAGAGGCTGGGCCCAAAAGTAAAAGAAAAAAAAATTCCAAGAAGTCCAAGAATTTCTGTGTCCAATAATGTTATTTAGACAGAAAACTGTAAGGTTGATGATGCGGAATACGAAACACTGGCTTGACTGAATCCGACTAACTGCCTCACAAGTCCACAAGTTTTTATTTATCCAAAAGAACCTTCCAGAAGTTTCCACTGTCTACTTGATATCTGTGTTTTGCTTAAGAACCTTCCAGCATACATAATCACTTCTAGTCTTGTTTCAGCAGGGTCCAGTTGTAAATAGAACTTTCTGGAATTGTTGAGAAATATACAGATCCAGAAAACATACACTAGGCTATTCTATGTATATGGGTATACATATAACATCATTAGCAAGGGGGCAAATACTTTTTCACACTGCTGGAACTCACGTTATCATCATCATTATTATACGCATTATCGTCATTATTGTTGAAAAGTCGGAATGTTACTAATACTGATTCTGGATGATTTGGATAGAATCCAGAATTGGGCAGAAATGTGGCAAATGAAATTTAATGTAGCGAAATGTAAAGTTGTCCATGTAGGTAATGAAAACATTAGACCGGATTACTTCATGGGAGGTTTAAAACTGGAATGTCCTCCACACGAAAAAGATCTGGGAGTGATTGTTGAGCCAACCCTCACAGGCTCTAATCATTGTGCCGTAGCAGTTAAAAAAGCCAATCAGATGCTGGGATACATTGCCAAAAGTATTGAGTTCAAATCCACGGAGGTGATGCTTCTTTTGTACAACACATTTCTCATACCACATCTGGAGTATTGCGTACAGTTCTGGGGACCATACTATAAGAAAGATTTAGAGGCTCCAGAAAAAGATCAGAGAAGAGCCACTAAGCTAATTCCGGGTATAAAAGATGAAAGCTACGAGAAGAGGCGGAAGATTCTTAATCTCTTTAGTCTTAGGAAAAGGAGACTTAGGGGTGATCTGATTGAGGCGTTTAAATATGTTAAAGGGATTAACAAAGTGAATTATGTAGGATTCCTTCGACCAAGTGTTGTTAGTAGAACTTGGGATCATAAATGAAAGTTGACCAAAGGTAAATTTAGCTCTAATATTTGGAAATATTTGTTCACACAAAGACTAATTTCGATGTGGAATGGCCTGACCATATTTTTGAGGCAGAGACCTTGGGAGTTTTCAAGAACAGACCTTCAGGGACATGCTCAAGATGGCTGCCAGGAGTTTCCTCTGAGTATCTGGCCTCTTAGAATCTAACAAAAATCTACTGGATCCTTTCTGGTACTCTCAAATCTAGTTGTGAACTGACTCAAGTTGCTTTTTATTTGTACTTTGTCTCAACATTGTGGACGATATCTCATCTATTTGCTGAGCTTGTGGCTGTAGCCCAAGTTGATGGGCTTTTGGGCCTACTAGGCCTCTTACTAACAGTCCTGTCACCATCAACATTTTCAACTTTCATCAACTTCTGGTACATCCTGGTAAGATACATCATGCCTCCTAAAAATGCTAAAACATCCCCTGGTGAGGAGGATGCTGTGGTCACAATGACTGCACTCTCTCAGTTAATGGAGCAGCAAAGAGAGATCTATAAGGATATGTTACTGCAGCAGCAGGACAACTTCAAATGTTTCATTCAGCTGATCATGGATGGAACTAACAAAAGATTGGATGGCGTTATCAGAGACGTGCAGGAGCTGAAGACCAGCTTGGAATTTACACAAGCAAAGTTTGAAGAGAATAAGATGGGATGCTCTGAGATTGAGGCAAAGTTAAAGGCATTTGAGACAACCATAACTACTTCCAAGCAGGAATTGGATGCAATGTTCACCAAGCTGGACTACGTTGAAAACCAGAGCAGGAGAACAAACATTTTAATCGACGGCATTGCTGATGAGAAAGGAGAGAGTTGGAGTGACTCAGAGAAAAAGGTGAGACAAATCCTCTCTAAAGACTTGGGCTTGGATGGAACAAATATGGACATTGAGCGAGGCTTGGCCAGTACCAGGAGGGGGGAAGGCCAAGGAAAATTGTTATCAAACTTCTTCGCATTAAAGACAGAGAGCTGATTCTTTCTTCTGCTAAGAAATTAAAGGGCACTAAGATCTATATTAATGAAGATTTCTCTGAAGCTGTGCAACTGAGGAGGAAAGAGCTGTGGCCAAAGTTTAAAGCTGCCAGACAGAGAGGTGATAAAGCGAGCTTGAAGTATGATAAACTGATCATCACCCCCAGGGCTGGACAAAGTCAGTCACTGGCCTAATGAGCTTTAAAGTTCAATTTTATCTTTTTGTGAGTGTAGTATTTGCGCACATGCATGTGTGTCTGTGTACTGGACCAAACAATTTATGGTACAAGATGTTCAGATTATATATATTTTTATAATATCTGACTTATTTACCATCAACTAAGATGACCAGTATAAATAAACTACCTAAAGGTTTAATCCTTGCACATATTAATACATGTAGTCTGAGGAATAAAATTCATGACCTTTCTCTATTTTTGCAATTAAACAAAATAGACATACTCATGATTTCTGAAACCCATCTGGACAGCTTCATTGATAATTCAGATGTTGATATAGGGGGGTTTTCAATTTATAGACATGATAGAAACAGGTTTGGCGGTGGTGTGGCCATTTACATACGTGATCATTTTCCTGTGAAACTGAGACACGATTTAATGGTTGATGATTTTGAGGTGTTATGGTTACAGGTACAACTTCCATATTTAAAACCAATGGTTTGGATTGAGTATTTAAATGGTTTATGTAATATGCTGGACAAAGTGACTGAAGAAAATAAAGAGCTATACTGGCTGGGTGACCTAAATATTGACTGGCTATCTGATAATTGCCCTCTGAAGAATAAGCTTAAATTTATGACAGACACCTGTGGTTTATCTCAATTAATGTATCAACCCACAAGAATTTCCAGTAATAGTACAGGATCTTTGACATCAAAATGTATAGATCATATTTACACTAATAATCCTGACATGTGCTCAACACCTGTTTCTGTAACAGTTGGCTTCAGTGACCACAACTGCGTTGCTGTCTCCAGGAGAACAAAGCTACCTAGAGCCTGTCCTAAAATTATTATGAAAAGAACTTATAGGGCATTTAATGAGGAGACTTTTTTAAATGAACTGAATAATATTGAATGGGATTTGGTATGTGCCATTGACGATGTGGATACATCCCTTCATTTATTTATGGATCTTTTTATGAGAGTTGTCAACAGTCATGCCCCATTACGGAAATTTACAGTTTAAGCCAAAAGTGCTCCTTGGGTTGATACTGATTTAAAGAGCTTGATGGCTGAAAGGGATGAGGCTAAAAGGTTGCTGTTCTTTCTGGCTCTCTTGAAGACAGAAAACTTTATTGTACTTTAAGGAATCATGTGACCAAGTTGAACAGAGTGGAAAAGAAAAAATATTTTCGAAAGAGAATCTCCGAGAGTGGTACGGATAGTAAAAGAATGTGGAATGTACTCAACGAAATCATGGGGAAAAAATCTACCTGTGTTTCTTTTGTTTTTTAAATGAATGGAGTCTATTTGACTAAGCCAACACAGATCGCAAATTATTTCAATGATTATTTTGTTAATAAGGTTTCTAAACTTAGAGAGAAAATGGATTGTACCGTTGATTCCAGCTCTGATGAGCTGATAAAAAAATTTATAATGAAGGATAAACTGTGTAATTTTGAATTTCATCAAGTTAATGTTGTGCAGGTGGATATGATGCTGAGATCTTTGACTGTTGGTGGGTCTGCTGGTACAGACAACTTGGATAGTAGGCTGTTGAAATTATCAGCTGTACATATTTCTAAACCAATCTGTCACATATTCAACAGATGTCTGATTAGTGGTGTGAGTCCAAAACTTTGGAAGGAGGGCAAGATCATTCCTTTACCCAAAGATACAAAAACAACTTTCTGTGGTCCGAATAGTAGGCCTATTAGCATTTTGCCTATTCTGAGTAAATTATTGGAAAAGATTGTATTTAAGCAAGTGCAAGATTACTTTTCTCACAATGATTTAACTACAATGTTCCAACATGCTTACAGGTCTGGTCATTCCACCTGCACTGCAATGACACAAATGTCAGATAGCTGGTTAACATCAATTGATGACTCAATGCTTGTGGGTACAATATTACTTGACTTCAGTGCTGCCTTCGATGTGATCGACCATGACATTTTGATTTCCAAACTTATTAGTTATGGTTTTACTTCCTCTGCAATTAAGTGGTTTATGAGATACCTGTCTGAGAGGTCGCAAAGAGTTTATTTTAATGGTGCATTATCTTGTAGCAAATCCCTGGACTGCGGAGTCCCCCAAGGAAGCTGCCTCGGACCTCTTTTATTTTCAATTTTTACTAATGATATGCCATACGTACTCAGTAAGGCTACATTGACTATGTTTGCTGATGATTCTACTATTTATTATGCAGCCCCTACATGCTCAGAGCTTAATCAGGTTCTGTCTTGTGAGATCAGCAAATTATATAACTGGATTAAAACAAATAAACTTATTCTAAATATATCAAAAACATTGAGTATAATATTTGGTTCTAAGTATAGATTATCAGATAATCCTAAAATGAATATACAAATAAATGGTCAAACTTTACAGCAAGTAAAAAAGGTAAATCTTCTGGGACTTTGGCTTGATTGCACACTGTCATGGTCTGATCACATCGACAAAGTTGTTGCCAAATTGGGTAGAGCTGTTGCCATAACGCGTAAATGTGCACCATTTCTCAATTCTCAGTTGTTTAGTCCTGTTGTTTGTACATTGGTTTTATGTCATTTAGATTACTGTGCAGTTGTATGGTCTGCTGCATCAAACTGTCTGCTAAGGAAATTACAAGTGGCTCAAAATAAGGCTGCAAGACTGGTTCTTGGTTGTTCTTCAAGAACTAGTGTTGCAGAAATGCATGAACGTCTTGCTTGGCTGATGGTCGTGGATAGACTATCTGCTAATTTATTAATATACTTTCATAGAATTATTAACACTCAGACTCCTAAATTTCTTCACGATAATATAATTTACTGCTCAAATACGCATTCACATTACACTAGAGGGGCAAATAGTGGACAGATTACTCTACCCCTACCTAGGTCTGACTCTATGAAGAGGACTGTATTCTACAGGTCAACTGTCTTTTGGAACAATCTTCCAGTGGTGGTTCCTGAAATTAAGGGAAAAATTGGTTTTAAAAAGAGATTAAGAATGTATATGTTCTCATAAAAGCATCTTGATTATTTTATTGAGTGAGGTTTGTCATGTGATACAAGAAGGGTGTGTTGCTTTTCCTTGTTTTAGTGTTTATATTTTAATAAGTATTTTCAGTGTTTTTTCTCTTTTAACCGAGATTGTGAGCAATTGACATTGTAATTATTGTGTTTTGTATGTATTGTCTGGACCCCAGGAAGACTAGCTGTCGTCTTGGCGTCAGCTAATGGGGATCCTTTTAAATAAACAAACAAATAAACAAATACACTTGACTTAAAGTCATTGAGCATCTGAAGTGATATATTCACAATAGTATTAAAAAACTGGCGAGCCTAGTTGGGCTGAACGGCCTGTTCTCGCCATTCATTTATGTTATGTCATGTTAAGTGTGAATAATTTGGCACGTGTATATGCAAATTGTAGCATTTCTTTCACTCTTGCAATGTTGTGTCATCATTATATTTGAGGCAGCTGTCTTTGGCCCAAGCGCCAACAGGAGACTTGACTCTCTGATAATGAGCAGGGTTTTCTTTACATTCATGAAGAATTTGCCTTTTCTATATGAGAAACTTATGTCAATTTTGCATTTCTGTTTACCATACTGCAACCTACTGTATGTGTGAAATTGCTCTATTCCAGGTAAAATTTGCAACTACATCGTGTTGATTAAACATAAGATGTTTTATCATGATTGGACATTCCAGTCATGAGTAATGCTTGATAATGTAAACTGAGGCCCCGCCCTAAAAAAAATGTCATGGTTTGCTACATTCACAAGGTTTTACATATCGACGAGAACAGAAATAGCAAGTATTAGGGAGGTCGTAGCAGGTTTTGAGCCACATTTGGGGGCGAAAAAATTGGAGGAAGAGTTAAAATAAAAAACACGTCTTAAAATAAAAGATAAAATTCAAAATTGTGGTAAATCTAATGACATCATGTTGGACTCAGTAGTCTAAAGAATCCAAGGGATGTAATGTTTTTGAATTTCCAACTCAAAGTTCAGATGCTATGACCAAACATGTAATTGGAAATTTGGCCTGATGGTGTTGCTAGCTAGATAGTCATGGGGTCACCAAATTTGCTGTCAAGTTGAAAAATTTCGGCCTCTATCTTACACCCAGGGCCTCGTGGCACAAAGCCTGACGCAAGTGTCTTTGCTGGTTTATGTACTGGCGAAGTTGTCGTTATCCCATCCAGCGCCCAGATTGCATTAATAGCAAATGTAACTGCACCATACTGAATACCCATGGGCATGTTAGTCTTAAAATGAGGTGTGGTCATTATTATTTACAGTTTGGCTGACAAAAGAATTTATCCTGAAATGCAACGCTTTTAAATGGCAGTAAAAGCAATGCATTGCATTGTCATCATTGCCTATAATTAATCCAAATTCCTCCCATATATCTGACTCAACCTTCAATCGTCAGTCAAACGGAAGCTTGTTCTTTTCACTCCTGTTGGATATTATTCAAGGGGTTGCAGTACATAATCAAAATAACATATTTCATTTTTTCTCACTGGCTGTTTTTCTCGCTCATTTTAATTTCTCTTGATTGTTCCCCACCAGTGAGTAATTGCTTGGATCTGACATTACTGATGGACGCCATGGTTTTCAGCTCAAAGTCCTCTAGGAGGGCTGCTTGCATGTATCCTCTCTCATTGGGAAGACTTTTGAGATGGCCTACAAGATGTATCCGGAACAACGTCAGGTTAAAGGGAAGATCGAGGAGCGAGGGAATATCAAATAAGAGAATTAAGATGTTCCCATAGCCTTCTATCACAGCACCAAATCATTGAAAAGCTGTAATATTGGTTCTATGGTTCAAGCACATTTAGTGCTTCGCCTCTAAAAGTAAGAACATCAGAAGTGAATCTGACCAGAAAGGCAGGCACAGGGCATCTATTGCTGTTATTCTGTACATTGGAATCACATATTTTTAGAATTTATATTAATGGCAGGCATTGTTGTGTCGTGGGACAGAGTTGTGGTGTTAAGAAATGCAATCGGGGAGAGCGAAATCCCGCCTCAGAATGTGCAAACAACTGAGACACGGGTAGCGCTAGGTGTAAATCACCTCTCTGTCCAGTCAAATCTGGATTTATTTTTTTCATTGAAGGAGCAAAATGGGTGAGGTTGCATCTCAGGAAAAAGTCAATATTGGTCTGCAGGAAAAGAAAAAAACAGCTCTTGAATTTCACTTGAATCTCACATATCTTCGCTCCGGCTTAAGTTGATTTACAGAGTATGTGTACAGATGTTTTACAATTGCAGAGAAAAATACTGAAATGTACAGAATTTGTTGACCTGATTTAATGATAGAAATATAGAACATCACAACTATTTTTAATTTCCCTGTTTATGACACAAAATTGATACTTGAACAAAAATATTTTTACATGCCTATCCCTTCATTTATGAGGAAACTGTTAAGGTGGAATTCATTTCTAGATGCAAGATCCAAATAATGGTGGAATATTAAAATTCTGCTCTGTTTGGAATGAACTTAACAGAGTATGGATGTTTCCGAGTACTGAGTGTATAGTGCATGTTTGTAATTCTGCAGCAACAGGTACAATTTCTCTGTAATACCTGTTTTTGTGCTATTTTTCCACAACAATGATCTATTAATAACTTCCTTTGAGGCCCTTTTTCAGACGGTCATCAGTGGTATACATAGTACACAGGAAAACAACCTCATGCCTCATTTTAAATAGACAGAGTAGGAAATGGCACTGACTAACATGGAGTACTCCTTAAGTAGATTAGCATGTGAATGTGTTGCGAACATTTTGTCCAATCTCAAGTGTAGTATGACTGTAGTATGATTTGTGCCGTAGTGACAAAGTCCATTGGCTATATGCAACATACTATTCACCAGAAACAAATCATCGTGAATAAAGAATTTAGAAAATCATTTAAGGACACAGAGATTGATTTGATTGCTTGGTGTTTAGACTCACTGTCTCAAAACTTACAAAAATCACTGAAGGCTCCTTGCATTGGAAAATAATAGTCAGCAGAGACATCTGTATCTTCACAAAAATTTCCTGATTGACATCCATGACAGAGCAACGATGTCTCCAGCTGATGGAACATGGTCATTATTAAGCATATCAACGCTGGTCCAAATCACGATGAGAAACCAATACTCTGAAACAGGCTCGTGGAAGAGGCTCCAAGGCCATTATGGAAAGTAGCCAGATCCTGCACACAGCGTGAGGCGAGGAAGAGGGTCCATCGCTGCTGGAGGAAGCGGAACGTTGAACACACAATCCCTGGAATATGTGTATCCTGGAGCCCCTATCCTTCCTCCCCTCTGCTGCAGCCCTGTTTAAAAATAAACCGCAGCTATTTTAGATGAAGGGAGCTAGGCCACAAACTGGTTTGTCTTATAAACACAATGCACCCCCATGGTGTGGCACAGGCACGATCAGGTGAATCCAGTTGCCTTTCTGAAATAGAATGTTCCTGGAGTTTGATATAATTTCTTTCAATTCTGGTTTGTGGGTCATATACACAGGTGCACATGCGCACACAAATACACACAAGCCTGTACTTCATGACTTAGCCTGTGCTTCTGCGTGCTCTGAGACTCAGCTTGTGCATGTGCCTGCTCCAGGACTCAGCCTGTGCAAGCGTGTGCTCCAGGACTGAGCTTGTGCATGTGTGTGTTTCAGGACTCATCCAATGCATGTGTGTGCTAAGGACTGAGCTTGTGCATGTGCGTGCTCCAGGACTCAGCCGGTGCTTTTGTGTGCCCCAGAACTCAGCCTGTGAATGTGTGTGCTTCAAGACTCAGTGTGCTTGTGTCTGCTTCAGGACCCTGCCTGTGCATGTGTGTGTTCTGGGGTTGAGCCTGTGGTAGTGGTGAACGCTGTCACTGACCCTCGCAGGGGTGCACAACACACTGTTTGTGTTGAGACTCAAAGGGATTTGATGTCCACTCAGCCTTCAAGCCTGAGACAAATTCAGTCTGAGGTCTTCTGATCATCTTAGTGCCTATGCTGAAGAGTGTTGGCTGCTCTGGAGAACTGTTCGTGTGATGTATGACCCTTATGCCGTTCCAAAATGAGGAAGAAAGGCAAGTTGATTGCTGCTGATGAGGCACAGTTTGGCACGAATATGAATCTGATTGAATAAATAAAAGATTACAAGTAATGCTGCATTCAGGACCTTCAGTCTGTCAACTATGGGAATGCTTCACACTTTAGTAAGGACTCAGGACTCTGGAAACAGGACTCACATTGGTCATATTAATGACACCCTGTTTATCACGGCTCATTTTTGTGCCTTTGTTTCTGTACTGGAACCACTGGAAGGAGAACAGGCTGGTAATGACGGCAGATGACACACATTTTCAGAGGCGATATCTCCTATGTGATGTCCAGCTATAGCACACCCATCAAGGAGGTCCTGCCCTCTCCTGGTGCAATAGCAGAGGTACAGGTTGCCCGCAATTCAACTTGAGGAACAAAGGTGGTGCATAATTGTCTGTGAAGGGAAATCCTTCATAGTAGGAAGTCAGTCAGTGGGGATAACAGTGTTCTCTATATTTCGGCAAAACATTTATGCCATTGTTGGCATAAATCTTCTGCCGAAATGTAGAATACCAAAATAAAAGCATTGTCTTTCTTTGAAGTTACTCTTCTGCTTTTAAGGCTACTCAGTGGATGTATTGATAAATGCATATTCAGTTGGATTCAGATCCAGTATTTACTCTGGCTACAAATCCAAAATAACAAAAAAGTGTCTCTGTACAATATACTTTTTTAATGCTCACAGTCTATCAAGTGCTGCTACGAAGCGCACGTGACCACTTTTAAGGCACAAAATGACACATTGGAATAAGGGGACACTCACAGTGCGCCAGTTTGGTGACATTTGGTTTGCGCGGCCACACCAAGGATGTTTTATATTTCAGGTGCATGGGCCACACTGATTTCCTAAAAAAACAACGAGAACATTGGTAGAGATTATCACAGAGGACGGAGGCACCCTCTAGCGCTCATACAAATTATTACGCATGCCTCCTTAATCCGACTACATCTCCCAGCATGCTCGACATTTATTGTTTTCTTCCTAGTTTTAGTCGGTTCCCGCGCGCTTTTCGGAGCGTGACACTCTCAATGTATGCATATGCTTGAAGAGTGGTCAGTTTGATGCTCCTTTTTCATTGAATGACTATATTTTGGTGTTGGCTTTCTTGCGATCTAATTTATTGTTTCAAATACCTCGAAAACATTTTGAGCTGGTTGGTTGAATTTCGGACATTGCGTTAGAGATGCCTGCAAGCGATTACGACCCTGCGAGTTTGCCAGACCTTCTACCCCTGTATTACCGACGGCTCTTCCCTTTTGCACAGTACTACCGCTGGTTGAATTACGGCGGAGGTGAGTTGGAAATTTGCGGGACTGTTAACTTTTTTCTGGCCTACTCTTGTCGTATCTACGGTACGTTTTCCGCATCCATGAAACTACGTAACATCATGCCCATGTAGCAGTCTTCATTTGTTTGAGTTATTCAACGTTTCACAAAAACGCAACATGAAGCATCTAGATGCTATTCGTTACCTTGGCAGATCTGAGTAGTTCGTGTTCATATTAAAATAATATTGCTAAATCTCTCCAAGCACATGCAATTTGGACAAGGTTACTATACATTGGCCAGCAGTGTTCCAGCTTTGCATTAAGTTGGTTATTGTTCACTTTGGATGCACTTAAGTTAGTTACCTTTTTGACAACCTTAATAATCCTTTCAAATAACCACACGTTCTCCGTTTCTGTAGTGGCGAAAAACTACTTCCAGAACCGCGAGTTCTCTTTCACCCTGAAGGATGACATTTATGTGCGGTATCAGTCGTTCAGCAGTCAGGGCGAACTGGAGAAGGAGATGCAGAAGATGAACCCGTACAAGATTGACATCGGCGCTGTCTACAGCCACAGGGTAAGTCTAGATTAGGTTTCACTCATTGCAGTGTTTACAGTGACCTCATCGGGTTGGAGTAAAATCTGTTCCCAGTACACTGAGATTTTGTACAGACATAAATATTTGTTCAATGCCAACCGGTGCTTGCATTTGTACCCCCAGCCCAATCAGCACAACACTGTGAAGTCTGGAACTTTCCAGGCCCTGGAGAAGGAACTGGTCTTTGACATTGACATGACTGATTATGACGATGTCAGATACTGCTGCAGGTAATGTATCTGATTAGTTTGTGCTGTGATGTGTGTCTGACATAATCAATCTCAGACGTTCCTGAAAAGATATTTTGCCAAGTTACTGACCAGGTGCATTGCTATTACTCACAGTTCTGCAGATATCTGCTCCAAGTGCTGGACTCTGATGACCATCGCCGTACGAATCCTGGACAGAGCCCTTCGGGGTAAGACTCTCTGTCCTGGTTGTTTGTGTCAAATGATATCTTGCCTGCAACTGCCATCCTTGAGCTGTTGTGTAGGAATACTGAGTTGCTGACTGCCATTGGTTAATGATGACAGAGCAATCAGGAAAACATCCTGCTATATGAAGAATTCTGTGATACTGGGGTGCACACAAATTTTCTCATGTACATGCATAAAAATTTTCCGCATGTATGTGTAGTAATTGCATGCATGACAAGCAGCTCATTTGATTCTTTACTGTAGGGCTACCCATAGTTTAAAGCTGGCTCTCCAAAATAAATGCATCAGATACCAAACTGAATAAAATTGAGTATTAGGAACCTGTCCAAATTCCCCTTGCAAGTGGCATACTTGTCTTTTCATCAGGTATTTTTACACTTTGTAATGGTGTCTATAGCTCATACTTAAATTTCTTGGACAATCTGCTTGAGAAATAAGTTCATTGAAATCTGGGACCTCTAGTAACATATGCTGTATGTTGTGTCTTTGGAATGATGTTTATTGGTTGCAGAGGACTTTGGGTTCCGGCACTGTTTGTGGGTGTATTCAGGGAGGAGAGGAGTACATTGCTGGGTTTGTGATGAATCTGCCAGGAAGCTTCCTGTAGCAGCCCGCTCGGCTGTGTGCGAATATCTCAGCCTCGTCAAGGTGAGGCTTCATAAACGGAGGCTCAGTCTTCCACTTGGGGTCACCAGCTCATGCCTAGTCAAACTGCCTAATATATTTGTCATTTCTACTACCCGCGCTACCTTTAAGGTAGCTGGAGTCTAGCTCCTCTGTTTTGCCTGTCTATATATCATCTATTTGGAGAATTTAAAATTACCCAGAAGCGTTTGGGTATCGCGTCTGGAAAATGAGGCTATGCGCGAGGTCACAACCCATTTCCATGTTAGTCAGGGGTACCCCACATGTACGCCTGCGTCTTGGCGTCTAGTTCATTTATGTTAAACCTGATTGGTCAACCAAATTGTAGCTGATTCATGTCCCTGGAAATTTCCCATTTTTCCTAGTAAATTTGGTCAGGACACGAAAAATGTACAAAGCATGATCTAGTTTTGTATTCTGGAAACGATGAGACATGAAGGACAGAAATGTGAATCAAACCCAAGGAGACCTTGTCTTTGCCATAAAGTTTCTTCTGAGAAATTGTCCTCAGGCCATCAGTGCAGTTTTTCCTGGTTCGAAATGCGGCTGCGCATGAAGGCAACTGTGATTGGTCCGGCTCTGCAGTTAGCCCGCTTGCGATATCTCCCTGCAGTTACTTTTGGCCCATTCAGTACTGAATACAGTGGGGCAAATCAGTTAACCATTGGATGTATGTGCCATTTCTATGACTTAAAATATAATGGTATTTATTTCAATTGTCAGACTAGACCTGTCAGGAATTGATACAATTCTGGCGGGCCAATCGCATCCCACTGACAAATACTGGTGGGACATATGTGTCCTGTTGGTACTGAGAAGGTTATTGAAGTTCAGTGAATCTTCAAAAGTTCTGTAATCACAGTGTTGCACATTGCGCTCTCATTCTTTTAGTCAAGTATATCTCAGTATAGAAGCTCTGGAATTGGCAAAACGTCACGAGTCTGTTGCGTGTTGTTCCAGGGCGGGGAAGAAACAGTGAAGAAAGTTCAGCTCTCTGACCCCATCCACCCGTCTGTGAAGTAAGATTCTGCTCACCGATGACATATATACTAGTGATTCTCCCCTCCATTGAGACAGCAGTATTGGAGTACTCATTGAATTTGTGGCAGTGCATCTCAACATCTTAATATAATTTTAAGCAGTGTAGGCATGGATCTTCAGGCTTAGAATAATTTTTTTTATACAGGTGACAATTGGATCAAAGCTGATTGAAAGCCTTTTACTTGCAAAACATTGTTTCCTCCACACTAGTCCATAATCAAGATCTACATTTTTTTTTAATGTCTGCAGTATTCAGTTGCCCTTGTGCAACCTCAGACATTCACTGCTGCGGAAGAAATGACTCAGGAGAAACCCTTTAAATACTGCCGCATGGCATTAGTTCAAACACATTTCATGTGAGAAAAGCTGAGGGATGATGGTAAATGTTGTTTTAAGAGGTTCTGTGCTGACTGATGTTTTGAGTGCTCCAGCAGGCGTGTAATAGAGCTGGTGGTATTGCAGCCTTTTTCCGTACGTCTGCAGCCACCCAATTCCTGCAGCTAGACTTGCATGGATATTGGCACAGGCACATTATAGCATAAAAGCCATGTAGCTTCAGGTCTGTGTTGGAGCACTGCAGTGTAGCATCATTGTTCCTTTGGATGAATGTGCTGCTGTGTTCGAGGATGAGAGGGTGTGTTGCATCTTGCTGCAGAGAGTCACTGACGGTGGTGGAGCACTACTTCACTCAGTACGCCGTGGTGGGGCAGGATATCCTGGGAACCAAGGAGTCTGCCGACAAAGTCCTGGCTCTCCTACCTGATGATATCCTTCTTCACACTGAGCCCTGTCAGATTCCTTTTCTCACCCACAGTCTGTCTTCAAACCTGCCTTTAAGAGGGGCTGTTTGCATTGCTTGAATAATACAAGTGCATCTGTGCCCTGACACCAAACTCCGATGTAAGCTCCTCTCTTATTAGTCCCCTACTGGAAACGGAGGGGACTATAGGATTGCACTTTGTCCGTCCGTCTGCATTCGTGTCCGCTCCATAACTTCAATACTGTATGACCTAGGAACATCAAAGTTGGTGTGTGGATGCATCTTGGGGAGAGGGTGTGTCATGTACCCGATTCAGGTCACTTTGACCTACTTTTTAGGAAATATAAAATGCATACACCGGTAGGGGACTAGTATTGCGCAGCAATACTACATTCGCCGATAGGCGGTGCACTTGTTGTAAGACGCATCCTTTTATCCGATGGGCATTAGTAAATCGCTGAAAACATTCTTTTCAGGATGCGATTGCTTATCCTGCTGTACTGTGTCCAAGGCTTTCAGAAGAATCAATTGGCTGCCATGATCTCTCAATGAAGACATATCTCAGGGGTGGATTGATGCTGAACTGTTGTTGAGTTGGAGGGTCAGTTCTAGAATCATCTGGTGTGGGTAGTTTTTGCGCCAAAAACCCTTAACTCAGCCAAACAGGTCAGAAAGGACCTAATCACATATTTCCAGTCCGAAAGGAACCCAACAAAACGCTGGGAAAGAGTGAAGACCTTGGTCAACCAAAAAAGGGTGAGCTCAGTTCAGAGCTTTGACACTTAAAACCCTGGAAAATCTTGTTTTTATGGCTAAAAGTCTAATAAAAATTATGTGAAATGGATAAATTTACCCATTTATGCCTGAATTTTCTTTTTTTAATTTTTTATGTTATTATACTTCAAAATACCTCTCTAATAGTCATTCAAACTGGACACTTATTCTTAACGGTCCTCATGTGAGGACGCTAGGCATAAATGGGTTAATCATTTTGATTCTTTGGTTTTGTTTTATAGTGATCGAAATACAAATGTATTTCTTGCTAACTTGCTAGCTTAGCAGTGCATAAATTGGCTAACTTTTAACTCCTCCGTTTCAGGCGTCATCTAAGAAGAGTGTTCATGCAGAGAAGGAGATTATGCTGCAGTACTGCTACCCACGGCTTGATGTAAATGTTAGCAAAGGGGTGAACCATCTTCTGAAGAGTCCCTTTAGCGTGCATCCAAAAACCGGTGAGAACTGTCGAAGCTGTGTGCAGCCTTCATGCTTTCCTGTGGAGTACTGAGGCCGAGCAGATGCCACAAGGCGCCATTAGCCACCCGGTCATGCACATTTATCTGGCAAAACTACTTCAGCTGACCAGCCAAGCCGCCCTTTATATGGTTTTGTCAATCTGAAACATAATTAGCCATAATGCCAGGGGACAGTTCTGAAGTTAAACAGCCGTGCATTTTGTATGAATTCGGTTTCCCCTTTCTCCTCAAACAGGGAGGATTTCAGTTCCCATTGACCTAAGAGAACTAGACACATTTGATCCCTTTGATGTTCCAACAATAAGGTGAGTCTTGGTGAAATTTGGTAAGAACTACTTATTTTTGTGCAAAAGCCTACATGTGCACACCTGAAGAAATTACCTTCCAGTGTAAGCCTTAAATTGTATACATGGCCAACTGTAATCCGCTGTTATGATGGGCTGGCGTGATGGAAGACCAGAGCTGGTTAAATTGCGTGCTCCGGTCCTGCACAGCTGTACTGTGACAGAGTGTTGAGTTGGGATTTCTTCTTCCCTTCAGCCTGATCTGTGAGGAACTGAACCAGCCCAGAGCTGGGGAAGAGCGGGACGAGGGCAAAGAGGGCGAACAGGAAGCGGGGGAGAAACGAAAAATTCGAGGTGATTGTCAGCTTTTCGGCTTCCCTCCTCCTTATTCATTGCGAGGCGCATAAATGGATATTGAGTTTGTTTAATAGTGCTCATTTCAAGTGCAGTTAGATATTTACGAAATGCTGGCTTTTGTCTCGCACTTGAAAACCACAAAAGCGACTCGCCTAGGTTATGTTTGGACTTCGGAAATACTTAAATTGCTGATATTAACATATCTTCGCACTATAGAATTACATTTTTAATCAAAATTTTATGAATAAACATTTGATCATTTAATTTTACTCATTATAAAATTTTATTCAATTATTCTTATGCGCCATCAGATTTAAGTAGATGTTATATTTATTAATGTATTTATGAAGTGCCCTTAAATATAAATTAGGCTATTTTCAAAACTTCGGTATTTCATAATGTTGCTTTTGCAGATGGTACATGAGAGGCATGATTGTGATGAGTGTTTCAGCAAGCAAGTACTTTAAACTGCGATAAAAAAGCTTGTGTCAAATGCCAAAAAACCAGGTTTAACCTTTGTCTTCCCACAGACTACAAACAGACTAGCCTCGCAAAGTACATAAAGGTGTTCGACAGTTTTTTGGATGGATTAGAACGCTCAAGAAAGGGGGAACTTTTACGAAAGAGTGGTGAGTTTGCTGCTGAATGTGCCTGAATTTGGAGTTTAGTATTGTTCAAATGTGGCGTCTCTTCCTATTGGAGATTAATGGGGTGGGAAGGAAAGAACTGCAGTCTCCTGTTGGGCATTCCAGCTGATACAGAGGCATTACTAAGAACATAATCGTATGGGTCTGTAGCACTTTGCATGGATACCACAGTTCAATTAATATGCATCCATTCAACCACCCAGTGGCAAGACTTTATGACATTTCAGTCTATTCTGCAAGAATTCCTGAAAGTCGCTTGAAGGAGTATAATCACTGCAGAAACGGAATGTTTCACCCAGGAACCCTCATAACCATAGCCTTTAATATAATGGCCAGATGAACTTTTGCTCCCTACTAGCTAATGAAGTGGAAAAAATCTGCATATTCTCTCTATACAGATCTCCAGAAAGACTTTTGAGATGGCGGAGGTTGCCATGTGGTGGAGGATGGCTGGTCCCTGGGCCATAGCTCTGTCTGCTCCTCTGAGGAATACTCAAATGTCCAGCAGCTATAAACATCAAAACAGAAAAGAAAATTTTTATCTGGAACTGAAATGCATTAACTACAATAACATGTGATGGTGCACCCTGATGTTTCAGTGTGTGCTTTAAATGGACTGTGCATTTGTGCCTGTTATGCTGGGACATGTGGCCAACAAGGAGAAGCAAACCTGTTTGGGCAGTCGCCTTGTATTTCTTTAAATATACATGTACAGTTTGCATTGTTGCAATCCTCAAACTTTGAATTTTTTTTCCGTTTGTAATAAAACTTGATTGGTGCGCAGACAAGTCTGTTTTTATATTTGGGGATGGTAAAGCCTGGTCAATACTGGACTTCAGGTGGGAATCCGGGCCAGATGACTGGTTGTACGAGTTTTGGTTTGTTGGTTGCATTTTACCTACCTGCAAACATGGGAAATAAAAATTCAATGATTTTTAACTGGGTTTTGCCTTTTTTTAACAACTGCTGCTGGCTGTACTACTAAGCAAGCGCAACATTAGCCAGGCTTTCTCTGAGCAAGCTGGCTTGACAAACCCTAAACTTGCAATCCCTCATGCTATACGTTACAATGGCAGGTAAAAAGAGAGTCACCATCCTGACATTGGAAAAGCTAGCTTTTGGCTCAATATCGCGCTAACCCATTCGTCTCGTTTCATAGAACACTCCTCTGGGGGGCCTTCAACAATGAGCAACTTGTATGATCAAAATGCTTATTTTTCACCATGCCTGGGGTAGTCAGCATGCAGTGTTCCAGTACATCTAACCATGCCTGCAGCTGTGAGGATTTTAAGTATACTATAGTATGCACACTACTTGTGACAAAAAAGGTTTTCTGAAATGAGTAGCTGTGGGATGATGCTGGTTTCGCGCTGAAGAAGGATTTGCCTCGGTTGAGAGCGGATGGTGTTGCTCGGCTTTGAAATTTTAAGGGGTAGAAGGGGTGGGACATCATCCCGCAAGCTTCGAGAAATTCCGCCGGCGAGTGACGTCATCACGCGAACGCGAGGAAAACCCACTCCAGTCGCCAGTGACGCGGTCCGTCGTTGGGTGGCGTTTCGTTTTCGTTTACTACGCGCGCGTTCGGCCCATTGAAATAAAAGGTTCAGCTGGACAGCTGACGTCGGACGGCATTGATATTAGCGAACAACTGAAAGATCAACAACAAAATGTAAGTCGTTTCCGTGACATTTCAGCAATTTCTGGGAGGGGACTGGCTTGGCACTATGAAGCCGCTTTCATATCGGACGCGAAACGAATTTTTCGCACGACAGATTACATTCAAAGTCAATGCAAAGACGCGAATACACGCGAAAAACGCGCGTATTCGCGTCTTTGCATTGACTTTGAATGTAACCTGTCGCGCAAAAAAATTCATTTCGCGTCCGGTGTGAAACCGCCTCAGCCGCCGAGGCAGGGAATGTGGCATGTGTACGTGCATGCGGCTGATCTGAATGGCCTACCTAGTAACGAGAAATTAGGCCTCACGACTCGATGACCGCTCCTAACTGCTGAGCGCACATTATCGCAACGGGCTCCGAAGACGGCGAGCGTGTGCGCAGTATTGCTGTTGGCTGCACGAATAAATAAAATAAAATGTGCAGGTTTGCGTTCTGCGAGTGTTTCCGTGCGTCTTTGTAACGGTATATACGCAGCCGACATAGAGCTTGCCAGCCGGGGTAATGTTAGCATTTTGCAGGTAGCTAGCTAGCTAGCTTCTGGACTCGTTGGGTTTATTCGGTTCCTTATTTCTGGGTGGCACTCTGCGACTCGGCTCTTTGACGATAGGTTACGAATACAGCGACCGCCAGTTAAATGTTAATGTTAAGCTGGTGCTGTTTTGCAGTCGGTTGTACCACGTGGTGTCGATGCGCAGCTCGAGCAGCGTTAGCCGCGGAACCCGTTAGCTCGCTAGCTGCGGAGCTGACGTATCCGTGCTGTGCGCGAGTTAGCTACACTTTGAACTGCTTTGCCAGACTTGCTCGTTGAAACTCAACTTTACATGGTAACTAGCTGGTCTGGTACCTGTAAAATCACCGGGGTAACTAGCTAATGACACTTGAATCGTCGCACCATATATTCTCATGGCTAGCTGTGTGCTAAACTTCAGAGCAGTTAATCCATGTGACCGTGACTGACTCTTTCTAGACTGTTCCCTGGGAGTGTTGTCTCTCGTGTGCTAGCTAGCTAGCTGCCAAGATGGCTAATTGACGTTTGCTAGCTCTCTCTCCCCTCCTAGCCCGTGGCTTGAAGTCCGTGTTGACTAACGCAAGCGAGCTGCGTCTGCGTTAAGCATCGCACCCGACGGCCTTTCTGGTCTCCCGTGTAAAGGACTGTAACGACTGACCCTGGAAAAGGCGTGTGGTCGCTTCGCAAGTCATGAGTGTCGCTTCCTAATCTTAACTGCAACGTGCTGCGCTAGCTTTGAATTTTAACGTCACATTTAAGAGTCAAATCTCTTTGTTTGCATAGCTTCTTACCAATTGAAAGCTAAGGCATATTTGCATCTACCTTAATATCTATAAAAGGCAATGAGATATTTGCATCTTGTGTCGTGGCTGCTGTTAAGAGATGACACGTTGTCTAGTTATTAGAATTCCAAATATATCTGTGTGTATATAATATATACACATGCATGCATGCATAACTTGCATACTTACACACACACACACTGAATATAGGTGAAATCAGGGTACAAGCTAGGTAGATGATAATTGTTCTTTTTTCTGTCGCATTAAGCAGAACACGTGCTTATTTTTAGTGATGATTCCCTTTGAGTTGCTAAATATTAGGGCAATATTTGGTTGCTTAATTATTATGCATAAGTATGCCACTGTACCTAACGTATGCAGGCTGTTTTTTATATTTGTTCACTTTTAGGAAGACAGTGGCTATTCGCCCCACAGCGGGGTGAGTAGAGGGAAATGCATCAGCTATCCTCCCCGCAGCGGGGCCGAAGCAATTCTGCTATTTGCACCCCGGCATGGCGGATAACAGAAGCACTTCTGCTATTTGCCCAGCAGCTGGGCCAATACGAGATTTTCATTTTATAATCCGCCCCACTCTTTGAAGTTTCGCACCGAAGCGCTCCGGGGCGAATAGCCTCTTCCTTTTTAAAAAAAAAAAAAAATAATCCATTCCGCAGATAAAATCACGTTATGGCCCGACTAGTTCACTTTCAATTGCAAGTAACCTTAGTGGTCAATTTAATTCTGTTTCAACCTTGTTCACTCTTTAGGATTAACATAACTTGAGACTAATGCATCTTATTATGGAGAGATTTTAATGAGTGGGTAACATGCATACTGTATTGATCATCCTTATCCTATGATTCCAGGCAGCCTGCATCTGCAAAGTGGTATGACAGAAGAGACTATGTCTTCATCGAGTTTTGTGTAGAAGATAGTAAAGATGTTCATGTTAATTTTGAACAGTCAAAGTTCGATTTTAGGTAAGTTGTGTGCTCACCATTGTCTTGTTCTGCATCTCTCTTTGTAACCATACCGTCCGTCCTTGACAATGTGACCCAATTTTGTGGTGGAGGTAGTTTTTTTTTTTTTTTTGCATGAGGCAGGCATGTGCTGCTGGGCTTTAATCATTACAGTGTATTCAGCCCATTTTGTGTGGGACGAGTCAACATTTATTTTAATCAGGAACTCATTTGAATTTCGAAAGCACCGAAAATTCAAGTTTTAAGTCGTAGTGTAGTGTTTCAGTGTCATTGTGTGAAATTACTCTATTGTTCCAGTAGGGGGAAACTGAAGACCAGGGATGCTCAGTGCTGTCTGAAAATGGCCTTTACACAGAGTTTTTTGCCTTAACTCAGAGCCAATACCTACTTTAGCATCTAGTGAAGGCCATTATTAGAAGTGTGTGAAGAACAGTGAGAAATTTGGTATCACTGTTGGGGGGTGGGGGGAGTCCTGATATTGTACCTGCATCTGTCGTTCTCACACAAGATTGGATGCCTGAGCTGGCAATGTGGCCAGGTTCTTTTTCACTGTTCTGCAAAGTTTATTGCCTCCACAATAATTACTGCATGAACTCAATAATAGCTTGACAAGAGTGAAAAGGCTAACAGGTAACTGGTAAAATTGGCCTGAACTGTAGCACTTGCCATGCTTACCAGGGTGATGATGGTTGCTTTCAAAGTTTAGTCTTCTTCTTTTCCCTTCTTGAAATGTGGTGAAATGGTTTTGTTTTGAACACATTCTTGTTCTCTGTCCAGTTGTCTTGGTGGGTCAGATAACCTCAAACATCAGAATGAAATAGACCTTTATGGTGGAATCAATTCAAAGGTAAGTATTTCTCTATTCTAAGGACAGTGAATCTTCTTCGCCCATGTCCAGCATTGCTTTTTTTTTTTCTTTTTTTTTAGGAAAGAAAAGCTTTGTGTAAAAGTGAGCTTGTTTCTTAATTCTCTTCTCAGGAGTCCAAACACAGGAGAACAGATAGATCTGTTCTGTGTTGCTTACGAAAAGCAGACCCTGGGAAGTCCTGGCCGCGGCTAACCAAAGAGAAGGCCAAGGTCAGTACTCTCCAGTTCTGACTACCTCAGGTGGAAAGTCATTTCTATCCTTTGCTCAGTGAATGGAGAATTTGATAAATTGCTTGTTCTGCTCTTAGAGGCTAAAACTCAGCCCAAGTTTGCGAAAGATTCAGTACTGGTTCTGGTCAGTTTTTTTTAGTTCCTGCAATGTTTTAATTTGCATCATCAGTCTTCAGCCATTTTTGGCCCCTCTGGCTGAGGTCTCAGATGGTGCAGTCAATGCTCAGGAAGCTCTGTGTTGTAAACTTCTGTTTTAATCGGTGTCTGTTTTATAGCCAAACTGGCTCAGTGTCGACTTCAACAACTGGAAGGACTGGGAGAATGACTCTGACGAAGAACTGTCCAATTTTGACCGTTTTTCAGAGGTACGGTGTTTAAAAGGGCCCACGCAGACAAACCATGAAAGGAGTCATGATGCACTAAGATGAGTTGTGGCTGATTATTGTACCCTGGACTAAGGCACACTGTGGATTTACATTTGTTCTGCTGGTGCCGTGTCGATAGTGGTCTTGCTAGTGAACTGCAAGTCACCATTGTCAACCAATTTATTCATAATTTGCATAGGCAGTCGCAGTGGCAAGGTGTTGACCTCATTGAATTTTGGTTGAATTCGGATGATAAAATTAAGGGTCTAAATGGCACACGTCAGTTTAAAATGGCCCATGTCTCACTGTCAAATTTGGGGTTTGGGTTTGTATTAATGACCAATGGGAGGTCACGTGTTGCCCATCAGTGTGTGACCATGGATTTGACCTTAAGTTCAGGATCAGATAGGAGAATGCCCTGCATCTTGCTCGTGGCATTTAGAGCTTAGGTTTGAATTCAAGATGGATATCGAGTCCTATATTGCACATCAGTGTGTGTCTTTGGATTTGACCTTTGACCTGGACTTCAAAAAGAAACTCCCTGTATGTCTATTATAGCACTTAGAGGCTGGGCTTATCTAACAGACTGATGGAAAGTCATGTATCGCACAGCTGTTTTTGACCTCAGATTTGACCTTTGACTTTGGGCTCACATCCACAGAAGATTGACTTGTCATTCTAAATGACTTAATTCTGGAAAAAAGCCGAGATGGATTCAGTTCACAGCCAGCCTGTTCAAAGAGGCTTATCAACTACCAGCTTCTTTAATTTCTTAACTAGTATTTTTTGAAGTATATGTAATTGCAGGATACATTACTGCATATAGCACTTAGGTTTGTTGCAGGCGCTGATAGGAATGCATATATTGTTAAATAGTTTGTAACCTTGGACTCGAGCTCAACCTTAAGATCAAGACAAAATGATCGTTCAGTATTGCTTCAGTGACCAGTTAATGAAAATGTTGGGGGATACACTTTAAACTGTCCAGTTCTTTCAATACATGTCTGAGAATGGGAGTACTGGTTGTGAGAATGTAATGGTGAGGTAGTGCTACCTGCAAATTCCGCTCATCTGTCCCTGTGGCTGGTTTCAGATGATGAACAATATGGGCGGGGCCGATGACTTGCCAGACGTGGATGGTGGTGATGTAAGAGTTTATTTTATTGTTGTACAGAGATGCGATTGTATTGTTGTATATGGATGCGATTGTCTGGCTCCAATAATATATATATATAATCTAATATGTGGGTGAAAAGATCCACATTACATACTGTAGTTATAAATATGCTCTTGAGCTTCATCAGTACACAGCTGTCTGGTGAATACTGACTGCATGCCAATCTCAGCTGAAGGCATGATTGTATGTAACCTTGATGATTCCACATTTCCTGACATTTTAATATTTAGTAGGGACTCTTATACAAAGCATTTGGCAGTGATTACATTTTGATACAACTCATTTTACCGTCAGTACTGTATACTTACTTAAACTATCCCGGGTTAGTGCCTTGCTAAAAGGGTGTAGTGGCCCTGAACTGTATCAGTGGTAGGGACTCAGAGCCTCGGGCAGGGAGTCAAGCCCACTTAGTCCAGTTCTCTTAGCTTTATTCAAAATTTTGTAGTTCAGTTTTCATATTACATGCGTGTTTTTGGATTTTGAGTGGTAACTTGAGTTGAACTGTTGGGCATGCTGAGGATAATGATTCATTGAACAAATTCCCAGATCATGTTGTTTAGAATGGCTTCATTAATTCCTCTTTCTCCCCATTCATTCTCAGGATTCTGCAGATAGTGACGACGAAAGTGAGTATTTTTTCCTACGGCATTAAGTGTTCGTAGGCCAGTGATAGTCGTACGCTTCATGTTTTTCCTTGTCTGTTAATTTTCAGAAATGCCAGATCTGGAGTGATGGAGATTAGGAAGCAGCTGTGAAGAACTTTGGCATAACCTAAGAAATCAGAAGAGGACAACAGATAGCATTTTTTGTTGTTGTACAAAAACCCCCCTTTGTGTCTTTCCAAGAGCAGTGTCCCCCTGAAACAGTCTGAAGAAGGCAGCTCTATGGGTTGATATTCATCCACTGTTCCACCTCACTGTTCCCATGGGCCGCCGCCCGCTTTGTGACTCCCCATCTCGCCCTCTCCTGGGTTTCCATCAAGTGGAGCGCAACCGCCACAGTGACTGATGACCATAGAAGTGCAAAATCTCATGACGAGTAATAAACAAAAAAAAGTTTTCCAACCCTTTTTAGGGGGTAGGTTCCGCGTTTCAGAAGTTTTGCATTACGCTTTGCTCATGAAACGATTGTGGTGAAGGATTTCAAGTCTCCTTAAGTTTAGATGCTGGTAGTTTTCATTTACTTTTCCTGGTGGTGATCTCGCTGAATTGAATTTTTGTCACATTTTCTGGCATATTAACAGTTGTAAATACTGTTTATAATTTGGACTGTAATTGTCCCAATCTTCTACTGGTCATAGTTGTCCAAATTCAGATAATCTGCTTATTGTCAATTCAAGGGTAATTTTCATTTTATGTTTATGAAATTCTTTCATTACCAACTACAAGCTTGTAATGGTTAACATGCATACTTTTATCACTGCGAAAGAGAGCAGGTGTACAGATATTAAAACAAATCTTCCATATGTGAGTAGGAGATGCTTGAATGTCTGTACTGAGTGTTTGAGGAGCCAACCCACTTTGTTGCCCAAACTTGTACATGCCTTTACCTGGACATGTGCACTTTGTAGCCTTTAAATATGCGCACTAAACCAATAAAGATTGGCTTTACGCCAGAAATATTCCTTTTTTCTTTCATACAAATGGAAATTGCCATTGATCTTGCAGAGCAACAAAAAAAAATGACTACGGTTGCACTGCTGTAATTGCTAGTTAACATCAGTCATGAATTTACTTGGAGGCTGCAGTGTGTGTCTGCTGTGTGTAAGGGTCTTGATTAAATTTGAAGCTTCTGTTGTGTTCCACAATTTTAATATACAAATAGGCCGTAAGTAAATGGATGACCAAATTGTATTTGCACTGTCAAAAATAAATGCAAGTGTGGGTAAAGTGAAAGCTATATTATGCACTATTCTTACTTTGTATGTCAACTTGTCAGCCGTTAACGGGCTGGACTTCAGTTTTGTTGAAATGCAGTGGGGAGCTTTTTTTATTGTCTAACATCTTTATAATAAACTTAAGACACCTTTGACAGCGTGCCTGCGGGTTAGTTCATTTTGTCTCTAAATAGGCAATCTCAGTGTTCCGCTTTCAGCAATTTTGGTGATATCCCAACTTAAAAGTGCTGCTCCACTCTAAACAAGTACTGTTCAATTTTATTTTGGTTTTATCCGGTATGTTCAATGAAATTTTTTGCAAACATTTTGACCTCATCCAGATTAAAAATGCCCTATGAATGTTGTTGCACTTATTGGTACGTGTTGACATTAATATACTTATGCTCATGAGCAAATGTCATTTGACAAATTTACACTTGCTGTACCATCTTGTAACTGTTATTGCGTGATTTACAGTGCTCATGAAATGGTAAATGTTCCATCCTAAAATTAGTCATCAACCTTGTTCATATCATTACTTGGTAGCAGTCTAGGGAGTTTTGCACCTGTTCTGATTGGAAATGTGGTTTCCAACTTTCAAAACAGGGTAACCTCAGAATAGTTGTAAATGTGCTGCATACTTTCCATTCATTTTCTTCATTTACTGATTGCCTGATTCTGAGCAATGGAGTTGTCTGAGGCTGAGAGAAATGGTAAGCATTTGTGTGTGGAGTACTCAGAGTCTGACTGCCACAGTGGTAACCTAGAGCTCAATGCTAGGAAGATGGCAATGATTGAGCAGTAGGAGAAGCCCCACCCCCATATGTAATATGATATCAGTAACACTACAGTTATCAATGTGGAGTCATTTGATTTCCTGGGAAGTTCAGTTGCCCTGGTGCTTTGGTGGGAAAGAAATAACCTGCCTCTTGAAGTCCTGCAGAGGTTTTACTGCATATGAATCCATCTTGGGTGAGTCTTTGATGGCGCTGATCTATCTTGCAATCAAATCCATCCTCGGCACAGAGGGATTATCATGACCATGGTCCCTGGGCGCACACTAAGGGCCCCTACCTACACACGCAAATACTACACTCACTGCGCGTGCCCTTCGAAAGCACTTAGTTTGGTTGCACAGAAGCACAAGGCAACCCACAACCTCACAGTATTACTCTGAAACTTTATTGGTAATTTTAAGATCTACGTTTTAAAATTGCTGCCATTTAATATCTGTTTCATTGTATGCATACTGTGCACAGCGCAATATAACCATTTCGGAGTCAAAAGACAATTTTAAATAAAACCACCACTGAAACCATTCCTTGGGTCCTTGATAATGGTGTACCTACCTACCATTACAGCAATCCGGCAATGTTTGCAGTGCGTTTGATCTTCATGGATAAGCTGATGTTCATTCTGGGAATTTAATGTATTCAATGTTAAAATCCATTTTTATGTAATTATCTGTTGGTTCAAGGCTCTCTCTCCTTGCAATGATTGCTGTTTCATAGTGCAGAAAATGGGGACCAATGAGTTATCCTTGCTCGTGAGAACCTGGTCATTGAATCAGATTACTGTTCTATTTCACTGCAAAGAAGTCCTATCATAGCGCTATACAACCTTACATTTTTGTCTCACCACTCGGCACGGTGGTACAGTGGTTAGCTCTGCCACCTCACAGCAAGAAGTTTGTGGATTTGAATCTGTACTGGGGCCTTCCTTTGTGTTGTTTGCCTGGGTACTCTGGTTTCCCCTACCCAAAAAAACATGCATCATGGGAACACTCCTACCAGTACCCCTGACCAAGGTACTGGTTTTAGAGTTGGTCCCTGGGCACAACTCTATGGCTGCCCACTGCTCTGAACTATAGGATGGGTTAAATGCAGAGGACAAATTACCTTAAGGGGTTCAATGAAGTATATCTTATCTCACGCCCAGTCAAATGTGATAACTAAAAGGTCATTTGCATGCATGTCATGAAATAGCACAATAGATGCATAATTCTTAAGCTGTCTGCGGTCAGTTTCATGAAGCAGGATTGCTGCGTTACAAGACCACTGAAATTTTTTTTTTTTTACTTCAATCCATGTTGCAGATCTGAGAAATCTCCAGTTTTTACTCGGAGAGGAGGTCATCCAGTTGAGTAATCCTGCTTTGGGGAACCCCCAGTTTATAAAGTGATTTGTGTAGGCCACAGAGGGCAACGAGGGCTGTATCTGTTCTGGCGTTTAATGACTTTATCACCATAACTAACCAAACTATTCAGGAAATCTTAAGTTTACCTGTCATTCTTGACAAAGTTATGACCAGCAAAAATGGTTCTTGTATCCCGAAACAAAATATTTTGCTGTGATATAATCGATGAATGAACTCAAATTTTCATTTAGTCTGCATAATTGGTGGAAACAAATACTTGCAAGCACACCGACCCTCCAGGAGTCACCCACCGTAAGGTTGAGTGCTTGCGACGTTACACACTAATGGGTCTGAATTAAGACTTCAATCTGGAACTGAATTTATGGCTGACAAGCAGGCTGCCTGCATTTGAAAATCATTTTGACCACACACTGTTGCCTGGTTGGGAATAAATACAAAACAACTGAGATATTTGTGCGTAACAAAATAACCACGACATGAAAGGTAAACATGATTGTTAGCAGTGTTGGGATAGTTACTCAAAAAAAGTAATACATTACAAATTGCAAGTTAGGTTTTAAAAAAGTAATCCCCTACTTTACTCAGTTACTCACTGCTGAAAGTAAATAGTTACATCACTAGTTACATTCCTTTCGGATTACCCAGCATCATCAATCTGCAGTTCACCGTAAGTTAATTAATTTACCATTTCATGTTAAAACCTGGCATATGCCCAGATCAGCAAAAATCATTATTCTTGTAAGGAGGACACACTCAAGATCTCTCTTTCATGCTCTTTAATACAGCAAAGCCAACAGCAAAGTTGTAAAAATCAGCCCAAACAGCACTTCACAGAAAAGTGAGTCAAGTACTGGGCAACAGTACTGGCAAAAATATGCATGAAAACAGACATCTGGTTGTTTTTCTGTGTTGGTCTCAATCGCCAATATACTTAAAAGGAAGAAGAAGAAGAAGAAATAGTTTGTCTGGCCTTCTGTCCTGCCGAAAGTTGAAGAATTTTAAGTAATGCAAGTAACTAGATAATTTATTTGTTAGTAACTGTAATCTGATTACTTAAGACTTAAGTTATCAAAGTAATGTGTTACATTACTGAGTTACTGATAAATGTAATCTGATTACAGTTATTAGTTCCTTAGTAATTAGTTAACCCCAACACTGATGGCTTGTAATAGGCGGATTTACCAAGGATGGTTTATATGTTACCCTTATTGGTCCATGGGATTTTCAGGCCCAAGTCCGGGAGGGGGATATTACAACGCTGGCTTTGTGATTAAATCTGACTTTAAGCTTAAGTAAAGCCTGGAAAAGCACTTTTTACAGTAGTCCTCCATGTTCCAGATTTGAAGTTTCCTGGTTTTATTAAGTGCTGAAGTCAGGCTTAATCACAAAGCCAGCTTTGTAGTATACCCCAGGAAACGATTGCGAAACACTCGGCACTAGGACCCCGGGAGCCACTTCGCTCGTTGCCACCATTCACTTCCTTGAGTCGTTTTCATTTCCATCATGGCTGCAATCAAACAAGCCAGCCATGTTCTCTAATAATGACAACTTAAGGTTAGCTAGCGAGCCTCTGTTTATTGTTTGTATCAAGCTACTGAAACGACATATCTCACTTACTCGGAGGATTTAAGGTAATGTTTTCTATGGAAATCAAGGATGTTATCTCAAGCTTTTCTGTTTTGAAAACTTTTCATCCTGTGGCCGTGGCTGCCGTTTGAAAATGACTGAACTGTAGCGATTAGTGAAACCATGAGTTTATTAAACAAAAGAGGTGGAACGTGCCCAACGTTGCTACTGTAAATGCATTATTAATTCTTAATTATTTCTGATTAAACTTCAGTGAACAAGTTGGCTGATAAAATACGTAATTGAGTTTTAATAACTTTGATACGAATGTCACATTTTATTTACTTTTGTGACTAAAGTCGTTTAGCTGGGCCAGGTTGGATCAGTTATCTAATTGGGCCTCAGCTGTGAGCCTAACGCTGATGTTTCTTCATTCAGACTTACGTTAGCCCGAGATGTTCGAATCGAATAATGTGGGCTAGTTCGGTACCTACGTTACTAATTAGTTGACCATTCGCTAATACAAAAGGTCAGATTTTCGAATGACGATTTGGTGAACTTTACTTCTGTTGAATTACCGTTAACTAACGTGGGCTAAATGGTTTGCGGCGTATTTCACTCGCACACGAATGTTCGCCATCACACTCACTGGCTCTTGTCGCAGATAAGTTCGTTCGCAAGACTATGGCTTCGTTTAATGGTAAAATAAAAAAATCTAACGCCAAGAGTTATGCTTCGATAGTGCGATTAACTCCGCGTTGCCAGTCCGCCAGTAAAGCCGCTTTCACAGCGGACGCGAAACGAATTTTTCGCACGACAGATTACATTCAAACTGGATGCATAGACGCGAATACGCGCGTATTTGCGGTGACTTTGAATGTAATCTGTTTTGCGAAAAATGCGTTTCGCGTCCAGTGTGAAAGCAGCTTAACGTTGGTATGCTTGCTTGCGGTCTAACAGTGTTCGTTTGCCGGCTGGTTATGAATGAAAATTGCCTCAGCGCCGCGGTGTTAGACAGGATGCGTAACTTTGTACAAACTGGCTCGCTGTCTTGCTTCTTGACTCAGAGCTCCGTCCTGAGTAAACTTTGGGTCAGACAACTACCCAGAGGTAAGGCCAACTAGCTGGTTTGGTAAGTTACTGCTACCTAGTCGACCACGAATTTACCAAGGCTGGCAAATGAACGGAAATATGTCGGATTGGTTTCCCATCAACAAGTGCTTTGATTGTCGATTTGCCGGATTAACCTTACACTGATTCGTCTGTTGATGTTTTGGGTCGCTGATATTCGTTATCCGGCTCGCTGACGAAGCACGGACGTCCACACTGAATGCGCCCACAGTTTACTAAAACTCGTAATGCTGGCTAGTTTTGTTTTCGCCATTTCCCTGTTGTAGATTTCGGATTTACACTTGGCTGACGTCACCGCTTTTAATTTGTGTAAACGGTGTGAAACCGTGTGTGTGGGGGGGCTTACTTAACTGAGTAAGCCTGGCTTTTACACAAAATCAAACCCGGAGAGCTGTATTTATTCCATGTTCTAGATTTGAATAGTTTCCGGGTTTTACTTTGTGAAAAAGCCAGGCTTACTCAGTTAGCCAGCTTTGTGGAATAACCCCAGGGCTCATGTCTGGCTGACTACATTTAGGTAACATTAACGCCTGCGAGTTAATGTCAGGACTCATGGAAAATGTCCCACTCGTCACTGGAATAGGGTAGGGCTAATCTTCTGAAAACGTTCTGCTGAAAATTTTCTTACTAATTCTTTTTTCATCAACTCCGCTAGATGTTGCAATATATCTCAAGAATAACTGGTGAAAATTTCATAGCAATATATTTAGAAACAAAGAAATTATGAAGGAAAGAATACTGCCCTACAAAGGCTAAGTGCAGTAACTAAGCAATAATTTAAACAGTAAAAAAATGGCTTCAGTTTGTTTGCTGTCCCAACAAATAAATAGTCAGCACTTCTATGACAGATTATGATTAACTGACTCACCATGGTATAATTTCTGTCCAAATACATCCTGATCTCAATATACTTTCAGGCCCAAAACTGTAACTTATATTTTACCCAATATGTAGTTACTGCACTTAGGCTTTGTAGGGCAGTATAGATTGTTGTAGTTTTTCAGCAGATTAGCCCTACCCACTGGAATGGTACCTTCACTTGGCCTAACGTTAACTGATTTTGCCGAACACCATGTAGTGAGTACATGCAGTAATGCTACCATGTTAGCTTGCCACATACTTTAATTGCACAGTAATGGCGTGTTTTCTCTTTTGAGCAGAAGATTACGCTTTGTCTTGCTGTTCACACAGTTTATACAGTTTCATATACTCACAGATTTGATATGCTGCTCTGTTCGCAGTGCTTTCTGGTGACGTAACTAAGCGCATTGGTTGAGCGTGTACTGTAAATGTAAACGAGGCTTACCGCCTTCAGATTGTGTGTTTTCAGAACTCCCGTGGGATCTGATGGAGACTCGTCAAACTTGATAATTTGTTTTCTTTTCTAGATGGATGCAGATAACCATTATGAAATTGGCAGCTCCACGGCCATTTCTTCAAACTCAGGAACTAGGCTTACCTCGGGAGAGCCGTACTATTCTCATGGGGCCACTGTAAGCATCCCAGAGACGGAGAAAAGTGAGTACCTCTTATGTCTCTGTTAATGTGGTTGCTCATCCTAGCATCTTAAAGTATTGCTCTCGATCTTCTCTCTGGAAAATTGTACCTGCTTTTATGAATGTCTAGCCATAGTTATCAGTCACATCACTGCTGCGTACCCCTGGGAGGCAAAATGCCATTTTATGATGGCGGGTAATTACAGACATGCAAGAGAGCTGCCATGCAAGCTTGGCATTTATTCATTTGTTTCAACTCATGGATGTTCAGATCTCCTCTCCAAAGATGACTGATGTTAGCTAACTACCAAGTTGTTGACACTTGCCATTCATGTACAGTACCTTCTGCAGTAGGCATATTTCATTCAGGAAAACGGCTAGTCAACTCCCTAATGCTACCAAAGACCCACTTAAGCAATTTTTACATTTAATATAGCCTGTCATCTTCTGAAGAATCCTTCCGCTTGAACTTCTGCCAGGACGAATGCAAAGAAAAGTACGGCGATTGGATGTATTTCTGATCTAGATGGGTCAAAAATTCTGTTGTTGGGTTGCTGAAGAACAAGAAAATCTTTTATTGTCAAAGCAAATGTGAGCTTGTGTTAGTTCTTAGTTCACGGTTACCAGCTGTTCTATGGTGGTAACATCTGCAACAAATCCACAATTGTTGCCTCTCTGGGTTTCCCCTCATGGATGGGATTCTGTAAAAGCACAACTTTTGCCTTCCAGGTTTGGGCTCCCATTAGATTCTCAACATGTGAAAATGATAGTTTTGGTGTATTGGATGGTTCTGTGATCATCTTTATTCACTGTATGACTGATTGGCCCCTCCTGTGTAGCAGGCTTCCTTTTCGTGGTAGTGTTCCATGTTTTCAACAAGCCTTTGCGGCATCTGCCAGTGTCTTTTTTTTTTTTTTTTTTTTTTTGTTGTTGTTAGAGATTAGAAAATGATTAACCCTTAAATGCCCAACTGTATTAAAAGATGAAAGAAAAATCAATGTATTCTGATAATGTGTCCTGGGGAGGGGCTAATAACAACCCAATAGCAATTGTAAATTTTGACCTTTGACCCCATTTTAGTTTTGAGACACGCATCACTCTAAGTTTCTAGGATATAAAGAGAAATTTTGTCCATCTTTGTTTTGGCAGTCTACATATAGCTGAAGTATTAGGCATAGCTTATTTTTCATTAGCTTACCTGTTTGTCTGCCTTATCCAGTGATGAATGGGTGCTGATCTATCGTGTGGATTCCACCATGGGGGTGGCCATATTGGAAAGGTTAGCTGGTGCAGCCAGTGTAGTGTCAGTTCCACTTTTATGCATCAGATGGCAGCGCTGATGGTCTAAATATGTTACTATGGGCATTACGTTGTAAAATCTATGTGGGGTCAGTGGTTTTGACAACCCCCAAAATTGTGACAAATTTTTCATGGGGGCATTTAAGGGTTAAAGTTGTGATGTTTGCATTGCAGACATGCTCAGTGAGATGAATGCCAATGGCATTGCTGCTGTAAAGGGACCCTACCCGCCCCACTGTCTCCCTTCCACGCCGTACACTGTCGCTGGCCATCACCGCCACCATGGTGAGCTGGATTATGAATACCGGTGGCACCAGCAGCTGTGCAGTCCTCCAGAGGGCACAGGACCTGGAGCCGCGCCCCAGCTGCAGATGCACGGACAGTCCCAGTCTAACAGTGGGCTGGTGGCCTCAGGTCTGCCGAAGGTCACGGTGGGGAAAGATGGATACTGGAACCAGCAGCATGTGAGTTCGTCGAAGCCTGTGGAGTACAGCTCGCATGGTGCCTTCCAGAGTTCGCCTCGCCTCCCTGTCTCTTCCCAGCTGCAGTCCCCCAACTTGCAGCCTCATCATCTACCATCCCAGCAACACCAACAACCACCATCCCAACAACACCAACAACCACCATCCCAGCAACTCAAACAAACACCACCCCAACTGCAAAGACCCCAACAAAACCAACCCCAGCAACTCCACCAGCCGCTATTTCAGCAACAGCAACCATCCCAACAACAACAAAAGTTATCCCAACAGCACCAGCACCTACCAGCGCAACAGCACAAACATCAACACCTCCTGTTACCCCAGCAACAACACAAAAACCAAACGCCACCCCAGCACCACGAACAGCCTCGTTATGGAGTGAAGTTTAATGATGGCTCCTCCTCCCACGAGCTGGTGCCTCATTCCTCATGCCCTGAGGCTCAGGCGATGCCCCCTTTTTCACAGAGCTTCACTACCCAAAGTAGTGTCCCCGAACAACGCTGCCAGGGCCTGGGGGCATCTGCTGGCCACCTGTCCTTGCAGATCCCATCTGCTGCTCTGGTGAATGGCAACAATGGCTCCCTTATCCAGTCTGCGGCACTGACTGTGGGCCACAATGACAGCAAGCCTCTCATAGGTAAGTATTCTTTCGGAGCTGTACCGATCCAAATCCTCACGTTTACCACTTGCATCAAACGTGGCACAAAATTATATTGAGGGTTTTGGAGATTCTCATGTTGAGTGTACTGCTTTAAGTTTGTTAGCTTTAGTGCCTTCAGTGGAACAGGCTCGCACAAATGGAGTTGGAAAAAAAATGAAAGGGACATTTTGCTGATTTTCAACCCTACATGGTTTCAAAGCATAGGCTCTGTAAAAGTAAGTTGCAAACAAACGATTCGCATTTTCCTGGAGCAGCTCGAGATGTTTGTGTGTTTATCGCCCTTTTGGCTTTCCTATGCGTATGCTGTAAAGACGACTCCCACAGTGCATTGTGATGGCCCCTAAACCTTTATGAATCTGTGACATGATGTCATGGCATCACATAAGGAATCATTCATATTACCGTGAAGAGGACTCGATGCCGTAATGCCAACAGTTTGTTCAGTGCCCAGTTGCATTGGCTATGGAAAGGCCAAAGCTGGAGGCCTAATTTTTACTCTTTTACCTACAGATACTGTATGGGAAATAGAATGGCTACTGGCCATTGCACACACAACATGGGAAGTTGCAAACCAAACATTTTTAGTGGTCATGCTGGCAAATGTGTTTTTAAATGTGAGAGTTGCAGAGAGCATTTTCCTCTTGAGGACTACTGAAGAGATCTCCTGTCGGAGTTACTTGGTCATCCTCCGATATGAATCCTGAATGCCTAGGTCAAACAATCCATTTTTTTTAGAGGTTAAATTTGAAAGGTTTTAAATTGGGGTAAATTGCCCAAAAGAGCTGGCAAAATTTTCCTATTGCTAGCTTGCTCCAGTTTGCTGCAACTGCAAGCTAACAAAAACCTTTGATTGAAAAGTGTTATAGAAGGCACACTATCTTGTGAGTAGGTTTCTGAATTATGCGTCCTGGTACAAAACATCCGCTGAACTCTTATGGGATGCCTTTTCCCGTAATGAATAGGGCTGGGGCGATTCTGTATTGGTTTTATTTTTTTTTTTAAGGCTTAGTACCACCACCTGCTGCCATAGGGCGAACATCCGAGCTTTCCCTGAACCCGATGCAGGTTGAACAAAAGTGCCAAACATCAAAGAGCGTGCGAAATGCTTCCGGGAAAGAAAAAACTTGACTGACATCAGTATTTTTCGGCGACATGCTGCACGGAACGGAGTAAAGGACGACAAGTGTCTCCTATTAACCAACTGGACTACTCTAAGAAAAGTAACCTGTTCCAGTTTACTTGCTTGATTAGCAATCAAATGGAGGATCCGATTACTCTTCAAGTTGAATGAGTAGAGCTGTTTTTAGGAAGACATGTTTGATTGCTGTATTTTCATATTTTAAATGGTCATAGAACAGCACAGCATGAACACGACTGTAACTGCCACAGCATTTCGTGTGACTGTGATCAGTTATATCTCACTTTCACCATTCATCCGCTTTACAGAATGTTTTCTACCTTTATGTATTTTTGAAACGCTTAAAATCCATGGCGATTTTATAACACATCTGTTTTAAATTAATCTTTAATAATGTCCTAAAATACCACAATGAGAGATGTAATTCAGAGGAGGATTTTTTTTTCCCCTAATTATTCTAATTATTGTCATTCTTTCAATCCAGCACCGCAGCACAGTTAGGTTTGTCTGCTTTTCACCATCACATCTTAATTGTTATAGGCTACTGAAATTGCTTGATTGTTATTTAGGCCGAGTACACGGGAGCAGATTCAGGGAAGGGCGGAGCACCTGCAATTAGCGAAATCTAAACTCAGGCTTCTTCCCTACAGCATTTTAAATAGTTTAAGCCACTTCAGGTGTGTATGTTTCAAGAAATTATGCACGACTGCCTACACACCCCATGACTGCAAGTGGTATCCTCTCACTTTAAAAAAATCCTCCTTCAACATCGACACATCCCAACTCAGCATTTCAACTCTCATTGTAGTATTTTTAGGAGATCTATAATGATTAAATAAAAATAAAGTGATTTGTTTTCAGATCGTCCTGGATTTCAAGCATCTAAAAATACACAAGGTGGAAAACATTCTGAAAAGCGGATGAATCGTGAATGTGAGATATAAATTATCACAGTCACACAAAATGCAGTGGCAATGGCAGTCGTGTTCATGCTGTGCTGTTCTATGGCCATTTAAATTTCAAAATGCAGCAGTCAAACATGATGTCTTAATAAACAGCTCTACTCACTCAACTTGACTAAACGCATCCACCATTCGTTTGCTAATCAAGCAAGTAAATTGGAACCGGTTACTTTCCTTAGAGTAGCCTCATTGTTTAGTAGGAGATGAGTCTGTAGTCCTCTACTTCACTCCATGCAGCATGTCGCCGAAAAATACTGATGTCAGTTTTTTTTTTTCTGGAACCATTTCTCATGCCCTTTGATGTTTGGCACTTTCTTTCAACCTGCGTCTGGTTTAATAAAGGAAAAGGGAAAGCTCGGATGTTCGCCAGCAGGTGGTGGTACTATGCCTTAAAGGAGTAGTCCACCCAAAAATTGTAATTTGTATATCAGTTACTCTCCATTAGATGTTTGGAACGGGTGAAGTTGCTTTGCACCTGGCAGAACTTTTTGGCCTCTGGATAGTTTTGAAAAATTATCCAAATTCCTTTTTCGCTGGAAGCAAATGGGGTCACCCAGTAGCAACGGTAAAAAGTCCACAAAACGTCTGACAAGCTTTCAAACCATCGTCAAACGCATCGTCCTGCCTCCCGGTTCGTTCCCAGAGACTAATAAAGTTTTTGAATCGCGTCTCTCTCAAACTTTATCTGGGAACGAGGCGGGACTTCCGTTGAATGCGCGAGCTTACTTGAAGTATAACTGTGGCATTTTATTATTTTTTATTTTTTATTTATTTTTTTTCAAGGCAAACTTGGATTACACTGGACGATGCGTTCGACGATGGTGTGAAAGTTTGTCAACAGACGTTTTGTGGACTTTTTACCGTTGCTACTTGGTGACCCCATTTGCCTCCAGCAAAAAATGAATTTATGATTTTTTCAAAACTCTCCAGTGACCATAGCCAGGTGAAAAGCAACTTTGTCCGTTCGAGACATCTAATGCTGAGTAACTGATATGCAAATTATAGTTTTTGGGTGGACTATTCCTTTAAAAAAATTGATTCAGAATCGCCCCAGCCCTAGTTATTAACATTGCTTGCTTGTTTGCAATCCAAGCGAAGGGAACGAGGAAGTTTTGTTTTTGAGCAACATTCGAGCATATCTTCTTGCTACACAGAGGCTGAACACAGAAATCCAGGCTTACACTGTTTGTATTTCCTATTTCCTGCTATGCCACTGTTCATGTCAGTTGATGGCGCTGGAGGGGGAAGTAACAAAGATTTTGTGGCTGATTCCCAGAGATTGAGAAAGTTTTGGCAAAAACTGCATGCCTTTTTCGCTCAGTATCCCAATTTGGGTAGATGGAGATGAGGTTGAAAATTGGCAAAGTGTCCCTTTAAGCTCGAGTGGAAATAAAAAAAAAAAAAAAAAAATGAACAAACTGCCTTTCTCCCTTGCTGACATTTAGAATTTTTGTCTGAGGTAAACAGAGCAGAGTTTTTATTAAAAAAATGTATTAATTTTTTTTCCTGGATCACTAGTGGTTTCCTTTTGTCTCATTGGTCTTCTCTTGTCCTTCAGGGCGCAGGAGTGAGGGGTGCGAAGAGGCGGTCAGTAGCTCCGATGGTAGTGAGCAGTTTTCGGTCTCCCAGCAGTCAGCCAAAATTGAGGACATTTCTACTAAGCCCCCTGCACCTCTGCAGGGTCCACCCCCGACCCCTGCCTGTCCCTCAGAAGTGCACTGCTCCTTTGGAGATGATGGGCAGGCCCCCATGAGCCAGCATCTTGCATCGAGGGACTCGCCATCTGCTTTACCTGCAGCTGTCAGAATTGAATCCAGGGGCGAAATGCCAAATTGGCAGGGACTTGCCGTAGCGCTGGACTCTCCCTTAGCAAAGCTTGAGCCTTTTCATGCAAATGGTGGGAAACTGGAGATGTCCAGAATGAACTTTGGCCGGGAGGTGTTGGCCAGTGGCGCCCAGCACCCGTTGGGGGCTGCCGGAGTGGAGAAAAACGGGAACGGTCCTCTGATATCCTCCTGGAGCAGAACCCCAGAGCACTGCGTCCCCCAAAAAAACCCTGACCACTCCCACAACAGCACCATCGAAGCCAAGGAAACTGAAAATGAAACCACATCTGCCGACAGCGCCTCTGAGCCGGAGGAGTCTCTGAGAGAAACGAGGCCATCGCACTCCGCCTCTCCCTTGTCCTCATCCAATGGTAAGCGGATGCAGCGGGGCAGTGCCAGCATTACTCACATTACACTTACTGCATTAGGCAATGGTATAAAATTGTTTCACCACTTATTCAATTGCAGAACTTCAAAACTTCTACATTGTGCCAACCTCTGACCATCATCAACTTTACTAGAGAGAACCTGGAATGAACCCCTCAGTGGTTATGCTGGCAGACTAGATTTTTCAAGTTTTACTCACATTACTCAGAAGTAACATGGCTGTTTTTCCCACTTAAGTTTGGTCTAATCTTATTGATCAATTGTGCATTACCAAATGGATTACATATGTTTGAACTTTCATTACTGAAAATTCTAACACAACCAGGATTTCTACTTGATGGAACAGTAATTTTCTGCAATGGGGCCCTTGAAACAAAAAAGTGCTGTTACTCGCAGTACAGGGAGGTTTTAAGTGTCTGGAGGCTGTTACCGTAGCTCGTCTTAACTGTGCACGTAAATGTAATGACTGTCTCAGCCATTCTAAGGCCCCAATCTGTGAGTCCATCCTCCACCCTCTCAGTCCCCCCCCACCGGACAAATGTCACACTCGTGGCCCTACGTTTCTCAGAACAACCAGTAACTTTTTTTTTTTTCTTTTTTTTTTCATAATTCAACCAACCAAGTAGTCTCTCCACAACTTCAGTATTTGAATGATGTAAAACTTTTATATAATGAATACCAAAAAAATGTGGTTTGTCTCAGACCTTCAAATTCTTCTGAACCATACACCTGCATATACCAGCAATACAACCATACATAAATTGTATTGCTATTTCATATTTGCATTTTCAGTGGTCATGTTACACTTCGGCTTGAATTGCCCAGCTTAACGGTCTTTCCCTGAAATGTGTTTGGCAGGGGATTGGGAGGGGCGGGGCTCTGCATGTGCTTTTAAACCCGGACGAGTGCCATAGAGAGGCGCTGCCGTTTATGGCACATTTTCCTCATGGATTGTGCTGAAGAAACAGGGAAAATGAGGTGTAAGTGTGTGTAATGTCAGTATTCCAGCAGAGCTGACCGTGGCATTATACTTTAGAAAATGGCAAAGGGTGATTTGATCCTCTACATTTGCATTTTACTTTTTGGGAAAAGTTCAATTCAAATCTGTAATGTAGCTACATTACCACAGCTTTCTTTTTTTCCCCTAGCTGTGCCCAAAATCCCATTGACTCAGCAGAAATTTGAATCAAAATCTATGACAGCAGGTAAAAGAGAAAAAGTGTCTCTCCAGTGTGGTGGGAGTGGGAGGTGGTTGTCAGGCATTGTCTGCTTGCTGATTTTCATAGAGTCACTGTGATGCAGCTCAGTCCAATTGCAAATGTACCTTTTCTTCCCCAGATTCTACAGGGGAGGAGCTTGACGGAGAGGAGGATGATGATGGAGCGGATATTGCGGACTCGGCTGAGAGCTCAGCAGAGGGAGCTCAGATGAAGGACATGCAGAGGAAGCTGTATGACTCCCCGGCCTCCAGCTCTAGTTCTTCTGCAGAGGAGAACAACACTTTCCAGGCTTCCAGTAGCAGTAAGCCAGACCCCAACCGCTACCGCCTCTCCCAGAACTCTCCTCTTAGTCATCGTAAAACCGCCCTCAACCTTAACCGCCATGTAGCCGATCCCAGCCAGTAATGGAAACCCAGACCGAATCCCAAACACCTTCTCACCTCCTTTGCCGAATGCCTGTACCAGTCCCTGTAACCTAAATCACACACCAGTGGTACCACCACACCCTTTTTCCTCCATTCAATGTTGGTAACTAAATTTTGCTTTCTCCACAGTTACCTGCTGACTTACCGATTTTATGTCTGCGCGGCCTTTTTTGTGCGTCATTTAAATATTTTGATGCCATTGTATGTGTTCTGAGCTAGATTCATGCACTCTTGTCCCCATCGTTGCATCCTTATGTTACATGTCTATTTTCAGGGGACGTCATTTTTCTAAATAAAGATTGCGATATGTAATTTGACCTCCTAATCGGAAATATTTTTGCCATATCGCAGGTTCTGAGAGTGGAAGCGAGAGTAGCGATGACTCTGAGGATGTGTCAGGACCAGAGGACCACGCTGACGATGGAACTCCTTCTCCCAGCCCGTCCGCTACTCCGCTTACTGCCTCCCTCCAGTCATCTCCCTCCAACTGTCAGGACCCCTTCTGCTCTCACCCCTACCCCCCCTCCCCCAGCCCTCTGCCAGCCAGACCCAAGATCAAGAGGGCAAAGAAGGCACCAAAAACGCCAAAAATGGAGGTGAAATTTGAAGAGTGCTCTGATGAAGGGACGGCATCCATGCCCAGCGGTGAGTGAGACTTGGCTAGTAGTTTTAATGAAATGGATCGAGTGGAGACTGTTATACATGCATCTCTTTTGGTAAGCACTCAGATTTCTCCTGCAGTGGTGTGATGGTGCGTTAAGGTTCGGTCCCCACAGTATGTCTTGACATGGCTTTGCATTGTAGGACTCTTCCCTGTTTTAATCTGTCAGAGGAACCCTGTGCTGCCTGAAGTCAACATCCACCAGCTACATTACCTTGTTGTGTATATTGTACAGCATAGTTTTACTGTGGAACTAGTTACTTCAGTACTTCTAGTATGTTAACGAACAGGCCTGAACTGCACTTAAGGCACTGGTTGTGCTTGGCAGTATCCCACGGTAGAATTAACACATGCCCACTTACATGTATACAGTTACTAACAGATGACCAAGAATTCAAGCTGAAAGGTAATATTTTATGGAAAACATGAATTGAATCCAGGGATTTTTCATCATTGATGCGCAACCCATGTTGTCTTAAGGGTCAATTCAGCGTTGCATGTCGTGTGCAAAAATAAACATTTCCTCACTGATGCTCTTGCTTGTTGCTCTACGCTGAGATTTCATTGATCCTGCTGACAGAAATCAAAAACGGGGTCTCTGTTGTTTTGCCATCCCTGCATCCAGCATGCCAGTGGCACATTCCCGCATGACCTGAGACATCTGCGGCATGATGACTTTGATGACAAAATGTGACATTTTGGGGTGGCCTTTTATTGTCCCCAGTATAAGGAGTGTCTGGGTACTGCTCATTCTGTCTGATCACCGTCTGGAAATGCCACACACATGTACTGAGTGAAATCACTGCATCACTGAGCAAATGCTCACTTGACAGACAGATGGATTAAAAAATGGTACATAAATCAAGAGAAATATCCCTATTGTACAAGTAAAAGTCAGCATAGGCTCACTTAGAGTTGTTAACTCTATGTGGCATCAATATGTGATATGGGGCGTTTGTATTTTTGCTCAGTGTAGAATGGTTGAATTACGGATGCAGTCGTCAGCTGTGCTAGGAGGTGAAGTTAAGGGAAGTGGCCCAGCAGCCATACTGTTATGCCTGTTACTTCTCGTTTTGCTGGTTTTTAAGTGTATTCTGTGGCAGAGATGACTGTGTGGCTTTTCAGTTCAGCCCATCATTTTTTTCTGGTTCTGGTTGATATGCTAAGCCAGTCCACAGGTAGTAATTGAGATGGATACACAGGAATGAAAATGTTCATGGGTACGTCGCTGATTTGTGATCATTCTTAATGGCAACTAATGTGCTTAAGGCACTCGTCATCTAGGATCAACTTTCGCAAAGTTAACAGTCAATTCTAAAATGCCGTAAATGAATGTTGGCTAATGTCAGCTGTTCATTCCAGTGGCTAACGTTGCCTGTTACTTAATCCTATTCTACTTTCAGTTACCTTGCTATGTAACATTGATATGCATTGCTGTTTGGTAATACACTAGGCTACCAATGCTTGGCATTGACTAAATGCCAAAACTAAACACTGGTTGCCCAAGAAGGTTGATAGAACATTTTACTTCCTGTATTTGACGTACTTCTGAATGGGGCAAAACAAGGTTTTTGTGGGGCTGCGATATGTGAAGTTCAGGGGTGTATCAAGAGTTGGTGGGAATTTGACCTGTGACTTTCGGGCATTAATGCTGTCTGGTACCCAACCTAATTTTGCAGCGGGTACCCGAAAATTATGAGGCAAGAAACGCCTGGTAATATTTAGACCCAAAAATTATACACTGGGAAAAGTCGTCCTTGTTTGGCACCAGAAATGGACCATGTGAGGGAAGGAATGCTTGTCTGAGTTTGGAAAATTACCTCCTCAATACAAAACATTCAGATGGTCTCAGGGGAAAAAATTTCATTCAATAATTACTACAGAAAGATCTTCATGCTGAACAAGTATCATCAGCCATTCCATGGTTTGAATATTCGTATCAGTTGATGTAATGGAGTTGGATCTAGCAGTAGACTGCGATAATGAGCAAGTTCCATGTACAAACGGCTCGCATTTCCTCATCTTTAACATATTATTGAAGGAAATAATACATGATTCTAGCTAATTAACTGCGATTTACTCAACTTCCATCTGTATCAGAGATACTTGTGTCCATCTGGAGATTACTTTTGAGATTTCAAGTGGGTTTTGTGAGTGCTTTGTCACAAGTTGAACAAATCATTCAAGTACCTGTACGGTGTGTTCTATACACATGGGTTGTGACTGGTGAATAGCTGGTTGTAGCTGAACTCAATACCGGCAGGCTGCTTCGTTTCATTTTCAGAAATCTGAGCTAGGGTAGAGTCTTTTTTCCATGGATGCTTGCTTTGATTTTTTTGTTGATGTTTGAAATGGTTTCTAAAACCTGGCAAAAACTTTTGGGTCTCAATATTTGTGACTCTCTGAAACACATAAACAAGGTACCAGAGAGAAGGAAGACTATTTTCAAGTATCTGTCATCTAGTTTTTACTCCTGAGACCTGAAGCACGTTGGCTGGTCCCCAGTACTTGGTATTTAGTCAGAGGTTTAGTGGGAGTAGCCTAGTCTGAGGGTCACAAGAGGTAGAGGAGTGTCTCAGTGTTCCTGACCAATAATGTCAGAGCCTGAGAATTTCTGTCTTGTCATATTTTGAGGCTGGGATTATTAGTGGGAATATCACAGCCCTCTTTGAGACATTGCGAACAGAGCAGAATTTTCGCGATGCAACAATATCTGTGGTGGAAACTCCAGATATGACCATGTGCCCACTAAAAGATGGAAAGTCCTGATTGAATTGCATCATGTCTATTAAAAAAAGGTATAGATTCCTTGATGCTGTGTCTGAAATTAAGTTGTAGGTACCGTTTTGACAAAGAAAGAGACTGGCTCGGACGCTTTAATCCCATGATGGGTGTTTTTGTATTCTGACCCCTATTCTAACATTTTACCCTAGCTGAAATGCAGCATTTTATTTATTTGTTGCCGTTTCACAGGTTCTGAGAGTGGAAGTGAGAGTAGCGATGACTCTGAGGATGTGTCGGGACCAGAGGACCACGCTGACGATGGAACTCCTTCTCCCAGCCCGTCCGCTACTCCGCTTACAGCCTCCCTCCAGTCATCTCCCTCCAACTGTCAGGACCCCTTCTGCTCTCACCCCTACCCCCCCTCCCCCAGCCCTCTGCCAGCCAGACCCAAGATCAAGAGGGCAAAGAAGGCACCAAAAACGCCAAAAATGGAGGTGAAATTTGAAGAGTGCTCTGATGAAGGGGATGAGGAGGTATCCATGCTCAAAGGTGAGCAAAACTCAAGGAGCAGCCTTAGTGGTGCCGATTTGATGTAAATTGGTTTAGGGGTCTTGCGTAATACTGTTTGATGGCATAGTCTTGCTCTGCCATGTTAGGGGAAAGACTTTTCCCCTAACCAGCTGTTTTCCAGTGTCCCACAAGATGGTTTGTGGGATGGTTTGGTCTGACACACTGATAGTTATTATTTTTTTTTTTTTTCATTTGCAGTGACGATTACAGCTGCTATATTCATCTGCAAATTGTGCAGTCGGGGCTTTTTCACATTGTGAATGAAAATGTTCTGTTTGCAGGTCCAAAGAGGAGAATAGCAACGGAGGAACAAGTTCAGTTCCCACTGCAGCATGGGTAATGTAGAGTTCAAATCCTTATATCACAGCTGTATAAAATACATGAACTGTCAGACTTCTTACAGTAATTTGTACAAAGTTTGTTCTCCGCGCCCCCCCCCTTCTTTCTTCCAATTATCGGCACTTAAGTTACCCAAGAGGCTGAACACTCCTAATTAGGCCACCACAAAGGCTTCGATATTAGAACGTCTGTCTACTCTTGTATTCTATAAAATTACCGACCAGTTCTCATCTAAAGTGCCAGGTAAACGGAAGTCTCCTGTGCTATTGCTTGTTTGATAGTTTGCATTCTGAGTGTCCGTGATAAACTACATGCCATCCGTGTCTTCTAGTGCAACCCTGAACCCCAATGAGACTTGGGATGGCGGAGAGCATTTTTATCCCCCCGGCATATAATGCGGGGGAATATAGCGATCCGTGTGTCCGTCCGACCTTCCGTCTGTCCGTCCGTCTGTAATAAAATAGTTTCCGGACCAGAACTCAAAAACTATACCACTTACAAACACCAAATTCGGTATGGAGCTTCTGCTTATGGTCTAGTTGTGCCTTTTGGGGGTTTCGGTCCGTCCGTCTGTCCACACAACCTGTAGGTTACACAACCTACAGCCGGGGGGATCCGCCATTGCCAGATGGCTCTTGTTATGTTCTGTAACGCTGGCACCGTAGTTGTAACTTGCTAAAGTTATTATCCCCCGTCAACACGAAGTGGGAGGGGGATATAGGTTTGACCTCCGTCCGTCCATGTGTGCGTCCGTCCGTCCGTCCGTCCGAGATAAAGGGGACAGCTTTACTCAGAAACTACTACAGATACAGCAACCAAATTTGGTGTGTAGCTTCAGACCATAAAGGCCTTGATTGAGTTCGAAAATGAGAAGCGCACGATTGGCGGGGGATGTTGTAGACCATGTCGACTTGTTTTAAAGTGTAACTCTGGACCATTTCCACCATTCAGAGTTTTGCAGTGTGGTGGCTGTGGTGCATTACTGACCTGGTGACATTACTGGTTGGGTTCTGAATTGTGGTTGTTGTTCGTGGCAGGTGGAGACGAGAGGTTCGGGTGCGCAGGTGTGAAAATCGACTGAAAGGGGAGACCTGGTACTACAGCCCATGTGGCAAAAGAATGAAGCAGTTTCCAGAAATCATCAACGTATGTGTTCTACAAGCTGTGCCAAACCATTGCACAACGCCGTAAACAGTCCAACACTACTGTACACCGCGCAACACTGTTAACATTTTTACCATGACTGTACACTGCACTGCCACATCGCAAACACATCGTCCTGCACTACACTGCATAACACTGCAGACAGTCCCAACGCTACACTGCTCATCACAGCAAACAGTTCAACACTACACTGAACGACAAAGCTTACAGTTCAACACTACACTGCACAATGCTGTGAACAGTCCCAACACTACACTGCAAACATTCTTAACACTACACCATGCCTCTCCGTAAACTGTCCAACACTTCACTGCAAACTCTCCAACACTACACCGCACAACTGTCGAGAGTCCCAACCCTGCCGACTGCTAACACTACTGCATACTGCGCACCACTGTAAACGGCCCACTTCCACTGTACTCTGCACAACACTCCAAAATGGTTGTGTTGCAGACAGTTGCAATGCCACACTGCACAGCTCTTGTGAGAAGTCCAGCACTATTCTCCACTGTACTGCTCAAAGATTTTGAAGACTGTGCTTTTGGGATTTTTTTTTTTAAAGCAGTCCATTCATTCTGTTGGAAGAATATTGGGTTAAATACTAAATAGAGCAAGTCTTATGTGTAGACTGTGTAAAATTTCGACGAATGCTGTATTAATAGGCTGTTGAGGCCAGCATACTCACTTGTTAGTAATGTTAGGACAACTGGACGTCTCGCTCCAAAGCTAAACAGTGGTTAGTCCTTTAGCTAGCCAGCTAGCTGATCTCTGTGGTTATTGTATCAGCTAGCGTTACAGCTGTGACTCGCCACTTTTCTTTTGGGTCGTAGAATTTTAAGACTGCTAGCTAGTTACTTCCAGACCTCAGTTCTGAGCATTTCCTCTAAACTACATTTTTGGTGATGGCTAACTAGTTTGCTAGATAATGTGAGATTGGTTTAATTATATGGCGAACAGGTGTTTCTGATTACAATAATATCTTATCAGTAATTACACTGAAAAAACAATGAAACCATTTGTAGCGAAGCAGCGGCAGTTGTCACACTATAGACTCTTGCTGTGTTCATCCACTGACTGCATAACTGCGACAGTCTCTAGACATGCCCTCCAATTTCCTGTGTGAACTGCTGAGAAAAAGCACCAGCTACACTGGCTACCAGTTAGGACAGCCGTGACTGCCTTCCAACCTCTGACTGACTCCTTTTGCTGACAGGCACTATGGCTAAATTCTGGCTCTTCTCTATAACACTGTGACTTTGATGCATGCCTATTTAGGAGAGAATACCTTTCCTTTAGCACAGCTGGGCATCATGGGCGGAGGCTAACTGAAAGCTTACTGTATTCATTTGCTGGCTTATTGGCAAGCTAGCAAGCTAACACTGACACTTGAAACATGGTGTCAGTGCTCATTATGACATAACAGTAAAATTTCACTCACTGAAGAAAATGGAGCACAGTCTGTTCCTCCAATTAAGGCACAGCAGACATTTTTCTGACGTTTGAATGAAAAATCCTCAAAACGTGGCCTAGAGGTCAAGTTCCGTGACTCAAGTTAGCCTAGCTGTGGTGATGCCTGCCAGACAGTCAGCTGCTGGGCTTATACCTATCAAATCCAAAATGGGCTTTACTCAGCATGGTGAAAGAGTGCGTTTCATATACCCGAGCGAAAACATGCATAACAGAACACTACACAACATGCAGTTTTATCAGTACTAGAATATGCTTGCTCTACGGTAAATCTACTCTTCTACTGAGTAAAAAGGCAACTGCCAACCATTTCCCAACCATTTCATTGTAGTACTGCACCTTAATGAGCATATTATGTAAAATTAAATGCTTGTATGGCTCTATAGCCACATGAGACTCAAAGCAGCCATGCCCTTAATTATGTGAAATAACCCACCCGCTTACATATTAGGGCTTTTTTATGTAAAAATTTGCCGCCTCACAGTTTTCATGGAAGGGAAAACTGGCTACAAAAACTAAAACAGCTGGGGAAGAGGAGGGGTGCAAATGGTGATTGACTCGCTTTTGCAACCAGCCTCAAGTGGCCATTTGAGGAACTGCAGTTTTTGGTACCTCCGTGTTGGCTTCACTTTTCTGCACCAGAGATTGCTGCTTGGTCGCACAAATCGGTCCGTTTTGACAGAGTCTTTATCTGATTTTTGTCTTCAACAGTATCTGAAACGACAGCATGGCAGCGCGGTCTCCAGGGAGCACTTCAGCTTCAGTCCACGCATGCCTGTGGGTGAATTCTTTGAAGAGCGGGAAACTACTGAGGTCAGTCGGTGAAATGCTCACTTCTCATTGATAAGTGGGTAAGGTGTTGCTCTTACTGAAATTGTGCACTATGAATAAGGTTGGGTATTAGTCACAGAAAATATTGGCATGTAATTTATTCCTGCCATGTCGAGACTTAGCCTACATATGTTAAATTGATAATTCTCCGTGCATAGCATTGGAAAATTATTTGGGGGAAAACGTATTGCTAGGCTAGTAATTGTATGAGGTACCAACTGCTCCAAAAAAAATGGGGGCTGCTGACATCGGAAAGGAAAAATTGAAATATGTTGATCAGTTGGTGTGTTTAATCTCGCATTTCAAGTTCCACAGTAGAATAGATTATGCCCTTTGTCTTTAAGGGGAGGTAGAACTCTGAAATTCTGATAAGATTAGACGAGACTGCTCAAAATGCTGGTAAAACTGTCTGTTTAGCATGAACATTTGAAATGACTTCGTTTCAGAACACAATTTAGAATTTCGTTAATTTTCTGTTTTCAGAATTTTTCTAGTTACTCATGAAAAAGAAAATGGAATACTCCAAAAAGCACAAAAAAGCACAAATTGGTAGTCTAGCCAATTCTGGCTCAGTCTCTCAGAATCTGTGCTTGGATTTGCCTTCTCTTGCACTGTTTAGCAGTTGCAGGTTCCCAAAGTGGGAACTTTCGCGAGACGGACCTTGGGGCCCGGGGGGTTTGAGTGACCCCAAGACCACATATTGTGAAATAATGTCAAATTATTTGCAGGGATTTCTAATATGGGTACACATCTATGAGCAAGAGGCTTAGGAACCACCTCTGATGGTGTGTTCATGGATTGTTGGGGGTCTAAAAAGGGTCTGCAATGGACCATAGCCAAAAATTGCCGGAAACTTCAGGCGTTCATTATACACCCTAAGGCTCATTTTGACAGACTTTGAGCAAAATCTGAGATGGTCACCTGTAGGGGTGTAACGATTCTGAACCACGGTTTTTAAGGCGTAGTACCGCCACCTGTTGCCATGGGGACGAACATACAAGCTTTCTCTTTTCCTTTATTAAACCCAACGCAGTCGAACTAAAGTGCCAAGGGTATTAGAAATGCTTCTTGACTGACATTAGTATTTTTTGGGGACATGCTGCTTAGAGCCAAGTAAAGGACTACAGAATCGTCTCCTTTTAACCAATTAGGTTACTCTATGTCCCTGTTTACTTCACTCAATTAGCAATCAAACAGAGGATTCGCTTATTTACTTTGCTGGATGAGTAGAACTGTTTATTAAGACGGCATGTGTGATTGCCGCATTTTGAAAATTAAATGACATGGAACAGCACAGAACGCGTATTAGGCCATTTTGTGTGATTATGATAATTTATATCTCACATTTATGTTTCAGCCGCTTTACAGAATGTTTGCCACCTTGAGTTTTTAGATACTTGAAATCTAGGGCGATCTGAAAATGAATCTCTTTGATGATGATAAAATAAAAATAATCTCCTAAGAATACCACAATGAGAGATGAAATGCTGAGTTGGGTGTTCATGTGTCGATGTTGAACGAGGATTTTTTTAAAAGTGTGAGGAAACCACTTGCAGTCATGGGGTGTGTAGGCAGTCCTGCATGATTTCTTGAAACATACACACCTGAAGCGGCTTAAACAATTTAAAATACTGTAGGGAATAAGCCTGAGTTTAGATTTCTTCCTTAAATCTGCTCCCATGTACTAGGCCTAAATAACAATCCAGCAATTTCAGTAGCCTATAACGATTAAAATGTGATGGTGAAAAGCAGACAAACCTAACTGGGCTACGGTGTTAGAGTGAAAGACTGCCAATAATTAGAAAAAAAATCCTCCTGTGAATTACATCTCTCATTGAAGCATTTTAGGACATTTTTCAAAATTAATTTAAAACAGATTTTTTTATAAGATCGCCCTGAATTTTAAGCATCTAAAAAATACACAAGGTGGAAAACATTCTGAAAAGCGGTTGAAACATGAATGTGAATCAGTCACCCAAAATGCTGTGGCAATGGCAATCGTGTTCATGCAAATCTGTGCCGTTTGTGTTTGTCTTAATAAAATGCTCTACTCATTCAACTTGGAGTAAACAAATGCACCATTTGATTGCTAATCAAGCAAAGTAAATGGGAACTGGTATACTTTTCTTCGAGTTACCTGATTGGTTAATAGGAGACTATTCTGTTTTCATTTGCTTGGCTCCTTTCAGCATGTAGCTGAAAAATGCGATGCCAGTCAAGTTTTTTTCTGGAAGCATTTCTCATGCCCTTTGATGTTTGGCACTTTCGTTCAAGACTGTGTCGGGTTTAATAAAGGAAAAGGGAAAGATTGGATGTTTGCCCCATGGCAACAGATGGTGGTACTATGCCTTAGAAAAACCGCGGTTCAGAATCGTTACACCCCTCGTCACCTGGGAGCCATTTGATCACTTGGCATGAAATGAGCCCTCAGTAAAATTGTTTCCTTACTTTATTCAGGCCTTCTACCTCCCCTTAACAGAATGTTGTTCGGACCTGTGCCCAAAATATGTTTTGAAAAAGTGTGAAAGGGTTACCCTGTGTATGTTTTATTTCTTTAATTTTTTGTTTGTTGTGCATTGATAGAGCACCTCATGTCTCTGACATTACCCTAACGGGAGAAGGAGCACTCCGCATCAACACTGTTGACGGGGCCATAAACAACTGATTGCAGAAACTGAACAGGACTGGAATCTTGAACCCAGCGCATTCTGTGTATATTGTCGCACTTTGTTTCTTCCAGCGTTTAGCATTGTGGTCCGGAAGGCCACTGTAAGAAAACGGGCATGTGTCTGGGATTGGAGATTCCAAATTTGGAGGAGATCTAAGTGGACAGAGCATGTACAGTGCATTTAAGCGAAGAGTGCATGGGCGCAGTGCATGTAGATAGATTGCGGTTCCCATACGGAGCTTGCAGTAAGTGCATGCTGCGAGTGCAGATTGTGTTCAGTGACTCATGCATATTGTTCTGGCACCGGTCCTGCAGGGTACGGAGTGGCATCGCCTGGCCCATGAGGAGGTGCCCTCCATGATCTTCGCCATCACCGGCAGGCGTGGACGGCCCCCAAACCCGGACCGGGCAAAGCCTCGTTCCCGCGCCCGCCGCGTCGTGGGCAGCCCTGGCAGACGCCCAGGCAGGCCTCACAGCACCAGGACGATAGAAATGCTGAGACGGATGGACACCGAGCTGCTGCGGAAACTGGAGTCTCATGGTAAGGGCATGCTGTGGCAGCAACGGTGTACCCAAATTGGCCCTGTTCCTCAAATGATGGTGCTCCAGGTCGGAGAACTACTAGCTTTTCTGTACTCCATTTACCTGGCAGTTGGTTGTAAACTCAGTGGCCAGTGAGCATTGCCAATTGTTTAATCCTCTATTAACCAAACCCATTTCCAACTGTGTTAAAATTATTTCCCTATGCAAATTATTTTTATTTTGGGCGATTATTTGAAAAACGGTGGACAAAAAATTTGACACATTTGGCCCACCTTTCCAAATTGTAGCAAATCTGCTACATTGGGTTATAATGCAAATGAAAAAATTAAAGTGACAGACCATTCAGGTTATTCTCAAATGTTTATTTGGCAATTAGAAACAAAACCAACAGGGCGCCCAGACTGTTAACCCATTTACTTCATGTAGCAGATATGCTACGCTGGTTAATAGAGGGTTAATTATGGAGGAGGAAAGAGAACGTGGGCTGAGTTTGGATTCGAGGTCCAGATTTTAGAATCCCAGCAGTAACCTGATTTATTGTGGCCCACGGACGATGTCGGGCGGGTACTATGGATTCATGATCATCGTCTCCGTCTCGTCCGCATGTCTAGACACTTCCTTGTGGACGCTGTACTGGCTTGTAATTTTTGACTGATTACTTTCATATTTTGGTATAGACATGTGTTGTACCTAAGTAATGACACCTGTCAATTTTGGTTGCCAGTGGCGACAGTATTGGCTGAAAATGCGCAATTTTCTTCTGAAACAGAACTCCCTTGTAGATGCAGTAGAGGGTAGAAAGGTGGGCTTTCAGGGGCTGCACCCATGCGGTCACAGGCGTCCGGACTGTATAGTTTTACATTTAGAGCAGGGGTCCTCAAATCTGGACCTTGAATCCAGATCTAGCCCAGGTTGTCTTTTATCTGAGGTAAGTAAATGAACATTCAGTGCCTCTGATTGGCCAGACTGTTTTTGCTGCTGACTCCCAGTTGAAGGGAGGGTGGAAAACCAGCAGTTTGCAGACCTTGAGGACCAAGATTTGAGGATCAGGGGTGTAGAGGATGTAACAGGTGTGAGCAGTTTTCATTTGTTGTAAGAATTTGTATTTTCATCATGATCATCATGATTCTGTTTGTTTTAATTTCAGAAATTCTCACTGCAGAAGATAAGGAGAAACTGAAGAGAATCAAGAGGAAAATGAAGAGAGTGGTAAAGTCTGTTACTGATGATGCAGTTGAGTGGAGTCGTGTGAGGTGTTATTGATAATGCGGTTGAGTGGGGTCATGTCAGATGTTGATGCAGTTGTGTGGGGTCGTGTCAGGTGTTATTGATGATGCAGTTGAGTGGGGTTGTGTCAGGTGGTATTGATGATGCAGTTGAGTGGGGTCGTGTCAGGTGGTGTTGATGATGCAGTTGAGTGGGGTCGTGTCAGGTGGTGTTGATGATGCGGTTGAGTGGGGTCGTGTCAGGTGGCGTTGATGATGGGGTTGAGTGGGGTCGTGTCAGGTGGCGTTGATGATGCGGTTGAGTGGGCTCGTGTCAGGTGGCGTTGATGATGCGGTTGAGTGGGGTCGTGTCAGGTGGCGTTGATGATGCGGTTGAGTGGGGTCGTGTCGGATGTTGATGCAGTTGAGTGGAGTCGTGTCTGGTGTTATTGATGATGCAGTTGAGTGGGGTCGTGTCTGGTGTTATTGATGATGCAGTTGAGTGGGTTCGTGTCTGGTGTTATTGTTGATGCAGTTGAGTGGGGTCGTGTCTGGTGTTATTGTTGATGCAGTTGAGTGGGGTCGTGTCTGGTGTTATTGATGATGCAGTTGAGTGGGCTCGTGTCTGGTGTTATTGATGATGCAGTTGAGTGGGCTCGTGTCAGGTGGTGTTGATGCAGTTGAGTGGGGTCGTGTCAGGTGTCTGCATCTTACTGCTGTAGAAGTAAGGCTACTGCTAAGCCCAGGTTCTGGTTCTTGTTCAGCTGGTGAAATCTGAAGAGGCCGATCAGGACTGGGGCGAGCGAGTCGTCTCCCATCATTGGCCAGTCCCGCAAGCCAACGGGGAGTGGCTAAACCCGGAGGCAGGCGAGGAGACGCCCTCCAGGAGGAAGCGGGCGGCGCTGGGGCGGAGTCAGGCGAAGGAGCTGGTGAAGGTGCGGGCGGAGGAGGCGGAGGCTCAGGCGGCGGAGGTTGCTAGGAGACAGGCGGAGAGGAAGGCGCAGGTGCAGAGACACCTGGAGGAGCGCCGCAGGCAGCAGTTCTATCTGGAAGAGCTAAAGAAGCCCACCGAGGACATGTGCCTCTCCGATCACCAGGTGAGACCTCGCACGCCCTCGAACCCCCCTCGCCCCTGCTCAGTGTCTGCTCAAGGAAGTCTGCAGCCTTTTAACAGCAACATGAGCCAAAATTTGTTTGTGCTCTTATAAATAATGCTGCGCCATGAAGTCGAAGGGGAATATAGGAGTGAGTGTTGTCCGTCTGTCCCTCCTCTTGTCAGTTTGTCCCGCTTTTTCTCCGTGCTCGAACTTCTAAACCGTTCAACATTTGACCACAAATTCTAATATTCTCTCCAAAAAAGTTAAGGAATGTTTGACGTGAGTGTGTGAATTTTAAGAACTGAATGTTAAGCCCAAGTATTTTTTCCATCTTTTGTACTAATCCAAGACACAACATGCATCAAAACATTTGATCTTTATTACCAAACCAGGTTATCCTCGGGGAAGACCAGAATCATAAAACCATAATGTCAAACAATGTCCTAAGTCACTTCAAAATCTTGTGTGACCACTATGTGCCTCCACCACTGCTTGGCGTCATCTTGGGAGGCTCAGGAAAAGAGAAAATTACACAGAAAAAATCGGTGCTCCTTAGCTTTTTTTTTTTTTTGCGCTGCTTGTGCTTCTTATGGTGTTGGAGTAACTTTTCATATATCAGTCTGTCTGTCCTTCTGTCGCATTTTGTTTCCAGGTTAGAACAAAACCGTGGAGGGGATCTGAGTGTTTCATGCTTGTTGGATTTAATTTATTTATTTAATGTTGTGAAAGTTTCTTGAAGTTGAGGGTAGTTAATTTACTGTGGAACGCTGACGTTTTGACGACATTTGGAGGTGTGTGAGTGGATGTCGTGAAGGTGTCTCCTCTGTGGGCTCATGGCGGTGTGTTCTCACTCTTCCTCGCCCAGCCGCTGCCTGAGCTCTCCTGTGTGCCGGGCCTGGTGCTCTCGGGCCGGACCTTCGCACACTGCCTCCAAGTGCTGGAGTTCCTGCACAGTTATGGGAAGGTGTTAGCCCTGCAGCTGCCCGGGGAGGTGCCCAGCCTGGCCGCCCTGCAGGAGGGACTCCTGGGCCTGGGGGCTGCTGAGGGGGAGCTCCTGGATCTGCTGGTGCAACTCGTGCAGACCGCACTTCACGACCCGGGCCTGCCGTCCTACTGGCAGGTAACGCCTCAGTGCCTCCACATGACGGCTGTGAACGCTCCTCTACTGTTATAAGTTATATAGCTCCGTGCTGCACCCTGACTAACGGTGTCCTTCTGCCTGATGATGTCCCTGCTACGATCCTCCTGAGATATTAACCCCCGACATACACCAACTGTTCTCACGGTGCCGCTGTCATGTTGCGGTAGTTTTATATTCATTCAGTAAAACGGGGACAGTATTTTATGAAAATGCAAATGACACTGCAAGGAAATTGTATTCAATTGACTGTCTTCAGCCGAAAGTCATGATCATGTACTGGATTTAAACGGTCTCTCCATTTGGTAGACTGTCGCAAATTTTATTTCATTTTTAAAAAATGCAGATGTTATGAAATCATTTGTTTTAATGAGAATATCATTAAGTATATTATAGATCCTTTTCAAATTTTATATGCCTTTACATTTTACTTGGAGCATGCAGATGTGGTCAGGTCATTGGTCAGCTCAGTGCTCCCTCTGTTGGCAGTTTCCAGCAGAGCAGCCGGTGGGTGATGACCGACATGCATACAAACATACAAAAGGGGCGCATTGAACTGACTAATAAGGGATCAAGACAGAGAACTGGATTGATTTTGAGTTTTGCATTATTAGTCATAATAAACTAATTAACCCATTAACTTCCTGGAATGCCTTAGTTCTGTCATATTGCCTGATATGTGAGAAATATCACCCTTGAAATTTTGCCATGTAATTCTTTGTCATGTGAGTCAATATTATGGAATCATCATCGCCGCCACAACCGTGTCCACCACAGACCCCTCATGTTCACGCGATTACTCAAAAACTATTTTGTAGGTCCTTTTAGTGTTTTGTGTACCTTTTAGATCTTAACGAGGCAGAAAACGTGATTTGTTTTGGGCCTTGTTTTATTCATAAATAATTACTCCTTAATTTTCTGGAACACCTGAGTTGCATTATATCGCCTGATATGTTTGTAATAATTTCACGAGGCTGTCTGGAGCGATACTCTAACAAGGGGTTATTTTTGGGGAGCTTTCGCTTGGAGGTTTCAGCGATAAACCTTCTGCTGTCGGGTGACAGCATAGGCCTTGTTTCCTGAAAAGCTGTTGAATTTAAGAAATTATTCGGTTTTGTGAATCTCTGTCTGCAGTCGGTGAAGATCCTCGGGGAGAGACTGGGGGACTTGGAGCTGAACCCCAGTAACGTGTCAGAGGGGCTGCGCATCTTTCTGGAGTCGCGTGGTTTTGATGAGGCTGTATGCGCCAGCCTGCGCACCACGCCTTTCCCGGCTCACAGCCCGGACGATAAAGCCGCGATGCTGGCCTTCCTGGTGGAGGAGCTTATCGGCAGCAGCATCATCACCAAGTAAGAGTTTGTTCCTATCCCAGCTTTTTTTTTCTGACTGTCCTACCTTGTGCCAGCAGCAGGGGGCGATCCACAACCACTTTTATCTCTATTGACCCCCACCACACTAGCCTCTGCCTCACTTTTCCTATCAATCTGTTTCTATACCAGAGCAACAAATTGGCCGCAGTGGTCTCTTCAGGAAATGTGAATTGGGAATCTTGAGGATGAGGGAATGTTTGTGTATGTAATGTCAGTTCTATTTAAAAAATAAATAAATAAACTGCTTGGTTCCCTTTCCTTTTTTGCACACTTTAGAGACTTGGATAACACACTGGAGAAAATGGCTGCCTTCAGGAGGAACAAGTGGATAACTGAAGGAAAACTACGGAAGTAAGCTGGAAGTTAATCTCTCTGATGCCAACCCTTATGAACATTCTGCTGCATACTCTGTGTAACGTGTAATAAAGCATCGTAGTGCTGGGTTTGTGCCGTCGCATTGAATGGGTCTGTTTGTTGCTTCGCGGGGTGGCTTGTATTGGTGCAGAAGCACTTGTTTAGTGCCTTGTAGCAAAAACACTGAATGGTTACACTGGGAGAGCAACACAGAGTGGGTTTTATTGGCACTGAAGCACTGAATGTGGTGCTCTGGTGCAGTGATTGTATGGGCTCTGCACGGCTCTTCGTCCTGCAGTAGATTGAATGATGTTTTTAGGTACAGCTCCTTGAGTGTTGTTGGTGCGGTGGCTGCTCCACATTGGCGCCCTCACACTCCTGCTCTGTGTGTGCAGGCTGAAGGCAGCTCTCGCTCAGCGGACTGGCCGCGCCTCAGAGGAGCTGGACGAGTCCCGGAGGACCTCTGGGATGGAGGACAGCTTGTGCCCGGAAGAGAGCAGCAGCCCCAGAGAGGAGGCCCGGCTCGGGCAGGTGGGCTCGGCCGTTGCGCGTGGCCATGAGCCGGCGTCCTCTCAGGCTCAAATCAGGACATTTAACACAAGTCCGCACACTGGATTATATCTCCGAATGCTTATGACTAAAAATCAATGTTTCAATGTCTCCTCATCTGTCGATTGGGAGCTATAATCCAGTGTTTAATGTGAGGGTATGCTTCTGCAATAAAAATTGAATTTATTTTAAGGCTTTTAACACATCTTAACCAGTGGTTCCAATAAGTATGGAGGGCGTTGTATATGCTTGCAGTGTCTAATAATGCAGTATTATTCTACTTGATGCCTACTGAAATGACTATTAGTTAAAAATCTCAAATATGACAGCGAATATAGTATTAACCTGCACTATTATATGAATCTCTCTGGAAAACATGAAAATAAATAAAAATAGAACCAAGCTTACCTGCAAGCAATGTATTGATGATACAAGTTATGAAAATTTCATTTGCTTCAATTTTCATGTGTATTTTTGTTTGGCGCCTGACCTAAAAAAAAAAAAAAGTGTATGTGCACACGGCTTCTTTGTTATAGTCATGTCTGGTCCTCAAATCCAAAATTGTTCCTGGTTTTCCATCCTCCTGGGTAATTAACTGAATAATTGGTGTTCCTGGTTGGCCAGACTGTCATCACACCCGGCTGTCAGGTAAAGGAGGCTGGAAGACGAGCAGTTCTCAGCTCTTGGGGGGCATGAGTTGCGGAACAATACACTCGGAAGTTTTGTCAACCTTATTTCCCCTTTGTATACAAGTGCCTTAATACATCTCATTAGTCATTACTTGAGTCTGTTTCTATTTGACTGGTGATAGACTGATCTGAGAGCTTTTCCCAGTGAAAGTGGAGATGTCAGGACAGCTTTAAGATGTAAATAAAGCAGGCGTCATGTCTGGTCTTGTTTTTCCCACAGAGTGATGGTACTGGTACCAGTGTCCCGGACCTTGAACGACAGATTGATAAACTAACTAAGGTAATGCTCAGTCCTATTCACTCCGTCATGTCGGAAAGCTCGGGTTTATTTGTCATTTCACTCCTTTGTTTTTCTCTTCCTTTCAGCGGCAGGTATTTTTCCGTAAGAAGTTGCTACACACGTCTCATTCCTTGCGTGCAAGCTGCCTGGGAGAGGACCGGTATCGGCGCCGTTACTGGGTCCTGCCGCACATCGGTGCTATCCTGGTAGAGGGATCGGAGGAGATCTTGGGTGGGTATGGGCTTTAAGGCCAACTTAAATCTCATGCTCCTGCTGTTTATGGCTTCGGGCCAATAGGGTTACCCTTGTACGTCCATCAGTACCCACTTCTGAGAAACCGGCCTGCTTCATTGAACTTATGCATGTGCTGTGTTGGGACACTAAAGGTGCATCTCATAACTTGTTTTAGTTCTTTTTCTTCTTAAATTTGGATGATTTTTCTGGTCTTTTAACTTAATATTAATATTGTCTAGTTTCCCTCTCCGTTTGCTGTAATGGGGGGTGTAGTCTATCCACTTCATCTCTAAAACTGCACATCCAAATTCAGTGAACATCTCATGCTTGATTTCTGATTTTTTTACATGTTACAAATTTTGACAGTTTTTCAGGTGTTTGAACTTGGGTTAATCTTTGAGTTTCCCAGATTTGGGGGCATCCGTGTCCTATGGTTTCTGTAAACACTCAGATCAGGCTTCTGATTGTGTAAATTTGCTACTATGGTCCAGGGGATCTGAGGTCAGGTTTACAGTATCAACATGACCGTACTTGTCACGGGAGGAATGGTGGTGTACGGTCGCTCATATCTGACTGACCTGCAGGTCCTAGTGCTGTGGCTAAATACTCTGGTTTGAGGTTTGCGTAATTGGATTTTTGATTCAGATTTTTTTAGATGATTTGGAACTGGGCTTGACATGGACTGATTTCAACCACATTTTTCAAATTAAAGACTGGTGGTTCAGTAACTCCAGTGTCTGGAAATGTACTTATGCAGTGTACTGCTGAAACACAAGCAGCACTGCATTAGCTCAAACGGGAAGGATTTATTATTTTATAAAATAACTTTTTTTTTTTTTTTTTGCTGGCTGTGCCATTGAACTGGTGGGTTTCATCAGGCTAAATTTATTAGCTTGTTACTGAAGCCTCGTGACGGCGCTGCTCGGGTGACTGCAGTCGTGTTGGCATTTTGCAAATGGGAACGCTGGAACAGATTTCGGTGGAGACGCAGGAGAGGAGTCTGTCTGGATAAAATCATCTTATTTAGCAGCTCTACGTCCTGACTGTGATTTCAGTAGCGCACAAACTCCAATTTTTATTACATAAACATGTGCTATAAACCAAAAATCCATGTTTTTAAGCGAGAGCTGGTTGTTCCAAAGCCTGTTCAAGTCTGACATGGCATCACTCCCGCATGCCAATTCCTTAATCCCGATCTTTGCCTTGTAGAGGGTGACGTGTCCGTGTCTGAGGAGGCTGTTCCAAATCTTGCCCCCATTACGAAGGAACCCAAACCTGAGTCCCTGCCGACCCCGACTCCGCCTCCGGCCCAGCCCCCGCCCCTGCCTCCGCCCCCTGTGGAGGTGGAGCCGCTCCCTGCCATCACCTCCCTCATGAGCAGCCCCAGCGGGCGGGGCCGGACGCGCAAGATCAAGCCTGAGCTGGAGCAACACTTGAGGGCCGCCAAGAGCCGGCGCGGTCGCCGTAGCAGCAAGGCGGGTCGTGAGGAGGAGGGCAAGGCTAACCAGCCAAATGGGGACGCAGTCAAGGAAGAGGCGGAGAGGCAAGAGCAGTGGTGCAGCCAGCTCGCCCAACCTCCCTGTAACCCCACACAATTCGCTAGCTACTCCAGCCTGTCCCCTGGTGCTGTTGGTGCTCACTCCACTTCACCATTCCAGGTGAGCCCTGCCAATCAATCAACCAGTAGCTCAAACAAATGTGCTGGATCGTCACGAGCTGATGGACCTTTGCCATATCTCTTCCTACCTGTCGTCATAGTGTAGTTTCCTCCCACGGCTCAGTTTTGTTTTGTTCCTGCAGTCAAACCAGCAGTTCCTGGACTCTTGGTCCCCACCCTTCTCACGGCGTGGCAGGGGGAGGGGGCGGGGCAGGGGCAGGGGGGGCATTGCTGGCAGACGGCCTGGCAGCCCTCGGCGCCGGGGTCGCCCCTCCTCCTCGCTGCTGAAGCAGATCGAGCAGCAGTACCTCTCTCAGCTGGTCACCAGGCCCATTCCCACAGGTCAGAACTGCCTCCGCACTCTCCAGCTGACTGTAATGGAGAGGGCCGGTTTGCTGCAATTTTGCAGCCACACATTCTGTTCCAGGAAGCTCTGAATCTAATGCTGTCATAAAGTATGCACTCACAAGTAACACCCTTTAATTTGTGACTGATGGCAAGCAGGCAGGGACCATCACCAAATGAACAGCTCTGAGTTCACATAAGCTGTGGCACACGGTGGCGCAGGGTTTTGCCGATGCTGGTCGGCGCCGACCACCACTCAGCCCAGAAAGTGCTTTTTCCACACGGCACTATTTTTCAAAGATCAGTTAAAAGGAATTCATCCGGTGTCCAATAAAACTGCGAGAAACAAAACAGAAATCACCCTAAATATGTCCCCTCCCCTCTTATGTTACGGTCAGAATAGCAAACTTTCGTTTTCGACCGCTCCCTGACAGCCAATTCGCGGGAATCATCTGCAATCCACCTATTGAACATGTATTATGCTTTGACATGAGTGTAGCTGACATGCTGACGGCTAGCGGAGACATGGTCAACACGGAAGAATTCGGTGAGGTGAGGTGTTGCAGTGTTGCACAAGATGATAACAGGGTTCGAAATTCGAAGTCTTCAGCTCGTACTAACAAAAGTAAAAATTAAGACGGACTCATAAACTTGTCTCCATAAACTAGTCCAAGTGTCTAATAAAATATTGTCAACATGGAAAGAATTCCGTGGCCAACGTCTATCTGCTTTTTATCTCCCAGAACGATTTCAAAAGGAGGCGCCAATAGTGTTCACTGACATGGGGCATATCGCAAGACATGTCCTCCCACCCATTCGCGAACGCATTCAATGGTGGAAATGAAATAAAATGCCCATTTTAAATTTAAATAGTTCGTTTTGAAGCTCCTTGACTTCAGAAAGGTAAATCGCCATCGTAACTCTTTATATATTTGTTTGAGATGAAATAATGTCTTTAACCTTATGAATTGAATAGGCTACCTGTTCTGTGAAATTATGCATAATAAACAGCTCAACTTAAAGTAAGCTTCCTACATGCACAGATGTGTTATATGATATCGTATCGATATTGGCTAGATATCCCGCACTTCGGTATACATTGCGCAATGTTTCATGAATTAGAATGAACAAAATGATCAAGTTTCATGTTATCCAGTCTGACCATAACGGCAGCGTTCTTCCTAACTGAAGAAAGTACACTTGGCTATGTCTTAATAACCAAAGCATATTTTGACTTTGTTAATAGATGTGTATTCAATGATCAATGAAGAAATTATTTATTTTCCTCATCGCTTTTGAACACCATTATCTCAATCTACATTAAAGCTGTAACAATGGCTCGCGTAATGATCATGATCGATGTCTTTGCATATTTGTACCCGAGATGTATCATACTGTAAACCCGAGATGATTAAACCACCATAGGTTTGACTAGTGCGTCAACTTTTTATTTTATTTTTTTCTTAAAAATTCCGTGAAATCATTTGTGGCTTCTCTCACTGAACTTAAGAAGGATGTGCCGCCCGGTCAAAAAAAAAAAAAAAACCGATAGATTCGGCAGTACTGGTAGAATCATGACTGAGTGCGCAATATTACTGCCATGCCCCCTGCTGAACAGAAGAAAACTCACTCACACTCCCCACCCCCCAACAAAATGGAACCGGCATGGCAGAAACTTGCCGACCAGCACTCCTAGCATCCTGGGCAGAACACAGGTGGTGGTGCTAGAGTCACAGGGACCATCAGCAGTTCCAACTGCTTTATAGGTCCCCTATTATGCCACCTGGTGTACAACTAATCAGCCATTTTGAGCCAGTTCAAAGTCTGCCCTTCCTGACATCACAAGGGGGAGTGACCACTTAGAATGATGAAATCTGATCGACTGCTTGGCTGAAGGCGAGCAGTTCTTCTCGTCTATGGTTGGTTACTTCCCCATGTTATGTCAAGAGAGGAAAGATTTTGAAATGGCTTGTAATGCCTAATTGGTTGTGCACCTCGTGATGCATTGAGGGACCTTTTAATCCATTTTGCATTCCCTTGCCACAGTGATGGGAATGTGCTTGAGCTCAGTGTGGCGGGAGGCTGTCGGAGCCCTGAGAGAGACTGTGTTGTGTGTCCCCAGGCATGGCCCGAGGGTGGTGGTGGCTGAAGGGCCCTGAGGAGCTGGAAGCCCTGCTGCAGGCGCTGCACCCCCGAGGCATCAGAGAGAAGGCTCTCCACAAACACCTGAGCAAACACAGGGAATACCTGCTGGAGCTCTGCTCCAAGGTGCCCAGCGGTAAGGCCAGACCACGGGGATCGATGAAAACAGAAATTGATTCCAAAGCTGAGTGTTTTTGAGCCCTTCTGTTTTCCTGGCCTGTGCGGAGGGGGTTTGATCGTTGATGGGGCTTCTGTCTCTGCAGATCCCATGTTCAAACCGGAGGCCGCAGCTGTCGGGGCACAGCAGGACCAGGACTGGGATTTGGAGGGCAAATCCATGGCTGCAGACCTCAGCTTGCTGCAATGGGTGGAGGATTTGGAAAGAAGGGTGCTGGCAGCCCAACTACATGTGAAGGTGTGCAGATGGTGCTGGCAGTGCCTTGTCGATTTTGCATCACTTGAAAGGAATGGTGCTCTCTGCGGTATATGACCCCTGTCCGTCTACGCTATTGTGCGGCACCAGTTTACTGTAGCTTTGTTAAGCTCTCTGCACTCCTGCGTTTAAACAGGACTGGGTCCTGCCGGAGCCGGACTCGACGCGGGGAGACCTGCAGTACCATTTGCACGAGCCCAACCCTGAGGATGACTGGGTTATAAAGCCGAAGAAGGAGTGGTGCGGCTTCCTGAGGATTCCCTCCAACCCCTTGGACCTGGCTGTGCTACGGCTGGGGAACCTGGAGCGCGCCATCGAGCGTCGCTACCTGAGAGAGCCGCTGTGGAGCCTGGGGGAAGTGATGCGGCTAGCTCCCCTCGCCCCACTCGCTGGGGAAGTTGTCCTGGAGGACCTGGAGAAGTGAGTTATCTCCTGCTGTGTTCAACTCTTTACCCACTTCTGTTATCTACGCCCTTTACCTGCTTACGTCTCTTGCAAAGTTTACGGTCGTCTGTGATCTTGACCAATGTGGGTTACCTACGTGTATTGACCAACTGGTTGCAGATGTCTGCCATGATTGCGAAGAAGCTATTTTTACAAGCGGGGCTTTGGTGGCTGACCACATTATTGATGGGTAAAGTAAAATCTGCTTGCTATCTGACATGGATGTATCAAAGTTTATTTCCTCATGTAACATTAGCTTGTAAACACTGCCTGTGTTTTTGACGAGCAGTCTTGTTCTGGAGTGCGTTTCCCAAAATCACAGCTGCTAACTTACATAGCCTGGCCCATTTTCTGCGAATGGACAAACTATGCAAGTTGCTAACTTGGTTAGCAACTACACTTATGGGAAACGCACCCCAATTTGTGGAAAAATCTCTGTGACATGGCAGACAAGTCTTGATAAAGGATGCATTTTTTTTCTTTTTTGTTGAAGTGCATCCTTGATTATGAAGATCAGTTTTAAGAAAAGTCCCATTTTAAGAAATGGTCTAATCATAGTATGCAGAACAGCATCTGATATGAGCACTCTGAGCTCCCTCAGATTATATGTTGTTGTTGGCTGCAAACCTGAAGCTTGCAACAAACAAAAAATGAGCTCATCTCATTTCATAACTTTCATATGACACGTTCACTTGAGTGAGATCCTCTATATATTATTAAAGATCCATAAGGATATCACTGGATCAATACATGCATCATCAGCAGGGTAATTTCAGTACTTACTCGAATTGATGCTTTGAGCTCAGCCCTAGTATTGCACCGGTTTTTAAGCCTTTTTAAACACCAACCTGTAATAGATGACTGATAGTTAGCTGGATTTAAAGGTTTCCTTCACAAAGTACTGTCGAGTTTGATGACAGTTCTCGGCCCGTAGTGTATCTTTATGCTGCGTTTACTAAGTCTTTAGGGAATACGTGGAAAGCAAGATGAGGCTGTTTGCTCTGAGTTTGAACAGATAGGTCTGCTCCGAAAGCTGACTATTTGAGGAAGCTACTCTATTTCTGTTTATATATTTTCCATCTATGATGTCATCCATTACTTCATTTCCTGGAGGTATGGAAAAGGTCCCGTGGATATTTTTGTAATAAACTGCAGTGGCTAATCAATCTCTGCCTGGCATTACATGTAGACAAGGATCTTAGCCTGGCTTACTGAAGCTGGTAGAAGTACAGGTGTTGGGCTTCTCTGGATATTGAACACGTGGAGCACTATTAAAACCTGGCTACTATACTTAACAAGCAGGACTGAAGGTGAGATGGTAGAAATAATACAACATAAAGATGGAGTTCAAAGGTCTGGCACTGTCGAGCTTGTCAGCACGGGAAGCCAAACTCACAGATTCAGAGCAGAATTCCTATGGGGTTCCAGCATTTTGGAGCTCTGGCTTATCCATTGGTTATGTTCCCCAGAGGGTGGCGCTCACACACTACAGAGGATTAGAGCTCTGTTGGAGGTTATGCCAAACAGACAGCGGAACGCGTGTGCCCTGCATGTGTGGGTTTGTGTGCAGATCATTACCAATAGGCGCATGGTCTTGTTTGTTCCTTCAGCGTGGAGAGCGAGATCACTCTGCGTCTGCGGGCGTGGCGTCAAGCCCTGGATCGCTGTAGTAGTGCCGCCCAGCTGTCTCTCTGTCTAATACAATTGGAGCATTCCATTGCATGGGAGAGATCCGTCATTAAAGAGGTGAGATCTGCCCTTTCATCCTTCTCTCTCCTGAACCCTCAATTCCAAACCACTGGTTTCTCTGTCATCCGCTGTGGCCTTTACAAAATGCGCACATAAATATGTAAAAAATTTGCCTGGCTGTGCTGTCGTGCTTTGTCATTTCTTGACAATTAAAGACTAATCTCTGGCTCTAAAAAAGTTTTTTGTCCTTGGCTGCATTGTTCACCTCTCAGATGGGGATGGTGCTGTCACGTTTTGGTCTTTGTTTGGTGATTCCGCTAGTTGAAGAAAACCAATTTAAATCCATTGCATACATAATATATTGGGCAAAGATTCTGACTCTGTCATTCAAACATCACTGCCCCCTGAGGCTTTTACAGATGGGGTGCACACCTGTGTTAACTAGGTCTGCATGTTCAACCTAGCATTGCAGTTGTGGGGTTTGCTTATGTAAATGTGGTCACCTGATCATGTAACCAAAATCTTTCTCCATCCTGCACCACCACCACCACCACCAGGCTAATGGTGAGCTACGACCTGCACAAAAGCAGAAGTCCCGGGTGCGCAAGAAGTACCCCGGGGGAGGTGAACTGGGCAGTTCAGATGAAGAGGAGCCTCCTAAGAAGGGAGCTGGGCAGGGCGTCTCCCCTTACGCCCGTTTCTCAGGGGACAGCTACTCTCCCGCTAAAAAGCGTCGTATGACGACCCGTAACCAGCCTGACCTCACCTACTGCGAGTATGTCATTCTTTAACTGAGCCTATCACCTTGCCATATAATTTTCCATTCCCTGATCCATAACCATATGTGGAGGGTGAAATAGTTTTCTGGAGAGTCTGTGAATGGTGAGGGTTTAGTTGGAGATGACTGGTGGTTAGCAGGGCACATTTGTGCCCTTAGGTTTTGTCTTCTTCTACTGTCTTTTCCCATTGCTGGCTGGGGATGTGGTGCAGTCTCTACCTCTGCCCTCGTGAACTGGAGGAGGCCATTTTGGAACAGTCTGGATACTTGAAAGGGGGGGCTGATTATATTAGACAAAGCCTAGTAGGGATGGTCCCACCCCCGATTTGGTGGAGACTCTGAATGCTGCAGGCATGCAAGGCTGTGTGCTGGGAGCCTCTATTGATTCTAGCTTTGAATAATTATTTTAAGTTCGTTTAATTGTAAATTTTATGGAAGCCAGGCTTAACTCTCAGTGAGGAGTGAGGAGTCCATGCAGTGAAGTGGGAGCTGCCCACAGTGGAACAGACTTGACCGGTCTTCCTGACACACTTTGGGAGAGGAAGCCATTGGTACATTTGGTTAATAATTTTCACTACCATAAGGTTAATGGATTGGGTGGATGGTCTTCTCGACAATGGTGAGGGTGGAGATTGACAGGATTTTGAAAGTCCAAGGTAATAATACTTTGAAAGAGCTGATGGCCTATTATATAAATATTACAATTTTATATCATTTTGATTTCGTTAATTTATTTTATAATAAATGACTGTAATGATTTTAGTAGTTTCCAGTGAAGCATTATTTCATACATGTTGGTATGTACCATTTCTCTGTAATTCTTTTTTTTATGTTGTTTGTGCATTGCCAATCAGGGGTGCCAGTAATTTTTGAGCCACCTGCATGCTAATAATTTATGAATAAAACGGTCTTGTTAAGTTACTGTATATGACCACATAATCACCCGTGTGCAAATACGTGACTGTGTGCAGAAAGCCGCCGGGGGTCCGACCTGATTTTGCGTATTAAACACCAGTTCAAAGAAACACCCAGGCGATTATTTGCCCTATTATCCCCCCGGCATATAATGCGATCAGTGTGTCCGTCCGTCTGTAATAAAATCGTTTCCGGACCAGAAGTCAAACTATATCACTTACAAACACCAAATTTGGTATGGAGCTTCTCCTCATGGTCTAGTTGTGCCTTTTGGGGTTTCGGTCCGTCCGTCTGTCCACACAACCTGTAGGTTACACAACCTACGGCCGGGGGGATCCGCCATTGCCAGATGGCTCTTGCTGTATGTAAACGTCTGTTACCCCTTGTTGCGGTAACACAGACGCCAAAACAAACTTCGGTTTGTCTTTGTATGTTTGTCTGATGTCAGTAAAGATGTAGGGGAGTAGAATAGCAGACGGTCTTTGGCACAGAGATATAAAAAAGGCTGGAGTGGACAACGTCACTGGCTGAACCAAAGCGCACACGGCAGAATAGCTCTGCCATCTTGTGTATGTATAAATGTCCAATGAGATGCGTGTAAACATGGGTGTCGACAATTATTTTTTTGGATGGGGGACTTGTTTTCTGTGTTCTTTATTTTTTCGTACTTCAAAAAGGACACACGTAAGGAATTGTAAATCAACAATATTTATTCCCTCTGATTAGGAAAAGCTAAAGAATAAGTTCTACGATTGCCTTTCCCTTTATAGCCTATAATCGCTCAGTTACCAAGCTTACGTTTCGATTCGTTCGAAGAAAAAGCGTTCGCATTCAGCTGTGTCTGTGAGTCTGACTCAGGTCTATACCTGGAAGAAACTAGTCGTTATGTGCATATATGAATTTATTTGCATACTTTGTGTATTAAGATCGGAACAACTTCCTTCTGAAGTCTTCTTACCTACTTGTTGTCTTTATTTAGTCCGTCTTTGCCCTGAGACGATGGATAACAGGATGATAGTCAGCGTTGCCCCAACTGGGATCAATGCAGAAGTCTCAAAACTAAAGTATGTAAATGAAACCGCGCCAGTTTCAGTTTCTGCGAATAAACTGTTAATAATAAACGAATAAATTACCTGGCAAAAGTTTAACTGGCACCTTTTTAGCCAGTTATTTTGACTGTAATTTTACAAGAAGTTCACCACGGTGTTCAGTGTAAACCACGGTTGAATGCACGCAGGACTTAGCTTGGAGTTAAAATGACAAGACAATGCGTTTATTTTAACGGTTAAATTCAGTCAGTTTATAAATGTAGGAAAGCCGAACTGGCCCGGTGCAGGTCGGTGCAAAAGTGAATAATGGCCTGTTGCAAATACCCGCCTGGTTCTTATAAACGCTAGAGATCCAAGTTGATTTTGCGAAATAAACGCCCGGGCTACTAAATGGTCATATACGGTAACTTTTTTTTTTAATTTTTTTTTTAATTTATTTATAGATATAAATGAACTCCGTAACAAAGTGACATGACTTAATGTGTATAGCCACCACTCATAATGGTGCCAGATAATTGTCCAAACCGATGAATCAGTCGCCCTTGAGAGGAGATGAGGGTGGGTGAAGGTGATATGGGTGAGGGTAATGGAATGAAGTCTAACACACCACAATGTTCCAGGATCATCATAATGGAGATGGAGGCTCACAGTGATGCCTGGCCTTTCCTGGAGCCTGTCAATCCCCGGCTGGTGCCTGGTTACCGCCGCATCATCAAAAACCCTATGGACTTCCTCACTATGCGACAACGCCTGCTGCGAGGAGAGTAAGAGCCCTAGCCGTGAAAATATCCCAGATTACTATTCATTGCAAACTTGAATACTCCTTATATAGAGCTACTCACCCCAGATAGCATACGGATGTGGGCCACATCAAGCAGTGATCCGGCACTTTTGGCATTCTTTTGGCCCGGACAACATAGATGTGAGCCTAAAGTGGCCCATCTGGTAAATGTTGAATTTGCCCCACATATCCCAAAACAACTATGGCCCACAATTTGCAAATATTTGGCAGAGTGACAGTCGTCAGTCTGTAAGTGAATCAAAACTGGCCCACATTTGCTGCATCACATGTTCTTGGCTGGCATCTGGTGTCATGATGGCTTGGTTGTGGCAAAATTCTGGCAAACGGGAGCAGAGTGTCCAAGTGCCATCATTCCATGCGGTTTGTGGGCCGGATGAACGTGTCAGGTGTGGGCCGGATATGGACCAGAAGAATTTTGCTATCTTGGACAGCTTCTTGCATTTTTTTTTTTACTCTGAATTATTTTAGACTGCTGAATAAAGTCACAGTTACAGTTTCAGAAATATTTGGACTTGGAACGGGCAGGCCTTGCTAAATTGGAAAAACATTTGAATGGTGAAAAATGTTGAAACGACAGCTGGGGGGGCAGAGGAGATGCAGGCATCAGAATTAGCTCTGTAGATTGCTGCCGTTGAAGGCTTTAGCCTTACATGTGCACAGCACCAGTGATGACTTGACAATTTTATAGATGCTTTTTATTGCTCTAAAATATAAAAACTAGCTATTGCTGCTCTGAATGCAGTTTGTTTGGGAATTTATTTTGTACCTAACTTTTCCCAGAGATCACAAATTCTCACATCAGACTTTTTACACCCTTCTGTCCAATGAAAGCAGTCCAAAGGATGACTTTATCTGCCTCAGAGGGGGGAAAAAAAGATGATTTCAAGAAATGAAAATTAAAATCTTTAGTATCCTCTCGTCAAACAACAAAAATGGGTCGGTCATAATGCATTGCATACACGCAAATGTTAGAAAGCGAAAGAAAAAGATCTTGTCTTACTGTGACCCATGAGGCTGCAGAAGGCAGTAACGCTAGGCTACGCAGCATCTTGTCTCCCATGAAAAATCAAAGCATGGCTTTCCGTCAAAGCAAAGAAAGAACAAGCCACATTAAACATGTTACTATTATACAGTACAAAAAACGATGCATAATTATAGTAGCCTGGTAAAACCAGACTGTTACTTCGCTCTGCTTCGTACACAGAGTCTGCGTAGTCATCATTGACAATTGTTTACTTCCTGGTGGGTGGGCGCTTGTCAGAAGTTTAAAATCATTAATGTACCTGTAAACTAATCACTAACATTTGGCGCTGACATGTATTATGCGCCGGTTCAGCCGCCTAGTATTTCCACTGAAAACTACAGTCCTTGATACCAGGAAAGCAGCGAAAACAAACTGATCCCATGTATATGCCAATCAAGCGAATTTTAGCCTTCACTCATTCACTTAAAAAGAACCAAAAGTGCTCTTTCTGTTCTCACAAGAAACAAACTGTTGAGCTATCGTTTTTCCTGCAGATACTGCTGCTGTTTAAAAAAAAAAAAAACATAAGAGACCCGAAACCAACCGCAGAATAGGTGAGAATAACATTATTTACATCAGGATGAAATCTGCGTTGATAGGTAAACTAAACTGTTAACCATGCTTGCGCTAACATTAGACTGAGCTCGCTATCTAACTTAATAGCAACACAGTTTGGCTCTAAGCGTTTGGTTGTGTCAGACAGCCAATTCATTCATTGATAATGACAACATAACTCTGAGACAGCGAATAGGTCTTGTGACATGAACAAAAACACGGCTTTTAAAAAGTATGCCGCTAACTTAAATAGTGTGAAATTCGCCGGCAGTGTAACACTAGAAGGTACAAGCTAGCTGAGGTGGTTTGGCTGTCTCTCACAGAGATGAACAGGGTGCCTTTTTCATGATGGCTATTAAGTAGATATGACAGTCTGTAGGGAGTAGCGCTACAACATTTCCATTCAAAAAACTAACCAAACATTCATCTTTTCGTGGCTTTAAGTCACTGATACCTGGGATTTTCTCCACGACAGAGCGAATGGCCTTCAATGTATCTATGTCCGTAGCCGTTGTTGATTTTGGAGATTACAATTTCAAACTCGGCGTAGCGGCTACATCATGACTCTCGGCCAAGCCTTCTGTTGGTTGGTTGGTCCAGCGTACTTTCTGCCGAGGTAAACGGAGCAGAGCTCCGAGTGATCAGACTGAGTACTGAAGTGAAATGAAATTTAGCGGAAGTACGAAGGCCGGCGGAGTCGGGCTACAGTTATAGCCCATCTTTAACAAATGACAGTGGTAATGTCAGCTTGTTCATACTCCTCAGTCTTCAAATAGAACAGTAAAACGGAGTCTACTGCAAAGTCTGCATCTAACTTTTTTCTGTTATCTGGAAGTTTGCGGCTGCTAAGAGTCTAGTATTAAAAATGACACTTTCCATTGGGCCAAGTACTCTGAGCTCATAAAATTAGTGGGATGTGTATGATTGTATGATTCTTATTTTTGAAACAAATTTAAGTAAAGGTTAGATGTAACCCAAAATGAAAATTTCCTTAATTTTGAATAAATATTGAATTTAAGGTTTCAATGTTGGCTATGATGAAAGAATTTACGTAATTATGCTAATTAGGTCACATTATCCAAGATGGCTGACACCCGATATGTAGAAATGCATAATTTCATTTTTCTCAAAAACTATTCCATATATTGATTTGAGTTTTTGACACTTAATGGACATCATATTTAAGGTTTTGAGCCAAAGGTTTGGGAGATATGACGACAAATAAAAATTTAAGGGTGTCTAGAAGGGGAAGAAAATGATATGCAGAAAAGGATTTGTAGAATTGGCTGAATTAATAAACGGCTAGCTGCATTTTTAATGACACGTAAATGGTTGGACAAGTTATATTAATGTTGTAGTTTGGATTGTAACGGTTTGTGGAATCGCTGAATGAATATGCATCTGGGAATGGCGCTTCATTGTTTTTCACCCCGTCTCTCGGTCTGTTTTGTTTCAGGTACTGTAACTGTGAGGAGTTTGCAGCGGACGCCAGGCTGGTCTTCAATAATTGTGAGCTCTTCAACGAAGACACGTCCGATGTGGGTGCGGCCGGCCACTCCATGAGGCGCTTCTTCGAGAGCCGCTGGGCCGAGTTTTACCAGCAAAAAGGCCAGTAGGGGGACCTCTCGGCTGAACCTGTGGGAGCTGATGCAGTGCTTTAGGAAACCCTCGATCTCCCCATTTCCCCCATCAGGTTGATGATCCTCATTACGTTACTCATTACCTCCAGTTCTCCTGCTGGAAGATCCTGACTGATGTCATTCCACTGTGATTTAATCAGGGATTATAATCTGGATTATATATTTTTCTATGGTTTGGTCACACTGCTGACGACTCAATGTCTAATTCACTGGACCCCAACACTGTTTAATATCATTTATATCAAAACTCTTCCTCAATGAGCTTTTACCCTGTACGACAGCTTCACTCAGGAATGACTGCCCGTCATACTGGGTCCGCCTTTTAGTGCCTTTTATCGAAAATTTGTTGCGGTCTCAGGGCTGAGGCCATTTTGTTTGTGTCAGTGTGTGTGTGCGTTATGCATACTCGCACATCACATGGTGGAAATTTGTACAAGCAGTGGGTCATGATGGACATCCAGAGCTTGAATTGGGTATTCCATAATAGACTAGTGGAATAAAAATGACTCGCTAATTTTCTGTGTCAGACACCTCAGTTCTCTGTAACTCTAAAGCTGCTTTATTGAGAATGTTCTCACTATGAACATTTGGAATTGTTCTTCCTCAGTCTTGTTTGTTTTTCTGGGTGGTTATTTGCAATTGAACTGCAGATAATCTGGTTTTTTTAATGGTGTCTACTGGTTTGAGGTCCTTTTCCAGTTTTTGCTTTAGTGGATGTGAATTTTCAAGTGAAGTTTTTTGTGTTTTTGTTTTTTGTTTTTCTTTTTTTTTTTTTGCTGAATAGAAGTTGTTGGAGTAATAGTTTTTTAAGCAGTACAGGCAAGGAAACCCAGTTCTTGTTATAGAGAATTGTATTATGTGTTTTAGAGCCATCTTTTAAAGATAGAGATACGATAAATTAAGGCTGCTGACAGGAATTGCTTGACTGCAGGTCTGCATCAGCAGTTAACATTCTCCTTGAATCCATCCTTGATTTTAAGTGCGTTTAGGACCTCTTGCAGCATTAACTGTGGTTTAGGATTCAGCATCCAATCAATTTCTAGACCTGAAACTTGAGGAAAATAATTTCTGTAAATAATGTGGTGCAGAAATATTACAAAATGGAGGGTGGGGGGAGGGGGCAGTGGAAGGGTTGCCAGATTTTTTTTTTTTTTTTAATTCCATGCGTCTTTAATCTGTGGAGTTCCAAATCTCAAAAACGGTCAGGCTAACAATTTTGCTCTCTGCTTTTGGTTGAGCTTATTGGTAGCCTGTTGGAAGTGCCCATGGAGTCCAGCAGAGGGAGCACCTAGAGGTAATGCTGGAGCCGAGGGCTGCTTCACTTCCTGTGTGTACTGAGCCTTCCCTTCCCTCAAGAGCGCACCCCTCAGTAGCATCACAGCATTCCCATCATTTTTGTTATAATCTGTACTGATCAGACAAGGTGGCCTCTACTTGTCCTCACTTGCGTCTGTAAATCCTTGTACATTTTTCACATCCAGAATGAACTGAAGACCTGCACTGAATTATGTTTTTTGGAAGAATCTGAAAGGAAATGAATTGGTTTACTGTTTACTGGCTGTTTAAACTCATTCTTACACTGGTAAAGGAAAAAAAAAATTCTGATGTGATCTCTGTAAGTTCTTCTCAAAACCAAAATGTAGTATGTTGTCAATTTATTTCAGTGATGTAATTATTTTTTGTCTACATGTATTCGGTTTCATACTTTTCGGACCAATATTACGTTAAAGGCATTAAAAACCTTTGCTCTGGGCTGCTGGATGGCCCATCTGTTTAAAACATCGTTCTCAAGTGTATGGATGGGCCCCATTGATTGAGATCAAATCCAGACCCAGACTGTGCCAACTGTGACTGGTCGTCCCACAGTTTTTGAGGTGCCCTGCGTGGGGAGCGTTTAGTAGTCTGCTGGAATGCGCCTCCACCGAGGTACATGCTATTTTGGTTGGGCACTCGTATGCCTTCCAGCTAATTTGAGCTTCGGTCTTGCTTCCTTTATAATTTTTCTGCTCTCTCCTATATGGATGGCATGGGATCCAATATTGAGTGCTTGTGTGTCACGTGGCATTCCAAATGTGTAAGGAAAGTGTGTGCGCGCGGGGGAGGGGCATATGCAATTGTGATATGACACTTTTGCATTGATAGAAAATTGTTATGGACAGATAATGTACATTTACAAATAAGGTAGCCTCCGCGTTCTACTTTGTTGTGTAACGGCTGTGAATTTGTAGAACAAGGACTACGGATGTGCATGCGCAGTAGTGGCGCAAATATTGTGACTGTACATTTGTTTGTAGGACTTGGATGCAACATCTTGGCATTTGTTGAATGTACAGGGAGAAAAATAAAGTATGTCTTCAAGGAATAGGGATGCTGTGTTTCCCTTTCTGAATGAATTCATCTTTCCATGGGTCTGACTTGGCGAAGACCCTCCTGTACGGGCTGCCCATTACATGCACCTGGCCCTCGCATTACGCTGTGCAATTTATTCTCAGGCCGTTGTTTGCAGTTAGCTGACTTTGAAGTGCATTGAAATCATTTGGAATGATTCCCTTTAATAAAAGCAGAAAATCTGCACTTCAAACACACCTTGTTTTATTGGGTCATTCCATATCAAATCACCCAAAATGGGGGGTGCTCCCAGCTTGATGGTTTCAGAATTACTTCATTTGGTGATATTTTGTTGCATGTGATGAGCAAATCAAATCGCAGGGGTTTCAAGTTGATACCTCGTTCTCTTCTCATTTTATGGGCCCTGAGAAAGGGGGCGTGGCCCACGTTAACCCTCTGGACACAGTTTGGCCGTTTTCAATGGGTTATAATCGATGACCTAATAAGGATACAAATTTCATTCTTTCAGCATATGTTTACTCTGTCTGATAGTCTGCCGCAAAGCTTTAACAATAGTATTAAACCCTTTGAGTGCTTTGCAATTAACCCCTAAACATTGAAATTTGGTGCCAAACGTCAATTTCAAATGAAATATTATGCAAGAAAAGTTGGCCTCAAATGAAAGCTTATTCAAAGAACTTCAAAATGCAACACGATCATACTTGGAACAAATACTCCTACTTGGAAAAATAAGACCCCTGTAAGGGCTATTTGCACATCGGCACAACTACTCTGTGTATGTAAATGTACAATAATGTTCAGGAAATGCTGAACTCCACTCTTTCAGTTGCATGCTCTCTGATCATTTGCAGCCTGTGTCATTTTCTTGTATTTGTGTTCCCACTAATTTCAAGATAATTTGATTGAATGGGCAGAATTGTTGCTCATGTGGATGAAACCCTTCAAACCGTACCTGCCCCTTCATGCCCTTTATTTGCGAAAAGGACGATCCTGTGGAGCTAAGATATTGTACCCCTGGTTGATTTGTTGCCTGCTTATATGATGGCCAGTGGTGGTTGGCCAATATCTTAGAGCAATCCTTTGCAATCAAGGATGTTAAAGTATCTTTTATGCATCCAAATGGCCCTGCACCACAATTCACTCAGCCATGAAGGCACGATCTTTGTTGGGTACCACTGAAGCATATCATGTTGGTTGATCCTCCTAGCACGTGTGGAATGGGCAGGAATTATATAATCGCCTAGAAAGAGTGGGACCGAATCTCAGTGTGGTGTGAAATTGGATTTGACAAAATAATATGCATTAACATTTGTATCATGTGTGCCATATCTGCCTTTCTTCTCTACATTTCCCTGTTCATTTATGTACATTTACAATACACTGAGAGTAGTTGTGCCCATGTGGAAATGGCACTTAAAAGGGGTCTTATTTTTTGAAGTAGGAGTACTTGTTCCAAGTTTGATTTTGTTGCATTCTGTAGTTCTTTGAATAAGCTTTCATTTGAAGCCAACTTTTTGAAAATCAAAACCAGGCCTACATGGTCAAAATGAGGGTCAAAAAGTGCACGTTTAGGTAATTAGCTGAAAGGGGGTTAATGTTTCTTCACATTGGATGAAGATAGAAAGAGGTTTATACCTTCATTTGAAACTCCATCAGGTATACTATCAACAATGTAAATGGGAAAGGAGACATTCGAGGGATACTTGCATTATATTTCATTTGAAATTGACATGATTGGCACCAAATTTCAATGTTTAGGGGTTAATTGCAAAGCACTCAAAGGGTTAACCACTATATTAAAAGGTTTGTTGCAGACTATTAAACAGAATAAACATATCCTGAAAGAATGAAATTCTTATAAATCCTTAAATCCTTATTAGTTCATCGATTATAACAGTTTGAAAATGGTCACAAATTGTGACCAGAGGGTTAACATGGGCCACGCCCTTTTTTTCGGGGGCCCATAAAATAACAACGGGACGAGATAATCAACTTGAACCCACCTGCGATTTAATTTGCTCATCACAGGCAGCAAATTCTCACCGAATGAAGCAATTCTGAGACCATCAAGCTGGGAGTTTGGGTGATTTCATATGGAATGACCCTATTGAAAAATTGAAATTGTGGTGTGTGGGGCTCATTTTCTGTCCTTATGCTTATAAAAGTTGCTCTATATGGAATTCAGAAACATATTTGAGGAGGATGGGTTGTGGTGAAAGTTAATGCTAGGATTATTTTTTTTGTTTGTTTACTGTTTAATGTGCCTGGAATGGATTCATTTCGCTGGTTAAGTCCAAAAATTGTCATTTTACTTTTTTCAGTAATGCAGGCGTGTTGTGACCTTTCCGGATCTTTCCTGTGTGGTAAAAGAATGCATTTAAAGGGGAGAGAACCACACTGAACCCTGGGGTTATATCTATTTACGCAAATCTGTGCCATTGTACAACCCCTGGCAAAAAAGATAGAATAGCCACACTTGGAGGATATTTATTCAGTTTTTAAACTTCAAAATTACTGAATTTTGTGACTATTAACAAAATTATTTTTATTAGTTTAAAATTCAGGCTTTATGAAATGCCTCAGAACTAATTGGATTAAATGATTTTACTTTTAGTGGTGTTTTGTTTTTTTGTTTTGTTTTTTAAAGTAGAGGGGAAAAAATATGGGATCACTCAGTGTTGAGGGAAAAAATGACAATCACGTAATTGGCATTTCTTAAAAAAAAAAAAAAAAAAAAAACTTCTGAATATGAAAATTAGTCTGTAGTTGAACGAGTGCTTGCAGAACTTAATGAGGTGTTGATCTTGGCTATCTTAGGAAGCATGGCACCAACGAGGAGGCAATTGAAACAACGAAGGATTATAAAATTGCTTCATGAAGGAAATTTGCAAACCAATAGTGATTGTTCACTGTCAGCTGTGTCTTAAATTTGGTGCAAGTGTAAACAAAATGAAGAGGTTCTAATAAGAAAACATATGGGTTGACTGTGAAAGGCATCAAAGCGACAGGACATGAAACTCAAGCAAATATGCTTTACATAGAAATTGCTCAGCAAAATGTAAAACATGGGCAGAAACAGCAATGTTTATGAAATGGGATTTAAGTACAGAAAAATGAGCACTAATGCCTAAACAGACGAAAGTGAGGTTTCAGTGGGGTAAAGGGAAGCTTCTATCATAAAGAGTGGATGAATGGACAAAAGTGATATTAGGTGATAAATCATGAATCTGCTCTGGCCAATGTGCTTATACTGAAACCTAAACTTGTCTGGTGGTGTTCCAATGAACCAATGAAGATGAATGAACCATAAAGATGATTGCTTAAGGAAAACTGGTAATTGTCTAAATTAATTATATCCCCGAAATACGGGTTTCAGGGATATCATGGTTTCACCCCAGCCACCGCCACTGCATCTGCAGATATTAGCCATTAGTGCGATAACTGTCAAAATACTTTACATTAGCTTCTCATTTTTAGCATATGGGTAGATATGGTGGAGAGGATGAACCAATTAGATTTTGGGCAAGTATGCACTTTTAGGTATGCCACCAGGTGGTGCTATATATTGAAAAAAATCGTTTTTTTTAGCCATATCTCTGGAACAATTACTGACATAGACCTCAAATTTGCCTTATTGTAGGTCTAGTAAAGGGGAATCTAATAAAGGGGGCTTCAAGGATTGGGGAATTTTGGGGATATACCCCTTGCTGTCGGCCGCCGACAGCGTAGGCCTATTTTTTTGTGGGGTTGTATGTCAGGTAAAGGACCAGGCAAGATGCTGTTCAGTATCTAAACAGTCAATGAGCGAGTCTACATTGGAATTTTGTACCATCAACAGAAAATAGGTGTGGTCGTGATGAGGTCATTTTTCAGGATGAAAATGCATCTTGCTACAGAGCTAAGAGTTGGAAAGCTTTTCTTCAAGACCAGAGGTGGGCAACGAGGCCCATATCTGTCCCCGGTTTTCACACCAATTTCTGGCCTTAAATGAGTTGATTACCTTAATTAGCTAAAGCATTTATGAAATCTGATGTTTCTGCTGCATCTCTTTAAATTATCAGGATTGACTTACTGACACCACACTTGTCTCCCAAAATGTTACATTTTTCTTTAGTCTACTGTATGAGCAAATCCATGTTTTGGTATAAAACCAATTTTCTCAATTGGTCAAAATAATCTGCATACACACTGGACCTCCAGGACTGGAATTGCCCACCCTGTTCAAGACGTTCAAATCAACAACAAAACATGGCTATGGCTGTGCGCAGATAAATTGAGTGGACATTTTGCCCTGCAAGTTTAAAATTTCTTGGACATGAACAGATTTAAAAGGCTAAAAATCAGCTTTTACCAGCTATCGTAAATCCAGGTTTTGGTCTAGCCTGCCCTCTAGCCCCCGGGCCTAGTGCAGGGCCTGTCGACTGCACATGGTCTTCGTCCGGCCTCCCTGTCAGTCCCAGCTGAGCTCTCCTGGGTCTCCTACGTAAGCCACCCAAATATGCATTTTAAATCCACAGCCTGCTGGGAGGCCATGAGCTGCATTGCAGCAAAATCAGTCTGCATGCCTAATGGAGATGGCAGTTTTGAAACCTTTGAAAAGACCACTGTTTTGAAATGTTCCGAATTGTTTCGAAACCAGATTTATTTCAGTAGTGCACAGCCTAGTGGCAAAAACTTTTACTGCAGCTATTAAAATGTTTTGAAGTGAAACAAAACACATGATCATTGCCGGGCGGAGCAGGAAAAACGTTAATAGTCACGTGACAAAAGTTTTGAACCAGAGTCGTAAACCTGTGTCAAACCCGAAAGTTTCAAACGTGTTCGAAACCATTCGAATCTGCGTGTCGAAATTGCCATCTCTAATGCCTAACATTGAAACTCTGTATGGTGAGGAATACAATACAAGAGCAATAGCACCTGTGCTATAACATGGGACAAGGCAAAAATGAAGTATTCTGTTGACTAGATTATTTTATTTGAGTGGAAAGTAGACGAAAGTAGAAAATCATTGTTCAGAAAGGCCTCCATTTTGTTTTGATCGCTGGGACTGGCTCATTAACATAATTATCAACCAGATGTTAAAACTAATGGGAGAACTCTGCTGGCTGTCTGCATGGATGGAGGAAACTGATGCCAAGGCTTCTCTAACCCCTGGACCATTCACCTCTGAATGGAGAGTGTAATAGGAGTCAAGGGTCCAGGTCCTGTGGAAAAGACTTTGGGCCTGATTTACTAAGACCTTTAGCACATGCAAAATCTTTTTGCCCGTGCAAAACTAGAAACCTTGCCACTGATTGGTGCAAGGCAAGAACGCTGGCCAATCATGGGCAATGTTCTTGGTTTTGCACAGGCGAAAAGATTTTGCATGTGCTAAAGGTCTTAGTAAATCAGGCCCTTTATCTCATGAAACCTTTTCTGGTTCTCCTCTGCGGTGCAGTGGTGAAATGATGCTGGCTTTGCTGAGCTGGTAGAAAAGAGATGGGAGCACGTTGCGTCCTGGTCAGCACTCTGGGGGGTCGGAAACCAAAAAGCCTCGCAAGCAGATTTCCCGCAGAGTCCAGTACCAGGGCTTAACTCCACAATGGAGGAGTTACCAGCTTTGGAGTTTTAATCTCCCCCTACAATGGGCATACCCACACACGCCATACCCAGTGCATTCGGCTGCCATTCTGTGGAAACCTGTGCCTTATCTAGGATGGACATGTATAAATCCAAATACATGTGCACACATAAACAGCAATCACATTATGTATTTTCTTATAGCAATTTACCATTTGAGGGATTTATACCCGTCTACTTCACATTTTCTCACCTCTCCTTACCTTTTCTCTGCCTGTTGCTTTATCCCTCATTACAGCTGTAACCTCTTGACAACTCCAAACCAAGGAGGCAAACATCATTCAACTGCTATAGGTCTTGAGATGCAAATTAGGTCACAAGTGCCAAATTAGGGTTGGGGAAAGGAAAAAAAAACCTACCAAAAGTAGTCGGCTCCAAAATTACTGGTGCCCCTGACTGCCAATGCACAAGCAATACAAAAAAATATATATATGTATGAACAATATAATTATAGAGACGGAATATACCAATATGTGGAATATTTTATGCATTTTTTTAATGGAAACAGCCATAATCATAATCATTTAATACAAAATAAATTTCAACGAAATCAAGGTTTCACAACTGGCACCTTCATTTAATAGTGCAACCTCCTCTGGCGAGGATAACAGCATCGAGTGTGTCCTGGAATTTTGACAAGGTTAAGGCTCACATTTGGCAGGATGTTAGGCCGTTCCTCTCAGCGGATCCTTTCAAGATCTTTCACATACTTGGGTTTGTGTTCATCATCTGCCCTCTTCAGCTCAGCCCACAGGTTTCCAGTTTGATGGAGGTCTGATGACTGAGGTGGCCATTGCAGAACATTGATTTTCTTATCGTGGAGTCATTTGTTTATCGATCTTGAAGTATGGTTTGGGTTAAGGGCATTAGTTTAATGTGACAGTTGGTAGGGACAGGTAATAATAACTTTTTTGCAATAACCTTAGGGCAAATACTGCCTTTTTCATTTACAGAGATTATCCAAAATATTTCTTTGTTTTTTATGATGCTTCGCGAACCTTGACTAATTGAAATCCTAAGAAAAACTTCCCTCCACTGAGAGTATTTGTTTTTACTGTGGTGTAAATAACCTAAAGAAAATAACTATATGAATAAACAAGTCAACTCTATTAGCAAAAATTATTTGAAATAACTTCTTAAATCTTCTCCATTCTGACTTTAACGCTGGCTACTCCGCACAAACAACCTTCTTTGCAGTCGGCAAAGAGCTCTCAGTATTATACTTAATGAGTCAATTTAATCTTATATTCTTTTGAATTTTGATGGAAAATCAAATACTAGTTGTATTTTTTCCTCTACCTTTGAGCAGAGAATTTGTATGAATGAAAGAATTTCTATGAATGTCAGCCAGAAATCACAGAAGTCCCCTCGCCAATGATTCAATGTACGCACACACAAACAGACACAAAATACACAAAAGGCTCAGCAAAACGAAAATACTATACCAAACGATGCAAGCAATTTCAAAGGACCTCTGTCAAGTGTAACAGATCTGCTCTGAAGACGAACTGGAAGGATGTATGCGCAGATGGAAATGGCTTAAATCAATTGTCTCCCGACCTACCCATCTGATGGCGGGGAAAAAAACCTGCTCTTGCACTCTGATTATAGAGTATTGTATGTACATTAATGAGAATAAAATTAATCTATTTTGGAAGATGGATGAATCTAATTGAGTAAAGTAAAAAGTAAACGGGCCTGAATACTTTCTGAATTCACTGTATAGCTTTAGAACCAATGATTTTTCTCCGTGGATGTATGGTTTGTGGTTCCTTTGGTGTTCCTAAATTAGGGAATGTATAGTTTATGGTTCATTTGGTGTCATTAAAATGGTGGATGTGCATCCTTTTTCATGTTTGAAAGGGAGCGAAAGATATTGACTGTTGTGATTTCACAAAAGTCTCCATGGCAACAAGAATGATGAAAAGCGGCTGTAGCCATGGCAATGTGTCCTGTACTGCATAAGTAGGATCCTGAAAGGAGATTTGATCCTGAGGTAGGTGAGATGAGAGGGAGGTGAATTGAGTTGAAATTGATTTCCAAAGCTGTTTATCACACTTGTCTCAACAAAATACACACGGAGCAATTTTTATTTGAAGAAAATTAAGAATGGAGGCCATGCCGACTGCTGGCTTTCAACTATTTGCAGTAAAATATTACCTGTTCATGTCAGATGGCAGTTTTGTCATTGATTATCCTTTTATAGGGCTTTAGTTATGAGGCTTTTTTTGTAATTGGATTAGTGTCTCTTTGATAAATATTCATTACCGTAAAACTGTATTTTTGGGCAGCGGGTCTTTAGAAAATTGTCTAAATTGTTGATCTTGGTCTTGCAACATAGCATCTTTGAAAAACAGTTTTAACAAAGCATACTCAAAAGTAATTTCATAATAAAAGTAATATTTTATGTTGTACTTGTCTCTGATTCGTACCACTTGCTGGCACACATCAGTCTGAGCAAATGGTGAACATTACAGGAGGGAGGGTGTGGGGAGGTGAGGGTAGAGGTCTGTCTTTAAGGACTGAAGGGGATAGGCGGGCCAGGTGGGGGGGAAGGGGAGGGGGGGGGGTTGTTGTGTGGGTCCTTCTGATCGCTCCTCCAGACCCATTAATTAGCTTGCAGCCCCAAATGCTGGACGAGCAGACGGAGGGAGACGGACTAACACACTCAGCACCCATCATGGCACTGCGCGAGGTAAGATGGGTGGTGGAGGAGAGGGTGAAATACCCAGCATTAGGACTCATACAGTGGCAGAGATATAGAGGGGTACAAGCAGAGGGGACGGCACACAGAAGAACGCCGCTCATATGAGCCACATAAGTGCCTCAGACAGCCTGTGTCCGTTTGGCATTTAACAGCACCGGGCTGAAAATTCCAGGTGCGTTTGACTAGAATCTTGAACCAGAATTCTGTTTTTGAGCTTCGACGCTGACAGTCTTGTGCTGGAAAGCTGTGAAATAAGGCAAGGGACTACAATGAAAACTCAGCTGAAACTCAGAGGGATTCATATCGTGCTGCAATGGTTGCCATACAAGCCAAAAGAAATGAAATGTTTTGATTTTGACTGCCTCACATGCATTTATACATTTACATCAAAATTAGAATTATATGGGTTCAAAATTCGTTTGGACAATCTAGCATTATGTTCAATTGTATGTCATTATGCTGCAATTTTCCATACCTATCTTTTGCAGTCAATGACTGCCTGAAGTCAGGGGTTTTTTTCCCTGATGCCAGGCCTTCACTGCAGCTATCTTCTGCTCGCGCTTATTCTTAGGACATTTTAGAATCAGTTTTGTCATCAGCTAATGACATGCGGGCTCAGTTGGATTCAGGACAGGTGACTGACTGGGCCTGGGGCATTCCAATTCACCCGAAACAAAGTCTCAGGTTGCTTAGCTGATGCTTTAGGCTTTCTGCACAGTGAGCTCTGCACTTTTGTACTGATCCTGTGCACTTTTGTATGTCGCTCGGATAAGAGCGTCTGCTAAGAACCTGCAATGTAATGTAATGTAATATAATGAACACTGTCTTGGCAGTTTTGTAACATAACGCTGTATTTGATCCAGTAAAATAGCCCTCTATGATTCAGCATTCATCTCACAGCTTTTTAAGCAGTGACATTATCCATAAATGCCAGAGAGTCAGTTCAAACTACCTCAGTCATGCTTTATAGATGTGATGGTATGCTTCCGGTCATGAGCAGGTTCTTCCATTCTCCATATCATTTCCTTTGCAGTATAAGTTTATCTTTGTATAATTTGTCTTTTGTCCATAGGCTGTAGTTTCACAACTGTGCAGATATTTTTGGTTTCATGTTCAAACTACCTTCTTTACAGGCATACCAGTGTTTAACATCCTGCAGTAAATCCTCTGTGTTCAGTTGACTCTGATGAAGTCTTCTCTTAATTCTTGGCTTTGACACGGATATGCCTACCTCCTGGAGGATGTACCTGATCCTTCCAACTGTTGTGAAGTGGTTTTTCTTCTAAAGGGATGGAGTTCTGTCATTCACAGGTGTCTGTTTCCCTCTGGGCCTTTTAGTATTTTTGTGCTCATGAGTGCACTTTTTCTGCATAAGAATGTACTAAATAGTTTATTTGGCCTCAATAATGTTTTGCTATCTCTATTTTTAGCTTTGCTTGCTTCACTGACAGTGACAGCTCTTTGGACTTAATTTTGCATCCAGTGTTTCCATTCTATGGAAAAGGGGGGGGGGGCATTATGAATATTGTGTCTCTTCCTAAATACATAAAGACAAGGCTGTGCATACTGATGAACCAAAACATTATGAACCTTCTCAGATGAAGCAAATAATATTCATTATCTTATAACAATGCTGCATGTGAAGGTCTGGTATTTATGAGACAGTTATTGAAGAGTTAGTTCATGGAATCTAATGAAGGAAGGAGACACGCTGGTGCAGGTAGAGGGAGAGTGGTGCACTGGGCAATGTTTTGATGGGAAATCCTCGGTCCAGGTATTTGTGTGGATGTCAATTTGACAAAGCGCTACCTATCAACACTTCACCCTCTGATCCTTGTATTATACTCTGAAACACAGTGAAAACGCCTAATTTTTAAAATTGTAGCTGATTTTTTGTGGCCATCAAAATTACCACAGAAGAAATATAGTTGTATGAAGATTAAAAGCTGCAAGTCTGGGTTCAAAGCCAGTTTGTGCATCTGTCAGGGGATCACTTCTCCAAAACATAATTTTGCCATGTCATTAGCAGAAGGCTGAATGCATCACTTGAATAACATGCAAGTGCAAAGCAAGACATTGGACCCATAAAAGGCACTGCTTGGGGGAACATCTCAAAGAGAGGTTGCCTGTCGGTTCAGGGTCGGTCCATCCACCATCAACAGACTGGAGCATTGCTACGAACAGACAGGAAGCATTCACCACCGCCCCCGAGCAGGACATCTTCCGGTTACGACGACACGTCAGGACTGACACATCTGGCGGATCCATCTGAGGAAGTAGTTCCAAACAGCTGCAGACACGGCTCAGAACATGACGCCACGGATGCCCCATCCATGCCATGACTGTGATTCGGCGACTGCGAGCTGCGGATTGAAGGTGCTGGAGGCCATATCAAGGCAACCTGACACAATGTCATAGAGACAACACACTCCAGTTTGCTCGAAGTCATCATCTTCAGCTGCCACAAGTCTTCCATCGTTGGGTTTTCTTCTGACGAATCGAGGTTCTGTGTCTCATTTGCTGATGGCTGACAACGGGTGTATAGGAGGTAATATGAACATCATCAAGACAGATGTCTTCTGGAGGGGTTTGTTTGGTGGGAGTAGTGTCATAGTCTGGGCTGCAAATAGTGTGGGATTTTGGACTGAACTTGTTGTGATTCGTGGAGGTCTGATGGCACAGTGATTTATGGATTAGATTTCAAGACCAGCTCTCCAACCACTACTGAACAACCATGGACAAGAATGATTATTGTTCATGTTCCAATACGACTACGCCCGTCCCCTTACTGCGGCCTCGCCAGAGACTTTCTCCAGCAAGCAGGGGTCGATGTTCTACCTTGGCCATCCATTTCACACGATCTTAAATGCATTGAACACATGCGGGATGAACTGGGTTGTGGTGTGCACCAGCGTCAAATTCAACCGAGCAACATCGCCAAGTTGACAGCAGCACTACAGGAGGGGTGGAGGAACTTTCTCCCAAGCAACTATGCAACGTTTGTGTGAAACAATGCCTCGCCGTTTACACGCACATGTGCAAGCACAGGCTGGACACACTCGCTACTGACAGTTTGTGGAGGGTCTGTGCATTCACAGTGGCGTATCGGAAACATTTGTTGAGATAATGTGATGAAACTTTACAGTGTTACGGACAATGAAATACTTTTTCGTATTCGTATTAAAATTGATTCGAAGAACATTGGTTGCTTCTTCTTTTTGGTTATTAAATATGGGTGTTGCATTTTCACTGTGTCCGTACGTATGTAAAGGGATTGTGACCCCCACCTATGCCAAAACACGGCTTACTGTTATGGGGAAAGCACCTGATTGTAAACAGGGTCAGGTGACAACCAAAAGTCATGTGATCAAAGTCACACGTTTGGAGGCCAGTTTTCCAGCATTTTGGGTTATTGCGTGTTCTCTATGGAGCTGCTAAACTGGCCTATTGGGAACAAAGGGTTAATTGCAAGCCAGGTACACCCCTTCATGAGAACAGGACTTCCCGATGGCGATAGCCTCTTTCAGCAGGATAATGTCACAATACTACGCTGCACAAATTCTACAGGAATGGTTTGAGGCACATGACGAATGGTATTACCCTGGGTGCAAAATTCCCCGAATCAATCTGATGGAGCATTTGTGGAATGAGCTGTGCAGGAACAACGAGTCCATTCCACAGGGGGCTCCACCTCAAAACCAACAGGACTGAGAGGATTGTGCTGCTCATGCTTTAGTACTTGATCCCACAGGGCACCTCCAGAAGTCCAAGCCTCAGTGGGTTGGAAGTTTTTTTTTTTTTGCAGCTCTTGGAGTATGAACAGCATATTAGGCAGGTAGTCATAATGTTTTGGCTAATCTGTGCGTTTAAAATGTATTTAAATGCTAATTGTCAGTATTTTACATTTAAGATGCACAGTTTGAGTTTGAGGAGATGCCTGCAACAGATCACTATCAGAAAAGGCAAAACTAGACTGAGGTGCTTGCGGGGTGATCTGAGCACAGGAAAAGGCAGATGATAGACCTCACTGCATCTCTGCATGTTAATGAAGCATTGATGCTGCCTGAATGCATGATCTGGCCTGTGTTTTGAGGACATGGGAGAAGCCCACAACCAAGCATTCAGACACAAAAAGCTTCACACAGATCCACTGAGACTACCAAATGCATGACTATCAGCTTATAACGAGCTCTAACACAGGAGAAAACACACATCCTGGAATGGTGGAGGATGCTGTAGTGATGGGCCCACTGATTATTCTGTGTTTGTGAGTGAAACAAACTGGACGTAAACAGCAGCAAAGAATTGAAACACTGATTACTAAAATCCCACAAGTCAAGTCAAGTCAAGTCTAACTTATGGGGTTTTTGTAATAGGTGCTTCAATTTATGTCGGAGTTCATGTCGTGCAATAACTCTTTAAGCATTATGTCTTTAAGATATTTTTTTTTTATCTCTTGCATGTTATAATACTGTTGAGCCAATCTCAGTGAAACTCAGAAGAATTGAAAAGGGGACTGTTCCAAAGCATCCATCAAAATTCTATTTTTTTTTTTTTTTGTGATTTATTGCAGTTTTTATTTTATCCGAAATTTCGCTTCTTGTGTTATTTAAGGAACAGAGTTGTCTGACATGTTCTTTGAATACATGGATGAAAGGGAAATTTGCTGCCATTGTTAACTGCAGACAGTCCAGAAACACGATATGCAGCTGCACGCATTGAAAAACATATAATTATTCTGAAAAATACGCATACAATTGAATAGGTAAATTCAATAAGGGCCCAACTCCATGCATTAAATGTGTGCCTGAATTGAATTCACCAATTCAATTGTATGATGCTATTAGCTGATTATGGAGCCATTACATTGCAAAATAGTAGCATGGTAGAATGTATGTAAACTGAGTGAAAACAAAAATGGTGGCTGCATTGGAGGGGACCTTTTAAACAACACATCAAAGCTAAATTTGAATGAAAATGGCTGTCACTGTCACTTCTTGTTTCATCGATTAGTAGCTCTGGGCAGAATTGTATTTTTTTTTTTTGCTAGTGGCATATGTCCATTGAGTATTTTGGCAGTTATTTCAGAATATTGAAGTGCTAATTTGGCCTGATTTTTTTGTTCTGTCCCATAAATCTTTCTCCTCCAGGAGCTGCAGAGGCGACATTTCTGGCGGGCAGTGCTAGCAGAGATCCTGGGTTCACTTTTCTTCGTCTCGGCAGTGTTGGGCTCATCGGTATCAGGCCCTGCTCAAGGGCCCCTGTACCCTGCCCTAGCTGGAGGGATGGTGGCAGTGAGCCTGGGGCACTGCTTTGGGGAGATGAGTGGGGCCCAGGTAAAGGGAACTGAGTAAATGGCAGAATTTTTTAGTCCAAAAAATTGTATTGGAGAAGTCGGCTAGATGGGGGCATGGTTGGAACAAGCAATGATACGATTGTTATTATCTTTTCTCTTGAATTTACCCCTCTGGTTATGGGAACAATTTCAGTGTTTAAATGGTGTAAACTACTTGATGCTTTCTGCTAGAGTACAATAAGTCACAATGACAATTTATCATGGTGAAAAAGCGCTAAAATGTTTTCTTGACTATGACAAGAATACCACGCTGCTAATTGGTTGGAAAATAGAAGGTTTTTTTTTAGCAGCCTACAATGCTCCTGTGCTGTATCCTGGTTAAATCTGTGTTTTATTGGATGATAATGATTTTATAATGTTATTTGGCTGTTTTTTTTTTATTTGGCATCTCCAATCCCTTTCGAATCTGGAATCAAGAACTATGTACAAGCCTGCTCGTATGCGCCCCCCTGTTGCCAACTCAGGTGAGAGGGACGGTTTGCGGCTCTTCTCCGAAGCACACGCCTCTGAAGCAACTACTGCTTCTTTACACTCATTGGTTGAAACTTTGCAGATTCAGAACGATGGCAGAGGATACCCGAGCATGAGCAAGCTTAGAATCTTGCTGACGAGTGCCCGGCTGGCCAACAGGAGGCGCTTGAGCAACGTGCCTATTTTTAATATCCCAACCTGGCAGTCCCTTCCCAATTAGCATCCCTGCCGCGCGAAAGCCAATTGTGTGCTCCTCTGAAAAAGCAGCCGACCACTGCCAGCTGGTACAACCGGGGATTAAACTCGTGCCGGGGTTGTCACTACTGCTTCGCAATGCGGCGCCTTAACCGAGTGAGCGAACCCGGCAGCCTAAAAACAGGCAGTCTGAATGTTGTAATGAGAACCATCCTAATTATTTGAAGAACGGAGGATTGGCGTAAAATCATATCAGCATTGACCTGGAGACACCCTGAAACTCAGGCTTCCGTGTCCTGTGCCCTCCAGGTGAACCCTGCGGTTACCCTGGCCTTCTTGGCCACTCGCCGGCTGGACCTGCTGAAGGCCACGGCCTACATCCTGGGCCAGTGCCTGGGGGCCACTGTGGCGGCTGGAATCCTCTACTTAGCCCTACCTCTCAAATCTGCTGCTGCAACGTATGCTAACAAGGTGAGGCTTTGGTCCCAGGGTGATGAGTCCGCAAATAAACTTTTCACTTAATCAACCCCACATACGTCTGTCTGAGTTGTATTCCCAGACCTTATGTTCATCTTAGGTGTGCTGCATCAGTCTCTAAGTGGCTTTATTGGATGTTTTTCTGCAGATTGCTTCCCCATATCTTGCTGTACTGTACCAGTGTTTGTCTCCCTGCACTGTGCTTCTTGGTGTATCTGTATACTCTGGGGCAATAAAAATGGGCTGTGCTGAAAACTGCAAGTGACTGCATTCTGTATCATATATCTGACTCGTGGTACTGCACGTCATAAATCTTTCTCCGCTCCATGACACGCTATACCATATACTGTATCATTTTGTGACCAAGCCATTGACAAGCTGTATTACAGTTGGTGTGGTTGATCAGTAAGGACTTTTCCACAAAAAACCTACTTTTAGAAATATTTTTACTCTCTATAGTTTGAATTACTAATAAAATATTTCAGTAATTATCATTATTTTACTACTTTTGTACAGAAGAAAATAATGAAAGTATATGTTCCTGTGTCTACCTTAAAAAAAAAAAAAAAAAACGAAAAAACTTCAGCTAGACTTCATCAAAGAATGATGGTCCAGAAGTTCTCTAGAACTCTCAGATTTTCTCTCTGTTTTCCCTCAGATCATACACTGTGCTATTCTGTTCTCTCCGCAGGTGTCCTCAGAGGGTAACGCTGGCCAGGCTCTTGGAATGGAGGTGCTGGCTACCTTTCAGCTGGTTTTCACCATTTTCTCGGTGGAGGAGCAGCGTCGGCGGGAGAGCTCTGAGCCTGGCAACCTGGCTGTTGGATTCTCCCTGAGTGCTGGGATTCTGACCGCGGTGAGCCTCAGCCAGCTGCCAACATCCGGCACTAGCCATCTTCTTTCTATTCCGTGTGCCATCTCAGAGAGCTGTCCAATTCTGCTCATTCTTTTGTTCCTTTAACCATTGTCAACTGGTGTATTTTTCGGTCTGGGTTATACCTTCCCAAGTGAAAGTGGGTGGGGCCAGAGAAAGAGAGTAACACAGTTATTGACATGGGCTGCCAGGCTCATTTGGACAAAAAAAAAAAAAACCTGTCAAGAAACTGCAATTTTTAAAAATGTAAAGTTTGGCCAGGTGTTGGCACAATAGTAAAGGTCATTGGGTGACCACCATCAATAACTTGCCTTCTCTGGCCCAGAAACAATCACAAGAAGTGTGATGTGATTTTCATCAATACTATTTGAGTTATTGGAAATGGGAATATGAAGTTTTACTTCTAAAGTTGTCATAGGGAATTATCTAAGATGCTGTGCTGGACTTCAGCTAGATACAGCCTTCGTTTCGACTCTCTGGGGAGTAACAGTGAAAGCCTCGAGAAACAGTGACTCCTCATGATTACAGTTAATGTTAAAGACTACAGGTGACCCTGTGCCCTCAGTGACCCTGTTCTATGTCTGTAGGGCCACTTCTCAGGGGGCAGCATGAATCCTGCTCGATCTTTGGGCCCAGCCATCATCACAGGGATCTGGGAGCACCACTGGGTGAGTCCTAGAAAACAGAGGCTTCCTGACATAGATCTACAGATCATATCTGTCAATGCACAACTCATCATCTATAGATCCATCATCATCAATATCAAAATAGTCATCATCAAAGTAGTTATACCAAAATATATATACAACCGCAGCTCCAAAATAGTTGGGACAAAGTTTAAATTGTGAATAAAATCAAAACGCAATGACTGTCAAATCACACCGGAAAAGTATGTTATTCATAGTGGAACAGAGATAACATAGCAAATTTTGAAATTGAGAAATTTTACTGTTTAATCCACAAAATGAGCTCATTTCATATTTGATGGCTGCCACAGGTCTCAAAAAAGTTGGGACAGGGGCCTGTTTACCATGGTATAGCATCCCCTCTTCTTTTTAACACAGAGTGGAGGTGTCTGGGCATTGAGGAGACATGTTTCTTGAGTTTAGTCATTGGAATTTGATCCCACTCTTGTTTAATACAGGCTTCCAGCTGCTGGAGAGTTTTGGGTCTCCTTTGACGGACTTTTTGTTTAATTATGCGCCAAATGTTCTCAATCGGTGAAAGATCAGGACTGCAGACAGGCCAGTTCAGCACACGGACTCTTCTACTACGAAGTCATGCTGTTGTAATAGCTGCAGTATGTGGTTTTGCATAGTCCTGCTGAAATACACAAGGCATTCCTTGGAATAGATGTCTTCTTGAGGGGAGCATATGTTGCTCTAAAACCTTTATATACCTTTCATCATTCATGATGCTTTTTAAAACATGCAGGTGTCCCACACCATATGCACTAATGCATCCCCATACCATCAGAGATGCTGGCTTTTGAACTGAATGCTGATAACAGGAGGGGTGGTCTTTCTCCTCTTTAGCCAGGAGGACACAATGCCCATGATTTTTAACAAGAATGTCAAATTTGGACTAGTCGGACCGCAGGACACTTTGCTACAGTCCATTTTAAATGAGCCTTGGCCCACAGAACACAGCGGTGCCTCTGGGTCATGCTCAACAATGGCTTCCTTTTTGCATGATAGAGTTTTAGGTGGCATCTGTGGATGGCACGGCGGACTGTGTTTACAGACAGTGGTTTCTTGAAGTGGTTTCCTAGGCCCATTTAGTAATGTCAATGACAGAATCATGCTGGTGAGTGATACAGTGGCCTCTGAGGGCCCGAAGATCATGAGCATCCAGTAAAGGTCTTTGGCCTTGTTCTTTAGGCACAGAGATTTTTCCAGTTTCTCTGAATCTTTTGATGATGTTATGCACCGTTGATGATGAGACCTTCAAAGCCTTTGCAATTTGACGTTGAGGAGCATTGTTTTTAAAGTATTCCACAACTTTTTTATCCCCCCGGCATATAATTCGGGAGGATATAGCTATCGTTCTGTCCGTCTGTCCGTCCGTCTGTAAACATGAGTCTGTCCGGGCCATATCTCGGAAACTATATGTGCTAGCTTCTCCAAACTTGACTCACATGTCAATCATGATGTGTAGATGTGCCTTTTAAAGGTTGTTACACAACCTACAGCCGGAGGAATCCGCCATTTGCTAGATGGCTCTTGTTTACACAAGCCTTCACAGGTTGGAGAGCTTCTGACCATCTTTATTCTGAGAGACTCAGCCTCTCTAAGACATCCCTTTTGTAGGCAATTGTGTTACTCACCTGATGCCAGTTAACTTAATTACTTGCTAGATGTTCTTTCAGCTGATTCTCTTATATATTAAGTGCTTTTTCAGCCCTTTTTTGCCTGTGTCCCAAGTTTTTTGAGACCTGTTGCAGCCAGAAAATTTGAAATGAGCTCATTTTGTGGATAAAAATGTAAAATGTCTCAGCTTCAAAATTTGAAATGTTATCTATGTGCTTGTAAATAATACATTGGCTCATGTGATTGGAAAGTCATTGCATTTTTATTTCATTCACTATTCACACTTTGTCCCAACTATTTCGGAATGAGGGTTGTGTGTGTGTATATATATATATATATATATATATATGTGTGTGTATATATATATATATATATATATATATATATATATATATACACTCAACAAAAATATAAGCGCAACACTTTTGTTTTTGCTCCCATTTGTCATGAGATGGACTCAAAGATCTAAAATTCATTCCAGATACACAATATTACCATTTCTCTCAAACATTGTTCACAAATCTGTCTAAATGTGTGATAGTGAGCACTTTTGCTTCGCTGAGACAATCCATCCCACCTCACAGGTGTGCCACATCAAGATGCTCATCAGGCACCATGATTAGTGCACAGGTATACCTTATACTGCCCACAATAAAAGGCCACTCTGAAATGTGCAGTTTTGTCTCACAGCAAAATGCCACAGATGGCGCAAGCATTGAGGGAGCGTGCAATTGGCATGCTGACAGCAGGAATGTCAACCAGATCTGTTGCTCGGGTATTGAATGTTCATTTCTATACCATAAGCCGTCTCCAAAGGCGTTTCAGAGAATATGGCAGTACATCCAACTGGCCTCACAACTGCAGACCACGTGTAACCACACCAGCCCAGGACCTCCACATCCAGCAGGTTCACCTCCAAGATCGTCTGAGACCAGCTACTCAGACAGCTGCTGAAACAATTGGTTTGCATAACCAAAGAATTTCTGCACAAACTGTCAGAAACCGTCTCAGGGAAGCTCAACTGCATGCTCGTCGTCCTCATCGGGGTCTTAACCTGACTCCAGATCGTCGCCGTAACAGACTTGAGTGGGCAAATGCTCACATTCGATGGCGTCTGGCACGTTGGAGAGGTGTTCTCTTCACGGATGAATCTCGGTTTACATTTTTCAGGGCAGATGGCAGACAGCGTGTGTGGCGTCGTGTGGGTGAGCCCTTTGCTGATGTCAATGTTGTGGATCGAGTGGCCCATGGTGGTGGTGGGGTTATGGTATGGGCAGGCATCTGTTATGGACGAAGAACACAGGTGCATTTTATTGATGGCATTTTGAATGCACAGAGATACCGTGATGAGATCTGAGGCCCATTGTTGTGCCATACATCCATGAACATAACCTCATGTTTCAGCAAGATAATGCACGGCCCCATGTTGCAAGGATCTGTACACAATTCTTGGAAGCTGAAAATGTCCCAGTTCTTGCATGGCCAGCATACTCACCGGACATGTCACCCATTGAGCATGTTTGGGATGTGCTTGACCGGCATATACGACAGCGCGTACCAGTTCCCACTAATATCCAGCAACTTCGCACAGCCATTGAAGAGGAGTGGACCAACATTCCACAGGCCACAATTGACAATCTGATAAACTCTATGCGAAGAAGATGTGTTGCACTGCATGAGGCAAATGGTGGTCATACCAGATACTGACTGGTTCTGAGTCCCCAGACCCCCAATAAAGCAAAAACTGCACATTTCAGGGTGGCCTTTTATTGTGGACAGTATAAGGTACACCTGTGCACTAATCATGGTGTCTGATGAGCATCTTGATGTGGCACACTTGTGAGGTGGGATGGATTGTCTCAGCAAAGCAAAAGTGCTCACTATCACACATTTAGACAGATTTGTGAACAATGTTTGAGAGAAATGGTAATATTGTGTATCTGGAATGAATTTTAGATCTTTGAGTCCATCTCATGACAAATGGGAGCAAAAACAAAATTGTTGCGTTTATATTTTTGTTGAGTGTATGTATCTATATGCTTTGCAATGGCTCCAAACTTGAAGAGATGCGCTGCAAAAACAGAAGTGAACGCGCTGCAACCACCCAAAACAATTCTGATTGGAGAAATGCGGCCCAGAAACAGAAACGTTTATCCCCCTCAATGCAACGCAAGTGCCCCTAGCCGCACCAACTACAGCAGCTTTCATTTCTGACCTGATGACAGTGAATAGCTACAATGTTGCTATTAAGTTAGCAAGATAGCATTGAAATGCACATAGCTGGCAAACAATTGATACTAATGGAAGTTAAATGCTCGCACTTCAACTCCAGAGAAGTTAACTAAATAATGGCTATACACTTATTTTCATTCGCATTACATGCACCCAATATAACTGTTAGCTAGCCAGGCTAGCAAGCAAACTAATTTTAGCTCACTCAAAAGCCTTTTTGCTCACTTGGCTAGTTACACTTGAAATATGTAAAAGCTATCTAGCTAACTGAATGGCGAAGTTACGACTATTCACGGTTATCTGTCAGAAATAAAAGCTGTTCTTTTTTGCATGGCTTAGAGCACTTAAGTTGTGTTGACGTGGATATGCAATGTCTCTGTTTTTGCACAGCGTTTCTCCTATTGGAGATGTTTTGCAGCTCGTTTGTCACTGTTGCCCACCGTGCCTCCTGTGCACTTAAAAAGTGAGGATTAGATTTTTTTTTTCATTTGGATATCTGGTTAAAGAAAAGCCATGGTCATGAAGACATGTTTCTTAAGTATCCTGAAATAATGGAAAGTAAAGCGGGTATCACGCCTCCGTATTGCGCTTTGTTTCATTACATTCTGAGTATTGCTGTTTTTTTCCTTTTTGAATTAATGCATGTTTCTATTTAAGAGTTCACATGTTTTCTTTTTTTTTGTAAAACCTGCAATATAGGCAGGTACCATCCCTTATGCGTCTTTGGCCTTTTGAAATGGCATGTAATTTTATTTAAAGATTAGTCAAACATTTGACCTCTTGAATATTGTTCTTTGCTTTAAGTGTTCTTTTACTAATGAATTGAAAATTGAAAACAAAATAATATTCACCCCTTCTTTTTTAAATTTTTGATGATGCGAAAAGGGATCCAATCCGTGGCTCAAAAACCTCGAGATGATCCGAACCCTAAGATATGTGATCCGTTACAGCCCTAGTAGTTGCTTGTTTGCCATGTTGATAAGCCCTGCCCTTATTGCAGTCAAAACTGTATTATTTCATTAGTCGCTTTATAACTGGCAGTTGTTGCTGTTCTGGAAATCATGGCAGTTTTAGTGGTTGTGGTTATAGCGATACTAGCATTTGTGTCGCTATTTGTGGGTGTTGCTGTGCTGGTAATCTCTGAAGTTTTGGTTGTTGCTGGTGTAGTAATTCAGTACGTTAGTTCTAATGTTTTGTATCTCAGATCATCTGTGGAAGAAGCAGGCTTTCATACCCCTCTTATTAACCCCCGCTCCATCCCTCTCTAAGGTCTACTGGATTGGACCAGGGCTGGGAGCCATCATGGCAGGGGTATCCCACGAGTTCTTCTTTGCAGCGAGTGCTTCACGGCAGAAACTGGTGGCCTGCCTCACCTGCAAGGACATCGAGATGGTAGAGACGGCGAGTGTGTCCCGCTCCTCTCTGTCTACAGTCACCCAGACTGCCATGAGGGCCAAACAAGCCCAAAAACACGATCAGAACTAATACCAGTATGAGACCAGATGCCGTGGCTCAGCACAGCTGTGACTCGCAAGATAAGCTCCCCGAAATACCAATCATCTTAAACGCGGCCTGCAAGTTTACAGTGTTCTGTACCAATTCATGTAACATGGACTGTTTCTTCACAGCAAATAACAAAGTGCAGCTTTACCAATTCAATGATGTTATCATAACCTTTTCTCTATGAAATCCATTTACTGTGCCAGTTCTCCACGGGTGAGGATCCACTCAAGCAACTTGCGGCAGGAACATAAGAGGGCACTCTGAACATTAAACTTTACAGCTCCACCCAAACTGCACCTCAGACTTAAGCACATATGTCTGTATAATTTGGGCAATTTTAGGTGATGCGTGTTACTGGGAATGAGAATTCCTTTATTGAAATTGAACTATAACTTTTTGTTCTGATTAAAGTATTTTGCTGAGGTTTACTAGGTTTCAGTGGCATTATAATAATGAAGAAATACCTACAAAATCAAAACCAAAAATATGTGATTTATTAATTTATATTCTCTGTATGTTTTCATTGGTAAGTGCAATATACAATTTTTTTTTCAAAACATACGTAACTGCTTGTTTGAGGAAGCTAATAATGTGATTTTTTTCTTCTTTTTTTCATTTAACCATACTCGCTTGCATGCATTTTTTCCTCATTAACCAGAAAAAACGGCAGCGCGAGTTGATAGAATTTCAGAAATGAATCTGTACACTAATCTGTATGCTGAGGAATATAACCATTTTTCCATGTTTCTTCTTGTTTAGAGTGGCAGCGCCATAAGCAGGTACATTTGTGAAAAGATGGCAAAATGTGCCGTCGGTAACCTGACTTAACTGGATAATCTTATCCTGACTTATCCTGTCAATCCCAGTCCTGTGTTGTATTCTCACTTGCAAAAAGCTGCGTTTCCTTTCTATATGTTATTTTATTACTACAAACATTTGTCTAAAAGTCTTAAAGTTTGCGGTCAACTGTGTTTCTTTTAAATGCCATGTAATAATAAAGAATTTGTCGGAAATTTACAAAGGGCGAGTTACACATGCTGCATATTTTCATCCCATTATTCCAGCTCATACACAATGCCGAACAACAAAACCATATGCTGCCAGCATTTTGCTTTGTGTGTTTTGATATGTGTGAAGCATGCAGGGAGAAATGTTGAGCGCAGCAGTACCCTTTCAGCCCGGGCCGATCTCCGCTACAGCTCATCAGTGTGATGCACCAGTGAAGAACCTCAATGGCCACCGCCCTGTGCCCCACCCCAAGTTCAAAACGGGGATTTTCTAGGCCTTTATCAGGGGATCCACGCTCTGCAGCCTCACACAATGCAAATCTCTGGCTAATCACTTCTATAACTTGCAAGCCCACAGAGCCCAGAATTATAGGGAAGGTGCGATAAGGCCTTTAGAGAATTTCACTGATTACTGTTAGCAACGGTGCTGGAAGGAGGGACAATTTTAAGAAAGGGGAGAATTTAATCTCTGATGGAATTTGATTCTCTTTGAAAAATTCTCATCATTGATGCCTGTATTTTTCTAGTTCTTTTGATTCAGAAAGGCATGTATTAACATTGCATCCAGGAAGGTGACAGTAAATAACACCTGCTGATATAGAAACTGCTCTTGGTACAAGGACTTTCTTCAGCAATATAATTTCTGTTGAGGGTTTGGATTTTGGGTCAAAGGTTTGCAAGCACATACTGAGTCTCCCCTCTGATCATGCCCATATTTGTGTGACTGCTTGTTGAGACAGTCCCCACATTCCAGATCTAAAAACAAATATAAAGATTACTGACTATGTACGTGCACTCTGTACAGTGTCTTTTGACAGTCCTGTAATAAAAATTCTGTTGAGTAAATGAAGGGGCTTCTGTGACGCTCTGCCGTGATGGAGATCGAAAGTGGTCCTGATTGCAGGGATTGTGTTGGTACGCATGCGGGAATCATCATTTACATCACTCCATTTAGGTCAATTGAATGGATCCCTGTGAACCTCTCTTGCGCTGACAGTGGAAAAGACCTTCCTGGAACAGCAAACACAGTTGTTTGATTTCCTGACTCCAGGCAGATAGATTTATGGATGTATCACCATCAGAATGACGTGGATGGTTCCTCTTTTTGCCAAGTTTCCCATCGTAGCTGTATATTTTTTTTGATAAATTCTCTGTCACTGAGATTGAAATATGTGCAAAACAAAAAATAAATAAAAAAATAAATATATCAAATGTACATTATTAAATATTCAGTTTTCTGAAAACTATTACACAGACAAAAATAAAAAATTATGAATATGAAAATGGGTAGTTGATGCACATAATTATTTTATTATAATTCTTCAGAGTATAAGTTTTTCCAGGGTAGGACAGTGGTGCCATAAGCAGTTGACTTTGATCCCTGGAATTCGAATTCCGCACGCAGAGGAAACTGAACTCACGGCCCAAACTTCCACCTATTAAAAAATAAGCCGATGGGCCCTGTAACAAAAGTACAACCTGACCAATCTATTCCTGCCCTTCATGTGAGAACAGTCAAGCTCCTGGCCCAGTACGACGGCTCCAGGTAGAAGCAGCTTTAAAAAAAATGTTGAAACTTAACAACCAATAAAATTATCATATTCGTTCAAGGTCCCTTACTAAGGAAACCATATGAGAAATTAACTATATTCACAGTGCGATCATAAACCTTTAAGATATCTCTTTAATTCAGGGAAAAAAAAAATATGTGGGGTTCTGATGAAAAAAGTTCTATTTCAGCTGACCGTAACGAGGAAGTGAACTTCAGAGATGTTTCTACAAAACACAAGTCATGATAAGCACAACAGACAAGCCATTTCCCCAGATTTTATACCCTGTTTACATTACAAAACGTGTTTAAAGACAAGCATATCCCATGACCCTAGTTTAATAACTATAAATTAAAAAAAATAAATAAATGACTATCCATTCATTATAATGTGATGCATTGATAGTGTTTATTCGCAAAATGGCAGGAGTGCTGGAAGTGCGCATCAGCAGGGGAAGCTTACTTTGCAGGGGGACAGCATGTAATACTAATGTTTGCGCAAAGCGTGATCAAAGAGTTCTTTACTAACACTCTCAGGAGTACAAACAGTGTGTACATCAGTACCGTAAGATGTCACACTTCAAAATAATCTTCCCCAGCAGATGCATGATGTCACAATGTCACAGAAAATCTTTCTGGTCCAGTTTTATTTTGACGAGGGAGGAGATACACCCCTCTTTGACCTTTTCTTTTTGCTGCTCAGTATATGATTTTGAGGAATGGCTTCTTAGCAGATCACTATTCATAATACTGGATGGATTTTTTAGTTCTGCAAGTCAAGGAAATGTCTAATCTCCTTGCATTTGATGCTAAACTCAATTCATACATTCAGAATCAAAGATTTATGTTAACAATATGAGTATGACATTTACCAAAACATATGACAGTACCAAAATCAATACTGATCACCAATCACCCACTATAATCATCGCTTTATTCCATTTACTGCTGTAAAACACATTTGGTCTGTATTTCCAGTGGTTAGTTCAGCTCTGACCCGGGGGGGAGGGAAGGGTTAAATCAGATACATTTTGGGAGGCCCCCTCCCTTTGGGCCGCCCCCAGGGGGATTACGATGTATCGTTGGGCCCCTACCATTATAAATCCCCCTTGTGTCTCCTGCCGGTCCATCAAAGAGCCTGAAAATCAGGACATGCTTCTCTCTCCATGTCTGTTTTCTAACCCCTGTCATCAGGCTCACATAAATGAGCAGATCCTCTGAATCAAACAAGAGCAAACGGCAAACAACAAAAAACCAGCCAGTGATCATCTTTTTGCATGTATACTGATGCCTTTATGACAAAACCGATAGAATTTCGAATCCAGTAACTGAAGTTGTGGATAAATGCGAAAGGGGTGAGCTGAGTGAGATCGATCTCAGCCGTGCGTCAGTCTGTCCACTGTGCTGACTCGTTCATAGTTTAGACTATTCTTGCTGTTTTTTTTTTTGAAGGTTTGCCATTTTTGTTTATGAAGACAGGAAAACAACAAGCTGTGTGCAGACAAAACTGTTTTTGAGTTTGAGGTCTCCAAACATCCGAGTCTTTTAACTTTTCAGAGTTCAGTTGAGTCTGAAAAGCCTTTCATACGGTCTTTGCCGTATTTTCTTTTAAACTCTTTCTTCTTTCACTCCCTTCAAGTGTTTTGTGTGGCCCTTCATCTCTGGCTACAATGTGGGAGGTCAGGTCAATGTCGTTTTGGAGGGCAGTATTTGCGGAATTCTTCGGCACCATGTTTTTTATGTTTTTTGGCTTGGGCTCGGCACTACGATGGACAACGGGCCCACACCACGTCCTGCACGTAGCCTTTTGCTTTGGACTAGCGGCTGCCACGCTCATCCAGTCCATTGGTCACATTAGCGGCGGCCACATCAACCCTGCCGTCACTTTCGCCTACCTCATCGGCTCGCAGATGTCTCTTTTCCGCGCCGTCTTTTACATGGCGGCGCAGCTGTTGGGAGCAATGGCGGGTGCTGCTGTGCTCTACGGGGTTACACCACACAACATGAGGGGCACCATGGCTCTCAACACGGTAAGTACACAGGAGCGCATGCCTCATCCAGAGAAACACCAGGATAACACTACCTGTTAGCGGTGCCTGACAAATAAATTGCACAAAACCTTATGGGCCCTTCATCACAAGATACCCCAATACATATGTCATAACCCAGCCAGGCAACATTTTAATATTCTGCTTCAATGCAGAAATGCTACCATGGCTGGGGACCATCATCGGCTACTAATATAATTGACATTGTTATGATTATTTTATTTTCTTACGCAACTGAAGAAGATGGCAGTGATGAGAATAACATAAGAGACAGCAAAGAGCTGATAGTCCTCTCCACACAAGAGAAGATACAGAAAGGTTGCAGGCATATGCCTGGTAGAGGGAAATCTGTCATCTGTCATTGCCGGCTTCAGAAATGTTTCCTTTAGGCTATGTGAATAAACAACTTTAATTTCAGTCTCTGAAACAAATCCTAGAAATAATGCTTTTAACTCCAGGGAACATGCTGTGCTATGTCATGACTCGCTAAGAACATCATTAGGAGTTTACAATTTACAAGCCCTGCTTTAAAATTGCTGTATGCACACATGTGATTTTAGGACTATTGGAGTGGTTAGCATTAATCCCTGCTTATCTCCATGAAACCTGTAGACCCATATATGGGTCCGGCAAATGTGGCTGCAGTATTCAGACTTATGAAACTTCAAGCCTTTTCAAATTCTAGTGGAGATCCCAAGGTTTCCAACAATCCTAAACATGTCCTGCTGAATTTCAAAGAAGGATAAAATGATTTCCAACATAAAAATATTTTCCATTTGATGTAATGTCCCAGTTTATGCAGAATGCCTATGTGACATGGTTCTACAGTATGTAAAAAATAATAACCTGACGTTAAACTTTCATGAGGAAAAACCTAAGTGAAAAATTCAGTTTAAGGACAGAAGAGACAGTTAAAGTTAATAGCAACACAGTGCCAGCATTTTGTGCCAAATTACTCAGCTTAACTTAGGAAATTACTGCAATTATTTGCCGTGAAAAATCTGCCATTGGAAAACAAATCTCGTGTTCTCTTATTTGACATTGTTTTGATGAATCAGAATTATTGAATGACAAGTTAGGATCCATAAAAACTATTAGTTCATCATCCCCGCCTACTTCACTATTCGTGGCCACAATTTTAATTTTTTTGAGTATTCCTTGTATCGAAAAAAGGGCAATTGGCATAATGCTTCTAGCGAGAAGCGTGAATGTACCAATAAACTGACACTTAAGGCATTTACTTCATAAACCTTTTTTCCTGTGTTGATCTCAGTCGAGCATCGGAAAATAAGTGGGTCTAGAAACCTAGGAAAACATGTCAAGAACGCAGAAGAAAACTTTATATAAAAATATATTGATTTAAAAATGAATGTAAAAAATCTGTCCACTCACGTCATGTTGTTCAGATTAAAAGGATGATTAACTAATATTATTATATTAGTATATCATTAATATTATATTAGTATTATTTTTTACATACTGTAGAACCATGTCACATAGACATTCTGCACAAACTGGGACGTTACATCAAATGGAAAATATTTTTTATTTTTTATTATTTATTCATTTAATTGTATTTTTTTAATGGGGCCTCATTCCATAGCCCTCCCTGAAACCCTGACAGTATTTCCTCCTGAATTATCATGTCTTTCTGAAAAAAGTACATTGTAAAAATGAAAATTATAAACAAAGACATGTCCTTGATGCAGTGGCAATTCCAGTGTTACTTCTCGTCTGTTGGGTCGGTGTGGATTTATTAATGGCTGCTTTTTGTCCTCACAGCTGCAGCCAGGCGTAAGTCTAGGCATGGCCACCACCGTGGAGGTCTTCCTCACGATACAGCTGGTGGTCTGCGTCTTTGCTGTGACCGATGAACGCCGCAATGGCCGTTTGGGATCCGCAGCCCTGTCCATCGGCTTCTCAGTCATGATTGGCCACTTGATGGGGGTAAGGGAGCACCCAAAAAATTACGATTCATTGACCAGAAATACTGTACATGTTTTCAACATGTTTTTATTCATTTCTTCAGCGGGTTCATAATTTCAGCATTTACACTTATAATGCACATTGTCAAATGTGACCATTTAAATTTTAAGATGCAAATGCGCATACACGCTTTGCACAAATCATACAGTTATGGCATTTGGAATGGAGGATTGCTATGATGTGTCTTAGAGATTCTGTACTTGCGACAGATGTACTACACTGGAGCTGGGATGAACCCTGCGAGGTCTTTCGCCCCTGCTGTGATGGTGAGGAACTTTGTGAATCACTGGGTAAGTGATACGTCCGCAGCTCTGGTGCTTAACTTGTTCTTTTGAGTTCCGATAAAGCAAATTTAGTGTTTTTCTTTCATTCCCCATTTTAAATTGGACAGAAAGATCTGGAAGTTAAGATTCATTCATTTGATACTGCTCTTTACTTACAATACGCGTTTGGATGTGTGCAAAACTGGACATGAGGGAGATAAAAATATCCTATATTGATTTTTAAAATGTGAGGGAATAGAAATGCAATTTCATAAATCTTAACTGGGGTAATGTAAGTTATTACTCATTTGTATTATATCTTTATCATCATGAATTTTGCTTTCAGTTATTGTAACTAGTATTGATAATATCCACTGTAATAGTATTATATGGCGAAAGTACGGAGGAGTAATACAGAACATGCATAATTTGAGAAGTTTAATTCTTTCAATTTGTGACAATGGCAACTTTCCGGTAGATTTGCCTGTAATGCAGATATTACATGGTGGAATGATTTACATTTTCATTTCTGCAAAATAACCGAGACCATGTGTGCCAGTTCGGGAAGCAGTAACTCAACGTGAGAGTGTGTGCATGCATTCCATGAGCAGGCTCCTGTGTGTGTGCAGGTGTATTGGGTGGGTCCCATGATCGGAGGTGCCATTGGGGCGCTGCTGTACGACTTCATGCTGTTCCCTCGCATGCTGGGTCTGTCTGAGAGACTGGCCATTCTGAAGGGAAGCAGGCCGTCTGAGTCTGAGAGTCAGCAGGACCCTCGCAGTGAGCCCATCGAGCTGAAGACACAGGCTCTTTAAACATGGAGTAACCCCACCTTAACTCCCAACCTTCCCCGAAACACATGCACATTACCGACACATGCACATTACTTGCAGATAACAAATGCAAACATGCTACAAAAAAGACAGGCTCAGTACTAATGCTCATTGCTAAGGCATTTGCACTGCAAACAAATGCACGCACCACAACCATATAAACATGCTCACATTATTACTTCTAACAAATACAATAACACGGTACTAACAGGCATATACACTCAGCTACTGCTAACTGCCTACTAGCAAACACACACAGGACACCGGTGAGACACATCTACAGAACATGACTCCTTATTCCATGAACTGTGTTCAATTCAAAGTGGGCATTTTGAAGTGGGGATAGTGAGAGCCAACGCCACCTCCAGGCTCCCCTTTTCTCTGACTCCCGCCGCTGTGGCGCGTCAGAGATGGCAGGACATTGAGAGTGGACTGTTATGGGGGCTTTGGCCACAGGGCGGGCGGGTCAGACCCGGCTGGGCCACTCTGACCAAGGACCAGAGCCTCTCTCATCTGTAGTCTTGTAGGAGTGAACTAGAGAAGTGGACTTTCATTCAAGTGATTTTTTTTTTCTATTTTCCTTCCTTCATTTGTTTCAATTTCTCCTTTTTTTATTTTCTGCGCTTCCAATTCATGACGTGGAGGTATGATATTGTTAGGCTTTGCAAGGATTTTTTTCTTAAATTTGATTAGGTTTTTTTTTTGTGTCCGTGTGTACATGCGTGGACGTATGTCTGTGTGTGTTGAGAATGTGTGCATGCTAGTGTGTGTGCATACGTGTATGCGTGCGTGCGTGTGTGTGTGTGTGTGTGTGTGAGTATGCTCGCATTTGTGTGCTAGTGTATGCGCAATGTTATTTTTCCTGATTCTTTCATTCAAGATGTTAAATTGCCACTCCCCTGTGTTTGTATTTTGCTAATGTTTAATTCATCAGTTTGTCCTCACCAATAAACTAATGAATTATCCCACATGGCATTTTCTCCTGCTTTCTTTTCACTTCTTAGACCTCTTTCTTTGCCCCCTGCTTTCTAATTTCTTCCACTTTTCTTACAAATACATAATTTATTTTAAATAATAATAATAATTGTGTCTATGAAAGTAATTTTGTGTCAAAAGGTTCTCCTCCTCACATTTTATTATCATAAATTAAAACAGATTCTTTTATGACCCTTACTTTAGTTTTAAATATTAATTATAATCATTCATTTAGAATTGAAAACACCTTGTCAAGGGTATCCAACAGCCCTGAATTTAACGTGATTTTCTTGGCTGTCAGTGTGTTTTTTCGCTGGAAAACCTGGACTCTATCCCAGGCACAGTGTGGCGCAAGACGTTTATACAGTCCAGAGATGGGAAACAGGTAACAGTTGTGATGGTGATCCTGTGATCTTCATCCTGTCTTACCCCGATTCCATCATCCTCGTTGTGATCGTCGTCCTACGAGTGGAGCAGGTGATGTTCATGGGGCAGAGACTTTCCCAGATGGCCAGAAAGCGCAGATGTCCAAGGAATTCATAGATCCCAAAAAGGAGAGATATAAAGAGAGGACATTCAATCAGCCTATTTATATACCCTCTTCAAATTTACGCATCAAGATTCAGCATTGCACAAACCCAATTTACATCATCCTAGAGCGTCACTGGTTTACACTTTGTTGCTAAGGAGGTCTCTGAGCATTACTGGTGATTTTCATGAAAAGCCATGGCTTATTTGTAGTGTGTCCTTAACTGATGGGAATTCTGGCCAATACATTATATAAACGGTAGGAGTGTATATTGCCTTTTGCTTCGCTAAAGTAATCAGCGTATACAAGAACCTCAGAGAAGTGTCATTTAATCTATGACTGCTGTACCACATCAGGGAAAAGTTCTACAACTTCATGACAGCGGCCATTTTTCTCCCTTTTATTTTTTTGAGATTCTTTGTATGGATTTTGTTGAAACTATATATCAGAAAATGGACTTTGAGTAAAAATGTTTAGAGGTAACAGTGTACTTTATTAATTTTAAAAATAATTGAAACATATTCTTGGCCTTTATAGCGTTTGAAATATAGGGTTTTCTATGATATTAGATTGGAAAAAAAACAGGCAAAAATTGGCTTTTTTTTCTTTGATTTTGAGAAACTGCTCCAGAATTTGGATAGTTTGAGATTGCAGCATACTTTTTCTTTATTTTGAGAATGTGCGTGTACTCCGTAGTTCTGATACTTCCAACATACCTGCCGTTGCAAAGCAGTAAAACGAGCCCATTGTCACAATACCTGACAATGACAATACCTGACCAAGTGTCACTATACAATGAAAAAGGAGCCTTTCAATGTCCTTTTTTGACACCAGTGTAAAAACGAACCCTCCCCCTAACCCTGACCTAAACCCTGACTCTATGCATCAAATAAGGACACCAAAAGTCTCCTCTTTCATCATAGATCGACACTTGATCAGATATTGTCACTACATGACAAGCTGCCATGATAATGTGTCTACAAAAGCTCTACAATTATGATTTTGATTATCAATATAAGCTGAAGGAAATGAGTATTAAAAACTGGAAATTGGTGTAAAATGATGGTTTGGTCATAAAGACGCCGTTCAGCTGTTTTTTTTTCCCACTTTGAACCATATTCCCGGTGTACAGTTTTTGAGACACAAAGGTTTTTGTTACCCTGGTCAAAACAGATGGATTTTCACCCATTTGCCCGTCAGGTGGAAGATGATTTAATTCCCCGCCTGCTTGTCTTGGCACTTTCTACTTGCTGTTAGCTTGCTGTTAATGACCCACAAACCTAATTAGCAAGAGTATATAAAACGTCCTTTCAGTAACATAAACCTCCAATAAAACATAATAAAGCTATTATATTTTATGTTTTCATCTCCATATAACCAACATTATGTCACTTCACCTTCAAACAAAAAGTCATACGTCTTGATGAGGCAGAGGAATCGGTCAGCAGTTGAATCCCTCTTTACATGTGAGCTCTTTCAGTGCAATGATGAACAAGTGACGCATTCAAGAAAGGGCACTCTGGCCAATACTTTACACAGTATGAACGATGGAAGCATATTGCCTTTTGCGTCATCGCTAAAGTAATCAGCATATACAAGAACCTCATAGAAGAGTCATTTAATTTATGACCGCTGTACCACATCAGGGAAAAGTCCATTTTTCTTTCTTTTTTTTCTATTTCTTGGTTTTCTTTTCTTTTCTTTTTTTTTTTTACATGTTTTGTATGAATTTTGTTGAAATTAAATATTAGAAACTGGACTTTGAGTAAAACTGTTTAGGGGTAACAGTGTATTTTCTTAATTTAAAAAAGAATTGAAACATAGTCCTAACCTTAATGGAATCTGAAATATCGGGTTTTCTATGATAATAGATTTAAAAAAAAAACTGCCAAAAAGTGCTATTTTCTTTGATTTTGAAAAACTGCTCTAGAAGTTGAATGGTTTGAAATGTCAACATACTTTTTTCTTAGGTATTTTGAGAACATGTTTGTTCTCCACATTTATATTACTTCCAAAATACCTGCTGTTGCTAATCAACAAAACAAACCCCATTCTCACCTGGACTCTTCCAATAATGACACGACCTGACCAAGTGTCGATATGATGAAAACGGTGGCTATTGATGTCCTTATTTGACGCAGGTGTTTAAACAAACCCTACCCCCGAACCCCTATCCCTAACCGTAACCATGACTCTAAACATCAAATAACGATGCCGAAAGCCTCCTTTTTTGTCATATATCAACACTTGATCAGATATTGTCACTACATGACGAGTCGTGATGAGAATGTGTCGGCAAAACCTCTTCAATATTTGATTTTGATTCTCAAGGCATAAGTTGAACAAAATAAGCATTAAAAACTGGAAACTGGTGTAAAATGATGGTTTGGTCATAAAGGTGCAGTTCAGTTGTTTCTTTTTTTTCACTTTGAACCATATTCTCGGTGTACAGTCTTTGAGACACAAAAGTTTTTGTTACCCTGGTCAAAACAGATGGATTTTCACCCATTTGGCCCTCAGGTGGAAGATGATCTAATTCCCCGCCTGCTTGTCTTGGCACTCTCTACTTGCTGTTAGCTTGCTGTTAATGACCCACAAACCTAATTAGCAAGAGTATATAAAACGTCCTTTCAGTAATATATACCTCCAATAAAACATAATCAAGCTATTATATTTTATGTTTTCATCTCCATATAACTGTTATGTCACTTCACCTTCAAACAAAAAGTCATACGTCTTGATGAGGCAGAGGAATCAGTCAGCAGTTGAATCCCTCTTTACATGTGAGCTCTTTCAGTGCAATGATGGACAAGTGACTCATTCAAAAAAGGGCAAAAATATTGCATATCATTTGAAAAAGATCAATAATTTTATTAAAACAAAAAATAACAGCATTGTACAACACCGGCTTCATGTACACAAACACACACACGCACACACACACACACACACACACACACACACTCGCTCAAGCACACAAACAATGTATATAAAAACAGAATGCAATGATTTGCAAATCTAATAAACTGACATTTTATTCACAAAAGAACATAGACAACATATCATTTACCATTTCATGAAAAATATTAGCTCATTTTTAATTTGATGGCAGCAACACATCTCAAAAAAGTTGGGATATGGCCATGTTTTCCACTGTTTAGTATCATGTTTAGTATTTAGAGGAGGTTCTTTTAACAACAGTCAGTAAATGTTTGGGAAGTGAGGAGACCAATTGCTGAAGTTTTGGGAAAGGAACTTTGTCCTACTCTTGTCAGATGTACGATTCTAGCTGTTCATTAGTCCTGAATTCTCCTTTGCTGGATTTTTCATTTTATGATGCGCCAAATGTTTTCTATTAGTGAATGGTCTGGACTGTAGGTAGGCCAATTCAGCACTGAGACTCTTCCACTGCGAAGCCATGCTGTTGTGATGGATGCAGTCTGTGGTTTGGCATTGTTTTGCTGAAATATGCAAGGCCTTCTTAGAAAGAGACGTTGTCTGGATGGGAACATATGTTGTTGTAAAACCTCCATAAATTTTTCAGCATTGATAATGCCTTTCCAGATGTGTAAGCTCCACAAGCCTTAGGCACTAATGCAACCCAATACTGTCAGAGATGCAGGATTTTGAACTGTGAGCTGATAACGAGGTGGATGGTCCCTCTCCTCTTTAGCCCTAGAACACTATCGCCGGGTGATTTTCACCCGAGCAAACGTGTTTACGTGATTTTCATTATGTTGCGTTTGTCTGAGTGTTATGGGTCCCTGGGTAGCTTCAGCATTGTCTTTGACATCTTTGAAGGCATGGATGTTTTGTTTACCTCAGGGTACTTTTTTTCATTTTGTTAGACATGGCACAGTTGAAAATAAAAGAACACTACTCTAATTTGTCATGCATTGTCATATTTTGATGACAAGTACTTTTTATTGGGTATTTTACTATATCGGGAAAAATCACGCGGCGTTAGTGGTGGTGTTACTAATTTTAGCAATAGTGTTCTAGGGTTAAACTTCAAGCCATGAAATCCGTGGTTTCCAAAAAGGATTTCAAATTTTGATTCATATGATCACAGAACAGTTTTTCATTCTGCCTCAGTCCATTTTAAATGAACTTTGCCCCAGAGAAGACGGAGGCGGTTCTGGATCGAATTCACATATGGCTTCCTCTTTGCATGACACAGCTTTAGCTTGCATTTGTAGATTTCACGGCAAACTGTGTTCACAGCCAGTGATTTCTGGAAGGGTTCCTGAGCCCATGCAGTGTGTTACAGTGCAGAATCATGTCTGTTTTTAGTGCAGTGTTGCCTTAGGGCCTGAAAATCATGAGCATCCACTATTGACCTTTGGACTTGTCCCTTGTGCAGAAATTTCTCCAGATTCTTTTGATGATATTATGTACTGTAGATTCAAAGTCTTCACAATTTTACATTGCGGAACATTTTTATGAAATTGTTACACAATGTTTTGATGCAGTTTTTTGCAGATTGGAGAATCTCTGTCCATCTTTACTTCTGAGAGACTCTGCCTCAATGCTTTTTTTATACCCAGTCATGCCACTGATTTGTTGCCAATTAACCTTTTTTTATTAGAACCACTTAATTTTCCAGCCTTTTGTTACCCCTCACCCAACATGTGTTGCTGCCATCAAATTCAAAATGAGTAATTTTTCAACGAAATGGTAAAACGTCTCGCTTTCAACATCTGATATGTTATCTATGTTCTTTTGTGAATAAAATGTGGCTTTATGAGATTTACAAATCATTGCATTCTGTTTTTAATTTACAATTTACACAGCACCCCAACTTTTTTGGAATTGGGTTTGTAAGTGTTGTTACTTCATAATTCAATGGAAGCTAATTTTTATAGTTAAATGCTGAATTGTGGAGTTCTTTTACCAACACGAGGATGCTACTTTAGTAAAATGATATTGGATTTTTTTAAACACTGTCCCCAACTTGTATGCCGAACAGCCTGCTGAAATTGTTGAGGCATTTACCTGTTGTGGCAGCAGCGACTGCAGCTGAGGAGGCAGTGCTGAAGTGGTCGCATTACTAATCTGTAATTCACATAAGGAGCCGGTGTACTGCTCTGTAGATGAATGTGAGGCCATCACCCCAGTCAGGGTTACAGAATCAGCACACGTGTCAGTAATGGATGTGCCCCCCACAGCACTCACACCTCATGGAGGACGACTGCATCTGCACTCTCATACCTTGATCTCCAGGTTTTCAGGGAGCCACAGTCAGCTCTGCCTTCACTGAACACCTCCCTGTCCAAACCGTAAAAATCTGCCGACACAAATACAACCAGGTTCCAGTTAGGCGATAGGACAGCCACTGTCAGTGACATGCCTTCAGGGTGGGAGATTTTTCACTTTTTTTATCACAGGATTTAATTATACCTGTTTCTGTGCATTTTGCCTGGCTATTCAGTAAACAATTTTCTCACTTTTAATCATGACCAATACATTGCCCACATTGATTAAGGAATGATAATTTCAAATTCATCGCTCGGCCACAATGTGGGATTCTCATGATGGTAATGATCTGAATGATTAGGATAATCAAAAGAAAAAAAAACTCTTTATGTATTTCATATTGCTTCACGGCAATTTTTTTCAGAGATTATAAAAGATAGATTTATAATCATGAGAGATTTATGTTAGTATGGCCATGAATTCAGTTTATAGTGTGCATTTAGAAAATACATTTACGGTGGAAAGTGCTTTAAAGGTGTCTAACCAGTATTGAACGAAACATGATTTTCAAATTGGTGCAAGATGGCATTACGTTAACATAATATTTCAAAATGTTTCACGAATTTATCGTGGAATGAACAGTAATGCGTAAAATAAATTAGATTGTCGTAGTAGCGATAAGTCCTTCTAATTGTGCAAATGTTTGACTGCTAATGAAGGAAAATAAACAGGAATAGCATGTGAATATTAGTATGGGTTAGAGGGTGAGGATTCTGCCTCCCCCGTGTTATCTCTGTTGGCACATCTGCGGCCATATTGGCTGCCGTCTTGCTTTCCTTGTCTGTCTACTCTGTTTTATTCTTGGCATTTTTACTATCAGACAAAAGAATAGAGGGTCTAAGTGAAGGAAAAGAACAAACCCCTGTATTATTACTCAGTTCACCAGGGGGTGCTATGCCCACATTCTGCACAATGAAACCACAAATGTTATAGATGAGCTAATTTAATTTCCTCCATCAGTTAGAGAAACTAAGGGCATTTACCAATGGTACTTCCTCAACTACAGCTTAATTATGGTGCACTGAAGGTAAAGACCAAAACAAATTGAAGTTTGCGACTAGTGCAAGTCCTTCATAGAACCCATCAAATGGAAATGGGTTCCAGCTCTGATGACGATCCTATGATCATTACCATGTCCTACGATGATCCTATGGTCCTTGCTGGTGCTATCCATGGCCGAGAGCCTTGCCCAGATTGTCAAAATATAAATATGTGTAAGGAAGTCATAGGTCCCAAAAAGCAGAAATATCAAAAGAGGTCCTTCAGTTTGCCTATTTAAATATAATATAGGGTACATCTCCTGATTTCCCAACTGTCTCTTCTGCTTGTGTTGCCACTTTCTGCTTGCTGTTAGCTTGTAGACAATGACCCACAAACCTAGTTAGCTACTGGTAAGAGTAGGTAAAACATTCGAGTTATTTTCATCCATCAAATAATCAAAGATATGTCTCTTCAACTTTTAATAAAAAGCCATATGCCGTCATGATGCAGAGGAATCAATCAACAGAATTCCCTTTCTTATTTGTGTAAATCAATAATGAATAAGAGAAACATTGAAAAAAGCAAGTCTATTGAATGATGTATCATTTAAAAAGCCTATGATCAGATTGTCTACACTGTTTGGAAGACTTTTTTTACATCAACAAATGCTTTTCTCCACTTTCTTTGATATAAAATTACCAATTTTGCCACTGAGGTCATGCCTATGTACGTTGCATTTCACTTTTGCTGACTAAGCCTTCATAGGTGCAGCGTACCTGACTTTTCTGTCAGAACAATTTGCTTCAAAACAGACAAAGTAGACTGTGAGCTCTACAAGATGTATGTTTTTCTACTGTATCTTTTATAAAGACTTAATTGTTATAATTTTAAAAGAAATCCCACGCACATATATTCAAATATTTAGTAGCAGTTTATTAAACTATGGAAAGAAAAACAGCAACGTACAAAACTGACACCTGTATTTAAAAAGTAAGATAAAAAAAAGTCTTAAATATATAGTAGCTTCTTTTTAGGCCCCTAATATCAAAAAAATTTTTTTTAAAAATCAACGACAATCAAATAGCAAATACTGGCTGAATTCAACCATAGTAACAGTAAGAAAAATACCACAATGCAGACACATGTCCCTCCCAACCGTTCAAATATATTTTTCCTTGAAGTCATCAGGAAATCTGGAATAATCGTGAGTTCATTGTTATGTAAATGTATAAGACGGAAAAATAAAAATGATGGGAGGGTTATGGCAGTCAGACGGTCGATAGGGATGGAGGCATTCAGACGCAACCGGTGCAAGCGGCGAATGCACAGATTTCACAGAGGTCTATTCTGGCTGCGACGAAGCCTGTGAATTGAGATAAGACCAAGAGGATACAATTGATCAGAACAAGTGAGAGCAGATCCATATACTAAAGCCCATTCCCTGGACAGACTGTCGCCTGTATCTGCATTCACACCCACACCTTGTCACATGTTATATACCCACTTGGTAGTTCATTTTGATGTATAATACATGGAAGTGTATTAACCCTTGTATGGTGTTTGGGTCTGTGGGACCCGTTTTCAGTTTTCATCAAACCATGTTTGCTGTTCATAAGACTTGTAATTGGGATGAAGTAAACATCTGTTGAGCATTTTAACATAAAACAACACAATCAAACAATTTTGAAAACCCAAAACTTTAGCGGGTCCCAGACCCATGAACACTGCCTGAGTAACAAAAATCCTAACACCATACGAGGGTTAAATAAATAATTTAAAATTACTTTTGCTTCAAAACCCCTCTACTACCGCCAGGCAGTACTGAATACATAATTACATGTGTCTCCCTCTTCCCAACTTTCTTATTTACCCAATCTGAAGAAAGACATGGCGGCTCCTTTGCTATCGCACAGAGGCAGGAGCTCAGGTGGGAGGTCAGGATTGCTGCAGACGGCTGTAGTACTGGTCTTTGCCAAGCGAGGACTCTGTTTCTCCGTTACAACGACTCCCATGAGCCCTTGGAGTTTTTTTACTGTCTCTAGTTGGAAGCTGAAGCCTCCTTCCTGGAATTGAAAGAGGGAGATCATAAAAGATCTGGTGTGCTATACGGCATTCATGCACAGATTCTCCACGCAGGATGCGATGTCAGTGCTTTCTTTTGGAATATGCATACGTAGCATGGGTGATTACTGAGTTTGCGACGTGAATTAAATTAAAAGATATATTATGCAGCCTACGTTCCTAAGCTTTGGAAACGTCTCTGGAGTCAAAGTTCTGACGGAGATAGGAGAAAATGAATAAATAGTAATGAAATGCATTGACAAAGATAGCAAGAGTTACATACCTCTACTTGGACAGCTTCAGTGACCAGTGCAAGAGCTACAAGTAGAGCCATGATGGACATGAGTGACTTCATCTTCCTCTGTCGGTCGCTAGCAGTTGTTCAGGCTTTGTTTCTTGTCTTCTTGTTGTTGACCTGACACAGTCTCTGCTTCAAGCTCTGCCTCTTACCCCCTTTTAAAGTGTCAACTGCATAGACATATCAGCAGGTGATTGGCTGGCCAGGTAACAGAACAAAGGTCTCATTAGTTAATGAGTACAATAAGTGTGAGATTTATGGTGTCATAAAGGGACATTCATAAAATTTCTTCGACCTCACGCAGCGTGACTTTTCATGCACCCAGGCTGCGACAGACATAAAATATGGCCAACTTCTGTCAATGAATGATCAAGCTTATGCCAAGCGCCCGATGTAGTAAAGCCAATTGACATCCTGTCAGCCAATTCAGTGAAATAACTTGAAACTGAAAATAAGTCCAGTAAATATTAGTTACCAGGAAGTAATGAGTTTGTACATAGCCCTCCAATGTGCCTGAAGGCTTTTAAGGATTAAATATACTGCCAGCAGGATCCAATCGCATAATAGCCCGAACTTTGCTGCAAAAAATAAACAGCCGTAAAGCACTTGAGCACTGCCTGCCTGAGGGTTTGGATTGCATCATCCCAACCTAATCGCAACCAATAAACTATAGCAGTCCAGCAGATGGGAGTAGCCTGCCTGAGGGTCACTCACCAGACTGCAAAAATGCCAGGATGGCGGGAAATTATCGAAAACACCTCATTCTGCTCAAGAATTGGTGTCTCCAGACACCACGCTTAAAAACTGAATAAGACACCAAAGCAGCAGTCATGTCAATGACATATGAATGCACAGAAATCAAAATAGAGGCCCAGGAGGCAGCCAAACAGATATCCTCAATGAAAAGCCCCCAGAAATCTCCAGAGGATCTAATGTTTTTGGCGAAGTGCGCTCTCTGGCTCACTTAGGAAAGGCAGCCCACCACCTCATAACTCTGCAGACCCTGTAAGTGAGCCATTGGGCCAAGGGGGGTCCCCTATGCCAAACCTCTGCGGTAGACTAACATTCGGCCATACTTCCTGAAAACTGTTATTTACTCACTTTAACAGCGGAGTGCGCACATGGGGAACAGTTCTTTGCAGTTCTCGTCCCAGGACGACATTGAATTCTTGGGCCATTGAATTCTTTACCCAGCTGGTTGATTGTGTAATGATACGCTCAGAGGAACCAGTCGCAACTCAGGGATAATCGAAAAATCATAAGCCTTTATTGCAACAAGGGTCAAGACCAGAAGACACAAGAATTGCCAAGGCAAAAACAATGTCCAAAAAGCGAAGTCGACTTGACAAGACTTGAAGGATGTTCGTGAAATACCGGAAAACTTCCAAAATCACCCGAAGCGTGTCTGCACGCAGACAGGGGAGTGCACTAGCATGATGACACAGATCACATCAAACATTACAGGGAGACAATCTGCATTGCAATAATGGAGTGGATAAGTATCCATGAATAAATAATAAATACAAAATCAGACAGATACAGATCATAACAGATTGAGCTGGGGCGGCTCTTCCCCAGAATCTATAAAAGCAGGATGTCTGGCACACCTCCTTCGCTTGAGTGTCTGTGTTTAGCTTTGCACTATAGCCGAAGATATCAGTAGTCAAGTTTTGTATGACTTTCTGTTGTCGTATTGTGGGAGTTTCTTCTCCCTTTTTTCTATCTCGCTTTGCTTCCGTGGTTCGGACTATTATACGTCCTTTGGAAGCGCGAGTTCTTGCGTTTGGTCTATATTATTCTCTGTGTTTCTACTGTGGTCGTGCTACTGTCTTTCCCTCTGTTGTTGCGCTTGGCCTCCGTATACTACCGGCCAAAACAGAAGGTCACAAACCTCCCATCTCAAGAAAGACCCCACAGTGGAGCTGGCAGAAAGGACTTGGAAATGGCTAAAGTAGCAAAGATGCAGCAGCTTTTGCTTTGTCTTGATCCCCTCAAACTGGTCGAGGAGGACGCCAAAAATATTTCCTCTCAAAGCTTGAGTAAGCGCCCACTTCATGCTCAGGTCGATCACACGCATTGATGAGGAAAAAACACTAAGCTGAGGGCTGTTTCATCTTGAAAATGTGCCGTTGCCATGGTGTTTGGCTGCTATTTTTCCTCAGAATCATAAGGTTAGTCAGAATAGCATGTCTCAGGGTCCCACCTCCAATATCACATGTAAACAGAGAAATATCCCAGTAATATTGGTGACAGGTTCTGCCAGCTCACGTAAGCCCCTCTCAGGGTGTGGGCAGCAAAAAATGGCGGCAAATTTTCTGCCAATCACACATGAATCGCCTATTGGTAGCTCATGTGGAGCACAGGAAGTTTTCCTGTGAAGTGGAAGTGAACAATGAACAGGCCTCATGCACTGGCATTCGCTTTTACCCATTTGATAAAGAAACAGTGTGAGCTAGTTTGCCAGAAAAAACTTTCCAGTTGCCATGGCTTTTAAGTCACCATTTTGAATTTGAGTCAAAATGGTAGTTAGGAGGGTTTGTACACAGCTTTCACTACTGCCTTCAAATGTAAAAATGGAACTATCCAAATGCAAAAGTGGCCATTTTCGCTAGCATGTGCAAACCCTGCTTGGGGCGAGCACAGCGAGAAATGGTGGCACATAACCAGCCAAAGAGAGAAGAATCGCCTATCAGTGACAAGTGAGGAGGGCTGGAGGTTTGCTCATGAAGTGGACGTCGAGGGCAAGCAGGCTGTATGCACACCATTGCCTTGAAGCCACTAAAAAAACGCATTTACTTAGCAGGCCTCTTGATAGAACACCTGGAACACTGCTGGTTGTCATAGTGTTTTGGTTGCCATTTTGAGTTTGAGCCATGATGTTATTGAGGAAGGTTTGTAAACTGTTCTCTCAGAGCACAAAAGACAGAGAATCACTACATGCGCTCAATTGCAATATAATGCCCTCATAGAACTCATATTTAAAACTAACACAAAGTCTAAAATGGTCGACAAAAATTATATTTCATGTGACATTTCATTACTTGAATTCACTGCATGGTTTTTTTTCCAGTATGGCATCCATAAGACAAAATTAATCAAAATGAAATGGGGATGAGGGGATGAATGGGAATGAGAGGCCTAATATGCTGCCAATATATTCTTGTCAAGGGTATTTTGAAGAGTATTTTGTGGTGCAAGGTGATAGCATGCGTCTTGTTATGGTAAAGTCATGCATGGAAATATAAATAAAGTGTTCATACACTCTACATTTCACTCTGTGGTCAAATCCTGGACCCTAACGCATCTCAACGTTTTTCTGTAATATATCGCCTCAACCAGTCTGCGGGAGTTGAAGATAAGCCGGTGCAAGTGTAAGTTTAAGACAAAGCTGATAATGTTACTCCCACAGTTTCATCAGCATGACGTTTATTTACGTAGGATTTAAAGCGCTGACCCAAATTGCACAAGGCTGTAAAGAGAGGCAGGTTATGTTTATGTCAGCTGAGCTCTGCAATATAAACTGTGCAAGTGTTTCACTCGGTCTGTCGCTTTGGCTCGTGCTTTTACTTTTCACTCGGAGGATGATCATTTGGCGCAGTGGCATACTTGCACAGGTGAATGAGGAACCATGTGCTTCCACTTGCTATAAACCCCGATATTTGAGATAAAGCAATAAATTGAGAACAAAACTACACAAATAAAAGCGATAAAGTAAATAAATAACATAATTTATAGAGGGCTTTTTTCACATATCATAACCCACTCAATAGAGGGCATTTAACCTTCGCCATTGGAGATAAGGCCTTTGATAAAGCATAAGGCAACAGACAGAATCCGCAGCTGCCTGTACGTCTGTGAGTAAGACTGGTGCTATCCCCGACTCAAACGCCCTTCCCTGCTGTCATCATATACAACCACAATTCCACAAGATTTATAAAGACGATAAGGTGAAGCGTTGAAGATATTTTTTCCCTTTGCGCTGCAGTCAACTACATTTAGGTTAAAGATAATTAACAAATTGCTTAATTCTGTTTTTATTTGCATTTCGCTTACCCAGTCCTTGTGGAATGGAAGTTCGATATAGTGAATATGATTTGTGTGTGAGGCATAAATATATACTTGTGCTTTTGTGTACCCATTCACTTAAAACACTCATTTACTTATAGTCAGGTCCTTTCTGCACAGAGTTTGCACGTTCCCCTGTGAATACCAGCGTTTCTTGATGGGACTGCTGTTTCCTCCCAAAGTCTAAAACAGGCATGGATACTCTAATTTTTTTTTATGAGACTGTGAGAGAATGTGTTTGCAGGTGTGTTCAGCTATGGACCAGAGAGCTATCCAATGTATTTGCCTGTATTGCACCTTGAGGCGGCTTTGACTCGTCTGAAACCGACCAGAGCAAAATGGATGGATGTTTCCAGAGAGCTAAACTGGGCAAATGCTGTTTCTGTGGGGTTTGAAAGGAGCAGTAAAGAGATATGATGAAAAGGAGACACTGGCGGGGTTAAAAGGGACTGATGGTTTTCCCAAAAACATGAGAGAAGAAAATGTTCACTAATACAGGGGATACCTTATACAGATGATGTGTGTCTTGTAATGACAGATTGAATAAGTTCACAGACTATGGGGACATAAAAACAGTGCATTGCACTTAACATTGTTTTTGTGTTTTATCGACCTCCCTGTTAACTACAAAGGCTGGACAATACTGCACTCAGGCACTATATTTCATTACTTCCCAAGAACAGATTTAATTTGTTGTCAGTCATTAATTCACAACGAGTGGGAAAAGGTATCGTAGCAAAAATCTGTTTTTGTAAGTCAAATGAGTTCAAATATTATTGATAGCAAATGTGGACATGCATGCGTAGATATATTTTGGCTAAAGATGGAATACAATTAAAGTGAAAAGCATAGCTTTCCCCACATTCATGCTGCCCATCAGAAGCATTTGAGGGAGTTGCGCTTCTGAAATCACACATATGACATGACAACCAGCAAGGAGTACAGTCGATACAGCATGTAAATACATATTGACTGGGAAAAATACATTATTCTTGACATGCATATGTACCCCACAAAGATTTTTATTTAGATTTGACATAGGAGAACTATACACACAAAGTATAGAAATTTCATGATTTGCACCCAAATATTGGTAGCTACTTTGCATAATCTTATGAAATGATTGCAAAATTATGCCACTGCTAAGATTGTGAAGCAATACAACTGCATTTTTTCAATATGTAGTTGCTGATGGTGGAAACTGTCATATATTTTAATCTAGAGAACCGGCAAACCATACAAAACATCTGTGGCATGGTAAAATAAAATTATTTTACATTCCTATCCTGGTATCTGACATAAACATCTCTAAAAGCCAGTGCTAATGCAAAGATGATCAGTGGCTGAGATAACAGTGGCAGTGAGTCAACGATCACAACTGACATACATCTGCACCCATTTAAAGTCACGAGGAGAACAGAAGAAATTGCACGTCTACACATTTTGGTGCCCAATAGGTTTCCTAGACAAATAAACCCTGCTCATAATATCATTCAGTTTGTCTTTCAGGGGCTCGAACAGCTTAGAGCCAAATAAATTACAATTTAATCTATTTTCATTAGAGAGAAGGAATCCCTGGATTTAAAAATAATGACTATTTATTCCGGAGAAAATGTGTCAGGGATTATGTCAGTAGGCATCGGCTGTCCTACTACACCACTTCTTCACATAAAAAGACTGTAGAGAGTCTCCCGCAAACAAATGCTTGCTATTGAGACTTGTAAACTCTTTTTTGCGCCCTTGTAAAAATAAACGGTTAGCATGTATTACTGTTATTGCTTTTAACAAAATTGAATTTTTTTATAGTATACAAATAGCTAAATTTCAGTATTTCCTATTTCATTCGATGGCATCTCCGCAAAATTTTTCTGGCAAGGAAACATTATCTTATCTTATCTATCTTATCTTATGCTGGAAAATTTGGAGAGATAGCACCGGCTTATGCCTCGTACCAGAGCTGTTACAGGGACCTTTATCTGAGCTTATTGGATAATCCAATGATTGTGTTTACTGTGCCTGCAGGTACAAACCACTTTTCATAATTTTCATACTTTTCTCAGGTTTGTTAGAAATAGCAAGATCCTGTCTCCATGAAAATTTGAATGAGACTGTAGCAAAGAAAATGATGTTAAAGTTTTGGTTCATTGTGTTTTGGGGATTTAGGTTGGGCACTGCCCCTCTAATAAATGTCAAAGTTTCTGTGTGATAATCTACAAATACGACTGAGTTGACTTTTCGGGAAAAATAGTAATACAGGTAAACTTCACTGCTAATTTATTTGCCTCCTGACACTTAAAAGAGGAAGAGAAAAAGTGAAAAATTATCAAAGAAAAAATTACTGGACTGAAAACCATCTTTCTGTCTGACAAGAGAATATGTTATCATTGGAGAATAAGCAAATGCTTGAACCAAAATGGAGGAATCCGTAGGCAACGGTGAATTGACAGGTTTGGTTATAGTGAAAACAAAAAAAGGCTTTACAGTTTTGATATGCCTCTCAAAGTGTCCAAAGACAAGCCGCCAGCTTGGTAAAAGTGCTTCTATAATTGGTAATTGGAAGGGTGCGTGTGGTGTGTTGACCACAGTAACTGGCTTCCTCCGCTTTGCTCACTGAATGAGCTCACTTGCTGCAGCCTGTTTGCTCGGACAACAGAGAAAAGGAATAAAAGGAGTGGGAAAGGTAATAATCAGGTGTTCAGAGAGGAACAAGCTATGTTGTATTTCTTTTTAATAAAAAAAAGGATTCTGCTTTGGATTTTTTTTTATTTGTTTTAATTTGGATTTTTGCTTTCCTTTTTGGAATTTGTGCCACATTTCTGTTTAGGGGTTTTTGACTTGGTTTTAGTTTCTGGTTTTGTCTTTGGTCCCTTCCGCAGGGAGAGCTCCCTGAGGGTGGATTCCTCTTGTTTAAGAGTGGCTTCTTGCGCAGGCGGTGGGGGCTGCGAACCTGTGACTGTTAGCGGCCGATGGAGGTGAGGGACAGTGGCGAATGCTACAATAATGGAAAAGTGACAGGAGGATGCTGCAGTGGTGCTGCGGGCCCTCGGCTGGGCAGGAGGCGATCAGGGACACAGGCCCAGCTGTGTGAGGGATGCTGACCCCCAAACACAGCGAAGTGTGAGTGACCTGTCCCGCCTGATCCGCCGAAGGGTGTCGGCCACTGTTGCTTCTCTTCCCCAGTACAGCCTCATCCAGAGGATCCACTCGCCCAGTTCCAGAGAGTCTGCAGCGTCTGAAGTGGCTCCTGCCTGGGTTCTTTTTGGTTTTGTTCATTTTGTGGCATGGGCAGAGTCATTCCCACCCTTTTCTGCTGAAGTGCAAGTGTGGGCCTCCGTTTCCTGGAGTGTACTGACCCCCTGCCGTGTGGGCAGGCCCAGGATGGGGGTCTGAGAATGAGCATTGAGTGAGGAATGAACAACTCTCATGTGCAGGTGTGACATTTTGCCTGAGGTGATGGGAGAGTCCCTCTCCCGTGGCTTGGCTTGCGCAGCATGAGGTCTGCCAGTTGAGGGAGGTCTGGGTGGGGGGGCTGCCAACCCAAAAACTTTTTAACTACTGAAAAAATAAACATTTCTGCTTACCTTTAACCCTGACTCTTGCTCATGGCGGGTGGATTCTGTTACCCTGCGCGGCAGGGGAAGCACGAGTGGCTCCTGACAAGCAATATGAGTAGCGTGGGGACCGTCTGTCTAAGTGTGGGTGTGCATGTATGTCATTGGACAGGCTGAAGACTGGACAGGCAGAATCTCTCTCTTCAGGAGAAATAAGGAATGTACAGGTCTCTCTGAAGTTCATATTTACACAGTAGGCAAGAAACTAGACAAAATTAATGGTGACTGAGACATCAGTTCCTGGAACCCTTTTCCAAAACAGATTTCTTTTTTTTTCTAAAGGTCAGATTCAGTCAATGAGTGGGACAGACGAGAAGGCTTAGAATTATTTGAAAAAAAAGCTCTGTAATGTTTGTTTAACTATATTGAGTAAAAATATGATCAAAGATCTCAAAGGAACTCACCCCTGAAATGCCACTAACTGTGTCACTAACTCAGCAACTCCCTCAGCCCAGCCACACCTTCTCAGAGCAACAGTTTGATTCTAAAAATTTATCTCATTAATCCTCCGTGTGCACAATGTACTGTTGAAAGTGTTTTTCATTTCAGCAGTCATAGTATGATCTATTTATGTTGGTTGTGGCTGAACTTAGTGAAGCTCCAATATTCTTTAAGGCATATTGCTCTGGAAAGATGTAGGGGCTACAATAATGTCTGTTGGCTGATTGACTCAAACCGCTTTTCTCTGCACAGACCGGGGCTACACTTATTTGTTATTCCTTCTGCGGCTCTTAAAGCAGCCTACTGGTCTAAATTAAACTATAGAAAGTACTGCATTCCTGTTCATTCATATGAGTATTTTGTAAGTTAAGATGGAATGAATTGAATTACATCTTTTAATGCGGAATATAAAAGCATATGTGTACTAACCCATCACTACACCAACTGGTTCAGGGTTCAGAAGCACGTACTACCAGTCACGTGTCTACCCTCTGGTCTGACAGCCCCCGATGAGTCACTGCAAATTGACTTCAAGGTCAGAAAAACAAACGCTTGACAGAAAGAGTTAATATTTCATTTGAAATAATCATAAGGCTTTCATTTTGGCAAATGGTGGTCTATTGTCTGAGTTCCCAGGGCAACCTTAGAGACCTGAAGAGGGATTCTCTCATCGTGACGCAAGTTGCCACAGATAACATTGAATGTGCTTGGCGCTCAGTCATAGGTTTGGCTCTGTCATTGTACAATAGAGTTTTACAAGTTGATAAGGTTAACAGGTTTATTTATGTTGTGGAAATACAACACCAATTCTGCTGGCACATAATGGAAAACAGATCTAAAAGGACTGATTTGAAAGGTCCATTCACCCTCTACAAGGCCAAAATTGAAAATGGCAGAAAAACACATTATTTGATTTTCTAACCGGTAAATTCCATTGTTAATGAAAAATATACAATTTGACTGCAAGAGTCCAAAAAAAGTTGGCACAGTGAAACATTTGCCACTGTGTGAGACAGGCCCAGCAGCAGGATGAAGTGACTGAGGCGGCAATTAGAAATAGTGAGGGGGCTAATCCTTTTATACAGTAAAAAAATTGAGATATCATGTTATCATGGCCATAGGCTACCACATTTTTTTCCTGCCTGCGGGTGGCGATATAGTGAGGTTTTGACATTGAGAATGAATCCTCGCCTTTTCCATGCATTAGCACGGCATGGCAATAACATGATATTCAGTAGAAATATTTGGGGCGTACAGTCCTGTCACCTCCTAAATTTGTTCTGGTTATAGGTTTGCTTAAATTCATTGATTCAACTATGAAAACGCATCTGAAAGTCTTAAGAACAAAAACTTCCATTTCAAAATCAAATTATTGCCCACATTTATTTCACCACACTGATGAAGCCAGTATTAATCTGCTCGCACAATCTAGGGAAGCCGGGCTCTCAGGACACAGGCCTACAAGATGCAAAATAATATAATTCATGAACGATTCTAACCATCGAGAGATGACTGCTAAAAACATCAAAATAATTACCTACGGTGTCATCTTGGCCGGCTCTTCTGTCCCAAGATCGGCAGGAGTAGTTGGAGCTGGGGCGGGCGGTAGACCAATTTCGACTGAGTTTGTTGTGGTCCGGCCCGCCTGAGTAACATCATCTGCGGCTGGTGGAGCGAGATGATTCGGTTCGGACTTGGCAATATCTTTACTGCTGCTGGGGCTACTGGCATCTGCTGCAGTGTTTTGTTTTTCCTTCAAAAGCCACATTCTGATATCCATCTTATAACCTGCTTTTTGGCTAATGTTACCGAAGCTGCTTAATGCAGAAACTTCTTAGCAAGCTATCCAGCTTGGGATTTACCGGTTTTGACTGTTTGATTGATTTTTTATTATATTTTTTTAAAATCACGTCTCATACAACGTGCAGCGAGGTTCGAATCTATTTGACGACGTGCGACAAACGGCACTGTCCATGAAATTAAAATAGCAGCGCTATGTTTCGGAGCCACAGGAAGCCGTGTTCTGTGCCTTGTCTCGGCCAATACTTAGCTGTTTTCCTATAGGGTACCTAAAGCCTAAAACCTAAACTAGGGAGGGCAGAAAATGCAACTGAGGTGTCAAAGCCCCCTTTAGCACTCCGTGGCACCAGGTCCGGTGTAAGATCACCATATCTTTTAGTCGCACTCATTAAGCTCTTAGGCGTTGAAGACACCAGTTCGTCCCATGTAGCAAGCATAATTTTCCCCCATTCCTCCAGGGGGCAGGTCCTCAGCAGTGCTATTTCTGAGCCCCTGTCATTATATCCATAACAGTCACTTGACATTTCTTTAGACCGTGACGTATTTGGGATCAGTTATCGCGCTCATTCAAAGGTTGTCTTGCGCCTTGCCTTTATCTCTCTCAAATTCAACCAGATTCCTGTCATCTTTGTTTATATATTACTCACTATCGAGGGTGAAATTCCCAACATCCTACCTACCTGTCATTGGGAAACAGCCTCAAAGTGATGGATTAGATGTTTATGCACCTTTTGGCAAATTGGTGGGCATCAACCCACCAAAGTTTCTCAAGGAACTGGCATTTTTTTGGGAGGCACCTTTGATACTATAACACGATTAGCTCACCAGTTTAACATCGCCAATTTCACATCACCCTATTATTGTAATTTGTGACATTAATTAACCCTAAATTGCCCCTGGGCCTGTAGCAGTCATGCAATATGAAACAAGCATATATTCTGAATAAGCAAGAGCCATCTGGCAATGACGGATCCCCCCGGCTGTAGGTTGTGTAACCTACAGGTTGTGTGGACAGACGGACGGACCGAAACCCCCAAAAGGCACAACTAGACCATAAGGAGAAGCTCCATACCAAATTTGGTGTTTGTAAGTGGTATAGTTTTTGAGTTCTGGTCTGGAAACGATTTTATTACAGACGAACGGACGACGAACGGACAGACGGACGGACGAGCACACTGATCGCTATATCCCCCTGCATTATATGCCCGGCGGATAACAATTAAATTAATAAGTATAGTATCAAATAATCTATTGGAAATATACTTACAAGTGAATGGACTTTTTGAATCACACCTTGATTTTATTTTTATTTCCCATGATGTGCTGTCTTTTTTTTTTTTTGGATTGGGGTCATGTAACTCCCTGCATAAAGTTTGCATTTTAAACCCATGGAGAAAAAAAATGGCATCTGCTAGTGCATGTTGTCTGATTACTAGGCAATGGGGAACAGATGTGCCCTGTAATACCTGCTTCTGAGGAGAGTATTGGTTTGCACAGCATTCACCTGAATCAGCAAATGTCATGATTTTGACAAACAGTGCATACAGCATATAATCTAACAACATATATGAAGGGAAAAAATGGATACAACTGACATTTTACCTTAAGCTATGAATGAAAGCTTTTTAAATAATTAAATGAACAAGTAAATGAATGAATGAAAACTTCATCTGCACTGGCAGAAAGTAGATAGGTCAACAGATGGGATCAGAGCATAGATAATGGAATCCTTAGTCAGCATGAAGCAAAGTTATATAAAAATCACACTCTAATCTAAATGTCCAGCAGACCTTTCCAAATGAGTACATTTTTGGCAGTTTCATCCACACTGCTTGAAAAGATCAGAATTTGACAAAATTCATGTATAAAAACTATGACTGTGAAGTAAAAACACACCCTTGTTGCCACATTATTTGGGTGCTTTATGACTTCATACTGTGTAAAATTTACATTTCTTTTTTTATCCTCAGATATATTCAGTGTGGCACCCACTATTAAAGTTAGTTTTGTGCATGGTTAGTTTTCACTCCGATAAAATAAGTCACTCAACTAGTAATTTTCTCCAAAGTGACCAACTGATTATTCGAGGCTGGAGAAAATACAGTAAATCCCTCCTGGGGAAATTTTCGGAGTAAGGGCCAATCTGAGGAGCGGAGCATGACCTGCGCTAACAGTGCCCTCTTGTGGTGAACTTTCAGCAAACTGTGGAACGTTGCCGCAAATATTGCCCGAGGGGCAGCGCTGTCCATCCAGGCTGCGTACATTTGGTGCTGCTAATAAGACAACTAATTATTCTTGACATTCTTAGCAATTATCACAGAACAAAATAATATTTATAATGTTGCATTTTTACCAACCAATGTGCAGCATTGTGCTGGAGACAAATATCCCTAGAAGAATATTATTTCAACTCAGAAAAATATGATTATTACCCGCAAATAATAAAGCTAAAAAAAAATGCTTTTACATTAATTATTAGGACAGCATCTGACAGAATCTAATGGAAAACAAATCAGGACATAATTGACATCTAAAATCATGAGGAACTCGATAAAGAGTGACAAATTAAATTTGCTTCTTTCAAAAATATGGAGAAAAAAAAACTGCAAATGAAATCTTTTGTGTTTGTGATTTTCAGATCAGAAAATGGCGAGTAAAATGCTTTCCAGTGGACTCACCGCATAAAAGTAATGAACAATATAGAAATAACAAACAAAAATATAAAGCATATACATTACCTATTTTAATACTCGCAACCATGATCAAAAGTTATCTAGAATGTTGAAAGCATTTATATTTCTGCGTCAAGTACGTAATCATTTGGACAGACTCAGATTTTTATAAAACATACTACAAAAATATCTCATAGGTACATGCAGAGATAAAGATATATGGAGCACCATAATTCATTACAGTGATTTTTCTTCTTTTTTATTTTGAGTCTGTACTCTAGCACTCTGAGTTTGAAAGGATACTTTGACAGCAAGTTTGAGGTACATGCTATGAGCTTTAACTTGAGGGAGTTTTCATCCATATCACATGAACTGTCAAGAAACCATTTAGGTTTGTGGGCATCTGAGCCTAATATCTTATGGGAGCCAGTAGCCTACATGATGGAAGGAAGCTACAGACTGTGGTTTAAACAACTATCAAAAACTGCATAAGTTACTCTACTCGTTTACAGTCAAAACTCACCATGCAAATTAAACTCCCTCTCTCCATATGCAGAGCTTTTTTCAGGTTTCTTTGCCAGTATTTTCACGTTAGACAGCAATTGGCTTTCAAATTTGAGATGTATCTAGTTTTGCCAGTGTACGTTTGAATCTTAGAATTTAGGGAGGTGCGCTCAGTTCTCGTTGAGGGTTGAGAAAATGAAACTCTAGCTAAAGTTTGTTCTGGAAAACTCTCCTTAAACATGCTTCGGTAATTTATTTTTCATTCAGTCTGCGTTCACTCTTCTTTGGCCTGCTTTTTCATTACTCCAGCCATGATTGTTTGGGGCTGTCAACTGAGACGTCAGCTGTCCAATCAGCTGATCACTTCTATCAAATGTCACTATGACCGACACACCTGTGTCGTTAACCCATCGTTGTGTTATTGTATTTTTGAATATCATTCTTTCAATGCATTTTCCGCTTTTACAGTTTCTCAGACTAATTGGTAGAGCTAACTGTAATTTATTTTTGATAGCATTGCTATCATTGCTATTAACCCGTTGCATGAATTAAACTCCTCAGCTAAGCCTGATGTGCAAACTGGTCAATATCCTTGCCCATAGTATCGATCCAGTAGTTTAAAAAATGATCACTTTCGACAGAAAAAAACTCTTTAGCAACCATTTTAGTTACAGTGAGCCAATAGTATTCCAATTAGTGGTTAAAAAAATATGTTTTGTGAAGCAAAAAATCTGACATTGTATTGACTTTCTCACATTCTACTGTCAAATACAGTCATCACACACAAAATATGTGTGGTTCCCTGACAAGTTGACAAATTCAGCACTCCCTTCTATCCACCCAAGTACTGGTGTCGATAGCCAGTCACTCAATTACATACTCAGATTTATCTGCGTAACTCTACTCTCGTGAAGCTTCCCCGGTAACGATGTATTGATAGACTCGTTTCTTATCCAATTACCGAGTGTTTAAACTTTCCTCAATAACTGAAATACATTGATCGGACAATAAGAATAGGATACAAAGCTAAGCGTAAAAGTAAGGTCGGTTGTGTTCTTCGAATGTTGGCCACAGTTGCGCAGCTGAAAATGATGCGATATCAAAGAAACCAAGACACTCGAAACTGGCCTGAAGTGTTCAGTTTCATTTACGAAATAAATGTAGTATGGACGCGGTCAATGGGAATTATTCCGAATGAAACAGTACTGGAGGATTCCTTCTACCCGATACATCTGTCTCTGGAGGAGGGCATCAATGAAGAAAACAGGTTATACTTCTACTCTGTTTGCATTTTGCTCTAATATGGCTTCTTGCTGTAGAATTTATACCACGCTGAAAGACATTGAATGCCGAGGTTTTCGTTTCTCCAAATGCATGCATCCCACACATGTCGGTAGATCCCTCGGTACGTTCATTACACCATTCTGTTGAATATGGAAACATATGTCGTTTGATTTTTCCTGAAACTGAAATTTCTGTTCTGTTAAAATAAGGTATATTTCAGAATTCAGATATTACTGAGTTAGTGAGCTTTTACCCTTATAAGGTGTAAGGTTATGAGCTCAGATGTGAGAGCGGTTAGCTTATCATTGCAGCGCGAATGTTATAGCTGTTTAATCAGCACTTTATTTAATGCTTTGGGGACTTCGAAGAAAAATGGACAATATTGTTAACTTTATTATGGAGAAAAGGCATGTTTTGTGTTTGGAGAGGTTACTGGTGACCTATGATTTTCGACTGAACTGATTTTGATAAATTTGTGCTAAACTCAACCAGAAAATCATTAGTTCATGCTGAATTTCATGCCCCAAAAGTTAATTTGTGTGAAATATATAATTAATGATTGATTTGACAGTGAACCATTTTGATGGATCTCAGACTTTGGGGAGACACCTGGATAGCTGTCTAATTTGGCTCATAGCAAGCGGATAATCTAGACTGTAATGTTCAAGATGAATTGCACTTGTGGTCTAGAAGTGTATGATTCCAAAAATGTATAGTTTTAAGCCCCAGCAGTTTTTCAATTGTCACTATTATTTTTTTTGCTAATTCAAAGTTGAATTTTCATGAAGATTTTTTGTGTTTACAGCCCCTTTTCTCCACCAAAATCATAAAAATTAACTAGCTCAAGTCTAAATGCTTCAAGTGTCTAGACTCAATTGAGCCAAAGTTTTTCTGCCTGTAAAGCTGTAATCTTGAATTATAAAGCCTTATATCAGGTAACACCTTAATAGCCAGTTTTGGCTTCTGCTCAAAGGGGTTAAGCAATAAGCCCAGAGAAACGGTTCTGCATTCTGAATGTAGTCACAGCTATGGGGCGTTGTTGGGCACGATGCACAGTTGAGTGATGGCGAAAATAAATGCTGCAAAGTCAGCAAAACTTTTGCATTTTTTGCATTTTTTTTTGCATCCTAACAATGTTGTATCAATTGTATAAATGTTGGCAATAGGCATTAATTTTTTTCATTATTATTTCTAATTATGGATCAAGGATTGGTCTTGGTCATTCAGTAATTCAGCCGATAAATAGTTTGATTGTCAATCAGGCGAACCTGAATGAGAACAGCTTGAAAACAATCGAGCTGTAAAGGTTGAGGTTACTGAAGCCCCTGGGAACATGTGCCTGCATGCCGCTGTCTGTTATATACATGTATGAATTTATATGTATGCTTTGTGTATTAAGATCAGAACAACATCATTCTGAAGCGCACAAACCTACTTGTTGTCTTCATTTAGTCCGTCTTTGCCCAGACACAATAAATAACAGCACTGTTCAAAACGGACTGAATCTAACTGCTAAATTAACGTGTCCTTGTTATTTTAACTGTAAGTAGAGTCCTGCACACATTTTACCTTGTTTTATAGTTAACATATACGGAACCTCTGTAATGAACTGATTGTACAATTACAGTTAACATATTTGGTAAAAAAAGGTGCAAGTTTATAACAGTGAGGATGATACTGTGTGTTGCTCCAACAGGGATGGAAACAGTGTCAGTGTCAGTTTCCGCAAAGAGGAAAGCCGAACTTCATTTCATTGCTCTGTTGCAACTACGCATGTGCATAGTGCAAACCAGCTTCTCTGGTATACATGAGTACTTTTTAATGGAAATGGATTGTGAGACACTAGACTTTTTGTCCGATATAAGCAAAAATCCTTCATAAAATCTGGTATATTCGATGTCTATTTAAAGGAGAAACATTACAGAGAAATTGGGACTTGTCCAGCATGAACGAGTTTCCGTTTTATACGATGACGGTTTAGGCGAGTTCTACTGTACGCAAAATTTGAAGATAAGTCTACATAAGAGCGTCCCGGAGTAACGCTCTGCTGGTGTATTATTCCCAGCTCAACTGTTTTTCCAACCCAAGATAATCAGCAGCTGTATGTAATGTTAGGTACTTAGCAAGTACCTAGCCTCCATTGCAAATGTTTTATGTGGTTCACTTCCCTCACAACAACGTCTGTGCACTTAAGCCGGGATTTGTGTTCAACTAGTTAGAGAGAAGCTCTGAAATTTCTGAAGCTTCTGATGGGTGCACATTCTGTTGTGGGAGGTAAGCCAACCACACAAGATGTCTGCAACATTTGGACAGACTCTGATTTTTATAAAACATACCACAAAAATATCTTAGCGGTCCACTTCCAGGACATGGGGAGGGTCTTCAGGGGTGGTAGTCTCCGCCAGGGGTCTAACACTCACCGACCTAAGCAGAGATGTATGAAAAGTATTGTTAATGTGGTAGTTACCCAGCAACTGTATGGAACATGCTGATTCATTGACCTTATTGGGGGTCTCAGAAAGGGCCAATGAACTGTGGGCTCAATTTCCTGCAGGGCAGGTGGAGACGCAGGTCCCTCGTCAAAAGCCAGACTCGGTGCCCCGAGTGGTACTGGGGGGAGTCTCAATGTTTTCAGTCCGCCTGGATCTTCTGGCGGTGAAGAGCTCTTCGGATCTGAAAGTTGGTGGTCTCCCAGACCCTTTCCACCTCCTTGAACTAGGCACCCACTGCCAATACTTCTGTCAGGGTGTGGTCCCATAGGCACAGGGCAGGTTGCCATCCGAGCACACACTAGAAGGGGCTGAGTCCAGTGGAAGGGCTCTTTAAGAAGTAGTGGCCGTACTCCACCCAGGGCAGGTATTTGGACTACCCCCCTCTGGCGATGATGGCATAATGCTCAGAAGAATCTCCTCAGATCTTGGATGACTCTCTCCGCCTGCCCATTGGCTTCAGGGTGGTATCCTAAGGTGAGGCTAACGTTGGCTCCCAGCTTCTTAAAGAATACCCTCCACACTCAGGATGAGAAATTGAGGCCTATAGTCGGACACAACGTCCTCCGTAAGGCCAAAGTTTCTAAATACCTCCTTGAATAGTGTGCGCCCAACTGGTGTGCCCAACTGGGAGAGCACATGTTAAGTCAGCAAAATGCACAAGTTTGCGGAATTTGAAAACATATCTATGATCACCAGGATACAGGTGTTACCTTCTGATGAGGGTAGATCAGTTACAAAATCAAAGGCAATGCATGACCACGGATAATGTGGGACTGGCAGTGGATTGAGTTTACCCGCAGGCAGCTTTCGGGGCATTTTAGACATTGTGCAAATTGCACAAGAGCGAACGGTTGCTTCCACATCAGAGGCCAGGTGGGGCCGCAAATAATTTCGACTAATGAGATGGGTTGTTCTTTTAATTCCGCGGCCTCCTGCTGACAGGGATGTATGAGCCCTCAGAATGATTAGTGGGAATGAACGTCTTACCCGCTGGCACCAAGGAAGTAGGAGGACTCCTCATGGTCTCCTTTGCTATTTACTGGTCCAACTTGATGATGTTGATGAGATGATGTTGTAGGAGGCCTTTAAGTACCCTCTTCACGTGTGTCACATGTTTGTACTAAGCACTGGAGTAGATGACGATGTCATCAAGGTAAGCAATGATGAATCTGCACAGCATCTCACATTTTACGTCATTAATAAAGGACTGGAACAAGGAGGGGGTGTTAACAAGGCCACACAACATGACGCAGTGCTTGTAATACCCGGACGTGGTGCCAAAGGCTGCTTTCCACTCATCTCCTTCCCTGATGCAGATCAAATTATAGGCGCATCAGAGATCAAGCTTTGTGAAGATTTTTCGCACCTTCCAGCTGCTCCTCAGCACTGGGGACCAGGGGGAGTGGATATCAGTATTTCACCATAACGTCATTGAGGCCTCTGTAGGCTTTGCAGGGGCAGAGACCTCCATCCATCTTATGGATGAAGAAGAAACTTTCAGACGCAGGTGAAGTGGAAGGGCAAATGAAGCACTCCTGTAGGGCTTCTTGAACAAACTGCTCCATTGTTTGAGTTTCAGCTGCTCTTGCCCAGAGGTTTCCTATCAATGGCTGCCACTGTGAGGAGGGTCTGGAGCTGGTAAACTGGGCACCGAGTCATCGCACCAGCTGGTCGGAGACAAAGTTTCTCACTGCATTGGAGTCAATCAGAGCCTCTGTGCGGAGGGTCACGCCGTTACAGGGTAGAGTGACAAGGATCCTAAAGTGCTGACCAGTAATATCTGTAGGTGACACCTTTGCCTTGGGAGGCGCTGTTCTTCCTTCATGACTATGAGTGCAGGGGCTGGTCTTCTTCCAGGGGTGACGCTTCGCTGGCGCATTATTCCCAGCTCAACTATTTTTTTAACTCAAGACAATACAGCAGCTGGATGTAATGTTTGGTACCTAGCTATTACCTAGCCTCCATTGCAGATGTTTTTTGTAGTTCACTTCCCTCTCACAACAAAGTCTGTGCACTTAAGCCGGGAGTTGTGTTCAACCAGTCAGAGAGAAGCTCTGAAATTTCTGAAGCTATTGGCACATTCTGTTGTGGGAAGTTAGCCAACCAACACAAGCTAACACAAGATGTCTGCAACGGGGGCTAACCAATACCAACATTTAGACACTGTTCAAAAGATGGAATTTCTCTTGGCTTCTTCTGTGTTGAAGTTTTTCGCACACAAGTTCTTTAGATGCAGAGCATCGCACTTCGATCGGTGCTTTCATGGGTAGACGATTGACGCGGGGCTGGTCGCTATCATTGTTTAGTTGCTTGATTTCCCTTATGGTCTCATCCAGCTGGCTTTTCATTCTTGGGAACTTTAATAATAAATTGTAGCATCTTGTTCAGCACACAAACAGTTCGCTTGAAGAGTATACAGCAGTATTTACGGAAAGAACACGACATACATTTGAAGGAGCATTGAGTCTTTTCCCACATACATGCATTTTCTCTTTCTTCAATCCGATTCTTATTTTACATACAAAGCGGTAAGGGTACATTAGTAAATGCAGTAAAAAAGCATTAACTACCAATTAATTAACTTTTAACTAATTCATCAGAGAGTTAAATGAGCATTAGGCAACCATAACTGACCATTTATTAATGTTCTTTGACATCCTTATTATGAAGTTGAAAACATCCCTTAAGTTTCCCTTAAGTAACAAACAAATTAATTCTAGAAGAACTCTAAACACTGAAGTTCAAGACCTCACTTTCAAGCTAATTGATCCTGTCAGTGTCAAATTTGATGTTTAAAAATGTTGTTGCTCGAACTTTACTTGCAAGAGAAAAATATCCACAATATGTTCAGGGCTCTTTAGTTTTTCATGGGATCAAAGGATATTTTTGTCAAAATGTAGCTGAGGAGCATAGATAACTGTATTAAACATGAAATGGACCAAAATAATACAAATTAACTGCTTGTTAAAATCCGAAGTTGGGACAAAAACCACCCCGCGGACTGTGTTTGGGAACCATTGGAATACAGTCAATAGGTTCCTGGGAATTATGGTAAAACCATGCTGCTTCATCATTAGTTAATTCAACTTGTTAGATTTTGCCTTGAGAAAAAATAGAAAATTAAATATGGAAAAACCAAAGAGGATCAACAAGTTTTTGCTTCACAAAAGAGTAAACACCGACGACTTGCCAGATTTTGCCATAGCAAAACATCAGGACTCATTTTTTTTATGTATCTTACTGCATGTAATGAGGTAAAACCTAGTAAGTAGGCCTACAAGGTTCTAACTCAGTTTCGACCTAAATTAGACTTAACAGGTTTTTTCCATATCACTCAAGGGTTGGTCTGGACTAGCGATATAAACTGACCATGCAAATTATTTTTCTTCATTGCCGTTTGAACCAGGTGGTACTTGTCACGGCAGTGTTCACGTGAGCATTTTATTTCCACTCACATTCACATTGATGAGAGGTCGCCGTCACCGAGGCTGATCCCGAGTGCGGGGAGCGTGGATGAGTGCGGCGACTGAAGCTGCGTTTCCGAGCTGTCTTTTCAAAAGCGGACTGTTTGCGGGTGATTTATTTTTATTTGAAGCCGTTGTGACGACAAGCCTATACGAAAGCGGCACGAATTACTTTTAATAAAGCATGGGTAGCTAATCGCATCATTGAAGCTGAAAACAAATTTGAGCTCTATTGAGCTGTCACCGCTCAGCTCCGAGATCATGTAGCAGATCTTGAAAAGGACCACACAGGTGAGTCGTTTTATTTGCTTCTGTTTTTACCAAGTGGCCCTAGCAATTAATTTAGGCTTGCGTGTTATTTGTTTTATTTTATTTTATTTTATGTGAAACGGGTCATATTTGACCATTTTTTTCATTGAAAGTCAGCATATAATTCTTTCTACATTCAACGTCTAATGTGAAAGAACTTCGTGTCGCAATATATAAGTTGTTCGAGTTAGAAAAATTCATATGTTAAAAGATTTCAATCGTATTGGACGAGTGATGTGTGATAATAAATTACTTCGGTCCGGTACATTTAGAAATATCAGGACATTGTGTGCCACTAGATGATGCGATTACTGAGTTTGCTATATCGAATTTGTGCGCCTGAATTTTTAATCATATAGGCTACAGTGCCGTGAAAAAGTATTTTCCCCTTCCCGATTTCTGCAATTTTTGCTTATCAGTCATGCGTAAATATCTCCCATCATCCAAACGAGTTTTAATGTAAGACAAAAAGAACGCGAGTCTAAAAAAGGAGAATGCAGCTTTTAGATAAACATTTCAGTTAGGCCTGTTGAAAGTAAAGATTTATTCAAAACCCATGTGAAGATTTATCACCCACGTCAAAAAGATTATTTGCCCCTGACTTGATGTGCCACCCTTAATTGGCAGCAACAACTGCAATGAAACGTTTGTGATAATTGCCAAGGAGTGTTTCGCATAGCTTTGGAGGAATATTAGTCTCCCCTCTGTGCTGAATTGTTTTAATTTAGCCACAACGGCGGGTTTTCAAGCATGAACTACCTGTTTAAGATCACGCCACAGCATGTCAATTGGAATAATGTGAAGACATCGACTAAACCACTCCAAAACCATACTTTTGTTTCTTTTGAGCCACTCAGTGGTTGACTTACTTATGGGCTCCGGATCATTTTCAATTAGAGAGCAGGATTCATGGTAATATCCATTTGGCAATTAGCCCAGGTCCTGAGGCAGCAAAACAGCCACAGATGATCACGCTACCACCACCGCGCTGCCTCAGGACCTGAGCTACTTGCCATTATTGATGGAACCATGAGTTCTGCTTTATTCCAAAAAAATCCTGAGGGAGAATATCCAGCCATCAATTTGTTACCTAAACCCCAATCACAGATGGGTTGTGCAGCAGGATGAGGATTTGATGCACACAAGCAGGTCTGAGACTGAATGGCTCAAAAGAAACGAAATGAAGGTTTTGGAGAGGACTGTAGTTAAAGCTCTCACTTGAATCCAAAAAAAAAAAAAAAAAAACCACGTTGCTAGTTATCACATTTTTTTATTTGAAGTTTTTGCCACCAAGGGTGGCACAACCAGTTATTAGTTTCAGGGCACAGTTCTTTTTCTGACATGGGTTATACAGGTTTTGATTGGCCCTGAACCTTCAAAAAATGAAATGATCATTTTAAAGCAGGATTTTGAGTTTACTCTTTTTTTTTGTCCTATATTAAGACAAAACACTAAACGTGACAAATCAGCAAAAATAGAAGAAAAAGGGAAGGGGAAAATACTGTTTCACAGCTCTGTTAGTCCTCCACTGTGGTTGTTTATGATATGAGAAGCTACACACTTTATCCATCAGAGTTAAGACAACTTTTGCCTGCTGAAACATATTAATCAGTGGAATAATGATTCAGTCATTGGCTCATAAGCATTATCTTATTTAAATCCAAGCAGAAACTTTTTTCTTTTTGTTTTGCAGTGTAATCACATGACCTGTGTCTGGTGAAACACTGGTATGCAATTTGCTGTGGATTTTTTACTTCACAAATTATGGACACGGCACAGTTGCACCAGCTGAAGATCACAGACGACCTCCGCAATCATTAAAATTTACGCAAGGTACCCAGGTAATACTGGTCCAAATAAGGGCTTAACACTTGATTCTGACAGGCCATAATTATGCATATGTTAGAAAATGGTTATTGGTACGCAATACAAAATGTCTCATGTCTGAGAATTCTTTGTCTTAAATGCAATGTTTGGTTTGGGGAGACACGCTTAGATTAGAATGGTGGAATGTTTTTATATTATGATGACATTGTGTTATACTATAATGCCATTTTAGAAACACATCTGTCTCTCTACAGACACAAGAACTGGACATTTAACCAAGTGCAGACATTCTACCCAGTTAACCTCCAACTTTGAGCTAAAGGCCTCTTCTCTAAGATGGGTCGCAACAGTTCAGGGGACATTTGGCAGAACTGCTCAGAGGTTGGCCACATTTTTTGCAACCTCACAGCAAACAGCAGTGGGAAATATTTCCATCTGATGATCGAAGATATTCTTCTTGACATCTTGGGGCCCAAGCGGTCACCATTCTGCCTTCCAGTCTCCATCCTCTACTTTCTCATTTTTACCTCAGGGGTTGCAGGCAACCTGCTGACCTGCGCGGTTATCTTAAAGCACAAAAAGATGCAGACCCCCACCAATCTGTACCTCTTCAGCCTGGCCATATCTGACCTGCTTGTGCTCCTGTTGGGCATGCCCCTCGAAATTTACGACCTGTGGCAGAACTACCCCTTCCCTTTCGGCGAAAGTGTGTGCTATTTCAAGACCTTACTCTTCGAGACGGTCTGCTTTGCTTCGGTGCTAAATGTGATGGCACTGAGCGTGGAGAGGTACGTGGCAGTGGTGCACCCACTGAAGACCCGCTACGCCGTCACTAACAAGCATGCCTGTCGAGTCATCGGCACAGTGTGGGTGGCTTCCCTGGCGTGTGCTGTTCCGAACACCTCCCTTCATGGCATCTACTACCTGTACCTGCCAGAGAGAGTTGCTGAGTCGGCCATATGCAGCCTCTTAAAGCCACGCTGGATCTACAACCTGATTATTCAGGTGACCACGGTTCTCTTTTACGTGGTCCCCATGACGGTCATCAGCGTGTTACATGTGATCATATGCTGCCGGCTGGGCCAGAGGAGGCAGCCGCTGGGGACCCGGCAAAAGAACTGCAGCTCTGACTCCGACTGGAAGATCCATCTGGAGAACAGTAGGAAAAGGCAGGTCACCAAGATGCTCTGTGAGTTAGTTCTGCATTACACTGCGCATTTCGCTATATTGTAACTCCGTTATCTTTTTCAACACGCTAGCTATCATTTTATTATTAACCCATTGTTGCATGAAGTATGAACAAATGCCTCCAGTATTAAAAAATTGGACATCCAGTGTTCTTTTGGGACCATTTGATGGGATTCGGTGCAATTTTTTGTGTCGCCTGCGAAGCATAACGGCACATAAGGATCACTTTGTCCGGCGTCTGTCCGTCCGTCCGTCCGTCTGTCTGTCTGGTAGTCACACGTTCAGTTGGTAGTCACACTTTCAAACTAAAGCTTCGCAGGCGACACGCTTTCACCCGAACACTTTAGTGTATTTGGGGTATAAGCGTGTAGTCGGTCTGTCTATTATTTTGGACGTTTTGCTTGTGGGATGAATACTGCCGTCCAGGATTTTGAGCATTATGCATGCAGAGTGACAGAGATAATGTGAAGTAGAATAAACCCGAACAATGATATGCATGATGTCCAGTATCCTGGACGTGGCTTGTATGAGCCATTTGCCTGCCATGGATAATGACCAATATTGACAGAGCATAAAAATCAGATACACATCAAATACACATGCTTCACAACGCTCATGTGTTTCAGCGTGTGCTCTTCTAGTTATTTCATTACTCCAACAGGAAAAAACTGGAACACAACTGGAACAATATAAAAATATTTCTAACTTGGATCAACTTACCCCTGACTCGTAGATGCTGCCATTGTGATTGTTTGCAGTAAATCATGAGACGAATCAGACAGGCACCTAGTGGGGAAATTCTGAATTGGAAATGTCCAGTAAAAGTGCATTATGTGTTTTTAGGGTACCTATGAGCCTATACAACATGAACCCCACTTAAAACATGTCCGAAATACTGGAAAATATGCAGTTAACGGTTTATGTCATGTGTCAACTTTACTGGCACACATTATTCATTCTGAGTAGTTGTATTTCTGCAGCAGTTGATAAGCATCAGCTATTTTCAAGACTGGGGCGGGGAGTTGGGGGGTGGCAGGGGTGGGGTTATAGTCTGGGTATATTCAGATAGCAAGGAGATATCTATTTAAACTCTTTTGTGCTGTGATAAAATGGCAGCTTTTTTTACCTTTTCTGTGTGAGTGATAAGCTTACTAATTAAATGAATGAGTACCATTGCGGATAACCACCAAAGTGGTTCAATCAAATTTGGAAAAAGCAATTGCATTTGAGCGTAACACCTCTTCTTCAGATGACGAGTAGGTGAAATGCTTGGCCAGATATCATATCAATACTTTTTCCATCATCTGAACTAAATCTATTCCCTATTAAGTTTGATCCTAAATCATCAATCTTATGTTCGATGCCAGGAAGCATCTCATTTTTGAGCAGCCAACTGAGCATTACACTGCAAATGTTGAATATCTGAATGAACTGTGATTTCTGACCCCCTTGCTTTGTTCGGACCCCCATGCAACCGTGCACTGTTCTTTTTTCATCCTCTTCCTGCAGCTGTGGTCGTGTTGGTTTTTGCAATCTGCTGGGCCCCCTTCCATGTGGATCGCCTGCTGTGGAGCTTTGTGACGCAATGGACAGATCTCATGCACAGCGTATTCCAGTACGTGCACATTCTCTCCGGTGTCCTCTTCTACCTCAGCTCTGCCATTAATCCCATCATATACAACATGCTCTCCACCCGCTTTCGCGAGCACTTCTACCAGCTGGTCTGCATGCGCTCTCGCGGGCACAGTCCACCTGTCTCCAAGGTTCTGAAGAGCTCCTCTGCCAGAACAACCTGCACTCAGACTGGGGACATAAGGATCAAACCACTAACACCTAAAGACTGAGCTGGACACAGTGGTGTCTTTCGTTGGCTGTGCTTATACATGAACAATTGTAGTGAAATGTGGCTTACTTGCTTCATATTCTATTAATTACCAATTACCTATATGACCTTCTCCTTCAGGGAGTAACAAAAATCACAATGGAAAATAAGGATGGAGAGAAAAGCATGAAAGTTTTGACTCCATGTGCAGTACGTGTTTGAATCAAGCCCTGCTGCATGCAGTCACCCTGCTGTCATCGCGGCTGGTCCAATTCCAGATGGTCTCTAGTTAGGAAAAAGCTGACCGAAATATTAATGATGGGAAGCTATTCATTTTGACAATGAAAGGGCGCATGAGCATACACCACAGTTAACAAACCACAATCAGATGGTCCAAAAAGGTTCATAGTGTCTGTAGTAACTAATTCGCTTTGACGTTTTTTCTTTTCAGACTGAAAAGGTTTTATCCTCCCTTGACACGCTTCGACGAATACTCCCGTCTTCTTCAGAAGAGTCACTGATGTGACGAGTGACGTGTCTCGTGACTCGTCACCTCAGTGACTCTTTTGTAGAGGACGGGAGTATTCGTTGAAACGTGTCAAGGTAGGATAAAACCTTTTCTGTCTGAAAATAAGAACGTCAAAGCACAATCAGATGATTCTTTTTCATGGCACAACACGACGCTACGGCCAACACGTTTTGGAGCTTCTGCTCAACATGGACCGAATAGACCGAATTCTCCAGAATCGCCGAAAATATCAGTTGCATATGTACAAACGCAAAACAAATTTTCAATGGTAGCTAGGTTCACGTTGCTGCACAGCAATGACAGTTACTGGATGTAACCCTTCTCCCTTGTGATATACGAGTGGAACGGAAAGAATGTAGATAAGAGATTGACGTTTTTGGTCAAGATTTTCACAGAGTGGAGGGCAATCGACAAGCCGTGATATGCCCGTGTGTAGCATCGGCATGAATGTAACAATTTTCACTGTCCAATTCTTTCATTTTCATGCATGGACAGAAAACTTATTAAGCATTTAAAAATATTTAATGAAATTTTTACACTCCATAATTTCATTCATGAAAAAATGGCTATGTTCAAAAGATACATTTAAAACACCTTATGGGATTTTTTTTTTAAGATTTTACTGTATTAACTAGAAGTAATAGAGGAGAGAACATGAAGAGGTTGACATGTATGGTATCATCCTTTTTTTTTTTTATGTCCCTAAAATGTAAAATGTAAAATATATGTTTCCGTGCAATGGACAAACAATCTGTGGTCTGTGTAAACAGTATATTTTTCTCATATCTTGGATTTGTTCGTATATTGTTTCTTGCATGAGGCTCTTAGTTTTGTTTAATTTGCTTCGTTAGCCACTAATGACAGTGTCTTCACCTTCGCCAGCTCCGTTTTTTTGTTAACCGGAAATTAAGCTACAAAAAAAAAAAAAAAAGATAAGGAGGTCCGTAAAGTGGAAGGGTCTACAAAAACAAACAAAAAAAGCATAAAACATTAATTTAAAAGTGCTAGAAACGAGATTCCTTGAGACTTGGAATGTTTTACTCCATCTAGTGTGTCTGGGGAGAATTGCAATCAAGAACTGCTTGAAGCACACAGTCTCCACAATGGTTTATCAGGTGATGGCTTTCTCACGTTTCATGCATTTCTGTGACATTAAAATCGAGGTATTGCTAGTTGAAGTAAATGTGGATTATGTCACAGTTCTGGTGAGCAATGAATTTATTTAAAAAAAAGTTTGCAACATGTAGCTGTGGATTGTCTATAAAGATGTTGCTAAGTTACTTTGAGTGGAGGTGTTCAAAATTCACGGATTTCTTTTCCTATGACTAAATACGAGGCTAGCTAGCTAGATGACTATAGTTATTGCAGTGGCAATAAAGCGAGCAGGGCCATCTGCAGTAAGCAGTTAACCAGGATCAATGGCAGGAGGAGATATATTGCGATTTGGAGCGAGAGGAGAGGTCATTTAGTGGAGAAGAGTTTGGGACTTCTAGCGACAGGTCAGGGATATGATGCACTACTATTTGGATAGCAGCTCAAAGTCTGGCAGACCTATTACCCCTGGATTGCAAAAAAATTCAGATTTGGGCTACACAGCATTTAGGGCAGTGGGGTTTTTAGGGACAGAGAACTGGCAGGGATGAAACTAGGAAAGGAATGAATCTTGTGTTCAGTTAACTCCTCTGTCCTCTGCTTTGGATATTAAAAAATAGCTAAGGTCACTCAGAAGGGAGCATTTGAACATACCTGGGCCCTGGGCTCATTTAGCAGCTGCAGGCATTCTTGATAAGGGAGTGGTCTTAGCACAGGCTATAATAAATAGTCAGTCATAATAGATTCCTACAACTGCTTGAGTACTTCGCATATGGAGTTCAAGGTGGCTGAGCCAAAAATAGCTTGGAATTTTAAATTGATTTCCAAGAGATAAATGTAGTTGATGTCAATAGTATTCCACATTCCAATGTTACACAGACAACAAGGGAAGGTACACCCTTCTTAGCCCGCTTGGCCAACAGGCCCAAGGGGCTTATGCTGTGCTTAGAGTCATTAGTGTTGGTCTGTTGTGCATCCGTGCATGTGTGCGGATGTCCTCAATTGTCGTTTCAGCGCAATACAGCTTTCAGTTTTCAATGGATCCTTCTCCTATTTTATGTGCATGTATATGGGCCCAAGATCTAGCGGTAGTTTGATTTTGAGCATGCGGCCATACTTGGTTTGGCCATTAGGCGGCTTTTTCTGCAAAACTTCAAGCAGCTCTTGCTCCCTCATTTTACGAGCTAAGATGCTCAAATATTTTGCCCGCTTGGACAAAAGGCCCAAGGGGCTTATGCTATGCTCTGGGTCCTTTGTGTTAGTCTGTCGTGCGTCTGTGCAGGCGTATATGTGTAAACTTTTTGCTTGTCAGCGTTCTAGCATGTTCAGTTTTTCACCGATCCTTTTCTATTTCATATGTGTATATAGTGTCATAAGTTCTAGACCAACTTCAATTTTTAGCCCAATCGGAGCGTTCCATTTTGGCCACGTTTGCCACTATGTTTATAAAGTGTTTTAAATAGGAAACTTTTTTCATAAAAATGTGGAATCTGAAAAATGCCTCAAAAATTAGGAACATTTAAAAAAATACCCTCAATCTGAGAACAAGCAATGAAGTAGGCCAAATGAACCTGTACCAAGATAACAGAATGGAGGGGGTGTCATGTGACGTGTCAGGAATGGCTGCTTGATCGGAGAGCTCCCACAGAGGCACTCTGAATTTATCGTAAATTTATATTCCAGGTTGGAAGTAGTTCTTGTCATCGATAGGTGGTTATCAGTTTGAAAGAGGAAAATAGTGAGTAAAACTCCCAAATATCTGTCAAAACCGGGCTTTAGCAGGTATGACACACACTCAGCTCAGTCGGCTCAAACCTCATGCTTGGCTCGGACCCCTCCACTGCAGGCCGGGATATTGAACGCGCTCACAGGCTGGGCCCACGCCTAACGCCTGGGGAGCAGAACTCAAACAGACCCCGCACCATCATTGCAAGGTTCCTGCGCTTGGGGGACAGAGAAGATCCAACATGTTTCACAGCAGAAAGGTGAGCTCCAGCAGAATGGGAAAGGCATTATGATTTTTCCGAATTCCTCCAGGGGCACCCAGGCTAAGCGGGGCGCTTTTAAAGAGTGCAAAAAAGCTTTACGGGACCGAGGAGCTAAGTTCGCTCTTCTGTATCCAGCTAAGCTAAAAATCGACACTCCAGAGGGTTCTAGATGCTTTGATGATCCGAAGAAGGCCATGGATTTCATCCGCTCCCTAACGTTACCCAGCCAGGAGACGTAACATTGCGCATCGTGCACAGTGGAGACGGGATTCTGCACACCGGTCAGACGGATCGACTGGTACGGTCATTTGCTCCTTTATTTGACTGATTAAGTGTTAGCGCGGCCTTTGATAGCGGACTATTTTTGTTAGTTTTATTATTTGTTTATTTTAGTTCATTGTCCTGTTCTGATCTCAAGACAGTGGTTATATTTTTATTATCTTATTGTTTGTCTAATTCCCCCATCACCACGGTTCAGCGTCCGCAGGCCCAGCTGGTCTGCATTTCAGTTATTCAGCTACTAAACAATGTGGTCTTTGATGGTGTCAGTTCTTGGCTATTTCATTCTTTATTTTCATTTCGTCTGGATGATTGTGGTCGACGGTTTATTTGATCGATATGCGGCTGCTTTATACTAATGGAGTGAGGTTAGTTCTTCATTTCCTCCAACCACGCTCAGGGCGTAATGCACATGTGTATATATTTTGCTAGCGATGGGTATTGGTTCTTCTTTTCATTTTGATACACGAGGGTCACATGGGAAGATAACGATGCCGTGGCCTGGCGGGGTTTATTGTCAAAACGCGGCCTCTGACAGCGGAATAATCTTGTTAGTTTACTACTTCGCTTTTTACTTTATTTTGTTTTAGTCTTATTCCCTTTTGCTTTTATGTCAGCGGTTGTATCTCGGCTTATTACTCCATCATTTTTGTGCATTTGGCGGGGTTACTTTCGCTGTCTTAGAGGTTAGTTTAGGTTTATGTCCTTTAATTGAAAATTAACGAAGTTATGAGACAGCGAGCGACTGGTTTTCCGGGCCTTTTATTAATATTTATTTAACTACTGAATATCGCGGTCTTTGATAGCCCCAGCCTAATCAAAGTAGGGGAGTTATTACATTAGTAAACAAACATTTGCAATTCAATTGTGTGATGGTGCTGAAGGATGAGGAGGGTAGGTTTTTTAATTATTTTAGCTGAGATCCAGGGGAAGGCATACATCTTGGCTAATACATATGCACCTAATAGGCACCACCCAAGGTTCTTTGCTGAATTGGAATGCAAATTGAATGAGTTTGGCAATTATTCAGTTATCTGGGCTGGTGACGTCAATATTATTATGGATGAGGTCCTGGATAGAAGTTCGCCAGCTAACATCCAACCCCTCTAACTGCAGGGGCTGTAACATTTTGTGTACTGTATTGTCTTGTAACACGGACCACTGTAATTACTGTCCTGCTCCACTAGGGGGCCGGTCCAAACCACTGGTCTTTGGAGCACACACCACTGCAGTAACTGTCCTGTTCCACTTGGGGACTGGTCCGGACCACTGGTCCGGGGTGTCTCGAGACAGTGAAATTTTGCTGTCATTGGCCTTGCAGAGGTACCGTCTGTGGAGTCCATACTAGGAATTTTGCAATTACGTTGTAAATTCCTGCTTTACCCTCAGCATTACTCTTGGGCAAATCATTTATTTGGCCGCTATTTAGATAATTAAATCGTTAGGACTGTAGGTCTAATTCAGGGGTGGCCAACCCTGGTCCTGGAGAGCCGCAGTGTCTGCTGGTTTTTAGTGTTACTTGATTGTTAAATTAAAGCAGTTGATTACGCCCTTCACTTTTATCACCTGGTGTCTTTGGTTTTCTCCACCCGATTAAAACCTAACTCAGCACACCCTCTGGCTCTACAGGACCAGCGTTATCCACCCCTGCTCTATAAACTTTTATCTGTACTCTGTACTTCTACGTTGCCTGCATTACAACTACACTAAATATCCAATCACATTGACAAATCTTTCACAACCTGCAAGTCTGCTTAATTAGCTCTAGGAGTCTTGTGGGTTGTTCCTGCTAATTGCTTGATTGGCTCAAGTACCAAATTAATTGCTTGATTGCCTAATTTAGCCTGAGACACCAGGTGAGATCAGTTAAGTGAGTAATCAACTAATTTAATCCATCAGTCGAGTGCAAAGTAACACCAAAAATCAGCCGACTCTGCGGCTCTCCAGGGCCAGGGTTGGCCACCCCTGGTCTAATTGTAAAATAAGTAAAAAAAGCTAGAACCAATCAGTGTAGCCTGACAATATGCAGCTCACCGCTTTTTACTGCGCTGCCAGCTGTCCGATTGGAACAGCTGTCTGATTGGAAAACATACATGAAGGACACCACGCTTGTCACTGAAATTATCTTAATTCGCAGAAGAATTCTGAAATGTCGCTCTTGCTGGAGAAAAAAATCATCCTTGAGCGACAGTGCATAGGCCTAATTATAATTAAATTATATTTATGTAGGCTACTAGATGTAGCCCATTATATTGTTGCTGTTAGATCGCATGGGGGTGAGATAATTCTGGCGCCGGCCATGTTAAGAGGAAATATCAACGAATACTATACTCAAGTACATTTTTGTATTACATTTGTATTTCATTTCTGATGGGTGTAGTCATACCTCCTGTCATAAATCATTTTTCTTTTGGGTAAAAAGAAGTGCCTATGCTTAGGTTATCTACACGCTAAAAACAAAAGGTAACATAAGGAGCCTTTAAAGGTTCTATAGCTTGGTACATACATGGCACCCTCAAAGGTTCTATAGAGAACCATTACAGAGGGTTCAATTTAAAGAACCCTTGGGGTTCTTACATTTATTTATATATATATATATATATATAAGGCTTATTCATTGCACATTAAAAAGGTTCATTCATACCCCAGACTTTTTACCTTAATTTTTCAGTTGAAATGGTAAATAGACTGCATTTATATAGCGCTTTCTAGTCACATGACATGTCCCCAAAGCGCTTTACAATTATGCCTCCGCCCCTGATGGCGGAGGCTGCCATGCAAGGCACCATCCTGCACATCAGGAGCAGTTTGGGGGTGTCAGATGAGTGTCTCCTGGAAGGTTCCATAAACTGTTGTTGAAGTTCAAACAATCCTCTCGTGAAGGAAATGGCACCTTTTTTGAGCTAAAGGTTCTATTTCCTTAGCAAGGAACCCCAATGGTTCTATATAGCACCCTCTAGAACCCCCTTTGTAAGAGTGTAAGCTGGAAAATGTGTGATTAGAATTCATTACCGTTACTGACAATAACTTGCTGACTTTTTTATAGGCTAAAAATAAATCTATTCAGTACATTATGATAAGCTAACACAATGTGAGTTAGCTTATCGGGTTTTACCAAAAGTCATTCTCGAAAGTAGGCTACATTATGTTGATGGATTCTAGTAGCCTAACTCTTTAAGTCGGCGATTAAATCAGTAGGCTAGATCGTGGTGATTTTATTCGGCAAATAGACATACTAATTTTAGGTAGAAGGCAGAAGAGTGATGTAGGCTATAGTCTGACTTCATCATTAAAAGTTAGTCTTGATTACAACTAGCTTATCTCGGCCAATGCTGCTACTGTACTACCATCTGCTGTAAATCGGCTTTAACAACTAAAATAAGTTATAGGCTATTACAGTCATGGGATGATTTCAGTCCCATTCCTGAGGGACAGCGGCACTAGCCCTCTGCATGGGTAAGACATTTATCCCCCTTGAAAGACTAAACACTTTTATTCTTTGATTGGAAGGATTGAATGGTAAAACCATGAAGTCATTTTCTAGTGTTTTCTGTGTAATGGATAATTTCCCCGTACATTAGACTCAGACATGGCACGGCCCAGGGCTCGCCATCCTTCCCCTCTGCTCTTCTGTCTGGCACTTGTTTCGTTCGCAGTTGTTATTCGCAACGACCCTGGTTTTCCTGGGGTTATGGTTGGGGGCTCAGTCCAAAAATTAATGCTTTTCGCAGACGACATTCTACTTTTTGTTTCAGACCCAAGTAATTCAGAGCCCAGATTACTCACTATAATTGACTCATTCTCAAAATTCTCTGGTTATAGGGTTAACTGGTCGAAGTCGGAGGCCCTCCCTTTGACGTCTTACTGTCCTATATCGCTCTTTCAGGCAGGCTCCTTTCAGTGGCCAGAAAAAGGCATTCAATATCTAGGTAAACTTTTTCAGAGTAAATTAAGTGATATAGTCGAAGAAAATTTTGACCCATTATTGGGCAAGATTTCTGCTGATGTGGAAAGGTGGACTCCTTTGTTCTTGTCTTTATGGGGAAAAGTCAATGTACTTAAGATCAATTGCATTCCCAAAGTGAACTATCTTCTTCAGTCACTCCTTATAACAATCCCCAGTAGGTACTTTAAGCAATTTGATAAAATATGCACTACATTCCTGTGGAACGGTAAGAGGCCCAGGATGCACCTTGGTAAATTACAACAGCCAGTCGAGAAGGGTGGCTTGGGCCTCCTTAAACTGTTATTCTATCATTTATGCCTTCATTCTAAGGAACCTGGCACAGTGGTCACTGCGCCCTGAAAGAGACCCCCATTGGTTTAAAATGGAGCAGTCTGTCTATTCGGCACTCCCTCCTCGTTCTTATATCACAGCTAGGTTACCTCCCGATGCTCGATCCCACCCCATTATCTCCCACATGAAGAACGAGTGTTAACGTCTGTTAAAAATTAGTCCTAATTTAAGTTTGTCAGTTGGTCTTTGGGCTAATCCCAAACTGTCCATAGGTAAATCCACCTTTGTATGGAAGGAATGGGTTGGGAAAGACATCCTAACCCTGGGGGATTTATATGAGAACAACACATTGAAATCTTTTGAGAAACTTGTTCAACAATATTTCTTTCTTTTTTTCTCTTTTCTTTCTGTTTTGTTATGTGTGTACGTGGTTCATGTGATGGCGCTCCTACCTTCCTCTCTCAGACAATACCGTTGCCTGACCTTACCCTGTTTCACTCACTTCCCTGATTACTGATTTATACAGTGAAAGGTCTAAAAATTATACAACTTAATATAAGAAGCCTTCTCCCCAAAAGTGATCTAATCAGAGTCTGGGTTTCTCAATGCAGGGCTACCAGAGGAGGAGGTGTGGCTATTTACATCTCCTCACACTTTGTCTCTGAACCTTCTACTCCTCAAGTACCCCCATCTTCTTTTGAATGTCTCTTCCAGGATAACAAACACCTCATGATTGGTATTATTTAGAGACCTCCACCTGTGCATCCTGACTCAACTGACTACATATTATCCAACCTCTCCTTATTTGAACACCCATGCGAAATGATCATCCTTGGCGACTTCAACACAAACTGGCTTGATCGTTCATCATCTAAAGATAAAAACTTGCTTAAAAGTATTCATTTAATTCAGTTGATCAATGAACCCACCAGAGTTGACGTCAGATCTAAATCATCATTAGATTGGATTCTTGTTACACACCCTGACAGAATTATTAAATCCGGCGTTCTCTCCAACTGTTTTAGTGATCACTCAATTATCTTCTGTGTATGGAAAATAAAATCTCAAAAACTTCCTCCAAAATACATCAGAATTAGACAAAGTTAAAAACGTTAATTTCGATAATTTCATACATGATCTGATCTCAATAAACTGGGACAGATTTCAAATTGTACCATATGTTGAAGATGCCTGGAATTATTTACATTCTGAACTCACAAGAGTTATAGACAAACACGCACCCTGGAGGGAGATTAAAGTTAAAGGTAAGCATTTGCCTTGGATCAGCCCTGACTTGATAAGCCTTTTTAAAGAACGGGATAAAGTCTGGAAGAGGTGTAAGGTAACTAAGGATGCAGCTGACTGGGAAAAATATAGATCATTAAGGAGTTTATGCAAGACAAAAACGCGCAATGCAAAATCAGACTTCTATAAAAATCAACTGACTGAAAATATGCCTAACCCAAAACAGTTCTGGAAAAATATCAATAATATCCTCAACAAATCAAGTAAAAATACTAGCATTCAAATTCGTTTTAGTGATAACATTATACAAGACCCCTCAGCAACTTCTAACATTCTAAATCAGCATTTTACCTCCGTAGGCAGCTCTCATACGTTTGACTCTCCTGGGGCATGCAACTTCTCTTGTAACCCCTTAAGTGGAAGTTCTTTTTCATTCCGAAATGTATCGCCCTTTGAAGTTCAACAAGCAATGAATGAACTTTAGGATGACTGTGGACCTGGTCCAGATGGCATTGAAACTAAATTTATTAAGTTACCTGCTCATATTCTGATGTATCCTCCCTGTGATCTTTTTAACCTTTACTTATCAACCTATGCCCTTCCCTCTGCTTGGAAATCTGCCATAGTTACTCCACTTCATAAGGGTGGAGACGAAACAACATTATTAATGATTGCCCAATCTCCATAATCAATTCCAAAGCCAAATTCTTTGAAAAATTAATATTCAATCAACTATCTTGCTATATTACTTAATCGAATATCCTATCTCCATGCCATTCTGGTTTTAGACCTACAGCGCTCTGAAAGTTTACTTATGATATATTTACTGCCTCTGAGAATGGAAAACTCACCGATGCAATCTTTCTGGATTTATCGAAGGCCTTTGACGTTGTTGATCACTATTCACTCCTTGATAAACTTCATTCAATTGGAGCCTCCTGAAATGCCTTACTTTGGTTCAACTCTTATCTTCATAATAGACGTCAGTGTGTCCGACTCAGTGGTAGTCAATCTTACTATTTAACTATCGAGAAGAGAGTACCACAAGGTTCATCTCTAGGACCACTTCTTTTTCCATTTTCATTGATGATCTCCCTAATCTCTGTTCTGATTGTCAAATACATTTCTACGCTGACGACACCGTAATCTATACGTCTGCTGTCAAAAAGTCTGATATTGAGCGATCCCTACAAAATGAGTTTTCCTTGGTTCAGAAATGGTTCACATCAAATAAATTACTCCTGAAAAAAAATAAATCATGTAGTATGCTGTTTGGAACCAGACTAGGTCTTGGTGACAGCTCCGATCTTACTATCTCTTTTAATGATGGCTCATCCCTTGAACAGGTGACTTCCTTTAAATATCTTGGCCTCTGGATTGATCCATTGCTCTCCTTCAAATGTCACATTGACTCCATCATAAATAAATTAAGTTGCAATCTAGGTATTCTTTATCGTTCCATCAACTGTTTTACTCTGCAGATAAGGAAAAGAATTGTCACACAATTACTATTAACCATTTTGATTATGCTGATATTATCTACCAGAACACTTATAAAACATATTTTCAACCTCTCAACATTCTCTACTACATTCTCTACTCCAATGCATATTCAAATGAATCCACTTTCATTGTCCTTCTTACTTAAAACAGTATCTAATGCCATACACATCCTCATATCCTCTTAGACATATTCAACAACCTTTCTTTTCTGTCCCTTAAACAAATAAAGTAATTTTAAAGGCAGACAGGCCTTTAAATTCAAAGCTCCTTCAGATTGGAATAATCTACCCATTCACATACGAACAATTACCCCATTCCACCTTTTTAAGAGCTCATTATTATCTTAAAACAAAATGCTGCTGCATCTAATGGTGATGTCTTTTCTCTCTTTAGTATTTTGTGGAATTTGTGTGCTTATCTTTTGTTATTGTGTATATCTAATGTTTATTGCTACATAACATGATATTGTAAATATTATTCTTCTTATTATACTGGAGCAATATTGTATTATTATTATTATTATTATTACTATTATATAAAGGTAGTATTGCCGTTACTATTGCTGTGGGTATTGTGGGTTTACGGGAATGATGTGTGGGTGGGTTGGTAAATGAGAGCCATGTGTATGTGGTATGTGATCGTATCTGTAATTTACATGTATGTTTTTTTTTTTTTTTTTTTTTTGGACCCCCTTGAAAACGAGATGTTTCATCTCAAGGGGCTATCCATTAATAAACTTTGTTAGTTTGCCCAGAAATCCGTTTAGGAGATATTTACAACTGAGACATTTGCTGGTAAGCATATTTGAATCCCCTCAACCCCCACCCCTCTCAGGGAATGGATCTGCTGAAAAACATCTTGGCCTTTGTTGGGTTGGGTCACGAGACCTCTATTTACTACTCCATATTCATGGATAACGACGCTGATAGCATCAAGATAGTTTCGGCTCTTAAAACAGTATGGGAAAGGGACCTAGGGCTCACTTTCGAGGAGGAGTGGGATGTTATCTCAGGGATTCCCAGGCAGGTTTCTTGGGATATTAAAACAAGGCTTATACAATTTAAGATATTCCATCGTTTTTATTGGACCCCCTCCAGGCTCTTTAGGCTGGGTCTGAAAGAGAACTCAGACTGCTGGAAGTGTAGGGCAGAGGAGGGATCTTTGGTGCATGCTCTTTGGACATGTCCAAAGATTAGTGATTTTTGGAACAGCATTCACGATCATATTGTGGCGATCACGGAGACCCAATATGAATTTGGTCCTGGGTTATACGTTCTTGGGAATCCTCGCTCTCTCAAGCATATCTCAAAACCAGAAGCAGACTGGATACAAACTAGTGTGATCGGCAGGCAGATTATTATGAGGGGTGGAGATCTCTTGGGGGGCCCTCGTTCAATGACTGGCTTCTGGAATTTAACCTGACAGAAAGAGGTGAAAAATATCGTGGGGAAAATACTTAGAATTTCATTCTTGGTCATTTTCGGCGTAGGGTATGATGTCAGGTGTAGGGGCACTCATTCTTAGTACCGTGGCGAGGGATTGATTGGTTTAATTCTCAGTGTGGAGGGGGAGGGGTTGCGGGGGTTTTGGTGGCAGGAACATTCGCAATATCTTACAATCTCTGGGATTGCTCTGACCCGTATGTTCTCGTGTTTTTTGTTTTTTTTGTTTTGTTTTGGTCCGGTGTTGTCTTTTTTTTCTCTCTCTTGTATGCGTGTGTGATGTATATTAGCATTCGCTGGTGTGTAGGTTGTTTTTTATGTCTTGTTCTGTTCAATTCATTGTTTATGGTTGTAATGTGGTGCCTTTTGTCATGATGATTCTCATGCTGTTTTCTCCAACGCCATCATTCCCTTACTGCCGCTCTGTACGCTAAAAAAAAAATGTTCAATAAAAGTTTAAGTCGTAAAAAAAGATAACGGAATGGATATGTATCATTTGACTGTAGTGTTCGATAGGATGCTTTATCAGTTGCATGAAGTATTAATTACACCCCCCAAAAAAAAAAAAACAAACTAACAAACACAAACCATAACATATGATATAGGTAAAAAAAATTTCATGCCAATGGTCATGAAAACATTTTTAAACCGATTTCTTAACTGAAATACAACACTTAAGGATATTTGAGGCTGCAATCCTCAAACTATGAAAACATTCATGCTCAGCCCCAAAATAGACATCCTTATATAAAAAGAGTGCAAGCAGACATTTGTCTATTAATATTTTGGAAGGTTTTGTGTGATTCTTAATTGTCAACCTTGAAGTATTACTGACTTACTGTATATACTGTACCTAATGAGAAAAATAATACTTGACTGCAAGTAATGAAAACCGTTCATTTAAGCATGTTGTGATCTGGGCATTTATGTGGTTTGTGCAGAGCCGGCTAAAGTAATTTTAAATCACTGCCATAATGTTTATATAATGCACACTATTTGAAATTGAGGCCTGTAAGCCCGTCATCTGAGAGGGCATTTGAGTGCATAGCTAGCTTGTTGTTTTCAGCTCTGTGTTCCGTATGCACTTCGTGACCTGTGCTCGACTCCTCGTCCTTCCACCCTTACAAGTATTTCGTGGTCCTTCACCTTCTGATTTACAAGTGAAGCACAGATGAATGGTTTTCCTCTGCCTCCACTCTGAGCTTAGCTCAGTGGTGCAATGCAAAAAGACTCTTTCTACACAACATTGCAGGAGAAACTTCAATATCTCCACTTTTCCAAATGAGCTGTGGGGGTTGTGCATGGCAGCTGCTGTGGATGGCTAATGGCAGACGTGACTTGTTCAGCATTGTCTTCAGTGCCAATATTTTTCAAATATCTAATAGTAAAATTTTAATGATGAATTGGGAATGTTCAGCCATGCCTTTGATGCCACTATTTCGCTCATGTAAAACATTCTGCATGTCATTTGTTCAGACTCATTAGTGCTTGCCAGAAAAGCGCTAGGCAGCAATTACTTCCTCAAATTTATCTATTCAACTTACTCAACTTTTGACAGATAGAGTGGGGGTAAGTGAGTGAATTTAATGATTCCTTGCTCGAATTCCTTGAAATTAGAGTTAGTGAGGGAAATTCAAATTCTGCTTTCTTTCATTGCATTTTACAGTTTCATTGTGACACTTTCTGCCTATCAAATAGGAGACTTAAAGAGGCCATCTTTTTCCTGTTGTCCTGCTTAATATTTTCATTTCCATGGTGTTTCCATGGTTTTTATGTTTGCTTATTTTTTTCCTGCTTTCTTTTTTTTAATGTTCACACAGCACCCTGTTACTGGGGTGCAGGCTGTGTGTGCCGTACCTCAGGCTCCCTCAGGCTGAATTGAGTGGTTTTGGCACCTGTCTTTTTAAGGATCCCCCATAAAGCTCACTCTCATGAATGCTGAATTGCTTAGAGCGTGTACTAAAACGCATCCTGGCCTCTCTGCGACCTAGCTTTGTTTGTAGGCCTGCCAGACTGGCCATGAGGCAAGCTTTAACCAATTGAGCTACATGATGACATTGAGATGAAACAGGCAAAAAAGGCTGGATGACAGACGTGGAGGTTCCTGCAGTGCAGGAGATCTGTTTAAAACCTGAGAAAATGGTGGTGACTTCAGGCTTGAAACTTGGCTGACATTTTACTTGCACCAAAGAGCAATATAACGCACAATAGCACATGGCCACTTTAAATGCGTTTTATTTCCCTGTTTGACTTCACCTTTTTTTTCCTCCTATCAACCGGTCTTCTTTTGCTGACTATTAATATGAATAAGATAGTCTTGAGGGAGCTGCCGGGTGGCTCACACGGTTAAGGCACTGCGCTGCAGTGCAGAGGTGATGACCACGTCGCGGGTTCGAGCCTCGGCGTACCCACCGGCACGGGTCGGCAGCTTTTTCAGAGTAGCGCACAATTGGTCATCGCGCTACAGGGTTACAAATTGGGAAGGGACTGCCGGATTTGGGTATTCAATAAGAGCTTTGTTCATTGCTCCAGCGCCTCCTGTTGGCCAGACGGACGCTCGTCAGGAAGACTCCGGCTTGGTTCATGTCCGGGTATCCTCCGCCCTCGCTCTGAACTTGCGAAGATTCAACCAGCGAGTGTATAAGAATCAGTGGCTGACAGGCACGTGCTTCGGAGGAGAGCCGTGAACTGTCTTCACTATCCTGAGTTGGCAGCAAGGGGTCGCATACGAGCAAGCTTTGTACATAGTTCCCCAATTGGGCATTCCAAATTCGGGTGGGATTGGAGATGCCAAATTTATTAAAAAAAAAAAAGATAGTCTTGAGGGAAACTGGTATTATTTTAGATTACATTCTGCGATATCTGAGCCACAGATATTGAAGCGTATTGAAACTGTTGTTATCACAGAATCACATGGCTGCCGCTGCCTGACTGTATCAACAACAGGTAATCATTTTTATTGTTAAATTCAAAACTCCAATAATCGGCTTTTTGCCAGAAGGTATTGCAAATATTTTTAGAGAAATGTTAATCTTAAACGGGAGAAAAATGAAATCACAATGGAAAGCCTATGTGAGGGGGAATTTATTTATCATTCCTCGATATTGTCATCCTTACGCTTTGTTTCAGTAATCTGAAAAGGCAGAATGTGTCTTGGGATGGTCATAAAACTAATTCAGTTTCTCACAGTGGCCAAAATCTTCACTTCAACCCACACCCTTCCTTGTCAACATCCTCACATTGCAAACAGGTGAGACACTTTCGCTCTCAGTCTCTTCAAACATCGGTCTCCCTGATTCCCTCCCTCTTTCTCTCACCTCTCTGTCTGTTTTGGGCCACAATGATTGAGCACATGAAATAAGATGTTTAACATCTGAGCATAGTCATGTTAGGTGTCATTTTATCTGTCTCAATGTGGGTTGCGCAGTGGCTCGAGTTCCATAGAAGTACACCAAGGTCGTAATTCACATCTAGAACCATCCAGAAGAGAGAACTGGATCGATGCGGAAATCTGCCCCCAGTGAAGCCAGCTATTCTGACACCTCGACCAGTGCTCAGGGCCGGATCAAGGTGCTGTGAGGCCCCGGGGCACAACCCCCCCACCACCTTCCCACCTTTTTTCTGTCTAAAAGGGAAAATGTCCACTCACCGAGGCAGTTTGTCACTGGCAAAGTTTAAAAAATCTGAAGTGCCTCTGTTATGGCCCCAATTTGCTGCGACATATAAGACAGCAAGGGATGACGGACAAAATTTTTAAACTCAAACAGATTTAATTAAACAAAGACCAACACTAACCTACAATTTATACTACTGACCAAGATTGATAATATACAAGAAAAAAAAAAAATTTACAGTCCCTTGAGATGGGGTTGCTTGGTGATGTTCCGGGTGAGGAAAATGCTCCAACACAGGCAAAAATCCACAAAAAGCTTCACAGGTCTTGAAAAGAGTGACAGGTCTGGTCAAATGTATCCTTCTCCTTGCAATTTCTCCTACTACTTTAGTTTCTCAATTTTCCTCCTTATATACTCTTTTGCAGACCCCTCCCACCTTTTAGACTTTTTTTTTAATTCTCTGAGACTTTCCATCTCAGACATGCCCAGGACATGCCCAAGCCTGGCTCCAGACTGCGCTTAACAAAAAAAAAAGGTCAATACTCCCATTTAGTGGCTTCTTTCCACATTACACCTTATAAACATTGGGGAACACTCACGGTAATTTAAGGGCCTCAAATAGGGCTCTAAATTAAGGGTCTAGGGGGGGCCTCACATTGTAAGTACTAAGGGGCCCAGGGGCCTGACATTGCCAAGCCTGTGGATTGGGGACCCCAGTGGTTAGGTCAAGCTATAAGTTGCCATAAGTCGGTTGATGTATTTTGTACAGAGAACCATGGCATTTAACTTCCCACAGAAGTGTTTGGCCTCATGTCACGCATGGCCTGAGGCTCGGAGGCCACTTGGGAGTCCAAGGCCCCAGAGCACTGGCCCGGACTATAATCCAGCCTTGCCAGCACCCCCTACCTGTGAGCCTGGAATGTGGCTCAAAATCCCAAATTGTTTATGACTCCTCGATTGAAGGATCAAAGGCCTAATTAATATACTTAAGGCAAAGAAAGTCTCTCTTAAGTTCCGCACCCAGACTCCCGCATGCATTGTCATATGCAATTTTTATTGTTGTCAGCAATGTGAATGATATTTTTTGACTTTCTAATTCACTGAAATGTTTCATTGCCTTAAATGTTTTATGTTTGATTTGGAACATGATTGGCCTCAAGTGACTTAACTTGCTAATAATGAGTTAAACTTGACCTGCATGGTTTCATTGAAAATAGCTGAATGTTTTCTGTCGAAAAAAGAAAAGTTGGCTTATCTAATTTTTTAAGGTTTTTAATTTTTTATTTTAATTTTTTATTATTATTACTTAAGATATAGGATTTTATTTTATTCTATTCTTTTTAAGGTTTTGAGAAAAAAGGGGGGGAAAACATTAAGGAACAAGCAGCCGATATCTCAATTTGGCAAAAATATGACTTCGGCAATCATGCTATGAGGCTAACGATAATATGGGGATACCCCCTCAAATTTGGGCTCCATGATGCACATCTAAGATTTTTCTGTCCCAGAGTTTTACAGATGTTGATGAATGTCATAACATTACATTACATTACAGGTACCTAGCAGACGCTCTTATCCAGAGCGACGTACAAAAGTGCAAAGGATCAGTACAAAAGTTCAGGGCTCCTAGGGGACAAGTACAAGTGCTAACAGTAAGTGACAGAACACATTTCGTTGTTATGGATCTAAACCAATAAGCAATCGCCAAAAATGCTGTTAAGACCAAGTAAAATGACAACAGAATCAAAGGGCTGCAAATCAAGTGGACAATATCAACTAAAACAGCAAAAAACTAAAGTAGACTGGCAACAAAATCGAGTGGACGACAACAGAATCAAGTGCAACAAAAGGGCAACAGAGTGAAGTGCAAATAAAAAAGCGCAACAGAGTCAAGTGTAACAATATGGCAACAAAATGAAGTAAACCGACAACAAAATCAAGTGCAACAAAAATGAAGGGCAACCAAATCAGGTAAAGCGGTAACAAAATCAGGAAAAAGGGGAACAAAATTAAGAGCAACAAGATCATGTAAAGTGCTACAAATCAAGGGATGTAGGAACAGGATTCAGGGCAGTGGAGTAGGGGAAAGGTGGAGCCTGAAGAGGTGGGTTTTCAGGCGTCGCTTGAAGGCGCTCAAGGATTCTGCTGTTTGGACCTCTAAAAAAAAATCCATAAAATCCATCTCCTCTGCCGTATGCCAGTTTGTCCATGTTGAGAATAGCGACAGCGAATATTGGTATTCTTGGGTCTTTGCTCAATTAAAGCAAGTGACATTTGTCCCATAAAGACCAGAGTCTGGGGCTTAGAAATGAGAAAGGACTGTGCCTTAGGTAGCAGCAAGACAATACAGGAAGTGAATATATCTTTTTCCTTATAAATAAAAAGACGAGACTGGAGCACTCGAGTCACTTGCATCAATTTATTTGAAATGTTAGTCTTGGCACCTAAATAAATTGATGCAAGTAAATCGAGTGCTCCAATCTGGTCTTTTTATTTGTGTGTACTATCCTTTCTGAGAGCGCTGACCTCCGCTGACGGAGGGGCTGAAACGTGAGGGGTTTTTTCACCTTGTGATATCTTTTTCCATGTCAGCATTCATTATAAAAATGTCTTTGGGAGTACTCTTGGTTTTCAAATATCTGCTATACCTGAATATAATGAGTGACTTTACCTTAGGTTGTTGCCTGAGTAGATTGCAAAGGTCATTTGGACAGTGATACAGCATTCGATAGACATCATAATGTGACAAACTGGCACCACTTACATTTTTATTTCAGAACTTAGAACACAATCTGGGATGGAAAAGTCACATCACTGGACTAAAAGCACAGAATAAATGGTGCAGACTCTGACACAATGCAATTTAACAAGCATGCTGGAATCAATAATCGATAAAATATTTTGGCTGTCAACCGATAGAAGCAGAGCAGCTCTCATTAAATCACTTAAGATTCCTCATAGCATTGTCATTTCCTTGAGTGTATTGCAGGCACATGCTTACACCATTTCTTGACAGCAGAAAGCAGATCGATTTCGCATCACTGAATTCAAGAAAGCAATCAACTGGGTTTTTTTCTGCATGATTAGGATTTATGTAACAATATAAAATGGGTACAGGCACATGATGGGTGTGAGACAGATGTGACTGTTTGCTTGGTGACATAAAGTTTAAGCATTTTAATTGTGACATCATCCATGGTGCCTTCAGCCCTCTTCCAGTGGACAAGCAAGACACAATAGGACAGTCAAAACTGTGGGGTCACTCAGCAGGCAAAAAGAATCAAAGCCCCTCACTGTGACTCAACAGGAGCTTGTATGAGATGAACTGCTGACTTGATGAAAATCACATGCTTTCTCAGAAGAAAAATTAATCCAAGGGATGACGATATTATCATTGAAGAAATGAGGAAGAATATCACTGGTTAAACATGTCTCATGGATTTCCCCCATTGCACCATCTTTTGACCTTTGTTCCACCTAACATTTGAAGCCTTTAATTACTTCCGCCAAGGAGGTTATGTTTTTGCGTGGGTTTGTTTGTTTGTTTGTCTGTTGGTTTCCAAAATAACTCAAAAATTTATGAACAGATTTTGATGAAATTTTCAGAGAGTGTGGATATTAAGTCAAGGAACAGATGATTACATTTTGTCATATCTAGGCCAAAGTACTGCTGAGATATACGCCAAAGATTTCAAGTCTTTCCAATGGGCCAGAGTTCCAATCGCCGTGGTTTTGGGTTTTGCTGCCCCCTGGCGGAGGTCTGCGCTCTCTGAGTGCTTTTCTAGTCTGGTTTTCTGCTTCCCTTGGATCAACAAACCAGTGTCAGATATGATATCATGCCTGTTTGCCTGTGCTGTAATGAGACTTTTTAATCCCGGTTCCAACAACTCGGATTTAGTTTGAAAAATCAGGCTTAGTGGAAATCCGCACCACATTATATGTGTTTAGTCCTGGGGCATCGAAGCCAGGGGAAATGCCCCTCTTGTTCAAAACGTAAAAATTAAAGAGCTGCCCATCTTGGGCCTCCAGGGATACGGAGGCAGTGCTGACCTGTAAGATACAGGGGTACTCCTTCTCAAAAACTACCCTGAAGACACGATCCTGCAGGAAAGTGAGCTTTATCCTTCTGTATCTCTCAGGAATAAGGTCCTCAATCTGGGGCCCAAACTGTTGCATGACCAAGACTCCGTCGGAACCTGCTTTGATCTCATAGAAGGTGATGTTCCCATAGGTGTAGAAGCCCACATAGGGGGCAGGGTTTGGTGGAGGGATAAGGGTGCGCTGGGCATCCTGGAAGGCCTTCTCCATGGCTGGGATGATTTGGTTATAGGCCTTGGCCACCATGTCCCAGCCCTGTGGCCTAGTGCCAGTCATTAGGAGCACCAGCCCCAGCTTCATGCGGGGCACCAGGGAGAAGGAAGCGGAGTATCCATCCAAATCGCCATCCTTCCGCAGCACCTCATATCCCAGCTGTTCGTTCACCTCCCAGGGGGTGCCTGTTTGGTTGGCAAAATAATCCCCCTCGCAGCGGAGAAGCGGTGTCAGCATAATCTTGATAGTGTCCGGCTCTAGGAGCTTTCGGTGGTAGGCACCAAGCAGCATCATGGTCAACTTAGCCAGATCTGCGGCTGTGGAGAACATCTGCCCTGAGGGACGGTACCAGCCTAAGTCGTACAGTGGCGCTGGCTTCCCGCTGGCATAAACGCCCACTGCCATATGGCTCTTTATCCCAGGAGTGATGTCGAAGCCTGTGTCCTCCATACCAAGCCTGTCTAAGATGTTGTCAGTAATCCAGCGCTGATAATCCCGGCCCACTACCCTCTCACCCAACACATGAGCCAAGAGAGAGAAGGCCAGGTTACTGTAGTGGCACCTGCAGAGTGGAGCCAAAACAAACAGTAAGAACCAAACAAACCTGATGCATGATTTTCTCCACATCCTCAGGTCATCAACATCCCACTGTTCTTCAATTTAAGAAATAGACTCAGTGGAAGTTCATAAAACTAGAGTATATATTCAAATCTGTATGTTTCCCTTCTTGATCTGCTTTTGTATGGTAAAGCCTCAAAATCAGCCAAAAACACAAAATGCCCAAAAAGGACACCACATTTCATGATATATCTCTCTGTAAAAATGCAGTAATCCAAGTAATTTCATTTGTAGAAGTTTTTAAATGAAATAATTTCTCAGTAAATTTTTCTGATTTTGCCCCAAAATGCCCTTTTTGGTCTTGTAGAATAAGGAAGAAACAGCTAGAGCTGTTTGAAGTTTAGCAAAAAAAGCTGCCTGGTGGCCAAACCAAGAATGGCAGCATGACCAAAATCAAACTCAGGCCTGATCTTGGGCCCAAACACATGCATATAAAATAGGAAAAGGATCCGTTGAGATCTGAGGGCGCTATGGTGCTGAAACAAAATTGGCACATTTTATGACATTTGATTTATATAACCTTTAAAATGAGGTCAAATCAAAAACCCATTACATATATTATGAACCCTTGGGCCCATATTACATGCATATAAAATAGGAAAAGGATCCGTGGAAAACTGATAGCTGTATCGCGCTGAAACAACAATTTTAGACTCTAATGCATGCACGCATGCGTGTACAGACGCACAGCAGACCACCACAAATGACCCTAAGCACAGCATAAGCCCCTTGGGCCTGTCGGCCAAGCAGGCTAAAAATGAATTCTAGCCTTTTATCTTACTTAGTTTATGAGTCACAGGTCATAATATGTGGTGTCGTTTTTGGGCATTTTGTGTTTCTTGGCTGAATTTGAGGCTTTAACATACAAAAGTGGATCAAGATACACAGAATCTAAGGACATTTTCAGATTCTAGGGGATGAATGTGGTAAGTATACCTAATTTCAGTCTTCTATAAGCAATCAATTTGGAGCAATAAGTTGGCTAAAAATGGGTTCGGCAAAAAACTTCAAATATTATTCAAATTTCAGGGAGCTATAACTTGAAAACTATTTGAGATACTGGCCTAAAATTTGGCATTTTTTCATTTTGTGTGAATATTCACTCATGTTAATGTTTTCAAAGAATTTTGGGGAGGTGACCTGGCACCCCCTGGATGATTTGACGTGGAATGACCCTTACTTATTTGTGTGTCTATAACACTATACCATGAAGAAAGTAAATCTAAGATAATGAATTTTGTGAAAAAGTGGACTTTGTTGTGATTATTCGGCAAAATGCGATATATCCAAAGAAATGTGATTGAAGTCAAATGTCCGCCCAGCAATATTATGGCCGTTCACATTTCCATGTCTCCATAATTATTCTTAATACTCCTCTGTGTGCAGTACGCCGCTCTGTTAGGGAATCTGCAGCTCCATGCGGCCAAAAAGCAGTGAGAAAAATACGTCCACTGTCGCGAAACGCATTCTCGATGGATAAATTAAGGAATCTTGTTTTCTTGCAGATCTTGCAGCATAGAAATGGCAGTCACATTTTTTTTTTGCCCTTGACAAGAGATGTTAAATAGTCAGAGCCTGTTGGCAGTGCAGGATACTCCATCGCTGATATATCGAAGTTAGCTGAAAAACTAGTTTGGCATTTATTGCACTTTGGAATGAAAGCTGATGTTCAAGAATGCTAACACTGGGATATGTACATAGGGCTGAACTTGGCAAGACTACCGCCCTGCCAATGATCTCATTGCTGTGGCGGATAAAAATTTTCAAAAAGTGGCGTTTAATGCGGTTTGCAATTAAACTCTTCAAATCATCATTTAAAAACACCATAATGTGTTCACTCAGACTATCTTTGTCTCATATTAAATTAAGTTTGATAATCTGAAATATTTGTGATAAATGTGCAAAATTTGAATAAATTCGAACATGGCAGATAGTTTGCCACTTTGTACAGCTGTAATACAGCTCAAAAGTTTGGAACCACTTGTAATTTTCACATTGGTTGAAAGGATGGACCTAGGGCTGTATTGAATGATTTAAGAGCACTGTTTTAAGCATAAGGTGCATGTGCGATAAGAGCATGTCCAAATCCACTTTTACAATTGGCAGATAACCTGAATGTGAAGTAAGGTGCATGATTCAAACGGGTCATATTTAGTCTCTTAATTACTCATGGGTCCCTTTTGGGCTTAACATGAAATAGACCAACCAGAGTCCCATTCTGTTAAAATGGTGAAGTATTAGAGGAGAATGCTTTTTTGGGTAGGAAACTGGTCCTTTTGTCCAAAGCTGTGTTCAATTTAGGGGACAGCAGGATAGACAATTAAACACCACATTATTTTGCCTTTCTGTTTTTGTTATGTGGAAAAAAAAAAAAAACAATGGAGATTCAAAGTTCTTTTTTTCCAATTTCATCTTCAAATTGATTGGCAATTGGAAAATAAATTAAACCAAAGCCAGAAAACAACCTACAGCGTAGAAGACTCCGTGATCTGGCCCAGTGAACATATGGATGGACCAACCTATCTATCCATGTATGCATGTTATCGATTATTTTCTGGTTTTGGTTTCATCTCTGTTGGGCCTACTTCAAAAAATGAACAAATTCAATCACCACATTTTAATTTAATGCAAGTAAATATATTTGAGGAGTGATTCTCCAAAACGTGCTCAGTCGAACCAAAGTCATTAGTTTAAATTGTGAAAAAATGTTCTCAGATACTGCTTTTTAAAAAGTTGACATGTGTGATATTACAGGTCTGAGCAAGTTATGCATTTTACTAAGAACCTTCCCAATATAATACTTTGTTACAAGAACGTGCTAACACCATTGTCTCAATTTTCTAAATTTTGGATTGAGCACGCTTTAAAAATACACACCTCATTCATCCTCCTTGTCTCCAAGAATTAGTACCAGAAACAGATGCACTCCTGTTCCTGGTCAATAAAAAACATTTTCATTCAATGCGCACCATGATGCATTCAGCAGAAATGATTAATATGGGCACCCAGCAAATATATAATTCCACATTTATTCACGTGACAACCACATATGGGATGTTACTGGTGGAAGGAAGTGGGGACATCGATCTTACTTTGTGCCTGGATCTGCTACCAGTACATCATCCTGAAGAAGTCTGATGGCTGCCTGAGAGTTTCCCTTCCATAGAAGGTTGGTAGCTCTAAGTCTTCTGGGTAATCCTAGGATCAAACAAGATTTAATGTGACATGTTCATAAATTGCCACATGCACTCTTTTCTCATTTCCTGAATTACATCAAGTTATCATAACACTGGTCTCTGGCCTAAGCAGACAGAACATATTTGTATGTAGATGCTAGCTTTGTTGTAAAATGTAACTGATAGAAATTAAATAATGCTAGATAATGGCATGTAGCTTATTAGCTTTGAACAAATATAGCTAGCTTGGGACAAGACTGAAAACCAATATTGAATGGCCATGAGCTTCAGGCTCTCTAGCAGCACTGCCTTAGAAACAGACGGGATTCTGAAGTGGAAATCCCTCCATTGGCTCAGGAACACTTCTGTAAACCATTCTTAGTGAATACCATTTGTCGCTGCATCCCTAAATGCAAGTTAAAACTATGCCATGGAAATATTTAACCAAGATCCAGAAATGCTACAGCCTTCGCTGGCCCCGTGCTCTTTTAAGATGGACAGAGGAAAAGTGGGAAACTGCTCTGTGGTCTGACCAATAGAAAATGTGAAATCATTCTGGGAAATTATGAATGTCGAGTCCTCTAGGCTAAAGAGGAGAGGGAGCATCCAGCTTGTTATCAGAGCTTTTCAAAAGTCGGCATCCATTATAGTATGGGGATGCATTATTATCCACCGCCAACCGAGAGAAAGGGGACAACTATGATAGATAGGACAACCAAATTTGGTGTGTACCTTCAGACCGTAAAGGCCTTGATGGAGTTCGAAAATAAGAAGCACACGATTAGTGAGGGATAGTGTTGACCATGTCGACTTGTTGCACATGGTATGGGTAACTTGCACATCTGTAAAGACACCATCAATGCTAAACGATGCTAAAAACAGGTTTTGGAGTTTCATATACTGCCAACCAGACATCTTTGACAGGGAAGGCCTAGCTTATTTTAGCAAAACAATGCCAAGGTCAACTTTCTGCATTTATTACAACATGGCCCTGTAGTAAAATAGGCTGGGTGCTGAACTGGCCTGCCTACAAGGCCAGACCTGTCACCCACTGAAAATATTTGGTGCATTAAAAAAATATGGCAAAGGAGACTGCAAAGTGTTGATCACCTGAAAGCCTATATCATGCAAGAAAAGGAAAACATTTTGCTTCAAAAACTATAGCAGTGTGTCACCACAGTTCCCAAATGCTTTCAGAAGGAAAGGTGATGCAGCACAGAGATAAACATTTCCCCTGTCCCAACTTTCTTGAAACGTTGATGTCAACTCAAAATGAGCAAATATTCATACACTTGCGACACACAATAAAACTATTCATACCCTTGATCAAACATGCTAGACCCATTTAGTTTTAAGTGCAGTCTCAAACATCATGAGGGTTATCAACTACGAGAGAAATTCATTTTTTAGTTTAAATGTTTTACAATTCATGAATTGCATTACAGTCTGCCATCTGGTTTTTGTTTAAAGAGCTGTCACCCAATTCCTTTTTAGTTTGTTTTGAGAGGTTTAGTATGGCTCAGGATTGTTCATTGGGTTTGAAAAGCTTACAAAGCCCTTCAGAAAGAATATAGGATGTCAGAAAGCTAAGGATAAAAATGATTGCCTTCTACTTTGTTATGTAATTTCAGACGGGTACATCCAACACCAATAAATCGATGTCTGGCTTTGACATAAGTGGCTCCTCTGAAAGTAAATGTGTCTTGCTTTGAAGTATATGAATAAGGGCCTGACTAAACTAAACACAGGAAAAAGATTACTTGACGCCGCAGCACATCTCAGTTTGTGATACAAAAGCTAATAAAAAAAGAAAAACTTCCTCTGGGTAGGTCTGACACCATGGTGTTTTTAGTCAATTTCTGCAAGTGTAATACTGCTGGAGGGTGATGTTTTTTTTTTATTAACACAATGTACCAACTGTAGTTGATGCCTTTATCCAAAATGAAAATCTGCTTCATGATTATTAGTCTTATAAAAGATAAGTGTCCAAAATGTTTGTCCAACACCATGAAACTGCCCTCTTTTCTCTTGCTGATGGGGTTTTGACATCCCATCTGCAGTCTGTCTGTCTGTCTGCCTTCCCATTGAGTACTACACTCCAGCTGGTAACCTGGGACAGCCCTCAAAATTAAACTGGTTATGCAGGTCATAAGCTCTGATTTTGACACACTTTTTCTAGGTCAAAAGTCATGGTGGATGACGTTAGCATTCTGGGTAACGGGGCACTCCACGGGGATGCATAGCACAAAAAAGTTACTTCATAAATTCAGACAGTGAATGCTGCTTACAAATGCATAAGGATGTCTAGTAATAAAATCATTGGTAAGGAGAAGTGTATTATACTATGACTGAAATTGGGTGTGATTTGTTTTTAAATCGTTTTAATGACGGTTGTCATTTAGTCAACTCTTCATAAGAGTGTTTTGAAAACAACTATTAGTTCTAATGCCAATCCAGTCGCCTCCATCTTGAAAGTCACAATAAGTCGATTGACGAGCACAAAGAATAGGAAGGATAGGGGAACAGATTGCAATCTATTCGTTCGTGCTCGTCAATCTACTCATTGTGACTTTCAAGATGGAGGCGACTGGAAACTACCTCAAGGTACTGTTTGCATAAATAGTCTTTTTGAATAAACTACCTGTGCATTTTCAAAGTTCTCAGTGCCTCGTTTTAAATGTCAGGGTCCTCAGAATTCTACCAATGAAGTGTGGAGCTACTTTGAGCCTTGTTAATGATGAAAAAAAAATAGCGATTTCTTTGCATGGCAACGCTATGCCTGATTCGCTACCATTGTAAGCCTGTCGGGAGCTTCGGTTAAAAAGCCATTTATTTCGAAATGATGCATACATGCGGAGGAGGGGTATTCAACAAAAGTTAGTACTCGTTATCATGTTTCAATACACCCCAAGTCAATTTCACACCGGAATTCTCCTTTAAACTTAAATCCCCTTGCCAGTGGCCCATCTGGCGCAGCTGATCGCTCGGCCCAAGCTGTTCAGCATAACTAGCCATTGGTTAAGGCAAGCGCCTGTCACCCAGCTCGGGACCTTAGTTAATTGCACGGCCCAAGCTGTCTTGCCTAGCTCGCTCATTGGTTGAGGCAAGCGCCTCAGGCCCAGCTAATTGTCACAGCTGATTGTGCAGGTCAGCTAACTACCCAGGCTTCCCGATCGGATGAGATCAAGTACAGCGCTTTATTTAAGCTACCTGCTGCCTTCTACTCCTTTGCCATTCTCTGCCAGCACTTTTGCAACCCTCGCCCTCCCCATCTCCACCTTGTTTTATCCATGCCTGCTCTGTTCTGGGGGGGGGTGTGTAAATTTGCTGCTTGCCCTGCCTTGGGGCATTACATGTGTGCACATGGAAGGGCAGAGAGTTCCAGAACAGAACCATACCACCAAATACATCAAAAGCAATTCTAAATAAACTCTTTATGTTGACAAATTTGAATTATAAACAAAGATAAGCTCAGTAAACACAGTTTTTATAAATGATGATCTAATTTATTGAAGGAAAGAAGCTATCCAATCCTCCGTAGCCCGATGTGAAAAAGTGACTGACCCCTTAGTTATTAAATTGACCAATTAAAAAAAAAAAGATAATTGGGTTCAATTACACTTGTTGCAACCAGGCATGATTACTGCCAGTCCTGTTAAATTTAAACATCACTTAAATAGAAAAAAAAAAAACCAGCAATCTAAAGAAATTCAGCAACTGATTAGGAAAAAGTTCACTGACATCTATCAGTCTGGAAAAAGGACATAAAACCAATTCAAAGGTGCTGGGACCGCAGTAAAACACTGTGAGAGTCACTATGTACAAATGGAGAAAACCATTTGGAATAGTGATGGACCTTCCCGGTGTGGGTAGCCTACCAAATTCCTCCAAGAGGGAAAGGACAACTCATCTAGAAGGTATCAAAAGCACCCAGACTGATGAATATTGAACTGCAGGCCTCATTTACCTCAGTTAAGATCAGAGTTAATGATTCCACAATCAGAAAGAGACTGCGCAAAAAGTACATCCACGGATGAGCTGCAAGGCAAAAACTGCAGCTGACCAAAACAAACACAAAAGCTCGTCTCACATTTTGATAACCACCGCAGGTGTTGGGATACTATTTTGTGGACTAATCAGTCAAAAGTGGGACTTTTTGGATGAGGTGAATCCAGTCACAACTGATTTTAAACTAACTTAGCATTTCACAATAAAGCGATCATAACGATTGTTGAACATGTTGGCAACGGTATGATGGTAACATCACAGGAATAGTTTACTTTCAGGAGAAGCTATGCAATGTATACTAAAGCAACTGGAATAAATGATTTTGATCCTCTTTAATATTTAACAATCGGAGGATCAGACCTTAATATGCAGAGAGTGATCACCAACAGTATCTCAAAATTACCTCCACACACATTGCCGTCTGATTACCTCTGTTAACTGATGAACAGTTGGGATTATTTTGCAGGATTGTCTCCTCGTTTGGGCGTAGAACCTGACCTGAGAGTTGGCTGGCCATCCTGCGCAAGGTGACCGATGAGGCGCGAACCTGGACCTCGCCACTGTCCAGGAAGATCAGCCCGTCTGTAACATGCTTCAACTCAGATTGGTGTGACTTGCCCAGGGGGTTCTTGATGGTAAAATTCTCCATGTATTTGTCCAGTGGGTCATCTAGGGACCCCACCTTCCCCTCCTCCCATAACTTATACAGCATCATCGTGGGGAAGATCTTCGAAACACTCGCTATTCTGTGGGGGACAAATGTCCACACCAGCTTCAGTTCAGTGAACTTAATAATGGCCATTTGCCTATCACTGTGTCGTATTCTAAATTACATACAATGCTTTTGTTTGATAGTGAAGGATTTCAAGTGGGCTCTATACTACAATTTAAGGAAAGCATTTGGCATGAGAAATAAATACTGATTGATTAAATAAAGACACAAGATATTGAGTCAAGTTTTCAAAACACAAGATATGCTCCATGTATCAATCAGGTGTAAAAGGAATGGAGAACAGTACACATTTGCACCCATAAATTTGTGCTCGTCTGAACTCCCAGGAACTTAATTTCAGAGGACGTGTAACGTTAATACTAATAACGTAGTGAATAGCCACAATTGACAAAATAAGGAACCAGGTAAATGCAATGCAGGAAAAATTCAAAGACAAAGTCTGAAAGCATCTCCTTGCATTTGTTTTCTGTTAACGTACCCTCACACAATTCTGTGATCAGGAAAGGTAGAAACCTAGCAGGAGTAAAAATAACAGAATACAAATTGAGCTAAGCAGTTTCTCTGAGGAAATGTTCTTTTCCAATTTACTGATGAATTTGCCATCAAGCTAACTGCATGTCCTAAATGGTTTTCATTTCACGAAGCATCAAAATAGTGAATTATTTTGCACTTTGCGTCTGACAAGAAAACGTCATTAACTGCCAGAGTTTTACTCTCATGATTATTCCACATGCATTTGTTCTTATATTACATTATGTTATTATTCAGTGTTATAATTGTTATGGTTCCGATATTATTCGTTCTGTGCTGTCCAACTGTTATCCCAGCAAGTTTCACAGAGTGAAACTATCCATGGATGAAGTACCATTTAAAGGGGCTGCCGCAGAATTCTTAGAAACTTTTGATTGGCCACGTTCATTTTACACTCAGTTAGAAAATCCACATTTTACAATCAATACAATTTATTCTGTTGGTATGGTATATTTTGTGTCTGTCTTAGTTACAACATTTGGGAATCAGGTTATTAATTAATTAGACAGTCTTCCAAAGTTTGAGTTATCCTTTTTAATAGTTGCAGATGCAGAACTGGAAATCGAGTTAGCAAGAAAATTCCTCTGAGACTAATTATGGTTTGAACAGATTTCATTTTTTTTTACCCTGATTGACAAATCAATTTAAAGTAAATATTAAATTAAATTCAGGAAAAGCAGTTTCACTTAATTGAATTTAATAAATACTTGTAAATAAATAAATATATAACATCACTTTTAATTGCCAGGATTTCAGCCCAACTTGCAGCGCAATGGGTAATTTAACAAAACCTGTGACATAATCAGCATACCATCTTTGCCATCATTAACCTCCCCATGGGTAAACAAATAACATTATTTTACAACTTTTACCACATACTGGAAGGTGCACAAAAACATCTCTTGAAACGGATGAGTGACTCGACTTCAATCATTGTTCTTGGTCAACATGTTAGTTTCCCTTAATGAAATGTTTTGGTGTATGTATAATAAATTCTATAAAAAGTTTTATTCACATCCCTTAACAGGCAACAATTCATGAAAAAAAACCACTGTGGATTTTCCGAGTTAAATTTTGTCACATCCTAAGCAAGTCGTTAAACCTGTACATAATGATTGTTTAATTGAAAAAGATTGAAATGCGCTCTCTTTTGCGTTCAACTGGTGCGTTTGATTTCTCATCTTAAAGACAATTAGCTACACCTGAGAGGGGAGAGTTAAAGGGTCTTTTACCGGGGAAATTGACTGAAAACAGATCGAGACTAATAAGCAGTTTAAAGAGTTGTTTATCGCCCTCCTTGTTCTCTGTTCACCGCACACCACTGTCCGCAGTAGCAAATCTAGTGTCTTTGGTGGGCACAATGGGACCTTTTGGCAGGCAAACTGATCTCTATTCAGGGAAGTTCATTTACCCTTTCTTGACATGATTGCATGCATACACTTTTAATTAATGTTGATGTACATTAAACTAGGTCAGAGATAGAATCATAATCAATAATTCATCAAATTCCAAGTATGTTCCATAAATCTCACAGAATAATGAAAGCCGTGAAGCCACAAAGACACTCAAGCATGCCCAGGTACACCCTGCTCCATGATCTCACTCATCACTCACCTGTAGATGGTATACTCACTCGGCGGCAAAGAGCTGGGGTCACTTCCATTTCTTTTCCCAAAGTTCCCAGTCCACAGCACTGTATCATTGTAGACAACAATGGCCGACAGAGATGGGAGACTTTTGGTATGGATGCTGCGCCTCAGGAGTAATTCTACCTTTTGAAGACAAAGGAGGATCGGTCTGTCATTATTCTAGTCCTAGAATAGCCCCACAACACCTCTGTATGGATATATACATTGCAGAAATACAAGCAACACGACTAAATGCATTAATACATATGGCTAGCTCTCTATTTCTTACATCAAATCTCTGCATCAAATGTAATTTTCTAACAATGAAAGTCATACTTTGGTATAGGATGTGACTAGTCAGTTTCACCAGGAGTGTAAAGGGAATTCATTTGTTTCCAACACACTTTTATTTTAAATTTTAAATTCATATTACAGCAGTTAAAAACAAAGCTGAATGTTACTAAAAGGAACACTGGGGCAGTTCAGGTAATGCTGTTGATAAGCAGAAAACTGGAAAAAAGAACAAACAAACAAAAAAAAACAGCAGAAATCATGGAGTGTTTCTGGGAACATCAATTTAGTCAACCAACCAATATATTTTATCTCATAAGCAGTATTGAAATAAATTACACAACTGTATCAACAGTTGCTAGTGCAGTTAGAAGCAATAAGGGTGAAAACACATTGAAAGGTTGGTATGTATAATTGTTCCAATCACTGTAAAAGCACAATTTTCTTTCAATTTAATGGAAATTGTGAGCAGCAGAGCATGCCCTAACTGCAGTATAAACATAAAACCGTACAGGCATACACTCATATTTATTGCTGAAATCTTTGATTTGATGCAATGTTTGTCCTATGTCATTCAATACCAAATTTTATGTACAGTAGTTTTATTGTATTTAACTTTGTTTGCTGATGGGTATGTGGACACCTCTGCCAACATGAAGTATATTTCCATATCCATGAAAGCATATTTATAAATCGATCAGTCACAACATTAAAACCATCAACCGAATGTTGTGTAGGTCCCCCCTCTGTCACCAAAACAGCTCTATCGAACCTTTTTCATTCCCAGACCCATTGCGTCCACTTGGATTCCCACAGTTTACCAGCAGAGCATTTCCCACCCTGCTGGAGAAACCAGCATGGACCAGCACCAAAACACAACATCTGCTGGTCTGCTGGTCATGCTGAGCCCCATGAATAAAATCCAACAGGAGAGACAAGAACTTGTTTCCTCCTGTGTTATGATTGAAGGTTGAGTCAAAGACAAGGAAGAAAGTCGAATTAATTACTGACGGTGGCAAAAATGTCACCCATTGCTTTTTCTGAGCGCGACCAACACACCAGTATATGTTATGTTCTGGTGCCTGTCCATGCTGGTTTTTCCAGCAGGGCAGAGCTCCCATGACCCGCTTTTTTGTTTAGTCACAGTGAATCCTGGTGCAATCTCTTCCCCAGAAAAATGGTACACACATAACCGACTGATGAATATGATGTAAAATAAAATGGGATTCTTTGGACAATACCACCTTCTTTAACCTCTTTCTGCAGATGTAGACACTTGCGTCAATGGAACTGCAAATTTAAGCACGCAGTTACTGTACTTGATAACTAGATAGCACCTCCGGATCAGTTATTGAATATTCACGAGCAAGCAGAGTTCGAACGTGGTTTAGAATATGGGGAAGTTCTCTCCACTCCCTGTTTTTCAGGAGTTGCATGAATTAAACTCCTCAGCTAAGTCTGATGTGCAAACTGGTCAATATCCTTGCCCACAGTATTGATCCAGCAGTTTAAAAAAATGACCTCTTGCAACAGAAAAAATCGTTGTCCTCTGTAGCAACCACTTTAGCTAAATCAGTTTTCTGGAGCAGTTTTCTGTGATTCTCTCCAATCTACTGTCAATTGCATAGTAATACATGGTATAAAATGCATAATTCCTTACCGTGGATTTACGTGTACATTCCTTCATTGGCAAATTCAGCGCTTCCTTATATCCCCCCAAGCACTGGTATTGATAGCCAATCACTCAATCATACACTCAGGCTTTTCTGCGTAACTTCTCAGTTATAGTTCACGCCCTCGTGAAACTTCCTTGGGAACAATATATTTATTGGCTTGTTTCTTATCCAATTCCCGAGTGTTTAAACATTCCACAGCAAGTGAAACGCAGTGATTGGACAAACACAGAGCATACAAGCCTATGCGTATGAGCAAGCTCGGTTGTATCCTGTCTATGTTGCGCACAGTGCACGGCTGAAATAGACGCAATTTATATTGAAAAAAACACTCGCAAAACTGGCCTTGAAGTGTTTAGTTACATTTACAGGATTCAAATGAGATAAGGACATGGTCAATGGGAATTATTTCGAATGAAACAGGACTGGAGGGTTCCTTCTACTGGACACATTGGTCTCTTGAGGAGGGATTCAATGAAATAGGTTTGGCTGCTACTTTTGCTTTTAGCTTTGGAATGAATACCGGATTCAACAAAGTCTAATGGCGAGGTTTTTTTCCTGTTTAAACCATGAACTGCCCATGCATTTGGGTGGACGCCCTGGTATGTTCATTTTATCATTCTGTTGAATCTAGGGAGGTATATACTGTTTGATCTTCCCTGAAAGTGGAATGACTGTTCTATTAAAATAAGGTGTACTTCAGAATTCAGATATTACTGAGTTAGTGAGTTGTTCTTGTTCCTTATAAATGTTGAAATAAGTTTGTGAGCTCAGAAGTGGGAACTGGTAGCTCTCATTGCAGTGTGAATGTTCTGACTGTTTAATCAGCAGTTTATTTAATGATAGTGTGTGCTGGCTTGGGGTACTTTGAAGAAAAATGGACAAAACTCAAAACTTTATTATGGAGAAAAGGCATGTTTTGTGTTTGGAGAGGTTACTGGTGACCACTGATGTTCAACTGTACTGAAATTTAAAAAATTAATGCTAAACTCAACCAGAAAATCAGTACTTCATATTAAATTTCATGCCTCAAAACTTTATTTGTGTTAAATACATGATTATTTTATGATTTGACCGTGGACCATTTTGAGGGATCTCGGACTTTGGGGAGCCACTCGGATAGCTGTATAATTTGGCTAACAGGATGCTGGTAATTTAGAATGTAATGTTGAAGATGAATTCTACTTGTGGTCAAGGAGTTTATGAAATTTATAGATTTAAGCCCCAGCAGTTTTTCAATTCTCAGTATTTTTTTTTTTTTTTGCAATTTTAATGGTGAATTCTCATGAAGATTTTTTTATTTTTGCAGTCCATTTTCTTTTCCAAAATCATGAAAATAAACTGAAATACGATGTAACTCTAAATGCCGTAGGTGTCTTTTCAGAGTGGAGCCACATTTTTCCTCTTTATGAAGCTTAAATCTTGAAATATAAAGCATGAAATTGGGTAACCCATGAATAGCCAAATTTGGCTTCTGGGCAAAGGGGTTAATTGATACTAGGTCCAGTTTTGAGCTCACGAGCCAATTGTCGGCACTTCTGGCTGTGGTTTGAGGTTAGAATGGGCAGTCCGACTGGTCTGTAGAAACGAAACGCGATATGCAGCGGGGTGCAATGTACTGGGTGTTGTAATACCTTCCTTTTTTAAGTATCATTGAAATTCTTTGTGACTTGCGCCACAATAGCCCTTTCCCCAGTTCGGAGCAGATGGGATAGCCTTCATTGTCCTTGTAAATCGATGAGACTTGGGCATCCAACACCCTGTCGCCAGTCAATGGTTTGTCCTTTCTTGAGCTGCTGTTGGTGGGTACACACCGTTGCTGACTAGTAGCACCCCAGAAGTCTTGCCACCTTGGAGTCACTCTGACCCACTCATCTGGCCACAACCATTTGGCCTTTGTCAAAGTTGCTCAGTTCCCCTTTCCACATCCAACTTCCTGACTTCAAGAACTGCGCTGCGCGTCAAAACGCCCCTCCGCCGTTATAAAATCACTGTAACCCACTGCTTCATGGGGCTTATTCCTTTAATATCTTGCTGTAAAAAAAGATATTTGTACTTTACTTTTTGCTTGACTACTTGTCTCTATACTTTGTCAGTGTTTTTTTTTTTCTAATCTTAAATAATAATAACTTTGTATTTTTATTAGGGCTGTCGCGTTAATTAATCACGATTAATTTAAGCGCAATAAAATTAGCTGCCACTATGAGGCTGGCAGCCTTTCTTGCTTTATACTTTTTCTATGACACATACCTAATGCGGTCATTTGAAATGCTTTCGGGAAGAAAACTGTGATTTGAAGTCCACTAATTACCAGCGAGGTTGGACAGCCTCCATCGCCTTGGCATAATTAGCTCACCTTAAATAATTTCCCGTGTACTTTGCCTAACTTGCAATCAAGCCATTTATTCAGCCAAATGACTAATCAAAATCAAAATGTGGCCTATAATGATTAAGAAGTGATAATGAGAAGCAGACGGACCTCACCAGCTTGCCGTGTTAGATTGAAAAAATTTCAATAATCTGAATAAATAGCAGACCTCTGAATTCCACCTTTCATCAAGGAATTTTGTATGCATCATTAAAGATATTTCTAAAAAAATGTAGTTATTCAAAGATGGCCCTGGTTTTAAGAGCTTAAAAATATAGGCTACGTGAAGTGGAAAACATTTTAAGAAGCATGCCGAACATGAATGTGAGAGAGAATACGTTTGCATTGCAGGCAATAGTCAAATGCACTGAAGATTTGGCCATTAACGTTCAGGTGAATCTTTGCCGCAAATTTGAGGCATTTTTTATTGGATAATTGAATGAGAGTAATTTAACATAATGTAACTCATAGCACTTGATTTTATTTACTTTTGAGCATCTAAATAACCACCAGTGAAGGTGGAAAACATTTTGTTTAAGCGTATAGAACATGACATGTAAATTGTTAACGAATTTGAAAATCTTTCAATGTAACGCGGCAGCCTGGTTAGGTTTGTCTGCTTCTCATTATCTCCGCTTAATCATTATAGGCCACATTTTGGTTTTGATTAGTCAGTTGGCTGAATAAATGGCTTGATTGCAAGTCAGGCAAAGTACACAGGAATTGATTTAAGGTAAGCCAATTATGCCAATGCGATTGGAGGCTGTCCAACCTCGCTGCTAATTTGCGGACCGGAAGCATTCCAATGACCGCATTAGGTAAGTGTCATAGAAAAGGTAATAAGCAATCACATCTGTCTCCCTCATAGTGGCAGTTATTTTTATTGTGCTTAAATTAATCGCAATTGATTAATGCAACAGCCCTAAATTATATATATATATATATATATATATATATATATATATATATATATATATATACATACACTAGCTGCTACCCAGAGTGAAATTGCCATGACCATTTTTCAAAAATTGGGCGACGTCAAGTCCTTCCTGGTGTCCAATTGGATGTTCACACCAAATTTGGTGATAATCGGTTGAGAAATGTAGGAGAAAAACGTGCACATACACACTTACAGACAGACATCGACCTCAAATACATTAGAAATATATAATATACATATTATATATATATTACACACACACAGTATTATATTCATCGACCGTGCAGAAATATATTAAATATTAATCAGAATTAGTGTTTTATGTAATTTCAATATTTAGTGTACTCTCAGCATGTCTCATATGAGTAATAGAATGTGCTATGATTTGGACAGTCACAGACACGGCTCTCACTCAGCCCTTCTCTGAAGCATTGCTGGATTGTAGTGTTCCGTGGGTTTCAGGAGGGTCTTCAGTGAACAAAAGCCCCATGTGACAAGACTTGTCACGTTCAGAGTATGCAGTGCCCGCTAATGTATACCTTTTCTAGTGCCGCCTTGACACTTGGGATGGGGTGCTGTAGGGGGACAGGCTCAGGAAAGCGAGGACAAATGTTTTCTGCTTGGTCTCTATTTCTCAAACTGCCATCTGGAAAAAGACAGCAAAAAAAGGGGTGAGGGGAAGAGAACATTATTCAATTAAGAGGAGAAGACAAAAAAGGATGGATTGAAAAATCCAGAGACATCAGTCACTCAGCACAATGATTTTTTTTTTTTCTTTTTCATGCACCAACCTTCTATTTACATGAATCATTCAGGGATGCAATATGGTCTCTGTTTTATCACTTTGCATGTGAATAAAACCTTTTCTCTACTAGAGAAAACAAGAATAGGAGTGTGCATGTCTGTGAACAAAAATGAAATGAATCCACACATGAAGAATGAAATGTGGTAATTTTCTATTAAGGATGGTCAGTAATTATAATTGAATTTTTTCAGCTTGTCTGAACTTCACTCAATAGGTTTGTCACAGTTCATTCCTTCCACCCATCCCAATCAAACACAAAAGGCTAAGAAAAAAAACAAGCTGTGTTCAGAAGCACTGAGCTGAGAAGCATGAAATATTCAGGGGATGGCTGATATCCTGCCTGGAAACAAAACATGGTGAAGGGATGGACAAACGCACAGACAGGAGGACGGACAGAAGTAAGAAAAGGCACATATGCACAGTGTAGCAATGAATTACATTTTGTTGAGAAATATTGAACAGTAAGGAGTTCCGGCCTGGAAAAGAAGTGTGATAGATGGACTGACAGACCAACGGCCTGACAGACGGATGGACAGACACGGGGAAGAACAACACTCATTCCTATACCTCATCCGCTTCCTGGCAGGGGATAGTAATAAAAAGCTGCCCTGAGCTCAACAAATGATGGGACTGAAGTTGCAATACGCATCAGAAATGAACACACCAGGCTGTCTAGGCTTCACCTCCATAATTTTCATGCAAAGATGCCACATACATAAACCTGCCACAGCCTGAACTGACAGCTGCAGACCATCTCAGCGCACTCATGAAACCCGCTCAGATCTAATAACCTGGACATTGATACCAAGTGAGTGGATGTATAAGTACGTTAGCAATGTTAGCTCTCAATCCTCTCTATTAAGCATCTTAATATGCGGTAACGATTACAGCTGCGAGAAACACTTCAAAATGGACCCGTCTATGAATTAGCCGAGGCGCAAACTGACGGTTTATCGGACTGGATCATGTTAGATTTACGATTACGTGCTTCTTTCGTTTCCCGCACAGAGCCAAAGTTGGTTGGGACATTTTGTCTTTTAGAGGTTATATTTGCAGAACATCATGAGACTAACCTACCCTATAATTCCACATAACAAGGCATAATTATGACCTCACCTGAAGCCCTGATACACCTTGATCCTTAACAGCTTGCTTTGTTTCTCTACCTTGCTGCTGTGGTTACTGTATATAAAATAGGTGGGGCCTATTGACCCGGACACCGCTGGGTCAATAACAGGTAGAGGCCGAGTAATATAGCCGGTGTCTGGTTCAATTGTCTCAATTGTCCATTTATTGAGCCAGACGAAGTGGGGGCGCTCGTCCTAAATTAGAAGATACGTCCAGGTCAATAACGGGAAAAGCTCAAATGTTACAGCTGGCGTCCGGGGCAATAGCCACTTTGTATAAAATAATTCATTTTTTACGGCACCTTCGCGGGATTTCTCCACTTAAATTCACCTCATAATTTGACATATCCATCTGGTTTATATTTCCTACTGGTAGCAACTCGATTACTAACCAACATGTGACAGAAACCAGGTTTAGTTCGCTAGTTGAAACTAGCGAAAATGTTTAATTAGCATTCGTTGGCATTATTTTCTGGCTTAAAAAAAAAAAAAAAAAACTGACGAAGGCAGTGTTCCCCAACCCTTTCCTGGAGCCCCACCTGTCCTGCTTGTTTTAGATCTCTCCCTGCTTCAGCACAGGTGATTCAAATGATCAGCTCGTTAGTCACCCACTAAAGCTGATTGATGACAGCCTGATCATTTGAATCACCTGTGCTGGAGCGGAGAGAGATCTAAAACAAGCAGGGCAGGTGGGCCTCCAGGAAAGGGTTGGGGAACACTGGACTAAGGTAGCCAGCAACTTTTCAGAGTGCACCGTCAACACAGGCTAAACCTGCAATCGAAACAGCCTACAGGGAGCTAAGCCAATCAAAAAACAGACCGGCCTCAAAGACGTATTTGGGAGGCGGTGCCAAAGTGGGAAAGGATTTAATCTTTTGTGTGCCGCATGAGGCGCATTTTTTTCCCCCCTTCAACCTTAATATTGGTGTGGACATTTCAGCCATCATCGGAGATTGGTACGGACTTGTCCATATGGTCCATTCACAATTCTACGCCATTCGCAGAGGGTTAAATTGAAGGCCTGCGAGCAAAAAGTACTTCAGCCACATTTAGCAAAAAATGAGCTGACTCAGGTACGAAAAGACACAATGGCCAGAGCATCATCTGATCCAAAGGATCATCAGGAGAAGAACGTTAGTGCCAGAATTACACAAGTCCATTAAACTTCATGACTGTCCAATCAACATCCTAGAATGTGTCATGTCGCTAGCAGTGAAAATGGAAACCACGGAGACAGGAAATTTGACCTAATCTATGAGAAGTACTCAAGTCCAGCCATTTAGTGGTAAAAAGTACTTAATTAAGGTATTCAGCAGAAAGTAAAACTTAAGTCCAAAGCTTATTTTCTTAACTGTGTAATGCATGGGTATTTTTCCCCAAAGAAGTTTGTCAGCTCTCAATATTTGCTAGAAACAGCAATGGGCTCCATATGAATAAAATCACTTTTTTAAAATACCCACCCCCATTTCTTTTTCAATCCTTTAATCTTTCCAAAGACATATTCTGTTGGAATAGTCCCTAGCCACATGTCAGCAAGGCCATATATAAGCATGAAGAATTCTGAATAGGTTTTAAAAATTGGTTGAGAATTCAAACTTTTTGCATGAATAACTAGCCAGAATTTCAACATCACAAACGATATAAACATACTTCTCTGAACTGTTGCCCGTGTGGTGCATTTGTATTTGCGCACTAATCATGATTGATTCATTTGATTTGCCGGTTCCTTCACCACTGGTTATGTTATCTAATGGAGTTCCCATGCAATATTTCATTATTGATGGAGATTTGGCATGTACTTTTCAACATATTCAAACTTTCTGCTATTGTAAATACAACTTTTTCAACAAATAATCAAATTGATTGAGCAACATTTAATTTGAAGAATAGAAATAGTGAATTGTTTTGAGAACCACATTCTCATAAAAAAAATCCAAGAATTTCCTCTCATTCTGAGAAAAAAAAACTTCTCTTGCCAAAATTGCTTCAAGCAATACTTGAGAGAACGGGACTGACCCAGCTCTAGCTTGGGGAGACTGTACTGCCACAGAAAACAGCCGAACATGATGAGGGACAGCAGAAGGAAGAAAGTCAGGCCTAGTTGGGCCCAGCGGACCTTCATACTGCCTGGTTTGGTTTGTACCTCTTTTGCTGCAGCAGTGGTGGCCTAGAAGACACAAGCACAGATTGCAGGTTTGTAGGCATAAATCCAAATCCATTTATGTGAATCACACTAGACAAATCTTTCATTTCAATTTTTCACCCTTCAGGTTGGAGTCACCAGTTCAACTGCAAGTACGCCTGTGCCAGAGGCCAATGCCATTTACACCTGCAAAGCCATTGAGTAGAGAAAGCCAGAGACGTGCGGTGAGGTGATGCAGTGCCAAAACTACAGGATTTTGTGAGCCTGTTCCCACGTACTATTCCTGATTGACAATCAAAACAATTTAGACCTAGCCTATAGGAAGCCCGTACACTGATAGAGGAGAAAATGACAAAATGATTCTTTGGTAGGAATCATCAATTAGGAAAAATTATCAATTAGGAAAAATACTGGGTGCTTGTTAACTCGCCGGGACGAATACTGTCCGGAGAGCTATTGTCGTACCCCCGCGTCCGCGTCCGTCCACGTGGAGAAAAACTTTAACCTTGCCCCAGCGAGCTTTGTTGTCTTTCTGACAACTCTTGTTTTAATAGGGCTTGCAGTCTATGGAATGGTATTCCATTACCTGTTAGGGCCACCTTCTCCTTGAAGTCTTTTAAAAATCAGGTATTTGAAATTAAGGGTTGATTCTGCTGATCTGTTCCATTCATGTAACTTGGTTACTTGTTGTCACTGCTCAAGATGTAGGCCTGCCTAAATGTGACTTTTTTTTTAGGATTTAATGCATTATGATTTCATGATTTTCGGGAGCCATTGATACAGGTTTTATCCTTTGTGTTTAGCCCTTGAATATAACTTTCTGTATTGAACCTGAATTAACTTTATATTGTGTTGATTTTTGTTTCCATGTTTTTAATTGTGTACTTTGTTACATTTCAATCCATTGTTGTATCCACAGCCAGCTGCTTAGCGCATGAATTGGAAATGTCACACTCCTTACCATAACCAGATGTCAGCTCCAGAGGCTTCCTGAACACCTGAAAACACCACTGTTTTGAGGGTGTGCCCAACTGCCTGCTTGGAGGGCATTATTCAAATGTGTTACATCATGATGTAGACATTTTGTGGAAGAAAAGGCTGGACTGCAGGCATTTCAGTTAGTTGAAGAGCTGTGTTTTTTTTGTGAGAGAGAATAACTCCCTTTGGTGTTGGCTTTGGGGTATGTAACCCTGCAGATGTTTTACATGCACAAAAAACCTTACAACATATTAAAGAACCAGGAAAAACTCGAAGAGCATAATGTGGCTCCTTTAATTCTGCCATCAGCAGTTAGTGGCCAGCAGAAGTCTTGTATTTGCTCAGAGACAACCAAATGCCTGAAAACTCATTGGAGAGCGCTTTACCATTCCGCAGGACAATAACTGCAAGAAATTACATAATTAAAAGAGCTTTTCAGGTCCAAGAGGTGGAGGTGAATGAAATTACTTGATAACGAGTTTAATTAATAAAACTTACAGTATAACGACGGATGCATAATTGCACACATTATAAGCAAAAATTAATTTCTCAGATGTAAATGCCTGATATGTCAAAATGTTCAGCTTTTTTGCTTTTCAGTAAAAAAAAAAAAAACATATAGTTAAGGTTGTCTCATTACCAAGGCTAGCTCATACAAAAACGTGACTTACCTGTAAACTGTGGTAATTCTATGTAAGCCTTTTCTCCTTCCTTTGAAAATAGAAAATGAAATTCTTTTGGAATTAGTGAAAAAAAAAAAGATTTTTGAATCCCTCCCACTCCAACTCAAGAAAATTCTCGCATCAGCACCAGGAGATCATAGTTCTGTGATTCCAGTGCCACCAGAAGTCTATTGCGGAGGCAGGCTGACAAGTGTGTGGGATGGTGTGCACATGCCTTAGACCTCCTTTCCTTCAACGAGCCAGTGCATAATCCTGCCCACTACCTACTCTCGGGGCTATTTGATATCCTCCCCACCCACCGGGGGCCATGACATCATAATCCTGGGATTAACTGCATTAAAAACCCCACAGAACCACGAGCTCCTAATCTCTAATCTCTGAAAATCAATTCACTCTCAGTCCAGTGCGGTGCCAACAGCTGTGCTTGGACAGGCAGATTTCTTCTGCCGTACTGAGAACGCTCATCCCTCTGGCTCATATGGACAGTTCTGGCTTCAGGAGTCCTTGATCATCAATTATATCTGACAGATCATTGCCTGTGATATAACAGCATTACCTTTAACATAACATAACATGAATGGCGAGAACAGGACATTCAGCCCAACTACACTCGGCAGTTTCTTTATACTATTATATTCCCTCAGATATTCAATGACTCAATGGTATCTAGCTTTATGTCAAGCCTGCTCTTGAAAAATCCAAGGTCTTTGCCTCAACAATATGGTCAGGCAAGCTATTCCACATTGAAATTATTCTTTGAGTGAAGAAATATTTCCGAAAATCAGTGCTAAATTTCCCATTGGTCAACTTCCATTTGTGACCGGGAGTTCTACTCACAAAACTTAGTCGAAGAAATCCAACACGATTCACTTTGTTAATCCCTTTAACATATTTAAAGACCTCAATCAAATCACCCCTGAGTCTCCTTTTCCTGAGAATAAAGAGATTAAGGATCTTCAGCCTCTTCTCATAGCTTTTATCTTTTATATCTGGAATAAGCTTAGTGGCTCTTCTATGAACTTTCTCTAGAGCCTCTATATCTTTCTTAAAGTATTGTGCCCAGAACTGTACACAAAACTCCAGATGTGGTCTGACGAATGTGTTGTACAAATGAAGCATCACCTCCTTAGATTTGTACTCAATACTTTTGACAATGTATCCCAGCATCCGATTGGCTTTTTTAACTGCTACGGAACAATGGCTAGAGCCTGTGAGGGTTTGGTCAACAATCACTCCCAGATTTTTCTCGTGTGCAGCACAACTGAATTCACAGCACTGTGGTGGAAGGGATATTCGTTTTAAAACATTTATTCAATTCCTATTTTTTTTATTTATTGTGCTATCCCTCATAATAAAACGACTATGCACCAACTGCGCTTAACTTCATGGAGGCAACGGTGGGGGGGCCACAGTGCAGTGCCACCGACAGGTGGGTGACCGGAACTGGAGACGTTCGGGTTGCCAGGAGGTGATGGGATTGTATAGTAGTTGCCACGGAAGGCCAAGCATGAGTGGGTCGCTTGAAAAATCCAGGATCAGCAGCAGGATTCCCTCCAGATTTATTTTTTATTTTTAATTTTAATGTTTATTTAACAGGGACGATACATACAACATTGTCATAAAGAATGAAAAATGTGATGCACACAAGACGTCTAGCTTCAGCTGATTTGCAGTCTTTGTCCCTAGTCAGGCTAAAGGAAGATAAAAGATACTGAATACAAAATACAATAATACAAATACAGTGAATAATGCAGTGAACTGATATAAACAAATGAACACAGCTACAAAATTTAGATTAAAATTGCACAAGTTAAATACATTAAACATTAGTAGAATACTGTATTGACAGTGACTTGAGAGGAGTTAATATTCACATTTCTGCTGCTGCTTAAGCCAGTGTTTAGCTTTGGCATTAAACATCCTTAATTTTGTTTGAGATTTTATTTCTGGTGGTAAAGAATTCCATAGGTGTGTACCCAGCACTGAGAGAGATGACTGACCAAAAGTCCTGCATCTTCTAATTTTACAGTTTTGGTTGCTCATACTCCTTGTCATTGTCCCACAGTTGTCTGATTAAATAAAAATCTGTGATTTTGCTTGTGGGGCCAGTCCGCTGACACACTTAAAAACGACTTAAAAAAAGAGATGGCACTCTTGTATGCAGAGGGAGCTTGGCGCAGTCTGGTGGGTAATGCTACCGCTGCCCAGAGGTTTCCCATCCACAGCTGCCACGGCGCGAGGAGTGTGGAGACGGCAGGCTTGAGCTTTGAGCCGTTGCTCCGACTGACTGGAGACAAAGTTGCCCGCTGCACCGGAGTCAATCAAGGCCTCAGTATAAAGGGTCACACTGTTAAAGGTCACCCTGACTGGGATCTTAAAACATTGCCAGTGATGGTAGAGGGTGACACCTTTACCTTGGGCGCCACTGTTTCTCTCATTTCCAGTCAGTAATGCAGGCTCATTCCAACCACTGGCTGCAGCCAAGGTGCGGAACTGGAGGGCATAGTCAGCCGCAGTCTTTATCCCTTAGCATAGGTCCAGCAGCTAGTCCCCAGCCTTCTTCCCGGGGTGGTCGAAGACTGAGTGAAACTGCTGGAGGAAATCGGTGTAGGTGGAGATTCCGTTTACCCCATGGCTGAGGGAGCTTGCATTCCGGCAGGAGAGACGGCGGTGGATGGTGACATTGGAGCTAGGAGATGGTGCGTTCCCAGAGCCTGCAAACCAAGTCATCCAGGGCAGCACCCAGACACCCAATCTCCCTCTGTTCCGCCACAAGGTGGTAGAGGTTGGGAGGTTCAGCAGCGAACTCTCCCACCTCTTGCGGCAGAGGACTCCTTGCTGTATCCATCGATATGGCGAAGTCTTCTGTAAAGGTTTTGCTTCACACTCTGGTGATGTGCACAGATTACAGGAAGTTCAGGACAGCAAGTTCTTGGCACAGCAAGAAGGCACACACATAGCAATAAAAAACAAATAAGGAATCGTGGTTCCTAAATGACTTGATCAGTGATACAGACACTGGACTCTAGCAGCAGTAACAATGCATTAAAAATAGAAAAGAAAAAGGAAACGAGGTTCCTTAATAATACACTGACCAAAACTTCCAATGCAACACTTGGGTTTATTGCAACACGTCATTTTCTTACAATAATTTTAACAATACATAACAAATATTAAGATTCAAATTAAAAACACAGTTTTAGAGTCAGGAATGAAGAACAGATTTTTCCTGGTTTCTAATTCATTGCATCAGTTGAAGGCGCAATTCTGGATCAACAAAGTCAGTATCTTGTATGGCCTCCTCTAACGTCACACACAGCCTGGATTCTGCGATGATCCTGACAGACTCCGGCGGCATGTGGTCTCGCGTTATCCTGTTGCAGCGTTAGGCGATAGCAATGGACGAGTGGAACTGCGACAGGGGTAAGGATGTCATCACAGTAACTGGCCGCACTGAGGTTTCCATCGATTAAATTGAGGTATGTCTTGTGTCTACTGCTTATTCCAGCCCAAAACATCGCACTGGGTCCACCCCAGCGGTCACGCTGCAGGATGGTAGCGTCAGTATAACGTTCCCGTCGCTAACGCCATACGCACAGTCTTTCGTCAGACACACTCAACTTGAACCTTGATTCATCGGAGAAGAGCACCCTGTTCCAGCCCAAATGTGCCCTTGACCATCGCAGACGGATGCAATGAAGTGCAGGAGTCAACACCAAACCACGGAGGGGACGTCAGTTGTGCAAGTCGGCTTCACGCAGGCGGTTGCATACGGTTCGGTTGCTAATCCAGTTCTGGTGACTACCGATGGCCTGAGCAGCAGTGACTGTAGCTGGCAGGAAGCGATTGCGCAGGTGCTGGAGGCGAATATGGCGATCCTGCTGAGGGGTGGTGACACGTGGTCTGGGGGCACATAGTCGATCACCGGTGCTTCCTGTTTCATTACACCGGCTCCAGAGACCTGATATGGTCGACACGTGGATGCCCAGGTTCCTTGCAACCCGCCTTTGCGACATTCCACCACTGAGCATACCAATGGCTCGCTCTCGCTGATTTTGACCTAGGCGTGGCATGGTCACACGTTGACCTAGGATAATGCAGAGGAAAATTTAAGTTGCTCATTGCTATGGCTATTTATTGACCAAATTCTCGACTAGTTTGGTCAATTGGTCAATGAGTTCTACTCAACCTGACGGGATAGGCAAAATTCAAAACAATGTGCAATCAAGCGGAACGAGCTGCCCACACGACAAAATCAAAACAATTTTCTGAGATTTTAAGTTGTAGTTGATGTATCATGGCTCAAAACCAATATCCAATTTTATGTACACCAAATATTTCAAAATTGTATGTGTTGCAATGAAAGTTTCAGTCAGTATAAAAAATGCTGAAATAGACAATAAACAGCAATAAACAGAGATTTAATACAACCGCAATTCCGAAATAGTTGGGACAAAGTGTAAATTGTGAATAAAATCAAAATGCAATGACTTTCAGATCCCATGAGCCAATACAATAGAACATAGATAACATTTCAAACCTTGAAAATAAGACATTAAACATTTTCATCTACAAAATGAGCTCATTTCAAATTTTCTGGTGGCAATAGGTCTCAAAAAAGTTGGGACACAGGCAAAAAAGGGCTGAAAAAGCAATTAATATATAAAAGAATCAGCTGAAAGAATATTTTGCAAGTAATTAAGTTAACTGGTATCACGTCTGTAACATGATTGGCTATAAAAGGGATGTGTTAGAGAGGCTGAGTCTCTCAGAAGTAAAGATGGCCAGAGGCTCTCCAACCAGTGAAGCCTTGCGTTAAAAAAATTGTGGAACACTTAAAAAACAATGTTCCTCAATCCTCAACATCAAATTGCAAATGCCTTGAAGATCTCATCATCAACAGTGAATAACATCATCAAGAGATTCAAAGAAACTGGAAAAATCTCTGTGCGTAAGGGACGAGGCCGAAGACCTTTACTGGATGCCTGTGATCTTTGGACCCACAGACACCACTGCATCACTCAACGGCATGAATCTGTCATTGACATTATTAAATTGGCCCAGGGATACGTAAAGAAACGACTATCTGTAAACACAGTTCGCCGTGCCATCCACAGATGCCATCTAAAACTTTTTCATGCAAAAAGGAAGCCATTGTTGTGCATGACTCAGAGGCGCCGCCGAGTTCTGTGGGCCAAGGCTCATTTAAAATGGACTGTAGCAAAGTGGGAAACTGTCCTGTGGTCAGACGAGTCCAAATTTGAAATTCTTGTCGGAAATCATGGGAGTTGTGTCCTCCAGGCTAAAAAGGAGAAAGATCACTCCTCCTGTTATCAGTGTTCAGTTCAAAAGCCAGCATATCTGATGGTACGGGGATGCATTAGTGCATATGGTGTGAGACACTTGCATCTCACACCATATAAAGCACCACGAATGCTGAAAGGTATATAAAGGTTTTAGAGCAACACATGCTCCCCTCCAGATGACATCTGTTCCAAGGAATGCTTTGTGTATTTCAGCAGGACGGTGCAAAAACCACATACTGCAGCTATTACAACAGCATGGCTTCATAGTAGAAGAGTCAGTGTGCTGAAATAACCCCCCTGCAGTCCTGACCTTTCACCAGTTCAGAACATTTGTTGCATAATTTAACGAAAAATCTGTCCAAGGAGACCCAAAACTTGTCTCCTCAATGCCTAGACGCCTCCACTCTGTGTTAAAAAGAAGAGGGGATGCTACACCATGGTAAACAGGCCGCTGTCCCAACTGTTTTGAGACCTGTAGCAGCCATCAAATTTGAATGAGCTCATTTTGTGGATAAAATTTAAAAATGTAAAAATATCTCTGTTCTATTGTGTGGGGAAAACATTAATCAATATAACCAAAATGTTAACCCCAGTAATCAAGTGTGTTCAAATGTATGAGCATTCAAATATACAAAGTGTACTCCAATCAAGTAATCATTAATGAACTAAAGCATGATTATGTATTATTTAGCCATTATGTTGATTTCCATGTACTGAATCATTGTATGTACTGAATCATTGTATCTGATGTTCACAATACCCAGTTAACCATATGCATACGGGCTTGGTAGCAATGAAAAGATCTGTGTGAAAAACAAAGGATTAAAAGGCTTGTAAAGGATAAACTCCTGCGAACTAGACTAATGAACAATGGATACCAGGCGTGAGAGCAGGGGGCCCACCTGGTAAATCCATACTTCACACGACGAGTCCCGCAAGACCTTAGATATGGTCATAAAACTATACCATTGTTCTCACAACCACCGTACTAAGAATTGGAGGCCTGAAGTTGATCCAAGCTTGTAATAGGAGCCTCTTGTTTCTCGTATCTAAAAAACACAGAACTACTAAATTAGGCAGTGCTGGGGTGAAATCAGGTTAAGACCCTGGCTGTGAATAATTAGAAATAAGATATGAGTGGCGAGACCTTGAATAAAATGAAAAGAGGAAAACGCTGCAGGGCCATTATGGGTTGAGCAATGCCCTGTCTGTCATGGTTTGTTATGTGCTTTTTGCTTTCTTTGTTACTCTCGTCCCTGACGACATCGCTTTCTTTCCACATCGGATTTTTTACCCAGCAGGCTGATTACTCCTGGGCGGTCCTTCACGGAGTCTATTGAAGCCGGAAGTCGCCACGCCTCCTTCGCTGGAGTGTTTGATATGACTTTGCTCAATTCGGCTCGATATATTTCTAGTCAGGGGTTTGCCGATTTATATATATTTTCTTTGTTTCTGGGAAGCTTAGCTTCTTGAGGTTATTTGGCACTATTGTTAGGTGCCTTGTTTAGTTCTCTCTTTTTGAGATTTCTTTTTCTATCAGGTTGCTCACTTCGTTTCTGGCACTTAAGCCTTTCGTTTGTTCAGAAACGCGAGCTTGTTTTCCGCTCTTGTTTGGCTCAATCACTTTCAGCTGCGTAGGCTCTCTGCTTGATGCAGCTTTGCCTGCCGCGGCATCAGAGGCTCTGCTCTAACCAGCCATTACACTGTCAGGTAGAGTTCATGAGTATCTTTAGATTGAGGAAGGGTGCTAATGGAAACCATGGGGAATTGGAAGATTGATAAGAAAGAAACCGAGGCCCCACAACAAAGGGACAACAAGCTATAAGAAGAGGGACTTAGAAGAAGCTCGGGGCACTCTGTTGCCCTCTGTTCCTAGTGACCAGAGTCCTTGCACTCGGTGATGCTGCGCAGCCCTGCTTGCTCTGCTTTGACTCTTGGCTGAAGATCATCTGACTTTTGCGTCTGACAGATGGGTTTGGGTCCTTCATTTAAGGTCAACGCTAACCAGTACGATTTCCTCAACAACTGTGAAAAAAATACTGGCTGGTGTGATTTGAAAGTCATTGCGTTTTGATTCTATTAACAATTCACACTTTATCCCAACTATTTTGGAATTGGGGTTGCATATACACACGATTCGTGGGAGATAACTCAAGACTAGAGATTCAATACAGGCTTGCGGATTATGAGACTTCGCAAAGACTAAGTGCGAGGCTTGGTCTTAAATAGCACAACACTGCCACACAATGAAAATAAACAGCAGCTGCATGCAATGATTGCAAGCCTGAGAATGCGGTCCAGGTTTTAATAGACCAGTGAGTTAGAAGGCTGGAGGCGTGGCCTCACAACATCCATAATTTTCCGCAGATTACAGCAGTCACTCCATTCTTGATGAGGATGTTACTGAAGCCACAGTTGGTATTTAATTTAAACAAGGATCATCAACATGAGTTAAAAGCTACAGCTGATGTATCTTGTGAGAATAGATAACTGACTCCACCAAAGAACCATGACATCAGACAGACATCAGGAAGTGTTAACACTGGTGATAAGGCTGAATAAATATTCCCTTTAAATCCCATTTAAATTAATTTCTATTCATGAAATGCTGGGCGTCAAGCAGATATTGTTCAGTGGCTGTTTTTTTATCTGAATTATGCGAAAGTAAGCCCATGAAATCAAGCTGAATAATGATTGACTCACTAATAAAGAGAAATGTGAAGAATGACTGACATCTTTAATGCACTTGACTGATGTACAAATCCGTGCAGAAAGACTCCTCAAAATTCTTAAATTCTATTTCCAATAGCTATTATTACGGTTCCATTACGTAATTAGAGGATAATGTTTGAACACATTGACACAATGTGAGAAACGACTGGACTAAAAGATGTCCAACAGGGAGACGATGACTATTCATCCTCATTATGTAACCAGCTGCCCTGTGAACTCATTCACACTCACTCCAGTTTCATTGGGGTTAAAAAAGTCCTATCACTGGCCAGCAAGTCCCCACACCAAGCCAAAGTCCCTTATCCCATGACAGAGGTAGGCAACAAGTGGTCTCTGTTTCTGCTTTTTATTCTGACCTTAATTATTTAATTAGCCCAATACATTTTACAAGGTGACATTTTAGCTGCCTTCCTTGATAAGGTTACAAATACAGGTGATTATTCATAGACTTATTTAAACGTCTCCGATCTTCCTATCAGTTTGTTTCCAGCCTCTCAGCACATTTAGGGGTGGTGATTTGTGGAAATTAACATCCATACACTCAAGCCCTCTAGGGCTGGCATTGCCCTCTCCTACTCCAGGGTCATTAGAGATTGTAATGTGCCATCACAAAATAGATACAATAAAATAGTGGTCACATGCGTGCGTGAGAACTCATATATATGCAAATATCAAAGGAAGGAATCCTGGAGCACAAAGTTATATAAGGCAATTTATTAAAGTGCAGGTGACTAATGTTTCAACACAAGGTCTTCTTCAGAGTCAAACTCATATATATGCACCTGCACACACACACACACACACACACACACACACAACCTTTGACTCCACATCATCAAAATTTGCCTCTTGAAGGACTTTGCCTCTTGCGTTCTTATGATTTCCTCTGTCAAAAAAATGAGAAAAGACTACATTAGTAATTTTGAATTAGTACAACATTTGAAACAAAAGCAGGTTTGTGCTGCCCGACAGAAATAAACTGATCAGAAGTGAGCAAGTAATTAAAGCACAAACATCATATTCTACTTTTACAGTACAACCCCTGGCAAAAATTACGGAAACCCCACTCTCAGAGGATGCAGTTTTTTACTTCATAGCAAATAAACAAATTGACACAGCAACTTTTTTTTCAATAGCTGAACAGTATGGCTTCATGAAACAGACCTCAAACAGAGTAGATTAAATTATGCTGTAGATCTGTACAGATCAAATAGAGGGAAAAATTATGGGGTGGTGAATTTTAACAATATTTTTCAGTTTTGTTCTGCAGTTGGAAAAGTTGTTTAGGTCCTAACAGCCACAATACATGGAGCCGATGCATTAGTAAATCATGCCAGATAATTGGCTTTTAACCCTGGTCCTTTGATCTGGGAGTGTAGAAAAAATACATAAGTTCCTGAAGCATCAAAATTTGTCTTTTGCTTCTAATTAGATGTAGTAGGAAATAAAGATTGATGATTACACTCTCAAACAAAACCTGCCAAAAATTAATATTCAAAGTTAATCTCAGAGTATTCAGCCTCAGATGTCAATTTACAGCCACCTAATGCTTTTCGCTTTCTTTGCATACCCTCGTAAATGATTAATGGTTAGACTGACTACCGCAATCAGTGAAGTCTTAAATGCTGTTAATGTATGCTCTCAGACATTGATAGGCCTAACAAATGTGGAAAATAAAGTTCAAGGTCAAAGGCAAATGGAAATGAGCCAAATCAACTCTGTGTTATACTCTGTTAGAAGAATATTCCTTTGCTCACCTCAATTAACCTCTTCTGTGGCTCTCTCCATTTTGGAAATGAGACACTGAAAGTAAAATATACCAACACAAAATGAACACCTTCTGTCAACAACATAAAACAAGCTTTTTCCACAGACTGAACTCCCCGACAACTACTGATTTTTTGACTGAGCACAGATACTTATAACAGTGGCAGGTGGGCTAAGAAACGCAATGTGCAACAGCCTCAACACAAAATATATATACGCAGATTGAAGACCACCAAAATAAACATTCCACATTTTTTTTCAGATTGCACTATGATTGGTTTCTAAAGGCCATTTAAAGACCAAAAGGAAACGTGGTCACTGATTTATATAATGGGCCTGGCACCCTCACCCTCTAGGTCACCTGCTCCCCTAGTTATCTCCAGCAGCAGTTCTGGAAACCAGTTGAAAGGACTGCATTTCACGTTTAACCCTCTATTAACCAGCGTAGCATATCTGCTACATGAAGTTGGTTTTGTTTCTTATTGCCAAATAAACATTTGAGAATAACTTGAATGGTATGTCACTTTAATTTTTTTCATTAGCATTATTACCCAATGTAGCAGATTTACTACAATTTGGAAAGGTGGGCCAAATGTGTCAACATTTTTTTGTCTACTGTTTTTCAAATAATGGCCTAAGATAAACATTTTTGCACAGGGAAATAATTTTAACAGAATTGGAAATGGGTTTGGTTAATAGAGGGCTAAAATCCACTGGCTGAAGTCCCACAATTGCTCTAAAAGTCTAATACCGCATCAACATACCAAACACATCCATTTTTTATGCTGCAGAAATGCACTCGGGTTACTATTCCAATGAATTAGTGCTTTACTACATAAATTAAAAAAAAAAAACAGAATGACTTTAATTGCGTAGTCTTTAAACCAGAATTACAAAGCCATCTGCAGAGTTTGTTCCATATAATTTGTACCTGTTAATTAGTTCCAAAGGGACCGACTTGCAGGTGTATTGATCACCAAAACAGAAAAATTATTTCCGGTGGCAAGAGGAACTGTGTCAAAAATTATGAAAAAAACATGCCAAACACAAAAACAAAAGCTAAATCAATAGATAAATAAATAAGATAAAATTTAAAATAAATAAATAAATGAATTTTTGCAAAGCCTGTGAATCAGTCCAAAACACACAGTGAGCCTCGCAAAGCATGCATTTATGAAAGTAATTCCAATGACTTGGGACAGTACATGTGATATTTACAAATACAACTTTATATCCACAATTCACATACTGGGCGAAAGGCAGGGACCCACCCTGGACTGCTTGTTAGTCCACTGCAGGGTGCACACACCATTCACTCACCAGTACCTATGGGCAATTTAGAGTTTCCAATTAGCTTGATATGCATGTCCATGGACTGTTGGAGGAAACTGGAGTACCGGGAAAAAGCCCACGCAAACACGCACAGAAAATGGTTCTAATGTCCCTGATGAACAGTGGACAGAACAAAAAACATTATTATATTTAGACAGTGATAGAATTTTCATCCTTTTGACTTAGCATGCCACCACAGCGGATTTGAAATAAAACAATAAGGATCTGGCTGAAGTGTCATTTGAACCAAGTGGCATTTAAAAACATTTTCTTGAACAGTATATTCCTCACCCCTTACTGTTTTGCAGCTCAAAAGTAATAGGACAGCCGAAACATCATTAATTAAATGGTCTTCTTTAATACCTAGTGAGAAATCTGCAGTCAGTGATCTCATTAAGTATGGAACCCATTGTACAAATGTTTGGTTTCTTCCAGGATGATTCTCTGTTGTTCTTCATGCAGCTGCCATCATTTCTTTCTTGTTTTTAGGGTGTTTTTCTTTCAGTTGAGTGAATGCTCAGTTGGATATAGGTCAGGTGCTTGACTGTGACATAGTAAAACATTCCTCTCATTTGCTTCTATTGTTTGATTTTTTGGCCTGAAAATGGCTTTTTTCAATGGCAGTAATCACTTTTTGGACATCATATTGGTAAAAACTAAAGATTGCTCCTGTGCTGCTAAAACCTATGATTAAAGATGTTCTACTTTCTGAGGCTTTCCAATGTTTTATTATCTGGTAGTAAAACCTCTGTATTTACTCTGATGAAATCTTCTCTCTCAGGAAGGTATTTTTGATCTGGCCAATGATTGTCATGGGGGTTTTCATCACCAGGGAAAGAATTCTTTCATCCTCTGCAATTGTAACCTGTGATCTTCTGAGCCTTTTGGTGTCCTGCGCTCGCCAGTGCATTCTGTCTTTTGAAGAAAGAATCAAATAGTTGATTTGAGCAAACATAATGTTTTTGCCGTCTCTCTGATGGGTCTTTGAATTTTTCAGTCTGATGATGGCTTCAATCAATGGTAGTGATCACTCTTCGGACAACATATAACGTTAGGTAATAACTAATGATCGCCCCTGTGCCGCTAAAACCAATGAATAATTAGACCATGCACATGAGCAGCTGTCAAAAACCATGCCTGGCATGGTTCATGAATACCGCTCCCAACTCAATAGCTTTTCAAGTAGGAAATTATAGCTGCTGCGCAGCAATGGTTGGGGTCGGGCAATTTTAGGCAAAATTGGGCAATTCTGAGCAACAAGCAGAGTGTAGGAAGATGAAAAAAGGTGGAATTCTAATGTGCATTTTACATCAGTTGAGGCTTTAACTCACAATTTCTGGCACAAGAGACTATGCTCTATCTCAGTGAGCTAATTGGCAAATGGAAATTTCACTGGTAGCTTCACAAATTGACTAAGCCAGTCACCTGTGTGCAAAACAGCAGCTGTTAGCGTGTAAAGGCAGATTTCAAACAGCTGTCAAAAATTCAGTTCAAAGACAAAAATCCGAAAATACACAAATTGCATCTAGACAGCATGGCGATGTTGGTAATTTGTTTCTTACAATGATTTATTGGCTCCATAAGTGAAAAACTGATGTTTTAAAATGCCATTTTTGCATTGACTCCAATTGTCCGCATGAGAATGAAATGCAAAATGCTGTAAAAAAAATTCAGTTTTTGAGATAAAAGTCTGATATTTTCCGAACATCATCTACGATGACTCCAAAATTTCGTCATTTTTTATGAACACTGAAAATATTTTTAGCAAGAATTTACAAATATGTTTACAATAACGTTTACAGTCAAACATTTTGATGCACTGTAGGCTCAATATTTGATAAAACAAAAATCTGTATGGATTGTTTGTGTAGGACAGTTTGGAGATGCTCTGTAGCAAGTATGGTGTGAAAAATTGTGGGAGGAGATAGGTTTAATAAGTTCTACAGTTTTTGAAAAAAAAACAGAGTGATGGACTTCACAATTTGCAATAGATTTAAAAGGACAAAAGTTTCTTCAGTTGTGGGGCTACACTTTGGTGAAAGTTGCAAATCTGCAGCACTTATGGTTGATTTGTTGTAAAATTTTCAAAATTTTGAACTTTACAGGCTTGCTGTAGTGCCACCATCAGGACTATTGGCCTATTTTTGCAGCTGAGGCAATCTGGCATGGGACTGGACCATTGTGCAAAGATTGGTGATTTTTTGTGCATGGGAAGTAGGATTTCTACAGAAGAAGAAGAAAGAAGTAAGAAGAACATATAGGATAACAATACAGTCCTGACAGCTCAGGCTGCCCAGCCCCTAATAAGTGTAGCCATTTTATTGACTGATCGGCCATCTCACATCAAAATATACTCAGCAACAAAAGTTTCTGTGACACCATTTATGTGTATGTTATAAATGACACGCAAAGATCTCAATGCAATCAATATGTTTATTTAACAGGAGAAACACTGACTTTTCAGTGCCAACGTCACTCAAAACGAAAAATGTCATTTTCATGCGTCATGAAGCACTTGTCTGACGTCTAACCAATTGTGACCTTCACACTTCAATACCTACCGGGTGTGACTTCCTCGTGCCATGATGCAAGCAACGCATCTCCGGCGCATGGACCGAATCAGATGTGCCAGAAATTGCTGTGGGATGTCATTCCAAATCTGACGTAGACGTTGTCGCAATTCCTGGAGTGTAGCTGGCGGGTTATCCAACCGCCGCAAACGTCGATCCATCTCGTCCCAAAGATGCTCGATTGGGGACATGTCTGGGGATCTGGCTGGCCATGGCAGGACATTGACATGTTGTTGCATCAAATACTGCTGTATAATCCTTGCAACGTGTGGTCTGGCGTTATCATGTTGCAGCGTTATTCCGGGACCATGTTGCATCAAAAACGATACCACCAATGGCCATAGCACTTCATCGCGATATCTTTGACCTGTCAGATTTCCATCAATAACAAGCAAATCTGTTCTGTTTCTAGCCGTGATCCCTCCCCAAATCATGACACTACCACCTCCAAAACGATCAAATTCCTGAACACAGTTGTTGGCATAACGTTCTCCACGTCGACGGTATACACGTAAACGACCATCACATCGGTTAAGCATGAATCTTGATTCATCAGTGAAGAGTACAAGATCCCTATGACGTTGGATCCACCGTCGATGTTGTTGTGCCCACTGTAGACGCAGTCGTCGGTGTTGTACTGTGAGTATTGGACGTCTTGCTGGCCGACGTGGGTCAATGCCAAAATGACGGAGACGGCGACGGATTGTCTGTGCAGACAGTCGCCTCAAACCAGGTATAGTTCTTGCAGTTATGGTTGCAGGTTGGAATCAATTTAGGAGATGGGTTGTTCGAATCCAGTTGTCCTGTCTGGGAGTGGTCACTTGTGGATGGCCGCTGCGAGGACGGTCTCTGACATGTCTTGTCTGCTGATGACGCTGCCATAAGTTCCAAATGGTGTTTTGGTGGACATTCAGGCGATGAACCTCTGCGAGGTTCCGGATTCAATCATCCCAATGGCCCTCCACCGATCATTTTCAGACAGTCTTGGCATTTAGAGGGTAGAGTTCCTGATCCGAAATGGCTGTGTTTTCGATAAGTGATGCTTCCGTCGTTCATCAGGCACAATGTGAACATTCCAAAAATTCTCCTCTTTTATTGCCATCCACAAGCATGATTTACGCACATTTTCACGTGCAAAGTCATTTTCTCGCATTTTCATGATTTCTATTTCAATGTTGTGTTTACGTGTACTGTTTCAGTCTGATATCACCATGTATGACAATTTCATAATTGCGTTATGAAAAATAATTAACAATATTGGTGTCACAGAAACTTTTGTTGCTGAGTGAGCTGTCATATGATAATTTTAATATTTACTGCATTGTACTGTCTTTTTTAGTGTTTTTTTTTTTTTTTTTTTTTTTCAGACGTGTGTGGTTTGAATGGAGGTAGAGATCCAGTTGAAAATGATTCATTGTATTTACAGTACTGAGAAAAAGAAACCATTTATTTATTTAAGTTATGATCTAGATGGGGAATCAAATGCAGAGACACAATATAATCCAATAGTATGCTTAATTGATAGTAATATAGCAGACAGTGGAACGGAAACCACAGTAGAATAGCACACTTCAGTTCAGATTTCACAGGCGAAGCAGAGCAGATGTAGCCAATGTCCAGCCAGTGCTTTTCTAGGATGACTGCCGGGTAGACTGCACACTTCACCAGAGCTGAAGTGTCACATGACACAATGGAGAAGTTATCAGGAATGCAGTCCCAATTCTGAAAATGGAAGAAGGCTCAAAAGCATGTTCCTTATAAACTGGGCAGAAGAACAAACTAGGAGCAAATTAACGGGTACATGATCCCCAATCCTAGAGCACATGAGAAAGGCCAGAGAGCTTGTTCCGATTAACTACACAGGGAAGAGTATGTTCATATAATATTACTATCAGAAGAATACAAGTAATTTCCAAAGACAATAAAACATTACAATGTCAAAAGACAATAAACTTTTACTAGGAAGAAACTAGCTGGATGCTAACAGCCGTATAGCAGGTGCGACCGTCCAGCAACTAGCGAACTTATAGAAAGGGGTACATATATGCCAACACGTGTAAGGAAATGCGGAACGCAAGTGCATAACCGACAGGAAAAACACATGGGACTCAAACCAATCACAGGAGAGAATACATCTAAAAGGCACGCAAGCTCCTGGATGAGAGGAGACAGGAAAGGGATTCATATCGAGATTGTGACAATTTGTTTATTTTATTTACAATATTTGCTCACACTTTACATGAAGTGTTGCTCATAAAGGCTTTATAGGGCATGTGTAATGCCTTCATAAACGAGACATAATGTCTTCATAAATCATACACAAGCAAATGTCATGCTTTGTAAAAGGTGAAATAGTGCATCCTCATTCAGCATGTGATACCAGATGTGATATAACTAATAATGTCACTTAGCTAGTGGCTAAACGCTACAATGGGTGACATTGTCAGCGAAGTGACGCTGTCATTGTCACATCTGGTATCACATGTTGAATAAGGATGTGTTATTTCACCCTGTACAAAGCATGACCTTTGCTTATGTATGATTTATGAAGACATTATGAGCTAGAGGATGTTTCAGAAATACCTAGGAAGTTGCTATATTATTATATCAAGAGGGTAAATGAGAATTTTTCTCAAACCTACTACACTTTTGTGCCCTTCACAGATCAGAAAATGCATGTGGCTTTCTTTAGGTAAATCAATTTTGTTAATGCACCTGCCCTCTAACTATCGTCTTACCATTTTTAAAGTCGACCTTACCCGAAATATGGCCAACTTAGCCTTTCAGCTAAGCTGATTACTATAATAACGTTTTAACTAGATCTATTCTCTTATATGTGTAATGGCTGGTTAGAGCGGAGTTTCAGATGCCGCGGCAGGCGAAGCTGCACCGAGCACAGAGCCGACGCAAAGTAAGTAACAAGTAATTGGGCGAGAAAAAAGTGGAAAGGAGCTCGCGTAAACAAAAGACTTCAGTGCCAGAAACTGAGCGAGCAACCAGAAAGAAAAGAAATCTCAATAAAAGAGAAAAAACTAACAAGGCACCTTACAAAGCTTCCCAGAGACAAAGAATATATATATACTGTATATATATATCGGCAAACCCCTGACTAAAGATATATATCGAGCCGAAGTGAGCAAAGTCAGCAAAGCTGGGTAAAGAATTCTATGTGGAAAGAAAATGATGTCGTCAAGGATAAGAGTAACAAAAAAAGTAAAAAGCACATTCTCAAACCATGACAGTATGACCATCTATCTTAACCTTCGGCTAAACAGTGTGCTCTAATTGAGATTTTTATGGCTCGCACAGCCTTTGTATATGCTATACAGAAGCTATCTGCCTCATGACTTCAGGATATTCTGAACCATCCTGATGGCAAAAAACACATTTTGAAGTCAATTCTGATAATGAGTGAGATAACTGCCAAAGAGCAAGGGAAACGGATGTCTGACAAAAGTGAGGGGTTATAGTCAAGTCGAAACATTCTCAAACCAATTGAACTGGGCGATTACAATTTTCATTGGTAAGTTTCTTATGAAAAAAAGTTTAAGAACTGGAAAAACAACCATTCAACAGCACTTTTATTTTCTCTCTAAACGCAACACTAATTCAGGGTAATTGTCTAGCTAGTTAATGCAAAGTGAGAGCTTTAAAGCAGCCCTGTCAAGGGCCCCAGATTCCCATCATTATGGTGTCAATGATAGAATAACAATTTCCTGTCTTTATAAAACAGGCAACGTATCATTGCAGCATGCCATCTTAAGTCCTGTAAAGATTTAAAGTAATTTAGAATGTTCTGAGCCCATGAAATATAAAATTTCAAGAATCACAAAACTCATATAAATCTTCTTGGATATGGATTGCTGCAAACAAATCCACAGTCAGTGCCTCAAGGGCATTTATTGAGCCAGAATACAAGTCAATAAGAACTGCGAAGAACACAAGTGATCTGTAGTGGGGGGGTTAGTGGTTAGCACTGTGACACATTTGTCGTATAAGTATCATTAAAATGATCTGCCCTTCTGTTGGTTTAAACGAGACGGGATAGCCTTTATTGCCCTTGTGCATTAATGAACCTTGGGCGTCCGACACCCTGTCACCAGTTCATGGACTATTTTCAGAGCGTACTCATGTCTGCTGACTGGGAGCACCCCGAAGCCTTGCCACTTCAGAGATGCTCTAACCCAGTCATCAGGCCGTAATAGTTTGGACCGCATCAAAGTCACTCAGGTCCAATTTCTCTCATAACCAATGTGTCGAGAATCTTCACACGCTGTCTAAGCTCTCTCTCCAAACCTCGACATGTGGCCAGGTAATAAGATAATCAATGTTATTTGCTTCATCTGTGAGTGTTTTTAATGTTTTGGCTTATTATTGTAAACATCTTTCCCATGCTTTTTACACTCCATTACATCCCTGCCCACACTGTAATCTTGCAGCTTGCACATACCCTCTGTAGACACTCAGGGCATCAATCTTTTGAGGAAATGCTAATTGTGCGGCATTTTTTTTTATGTGCGGTCCGCCCACTTGCCATTTTGTTCCCTGATTCAGTCTCTCAGACGTCCTCTGGCTTTGTCACAAACACTCAGCCATAGCAAAGAGCCCATTTTCATCTACAGAGGGAAGAAAAAAATGAAAAGAAAAGGAGGAAAAGCGAGAGAAAGACAGGTAAAGTAAAGATACAGTGACAAAATGAAACATCAGTTGCACTGCATCAGTTATTTACCACAGTGTCCTGTAAAGTTGATAACTTGCTTCTGAGCAATTAGCCTCAACATGGTATGCTAATCAGTAGGGATGCACCCGAATCTGAATCTATATTCAGTAATTCACGAATAATGGCTTTTTGCCGAAAAAACTATGCGTCCGAACATTTTGTGAAAAGTTCGACTTTATATAATATGTATAATATGTGGGTGTTTCTACAGAAACGGGCACAATTACGGTAAAGACGGTCCACCCATTTTTTTGACAATGGAACTTTCCTATTAATCTGGGGGATAGAAATATTGGGCATGATATTTGCAACTAGGGGCAACTTTTAAAGGGACACTCATTCCAATGACCTTGACATCCAAGGTCAGAGTATGACGCAAATGTCCATACCATAATCATTCAAAATTGAGCCAACAGAAAATTAAGTAGAAATTCAAACCCTTTTCACTGATGACTCACACTTGCCACCAGGAACAAGTCCTCTTTAGTATTTCAAGTTACATTAGAAAAGCTATTGGTTCGGGAAAAAAGAGGTTAACCCTTTCCCATCAACCAAAATCAGGTGTCCTTTAAAGGAGAATTCCGGTGTGAAATTTACTTGGGGTGTATTGAGACATGATAACGAGTACTAACCAGTGTGGAATACTCAACCTCCATACGCACACAACATTTCGAAATACTTGGCTTTTTAGTCGAAGCTCCCAACAGGATTACAATAGTAGTGAATCGGGCATAGCGTTACCATGCAAAGAAATTGCAATTTTTTTTCATCATTAACAAGGCTCAAAGTAGCTCCACACTTCATTGGTAGAATTCCGAGGGCCCTGAAATTTAAAAGGAGGCACTGAGCACTTCGAAAATGCACTGGTAGTTTATTAAAAAAGACTATTAATGCAAACAGTACCTTGAGGTAGTTTCCAGTCACCTCCATCTTGAAAGTCACGATAAGATTGAAGAGCACGAACGAATCGGAAGGATAGGGGAACAGATTACAATCAGTTGTGTAGGGCCGGCTCTGCTGCCACTGAATGTGGGAGCGATATAAGGTTGTCATTGAAAATAGAAAAGACTGACATTGTGCAGACAATATATGATCACCATATGTTTTCGTTGCTATGCGCTGAAAAAGTGGTGATGTCATTTTGAGGTCAAGTTGCCGTGACCATGGCAACTGGTTCACGCCGAACGAACCAAACAATAATCAGACAACTAGCACAGTGTTTATCGCCCTGGCCCTCGCCTGTGTATGTAATTAAGCTTTGATTTCAGCTATCTTAAACTCAATCTATGCTCATTATAAAAGAACAGAAAGCATTTCTCCCTATATTTTTGATCATTAAATATTAGGTATTTTGTGCCATGTGTTAAGTGTATAAGTGAATGTGTAGCTATGCTGTGAGCGTGAACCATTGTCAAGGAAGAGAGTGTTGACCCCAGCGAAAGTGACGTCGCACTTTTTCAGCGCATTATGATTACTGTTTACTGATATGAGAATCATGAAGTTATTTTCCAGATATACGAGGATATTCCATGCGAGCGAACAAATTTTATTGTTCATCGTCTTGAACTATAGGGTGACTTACAAGTACAGAACTGTGGACACAAACATCGATTGTAAAGGAATTACTTAGCAGAGAAATCAGAAGTGATTTTGATAGAAGCAATTTGCAGTTGCCCGAAGGCAATTTTTCACTTGGCTGTCGCCATATCTTGTCTGAAGAGAGAAGCGCTGCATCTTAAAAGTTCTTTTAAATGTGTGGCTGGCGAATTTTGCTTATTGATTGAGCCATTTCCCCGCTCTAGCAGATGTCAGTGATGACTGTCGCATACAATCCTGTGCCGTCACTCAGATAGAAAATGGATTTATCTGCACTCATGACAGTCACATCTGCTGGGACAGCACAGCCTGAAAAGCAGAAAGAAGAGAGGATTATCGGAAACCATCCACAGTGAAAAGAGCCAAGCGACGAGAGCCTGAGTAGGGAGGCGGGATGGGGGCAGAGAGGGATTGTGTGGGGAATGCAAATGGCAATGAGAATGTGAGGGTGTCCGACACAGGCTGTTTCTGTTATTTATCACGTCGATACCATGGTAACATTTTCATTTTTCTATTTTCAATCATTCCATTTCAACATAGCTGAAGAGGCAATCAATGTGATTTAATTTGCAAAGCAAATTAAGTGACTAATTTTCATTGACCAAAAGAGAAGTTCGCATTTTGCATGACAGAACAGATCATGATATTCAAATCTCTGATTCAAAGCAGGAGTCGTTCATAACCTTAATGTTTCCCTATGTGCCGAACAATATTGCAATGAGTGTCAACACCTGCAAAACTTCTCTGCCCTGAAAGGATCTGTCTTTTCCTAGAGACACATTGAAAATATGCAACATCACATTCATTTTTGAAGAAAATTAAGTCAGGCTATGAAACATAGTGAGTTTTAAGATGTAAAAACAACCCCAGGCAAAAATGGAATCATAAATGATTTTAAAAGATTATATGGAGTCTTATTTGGACTCCATTACCGGAAGTGATAGTTTTATCAGCATTGATATATTGAAATGATAACGCTTTTCATCGTATATTTGCGATCTTACTCAAATATGTGCAAAGATCCCTGAATGTGGCCCATGAATCCAAATTGATTTGTGGAATGGGGCCTTATAAAAACAAAAAAAATTACTACAATTCAAAATATATTCACCACAATTTTTAGACCTGCTTATACAAAAGAATCATTGAGGCCTGCTTGAAATTTAGAGATAATATAGCATCCTAAAATCTGAGGCACATTAAGTGCTATCTGCACCTATGAAAACATATTTTTCATATTCCCTAAGCTTTAAAATTTCAAATGGTTTATACTGTTCGTTTCCACGCTATATTTTCATAACTGAAAATGCGCAGATATACGCAGACTTGCTTCAACCATTGTCAAATGTCCCATTTGCTTAATTAAAAGACAGAAATCAGGCTCCTAATGGCAGTAAATACATGAATGCAAAATATCTTGTAGTCTTTAATCTCGAATGAGCAGATGCGTCCAATGCTGCTTTATAATGTCATATCAGAATTTACATTGAATGTTTTGAATGCCAACAAACTGAAAACATTCGTGTTATCAGGTTACTCTGCTCTCTTGCTGCATAAACATTATGTAGTTGATCTGTTAGCAGCTATAACGAAAGATGGGTTGTGATCAAAAACCATAACATGACAAAAGCCCACATCATGGGCCTGCATTAAACAGCGATAAAGTGATTTGTGTTCTGCTGCCCTCGTCAACATAAAAAGCGATTATACAGTTTAAAGTGGGCGCAAATTTGCAACTAAGTGATTATTATAAACCGTAGCTTGACGTTTTCAGGAGAATGATGTCAGGGAGAAATAGATAGTGATATACATGGTTTTTTAACCATCTAGGCAAAATGGAAAAGCTGATTATTAAAAAATTTAAGAATGCAACAGCCAGGATGTCTGGTTTACATAGTAGCCAATTCATGCAGGGCCAAGGGTCCTGTGGATCCTCCCCCTGTATGTGCCAGTGGGCTGCCCCATTAATTCTTGAGTGGGAAGTGGTGAGTCATTGCATGGGTGATTGCAACTGTGCCATTAATGCTGATGGATGTGTATGTATGCAACCTTTTTGATATTGCCTGTTCCAGGGAGATCTCTGCATTTTAAAGAAAGACAATGTCAAGCCATAGTCAACACAGATTACTGTACAAGTGCATGGCTGCGTAAGCAGTGAGTGTTGCTGCTAGATTTGCTTGCCTGTAGTTCAGATCTGTCTCTGATTGATAATTTATGGTACACTGTGATGCAAAATATACGGCAGTGCAGACCCCCTGCAATTCGTAGATGAAGATACACATTTGCTGGACTTGATCAACTGGTGTCTTCAGTGCCCGAATACTTAGTGTCATTAAAGACATGCTGATGTTGCACAGTGGTAAATAGTTGACAAGTGCCAACTTTATGAATTTCTGCTGCAGTCATCACATTGTATTTTCAAAAAGCAAGCAGATTCACACTGGAATAATAAATAATGTATTGTTGGACTGTTTTCAATTTAGTAGAGTGTTCTGGACTTTTAAAATCAGTCTTTTTTTTTCATTTTATTTGCATCGTCCATGATGCGCCAACTTTTTCTGCACAGGTGTCATAGTCAAGGAACATTGAGTACTTTGGGTTATGCCCTCATTTGGTATTGTCTGTACATCAAGACAACATTCTCTGATGAAATTGCTTAACTATAGACAATTATGCAAGATAAATTGCAAAAAAAAAAAAGATAAAATCTTTTTCAGCATTAAAGAGTCATATAATTTCTAAATCATGCAGGCATAACAATTAAAAAAGCAGATTGCGTGATTTTGGACTAGTGTACTGGGTGTGCCTCCATAAAAATGCAAGCGTGCATTCAAGGATGATCAGATCTTGGAGGGAGGGCGATGAATGGTGCAAAGCACAATTTTTGGCACCAAACTTGCTTTGCTCATGGATTGGCATTGGCTCACCTCACTGCACCTCTCCTCCCACATTGGCACACAAGTCACCAACATATCAATCTGGTGTACGAGGGCTAAAATCCCAATTGCATCTCAGGGAAGTGTTGCTATACCAGCAAAAAGCTGTACTTTGCACTGTGTGCTGGTTTGAATGTTGAGCAGTTATATACTGCCTGGCCAAAAAAAAAGTCACCACCTTGATTTAACTAAGCGAATAGGTTAAAGCCTTCCATTGCATAATTTCTGTTGTGATAAATAAGTTACAGATGGCTACATGTTATTTAACCCCTACTTATGGAGGGAGTAGTTTCTTATTTCTTCAACAGCCATGTCTAAATACATATTCTATGATCGTGGAAAAGATGTTACTCTGTTTCAGAAAGGTCAAATGAAGCAAAGAAAACAACTACAGAGATTGCTTAAACTACTAATCTTGGGTTAAGTACTGTCCCATGCTGTGATGGTTCTGCCCGCAGTCCCTCCCCCTCCTGCTGTCTTTGCCTCGACTTCAAGGAGCCACACCTGTTGCTCGTTTAGGTGGAGGTGAAGGGAATAGTATTTGGCAATTTGGCAGTGCAGCTGCATTGTGAGTGGAAAGCCCTGTCGTGTGTGTGTGCGCTGCTTTTCCCCTCGTGTTATTTTACTTCCTTAATTAAAAATTTGTATATTTTTTACTCAGACTGTGCGTTTGGGTCCCTTTCCAAGCTTTTGGGTCCATGGTCCCAGTGCAAAACCATGACACATGCATTATTAAAACATGAAGGGATAGTGGTGAACCATCATTTTCAAGGAAGAAATATGGTCAAAAAAAAAAAATCTTGATTGGAGATCACTTAAATGTTTGGTGAAGTCAAATTGTAAAAAATTAACAGCACGTTTATGTTTAATTGTTTAAATGTAGCTTAGAGAAAATTCAAGCAGGAAGACTATCTCCCTGCACATGCGTTGTAAGTCTCTAGCATAGATTCCAGCTTGTCCCTTTAATTACACTGGCCTGTTATTAACCAATCAGAGTCTTACACCACGTCGGTAGTCCAATCACCTGCTTGCCGTCAACCTTAAAAGTTTGCTCTATCCCTGCAGTCATTCAGCTGTTGACCAGTTTTGATGCGCTCTGCAACCCTCCTCCTCCCCAGCACCATCCTCTGAAAAATGCCCAGACCCAGTCCTGGACTTTCCGAGCCCTGTCCTTCCATGAGCACTGGCTGCTGCTGTCCTGATCCAGCTCAGCTCCATCCTCAACATGCAACTTCTGGAGCTATTGATGCCACTATTTAGATGGACTTTAAAATGGAAATCATTCAATTATTCTAGTACTTTATTTTATTATTAATTAGCTAGCCAGTGGAGGTTGGGCTTCCCCACTATAGCCGGGTTCCTCCTGAGATTTCTTCCCACTGGGGAGTTTTTTCTCACCACTGTTTGAGGATTTTTCTCCTTACTGGGAGTTTTTCGCCTCATTGCTGTAGCGGGGATTCGGCTGGGCACTGCCCCTTCATTCTTTTATTTAATGTTTTAATAGAGAGCGTCTTCGCGACAGTCTCTGTGAAAAGCACTATATCTCATGAATTGAATTCAATTGTATTCGACCAGCCACATGATAAAGTCGGCTCTCAGAATCGTTCCAGTAGTAGTTCCTAACCACCACCACCAGTCTTTAGATCCTGGGGGGTATTTTATTACCCATATGGAGCATATAATAGACAGAATCATCAACAACGACACATAATTATTTCTTGTCGGCGTCTTACCGCCAAAGATCTTGCTCTGTATTATTTAATAAACATTTATCATTTACGAATCACCACCTTGTTCTTGTCTTTCCTGATTGAATTATGTTTAAATATGAAAATTGTACCATTGCTACATGCACAGTCCAATGAAAATTCAAGAGTTCGGGATCAAGCAGTTGTATAGCCTCAGAAAAACCACTTATCAGGAGGTTTATCGTTAAAAAAAAGGCTTCAGTTTGCTAGCGAGCATCAAGATTAGACTCTGGAGCAATGGAAAAAGGTCATGTGGTCAGATGAGTCCAGATTTTCCCTGTTCCAGAGTGATGGGCACAGCGGGGTAAGAAGAGAGGCTGATTAAGTGATGCACCCATCATGCCTAGTGCCCAGTTTACCTGTCCTCGATGACACAGGTATACTCCAAGCGGACAATTTCAAGATTCTTTAGGCTCAAAATTGTGGGACAAGGATCATGAAACATCGTTTTCACACATGGATTGGCCACCTTCGACCTCCGGACCTTAACTCCATTGAGAATCTTTGGGATGTGCTGAAGAGTACTTTACACTGCGGTCCGACTCTCCCATCATCAATACAAGATCTTGGTGAACAATTATTGCAACTCTGGGTGGAAAGAAATGTCATGACAGTGCATAAGCTAATTATGACAATGCCATGGCAAATGCATGGCGTACACAAAGCTAAAGGCAGTCCAATTAATTTTCATAGAAACACTTTTCCCCCAGAAACAAAAGCCCAATGACATAACCTGAATTGTAATTTATTGTCTGTCTTCCCCTGTTGCCGGAAATGAGAGAGACACAAATGAATAATGGGGCGAGCATGTTGAGGATTAATAATTAACCATCAAATCCAAACAAAGACATTATTGTTGAATAAAAACTAGACTGTTATTTGAGTTATTTGCACATAGAATTTGAAAATAGGGTATTCATCTCGTACAAAATTTCAATAATCTGGCTACCAATGGCTCCAAATACTGCAGAGTTGAAATGAGATGTAAGGGCAAAATGCACTATTTGAGCTGCAGATTCTTTGCATGCATATTTATGTGTTCATTTATCGATCTTTGGTTTTGACTTCCAGGATATGCCCTCTAATATGAACGTGCATCATTCAAATCGGCTGAAGAATTGTCGATTGTACAGGTGCGCTGCATTCTCTGTCAATAATCGTTCAGTTGGATTTCATATCGCAGAAGAATAAACATGTTTTGGCTCGTCGTAAAAATCTTTAGTGCTGAAATACACTGAATACGGACAAACCAGGATGCCAGCGATGACATATGAAGTGACAAATTTGCTTTTGTTCTTGCCCCACCACATGGTGGTCATGAATCACTTCCAAAAGAAGGTTTCTGGACAGATCCTACACTCACGGTCAAAAACCATTCACATTAGTGGACGAAAACAGTACATAACAGCCGGGATCAATGACTCTGCTCATAATTCAACTGGTAAATCTGTTTCTCACTTCACTTGAGCCATATTGCTTTTTTACAGGTCATTGCTCCCCACCACCAGGGAAAAATGGGTTTTCTATCTGTTTCACTTGGCATTTCTCCCTGAATATCCTTGAAAAAGAGAAAAAAGTTCTCAGTGGAACTTGCCTGGTTTGAATAAAGCCTTAGAAGTTTGAGGTTTTTAAGTGAGAAATGGGAGCAATGCTACAAACGAGCATGACTAGCATCTTATATCCTGTTGCTTTATTTGGATATAGCAGCCTCTAGTGGCAGCAAGTCTGGATTAACTGCATCTGAGATGTTGTTATTCTCTCCTACTTCGTTAATGTATTCAAGAATAAATGCTTCAATGTAAAACAATCCAACCAAAACATTTCCCACGCATTTATGGTGAACAATATGTATTATTTGTCAGAAGAAAAAAAAAATAATAAATAAAGGTGCTGGCTCATTGTGCATTCCACAGACATATAAAGTCAAAGGGCTATAACTGCAAAATTGTTTATTCCATGGATGAATTTACTTATATACTTCTATTACCTACTTTACTTGCATACTACATACTGTGCAACTGTCAGTGGAGTCACCCATATGATTAGTATGTAAAACTAGTTTAGGAGTAGCGCCCTCCGTGCTCTAGCATCCAAAACTGTTTACTTGAGAGTGGTAAGGGATTTCAATGCAAAAAGCAAAATGGTTTTTCTGGTAAGAAAGAGGCTACTTATCAGGCTGCTTATTGACCATATATTGGCATGATTTAATCAAATATCATGTAATGTGCCAATTTTGCTTTTTAGAATTATGTTTTATGACAAAAACCCAATGAAAAAAATGAAATATCTGTCGCCAAATATTTTGAGACATTCTGTGGAGTCCCATCAGTCAAATAGAGTCAAATAGACCCTTCCTAATTCTTGGAGAGATTAAGTTGCGGAACAATCCAAATTTTGCTTTCGGAAATACTACTTTTGCAAACAGAAAAAAATATGCATATGAATGGAAAGAAAATAATATTTCTTTGTCATGTATCCTTCAATTTCATAAAGCAACAAAAAGGTTATTGGTCAACACAACCATAAAGTAATCCAGCAGTGGTTCATCATAATGTCAAAAGACCAATACTAAGCAAATAAATACTTCTCCAAAACCGCTTAAAGGTCGCAACTTAAAACCAAGGAGAAATCCACGCCTCAGCTGACAAACTGTAGCCAAACACAAGTGCCTCTCAAAAGAGAGGACAGATAATCAAATATCAAAGGACAGAGTCCTGGAGCACACAGTTACAACTGGCGATTTATTGTGGTGCAGGTGACTGACGTTTCGACACTGCTTCAGAGTCAAACAGAGAGTGAAGACTTAAATAGACGATAAAATATCCCTCCATTGAGGGGTGACAATATCTCATTGGACGAAGGGAATACGTTCAAATGATATAGCCAATGACCCTAACACACACACACACACGAATGAATGTACAGGTAAGAAAGCCCCTCCCATGACCAAAAAACAGCATCTCATTGGTGGGAGAAAAGTGTGCCGTGAATTAAAAGTAATACAATCACACATACGGATACATAAAACAGTCGAAAAAAATCTCAGGGAACAGGATACATTCATTTCCTCATGTAAACCAAAAGGCTCTATAGTTTTAAGAGTAGAAATCCAAAAGGCTTCTCTTCGGAGGATTTTGCTGACCATATCTCCGCCTCTTGGTGGCGGAGTGATTTCCTCTATCCATTTAAGAGAATCCATGATCCATGTTCATAATGACATGCTATGGCATAGTCAAAGTTTTTTGTGCAGATTGCAGTGTTATGTTCAACTATTCTGACTTTGAGAGGACGCTTGGTTTGCTCTACATACGCTAAACCGCACAGGCATTTTAACATGTACAAACGCCAATTTCAAAAAAGTTGGGACATTGTGTAAAATGTGAATAAAAACAAAATACAATGATTTGAAAATCTCATAAACCCACATTTTATTCACAATACAACATAGACAACGTATCTGACGTTGAAAGTGAGACATCTTACCATTTCTTGAAAAATATTGACTCATTTTGAATTTGATGGCAGCAACGCATCTCAAAAAAGTTGGGACAGGGACAACAAAAGGTTGGAAAAATAAGAGGTACAAATAAAAAAACAGCTTGAGGGGTATATCCCACCAGCTATAGTACATAATATCATCAAAAGATTCAGAGATTCTGGAGAAATCTCTGCGTGCAAGGGTCAAGGCCGAAGGTCAATATTGGATGCTCGTGATCTTTGGGCCCTCAGGTGGCCTTTCATTAAAAAAAATTCTGCACTGGAATTCACTGCATGGGCTCAGGAACACTTCCAGAAATCATTGTCTGTGAACACAGTTTGCTGTGCAATCCACAAATGCAAGTTCAAGCTATGTCATGCAAAGAAGAAGCCATGTGAACACGATTCAGAAATGCGACCGTCTTCTCTGGACCAAACCTCATTTAAAATGGACTGAGGCGAAATTGAAAACTGTTCTGTGGTCAGATGAATCAAAATATGAAATTCTTTTTGGAAACCACTCACGCCGTGTCGTGCGGACTAAAGAGGAGATGGGCCATCCAGCTCGTTATCAGTGCTCAGTGTCGTAGTTTGGTCTTGCCGGATGCAACCTGCAATCCGGTGGGCACTGAGACCATGTACCCAAAAGGAGAGAAAGGGACTCACTAGCTCAGGCTGATATAAAAATAGCAAAGATTCAATAAACATACTTTAAAACAAAAACCAACAGGGGAGCAGCAGCACCACACGGCAGGGATAAAACCAGAATGCAGCTGCAATGCCAATCGGCAATGCAGCTTCTTAAATACTTAAACTTCACCTCCACTTCAACGAGCAACAGGTGTGGCTCATTAAAGTGGAGTTAAAGACAGCCGAAGGGGGAGAGACTGCAATGAAACCATTACACTCAGTTAAAAAGCTTGCACCTCTGGTGGTATGGGGTTGCATTAGTGCCTATGGCAGAAGCAGCTTACACATCTGGAAAGGTACTATCAATACTAAAAAGTATTTAGAGGTTTACAACAACATCTCTTTCAGGAAAGGTTTTGCATATTTCAGCAAGACAATGTTAATCCACATACTGCATCCATCACAACAACATGGTTTTGCTGTCGAGTCCGAGTGATGAAATGTCTGCCTGCATTCCAGACCTTTCACCAATCGAAAACATTTGCCGGATCATAAAAGGAAAAATCTGGCTAAGAAGACACTAGAGTCTAGAGCAGCTAAAATCCTACATCAGACTAGAGTGGGACAACATCCCTCTTTCGAAACCCTAGCTATTGGTCTCCTCACTTCCCAGACATTTACAGACTGTTGTTAAAAGACGAGGGGATGCTACACAATGGTAAACATGGCCCTGTCCCAACTTTTTTGAGATTTATTGCTGTCATCAAATTTTAAATGAGCTAATATTTTTCATGAAATGGTACAATGTCTCACTTTCAATATCACATATGTTGTCTATGTTCTACTGTGAATAAAATGTGGGTTTATGAGATTTGCAAATCATTGCATTCTTTTTTTATTCCCGTTTCACACAACATCGCAACCTCATTGGAATTGGGGTTTGTAAATAACATGGGTGCTCTTGCAGTTGATAATTGAATTGATTTCAAACTTCTTTGCCCGTGTGTGGGTGAGTCAATTCTTTAATGTAGGAGGATTTTGACCAGTGGGTGCAATGCTAACGGCGGTAAACCTTATAGGTTGAGTAGGATTGAGTAGGAGGCCAGGAAGAGATTGGCGGTGTATGAATGTCAGAATGGACCAGCTGATCTCTAAGATTATGAGCACGTCTAAAAAGGAGATTGAAAAGAAAGGTACCTAAGAGATGCGTCGCTTCTGAGAATATTCCAGCGTTTGAGGACAGCATGTTTAATTCTGCCTGCCATAGTGGTGTGTTCTGTGGGAAAACAGAGTCAAGGGGAATCTTGATCCCTGGATCTTTTTGACAGAAGGGCGTGCCTTCTCAAGGGCATTGCTTTCTGATAGGCAAAACGAATATACTCATTAAAGTGGCCCCTGGCGCGTATAAGTGTGTGCTGCAAGACTCTTTCCTTTGATATAAGGTTGCAACTTTAATCGCATACAGAATGGATGAATGTGAAGAGTTTGCATTATGACCACTAGGTGGCACTCCAAGCCTAATGTTTGCTACATTGATTCATTTCGATCCTCAGTGTCACCTACCCTCAGCAGTGGCCAACCTGTGGCAATGATCACCTAAAATCCATCATCTCATCTGTACCTCCAACTAAGCAAACCAGCCATTAAAGTACAGGGGTGTGTACTGAAGAGTGTTCTGCTGTACTATCTTACATACCTTACTCTCTGTGGAATTCGGGAGTGCTAAGAAATAAATGAAGTGCAGTGCTGTTGTAATATTATTGCACTGTCAATATTATTTATTTTCATTCTCTCTGAATATCAGTGGCATTTGAAGATGCCCTCATAACATTGGCATGCACATTCAATTTTTTTCATTCCGTGAAACTTTTGCTCTCTCCCCAGTGTATAAACACACTGACTCAGATACAAAATCTAGTAGTAAATATGCTTTGGAGAGCTTCTCGCAGCCTTATGGCATTTAATGAATTCTGTTGTCCTCATGTCCATTGTGCAGGAATCCTCACCCCATTCAAATATTTACCTTATATGAACAGAGTTCTCATAATTCAACATTTTACTGCCTCTGCAAGTATCAGCAACAGGAGCAAGAGAAAATCAGACAGTAATGTGTGGCCTGAATGAAAGAGTTTATGAATCAGTGCTTTCAGTGTTTATCCTCTTTGTATTAAATGCAAATATTAAATGAAATTATAGCCTTTATATTTTAACACAATTTTTTTTAAATAAAATAATTATTATTATGATAAAAGAAATATTTTCTCAAAAACACATGAGCCACAATTATTGGATGATCTTCTCTTCATACTTTGGACTGCCTCTTTTGTATATTTGCCAAGATATCAGAGTTCTTGGCGCACTTTCAGAGCGCAGAGTGTGTGCACTGGCATGCAGCAAAGGTGAGAAGAGCCAAGTGAGCAGAAGTATTTCAGTTTATTAATATCTGAAGCAGGGCTTTAGACACGCAAACGAGATACAACAACGGGGAGTCACAATGACATGATACAAAAGGTAAAACTAGACTAACAAAAAAGTCTTGAGTTTTGCAATAGTTATTAGAGTGCAATGTCTACACATGAAAGGGCTTACCATGGTACCATGCTTACCATGGTTACCATGTAACAGAGGAGTGTATATGGGCTTGAATTGTCAAATTAGAAACAGAGCCAAGTAATTAAGATGATGGTGCAGGAGCAGGCCAGTAATTAGCATTCCACTGATGCAGACCATTGTGGACAAGGCATGACAGTTCTCCATTTGTGTGAACTGAGGTCGGAGAAGACCAAAGGTCATGCCAAAGGTTTTTGTATCAATTTTAGATCAGTTATGGCCATGGCAAAACCTTGATTCTGTAGTCGGTGAACCATTATTGCATACATTTCAATGCATGCACGGATCATTGTCTTATTAGAAGATCCAACCACTGCCCAGTTTAAGTTTTTTGGCGGAGGCTGTCAGATTTTCATGTAGTATCTGCTGGTATTTGATGGAAACAGTGATGCCCTGAATTCTAATAAATTGTTCAAGGTTCAAGGAAAAACAGCTCTCAGTATCAAAGACTTACCACCATACTTTATAGAGGGGATGCGGTTCTTTTTGGAGTCGTCTTTCTGTTGTCACGCCTAACCCACCTCTGGGGTTGATAGCCAAAGGTCTCCATATAGGTTTCATCTGACCATGGGACCTGGTCTTATTGGAGGTGACAGTACCCATACCGTTTGGTCAGCTGAAGGTACATAGAGGCGCATTTTTTTCCTGGTAACCCAGCCAAATATCTTGTGATGATACAAGTCCTGCAGATCATAGTTTTGGAGACTATTTCACTCCATGACATAATTAATGTACGCAATTCTCTAACTGTCATCCTTGCACCGTCATTTACCGCCTGAACCATCGTCCTCTTAGTGTGCACTCAAAATAGGTGCACATGTTCTACCAAGAAGATTTTCTATCATTACCATATATATTTCCCCAACAATAATAACTTATTTGCTAGTTTCCTATGGCCCTTTTCCCATCTGACAGACAGCTCTGAAGTTGCAGAGCTGTCTGTCACATACCACTGCAGTGTTCTAATGCCTTCTGAGGGAAGCTGGCCGGTGTGTCACCTCATTTGTGCCAAGTCAAAGGTAACCATTTAAACTTTGCTAATTCCACCAATCAGATTAAGGGAAAAAAAAAAGATTAGAATTTTTTGCTAATCATTATTCCAAATGATTAGCAATTGTTTAGCACATCTGAAAAATGATTGGCAAAAATGAGAAAACGGTCTGTCAGATTTTGAATGACAAAAGGGCTTTTTCATTCTTTCCAAATGACAAATTACAGTTACAAAAGAAATACAATTCCACTCTGAAAGCAAAACAAATGATTTCCAAAAGGCAAAAATTTTACCCTGAACAATCATATTTTAATACAGCACACTTCCGTTTCACAATTACATTTCTGTAAACTACTAGTAACCGGCAGAACAGCTGTCTTATCTATACCTTACTGTAGCATAATGTTGTTTAACGCCTGATCAGGGATGTGAAAGGATCCATTCCCATTAAAATCCTGTCACTCAAGGCACTCTCCAACTCAGTCACATTTTGACATCTGGGACAGGGGTGACCTGTTCAAGCCTGACGGGCTGCATCTGAACCGGAGGGGTACCTTTGTACTGGGCCAGCGTATGTTGAGGGTAGCACAGGATTATTTAAACTAGGGACTTGAGGGGCAGGGACGTTAGTGAGTGTTACATATAGGGAAATGCAGACTGCCCTGATGGAAGCTGACAGCGTTATATGCACTATTGATGATATACTTTTAAAGCAACAAAGCGTAGTGAGGGTGGCCGCATGGGAAATCAAGGGTAAAGAGCATTAGTAATAACCTGAAATGTTTATATTTAAATGCAAGAAGCATAAAAAAAATACATTTTTAGAGCTTGAGGCCGTTATGATTAGTGAGGGCTATAAAATAGTTGGGATTACAGAGACATTGTGGTAATGGGTGCTGGAAGTTGGAAGCCAAGAGCAGCGGCCAGAAATAAAAGGCAAAACCCTCAGCGTGCTGAGAGACTAAAAACTGATTGAAATAACGAGACTCGCGCTACCAACGGACCTGACGCCGTCCGTGGTAGAAAAACAGGCGAGCTCGAGGAAACCAAAAGAAAAGGGAAATAAACCAAAGATTCCCTTGCTCACTAACACTAATCCTGTTATGCAGCTAAGTCCCTGACAATACTCTTTCAAGAGACCTTACCGGCTAAAGCGCCATAGAAACACTGACACTCTAGCAATGAGAGCGAGGCAGAATAGGAGCTTAAATAGAGTCCGGGTAACGCCCCCAATTAATGCCAGCTGGCCCAGGAATCCGATAGGGCGCAAAACGATTTTGTCCCAGACGAGAGCAACAAAGCTCTCAATACCTCCAAACCATGACACATGGCTTAATGAAGGGGATGGAGATGAATATAATATAATATAGAAGGTTATAAGCTCTTTAGGAAGGATAGATGTAATAGGCGAGGAGGGGGTGTAGCAATCTATGTAAACGAAAACATAAATATACAGGAAATTCCCGAAATTGAACATTCCTTGCCCTGTGAAGATGTCTGGGTCAGACTCATTGGCAAACACGAGACAGGTTTAAACATAGGAGTATGCTATCGACCACCAGCTTTGGACAGTACAGTCAATGAAATGCTTTTCAAGAGGATTACGCAAGCTTGTAGAGGAGGTGGGAATATTATTATGGGTGACTTAAATTATCCTGGTATCAATTGGGAAATGGTGAAAGGACAGGGTAGGGGGGAGGAAGAATTTCTAGATGTTATAAATGATAATGAGAGAGAAGGCAATTTTAGACTTAGTGCTCTGTAATGACCCAGATAGAATTAGCAATGTTGAGGTACTGGAGCCACTTGGGACAAGTGATCACCCTGCTGTTAATTTTGATGTTTCATGGGAAGTTAAAATGGTGTATTCAAAAACAAAAATTTTCAATTTTAGGCGAGCAAACTTTGACAGGATGCGTTCATATCTAAGTGAAATGAAATGGGAGTCACTCCTGGACTGTGAGTCCGTAAATGAGATGTGGGAAAGATTTAAGGGGGTTTTACTTGAATCACAGTGCGAATTCATTCCAAAGGTGTCCAAAAGTAAGCTGAAAAAGCAGAATCTTCAGTGGATGACCAAAAGTATTCGTAAGATGTTGAGGGAATAGAGGAATCTTTATAAGATGTACATCAAGGATAACAATGAGAACACTAAGGCTGAATACTGTAAAATGCGGGCTGTGGTCAAAAAAGAGCTGGGGAAGGCTAGAAGACTATGAAAGACAAATTGCAGAGGGGGAAAAAACTAACCCTAAGCGCTTCTTCAGTACTGTAGCAGAAAAAGGAAAGTCAAAGAGCAGGTTAAGTGCATAAAGAATAAAAATGGATCACTGCTATATGATAAAAAAAGGATGTTGCGGATGCCTTTGTTGAGAATTTTACCTCAGAGGGGATCTTTATTCGGCCAGAGGGCATGTGAAATGCTCAAGATTATTTTGCGGATATTGAGGTTGGGGATAACGAAGTATTAGACAAGTTACATAAACTAAAGGCAGATAAGGCGGTGGGTCCTGATGGCTTATATCCTAGAGTGCTCAGGGAAGTTGGTGAGATCATCTTTCAGCCGAAATCATGAAAACTTCTCCTATTGCTATCTGGCTCTGTTATTCGAAAGTTCGCAGGCCAGTGAGTCAGAAACCATGAAATCTCATTAAGAGTTTTTGAATCCCAATTTTTTTGTGAAGGGACTGTTACGATGATTAGCATTTCTTCAAAACTGCTGAAATTTGATTTGCATTTTGTGATGCAAATCCGCCTAATCTGATCACTGCATTGTTACGTTGAACTTGAAAAAGTAAAACACAGATACTTAAATTGGATATGTACTTAAATTTTAAGATTGACGGGCATTCCAATGACAGTTTCACATGTTTTTGGAAAAAAATCTACATTCGTTTTTCAATTATTGCCTCCGCAAAGGAGGTTATGTTTTTGGTGGCGTTTGTTTGTTGGTTTGTTTGTGTACAACATAACTCAAAAAGTTATGGACAGATTTTGATGAAATTTTCAGAGAAGGTGGGTATTAAGTCAAGGAACATGTGATTAAATTTTGGCATATCTAGGCCAAAGAACTGCTGAGATATACGCCAAAGTTCAAGATTTCAAGTCTTTCCAATGGGCCGGAGTTCCAATCGCCATGCTTCTGGGTTTTGCTGTCCCCTGGCGGAGGTCTGCGCTCTCTGAGTGCTTTTCTAGTTTTCTTTAAATTCAGGGTAGGTCTTCTGTTAATTTTTGAATAACACTGGGAGGCTAAATGACCAAATTTTTATCAAATATTCAACAAGAGCTCCAACATTAATGTTTGTCTTTGATGTTTTTCATCTTAAAGTGATAATTTAGATCTTTTGTCATGAAGTTGTATAAAATACTCTTTAGCAGTGAAGTGCATGACAGGTGCACTCATGAGCGTAGTTCTGGCCTCCTGAAGTTTTGAAGTAAGTAGTTCCAACTAGTTTGCTGGGGTCATTAAAATAAAAAGTTTTGCTTCAAAAAACAACGTGTGTTTTAAAGAGCAATATATCTCTGTCAGAAAACCATGGTCAGTGAATAACTCGCACTTTACCATCAATTGGCACTATTTTTGTCTCCCTTGTTATGATTGTGCGCAAGCTATCACCTGTTTTGAAGGTAAAATGCTTGGATGTTGACTGCTGTGATCTGAGAGAGCTACACATAGAGAGACAAGTTTATTGTCAGACAAGAAAATGCAGAGAAAAATGGTGCGGACTTGTCATTTTCCCGTCCGTAATAACAAAAACCTGTCTGATTCGCCTTATGTATTTCACCGGAAATTAAAATGTTCACAAATATTTTGTACATACTTACAATATGTACACCAGGGTTCAATATTATTTAGACTCTCCTATATTTTCCCATATTAACTAGCATTTTTTGGTTCAGAACTTGATTCTGCAAATGCAGGAAATTAAATAATAATCATATTTGAACTGAAAGAGAAAGGCGAGGAATGTGATATGTGGTGTTTTGTACGATCACTTGCTGTCTGTTTATGTGCTATGTGTTAAGTTTGGTGGATCAAGAGTTTCGTCATGCGCTTAATATTATGACACAAACATAAGTACTCAGTATAGGATTTCATTTCAAATTTACCACAAACATTTCAATTTCATGGACAGGAGGTGTAATGATGCATGCAATTTCTCTCAAAATAGTGCTCTAGTTAACATGATTTTGCAGTCTCCATCTGAAATCTCTCTGCTCTAAAATGGTTTGTAAGCATGGGAAAAGATAGGGGTATCCCAATAATATTGATTCCCAGGGTACATACTTTATATATCTTGCTTATGTTTTATTGTTTTATGTTCCATAATCCAATCAAATCCTGTTTATTTGATTCATGCTTTGTGTATTTGTGAATGCAGCTGCAACACTCCAGTGACTTTATGCATTTCATGCCTTCAGGATTTTTTTCTTTCTTGCGCCATAGTTTTAGCTTTGAAAATATTTGGAGCAAAAGGAATGATTTAATCTCAAATCCAAGTCATCTGTCAGTCATTGACCCTTGTAATGCAGACAGAAAATATTTCTGGAGCACTCGTACCTTCCATAACCCCGGCTGTGCCCCCCAGATATACTAATAACTTTACGTATTTGTCACACTATCTTGTCAGGGGCTCTGATGACATCTTCAGACATAAGAGGCACCCTTACCCGACATCAGTTCTGTGGGGTAAACAGTTACTCTGCTGCCTTTTGTTCACATGATCTGAGGTCACTTTAGCCCTATCTCAGCCCATCTCATCCCGCCCTCTGACCTCTGTGCATCCGGCATGGTGGGAGGGGGTGAGAGGAGGCAATTTATTCCGGAGATTTCGTTTCGGGGTTAGTAAAGCGATGCTTCGATGTAGGTCACATCGTAACCCCCTAACCCCCTCATGACCCACTGTCTGCCATACCTGTTTTACCAGCGCAACCTCGTGCTTAAGGCTCTCGACCCTGTGGCTGTCCTGCCTGCTCTAGTGTGCACCATCCATGTGTATGACCCCTTTTATGGTTTGCTTTAACCCATCCCTTGTGCATATGAGCGCTGCTGCTTCAGTGACGATGGCTGTTTGTTCTGATTTTGGTGAGTCACAAGACAATGAAACAAAACACAGGATACTATTGTTTTCAGTGCCTCTCACATGGGTGTAATGGCCAGTTTGATTTCTTCCATTCCAAGTCAATTAAGAAATTTGAAAAAGATTATATTTCATTTTTTTCAACATCAAAATGAAATGAAATCAACTACAACTAAAACACCTGGACAAAAGAGTCTTCAAAGAAATCAATGCAAATAATTCTGAGACTGCATTAACCATAGATTAGTTTTTGGGTTTTGGTTTTTAGATGCTGGATTTTTTATTTTTTTGGGAGGAACTGGTTTTGTTTATAAACATGGAAGGCTTCAATAACATTCGCTAGCTCAGTTTCTCTGTGTGCCACTCATTCATGTTTTGTCACTGTAAAGTAAATGCATTGTATTGATTTTGTCACAAAAAAAAGACACTTGCGAAAGTTAAGTTTTCCAAAAGTTTATTTTGTTTAAAAAAATGGGTAAATTTTATTATGAATCATGAGGAATAGCAGCAATCCTTGCATCCTGATGTATTTATTCGTAACTTTTGTGGGTAATCTGATCTGGGGTGGCTATTCCCCCAACCGCTGATGGTACAGGAACGCTCTTATTCTTCTCACTGCTGGTTGAACAAGGGAAGGTTGCTTTTGTTCTCCCAGCCCTTGGTGGAACAGGGAGGAAGGTTGCTCTTGTTCCCCCAACTGTCTTCGCGATGCCGCGCTCCAGAGTAGACCATTAAAGAGGTGCAAAAAAGTTTCACCAAAAAGGATGTCACTCGCAAAATATTCCAGGCATTTCATTGGCTAAGAATGGTTGGGTGAAACTTACACTTACAGTAATCTCACAACAGTTGTGGGAAAAGCCTTTGCCAATTTTGTAATGCATTGTAATTGAACGTGCAGAATTTTTGTCAATTACTTCTCCAAGGAAAATTATATTTCCATTTATACTTTATTAAATTACCAATGGTAGCTTCTTATCTTTTGGTCGCAAAGATAAATGTAAAATGACTTTATTTACAGAGAAAATGCTTGGAAACTTAGAGCCTAATTTCCCTGCCTGCACTCTGACGATATGTGTAAAGACTAATCATAACCTCTAACGCCATTATTCTCAAGTCACACACGCTGACCACATCACCAAAGAGCCAGGCTCATTGGCAAGGTAGCCAGGGCGCGTACTTATCAGGAGGCATTTCTAGTGACAGGACCCTTCAACTGTCTCATCTCTTCCCCTCTTTCAGGAGCGTGTCTTCCTGCTCCATGCTTTACACATGCTGCCATCCATTGGGATTCCTTGAATCCTGCCAATTATGCCAGAATGTGGCAGGCCGAAAGGAAAAGCCCGGACGGGGAATTGAAGCCCAGACTCCTGAGCGAGAGTCAAACACGCTGACCACATCGCGAAAGAGCAAGGCTTATTGGCAAGGTAGCCAGGACGTGTATTTATTAGGAGGCATTTCTAGTGACAGGGCCCATCAACTGTCACATATCTTCACAAGAAGGCCACAACTGATAGTGCTGAGTGATTTCAGAATTCATCAAATGTTAATCAAGAAAACAGACTGACAACAGGTCAAGGCAAATTATTACTTTATAGGAATGCATTGTGGCTTCTGCATTTTTGACTCGGCTGCCGCTGGAGTTGGAACCAGTAAGATTCTACATACTTCCCCCGGCTTATTTAAAACTTTCCCCTTACCCCGAACGCAAACTAAATTAGGACACACACATAGAAGAAACTACATCACATTTTCATTTTATATTTATTGATTAATGAATCAATGAATTCATCAATCATTTTTAAATTAATAAAAATATTTTCATGGGTGGGTGGGCCAGTGCGCAATATCGGTTGGCTAGTGGTGCCTGGGACCAATACTGGCTACGCAGCTGCTTCTATCTTCTGGCTTTAGAATTTTGCTAATTTGCAAATCCAGGTTAAATGAAACAAGAGACCCCAGGAGGACTTATAGTTTCTGGACCCATATTTTCTTCAAAACAGCAAAATTCCCAATTGGAATCTTACTATCAGCTGAGTTCAGCTATACAGCATATGCAGTTACTGCCTGCCTTGTGAAATCCAGTTTTTTTATGCAATTGAACAAACAATTATTCCATCATATGCACCTTCACTGAACAGGTATTTCTGTTGACTGCAAAGGGTTTAATTCTATTCGAAGATCCATTTCATTGGTGTCCAGGTCATCAGTGAGACAAACTAAAGAGTGATACAAGTGTTTATAAACTGCCCTGTTTCTACAGCCTTTGGATGAATGGCAGTTGGGAGATAATGGCAATAATAGTGTCATGCACATAGCTTATTACGTTGTTGTATATTATTTACATGTAAAAGTGTCTCAGATGTCTAGAGGTCAGGTAGAGCTTTACAGTGTAGCTCTCATAAGTCATTGCATTTTTGTTTCATGTTTTGTTTCACTCAGTGTAGCTCGAGACGGAGGCTTGAGCTCGGTCATATGAAAAAGGGTGACTCAGAGACTGAACTGTATGCACCACCAGTCAAGGCAGGTATCAGTATGCAGGGGAGCGGAGAGACAGATTTTTGGGGTAATTGTTCTCTTGCCGAATCTTCTGCGCGCATTCATGCATTATTTTTAAACAAAACAAATGCGCCAGAGAAATGTCTTCAAAATAAATAATAACACAGCTAAAACGCTTTATTTATGTTCACAAAATAAAGATAGGCTCCTAATGGTTGTTCGCATGGAAGAAGAACCACACCGATTGATGGAGAGTTAGGAGATTGTGATGTTAACGTACATCACACTTCCCAGGGAAAATCAACTGATAGATGCTGTGTTTATACTGAGTCTAAAAAGAAACTTCACACTCATAAATTTGTAAATATTTTCTGCAAACTTTTAATAAGAGTTTTTATTATCACTAGGGGTAAACGCGTTGTCAAAGACATCATGACACACATCAACTCCGACGTGCACAGGTACGTAGCACGTGCGAGCGTACTTTAAGCTAAAACCATGTTTTCTCGTATTCCTAGCCATGTGACCATATGAGAGATGTGCAACTGAGCTCACGTTAGCACGTTAGAGTGACATCTCGGAAAAACAAGTTTTTACAGTTAATTATTCGTTGATTTTCGATGCCATGGCTGTCAAACATTCAGCATGAACGTGCCATTGGCATGATGAATGCGAAAACGTCCCTCACTGACGTTGCAAGGGTTATGGGATGCAGTCGACGGTCTATCCATGATCTTCGGACACGTCTCCGACAATCTGGCACCACAGCTGACCGACCTCTTTCTGGTAGCCCACGTGTGACGTCAAAAGCAGAAGACCGACAAATTGTCTTACGTCATTTGCATAATCGATTTGTCACTGCAACGTCCGCTAGGAATGAACTGTTTAGAGGTCGTGTGAGTGCCCAAACCATATGTAATCGCCTGCGCACTGCTCTCATTCAATTTGTAACTTACCATTTTTACTCTTGGACGTAGCATTTTCGTAGCATTTCCGGCAGAACTGGTTACATTATGGACATTATTTTTATGATACACCATCTTTAATGAGTACAGAATTAAATAAAATAATTATTTTAAACCTTATTTCTTGTATGTACAACTTATCAACCTCCAAATGAGTGTGAAGTTTTTATTTTGGCTGAGTATATGTTACTGAGGGGGCCTTATTGGCATACCTGCATTATTGGGGGGTCCCCCGTATATATTATATCCATGGTTCAATCCGTATATGCAACCTCAATATGTTAACTTAACATATTAGCTGTCGGCTCGCTGAACCACTGCTTTCCATTATGATAATGTCACTGATCTATTGGTTGGATGGGCTCCACATTTCCCCCAGCTTGTACATTGTATATTCCTGCTTCTAAGTTGGGAGGCGGTGAGACTGAATGCTGATGGGTCTTTTTTGACGCGGATGACAACAGCAGAACTGCCCGAGGGAGGGAGTATTGGTTGGTAAATTGACCCAGCCTGACAACTGACCATGAGTTCACAAGGTCAGCCATAGTTCAAGCCAAATTGTCGCTCTTCACAAGGTCAGCCATAGTTCAAGCCCAAATAAAACACAAACAGTGCCTGCTGTGGGACATCATCCCCTTGCCTTACCGCCTCCAGCATTCTGAGAGGTCAGTAGTACTGGGCACTGTTTTCTTCAAGCTCATTCAAAAGCATTTTGTGGCACAAATTCATTCAATAAATGTTTGTCCTGAAAAAAGAATGCTTTGCCATTTTCATACTGACATGCAAAAACTCAAGACAATTTAGACTGATGATAATGAATGAGCTTGGTAAAAATAAAGTGATCAATCAGTGTTCTATGCTAACGGTTGCTTGCCATGTATTTAGTGGACGGTGCTGTATAAGTCCATTGTGATTATTCTTTATTTTTACTGTGGCACCGAGAAGCTTCCATTGTGGTTGAATTGTTGCAAATTCCGGTCACTCACTCATTCGCTCAGCCATGGCTGTTTGGTGGGGACACTTGGTGAGACCTGTTCACATTACGCACCATTTTCTGAACCATTTTTTTTTTGTTTGTTTGTTTGTTTTCTGCTTTCATAAACTGCATGTACAATATAACTGACTAAAAATAGTCCTGTCTAAAGATAATATGGGACCACCTTGAAAAAGAATTATAAATGCTAAATCTTACTTCAGCGTTCTGGAAAAAAACAAAACACAAAAAGACTTTAATTTATCAAATTAAAAAAGTGGTTGTTTGAATAAATATTGGTGTGTAATTATAGCATATTATTATGTGATTTCATGCATCGTTCATCAGGGATTTGATAAAGTCAATTCAGATGTGAAAATATATAATCAGGAAATTTTAGTTGCATATTTTAAAAAACAACAATCACTGTTGAAAGTTGGCAGTCTTTAGGCACCCACATATTGCAACGTCTCTCCTGGCTGGAAAACACAACAGCAGCTGTTAAAAAAAGCCCAGAAATGTCTGCACTTTCTCAGGTGTGGCCATGCAAAAGCACACTAAGGAAGGGGAGAGAAATGATACAATAATTAATCGAGGGACATAGCACTGAAAACCGACATGGACGTGCAGACTTTAGGAAGAAAACAATTTGGGAAACATTCAGGATATTAAAGACGTTGGACAGCACTTGCTAAAAATATTTTTAATGTTACAAAGAGTAAAAAAGCGGACGCGTTTTGACTCTCAGGCCTTCTGCAGTGTATACAAATCATTATGACCACCTGCGTATAATATAAACTAATGATTAGTCACAAACATGTGTTTCTTTTTTCCTCATGGTACCACTTACCATTACCCAATTAGGGATAGATAAACCGCAAATTGACAATACAATACAATATTGGGCGGTAAAAAAAATATGGGTGTAGCTCCCTGGTTGGCAATATTGCCTTTTTTTCTATTTTTAACAGGCTGTCACTCCGGAGGTAATTAAACTAACTCGATGATTTTTTTCAGGACTTGTACACTAGGCACTGTACTACCCATCAGTGCCAATAAAAGTAGTTTTAACCCTTTTATTGTGGTTTAATAGGCTCTAAAAAATGCTAATTTTACAAATCGGTATCAAAACATACACCTTTGAGGGTGCAATTTTCAAATCCATCTGACGAATATGTGGATTTGTGGTTATCTCAGCTATTAGAAATGGTCAAGAGCTTTCTAAAGCCACCAATTAATATCCAATGTAGCATTTATGGTTCTTTGATAATATTGATCCTTATTTTACCCCCATGAGGGGGGTGACCGTTATTCAACCCCATTTTTCAGGATGTGGGTATCCTTCAATTTTAATGAAACCTACATTTCTGGAAAGCTCTTGATATGCACTGCCAAAAAATGAATAAATTTCATTGTGGAACTAGACTTCCTACATTATAAAAACGTTGAGTCATTTTCATCAATTTTTGTCCGAATATTAACCCCCTTTTAGGGTTTGTTCACAATTCTCAACAATCTTCATTCCCCCAAAAAATGTACTGTAAAAATTTTCAGTTTACCTCAATATTTGCTCTTTTCTTGACTGTAAAAAGTTTAAACGGATGACCCCACCCCCACCCCTGTGATGTTGAAAATTGTGAATGCCACTAAAGCTGCTTTAGTTCTTACCAGCACTAGCAGCTTCGCTTTGCCTTGGCTCCCCATTTTGTGTTTGTTGTGTTTACTCCTTTGCAACTAGTGCCAGAACATAAACATGACTCAGATTCAGGCTGAAAATCAAATTTATAATCAATATTGGCATGCTGCAACCATTTTTCATGTATTAATTTTATTTCTTACCTGATAGGCCTACTTGTGTTTAAGAAATTTGTTTACTGAATCATCAAGACCAATACGTACGCATATAATGATTAACGTTTCAGATGTTCTCACATTTAAAATGGTGACATCTTCGTGTGGAACCCAATGAAGCACTGGCACAGAACGGCTTCACTAATTAGCCGAGCTGTTATGTGTTGTTTTATGAGCTACAGGATGTCCCCACCCCAAGGTGCAATTGAAACAATTTAGGTGACATTCGTAATAAGAGGGGAGGTTCACTTTAAGACTAGATGTACATCCTCTATCTGTTGTCATTGCACAGTTCAGTGTGATTAACTACAGAATGCAGCAGAAGCTGAAAGTAGAATTATGGCTCATCATTTTTCAGCCCAGGTAGCCCAGCCCCCATAATCCAACACAGTGCTTAAGAATCTTCCAGCTCTCCTCTATATTTGCACATCCCACCTAGGACTCCTATATTTTGTGAGGTAGTCACACTGCTGCAACAAGAGGAATGACTCATTGACATTCATTTGTTGATGGTTATATTACAGCATCTCCCCGACATTAGTCCTGGAAAAAATGTTAGATTCAATGAAAGGCTACCAGAATGTCTGTCAGGAGGATGAGAGTGTGAACAGTGCTGACCAGTGACCCCAGAAGCATGCCGGAATCAAAGAGGTTGTTGTCACACCAATCATACATTGTACATTGAAACTTTATGAAGTTGTTATGGCAAAGTATGGTATCAATGAAGTCAAAAGATTAGAAGGCTTGTCAGCTGACCGATGCTTCCTCCCACACACCCCCTCAAGACGCAAAAGTCTTAGTGGAAAAGATATATACGCACGTGGCTAGCAAACGCTAACTCAGTAAGATAAAAGCTTTTTTAGGTCTTGCCAAGAAGCGAATCCCACTTCTTTTCCCATCCGTATGCGCCTCTGCCTTTTCTCTCAAGCCTTTCAGTCTCGAGGGGGTGTTTGGGAGAAAGCATTGGTTGGCCAATGACAGGTCCTCTCACTGTCAGGTCGGCCAATGTCACATTTTGAAGTTCGAAGTACTTAACTGAGGAAAATTACTAAAAAAAGTAGTAAAAAAAAAAAAAAGGACCTAAGCTTTCTAACCATTCACAAGGTTTTCCTTGATAGCAAATAAAATAGCTGGGATTCAAGTGGACTACTTAACATCCCCTTCCAATTGCAGACATGAGTTTCGCTATGCCAATGCAAAAGTAAGTTTCATGACTAAACTGTGCATGCAGAACTGGTGACAAAGCCCTTTTAATGTTGTGTCATGTTGTTCTGTTTGAGCTATTAACCTTGACTGGCTTAACTCAAGCTAGCTATCATTCATGGCAAGAAAATGCACCTGTCTGCAAGCATATCAAAAGAACCAGTTCTTTAAAAAGTACAATAGTCAAACGAAACTGAATTTAAGCATTTAATGAAGTTGCTTCCCCCTGAAGTCCACGTCACCATTGACGTCTGCCCCTTCAACCTCGGAATTTGCGAGGCCAGAGGAGCTCTTAAGCAGCAGCTGCGTTACGCTCTCCAGTAGGGGTGCGCTCCTAAACTGCGAGGTGCAAGCTTGCTGGATGAGTGAATATGAGGTGGGAATTGATACTGTGAGCTGCAAGTCATCTCAGGAAGAAACACGCCCCTCAAACTCCAAACCTGAGAGCTGCTTGCATATACTTCAAGCTTACGGGGAGGACTGCGAGGGGCGAGCTTATCTCTCCTCCCAGTTCCAAAGGGAGCACTACTATCATCGTATGGTTTGCAAGCTTCTTTCAAGACCCCAAAGAGTGATGAACATTCTGTGGAATCATTATTTTTTCAGCATTAATATGATAATACGTTTTTAAGTTGACACATTGTTTTTGCAGTATACCTGGACCTGATTTAAATTAAAACCCTATTAAGACTAAAAGTACTAAAGAGAAATCAAACTATTCATTTTACTGAGGCTTAGAGACATTTATTACATTCAATCTGAACCACATTCATTTGTTATCCTTTGCTCATGCAAGCAAAGAACATGCTATGTGACACAAGGTGAAATCCGCTTGGCGGTTTTCACAGCCAATAATAACAAGTAGACAGAATGAATATGAAAGAGAACATCTAAATTAATATACAGTGCTTTATTACAGAAGCTGTTGCCATCATTATAAAACAAACACGAGTGCACTCTTAAATGAAACGGTCACATTTTGCGCCATGAAAAGTTTATGCAGTGGTAAATCAACCAAATTATAGGAGACAGCACAAAGAGGTCAGCTAGCAGTCCAGTCTCGCCCCGGTCAACCCACAGAGCTTTAGCGTTTAAGCGAGGTTTGCAGAGCTCCCTTTAAGGAAATGTAGTAAAAGCACAGTTCTGGATGAGCGAGTGCAAGCTTGGAGGAAGCATGCCCTCTCCAACTCCAAAACTGCGAGGTTTGAACTTATACTGTGAAGCCGCGCGGAATTATCAATCCCCTTCAGCAAACCTCGCAGGTCAGTATCGGTGAAAAGCTTTTGATCTCCCACCAATACACGTTATTAGAGATGGAAAAGGGATAGATATCTTTTGTTTCATGGAAAATATTTTTTTAACTAACTGATTTATCAAAGTATGCCTCTTTTGTTCCAGGTGCCGCCCATATTCATTACATTTTTTTTTCTCTCGAGGGGACAGTGATTTGGTTCTGAGAGTTGATGCCCCAAACTTAAGAGGAAGTTCCCTGAGATGTGTTGCACTTATGGGTTGCTTCCAGGTCAGATCATTCTGGCCAGCATGCCCTAAATTCACTTAAATTTACTGTCTTTACCGAAAATTTGCCATTATTGGTTAACCTGTTTAACCTCTTAAATGCTGACTATTTCACTTAATTTTTCTCCTAATTACATTCCACATTAAATTAGCATTTTTTTCATATTGAAGGACAATATTTAATTCATATTCTGTATCTGTTGGCCACAGGGCTGCTCTGCAGCTAAATTATATTTATATTGACTGTACAGGAAGTAGAAACATAATTTTGAAATTTCTGTGAAAACATCCTCAATACAGACATGCATCTTATCTCATGGCGTCACAAGCTTTAATGCTAAATAGTGGACAACGTCAACATTTGCTCAAACCGTAGCTGTCTCAGCGATCCAGAGGGTAAGCAGGCACCTGACTCCATCCCTATGTGTAAGTGTGACATGTCACCCTAATGCTGTGCCCCCTGCTCCATCCCTCTGCCCTCAATATTGCTGTTTTGTTGTGACATGGTCCCTGCTCCAGATATTAAATTACTCATGAAATATTTGCTTGGCCTCCAGCTTCAATGGCAGCCGGCTCAGTCCCTTGGAGCTAAGAGCAGGCCCTCATCACCTCTCAATGCAGGGTCAATTTATTCAATTTAGAGCAGCGCCATTGCAGGGCTTTTCAGCTTCTGTTAGGATCAAAGTCGCTTCCCAGTGACTTCAAAAAATGTGATTGTGGGAAGTGTGTGTTAGGGGGGGGTGTTACTGCACCTCTAGGGCTCTGAAGAGGGCCTCTTTTTGTCACCAAAATATCATGAAATAATAAAAACCATCAAAAGAAACAATACCCTTTTCGCCAGTGAATCAGGCTGAATCTGCTGCTCCTGCAGTACTGACCTTTCACCACCAGAGGGAAAATTGCTGGAACTCTTCAGTTGGATCCTGAAGATGTTGATGCGAAGCTTAATGATGCAGCATTTGGCAAGGGTTATGAGGTTTCTACTGAATGAGAATTTGTGTAACATTTTATGACATTATGACTCAGTTGGAGGAGTGTGGAAAATGTGCTGGGTCAGATGTCCTGGGGCACTTTAGTCCTTAAGTGAGAATTAGGATATAAGCGGCATTGGACCTTTTCTTCCCCACTCAGGTTTCAGATAGAATGAGCTCAAGACTCCTATAATGTCCCTGCTTAACTCCTCATCACATTTACCTCAGAAAGTTGTCTGACATTTACTTCAGAAGGTGTCAGACATAATGATACATATTAGCAAGACAACAGTGTCATCACAGTCTCCTACCAAAATCAAAAGGCATAACTGCGTAAATAAATAAGCTTCAAGATCCATTTTTGAAGTCAATGTAGATCATGACAAGCTTATTAAGCATACAGAATTTGACCCATGTAACTGTCATAGTTTTCAAGGTAACCTGTCTCCATTGAAAGTGTGACAGATGGACGGACGGACGGACGGAACGCAATCCTACACCTCCTGCACCAGTTCGTGGTGGGGATATTAATCTGGCATGTCTCCTTAGTTATGGAAGCTTCAGAATAACTCTGGCAAATTACATTGGCTGAGAAAAGGAAAATAAAAAAAGAAAGGATTTTTCACAAAATCTGTTTGCAGTGTTTTGTGCTTTTTGACCCTAATGAACAGAAATCATGGAAAAATACTCAAACAGTCCTGTGAATTTTATTGTTGTCTACATCATGTGTCTTGATGTGTCTAATGAATGATATTGCCTCTGCTTTCCTGGTCAGAATTACTGAATCTATATTATTTCTCCTTGAAGTCCCCTTGGAAAAGAAACCGAATACAACTGGAGTGAATACAAATTGAGATTCCAAAACTGAAAATAAATAATCCATTGAACCTAGTGGAGGCTGTGCCATCACACTGATCAGTGATAGAACCTTTTATTTTCATTAAAATATATTTTTCTTTTAATCATGATTTTTTTTTTGTCAGGTCCATTAAGCAAATAAAGATTTACAGCAGCCTGCTCATTGGATTACTACACTGTGACGTGTTTATAATCTAAACACCTGTGTATAAAAGCTAAATGCCCAGTGATTATTTCTGTAAATAGGTGTTCTCATTCAAAACACTCATGTTTTTTTTGGATGTTGCAATCGAGGTTTTTTCAGATTTGATGAATACACTTTAAAACTGAATCTACACACTGTGTCATGTTTAAAAAGTGTTAGAAAAAAATGTTCAGCATATGTTCAGAACCTAAACGTTTGGTTTTACAGTGTAAGATTTCCTTAAAAAATTAGCATATAGTGCTAAGATTTCCACAAAAATAACAACTCTTGCTGAAAATGGAAATAGAAGTTGGGTGAAGAGCATTTGGCTATATACAGCGCCCTACAAAATTATTGGCACCCATGGTTAAGATGTGTTAAAAGCATTAAAATTAAATTTTTATTGCAGAAGCATACTCTCACACTGAAAATTGGAGAAAAATGTAACCTTCAATTCAAGTGAATTTTAAGGGGGAAAAAAATCCCAGACTAAGAAATAATTATTTTTCATAAAATCTCCTGTTACGCAATTATTGGCCCCCCTAAAATTCTAGGAAATAAATGTAATTAAACTATTTCTGTCATTGCTACAGTAGTTAACAAAGTTGAGCAGAGTACCTAGGAACATTTATTTAGTAATTCATCACTTCCTGTTTCCCTGGGGTAAAAATATGATGTAACACAGAGGCCATTTCTCTTATCCGCTCTTCAAAATGGGAAAGACAAAGGAACACACCACTCAAGTAAGGCAGATATGTATTGACCTTCACAAGTCAGGCAACGGCTACAAGAAAATAGCCACTCACCTGCACCTGCCCATATCTACTGTCAGAGGAATCATTAAGAAATTTAAAACAACTAGAACAGTGGTAAACAAGCCTGGACGAGGACACAAGGTGATTTTTCCACCACGCACAGTAAGGATGGTAAGAGAAATAAAATGTTCTGCAAAGCCTAAAGAATTGCAACAAATGGTAGCATCTTGGGGTCACAAAGTCTCCAAAACAACCATCAGGCCCTATCTATATGCCAACAAGCTGATTGGGAGACATGCACGAAAAAAACCTTTTCTCACTCATAATCATAAACGCAAACGTCTGGAGTTCGCTAAGCGGTACTGGGACTTCATTTGGGACTGTGTGCTTTGGTGAGATGAGACCAAGATAGAGCTTTTTGGCTACAAACAAACACTCTAAGTGGGTCTGGTGGGACACAAAAGATGAGTATGCTGAAAAGCACCTCATGCCCACTGTGAAGTATGTGGGAGGATCGGTGATGCTGTGGGCCTGTTTGTCTTCCAGAGGCCCTGGGAACCTTGTTGGGGTGCATGGTATCATGAAGGTTTTGAAATACCAGGATATTTTAAATCAAAATCTGGTGGCCTCTGCCCGAAAGCTGAAGATGAGGTTGTCCCTGGGCCTTTCAACAAGATAATGACCCTAAACATGCGGCCAAATCTACACAGAAATGGTTCACCAAACACAGATTCAAGCTCCTCCCATGGCCATCTCAGTCCCCAGACCTCAACCCCATTGAAAACCTGTGGAGTGAGCTGAAGAGGAGAGTGCAGAGGAGAGGACTCAGGTCGCTGGATGATCTAGAGAGATTGTGCAAAGAGGAATGGTCAAAGATCCCTCTTTCTGTATTCTCCCATCTTGTGAAACAATATAGAAGATTAGGTGCTGTTTTGTTGGCAAAAGGGGGTTGTACAAAGTGTTAACATCAGGGGTGCTAATAATTGTGGCACACATGATTTGATGTCAAAGAATTATTTCTTAATGACGGATATTTTTCCCACTGAATAAATGCACTTCAATTAAAGGTTAGATTTTCCTCTTTTTTTCATTGTGGTCCTATATTATTAAAAAAAAAACTGAATTTATTGGAAGCTGAAGAACACATCTTAATAATAATTATAATTATTAATAATAATAATTAATTATTACAATAATTATGGAGGGCAGTCTATATAATCTGATTTATTTCATAATGTCCCATATTCTGTTTTATTTTTGTTGTTACAGTTTTGCTTCATATGGACAGGGGTAAATCCCAATAAAGTAATAAATAAATAAATGCAGTTATCCTTAAAGGTGGAATGCGGTCAGCTCCGCAGCTGTATGAATGACTTGGTCCAGGAGCTCACTGGCCGTCCATCCTCCCTGTTATTGACATCATTGGTTTGTAGTTTCAGGTTCTAGAGCAGGGACCATGTGGTGCCTCCCCTGCCCTGTGACTCTGGGAGAGAGAGTAAGAAGACGGTCTGTTGTAAATGTCACTCTCTCCTCGCTCTGTTTGCTGTATCTATTGCTGAGGCAGTGCCCTCGCTGACCCAGAAGCGCTACCCTGAAAAATTCACAGTCGCTTACCGAAGGTGCTGTTTTCCTTTTCACTGGGAGAATTTCTCCCCCTCCTGCTTTTCATCAGAGGGGTGAGAATGCAGTCACCCATGACTATTACCAGTTCACTCATGAAATTTCCTACCGAGGGGTAGAATGGGAACGAGACATTTTAGAACAGCATTCATTTTTCAGATACTTTTCAGCGAGAGCAGAGCGCCACTTTGTTTAGTCTGCGTGTACGGCAAATGGCTATCTCAGCGAGGGTACTATTTTATTGTGCAGAAATTTGAGAAACCAGTTTGTTGAGGAATTGAAAACATTACTTCTAAATACAGCTCAACCTGTAAAAGTGATGCTTGGTTGAATTTTTTTCAAACCACTTTAGATTAAATGTCTTTTAAAGCTGTTTTTTTTTTGTGGTAGCTATGCTTTATTGAATTTTTAGTCTTTCACAAAGGATTAGAATGGAAGCTCCCATAGTCCCCACATGTGAATTCTCAGACTTTTGTATGTGTGTGTGTGTGTGTGTGTGTGTCCGTGCGTGCGCGCTTGGTGTGTGTGTGTGTTCAAGTGTGTGAGTGGGTTGCGTGGGCTTGTCACTGAGCGTATCTACTCACCATTAATCATGTGATAGAACAGCCTAATGCTTTTCCAACTTAGAAATTAAGGATGGGTTATTATCAAACAACAAAGAGCTATGACCTTAATGTGCGATATAAATCGTCTTTGACCCAAATCAAGCTTGAACATAAAGCATTTGTGAACCACAGGGCAGAAATTTTCACGCTATTGCGTCTGAACATTGTTGATGACAGCTTGATTCATGAATGTGGCAAATTTATAGAAATAAGTATGTAGTACATCATACGTACGTTGTATGTTACATACAGTATATGGGTGTTTTTTTTTGTGCATATACTGTTACTGTACCCATAACTATATTCTAATTACTTTTGGACAGGGATGTTTGCATACATTTCTGTGAAAATAGTTTGTGCTTATTATTGAAGGAAAGGGACCTTGGAGATTCAGTCATTCAGTCTGTGCTATATAGCATTGTCAGATTTAAATGAATCAAAACTTTCTGCTCACTGATCTGGAAGGCACAATTATTTTCTGCACTAAAATGACAAAAATGTAAAGAAAATTCAAATGTTTATTATTGTCCAGTGCTGAAAAGTATCTGAAGAAATACCAGAATATAAACTGCCTCCTTACATATTTTGAATGTCTGAGGAGGTTAGTTTCCAGTGATGCAGATCTGTGGCGTAAGATGGAAAAGAACAAATCTTGCAGATTTGTTTTTTGTGACCGCTTTCGAATCCACCAGTCGACTTCATCTCTTCCAACATGCTATGGGATTAGGCACAAAACAGTGGTCCACAGCTTTTCTCCATCCCTCTCGAAGCCAAAACAAGCAAAGAGTATGTCCGCGGACATTTTCTGCATCCCTGCGTCTCGCCAAGGCGGCGTGTGGTGGCTCCAGGCTGTGGTTTCCATACTCCCTCCAGCTGTCTGATTGGTGCCACTGCTGTGAGCTCGGCCTGAATAATGTCATGGTTGCACTGAACACATTCTTATAATGATAGGATTTCATGCATTTCAAAAAAGCCATGTTCAGAATTTTGAGCGAAAACTAATGCACGGACTAGTACAATTTAATTACACAAAAGATAACAGCTTAGATATTGAATTTAAAAGAATTAATTTGGCAGAGAGCCAGCTTTGCGTACTGTCTTACGGTATATGTGAAAAGTAAAGGACATGTTAGATTACCTTAGTAATTAAATGATTGTCTTTATATGAGGTGCTAGTCAGCGTATGCATATTTGGTGAGTGAATCAATGAAAGGATAAAAAAAAGTATTTAATCCACAGCCATTAGCAGAGTGATATTTTTTTCTGGTACAGTCAGCTTTTTTGTACAGTAATCTGTCAAATCATACAAATGAATTCAATGTCCTGTAGAAAAATGGTCCCCAAAAATACTACATTGTATGATTCTGCATGAATAGAATACTATAATTCCGTCACCAAAAGTACTATAATTTAGTAGATTAAAGAAATTATGCTGGTCTAAAATACAGGAAAACCAATGCATTTACAAACCAAGTGAAGCTGAATTTTTTTTTCAATTACAGATTTCTCTGAATTTGAACTTTTGCAACAGTTGATGAAAGGAAAACTAGATGCTTTGGAGATATGTACTGTTGGTTCAGATAGAAAGGAAGATGCCTCAACTTCTGTGTTCACTGACGCTGTTCACTGTATAGCGTGCTAATTATATAGTCTGTTTCTGAATTAGCCCCAAGACCTTATTTGCATTAGAACTGCTACAATTATATTCAGCAATGGATGGAGTACAGAGTTATGAAAGGGCATTCATATCTGCTTTTATTGCTCATTGTTGTCATACATGTGTACATTAATAAAAGCTGTGAGGTAAGCATGAGTAGACCAGCTTTGGTGTTTAATTCCTGACCCCGTAAAGCCAGCCAGATTAAACCTGATTGGATTGTCGGTGCCATATGTGACCTACAATCAGGGCTCTGCAGAACACTGTCAGACTGGGAGGACGGCGGGGGGGTCAGAGATCTCCCTGGGCAAAGGTTACCATGACAACGACCTCTGGATGCCGCAGTCGTTTATTCCGCGGCCACCGCTCATCTTGAGGCGAAATTATCCTGGCCTCCTTTATGCCAACTCCATATCTTCTGCTCTAATTCTCCCCATCCATTCTGAGCCCTCCTTTTATTTGCCCTCCCCTCACCCCCTCCACCTCCCGCTGCCCCCTGCCACCCCAGTCCCTGGCACCTCCTCTCCTCTACATCCCCTCTGCTCAGCTCTCAGTTAGCATTTTTGCTGCAACATTTAATTTCTTGTCATTTTCTGCTCTCTTGAATGACCCAGCACTTGCCTTATGCCTCCTCATCTTAATCAGTTCAGCCTGTGCACTTTTTTTGGGGGGGGGGTTCAAGAGTTACAACAGAGGGTGTGATCCAGTATCTGTGCTCCTGTCATCTTACAGGGAGCAGTGGAAAATCCTGCAGAGCTTTGCGTCGACTGTCAGGCCAGATGTGCGGCATTCTGTTAATCTAAAGAAAGCCTTATAGCAGAGATTTCTCCCTCTTAAAGTTGCAATACCAGCACAAACAACTTTATGGCAGCTCTTAAATCTTCTGCGCACTTCTGAGTCTGTGCCACCGACTGCAACTGCCATTTTAAATCAGACTTGCCCTGTATTTCACACTTTTCTATAACTACTGCAACTAAAAATAATTCTACTATTATTTTTGTTTTTAGTATATGTAGAAATATACATGAAATATTTCACCCAAGTCACACAGTGATTATTTTCCTCCCCCCTTTGCCGTACTTCCCAGAGTGCACTGCGTAGCTTCTACCCAATTACCTCCTCAAGAGGTGTAGAACAAAAAGGTAAAGAGAGGTGAAGAAAGCTGAATAACTCACTGAGTAGTCTTAACATGAGAGGAATGATGTGCAAGAGGAATTGGACTAATTTGTGCAGTGAAGCCACTCTACAGCAGTCATGTGAGAGGGAGGCCTCATTGCCGGTTATGGTCTGTTACTGTACATGGGATTGATTTTTATCTGAAACTGGGGAAGGAAAGCAATGTTTAACTCAATGTACTTTAAAAACTCATGACTTTGCTCAGCATGATTGATTTCGGTCAGCTGTGCCGGGCTTTTATTGGATGAGAAACCCCTCTGGTAGAGTAGACTGCAGATTCCTGGTCTGATCAAGCTTAAAAGTTATGCATAAACATGTTATTTCTGATAAATCACCTGAGAACTATTTCTATGCTGGTTTCCCTCATCAGCTGTCACATACTGTATCCAATCATACAAGACTAGATCATGCTGATTTACCAATGTTGCCCTGGAAGGCTGTGATGCCCTGAGAAGACCCTAAGCGTTTTGTGATAACAATGAGTGGAACTTTTTGGTGGTGTGGGTTCCATAACAGAATTCCCCATTAAGAACAACCGACCTGAGCTGCCGGATAGCTCACTCGGTAAAGCATCGCGTTGCGAAGCAGAAGTGACTATTATGTCGCGGGTTCGAGCCCTGGCGTTGTTAGTCGGTAGCTTTTTCAGAGTAGCGCACAATTGGCTATAGCGCTACAGGGTTGCAAATTGGGAAGGGAGTGTCGGGAAGGGAATATAATAGTTGCCTTGTTCGTTGCTTAAGCGCCTCCTGTTGGCCAGACGGGCGCTTGGCAGGAAGATTCTAAGCCTGTCATGTCAGGGTATCCTTCGCCCTCACTCTGAAGTAGTAAAGATTCAACCAATGAGTGTATAAGAAACGGTGGCTGACAGGCGCATGCTTCGGAGGAGAGCCGCAAACTGTCTTCACTCTCCTGAGGTGGCAGCAAGGGGTCGCATACGAGCAAGCTTTGTACATATTCATCAATTGGGCATTCCAGATTCGGGTGGGATTGGAGATGCCAAAGGAAAAAAAAAAGAACATCCTTCCAACAGGCAAATGTTTGGTGATAGTGTAATGGTGTGGGAATGCCTTGCGGGCTCAGGGCTGGGGCAACTTGCTGTAATGGAAGACCATGCATTCTGCACCCTAAAGAAGAATTGTGTGATCATCAGTATATGATTTGGAGCTGAAGCGCAGTTAGGTTAGGTGGAAAAATAATGATCCAAAGCGCTAGATCAACAATAAACCCCTTTGAGATAGTGTGGCTGGACATTAAATAGGCAGTTGATGGTCAAAATAGTGGACTGTGGCTGAATTAAAGCAATTCTACAGAAAAGAGAGAGCCAAAATGCCTTCACAGTGATGCGAAAAACTAGAGTCCAGTCACTGGAAGAGTTTGTCAACAGTTGTTATTGTGAAAGGTGGCACTGTAACCAGTTCAGGGGGGTGAGTGCTTTTTCACTTGAGTGATGTTGGTAATGGATAAACTCTTTCAATAAATGAGATAATCATTAAAAAAACATATTTTTGTTTTCTCGTGTTCCCGTTGTCATCTTAGATTACCTTTATTATGACAGCCTGAAACCATTTCACATGGCAAATATGCAAAAATAGAGGAAATCATGAGAAGGGCTTTTTCACAATCATGATGGTAAGATAGAATCTTAAGAAAACATAATAAAGAATATGGGTGAGGAAAATTGATGCTTAGTGTATTTGCTCACTCTTATTGCTTGTACAATATCTTGAGGATTTGACTGCAAAACCTGATGTATGCCATTGTGTGACCTGCAAACAAACTGATATCATCTGCTTTAACCGGGCACAAAATTACCCTGAATAAAATCATTCACCTCAAAAGGCGATGCAGCCCATTAACCGGCAGGCTAGATTTAGTAGTTTATTTACAAAATGCAATAATAGATCCGATTATCTGATTTCAAAACACGATAGCCAATGAGAAATGTTTTTTTACATCATGTTAGAAGTTGTTAAAAATGGTGGGGCATTTGATTTAAGTGAATATCTTGGTTTTTAAGGTCAAATGTAACCTTTGCTTTTAGTCTTGTAAAGGTTGATTGACAAATCTTTTCTTTTCTTTTTTAAATTTGCATTCCCCACATCATCATTGTAAACACCTGTAAAATACAGCAGACAGCCTCCATCTTCCTCTCATATTCTTTGTTATCAATTCAATCATTGAGTTTCCAAAGGGCCCAACTCCAGTGATTTAGAGGTCTGCATGTCTTAAAACAAAAAGAGGAACTTTCTTGTTATTTCAGACAAAAGTGTCCCAATGACACTCTCTCGTCAAGAAATGAACTAAAATATATGGGTCATAACATATGGGCAAAAGAAAATCAATTTTCCCCTTCTTGAAAAAGGCTGTTCCATGGAGTTGGGCCCTTTGGAAACTCAAGGATTCAATCATTCTTGGTATATAGATGTAAAAACTGAGTCACCGTCCAAGTGTACAGTCACACACATGCAGACTACAGCATGCTACAATAGGGCGCACAGTGACCCAGACCCACCGCATGGCCTCCTGACACCCTCCCTGTCTGTACCACTCCAAAGGTGAACTTTTCCCCTCACCGCCTGTGCAGAGAATAAACAAAACACCCTACATCTAGCACTCGAACACAAAAATGGAAAGAAAAGACACCAAACGGTCTTAGCCAAACCACATCCGAAATTAGAAATAAAACATGCGGCAGTTCCCGCAGTCTCAGCCACGGATCCACCTCCAATCCAGTGCCTTGCTTCCCTGCTAGCTGTACACTGCCGCTCAAGCCGATGGGCAAAAAAACAAAGCCAATTCTGCCCCACAATACCTATGTAATCAGACCCACTCACCCACAAAACCCAAGCATGATTCCCATTCCTTATGTTTCAGTAACTGCATCGACCGCAAGCACTGGATACTTGTTTGGGTTTCACTGTTAACTTCCACAGCTCGATGCCAATGGCTCCATCGTTTCCTCTTCAGCAATGAACCTTCCTCCTAATTGGCCATCAGCTGACAAGCCAATCTCACGAGCAGTTTGCATTCAAATTAAATTCTAAATGGTAGAACTCAGTCAGAACTCGAATTAAATTAAATATACCTCTTACCCTGGAGCCTGTCTCAACATTCAAGCCTGAGACGGAGACATACTTCCAAGACAGTTCGGCAGACCATTGCTGTCTGTGAAAACAGTCGTGGCACAAATGCATTCTCTTTCCACTTGATGTGTTTTTGCTTTAAAGTAATTTATGAAGTGAAGAAAGATGTTTTGAATCAGAGATCTAGAATTTTGAAAAAATGTAAATTTAAAGAGAACTACCAACAGATCTGGAGATAGTAGTGATAATTCAAAAACAGTGTGTGAGACAGTCATGTAATGTATCAGGTCAGTGTGTTCCAGATGTGGAATTTGAATAATCTACTCAATCAACACAAAGAAAATATGGGAGACCAGAAGGAAGCTGAGGGGATGGCAAATCTCATTGCCGGAAGCCTTAGATATTTTGCGTGTACATAACCTTATCTCCTCTCAAACATTGAGGTCAAGTGTGTTATTTTTTATATTTGGCCCTTATACCAACTTTCTTTGCACGATGCCTCTAATTAGCACAGATTATCATCTAATCAAAATGTTGGGGAAATATCTTACGCACCAAAACATTTTTTAAAAAGGCCTGAGAGGCATTTTATTGTATCCCCCAAACAAAGTTCGAACATACTATGGATTTGGCCTCGTCATGCGTCCGCCTCGTCCGCGTCCGCTGCGGTCGCAGTGATTTTCTTGTGAATGCTCTACAGCCCACATAAGAGCACCGATTCTTTTCAAATTTTGCAGAGACATGTATTATGGTAAGTTAACGACACCTATTGATTTTGGGTACTCTGGGACCATCTGGGCCCAACCGGGGGGCCTTCGGGGATACATGTACTCGGTTGCCGAGCGCTCTAGTTTCTTGTCACATTTGCTTCCATGTCAGGCCTTGTGTTCACATTTGTGGCAGAGCATGTATTTTTCATATGGTTCCGTTTCTATGGATACAGACAGTAAGTGTAAAATTGCTCTCTGCGGTAGCCAGATTAACAGGGAGACCAGCCCTCACCAAATACTGTACCCGCTGGACTCGCAGAATGTGATTGCACAGCCTTTGAATCTCAACACATTAATGGCAGCCATTATTGTCAGACTGTGTGTCAATGCCAAAGTGGTAAGGGTTGCTCAGAGGCTAATGATTGCATTAACTAAGCTGCCCCTTGCTTCCTTTCGTTAATTAAGACACTGTAAAGATCAAAAAGATATGAATCAGTAATGAAAAAACTGAACAGCACCAAGAAAGTTACATAATACCTAGGGATGCAGTGTGGAATACAAATTTGCATAAATGGAACTTGACAAAAAAATTCAGAAAAAAAATTCTTACTATTTTGGTGCAGAAAGAGGCACCAGGTCCGAGTGACTCTGAACTTTTTTTTTTTTTAATTTTTTTCAGGGGAGAGGGGGGTGTCAGGCCGATGTCATAGAATAATCCAGGCTGAAGGATCAAAGGTCACGTCTTAAGTGCCAGCAAATGTTTATGAAATGTCAGGGATCACATTGATGCAATAAAAAGGCTGGGATCATAATAATGTAAACATTAATATCCTGTAATTCTGCTTGTTTATTTATTTATTTTTAAAGTGGGCGTGGAAGGTCAAGCAGGGCAGCATGACTTAAAGAGAGTCGATGAGAATCAGAGGATCTATCAGGGGCAGGGGACCCAAAGAGATGTATGCATACTCCAATTCCCATCTCTGTGGGAAATCCTCTTAGCATCTAAATCCTGTTTTCCACCTCCATCTGCCATAAGGTGCGCTGGACCCACGGGCAGGGCCCCGCCTTGTTACACTGAATCCTACTGCTGGGAAATGTAGTCCTTAAAATGTACAGCGTACAATACCTCACATATAACAAACATATTCAAACTCTGAACGGAATTGAGTCTTTGCGGTGATGCACAGAATCGGAAGTGGAAATAGAGTCACGCAGCCATAGGCAACTAATTTCAGCTGAACATTCATCCGTCTCTGGATGTGTGCAAAAACATGTTTTCAAGAAGTTGTGCTCTCAGTCTTGGTGAAAACATCTGAAAGTTCCATGATCAGTTGGTGATCTCAGCCTTTTAGACCCAGGAATTCAATAACAGCACCAATGTCTCTCTAATCATCACTTTAGGGTTCAAAGGGGACTCAAAGCATTGCCTCCATAATCTGGAGCAATGTTTCCCTCTCAAGTGAGCAACAAAACGTTTGCCATTTGTTGTCATTTGCTGGCATGAATCACCACGATTAGACCTATACAATTCTTTTGAATTCATTGCAGCTGGGCTGAGGGCTCTCTCTGTGTTAAAATGAGCTTTAATAGCTGACATTTGGCAACTCTGCAAATGTGATCTTCTTTCCAAGTTTAAACCTATGATTACATCGCAAGTAGCCCTATAAGTTAGGAACACTAAATATTATGCAAATAAAACCATATGAAGTATTTGTTTTTGAGCTGTTAAAGAGGCTCTAGGGTTAGTCGATTCCCAATCAAAACATAATTTCGAACTAAATGGGTGCAAGCTCTTATTATTTTTTGGCTTGGTCAGTTTTCAATGATGTGAACAAATGTCGGAACATAATCATAATTGATCAATTCTCAATAGCTGCTGGTGAGCCCAGTAATGTGGGCATAATCATGTCAGTAGTTCTCACTGGGCACTTGTTATACACTCAGTGGCCACTTTATTAGGCACTCCTTTTCAATACGAGGTAGAACCCCCGCCCATTTGAACACATGAATTCCCCATTTCCCCCATATGTCAATTTGTGACATGGCGCGTTGTCCTGCTGGAAGCAGCAATTAGAAGATGGTGGGCAGACTGAGGCAATAATGGAATGCACATCGTCAGCAAGAACGGTCAGGTAGGCTGTAAAGTTTAATTTATGCTCAGGAAAATGTAAAGACCTCTGTGTGCTAAGAAACTATTCTCGACACTGATAAGGAATCAGGTAGACACCAGATGCGGGGAGATGGGAATGAGGATTTATTAAACAAAAAACAAAACAGGCACGAGGGCCAACGAAAAACTTGGCCCAAAGGGTTGCAAAAGACAAACTAAAGTATGCTGCACAGAGCTATAAACAAAGAATGCAAAACGACAAAAAACAAAAGGCACTGGAAACTCCAGGCAAGAAGATCAAGAAAAATAAATAACAATACTAAATATATATACACAAGACGAGAGGCTAGGACAAGACTTGAAACTAGAAATGCTAGGGAACTATGACAACAAGAGCTTGGCTAAACTTGCACATGCAACGAGACGCGAGACACTGTCTGCCAGCTAACTTCCACCACATCCAGATAAAGGCTTGATAATCAAGGACACATGAGAGGCAACACCTGGAGAAGCAGAAACAAGAGGCATGGCAAGATCAAGACATGGACAGAGATTGGATGACATGACCTGCTCATTAAGAGAATGAGCGTGCTCAGCTTAAGTACCAATTAAGTATGCAGTTTGGAAGCAAGCATGAATGTTAAGAACAGAAAAGCACAGCAAGATCTTGAAATAGCAAAGCAGGAATCATGACAATAAACTCCCTGTCTAAATTAGTAGTATTAGTAATGTGCCTATCTAAGAATTACACCAACCAGTGAGTGTTAGTAAATGTTAGTAACTTAAAAACAGTTAATTGTCAATTAAGCTTAGAGAGCCCTGAATCAGCACAGCACAGAAGGAAGGGGAAATACCAAAGCCAACCAGAGCTCAGAAATGTGCAACAACGAAGGCACGGGGCGGAACGCAGACAAGCGGTGGAGTGGCATGGCAGACCTGGCATGAAACAAAACATGGAAAAGTAAAAACATGGACATGGAATGAAACTTGAAATGTAAAATCCTGAAACAAGAAACTGTTAAAACTATGACGATGAACATGACTATGGAACATGAAACTATGAACTATGAAATCTTGAACATGAAACTGTTAAAACCATAAATGCTGTCCTGGCCAAAGGCCAGAACACAACAGACACCATTACACCAACACCACTGGCATGAATTGCTTACACCATGAAGGCTGGATCCATGGATTCATGTTGTTTACACCAAAATTCTGACCCTATCTGTATGTATGGTAGAAATCAACACTAGTCAGAGCAGGTAACACTTGTACTGTCCAGGTCTGATGATTCTTTGCCCCCTGCAACCTCTATTTCCAATTCGTAGATGACAAGAGTGGAACCCCCTGTGGACCTTTGCTGTTGCAGAGGAATTATTTCAAAGTGTGACGTGTTACACATTCTCAGATGCTCTTCTTCTTAGCCCTGTGATAAATAATGATTAATTGAGATACTATCAGCTCAAACCAGTCTGGCCATTCTTCTCTGAACATCTCATTAGCAAGGCAAGTTAACCCAAAAAACTGACCCAAACTAGATGATGTTTGGTCTGAACAGCAACTGAAGCTGTTAGTCATAGCTGCATGCTTTTATACATTGAGTTGCTCCCAGATGATTGGCTGATAATGGTAAGTATTTGCATCAATAAGCAAGTGTACAGGTGTACCTAATAAAGTGGTCACCAAGTCAACAAGGTGCAAGGTCACAGCTTTGGTAATTACAGTGCTGTGAAGAAGTATTTGCCCCCTTCCTGATTTCTTACTTTTCTGTATATTTTTCACTTTTCAGATAAAACAAATTTTAATATAAGAAAAAGATATCCCCAGTAAATACAAAATGTTGTTTTTAAATGATGATTTCATTTATTAAGGGGAAAAAGCTATCCAAGCCTACCTGCCCTATGTGAAAAAGTAATCCCCTCCCTTCTTAAATCATGAATTAATTGTGATTAACCACATTTTTTAAGTTGAATTTTACTAGCCACACCCAGATTTGATTGCTGCCAAACCAGATGAATCAATAAATCACTTCAACTGAACCTGTTTGATAAAGTGAGGAGGCTATAAGATCTCAAAAAGCAGCACGTCATGTCGCAAACTAAAGAAATCTAAGAAGAGATGAGAAACAAATTGAAATTGACATCTATCGGTCTGGAAAGGGTTGCTAAGCCATTTCTAAGGCTCTGAAACTCCAGCGAACCACGGTGAGAGCCATTATCCACAAATGGAGAAAACATGGAACAGTGGTGAACCTTCCCAGGAGCGGCCGGCCTACCAAAATTACTCCAAGAGCGCATCAATCACTCATCCAGGAGGTCACAAAAGAACCTAGAACAACATCTTAAGAACTGCAGGCCTCGCTCGCCTCAGTTAAAGTCAGTGTTCATAATTCAACAATAAGAAAGAGACTGGGCAAAAATGGCATCCATGGGAGAGTTCCAAGGTGAAAACCACTGCTGGCCAAAAAGAACACAAAGGCTTGTCTCACATTTGCCAAAATACATCTTGATGATCCCAAAAACTTTTAGGAAAATATTCTGTGAAAAGACAAAAGTTGAACTTTTTGGAAGGTGTGCGTCCCGTTACATCAGGCATCAAACTAACACAGCATTTCATAAGAAGAACATCGTACCAGAAGTCAAACATGGTGGTGGTAGTGGGATGGTTTGGGGCTGCTTTGCTGCTTCTGGACCTGGACAACTTGTCGTAATTGAGGAAACTATGAATTCTGCTCTCGACCAGAAAGTCCTGAAGGAGAATGTCCAACCATCAGTTTGTGACCTCAAGCTCAAGCGCACTTGGGCTATGCAGCAGGACAATGACCCAAACACACTAGCAAGTCCACCTCTGAATGACTTAAAAAAATGAAGATTTTGGAGTGGCCTAGTCAAAGTCCGGACTTAAATCCGCTTGAGGTGCAGTGGCATGACCTTAAATAGTCTGTTCATGCTCAATAACCCACTAATGTGGCTGAATTAAAACAACTCTGCAAAGAAGAGTGGGCTAAAATTTTTCCATGGTGATGTGAAAGACTCATTGCCAGTTATCGCATATGTTTGATATCAGTTGTTGTTGCCGAGAGTGGCACAACCAGTTATTAGGATTTAGGGGGAAATTACTTTTTCACATAGGGCCATGTAGGTTTGGATAGCTTTTTCCCCTTAATAAATGAAATCATCATTTAAAAATTGTATTTACTCGGGTTGTCTTTGTCTAAAATTAAAATTTGTTTGATTATCTGAAACATTTAAATGTGACAGATATGCAAAAAAAGAAATCAGGAAGGGGGCAAATACTTTTTGACGGCACTGCATATATTTCCCAACCTTCAATGAATTTAAAATAAAAGATTAATTCTTGCAAATATTAGGCCCACAGGGGTCATTAGTTAGGATAAGAGACTTAAATACTTTATTACATTGTGTCATAGTGTAGTCCTATGTGTGATGGCGGGTGAGTTGAGACGCCAAACGCTGCAGCCAGAATAAAACGAGGACACACAGATGAGAGAGACACACACAAATGAAATAACAGGGCGAGACTCGGACCTAGATATCGTCCGAGGCAAGGAAGCAAGGCGAGCTCAAGGGGACGAAAAGAAAGGGAAGAAACAGAAAGATTCCCTTACTAACTAGAACTTCTCCTCAAATATGCAGCTAAGCCCTAAACAACTCTCTTACTAGAGACCTTACCGGCTAAAGTGCAAACATAACACTGACACTCTAGCGAGGAAGTGAGACGGAACTAGGGCTAATATAGAATCCGGGCGACGCCCGCAATTAATGCCAGCTGGCCCAGGAATCCGATTGAAAGCAAAACGATATCGTCCCGGACGATAGCAACAAAGAAAACTCTCAAAGCCTCTAAACCATGACACTATGTTCATAGTTTTCTGTCCACATTAATATAAATGCAACTTTATGATGAGAAAATGTTAGTTGTATCCTCTATTTGGAAGAAAATGGAGCTAGCTTTTTGACAGGAACAGCTTAAAGGATTCTCATTCAAATCATTACAAGTTTGTTGTTTTTTTTCCAGTACAATACATTCTCCACAGTCAAACTAACATATGGCACGACTGTACTTTGAACATCACTTAGTAAACAAACACAGAAAATTGTCAGGAATTTGAAGGTTGATCATGTTTCTGGGGTATAGTATTTCTGAGAATATTTTTTATTTTAACTGCATGAAAACCTCAGAGGAGACGTTTCGTTGAGCTGGTTGGTTATACATTTATCCTACTTGATATATACAACAGTCCGTAACCTGCACAGATACCTTATTTTGGTTAGAAAATATGCTAATTCTGTTCTCCTCTTGCAACCCATAGCACTGTAACAATCTATTTCTGTTTTATCAATAATTCAGGGCAGTCATTTTAATGATTGACTCTCAAAGTAATAATTCACTGTGCATGCACAGATCTGCAGAGGAAATTCATTCTGCTTGGAGAGCTTGATAGAAATAGGACATCAAAATTGGACATTCACACATCCACCATCCATGAATCCTGGCACAAAGAGAGAAAATGAAATGTATTATATATATTTTAAAAATGTACACTTAGTTTAGCTTTATCTAAAACCCAAGTTTACCAGTTTATCCAGGGAGAAGTGAGCTGTGAATGGGTAGAAGTATATGCTACATAATGCTGTAAGGCTGACCTAATGCCCTCTTTAACTGACGCTTTGTAAGTACTGAATGTGTTTGGTGATCAGTCAGTGGCCTGGATCTCTTTTCCAAATCACTTACGCCTCTAAAAGTATCTGTACGGCGAAGCAGCACAGAAAACCAAAAACGAACTGGGGATACAGCGGAGTCATAGCACCTGCAGTTAGATTTTACATTTCAAGGGTGAGGCAGTTTTACAGCTGCTAGAAATATGCAGGTGAATGTGTTTTCCGTGACGTAAATATAAAGATAAAATTTGAAATGACACATTCTTATCCGCTAACAGAACATCTGCAGTTTTTAGATGCTTTCATTTATCTTTGTAAAATAATCCCCTAATTTGTCTCCAGTTTGGACACTGCAATGTTTCAGTCCAGGCTGAATCCAGAAATGTAAATATGTAAGCGCTGACTCTGAAAGGGAGCTGAGTAAAGGGATGTTCACAAATCAAAACTTTTCATGGCACAGGATAATCACCGGGATATCCTTCATGAGGTAGCCATGGCGGTCATCAGCTCAGTTGGTCGGAGAGCGTTGTGGTTGGGGGGGCACATGCTCTCCAAACACTACTGCACATTATTTCAATGGCAAAGTCATATTTTAAGTGGAAGACTTTGGGTGGCACCGAGGGCGAAGAATCAAATTCCAGAGGTGGCCTGGTATACCTGACAGGAAGTGCTCCGGTGATAATTGTCACAGCTGTAAAACAGGAAATCCAATTTCCCCCTCCAGTCTCCAAAGAAATACTTGGCATATCATGCTAAGTCCGTAGACCACATATGGAGAAATAGGACCTGCAGACGGCGGCTGGAATCCAGAGAAAATGCAGTGCAATTAGCCATTCACTCGTCATGGAGGGAAGATTCCATTTGACAGGACTGTTTTGTCACTTAGTAACCATGAAATTATTTTACTTTACCTGCGAAGGGAATAGCAGACCAGCACATCTGGAGGATTAACACACTGAAATGAAGCAGCTGCCAGCCAAATGTGGAAATCTGCGCTTCGACACAATGGGAGATCGAACGATAATCAAATCACTGATTAGACAGGCCCAGTTAGAATGAATAATGAAATACAGGTGAAAATACAAAATAAATACAGGCAAAAAACTTGCTTCAAAGAGAAGAGGCAATCAGCATGAGTTTATTTTGCTGGAAACTGACCTCTATCCCACCCCTTTCCACGTACTGGATGTCATAAGCAGGAGCAGGCGGGGGTCACAAGGTAACAGACTCCCTGACTGATATCTGCTCTAATGCACAATGACTGTGTACACTCCTGATCTGACTACAGTGTAGCCTTAGAAAGAGGCATTAGGGATTGATGAGACTTTCAATCGCATAGACGTGTATGTAGAGATCACATTTCCCATATCAATAAAGATGTGCGTGATTTCAATTCTTAGTGATATGCATTGGTGACTTTACCTTCACATAAACAGGATCAGCACTCAGTGCAGTGCCTTATTTGTCGATCGCTGTTCACTGCTTCCGTTTCCAATCACTGAATCTTCATTCAACTGTCGTATTCATGATGTGCATATATTGCGGGATTGATTAACAAATGTGTATTGTTAATTGACAATTGCTATATATTGTCCATTATTAATGTGGTGCCACAAGTAAGAGACTAATAAAGGGAGCAGGAATCACAATTCCTTACACTCACCAGGACTCATTTATACAACCCCAATTCCGAAATAGTTGTGACAAACTATAAATTGTGAATAAAATCAAAATGCAATGACTTTCAAATCATACCACCCAGTATTTTATTCACAACAGAACAGAGACAAGAGTTTGTCACGAAAGTGACTATATCCCCCGCCGTTAGGTCACCAAAACCGACTGGTGCCTGCGCATTCCCAGTTGAAAGGTTGGTACCAAAAAGAATTGAAATAGGTTGACTCCTTCTTGAGATATCGCGCTGACAATGTTCGGGACGGACGTACGTACGTACGGACAGACGTACGAACGGAGCTGAATACTATATCCCCCGCTTCGCGCTAAACGCGCGGCGGGGGATAATAACATATGAAATGTTGAAACTGAGAAATTTCACAATTGTACCCGCAAAATGAGCTTATTTCAAATTTGATGGCTGATACAGGTCTCAAAAAAGTTTGAACAGGGGCCTGTTTACCATAATGTTGCATCCCCTCTTCTTTTTAACACAGAGTGGAGGCGTCTGGGCATTGAGGAGACAAGTTTCTTGAGTTTAGCCATTGGAATTTGATCCCACTCATGTTAAATACAGGCTTCCAGCTGCTGGAGAGTTTTGGATTTCCTATGACGGACTTTCTCTTTAATTATGCGCCAAATGTTCTCAATCGGTGAAAGATCAGGACTGCAGGCAGGCCAGTTCAGCACACAAACTCTTCTACTACAAAGTCATGCTATGGTAATAGCTGCAGTATGTGGTTTTGCATTGTCCTGCTGAAATCCAAAAGGCCTTTCCTGTAATAGATGTCTGGAGGGGAGCATATGTCGCTCTAAAACCTTTACATACCTTTGAGCATTCATGGTGCTTTTTAAAACATGCAAGTGTCCCACACCATACGTACTAATGCATCCCCATATCATCAGAGATGCCGGCTTTTTAACTGAGCGCTGAAAACAGGAGGGTTAGTCTTACTCCTCTTTAGCCAGGAAGACACAACGCCCATGATTTCCAACAAGAATGTAAAATTTGGACTCATCTGACCACAGGACACTTTGCCACTTTACTACAGCCCATTTTAAATGAGCCTATCCTACAGAACACAGCGGCGCTTCTGGATCATGCGCAACAATGGCTTCCTTTTTGCATGATAGAGTTTTAGGTGGCATCTGTGGATGGCACGGCAGACTGTGTTTACAGACAGTGGTTTCTTGAACTATTCCTGGGCCCATTTAGTAATGTCAATGACAGAATCATGCTGGTGAGTGATGCAGTGGCCTCTGAGGGCCCGAAGATCACGGGCATCCAGTAAAGGTCTTCGGCCTTGTCCCTTACGCACAGAGATTTTTCCAGTTTCTCTGAATCTTTTCATGATGTTATGCACTGCTGATGATGAAACCTTCAAAGCCTTTGCAATTTGACATCGAGGAACATTGTTTTTAAAGTATTCCACAATTTTTTTTACGCAAGCTTTAACAGCTTGGAGAGCCTCTGGCCATTTTTACTTCTGAGAGACTCTCAGAACTCTCTCTAAAACATCCCTTTTATAGCCAATCATGTTACGCACCCGATGCCAGTTAACTTAATTACTTGCTAAATGTTCTTTCAGCTGATTAATTATATATTAATTGCTTTTTCAGCCCTTTTTTTTGCCTGTGTCCCAACTTTTTTGAGACCTGTTGCAGCCAGAAAATTTGAAATAAGATAATTTTGTGGATAAAAATGTAAAAGGTCTCAGTTTCAACATTTGAAATATTATCTATGTTCTGTTGTAAATAACATATTGGCTCGTGTGATCTGAAAGTCATTGCATTTTGATTTTATTCACAATTTACACTTCGTCGCAACTATTTCGGAATTGGGGTTGTAGAATCCATGCATAGGACAAAGTTTGGACAGAAGGAAAGTGACTTTGAGAGTAGGAACATATGAACACTATCTATAGTGAAACAAGGCAAGATTCTTAAAAGAAAATGCCAAGGTAAGCAAGTCATTACCGATCACCTACCATGATGCAAGTACATTGTATTATAACCATACGTCTAAGGCCTGACATCAAAACTGAACAAATCAGGGAGTATTTTTTCACTTAGATGGGACTCTCAAGTTTTCACAGGAAATGAGTTACAACCTCTGTAGCAATTACTGATCTCATGACACTCATAGTAGGGCTAAAGAGATTCCATGCCCCAGCCAAATTCCAAACATGGCTCTCTAAATCAGGTCAATTATCCCCAGTTAAACTGGTTTAATAAACTCACCCTCTTCACCTCTGCCAACGCACAGAGTGTTTCACAGCAAAATGACAGGAATACTGCCATCACCCAGGAAATTGGTGCTTAATGATGCTGCCCTGATGAAAAAATTACCACAAAATACTACATTAAAATACAATAGTTTTTAATAGTATTTTTTTCAGAATTACTATAGATATACTATAGTAACTTTGTAGTTCACTATAGTGATGCTAAAGTAAATCAAAGTCAAACTCTAATATAGTAAACTACAGCAATGATATTCAATTACTATAGTATATTTGCAACAAACTATAGTTTACTTTAGTAAAGTGTAGTTTACATCAATTTTACTGTAGTAAACTATAGTAAATTTTTATAAGGGAGGATATTCATGATTACAGAGGCTATGGTTAAGTGGCTGAGGGGTTGATAATTCAGGCCCCAGTGTAGTCTCAGTAAGACCAGTTGAGCAAAACCTATCCACCCAACACTGTTTCAGGCATGATTGGTCCTTGCTATACTCTGATCAACTGCAAATTGTTTTGGGTAAATGTTTCAGCTTCATAAGAGAAATTCTATGAATTGTTGTGATGGGGGCAACAATTCTCATTTGGCATAAATGCATTGTTTTTGTAGCATTGGAGATGTAAATTGTGTGTATGACAGCTTCTATTTTTGTTCTTAATATATAAATGTTGAAATAATTGGCAAGGTTGAGGTGACTCCATCATCTATTCAAATTTTATTTCTCGTCAAATCTCACGTTGGCTTCCAACAATAGGCCATGAAGAGATTAATGAATCATGCATTTCATGAGCATTAAAAACATGTTGATGTCCTTGACATGAACTCATAAAAATTTTGTATGAATTCCAGGATGCTAGGTTTTTAAGCACACAAGGTTGATATCTTTTTTGCTTTGTCTTTTTGCAGGAAGAACATTGTAATTTCACTCTGGTATCAAATTCAAATCTATCGCAACTGCAGATCCATATCAATGTCAGTTTATTCTTGTGCAAATGTTTGACCTAAAATCACACATTAATGCCAGCTTTCTCTCGCGTGTAATATTTAAATCCTTCGGCCGTAAAATTCAAAAGACTCAGCCTGAAGGCTCGTATTATCATAGAGGGTTTATACACTACAATAAAGTATTGCTCTTGAGAGTGTGTGAACTTCAGGTCACTGATATCTTCCTCAAATCTTGCATAATTACATATTTCACGGGAGGGAAGGTACAGTCAACTGCCAATGACAAGGTCAGTATATTTGTTTTAAGTTACGTCCTGTATAATCAGTTCAATTAACAGTCAGCAAGAGAAATGGAAGAATATAAATATAAAAAAATGTTGAATGCTGAGCAGAAAGGGAGGAATGTTCTGACAGCAAAGATAAATTTATTTGATCCAGCTACTCACCGAACGTGACTGGTAATTGGAGCCAGGAAGCTATCTAGTCAAGCGAACTGGCTTCCTGGGAATATTTGAAGACTTTGGCTATTAAATTACACTCCATACTTTTCATATAACCTCAGATGAGCAGTGATTTACAATTTTTACTATCTTTAAAAAAATAAAAAATAAACAAATGTATTCACACATGCGTGTAGAAAACGCATAAAGTCCACTTGACAAGGCAAGTCAGACAATGGGTAGTAAATGTATTTTGCCATTTAAATCATTTTCAGAACTAAGATGAGCCTCATGTTGACTATAGATAATCCCCTGCTGAAGACTGTAGGGGAAGTAAAGCAAGGGTTCCTCCTTCCTTTGTGACATCATTGATTTTCATGTTTTCTGAATACTTATCACAGTCTGATGTGAGAGGGCAGAATGTATGACTACAGCCAGGTCTCTTATCCCTGATTGAGGTGTCATTGCTATCCCATGTGCTGTGATCCTACGGGGGTTAATCCATGCGTGTGAAGCCCCTCGGGATTACTGAGCAGTCCAGATCTTATCAGGCAAGGGTCAGGGGTTGAGCTAAAACTTGACAAGAGCCATGCCACTTTTTATGAAAAAAAAAAAAAAAATCAATAAATAAACTCTTCTTCACCTCTCTCCACCAAATCACTGCTCTACATTTGTCTGTTGGTAAAATATGCTCTTAAATCTGCTGAGGTTAAAGGAGAAATAACGCTAGATAAAGAGAGGAAATGTGAGGCGAGGGAGCAGGACTTTGCGGATGAGGATTTGCGACGTGCAGCGATCTTTCCGCGCGTGTTCTCTCAAGCAGCCTGGGACTATTCCCACTCCATAAGCACCCCTCAGAGAGTGCTTCAAGTGTGCCTTAAGTGGACTTATTTTAATTTGTCAGTCAGTTTTAGTGAGGAACAGAAGATATCTTAGCATAACTAGACAGAAGGATGCACTGATTAGCTGAAGCAATTGAATTACTGTTTCCAACATTAACCAATTTAAATGTCAAAATATTTTAATAAGATTATGAATAAGTCCTTATCCTTGTTCCCCCACTTGTGTAAATTAAAGGCTCTCCCTCAAGATCAGCTTCTGGCAGTCTCAACCTGGGGGAAATGACTGTTTGGCCATGAATCTATATTAAAAACAGTTCCACATTGTTACTCTGAATTGTTACATTACTAAAAATTATCTGTAATTATTTTGAAATTGAACTGAACATGACAATTATGAGAGATTTATAGGTATAACAGTGCAGAAATGCAGTGAATAATTTTTTTCCAAAGTACAACCAGAGACACTCAAATTACTTGTCAAAGAAAGCACCGATAATTTGCCTCAAAGCACACCAATAAACCTTATTCAACAATGTTTCATTTCCAGCCTAGCAACTCAATTAGATCCTTTCTATCACTTTTTAGCTCTAGATGGCACTGTTGGCGCGATATGCTCGCGGGCTCCGGTATCACCACTCATATGGTGACCCACCACGAAATATGACATGACGTTCATAAGAAATGTGTTTCATAAATTAGTGATTTTTTTTTTAACACAAGCAAAGTCAACCTGTGGCCTTCAACCTTCTTGACTGGTTCCTTTCAATAAATTTAATAGTTTTTAAAATTTTTATTTTACATTAAAATTAAACAACTCTTGTATTTCGTTAGCCTCATAGCATCATTGCCTAAGTCATATTATTGCCAAATTCAGTTTTCGGCAGCCAGTTCTTTCGTGTGGGTGAAAAAAGCATTTTTCCTTTTTTCTCAAAATCAAACCTAAATAAATAAAATCCATTATCTTAAATAATAATAATAATAATAATAATAATAATAATAAAAACCTCAAAAAATGAGATAGATATGCTACGAGGCTAACAATGTGTGTGTGTGTGTGTGTGTGTGTGTGTCTGAGCGCGCTTTTTTTTTGTTAAACAAATTACATGTATTCTTGTTATTTCTAATGTTGTTCATTTATCTCTTAAAAGTATATCGTAGAATATCTTTGGCAAAATGCATTCATGACACATGTGCAACAATAACACAGAAATTGTAAATATGATTCAGTATCATGAGCTGAATTAATGAAAAAACGTAATCCATGATTTTACCTTATTTAAAGATAAATAAAATATTTTCCCCAAATCTCATTTCAGCCATGATGTCCATATGAAAATGTAGCCTTTATTTGTAAATAGACATGACTGTATTGTAGGAAATTCTCAAATAAAACAGACGGTGTAGTTTTCTGCCAGTTCTATCAGTTTAGGATGTATGTCCCAATATCGCCTTGAAAACATTGCATTTCTGACAAAGTGTAGCTTTTAATCTGGCAGTTGATTTATGCAGCATAGGCCAGAGGGTATCCCCTAATCAGAGCACCCAGTGATGGCAGTGTTTCTTTTCAACATCTCTCCCATCCAGGAAAACCCTCACCAGTTTATATTAGGCCCATGTTGCCAAATTGCAGGACAGTACAGACAGTGTGTAGTGCAGTGAAAAAGCACAAGTATTTGCCCCTTCCCAATTTCTTCTATCTTTGCATATTTGTCACATTTAAAAGTTTCAGATCATCAAACTAATTGTAATGTCAGATGAGGATATTCTGAGTAAACAAAAATGCAGTTTTTAAAAGCTGATTTAATTTATTGAAGAAAAAAAAAAAAAAACTATCCAACCCAACCTGGCCCTACATGAAAAAGTAATTGCCCCTTGGGTTACTTAGTAAACCAACAAATGTAATTGACATCGGGTTCAATTTCACCAGACACACCCAGCTATGATTATTGCCAGTCCAGCTGAATCTAAACATTACTTAAATAGAATCTGTCTGGCAAGGTGAAGGAGGCAAAAAAGCCATCTTAATAAATTCAAGAACGGTGAGACAGAGAGTTTTGGCATCTATCAGTCTGAAAAGGGTTACAAAGCCATGTCAAATGCTCAGGGACTCTAGCAAACCATAGTGAGAGCCATTACCTATATATGGAGAAAACGTCCAACAGTGTTTAACGTTCGCAGGAGTAGCTGGCCTACCAAAATTTCTCAAAGTGTGCATCGATGACTCTTCCAGGAGGTCACAAGAGATCCCAGACTAACATACAAAGAACTGCAGGACTTACTTCCCTCAGTTGAGGTCAGAGTTCAAAATTCCACCATAAAAAAGACTGGGTAAAAATGACATCCATGGGTAAGCTGCAATGCAAAAAACACTATTGACCAAAAGGCTCATTTCACATTTCCTAAAAAAAAAAAAAACAACAACAGCAATTTGATGACCCCCAGGACTTTTGGATAATATTCTGGTGACTGGTGAGTGAAACAGTTGAAATTGTGGAAGATATTGGACCTTTTACATCTGGCATGAAGCTAACACAGTATTCTGCATTAAGAACATCGTACCAACAGTCAAACGTGGTGGTGATAGTCTGATAGTCTGAGGGTGCTTTGCTGTTGAAGGACCTGGGCGACTTTCAATAATTGATGGAACTATGAATTCTGGTCTCTACCAGAAATTACTGAGGGAGAATGACTGGCCATCCATTTGGGACCTAGAGCTTAAGTACAGTTTGGGTTACGCAGCAGGACAATCTGAAGCACACAAGCAAGTCCACCTCTGAATGGCTGAAAAAATCTAAATGAAGGTTTTGGAGTGGACTAGTCAAAGTCCTAACTTGAATCTCACAGAACTGCGGAATGAACTTTGAAAGGCAGTTCATGCTCAAAAACCCTCCACTATGGCTGAGTTAAATCAATTTTGCGAGGAAGAGCAGGCCAAAATTTCTCCACAGCAATGTGAAAGACTCACCGCCAGTTATTACAAACGTTTGATTGCGACTGCTGCCACCAACGGTGGCACAAACAGTTATTAGGCTGAGAGGGCAATTACTTTTTTCACATGGGTGATGCAGGTTTTGAAAACTTTCAATAAATGAAAGGATCCTCTAAAAAAATCCATTTTGTGTTTACTCATTTAGTCTTTGCCTAATATTAAAATGAGTTGGATGGCCTGAAACATTTAAATATTAAAAAATTAGCCAAAATGAAAGAAATTGGGAAGGGGGCAAATACTTTTGCATGTGAAGCAATTTGTAATCAGCACAGCCAGGAAGTTGTCATCTGCATGTATAATATCTGTTCAAGAAAGCCCAAAAAAAAAACGTACACATCAGAAGTTACATTTTCCACTCAAGAATGAATCAACCAGTATTCTCAGACTTTAAAAAATGTATTATTTTTACTCCAAGCATTTTCATTAGTGTTATTGGATATGAACTCTTATGCTTAGAATTGCTTCAACTCTATTTTAATCAATATTGTTCTAAATTTTCTATTTTCTGTGTAAATAAATAAATAACACACAACAATCTGGTTATGATCAATAATTTTAGATACAGTACATTGAACCATGCAAAGCAGCATCATGTATTAAAACAAATAACTAAAATTATTTCAGAAAATTTTAGACACTCTTATCAAAAAAAAAAAAAGTATCACATCATGGACCAAACGTTTTGTTCGCCGGAGAATGAGAACACATTTATAAAATTGGACATGGTTTTAGTTTCACCAAGAATCATACAAGTATTGCATCAGTCAACGCATCGGCTTTATGAAAAAAAAAAACATGTCATAAAACTCCCACACGCAAGTGTAAACTTTGCGAAAATCACAATTTAAGAAGTAAAAAAAAAAAAAAAAAACTGCTATGTTTCGACACATTAATTCACATTACTGTTTTACATTCTTCAGTTTCAGCTGCTGTAATTCCATCTGCAGCGACTCGCCGAAAAACACCACATGAATCAGGTCTTATATGTCATCAAAATACATTATGCTTGGGAAAAAAACTGAGCAAACAAAATTCATCATTCACCTCTTGTGACGTGCAGTATGTAACCCCAAAAAAATCTACAGACACATAAATAAGTCCATCAAATGCAGCTGTATGCAAACCGGTGCAACTTCAGGCCGACTTTAAATTCTAGTGGACATCTCAAGGTTTCCAAAAATCCCAAATATGACCTGCTGAATTATAGGGATATGTACAGAAAATGATATACAAGATCTAGATGTTTTCCATTTGATGAAAAGCTGTGGCCTTAAAAACATGGCATCCTGGGCTTGAATATTTCTCTCAATATAAGTGTGATGTAGATTCGCTGCGACCAGCAGATACAGGATATGTATGTGACACCATACTACAATATGAAAAAGAAATGCATTTTTTTCTGAAGTTACACCTACTTAATGGAAAACTTAAGTGAATACTTAGAGTTTAAGGGGTTAATTCTGAAATGGCTTGGAAATGGAAAATACACACTTGCATATTCAGTTCCAGGAAAATATATGAAATACATAAATATATATATTTTACATTGACTGTTCATGGAAATACATTGCACGAAATAGAGAAGAGGTTACACTTTTGACAGTAAGTACTTATGCGGAGAGCTGAGAGATGCCCCTCATTATTGCTAAAATAGACTCCTTGAGTGACGCTGCCTCTGTTATCGTTACTCTCAATGCTTATAACCCTCCATTTTGCCTAATAAATGACATGTTTTCACTATTTATTCAGCGGTGTATTCTCAGAATCAGCGGGATTAACCAAAGCAGCAGCTGAGACTGGATACTGGTTTTATACTGCTAAAAAAGAGTTGATAGTGTGGAAAATTTGGCTATGTAAAATTAAACATATTTTATTATGTTTACATATTATGTCTTAAATGCAATTATTACCTACATAATAAATTAGACATAGTAATAGTTTAATGCCAGTAATAGCACCTGTATGTCAACATTTTGATTTCAGAAGACCATGTCCTGTTCATTAATGTATAACAATCATTAAAAAGTTAAACTGAAGAGAATTAGAATGCACTCGGACAGTGCGTACCTCTGCCTGTAGGATTTTATCCACTGGCATTTAAAATTTGCGTCGGATCTATATCTTTGATCTGACATTTAATCACCACTTCCAGTTTATACAGTCCAACTTCCCATAAAATTATGTGGTAAACCGTAGAATAGTTTTCGAGTAATCCTGCTGACAAACACACACATGCACACACACAGGTGATCACAATACCTCCTGGCAGAGGTAATGAATTTGAGTCATGTGATATTACGCTATAGAACTGGACTGATTCTGATTTACCGATAAGACTAAGAGCCTAAACAAACAATAAAATGTTTAGGCTCATAGATCAGTCCGAAGACGACAGGCGCTCCTAGATTCCTAGATGTAGGAAACTCTGGGATTCCACCTACATAGGAAATAAGGTTTTGATATGATGGAACACTTTGAAAGTACTTGGCAAATTACGGGTGGGGACTTCTGAATTCCAACAGTTTTCAGTCATGTCATCACATCTGAGGATGGTTTCTATATGAATCACTTCTCGTGACTGATTTCTGCTGAGTGTTCAAGCTGTATTTATTTAAACCAAATAGTCCCATATATATATATAAAATAGTTTAAAAGCAAACCCCGAACTAATTTAAGCAGAAATGACCGCAACTGCTCCTGAGATCTGGAGCCAGCATTTCTACTCTTTGTTATCAAAATATATATCCAGACATGCTTGGTAATAAATAAAATAGTTTTCAGTTAAAATGCAAAAAAGGACATCCACAAATGTATTCGTAAAGTAATGTCATATTTCACAATTTATGCCAACATTAAAATTACAAGGCAGGAGACCATCCAATAACGTGTTAGAGAGGGGCTAAAGTTTCAGTGCGATGGAATTATTTCCACTGGTGATGCGTTATCCCATCACTGTCAGTCGTTCAAATGATTCCTTCAATGAACATATAAAAATCCGGCTTCAGCAGAGAGGCACATACTGTATGTGTGAACGTGCAGAGCAGAATAAATAAATAAATAAATAAAATGTTAAAATGAAGGATTGTACATTAACAAAAACTACCACAGAATGTCTGTACGCTAGAATGCCAAATATCTAACGATTATGAGGAAAGAATATGACCAAATAAAATACATTAATATGTCACATTTATGATGGCAGGATTTCACATTCTAAACCCCCCCCCCCCCACACACACACACACACACACCTCGGAAATATTGTGAATTTATTTTAGTGGTGATGTTGATGTTGTTCAGTCATGGACACAATTTTCGCTTCTTGTTGTTGATGTCATTTGATCCTTTGATCTTTCATGAAAAAAGAAAACAATATAAATGACTTGGATTCATACAGAGAACTAGTTTAACTGGAGTATCTCTCCTCACAACAAACTTTAAAATAAATGTTAAATGGACGTATTAAAATATTGTTAACAATCAGCTTTGTCAATGCTACAATTGTTTATTATTTTATACACATATTACTTTTCAACAGGCAGAGATATATGATATATGGGCCAGGCACAGAGATACGCAATTGCAATTTGACAAAATCATGAAAGCTCATTCGGAGAATTTTCACTGGGCCAAAAGCACCAGCCCAGTATATGGAAGACTCAACCTTTACAATGATCTCTCTCTCTCTCTGCGTGTGTGTGTGTGTGTGTGCGTGTGTGTGTATGAGCAGAGTGGAAAGTCTATTTTTTTTCTGAGATTATAGCATAAGCAAAGTTTCTGCCTTCTACAACATTTTCAGAACAGTGTTTACTCGCTTGTCAGCATAACCGCCAACTTTCAATTTTGAAGAACAGTAAAAGAACTCAACAAGGGACGCCAAACACGGTGTTCAGTTGTTTCAAAAGGAAAAGCCGATCTTCCAGCACATTTTTTCACATAAATAAATGAATAAATAAATACGGTGATGTTTATTGACAATAATCAGCACTTCAAAGAAGGGTCAAATGTTACTTACTACAGAATGTTCTTATGCTGCGTTTCCTCTTCTATCGTGCCCAGACCACTCGTCGACTAAACGCATATCACTCAACTAAAATCAACCCCTCAAACTCCGAGGGTCAAATAAAAGTTGGTTCAACACCGTGCAGTCCTCATCAAGCCCACGTTAGAAAGCTCATGCATTCCAGAGAATATCAATCACGGGCGCTCAGAAAAAGCCTTTATTGCTCTGATTGACAGGATGGAAGCAGAAACATGCTTCGCAAGGGTGATATGCACTCGGCTGTAACGGACAGACGCGCACATTTGAGGCATAACAAACACAACACGACGACGTAAACATCGTAAAATATTTATATTCTACACTAAAAATCTGACCTCTATTTTCGACCGCGAATTTGGACGACTGGTTTAGCTCATGTGCCATTGGCCCCTTTGTCTGCGTTCAATTGGTCTCGCCCAAACTTGGTTCGGATTTTTGTTCTCCATGGTGCGTGGTTCATTCAATTGATGTGGAAGATTTGCGCGTTTCCATCAGCGGGCAGTCAATGGCTTTTGGGACGCTTTTTATTTGAATGCATGGACTTCTATTATTTCGAAAGGAACCTCGCGCAGTAATGGATATCTTATGGATATTATGGATATTACCCACTGTATTAGCTGTAGAAGGTAAGCCAAACTCTCTTCTTTTTTCAGTTTCTAAAGCATTCTTCTAAGTGTGCAAATGACTCTTATTACACCAATAAACGTTAGTTTATTTTTCTCTGGGGCAAGGTGCCACAACACCAGCATTGTGCAAACGGCACTGAATGGGTGAGAGATGAATTGCCTGTGCTGACATTCATTCATGGTGTAAAAACTGAACAATTGTAGGGTACCGCTTGGTACGCTGTATGAAGCTATAACGTCTGATCAGCAGCGCACTAAAGCGTGCTCACCGCCGCACAGGTACAGCCCCAGTTCAGGGCTCCGTTGCCTCTAAGCTACATGTGACGATAATTATCTGGACAATGAATCGTAAGAACTGGCTGGAGTTAACAAAACATCCATGCCGATCCGATGTTTTGCATCCCCAGCCATAAGTGAATTAAGTACAATTGGATAGTCCGTCCACAGAGCGAAAATAAACAGTCTGGTACATCAGACTTCAGCTGGGATGCCGCATCATCTAGTTGTTTTAACAGAAATGTTTCCTTCAGTGTTTGATAAAGAGATGTGTCCACTGTGATGTTGCGAGTGTTGCTACAACCAGTAATTCGCGTTTTTTAAATTCTAGATCTGCCTTGATTCATGATTATGTTTCGCGAAAATAAGGGCTGTTTCGAGGCACTCGGCTCCGCGAGTTATCGGTAGACGAGTCCAGCAGGCTATCCCACTGTCCTACACTTGAAATGATCAATTTCATTTACACTGGCTAGTTAAACCTGAACGTGCATATATACTTACTGAACAATTCATTATTTATTTATTTATTTATTTATTTATTGCCGAATTCTTGATGTGTGGTCTTTGGCGTTTCTCTGGTCGTATGTTTTTATTGCTCCATTGCGACTCATTTTGCATCTGGTACCTGCGATCGGGGCATGAGCGTGGCTCCAAATCATAACAGGCCAACTATTGATCTTGAGTCTTGACTTGAGCGAGTAAAACATTGCTCTACGGGAGTTTCTGAACACATTACCGCATTCCAGTGTTTTTCTGGACACGAATTAAGTAATTTAAGTTAATTTTGAATGATTATCAACAGGAAATTTATTCTAATAAATGCATACTCACGCTGTTTTGTGAAATTATTACTGATAGTTGGAGCATAACTTGACGCATTGAGGATTACACATGCTAAGTTGGCGCGTTGCTTTTTTTTTTTTTTTGGAAAATACAATGCGTAATTTGGAAAATAAGATTTGAATGATTCCTCATAGCAATGGAAGTCTCTGGGCCTGGGGCACTTGGCCTACCCTGTTGCTCGTGCTATGGGTCAAAACCTATTGAGAACATGGCTTTACAACAATGAGAGCCTTATACACACGGGGATTCAACTCAATAAAGACTAAAAAAAAAAAATGTAGGTTTAAATAGTCTTATATGCATATTTACAGTGAAACAAACCGATAAGCAGATAAATTAATAAATAATCATGTTGCCCGTCAGTCTGTTCGGTCATTCTTAAGAATAGACCCCGCAATTTTCGCATTATTTGAACCCTCTGTGGCAAGTTGTTCACTGAAAGCATATGCGACGTAATACATAAGATGCAATCCTTCTGTCATTTGTCCCAATTTTTATGTAAGTCCGATGCTTATTCTGCTGCGGTTTGGATTCTTTACCTTTAGGTAATAATGCTTTTTGATTTTAATTGAAAACAACAAAACAAATAAAGAAGCACAGCATACTAGAATGCACTGAAAAATATATGGAAAATTACTATTTTCACAACGTCAGTTGAATTTGTCTGCTTTGCAGCTTTTTGTATTGATAAAAACAACCTGCTAAATGTGAGAGAGCAACTTTTTGTTCTATTTAGTAAAATGGCTCACTGGTCAAAATAAATGACCTATATTGGAGTTTGGCTTTGTTCCATTTTTAATTTTGACAGTACTTCTACATAAGTTCATTTATTTATAAAGCTTTTTTTACTCATTGCAGTTAAGAAATCATTGGATTTGATAAATTAGCAATGGCAACTGATGTTTGTTGATCAGAAGATGTTTCAAGTCATAACTGTGGTTTTTGGGAACTTCCATAGTTTTTCTCTTTTTCCAGTTTGCCCTTGAAGGCCTTGTAAACTCAGTGAAAAGCTCCCCATCGCAGAATTGGGGCCGGGAAGTGGCTTTGAGGCCAAAGCTTGGCTCCTATCGCAACTTGCTTTTTTCTTCAGCCAATTTTTAGTACGAGCTGAATTCCATAAAATCCCATCTGCAGATATTTGGTTGTTCGACATGAAAAAATTTAAAGGCATGAGTATATTATTGCTGTAAAATGCACAGCGATGAGCCATTTCATTTTTAACGACTCCACTTCCAAAACTACATTTTCACAAAAAAAAATGTTGCGGAAATGTAACAGAAGAGTTTTCGGACTGCTCGATCTCCCTTGTTGTCTCTGAAGTATTTCAATGAATAGAGTCAATAAAATCCTGGAAAGAAAATATGCAAATGTTCTATTGCCTTCATTCAGGATTATGTATGCAATGGAAGGGAGAGGATGCAAATGCTGTCCTGTCATTGAATCCTTTATAAATGTTATAGCATTGCTAGAAACTGTGATGTATCTTTGAGTATTTATTTTTGCTTATTTGATTTTAACTTGTTGCCTAATATGTTTTGTCTGTTACATAGTCATGTTCACTGGTATAAGTGATGTATTCCTGTTTTATTCCTGAAGCGTAATATGCTTGATTTTATAAGTAGATACGAAAAACATCATAGCTTTTCCATAGTTACAACAGAGATCATCTAAACAAATATAGGTTGATAAGTATGTTTTCTTTTAAAGAAAAGTAACTAATGCACATCTGTTCCGTATTTTTGGTGATTTCAAACAAGTTTAAAATGATGGGGTGACAAACAACGAAAGTAACCGCGCTTATAGCTCTGTGACTGAGAGAAAGCCTGAGCCTCCTGTAATACGCGTGGTTTCTTATATCATAGACTATGCAGAAAAGGTGAATAAGCTCAAGCTTCTCATTGTAAAATATCTGTGATAGGAACCTAATGGTTTGTGAAAGTTTGCCAAAGCAGATAATGTATGGTAAGGCTGGGCGGACAGAATCAAATATTATTATTTTTTGACCCAAATATTATTATTTTTTGACTGAATATGTCAATGTCAATATCTTGGCGGTGTTGCAGAGTTAACTATTCGTGCTTCCACAAAATATTTACATGATGGGATTTTTCATAAACAGTCATTAATAATGTGGATATGATGCAGGTGTACACCATAAACCCTGATAAGTGTGGTGAACTCAAATGTTTTGTGGAAACTGATTATCTCAAAAAAATTGAGTATGCCAACTTAATGATCTTGTGTTCACAGCACTTAAAATATGTAAAAAAAAAAAAGTTCCTTCCACACAATGCAATTTAGTTGGCCTACACAATATTTTTGAGGTAATTGGTTTCCACAAAACATTTGAGTTCACAACATTATCAGGGCTTACAGTGTAGGCAAGGGCTAGAACAGTCAAATGAGTACGAACAACTGTATTTCTTTATTGAAAAGCGGCCTTTAGAACCAGACAGACTACTTTTCATATATCACAATATTAATATCCAAAATTTTAGGTGTTTTTCTCATAACACACTATTGATGCAATCTTGATATATTTCCCAGCTTTTGTGTACGATACATTATTACCCTTTTTAAAATGTTTTGATAACTGAAATAATGCATGGTCTTGTGTCATTACATAATATTGACTGGTTAAACTCCACCCTGTATTCACTTGTCAGCATTGCCACTGTCGATTTGCAAAATGTCTTCTTTTTGTTGCTAGCTGGCTATGAAAAATTAAGAGTTCAGTCAGAGGTCACAGCTGCCACAACCCAAAAAAACATAGCTAACAGTGTGGAACCAAATCGCTCTGATGGCACTCGCATCACCAGAAAACATTTTGCAAAACAATGTCTTGAGGGAACTACGTAGATACAAAGTATAAAATAGAGCAAAATAATTCGAAATATTTTTTCTCATGGTTGCTGAATGGTTCATTGTCGTTTTTGAAATGTGCATATTTTAGCTTAACCACTTTTTCACCAAGCTTTCCCTCGATGCATGTTCGTGTAAAGAAAAAAATAGTTGTATTATTTCACCTTTAAATTTGCTCATTTCTAAATTTCTGAAAACTTTAAGCGCTCAAATTGTTGATTATTTTCCTCAAGTACCATCACAAATTCACATTCTTAAAAAATGTATTTCAGATGTTTTGTGCAGATTCGAATCTTGAGTAATTTTTCAATAATTAACAATGTTTAAGTCAAAGGGAGGTAGGGTAGTAACATATTTTGATTGCTTCATCTTTATCATTCGTACCTCAATTTCTGCCCCTATAATATATTGTACATTTTTGTCTCCTAGTTTGATTGATTATTTATTTGAATTTTACGATACGAGTCAAAAAAGGCCAAATATAAACAGACAGGCAGGCAGACAGATGGAATCGTGCAGTTCAGCCTGACAGTAAGTTGTTTGACAATTCTATGATGGGATGTCAGTTACTTATGAACCAAACTAAATAATAGATATATAATCAAAGATGAGAAGAGCCCACAGTAAATTTGGCAGGCGAACAGTTTGCAGCTAACTTTCCGCAGTCCTGGACTGTATTCTATTGAACGATGAGTACTCATGATATGGGACTCCTGGGACTGAATAAAAATAACCTAGAGTGTATCTTAAATTATGTAGTACACGGAGCACGCATTTTCTTGTTAAATTTTTGGTTTCTACTTTGGTTTGGCCAATCTATGATTTATTCTTTCCATTAATTTCCAATTTGTATTTTTGTATAGCAGTATGATGGTAGTAGCCAAAAAAAGTATATTTGGTCATGTCTAGTCAAAACTGTGGTTAGTACCCTGTAACCAAGACTTTCAGTGGGCTTACTTTATGTTCATGCAAAGCTTGCAGCCTTTGCTTAATTGGTGTAATCTGGGATATTGTTTGGGGGTGTTTCTTTATTGCATGGCCGACAAATTCCATTGCTTATCCGCCTATTTTCATGATGGTTGTCCTGTAAATAGAGGAAATGACCTGAAAGATGTTATGACAGTATAAAATGCAGTGAAAGCACTGGAATTTTAAAAAAAAAACAAAAAACACTTTTACTCCATTAAAATGGTAAAATCGACATGTTTAGTACGTTTTTGGTAATGTTTATGCAAGTGAACAGATTATTTTGGTTTTAGTTGAATATGTTTTCATGAAATGCATCTTTGAAATTTGATCATTGATTAATTTTGGCAACAACATTGTTGTAAATTATTCCTGAAAATAATTGCTCTGTATTTCTCAGGTTGTTGAAATGCATGCCCTTTCACTAGCAAAGTCGCATAATCATTCAGTGTATTCTGTTCACGTTCAAGAACTAAGGAGGTAATGATCCTTCCTCCCTGCCTGTTATATGGATGGAGACTTTGAGGAACGTACAGTCAGTATTAATGTGTCGCTTCTGCTTGTGTTTTGGTGAATAAACATTGGGGGGTTCTCTCTCTTCACTTTCAGCAGCATCGCTCAAGTCAGTTTGTGGCTTTCAGCTGGTTGCTGCATCATTAATGAACTGTGAAACTGTTTTAATAGCAGTCTCCGACACTGTGAAATGCACTGGGCTTAATTAACAGGTCTGCTGGAGTAGTGGGAGAGAGGTCCTGTGCTCCTGGCTGTGGTGGGTTGGCTCTGTTTATTTGCTCACCCAATTTGTTTACCTGCGATTCTCATGCACAGTCATGGTGAGAACCTCTGAATGAAATCACTGGATAAACTGAAGTCTTCCTGGTTGGCAGGGTAATTCAGCGGGTTGAGAACTTGATTGTTTTGATAGTAATCCCCAAACGGCTCACTGGAGTATTTTTGAGTAAAAGTGAATAACCTGAATTATTTAAGTGCAAATCCCCCAGTAAATGATAAATATGGAAAACTTTAGAACTTTAGACCGCCGATTGCTCGGGTTTATTACTACAGACAAATAAATTCTAGTCACGGAAGGGCATGCAGTTGGAGGAGATGCATTTTCAACTGTTTGTGTGAATTCATCAGTAAAACAGATAATTATGTTTTTCACATTTTCACATTTTACATGCCACTGCATTGTAAGAATTACAGACTGATTTTTTTAAAGGTCAAATATATTCTACTATTGTCATCAGAACTTGTACAGAGCTGTGTAATATTTCTGTATTTCTATTGCATATTTCTTGCATATTTCTTGCACTTAAATGTTTCAGATCATCAAAATAATTTAATATTAGACAATGATAACTTGAGTGAACACAAAATGCAGTTCTTGAATGATCAGTCCATTTATAGAAGGTAAAAAGTTATCCAACCCTACCTGGCCTATGTGAAAAAGTACTTTCCCCCTTAGTCTCTAAATCGGCCAATTAAACAAATGTATTTGTTAATTAGGTTCAGTTTCAATTGACACACCAAGGGTGAAATTTTACTTTCAATCTGTTTGAATCTAAGCATCACTGAAATAGAACCTCTCCTGCAATGTGAAGTGGGAAAAAAGCAGCACATGATGCCGCAGTCTAAAGAAATTGAAGGACAGGTGAGAAACAAAGTCTTTGACATCTATCAGTCATGATGTTACTAAGCCATCTCTAAGTCTCTTGGACTCCAACAAACTATTTGTGGAGATATTATCTATAAAAAGGAGAAAATGTGGAACAGTGGTGAACCTTCCCATGAGTGGCTGGCCTCCCTAAATTCCTCCAAGAGCACATCGCAGACATGTGCAGGAGGTTAAAAAGAATCCAGACCTCTAAAGAACTGCTGGGCTGACCTTACTTGCCGAAGTGAAGGTCAATGTTCACCATTCCACATCAGTAAGAGACGGGAAAAATGGCATCCAAGGGAGCGCTGCAAGGCAGAAACCACTGGTGACCAAAAAAAAAAAAAAAACGAACACTCATCTCAAATTTGCCAAAAAAAAAAAAATGACCACCAAGATTGTTTACTTATGTTATGTGGACTGATTAGTCAAAAGTGGGACTTTTTGGAAGACATGGGTCACGTCACATCTGTTGTAAATCTAACACAACATTCCACAATAAGAAGATCATGCCAACAGTCAAACACGGTGGTGGTAGTGCGATGGCCTGGAGCTGCTTTGCTGCTTCAGGAACTGGGTGAATTGCCATATTTGAGGAAACCATTAATCATGCTCTTTACCAGAAAATCCTGAAGGACAATGTTTGGTCATCAGTTGGAAACCTGAAGTCCAAGTGCAGATGGCAATGCAGCAGGCCCAAAGCACCCAAGAAAGTTGACCTCTGAATGGCTCAAAAGAAACAAAATGAAGGTTTTGGAATGCTCATCGCGGGCATTTGTTGTCAAGGCAGCCACCCTAACTATAAAGCGCTGCCGGAAGCCCTGGAGTGGAAAGCTTCTGGGCATTGAGGAGACAAGTTTCTTGAGTTTAGCCATTGGAATTTGATCCCACAGGCTTCCAGCTGTTGGAGAATTTTGGATTTCCTTTCACGGACTTTTCGTTTAATTATGCGCCAAATGTTCTCAATAGGTGGAAGACCAGGACTGCAGGCAGGCCAGTTCAGCACACGTACTCTTCTACTACGAAGCCATGCTGGTGTAATCGCCCTTATGCGCAGAGATTTTTCCAGTTTCTGTGAATCTTTTGATGATGTTATGCACTGCCGATGATGAGACCTTCAAAGCCTTTGCAATTTGACGTTGGGGAACATTGTTTTTAATGTATTTCACAATTTTTTACGCAAGCCTTCACAGGTTGGAGAGCCTCTGGCCGTCTTTACTTCTGAGAGACTCAGCCTCTCTAAGACATCCCTTTTATAGCCAATCATGTTACACACCTGATTCCAGTTAACTTAATTACTTACTAAATGTTCTTTCAGCTGATTCTCTTATTTACAGCGCCATGAAAAAGTATTTGCCCCCTTCCTGATTTCTTTTTTTTGCCTATTTGTCACACCTAAATGTTTCTGATCATCAAACAAATTTTAATATTAGACAAAGACTACCCGAGTAAACGCAAAGTGATGTTTAAATGATGATTTCATTTATTAAGGGGAAAAAGCTATCCAAACGTACCTGATCCTCTGTCAAAAAGTAATTGCCCTCAAAATCCTAAGATCTGGTTTTGCCACCCTCCGCTACAACAACTGCAATCAAATATTTTCGATAACTGGCAAGGAGTCTTTCACATCGCTGTGGAATGATTTTAACCCACTCTTCTTTGCAGAATTGTTTTAATTCAGCCACATTGAAGGGTTTTTGAGCATGAACGACCTGTTAAAGGTCATGCCACTGCATCTCAAGCGGTTTTAAGTCTAGGTCACTCCAAAATCTTCATTTTGTTTTATTTAAGCCATTCAGAGGTGGACTTGCTGGTGTGTTTTGGATCATTGTCCTGCTGCATAACCCAAGTGCGCCTGAGCTTGAGGTCAGGAACTGATGGTCAGACGTTCTCCTTCAGGATTTAGCATAGAGAGCAGAATTCATAGTTCCATCAATTACTACAAGTCCTCCAGGTCCTAAAGCTGCAAAGCTGCCCCAAACCATCACACTACCACCACCATGTTTGACTTTTGATATGATGTTCGTTTTATGAAATGCTGTGTTAGTTTTACTGCAGATGTAACGGAATGCACACTTTCCATAAAGTTAAACTTTGGTCTCGTCAGTCCATAAGATATTGTTCTGAATGTCTTAGGCATCATCAAGATGTCTTTTGGTAAATGTGAGACGAGCCTTCGTGTTCTTTTTGATCAGCAGTGGGTTTCTCCTTGTAACGCCTTGGATGCCATTTTCCCCAGTTTGTCTCTCATTGTTGAATCATGAATACTGACTTTAAGTGAGGTAAGTGAGGCCTGCAGTTCTGTAGATGTTGTTCTGGGTTCTTTTGTGACCTCCTGGATGAGTTTCGATACACTCTTGGAGTAATTTTGGTAGGCCGGCCACTCCTGGGAAGGTTCACCACTGTTCCAAGTTTTCTCCATTTGTGGATAAGGGCTCTCACCTTGGTTTGCTGGAGTCCCAAAGCCATAGCAATGGCCATGTAACCCTTTCCAGACTGACAGATGTCAATTACTTTGTTTCTCATTTGTTCTTGAATTTCTTAAGATCGGGCATGTTGTGTTGCTTTTTGAGATCTTATAGCCTACTTAACTTTGTGAAACAGGTTCTGTTGAAGTGATTTCTTGATTCAACAGGTCTGGCAGTAATCTGACTCAAAAAAATGTGGTTAATCACAATTAATTCATGATTTGGGGGGGGGGATTACTTTCTCACAGAGGGCCAGGAAGGTTTGGATAGCTTTTTCCCCTTAATAACTGAAATCATCATTTAAAAACTGCATTTTGTATTTACTTGGGTTATCTTTGTCTTATATTAAAATTAGTTTGATGATCTGAAACATTTAAGTGTAAAAAATATGGAAAACGTAAGATCAGGAAGGGGGAAAATACTTTTTCATGGCACTGTATTAATAGCTTTTTTTGCCCTTTTTTGTCTGTGTCCCAACGTTTTTGAGACCTTTAGCAGCCAGAAAATTATTGTGGATAAAAATGTAATATGTCTCAGCTTCACCATTTGAAATGTTATCTGCTTTCTATTGTAAATAACATATTGGCTCGTGTGATCTGAAAGTCATTGCTTTTTGATTTTAGTCACAATTTACACTTTCTTCCCAATTATTTCGGAATTGGGGTTGTACTTTTTCACAACACCGTACTGTTTCTTTGAGTAGGATCCCTGCTCGAATTAGTTCACTTGTGGACCGAGTGCAGTAGTGGTAAGATTGAGTTAGATTGAGTCCTCGCTGTTAAAGTTTGATCTTTGGTTTTGTAAATCATCAGTGATGCAAGTTTTTTTTTCTGAATTGTACCTGCCTGCTCTGTCAACAGTTCTGTATTCTGTAGCAAAGGCCATGTCTGCAGGTGCTATCCAAATGAATCAAGTAGCGCGACTACCCTTTTTATGCCTTGCTGCTCAGCTTTAAATTGAAAGTCAAGCATTAATTGAGGCACTGAACCTGAAAATAATAAATAATATTCAGTGTACCCTCTCCATTCATGTGAATGCGTCTGTTTACCCTGCATCTTATGGGGACATTACTCAGGGGAAACCAATTCTTGCATGTTTACTCATGAAAATCATGTATATGACTCTGTGCACAGTATTATTGTTATGAATAAATTCTTATGAAAGCTGCCTTGTCACAGATACGTTGGGGATTCTTATCACTATCTTTCCATTTTGAGTCCCAAATTCCAAGAATTTTGTAACCCTCAAATAAGCACCATATCCTTAACCTGAGAGATGGGAAAGAGAAATTTTGGTGCTTTTATTTTAGTTGCTCGCCAACTCGAAGTATGGCTGTCTGTGCTATGTAACCATGCAGATTTGTCAGTGTGGTCAGGCAATATCCATATTAGTGTGTTTTGGTTTCTTATAGAAGGCATTTAGTATTTCTGGGGCTTTTGACATGTCTTCAGTCTTTGTGAGTCAGACTGTACATAAATAGCTGCAGAACATTTATTGTATATACTGCGTTTTGTTTACGTGCCTCTTTAAGCTTCGACGCTGCCATTTCCGATTCAAAATTTTTGCCAAGTTTGAGGAGACGTCTTTCAGATGCAAATAAGGCTGAGGCGGTTACACATTTGTTTAACGATTTTAACGTCGCTTACCTTAAGTAAACAATGCGTTCGCTAGATTTACCGACACGCAACCGGTTCTGTGTTTTCTGAGAGGCTAGAGAAATGCAAGAGTGTATTTTCAGAAACGGGATTAAAGTAAGACGAGAGGCAGCGACGCGATGGCGTGTTTGTTCAGCCCACAGAAAGAGCAGATGCGGAGGACTCTTCTACACACTAACCACCACAGTGGCTCTCACAAAGAATCCGCCTCTATTCACGGCCTAATCCTCTCTGCCCAGGGCCCGCTGCATTGTCACTTGCATGCAAAATTTCAATTAGTGCTGGTACCAGTTGTTTCTGTGGAGGCCGGGTGTCGCCTTTCGGGGCCGCCCGCTCTTTACCTTGACAGCGCGTTTATGCCGGAGTATCTAAGCCGGCTCGGCACCGTTGGGCAGCGGCGGAAGGATGCCAGTTTCACAAAGGCAAAGCCGGCCCCTCGGCATGGCATGACATCATTGTTTCTGCGTCTTCAGCGGGCGCCTTTTGTTACGCCACCGTATCAGCGCGTTAATGTCCTTTCGGGTTCAGTGCGAAGACTGTCTGCCATGAAACGGACAGCCCTGGTGCCCTTGTCTTCCCTCCCCTCGTCCTGCACATACACTTACAGACACTTGCACTGAGCAGTTCAGATGCTGCTCAATGCTCTGTGCAGTGCACGGCCATTTAAGGAGAAAGGTAGACCTTGACGCAGAGCAATCGCTATTGGCATGAGGATAATGCTGCTCAAGGTTATTTGCAGGAGTATTTGTGGATAATATGGTGGTGGCTGTCCATTATACTTCAAAACTGCACTATTGTCAAGGGATGAATGTTGAGGACAATATTGATTAACCTTAGCATTACAGCTTTTATTAGTTTATTTACCCTGTTGGGTGTGTGTGCATGTGTGCGTGCATCTGTTGGTGTGTGTATGTGTTTATCCTGCACAGTAATACATGAAATCCTCTATGTGATGTCTTATTTTGGATGACTTATACACTTGAGTTCTTTGTCTGTATTGGTTATTAATCACCACTATATGTATGTATAGTGGACATGGTTTAGATAATTATTCAGGATGCAATGGGAACTGGTACATTAAGATTTAGAGTTTGTTGATGAAGGATGATTTCCATTTAAATTGGATTTAGGAGTTTCTGCTGGAATAATTTGGCTGTAGCCCTTGCTGTTCATATTGAAATTAATGTCACTGTGTACAAATGCCAGAATTCTAATTTGGTGTAAGTACTTTTTCTAGCCAGACATGTAAGCCATGCAGGGCATTCCCAAAACATTGTGAGAATGTAACATTACCGTTCCTGTGTTGATTAAAAACTGATGTGCTGTCGATGTCTGATCGTCATAAAGTCTGATATGGTTTTAATGTAATAAAATGACCTTTCTTTGTACAATTACAATTACTCGGATAGTACACACACTTCTGGTCTCATTTGGAACATTTTCTAAATGGCTAGAAGCACCAAAATTTGGGCCTCATTAAAAACATTAAAACTTCATTGAGCAAAAAGATCTATCTAATCATGCACCTGTCACTGCTCCAGAAGAGATCTCCCATGATGCAGGTTCTCCATAAAGACCAGCAGCCAGCAGTTTACGTATGGCTGTTTGCCATTGTACTGCTGGGTGTTTTTATCAAAGTCTCAACCAAAAGAAAAAAAGAAAAAACTGGGCTCCATTTTGAATGAATACTTGAAACTGTACTGACTAGTCTCGGAAGACTCTAGCTAGCCTCACAGGACAGGGAATTATGCTGTTGACATTAGTGGTTAGCTAGCTCGGAGCTAACAGTAGTGTGATGTTGATTGAAGTTCAGGGGCTTGTCATGCCCAATCAAGGACTGACCGTATAACTTCAGAAGCAGATTTCTTTTAAGCACAAAGCCTCTCTAGGTAACAGATCTAACTTTAGTTACAATGGCTTTGGATGAGCACAACTTTACCATTAATCATAGATAATAGACAAGATAGCTGCTGGTCATTTTAAACAAGAGATAAAAGAATCAATTCATTTTCTGCTAAATTCGGTGACCAAGATAGCTAGATTGCTAGCTAGTTAAGGCTACCAAGATCATTGTGGACTTCAGTGGGAGCATCACAAACCCATGAATTTACCAACATTCACAAAAACGAGTGAAGGTTAGAATATATGACCAGCTGGCTAAGGGGACGTGGCTAAACAGTTAACTAGGTTTTCTTTCGATAAGCTTCAAATAATGGAAATTAAGCACCAAGCTCAGCTTCACCGCTGCAAGTAGGCAAGCAGTACATTAATCCCAACATCGCTTTATAAGATTAGGATAATATTACTAGCTTGTAAATGATAGCCAACAGTGGCAATCTCTTCACTTTTCTCGATTAGCAGAAAGCATTGACATTGGCTTGAACATGATCTTATTTCCTCACGCCAGCGATTCTGTCTTGAGCTAAGAGAAAAACCCATACCTGATTTTTTTTTTTTGATCGCAGACGGTAGTAGGCTAGACATATTTATTGTTAACTCAAAGACAGAATTTCCTGGTGTTGATAATGCTCAGTCAATGTTGCCGGCACGCAAAGGCTTGTGAACCACATTCCTCTCGTTTCTGTTTCAATGTGACTCTGATCCACTTCTACTACTGGCCGTTCTGCCAGATAGACCTCTAGTCCTCAATGAATGTGGTGACGGGAAACGCTCTTAGAACGTTTATTCATGGTTGATAATTCCTACGAATATTCACTGTAAATGTCAATGATTATGGGGTGACTTTGCTTGAACTCTGCAAGTGTTTAAAATCCCTGAGAATACATTCCTAAGTGTCTCACCATGCTGGCAGCCGGGGGCCACAGCCACCCAGACCCCCAGCTAATTTTTTGCCACGCTGCACTCAGCAGACACCTATAATTTACAGTACAGACAGGTGATTTCAGAAGAGTGGAGAGCCCTGATGATGCAGCTACTGGAACATCCTCAGCAGCAATCTCAACTTTCAGTTTTTTTTTCAGTAGCCATATTCAAAATGAATGAAAAGTAAAAAAGGATGTAGACATCTGTGACAACTTAATAAGAGCTCAGTAGTCTTGTTGCATATTATGTCACGTCTTGGAGTCAGGAATCCGTTCTGTTTACCGTTTTAATTTTTCAGATCTGAAGGATTATTTAAGGCTGGGTGCACACTACAGGAAATTCGGAAACTGGCCTTCCTGAGAATTGGGGAACAATCCTAATTCGGCCCTGATGTTTGGCCCAGTTATCTGTTCGTGTGCGGAGATTACAGATCCAAATTTGACCCCTCTTGAACTGATCGGGACCTCCCCGATAATATCCAACATGTTGGATATTATTGATTGTTCAGGGATGATCCTACAGGGCGTTACATCATGCATGGCTAGTTTTGTTTTCCAGCTAAATTAGTGATACAAGTGGCAGCGTTGCTCATAAAGGAGTAGCTGCAATATTGAAACTTTGTTGCAATACCGCAGCCATCTCTGACAATTCGGAGTTGTAGCTATTATTTATTTATCTTCCTCCCTAACATTACGTTAGACCCCCCACACAGCTCAGGCTATAGCACAACAACTATCTGGCATTTTGGCGAAACAAATCTGCTAACGTTAAAAGAGTCTTGACGTGCAGCTGGAGACAGCTTTGTTTCGCGTTAATGCCAGAAAGCTTGCACTGGACTCACAAAAATCTTGTGCCCAGGAAAGGGGAAATTTCGTCGAAGTCACATGTGATCATGCGAGTTTTTGTGAAATCTCGGAAGATAAGGATATCGGGAGCTGTAGTGTGCAGAGTCCCTCCTCTTGACCGAATTCGTACACCGCTCGTTGATTAAAATTGGCAAGGATTATCATTATGTGTGCAGCCCCCCGCAATTTTAAGATCTTAAAAGATTTGGAAACTCCTGTAGTGTGCACCCAGCAATAGCGGTCATCGACCTTAAGTTAGGTTCACATGAGATCTATTGAATCTTCTCATTGCATGCATCAACTGGTAAGGATTTCACAAAGAGAACCATGCTAATCTTTCGGAATGCTAAAATTGAGCTAAAGTTGTAGGATTAGATGTTTGATAGTGGTTGGAGTATCTCTCCATTTGGATAAGCTTTGCCTTCATGCTTTTGAAAGATGAAATATTTACCGTTCCCTTCTACATCCACAAAATAAATGTCAACTTCATGTGGAAAACTACTATGTTGTGAATCTCTCTCATGTTCGATAATTTATGATTTCCAGATTTTCCTCATGAATTAGCAATTTCAAGTTTGAGAGCCAATCATGAAAATGAGTACAGACTGCACACTGCAAAAAATGTAAACCAGTTTTCAGTGCGGTGATATTCTCAGTACTCATATCCTGATGAAAATGCTCCCAAAATAAACTAACAAAGGCCCTGATTTGTTTGGGGCATTAGAATTCTCATAACTTTTTGCGCAAGCAAAACTTAGAGATATAACCAATGCCTGACCAAGATATTTGTTACACATACTCGCAATAATTGGTTTTGTTAATTAGCTTCATCTGTGCAAAAACATTTTAATTGTGCTAAAAAGTCTGATTAAATTGGCTGGGCTTATGGTTCGCTAACAGTTCGATTTCATTCGGGCCTTTGCCAGCATGCGCTGTTGTCCCGAAACCCAGAACATGATCACATACCCTTCATTTAAATGAATGGACCATAGTTTTCACACTGGACTAACAAATGGAATCTTTCATACCAGTTAGTGGCTAAAAAGTGCTGAGTTATTGATATTATTGAATTTGTCCATCAAAAAAAAAAAAAAAAAAAAACGGCCACAACCCAGAGTATGTTCATGAATCCGATGAGGCGAAACTGTCCTTGACTTGTGTTGCATCAAAACCCGTGGGTGTGTGTTCATCTGTTCTGACCAGTCTCTAAACACCTCATCCACTTTGTTGAGTTCCTGTGTGAGACGGTGCTGATTTGCATGCGAAGAGAAAGAACTGCCTGACTCAGCAAGAATCACAAGCAGGTGTCCTGCTCACTGTTTGTTTGGTCTTTATGCATTCACACAAAAAATGGTTCATAAAAATGGATTGCTTGGAACTGCCTCAGGAAATGGTGAAGATTAAACAGTTGAAAAATTGATTGCGTTGTTTATAGTGTGTGTTTATTTTTTATGGAAAGTCCAAATGTATTTATCATAATCCCATAAAAATACATTACAGTAATTTACCATCATCTCTTTAATAGGTTAATGGCATTGCAGTAGCTGGGTACAGAGATATTGGTGGTGATTCAGGAGAAATTCGCAATTGAAACCCCAAGGAACACTATTTTTCAAGAAAGGGGGGGAAATTATTATATTTTTAGCCCATATGTAATGACCCATATAATTTTTGTTTTTTTTCTTTACAAGAGAGTGTCATTGGGATACTTTTGGCTGAAATTACAAGAAGGTTCCCCTTTTTGTTATAAGATATATATCTTCATAATTCATTGGAGTTAGGCCCTTTGGAAAGCCAATGATTCAATTCAGTTTGTGCCTATCTCCATTTGCTGCCTTGAATCCTACAGAGGGGAAAGGATGTTTATGATAATAAAATGGGGAGGATGCGAGGATTGGACGCACTAATCACAGAATCAGAACGTACATTCAGTGGGGCTCTATCGTCTACAGTAGAATCAGGACCAGTGAATAGTTTAAGTGGCTGCATCAACAACGTAACATGCATTGAAATATTTTGAATCCAGTGTGCAGAAGTCCACAGCCAAAAAGTGAAAAAATGTATCTTCTTGGCACTTTCACAGCATTTTTTTGCCGACAAATCATCTTTCACTGCTGCTTTCCTTCCAGTTTTTTTTATTGCTTATTTATAATTTTGAAAACTAATGCTTATCCTTGGCCGAAGCCTCGTGAAGTGCTTAATGTGAAATGTAATGGTCATGCTATTTAGCTAATTAGAGTAATTAATAGTATCCCAGAGGCTTTGTGTTTTCGTGTGTTCTCAGATAAGCCTTCCTATGTCTGGGCAGGTACAAATTTAATTTTGGCAATTAGATTTCTTGTAGACTAAGCATCAGCAAGTATGAAAAAAAACAAAGAAAACCTGTTGAAACAACCTTCAGGTCTGGTTCTGTAGTTCCAGTCAGCATTACTGAACAGCCTTAAGGTTGTTGTTATTTTTCTGGAAAGAAAGCCAAGTTTTACACTACTAATAAGAGTCTGAAAGTGGATTTGCTGTGCTGAGTGTAACACAATCGCAGAGCTGCTGCATTCCTCTCTCGGTGGCGGAGGAGGCCTGAAAGGGTTGGGCTATGCTGCGCTGTGGATTGAGGTCTGGGACTCTTCAAAAGGAACACCATAATAAACCTCCCTCATTTTATTAATCACAGCAGGCCCAGTATGATGTAGGTTGGCTGCGTGTAAAATAAGCTCTCATCCAGCTATGTGAAAGTAGCACAATACCCCCTTTCGAAAATACGAACCGAGTCTCCGGGTGTGCAGTGGCAACATCATCTGCCTATTTCTGCGAAGCATTGTTTCATTTACTGAGTATTGTTGCTGACTTCCGAAGACAAATCTGCAAACAGCACATGGCCTGTGCATTCTTCTGTATGGCACTTGGGTTTGGATTCAAGTAAGAGACGATAGCGAGGACTGAATGAAGTCAAGCAAAGCCTTACAATTTATCAAGCTACAGTCTCATGTTGCATAATTTTTGGTGTTTATTCTTTTTATGTGACAGATGTTTTTTGTTCTTGTGTAAGTTATTGTTGATCTGCTGACTTTAACGTTTGCCAGTAAATTAGCATCAATGGAAGCAATTAGTTTCAAGTCGGGAAAGTAGACCAAGCAATCCTTTAGTCGTAAGGCAGCAGATATAAGTTCAACAGTTTTCTTGCCAATTTGTATTTCTTTCTCTGGTCCTATGTAGTGCAAGCACAGAGCATTTCAAGGATTTTAGTGTTTGACTTAGAAACACATCTTGGATTCCACGTATGGCTTTGAAATCTCTGCTCTCCTAATTATGCCATTCGCCTGCAAAATTCAGTGAGAGTCGCTCAATATATGTTGCTTATTTATGTTAAAAATGGTTTTAATGTTACCAATTTGGAGGAAAATAGGCAGCTCAACAGCCTACATCTGATTCGACAAGGATGTCTCTGCACAAAGAAGCCATTGTGACCATATCAAAATGATGTCCAAATGAGGATTAAAATATTATAAGCATTGACATCATCGAGTAAAGAACACAACAGGATTTCGTCTGCTTTTGCCTTCTTCTGGCACATCCATACACAGCTCTGATTAGTGGGTGGTAACGCCAACAAGCCAATCATCCCTGCATGCGATGGTCCCACCCACAGAGATGCTGCCTTGCTTTGTTTCGCTCTCTCCCTCTCGATGCTTTTAGTGAGCTAATCAGAGGGCCACATTGTACCGCAAAATAAATGTTATTCTAATCGTATTTTTAATTGTTTGTTTTCCGTATTTTGTGCTTAGACCCTCTCTAATTTTGCTTTGGAGCAAGCCAAAGATTTATTTATTTGGGAAAAACACTGACTTGGCTTTGGAGACGAGCAAAGTTCCCGAGAGGCGTGGTTTTTTTGATACAGATGGTGTTGCCAGAGGGCAGCCAGCGCACTACCTATTCTTGTGTGATTAACGTTATGCCAATTGAAATTTAAGACTGTGAATATGTCTGAAACAGAAGAATGTTTCAGCTACCTGGCCGAGTGATATTTATTTGACCCTGAGCCAAAAAGGCACAGCCATTACTAGGGAATAAAAAAGGCTTCTCAGGGATTGCCTCTTGCATATCTTTTTATTTCCCAACAGAAGTCACTTATAGTCAGGAAAAATCTTCCTTAACTTTTTTAAGGAGACGAAAATAATTATTGCTGCCCTGGGGTTGTAATGATTTATTTTTGGTGTACTTATCAGGCTTACAAAGGGAATTACAGCCTTTCCAACTGTTGTGTGGATACTGCATTTTATGCCGCTCTTGGACTAAACAGAATATCAATCCCATAAAATCTTGGAACAATGTTACAAAATTTGGGCCCAATACTCGGCAGTGTTTGCAGTCTGACCTGCTGAATACCACCCGCCAATTTCTTACCATGTGTTCAGGACAAACAGTAATTTTAGAGGTACTTTTAAATTAATGTACATTCCTAATTATTACTTTTGCTGTATTAAATTGACAGATAACTGTTAAAATATGTGATGATCAAAAACAAAGAGCAGAAAAATTGTGTTGTACCCAAATCAGATTTCTCTGAATCGAATCGGATTTTGCTGTTGAATACGAAGATAAGACTATTCTTTTTTTTTCATATAGACTATCTGGCAGTCAGAATACCCATTGGCCTGAGTTTAAGTGATTATTTCAACAACATTCATGCCCCATTATGCAGAAATTGGTATTTTAACAAAACAACGCCCCCTATGGCTTCTAAATGCTACAACACCACTGTTGTAAATACAAGTCCTCTCCAGTACAGTCCTTGTGGAAACCGATATACATGCACTTGTTGATAAGCTGGCTTTGAAATCGGAAAAGCTGACATTAGAAGCTAAATAACCACGTCGACTGAAAGAGTGTTATGTTACAGGTTTCAACGCAAATATGACCTTGCTTAGTTTTATTTATAGGGATATTGAAGATTAACACTAACATACAGTGAATGCGAAATGGATGGATGAATGAATGAATGTAATCTAATAAAATACCGCTGGTGAAAACACACAGGCCATATTGCAAATTGGGCTGTGTAATTTAATACAAACTAGTGGAGATGGGTTTACAAGGTTGCATACTTTCAAGGCTTACTTGGCGCGAGATTGCTGAAGAATTACCGAACTCATTGAAATGTATTTATTTGCATTGTAGCCTGACAAGGAACTGAGGTTAGATGGTTAACTTTCAGCAACTGAACAAAACTTTGTGAGGCAGGGATGACACTGATAAAATTACAGGCAACATCGCTATATTTAGCAGCACTGGCAGAGTATACATTGCGGTATTGGATTGTCTTTGTTTTTCAATAAGTTATGAGACCATCTATGCTGCTAACACCAGGCTATAACATATACCAGGATTGCTGGGGCATGAAATTAAACTTTAAATACTTACATTCCCTTGGCACAAAGTGTAGTGAACTCAGGTGACAAGTTAACCAACTAGCCAGCATTGCAAGTTAAGCAGGAACTGACACAAAAGAAAATATAACCAGTATCGATTTCGGGCAGAGGTTCAGCAGGTGATTAAATCTCTGTTGAAATTAGCCATGCAACAGTGCAGACGTAGCAGATTAGCTAATACTACCTACAGCAAGAAGACAGCTTGGAGTCGGTTCCGTTATTTCGCAACAGCGCATGTCAAGGAAAAAAAAAAAAAAACCTGGACTTGAAGAATTTGCAGTCGACTGAGGGGTCGCAGACAGGTGATTCGACTCATCGACTTTAAAGGGGCAGTCATAATCAAAAACTCATGTCAACTGAGCTGGAAACTGCTTTTATTTACTTTTAGCACACACTGTTCTTATTTCAAAGTCTGAACTTCCTCAGCAAAATGACTGCTTGAGAGTGTGAAGTTGTGTTGATCCCAAAATTGCTAAATTGATCTTGGTTGCCATTTCAAATCGGTCGATATGGAGTAACACAATCTGCAATGCTGTCCTACCCCATGGATAGAGCTCCCTAGCTTTTGCGTTTCTATGTTTTTGTTCATTACTTTAAAGGCTATATATTAGCCCAAAACATCTGTTAACACTAGAGCAATCTGCATTAGCACGCCGCTGGTAAAATGGAATATATTGACTCTAACAAATGTTTAGACGCACAGCTGGTCATTAAAACTGCACCCAGGCCACATAAAACAAACCACATTGATGATAAAATATACACAATTGTGTTTTTGCCAAAATGACTCCCTGACTTTGAAGTATGAAGTGTAGGGAATGTGCTCTAAATTTATTTTTTTGGGGGGGGGGGGGGGGGACACCTAATTGTCTATATACGATGAAAAATCTCACCATGATGATGTTTCATTGTAGTGTAGAGGATGTGGGATACATCATAATGGTGGTGGTTTTGCAGGAATCCATACCCTCACTCAGAATCAGCTGAAAGCAGTGATGTTGACCTGGGGAAGGGGACGAGGGCTCTGAGCAGGTGGGCAGGCACTGAGTTTTGTTACTCTTGAGAGAGTTAAATGATAACAGTGTTTTCCTGCCTTAGGGCAGTAATTGTTTCCAACTGCGGTGGAGGAAAGTGTTGTGTTGGGAGACGAGACTGGCAGAGTCATGACTAATGAACACCCGGCATGTGCCACAGTTATGAGACAGTTTTTGCCTGGAGTGGAGAGAGAACAAGAACTCTCTATTATTGTAATTATCAATCATACAGGAGACACTCTTACCCGGGATGACTCTCAGGCTGTCATTTATACGCAGTGGCCTTAGTATGCACAAGCTTTGAATACAAACTGTAAATTAAACTAATCATCTGGTCACTGCAGAACAGCAGTTCCCATAGTAGCTGATTTTGAATGGCCCGAGGTGTGACCCTACTAACTGTGCTATTCAGTTCTTGAAGGGCCGTCCCTTCAAAAAGGCTGTTTTAACGAAGGTATACGGTATCCTCATGCGGCTTTCATTTAGCATGCAGAGCTGAAATTGAGTGGATGATGAGAGAGGGTAAATTTGTAATTCATATCATAATGTAATTAAGTTAAGCAAATGTAATGGATACTCTGTTTCTGGTAGAGGGCTGTTACAGCAAAGCTCTGGTGCTTTGTGTTTGCTGAGGGACGGAGACCTGCCTAATTAAGTGTGCCAGTGTTCCTCAATGAAAGAGCCTGACCCTCATCAGTGGGGCAGTGGCTCTGTGGACAAGATGCCGTGTCCCTGCTAATGGCTACGCACCCATCCTCCTTAGCATGTTAGCTTTAACTGTGTGAGCCAGACCGCTCACAACAACGCAGTTTTGTGAGGGGAGCAGCAACATGCTTGACTGACATGCTGTTTTGGGAACTGGCATCTTTCTACTGAGGATCCCCATTCCCTGTTCACAGGTCCTGCAGTGGATGTGCTACTTTCTGAATTGATCCGCCACACCAAAGATGGCTGTCTGTAGATGCGATGGCCGGTACGCACTGTTAGGACAAAACTCAATTTTACCAAACCCCTCTGCAGTGTTTCTCCCAGCAGCTCTGTGAAAACCTTGTCTTTTATGGGTGAATGGGAATGTTTTCCATAACCATTCGCACCTCGTTTGTAATTAGCGCCATTTAATACCCCTTCATTAGCACCCCTGAAAATGGAGGGGTGCTAAAAGGCATTCAATTATGGTAGCAAGTATTGTAATGTGTATGAACAGTATAACTGAGAATAAATCTTCTCTACTTGCTCTCCGTGCATGGAATTTACGCATGTTGGCATCAGTATTCGTCCTCCTAATTGCACCACTATTTTGCTATGAAATTACATATGAATACAGAGGCTTTCTGCTAATACCATTTTTAGATTTCTACCAACACCCCTAGCTGGCAAGTTAGAAAAAAAAAAATTATAATGAACCCTTTGGGATTTTTTGTGGAGATCACATAAATTGGTACTTGTGGGAGATTTATGATTTGAGACTAGTGTACACCGGTTATTGTTCAATCATGATCGGTTGATTTGATTTCTCGACTAACTATATTGACTGCCGTCTCCAAAAAATGTGGAAATGACCAGTATAATTAATGTCTGGGGAAAACAAGGAACTCTTCATAAATAAAGATACCTTAAGCTGAACAATAAGCATGTTTTCTTACAAAAATGCCAGTGAATACTGATCTTTGCACCTTTAAGCGAGGAGATGAAACCACATTGATAGTTCAAGTATTCAATCAACTAGTCCTGCTGAAATCAATGTATTAAATGAAAACACATCTCATAATGTCACTGAAAATCTTTCTGATAGCCTACCCTTTGTAGACTACTCTAAACCATACCTGTGAAAGGCTTTCAGTCACTCTCTGCTTCTGTCGGCTTCCGTTTTAAAAGACCTGACAGGAGTTTATGAATTCAGAGTTGCTGTGTTCAGGAAGAGCACCATCCCGCTGATTCTCCTGATTTCCATAGTATTATTAATACACACTTGGGGATGGTTGTCAGATTGGTATAATCAGAATGATATCTAGGTGGTAGGTGAGTTGGGATGATAAGGCTTATACACTCCTCAATGGGGATTGTGTAACCTATGAAGAAATGAGCAGAAACAAAGGAGTGTAGCCATACTTTTGTCTCACAGTTATGAAATTCCAGAACTTTCTATCACTCTCTCTCTCTCTCTGTCTATACATACACTCAACAAAAATATAAACGCAACACTTTTGTTTTTGCTTCCATTTGTCATGAGATGGACTCAAAGATCTAAAATTCATTCCAGAAACGCAATATTACCATTTCTCTCAAACATTGTTCACAAATCTGTCTAAATCTGTTTGAGTCCATCTCATGACGAATGGGAGCAAAAACAAAAGTGTTGCGTTTATATTTTTGTTGAGTGTACATCTATACATAGTGTATGTCTATATATACTCAACAAAAAAGTAAAGGACCACTGAGTTTTTTCTTGAACATTTTCTCTTTTTCTGAGCTTCCCAAGATGCTGTCGGGCTGTAGATTCCCTATTTTGGAGTACTGAAGTCATCTGATCAAGTTTTTTGACACTTTTTTGTCTTGGATTAACGCCAGTGATGTAACGAAACTGGGGATTTACTTTCAGTTTTTACATTTCACATTCTCAAGTCAAAATCGAGTGTTCCTTAACTTTTTTTGTTGAGTGTATATACTGTACAGAACAAAAGTTTGGACACACCTTCTCATTCAATGTGTTTCCTTTATTTTCATGACTATTTACATTGTAGATTCTCACTGAAGGCATCAAAACTATGGATGAACACATGTGGAATTATGTATGATTCTAACAGTTGTCCAATAGGGCTGTCGGCTGTGTATCAACCTGGCTTCTGCACAACACAACTGATGGTCCCAACCCCATTGATAAGGCAAGAAAATCCACTTATTAACCCTGACAAGGCACACCTGTGAAGTGAAAACCATTTAAGATGAAACTCATCAAGAGAATGCCAAGAGTGTCCAAAGCAGTTATCAGAGCAAAGGGTGGCTACTTTGAATAAACTAGAATATAAGACTTGTTTTCAGTTACAGGTATTTCACACTTTTTTGTTAAGTACATAATTCCACATGTGTTCATTCATAGTTTTGATGCCTTCAGTGAGAATCTACAATGTAAATTCATGAAAATGAAGGAAACCCATTGAATGAGAAGGTGCGTCCAAACTTTTGGCCTGTACGATATATATAGGCACACACAGCACACTTTATTTTTTTGGGTGTGTGAGAGTGAAATTGACATGAATGTAAAGGAGGGCATGATGGGAATGAGATGATAGAGCAAGAGGGTCAGCAGATAAACCATCTGAAAGACATGGGTCGCATAACTGAAGGCTAACCACACTTCTCCCGAGTATTTAATCAGCTGTAGTCCAATTACTCAGGACTGCCCTGGGGCAGAGAGCCTCATTTCCGGCTCTGCGTTAGACCCCGTAATCACAGGAGATTACCACGGGTTGCCAGGTGGGGTTCAATAGACTTTTACCTCAGTTTTTTTTTGAGGATTTGGGTTGCTTGACTGGTGGTGGTTTTTGTTATTTCTTTTTTTTTTTTTGTGGTGGACATGAACTGAACATCTTGTTGCACTCAGATTTCCTACGTTGAGGCAACACAAACAAGCCATGTTTATGTTCCTTGCATGTCTTTTTGACACTGGTTCACAAGTTCAAAGAAAATTTGCGAAAGGGGATTGGTGACTGTTTACACTTGTAGCTCAGTACACTTCTGAGTTCTGCTTACACTCGGCAGAACTCAGCGAGTGTAGGTTCAGACATGCTGTCACTCCTTGACTCATGGGAAAATATTTTGAAGGCATTGTGTGAGGCCAGTAGTGAGTGTTTTTTCACAGTGAATTTTAATAGCTATTATGGCACCCTCCTAAGAAAATGGATTAAGCTATATTTGCGTTGCTCCTACCGAAGACTTATTAACTGCCAAGCGTAAATATACTTCACTCTGCAAAAAATGATCTTGGAGGGGAAATAGAAATGAGCTGAAGGAGAATGGCACCAAAGTCTCCCATTTATTCCACTTAATGGTTTACTTCATTTCCACCACTTCCTGTGCTTTCTAATTTTTGGTTTCACTTGTGTTACTGTCGTAGCAGGAAGCACTCACTTAAACATGCAGGCTGTAGTTATGAGGGAGAATTATGGCTCCCCTTGGAAGTCTTAAGTATCTAGCAAAATGAAACACTACTGCTCAGCTCACTCCAATGGGAGCAGATTGTACAGTACGGACTGGAGTCAAGATGGTTGTTCTCCGCTTCACCTCCCAAAGGCATCGCCCTTTTAGTTAGTACCAGAGGCCACTTTCAAGGCTGCTGGTGGCTTCATGAGAATAGAACAACTGGTATGCCTGTGATTCAGGTTCCTCAGGCATCAAGAGACCAATATTCAGAAAAGCTTTTGTTTCACTCTGCCTTGGTGTCTCTTTTCAGAGGACGGTAACCTTATCTGAAGTTTATATTGCAGCATTGGCAGGCATGTTGTGCAATTCCCTGCCCTAAGTAACTGCAGCCATCAGCTCGAGTACCTATCACCATGTCTGCATGTCATCACTGGTAACTGGGTGAAGGATAATGCACAGCTGTGAAAACCAGATAAATATTAACTGCCACCGCTTGAAACGAGAAACACCTGAACTTTCCTCTTACAGTGTCACAATCTCAGACGCCTGTTTAAATCTGATGGGATGGCGCTGTCCCATGATGACCTCTTTATTGTCCCACCTTATGGTGGAAAAAAGACTGATTTTAAAGACTGACACTGCTCAGCCAATCATATTCCAGTTTTACTTCTTTTTTCCAACCACGTGGATAGGAAGTGACCCAGTACTCCACTGTCCTCAGAACTAGTATTGCTTAACTGGCAAATATATTCATTAATAAGCCTGGTTGGCTGATAGAATTCTTTGTCATGGCAGCCAAGTAATGTTAAGACGTTGGTCTGCATTTGAAGTAAATTGGGGTTTTTCTTTAGTCCTTTGCAAGCTAGTGGTGCTGAACAACACTGAATGCCCAATGAATGTAAATGACTTCACAAGCAGCTTTCTTTTTGTGTGTGGGGGGGTTTTGGCCAAAGTGACTATGAGTGGCCACTGAAGAGCAACAAGTTTAAGAATTGTGAACCACCTTAGCCTAATATCCTTTGCCAATGTGGACCTCCAGTCGTAACCGTGAATGCCATGGTTGGGATTCGAACACGCAACCACGAGGCTTCTGGAACACGTGCTCCTCAGTCTGAGCACGGCACTAGCCATTTCATTACATTTATTTAGCAGATGCTTTTATCCAAAGCAACTTACAGCTAGTGCATACAGTGAGATCACTGACAATGTAGCCCAGCAGAGTGGACAAGGTACAATTCACATCAAGCAGTTGCCTCCTGAAGTCATGAGCATGTAGAGCAAAGACTATACAGAGGGCAGGAGCACACGGAGGAAAAAGAAGCAAAGCAAATGGAGACAACATTAAAGGGGTTTAAAAAAAAGAAACAAGTACTACCAGGCACAACAAGCCCCGCCCCTCGCACATACTTTCACCTACTCTATTCTGGGTCAGTGGCAATCCCTTTACCGAATTTGGGGTGAGTCTGGCCATTAGTTTTGCCGCTAGAGTGTTAACAAAAAAACACAAAACAAACACACAAACAAACCGAACTGAAAACACTACCCCTTCCCTCACCCTTCAGGTGGGGCGGGGTAATAAAGGCAGGGGAGGGGGCAGATCAGGTCAGGAACTGTCAAAAAAAGTGAATCGAAAGGTTACAGCGGAGGAGCGGCAGGGATGGAGCAGTTCGCAGGGAGGAGGGAAAGTCATTCCACCACTGGCGAGCAAGATGGGAGAAGCTGAGTGATCTGGTGGAACGGCCAGCTTTCCGACCCAGGTTAAGGGGGCGAAGTCGTCCTGCTGCTGCAGAACGAAGTGGCCGGGCTGGTGTGTATGGGATGATCTTCTCTTGCAGATAGGAAGTGGCTGTCTTGTTTGCTGCATCATAGGACCCTCTGGACACAAAACGGAAAATCAGTATGAGTATGAGACTTGAAATGAATTGTATGATTTTTTGTTTCCAACAAAACTGTTGTAACCGGTGCCCCAGCATTTTGTGAATACAGTGTGTTGGCAGATGCACACTTTGCCTCAGCATGAGGCTGGTCCAAGAAGTGCTTCTAATGCCATCAAGTTCTTCAGTGGTTATCCATTCATTACCTTCCTGCCCCATGCTTTTTAGTTCTTGTTATTTAGCTGCTGTTTGCTGTTTGCCAATATTGGGCCCTTTCCCTTCAAGCATAGTCTTGGCTCAGGTTTTCCTTCGCTAAACACTTCACATTTGATTGAGATTATTTTTTAATTCATCTTACCCTCAAAGGTACCACTTTATTCTGAGTTTATTTTTCTCTCATTTACCTCTGAAGGTTTATTTTGATGCTCACACAGCTGTTTTTCATTAAAGTTGCAATTTAGAAGTTTAGCTGAAGCTTTTAGCCAAAGCGAGTTAGGAAAGTGCTTTTCACATGGTTAGATGTGCTGCGGTCTGCAGTTCCCAACTCTCTTCCCTCCTTTCGGTTTTTCATTTTCTCCCCCAAGTGCTCTTCAAAATAAGGTTCTGTCTGGTTGCCAGAGGAACCTTTAAACCCAGACTGGGAGAAAAGTTACATTCATTGATCCATTGATGCTGGCCTTGTGGAGAGAAGGTTGTCAAAACCTTTTCACCCAGTTTGCTCAGAGCCCAAATGTAGTGTTGTGTGGGGATTCACCTTTTGTTGTGGTAGAGTAGCTAGTCTTGCAAACTCATTCACCTGGACACATGCTGTTGCTGATGTATTCTGCCACGTCGGCATGTTGTTTTTTTTTTTTTCCTAAACTGGAACTGACTTGCTTATTTTCCAGCATGTGAATGTAGTGCAGGCTTTGGACTTGGTGTTTGAAAATGCGTTCCTTTAAATTCGGCTTTTAAAACATGAAGGACTGTGAATGCCTGTCTTTCGGTGTGTATTAATTTTGTTCATGCTGTACCAGGGTAATTCCAATCTGAAATCACTGGAGGTCTCCCGACTAACAACCACAGATTTTCTCCAAAGTTACAATACAAGATGTTGTTGTATTCAGTATATTATGAAATTAAAAAAAATTTTAGACCCCTATCTTCATTATTTTTTGAGACATTGACGCTTAAAAAAGGGGGCGTGGTCCCCGATTTTGAGTAAAAATGTCTGTTACTACTCAATATGCCAGCTTCAAGAAATCATAACTTTTGAACTATCAATTATCAATGAATTTTGCAGGATTGGTTTTTTGGTGTAATATGTCTCAGATTTTGGCATGTCTCAGATTACCAAAAATCAGCGCCGCAATTTATATATTCACTAATCTGTAACCTCCCCAAAATAACCCACAAAAGGTTGGTTTTATGCATGGGGCCAGGCTGAGTTTTTCTCTGTCATGAAACACACAAGATCTTTGTAGTCTCAGAGACAATGTGCTCCTGATGAAGTTCATTATAATTGAAATGTTGATGATGTCTCGGCAGTAAACTTATAGGGAGCAGGTCCTGCCGTGTGCGGACTTTATTATTCCATTCTGTGGATCTTCTGCCTGTCCTGCGCCTGCACCAGAGTGGAGAATCACGCTCTATTTTTGTATATTTTATGCACCTTAAAGCTGCAGTTGGTAACATTGAGGAGAGAGAGGACTTGGCATAAAAATGTGAAAAAATGCAACTTTCAGATCCCTCCCCCTCCCCTCTCCACTGCACTCCTGCCCTAAGACCCTCCCCCAGAAGGCTGCGGTGCACGCGAAGGCACGCGAGCTGTCATGCATGCGACCAAGTTGCCGAGGCTAGACATTACTGTTGTGAACAGTCAACACTGCTGGCCAACAAATGAGCAGAAATAAATCATTTCGACAAGAAAAGTAATCTACAGCAGTATGTATTCAGTAAAAACCCAGCACACGCTTATTTCAGGAAGTTACCCATTTTTTTGAGTACAGAAACTGTTGTGAATCCGGCTGAATGGCCAGTAAACCATGTATGACAGCATTTAGCTGTGAGAGCACAGAAACGTTACGCATATTCATGAGGACAACAACACAACCGATAAGACTGCCAGGTCACTTCATCAAGATATTTTCTGCTATTTTCTAATAAAATGACGCCAGTAATGTTCGCTCTAGCATCTGAAACAAGCTAACGTTAGCTCGACTGTAACATCACAGTAGCATCACATGCACTACAGAGTAGCCTACTGTAACAACTACAAGACGTTGGCTATTTGAACAGTGACTGTGCTTGTAAGCGACGTTCACTTGCTTATTTGCCGAGCAAAACTGAATTGATGCCGGTTAGGGCAGGGGTTAGTACCAGCTGTGCACGTGAGCGACGCCAACTCGCTTATTTACAGAGCATTGCGGAGCAAAAATGAACTAACGAACAAAGCAGGGGTTTACCTGTCAAGCAGAAAAGTTGCCAACTCTGCGTTGGTTTTTAATCCTTCCAGATCACAGAGTTCCCTCCACCTCTGAAAAGCCACTCCAATGTTCCCTGTTTTGTCCCGGGTTTTGTCTAATTCTTGCTTTTGTGCTTATTTTTTTCTGGCTTCCTCTTCTTACTTGTCTTAGCCGTGTGAGCTGTTGTCCGTAACGGAGGCATCAGTATTTTTTACCTCGCTGATGGATGTTGTTGCGCCATTAGTTTCTCTAAGCTCCTGAACTCTCTCTTGGAGATTTGAGCTTGCATGAGCACTGGTGTGACCTGAGGAGGAACGGGGAGGAGGCTGTCTGCAGCGCGTGCATGTGCACTGTTTGATGGCTGTCAGACACCATCCTGGCTCTAATTGGTTCTTTTTGGTCAGACCGAACGATTCTTTTAAATTGCAGTAGGAGCAATAGGTGGGTTTAAAGGAGCCTTTTTTAAATGACAGAGTACTAGTTTTATGTAATATTGTCTGCACACAGTGACAGTTTTAGCAAAAATTACAAAAAGTTCCTTTTATAAGACTTACCAACTGCAGCTTTAAAGGCAAAACATGGATGCAGATGATGTCCCCTCCGTAACACAACATTTCGCCTGGATTTTAAAATATCAGGAACATTTTTCACTTTGATAAGATAGAATGTTCCTGGCAATTCCATGCCTCACAGGATATTTAATACCCGGACGTATTTAATCCTGCTTTGATTGTTCACAGTTCTCTTAAATGGGACATTACCCTGGACTTGTTCAGTATTTTCACAACAACTTGGTTTTTTGTGCCAATGAAATGGACTTCCTGGTTTATTGGCCCTTGAAAGCTGAAAAAAACGTGTGAATCCTTTTTCATTTTTATATTGCCAAGGTATGACGGGTTATACTATAAAACAAACTAGTGGCACTCGTGGAGTGCAAACCTCCGCCAAGGCAGCACAGTCCAAATCTTCTTGAGTGGGAGCAAAGTTCAGTGATCGTGTGTCATACGATTTCAAGATGGCTGCTGTGGCGGCCATATTGTTTCAATGATGGCTGGGAAAGTCAATAGGGTCTATCCCTGATGTAATATCAATGCATTCACAAAATTTCAGACAAATCCATGCACTTTTGAGTTATGTTGTTCACAAAAAAAGACAGACAGACAGACAGACAAACAAACGGGGGCGAAAACATAAACTCCGCCCCAACTTCACTGGCAAAGGTAATTAAAGCACCTTGTTTATGGAGCACCTTACCAAGCAAACTCTCTTCTTGTGGTGGAAAACTCTTGTAGGCTGTAGGCCTGAAGTTCTCGGTCAGCAGTGGTATTTCTCTTATTCCCTTTTGGCCTCTGGGACTTGGAGCTTCATTAATTGGAGCTGTAGCAGAAGAGAGGGAGGCATTTGGAACATTTTTTTTTAATTGACAAAGTTTGCAATGCGTGCCAGGATCTCCTATTACAAAGATTTTAGAGCTTAGACCCCCAAAAGGTTGAATTGTCCAGCTAGCAAAATGGATGCTGTATGCATACATGTACGACATTTAGCTTGGCGTTCCGTAATGTAGACTCAAGGTGAATTTTGCTGCATTTTAAAGATTAAAAAAAAAAAAAAAAAAAACAGCCCATTGATACAGTTGGATGTTTCCAGAGGCATTTCAGGTTAGTGCCTTGCCCGAGAGTACTGCAGTTTTCCCCCACTTGGGAATCAGACCAACATCCTTCTATTTACCTCCCGGTTCTGTAACCATTATGACCTGCTGCATAGAATTACAAACACTGTAAATTATTAAAGACCTCAGGCCATATTCACTTGAGAAAATTGCATACAGACAATAGAATTTCTTGAGTATGCATGCCATTTTATTCATAAAGGAATTGGGTATTGGCAAGCTGTAAAACCTTTGGTTACAGTGTCTTGAGAAAAAAAAGTGTGGGCCTGTCTTCACTTATCAATGGTAGAGTTCAGGGCTCGTTTTGGACAGAGATTGAAAAAGTGTACTGTTATTTCCAGTGTTATGACCTCTGCCCTAGTATTAGTTCTGCTTGGGCAGAATTTACCGGGTTGTAACACCAGCAAATTTAGTTTGATTCACTGCATTGCAATATGGCCCTGCAAATTTTGGCTTACTCACAGAAAGAATATTCCTAATATTTGATGTGGTCTTGTATACATGGTATTTTGTTTAATGCATCACATTACTGCAATTTTTGATACATGACTCAGAGCCTTGATTTACTCTCAGCTCAGAGCTGATTATGAACAGAGTGCTTGATCTGCATTTTTTTACTTAAATTCTCGTGTCAATTAGCATTTTTCCACATTCCACATTATGCTGTTTGGATTTGAAAGCCAGATGTGTTTACAAGATCATTTGCATAATTGCTGAACTAAATGTTGAAAATATGCCATTGATGGAAAGCTGCGTAAATTAAGCTGTCCAGACAGTGTACTGTTTCATCTGAGGTCGAGGAGAGGAACTCAGTCATTTTCAAAATATCCTTTACTGTTGTCTTGAAGCTCGTAACTTAGGATACAGAACCCATGCACTGTCCCTCTTTTGTTATTGTCCTCCCACACTTACTAAAAAACGCGCTCTAAAGGGACTGGCAGATGAATTGACCATGTGTTTATGAACCTGCTGGGTGGCAGTAAATCATCATTGTTCTCCTATGAACCGAGCGCTATCTTGCGTGTGTGCATGTTTGTGTGTGTGTGTGTGTATGTTTGTCAGATTGTGGTCCTCGACGTAGCTATCGGCGTACATGCTGGCAGGATCCACGGGATTTTTCAGTATCTCCATTTCTGCTAAGCAGTTTCCTCCAACTGATCACATTTTCCATCGCAATCTCACGGCTGTGTAATTAGCGCTATTATATCGCACAAGCTAGCAATTTGGTTAATGTTAGTGTTTGTAAATTCACCGCTGCTTCAGCTGATGGATGCAGGCCTGTTTAAATGGGATGTTCCCATTATGGTGGGGGTCTTTTCCACGATTGTTCTTTTTCTGTTTTTGTTTGTTTTTCTCATACTGTGAGAAGAGAATTGTCGGGATAAAAATGCATTTCTTCATGTGTCTGTTCATGGGGCCGTAAAAGTGGTCAATTTTGATTATGTTTCAAACGGCATACACTGCAGCCATTTTGCTTTATAACTAATGGGGATGCAGTCATGCCTTCGCACAGAATTGATTATATCTGGGTCTGTGTGTGACTTCACCAGACGCCTGAGCTCATTATAACCCTTCTCCTCACATCAGGAACCCCCTTTTCCTGTGTCCTCACGTCTTGCTATCTCATGGGGTTTCGGTAGTGTGTAAAAACCGCGATTTTATGACAGCTGAGAGTTACGCTCTGCTTGTTCGCATGACACATGCACGCAGTAGAATTTACTCTTCATTGAACAACTAGACCACTCTTATTTCAGTTAGCATGCTAACTTGGGGGAAATATTCAGCATAGGTTGTTTGGCAGCATATATTAGGTGGCTTTTTGCCACTTAAACAATGGTTTGTGAATCACTTGCTGAGGCTACGGTTTCCGTCATTACTTGGAATAATTGTGGTGGGTCAACATTTGCACTGCTGGAGGATACGACTACCGTCTTGAATCCTAACTAAAACTGAGCAGCACTGAGAGTGTGCAAAATGCTTGTTCCCATTATCTACACCACTGCCAAATTCACACCATGGAACAAAGGCTGATTTGGATTCTGCTTCAGGCTCAAACAACTTCCAAAAAAAAAAAAAAAAAGACTTGAAAACAACTTCAAAGCTTACTGTGAAGTGTTTTACTGTCTCTTCTTGCCAGTGTTAAAACCAACTGTTATGATTTAAAATTCAGATTTTAAACTCGCTGTGAAAAAGTGGATTGCTTCTGTGTATTATGGAATGCTGGATGCATGCCTTGGTCTTTACTAGTTGAGTTTCTCTGGGTTTTGTAGTTAAATTCCACAGGACTGCAATTATCTGTGAAGTCCACTTCCGCCATCCCTCCAAAACCATGGACCTAACTGAAAACGATGGTGTTAGTCCTGGAATACAGTGTAGAAACAGTGTCATGTTTAGTGGAAATGAAGGAGACTGGTGAGAGAATGAGAGTGTAGAAGGCATGTAATGTACACTCCCTGTCTATCCAAGCAGATGACATTGAGTGAAACTGAACGGCTAAGTATCTGATTTGATGTCTTAACCACAGTTCGTTTGCCAGCAGATCCTGGTTTAAGATGCGCCTTCGTCCCGATGTAAGTGAGCTGTTTCCCCAGCACTTTATTGCTCCCACCTTATCTTGGCTGGGGTGAGGGGGTGGGCTTTCCAAAGCAAATAGCCTTGGACTGACAGTATGTTGGCCAACACAGGCCGCAAGTGCAGGTTCCATAATGGTCCTTTGTTACCTGTCGCGCTTCAGGTCACTGGAGGGTCACCGGTGATAATCTCCCTGAATATGTGTAAGGAGTGGCTCATAAAGAGCCAGCAGTCAATCATTCTCTGTCCAGGGCCTTGCGTGCCTTTCTGACTCGTCTCTCGAGAATTTAAGCAGTAACTCAGGCAACACTTTTCATCTGGGATTCTTATCCCCGTTTAATACGTTCCTCTGCATTTCCTGCTTTCCAAGGTGGATGAATATTAATGGTTTTGATGGCAGGTGATTCAGTCTGAAAAAAAGCATCCGCTGTCATTCTGCTGCATATTACAGCCTTGTATTACGACTCCATCAGAGGCAGAAGATTTAAGGTGTTCTGCTGTAAATCAGGGCTGACTCAGACAGCTGCGGGGGAACATATGTTCTGTGTTTCAGATGTCTGCATTGCGATGCAGGTGTTTGAGCACCATTTCCCCTCAGCTCCTCATATAAATATCCAGGTAGAGCCATCTGCCATGTTAGGGGACTCACTGGCGTGGGACCGGAACCTGTAGTTTCCTGGTGCAAGAGTTCAGCTGTAAAGAAATTTAAACCTGATGTTTTAATTTCAAGTACGGAACTGTGGAAGCGCAGACGAATTCCAGTGATTTTTTTCACCCATAATAGTGTTGCATCGAGATTTGTTCCTTTCTTGAGATCATTGAGAAGTTGCTTCTAAACAGACCAGAATTTAATTTTTTTCAGATAAAGTTGTGTATGAATTACTCTGCCTCTCTATGCATAGTCATTTCTTCTGAAAGCCTCTCTGGGAAATACATTTAATTTTTGGTGGTTCAAAACCATTACTACAATATCTTTGCTGAGATATTTGGGTCAAATAATGGGAAGGATTATTTTATGGTCGTATCCTCGTATCGCCCAGTTCTGGTCCGAGCTTGTGTATTCATTTCTCTCAAATCCGTGGGAGCAGGAGAGGGACTTCAGTGTGTGTGATAAGAGGGACAATCTCTCTTTCTTACTCCTCCTTTAGTGAATGAAGGAGTGAGAGAGTGAGGAGAAAGGGGTCTTCGCCCAAGAGTCGATAGAGACCACGCAGTCCTGTGGGGATGTCCTGCTAGAGTGTAAGGCTTCGTAAGAGTGGCCTGTGAATGAATTAACTCCCCATGCATTATTCAACGCTTTTCAACAGCTCATCTCATAATAGTTTTTCACTGTTCCTCTGTGGGGACAAACGGACAAAGCGCTCCCACAGTGGCATATTGCATAAAAGAGTTTGCTTTTCTCTCAGAAGAGCTGTCTTCTCGGTTTTTTTGGGGGAATTCATCTTTTGAAAATGCCTCCCGATGTAAGCGTGTTTATGCAAAAGCAGATAAGTGGCAGATGGAAGTATTGACAGCTTTAAATGGCGCACTGTTTACCCGCAAAGTTCATTCTAATGAGTTTCACTCCTGTAATAATGATGTTTGAAATGTATCACATTAAGTGGGTAAATTATAGATGAGCCCTGTGCTTTTGTGTGTGTTTGCATATTTATGCTTGAGGATCGTGACGGTTATCTGATGCCAAATTTGCATAGATAAACAACTAAACTACAGATTTCAAAGACTTTTTTTTGACCAAACAAATCAAAATTATCAATTTATTTGGATTGCCAGGAAACACTGCATAGTTATTCATAAATCCAGATTTTCACAGCTGAATGGCAATGCGATTTTTTTTCTTCAAATTTTTGTTTTCCATATGTAAGCAAAATTACAATGACAATAGGAATTTTTTTGATTTTAAGTCATGACAGAACTCTTAACATAAAAAAAAAAAAAAAAAACACATAACAACCACCCCAGCTTTCACCACCCTCTCCCTCCTCCTCCAGATCTCTCTCCCTCTGGGCGGGGGGAACAGAATAAAACCGAAAACATAGCGAAATATAATTAGAAGTCATTTTCACATAGAATCCATTGACTCTACGCTTTGCACTCTTGCTTCAACCAGGGTATAATCTGCATCTCAGGCATGCAGGGCTTTTTGACTGCCTCCCTGTACCCGGGCCACAGATCTTTCCATCATGACTATGCCTGCTGCCGTGTCAGAGTGAGAGGTGATTGCCGGAGTCAGGCCAACATTTCTTTACTGCTGTGAGACCAACTCATAATATACGCCTCTGCTGTAGAGACAATTCTGTAGTAGGGCTGGGCGATATATTGATATTATATCGATATCGCGATTCAAAGTAAAATATTGTCACGGATTTTGACTATCGTAATATCGTGATATTAAATAAGTGTTGGCTTTTCTGGTTTTAAAAGCTGAATTACAGTAATGTGTTGCATTTTTCTGCACTTGCAAGACTGATGAAGCTGTTGCCTGCACCTGTTTCATCATTATGTCAACATTACTTATAAATGGTTATAGAAAATATTATTGTGTACCAAAGCACCAACATTTGTCCCGATGATATCGGCAAAATATCGATAGCGAGGTATTCGGTCACTGATATCGAGATATTAGATTTTGTCCATATCGCCCAGCCCTATTCTGTAGTAGAGTCATTGTTAAGTAAAAGTAATTTTAATGACAATGAAATATTTACCTCTAACATATCACTTAGAGTATGGCATATATGTCTCCAAGGCAATGCGATTCTAATAATTTGAACAGCAAATAAACAGCAGTATTGGCAAATTATAAAACTATCATTCATTTGTTTTACCAGGTTACTGTAGTACAAAATTGTCCTCTTACTTCAGCTGTTTGGTTTTTTTATTCAGTTTGAATAATTTCAGTCAGACAGCAGTATCCCTGCTGCTGGTCTGTACTCTTCATCAGGACAGTTTAGGTCCAGCCTTTTTGTCTTGCAGGGCAGTGGGAGATTTTCTTCTGCCAGTTCGCGCTGCGAAATTGTAACAAAGGAATTCTATACTTCTGAGAAGGGTTTGGATGCCGAAGAGGGGTTGAGAGAGAGGGCTGTACATATTAACTGTGGTTCTTAAATCCCCTCACTCTATACGACATAAGGCAGCCTAACTCTGCAATTCACTCATGATGTCACTGCGATTGTCGGGATTGTTTTGGGGCGTCTTGGTTCGCCTGACAAATAGCTTGATTTCCTTCTGGCTTCAGGGGTTTGTATGTCCACTGCGTTGACTCTGTAGTTCATTATATAGACAAATGCTTCACTGTTCCAGCTTTCATTTCAATGTAAATCAGGTGTCTGCTGAAACCTGCTGTAGCCTTTACTTCTCTTCAGCTGTGGCATGCATTCAGCAGTGGAATTCTGAATAGACTTATCAACTTTGTGCCTTTAGTCCTCCCCACAGGAAAAAACATAGACCCCTTCTTCTTTCCATTTGTATTCTTCTTTAAATTCGGATGAGAATGACTTGGGTTATGCTCCAGGGGCTGCATGAGGCTGTACATTCACCCAGGTTGTGAGCAGAATTGTACAGACTTCCTTTTGCTGGGTGGGCATGAGTGGAAAGAGACATTTCATGTCTGCCATTGAGTATAATTCACTTTACTGGGCCGTATGTCTCTGACTGCCAGTCCTGTAGGGGCATTTAGTCTTTTTCTTTCATTTGGAAATAAAATATTCTTTCATCCAAAGCTGAAAATGAACAACCACGTCAAGCAGCATTTGAAGCATTTTCAACCATTCAATGCTCTTACCCTGTAGAGTTGCTAATGGTAGCTTACAGAAAACAGTAATGGGTTTGGCCTCTGGTAACTGGTGGTTTAATTTTAAACATTTTATTTCCCCCTTGCAGTATTTTGTGTGTTTTGGAAGTGTGAGCACCCGTCTTGTGAGGCTGCCTTTGCATAGCAAACAAAGTGGAGAAAACCTTTCACTTTAAATAAATATAAATTGAAGAATGAATCCTTTCATGGTTGAAAGGCTGCACTCGGTGCCTCTCTTTCAGAAAAGGCGTAAATGACTCTTGTCTTTTAAATGACAGAGATGATTGGCTGCCTGTGTAGCGCTCCTCGGTCAGGCACTGTTACACAGCATTACGAAATGGAAGCTGACCCTCTTTGACCTCCAGGCAAAGGTATAGTTTGGTTTTTTCTTGGCTTTGGTGACCGTTCTCTAATCTAATTCTGACTGTTCAGGTCTATATCAAATGCTTATATTTTTGGGCTGGGCCGAGCAGCAGCCCAGCGCGAATGTCGCTGTCGGAGTTTCTGCGTGAGTGACTGACTGAGTGAGTGATCAAGTTCAACGATTGGCTGGCCCGCAGGAAAGAAGTTCAGTGATTGGTCGGTCGGCGGGGAAGAGACGGCCCAGCCATTTACTAGGTGCACCTACTCTTATTTAATTGCAGGTGATCTTAGACCTGACTCCAGGGAGGAGACAGTAGCAAACCTCTGTATCCTTGATTGGATGTGATTGGCCAGGCTATGGTATGACTCACTTCATGGAGCGGGGCTCCCCCAATGGCCCTTTAGAAAGGGCTCATTTACAAAGACACCGTCACAGCCTCGGCGGAATCACTGCCACCGTCCACTAAATGTCACATGAGTTTCCTTTGTAAGTACATACGAGGCGTCTGTGCAGGAGGTCGTCATGGCGACCCGCATCTATTACCTTTTCTTTGGCTGCATTAATTCTTCAGTTGGCCCTGAGTTGGAATTATAGGAGCTGGGGGCAGAGGGATAGTGGTGAGTAAACAGAGTGTTAAACCTCTTTGGTGATTGTAGTAGCTGTGCTGCGTGGCTTTTTATTCACATGTGTGGAGCACCAGGGCCACAGCACAGCACAGATCCGTTAGAGCTCTTACATCTACCAATATGCTATGAAATTAATGTAGGAAAAGACAGTAATGTCCAATTCATGGGTATTCCTGACTAGGATAAATACACTGCCCGGCAAAAAAAAAAGTCACCGTTTGGAAGTTAATGAACAAATTCTAAAATTGGATCATTATTGCGGTTATTAATATGTTTCAGATGGCAATAATCATTTTAACCCTGACTGATGAAGTGTGTCGCTATTCATTTCTTACCAAATCATGTCAGAAAACACATTCCTTGATGGTGGAAAAGATGTTACAGTATTTCAGAATGGGCAAGTTATTGGCCTGTATTTAGCAAAGAAAACCATGAATGACAAAACCAAGCAGGAGGAATCATTTTCACAAACAAATTTTCTACCACAAAGTCCTGACCTTTAACAAAATAAAAGTTATTAGGATGTACTCACGACCACCGAGTGATTCAACCATTACGTCGAGAAGACAAGATCTTGGACAAAAATCATGGCATTTCTGATCGAAAAGAAATGTTTTGGCATTGCATATAGTTGTCAAAATAATGACGAGACGAATATGCACTGTAATCAAAGCTACAGGGGTTCCAACTAAATATTTGAGTGTGCAACTTTTTTTTTGGCCAGGCAGTGTAATTATGAACCTTATGAAATGGTGATTAGCAACCCTGGTCCTGGTGATCCGCTGTACTCTAGATTCTCATTTCAACCACAGTTTCAGTCAACAGTTTTTCCTGTTTAATGACTCAAGGCAACGCCCATCTGCTATGGGTTGTAAATGCAAACATACAGAATGCTAACTCTACAGCAGAAGGGTTTATAACCACTGATCTAACGGTTGAGCAAGAGGATATCTCTGTAAACCAGAGCGAACTGAATCATTTGGGGTTGCGTATCAGGACCGCATTTTCTTCCCTCTCTCCGCAGGGAAGAGCCGCCTGGCACCCTCTTTCCTTTTTTCGGGAGGATGGTGTTCCGTTACTGGCTGATCGTGCCATGCAGGGATACTCTTTTCTCTGGACTGAGCCGGCTGATTTTAACACAGCAAACCGCTTCTCTCTGTCAGCAGGGCATTTCATCACTTGTTAGTCGTGTCCAGCGTGGCTGGCTGGCTGAAGCAGCGCAATAATACCTCACGGGACCTGCTGTTCAGGAGCAGGACGACCATCTCTCAACCAGCAGTGAGGAGTGGAATGCACTGGCTCTCCTTTAGATATCATTCGCTTCTTCCTGCTGACAAATTAGGAAAGCTGGGATTCAAATGAAGGTGCTGTTTGTCAAATTGAAAGCGCATTCCTGAAGGTTTGCCAAGGGTTGTGTCATCGTTGTGGATTAGGTCATCCTTGGCGATGGGAGGCGGCCCAGTTTTATGGCGACTGCATTGGCGGGTCGGCGTGTCATTGATTCGGTTAAAGGAGTGGGAAGGAGTCGGCACTCTGTGTGATGGCCTGTGAGTGAGGGAGGGAGAGGAGGCCATAGGGCCATGTGCTGCCCTATGTGAGGTTTTACCCTCTGCCTCCTTTTACTGGTTGGGTCCACATGTCAAGATTGATTGAAGAGTTTGTTTCCCAAACACAGTGAATCCATTTTTCCCATTTTGAGTAAATCAGCTTTTTCTATCTTGGTGCCTACTGCATTTTATAGAAAAACACAAACTTTGAACATGAAAAAATACACCTTATAGTATGAATTTCCGAAAACGGATGTTTGCACCATGTGTAAGGAGGACAGGGAGGACAGTGGTATTATCAAATTTTTTTCTAATTTTGGCTCTTACTGTATTTTGGAAACAAACTCTTCAGTTAATGGAACATTTAAAACAATGAGAAATATGTTTACCTGTGTGATTATGCGTACCGGTGTGAATGTGTCTGTATGTGTATGCACGTGTAAGAATGGTGTGCATGTGTAGTGCTTGAACGTGTTGCGAGCGATCAGCTGTGAGTGTGTGCTTGAGTGTTAGTGTGTGTGTGTGTGTTGACATATGAGAGAGAAAGAGAGAGAGATGTTAATTTGCGTGGTTGCATGTGTTGCGAGTCATCACCTGCCAGTGTGTGCATGTGTGTGTGTGCGTGTGTGTGTGTGTGTGTGTACGTGTGCATGTAAGTGAGTGAGAAAAAGAGAGACATGTTCATGTGTGTGGTTGCATGTGTAGTAAGTCATCACCTGCGAGTGTGTGCATGCATGTGTGCATGTGAGAGCAGATCAGTGCTTTTATAAGGCCTGTGCTTTTAACCTGCTGGAGCGTTAAACTCTCCCAGGGCCGGAACATGGTGAGGCACAGCAGGAGATGAGCACAAGGACCATGGAGCCGACAGCACCCCCTGTAAGAGCCCTAATACTTCCTCACTGTGACACACAGAAGCTTGCTACAACCATGTGTGCCAAGCTCATTATTTGCAACTCAAGATTTTCCATGAAAAATTTGCGTAGGTGAGGGAATGTCTTCTGCGCTTTGGTTTGTTGCTCACTTAGAAACCACTGACTGGGTCTGCAAACCAGCCAATACTCTGCATCTGTCCATCACTTTATCCAAGCACTGTTCTCAGCTCTCTACCGCATTGACCTGGATGTTTTCATTGGAGTATAGACTGAGCCTCATAAAGAGGTGTTTAAAGCTCGCACAGTCAGCATTTTCGGTTTTCAGGAAGCACTCAAATATAGGCTGGAGGAGATCGTGAACTAATGAGAGTTTTCGTCTGTCCTGCTGAGTTTTCCTGGGGGGCACTGTAGGTCTGGAATGATCTTCTCAATTGTCCAGGGAAGGCCTCAGACAGACAGTCTGGATCTCAAACTTGTGATTGGACAGGCCTATCTGTCCGATACCCCCCTCCTCTCCGGCACCCCTTGTTGGGTAAAAAGGACGTCCGGACCAAGACGCCCTGCGCCCCTTATCGCTGCCCATAACCTGTTCCCCATCCCTTCCCCTGCTTGAGTTACTCATGCATGGTCAAGGGTGTCGGACACATGTCGAGTTACGCGGCTCTCTTCGATCGCACGGCGATGTAAAAACGCTTTGGTCCCGAGCAGACCGGTGAGCCAGCTGAGAGAGACGACCAATTAGAGCAGACACAGGGTCACTTGGCTTGTTTCTGGTTGTCCACCCTGGGACCACTGAACCATTAAAACACTGCAATGTGTCACATTCAGGCGGTCCCAATATGTTCAGATTTTATGCAGTTCAGTTGTGTCCACAAATCTAATTACTTTTAATGAATTTCTCTGATTTTGACTGCTAATGTTCTAATGTCTAATGTGTAACAGCTGAGGTTTGTACTAGGTTGGTGCAGTATTCAGATGTCAGTGAAATAGCATGTTCAAAGTTGAAATGGAACTTGCCAAAAAGACTCGCACAAAGGCACAACTTTTGTTGTCATCATATCGCTTTGAATCCCGTTTTCAGTCATCATAACATAAACCGATTCTTCTCGCATAAAGCAGTTCAAGAAATCGTGCAACTTACGATGGGAAGAAAAAGATTATCTGGGCAATTTACTTTTAATGATTGATGTACACTGGCACAGCCATATTTAGACTATGCTCTGTTCGGAGGAAAGTTGAGAATCCAGCGTATTTTTCAGAATTGAGACTGCATTACAGAGCAGTGCTGCACTGCTGCCAGATCTGTATGGGGTTACTCAACTAACTCAAAAACATTTGCGCAATGTTGTTGCTACATATTTGCATTAATATGGCATTTTCAGAACTCCTGTAACATTGTGGGGACTTTTTAATTTAGCTTGGTAGTTCTCTGCATATGCTGACAAACTGAGATGCACTCTTAACTGTGCATAATGGAAACCATTCACGTCATTATAATGTGATTTGATCAAATTCAAGTGTGATCCCAGTGAAACACAATCTGTTTCTTGTTTACCAAAATACTGTGTAAGGGGAGGCAGATTGAGAAATGACGCATGGAGACAGCTTAAAAAGGCCCTGGCCACCAGTAAATTTGATTGTGATTGACGCCAAGGCAAAATGCCTTTCACTGAGTTGTCCAGAATTTATTTATATCACAATGAGCCTGCACATCAGATAGCGCAGTCCACTGGGATTAAATTTTGAGTTGCAGTTGAATTCTGTCAGATCCTTATCAGATAACTCATTTCGACTGGAGATGAGGTCATTGAAAGTTGGCAGGTTTCTCTGTTCACACTGTGTCACGTATGAGCAGAATGAGCATTTATGCAAATGTTATGGGACAGAAAAAAAGTAAATACCAAAAAAAAAAAAAAAAAAAGCTCATTTTAGCCAACAACAGGCTTGCATTTTACCGACAGCAGGTACTGCTTTACGGTTATGGTATTTTTAGTTTGCATTGGTGGAACATAAGCTCGTACAGTAGTTGGCAGTATCCAATACAATAGAGACAATCTTTGCCATTGGACATCCCTGCGATTCGGCTGTATCCTCTGTATAGCTTGGATGTAGTGCTCGGCACCATCGAGACTATGGGGTTCGTCGGTACGTCTGAACCAAGTGAACAGAAAAAAGCCACCGCCTGCTAGATTTTAATGATTCATTTGAAAAGACTGACACTCTGGAGCAGCACCCATGATTTAGATCAGTTACAGCCGTGTAGGTCTGCGGGGAATACAGAGCACGACAGGCGTGGAGCGTGCATTAAATTGTAGTCTGCGGTGCTTCACAGGATACCACTTTGATAGTCCTGATGTGAGCATGAGCATTGCTGGGGTTTTAGAGACTCGGACGCGTGAGTGTCTTTGAATAATGCATTGAATGCAGAAGGAGAAAATCCATTTTTCAAAGGGGCGAGATGGCAGGGGGTTGAGTATACACGTGCAATTAGCAATTTTTATTTTTTTTTTATTATTCTGGGTCTGGCGTTTGTTCTGGATTAATACTGTTGTTTGGGGAGGGGGGTTTGCTAATACGAGCCCCCGGGAATAAGCCGTCTTTGGAAGGCCACTTCTCACTCGGTTAGAGATGTAGCAGGAGTGCCTTATAATAACCAGCCACTAAAAATAGCTGGAGCGGCCCAGCCGAGGAGCAGCGCTTTGCTCCAGGCCTGTGAAACGGCAGTGTTTGTGATGGCTTCTTTTCTTCCAGCCAAGGCTCCTATAGACCGGGATGTTCCTGTGGCCTGAACCCCCCTTATCCTCTCACCTCCTCACTGCAAACCCTGATAATGCGGTGAACTCAAATGTTTTGTAGAAACAGATTACCTCAGAAAAATTGTGTAGGCCAAGTTAATTGCACTGTGTGGAAGGAACTTAAAGAAATCAAGGTGAAGTTATTTTTTTTTTTTTGCATGTTTTTAAGTGTTGTGAACGCAAGATTATTAAGTTGGCAAACTCAGTTTTTTTGAGGTTATCGGTGTCCACAAAACATTTGAGTTCACCGCACTATCAGGGTTCACAGTGAGCTGGGAATGTGTTTTTTTTTTTTTTTTTTTGGACAAAAGTTTTTTTAAATGTGTCTCTATCTCCGTAAGCATTTTGTGTGAAGTGAGTGATTATTTGAAGGGTTGAACTCGGGCAGACGTTTGGTGGGGAGATTTTCTCAGCTCCTGTAGTGACTGCATAATTTCCCTGTAAACTGAAGCAGGCAAAAAGATGAACTCTTTTAAGCCTGATATGGCCTGCCATTGTAAATGCGTATGTTTTGTGTTTTATTTAGCGAAAACCTATTAGACGTTGATTTTTTTGTCTCCTTTTGCACATTGAAGGATTGAATTGCATCAGGTTTGCGACAATGGACTGTCCATTTCAAGTAGATGCTAAAGCTGACAGTTTGGTGTATTTAATAATCTATTAAATGAGAGCTTCAGTTGTTTTGAAGAGTGATTTTCATCCCCTGAAACAGTCAAATACAGGGCCTGTGAAATGCTTGTTTCCTGCAACAAAGAGTCAGAGTTATACATGTGCTGGAGTTTTTTCTGGCTGAAAAACAGGCTTTGAAGCTGAAGCTGCAGACAGTGAAGACTGGTAGTGCACAGCGAAGGGAAGATCTGTAGGGCGGGTTGCACTGGCTGTCAAACATGTGTTTAATGGAATATCACAGAGACACTGATCATATGTTTTGCAGAACGCATCAGAAATTGAAACATTTGATACATTTACATGTATTAAGTTAAAGGAAGAGATTCTGTGAAAAGAATCGGTCTGCTCACTACTCCTCAAAATGGATGCACAGTCCTGCGCTAGGAAACCAACTGAAGAGAATTTTGTGAGATGATATGGGTCGGATCATGGATATTGCCCTTCGTCTGACACACACCACCTACTGGTTTGGGTTGACACATTTGTGCAAAAATGGGAAAATCAATGTCATGTTTTTCCCTTTTTTATTTGAATTTCTCTCCTTTGGTTTCTACCTGATAAGACTTTGACAGCCACCTAAAATTTCCTCTTGTAAGGAAAACGCTGATGCGTCAATGGTAAGCCATCATACTTCAACTAGTGAAAATAACTAATTAATGGAAAAAAATTGAAACCAGAAAAAATTGCAGAATATTTTTGTGTAGCTAGGACTCATATTTAATGGCCACTAATTATATGTTGGTCAGTGAGTGGACAGACCAATGCAGCATCTCAAGTAAAGCATTCCTGTTGGGCAGCGATTCCCTGCGGAACCATTATCCATGCTTGTATTTGTGCTAACCGCAATTACTATCCCAGAATTAATTAGTTAAGTTTTAATTTGTTGTTAATCAGGCTGGAGAGATTGTCCACCCTCTTATACCACATTGAGAGAATTGACTGCATTCACTGATCGTTAAAACCTTAAACTCAAAAATTTCACCTAAGTTTTCCCTTAAGTTGGTTCAAAGTCAGAAAAAGCATTTATTTTTCATATTCTTGGACAATGTCAAACATATTTTCTATCTGCTGGTTGGAGTGCTTCACTAAAGCTACATCACACTTCTATTGAGCGAAATATTCAAAACCAGGATGATGTTATGACCTTCGCGTTACATCAAATGGAGAATATCTAGATCTTGAACATCATTTTATACACATTTTCCTGTAATTCAGCAGGACATATTTGAAATTTTTGGACACCTTGGCTTCTCCACAGGAATTTAAACTGAGTCTCAAGTTCCACTGGTTTGAATACAGCAGTTGCATTTGACAGATCCATTTAGAGTCAGTTGGATTTATAAGGTTAAAAGCCCAACATTCCTACTGCATTCTACTGTTTATTTCGTGATATACCAAGTATAAAAGTCAAGCCAGGGTGCCAATATATTATAATTGATCAAACTCAAAGCTGTGATAAGCTTCTAATTATGTTTCTGAATTTTTTTATTCTGAATGTGTGCTTTTTCCTAGTGTTTTTCCTCAAGACAAACATAACAGGTTTCACTCAATTTGCTTCATCTACAAATTCTTAATTATGTAATAAAAGGTTACTTTTAGTGACCACATGTCCTACATTTCACCAATTAGAGGCCAATTGATTCTTCATTTTCAACAGTCAGAATTCCTTCCTTTTTATGCAATAAAAATGTGTTAGCAAATTTGGAGCTCCTCAGGGCTTGCATAGCTAGGCTATTTCTGACAATGTGCTTTAAAAGGGTAAATAATTCCTATAGTCATGAGTATTGCAATTAAGAAAAAAATATTCACTCATTTAAATTCAAAGATTGCACTTGCAATTGGAAAAAAAAAACAGCCAACATAGTGGTTCCCCAGGACATACGAAATTTTGGAACCACTGCTGTAAAGCTAATGAGCAAGGCCTCTCTCCTGCATTATTCTCCAAGTACACAGATTTCAGTGAACAGTGTATAAAATGTTAGCTATAGGAGTAAAGCTTTTGTTCATACGGCATGTAGTGCTGTAATGTAGCGACTTACATCCTCGATTCTTTAAAAAAAGTACACGTTAGGTGATGAATGTTAACCTACTCTATCAGTTTCTGATAATCACTTTAAATTAAAGTCCTTCAAGACCCAATGCTCTATATTTGCGGGGCTGAGGCGTAAAAAATGCATTTTTGGATGGTTTATTTGTTTTCTAGCCAGCATAAATGCAAATTCACTTGCTATCCTTCTCTCTGCCCATCTTACTCAGTCTCCCTCAGATGGCTTGTAGCTTTTCGTCTTGAAAGAGTGTTTCCAAAGGCATTAGAGAAGCGTATAAGATGGGTGGAAGGCCTCTCCCCATGGAATCACAGCAGAGTGAATGTGAAATACCTCTCTAGATGGGGGAGCGGTTCCCTATCTGCGCACACATTTCTACATTCTGCAAACATTTGCCTTTCTACTTTCCCACATGCAGAGTGACAGCAGAGCATTTCTTGCATAGAATAACTTTTGAAATGTTATCCATTTTATTCAGGATTAGTATTTCACTGAAACGTTTAATGACTGCTTGTCCTTGAGGGTGCCAAATGGAGCCGAACCTTTAACCAAATGAGAACAAGTCTGTTCTCTCCCAGAAGCTAAATCTGTGCTTACTGATCAAATTCCCAGTAACCCACATCAAATGAATTGAAGCAAAGAATTTGACCTATATCTGCTTACGTCCTCAATTTCACAGGAGATATGTTACAGTACCTGTCATTAAAAAATGGGTTAGCCTGCTGTGTGTGTGTCAGTCAATCTATATGGAGCAGATTGAGATTGTAAGGTTGATTGCTTTGAATGGATGGGTGCAGTGCACCCCTGCTTTCTTATGCTGGATTTAAATGGTAGCTCCTGTTGAACTACTATTAAAGGGGGACTGACAACCGCACATAGGACCTGCAGTTTTAAGCTGCATCCGATGGATGAGGCTCCCATTTTACGAGGCTGTACTATTTTGGATTGACATACACACACCGAGGAAGCACACGGACATGCAGTACATCCATGAGCAGTAGGGACAGATTGGAGCGTGTACACACAGGCAGACTCCCGACAGCATTAGTATGGCACCTCCTGGATGCTGCTGCTGAATGTAGTTGAGTTTGCAAGCTCATAAAACAGCTTAATTTGAGCCTAATTTTCCTTCTCAAGAGAAGCTGCAGGGTGGCAGGGTATCGGTTGGTTGTTTGAATGGTAACAGAAGAGTCGCAGGTTCCAGCCCCTCATTGGCCTTGGGATTTTGACGTGCATCTGATAAGATTTAGAGAACTTTGCCATTGAGCCGTCGAGCAAGGCCCGTAACCCCCTGATCGCACCTGGGGCTTATCTCAGTTTCTTGGTATCGCTTTTCACTTGCAACATTTATCTGCCAAATCACCCGGGGACCCCTTGAAAAACAACATTCTCAATCATTATTCCCTGGTTAAAAATAATGCAAAAAAAAAAAAAAAAAAAAAAAAGGAAGAATTGAAACACCATCATTGCATTGGTTCTTGGTTGTTCTTGCATTCTTGAATAAAAATTCTTCCTTCAGTGACATTTTTACATAGTCATTTTGCAGAGGTTTCAGTTTCCTGACAGGAACTCAAACCCCTCTTACAGACACTGAATGTGACGGTTCAGGGACCACAAGCGATAGGGAAATCCAAAAATCGTATGCCTTACCAATAGACACAATTGCCAAGTCAAAATTCAAAAACAAAGTCGACTAGACAGGCCGTGGTCTGGACCAGAAAAGCTGAAGTGCGACGGTACATAGACAGTAGGCAAAAAAAAAAAAAAAAAAAAAAAATTGTTGACGGAATCCAAAGCAGTGAGTCATACACAGGGCATCCAAACACAGAAATCGTGGTCGTACAAAAAAGGGTCAAAAATCCAGAAAGACAAAAGGGCAATGGCTAAATTCAAGGTTGGACGAAACAGTCGAAGAGAAACAATACTCAATGGGGTACAAGAGACTCTGTACAAAAAATATTGATCAATGTTCTGACAAAGTCAGAGCAGCAATGAGGAGTCTAAATAGACAGAAGGGAAGTCACATGCTATGCAGGGAACAGGTGAAAGGGATGAGAGCTAATTACAAAAGGAGGTACACATGGGGAAATCCTAGACCACAACAATTGGCGAAAGCCAAGACACAGACGGGATTCACACAGGCATCCTATGACAATTAAACAGCTCCGGTCAGGGAGTTCTAAGTGCACAGACAATAAATGCAGGAAAGTAATTAAGCACGTATGAGAGATCTCGCAGAAACACAGGGGGAGACAGGTAAAACTGAGCAAGAGGCGGAGACTAGAACAGGGCGATTGCTGAGATTGAATTAGTACCAATTAGTAGAGGTGCAGCTTTACAGATTTAACTTGAGTGCTCATTAGTGAGTTAGTAATATATACACTGATTAGTTGTGTTAGTAGACTATGACAAGATATAAATGTTAGTCTTGTTAGTAATCTAGAACAGCAAGGCGAAGGCAGTAAACGAGAATTGAAGTAATAATACGAAACACCAGAAACCATTGAAATCACCCGAAGCAGGTGAGCACACAGACTGGGGAAATGGACTGAACCAACTAGGGTAAGAGACAGGGGAGACAAGTGCAATGGAACTGAAAATAAAAAGAACTGAAAACCAGAGAATACAAAAACCAAAAAGAATAAAGAAAAGACTTGACCATAAACATAAATCATGAGAACAAAAACACAGAACCATGACACACAAACACTGCTTTTAATAAAGTCTTTTGCCATGCGATCCCTATTGTAGAGCTGAGAGACAGCAGATGGAGATGCCACAGACTCGTTGTTGTGTGCGAGCCCCTGCGTTCTGCTTCCGTGACCTCGCTGCGGCCCAGTGGCTACATGACGCATACATGAAACTGCTCTGCAATCTCTGACCTCTTCAGCATGGATGGACAGGCCTCTCTGCTGGGTTCGGTGGCATATGAGTGGTGTATACACTGTGCACATCTTACTCCTTATTCTGATATCCTGAATGGAGATATTCCGTGATTCAATGGAGTGCTACTCAGGTCCTGAAAGTAACAAATCACAGGATTGAAAATTGGCACGGTGCACAAAGCGCTGTATTTTTTTTACCCTGAAGAAAGCTTGATCCTTGAAACTTGAACTTGAAGGCTGCAGACTAACTGCACAGAATATCGGCAGTTATTTAAATATTTTATGTTTTTTGATGTGGCCACTGGTCAAGCTCCTGAGAAAGTGCTCAAAGGCAACATACATCTGCTGAGTACATTTTTATTTACTTATTTATTTCATCTCAGTGGAGATCTTGAGTTACACTCATATAATCAACAGATTTCCCATGATTCCTTTAGACGGTGACCATGAGCTGCTGCGCTAACAGAATATTAATGATGCTCGGCACATGATTCAGGCTGCTGAGTCAATAATGATAAAGAAGGAAAAAAAAATGCCTTCTGAGAGACATCATGTGCCTTTACAAATATTACCCCTTAAATACATTGCCTCTCGGAGCCTAGGTTTTTACTATCGTTAGAGACTAGTTTTAAATTTCTTTGAAATGTAAATTTCACATATTTCGAATTCGCTATCATGTAATAAAAACCCCTTCTCTCAGTGTTCAGAGAGAAAGTGCCGATAGCAACATCGATTGCGTGAGACTCGGATATCCTGTATTTGGTGACACATGAAGACCACTTAAAATAGACGCTCGACAGGGCCGCTGTAGTGACATCTTCCGAATACGAGAATCATAATCTCTGACAGATTGTTGCAGTATGTAAATAAATGCTTGCTTTCATGCATAATACGCATGCACACGCAAGTATTTTCCTAACAGATAGAGGGTTGGCCTTCAACACACAGTGGGACATCCGCTGCATGCTAATAAGCCAGGCTATTAGCATTGCTCCAGAATTGCCGCTACTATATGGCTTAAACTGTAGTCTTAGCAATTTTTGAACAAAAAATCTGATATTGGTTCCAGTAAAAACAACCAGCCGCAATGCTATAACTCAACACCATCCCCCACTCACTCTATCTTGTGTGCTGTCACCTCATGCTGAAAAGACTGGGTGGCAGGGTGGGGGGGGTTCTAGGTGGTGAGGGAGGTCTGTGCATAGACATTGCTGAAGAACTCATTTGCCTAATCTGGGGAAGTAGGGTGGAAGCTGGATGTATAATGAGGAGGCTTGGGGAGGTGGGGGCTGTGAAAGACATGAAGGTATTAGTCTGACAAAAGGAGCAACTGAATGTTTTAACTGAGAGAGGGGGAGACTGGGAGGCCGAGGCGCTCATGGAATGGTGAAGAGCTCGGCGTTCGGAGTCCCCTCTCGCGCTCCACACAATGCGCACCGGAAAGGCGAGCCTCTTCAGGACGCCAACATTTTCCTTCTCCCGCGTGGAGTGGCCGAAGGCTTTGTGACGTCACGCGCGCTGTGAGCCGTCGCACCAAGCTGCATGCTAGCAGGTCTGCGTCGCCGCGCCACGCCGGGACGGGGGGTTGGGGAGGGTCAAAGTGCAAACGGCTCAACCTGAGCGCGAGATCGGGGTTCCACTTCGCGCAGAATTGACATGATTAAGCAGCGCCGTCGTTGTGAGCTGGCTGCGCCCACGGCTTGTTCTTTGCTCGAGAGAAGAGGAGTTAAATCACCTTGGACATTAACCGAAACAAAGGGGAAATGAGCCCAAGGTCATCATTCGCAGACTGGCATCTGTAGAACCTTTTCACGTATTTTTGAGGGATATTGTTCTCTTTAACGCTGAAGAGAAGTGAATTGAGTGATTGCGTTTGTGTGATTAAATGTTCATGGGGGGGATTTATGCAGTTGGCTCGTTTCCCTCCATGTTTACATCTGTTTGTGTGTAATTAACCCTCATTTCCTCCTCTTGCTATAGTCCCTGGGGCTGTAAGGTCCATCTCCTCCCACCTCAGCGCAGCCCCTCAACCGCAAGTCTCTACTGGTGTAATGCCTTAATAATAGGGGCATTATCAGGGGTAATCTACCGCTAAATTTGTCATAATTAATTACAAACAACAACAAGCCTCCGTTTCCTCCCTCATGTTCTCGCGGGACTCATTTTCTCCAGCCTGCAGTCGCCGTCAGCCTCTCACACTGTCAGCCAAAAAAAAAGAAAAATGCGACCATTAGCTTACTATACCACCACAGTCTTTACACACAGGCGAATTCTAATGAGGGGTCAGCTGCTCGACCAAATTTCTCTGCGTCTGGCTTTTAGCTCTTTTGAGCTGCACTGAGATGCTTTTCCTTGTTGAAGCTTAATGATGTACCTGCATGTGACACTCTAAGCGGTTAAAACAGTGACCTGGGTTCTCAAAGTGTCTCAGTGCAAGGATACTGATTTAGGATCAGTTTAACCTTTAGGGTGAGAGGACCAGGTCGGACAAGGCAAGTGTGTAGGTATTTTGTGAATCAGGGCCAGTCAGTCAATGTGATGAGTCCTCCTTTCCAGGTACCGCAGTCTGCCGCTGCGGGACTGTGTATCTGCCATGTTTGGCCGCATTATTCTCCTGATTGATTCAAAGTTTCTGCTTTTGGACGCTAACTTGGAGTCATGTTCTCATTTGGCTGGGACACACCATTTCTGAGAGTGTAATGTATGCTTCCCATGCAGGGATATATTCAAGCTCATTTACATGGGTAAGTGATACGTTCTATACTGCTGGCGTTTGCAGGACTAATCAGACTCCAGGGCTCCCTGCAGAAATTCTGGCTGACCGAGAGGCCGTTATTTACAGAAAGAGAAAAGACATAATGATTCGTTTAAGGGTGGGAAATAACAGAACTGTTTCCTCATTAATGAATCCGCTGAGGGTTTGCAGATGAAAAATGTAATTAAGCTCAGCTTTGAGTGAGTTCAAGTCTGAATGTGGAGTGAACTGACGAACAGATTGTTTTCCACTCGATCCGAAGGCAGTGAGATACTGAGCCGGCACGCTTATATCGGGAAATGGGGCAGGTTTGTGGGAACACAGAAGTTTCCATCATAGTCTATCGCTGCTGGGGCATTACCTGGCATTAGACTGGATTATGATAGATCAGTGGTGTCCATCCCTTTTCTTTGAGAGCTACCAACCCAGAGGTTTTCTCTCCAACCCTAATTTAGCACAACTGGTTTAGCTATTTATCACCTCATCAAGATCTGCTTTGGTTGGAGTGGAAGCCTTTAGGATGGTAGCTCTCAAGGAATGGGGTTGGAGACTCCTGCAATGGATGATTTTATATCACAGTGAAACCAACTGACAGACAGTCAAAACCTTTGTGATGCACAGTAGTGGCAAATATCAGTATCACTGTCAGGAATGGAAAGTGGAGCTTCACCAAGGTCCGTTTACAACCACTGGGTGTAACATTAACCTGACAATGATCCTTTGTATTGTAGCAACTCGATTATCTTCAGAGATAGACCTGTTATGCTATGGGATGTACTTATCTCTATAGAGATACTGCCAGCTTTCCAAAGTTCATTTCACTGGCAAATGCTACTTGTTGGAAGCAAGTAGCCTGCGCAAAAGTTGATGGAAATTATGCGGAACAACATTAGTGGGAGTTATTCAGTTTCCCAAACCCAAATTAAAATGTGCACACATTGTTTAAGCCCGCGGGTGCGTAAAACATCCGTGTCGGTGCACACGCACGCAGACCCCCGCCGAGCCCAACATGCGGGGTCACATCGCTACGGCAACAAATGCGCCCGTCTCATGCGGAGACACACTCTCGAGGAGGGGGAGAGCGCGGTGCAGAATGGATGCGCACGCTCGCTTTGGGAAGATAAGCCCCTGAAAGCCTGCAGATGCTGGGGGCCTCAAATGGCTGTCCAGACCAATGCCTGCATCACACACAAAGCAGCTGCTTCATGGTGGCGTGGATTTAAGGGACAGGCGCACATGTGGAGGGATTTCTTTACTCGGTGCTCTGCAAGAAATAAACATTTCATTTTCTTCAACACTTTATTTTATAACCTTAAAATGTTAAAATTTTTGAGGGTATGTTATGATCCATTTCAAGGTCTATCAAAACATTTTTCTCGTCATCCGAAGAACTTAATTAATGAGACACAAAAAGAAAATGTAAATCTCTTCTTAAGAGTGAACCTCAGGTGAAGACAGCCTTTTCTGCGGTGAAACATTTTCTTTGGAGTCTTTGGAAGCAGCTTCTGGAGTGAGACAAAAATAAAATGAGGTCTCTCGGGGAGCTGTTGTGCATCTTACAAGATGGCAGAATTTAACTGAGCTGCTGTCAAATGCTGATGTTGGCCACATACCATGACACAGCTATAGTGAAAAAGCTCACTGACTGACTGTATTTTGGATGATTTGATGCAGATTCTTTATCCAGGACCTTTGCAAACATACAGAAAATCAATCAGTCTCATACATTGTTGTTCAAAAGCTTCTCAGTTGGTGCATATGAGTTTCAGCTCATGTGAGTGAATTGAAGAGAGAAGCCTGAATATTTCCAATAACAACTATGGTGTCCTTCCCACATCTGTGCCTTCCATCTTTATGCTTTACATCTGATTTGCATCAGTGCGTTTGTTACCTCCGCCAAGGAGGTTATGTTTTTGCCTGGGTTTGTTTGTTTGTTTGTTTGTCTGTTGGTTTCCAAAATAACTCAAACAGTTATGGACAGATTTTGATGAAATTTTCAGGGATTGTACAGATTGGTATAAGGAAGAAATGATTAGATTTTGGAAGTGATCTGGATCTCCGTCTGGATCCAGGAATTTTTTAATGGATTCTTTAACATTGGGAGATTTTCGACATTTTTGCATATAACTCCACCAAAAATGGTCAGGGTACTTGGGAAAAAAAATACAGGACAAGTTTCGAACTTGTTCTACAATATATCAAAGACTGATCCTGAAAATGGAATAATTCTGGATACTATGATACCATGATCCAGAATATGAAAGTAGGGGACCTTCGGAACTTTCATCGTGAGAAGAGAACAAATGAAGCTACAAACATGCGACAAACACCATTATACAGCCAAGATACTGCAGAATTAGGAGGGTGTCACCGGATTTACTGTATCTTCAAAAGCCAGGGAACTAGATCCAGAAGAAAACCACCAGTACGGAAAATGTGATTTTCGTGAATAACTACTGAACTAATATTGATATCATTATGAATTCAGTTGCTAATGGTATGTTTTCTTGGTCAGGGAATCTGAAAAAATAGATATAAATAAATGTAGGACTAATATTTATGTGTAAATCACAACATGAGGGGAAATGTTGCATCATAAGAAAAAAAAACAAATGAAGCTAGAAACATGCAACAGACATCTTTAAACAGCCAAGACGCTGTGGAACTAATATTGATATAGCATTATGAATCATGATAGCATTATGTTTTCATGGTCAAGGAATCTAAAAATGAAGATAAAATAAATGTAAGACTAATATCTATGGTGGAAGTCGCAATATGGAGGGAAATATTGTGCTTGGCGGAAGTCAGCGCTCTCCGAGTGCTTTTTAGTTTATTAATGCTTTTTTTGATCGTTGACACACACTGTGATGAACTGACTGAATTTAACAATTGAATTAACACATTGTCTCCTTGTTATTTTAACTGTAATAGAGTCCTGCGCGCATTTAACTGTGGTTAACACCGAACCTCTGTTATAAAATGATTGTAAACTTACAGTTAAAATAACTGGCAAAAAGGTGCACGTTTATAACTGTGCAGTTTCTGCGTAAAATATATGAGTGAAATTTTGCATCGCAGTTATTTCTAATCAACTTGAAACTTGATTAGCAAGTGATCAATCCTGATTAGCAATTTTGCTCAACTGTGAACCTGTAACATAAGTGCGAGGCAGCTTTATTTTTCAGGTAATTCTCTGGTAAAGTAATACTTTCAGGACCCACCGCAAGTCTCTCTAAGGGGGCAGGGCACCTGTGCAACTAATACAATAAATTACTCTTCGGTGAAAGGTCTTGCTCCTCAGAGAAATTGGTACTGGTCAAATCCATGGCTTCGTCACTGAGTAATTTCCTCTGACATGAATGGGCGGCCATTTTTCATTCAGTATCTAGATCTTATAATACATGGATGCAATGAAGATGATTTGCAAGCACTGCTATACACGCTGAAATTTGCCTCACAATTTACCGAGAAATCCTCACGTTTTGCTTTGCGAACCCGGATATATTTTTAGCTGAATTTGGATCTTTGAAGTGTGTATTTCTATGATTACAATCATAAATATCTGATTTGACAAATCAGGCACAGTTACATTTGAGATGTTTTTTCGAGATAAATCTGTTAAATAATGCCTATTTATTGGAAATATGTAACTATGGAAACAACAAAGGCCGCTCATTTTCCCCTCTGTGATGCGAGAGAATTTGCACTCTGACTAGCCTCCTGGTTCCCCGTCTCATTTTGAACATCCTGCTCCTGTCACAGCTCAGCGATCTGACCCTGTGCTCCTCAGCGCTCTCTCAGCCCGGCGCTGTCAGGTATGCACTCAGGGACGTGTCGAGAGGAGATAGCCGGGCCTGGTTCATGTGGACCCCACATGCGACAAGGCCCTTGTGTTCGAAATCCCAGAGGATCTTCCGTTTGTGTTGCAGCTCTTGAAAAAGAAGGCTGAATTCTCCAGCCTCGTCTCTGATAAATAACCTCAGGCTGCTTTACCCGGTGACTACTAATCAGACCTGGTGTGGATAGAATTTCATTGTGGGGTTATAAATAAATTTGCTTTAAGTGAATGAGCAAGTGGCCAATACTCTACACGCAAAAAAAAATCCTTGCCATGGCTTATCTGATATTTTTATATCTGAAGAGATTTTGTGCTAAATCGACAGAATCATGACGTGGTTGTATAACCCAGTTGGCTAATGATGATGACGCTGAGACATTAGTTTGACTGTACTTAGTTGTGAGCCAATGAGCAGTCGCCTGGCTTGGTGTGTAAGGGCCTGGTGATGCAGGAGCTGGTAAAATCAGCCTATCACGTGACAGCATTGACTGGGCTTGGCAGTGTCTGTGTGTTTGGGTGCTGTTGGTGCATGGTGAGGTCATCCGGCTGAAACCTGCCAGCTCATGGTAGAAAAGGGATGACTGGAGGGGGTTGGGGCTTCTTCAGGAGAGTTCACTTAGTGCTGTGTGTGTGCAGCTCATTCTCTGTGTTTGTGTGTGTGTGTGTGTGTGTGTGTGTGGGTGTGTGTGTGCGCGCATGCACGCACCCACCTGTTTCTGCTTTTGTGTGCAAGCCCGTCTTTCTCTGTTTTTGTGTGTAGCCTTCTCTGCTTTCAGGTGTGTCTGCGTGTGTGTGTCTGTGTCTGTGTTACTGCATGCATGCCTTTCACTGCATTCGTGTGCACACCTGCTGTCGCATCTCTGCTTGTCCGCCTTTGTGTAATTGAGTGTGCGGCTGTGTAATTCTGCGTGTGTTTGTGTGTGTAATTCAGCCTGCAGTTGTGCGGCTGTGTAATTTAGCGTGTGTGAGAGTTCGGGGAGGTGACCTCCGGACGCTTCGCACTGCCTCCCCCTGCTCTCCTCTCGCTCGCTGCGTTGCAGGAATCCCGTGCGGGTCACTGCCCCCGCCCCCTTTATTCCCATTCAGGGGCCGCTCTGACACCTGGTCCCGCCCCCCCCCTCCCCTCCCCTCCCCTCCCCTCCCCTCCCCCCTTCCATCTCCCCTCCGCTCCTCATTAATCGGCGCTGATATTAATAGGAGCTGAACGCCGGGCGAATTAGCAGCTTAGAGCTGTGGAGGCTCTCCGCTCCGCTCGCGCTGTGGATTTGCATGCCAATTGACACTTTTCTCTTTAGTTTTTCCCAGACCAGAGGCCATTGTTGATCTCTCTCTCTCTCTCTCTCTCTCTCGCTTTCTTTTTCATCTCAGTCTTTCTACTTTTTTCTACCTTTTTTCTGTCTTTTTCACATTCCTTTCCGTCACACTTATGTGCCAAGAAATAAAGAAATAATTTGGTTTATGTTTTCTTTTTTTTATCGAGTCCGAAAGGTTGTATCTTAATTTGTGAATTAGGTCAGGGATTTTTTTTTTCTTTTAGAGTCTTGTTGGTTGTCTGTCAAAGGAGGCTTTTATGCTCAATATACTAATGGAACATTTTCTGTGATACACTCACACTAACAGGCACAGGCGCAGACATACACACACACACACACACACACACACGCACGCACACAGACATTGTTCCTGGGTGAATATTGGTGTTAGGACCAGCGTAAGGGTTTCCGTGTCCTTTAGAAATTGCCGGAAAGTTTGGCTGGCGGGTATTGTGTGTTTTGTGTGCGGCAGGAAGCAGAGATGTGGCCGGAGCTGTGACAGGTGGCTGAAGACGGCCTCTCGCTCAGGAGTCTGACTGGAACACACACAGCCTGGCCTCTGTCCTCTACACAAGTACTGTCTCTGTCAGCTCACACGTATATTTATGGACCAGGGCTTCACTCCTTATGCTATGTGTGTTTATACATTCATGAGAGCAATTAACTGCCGTGGTATACATGGAGAGATGTCTTTGACATCGGAATGCTTTAAGTAATGCAATAGAGACAGAGGTAAAATCATTGTTCGTCTTGCTTTTGCGAATTAAGCCACTTTTATGAACTTATCGTATTTATTTCCTTCCCTGGAGCAGTTCAGGGAATAGAGGTGGGATGAGTTCCTGTGTCAGCATGTTTACTGATGACTGCAGCTCAGATAGAAAGGTTATGAAAGGTCTGTGTCAGTGCTGTATGCAGCAGGCCAGGTTAGGTCAACCCACTGCTGCTTTTTATGCAGCATATGGAAGCTGTCAGTCCAGGCCTTTTATTCGGATTGTGGGGAACAAGGCCTGTCAGGTACTGTGGAAGGTGCCGGAACAGAAACCTGTGCTCATTGCTGCTGTGATGACCACATCAGGATGTAACAGAGGGGCTCATGAGCAGGGCTACGAATGCGTTTGCGCTGTGGTAACAGAGGCTGAGTTTGGCTGTCACTGCAAATAAGCCTATGTCTTAATGAGTGTTTTAATCCTGTAATGAGGCTTCAATTATATTTTATTTCACTGAGCCATTTTTTTCTTATTTTCTTTCCAGACAAGAGCTGACAAAATAATCCAGTGTTTCTGGTAACGTGACCGACCCCGCACAGATCACAGCGACCCTGAAGTATTTGGATTACTGCTCAAAATTAAGATTATCAAGTACCAATCTGACCCCATTTCTGCTTGTGTTGACTTTGACGGTTTCTTTCTTTTTTTTTTAGCATATCAGAATTTCAGCTACATGAGAATAAAACTCAGAATGAGCAATCACAGAGATTGGCAGCAGGGGTACATTCCATATCTGCTTCTGACGAAAGCCGCAGTCGATGACAGCTCGATGACAGCAACTCACACTTGAGTGATATCATTGTCTATCATTATCTTGCTGTTTTACACAAAAAAAGTCGGCAGACATTAACAGGCAAGAACTTACTCTTGCTAGCGAGCACCTTTTTTTGAAAAAGGGCCAACAGAACTGGATTTCTTCATATGTTACATCTCAAAATACGCAAAAAACCCCCAGAGATGGGAGTGATGAGAATCAAGTTCCGTTGTCCATCCAGTTTCCACTTTTTGACAAAGGCCTGACCGAGGTGCAGGTAGACAGCATCGGAAACTGCTTTGCTCCTGATCATTTTGCTTAGAAATGGAGAGTAAATGCTTGATCCTTACAAGGATCCTTACAAGCGCCCTCACTACATAATACCTCTTTAAGTGAAATTTTATATCAACTTGCAACTTAAATGTTGAAATTATGTGATAATTGTTGCGTTATGTTTTCAAAAACAACTTGAAATTGAAAATGAGATGATAAGCTGCATGAACAAATTCCCCTTAATTAGTTTTCAAATCTAATCGGCTCAAGTCATCTCATCGCAAAATTATTTTAAATTTGATTTTCCTGGATTGATCTGCCTGTGAGCATTTTTAAACCGTACATCACGGTGGTGACTTTCAGTTTGGCCCGAGTGAAATGTTTGTGTTGGATTGGCAAATCGAGAAATAAGCTGCACTTACAGACCTTGCTGGCATCATTTTTGTCCAATTTACTACGGAAAGCAGAGTGAGACTAAAGCAGTTGTTGTGATTGACTTTATATTTGGTTTTCGCTGTGTGCGCTCCCTCTCAGTCTCTAGCTTTCTTGCTGTCTCCTGTCCTGTGCAGGACACAGCCCACTGTGGAGAGGGCTAGGTGATAATTGGCTCCCTGGTGAGCTTCAAGGATCGAGCTGGTGAAAGTGCGCCCAATTGTCTCTGAGCTCCAGGAGCTCTTCACTGTGAAAATGAGTTCGGCAGGCAGGTGATTGCAGACGTTCGGAAACGACTCTGCCTTTGTTTGCTCGGTTCCATCGATGGCATTATCGGGCTCTACCATTCACGACTCACATATCGAATAACCACTTTGACCGAAGTAAGGCAGACAAATAGTTTCAAACAAATATTTCCTGCGCTGCAAAACATTCTGTCTGAAGCCTATTAGTCTTATAAACAGACTTTAAATCTTTTTTCCTCAAGTTGAAAATATGAAAATCTTATTCTAAGATGCTCTTTGCTTGTCCACTTAAATTGTCTTATCTCATTGGTAAATTGTTGGATCAGTCAAAGTATCTCAGCTAACTGTTTTTTTTTTTTTTTTGCCTGATTTATAAAAAATTTAAGAGATATGGTTTAACCCAATTGTTGGGAAAAATTGGATACCATTTATAGCGCATTTTTCAAGATTTTTGAAAAGCCTCGCTATAAGCCCTATTTGTGGCCAAGGTCAAAGTGAGGTTGAATCTGTTCCTGCAGTGTCCCTCCCTTATTTTAACTGTAAAGCATTGTCTCTGGATGTGTTTAGCATTTGCAATGATTATTGTAAGGGGAAAAGGATCCTTGGCTGACCGTGTGAGAACACATAGGCTATTTGGGAAAGTGAAATGTATAAATCAGACGAGTGAGGACAAATGGGTTTGCATGTTCTTGGCACGTACATTTATTTTCAAGTTTGAAACATCAGTGGAGTCCAGAACAAATACTTCCATCCCCAGAAAATGTTGACGGTTTTCCAGAGTGCAGGCGCTGGAGTCGGCCCGTTCTCCTCCGCAGGGGAAGCGGGCCGGGCCGAGAGCCCGACTAGCCCTCGTGCATACGCTCCTGAGTCGTGCTCATCCAGGCCATTGACACGGGCTCATTTCACTGTGTTCTTCCCACTTCCGAGGCTGGTGTGTCGGCTATTTCCCTGCACTTCTGGTGGTGTAATTCAGCAAGGTGATTGAAATAAGAAAAAAAAATAGAGGAGTTGGTTATCTGTGCTGTCGACTGTGCTATCATCTCTGGTTGGCAGGCGTCCCCCTCCCTCAATGGCTTCTCAGGTTCTCCACAGGTTTCTGCCAGTCATTGCCCTGTCTGCATATCCCTTCCCTAACACCCTCCGCATGACATCTGGGTACCCACAGCGTTCGCTGATTTAAAGAACTGCCAGGAGGGCAGCGGCTTGGAAAAGCCAATCTCGCACCGAGGCTCTAATAGATCCCCGCTGTGGACCGCGGAGCAGCTCAACCCTGCCCTTCGCCCTTTTCACCCCTGCGATACGTTTACATCAGATGTAGCAGTTTGCAACTTTGTCATATCCTGTTTCTAAGGACTCAGGTGGAGTTTTGCAGTGACCATTTTCCCCCGAGGGCGGCTATATAAGTTTGAGGAATGCTTTGTCTGTCTAATGCCTGTTTTGAGTCGGGGGGGAGAAAAGCTTAGCCCTCAGATTGACTGCAATCACCCGTGAAAAGGTTTACTTTGCCAGACCCTATATTTGGATAAGTAAATGTTTGTGTATGGTTTGGTGACCTTAATTGACTATAACCAGGCAAGTGAAGGTGTGTTTTTTGTGTTCATTAGCTCTGCACTATACCACCTTGCTAAGGCAAAAAAGAGGAAAATTAGAGTGAGATTGATGGGACCTAAAACAAGATTAGAATTGTTTGGGTGTGGATCAGCTTTTAAAATAAATGTTTATCTCTCATTTGAATGGTGAAAGTGTGTCTGTATTTAGTCTCCTGAGGGGCATGGTAATCCCAGGAGACACCAAACCCTTGGAGCCAGAGGGGAAGAGTTAGACTCGGGGGTAGGAGTGGGACAGAGTCACTCACTGACCTTTGTGTGCTTTGGAATGGATAAATATATTAATTACACCATGTGGACACTTATCAGACAGTCTTGTCAGGTGTTTCTGTGTGCTTCCCAGTGATTAAATGGGGCTCTGATAACTTTGTTTGCACAAGGTGGACAGGCCCCATTGTATTCAATAGGGACAGGGGGTCTGAGAAGGTAATCCATCCCTCTACTTCCTATAGACCTGTAAGCTGGTGTGTGTGTGTATGTGTGGGTGTGTGTGAGAGTATGTGTACCTAGCACAGTTATCCCAAGCTTTGTACAAAGTGTGTAAAGTCTGGAGGGGTCCTTGTCTGTTTGGACAACAGCAGACGTGTTGAAAAGGAATCCGAGGCCGTAGGGGGTGATGAAGTAGATTTAGGTTGTCACGCTGTGCCTCGGGCCTCAGCCACGCCCTCTGAGAATCAGCGGCGTGCCCCACGGACCCTTTCTGAAGAGATTTCCAACACAGTTGAATCTTATGCAAGGTTTTCACGCTTCATGCGTCTCGTTCGCCACCAGTGTGCTGGGCGGAGTTAGCTCACACTTCATTGGCTAAGTGAATCACTCCCTCCTCCCTCCCAACCCTTATTTAATCCTCCTCATCTGACAAGTATGGCGGTCATTCAGGCATAATTTGGATCTGGTAAACACTAAACTGTCCTGGTTACCACTGCATAAACAACGACAGCAAAAAGGAAACGTTAGTCTGTCTTCAATCTTAATACAGAAAAAACCTACAGACCCATGTGTGGGTCCACTAAATGTAACCGCTGTATTCAAGCCTGTGGAAATTCAGGAATATTTAATGTTTTAGTGGAAATCCCAAGGTTTCCAAAGACTCCAAATATGTCTCGCTGAATGACTTGGAAATGTGTACAAAATGGTGGACAAGATTTAGATATTTTCCATTTGATGTAATGCTGTGGCCATAAAAGCGTGATGTCCTGAGTTTGAATATTTCTCACACGTGTCCTGTACATGGGAGCAGTGAAACACTGAAACCAGCAGATTTAGAATATGTATGTGACATTTTCATACAACACGAAAGAAATGACTTTTCTGACTTTTAATTTACTGTAAGAAAGTGAAAAAATTGAGTTAATTTCCATGGACACTCAGCTAACTCCTGCTACTTTTTCAAAGCTACAAATCCCTTCTTTCGATTCTAATTGATCCTCGAGGCATCAGCCTATAGCTTGAATGAATTGAACAGGTGTGAAAGAGGACAGATAGAGAATCAGAAATACAATAGCCATGTGAAAACAAGGAGTCAGTATCTGAATGGCTGCTTTCATACTGTTGCTATTGCCTTTGGGCATTGCTGTGTGCACGAAGCCAGACTGCGATTGTGCTTAAAACGGACCGCTTCTGAAAATACGCAGCTGCATAAATACATGGGTGACTATGATGGGACTACAATGGATAAGGGATTTGGTTATTATATTACACGCTGTAGAAATTTTATGTACGTTTGAATTTTTTTTTTTTTTTTTTGGCTATCAGCTCACTGTGTAGCAATTGGCGTCATCTGGACGTGCCTGTCCCACTGCAAAGCAGGCTTGACCAATGGAGCTGCATCCTGTGCTGGTGGTAACTGGCTCTGCAGTGCGGGCGGTGAAAGCAGGAGTCAGACTGGGAGGTCGTGGTTATGGGCCTCAGGAGGACACTGGAGGACCATAACCGTTCCAGCCCTGCGCTGAAGCCGCTACCTCATGGGCCTGGAATCTGCAGATTTTGCTCCTCTAATTTTTAGGTTAATACACCTCTCCCTCTGGACCGGGGAGCCTGGCTGTGCCTTCATGAACTGCACTGCATACCGCCTCGCTCGCTTTCTCGTCAGGTTCACGAAAGGAGATCTGGAACGAAATGGTCACTTCACGGTTTGACATGAAATACATCAAGGGGTCTGGAGAATTGGCTTTATTCTTGAGAGCTGAGAATAATCCCATGACACAGTGAGGAAAAGTTTTGATTGAGACATAGGCCTTAAGCCCTGGGGAGTTCACTTTCCCGATCTTCTGTTACAGCTCACGTGTCTGTCCGCTGTATTTATTCCTACCGATTACATATTGCACTGCGTGACACCCAAATCCTTCAGAAAAACCAGTGCAGATGCAGAGAGTGTAACAGCTGACTGTTTGTAATCGCCCCCCATGTTTTCCCTCACAGGACTGTAAATCCACCAGCCAAGTGTTGAAGCTGATCTATTATGCATTACATTAATAATCACCAATTACTCTCCATTAAAATGCAGTACTGTACACATCAGGCCAGATTTATCAAATGTTTCAGTCTATGCCAAAGCCTTTTTCATGACTAAATCCTCATCTTGACCAATGAAATAACAGCTGTTGTATGTACTGAAACCCTCGCTGGCCAATAACATTCATAGAACATGCCTCCTTTATTTGTAATGAGATCTAAACCATGAAACCACGTGAGTTGGATGCACTGTAGCCTAGTAATAATCGCAGTGATTCATGATTGAGATTCTGCTATGATTATAATTGCATTTAACCAATATGCAATTATAGGTAGTTGACTGCACTTTGCATGCATAGTTACAAATGAACCATCAAGAAATAAAGAGAAATAGCAACAATGTAACCTTAAATCCCCTCTGCATGGCTGGATGATTGCATCCTTTCTGTGAACCATGTATACTAGTGCAGATACGCACATCGTCCTGCTGTGTGCAGGGGGAACCATGCAACGCTGTACGGCTAAATTCAGCTCTTCCTCTGCTAAAGCTTCCTTGACCCTGGTGCTGTTCTCATCCTCTTATATTCAGGTAGAGCCTTCAGCCAAATTTGCTTCATGGAAAGAAGAGACTGCTTACCCAATTCACATCAGTGTGATTTGGACTGCATATTACTTTTGGTAGCATCTTAGCAAGGGTAAAAATCAGTTTTTTTTTTTTTTATATTTTTCAGGTTACACTGTGAACTGTGGTTGTTTTTAACCCTCGGAGTGCTAAATGCAACTATTGTAATATGTAACTCGCTGATGTAAGATATCAAAATCAAAGCTGTTGAAAACCTACCATGTGGCAACTTGTTTAAAAGAGCTCCCCTGTGGGTTTTCTACAGCACCAGATAATTAAATTAATATATTTTTAAAAATAAATAAAAATATTTTATTTCAGCACTTTAAGGCTTAATGTGCTCGCCTTGAATGTTAGCCGAATCAATTTCTACTGCCAATTTATATGCAGCATTGGCCATATGGCCATGAGCATTTCACTCTCTCCTTATAATATTTCACTCAGAATACCAATTGTAACCTGTGTGTAGAAAATTCCTGACTCCTAAAAACAGTGACAGCTGCTCACAGTCCGAGCCGGAGCCTCAGTAAACATCTGCCGGTTTGTCAGATGGGCGCATTAAGACGAAGGCTGCTGTGGACAGTTTATTTTCATGGTACAGAAACAGTAGTTTCAGCTATTAAGACATAGCCTGTGCATGAATATTGAAGATTAATTCTCATCAAGTCGCTGCAGTCACTGACATAAGTCATGCAGGGCATATCTGATATTCAGGAATGTTATTTCTCCAGTGAATGTACAAAGAGGAATTTTAAGTGTATTCATGTTGTTTGTAAAACATATCATACTCTATACCAAAGGAATCCTGAAAATGCTAGGTAGGAATAAAGCTAAGGTAATTTTACCTTTGTTTACTCCAAACTGAAGTCCATCTGCCCCTCCACCCTTCAGTTTGCTGATGTTTCTCACTGCAGTTCCTGATATGAAGTTAGTTCATTCAGTTCTAGGATTTTGCATCTAAGGTCAGAAAAGTGGGAATATGGCTGCAGTGAAGTCATCTTTAGTGAGATACCTTAAGTGCGTTTGATTTCACACAACCTCATTTTAGCTTTAGGATACGCTGCCTTCTCATTTCTGGAACTCTTGATTTAAAAATGAACTTGACTTTTCATATCTTTGAGGAGAAATAACACATATATCCATAAATTCAAAACTCCCCTGTCGGATGGCAGCTTTACGAGGCAGAAACTTTTAATATGGATTCATTCATTCAACACTCAATTTTAGCTGTGTGAATGAATTATGCAACTGAAAATCATCGTAAAATTTTTGTGCTGTGGTGTTTTTGAGTAATGCGCACTGCGGCATCATCTTTAAAGGCTGGGAATATTGCTCTGCCCATTGCAGTGGTGGTCAGGTTGTGGTTTCTGTGAACATTGTGTGACTCTTGCTTGTAATAAAGGGCTAAGATTCTTCTGCACAAGATTTTATTCCTCTGATGGCCATTACTTGCCTTGCGCGGGGACACCAATGGAACTATGCCAGGGCTCCCAGCAGCTGAGTGCCCACTGTGCCTCTAGAAGTGCCTGTCATCCTCTTGCTGCAGTGTACAACTGCAAACTAACATACTATCACAGCAAATAGGGCATGTTTCAGCCTTCTTTGCCTGGCCTTTATTGGATTTTTCTTGACTGAACAAGGTCTGGAGTCTTCCAAAAGCTCCTCTCCACCAGTAGCATCTGGAGCCTGTTGAAAAAGCAAGCAAGCTTTCGTCGAATGGTTTTGTGAATGATGTGCCCTGTGCCTTACAGCACTGAAATACCAGCCTCATATACCAGAATGACTGTGTCCGGATGCAGATGATGGTTCTTGGGTAATCTTTTTCAGTCATGATAAAGAAGAGCTCAGTCACCTAAAATTTCCACAAAATAAGCAGCACTTCCGAAGTTGGCTCTGTTTTTGGTGGTTTGTTGATGCTTGCCTCTGGGTTGGGCTGTTCCTGCATTCTTCTGCCTGTTCTGATTATTATGGGGACATCAGTCAAATCTTTATCCAGTAACATGACTCTTAACTGGATGACGGATTAGAAATGAATTCACTTATCATTTTTGTTTTCTGTGGAATTTTACAACCGTATTTTAAGAGACTTTAGTAGACTGTTGTAGTAGGGTATAGCTCTGCTCATACTGTAAAGGTTTTTAGGGCTCAAACTGCTTTTAATTACTCATAACTTTCAGTGCTGTTTGCTTTAAGATGCTATAAAAGAATAATGTTTCACTCCTGTCAAAGTCTTATTCCGGGCAATTGTCTCATTATGACCTTTTGCAGTTTATTCCTCAAAAAAGGAAAGAAATTAATGTCTTTAAGTCTTAAATTCACACTTAATTTTATTTCTATTACCTTTTTTTGCATAAGTTTAAAAATATGTTTTCTGAAAATGAGGTGAAGGCTTATTCACATTTTTTTATGTTTGAGAGGAAAAAGAAATAATAATGACGGTTAAAAATCCAATTATAAGTCCAACAAGCATTTCCATGCACTGCAAGCCTTGCCTCTCACCCATATTTTGGCTTTTCAACACGTTTATCTGCTTTTAGGGTACTTGTGCTCTTGGGTTTGACTTTTCAAGGTCATTGAGTCATTTTGCTTGCCATATACTTCCTATGTGTGAATTTTGACCAAGTGGCTATCTATAGTAGATTTTTTTAAATAAAGCCTTCTGAAATCTCGTCACCTTTGATTCAACCTTTCCAGGTTCATCAAGGTCAAAGGTCATTGTTTCATTTTAATCTCCATTTATGATTTCTTACATGTGTTTAAAGGAGCTAAGTGGTTGTCTACTGTAGTTTTTGAGATATAGTGTAAATTGCTCAATTCAGATCAATGATCTTGACCCCCCTGAATTTTGACGGCCATCCATTTTTGAGACTACGCACTTTTTACCATAGCAGTGGATATGATAATGATTTTCAATTGAAAAAAGGAAACTTTTGGCATTGGTTTGATATAATTTGTACCATTTTCGACAGATATGGTCAAAAAATAATTTTGACCTTATGAGTGATCTTGACCTTGACTATAACCCAATTAGTCCCAAACCTTAATGTGATCTTTTCTGGGCCATTGCAGAACTTTGGGCCAAATTGCATATAATTTGAGGCAGAGATTTTCTCGTCATCTTGTTAGCAGACAAACTAATGAACTGATGAACAAACCAAGGCGATTACCCTACCCTTGCCCTACCCCTTTGGGGGGAGGGGGTAACTGGGAATCACTGTTTGAGTGCGCACCTCCACCAACATATTTGGAACTTTCCTGCCATCTTACAATCTTAAAATCCTGCAATGGTGAAGAAACCTAAAAAAAATTCCTGGTTCCGCATGGGGATTCAGACTACCTCCAAAATTTAATTGACACTTCCACAAAATATGATTGGAATTGATTGAGAAACTTGAGAGACATTGTCCGCGCAAACAAACAACACGACAAACAGACGAACAATCAGACTTGCGTGAACATGTAACCTCTGTCCAACTTCTTTGGCGGAGGTAATTACAGTATAGAACATTTGTTGATACTTTGCAGTGCACCACCAAACATCCTGAAGTGGTGCTACTGTCTGTATGTTCATTCAGAGAAGCAGACCGTCGATAGTTGATATCATGCAGCTCCAGATGCAGCTGGGTTGGTGTAATGACAGCATTTGTCACAGTGACTTTATGAAAACGTCATAGCTGTCAGTCTCATCATCGCAGGGCGGCTCCTGCAAACACTGGGGTGTGCACACAGGCGCTAAGCCTTATGGAAAGGCTGTTGATGTGTTCAAACTTGAAGGATGTGCTTTGAGCCGAAACCCATCTGTTGGCTGGACTATCTGAGCACTGCTGATTAGGTCTTATTGATGTCTTTGGGTAATTCAGTGCACATTTTCATGAGAGTAGACGTGTGATTTTCATCTCCCAGATGGGGGCAGGGAAAGGTGGGATTGCTAGTAGTCAGGCCTAGATGAAATTTGAAGTGATAAATTTCAGAGTAGATTGATATAACATAGCATGCATCAGAGGCATTGCTACTTTTGGTGGATTCATTTTTAATTCTTATGAATCTAAGATGAGACCAGCTGGCACTTCTTTCTGTATAACTCTGTCAAGTCAGTGAACAAGTACAAAATCTCGCAGGGAATCGAGGCCTTTATTTTGACTTTTATCTCGGACAGGGATTGCGACTCACGTCAAGGTTATCAACACCTTATTTGTGCATAATGAAGATTTCATTGCTGAGAAATTGAGCGATAAGCAAAGCGCACACTCTCAGAAATTCATTGTCCATTGAAAGGTTAATCGTGCCTCCTCTCCGGTTTCATTGCAGGTTGTCTTGCTTTTGTTAGCCCTTTTCAGCTTAGAGCTTTGGCAGCCAGAAAGACTGGCTTGTGTCATTGATTGAAGGAGCATGAGCTGGTTCTAGGCTTACAGGACGTGGCTCGATGCCCAACTGTGCATGTAAGCACTTGGTACATATCATAAAACATCATCAAATGTTATTTCTTGAGGACTCGACTTTTAAAGGTGTTGTGTTTCTCCGTCCTCCCCCGGAACAATAGACTGGGACCGGCTCTTGGGATCCAGTGGGTACTCATACAAGCGCAGAGCTGTACTGGGAGATCTTATCTCCTAAGCTGGAATACATTAGAGGGCCTGGCCCACATACCACCAGTCCTTCAGTCAGGTAGACCACTGCAGCACCTTTCCTGTGTGTCTCTGAGGTCCTGCCCCGCAAAACAAGGATCCAATCACAGGAGAACAAAGGCTCTCTGTGTGCAGAGAGCTGCAGTGCTCTGCAGCTGTGAGGAGCCGAAATCGTTATTTTGCAGACCGCCCTGCATCCAAAAGGTGGAGACGGCCGCTCACGATTGGTTGAGCCCCCGCCTCACTCTGGTCACTATGCTGCAGAGTGGTAGAGCTGAGCGCACTGCAACCGTGGTTGAGTGTGGTCATTATCTTGTGGACCTGTGGACTGGTCAAACTGAGCACAATGCGGCTGTGGACAGCCATTATCCCCCAGGCAATGACCAACTCATCTGAGTGGACAAACAGCTTTTCAGAGCTGTAGCTTTTTTTTTCTCCTTGTCGAACCCGCCCTGCAGAATGCCAGCCTGTTCCTGGTCACCACAGAGTCCAGCAATTACCAGCAATGACATGTCATGCTTGAGTTTTCTACAGTTCACCAGAGGTGGACAATCCAGCCCCAGAAAGTAAAAGTCCGTGCCAGTATTTTGCTGCAACTGCCTGGATCTAAGAATTGCACCAACTCTTCAGCCCAGAGGTTGAACTAATTAGGAAAATCAGCTGCCTGAGCTCATGGCTGGAGGTAAAACATGGCCGGACTTTTACCTCCTGACCCCTGGAATGTCCACCTCTGCAGTGCATCTTCTCCTGGCTGGAGCTCCTCTCTCCTCTATAATGCAGTGCTCCACAGAGCGGCCTAGAGGCAGCTGCAGCTCAGAGTGAAGGTGCTTTAGTGTAGAACCTGTACCTGTTAGCCCATATTTCACTAATAATTGATTTGTAGTGCAGTGAGTCATGTGCACCTGCAGCAACATTGTTTTCTCTCATGATCAATACTGTGAGGCACCACTTTCAGAGCACATTGGCTTTTAAAGTTCACCTTAGGTAGCCTAAGACTAAGGGGAATTCAGTCTATTTTATCTGAGGTCGAGCACTTCATTATGGTTTCCAGCCTTGTCAGTAACATATTGTTAAGTTTTACCCTACTATGTGCAGTTTTAAAAGCTATTTCAAAAAAGACTCTTTTTCAATACATCAAAATGGTTTAATAGTGCCGCAACCGGTGTTATTATGAACCTTTAACAGCCATAGACCATCTAAAATTATTATGTTTAACCCCATAAAACTTACAAACCCATATATAGGTCAGTTAAATGTAGCTGCTGTATTGAAACCTGCGGAACTTCAGGCCTATTTTAAATTCTAATGGAGATCCCAAGGTCTCCAACAATCCCAAATATGTTCTGCTGAAACACAGGGAAATGTGGTTAAAATAATGCACTAGATCTAGATATTTTCTATTTGATGTAATGGTGTGGCCATAACAAGAGCATCCTGGGCTTGAATATTTCTCTCTGGCGTGATGTAGCTTCAGTGAAGCGCTACGATCAGCTAATACAGAATATGTATGTGACATTGCCCTACGATATGGAAAAATGCTTTTCTGACTTTGTACCTACTTTAGGGAAGGCGCAACTGAAAAGTTAAAAGGGTTCAGACCACAAAAATATCGACTATTGACTTTAGTTGCATATAATGCATTCATATATTAAAAGTAGCGGGTGCGGTTTAAAGAATCTGAGAACTAGTTGGCGTGATCATCAATTAAAAATTATTCTGGAGACATTGGTTTAACGGAGACTTGTGGTCTTGCCTGTTTTAAACGCTTCTCATTGCTTCTGCTGCTCTTACACTTAGTGGTAACTTCTCATTATCAAAGAACTCCTTCCAATCTCTCTCTTTTATGATGGGCACTATAACTCTACGGCAGCTATGGAATCTGGAAACCATTCTGAGTGCCCATATGGGAGGTGCTGTTTTAATTAAGATCATTATGAAACATTTGCTTCTGTTAGGGAAAGATATTCTTCCCGGCAGTTCCTTGGCAAGGATGCTGAACCCTCGGCCAACATGGCTTATTAGACTTTGGCCTGGAGCTCAGTGCTGTCTCCCCGGTGAGTCCCTGCCCTCCCGCGGCATCGCACGACCCACGCGCTTTGATCCGGGAGACGCGGGAGGCTGTCACAGCTCCACGGAAGCCCTCGTAAGGAAGAAGGCCAGTTTACCCCCGTGGTGATCTAGTCCTTTGTGCCTCTCCACCTGCCCACTGCATGTTTCTCCTCATCCCAGGCCTCTCTGTCGCCCGCGGCTTAAGTGTTGCACGTTTGCTGTAATTGCTTCCATCGAGTCAATTAGTAATGATGTTTCAGCGGCTGTCATCTTGACACGGAGTGATTTGTTGTTTCCTGCAGGTAAAACCAACATGACGCAAGGCTCCAGCGTGAGTTCGGGCAGTGTTGGAAACGGTTCTGCGCAATTCCGTCAATTAGTTTTTTCTGTATCCTCTTCTGTTAGCCCTAGCCTCCGCAGTCGAGATGCACATTCCAAACCTAGCTGTGGAGATGTGTGTTTTTCTCCTTTTCTCCAAACATTAATGTGGTTTTTCGGAAGAAGGCCAGACATCTGGAAATAGGTGGAAAAATAAGATCTTCTTTGGCTGCGTTTCTGCAGTTGGACCTAAGCGCAGCGCTCCCTTGGAGTATATGCTGAAGAGAGCTTAGTCTCCAATAAAGATTAGGGCCAATCCGGTTTCATTACAACTGCAGTGCGATATTCATTTTGAAAAGTTGCTTTCCGTCTGTGTTGACTGTTGATAGTAACGCACGGTGAAATGAGGCAAGGCTTCAACTTGAGGTACTGTTAATGGCAATAACAGGGCGTGGAAAGAACAGCTAACAGTTTTTCGCTGCTAACTGGGGCTTCAGGTCCGGAGTAATGGAGGGCGGACACAACAGTCGTTATCGGAAAATGACTCTGTCAGCAAATACTTTCCCCTTGGAATGGCAATTTGATGGAAAAGCGATAGACGCTCATCTTAATTTGAGTCATTTGTCCCCGCGGACAGTTGTTTAGGTGGGCGGGTGGAGGGGCGGAGTCAGGATGTGGAAGAGGCGGAGAGTAGGGGAAGTACAGTAATGGTCTGTTGGAGTTTCCCTGAGGGGACTGCTAGAGTAAATAATTACTCCTTACATTGGGGGTATACAGGCCCTCTAAATACCCTGAAAAGAGAGGGCGTATTTACTGGTGGGGAGGAGGGGGAGATAATGAATGCGGGTGGCAGATGCAGCAACACAGACCTGCCACATTGGCGACCTGTGGCGAACTGCTGCACTCTTCTGATGCTTGATAATGAGCTTATAATAGTATTGTAACCACAAAGCAGCACAACAATATTGCTGCATCTACTAAGAGATGTGAGAGTTGCTATCAGAGGTAATTTTATTCTAAAGCTTATGGATGAGTTGTGAGAAAATCAAAGGTTGTCTGGATTAGTTTTATGTTTTATTTGTCCAGTCAGTCGTATTTGTATTGTAGAGGAAGGTGTTTTTAAAATTTCAGAGTGAGTTTTGTGTTTGGCATCCATGTGCATTAAATTTGCGGCTCAGCTGACAATTCTGTGATAAGACCTGCTCTCTGTGGATTGTGTTGTATGCTGGTAAACACTGGCTTAGTGTGGGGCTTTTCCCATGGCAAGCAATAGTCTGTCATACTCCATTGCTGCTTCAGTGGCCACCCATAAACACATGATGGAATAACGTAGTTGATACTAGAATAGTTATGATGGTGCTGCAATAATTCTACAGGTTACCAATAGAAAAAATAACAGTAGAAAAGAATATGTTTCTGTAACAAATCCTCTTTTAGGATTACATTCCTGAGGCCACAGTAGCTTGGCAGGATATATTGCCTTCATCGTAAGGCAAAGTACTTTTTTATTGTTGAATTATAATCACATGACCACCGCCTCATTGTTCTCCATTACGCTGGCAAGTGTTTTTGACCCTTCAGGACTACAACTGACTCTGAATGTATTATTCTGACCACATTCCCACCACAACAATGATAAGTGGACCCTTGACTAATACTATATCGTTTCAGACTGAATCTGTCTCCTTAACTGTGCTGCTTTTATGTTAATACACTACAGCCTATCGCTCAGCAATGGCCGCCGTTCTAATGTGTTGCTGTAGAGGCTGAGGAATGAGCTTCCTGCCAGAAACCCTAAACAAGCAGCTCTAATGACTGCAGACCCGGACTGACACATTAAATTTATGGCCAGCTGATGGAGTAATGACTGGTTACGAGGTCGTTAAAATGAAACATGTCCTGTGTCACATTGAAACGGGGCTTTATGTATCGCTTGAAGATTATTGGAAACATATTATTACATTACGTACTCTGGAATTAGCCCGTATGAATGTACCCCACAGTAATACAGCAATCAATGAACAACAAATAAACGTAACTTGAGGAGGAAGGTGCAACAGTCTAAATATGAAGCCAGACTAATATAGCTGAGACGATGGCAGTGGGTTCGTTATTTGCGTGTGTGTGTGTGTGTGTGTGTGTGTGTTTGCTGGTGTATCGGTGCATCATTAATTGGTTTTTAATTAGTAGTGCCTGCATGCAAATGCATCTATATTTGCAAGTACTTTACTTGCGTTTATTTATATGTGCATTTCTATGCTCTTGTTTGTGTTTTTTTTCATGTGAGAACATCATTTTTTTGCATTCATTCGAAAGTGTGCTTATGTCATTTGTTTGTATTTAAGTGCATTCATATGTAATTCGTTTGTATTCATGAAAGTGTGTGTGTATTCCATTTGTTTATTTTTATTTAAGCGTGCACATGTGTCATTCGTTTGTATTTATTTAAGTGCATGTATTCCATTTGTTTGTATTTATTTAAGACTTTGCATGTGTCATGTGTTTGTATTCAAGTGCATGAGTGTATCATTTGTTTTTAAATGAATTTGACCAGATGTGTGGTTTATCTATGCCAATTGTGTCATTCCTGGTCATCTACCTCCAGCAGTTTCAATCTCAGTCATAGTCCTATGCAGCTCGTCCTCTCAATTAGCTGCTCTTTATGGTCTCTAGCTGGAAAATGTGGTGATTCTTTACAGTTTTAGTGAAAACTTTTGGACAGTAGATTTCGAGCTGCTGTCCTTGGCAGTAAATAACAGAGAAGTTGCCCTCGAAGGCTTTCATTAACCGGCCCATCCATCTCTCCTGCGCCCCCAAGCCGCGCTGCACCACCGTACGGGCGGCGTTTCCTCCTCCTTTCTCATCATCCTCCTCCTCCTCTTCCCCCAGCCAGACACCCACCCCTCCAGCTCCCCCGAGCGGCTCTCCGCTCCCGCTCAAAATCGTGAGAGTACCCAGCCGCAGGCGACGAACGAAAGTGGGCCAGCAGGACGGGTTGAAAATAAGGACAAAACAAAAAGAAAAGGAGAGACTTTTGTGAAAGTTGCTTTATTCTAGAAGAGCATTATGGGGTAAAGCTGGCGAGATGCTTTGTAAAGCCTTGCTGCGGCGTTTGTAAAGCAGAGCGAGTTTTGTAAACAGGAGAGCAGGTAGTGCAGAATTTAGCGTATAGGGCGGCCTCCTTTCCCCTTTCGGAGAACAGTAGTTCTCCTACATTGGCTGTGCACAGCTTGCCTGCATTCCAGAGGTGGCTTTCAGCTGTGAAGTTCAGCAGTACTATTCTGTGTTACATCCAATCAAAACAGACAAACACTGCTGTCTGCTTAGCTCTGGCCATTCAAAACTGTATTCCTCTCCATCTCAGCGTGTGGCAGCTTTTCACATGCTTGACTTCACCCATGTACACAAGTTACAGCTGTTACAGGCTTTGACCTTTATTTAGCATACAGGGGTGCGGGATGAGAAAGTGGTACCACAGAACCCAAAGTCTTTGAGGAGCAGGAATGTGACTGTAGTGAATGTTGGCTCTGACTCTGGGGTGTTATAATGAAACCTGGCTCATACTTCATCACCAGAACTCAGTGTGGTGCCATGGCTTCACTCCTGCATACTAGTACTGTATTTGTGTGTTCTCTCTTCCTACACGAGCAAATATTGTGCAGGTGCGGGCTGATAGTGGCTGATATGTGCTGGATACCCTCTGTTTGACAGTGCGACCGCAGCTTTCTGGAGAGTTCTACTGACGCCCCCGAGCTCCTGGTTGATAAAAGCCCAAAGGTCAGCAGAAAACCTCCCTGCTGACCTGTGTGCTGTGGAGATGCGGCTGCACTGTAAGCGCCGGGGCGCTTTGTTCACTTCCTCTAATGCCCCGCTCTCATCCTCTGGCTGACACTGCAGTATGAGCAAATCCCCAAATTATTTGATTCACCTGAAACGTGCCCCAGCCCGGGGAGACTCCACACTGATGTAGGCATATCTGCACTAAGCACCAGGCGTGTAGTTTGCTTTCACAGCAACACCAGATTGTTGGAGCAGACATTTATGTACTTTTCCAATGGCAAGCCGTCCTCTCTAGGCTGCCAGACTTCCTTTACCCCCCAGGTAGCCTCTTCCAACCCTAGAGAAGAGGCATGACTGCACTGCAGACAGAATTTCTTCTGTCTTTTGTCTGGATCCAACTACACTGTGGTATTTTAATTATTAGAGGGCAGATGAAGTGATGTCTCTTACTGGCAGGGTAGGGAAGCTGTTTAATCAATAGTTCTTTTTCGGAAAGCTGTCGCTGGCAGCCCATCGGTTGCATGTGGGCAATGCGCATCTGGGGCCGCTATGCTGCTGATAGTATCACGGCCAGGACCAGGAGTGTGCGGGAAAATTAATTACACACCATTGCATTATTTATTTTCATATCAGATGCCCTTGGCTGCCCAATGTACTGGAGAAATTGGCTAACGCCGGAATTTAGTGCAGGCAGTGTGGGTGACCCGTGCTCCTCGGCGAGTGCGCCGGCTCAAGGGAACGAGGAGAAAGCAGCCCTTCTGCCATCCGCTTTGTTCTGTTAGACGGCGAATTACGTTGATGACATCATGACATTCAGGGTACGGTCCAGCCGCCGCACCCCTCCACTGCCCCCCGCCCTAATGCATTCAGCATCTGAGAAAGCGCTTTGTAATTCGCTGGTTCTGTTTTCCTGCTGCGATTATCATTATCATTATGCCTCATAACGATCACCCTCCCTGCGTGACAAACACCCTGGCTTCAGCAATCTGCATTACATTGTGTTATCAATGGCTATGCCAGCGCAATTTCAGCCCAGTAATTATATGATATAGGGCTTTGCGAAAAATGAAGGGAAATGTGAGTCTGGCTATTATGTGTCTTAGAGATTGTGTGCGTTGGAGATAAATTGAGAGCATGCAAAACTGTGTTAATTGAAAGCAAAGGTTTTCAGAAAACTATAAATCAAACCTGGGGGTGGGGGGGGGGGGTATATCTGATGGAATTTGTGGCCATTCTGCACTGTCCCTCGCTGACCTCTGTCCAAGAGGGAGTAGAACAATGAGGTGCATACCTTCAATCCTCTCTCTCTCTCTCTCTCTCTCTCTCTCTCTCTCTCTCACTTTCTCGCTCTCTCTCTCTCGGCTGAAGAAAGAATGCTTTTGTAGTCCAGCAAATGGCCGCTGTCTCTGTCGGTAATGGGATCAATTCTGAAAGCCTATTGAGACATTAATCATATGTAGTTAATTAATTATTTTTTGAAATGGTGATTTATGGCCTGTGATGCATGGTTGTAAGTGAAGCTGTGCTTCTTAAGCTTGCGTGCAAAACACTCCTTGTCTGCACTGTTTGACAGAGTGCCACCAGCTATTTGTTGTACAGTAAGTGCTGGACCCCTATGCAATGAGTGGTCAAGTCGCACTGTGCCAGTTAGCTGGGAGATGCAGCGGTTAGCCTCCTTTAGTTTCCGTTAGGGGAAGCCTTGGGTGTCCGCATTGTGACTTTCTGAGCTGTGTGTCATAACTTGCCGTTGGGTGGGGAGGACAACGGGACAAGCTGAGGAGCATGCTGGGAATAGCCCTGTAATTGGCATTGGCATTCCGGAGAGACAGTAATCCAGAGGGGTATAGAGTATCTCGTGTGCTGCCAGCCCAGGCAGGCCTGCAGCGCAGCGCCACTGTAACGGAGTTGAGGGTGGACCGCTATGCGTGATTCACCCAGAACAGCTTGCCAAGCATCCTTTATGCAGGGCCTGTCCTGATTGTGCCAGGGAAGCTCATTGAAGCGGTGCCTTTGGGCACCGCTGATTTTAGAGGAGTCGCACACTGTTTGTACTGTTGCTCTGTGTAAACAGGATGGGGGTCAGAGGATTGGACGGATTGTCATGTGGCTTCTGACACTCGTTCCCGGAGTTGAAGGGTTTGTTTTGAGTATATCAACGTAGAGTATGGGCGCCCTTCTTCTCTGACCCATTTTCTTTGTTGGGGGTGGGGCTCGCAGACAGCTGACGGAAATGACGTAATGGCGCACTGCGATAATGATGACTTTCAGAGACCGCTGAGCCGGGTGTACTGGCTCCAGACTGATGAGTCTGTATTGGACCATGATTATGCATCCATGAGGTTTTGGAAGGAAGAAAATGCGAATTACAGCTAATGTCTTTTGAAGTCTGGTTCAGAAAATTGGCCTGAAATGATGACCTCTGGTTTATATTTGCAAGTGCATATTTAGTTGATGGGAGAAAAACACCAAACCCAAAGTTTCGTTGTCGCCTCTGATGTCTTTGCCTGCAGCTGTGTGATGAAGATTCATCAACCTCATAAAAGCGATGTAGATTTAATGAAGGCATGGAAGCCTTTCTGTGCCAGCCAGGCCCTGGGTGCTTCTGCTGGTGTCCCGTTGTACTACAGTGAGCCTGTGAAGAGAGTCATGATCTTCTGCAGCTCTGGCCATTGTCAGCCTTTGTTCTCCTTGATGAGACATCACTGATGTCCTGGTTCAGCCCTGCATCCCTTGGCCATTTTTGCTGGGGTGTACAGCTTTCAGGACTAATAGTTCGGCAGTGAAAATCCTCTTATATGAGGAGCACTCGGCGAGTGCTGATAGTCTATATTCTTTATACATTTCTCTTTACCTTTCTTCATTTGAAGGTTACAAGCCTCTGGGAGTTTCTGTATGTAAGACCAAACCCCTGTGCACTGTGGTATTTGGATAAGTCAGCAAAGCCATTCGATGAGACAGCTAAGTCTTAAAAAGCTGTAGACTGTTATTAAGATTACATGTGGGAGCCTGTTTGACCTCCCTCCCCTCCCCTGTTTCTATTGGCTGCGGTCTCTAATGTTTCTTTGGTGACATTTTGATTGTGTGTGGTTGATTCTGATTTACAGTTTTATTTATGTTTTATCTGGATTGATATTTGGACCAAAAGATTCCCCAGCAGAGTTTGCATTCCAATTTTTTTTTTTTTTTTGTATGTCATGATTTTGAAATTGCAGAATAGCATTGTTTATGAGGTTCATATGTGTACAAAGCTGCTGGAGTCTTCCATGATATTCATTATCCTACATCACTTTAGATTGGACAGAATGATTTAATTTAATACCAGAAAGCGCATCAAATAATGCAAAATATTGTCTTCTGATTTTCTCCAGATGGTTTTTTTATTTCACTTTTTTAAAGCAAACCTTTTAGAGAATCAGTGAATTCAACCAAATTGTGTTATTTATTGAGGAACAATGCTCTACGTGTAGATAAATTGGTCCACACCATGTAATTGTCAGTTACATTAGAAGTGACAATTGAAATGGAAAGAAAAATGGAATTTAAGAACTTCCTTTGAAGCTCCTCAACATGAGCTGGTGAGTAATTGTGACTGGGGAGGTTCTTAGGGTTCAAGGTCAAGCTAGCGTAGCCAATCCGTCTTCGGCTCCATTGGAGCATCTTCAATCAACACCAGTCTTTTCCAGCGAATGTTAGCGTGATAAATCTACAGCCAGCAGCCAGAGCTGGTAGGCGCATTACCAATTTCCCAGATGTTGTCAAAGGTCAGTCAGTACAGTTGAATAAGTTCTCTCCCATGGGTTCATCACTTGGCACTAATACTGTAATGCCACCAGTTTCTACTTTGGAATTCAGTGAGCATGTGAAGCACATGTCCACTCAGAAGAATGATTTACGTGTAACCTTGCATGGCCCCCACCCACCCCCCATATGTAGCATGTAATATATATTCCAAATGTTGTGAGCCAGTAACATCAGCAAAGCAGCCAAAAGCTGGGAGTTGCCTCTATGGCCTCGAATGGCAGGAGTTTGTGGACTTCGGATACTTAGGTGTGTGAAAGCCGATATGCCTGGTATAAGTGCTGCTAAGGACTTAATTGTTAGGCCTTTGCATTTCTAAAATCATGGCATACAAAAAAATAACTGGACCACAAGTTTTGCTTGTGCATTTTTCAGTCCAAAAGTTTATCAGGACTGGACTTTGTCGTCTGCCCTAGATTAACCCCATCTCTTATTGTCTCGCTCTCTGTCTCTACAGAAACGCTGATGGACTCTACCACTGCCACAGCCGAGTTGGGCTGGACGGTGTATCCCGCCTCCGGGGTGAGTGACATCACCAGTGTGAGTATCACCCTGCGCGCCGCATCTTCCTACACAAACACCAAGAGCTTGTTTCCACCATCTTTCAGTTCACTTGAATTCAATTCTATTACTACAAGCATCGTCACAGAAATCCTTTCAAGAGCACAGCTTCACATGCTTACACGCTTTCTGAAACTCTATTGTGCATAACAGTCATGTTAGAAGGGTTTTCCGTCTGCAGTTTTCATGAATAATATTAAGGTTTTAGGTTTATGAGCCAGGACCAGGAAAATGCTATAATGTAATACTCTTTATGGAGTTAAGCTTTGGTATTTTAGCAACAAATGTACGACGTACTTTTCAAAAAGTCAAACTAACCATTTATGATAAACTTTTGTACGTAAAGGTGCCATATGATGCACTTTTTTATCCTGAAAGTGAGTTGAAATCATTGTTTCATGTTGACATGGTTTTGTGTTATTTTCCCATATTGTGTAATTATTTGATTTTTTTAAAAACTTTCATTTATGCATCGGTGGGATGATTCTGAACTGAAACCATCTTGAAAGATTTTGCAGGACATTTTAGAACACCAAAGTTGAGAGCCATTTTAATGGGTTTCCTGTCAGCGCTTGACATTCCATTGACATAAAAAGATGGCTGCTACCGCAGGGTGTCTTCCACTCTGCGGACAGCGCGGGTTGGCTTCAGTGGTACAGTGTGGAGTCCAAAGCTTTTGTGGAAATCGCAGTCAGCTGTTTCTTTGGGGTTAAAGGCTCTGTTGGGTTTTGGCTGGGCAGAAATCCTGTTCCAAAAGGTCAGAGTCTAACAAGGACTCACTAGCTTTGGCACGGCCACATCTGCTACAGCCTGGGCTCCCGCATAAACTGAGATGAACTAGGATCAGTGAGAACAATGGCGAATCTTGCCGCTTCAGTCGGTCCATGGCTTTTAATCAGTGCTGTTGGATAGTGGTAGAAGAACTATCATCAGTAGCATTCTTTGATCTGATTGTAAGCTCTTGGAATACTAATTTTATTTCTGGTGAAATGAAGCCACGCTTTGAAAAATCTTGAAAGTTTATTGTCTTTTTACTCTGTTTGACATAGAGCTTGTTAGTCACTGCAAGTGGCGCATTTTTCGTTGGGATCAAATAAAGTTTCTGGGGCTCCAGCTAAGGTCACAGGAATGCACTTTACCGTAACCTCGAACACCTGGGTTTGGTTTTCCTACATGCAGGTTCTATTTGCTTTCTTCAAACACGCTCTTCTCAGCCAGTGGCAGGATTTTGAGCAGCAGTTTTTATGTGTCAGTTCTCTATAACCAAGGAAAAAAATCCAAATGATCAAAAAATTATTTGTCTCTTGAGACAAGCATTGTAACAAAATTTGCCTCAATGTTCGGGATTGCGCACCAAGGTTGTGGTGTCCACAACAGGCCCTGACCATGCCTTCCTAGATCTGGAATCTTCAAATATATTCAAGAGGAACTTTGTTGTCAGGCAATTTACTGGTGCATTTCATGGACTTGCTCCATATTTCATTCAATTATTTATGCTTCTGCGGTCTGTATTAGAGCTGGTTTGAATTATCCGCTGCCTTGTGTCTGTAAGCATACTGCAAGCGCTGGGGGTAGAGCACCTCTCCTCTGTAAGTAGCACGAATCATGTATCTCACTCTCGGTTTTTTCTTGGCATAATGCATTAGCATCAGCGTTGGTTGGTCTGTCGCTTCAAATTTTATTCAGAGCTAATTTGTCTCCAAAACCTGAGGGTGTGCGTACTAAATGGCCTGTTCATCCCTGATGGACCGACCAGTGGAAAACAAAGGTCTTAGCCTGAATTCAGTCCGCAAGGAATGAGATTCACTGTTTATTCCTCCTAATGAGAATATTACTCGCGATTTGTCTCACATTCCTTAGATATAAGCTTTCGTGACCCCACTTTTTGAGAATTCAGCATTGCTGAATATCTATGATTCGGTGATTGTTTTTTTTTTTTTCTTTAGCAAATGTTCTTTCATTAAAAGTAGTTTCGGGATTGAATTTCATGCTGAACAGGAAAATCCAGCTTGCATCGCCTTATTCAGTGTGCTGTATCAGTGCATGTATCATATCTCTGGCTCACATTACACTGAAAAATGAACCATCAAGAGAGCCCATCCCCCCCATATGCACCAGATTCCAGACAGAAGGCCTGTATTCAATAAGCAGACTTTTTTTGCGATCGTTTGACAGGGTTCCTTCTCAGAGGAATATGCCTGCGCAACACCTTTGACAGCAACACAGCTACACACAATTTCAGGATTTTTTCTCCGACCTTTGGGGGCCTCTGGGTGTAACTGCTGGCCGACTGACTGACTGACTGACTGACTGTGAGAATCGCGATTCAGAAGCCCTCACTATTTACTTTATCAAAACTTTGGCACAGGCAAGGACGCATATTGCAGTACTGTAAAATAACAATTTTACTTTATAAAAACATTTTTCAATGGAAATCCACAAGTTTTAACACGAGGTCTGTCTTATGATTTTAGACATCTTGCTCAATGCTCAGTTTCATTGAGAGATATGATCAGCCTGTAATCAAGTCAATCAACATTAAAAAAAATTATGGGGCACAGATGGAGCAATAGAAGTATGAAAATCTAATTGTAAAAAAGTTTCCTTTTAGTGATCTCATTAACAGCATTTGACATGAAACTTGATAGATAGAGTGATAGTGACAGACCCGGGTGCAGGCAGTGCATTGTGAGTTGATCTGAGAAGGCCATCGATATTTTAAGTTAACCAGTCAGTCGGTCACATTTCACTCGACTAAAGCGCTCTTTCACGAAGTTTTAATGTTTACAAAAAGTGTATTTTTAAAAATTACAAAAAGAATGGGGAAGACGTGACATCAGCTTTAGTGAGGCGAGGAGGTATTCTAATGCAGCTCTTTAAAAAAGTATCGCCGGTTGAAAAATAAAACAACGCAAAAAAAAAGCAATCTCGCTTTGGCATAAATTAGCTAGTCGTGGTAAAAACAAAATATAAAAATGTCCTCTCTGTTAGTCATTGGCAGTTGAAACATATATTTAAGAGTGAATCTTCCCTGTGCTTTTCGGCTCAGGTCACGGTGAAGTCTCAGCCTCTCTCCCAACGTCTAATTCCAGCGGAGTTCTTCTTTGGTGGTGCTCTGGGACTCACACAGCCAGGAAACCCCCTCACCTCCTTGTGCTGGGAGCGTAGTCACGTCTGGGCATGAGAGAGGAAGAGAGAGAGAGAGAAAGAGAGAGAGAGAGAGAGAGATAGAAGGGGGAGAGACAGAGGGAGACAGAGGAAGAGAGAGATGTCCGACACGCCCTGCCTCAGAATCTTGCCTTCAAGAAAAAGAGAGCAAGAGAGAGAGAGAGAGAGGGAAAGTGCTGGCAGGAGCAGGCCAGTATGGTGAAATAATTATAATGGTGGTCCCTGATGAGGTCTTTGAGCTGGAGGAGAGAGCCGCACAGTCTCAGGACGACGTTATGATGCGTGCGACGTTACCCGCCTGCGGCTGCTCCTCCTCCAACAGAGGCGGTCTCGCTCCGCTGGCGTCTGTCTGCCGCCTCTGCATCGCAGGTCTGCGCCTGGAGCCTCGGATACCTCACCGAGGCGCGGGCAGCCCGGGGGGCGCGACCCGACGAGCATCTTCCCATGAAACGAAGGGAGGCATGAAATATGTTTCCAGTGATGTTACAGCTCAGCTGGGGATCTAAGCTTTTCATCTGAAAAAATTGCAGCCTGTATTGTTGTTTTTAAGAGCACTTTGTGTGGAGACAGGGGAATATGACAGACCATCATTCCTGAATTTGGGACCCCCAGCCAGCTCAAAGCCATTAAAGAGACCTCCATCATAAGCCAAAGAAGATGAATAAAAATGGCATTTCTAGTTTGCGATATTCTTCCAAAACTACATAATCATGATATATCTGTCTGTCCAGGGACCACCTAAAGTACACTGAAACACGCGCTGGGGTCGTTTACTGAAATAATTGGTTCAGTGAAATATATAACCTTTCATGAATTCATTCTTGGGCTATTTTAAGTACCTTGGTTATGACCATCTGCAAGCCAAATAAATTTTCTCTTTTCAGTTAGACTTCTGTGGATGAATCATTTGCTGCACCGTGACTTCGCAGTAAAATGCTGTTGCCTCCCTGTAGTGTGAATGACCGTGTGCACTCTCACACCTCATCAGCCGAGGATAAATCCTCTGTTTTTTTTATTTTCTGTGTGTTCCTTCATCACCACAACCATCTCATTGTGACCGAAACCGCAACCAGGAATGGTCATGCTACATTCAGTAAATGTCCGTCTGCCTGTGGGAAACCCCATTAAGTTCTCCTCATATTCTCTCATCGTCTGGACTGTTTTGCAAAGTCTTAAGCACTTTGCAGTTTATTTCCATCCAGTTTGAATTCAGAGATGCATTTGTGGCATTTGGAAAAAAAAAAAAAGATAAAAAATGAAATGGTTAATCATCCCCAAAAGCAGGTCAAATTGTAGAAAATGATTGCAGCGGAGCCATCAAGTCAATTAACACATTGTAAAAAATGAAACTGAATATCCAGTTAGTTCATTAGCAGAATATTTTGTGGCTGTTCCTCAACTGATTAGTTGAGTTTTGTAAATTTACAGTTGTATTTTTCTATCTGTATTCCTTTAACAGCTGTTGACACTTCATAGTGCTGGTAAAATGTTTTCCTATGCAATGTTTGGCGGACAGGTCAGTTTTGCTCCTGCAGAGTCTGGGAGAGGATGTATGGTTAATTATCATTTGTTCTTTGGAATGCCTGCTTGCACTTTGCAGCTCAGGATAAATGGGTAATAACATGGTCAAATGTGGTGGCATTGCAGTGTTAACTTGCAATTACCCCGACTTCCTGAAGAGAGTGTGGGTCATTATGCAGAAGCAACCACCAAAGCAACAATCACACTCAAATGAAGTGGTGTCTGACTGGCTAAGTGCTACCCAATATCTGAATATTGTCATTATGGAAGAGCTTAATCCTGCTAACTGTTTAGAGCTGTCTGTTTTCCTTTCGGTGTGGTCATCTCCCATGTGACTACCGAAACAGCCAAGGCTGTCGGACTCATTCTCAGCATGTGTGTGACAGTTATAGTGACAGAATGAGACAGATATGCTCATAAAGGATGTATCAGTCATCTGGGGGAAGTCATTTGTGCCGGAGAAAAATGCATATTCCTGTGGCAGTTTTTCTTCCCAAAATAATAGACTCTGTAATTCTTGGCGAGCCTGATTTTGTGCTTTTCGCTGGCTATCTGCTGGAGTTGACTGTTTTCCGCTAGGCACAATTATTTCTATTTCATGGATAAGATTTTTTTTAGAGCTCTACACAGACATAAAAGATACAAGCAAACAGGCATAGCCAAAAACACATGGGAGACATAAATTAAAAAGTGAATGTATTAAAATAGATAAAACAGTAAAATGAAAAAGAAAATGGGCTAAGGTACAAGGGCTATGTAAAACTTAGCGTAGTCAACATATGAATGAACAGTGCAGTGCAGACCTAAGGGTAATGATCGGCACAGTGTCATTCAAATGCTGAGGAAGTGGAAGAGTTTTAACCTGTACGATGCACGTGGTCCACATCATGTAATTTTTGGTTACATTAGAAGTGATGATTGAAATAGAAAACAACATGGAACTTGGTCAGAGTTGAGGCACATCTAATATCTTCAGGGAGTTTATTCCATCCAGTATCTTTAGGGAGTTTATTCCATCCCATATCTTTTTATTTAGATGTTTATTCCACCTGTGAGTGGCTTAATGGCCAAATTCTGCTTCATTACGTTTGGTCCTAATTCTGGGAAGCACAAACTGATCAGACTTAAAACAGCAACCTCTGAAGTTTTCAATCCAAAACTACATCAAGGATGTATGTTTGGCAGAAATCACTGAGTGATTTATAAATGAGTCACTACACTTTAAAATCAATCCTGCAGTTTACTGGAAGCCAGGCCATTCTGGGGTGCATTTCCCAAAAGCGTAGTTGCTAAGTAAGTTGGCAACTTACATAGTTTGTCCCATCACTGTCAATGGGTCCAACTATGTAAGTTAGCATCTGTGATTTCGTGAAATGCACCGCAGAATGTTGTGGTCTGATAGTCTTTTTAGGAAGACTGGAGATAAGACCATTGCGGTTATCCACCCTGCTGGAGATTAAGTCTGGATGACTTTTGTCAAGTCCTGATTCGGCGTGTAGTTTTTTTTTTTTTTTTTTGCAATTTTATTTTAGTTGATAGACGGCTGATTTGGTCTTTGCTTTTATACTGCTGCAAAAGCTATGGTCTGAATCCATGAAATCACCTTTTTCTGACCTTCACCTTTGACCTCTGCATTCAGGTGAGCATTTACTCCAATATTCTCATCTGTATGCCCCCAAGTGAGATCTTTTCAGTTTTGTCTGTAACTGAAGAAAATACAGGCACTATTGAGCCTTTGCTGCGCTGAATCTTCATTCAAAGGAGAGATTCTACAACTTATGCATATCTCAGCATTCTGGATTTAGTTTTATTGATTTTCCTGTTTTCTGTCTATCTTGGGGTGTCCCTTTGTCTTCTCTTTCTCCCCCAGTCCTCTGTCTCTCTCGGCCCTTCGCATGGACTGAATGTGTCTGACAACTGGCTTGTGATTTCTTCTCTATGATTTGAAATATGTAATTACGGTCCCAACGACTCATTGAAGTATTCATAATTTTGCTGAAACGCTTTTACCAGATGGTGTTGGTGTCTCTCTGCGCTGTATTGGCAGTTTCCTCTTCTCAGTCTCTGTAATCAGCACAAACGTGTGAGAAGTGATGCTGGGGCCTTACGCCGTAACAGAAACAGATGGTCCGCGAATAAACATCGCTGGTTGTCTCCAGGAAGGCTGACACATTAGTGTAGTCCTCGAGTGGAGTCCCTCATGAAATGAGATGGGCCATTTTTGAGAGCGATCTCTGTCTCCTTATTTCTCCTTCAGTCAGTTCGAAGTTAGAAAACACTTTTTTTCCCATATTGTGTCTACATCACACTTATATTTACTAAAATATTCAAACCGAGGATGCCATGTTTTTACGACCGCTGCATGACATCTACTATAAAATATCCAGACCTTGAACATCATTTTATATGCATTTCCCTGTACTTCAGTGGAGCATATTTTGGATCTTTGGAAACCTTGGGAACTCCTGTAGAATTTAAAATAGGCCTGAAGTTTCCCATGTTAAAATAAAGCACGTCCTTTTGAAAAACCCTCATAAAAGTTCACAGGGCGGAAGAGGTTGAAACAGCAAGTTAGAGACCGCCAGTTTCATGTAAAAACGAAGTGAAAAACATTTTTACGAGTGCGGTGGAGCATTTACCCGATGATGGAAATGGGGAGTAAGGATCTGCCGAGTGGCGCAATCAGCATTCGCTTTGCTGATGTGTGAGTGTGCGGGTTTGCGGGGAGGTTCCGTGTCAAAAGCGAGGTTGTAGTTTCACTGAGAAACCAGCATGTTTGCAGCTACTCTGTTTGAAAGAAACCCAAGCCTGTTTATGAAATATTTACGGGTCATTGTCTGCCATTCATCATTTAAGACCCGAGTCTAATTGGAGTTGAAATGTTGAGTATTTGACAAGAGCTTGTGAAGTGAATGGACCTTCAGAAAAAAAAAAAAGTGTAAATAGAGGTGCCTGTTTTTCCAGCCTGGCTTTCATTCCTGCCCACATATAAATCTTGGTTCCCTTCTATGTGTCATAGCTTTGTGCCCCCCCCCCACCCCCCAACACACCAAAACTCAGTGATTGCCCTGGTCCTTGAGGGTTTCTAACTTTCTTGTCCCCTTTGGACAAAACGCCGTACCTCTGACAGATTTCTCTCCCGTAGAAATCAGACAGATCGGCCACCAGGGCTTTCGCACTGCCTGGACTGTGTGTGAATTATTTATTTACTTAGTATGGGGACAGAATGCTGTGATCCAAGCCCCGCGGTGCCTGTCATCTCTCACATTGATTGTGGGTGATGACAGGACGTGAGAACTGCCATTTATTACTAACTGCGCCTTTCCTAACCTTTCGAAAAGAACAAGGGAAGACGGGCCAATCAGGAGGAGGAAGCTTACTGCTCCTCGCTTTGTAGTCTAAAGCTGCAATATTAGGCTGTAGAACTGAAGACTCTGAACCTTCAGGCAAGGCTCAAAAGTCCAGTTGAAGATAGAGTCGGTGGATCTGTGGAGCGGGGCTGTTTTATCTTGTCAACGAGAGATGAGGTGTGACAGGGAGGTGCAGTTTGAGGTGGCCCTTGACCATGGATTCCCCCTTGGTTATCCAGATGAAAAGCTGTCGGCTGAAAGGTAAAGATTAGCCTTCAGATTACAGGTCACCCCTGCACTTTCTAAACTGCTCTAGTTTCTGGGGCATTCTGGGATCGAAGTTGTATTTGAGAGAATGTTGTACATTCAAGCGCTCGCTACCGTCTCTCTCTCTCTGTGTTGTCATCACCAGGAGTCATCTCTCTATTCTGGCATTTCTAATTCAAACGAATATTCCTTAAAATAAGTATGCCATGAGGATTCTCAGTCAAGCCAATGCAGGATTAAACTTGTTATTTACGATACTATGATAACATTCATGGAGAAAAGTCAGTTCGTTCTCTTCCTCTCAAGCTGTCCTGTCACTCAACTTCCTATTGTGGCTAAAAACAACATGTCACCAGTAATTGCACTGTATTGTTTCGGGATCTAATTTTAGAATGAAATTATCGCATGCTCTCCTTACGCTAATCGCCCATTCACATGGCATCTCAGGGCATGCCGCACTAATGGCATACGTGAATGCGCTGAATAAAGCCGAAATGCGATCCCAGTGCAGTTCTCAGCATCTCATCTCACGCATCTCATATCCTGCCGCCCGAGCTGAGTAAACAAGGCATTTTTAAATTAAACGATAATAGATAGATCACTCTGCCCTTTAGAAATATATTATAATGGGCACAATAGTGTTTGTATGGAATGTGGCCAGTCCAGCTCCTGCTCTGAGTCCCAGCCCTGTTTCGAAGCGTGTGACTTAGAAGGGCTTTTTTTTTGTAACCCTCACCACCACCCCTGCCAGGCCCGTGTCATCTGTTGGCAGTCCTAGTGCTGGGCCCTCACACCCCACCGAATCTCCCATTAGCTCCACTTTCTCCTCCCAGCGTTGGACTCAGGATTGGGGGGGTGAGGAGCAGAAGCATTCGGCTGTATGTGAGATTCACAGCCTTTTACCATCAGGGACAAAGAAGAGAAGCCCTGGTCCTGCACCATTCACCGACACCTGTTTTTTTACCTCCGCCAACGAAGTTTTCGCCCCTGTTTGTTTGTTTATTTGTCTGTCTGTTTGTGAACTACATAACTCAAAAACTCATGCACGGATTTGTCGTAAATTTTTGTGGGTGGATTGCTTTTTCATCAAAGATGAACCCTATTGATTTTCACCGCGATCAGTGAAACAATATGGCCGCCACGGCAGCCATATTGAAATCCTATTACACCCGATAACTCAACTTTGCTCCCACTCATGAAGATTTGGATTGTGCTGCCTTGGAGGAGGTTTGCACTCCACGAGTGCCTCTAGATTTAGTGGGCAACGAACTAAAGCTCTACAGTCACTGTAACAGTGGCTAAATCAAGCCAAAAACTTGCATATCGGGCTTCATTAGAGCTTAGCTGGTGAATAATGTTTACTTGTCGCACAGGCTGAGTGAGGTAGTTCCCATGAAGAGACCTTGATTTATTTTTAGCTTGGCATGTTAGAGAGTCCATAGCTAGTCTTTAAATGCAAAGAGAGTGAAATTGAGAGGTTGTTTTTATACATACAAATCAGAAGCCAATCATTAAAGGTGTACTCTCTTTCTAGTTGAAGGGACATTAACAAAGGCTTATAGTTACTTTACTGAAATATTACTTAATTCAAAACTTGGAGAGTAAATGTATTAACTCTGCAAACTATACTGTGGTAAGACATTACATTCTTTAATCAATTATTAATCAAAAAATAGCACCTCGACTTACACAGGCACCCTGTTGTCTGTTTGCCTTCGTATCTTTATTGCCTTAAGTCCAAACTTCAGTACTTTCTGAGCTGTGCGCCTCACGCTACCAGTGGAAAAACAGAGGAAAAAAAACCTCAAAGACCGATGTGGCAAAAGCAATCAGAGCGGGATGAAAAAATATAGCTGTGTTGTTCCCAGAATCACCCCCACCCTCCTCTATACCTTAAAACACATGACCGCTCCACTTTAGCTAAGAGGACAGGAAGGGGTGAACTGTGAAAATGAAGACGTTTCTTCTAATTTCACACCCTGCACTTGATTGCCGGCCTCCTCTTACACTCCATTTGATTTCCTTCTCTGACCCTGATGAAGTGGGACAGATCAGCACTGACGGGACAGAATGAGGCCTTGTTCAGGGCCTCTTTTTTAACTAACACCCCCACTTTCACACACACACACACACACACACACACATATCTTTATGTACTCTTTTCTCACTCTCATTCATTCTTTGTCTCTTTCTTCCTCTGTTTCTATAACCTTTTTTTTTCAATTTTGATTATTCAGTTGGTTAATATAAGCCTGAAGCATTGTGCGTAGAAGAGAACACACCACCGCTACTTCTGTTTTCAATCTTCCTTTCTACATCTGTGTGAAGGTTCAGCAACTACGGACTACATTTTTACATTTTCAAAAAGAGGTTCCGACAATAAAAGCGGGTTAACTTGCACGGCCATATAAGTGATTTGATTTACTCACATTCCGCCAGCTTCCGTGTGCATCCTAGTTCACATTAGTTTTGAATTCTCTTGTTTCCTGCTACAGGCAGCACTTACAGCTCAGCGAGGGAGGTTTGCCCCTTGAGGTCAAAAACAGAAAGGAAGAAAACAGGCAATCGAGGTTCACCCCCCTACAAGCACTAATGAGCCAAAAATGCATTTCTTCTGTAAATTAAACCATTTTACATTAATGAGCTTTTTGTATTTGAATAATTCATGATTTTTGTGCAAGATGAAAACGTTTTAGAATTTAATCTTTATCGATGTTGGGTAGGGTGACTGATCACACATGCTCATTTAAAGCAAAGGCCTGTTCATTCACACATGATTTTGCTGTGGGAAGGGACTAGTGAGTAAAGCTGGTCCTGGAACAGTTGTTGTTTGAAAAGGAGGCCAACACAGATTGGCAAGGTCAAGGATGAGGCTCACTTGATATTTTACTGCTGAGGTCTCTGGCCTTGATCTCTGGCTAAGTGTAGAGGAAGCCACGGTGGTCACATCTGGATGCTCTTGCAGCTGGGTAAAGACCGCCCTTCCATTCCCATAGGCGAGTTTCTGAGGTATTGCAGCAGGTCACCGGTCATTGACCTCTACCACTGCCTCGGTTTCCAGATACGGCGAAGTTGCAGTTATGAATGCATGCCTGTCTTTCCTCTGAGTGAAATGGTCTGAACCTTTGTCTAAATTGATTGTGAAGTGTGATTAGTGAAAATTCAAGTCAAGTACTTGTTAGAAGTACCCAAGGGCAGTTATTTGGAGGAGCAGAAACAAGCTTTGGCCTTCTCGTCTTTGGATAATTCAGTGGAGTCCGTCAGTTGGGCTCCGTAGTTTGAAATGTTTCTGGAGGTCAGAAAGAGGAGTATTTGAAAAATGTGTGGCAAAACCAGACATATCCCTGAAGCTACTTTTTAGTAAATTAGCATTTTTATCTTCCCTAATCACGTTTTCTCTCTGTGTTGATTTTAATTGACGAGGTTAATAAAATAAATTACTTTTAATAAAACTTGTTTAATAAAGCAAAACAACGTGCTCAAGGGAGATAAAAATGTTGATTCTCTCAAAAGCAGTTTTTGGGGGGCCTCCAGGTGGCTGACAGCTAAGATGTTCATCTATGAGCCCTGTGGTCAGGTGCTCGAACCCAGTCACACCACTACTAGCTATGACCAGAGATCCTTATGGGCGACGCAACAATTGATGCAACCTTGCCAGGGATAACAGAGGTTAAGCTGGTTCAAATTTGTTTGTTCATCGCTCTGTAGTGGCCACTTCTGGTAGGCCAGTCACATGAAGCTGTACGAACTGAATTGTACAACACGGGTAGTGTGTGATTGGAGGTGCAAGTGTATGGTGTAAAGAAGCGAGGGCTAGTCGCACATGAGTCAGGAGGAAGATGGTGTGAGCCGTCATTCCTCTGAGTCGATGGGAGCTGGTCGCTTTGCGATGAGCAAAACAGTTCGGCTGTGTTCAGGGTGTGAAAGAAAATTGGAAAAATAAAAAAAAAAAGAAAAAAAGTATATGTTAAAAAAAAAAGGATAGTTTTCAGGAAATGTCTCATTTTACCCCAAAAAACCCCCTCATTTTGATCTCCTATCAGTAATATGTACAGTGCTTAATGAATTTATTCGACCACCTGTCATAAAAATGAGAAAAAATGAATATTTTTAGAAATTTGTCAAAAATAAAATTAAAATTGTTATTTCTTTTGGCAAATAACAAACTGAAACAACTAAATGAGGAGTCCACTTGCAAAGCCTTCCAAGTCAAGTTGGTCCATGTTTTTGAAAAATCAGATTTTTTTGGTTGGCTTAGAAATTCATAGATACCAATTTTCACTCCACTGAAACTATTGGCCTTGCAGACATAATCCATGAGGCAATTCATTATTTTTTTTTTAAAAATTGCATTAATTTTGCAACACAAAGTTTTGTCTTCGCAGGTTTTGAAAGTGGAGTGGGAATTTAGCAGGTTTGACATTGCTTAAACCAGCCCCATTGCTCAATAGGTGAAGGTGTTTGACTCAGGACCCACTCTACATGCAGTTCAATGCTACAGACAGCACAGTGGTTGAATAGCTGCTATGACAATGACTACATAAACATGAGTCCATGGGTTCAAATCCCCCTTTTATGGTATCACTATCATCACTCTTTTCTGAACTGCCCAAACCAACAAACTAGAACCCATTGTGTTACCATACTTTGATTGCCACCATAAACAGGCTATAAAAGCTTGACTGTGATTGGTTCCTTCTAGCAAACAAAAAAATAATCGCATTTTCACATTGGCTGATGACTTAGCAGAATTTGACAGAGTTTTCCTCCTTGACTTGGTTGGAGATAACTCATTTATTTTTAAAACTTGACCTAGCAGGTTTTGCCAGTCAACTCCACAAATAGTCCTTTTTCACACATAAAAACATATATTTTGAATGGCCTCCTTTGGCCTTGATAGCAGCTTGCATTCTTATATTTAACCGCTAAAACAATTTTTTTTTTGTTCAGGAATGCAAGTAAATTACTGTTATTTGGCATCTTTATAAAAAATAATAACGTGCTTAATTAACAATTTTTTTCAGCTTTTTTGTAAAAATTCATGGATAACAACAATAATTATATTTTAACATAAAATAATTAATATATATTTCATAGATATATTTTAGCGTTAAAAATTCAATTAAAGAGCTTGCGCATACCAGTGGATTAACAATCACAGAAACAGAACAAATGATTTTGATATTTACCAGTGCTGTTAATTTTGGGCAGCTGTGGCATAAACCTTACATGGGGTGGTGGTCTAATAAATTTGTTAAGCACTGTCTGTGCTGCTTTATTATGATTTCAAGCTGATAGTCTACAGTGCTGTGAAAAAAGGTTCCCCCTTCCAAATTTCTTCAATTTTAGCAATTTGTCACACTTAAATGTTTCAGATCATCAAACAGATTTTAAAATTGCACCAATACAGTAAACTGAAAGTGCAGTTTTTAAATAATTATTTAATTTCTTGAAGGAAGAAAGCCATCCATCCCTGCCTAGCCCAATGTGAGTAGTAGTAATAGCCCCTTTAGTTACTAAATCAGCCATTTAAAGGGCTGCAAAGGTTTTTATAACAATTGCACATTTATGGTTATGAATGTTTGAATGTTGGTCTTATTATCAATAAACATAAACTGCAACTCTTTTGAGCTGACGGCATACGATGAAATATAGCTGAAAGAAACCACTCATAGATGACATTTTCCTCCGGCTATGTACGGGAAACGCTCAGAGGGCTTCAGAAATGACGTTGGTGTTGTTGTTAACACTTGGTTGTAAGCACTGAATTGCAAGAAAGCTGAGTCATTGACCTCGAACAATCACCTCCTTATCTGCTTGGCCGTGGAGTATTGCATGGCTCGAATTGTTCGAGCAGTAGTGCAGGAGTCAAGGCATCGAATGGTGTAAATATTTTCCATGTTCCATCTGCGCGAGCAATAACTTTTCACATATGAATGTATTAATCAGTGGCCATCCTAGGGGGTGACCCTGGGGACGTGCAAGGCATGGTGTGGGATTCTTCAATTTTTTTGTAGACAGTTTTTAGCCCGGGCAGGGGGCACTGGAGCACTTGTGCACTTATGGAGCAGGATCCCTGGGAAAAAAAACCCACAGGATTTTTGATGCTGCTGCCACACAAACCTGTGATTTGAGATTATTCTGTATCACAACATTATTCATACCGCATTCTGACTTCTTCATTAAAACTAGTTAGCTAACAATTTAGCTTGCAGTACATAATGGCAACCCAAGGAAGAGAAAAGTTAACTTTACTGATGACAAAATTAAAAAATGTATAGATGTTTGCTGAGAATAGAAACATTTTGAACAAGAAAAACTTTGAACATGAAAACTGATTACTGACGGTTTCTGTCCGATACATGCTCAAGCTGAGTGGACAGCATATCATTTAATACAAACTGGGCTTGATTATCAAAATAGTCAGCTCGCTGTTTGAATAGGAGTTCAGTGGATTTATCACAGACATGGATCATGGACGACTCCTTCTCGTCTTAAGACTCATTGCCTGTTATCACACACATTTGCAGTTGTTGCCACCAAGGGCAGCACAACATTTTGTTAGGTTTGGGGGAGTCATTCATTTTTTCACATTACCTTCAATGATGAAATGATCATTTAAAAATTGCATTCTATGTTCATCACTTTCTTTGTCATATGAATATTGGTTGGACAATCTGAAACATTCAAATATGACAAATAAGCAAAAATAGAGAAAATCTGGTGAGTAGCAGATACTTATTCACAGCACTATAAGCCCTTTGGGGAGATTGTATGTTTTGAAGCATACAGTTATATGGTTTATATACATGATCTGTATGTACTGCACGCCCGGGGAATGATTGACAAATTTTTGGCAACTTTGTTGTAATATGGCAACACTGCTCAGTACAACAAAGCTTCATAGTGATGTACAGCTGCTCCAATATTGCTCCCCAAATGAAGAAATGATATGCATTCCCCGGTTTGTCTCCAGACTGATTTTGTATTTAAGTAATGTCTGAATATGGAATGCATTCTTGAAGTTGTGCAGGGAAAATGTTAGCTCACTGTCAACGCTTGCTCAAAATCCTCATGAATAGTAATATATGGTAATACAAGGACCACACAGAATATGTTTTATTTATTTAAAATATGGTCTATTTTTATCATGCTGCTTTCAATGTTATCTAGCTGTGTGCAATAGAATGAGTTCTCTGCAGAAAGCATTTTAAAATAAATCACTTTAAAGTATGTGTTTCATACAGACACACAATTACATGACTTGGACACAGCTTGATTGATGACCTGCGTTTCCCCCAGTGCATCTATTGTCCATGCACACTGTAGAGCACCGTCCTGTGTGGGGCTTCATTAAATCATTATCAATTTGAAAAATATGGTGCCGTGCTGTTGACACTCAGTATTTGCGTTTCTTTGGCAGTGGGAGGAGGTCAGTGGGTACGACGAAAACATGAACACCATTCGCACCTACCAGGTGTGCAATGTCTTCGACAACAACCAGAACAACTGGGTGCGCACCAAGTACATCCGCCGCCGCGGGGCCCAGCGCATCCACGTGGAGATGAAGTTCTCTGTACGCGACTGCAGCAGCATACCCAACGTCCCCGGCTCCTGCAAGGAGACCTTCAACCTGTACTACTACGAGTCAGACGCGGATACGGCCAACAAGGTGTCCCCGGCCTGGATGGAGAACCCCTGGGTGAAGGTGGACACTATCGCCGCCGACGAGAGCTTCTCGCAGGTGGACCTCGGCGGCCGGGTCATGAAGATCAACACTGAGGTGCGGAGTTTTGGGCCTGTGTCCCGCCACGGCTTTTACCTGGCCTTCCAGGACTACGGGGGCTGCATGTCGCTCATCGCCGTGCGGGTGTTCTACCGAAAGTGCCCCAGAGTCATCCGGAATGGGGCGGTGTTCCAGGAGACCCTATCGGGGGCTGAGAGCACTTCGCTGGTGGCGGCCCGGGGCGTGTGCGTGCCCAACGCTGAGGAGGTGGATGTGCCCATCAAGCTGTACTGTAATGGGGAGGGAGAGTGGATGGTGCCCATTGGGCGCTGCATGTGCAAGGCGGGCCATGAAGCTGTGGACAATGGCACCGTGTGCAGAGGTAAGAGTAACTATTCGCTATTCCCATTCTACTTTTCAGTTCATCATTCAAACAGGGTCCATTCAGTTATTTGTTGTGGACTGTCGACAGCTGGGTTTCCGCAGCTCATATGAGATGCTAGGACAATACTTTGTTGAAAATAAGGAAGACAAAGGATTTAACCCTTGCAGCGCCACAGGCAACTATAGTTGGCCGATGATATAAAATTTTGAAATCAGATGCTGTTGAAAACCTATCACGTGGCATCTTGTTTAAAAGAGCTCTTTTAAACAAGTTGCCACATGATAGATTTTCAACAGCACAGAATGACTGCTTTTTTAATTCTTTGAAAATTTATTCAGCGATCTAAGGGTTAATTAGATAGCTGAGTCGGACAAAATTGGAATGTTCTTGTCTTGAATTCATTTGATTGTTCGATTGGAGTATTGAAAAATAATGCAAGGATCTATCATTCGGATGCAGTATATTCCAGTTGTATCAATCGGACAACAGAGTTTTGGATGTGTATGATGTTTTATGGCACCGGAGAGCAATAAAACTGTATTACGCATTAACACCATGTTTTCTGTTACGGGGCACATAAAAATGCTTGGGTAGTATGAGGCCATCATTCATTAAGTTCATTAATGTGGAAGAGCAATTTTATTATCTCAGCTTTGTTTAATGCTCTAGATGGAGTTATAATTATCACATTATGATATGTGGTACGCGATGTGTGTGTTCACATCTGTGGAGCTTGGACAGATTTGCATTGCCATTGTACCTTTTGTATAATGGTTCTCAACTCTTTTCACTTTATATAAAGCTTGAGATGTTTTTTGTTGTAACTTTAGCATACATATGAAACAAATTTGAAAATACTATCTATATACTGTATATACAACCCCAATTCCAAAATAGTTGGGACAAAGTGTAAATTGTGAATAAAATCAAAATGCAATGACTTTCAAATCACACCAGCCAGTATTTTATTCACAATAGAACAGAGATAACATAGCAAATGTTGAAACTGAGACTTTTACATTTTTATCCACAAAATGAGCTTATTTCAAATTTTCTGGCTGCAACAGATCTCAAATAAATTGGGACACAGGCAAAAAAGAGCTGAAAATGCAATTAATATACAAGTGAATCAGCAGAAAGAACATTTAGCAAGTAATTAAGTTAACTGGCATCAAGTGCGTCACATGATTGGCTATAAAAGGGATGTCTTAGAGAGGCTGAGTATCTCAGAAGTAAAGATGGCCCGAGGCTCTCCAACCTGTGAAGGCTTGTATAAAAAAATAGTGGAATACTTTACAATGTTCCTCAGCGTCAAATTGCAAAGGCTTTGAAGGTCTCATCATCGACAGCGCATAACATCATCAAAAGATTCAGAGAAACTGGAAAAATCTCTGTGCGTAAGGGACAAGGCCGAAGACCTTTGCCAGATGTCCGTGATCTTCGGGCCCTCAGACGCCACTGCATCACTCACCGGCATGATTCTGTCATTGAAATTACTAAATGGGCCCAGGAAGACTTCAAGAAACCACCATCAGTAAACACAATCTGCCGTGCCATCCACAGATGGCACCTAAATCTCTATCAAGCAAAAAGGAAGTCATTGTTGAGCATGATCCAGAACCGCCGCCGTATTCTGTGGGCCAAGGCTCATTTAAAATAGACTATAGCAAAGTGGCAAAGTGTCCTGTGGTCAGACGAATCCAAATTTGACATTCTTGTTGGAAATCATGGGTGCCGTGTCCTTCGAGTTAAAGAGGAGAAAGACCACCCCTCCTGTTATCAGCGTTCAGTTCAAAAGCCAGCATCTCTGATGTTATGGGGATGGATTAGTGCACATGGTGTGGGACACTTGCATGTTTTAAAAAGCGCCATGAATGCTGAAAGGTAAATGTTTTAGAGCAACATATGCTTCCCTCTGGATGACATCTATTCCAAGGAAGGCCTTGTGAATTTCAGCAGGACAATGCAAATCCACATACTGCAGCTGTTACAACAGCATGGCTTTGTAGTAGAAGAGTCCGTGTGCTGAAGTGGCCTGCATGCAGTCCTGATCTTTCACCGACGGAGAACATTTAGCGCATAATTAAACGAAAAGTCTGTCAAAGGAGACCCAAAACTAGAGTGGATCAAATTCCAATGGCAGAACTCAAGAAACATGTCTCCTCAATGCCCAGACGCCTCCACTCTGTGTTAAAAAGAAGAGGGGATGCTACACCATAGTAAGCAGGCCCCTGTCCCAACTTTGAGACCTGCAGCAGCCATAAAATTGGAAATGAGCTCATTTTGTGGATAAAATTGTAAAATTTCTCAGTTTCAACATTTGTTATGTTATCTCTGTTCTATTGTGAATAAAATACTGGCTGGTGTGATTTGAAAGTCGACTTTCGATTTTATTCACAATTTACACTTTGTCCCAACTATTTCAGAGATGGGGTGTGTATATATATTTATATATTCCCTTCTCACAAATAATCAAATAGTTTGTCAGATTGTGTTCTTTTAAGGCTTTTTTTTCATGATTCAGTGCTCGTCAGTTGATATCTGTCCCTTGACCTTCTGTCTATAGAGTTCTGGGTTCTCTTTAGCCTATGAATCAACGCCCTCTCAGGGACACTCGCCTGGGCCGAGTCCTCTCCCCATTTAAACCCATTCACTTGTGTACACATCACAGCTGCTGTGGTTCTACTCAGTGTGTCCTTAAGACGAGTCAGTCAGAAACAGATTTGCATTTGAATAAATGATTTAAAGATATGAGCTGGATATGAGAATGCATTATCATATATAACTGTCCTGGGATAAGTTCATTTTTCTGAACTTAGTGCCGCTACGCATCTTAAGCTTCCCCAGCCAGAGTCCCCAGTGTGTGTAGCTGCCCTCAGCACACCGTGAAACACAAAGCCCCTTGTCAGACTGGCATGTGATGCGTCCCATAAGCACAGGTGTAATTTCAACGCAGTCCTGGGCTGCCGAGGAGGGAATGTGGGACAGAGATGGGCGTTTGGCGAGGAAAGAGGCCGACAGGCAGGCCAACTGCTTGTTAAATGGTAACTAACTGGGGCGGTGGATATCTCTCCCTCAGGGATGTATCTATGAAATTGAAAATATAACTTGGTATAACTTGAGGATGTTTTGGCTCATGTATAGACGCCTCCTCATGCTTAAAGCACACGTCTTCATCGGAACCCTGTTTCATAAAAAGTTGGGTGGCCATTTAAAATTTGAATAAAAACAGAATATTATGATTTGCAAGTGAAATTGAGACGTTTTATTGGTTTTTGAAAAGTATATGTGCTTGTCTTGAATTTGATGTCAGCAACACTTTTCAAAAAAGTTGGAACCAGGGCCTGTTTACCGCAGTGTTTGTCAGGATCTCAGTCTGTGTAGTAATATTTTTTGTGTATTTTGTTTTTTTTTTTCATGTTTGATTTCTATTTTCGCAGTTCATTGCATTACTTCAGCTGTTCCATACATCTATCACATCTATCACATCTATCACGTGTTTCCTATTTACACTCCCATACTCACACATCCCCTCGTTCATTGTTAACCATTTGATTGCTCCCTTACTTATAGCCACGCCTCTCTATGCCTTCTTGAGCCTCCCCTGCAACCCATTGTAATAAGTCACTTTGCTTCCTGATATCCACAGTCTAGGGTCGTCCAGTGTTTGTTAAGCCAGTTCCTCTGTGCCTTACCCATAAGCGGTCTTTGATTCGTGTCATATCCTGGTCACAATTCAATTTGTTCCTTAGTTTATGATTTCAGTCCTTTTCCTGGTGTTTGCTTATATTACCTGCGTTTGATTTCCGCTTGACTTTCTGGTTTTTGATTTTCTCTTTGTGATTTGGCTCTGGCGTAGTGACTTTCTAGTTTTTATTACCCTTCGGCCAAATTTTGGCCCGAGGGGTGTTGTGGTCAGCTACGTGTCTGTCTGTCGTCTGTCGATTACTTTGTCCGGGTCAGTACTCAGCAACCAATGATCGCAGCTTCACCAAATTTGGTATGGTTGCTCAGTATGACCTATAGATGTGCAACATGAGGTTTTTTTTTGCTGGATTTGACCTTTGACCTTAGCGCTGTGACCTTCATATTAGCAATCTTGTCCGGCCAAGTACTAAGTGACTATTGGTTGTAGCTTTGTCAAACTTGATATGGTAACTCGCTGTGACCCATAGATCTGCATTGCCAGGGTTTTCGCTGGATTTGACCTTCTGCCCTTAGCGCTGTGACCTTCACCGTGGAAATCTTGTCCGGCCCAGTACTCAGCAACTATTGATGGCACTTTTGTCAGTTTTGGTATGGTAACTCTCTGTGAACCATAGATGTGCACAGGCTGAGGGGTGTTCAGCAACACGTTATGTTTCACTCAAGGACTGAACTGTGATCACGATTTTGGATTTGCCTTCTTGTACTGAAACCTCATTGCCTGTTACTGACCCAGATCATCTGACCACAATTACTAATAAAACCTGTGAACAGTTTTTTTTTTTTTTTTTTTATCTGCACATGAGTTATGATCCTGCCTCCTATCAGTGTTTCATTGTGTGTGCTTTTGACAACACACTAAGAATTAGGGAACTGAGGGAGACCAACTGCTTTAGTTTTGAAAGAAAAATGCTCTCCAATTCTTGCTTGATGATGGATTTCAGCTGCTTAACACTTTTTGGCCTCCTGTGTCATATTTTTTATTCTTTTTTTTTTTACAATTTGCTAATTGTTTTCAGTGGGTGACAGGCCTGGACTACAGGTGGGCCAGTTTAGCACCTGGACTCTTACTATGGAGCCATATAGTTGTAATATGTGCAGAATGTGGTTTGGCATTGCCTTGCTGAAATAAGCAAGGTCTGTCCTGAAAAAGACATCTAAATGGCAGCATATGTTACTCCAAAATCTATATGTCCTTCGCCATTGATATTGCCTTTACAGTTACCCTTGCCGTGTGCACAAATGTATCCTCAGTGCATCATGGGTGCTGGCTTTTGAACTATTCACTGATACAAAGCCAGATGATCCCTCTCTTCTTTGGCCTGGAGGACGTTGCCTGCATGATTTCAAAAACAAATGTAACATTTTGATTGGCTGAACCACAGCAGTTTTTACTTTGCCTCTACAATGAGCTTTGGCCCAGAGAAGGCGGCAGCATTTCAGGATCTTGTTTAAATGTGATTTTATCTTTACTTGGCAGATTGTAAACTTCTATTTGTGGATGCAGCAATGCTGTGATTTTACTACATAATCCTGTCTGTTTTTAATGCAGTGCCTCCTGAGTGCCTGTCAGTCAATATTGTTCTTCGGCCTTATTTTGAATTTAGAGATTTTTTTTTTTTATTCTCTCAATCTTTTAATAATATTATATATTGTAGATGGTGAAATTTCTAAATTCTTTGCCGTTTTATATTCACCAATGCAGTCTTTCAGAGAGCGGTGAAGTCCTCACCATCTTTACTTCTGAAAGACTCAGCCTGACTGGTCTGCTCTTTTTATACCCAATCAGTTACTGATTTGTTGCCAGTTGACCTAATTAGCTGTGAGATGTTGATGTTCCACCAGGTGTTTTTTCTTCAGCATCAAACAACTTTTCCATTCTTTTTCCCCTCAGTTTTTTTAACTTGTTGCTGGCATCAAAATTCAAAATGACCTGTTGTTTTTCAAAAAACAATGAAATCTCTCAGTTTCAACATTTAAAATGTTGTCTGCATTATTTTTCAATTACATGTAAGGTTTAAATGATTTGCAAACCATTGCATTCTGTTTTTATTTGCATTTTGCACAACGTCCCAAAGCTTTGAGAAATGGGCTTTTATTCTGTTGGAATAGTAGTTTCACTACGCCTGCAAGTTCACATTGAGTTAAACACAGGATAATGCCATTAAGTTCCATTGTGACAATTTGTCCCATTGTGAGGTTTACTTACATTTCTATGCAGCCAATCCACAAGCTTAGATTTATAAAGGATAGTGGTGGAATGGGAGAGAGGGGGCAGAGGCTGTGAGATATAAAGAAAGTGGATAAATTATTTCTTACACTGTACCACTGTGATAACAGGTGGTGCTGACATAGAGACCCGCTGTCAATTGGTCCCATTGTAATATCCGTCGATGGAAGAAATCTGATATCACTGCACAATCACTGGTGCTGACACACTTGCGGTCAGCGGCTTTAAATGCCGCTCGGTCGAGGTATGAATTGATTTATGAAAGATGCCCCTTTTAACTGTGGATGGTTGCATAATGAATTGATTCACGAGAGATGCTCTCCCTACGGTTGGTGGAATATTGTCTTTCCGAATGGATTATTGTGCCACGCTGAAAGGAAAGAGACGTCACAGAGGAAGATTAATACCCTTACCACCAGTCTAAATCTATATTCTTCAGACACCTCTATAACCCAACATATAATTACTCCCTGTATCAATTAATCCCCCTGCCAGGGGTTTACAGAAATAACAGTGCAAGAGCATGAAATCTGTCAAAATATTGAGAATGTGCAAGATTGTTTAAGCCTAAAGGAGAAGCTTTTATGTGCTCATCTTATGGAGGGGATTCAGTTTCCTCCCTTGGAAACTCTGAATGGAAATTGAGCATTTTAGGTTCTTTCAACGGAGGTTGTACCAAAAGTCGAGGTTATTTTAAGCTGGCTGGGCTTGAAGGACATTTTCTAACACGCATCGGCTAGTAGGTTCCTGTCTTTCCACACTTTTAATTTGAAATTAAATTACCCACTTAAGTTCAATGTATTGAGTCATTTTTAGCGGTAAAATTCAAACTATTTAATGCTATCCATGTGTTTTATCGGCTGAAATGTGATCGGCCCGTAAATTCCACGAGCCTTGCCCTGATTCGGTTTGGGGAACTGTGGTAAAACATTGTCGTTTATGCGACTGCAGTTCAAATATCATTTAACGACGAGCCTGAACTGCACTCCTGTGTGAGATCAAATGGCTCTTAATTCTAGGTCGGATCATAAAAAAATCTTTTAAAAGTGTGGTGGTACAAAATGTTTGGATAGTGCTGGAAATTTACAGCCATGGTTTATCGGGGTTAACAAACAGGCATCAGTGTAATGTTTTACATAAAAAGCAAGAGCTGGTTGTTTATTGAGTCTAAATGTGATGTCACAGGAGGTCAGACAACACAGAATGAGCACTGAAAGAAAATTAGCCTCTGATTTGCCGTGTAATGGTCTCCGTAGGCTCTTTTAACCACCTACATACTTCCCATGTGTTTCCTGCAGTCAGATTTCGATTGTATCAGCTCGGGTGAAGTCACCTTTAGCTAAAAGCTCAGGTCCTCTATCATTTCATTGCGGCTTCTCATATCAAGGCAGAAATTTTACCTGCAGTATCACCGTTATTTCTCTGTAACATTTGACCCCAATGTAATCAGAGTGTGCTGGAGGCATCCGTCAATTTGCTGCTAATCCTTCCCTAAATGATGTGAACGGGCTTTGTATGAGGAGCAGTGCAGAGCTTTCTTCTACCTCCTCAGTGTGCTGACAGACTGGCTTTTTACATTTTTATTTTTTTTTGGGCCAATGTTGGGAGGCGGTGCGGTGAAAGGAGGATTGGGTGGGAGAGCTTTAGCGTAATCCCCCAGTTGAATGTAATGGCAGATAACAGGAGTTAGAGGGAGAGGGAGAGGAGTTTGGCTAAGCTGTAGGCTGGGGGATTTAGGGAGCGCTTCCTCTCGGTCTGTGGAGACTAGATTGTTGAGAGGGCCAGAATGTACGATGTATAAAACAATGGAAGTTGCTTTATTGGTTGTTTTGTTTCACCCCATCTCTCTACACAGTTGCACTGCTATGAGATTTGATTTACTGATAGTATTTTATTCTGTATACATGTCTGAATTTACCCAAACAGGGGAATAGAAGGGAAAGTCAATGTAAGTGATGTTATGGGTCGATGGCAATACGCATTTTTTTTTCAGTTACCAGAAATGTTTGCTGCGTTAGCGCTGGAGTATCCTGTGAAGAACGTTTTAATCGCATATTTCTGATCTCCAACACGTGAAAGGGTTTAATATTTTTCTGGCGTTTGAACCCAAATAATATGAAAAGCATCCGCAATCGATTAGTTCATGACAATGTAATAGCAGTGGCCTGGGCTGAATTAGATGTTTTGTGTGGTACTACGGCCAGTAACAAGAGACAGAAGTCTGTCCTGGTCGGAGTGCGGGAGGCTGCTGTTTTTTTACTTTGTTCTGTGCAAGTTTAGAGCTCAGCATCGGCTATCATTCTTTCTCAGATACTGTGACTCGGAAGCAAAGAAGTTTAACAGTCAAGGTTTTTTTTTCATTTTACCTCCTGTCCTTAAACCGGTCTACTGTCAAAATATAAAATGGGAACTGTTAGCTGTGGAATTTGAGCCTCGCAGCATTGTGTTTTTCTGCTCGATTTGCGGTCTGTTATGCTCATTTTGATCTGAGGCAGAATGCCATATTGAATGACAACAGGTCATTTTCATTAGCTGCGCCGATGCCATGGGTTCAGACTGTTGGGATGGCGAATTACGGGACTGAGGCTGGACAGACTGCAATATTCTTCAGCGCTCCGCTCACACGAGGCTCCCGGGACATGAGGGGTCTCGCCCTCCCAGACCCCCAGCGGGGAAATGATTCTCTTCTACAGCGTGTTCCACTGGCTGTGAGGGTGATCACAGCTACACCCCCACAGCTGCTATAAGCATTCAGCCCTTTCAAATGCAGTCTGAGGGAGCGAGACCATCGGTGGAAGAGAAATTTCTCATTTACGTCCACCACCTGTTCCTACGTGATTTTTGTCCAGGGGTTTAAAATATACATTGGTTCTGAAAGTAAGATTCCTACCCTGTACTCAGTTCCGTCAAACAGGATTTACCTATTGGCACAATATTTCCACCAGAGGGTAGAACTTATTGGTGAAATGGGTGGGAGCTCATTGCTGTCCACTCTCCCTTTTCTGGAACATTCCGAGCACTTTACTGCTCAGTGCACTGCTCCAGCAGATCTAGGCTCCCTGGGAACGCCCCCCACTCGGAGGCTGCTCGTGGGGGTGTGCAAGAGGGTGATGACAGCCGTGCTCTGTTCGGAGAGTGCTTCTGTGGGGCAGCGGAGCGAGAGATTAGGAGAGAGGCAGAGGTGAGCTTTGATGCGTCTGGTACAGGGCAGCTTTTTGCCCCCCAAATCATTTTCCGTAATCCTGGTAAAGATTCTCTGCTCCCCACAGGGCTGACGGGGTCTTTCATGTGTGATCTGATTGAGGCCCTATTGGATGGAGGTACCATTCATTACCACCAGCAAAAAGCAGTTGTGCAGAATCGGCAACCTGGCGCCGATACTTTTAATAACAAACTAGCGTGTGTGTAAACCTGGCTTGCATCATACAGACATCTCTACATGTGGCACATTTAACCTCCTTGAGGAGCGTTCTTCGCTGGGCACTTTAACACGTATTATTTACAGCTGAAAGTACCATTTCTGCAAGTGACAGTGAAGAACAAGTTCTTGACATTTAGAAAAATGAGCTTTTTTTTTCATATGGTTTTTAAAGTGCTGCTTATGTGTTCTGGAAAGGGTGAGGACTTGTAAAACTGGAGTCTGAGCTGTGTAATGCTGAAAGTACTCATAGTTTGGCATTGAAAGTGAGGTCTACATTCCTTCAGTAGTTCATGCTGAATGACAAATGTGTGGAGAGGGCTGTGTTTGTTTTAAAAGGGAAGGAACTGTTGGCAGTTTGACTCCTATGGTTGGGAGTCCTGCATTGAAACGTGTACATCAGTCTTCCCAAGAGGAATTTAGCTGACTTGCTTCATTGATTTTTCTCAAGTGAACTAATCATTTTTGTTAATGGAGGCAACTAGATACCAAGTGCCTGCAATAACATAACGTGAATAGCTGCGCTACTACGTGGTTTCCACATCCAGGGTCGCGGGGGGGAGCTGGAGCCTATCCCAGCCGACTATGGGAAAAAGAGAGAGACACACCCTGGACAGCTTGCCAATCCATCACAGGGTTCACACACCAATCACTCACACAATCAATGGAAATTTAGAGTATCCGGTTATGGCGTGGTCACACATACGCTCGCCTCTATAGCTACCCCTAGGGGAGGAATATCGTAGCCCAGAGGAATATCATAGCCAAGACTAGGTAGAGGTACGTTAAAGCATGTTCAACTCGGTTAAAGTAAGTTAAAGTATGGCCTAAAACATATTAGCCCCTAGTTGCCCATAGATTCATGTCAAATTTGTTGATTACAGGGTACGCTAAGTTTGGCTACGGTAGGTTACAGTTGTTACTATGGTAAACTACGTGTAACGACATTAAACAAAGTTACTGTTACATTAGTAAAACTGTCCGTTATCGTGGCTATCTTTTAACATGCCCAACATGTTCAAAACCTTTGCGCGCGGTTTTCACACGTAAATGGTCAAGTCATTGCTACAGATAGCCACGGATGGCTACGGATTGCTATGGTCCGCCAAGTAAGGCTATGTTAATGTGGCTGGCCGATGGAGGGCCCGGGAGGGAAATTGAACCCCAGGTAAGAGTCAAACGCCCTGACCACATCGCCAAAGAGCCAGGCTCGTTGGCGAGGTAGAAAGAGCGCGTACTTATTAGGAGACATTTCTAGTGACAGGACTCTTCAACTGTCACATCTCTCCCCTTCGTTCGGGAGTGTGTCTTCACGCTCCATGCTTTACGCATGCTACCATCCATTAGCATCCCCCAGATCCTGCCGATTACGCCAGAATGTAGCAGGCCGAAGGAGGGCCCAGGCGGGGAATTGAACCCCAAACTCCCGGGTAAGAGTCAAACGCACTGACCACATCGCCAGGCTTGTTGGCAAGGTAGCCAGAGCGCGTATTTATCAGGAGACATTTCTAGTGACAGGACCCTTCAACTGTCACATCAAGCTACGGAGGCTTCCACTGCACTTAACTGTGTTATTTAACGTACGTGTGACCACCCCTTTAACCTTGGATGCCTCTATTTGGAGGAGGAGAACCTGAAGATAATCTACACAAACAGTGGGATAAACAGTGGGATCTGCCCAGAAAGGCCCCGCAGCCGGATTAAAACCCACAACCTTCTTGCTGTGAGGCAACAGCAGTACTCGCTGCGTAAACATGTGCATATAAAAACCATGTGACAGCTAGGGCCCTATTAAACTGAGCAATGAGAAACTCGGTGCATAATGCAAAGTATCAGGATCCAGCCATGTTTGTCCTCGTGTCTTCTTTATTTTTCTCTCCCTCTGAGGTGTTTAAAGATTGAAAGAGCGAATGGGATGATGTGGAGTGTAGCGGATAGAAGTTCACTCATGTGGCATGTTTTCTGTAATGGGTACTTTGTTGCTCGCTGAAATTGTGTCTCTGTGGTTGAAATAGCTGTAGTTGGCTTTTCAAACTTGTAAAAATGCTTTAGCTTTTAGTGAGGAAGGTTTTCTGTTAGCCTGAATCACGAAGAGCTTTTATGTTGGGCTGCGGAGCCTTCAGTCGGGCTAAGTGCAGCATTGACACTCCGACAGGGTGCACATGGGTACTGCTTCATTATTGCAGAATAGACTCTGTGTAAAATGCGTGCCACCCTGCTAAATATTTCAGCTTAAACCAGCCTCAGGCTGGTAAAAACTGTGTTTTTTTATATTTGTAGTTCATTAACTCAACATTCACCAAGTATAGTCTATCCAATCCACCAGTTTGGCCTTCAGCTTGCAGTATCTTGACCAGTTTCTGTCCAAACAGAGACAACCTGTTACAACCCTGTGTCCGCTTGCTTGGTTCTTCCTCTGTTCAAGCAGTCTTGCGGGTTGTTCCTGGCAACTGATTGATTGGCTCATTATTCCTTCAGTGCGATCAGCTGTAGCCACATATTATCCTGTTTATATAGGTGGTGGGTTTTGTCTCAGATGGGGCTGGATCATCTTCCTGGAAGGGGAAATGTCTTACTCTATATTATTATATTTCCTCCCTTGTGTCTCTTCCAGCGAGCTAAATTATTAGGGAGTAAATTATTAGTGATCAAATTATTAGGTACAGCAGGTCCTCCAATCCTTCTTCCATTTCTCCTCTTCCTCCTCATAATTAATGTGCCCTAGTGGCTGATCGTCACTCCTGCAGTGAACTTTCCCTCTGCCCAGCACAGACCAGCTACAGGTTTTAAAAACACAACTTGAACCACAATTTTACCATCCTAACATTGGAGTATCAGCTGACTGGGAGATAAAAGCAGCTTTTAGAAGTACTACCGGATAGTGAATCTATTATCACTCCATCTTTTATCTTTTCAAAGCCATTTTACTTTCAAAGGAACCTTTAATGTCATTCTCTTTCCTGACCCCCCCACACACGCACACACACACACACACACACCACTGGACCCCTCCATCAGTCACAGTCATTGCTGTAATGACTTCATGATTTGTTAGGTGACATATTGCACTGTAGGCTTGTAGACCCGCACAGAGCGACTGCCATAACATGTCTGCTCGTAGCCTGAAATGAGATCATGAAATAAATGAGCAGAGGTCAAAGAGTTTGTGCGTTAAAAAGCCCTGGAGGTCACAGGTGGCTGCGGGCCCCTACGTACGCCGGGGCAGGGAGGGGGCAGAATTTCCTGGGAAGAAGATTGAGCCTCTGAGCATTGCTCGGGGACAGAGCTCCAGAGGATTACTGCTTGTTTGCTTTGGCAGATTGCTTCCTCGCCGCTGCGGCCGCAATTAAGCGTACACTTCAGCCCCAACCCACCCCCTGCCCGAGTCGCTGCAGATGGAGGGGACATTAGAGTGACTCTCATCTCCTTTGTGCTGTTCAATAACCGGTACAGCCAGCGTTTGAAATACAGGTCAGATCAACCGCTCCCTCTCGCCTTAATGGGTTCAAGTTATTACAGATAGTGTGTGGAGGAACACTGACGAGCCACAACCCTGCACCTCATGAGCAGTGAGTGTCGGCTGAAGCAGAGGCTTCGGTGCATCGCCGGAATTCAGGAAAAGCCACTTCAAAGTTCCTTTCCTCTTCGTTCTTTGGAGTGCAGCGATTGATGTGCTGCGATTGTTTTGGAAAACGAGAACCCTTCTTGCCGGGTGGGAGTGTAATGGCTCAGTGAAGAGCGAAGCCAGGCGGACGGGATGAAGTGCTCTCCTCGCTGCCAGCGATAGAGCCATCAGGGTCATTCCATGTCAAACTGAACAGGGCTCCTGGCCTAAACCCCTCTGATTTCTGTGAAACCTATTTTAGGAACAGCCCTTAATGAGTTGCCCAAATTTTAGTGCCAACGGTGCAATAATTTTTGAGATACACACCTTTGAAATTTGCCGACCACGCCCATAGTGCCATTTTGCTTAATCCTAGGCCAATGTGTAGAGGGCCGTATCTCCGTGTGCATCAGTGAAATTCGCTAAATCTTTTCCTACCGATGACAATACATTGTTAGCTTTTAAAATTCAGAAATGTTGTCGGCTGTGTTATGTTACAACGAGAGTTAAATTTAATAAATGCTAGTTAAATTTGCATACAAATATTTTCCAAAGGATTTTCCAGACTGATTTTTTTAATACAGCGTGTTCACGATCTCAAGCCTGCCTTTCTACTCACACTGTATATCTGCGTGGTAAGTACCAAAATGCATTACGACGGCAGATTTCAAAGGCACGTATCTCAAAAATTATTGCACTGTTGGCACTGAAATTTGGGCAACTCATTATTGGTCTTAAGGGCTATTCTTAAAATAGGTTTCACAGAAATCCGAGGGGGTAAGGCCGGGAGTCCTGTTCAGTTTGGCGTGGAATGACCCATCATTTCTGCGGCTCACGCACAAGCCCACTGCTCTGCTCCTCTATCAAACGGCTTCTCCAAGCCTTTGGTGCTTTATTGACCACGATGCATTGCTCCTTCCCTAGCATGCCTCTCTGGTAACCAGTTGTTTCACTACTTTGGATTTACGCTACTGCACTTTTGCTGCTGCTCACTATAGTTCAGCTACTATGACAAAATCAATTCGCTACTATAATCAAACAAAGATCAGATAGACGCTTGCTCAGTATTTCTTTGAAGTGAATCAATCATAACACATCAGCTTATTAAAAGTAATAAAGCTATGGGAGAGCTTTAAAGAAAACTCTTTTTCCTGGATTCGTTATGAGCACAGGTGAAGCCAAAAGTTGGATAAGTGAAAGGGCTAGTGCGCTCGAGTGTTTGTCGCCAGTTGACCTATGGCTAAGCCCCACCCTCAAATGCAGTGAGCCAATCACAGTGTGCATTCTCTCCCCATATACTCGGACATTCTGAGTCTGAACTTCCATTGAAATGCATTACAGACACTCCTGAATCATTCGCTTGTATAGGGTTTTAAAATGTTTCTAAGTTAAAAAAAGGTCAGACGCTGTGCTTTGGGTAAATGTAACTCCGATACGAGGTATTCCGAGAAGCTGGATGAAGAGATGTATTTTATACCCTTCCCAAAGCCCGATCATAACCGAGAGAAGTATCTCCTCTGGATAAAACTTTGTGAAAGCTTTGTTAGCTATGTTAAGCTAATATAAAAGCTAACAAAGGTCAACAAGGATGTCTACATTTGTTCCAAGCTAAGTGAACATCGTGTTTAAGGCGACATCTTGTCACTTTGCTGGACATTAATCTAAAGTTATCTCATACATCACTAAGTTAGCAACTGTTAGCTAAAGTTAGTAAACTCTATGGCTAACTTCAGTGCTGACGGACGTTGGCTTAACTTGAGCTCCTGGTTGCATTGTTCACCATGTCACCTTGTTTACTTACAAGGAGTTCAGTTACGTCAGGTCAGATTTTTTAAATTAGATAGCAATAATAAAACATAAATTAAATGTTTTACCCTGCAGTGCACGAACAATGCTTATCCTCTATCTTGTTTTGTGAGAGGGCGACGGAAATGCGGTTGATCGCGTTTGCACTGATTTAAACTTTTGCTTCTAATTTAAACTTTTTTAATTAATGTATCCCTTCAATGCATAATGTAACCCTTTTTGATGATATTTGAGCCTTCTATTGCCAAAAATCATCGATAGCATCCTGAAAAAAAATCTCTGACTGTGATACCAGCCATTAGCCCCCGTTCTAAAATGTTTATATTTTGTCCGAGTCTGTGAAGGGTGCGGAGCTTAGTCATTGGTCAATTGGATCTTTGTTTGATTGTTAGTCGGAACCCAAAAAAATATTCTCAGCTGTAATGGCATGGGTTTTTATAAAGTTTTACTGATTCTTTAGTAATAATTATGTTCTTAACTTGTATTTATCTATAGTAGTGAACGGACTTGGACATAGTCGGGAAAGTACAGTGTGCTGTAACGAAAGTACAGAAGCAAAAAGCCAAAATAGCGAAACCAACGTAAACGACCCTCTTATCCATTAAGACTAGGGATAAGGTAGATGGCAGTGAATGATGATGAGGGCTAGTGGGCTGTGAAGTTTCAATGAAGGGCGGCTAATGTCTTAGGCTTGTCTGAAGTCCAGCCCTCATTGTCTTCAGTGCGATGGAGAGCCGTCACTGCTCCAGCCTTCCCGTGTGAAGCACGAGCGCGACGCCCTGAGCACAACATGACAGCCCATTATCACAGCTCATGGGAGTGAGAGGGCCCACCGACTCCTGCTGCCCCTCAGCGCTCTGGTTATCTGTGTGCACTGTCCATCTCTCTCAGAGGCACAAAGCATCTGTTTGCTTTGTGTGCCCTGCAGGGGGGGGGGGGGGGGGGAGTGAGAGAGACAGAGAGAGAGAGCCATATTTTTAACTGTGACTTAATAATCTTTACACTTCAGTTGCTTCAATTATCAAAAAACCCTTGTATGAAGGAGCCATGCTTGGACTGGTACAATGCATTGTGGCTTTTGTAGTGCTTGGAGAAGAATTTTCTTTGTGGGGTGAAGGGAGGGGGTGGAATTCAAAATTATGCGGCTCATGTGCGAGCTCCAGAAAAATTGCCTTTATCCCTGACAAACACAGAGAGCACTTATGTACATCCATGTGGCTCAGAGCCTTACTCTACTGCCAGACTCCACATTCCTCACCAGGAAGCAGCCCTCCCGCTTGCTTAAACAGCCACGATGGAGCAGCCAATATTATTCATTAGGTTGTTCCAACTCTCTTTTCCTTGACATCATGCTTTAAACCTAAGTAAGTGACTCCAGCGTCTCAACACGGTGGCCAGTTTGTAAGTCCCCATATTTGGCTATTGATAGTCTGAGTGTTGGGGGGGGGTGAAGAGGAACTGTTCTTGATGGATCTCTCTTTGTACCCTGTTAGCTACATGATGTTATGCATTTGGCTGAGAGCTGAACTCCTCTCCTCTCCCAGAGGCACGACACTTGGATTGCGACAGCTGCTAGAAGATAGCGACGGGTTTTCTCCCCGCTCCCCCTGATAAGTCCGAGAGCACTCTGCTTCCCCGTAAACTTATCTACTGAGTCCCAATAAAGCTCCCCTGAGTGACAGTTTGAGTTCTAGCCTCGGGTAAAAGTCACCTTGCCCACCCTTCCATTCTGGAGAGTGAGGCCAAACATGCAGACAAGGCATTCCCTCCGCGGCTCTGAAGCAGGGCTCTCTCTGGCCCCAGCAGTCCCCAGCGAGAGGGGAGATAAGTCAGGGAGACGATGAGATTCGTCGTTGCTCTCTATCACTTCTTCCCTTCTCCTCTCGCTGAGATAAAGCACCATTACCACACTCCCTCCGCCTGCGCTGACTTTGTTCAGCTGCCCAGCGGTGACGCCACTCCCTGATGGATGTGGGAGTCGGCTGCTGGTCAGCACATTAACATTATTGACCTGCTTAATATTAACAGGTCGTGCTGTGCGTTCCCCTCGCTTCTCTTTACTCCTTTACTGCTCTCTTTCCAGAAGGCTGAGGCTCACTCCTCGAGGAAGTATTTACATTAGCACACATTCATTTGCCAGAAGCTTTTGCCCTGAGAAACTCCGATACAGCAAACTGTGCAGAAAACCTTGATGCCGGGAAATACCAGAACAGACCGTCAGTAAGACTGAGGAGTCTCATCAGACCGAGCCACTTAACTAGTGATATAAGATACTAAGTGCAGAAGTATGCAGTATTTGCTAGACATGGTGTTCTTGGCAAATATTGCAAGTACACATAATCCTCTTCCCTTGATTTGACTCGAGAGCTGTCTATCAAGGAAATAACTTTTTTTTTTTAATTATACCACTCTCTTCAGTCTTTTGATGCTTACATATATTTATAATTAGTTTAATAATTGGTTTAAAAAATGAGATTCTGGGGCATTGAGAAATGCATTCCAAACACGGTGTCATTTTTAATTTTGAGCTAAATTGAGGTTATAATTGCTTTGCTTCTAATCGGATTAATGACTTTGACTCTGTATGGAAGGTTGCACACTTTAAGTTGGCTTGGGACCCCAAACCCCTCATGAGGAGGGGGGTAAGAGATTAAGGAATATTTGCGAACCAAATGGGCCGTATCGTCGCGCCTGCGCGTTACTCTCCATCCTGCCCTACCCCACACCGCCCTGCCCCACCTCTCCTGGGCAGCTCCTCCCAACGACCTCCTTTCCAAATATAGAAATAGCAAATATTGATTTGGCGGCTCCTTGAAAGATTTGCTGAGCATCTCATGACCCATTTTGCCAGCCTTGAGGATTGTTTTGCTTGTGAGATGAAGCTCCACCGGTTCACACTCATTTTTCCTGTTTGTTCTGAGAGCAGAGCTGTTGCTGAGCGCAGCTTCCTTTCAGTTTAGCTGGAAATCTGTCTGCTTTCTGTATTCTCACTTGAATGCAATGCAGTGGTGAGATCAGCTGACTGAGGCTTAATGTGCTGTCGCTCGCCTGTTTCTCCGTTAAGCTCGTTCGCTGCGTGTGTGTTCTCGTGTGTGTCTGCTCTGTCTCCCTCTTGTGTTTTACATCATTTTATCAGCTCTGTGTGCGTGTGTGTGTGCGTGTGTGTGCGTGTGTGCGTTGTTTTGGACCTCATTTCTTCAACCCCTTTGTTTCCTCGTTCCTTGTTTATCCTGTTTCTTATTTATGTGTCTGTTGTGCCATTTTGTAGATGCTCTGTGTCTTTATTCTGGACAACCTGAACTACATCAGCGCTCATCTGTTGTGTGTTTATGTTTGTCTCTTCAGAATCAGGGCCCTGTCGGCTCCTTCTCTTCTGCACATTATGTTTGGTCGTCTTTTGAGGTTCCTGCTTTGCTATTCCGCTCCTTGCCATCTCTTTTTCTCTTTATAACGCTTTCTTTCTTTCTTTCTTTCTTTCTTTCTTTCTCTCTCTCTCTCTCTCACCCTCCCCTGTCTTTCTGGCCGCTACTCCATCTCAGTCTTTTGCTCTCTCCCTAACTCTCTGTCCATCTCTCTCTGTCTCTCTCTCTCTCTCTCTGGTCTGTGTCTGTGCATTGAGTGGATCCGTGTGGCTTTGGAAAGGTACACCTTTAAGTCTCATATCAGGTGAGCCAGGTGGAAATGTAAATGCACTGAAGTGCCAGTGAAAGTGGAGGCCGCGCCATGCGTTAAAAAAAAAAAAAAACGCACCAAAAATTTCCCAACAAGGAAGTGTGTGACCGGCACCTCTGAAGACCCGTGAAATATTGAAGTGAGTGCAGAGTGGTGTCTGTGGCTAATGGAAATATACTCAGTGCGTATCCTGGAGCTGGATCTGTTCCGGCAGGCCTGCAAGTTTTATAAACACCAGCATAAACCCACTGAGCTTATACGCAGGGTGGGATCTCGTTCAACTCTCACTTTGGCCAGTTTCTGGAGGGAAACATGCAGAGTGTGTGTGTTTGAATGTCGGTATGCGTAAACAGCCAAGCATAGACGCAGGAACCGAGCCCAGGTTTAAAGCTGGTCTCTTCCTGGCCGCTCTCAGGTCTGTCATCACCGGGTTCACAGCCTGGGCCGTCAGTCCACTTCTGCTTCTCTGTCGCTGCTTAAATCTCATCTGCATAATACATGTTTACTTGGTGCTGATTGTATAGCTGAGGTGCCCATAATCTGAATCCTCAAGAGAGATGTGGAATTGATTTCGCCATCATGAGAGAATATTCCTGAACAGTTATAAGATAGTAGGGCTGGACGATATGGAAAAAAATCAAATTTTGCGATGTTTTTGACATGTTGATATTGTAGGGATAAATATTAGTGTTTTGACTGAATATTTACACAGTGTGATTTTTATTGGACATTCGTTAGCAATGTGGATGTGATGACCAAATAACTACAGGCAACATGTAGAACTGTTTACAAGTGCAGACAACTGCATTCCTTTACTGTGATGCAGCCTTAAACCAGAAAAAACAACTGTGTCTTCTTATCTCATTCCAACATCGAAAATACCCGATGATACATGATATTATATCACAGTCTCAATATAATGTTGATATTTTGCCCAATCCTATAAGACAAAGATAAGAAAGTGCAGGCAGTATCTCATGGGAATTGTTTTCATTTTATAGTAAGCTCCCTTTTTTTCGGGTAAAATAATTCTTTTTTTCATATTGATTTAGCTGAATATATGTTGCAGGAAGCCTGTGTATCGAGCATTTTCTGAAATGCCTGGAATTTTGAATCAGCCTGAAAAGCCTGAAATCTTTGGGCATTTCATGAAATGACTGAATTGGAGCCCAGGCATTTCACAAAATGCCTGATTACACAGTTTGTCTGTTACATATACGTAATTTGTCAAGGGGTAAGTGTGAAAAGTATAATCATTTCGACATGTTCCTCAAATGTTTCAAACCAAGTGACATACGAATTGGCAAATGCTCATGCCACGTGAATCGTTTGGTTGGAAATCTAAACTTGAGGACTAATTTTTCATTGAGAAAATTTTGATCTTTGAACAAAACTTATGCAGTTCATTATGTGTTGAATTAACGCTACAGATTGCTGGTGTAGTCAGTGTGAACTCGGTGCTGATGAAGAGAGCTTGATTATTCGATTTAGCCAGGATAAGCTGTGAGGAGCTGCTGAAGGCCTTGTTTAGCGCTTTCCAGCACACTGTTCTTAACTCCATCCCCCTGAAGCCTGCCCAGAGCCTGTATCCTGGATCGCTGCCCTTTGGTGTTTCCTCATTAAAGTGCCCTTTGCCCCGCCCCGCCCTTTCGCCTCCGCTAGATTTCTCACACCAGGGCCGCGGGATCTGTGACTCGGAGCACAACTGTTGGGGTGACCCCTGGCTGCCAGGCCGGCTAATCCCCGAGGCTCTGGCAGCCCTAGACTAATCCGTAGGTCTCCAGCTAGTGCAGCCGCACTGACGATAAGATCTCCGCCTGCTCCGCTTGGATTAAGCGACCTCTCTGCGGTGTCGAAACAGACTTTGGAAACCGAATTGGCGTCGAAGCACGTCTGCCATCGCTTTGTTTACGTCTGTTTGTGTGCTTGTGTGACACTCTGCAGATCTTGGCTGTAACAAACCAGTTAACACCCTCTATATTTGCCTCTTCTGGCAACGAGCCACGTCTATTTTTTAATTAAGTCACGGCAGCGTTGACAGATTTGTTTTCAGAAACTTGGGGAATGGTCTGCTGTGCCTCTTACACACTGCTATACTGCTATTAGTGTTGCGTTACATACTGTGATGAATTTTCCATTTCAACATTCTGCATTGCACTTTGAGTGACGTGTTTCTATGCACATATTTATTCCTGGTGGCACCCGCTTTGTGTGGGACTCTGAGGCCTCAGTTGTTTGGTTGAGTGGTGAATGACAGGGAAAGTGCTGTCCTGTGATTGGTACAGCTATGACCATGAGTTATCTGGTGACCAATCCTGATGTTCTGTGTCAGTGAGGTAGTCTTTATCTCCTGTTGTGTAGATCTGGTTACCCACAGTGCTGGGTAGAATGGTGCTCAGGGGCTGGGTCACAGCTCTATACCTGGAGGACCACGATCATTCGCTATGACTGTATCACTTGTGCCAGGGGTTTGTGCAGCCTACAATATGTAATTAGACCTTAATGTAATTAGTGCTTTTGGAATGTCTACTCCAGAACCTTTAATTTAGGAAACAATCCTCATAAGTAGACATTGTTGGCTTCATTTTTCTGGTATTTATCGCATGAACTGTGCCAGAATATGAGCCATTTTGTACAGGCTCACTGCCCAAGTACTTATGCACTTTACCATAAATGGGAAGTGATAAAACCATTCAGTATTGATTCACAGCCTTACCTGAGCTCCAGAGGTTAGCCTAGCTGTTAGCGCTTATGGATCTGTAGGCGGCTGGTACACATGGGGAGATCCTGACACACAAATGCCAGCATTTGCAAGTACCCCGCAAGTGGCCAAGAAAAACAGACGCCAGAGGTTGAAAATGCAGCGTTCCTGTTTTGTGTTAAATAAAGTAGTGTTATGAATTGAGTAAACTTGGAAACATTGATGATATATGGCTAGAGCTGTGCCAAGGTTACTGCCTTCCAAAAACACACTGTATATAAAATGAGAAATAATAAAGCAGAAACACTATGGGCTGCATTCATAAAAACCCACCAAGGATCATTCTCTGCTGACCCACAGTTAACCCTTGTCCTGTGTGAAAACTGTGCAGAACTGATCCCATATCAGCACAACTACTCTATAAATTTCTTCAAGATTTTAGGCCAGTACGGCACTACTGCTTGTTCCACCCCGGCACAGTTTATCTGAGGTGTTGGCCACCCTGCTTGTGCGATGGTTCCTTTGTGCACGAGAGGGGGCCGCGCTAGGCCTCCAAAAAGCTGTGTAGCGCTCTGCCAGGTTACCATGGCAACGGAGGATAAGCTCACAACCCCCCCACCCCGTGCTGGCCTAAACCCCCTTAATATGAGCAGAGCTCTTAATTTCACAGACCCCCAGGGCCCGCTTTTTAACGGGCCACATTGATTGGGACAAATTAGAGGAGGCACAAGGCAGCCTAGCCTCCCTCCAAATGGGTTAAGGGGACAGCGATGGCAGAAGGGTGGAGATAAATAGCCGAGCAGCAGGGGGATCTCTTTCCTCGAACAGATCGATGGTATATTTAAAGGATAATTAATTGATGTATGCATTTAAATCCCAGGGATGACGGAATAGTGCTTTGCCCTGGATCTGAGCCTCATGAGGGGGGAGATGGGGGGTGGGGGGGTGAAATCTGTACTTCCTCCCAGGTGGGTGCCATTACTCTTTGTAGAGAGTACTTTCTCCTCTGTCCTGGTGAGTGTGTTCTGGGGCTGTTGAATTTAAAGCACACACCCTTCTCCTTCTGTTCGCTGAAACCAATCGGTAGTTATGACCAAAGGTAGTTGTGAGAGGCTCCTCTTGGATTCTCGCTTGTTTTTGATGTGTATGTTCACCAATTAGATTCTTTTGACGCTTGATTAGCCTATCAGGAATCGGGAATATGGGCTCTTTCGCTCTAGGTATGATTGTTCTGTGCCACATTACAGTTGTCCCGCCTCCCCTCTCCTCTCCCCCCGCTGGTCAGCTTTCACACTAGCAACATCATACTGTGCCCGTGTAAGGATGATTTATCAAAATTCTGATACTGTAGGTGGCAGTATGCATCTGGGTGGTTTTTGAATAGAGAAACATACACAAAGAAGTAGTTACGGAAATTTATCTTTTTCTTCACAAACTGCTAGACTTTCGCTCCACGCTCCGCGTTTGCAGCCACATTTTTTAGTTTGTCGCGGCATTGTTCTGTTCCACGATAACTACGCAAATGTAAATACTGGAGAATTATTCCATAAATCTCTTCATTTCTGTGTGTAGTATCCACTTGTGATTGTATGTTTTTTCGTCTGCCCAAATTTCGATGAAGCATTTGATTTCTTTGTTTCACCACAGAGATCCTCTTGCCGCCCTATGCGTCAGAACAATAGAGTAGAATAGTTAAGATATCACATAATAGTCCACTTCCGTGCTCAAGTAGGGTTGCTTTCACATTTGGAACGAGTGCGGATTAACCATGCCCGAGAACGGTATTATGTGTTCACACTTACCAAATGAAGTGAACTTCAGGGTCAAGTGTACTCTGATCCGTGCCCAAGTCCCTTGTGTGAAAGCACCCTATATGTTTCCAGATCAACTGTAAAACAAGGGTTTGTTCCCAGGGACTATGGGAGTGTTGTTTGTCCTTCCTTCTAGGATTAATTGTGCACCACCACTCCCCTAAGGGAATATTGTGAAGTTAGCAGCAATGCTAAGATGTTTTCTTTAAATTACTATTCATTTTTTCAATCTAAGTGAGGGACACCATGGAATCAAACACAAGAAGGTCATAAAAACTAAATATGACCTTGAAGCAGTAGCACTGGAAACCTGATCTGATATAGCTAGACAATTCAACTCAACTGTGTGTGTGTGTGTGTATGTTTGTGTCTGTGTGTGTGTGCGCGCAGGCGCGCGTGTGTTTTGTTACATTTGATATGAGATAGCAGCAGCTGTTGCCCGTCTAACAGGAGCATGTTTTGAGGCAAGCTTTTTGTTATTTATATATTTTTTTAGAAGATGGAATCGGAGACTTCAGATCCCATAAGTCTCATCAAATATGATCTCCAATAATTTTGCCCTCGGGGTCCTGGCAGGCGGAAGCAGTGAAGGCGGGGTTTTTGAACATGATACGCGGAGTTTCAGCTCCTGGGCTGAGGTGGGGCGGCGGGGGACGGTGGAGAGCCTGTGACAGAGACGGCATTGAGCAGCAGCTGCTCTTTGCACTGTTGGCCCTCCCTGGCCCCCCTACTGTCCCCCCATTACTCTTCTGTCTGTTTGACGGGGAGAGCTTGGGTTCTTTATGCCTCGTGTCAATCACTGTGCGTCAGGTGTCCGCCTCCATCATAACAGGAAGTGAATTTGAAGCTTGATTAGAATATCTCCATCTCCTTGCTCGACAGATCGGCAGTGCTTTGAATTTTGGTGCACGCAGCGGGCTAGCCTTTTCGCTCCCTCGCTCTACCGCCATAGCAGTCATGTACTGTGCGCTGTCAGATATATTTCCAATGAAAACATAACCGCAATAAAGCTTCTCCCCTTGTAAGTGTCAGTAGCTTCAGTTCTCGTGACAGATATTCCTTGAGGGCGCGGAAGGGGTCGAGCCTCTGACACTGCACTCCGTTGATAGGTGGAGGGAACACGCGTTCCTCTGTTTTTTTGGCGGAGCTAGATGGGGGCTGCCTTTCCCCAGATGGAGTGTGTGTGTGTTCTGGTACCTCCCGCCGTGCCCCGAATCGCTTGACGGGCTCTTGTTCACCAGCGGTGGGACGCAAGGAGGCTCTGACACGCTTTCAGAGAACAGGTCTGCACCGCTGACCCTCCAGCGCCAAGCCGTTCCCCCAGACACACGTCAAGCGGCGAGAGCCAACGTGGCAACCGCTCCCGTTACCCAGGCAACCGCTCGTCCTTGAGAAAGGGCGTTCATTCTGAATTTAAGGCGAAAGCTTTGGCAGCAACAGAAAAAATAAATAGTGAAGTCCCTAAACAGTGAAATTGTAAAGATTGTCAAGAATACTCTCACAACTGTGTACACCTGAATTCACACAAACGCACACGCGCTCATTCACTCAAACATTACTCTCGCAGATTCACATTCTTGACTACTGTGGGTAGGCTTCATAATATTTTGGTCGAATAATTTTTTCATGGATTTAGTGCTGTAGTGTTACATTTGTTATCAACAATTCGATGGGGTGCAACTTACAAAAAATGCTGTATTTTCTGTGTGGTGAGGCCACAATGGAGTAATGGCATTAAACACCTTTTAAAAAAAGCGAAGAATCTGCGATAAAACCCTGTGTTAGACTCCCAACACGCGCGCAGTCCATGTAGCGTGTGATCCATGACCCTCGGACACAGCCTTTACATTGTAATTCCAGCTTTACTTAATGCGTTTGGCCCTGAGGGTGACAACAGTCCCCACAATGGTGCTCATATTTGTTTAGTTTTGCTCCATTATCATCGGTAAGTGAAACATGTCCTCCCCAAGTCCCAGTACATGTGGATCATGCCATACCTGGGTGTGGCCCGTCCCTCTGTTGTCTGCCTTTGACTCTTCGGGGTGGGATGAGATCGTGTGTCCTTTTGTTTCCGTAACAGTGGAGCTCGAGTCCTGACACGAGATCCCCCTTGTCATCTGTTTCTCATTTTTCCCCCCTCATTTTTCAGTAAGAGAGACGAGCGTCCGAACAACAGCTCCATAAGAGCGGATTTTCTCTCGCCCCGCTCCGCGCTCAGTTGGCGAGTGTTAAGGCGATCCCGATGCATCTGGACGGGGGGTGTCTTGGATGACAGAGAAAGCGGGTCCCATCGTTATTGCGCCAGGTCCTGCAATATGAGACCATAAGGCTATAGCCTTTGAAGCTGCTTTATTATGTTTTCGATATGTATTTGGTGTAATTACACTCCTATTCTATTATAATCGGCGGGTTCAAATAGATTTTTGCTCCGCTGGGCTGCAACTATCTTTGGTGCTTCTTCAATGAGTCTGAAATAGGTAGCCTAAAGGTTTGAAATGGAAAGTGACTTGCATCTCATGCATTTGATTGGCACATTGAGACGCTGTGAATTGCAGGACTGGAGGTTGAAGGGGATTCTGGAGGCCAGTGATGCCGCTGCTCTCGTTCATGTGTGGACTCAGGCAGGTTGACAGGCCGTCTGTAATGGAGATTAATGTCAATGCTGTGGCTCTCCACAGCCTACCATCCGCCAGCGGCTGGGGACTGGCCATCGCATCATCAGCTGCCTACCTCCTAAACATGAATTTGCATTTTCCGTACTCTTGCGGTAGTTTCTGCCTCCTCAGCTATTTCTGCAGTCTATGAGAATGAAGGGGAGGTCGAAGGCGAGGCGTTTTAGTGTTATTTCTAGCTTTCAAGTTATTGTTGTCTTCATTTCATTGCTTGCTCTGTTGATAATGCGTAATTGTTACGTTTCATCTTCATTGTTGATTGAAAGCATACGGCGCTGTTCAGCTGAATGACTTTTTGGGGAGTTCAGCTTAATTTTCGGTTACTGTTCTTGTATCTTGTACACACGCTTGGATTGGAGGCGCATAGGTTTTTGACACTGCTTTGGCAAAGTTTTGTGTGTTTTTTTCACGTGTGTCTGGCTTAGGTCTGTGCGAAAGACCTCAGTGTTGATCTGTGTAGAGGTGTGTGGCTGGTTGGAATTGGGGATGATTGGTGTGTTGACAATGTGGTCAGTGCTACACTGATGGATTCCCAAGTGATCTCCTTCTGAAGCACCAGTCAAACTGTGGCTGACAGAGCATCACTCATGAATACCATATGTCCTAACACAGAGTCAGGCTCTACTTCTCTTCTCTGCCTCCAGTGGGCAGGGCGTGGTCACTCCTCGTCAGTCGTTTGGGTGGGGCCTGGTCTCTCCCTGTAAGAGTCCTGTGAGGGGGCCTGGCCTCATTCTGTCAGTACCCATGCGGGAGCATGGTCACTCCCAGTTAGTTTGTTAGTTCTCTATTAGTAGGTGTGGTCTCTCCCTGCCAAACTGTCGTGTGGGGGCATGGTTCTGTGTCTGGAGTATGGTCTCTCCCTGTGAGGGGGCGCGGTCTCTCCCTGTAAATGTCCTGTGTGGGGGTATAGCCTCTCCCTGTCAGTCTCCTGTGTGGGGGTATAGCCTCTCCCTGTCAGTCTCCTGTGTGGGGGTATAGCCTCTCCCTGTCAGTCTCCTGTGTGGGGGTATAGCCTCTCCCTGTCAGTCTCCTGTGTGAGGGTATAGTCTCTCCCTGTCAGTCTCCTGTGTGGGGGTATAGTCTCTCCCTGTCAGTCTCCTGTGTGGGGGTGTAGTCTCTCCCTGTCAGTCTCCTGTGTGGGGGTGTAGTCTCTCCCTGTCAGTCTCCTGTGTGGGGGCGTGGTCTCTCCCTGTCAGTCTCCTGTGTGGGGGCGTGGTCTCTCCCTGTCAATCTCCTGTGTGGGGGTATAGTCTCTCCCTGTCAGTCTCCTGTGTGGGGGCGCGGTCTCTCCCTGTAAATCTCCTGTGTGGGGGTATAGTCTCTCCCTGTCAGTCTCCTGTGTGGGGGCGCGGTCTCTCCCTGTAAATCTCCTGTGTGGGGGTGTAGTCTCTCCCTGTCAGTCTCCTGTGTAGGGGCGTGGTCTCTCCTTGTAAATCTCCTGTGTGGGGGCGTGGTCTCTCCCTGTCAGTCTCCTGTGTGGGGGCACGGTCTCTCCCTGTTAATCTCCTGTGTGAGACGTGGTCTCTCCCTGTCAGTCTCCTGTGTGGGGGCGTGGCCTCTCCCTATAAATCTCCTGTGTGGGGGCGTGGTCTCTCCCTGTCAGTCTTTTCTGTGGGCGGGGTCTTTCCCTATCAGTCTCCTGTGCATGGGAGGTGTGGTCTCTCCCTTTCAGTCTCTCATGGGGGCCTGGTCTCATTCCTGGAGCGAAGTTTCTGTCAATCTCCCATGCATGGAGGTCGTGTTCCTTACAGGGGGGAGCGGGACGATTGGGGTCGGGGGGGGTGAGGAGAGCAGAGCGGAGGCCTCGTTTCCGCCCCGGCGCCAACTAATGGGAATGCCAGCGCTCTAATTGCTTTCACACTGTCCTGATTGAATTAGCTGGCAGAGATGGGATCTTAATTGAATTCCCAGGCCCTGTGGTGGCTCTGCCAAAAAGAGTGCACCCTTTCTCTCCCTCCATGCCCTGGGGAGGGGCGGGGTTCGGTAAATGGGCGGTCAGTGACGGGGCTCCTTCTGACAGGCCACGACATTAGCGTTTTAGAACATTCGGAGCTCCCTGAGTTAAGTTACAGGCTTAGAGGAGATGTAGAAGTATTCAGGGAATAAGATTTGGAGTTGGTCGACAGGGGCGGGTTGAGGTTAACAAACATATTCAGAAGATTATGGATGATGAATGCATGTGATTTTCTCCTAATCTGCAGCAGGAAGGCATCAGACCAAATGTAATTCAACTGCAACCTTGGCTGGGTCCTCAGAGTCCTGGCAACTGAGCTGTGCGGGTGTGGCAGAGAGGGCCTGAGGTCATGACAGGAAGTTGGAAACTGATTTGAATTACAGGCGGTATTTGCTGAAGAGGGCTGAGGTCTGTGTAAGTCACTGGCTAACAGAAACGGCTCTATTGAGGGATGTATGAAGCGAGGTAAGGGTTTCATAAAGCTCTGCTTGCCCTTGACTTGAAAAAAAATGAAGTAGGAAGACATCTGTGTCACCAAAACCCACTTTTGTCTTTGTTGTACAAACACTGTTCAGAGTTACAGTCTCTACTAGCGCTTACATTCGGCACCGTAGTTGGAAGAGGGATTCTGAAAGAGGACGGTAACAAAGACTTCTGCAGGGATGGACAGAAAGTGAATGAGGAAGGAGCCAGGAGAGAGAGAGAGAGAGAGAGAGAGAGAGAGAGAGGTGGTGTAGGAGAGGGAGGAGGAGGACAGCAGATGTTAATGGCGGCCGTCCTTGCAGTCACAATAGACGCTTTTCTCCACAGAAAATGCCGGCCAATGCTTCCTGTTTCTCTGGCTTTCAGCAGTTTTTTTGTGCTGCGCTAACAAAAGCTGGCATCCCTGAATCTTTTTTCTTTTACGGGCCTTTATTCTTGTACATCACCAAACTCTCAACCCCCCCCCACAAAGTGCACACACACACACACACACACACACACACACACACAAATACACGCTCCAACACACCTCGCCTCTCCTTTTTCTTGTGACTCTTTGTAACGGTGCTCTTGTCATGTGCGGGATTTTGGGGGAGGCGTTTGGGCTGCTGAATGGGTCAGCCGGTGGGCGGGGGAGGGATGGGCGGGTGTGTGTGTGTGTGTGGGGCAGGGGGGGGGTGTGGTTACTATGGTCAGTGGAGCGTTGGTACGATGCCAGATTGGGCAGCAGGGTAAGGGGGGATGGGGGGGGTGCGGAGCGACATATTGGACAGGTCATGGTTTTCTGCTCAATAGACTTGGCTTTAGTTGGATTAACAGGGCTTTTCAATCAGCAGAGAGCTGATAGGTTAATTTCAGTCGCTGTCCATTCACTGGTCGGGTACAGAATGAGCTGGAAGATGTATATATTCCTTTTCTTTCTGACTGACCATGTATTCATGTGGAGCTGCCCCTCTGCTTGTGTGGGACTGCAGGATGAAATGCGCTCTGGCCTGACAAAAATTAAAACGGAACCTGCATTTGAAGAGTTTGTTTTCAAAATGCTATATATCCATTTCACTCATTTTGAGTAAATCAGCTTTTCCTATGTTGATGCCCATTGCATTTTATCAAAAAACACAAACTTTGACTATGAAAAATGACACCTTATAATATGAATTTCTAAACGGATTTTTTGCTCCATGTGTAAGATGCGCGGGGCTATCTATGGTAATATTTCAATTTTTGTAATTTTGGCACTTATTGCATTTTGGAAAAAAAGATCTTAATTTCTTTCATTGGCAGTGACACGTGTGTGTACTCACACATGGAAACTCATTTACACACACTCATACACACCCACAGACCTTATGTCTACCGGGCCAGGTCTTGCCTCATGAATGTAAATGAATTGTAAATCAAACTTAATGTTGATGATTTGCATTAAAAGGAAACTGCGCTTTGGCGCAGGGTAACTCCTTGTAAAGCATGAGGTTGTGTCGTCTATTCTGCAAAGTCCTGGGAGCGCGATTTTAAAGTCCTGTACATCAGGCTGCATTATTAAAAGAAATAAACTTAAATTACTCTATTATGAGCTATTCACGGCCTCATATTAAACGTATTCATATTTTCCCTAAAGTGCAGCAGTGGTGTTGAGCTGGTTTTCCTAGCCAGCACCTGGAACCACTTGTAGGTGCTGTAGGTCTTTTGACATCTCTGCTGCTGAATTCTGTCAGGAGTGTTTATGAACTCTATTACGCTTTTTCATACCTCCGTTCTCCTTCAATCTTTACTGAATTTCACCGGCCCTGTCAAAACATATGGGATCTATGACCGTGTGAATTGAGTTTATTTGTTCAATGATATTATTAGCAATGAAGCTAAAAGGTTCCAACGGATTCTCTGTGGAGACACCCCCTGTCAATCTAAAGCTGCCTCCCACCCTTTCGCATAGAGCGGCCCCACCTCAGCATATGAGGGATATAAATACTGATGCCACTCTGTAAGACATGACTGAATTATGTATAAGGAGTGGACTATTTAAAATGGAGGCAGATACAATCCTTGACCGTATTTGAACAATGGGACCATCTGGAATCGTGTTGCTCAAGGTCTTAGCAGACTGCTGAGCAGAACACAAAGCTTGCGGCACAACCTCATCTCTCGGGCATAGTGCCGTCAGCGTCATGGCCACTACTTTGGAGGGGGAGATGGGGGCTATACTTGAGATTGAACATATCTCATTTTCGTTAGCTGAGTGATTGGCATAGACTGTATAAAACAAGGTAATTGGGCTGGTATGTGGCCTTTTCTCTTGAAACATATGGAGAGTTTGACAGGCTCGGCTGAATAGAACGGCACTTGATGTCCAGCTGAGCCCAGTTTGTACAGATAAAATGAACCAGTCCTCCTCTTTTTTACTCGCTAAAGAGAAATTGCATAATGTGGGTATACTGTAACAGTCTCATACTCTGGCTGTCTTCTTGACTCCATTTGTTTTAGATTTTGAGATAATATCTTTTCAGGCAACTTATTAATTGTTCTTCCGTGTACTTCCTTACTACCGGAAAACTGGCCGGAGCATACGATTTCTCAGTCATGGATTGTCCCAGTCTGTGTTCGCTGTTGTCTCAGCAGGGGTTCACCCCCTCCGGTCTCCACTCCAATATGTTTACAAGCCAGACACACCAGTGCCAGGATAGATCCCGTTTGGACGGAGGGTTACCAATGTTTTTTTACTTTCCTAGCGTAGCAATAGCCAGAGGTTTGGCTGAAGGTGGTCATGGCTGTTCACAGAAGCAACAGTGGGAATTGTGGGAAGGCTGACTGCTCCGGTCTGATTGAAGTGGGACTGGAGTCTCACTCAGAGTGAGAATTGAGGCTGACCTGCGGGTTGTGTTACATTCGGCTGCTTGGCTGTTAGGCTTTCCTGTGTGTTTTTGGGAGAGAACAGGCCTGAAGTCAGCTTGTAAACACGGAGGTTCAGGCTGGGCACCCACACAGGGAGAGAGCAGCACTCAACAACACTGCCTTTGCCATGTGTGGTGCACTCTGGGATTACATCCACTCCTGTAGATTTAGGATGGCTGACACCTGGCCAAGCAAAATACTGGATTTTAAATGATTCTATAAAGATCTATCTGCACGTACAGATGTGACCAGATAAAGTTACACTGGTTGTTGTTTTTAATATTTGTCATTTTGTGGCCGCAAACTTCAAATTGTTTCTTACTGTAGAAGAAATGTTATTTTTTCATTTAAATTCTAGTTTGTTCTATTATAATGTTCTAATATTTGCTATACTGGACTGTTTTAATATGTAACTTAACACCATTGTAAATGCAGATTGTTCCTCAGTGGTTTTGTGAAGTGTAATAAAGTTTGAATGAATGTGACAGCTTTCCCTCGCCCTGCCTTGACCGACACTCCCACTCCCCTCTGTGGTTACAGCTTGCCTATCCGGCTACTTTAAGCCCACCCAGGGGGACGAGTCCTGCATACAGTGCCCCATGAACAGCCGCACGACCAACGAGGGAGCTACTGTGTGTGTCTGTCGAAACGGCTTCTACCGGACTGACTCGGACCCCATCCAGATGCCCTGTACCAGTATGTATGGTCCTGGTCCATTTGTATGCCAGATTCCACTTCTTTTTATTAAGTTTGCAAACGAAGAAGTTACTTCCTCCATTATTGTCTCCACACAATAAACTGAGCCATGATTTTATATTTTATATATCTTTTTATACTGCTTTATTTTTATGCTCTTTGATATTTTATGCGTGAAAAAAGTGAAAGGTTTGTCAGCTTGTCGGGTTGCAATTGTAGTAGCTAGCTAGCGACAAACATCGTTCTGAAACCGGTTCTTATCCCATAGGCTCTGCGGCCACACCCATCCCTCCTCACACAGACCACATACTCACGCTCAGAAATGAGTCTAGAATATATTAAAAGAAACACAGAAACCATTTTCCCCGGAAATGAGTTGAAAGAGAAGGCTTTACTGAATAATGTTATTGCATAATCCAAGATTAAAATTCTGATTTGTATACCTTAATGAGGCTTCTGCTTTTTCTATCATTGTTTGCTCAGTAAGTGTAAGCAGATCAACAGAATAATAAAATGATAAACATAAGTAGCAGTCATTGTATACATTTCTAGGCCTTTCAGTGGATGAAATATCTCTCTATATATAACTTTCCAGTGGTTGAGCCCTTGAAACACTTAGTGCATGCATTTTGGATTCTTGCATATCACGAAAGTCATCAATGGCTCTTGTAAAATTAATATATCTGCAAATCCACCATTTATCCAAAAATTGGCCCATTTTAAATACAACAGGCAATTACACTTGGAATGTCTAAAACATTTGGGTTGAGGTTGCATTTCAGTGGCTCAGGGTTCCTGCTGTTTATGAATGAAGGAATCCTATAGCTAACTGTTCGGTGTTCGAGTAGCATAATTGTGCATAACGCTGTTACCTCACAGCAATAAAGTTATGGGTATGAATTTGTCCAAAATTCTGGGTTGTCTGGGGAGTCTACATTGCCCATAGTTACATGTGAAGGTACATGTTCACCTGGCCTCTTGCCCATTGGTACAGTTTTGCTCAAAAGTTTGCATATCCTGCCTGAATCTGTAAAATAGGTAACCTTTTTAAAGAAAACGTGAATGGAGAGGCAAAACACATTTCTTTTATCTCCTATTGGATTCATATCCAACTGTAGGTCATGCAGAATGGCACAATCATCAAATAAAACATAGCAATAGGGAAAAAAGAACCCTGCAATAAGGGAGAAAAATGAAGTGACCACTCCATCTTTTTCCAGAGTATCTTGTATTTTTCCTGAGGTGGCTTGTGGATTTTTCTTTGTGTCCCAAACAATTTTCCTGGGAGTTTGAGCTGAAATCTTTCTTGGCCCATCTGACCTTGGCTTGGTGTCAACATATCCCCTAATTTTCCACCTCTGAATCGCGGACTGAACAGAACTGACTGGCATTTTCGAGTCTTTGAATATCTTTTTATATCCTTTCCCATCTTTAAGAAGTTGAACTACCTTGTTACGAAGGTCCTTAGACGGAGCTCTTTTCTGCTCCCTGTGGCTCAGTGTCTCCCCAGATCAGTGCATCCACTCCGGAGCTAACAAACTCACTGACAGTACACAGACACTAGTTTCAACTTAAAAAGCCACTGGTGTGGAGCCCTTAATAGCAATAACCTGAGTGTGTCACCTTGTGTCTGTGTAACAAGGTCAAACATTCAACGGTATGTAAACTTATTATCAGGGCCGTTCGGGTGATTTCAGTTATCACTACGATTTAAAAAGGAGCCAAACTCTTATGTGTTGATTAATGACTTTGCATGATCACTGTCGTTAAATGGAATACAAGTTTTTTTGCATGATGAGTCATATTTTCAAAATAAATGGCAACATTTCACAAATTCAGCAAGGGTTTGCAAACTTTTTGGCACAACTGTGGTTGGGATAGACTTAAGCCTCTCCGCAATCCTGACCAGAAATATTAGAGGACAGATAGATGGACTTACCATGGATAAGAAAGGGAGGCAGAATGTTGACAGGCTTCTTTTGTATGTGTGTCTGCGTGTGTGTCTGCGCGTGTCTGCGCACCCTGCGTATTTGCGTAAATGTTTGGCTCTGTCTTTTTCAGCTGTCCCCTCGGCGCCCCAGAGCGTGATATCGAGTGTGAATGAGACTTCACTCATGTTGGAGTGGGTGGCGCCGCGAGAGGGCGGCGGCCGTGAGGACGTGGTCTATAACATCATCTGTAAGAGCTGTGGTGCGGGGCGCGGGGGCTGCACCCGCTGCGGGGACAACGTACAGTTCGTCCCGCGTCAGCTGGGCCTCATCGAGCCACGCGTCTACATCAGCGACCTGCTGGCGCACACGCAGTACACCTTCGAGATCCAGGCCGTCAACGGAGTCTCCGACCAGAGCCCCTACTCCCCACAGTACTCCGCCGTCAACATCACCACCAACCAGGCTGGTGAGACCTCAGCAGCCCTCTCACTAACTGTCTTTAAATGAGGCCGACTACAGACGAGTCTTAGGCTTCATAAGTCACAAGACCTATCATTTTATTCCTTTCTGTTGAAAAGAAAGTATTGGCTTCTTCTAAGATTTGTTTTGCTACACTAGTGAAATTTCCTCACTCCATTGGCAAGCCTCGAATTGAGTGAAATTGTCTTACCTCTTTGGCAATGTTTCAGACTTATTAAGCAAAAAACAAGAAAAAATTATGGAATTGTTGCTTTGGGCTAGTTTCTCAGACCCAATTTAAGCCTAGTCAAGGTCAAGGTGAAGGTTTACGTTATTAGTCTCCCATGGGAGAGATTTGGACAAAGGGTAATGCTGCTCAGCCTACAATAAACAGAAAACCACAAGAAACATAAAACTATAAAAAAAACATATAGTAATAAATAGGCCACGAGAATAAAATAAAATTAATAAACATATAGAAGGTCACAGCAATGTACGGAAAGTGCAATACGCCTAATGAGACAGTAACAAAATCCAGTCGCCTTGGCCCTAGGGGCCTCCCTTGTTCAGTCTCACCCCTCGCTAACTGCTCGTTAATGAGCTTAATAGAGAGGGGAATGAACGAGTGATTGAGGCGGTTATGCTGGCACTGAGGAACCCTGTACCTTCTCCCTGAATTCAACAGTACAAACTCTGAAAACAGTACATGCGAATGGTCAGATAGGGTGTTTTTTGTCTGTCTGATGGTGGACTGCTCAAACAGGTCTTGTGGAGAGATTGGGGCAGGGGTACCCATGATCTTACTTGCTGTCTTCACCAGGTTATGTATCAGAGATTTCGATTTGACTGTGAGGTTACCTAACCAGCAGGTGATGCCGTACCTAAGAATGGGCTCAATGGTTGTACAACAGAAGATCAACATTATGTTTCTACAGACAGCAAACAAAAGGAGTCGTGTGAGAAAGTGGAGGCGCTGATGGATTCTGGCACAAACACCAGCCACTTTTGCGTGCCAGCGACGGTCGCTATGTGCGCACCAAGATACCTGAGAGGGGTTACCTGTTGTCTGAGTTGGAAGTCCAGTTTTGTATGGAGACCGTCCGTCACTTAATCAGTGTCTTCAAAACAAGCCCTTAAAGTCTCAGTGTAAGACTGTAGTGCTTGCTGAGTTTGATTCCAGAATTTTTGCTCTATGCTCATTTTTGGCAGTTTATGCTGTTTTCACTCTCCCAGATATTTTTGTCTTTTGTTCCACTCAGTCGCTGTGTTAGGTTTTTGTGGCCGAAATGATTAAAAATTGTAGGTAAAACTGGTGTGATATTGGTCAAACCCTGGAGATCACATTGGGTTTGGATAAGAGTCGGTTGTTGAAAGAGGTGCTCTGTGTGTCCTTTTGCTCAAATTCGTGCCTGTAGTTCCTGCCAAGTTTCCTGATAGCGATAGGTTTTTTATTACTTTTCTGCATCCTTATGAATGAGATTCCCTCGCTCTCCAACCTGAGTATCTCCTTAAATGAGGTGAACCACTGAAGTTTTTGTACAACCAGTTACATAACTACTCACATCTAAGTTCATTTTTATTCACAATCTTAATTTGAGATGAGTATCTTTTGTTTATGCGCATATTCTTCATGAAAACCAGGCCTGGTCTCGATTGAAGTGATATGATTGATATTCATGTTTAAATTTTGTTTTTTTCCCCGTCATCTCTGACATCGCGTTTCATTTTTATCCACTCGGTCTGGCTTTTGTTAGAGAAGTGGTATCTCTCATTTCCCACTAAGTGATTGCGGTCTAGATGACTGCGCTCCACTTACTTCACAAAGGAACAGAATTGATTAGCTATTTAATTGTCTCTCAAAAGCATAGTTGGCCTTGCCAGGCCTCGCTCCCCCATAACTGATGGGCGGGAATGACTAGAGCCTGGTTTGTCCTTTGTGTCCTATTGGCGGCAGAACTGCATGTCATTTCTGATTATTTGATTGGTCTGACTTCAGTCTAATGCGGCTGGGTTCTCTGAACCTGGCGTGTTTCTGAACCCGATTCTGACCGAAATGGTGGCATACCCTGGCTGACGTCTCTGAGGGTTTGGCTTTGTTTGACGTCAAGGAAATGGCTTTTCAGGGACAACAGGAAAAGAATTATGCGAGTAGAATGAATAAGTAAAAATGCATGTGAGGTCTTTATGCTGTGACTGTGTGGTTTTACTTGGAGCAGACTGCTTCTGAAGTTCTGAAGTTCAGACCCTGCGCAGCTTTATTGAATTAAACTCATTTACACATCGCTGTGCTGACGAGGAGGATGTGGTGCCGGAGGAATGGTCGCAGTGACGGTGGTGCAGTGACCTGTAAAGGTAGAGTTAAGTGTGAGAAAAGTGGCTCTATATGGGCTGATGGATTTCTTGCTTATGCAACAAATGTTAGCGACATTCTGCCTTCAGGTGCTGTAGAATTTCACTGGCTACTTAATCCCCGCCCACTCCCCATTCTCAAATCCCGAGACCATTAGCATTGTGACCTTGTGCATTAAATTGCCAGATATGACTCAGGCTGGTATAGTGCTCTCAGAACAGAGGACTGCGAACGTTCATGAAATGGCTCACTGCTCCCCCTCTGCGGTGCTTACAGTTTTTTGCTGTTTTGGGAAAGTGGGGCCCTTTGGGTATAACAAAGCCTTTTTAATGAGCTCCCCCCCTCTGCCCCATGCCAAAGTGAAGCCAGACCTGCCAGTGGAATTGGTGCAAATTGGGATATGGGGGGGGGCTGTGTACCTTCTCTAGCATTGACTGTCACTTTGGATTTTGGGCAGATGCATCCTGTCTGACAGAGCTGTGAAAGGATCAAGCACTGGCCCCCATTCCTCCCCCCCCCCCCACCCCACGCACCATGACCAGGCCGACCCTAAAACGCGGAGCCACAGAGCGGGCTGGAGGGGGTCAGCTGCAGCGGGCCGTAATTACGCCCCCGTTTCGGAGGCCCGTGAGGTTACAAAAACATCTTGTCACTCGTAATTACGGAAGGCGGCGCTGCGGCCACTGAGGCTCTATGCTCGCGCGGGGCGTTTTGATTGGACGCTTCGGGAAGCTTTGGAACGGCCATCAGCTCTGGGTTTAAGGCCTCCCCGCGTAAGCAACAAACAGATGCATAAATCGGATCTGACTGGCGTGAAAGCGCTCTCTCGTGAGCTACTCAGCCACCCCGCTTAATTCTGTGACTTGTCAACGAGGAGCAATTAACATGCCGAAGAGAGAAACAAGCTTTTCATTTTAATCCAGCCCCGCCAAATGGGCAGTGCTCACAGTTCTGTTCTGTGCCCAGTGCCGGTTAGACTGGTGAAAGTCTCTAAATGCCGGGGGAAAACTGAAGAGTCTAAGCCAGCGCGAAGACTATGATGAGCACACAGTGTGTGTGTGTGTGTCAGCACTTTGACACATTTTGGTTCATTTAATCAGGGAGTATGACTAATTCTGGAACATTCTTGATACCCTGAAATTGTATGGTTTGGCTCTGAGACAAAATCCTGCGCAGAATGGTGCACCATGACAAAATCCATTTTAAATTTCCTGAGGAAATGTCTTAATTTAAAAAATAATAAAAACATCTGTCAGAATGTCTGTTACGACATTTCACTCTTTGCCAGGTTTCTTGGACAAAAATTCAAGGGTGACTTTTAATATTAGAAGCCTAAGAGAGTGATGGCTTCATACTACTCTGGGTAAATGCGAAACCGTGTGACTGTTTAGAAGCAGATATGTTGCTATTCAGTTTCTTTGGGCAATACGTACTCCTGTACAAGCCTTGTAGAACCTTAGGCCTGTGCTTACTTCTGCTGTCAATAAACCGGAGAGCAGACAGCCCACAGTAAGGCGATTAGATTAAGACCATTAATGCAATTTTCTGACAAAATTACTGAGTATATGTTGAAAGAAAATAAACAATGAAGCATCATGTTTTCTGCTCAAGCTGAAAGCAAAAACACGTCTGAACTAAAGCTGAAGTGATGGAATGGAGGGCCAGGCTGTGGTGGGGCGTTATCCACGGGTGGTGCAGAAGAGTTTGTTATCAGGCGAAAGGGTTGGGTGCTTGAGACAGACGCATCAACTGGAATTGATTGGTCTCATCCGGCGCTCCTCACTCTGTGCTGGCAGAAAATGTATGACTTCATTATTTCTGAAATTGTGCCAGCCAAAGTAAAGCCAGGCCACCGATATTAGACTGGTGACCTGTCAGACCAGGCTTCTGTTGTGAGGCAGTTGAGGGCCATTCAGGACTTGTGAGCGAATAATGGGTTATTTTTGGGTTGTTGTGTCACAGCAGGGCTCCGTGGGCTTTTTTGCTCGATTTTCCTTTGATCGGTCCTAAACAGTAGATTGTAATCAAAGCTCTGGCAAAGCTGATAGTGATCGGTGGATGAAACCAGATTCAGTGCTCCTAGCTAGTTCATTAAAAAAAAAAAAAACATTTTAGTTTCTCAAAAAATATGTGAAGCAAATATTTTGTCTTTCTTGTTAGACGGACACCAAATATTTTTCTGCATTGTGTGCCTCAAAGCATGAAAAGTACATAGAAACATATTCAGACATGATTCTCATCTTCATCAATTTTTATTTCAGGTTTTGCAGTTATTGCGATTTGCGTTGCACTTGTTTCGCTTTCACCCAATCGGTCACAATGTCCTCCCTTGTGATGAGGGTTTATCTCAGACTGCTGTCATGGCAAATTGTGGCCACAAGGGCTAAATGACTCAACTTCTGCCGCCGTTTCACCTCTGTGGCGGTAAAGGGACTGTGTGGTGAGAGTCGTTACCATCTTTAGCTTTCACTGTTGTGATGCTTCAAATAAGTTTATTTTATTCTGATTCGCCTGACTGTTTGCAGTAATGGTTATTTAAATGAGCTTCAGGACTGGTTACACTGCCGTCCTTGTATTTCTCTCTCTTTTCTTCAATTCCTCCATCTCTCCCCAACCCCCTCACCCGCTCTCTCTGACCTAATAGTGTCTCTCACTGGTTCTGACAGCTGTGAAATTAAATTATCCCTCAATGTTGAAATGTGTTTACAGTGCTCAGAAACGTACACAAACATGCAAAGACTTGTGGGAACCTGTGGATTCCAACTAATTTGATTGTCGTATGCACTTGTTCTGTGAACAATTAGTGTATCTTGTGTGTGTGTGTGTGTGTGTGTGTGTGTGTGTGTGTGTGTGTGTGTGTGTGTGTGTGTGTGTGTATCATCTCTTTCGTTGGTTCCACCTTTCTAAGAGTAATTTGATAAATAAATGAGGGTGAGAGGTGTAGTGTGTGGCCATTTTGACAAAAGCTTATCCATGGACTGCACATATATTAGTCATGAAAAGGTTCGGAAATTTGCATTTGGAAGGAACGGTTGCGGACTGAGATTCACAAATAGCACAATGATGTCAGCATCATTATAGTCTGCCACAGAACACTGACAATTTTACTGACAATTTTGGCCCTGTCCCTGTGTCATTAATATTCATGAGGGCAAGCGGCCAGTGGCTGAGCTGGAAAATATGAATAAGAGTGTTTTGGTTGGGATTGCTCCAGTTTCAATTCTCAGTTTGCAAGATCAAACACGCGTGTTGTCATTTAGATTATCTCAATTTGCATGCTTGTGGCTTTTTTACAGAATGAATTTGAAGGTGTCAAACAGTGATAAAGTGAGGTTTAGTTGCTAATTAAGTTAGTGTATATGCCTGAGAATGTAAAGAATGCATATGTTGCTGGGTGGCTTAGTCATGGCCAGTTTTTTAGTAAACGTCAGTTATTGTCGTTAATTGCAAGCCATTGGGAATGGCATATTGAATTGCACTGTGTAAGATTAAGCATGATTATTGGTAAAATTGATATAAGTAACATAATATGGATTTAATGCTGATTTCTTCTTATCTTCTTATTGTTTTTAAGTACAATTGGAGAGCACAATTAGAAAAGCTTTATCTTTCTCAGTTGGACAGAATTTTTCCTAAAACGTTGAACTGGTCGCATGCAATGCTTCATTTAAATATGTTGCTCAAATGTTTTGAGGTGAACACCGGGTCTTCAGGTATGATTTTCAGCCTGACGATTAATACGGGATCATTTATGAGATAAAATCAGATGGCTTAATTAATGTGTCATCAGAGCTCCTTATGTGCTGTTTCTGTTAAGCTTTCTGTACTGTGAGGATCAGTGTGTCGTTTTTCTTTCACGACTCTGCATTTGCAGATATGTCATATCCTCTACAGTACTCCACGTCTGAAGCCTCTCTGCGCTCTACCCTCCATCCTCTTATCTCTCCAAATACACCAACACTCTGGAAATACACACTGCGAAATAAGAGGACTGCAAAGTGATGTTTTTGTTCCTTAAGGAGCACACACCTCATTGTACCATGAAAGTACCATAGTGTTCTTTTTGGGTTCTTGTAAATATTTTTATACGCTAAGATGATATTTCTATTGCTGTCTTGGGTTATACATAAAGGATTCCACCCAGTGACAAATGTTTCAAGAATTTCTGTAGCATGTATTTTAAACATTGTATGATAGTACGAAAGCAGTGGTGATTGTTGCTGTCATCTGCAGTGAAGCCTGACGCACTGATTTGGGTGGATTAGAGGCTGGGGTCATAAGCAGTGTTTGCGGCCATTATTACCAAACAATATGGGGCCTGGGGAGAAGGATTGTCTCTGATGCGAGTCTACTGTATAAAGTTATATTATTCTGGCCAACTTGCCTCTGGTAAGAGATACTTTCTAGAGGCACAGAAAAATTCTTCTGTTCAAAAATAGCACTAATCTGTGTGATTACTGTACAGTACAGTAATCACTCTCTAAAGTTCAGATTACAGTGGTACAATCTGTTGTACTTGTCAAATTCTCAAATGGTTTAATAAAAACATTTATTTCAGCTACATTTGAAACATCTACTATGGAAGTGTTTGCAAGAAGTTATCCCTTAGAGATGAATTTATGTTTTTCCTGAAATAGGATTTCCTCTATCATGTTTGTTGAAAGCTCAGTTGTACTGCAGGGACTGTGCTTGGGGAAGTGTTTCTTATATCTTCCAAATAGGCGAACTCTGCTCTGATGCTCTCATTCACATGAGTTGCTGTCCTCCTGCTAAGGCTGAATACATGGTGGCTCCTAATAAGAGCTGAGCATTAGAGAAGGCCCAGATGTAGCTGTTAGCACGTCTCAGCCCAGCTCTCCTCCTAAGCCTTTATTTGGTGCAAAGGCGGGGCAGGGTTACCGCAATCGCACATCTGATCCAAATCAGTTCAGTGAGTAATGACAGACTGAAGGAGCCTGGCTCTCATTGAGCTGTGGGGAGCAGAGGTTTGTGCGCTTACAGTCAGCTTCAAAGTCAGCTGGACAGAGTACCGGCTCACAACAAGGCCTTCTTCTCAGTCACCTGCCTCGTCTCCTAATTCTCTGTGGTCAGGCCCAACCAATAGAAACCTTAATGGCTAAGCCTGCTCTAAGCTCAGCCAAATGGGCTTAAGAGGTTAAATCATTAAGTTTGTTGATACTCGAGAAAAGTTCACCATGAAACATTTCAAAACTAGCACTGGTGTCAGAAAAACAAGGAAGCAACTGCATGAATAAATTCCTCGGCGTTTCCTTCATTTAAGAATAAAGAAAACAAAACAAACTAACGCAGACTGAGGCTTTGTGCGGAAAGCTACAGAACTTCGAGTATCACTGCTCAGGGGTGCTTCAGATTATAAATAATCTCCTCAGTGATAAGCATTTAAAAACTGTGTAAGCCTCCTCTGAAACTGCTGTCACGGACTTTAGCGTATCATATGCAGATCCACCCCCACCCCATCCCACCCCGCGGCCCTGAGAAGATGGTTTAAAGCTTGAGGAACTGCAATCTTAACAGTCTAGCTTTACTCCTTTGGAAACTCTATCAAGACATGAAACAAGCCAAAAATCTATTACAGATGGGGGATCAGGGAGGGTTGCCAGGCTGGTTTTGCTTCAGTGTGCTTGGAGCGCATGCAGAACACCAGCCTCTTCCCCTTAAGAGCGCCAGCGGCATTTCTCGTAAAGCAAGAATAGTTACCACAGGAAGAAGAAAGGCCGATGTTTTGCGAATGGGAGGGGGGTGATGTGTATTATCGGAGCTTGAGTAAGAAAACACCAGTACCTTTGTCTTTGGCTGAAGAACTGCATCCTTTACAGGTTTAACTTCATGTGAAATGAGTTGTATGATAGAGAATGATTAGTTTGAGCATTAAAAAAGGCAGACCAGGGTGAAGATGGAGGGAATCTGCAGGTTTAACCCTTTTGCGCTGACATAGACGCCAGCGTCTGTAAATTCCTAAATTTAATTCCTAAATAATTCTGTAATTGAATTTCCAAATGTCTTGCTTCACTGGGATAATTTTGCAGAGTCTCGGTGACACAAATGCTCCGTTATAAAGCCTAAATAGGCTCATGCATAACAGGAAAAATTGCCATTATTTGTATTCTGCGCAAAGGGATTAATGCATGGGCTGGTTCTGATTCTGCAGTGTAGCCCTGCAGTGATCATCCAATGGGTCTGTTTTCCCCACAGTGTATTAGCTGATGTTAAATGCTGTTGCTTCTCATACATGTTTCACAGGTTAGCCTCTCAATGGGCAAGGCTAGGCTTCTGGAAAAAGTAAAGAATGCCAAGGAGAGAATGTTTTTGAAATGTCAATGGCTTTCTCAAAATTACAAAAACTGTCTATCTGGGTGTGTGTATTTGCGTGTGAATGTGCATTGTGGGGAATTTTGTTTCTGCCTGTGCGTATCTTTGTGTCCCGTTCCACCAATGGCTGCTTTCTGTCCTCTCTTAAAGCCGCTGTGAAGGTTGTTTGTGTGCCTTTCCAAGCCAATCACGGCCAGAGGAACGTTGGTCGAAGGGCGAGGAGCTCGTAGCAGAAAAGAGGAGCATGAGTGAATGGGTCCTGGAGAAAGAGAGGGGGCAACACGGCCCGAACGAACAAGGAGAGCCGGGAAACAGAAAGGCCTCCGACAGAACAATAGCAGCAAAGGGTTATTTATTTACTAACTGGGTAGGGAGATTGAATGAGACGGATCAGGGTTCAGGAAATTGCTTTTCAGCATTCGCAAGGCCAACTGATGTTCCTTGGATGCGGCGTTAAATTGGTGGAGATTTAAATGACTGGAAAATGACTTCGTAAATCTCTTCTTTTGTTGATCAGGGAAGTCATTGGGTGCTGTCTGACAAGGGGGGAATACTTTGTGACTCTGGCACCATGTATTGCTGGCTTTTTTATAACCTCACACTACACCCCTGCCCTTTAGCTGACTGTCATGCTAGAATGGACCGCAGGGCTGCCAAATCTTGATGCAGGTTATAAAACAGAATATAAGATAGCTTTTTAAACATCCTGCATTAATTGGAGATGTTGCCTTGCCCTGTTCTGCTGCTCTCGCGGCCTCTCTGTAGAGGAACATTTCTCATTATTTGCATTATATTTGTCCATTTGCGAAAGTTTTGCCTTGACTATGACAACTATGAAACTCAGAGAATAGCATTTTCTTTTTGTTGGGAACTGGGCCTGCCTGTGGTAGTCTGGGAGTTGATTTGACATGTTTCTGAGTTTGGTGCCATTAAATTATTTAGTGACAGAGCTTTTGGATAAATTGACTTGTAATGTCAGTATGAATTTCCCTCTTCCTTTGCAGCATGTTAAGATCAAGCAGAATATTTAGAGTTGAAAAAATGTGAACTGTAGCTGGAAAAAAAAATCAGATTTTGACACTTCCAAAAGCCCTGTGCTCATTTGGGCAGCGCGGAAATGATACTGTATCTGAGAACTATCCCCAGGTTTCTTTTTTTCTATTGTTAATGCCTCAATAGTTGTTTTGGATCAAGTCTGTGTTCTTATCCAAAAGATGTGGATTATTAGTTCTGGATTCCAGACGTCAGTTGAGAATCCCAGTTCCTCTCTGAGGGATAACTTTAGTTTTCTGCAGCTCTCGTACTGCGGCTGCTGTAGCCTGGTAATAGGGATGACCTCAGGCACACGTGTTTGCCTTGATTGGATGGCCTTTTGTGCGTTTTCACGCCCAATCTGTAATATAAGATTTCAAAAGAGTTTTTGTTCTTTTTAATCACCAGTGAGAATTGGTTTCTCGGGGATTTATTCCAGTGAATGTATTTCACACGTTTGTCCGAAGGCAAATCTGTTCATTTTTTCTTCTTTTTTCCTTAAGGCATTTTTCTAGCATTCATGGAGGCTCTCGGTGAAACCTGTTCTTCTTCATTGGACTCGCACTGATTTCCTTAAAGAAACGGAATCATTTAACTGTAGACAATCGACAGGCTTTGTCAGATAGTACATTCTCTGAAACCGAATGGGTGAAAGTCCTATGCACAGCCAAAATCCCAGTGTTAATTCAACTTTACTAGAGTTTATATCCAAACCATCCATCTTGGACTCAAATGAACTCTTTTGGAGTTGAATTAACACTGGGATTTTTACTGTGTGGGCTACTGTAGTGTTCTTTAAATGTATTAATTTCATTTCTGAAATGAAAGAGCTTTTGGTTTTGTAAAATGATTTATAAAATGAAATTTATACATATAGGCCATGTGTATGGAACTTGAACACACTTTTATATGATCAAGAGAATGGTCTGTCCATCAAAAATATAAAGAGGGAGGTGGGAAAGATCATTTTTGGTCTCGTGTCCCAAATCATTTTTGAAATCTTGGCTGAGTTTCTGTTCGTGCATTTCAGAATAACGTATCCGCACGTTTCCTCCCAGTCCCACTGGCACCGCACCGGATTCGTCCACACACTCCGCCGTTAGGGCCTGTAATGTGGGGCTGTGAGCGCAAATATGAGCGGGTCCTGCCAAGGACATGGCTGCCGCCCCACTGTTCCATTACCACGACGTGACAGCTGGAACGCTGCACGATGTCATTAATGCTCATTATCGCTATCACGCTAGAAGAGGAATGGGCCAGTCTTGTCTGCGCGGCTAAGCCCCTTATTCCTTTATTAAAAGCAGGAAAAATGTGATAACTGCATTTAGTAGGCAGATACTTGAGAGTCTCCGAGCAAAATGCGTCTTACGTGAGTAGACCAATCAGAAGGGCATTGGCTGATCAATCGATGAGGTGCACATAGCCGCTCTTCAACTGGTATGAAACAGTATCTGGGCAGTCTGAGCACGTTCTTGTACAAGCCTGGAAGTGGTGTTTTCTCTGAAGGAACCACAGGAATAGGCCTGTGCAGATTTTCTACTGGCAGCTGTCTGTCTTTAATGCATCAAACATATGCACAGTCTGTGTGTGTGCCCCCTGGGCTGATTTACCATACACAAAATGGAGGGATAGCCAAATGTCATGTAAATAGTATGCGTGCGCGGAGAGTTTGTGGCCACCTCACATAAACGGGCATCAGTATTTGAAAGCTCATGAGCAGCGCACGCGAGGCTCCTGACCGCTGTCTTCAGTCTCTTTCCAGTATAGAGACAGACTGTGGGTGATAATTCGGATCAAACCCTTTAAAAGGACCACTCGAACCCGAGTCTAAGGGGCTCCTGTTTCCTACCGACATCATCTCCCGCCTGGTCCGAAGGTGGTACCCTGCGACAGCCGCAACGTTCGCAGCCTCGTGGCCAGCAGCTTCACTGCCTTTTTTTTTTTTTTTTTGCATCATTTCCGTGATCTAATCGCTTTAGATTTCTCTCCCAGCCTCTGAAATGGTGGAAAAAAGGAGAGCTGGAAAAGATGCTGGATCATCACCCTGAAGGACTGGCTTTGAGTGCTAGTCACTGGGCTGCTGCGCTCTAGCGGTTCTCGCTGAATTCTCCAGAAGACGTGGGGAGATTACTGGTCTGGAGGCGCCTCGCAGACTGGGACAGTAAAGACTCAGACTCCAAATGTTTTTGTATGTATTCTTCCTAGCGGAGAGGAATAGCAGTCATAAAGTGCCCTTGCGATTTCTGCTTCATAATAGCTAGTGTCCTGCGGCTGCCATTTTTCTCTCCGTATGTCTTGGATTTGACAGGGTAGATGGCTGGATGATGGTAAACAGAGTCTTAAAGCAGAAAGGGAGGTTGGACGTATGTGAAAAAAAGCAGTGTTAATACTGAGATTAATTCGAAGGCAACTCAATTTCAAATGACTTCACCCATAGTCAGCTGGGATAGGCTCCAGCTCCCCCATAACCCTGATGAGGTAGACGGTTCAGGTAATGAATGGACTGTGGAAGTGCGATATTTGGAATGTTAACTAACCAGGTATGAATGTATCTTATATCCATTGCCCACATTTGTAATTAGGGAACTTTATGTACAAATATGGAATGATACACTGCAGAAAATCACAGATTGGACAAGTAAGGTACTTCATCGACTGTGGAAGGGTCACTATCATAGACCTTGCCAACCGGTGACTGCATTGAGCCACATGATTGCAGAAAGGTGCCCATGCCATTCACTTCCTGTTGCTGCGGAACCTCTTCAAATTACATTTCCTGACTCCGGGGTCCACAAGGTTTATTCAGTAGCCACAGGAAGACATGTTTTCTGAGATACTCTTGGGAAACGAAGTCCAGAGTAAAAGCTCTATAATACATAATGTGTCGTTGTGCCTGTTGGGCATTGAGGTTTTGGGTGCTGCTCAATTATCCCCTCAGAGTTTGCTTCACCTGTGCACACTAGCAAAAGCTAGTTTGTGTGATGTCCATCATCCAAACTCCTGGTCAGCCTCACTGCTGTTATATTTCCATAGGCAGTTAACTGCAACCATGTTCACAAAACCAAGGGCCCTCTTGAGATCTTGACAAAGAGTCTGGTTGCTCATAAGCCATCATCGTTAACATATCAGGGGCGCCTGACCTTGTTCCCACATGATGCATGGCGATGTTTTTGAAGTGTTCACTGTGGATTTTGCCTTGATGTCTCACCAGCCTCTCCCATGAAGAATGTGACACCTTTACATTTAGCTAATGGCGATTACTATATTATAAATCTATTGAACAAGACTATAATTCACCGCATTTGACCATAACTATTATTGTGTAAGAACTCTTGTTGTAATCGAATGAATGTTACTGTCGAACTCTGAAACTGCCTCATACACAAAAAAGATGCTGTAAAGCAAACCGCAGTTACAAAATTAGACAGCCAAAACAAAATCCCAATTTCATGTATTGCATATTTGTGGCTCCAGCAAATTGCATTGGGTTTTTTTTGTGCGACTGTAAAATTTGAGTTTGCACCGCAAATTTGTTCTTCCTCTTAGAGCATGAGGTCTCTGCCCTGGAAAGGGAGCATTGCCAAGCACTGACACTCCACAGAACTGCACAAGGGCAAGACCAAACCTGAGTCCCACCCGCAATTACATTGCATATGCGTGTATGTTCTCATTATCGGAAGGATTCAAAGATTTTTTCTTTCATTCTGAAGTGAAAAATTGTTTTCAGTCCCCGGTTACCACAGTTTTTTCCGCATAAGCTTTTCATCTTTTCTGCTTTATGCCCTGTGAATGCACAATAAAGGGCTTTGTTTTCGCGCGTTGTAGTTTGCCAACATTGCGCTGGATAGGCTACCGTTATGTAGGTTCCTTGTTTTTCTCGAGCTGTTCTACTGGATTACCTCTTTCATATCTGACACTCTTTTCCATTCTCTGTTCAAGGTCGTGGAATTAATTTGCTCATTCGCCAACAGTGAAAATTGATGCATTTGTTTGTGTGTGGCCTGTGTGTGTTTTTTGCATCTGTGTGGCAGTTCGCCTGCAGATGTTGACATAAATGCGTGTGCGCTGCCTGTTTGTGCACATCTGCACTTAATACGTGTCTCAGAAACAAGCACAAGCCTCTGATTTGTGCCAAGTTGCTCTAACTCAGGAGTATCGAACTCCAGACCTGGAGGGTCAGAGGTGGCTGGATTTCTAAACTGAGCAAAGCTTGAGTAGATCTTTATGGGTCCATTTTCCTGATTCTGGATGGGTGTGTTTTAATCTGTGCAATTATCATAGCTACTCAATCCTTAATGTTTTTCTGCAGTAGCACCCAGGACTACAGATTGATACCACTGCTGTAGGTCAATGTTAGACAGCTATAAAGTGACTGAATCTAACAGTTAAATTAACGCATTGCATCCTTGTTATTTTAACTGTAAATAGAGTCTGGCTCGCATTTAACTGTGGTCTACAGTTCACATACACGGAACCTCTGTTATAAACTGATTGTAAAATTACAATTAAAATAACTGGGAAAAAAAGATGCAACTTTGCGGTCTGAGATATACTGAGGTGCTGTGAGACAGGCATTTGACCCTGAGGCTCATCTCAGCTCTCTGTGTTAATTTGTCTCTCTCTCCCCTTTAGCTCCGTCGGCAGTGTCCATCATGCACCAGGTGAGCCGAACAGTGGACAGCATCACCCTGTCCTGGTCCCAGCCGGACCAGCCCAACGGAGTGATTCTGGACTATGAGCTGCAATACTATGAGAAGGTATGTGGGCTGTATCCATTTTCAGATGCACATCACACAGCCAAAGCAAGGATGCTTATTTCATTAGGCCCCGTACCGTATCTATGGCTCAACTAATCTATGGTTTAAAGGCATCAAGTTTTTTGCTCTGAAAGCTGTGTTGACAGCTGCTGACCAGAAAAGGCAGATAATCTTATTCCAGTCGGTAGATACGATCTCTGCAGCTCTGTCTGCTTACAGGCTCATAGTTGTCAGCAGACCTTCATCTACTCCCTTTAGTGAAAATTAGTGATGAGGAATTGGTGCCTCTGCACTCTGGTTCTGCTGGGCTGGGGGATGTTTATATATGTAGATAAATGCACTGTGCGGAATCGAGGGCAGTGAATAGGGCAGTGATGGACGTAAAAAGAATAATTAACCTGTACTTTCTATAGCAGCATCTTTTCTTTAATAAAAACAGGCACACCATGCATACTTTAATATGGGTGCACCACTCTCACCCAAACACAGCCACGCAAACACAGACACTGCCATGCACGCCCACACACAGACCTACAGACGCGCGCGCGCCTAAACACTTCCACGCACGGGGTCGCAGACAGAGTAATACCCACACGCACGTTTCTTCCACTGCCGCACCTCAGTCGGTGCCGCACACGTCCTGTGTGTGCACACGTACGCCCCTCTCAGCAGGCTCTGGGTAATGACTGAAGGAGGGCACCTCCATCCCTCTTTCGCCGCGCGGAAACTGCCTGCACCGCGCCGGAGCGATACCACGCCGTCTGTGCCACTGAAACCGATTCATCTCGGCTGACCTAAAACTGCCATCCCTTTCCTCCCGAGCCATTTAACCGCGGCGCGCCACGACGATTGCTACTGCGGAGAGGCTGCTGGACTCCGTTTGGCTGATTAGACAACCGCCGCTTCGGCTGCAATGCCTATTAGCGCCCCTAATTATCATTCCGACTATTACCGTTTATAATAACCTCCCTAATCAGCTCGCCACGTGACTTACACATTCCTGGATGCTGATATCTCCATGGTAATGGTAATTATTGACAGATGGATCATCGCCGTGGCGATGTAATTTGCTGCCAGGTGTGGCCATCTCCTCGACTATGTTTAACTACTGCACTGATGCAGCCTCTGATCACTATGGTTACGGTTTATACAGCGTTTGTTTCAGTGGTCATTACTGCCGGATTCTGCTGTGCTCCTTTTGCTGGTGGCAGTTCTGGATTGCCCACGTACTGGCCTTTAAATTTTGCCGTTCACTCCTCTTAGGATCAGACTGGCTTCAATTCCTCTGTGGTGAAGAGCCAGACCAACACGGCGGTCATTCGAAACCTCGAACCGGGAGCCATCTACGTGTTCCAGGTGCGGGCCAGGACTGTAGCCGGGTTCGGCCGTTACAGCGGCAAGATGTACTTCCAGACTATGACTGAAGGTGAGAAGGGCATCTGTGTGAGAATGCACACACCCACATACTTCACACACTCAACGGGAACTCTGTAAACTTCTGAATCAATGAGCCTCCTCAAGATGGCGGTAGGACCCCTTGAGAGAAGGAATGGGACTAGTGGATTTTGTTTTACCCCTTTGCGCAGATATAGACTCCGGCATCCATAAATTCCCAAATTTAATTCCTAAATAATTCTGTGATTGAGTTTCCAAATGTCTTGCTTCACTGGAATAATTTTCCACAGTCTCTGTGACACAAATACTGAGTTATAAAACCTAAGGAGGCTCATGCATAACAGGAAAAATTGGAATTATTGGTATTCTGCGCAAAGGGGTTAAAATAGGACAATACAGTACTGTGTTACTGTTGATCTTTAACAATATAAGAAGGCCTTCCTCATTAGCAGTGTGGACATAGTAAGTGGAAATCTATTACTGCTAGAGCAGAATATTGCTTCCCCTGTTTCTTGCCTTGTTTCCTGCTATTGATGGGTTTGTACTTTACATGTTCCAGTATGGTTTTGTGCTGAAGGCAATATCATGAGCCCCACTTGTTTTGTACTTATATTGCTTTTCATTAGTCTGAATTTTCGTTTTTATTGTTTCAAGGTCCTAGTCATTCTTTTCTACGAAACTACCCTCTGTAAAAGAATATTACACCGTAGAATGTTATTGGAGTGCTCTTTTATTGTTTAGCTTATTTACAAGCTGTTTGTCCAGCAAAAATTTCTGTGCGTATACTAAAAGGCACAGATTAACAGACCCTCATGTGAGTCTTCATTAGTACAGTTAGTTTTATACCCACGTTTTTAAGTGCAGCCACATTTCATATTAGCATCTAAACAACCTCATTTTATGCAAGTAGTTTGGGACTTTCCTGGTGAGCAGTAGTAGTAGCAGCAGTATTAGTCCCATAAAGTCGGCAGTAACTGCCTAGTGAAGCGCATGGCGTATTAGTGACTCGTGGGAGAGTTGACTTGTAGATGCGAGTTTGCAGAGCGGAATCAGAATGACTGTCCCGGTGAGTCAGGAATCAGACGCTAATGCGCTAATCGGTGCTGAGAGACACCAGTGGGCAGACTGCGGTCTGGCCCAACATCCGGCAGCATGTGGCAGAGCCGGGGCAAGCAAGCAGGGCTGCGGCGAAACGACTTGCTAAACTTCTCATTACCTGCACTGCCCTGGGACGCAATTAGTCAGATCCCTCCCCAGGCGCACCAGACCTGGAGCCCAGCCAGCGACGGGCCCGCGATGGGAAGGAGGGCGGTGCGGGGGAGGGGGAGGAGGTATGGAGGCGCCTTATAGCAGAGCCAGACACCGCTGGCCGTCGCTGTGGCTCTGCTTTCAGCTCTGGCGCAGAGTCGTTAAGAAAGCCGAAGTAGAGAGACTGACAGATACAGCACGCTGGCTTAAGAAGAAAGGCATTCCTCTCAGAATCCATTGATGAAAGCGGGGTTCTCACGCGCGCGAATGTGCTGCGGGGCGGGTGGGGGTACACACACTCGCAGGCTAGTGGTAGCACCTCTCCCCGGCAGTGCGACACAGACGTGCATTTCGAGCCCCATTCCCCGCTGCCCGGAGGGGCAGGAGCAGCATCATAGCTGTGGCACCCACGCCAGGGCCATCTCCCCTGCCTTCTGTCCCGCACAGGAGAGTCCCCACTCCGCATGCCAGCAACGCACTCGCTCGCAAACCCCTCCATATGCTCTGGGCTCCCCGCCACCCCAGAGGCGCTAATCTGTGCTAAATGGAGTGGAATGCCTTTTATATAGTGCCTTCCATCTCTCGATCTCACAGCACTTTACGATGAAGGGGCGAAAACTCATCCACGGCTGCCATTACTGCGTCGGCGCCTCAGATTCTCTTGGCCCACAGTGTGCAAAACCCACATTCTTTGCACTAAATTATCTGGCTGTGCCAGTAGAGCCCAATAATTGCAACTTAATGCTTCCAATGACGATTCAGGGAGGGTTGCGTTCTGGTGCAATAGCGTATTCCGATAAATGGGTAAAACGCTTTTCGCTGGAAAGTGCCACACTGTGGTTGGCGGAATACGTAGCCTCATACTTGCGTGATGCTCGGCAGCCATTTTGTGGCGGGATGCCCCCTGCCGTGTGGAAGCGGTGTGTGTGCTGATGGTGTGTGTGGTGCACATTCTCCTTCGCAGAAGAGTACAACACCAGCGTGCAGGAAAAGCTGCCTCTCATCATCGGCTCGGCCGCGGCCGGCCTGGTCTTCCTCATCGCCATCGTTGTCATCATCATCGTCTGCAACCGGTGAGTCAGTCCGTTTCCCGTCAAACAATACTTTGCCTGGAGGCCTCATTCCCCAGTTTTAATCAGCTGGCTACTGCAGTGCCGGGAACTTAGAGGGGGGGCAGTTGCCTCCCGCGAATCAAAGATGTTTTTCTCTACTTCGTTAACGAGGTTTTTACTACACTTTGTAGCTTGTAATGGGAGAAATTTTACTCGACCAGTGCCCCAGTGGGCTTGTTGGTTACGCAGCTGCCGTGGTTGGCTGACTCTGGGCAGTGCCAGCTCGCTCGCTGCGGTTCACTGGGTGCTTGAAGCCGTCCTAGACCAGAGCTATAGTCGTTTGTTTTCCCCTAGGAGGAGAGGCTTTGAAAGGGCCGACTCGGAGTACACGGATAAACTGCAGCACTACACCAGCGGCCACAGTGAGTAATGACCCCGCCCCTTCCTCTTCACCCTCCCGCCCCCCTCTCTTACTCTTCCTGTCTTTACTCTGCTCCCTTTCTCTCCTCTCTAATCCACTCTCTAGTCTCAGTCACTGGCGCCGTTAGGGAATATCGTATTTACAAGCTGTTTTTACTTCATCATTGCTGCATTTATTTACTAACTTTGCATTTCAACGGATATCGCTCTCCATTATTTGACTTACCCAGTGCTCCCAGTAAATATTAAAGTACTGGGGCTTATGAATTATTGAGTTTCCATGTAAAGTCTGTGCTGTCAGCATAGGATTCCATTTATAGAAAATAAATCTTTTTCGAGAAGACTTTGAAATGGTACCTTCCCCGCCGTGGTGGTGATTTAAAACAGACATCTTTGAGCAGGCTTACGCTTTATCTCCGTTCCCCACTCAGCTAACTGTAAATTCAGAGCAGAGCTCCTTTTTAGTTCTCGCTTGGGCTTATTTTGAGATTCCTCGCCTGAGGGTTCAGGCAGAATCCTCGGGGTAATCAATGGTATCAGATTGTAATGGAGACTCCGTTTGTTCAGGGACACTTCTTGAGACGGCTGGATTTTCCGCAGTTAATTTCTACCCTGTGAATGCACTCTCACCGTACTTTCGCGTCAAACCCTCTCCGCTCTCCTCCTTCAAAGACCCATATCACCCCCTGTAGAGTTTTCTAGAACTTTCCATCCACCTGGAATGTCTCTGCCCAGCTGCGCTTTATAGGCTCTGCTCTCCATGTGAAACCTTGAGATTTGGCAGCCATTTTGAAAGAATTTTCAGACAAAGAGCCAGAAATGGTTGATATATGGTGCTTTGTATTGGCTTGCATGTCTGCCACATGTCAGGTTCATAACACATGCGGTTTTCTGCTTCGCACGGTGCTCTCCTCACACCCCACCCCCTCCTCCGCTCTCCCGCCTTCAATTAATGGAGTACTTTCACATCGGGCACTCTGCCTAACACTCAAAATTCCATAAAAGTGCTCTTCCTGGATAAAAACGAGCACTGTCTGATGTATATTTTATTACGCCTATGGCGGGCCACTTGCGTATCCTGGAAACAGCTTCACCACGCAGCCATGTGATTTGTTTCTCTCATTCAGTTTGCTGGATTTCCAGGCTCTCTGACCATGAATAAATCAGTCAGTCATCAGAAATGGTCGGATGCCAGCTACGGCCTTCAGAACCAGAATAATCGGATTTAGGCGCCTGGGATTCTTAAAACGCTGAATGTTTCCAAAGGCCATCTTAAGCCTATTTACCTGGCATCTGGACTTAAGAGAGTCAATTTATTTATTGGAGCAGAACCCAGTGATAAACGCTGTGCTCCATGTTGTTAAATGCTCCACTCTAGCACTCTCGGCTTCTCTGCTGATAAAAATATACTGCCTTACCTTAACCTGTCTATCTGAATGCAGCCCGGTAATCTACTGCATACTTTCAGGCCAGACAGCGGGATATGAAAGTCGTGTCTCTCGAAGTACATTAACCCGTCACTGTCCTGTAATACACCTTCCATCGCAAGGTTGTTGATACATGTCCACCTGTTGTAACGCCTAATTCAATATCTTTTTTTCCCATATCCACTGTCAGTAGCCTCTCTCTCTTACCCATAATCCACCTGGACTAGCCGCCTACTCTTGCCCTATACGTGCAGTAATCTTTCCGTCTCTATTGCTCAAAATTCAACTGCATTAAAACCTCTATGCCTTCTAAGCTCCTAAAATCAACTTAAACTTGCTCATTTTTGAAACTCATTGCCCATCATCCTTGATCAGTAACTGGCCACCAACTCTCATCTAGGATTCACCTGCAGTGACCCCCACCATAGTAACAGAAAACCCACTTACAGCAACTGTTTACCGTCTGTGTTACCACTTCACCTGAAAATCCCAGAGGCAAACACATTCTCTTTCTGCTGAATACAAAATCATCCCTAACTGACATCAACAGTGTTTTTTGAATTTTATTACTGACTCTAAGGCTACGTCCACACTAATATGTTTTTATTCTAAAACAGCATTTTAAAACGAAAACAATCTCCATCCACAGGAACGTTTATGCATTGTTTCAGAAATGATCTCCATTCATACTAACATGCCTTAAAACGCATATCTCATGATCATTCACGTACACTTGGCATTTGTATGCTCGTGCAGCAGGAAGCAGATTGTCAACTCTGCGCCAACGTCTTCTGCCCCTCCACTCTTAAACACAGTCCTGGAGTTTTAGGGGTGCAAAAACGTTGGAGTAGTGTGGAAACTGGGCAAAAACATTGCAGAAGTTATGTTTTTAAATGAGAACGTATTAGTGTGGACATAACCGAAGGGCATTGCCACAGTAACCTGCTCTCAGTCTTTAGCTTTTCCACACTTTCCTCTGTATCACTTGAAAACTAGCTGAGCTAACTCCACTACTGGCTAATATCCAGATACATATTTTGACATGTATGGAGCTGTGTGTATTATAGCTGATTTTTATTTTTCTAAGTAACTCCAGGAATGAAGATCTATATTGATCCGTTTACATATGAGGACCCCAACGAGGCAGTGCGGGAGTTTGCCAAGGAGATTGAAATCTCATGTGTGAAGATCGAGCAGGTCATTGGTGCAGGTAAACCAGCCCTCAACACCTCAAGGTGCAGTTCCGGCCTGAGGGATTTACCCTGATGGCTTATCCCTCAGGCTGGTACTTGGTAGATTTCTGCAATTGCTCATTTCCTAAAAAAGGGATTTAAGAGCTGGTGTGGGTGCAGATTTTTTACAACCTTAGAATTAAAGGGTTCTAACTGACATTTTGGTCAAAATTGAGTTATCTGTTGCAAATAATTGGTAATAAATAGTTCTATCTAATGATTAAGTATTGAGATACAATTCATTTGTTAAATTAGGTTCTGATCAGAATTACAAAGTTCCAATTCGCTAAGTGAACTCTGAGCAGCCAAACTTTGCAAGCAAATTCCTCAAAACTGTATAAATGTTAGTTAGAACCTTGTAATTCTAAGGTCCCATTTTGTTGAAACTCAGTACTAAGACCCTAGGTTTTATATTCTGAAATATGATTGATTGAACACCCTGATTAGTCGGTAGTTGTAGGCTGTAATCTGCTCTCACCTCACTCACTTCTACAAAAACCCAAAACCAGTGAAGTTGGCACGTTATGTAAATCGTAGATAAAAACAGAATACAATAATTTGCAAATCCTTTTCAACTTATATTCAATTGAATACACTGCAAAGACAAGATGTTTAATGTTCAAACTGAGAAACTTTTTTTTTTTTTTTTTGCAAATAATCATTAACTTAGAATTTAAAGGCAGCAACACATTGCAAAAAAAGATGGCACTGGGGCCTTTTTACCAATGTGTTGCATTGCCTTTCCTTTTAACGACACTCCGTAAACGTTTGGGAACTGAGGAGACCAATTTTTGAAGCTTTTCAAGTGGAACTCTTTCCCATTCTTGCTTGATGTACAGCTTAAGTTGTTCAACAGTCCGGGGTCTCCGTTGTGGTATTTTACGCTTCATAATGCGCCACACATTTTCAATGGGAGACAGGTCTGGACTACAGGCAGGCCAGTCTAGTACCCGCACTCTTTTACTACGGAGCCATGCAGTTGTAACAAGTGCAGATTGTGGCTTGGCATTGTCTTGCTGAAATAAGCAGAGGCGTCCATGAAAAAGACGTTGCTTGGATGGCAACATATGTTGCTCCAAAACCTGTATGTACCTTTCAGCATTAATGGTGCCTTCACATATGTGTCAGTTGCCCATGCCTTGGGCACTAATACCCCCCCATACCATCACAGATGCTGGCTTTTGAACTTAGCACCTATAACAGTCCGGATGGTTCTTTTCCTCTTTGGTCTCGTCAGACCGCAGAACACTTTTCCACTTTGCATCAGTCCATCTTAGATGAGCTTGGGCCCAGCGAAGCCGGCGGCGTTTCTGGGTGCTGTTGATAAATGGCTTTCGCTTTGCATTGTAGAGTCTTAACTTGCACTTGCAGATGTAGCGACGAACTGTAGTTACTGACAGTGGTATTCTGAAGTGTTCCTGAGCCCATGTGGTGATGTCCATTACACACTGATGTCGGTTTTTGATGCAGTACCGCCTGAGGGATCGAAAAGTCACGGGCATTCAATGTTGGTTTTCGGCCTTATCGCTTACGTGCAGTGATTTCTCCAGATTCTCTGAACCTTTTGGCATATTACGGACTGTAGATGATGAAATCCCTAAATTTCTTGCAATAGCTCATTGAGGAATGTTGTTTTTAAACTGTTCGACAATCAGCTCGCGCATTTGTTCACTAAGTTGCGACCCTCGCCCCATCCCTGTTTGTGAATGATGAGCATTTCAGGGAAGCTGGTTTTATACCCAATCATGGCACCCACCTGTTCCGAATTAGGCCGTTCAACTGTGGGATGTTCCAAATAAGTGTTTGATGAGCATTCCTCAACTCTCTGTGTTTTTTGCCACTTGTGCCAGCTTTTTTGAAACATGTTGCAGGCATCGAATTCCAAATGAGCTAATATTTGCAAAAAATTACAAAGTTCGAACATTAAGTAACTTGTCTTTGCAGTGTATTCAATTGAATATAGGTTGAAAAGGATTTTCAAATCATTGTATTCTGTTTTTATTTACGATTAACACAGTGTGACAACTTCACTGGTTTTGGGTTTTGTACATGCACTTGGACTGCCCTGATGTGCAGTGTTTGCTGTCTGTGTTAGCTGAGTTTGGAGAGGTTTGCAGTGTTTGCTCTGTGTTAGTTGAGTTTGGAGAGGTGTGCAGTGTTTGCTGTCTGTGTTAGGGGAGTTTTGAGAGATGTGCAGCGTTTGCTGTCTGTGTTAGGTGAGTTTGGAGAGGTGCGCGGTGTTTACTGTCTGCGTTAGGTGAGTTTGGAGAGATGTGCAGTGTTTGCTGTGTGTGTTAGGGAAGTTTAGAGAGATGTGCAGTGTTTGCTGTCTGTGTTAGGGGAGTTTGGAGAGATGTGCAGTGTTTGCAGTCTGTGTTAGGGGAGTTTAGAGAGGTGTGCAGTGTTTGCTGTCTGTGTTAGGTGAGTTTGGAGAGATGTGCAGTGTTTGCTGTCTGTGTTAGGTGAGTTTGGAGAGATGTGCAGTGTTTGCTGTCTGTGTTAGGGAAGTTTAGAGAGATGTGCAGTGTTTGCAGTCTGTGTTAGGGGAGTTTAGAGAGATGTGCAGTGTTTGCAGTCTGTGTTAGGGGAGTTTAGAGAGATGTGCAGTGTTTGCTGTCTGTGTTAGGGGAGTTTAGAGAGATGTGCAGTGTTTGCAGTCTGTGTTAGGGGAGTTTAGAGAGATGTGCAGTGTTTGCAGTCTGTGTTAGGGGAGTTTAGAGAGGTGTGCAGTGTTTGCTGTCTGTGTTAGGGGAGTTTAGAGAGATGTGCAGTGTTTGCAGTCTGTGTTAGGTGAGTTTGGAGAGATGTGCAGTGTTTGCTGTCTGTGTTAGGGGAGTTTAGAGAGGTGTGCAGTGTTTGCTGTCTGTGTTAGGTGAGTTTGGAGAGGTGTGCGGTGTTTGCTGTCTGTGTTAGGGGAGTTTAGAGAGATGTGCAGTGTTTGCAGTCTGTGTTAGGTGAGTTTGGAGAGATGTGCAGTGTTTGCTGTCTGTGTTAGGTGAGTTCAGAAAGGTGTGCAGTGTTTGCTGTCTGTGTTAGGTTAGTTTGGAGAGATGTGCAGTGTTTGCTGTCTGTGTAAGGGGAGTTTGGAGAGGTGCGCGGTGTTTGCTGTCTGTGTTAGGGGAGTTTAGAGAGATGTGCGGTGTTTGCAGTCTGTGTTAGGGGAGTTTAGAGAGATGTGCAGTGTTTGCAGTCTGTGTTAGGGGAGTTTAGAGAGGTGTGCAGTGTTTGCTGTCCGTGTTAGGGGAGTTTAGAGAGATGTGCAGTGTTTGCTGTCTGTGTTAGGTGAGTTTGGAGAGGTGTGCAGTGTTTGCTGTCTGTGTTAGGGGAGTTTAGAGAGGTGTGCAGTGTTTGCTGTCTGTGTTAGGTGAGTTTGGAGAGATGTGCAGTGTTTGCTGTGTGTGTTAGGGGAGTTTAGAGAGGTGTGCAGTGTTTGCTGTCTGTGTTAGGTGAGTTTGGAGAGATGTGCAGTGTTTGCTGTCTGTGTTAGGTGAGTTCAGAAAGGTGTGCAGTGTTTGCTGTCTGTGTTAGGTTGGTTTGGAGAGATGTGCAGTGTTTGCTGTCTGTGTAAGGGGAGTTTGGAGAGGTGCGCGGTGTTTGCTGTCTGTGTTAGGGGAGTTTAGAGAGATGTGCGGTGTTTGCAGTCTGTGTTAGGGGAGTTAAGAGAGATGTGCAGTGTTTGCTGTCTGTGTTAGGTGAGTTTGGAAAGGTGTGCAGTGTTTGCTGTCTGTGTTAGGGGAGTTTAGAGAGATGTGCAGTGTTTGCAGTCTGTGTTAGGTGAGTTTGGAGAGATGTGCAGTGTTTGCTGTCTGTGTTAGGGGAGTTTAGAGAGGTGTGCAGTGTTTGCTGTCCGTGTTAGGGGAGTTTAGAGAGATGTGCAGTGTTTGCAGTCTGTGTTAGGGGAGTTTAGAGAGGTGTGCAGTGTTTGCTGTCTGTGTTAGGGGAGTTTAGAGAGATGTGCAGTGTTTGCAGTCTGTGTTAGGTGAGTTTGGAGAGATGTGCAGTGTTTGCTGTCTGTGTTAGGGGAGTTTAGAGAGGTGTGCAGTGTTTTCTGTCTGTGTTAGGTGAGTTTGGAGAGATGTGCAGTGTTTGCTGTCTGTGTTAGGTGAGTTCAGAAAGGTGTGCAGTGTTTGCTGTCTGTGTTAGGTGAGTTTGGAGAGATGTGCAGTGTTTGCTGTCTGTGTTAGGTGAGTTTGGAGAGATTTGCAGTGTTTGTTGTCTGTGTTAGGTGAGTTTGGAGAGATGTGCAGTGTTTGCTGTCTGTGTTAGGGGAGTTTAGAGAGGTGTGCAGCGTCTGCTGTCTGTGTTCGGTGAGTTCAGAAAGGTGTGCAGTGTTTGCGGTCTGTGTTAGGTGAGTTTGGAGAGATGTGCAGTGTTTGCTGTCTGTGTTAGGTGAGTTCGGAGAGATGTGCAGTGTTTGCTGTCTGTGTTAGGTGAGTTCGGAGAGGTGTGCAGTGGTAATCTGAAGCTCCCAGGGAAAAGGGAGATGTTTGTGGCCATCAAGACCCTGAAGTCAGGCTACACGGAGAAGCAGAGGCGGGACTTCCTGAGCGAGGCCAGCATCATGGGCCAGTTCGACCACCCCAACGTCATCCACCTGGAGGGCGTGGTCACCAAGAGCAGCCCGGTCATGATCATCACCGAGTTCATGGAGAACGGCTCGCTGGACTCCTTCCTCAGGGTGGGTCTTCCTTGTCTTTTCTCCTGTCTGACCTGTCACTCCTGCTCAACGCTCTGCCTCTACTCCAGGTCCAACTTGTTCTGTTTTTGGCATTTTATCTCTGACTTCCCCCTCTCAAGGTCGTTCTGTTTCTTATCCTTTCTGCTTCACGCTTACTTTGTCCATCTTGATTTATCCTGCTGGAGTACAGCGCTCACAAAGACTAATGATACAGCCGTGACAGCGTTCAGCCCACAATGAAAGTCAGCGAACGAGGAGAGTGCACTCACTTTTGCACACCCACACGCACACACAGCACTGCAATATGTTGCCTTTATCGCCCCTGTCATCAGTTTCTCGTCCTCCGGTTTGATTAAAAGCACCCCTGGTGTTTCTCTGAAGTGTCCAGACGTGCCATATCTACGGGCCGTGCCAAGAAAGCATCTCTAAGACTGTACATCTATCTTAGCCCATCATTCTGTACTACTGAGGCAATAGCTGCTGGATGCTCCACAGATTGGCTCCACAGCAATCAATCTTTCTCGACTTGCTTACGATACGGTAAGTACAGTTTTTGGCTGTTTAAGGTAGTGGCGTCTGCTACATTTCAACATTCCTTTACCTCGGTGCGACTCCAGAGGAAAAGAGTGTAAAATACTGATAGCAGTGCTTGAATCCCCGCGCTGTTTTCTTTGCCTTCCTGCGCTAAGCCATTTTATTCCACTCCCAGTCTAAGCCAGTGCGAGGCATAGCACTGTAACACACGCTAATCTCGGTGTAAGATTATGTAAATATTTCATAATCCAAACTTTATGCATGACATGCTGGATCCGCTGTGGCACTGAGCTGAATTTTGAGCTCAACCCTTCCCCGCAACAGCGTCAAGTTTTAAAAGTCAAAAGAGAACTTGAGACTTTTCAAGGAAGTGTGTGTAGCAGCTTATGTTGTCAGTTACGCCCGTCATACATCACTGTGTGCTTCAGAGGAAAGAATGAGTGTCCAGGGGCCTTTAATTCTTTGGGCCATTGCCTCTAATTGGACTCCTGTTTTTGAACTTCAAGGGAGAAGCTGTTGATTAATGTAAATGTAAAATGTATAAACTTCTCATTCCAAATTCATTCAGCTTTGATCACTAAATTACAGAGAGCAAAGACTTGTTTGCTCAGTGCATTGCTTGTTTTAAGTAAATGATGGTTATTGGAAAGGATGAAAAGACCCTACGTAGCTTCATGCTCCATTAAAAGCTTTCTGTCTCCAAGTCATCTCAGTCACCTCGTTTTATATTCACTTAACCAGTGGCAACTGCTCTCCAATTCAGTTATTTGTATAGACAGGCTGCAATAGTCATTAGCATTAAATATAAAATCTGCCTTTTTAATGAATAGTTGTGAACTACCATTGTTGCAGTTTTTTTTTAACACTGTGTAGCCCATATTTACAACCCCAATTCCAAAATAGTTGGGACAAAGTGCAAATTGTGAATAAAATCAAAATGCAATGTCTTTCAGATCACAAGCAAATATGCTATTAACAACAGAACAGAGATAACGTTTTATGTGTTGAAACAGACATTTTACATTTTTATCCACAAAATGAGCTTATTTCAAATTTTCTGGCTGCAACAGGTCTCAAAAAAGTTGGGACAAAGGCAAAAAAGCGCTTAAAAGCAATGAATATACAGTAGCGCCCAAAATTATTCATACCCATACCAATTTTTTTTTTTTTTTTGACTAGTCAAATTTATTCTTGCACAAATGACACAATAAGTTGACATAAGGCTGTAAGAACTACTGTAAACAATTTTTCATGAAATAATATTCATACCCTGAAATAATATTCATACCCTTTTATCACATTTAAGGATGGCAAGCACCCGTTAATACATATTTAGCACGGCTTTGGTCAAGCCGTGCACCATTTTTTTGGCCGCGTTTTTCGAAAATTAGCCGTGCAAATCACGGCTGCACGGCTCGCTAGCTAAAACTAAGCCTCGAGGCGACATCTATTCTAATGAAGGCTTTGTGTATTTCAGCAAGACAATACAAAACCACATACTGCAGCTATTACAACAGCATGGCTTCGTAGTAGAAGAGTCTGTGTGCTGAACTGGCCTGCCTGCAGTCCTGATGTTTTACCGATTGAGAACATTGAGCGCATAATGAAACGAAAAGTCCGTCAAAGGAAACCCAAAACTCTCCAGCAGCTGGACGCCTGTATTAAACAAGAGTGGGATAAAATACCATGGCTAAACTCAAGAAACTTGTCTCCTCAATGCCCAGATGCCTCCACTCTGTGTTAAAAAGAAGAGGGGATGCTACACCATGGTAAACAGGCCCCTGTCCCAACTTTTTTGAGACCTGTAGCAGCCATCAAATTTGAAAAGAGCTCATTTTGTGGATAAAATTGTAAAATTCCACAGTTTCAACCTTTGCTATGTTATATCTGTCCTATTGTGAATAAAATGCTGGCTGATGTGATTTAACAGTCATTGCATTTTGATTTTGTTCAAAATTTATACTTTGTCCCAACTATTTTGGAATTGGGGTTGTACTTAAGCATGGCATATAAATGTGTGCCATATTATTTAATTTATCCCAGCATGATAAAGGGAGCAGTGCATAGTGTTTTGCACATTAAATGAAAATATTTTCTTCTGTGTCTTTTCAAAAATGTATAACGGGCTTGGAAAACCAGGTTTCCGTGCTCTATTATCAGACTCCTGATTGCTTGTTTCTCAAAATACCTAAGAAGTTATATTAATAGCAATGCTTAATTGTTTGGCAGTTACACTCACACAATTCACCAAAATGGGACATATTCCGCAACAACTTTCTAATGTGTTGTGTGAATTTTTCCCGCGGAGGTGAGCTGAATTTGAGGAAGGCCAGCCCTGCTTTTGGACGTGAATTCTGACAGTTAACATCTGGTGATGTTTGGCACAAAAAATTGAACTTCTCAGCTGCATGTATTCACCCTTGACCAGGCAGGTCTGTTATAGCATGACTAAATGATAACATAGATGGAAGAGTATGTATTCCTGGAGTATGTGCAGTCGTCTGATCCCAAATACCAAAGAAGAAAAACACAGAATAAAATAAGTCATTAACATAAGTCAGTACTCCTTCTGTAGAGGACATTATGGGAACACAATCGCCTCTGGTAGGGCAGTTAGGATTAGTAATAAGCTCCTGGTTTTTCACTTGTCAGCCTGTGTCATATTACTTCGAGCCGTCTTTGTGTTCGCCACCTGGGATCATTGACACGAGAGGTTTAGAATGCGGGAGAATTGTGGAAGAGGAGAATTAAGATTAAGAAAAGACATAAAAAGGAAAATGGAGGATTTTTTTTTTTTGCTCGAGGGAGAAGAAAGGGACTTAGGAATTTTATGAAAGCCTCAATCACCTGACAGCTTAATGTGGCAGTTTGCTTAAACATGCAGACATGTAGCATCTGTTTTCCTTTCTTTGTAAAAGGGATATCGTAATTATTTGACTTCAAACGCATATTTCAGGTTTGTCTCGAACGACGTGTTACTTCTTTTTTTTGTGGCGTGTCTGACAGTGCACTGATCACTGCGGAGCAGATTGTTCCTCTTCTGGGAGTGGAGCTTCAGAAGCTCTTGACAGTGTTTATGTAGAAATATCAGCACTGAGAACACAGAGCTGTCTCTCAATGCAGGGTTCACCAGAATGGGGTGAATCATGATCGTTCCTGTTCTGTGAGACTGCGAGAGGAAAAAAGTGAGAGAAATTATCACACACAGAGAAAAACAATAGATTTATTGCTTCAAATTTGTCCTATTTTGAGGCTATTTATGGCGCAGGCTGTATGTAATTATACAGGGACCCACTTTAGTTGCTTTTTGACTGCATTCCAGCAAATTGGATTTGAAAACGATGGATTCAAGGTCGAGGTAGAGACTGTAGACTTGAAATTATGAAAATTTCTATCCATGTAATCTGAATTATTTAGGAAATTCAGACAGCATTGCTTTATACAGCATTGCTGTCCAAATACTTTGACTGGACTGTTTGTGATTACTGCATATAGTTTCTCTCACTTAACTGTTACTTTTGTCTTCATTGTTTGTTCCAGTAGTGTGATGTTTATTTTCAAGGCATGGAGGAATTAACTTTTGCGAGAGAATGGAATTTGTTCAGCACTGGCAATGCGAGTTACGCAGAGAGATCAAAGCAATAGCTAAGTAAAGCAGGTTGAACATTAAACAGTGTCCAGTTTTAATTAATGGTTGAAATAAACTTGCAGTGCAGACTGTGCAGACACTGAGGACAGTTTATAGCATCTGCATTCAACCACAGTTAACTCACTGTTCTATGGCAAAATACTCTTCTGTGAAAGTGAGTTATCATACGCATGTTTATGTCACGAAGTTCGGCTTGTCAACATGCATATGGCTCTAAAGTTCTTGCCCTATAAATAATCCATTAAAGTGTTTCTTTACAAAATGCACTGCAATAACAAGGAAATGCAGCATGATGTGTAATGTTGTGCAGTTAATAATGGGGTATGAGATGTTTGAGGGCCAGGTTTGGTAAGAACAGGAATGTAGGGTGAGGGAGAAACTGGAGACCGAGGGTTTGGTGGAATACAGTAGCAGGCCCACGCTGATGGTGTCCATGGCGTGAATGCGGCCGCCGGTGTTTCCAGTGGCCGCTGCTACACAGCTGCGACCCTCTGCGGGTTGGCGGGACTCCACTGGGCCAGATGTCGGTCCTTCAACTTTCCAACCAGCCACACTGACCAGCTGCAGCACCCAGACCAAGCCGGTTGGCCTGCAGCCTGAGACACACCCAGGAGACTTTCGCCGGAGAACGCTGACGTGTCTTCTTTTCTTCCCTCCGCAGCAAAACGACGGGCAGTTCACGGTCATCCAGTTGGTGGGAATGCTGAGGGGAATCGCCTCCGGCATGAAGTACCTCGCCGACATGAACTATGTGCACCGGGACCTGGCCGCCCGCAACATCCTGGTCAACAGCAACCTGGTGTGCAAGGTGTCTGATTTTGGCCTGTCCCGCTTTCTGGAGGACGACACCTCAGATCCCACGTACACCAGCGCCCTGGTGAGGGTCCATAATGCACCTGCACCCACTCAGACGAAGTCATGTCACTTTCTGTAGCATAATCTGCCTCACTTCCAACTCTCACGTCTACCTTTCGTACTGTACTCTGGCCCATGTCCTGCTCACATCATTTTATACTGTAGAACTGGAAGAGGTGTCGATAAGCCAGTAAGTTGCGATCTTCCCTCTGGTGGAATAATCCCTAATGTGTAGTGCTGGGGACACTGTACTGAAGGAGACGCCGTTTTTCGGATGAGGCGTTAAACCAAGGTCCTGACTCACTGTGGTCATTACGGATTCTATTACGCTCTTTGATAAGAGTAGGGGGTTCTCCCGGTGTCATGGCTACATTTCCAACCTGGCTCTTTCCACCTGCCTCCTAATCATCCCCTGATCTATTTGGCTGTGCAACTTGTCCGCTCAGTCTCCCCCCCCCAACCCAAAGGACTCCCTTGAAAAAGATCTCAATGGGACTTCACTGGTTAAATGAAGGTTTAAAAAAAAAAAAAAAAAAAAAAGAAGTGCAAATGGAGGTTGAAAAAGTAAAAGCCCTTCCCAGCACTTTGTTCTGCTCACCTAGTCATGGTAATGAGCTCAATGGTTCTTTCATTGGTTGAAGAAACATGATGCCATTTTAACTGTCTGACCACTGGAATTACGATCTCTGAAAAAGTCCTGCTACTGCCACCTTTCACATCTCCACCACACCTGCCATATCCTATTTTGCGTTTACCTGTCAAAACACTCAGCCTTGTGGCCACCTCCCATTTGATTAGCAACGTTGAAGGAATGTAATGATTTTTTTGGCCTGTCTTCTTACTTTGCTGTTGGTTTCACAGGGCGGGAAAATCCCAATTCGATGGACCGCGCCGGAGGCCATTCAGTACAGGAAATTCACCTCCGCTAGCGACGTGTGGAGCTACGGTATCGTTATGTGGGAGGTCATGTCCTATGGAGAGCGTCCTTACTGGGATATGACCAATCAAGACGTAAGCTGTGTGTTTCCTTACATATTTCGCAAACAGTCTTAAAAGCAATCGTGGGAGGGCACGCCTTGCAGTGATATTAGCTCCTGATAAATAAAAAAAATTGATGTATTTTCTTGTAAAATTTTCTAGAAAAGATGAGTAAAACTCAGTGAGACACACTGGTCAGTGAAGTAAGAAAGTAGCTTGGCTTAACTCATAAAATGATATTCCATTCCCAAATGTCCCATCTTTGTTCCCAACAATGTGATTTCAATCAGGAGACACCAATGAATTATGCCAAGATAATTTATTACAGATTACAGAGTGAACCGATTAACAGATGTGATGATAGCCTTAACAAAGTCTTTGGTGCTTGGACTCAACAGGGAGATTTTGTAATAAAAAGCATCTTTCTTTGAGCTGCAGCAGGATAAATTTATGGAGTACAGATACTGTTGATGTTAATGGCTGATGACTCTGCTGACTGATTGGCTGAGGAGGATGATGAATGATGACACTGATAAATGTGTGAGACTGGGCTGTGATGGGGAGATGGAGGGTCTGCACAGCAGTAGAATGAATTTACTAAAGGCAGAGATAGACTCATATTGTAAAAGACAGCAGCTGAGGAAATAGGTGTGTGTCTCTGTGGTATTGGATAGATTTGATCAGCTGATTGGTCAGCTGATGTCTCCATTGAAAGCCCCAGACAATGAGAGCTGTGAGTGAGCTTGTGTAAGAGGAGAGAAATGCAAATTCAATGAGAAATAAACTGCTGGCTTAAGCATGTGGAAAAAAGAGTCTTCCTGACTGAACTTTCAGTAGAGCTTCATTTAAAAAAACAAAAATACGGCATTAACCTTGCTGTGCTAATGTAGCAGTTGTAATCTTCAGCATTTGTATAATCCTTAGCGCTTATCTTTCAGGTAATACGATGAGTCCTTTTTTCCTTCAATGGCCTTGTCAAAATTTTAATTGACAGGCTGCACTTAGAGCATATGTGGATTGTATGATTATGGATATAAAACTGCAGCTTACACTGCAAAATCAAGACGACAACAACATTTTTGTCCCAAACATTAGGGTTTTCATTGTATTTATTGCTTTTGGTCATAGATTTGGCCAAGTGGCTCTTTTGCAGACATAGAAAAGCTTCCCTGTGTCTCTCTCTTCATTATACTTCACAGCTCAGCCACAGAGCCTCCCACTCTCATTTCTGCGGCTTTCCGAAGGCAGCACTTCTCCACTGCTGACCAGACCCTTTTGCATCCAGGTGTTTAATCTTGAGCCGCCATCTCTGCCGAGCAGTAGCGCTGCTGTAGGCGGGCAGTGGTTCACGGCGGAGTGTGTTTCCCGGCTTCAGCGGGCCCTGTAGCAGCGCGGAAGCAGAGCAAATTATGTGGGCTGATAACGGAAAACTGTTTACAATTGAAAGTGCAGACACACAGCGCGCTAAGGAGAGGAGCGAAGGATATCGCCGTGGTTATCTTATTAGCGGCTCCCGATAGCTTTTTGTTTCCCCCCTGATCGGGGAGAGCTTCACTTGAAAAGGCTGAAAGAGATTAATCTGAGATCAGCAGCTGGTAATTGAGGCCCTAATGAGCTGAGGAGCAGTGGTGTGGCGTGGCTACCCTGCCCACCTCCTTATCTCAAACCGCACTGCGCCACAGCGTGCCCCGAATCTCTTATTACACGCTGTCGGCTCTCTCATTTCAAACAGGGCTTTTGAAGAACAAAGCGCTTTCTTGCTACGAGCCGCAGTCGACGCAGACTCCTCACTTCCCCTGTCCGTCTCTGGTGCTACTGATCACCACTGCTCATTGGCGTGCGTGAAATCTTTATCATTCAGTTTCAGAATGGATGCGACTGATGGCTCGAGGACACTGTCCCCGGACTTTTCGTGCCCAAATTTCTCCTCCCCCAACTTTTTGTCCCTGGGCTTTTTATCCCCTAGGAATTTTCTTCCCCATAAACTTTTTGTCCCCGGACTCTTTATACCTGGATGGTTTATCCTCAATAATGCTTTGCCCTCTTCCTGCATTATAACACTATCCCTAACCCTAACCTTTACCTTCATAATAGTCCTCGAGGACGAAAAGTCCTCAGGGACAAAGAGGCCAGGGACAAAAATCCATGGGGACAAAAACTGCGGGGATGAAAAATTCGGGGACGGAGAGTCCTGTAACTGCGACGGCTCACTCACCATTGGCAATTCTGGAACGGTTGATATGTCCAAGCCCAAAAACTTGAGATCATGAGAGGAACATGTTTGATTTAGACAGCCAGCTGGCATTTTTAATTTGTAATGATTTTTCTTTCATGCAAGACAGCCTGCAGTCTCCTTCTGGTGCTGGTCTACATTTTATTTTTACGTCCTGGTCTTCATTTATGCTGCACTTTAGATTTCTAGCTCCAGATCCCACAGGAGATATAGGAGTAATGAAAGGGCTTTGGACTGAAGGTTGACTTAACAAAAGAAGCGTTATGATTGGTCTCATCACTGGTGCAAATGGTGGTCAGATGAAGAATTACTTTCAATTATGGGACACCGAGGTCTTCCGTATCTCCCCCAGGTAGTAGCCTTTAATATCCGTAACAAATGCGCAGTCTGGGATGGGACTCCCCATCGTCCCAGGAGGATGTGGACCTTCCATCTGATTAATATCCTACACGCGGTGGAGAGCGACCCATCTGTATTGCTCATGCCGCTCCAGTACTGCCCTATGGTCCCGCGGCACATTCCACCCACCAGTCTCGCCATTCGCGGCCTGACATGGGGAGAGCAAGGACGTCAGGATGACAAATTGCACCTCACGGCCATCCATTGCAGTCTAAATTCGCACCTGCCTTGCCTCAGACACCCGATAACGATCAGACCTTATTTATGAAGGAGTTAGGTCAAGTCCTGCATCTCCCTGACACTTCTCTATATACTCTGGAAGATTCCGCCTTTCTTAAGTACATGCATACCGAGGAGGTGGTGCCTCGTTAGAGCCTCGCTATGGTCTTGACAGTGAAATATGGGGCTAGCATTATGAATGAAGGCAGTGGAACATGCTAAATGAGCGATGTAGCAATGGCGGTATGCAATCCCTGTGCCGCACCCTTGTTTTCTGAGACAACTGGCGGTAATAATGGAGATGGTGCCGTAGGCTGCGGCACAGGAAATGTTTTAGTGGGAGAAGATAAGGAATGATGGAACACACTCACCTTTGGGCACTGGGAGGGATGCCTTCAGCATTTTCATCTCTCTGTGATTAAACCCACAATTCCTGCTGTATGGTTCTGCAGACCTTTATCATCAAAGAGGAATCCTCAAGGGGTTTGCTTCTCTACAAACCAAAAGATTATTCAATATGTAGTATTCTATGGTTGTAAACAAATTAGTCATTTCCATTACTTTTCAATTCAATTCAAACATCTTTTTTGTCCCTGAAGGAAGATTGGTTTTACAGCAAGTTATCATGGTCATCCTCACAAACAAATAAATAAATATATAAAAATATTAGCAAAATGAATGAATGAATGAATATTTACGACTGGGCGAGACAGTTTGACTCATTTCAAGTCTAGTCAGTGGGCTGAGAAAATCTCACTGTCAACTGAAAACTTTATGTACATGTCACATCTCCCTCTAAGGACAGACTCTGGGTCCCTATTGTATGTCATTATACAGCCATCTTTTAATCCTGGAACTGTGCTGTTGGAGACGGACTAATTTTAGTGTTTTTCTGACTGTATTTTTATGAATTTACTGAAGTGACACATGCGCTGATGCATAAAATTGTTGGATAAGCATAGTGACAGGAGGGATATTGAGACTTTTTCCTTTAGTTAATGATATAGATGAAGTTAATGATGACCCTCTGGACATAGATCAGTGGATGAGAAAGTTATTTGAGGACAATGATATGAAATCATCTGGTATGACTTCCTTGAAAGCACATTTGTCGCCATGCTCTTCATTGGAATGAGTACGTGCACCATTTTACTCATTGTGAATTTTGCAAACAACGTGCTGTACGAACGCTCTTGTGCTGTAACAATGCCAGTTGTGATATGATTCTTGAAAAAGGCGGAGCTTTTCATATCCTTCTCTTATGGATATTTAAAAATTGTAAGTGCATTATTTTTTTACAGGTAACCTTCTGTCTTTTATTTCCTGTCCTTATCTGCCGCAGATGTTGAGAAATTAACCCCTTTGCGCCGGTGTCCGTATATTCAAAAATGTCATTGCTAAATAATTCTATAATTGAATGTCAAATGTCTTTCTTCTCTGAAATAATTTTCCACAGTCTCTGCTACACAAATACTGAGTTATAAAGCCTTAAATAGGCTCATGCGCTACAAGATAAATTGGCATTATTTATATTCTGCGCAAAGGGGTTAATATTTTAGTAAATGTTGTCAAATATGGTTGATTTTTCATAGAATCTGCGGGATCTATATTTGTGACATATTTTCTCCTGTGGCCATAGGTTGCATTGGGTTTAGAAAGAGGTAAAATTCTAAGTCTAATGAGAGAACACTTCTGCAGACAGGAGAAGTGTGATGGTGAATGTTTGTGTGGATCAGGTCACAGTGCAATGAAAACTCTGCTCTCTTTCCTTGTATCTGCCCTGGTAGAGCCTGCTAGTGACCCTTAGAGCTCTGTCTCTCCCCCCACAGGTGATCAACGCCATAGAGCAAGACTACCGGCTCCCGCCGCCAATGGACTGCCCTAGCGCTCTCCACCAACTAATGCTGGACTGCTGGCAGAAGGACCGCAACAACAGGCCAAAGTTCAGCCAAATCGTCAACAATCTGGACAAGATGATCCGCAATCCCAACAGCCTGAAGGCCATGACTCCTCTGTCATCAGGGTAAGAGCTACGCACATTGGTGTGGTTGTATCTTGAAATTTTGGAAGAACCTAGCCTCCTATTATATTCTAGGATCTGTTTTGCTCTGCTCTTGGTCTTGAAATGGGTTTCATTTCAATAAGCATGTCTGTTAAATTACCTGGCTGGGCTTTCACTCCTGCAAAAGCATGCCTCTTACTGGCCCCAAAGGACAATTCCAACACCCAAAAAGTCATGGAGTGCAGACTGTTCTTTGAAACCAGATTGGCCGTCTTGCTAGTCAACTAGTACATATTGTACCAAGTACGGGACGTGTTCCCTCTGTAGGGGGTTGCATGCAGTAGACATTTGCACAGTGATGCATTAGGCCTGTAATTGGACCAAAAAGAATGTCCTGTATGTTGACGATAAACAGAGATTTCTTATTACCATGTAATGGAACTACAGAGCTGCCTGCTAAATGCCACATGTGAAACACACATTGTCTTTGTCTCTTTGTTTTGGTATGTTTTGTGTCATAATGAACTCCAAAAGTCTGACCAAGAGTAAAGGAACTTTCCACCAAGTTTGTGTAAACATACGACTCCACACACTGAGCTCACGGGCTCAGTGCTCTTCAGACTCGCATGCGACTGCGCCGGCAGGGTTCTTGTGCTCCACTCTATGTCTACAGAATATTGTGATTTTCTGTATCTGTCGGTAATGCGCGGGTATGTAAATAAAATCCACTTGGTTTGATCGTCCGGCCATTTTGTTTAGTACTTGTGGTGACTGCAAATTAAATGCAGTTGTAAAATCTGTAAACAAAAACAGCGCTGAGCAGCGTTCGAGTGGATGTCATTTTCCTGTTGGCATTCAGGACAAAACCAAACTCCGAACCCATTTTTTGTTTGTTTCTTGACAGTACTTTTTTTTGACGCAAAGGCGCATTCTTGCATTTTTGAGGGCATATTTGTGGTGTTAGCTTCTGGCAGTGCACCACCAAGTCTCACCTCTGCTCCACCTCAGCCTCTTGGTGCTGAAGGAGTTAGCTACTCAGGACTCGTTCTCGACAGTTCCCTACAAATCATTATCGATGCACACTTTGATCTCCAGTTCAGAATTAGTGCTACACTTGTAGCACTAACTGCTGCAGTGTATTTATCTATTTGATTTAACTCCATCAGAGCCAGTGAATTCCGAAATGAAGGGTTTTGCTCTGTGAGTCAAACATACTATCTTTTTTTTAAATAGTCTCATAGCAATTATGTGCTCACTTAATATCTCATTCCACTCATTCCAGTCTAATCTATTTGAAATGAATTTCTGTGGTGCAACTATCTACTGTAGCTCGCCTTCCGTTAGCCATTGTTAGCAATGGCCTCCAGTGTGACATTGAATATAGAAGGGACTGTAGTGCTTTACAGGGTCTCAGGTCAGGAATTCTAAGTTTGGTGTGTTCATGTTCCCTGTATTTACTCTGAGATCAACACTACACTAGACATTACTTATGGACTCTATCCCATAGGTGTAACAAATAAACCTTCTGTAACACTTGCTAAAGTTTTACTCTCTGTGTTACAATGTTTTTGGGGTTTTCTCATTTAAAACTTTGAGTTTTTCATTGAAAAAAGCTAAAAAAAAAATTTTTAAAAAGCCAGAGTGAAAAATAAAAATAAAATTCAGTTTGGCTAATGAAGGCTCTTACTCCTGTGAGCATAATGCTGTCAGAGTCTGTAATGTATTTCACCCGTGTCTCTCCCCGTCTCTCCCAGCGTCCACTTGCCTCTGCTGGACCGCAGCGTTCCGGATTTTTCCAGCTTCAGCACTGTAGACGATTGGCTGGACGCTATAAAAATGGGCCAGTACAAAGACAACTTTGCCAATGCGGACTTTACCAGCTTTGATGTAGTCTCCCAGATGATGATGGAGTAAGTCCCTCCGTCCAAACTCCAGTAGGGCTGCCCTCCCTGGCCCTTAGGCGTGAGGCAGAATGTGGATAGTTCTCTGAATGAGCGAACTCCTTATTAGTCTGCTCAAGCATGCTCTCGTTCACTAGTTTTTATTTTCTTTTTTTAATTGCAAGAACTAGAAGATATCTGTTTTTTATTCTTTGGCCGTTAAGTTTGTGAAAGTGTTTCAGAAGTCAGGGAACTGAGTAAATAAATCTTTAAAACGGTGCAACACTGCTTCCTCACAACAGTGTCAGTTTTGGAAGTATGAAAAGATTGTTGCGGAAGAATTTTTAAGAAGAGTTATTAACAGGCTTGCATGACAAAGATAGCACTCAAAAACTTTGCTTTTATTGTTTGGGGGGTACATCTCCAGCCATGATCTGATATTTGAAACATGAGCCTCAGTCCTGGTTTCTGAAATTCCTAAACCCTTGTGTCAAGGGCTATAAAATGGCCATAAAAAGGTACATTACACTTGGAAAATAAAAGAATGCTGCTGCCATGGCTTTTTTAATAACGTGGCATATGATGTGATGGTTATCATGTTCCAAGGTAAATCTTGGCTTGGCTGTTAAAACTGGGATGTGTGTGTGTGTGTGTATACGTGTGTTTGCGTGTGCGTGCGCGTGTGTGTGTGCGTGTTTGTGTATACTGTCTGAGTGGGATGCAGTTTCTCTGTGAGTCTACGTACTCTCCTGTGTGCATCAGTGAACTTACGCATGACCTCTGCGTCCGCCTTTGTTCTGAATCCCCCTGCAGTGATATACTGAGGGTCGGAGTGACGCTAGCTGGACATCAGAAGAAGATCCTCAACAGCGTCCAGATGATGCGAGCCCAGATGAACCAGATCCAGTCAGTAGAAGTTTGACCCCTGGAGATGGACGTGGGGGGGTGAGGGGGGCACAAGGCTGGACTCTGAGCTCGGGCTTCCTGTATGACCACCACCTTTTTCATTGGACATCCCTTAACCCCCCTCAAACGCTCTATTCACTCCCCCTCCCACTGTGCCTCCCCAGCCAACCTCCAGCCAGTGGAGGCTTGGAGAGGCCAGCGTCCTGCCGGGGCCCATCCATGGTCATGCACAGGGTGGATATCGTCATTTTCTGAAACGTCCATCATCTGCAGGAAGCCACTTCCCTCTTAGTTATTCTTCCAACATTTTAATGTATTCTTTTTTGGAATTTTGTAGAGATTTTTTATAAGAAAAAAAGAAGAGAATATAGAAAGAAGCCCTGCAGAAACTTGTAGAGGTGTTCGTGAGGTGAACCGAATGAGAGGGCTACCCTTTAAAAGGGCAAAAGAATCAAAGGCGATGGAAATATGAAAAGCCTCCTCAACAGTACAGTCCTGGGATTCTCTACTCCTTTCGTTGAAAAGATTCCAATGCTGTTGCCTCTGGCAGCCATTTTGTCATGGAGGATTCACTGAAGAAACTTAAAGAACATGAATAATAATCCTGTAGTTGGCACAGGAGAAAATTCAAACTGCTCTTACCATGAAATGGACCTTTAATGGCGGCACTTACTTCCGTGAAAAGTTTTAGAAATAATTCAGTAACGTGAAAAAAACAAAGCGAAGAGGACTTTGATGGCCTCGCCACAATTTACCTCTTTGTGACGGAAAGTTTCCCTTGCTTCCCTCCACCGTTTTTATTACATCGCAGTTTGTCAAATGGGACCTCGCCCTGGGTACATCTGATGTCATCATCCTGTACATATCAGATACACTTGACATTGTGGTGTCTTCGCTTTTAGCCTGTTGTCTGTGAAGCTCACCTCCTTGTTTTGAGTTCAGGATTTAAGGGATGGACTCTCAAACATTTTCTAGGATGACTGATCGGAGGTTACCATTTGTTGCCATCAACATTTTTCATTATGTCCCTGTTAGCCATGGACTTAAATGTTACCACAACATGCATGACATTTGCACAGTCTTCCTCCATGACTGTCCAGCTGTTTTGGGTGTTCAATTTCCTGTATTGTTTACATAGAAGGACCCTGAGTGCATCTCTGTTTTGATTTCCCCGTGATATTATTTTCCACCATTGTTTGGATATCTTGCCGTTTCCGAGTGAGGCCCGTTGAGGCCGGAGCCCGTGGCTATGGGGAGCACGGCTAGACAAGACAAGAAGTGACTTCACTAGGAGCTTGGATTTTAGACACTTTATGCAATGCTGTGTTGATGTGAACTCTTTTCTTTTGCTTTAGAAGAGATTCTTTATAATGACTTATTAGCAAAGGGGAAAGGAAGTGCATTTATATGCATATGTGATGTTGTCATCTTTACCCATGATTATACAGAGAGATGTTCCTTTTATACTTTTGAAAAATGGCCACTTGTACTTTGCAGATTTGATGGTAGGTTGTTTTATATGCTGTAATTATCACAATTATGATTATTGTTTTGAGTTCCGGCTGTAGAGAACACAGATGATACTGGAACTTTCATGATGAGAATGTACCGAGCAGCTCACAACGTGGAATGGAACGCAGGAGTGTCAGGTTTGGGAAGTTAGATGCTAAACTGTTGGACAGACTGCTTGCACAATGCCGTGAGACCTTTCTCCACACCGCTCTCTCTGAAAAGCAGGAAGTTCTCAGCAGGACAGGAAGTCAGTGTCCTCTACGGTTCCTCAGCTGGGATCCTTGATGGTTGAAAAGTGAAGGCAGCACCATCCTCGGCCCCCCTGAGTTTCTATTTGTTTTCATTACATGGGCTAAACGAAGCCAGAAAAATAATGTGCGTTTCTCTTTTTGAAGTGCATAATCTGGTTCCTCAAAGAATTTCCCCCATCCTAATGCTTTTCAAATTTCTGTGATGTAATTTTAATGGCCCATTAGTAATTTACAACTAAAAGCATACAGTTTCATTTGCTGGTCATACTTGGCTCAAAATGCATTACGTTTGTGCATAATTTCATATCACATTTCATATAGTTTCCTGCTAAAGATCACATTTTTGCTCAGGATTCAAAAAGTGAAGCCTAGCATAGTTAGGATTGTGAACTATTTAATTTTTATTTGTAATACACCATCACAGATTGAGGAAAAAATAATCACTCATTGGTGAGCAGATTTTTAACAGTATAAAACAAGCCCTTGAAATCTAATGTGTCAGTGTTTTGGTGTATTAAATGGGTTAAGGCTGCTGTGCACGCTGTTGATTTTGGCTGGGCTGAGTGTTGAGGGCAGAGAGCAGGGTGAAACCAGTGGTTGTTGGACCAGGGGGGTTTTGGGCCAGAATTAGCCTCTCAAGAGTCTAGACTGAAGGAACACTCTGATTCGCTGGAAGAGGAACAATCTTGACTAGATAGCAGCACCCAAGGAACCACCAGAAGCTCTGCAATAGGACCCCCGCGTGTTCCAGAGACTCTGCGTGTCTTTTGAGGCCTGAAGGAATATGATGCTTACCCTCCAGCCTGCTACACTTTTCCAGTGATTCAGAGGATTCTTAAACTTTGGAGACAGCCCATCCCAGCTCTGATGGACATCTTCGAATGAGAGGTTTCCATCTTTGTGTTGAACGATATGTCGCAGTTGACTACAGTATCAATGGGAGTGCTTTGGGTTCCATTGGTTCACACGAATCTTGTGGTTCTTACCGCAGAAAAGATTGCACTACTTCCCTTCCCTCGGTTGTCAGATATCATTGCCATAACCATGTCCTGGAACCCATCTGCTCTGTGTGTACTCACAATCCGATCTTGGGACCAGTGAACTCCTCCCTTTGTGCTAGGCTATCAGTTTGTTTACACTTTTGTCCAAGTGTCCGTCCAGCGAGTCAGGGGCAGAAGAGCTCACCATTTACCATTGTGAATTCTGTCAAGTCACCCATCACCTCATTTACTGTCTTATATTGGTTTATGTATGATGACATACATCTTGGTTCCTTCATCATTTGGGATTAGAAAGACAGCAGTTGAGTGGGGTTTCCTGAGACGGTCTCATTCAGGTTGGCCAACGTAGTTCTTCTTGATGGTGGTGGTTGAGGACCCTTTTCTTGACATGAAATGTCTGAGAAAATACTGTAGAAATTTGGATCTTTATCTTAATCATGATTAAAGTCATCCTAACGGCCCCCCTAGAAAAATTTTAGTCTTTATTTTCATTTCATATGCACAAATTTGCTTTGTGTCAACTCCAGGTGTTAAACAGACTCATAGAAAACAGCTTCAGTCTCCTTGAACAGCAAGAGTAGCAAGTCAGCGGGGAAAATAGAATACAGTCATATTTTCCATGGAAAAACAAATCCAGGGGATGAGCAGTGTTTGAAAAAATGTCAGTAGATACAAGTTAAAAACCTAAACTGGACTTTTGGCTCTCTGTCGGAGAAAGAAAGACTGCACAGTGATTCTCAGTTAAAACAGGAGCCAAGGCTGACCGTCACTTGGCTGAACTCTAGTGCTCTTATGGCAGTTGGTTTAGGCCGTATCACATGATTTACTGCTTGTATTATGCAACTCGCTTTGCCCTGGATCCTTGGTTGAACGTCTAACTGAAATCCAGTTCAAGCCTCTGTTGTAGTCTCACGTCGCACACACTTGGGAACGCACTAACCGTCCTAATGTGGATTCTCATGCTGCGGAAATACAGCATACTTCAAGCTCAAGGTGAGGTACGCTCTTGAGTTTTGTATGCGTCCTCTCCAAAAAGTGACCTAATATCTCTCTCACAAAAACAATCACTCTTACCCAGTTGGCTCTTTTAAAAGAAGGGAAAATTCTACTTTTTTTTCCTCGACAATTTAGAAACAAGAAACATCACAACTCTACTCTCTTCTACTCATGCATGCTACTACTGCCTTTGTCAAAAAGTACATTATATGGCTATGGCTGTTGTAAGAAACACCATTCATTTTTTTATTATTATTATTGTATTATTATTATACGCCCGTCTTAAGACAGGCCGTATTATGTCATCGCCCCCGTCCGTCCGTCCGTCCGTTGTCTGTTAGCAATTTCTTGTCCGGGGCATAACTCCTGAGCCGCTTCAGCTACATTCATGATACTTCACATACACGTGCACCATCACTAGGCGCTGTGTCGCGCACCATGATTTCGTTCACCCGGTCAAGGTCAAGGTCACTGGCAAAGGTCAAAGGTCACATGGGGCCCAGATGGGTCTTGTCCGGAGCATAACTTCTCAACTGCTTGAGATACATCCATGATATTTCACACACGTGTACCATCACTGAGCTGAGTGTCGCGTACCATGTTTACGGCCCTCCCTCCAAGGTCAAGGTCACTGGCAAAGGTCAAAGGTCACATGGGGCCCAGATGGGGCTTGTCCGGAGCATAGCTTCTCAACCGCTTGAGATACATCCATGATATTTCATACACACGTGTACCATCACTGAGCAGAGTGTCGCGTACCATGTTTACGGCTCTCCCTCCAAGGTCAAGGTCACTGGCAAAGGTCAAAGGTCACATGGGGCCCAGATGTTGTCTGTCCACTTCCTGATCCATGTTCATGACGGGCGTATTACGCACCGTTGGCAGTGCTCTTGTTGTGTCTTGGATTAACATATTTTAAATAGTTGACCAGAAACTTGGAAGCCGTAGTTCGCTTGGCCATTCAGCTCCCTCATACTGCACTGATCAGGTCTTGCATTTACGTCACACTTGCTTCCCCATCTTGCATTCGTTACGGTGATTAATCAACATTTTATCAGATCTACCTTGCAAAATCACAGGGCCCTTATTCTTTGACGTTGGAAGAGAAACAATATGAAGTGGTGGTCATAAAGATTCAGCTTTTTTGGGGGGGAAAAACAGATTTCAACCAAAATAACTCTTATTAAAAATACAATACTAAAACTAAAATGTTGTATAAAAATCGTAATTGTGTAGCCCATACCACAATGACTCCACTGCTAATATTTCCATGTTGATATCATATTGATATCTACAACACTAAGAAAGTTAAATGCCAATGTATCTGCTCTTTCTCCCTGAAAGCTTGTACAAATTCCACAAACCCAGCACAATCAAATGTACTAGAAGAAGAAACAGAATTGTTGCTTTCATTCTGTATGTTCTCTGATTCTCTCAGTTCTCCTGTGTGTAATGATGCCTGTGTGTTGAAAATGTTGTTGGATTTCATGTCTGTAAAAATTTTGTACTGATGCTCGATGTAGTGCTCAGGGTCAGGGAATTCTGTCAGTAGGGCTCCGTTGAGAAAGGCTCTGTTTTGGCTTGATGGTGGCAGTGTGGGTAATCCAGCATTGGCAGGCCTATAGGAGGTATGCTTGATGTTGTTTTTATCAGCCACCGGTTTCCATTTATCTTCCGTAGCTTGTATGTGTGTCATCCCAATGTCACTGAAAAGGGAGGCCTGAATTTTTAGCTTTGGAGTGATTTCAACTGCTGAACCACTGCAAACTCGCAAATTTTAGTCTGGTATGTCTCAAAACTATCAGTTGTGCATTTATCCAGGATTTACTAAGACCCAAATACACCTCTCTATACATGATCGCCAGGTAGAGATTCAATGATGAGTCCTGATGCTTTTTGCCTGGTTTTGCAGAATTCCGGTGGTGCTTGATGCCATTTATGCATCCAGATCTTGATATCTGTAAAAAATATATTTAAATTTATCGCATGAACTGTAAACAATACATGAACAACAGCACATTACACTGTTCAAGTCGTACAAAAAGAGTGTTCATGCCATGAGCAAATGATTTAACACCCTTATCATAATCCAGGCAGGCAAATGGGTCAGTGTATACCCGTCATTGGTGAATTGAGCTTTATACGAACAAAGGACGCCACTTACAATGGTTATGATAGCAGTGTATAGCTATGTAGAAGGAGGTTACAGGTGTATTTGAGAATAAACACGACAGGTTAAGCACCGTGATAGGTAGTTGTATAACAGTTGTGTGCATCTCATTAAATTATTATAATTGATATGGATGAACTGCATGAGTGAGGTATTGGAAGCACAGAATTAAGGTATAATAGGGTATAACCATAGTTGCAGTATTCAGTCTTGGTCTATGGAGCTTTTTACATCAACCACTATATCAGGGTTTGTCGAATGCAGAAAGATTAATGAGTATAACGTTTATTCAGTCAACCAACTGTAAAGAAACCGTGTTTACCATCCACCTCCCAACAAGATACGCATCACTGCAGCAGATATCACTTGTCGCGTTTACGTATTTTCATTCTGCCAAGAGGTCTGACTCCCACCAAGGTATTATGGCTTAGCCTTCTGTTACACATTTAGAATATTTATGCTGGAGTTTTCCTTAGGAACATATTGGGTTGCTCTTTTTTCAGCTTTTATTTTAAAAAAAAGCACATGTACCATTTAGCTCAAAATTTTGTCAAATCACTATTCTTGTTAATAGTCCACAGCTGAGCGGTAAAGGTATTTCCACTAGTTTCAAACTCTTTCATCAGGTCTATTTTGATTCATCTGTTTCTGTCCGAGTGGGTCATGTTTGGCTGGCTGATCAGGGTGATTGATAGTTGCTTGCGTTGACATTGTATGGCGAATACCTGTCCACATGAAACTAATTGTGTACCCTAAGTTATAAAGTTTAGTGATATCCTACCTGGTGTATCAAATAAGACTGGCACAATAGGAGTCTGCTCATGTGCTCATTCTCTCTGAATGTTTTAGTTTGCACGCGTTTCTTTATTTCTTGCTCTTTTGTAATCAACTGTCTTTGAGTGGAAAAACTTATTCAGTCACGACGCTGATTCTTAGTCATAAATGTTGTACCCTTTTTGTGGAATGAAAACCTTATCAGTTATCATCTGTATTTGGGATGGCAACAAGTCTATCATAATGCTCTCATCAACCCTTCAGCCTTATGTTCTGGTACACCTGTGCATTACATATATAAATAATTGCTTGTATTTAAAATCCTATTGCTGGGGAAATGTGACTGAGTGATTGAACATTGTGTATACCACTGCTCTTTGGGAGGGAAGTGAAGTTATCGAGTGCAATTGGATTTTCAGATTCTTCTTGAGGTCTTCAGTGCTAAAAAAAAAAAATCATCTTACCAAGCATTTTAATTTTGTATTTAATCCTAAAATGCATATTTCTATTAGCTTTCTTCCCAGGAAAAAAAAATCTACTGCAGATGTGAGATAACTGACTCATTTCTTGATTTGTCCATGGGACAAGTAAAATGTTCTTCCCTCATGGAAAAATTTAGTAATAAGTCTTAATTATTTCTTATTGGTGGCGGAATTTCTAAACTACCTGAGAGAAAAGGTAGTAGAAATAAGTGTTTTATGCGCTTGGTTAGATGTTTATTTTGCAGTGTTCTTAGTGCATTCATACTTAGATTTATACTCTAATGATTTACCAACAGCCTGTGATCCATAAACCAGAAAAATTTATCTCCTACTCCTGCTTTTAGGAGTTAGTATAAGAGCAAACCCAGATATCGCTGGTTCTCTCCATTCAGTCTGTGTTTATTGTTATCTGTTGACTTGCTAGAAGAGAAAATGGCTCCTGATGTAAACATGCCGTGTGCCATGATGTAGAGCTCCCCCTGCTGGTGTGATGGTGAAAATTCAGCATTGCTGTGGCAGTGTCCCTTTCATGTGGTCCCCCTCCCCAGCTGTCCCGCCAATCCCCACCTCTGAACATGAGGCCACCGTGCCCCCTCCCCCCCTCCCCATAGCACTGCCAACCCTGACCACTGTGACAGAAACAGGAAGCTCTGTTCCCTGTATAAATGTAAATTTGACTGTAACCCTGTGAATGATGTAACAATTGCATTATTTGTAATATTGTTATTGGTTTATTTTCTAAAAATGGAAAGCCCAACTTGACTCTCCTAAATAAAAAATAAATAAAAAAGAGATCGGCAGTTGGCTCTTTTTTAAGCATACATGTTTGGTGACACAAGGGTTTGGTTCAGTTACACGAACTTTAATTTCTTATTTGAAAACTTATGGAGTCAAAGATTCATCAGATTCATTCTTACTTGTTTTAAAGCATTCGGGATGGAACAGATCGGTGGTTATTACACCATTACCATATCTGCTTCCACCACTGAGATTTTATCATGATTGCTCTTGAACCAACAATTTTGCCCTTAGAAAATTTTTCTAAATTTTGTGTTCTTCTTGCTAATTATGAGGACAGAACCTGTTGATTTTGAGGGGAAGAACTGCATAATATTTTATGAATTAATACTTTTTAATGGATAAGGCATTTTTTTGGGTCAATCATGGGTGCAAGCAGTGATCCAGGTAAGTTAAAGTAAATGATCCAGCAGCTTTTGATTCTTAGTGAATTTTTACATTTTTCTCTGCCTTTTATTTATTTGAACCGACATAATATTTGCAACTAATCTGATTTTGTTTTTGCATGGCTTGAAATGGTTTTGTTTTCCCCGAGTGGAAGAATTCTGGGCCAATAAGAAAGTTCCTGGGCCTGGGTCCTAAAGCTATAGCGTGCGTTCACCACTGTACGCAAGCACATCATTGGGTTATCTTTGCAAAATCAACAGGGCTCAAGTTGTTCAGTCTATGTACAGTAATTTCATGACAGGGTTGCTATAATTATAATGAGCACTGAAAAAAACAAGCACCCAATCCAGCCCTTTTCAAATAAACTTGGACAACCCCAGTCCAGATTGAGCCTGTGTTGTGTGGGACTGACGCAGCCTTTACAGGAGCAGACCTGGGTCTGATTCCCCACCTTCTAGCTCAGCCAGTACTGGTTCCCACAGTGAAACCATGTGCCTCGTTAGCAAATGAAGTGAGAAGAGGTGCTGACCTTTTCATGACTTCCAAGCCTAAGGTGTGTAAAGCCCGTAATCTGGAGAGAGAGGAGAAAGTTCAGTAGTTCAGCATAAAGAACTTGCTGATCCTTTGGCCGACCTCCCTCTAATCCCTCCCGCTCCATCCACACTCTAACCGTCCAAACGGGGACGCAGCTGGAGCTCGAACCCCAGGCGGCTGAACTGGAGCCACCTTTTGATGTAGGTCGACTGGAAACTAATGTCAACTTCTGGATGGGCTGTTTAAGTTTGTGACAGAAATTACAATCCACATCACTGCACTCTCAGCTGGGAAACGAGGGGCCAAAAGAGCACGACCAGGTCAGACTCGTGTTTTAACAGCAACCGGATACTCGCTCATCCCTCTTTCAGTCAGCAGTGATTAACCCAGTCGAGGCTTAATAATTTAATGACTGTGAAATTCCATTTTACCGTCATTATTTTTTTCCTGCTTTGTGGCTCAACCTTTTCTATTCTCTGACATTGTTCATCTTTCTGTTTATTTCTTGTTATTATGCTCTCGCATTTTCTTGCACGTGCAGACAATCTGTACAATCTGCTGCTCCCCTCTAGCTCAGTTTGGCTTGCTTCAGTGCTCTTACTCTGTGCGTGCGAGCGAGCGAGCGAGCAAGTGAGAGAGGAAATACCCACCTTTATGTACATTTATTGAGGGATCTTCTCCCAGCTGCCTAGTTCAGCATCTAATCAGGTGTCCCTATTCTCCTCCGCCCCAAGATGCCTGCTGAACACTATCGACTTGTCAGCACGAGTCCCCCACTCCTCCATCCTCTCTAATGTCTGTCCTGTGGACACATTAAGAGGCTCTGAGGCCAATTAAATCCCATTCAATGTGTCTCACCCCTCCAGAGCTCCTGTGTGTAGCTAATGGGCCTTGGAGAGGATGGGACCTTGGAAGACAGGGCTGTTTCAAGGTCTGTCACAGCCTCCCTTCTCTGTCGTGCCTGGTCTGGCGTCAGGGGCAGAGGCACACCCACTGTGGCCTGTGTGTGCCTTTGTTTGGGATCCTGGCCTAAAAGATTTCATCTCTGGACCAAATTTTCTCATCTTAAAACTGAGAATAGAGGGCTACAAAATGGAATTGAACTGCTCTGCGAACTCGACAAAATGAAGAATAAGTCCATCTTCCTAAGCATTTTAATCTAATATTTAGAATTAACCCCTTTGTGCAGATTACTAATATCGCCCATTTTTCCTGTTGTGCATGAGCGTATTTAAGGTTTTATACGTCAGTATTTGTGTCGCAGAGATGGTGGTAAATTATTCCAGTGAAGCAAGATATTTGGAAATTTAATTACAGAATTATTTAGCAATTAAATTTTGGAATTACGGACGCTGGGGTCAAAATCTGTGCAGAGGGGTTAAAACACTTATTTTGACTTCCTTTCTGTAAAACTAATAATTTTCCAGTGAGGGGAGATCATTTTGATTCATCTTTAGATTTGCCAATGGGAAAAAAAGGATAGTTGCTGACAACCCCAAAACTACAGCTCCAAAAATGAGTTGAATCAATCATCTAAATCAGCAGATAATGTCTTAACAACACAATGGCAGTATTTCCAATAATTTGACCATCTCCTGCATGCATTTGCACACTCCGACTTGTTCAGTCTGTAAAATTCAAAGCAGTGATTAGATGATGTTTTTTCCGTCACCATTTACATCATTCACTGTGGTCAAGGTGGTACAGCGATTACTCATCAGAACTATTGAAACATAGCTCCATTTACTGATTTAACAGTTGTAGAAATTAGATTTATTTTATTCATATTATCTGAAGAAATATAACAAAAATAGGGCATATTTTGAACTGAATGCTTTGACTACAATTATGTTTTTTGTTGGTCAGTCATTGTGTGCTGTAATATTGAAAAAGACCCAGGGGAAATCTTGGGTATTAATGATCGTAGTTTCTGCCATATGAATACATGTTCTATTATAACAATGATGGCATTTTTTGAAAATGATCTTCCCTTTTTGGAATTGAGGCTGCCTGATGTGGTCTAGCAATATGGCTGAAATCTGTACCGATACAGTGGCAGTGCAGTGAAGAAGTATTTTCAATCTCTTCTATTTTTTGCTTCTTTTTCATGTTTAAACATTCCAGGTCATCCAATTAACTGTAATGTAAGCAAAAGAAAACATGAGTAAAGAGCACATGTTGGACAATTTTCAAGCGTGAACTGCCTGCTTAAGGTCATTCAACTGCATCTCAGTTGGATTCAAATAAACACTTTAACTACGCCCCTCTAAATCTTTCTTTTTGTTTCTTTTGAGCCATTCAGCGGTGGACTTGCTTGTTTACTTCCGATCATTGTCCTGCTGCTGCATAACCCAACTGTGCTTGAGCTTTCAGTCACAAACTGATGGCTGGACATTCTTCTTCCATTTTTTTTTTTACATGAGAGCAGAATTCATGGTTCCATCAATTATGGCAAGTTACCCAGGTCCTGAAGTAGCAAAGCAGCCCCAGACCATCAAACTACCATATTTGACTGCTGGTAGGATCTTCCTATTGTGGAATGCTGTGTTAGCTATACGCCAGATGTAACAGCACCCATGTCTTCCTAAAGGTTCCAAGTTTGACTCACATGATATTATCCCAAATGTCTTGGGGGTCATCAAGATGTTTTTTAGGCGAATGTAAGATGTGTCTTTGTGTTCTTTTGGTCCACTGTGCTTTTCACCTTGCAGCTTTAGGATGGCTGCCATTGTTGTCTGGTCTCTTTTTCTCTTTCTTGTTGAGTCATGAACACTGATGTTCACAGAGGCAAGAGAGGCCTGCAGTCCTTTAGATGTCTGGATTCTTTTTCAACTTCCGGGATAAGTCATCAATGCAGTCTTGAGGAATGCCAAGGGGTTGGGTAGGGCTGGTTGACACATGTAACAAGACCAAATGGAGATGCAAACTCTAGGTAAGATTCACTACTGTTCCAAGTTTTAATGCCTCTCAATGAGTTTCACTTGAGGCTCAGAGCTTTAGAAACTACTTTGTAATCCTTTTCAGATTTCATCTGAATTCTTTGCCCTTAACATTATTTTATCGCAGCATCATGTGCTGCTTTTTTCCTACTAAACATTACCAAACAGGTACTATGTCTATGACGTATAGATTCAAAAGGGCAGTAATCATGCCTATGTTTGTCCCAGGCTGTAGTACCCAAACTTAGACCTGGAAGCCCCCTGTGCATACTGGTTATTGTTCCAACCACAACTGCACATAAATTATTTTAACAAGCTATTCATTTTTTAAAACTAGGTACTTTTCATGCAAGATTACTTAAAATTTTAATCATATTACAGAGGAAATAGTGTTGTGTGTGTTGGGGTTGAGCCCACCGGTTTCCTCGCGGCTGTCTGGCGGACTCTAAACCCCAGGAACTGGAAGCAGGACTCATATGCAAAGCTGGGGTGATGAAACATTTAAGAAATGCAAAACAAAAGGGGAATGAGGTCTATGATGTCACCGCTGATACCAGTGCTCCAAAGCACGCTTCAAACTTGACAGTGTTTTTCTGCAGCACTGTGCAGGAGCTTGCTTCATATTGGGGAAAACCACGTGACTGATGACGTTCAAACCACTTTACTGCTTCATTCAGACTGAATCAGCTGACCGGTCTGGTTTGATAGGCGGAGCTTTGAAACATTGGCGCAATTCAGATGCATTTCAGATGCATGAAACAGAGCTCTGTAAGGTATTTTTATTCAAAAATAATAATGCAGTGTCACTCAAGCACACCCTGTATACACCAAGCACAATAAAAAAAACATAGTAAAATATAACATGTTTTTTGGACCGAGTAAATATTTAGCCTACAGGATTCAACTAGGCTGTGGATGTAATAAATGTTATTATATAATAATATAAATGATTAAGGTAAGGAATACAAACAATGGACGCATGTAAAACAAAGTTAGATTTCAGCTATATTGAAGTATTTTTCTCAATACAACATACTCAAAGTGCACACGCAAGCTGCGTCAGCGTCACCTTTGCAAGACTGTACAACAATCTCTGTGCCAGCAGATGTCACCCACGTGCTCAATGAATGAAGCATCGAGTAGTGAACCAATTTTCAAAATAATGGTCCAAAAGGGTCCGAAGCTTCATAAAGCCTTGTTTGGCCATTACTAATGAGGTCCCAACAGAAAATGTAACTAATATAAGGAAATATCAAACTAAAGTAAAACTAAAGAAAGCCAGGGAGTGGCAGCTAAAGCCTTCTGACTGGCAGCGATGAGACCGTTACCTGCCGCTCATCGTGAATGAGCTGCAGGTGCTGCTAAATACTCATGAAGGGAAAGTGCCTGATGAATGTGGCGAGGGAGAGGGCTGGAGGCACAGCCTCACAGTGTGAACCTGGGGATCACGTATATTCCTTGTGTTATTGCATTTTTCTAACATTAGAAAGTAATCATCAAATAATCAAAAGCATCACTCAAAAAAAAAAAAAAAATGACCAGCTTGTTAAAATTTTTTTATTGCAGATGTGGTTGGAACAAAAACCAGCATACACAGGAAGGACTAAGTTTGGGAACCACTGGTTCAGGGAAATTGAATCTAATTATCAATTTTTTTATTTGGTTGATTTAGTGACTTAGGTGGGCTAGTACATTTTCACATTGAGACAGGTAGGATTGAATAGCTTTTATCCTTCAATAAATGAAATCATTATTCAAAAAACTGAATTTTTTATTCACTTGGGTTATCTTTATCTTATATTTAAATCAGTTTGATGATCTGTTAGATAAAAATGCAAAAGTAGAAGAAATCACATGGGGGTGGGTAAATATTTTACTTTTTTTCACAGCACTGTACTTGCTTTTGGTGCTATTTTTAAAAGAGGACAATCAGGACGTCACTACATCCTAGTCAAAGATGTCATTACGACCTCTGAAAGAGGTTTGTGGAGTTGTAACTGAATACGAGCTCCTCTAGTGAGAGCTCCTATCATAAATATGGTAAATGTGACATTGACAACTATTGCCCAGAAGCATCTCATGATTGCAATTAACAATTGATTAGTCTGTGTATACAACAACACATGAGGTTGGTATTGGTGATTATCCTTGTGTGAGCTGAACCAATTTGCCCCAAAACTGCTCTAAATTCTCTAAAAACTCTTATCTTGAAACCTCCAAACCTGAGTGTTTGGAGATGGAAAGAAGAGGTTAATACAGGACAAACTGTGCCAAGGTCAGCAGCTCATCAGGAGTAAATGTGTTCCATGCACACTTAGGTTGAGCTCCCAGACCCTATGGCTGCCCCGAAGACTGGAATGAGACTGGAGAGCATGATGAGGCTGTGCTACAAAGGGCTGCTCAAGACTTGGAATAGTAGTGCAGCTTTAAGCGAGTAGGGCCTGGAATCTTCTCCAGGGCTAGCAGGTAGAAGCACTGTGTGGAAGTTTTTGGTGCACTCTTGTGAGCATGATGCCACTTGCATCTCCATTTGGTCACGTCACATATGTCAACCAGCACTGCCCAACCCCTTGGCATTCGTTTTTTCCTTTTTTTAACCAATAAGTTCTATTTTCTAGCAGCTCTACAAGACGTTTCACCCCTATACTTTAGCAGGACAAACTCTTTGGGATTCACCTGCAGTGTACAGCTATGGCTGGTAGTCATACAGAATTTATGTCAAAGCATGATATGATTGAGCTATATCACTAATTAAGCGCACAACTTGGCACAAAAATTTCAGATAGGGACCTGTACTCGTCCACTTCATGCGTTTTGCGTGTATTCGTGTTTTTGCATTGACTTTGAATGTAATCTGTCGTGCAAATGTGACAGTTGAAGGGTCCTGTCACTAGAACATGTCTCCTAATAAGTATGCACCCTGGCTACCTTGCCAAGGAGCCTGGCTCTTTGGTGATGTGGTCAGCGGGTTAGACTAATAACTGGGAGTCTGGAGGTTCAAGTCCAAGCCTGGGCCGCTCCTTTGGCCTGCTACACAAAAATTTCATTTCGCATCTGGTGTGAAAACAGCGTTATTCTTTTTTCCTCTTTTTCCCCCCTTTTCATTAGATATGGGAAGAAGTGTTGGCCTTTTTTTGTGGGGTGGTTGAATTCCAGTTCCTTATGGATTGCAAACTGTTTTTCTGAAAGTGTCATGATTTTGAAACAACCAAAGCATAGTCTCCATGGGGGTGTTCCGATGGGGAATATCTACATACATGACTTATATTGCAGCTGTTTGTTTGCCCTTTGAGTCCCCACAAACATTAAAAAATCCACAGGGTTCATGCAACACCCCTCTTTTCTCTGCAGGACCTTTTGCTTTTTTGGATATTTCCTCTTTCGAAATGGCTACAGCAATGTGCATGTCATTGTCCTGTGAGCAGTTGTACAGCATTGCAGATGTTTGTTTTAATGATTGTGGCCCATTGTTTTAATGTAGCCCAAGTTCTCATCTCTTCTCTTTCCCTGTTTTTATCAAAAGCCATTTAGCGATGTCAAAAAATCTATGTTTTAAGTAAGAAAATACTGTAACATGACAGCACAATCATTTCTGAGGGTTAGATCACGAAATGATTTGAAGCTGTGTCATTCTTAAGCAAGGATCCCTCAGCAGGGGTGTTTGATGAAATACGGACAACTGTTCGCATTGGTACGGGGATAAAAATTCAGTCCTGGGAATCCCCTGCTTTTCTGGTTTTTGTTTCAGCCAAATTCAATCAGTTAAGGTCAGTGGCATTAACGCAATGCAGATTCTGCTCATTATTGTTTTGTCTTTGAATTCTCCATTGTCCACCATATTGTTAGTTGAGTGGCCAGGTGTTCCACAAATTCATCACTTGGTATGTGTATTGATACAACTCAGTATGTAAATTGGTTCATTAAAAATGTTCAACAACCCCAATTCTGAAATAGTAGGGACGTGAAGCGTAAATTGTGAATAAAATCAAAATGCAATGACTTTCAGATCACAAGAGCCAATATGTTATTTACAATAAAACATAGATAACATTTCAAATGTTGAAACAGACATTTTACATTTTTATCCACAAAATGAGCTCATTTCAAATTTTCTAGCTGCAACAGGTCTCAAAAAAGTTGGGACACAGGCAAAAAAAAAAAGGGCTGTAAAAGCAATTAATATATATGAGAATCAGCTGAAAGAACATTTAGCAAGTAATTACATTAACTGGCATCAGGTGTGTAACATGATTGGCTATGACAGGGATGTCTGAGAGAGGCTGAGTCTCTCAGAAGTAAATATGGCCAGAGGCTCTCCAACCTGTGAAGGCTTGCGTAAAAAATTGTGGAATACTTTACAAGCAATGTTCCTCAATGTCAAATTGCAAAGGCTTTGAAGGCATCAAAGACATCATCATCAACAGTGCATAACATCATCAAAAGATTCAGAGAAACTGGAAAAATCTCTGTGCATAAGGGACAAGGCCGAAGACCTTTACTGGATGCCTGTGACCTTCAGCCCTCAGACGCCACTGCAACACTCACCGGCATGATTCTGTCATTGACATTACTAAATGGGCCCAGGAATACTTCAAGAAACCACTGTCTGTAAACACAGTCCACCGTGCCATCCACAGAAGCCACCTAAAACTCTATCTTGCAAAAAGGAAGCCATTGTTGAGCATGATTGAGAAGCATCACCATGTTCTGTGGGCCAAGGCTCATTTAAAATGGACTGTAGCAAAGTGGCAAAGTGTGCTATGGCCAGACGAGTCCAAATTTTACATTCTTGTTGGAAATCATGGGCATCGTGTCCTCCAAGCTAAAGAGGAGAAAGATCACCCCTCTTGTTATCCGCGTTCATTTCAAAAGCCAGCATCTCTGATGGTATGGGGATGCATTAATGTATATGGTGTGGGACACTTGCATGTATTAAAAAACACCATGAATGATGAATGGTATATCGAGGTTTTAGAGAAACATATGTTCCCCTCCAGACGACATCTATTCTAAGGAACGCTTTGTGTATTTAAGCAGGACAATGCAAAACCACATACTGCAGCGATTACAACAGCATGGCTTCGTAGTAGAAGAGTCCGTTTGCTGAACTGGCCGGCCTGCAGTCCTGATCTTTCACCGATTGAGAGCATTTGGCGCATGATTAAACAAAAAGTCCGTCAAAGGAAACCCAAAACTCTCCAGCAGCTGGAAGCCTGTATTAAACAAGAGTGGGATAAAATTCCAATGGCTAAACTCAAGAAAATTGTCTCCTCAATGCTCAGTTGCTTCCTCTGAGTTAAAAATAAGAGGGGATGCTACACCATGGTAAACATGCCCCTGTCCCAACTTTTTTGAGACCTGTAGCAGCCATCAAATTTGAAATGAGCTCATTTTGTGGATAAAATTGTAAAATTTCTCATTTGCTATGTTATCTCTGTTCTATTGTGAATAAAATACTGGCTGGTGTGATTTGAAAGTTATTGCGTTTTGATTTTATTCACAATTTACACTTTGTCCCAACTATTTCAGAATTGGGGTTGTACCTCTTTATGTATAGCAGTATAAGTATAGCATAGCTATAGTATAGGAAAATATGAATGTGTCTTTTATTCCTCGTAGTTCACAGCTATTATAGACATTTTATGGCTCAAGAGGGTTATAAATCCTTCAAAACACAAAAAGCATCTCATTTAAATATAAAATACAATGTTTTAAATGATGGGATCACAAATGTGTGTGACAGGTAACTCAGCATTCAGAGGTGTACCCAGGATGAGCTGAAGAACCATTTGGTTAGCACGCCTACAGTCCAAAAAAAAAAAGAAAAAAAAATTGCGAAAAAGCATGAAGGTTAGGCAAAATGTCTGCTGCAGGCCCAAGAGGATCCCAAAGTTATTTTTCTTTTCACAACTCAATGAGACAACAACTACTTTAGTTACATGTTTCACATGGGAAAGGTAATACTGTAGAACAGGCATTTAGGCCAAACAGCTTATGAGTTATTCAGAACATTTTACAGTCTTTGTTCCTCTATTTTGTTTCTTGCATTATACTAACAGATCAGAATTTATCATGGAAGCCCAGTATCATTCTCACAGTAAAGACGTAATTCAAGATTACTTCTCCAGCTTCCTCAGTTTACGGAAATAGGACTTTAATACCATCAATTAAATGCAAATAAAGTAGAGTGCTGAGGCAACAAAAAAAAAAAAAACTGAAAAAGTATAGAAGTTGAAAGTAAAGGCGCATTGACTACCAGCCATAGTTGTATAATTGTACTTTTGGAAGTCGGGATTCATTTGATAATGCAACATTTATGTTTTATATCAATTATTAAAACGGAAGTTTAAATAGCTTCCACTAGCGTGTTGGTTCCATCACAAACCAGCCAGAAGGATACAGCAGTGAGGCTGCTGTCCTGTTGCCAGGCAATTCTCGGGAGGGGACCCTCAGGGGTCAGTCCTAGGCCCAGCAGGCTTCAGAGGTGTTGGTACTCAAGGCATAGCACGGTGTTTTAGCACATGGAGGTGTTGGAGACCAGCCCCAGAATTTAGAGGCGATGGCAGAATCAAACCCTGAATGACCCAGTTGTCATGGAGACGCCGCAGATTACAGGCGATCCGTTTGGACGGGTGAAGGCGTGGTGGCACGGCAGACACTTTTCCGTGGGGCCCCAATTATGTCTGATTTAAAGGAAGAAAAGCAGAGCAGTGTCCTGACTGACAGGTGCTTTGTCCCCCAACGGACGTGCTCAGAATGGACTCATTCTTTCCAATTTTCCCTCTCCGTTTTGATGTAATTGTTTGCCTCCGCACCCCTCTTTCCCTTCCTCTCTCTCACACAGCATCCCTCTCTCCCACTGCCCCTGCCTCTCACTTTAATTACAAATTCAAATGTCTACTGGTGTCAAAACAAACTGTATATTCATAGCGCATACACTGATAAAGCATGTGTTGTGTATGAAAAGCTGAATATATGGACAGAAAATGAGAAGCATAACATACACTGTTAGGGCACTGTTAGCACATCTTATAAGAAAGGGAAAATGATAAGATGTACTTATAATAAATAAATAATGACTTAGGGCAGAATGAGATTATGCACTGGGCATACATAAGAGAAATAAAAACCCTAATGTTGAGTTTTATGGTTATGTTCATGTCTCTCTCTCTCTCCCAGGCACACTGCTCCCCTCTAAATGCTCCAGCCCTTATATTTCTTCACAGATAGGTTGCAGCTGCTCTCAGAAATTGCAGTTTGATCCCCAGTTAAACAGCGGAGGCAGCATGGGGCCTGAGCTTTGAGGTCACCACCGCTGAGAAAACACCAATTCTAGGACCCCCCCCCAACCCCCTCCATTTCTGCTGGGACCCTTTATGTGCCGGGCAGACAATCATGCATCATTACCTCTTAAGCAGTACTGAATTTACGCTGTCATATGGCAAACTCTCTCTCACGCACGCAACATGTTGGTGGCAGTTATGAGGGCAGTTTTGCATTGTAAAGGAAAGGGAGAGGGTGGTGGGGTGTAAGGGGTGGAGTCTCATTGAAATTAAACTATTGTAATTATCAGCAGAACGATGAAATCATATTGTACAGATGGCTTCAACTTCCCAAAATGAAGGATGTTGCCACCATCTTGTGGTACTTTGGCAGAAGTGCAACTTCTTTGCAGCTCAACAAATATGCCATTGCTGTATAATATTTTGGTGGGTAAATTATTAACCCTTATGCAAATTAAAGCTACCAATATAAAAGTGTATAAAGAAATCCTTTTGAACTAAAAAAAAGTTTATCAACTATTCATTTCTGTTAACACAAGTGCTATGTAAATTCCACATTTTCTAGATTGGTGAAAAAAAAAAAAAAAAAAAAAACATTTGCAACTTCCTTCTTGCTTCTTCAGTTTTTTTTTATTTTTTATGATAAGATTCTGAATTGGAAAGTCTCTAAATGTGCTATGTACAAATACAAATGACCACAGGGGGGCAATGCAGGCCACATTGTACCAGAAAGCTTCTCAAGCAGGTTAGCAAGCCCAGCTCTTTCCCTCTAAAGAGCGATAGAGGAGATCCAAGACCCTGAAAGGGTCAGTTAAGTAAAAAATGTCACAGAACAGTCCATAAGCATTTGAACAGTGACACTACATTAAAAATAGAGGCAAGCCCTACGTGATTCATATCTTAGGAATTTACATACACAAAAATTAAGCATTAGAATCCAATTTTTAACCAAGTACTGGCTACAAGCCTATGCCTCATATTTTCCATTTCAAATCAAATGCACAGGGGTAAGCATAAATACAAAGCAAACAAAAAAAAAAAACTGATGAAAATTCTTGCACGGTAATTCGCTGTTTTACGAGTTTACTATAACAGGGTATCTAAAATCATCACTCACGCAGTGGTAATCAATAAGAATGACACTGGACTTCCTGACAGCTTTGCATGGTGCCTGTGCTCTGATGTCCCCTGTACTTGTTTAAATGACTCGCACTACTGAACGTACTCACATTCATAACGTCAGTGGAAAAATAGCACCAATCCCACAAAGCAGCAGTTTGCGTTGACAGTGTGGATGGAATGGACACTCGTAATTGGGAGATGTTTAATACTTTAGGGGTCCAGTCTCTTTGGATTCAGGAACAGAGAGCAGTGCTAGACCTGAGAGCCTTTGTCGTGTTCTCATCCCTGGGGGAAATCATGTGACTGTCTGATATTCTCAGTGCACTGAATCCAAAATGAGGGACTGTCTACAGTAAGAATTTCAAGTCTCATTTTGAGGTGGAAAATATTTATCGTAGCATGTTCTCAGAAGTAAAGGTATAGTGGATGCACTTTTTTTTTTTTGTCCCTTAAGGGACAAATATCTAAAATGTGCACTGAAGAGTACAATAATGAAAATACATGAAATAAACCTTAAAAACCACGGCTTTAAGTATTTATTGAGTACCATCCCAGTGAAAAACCTTTAGGCATTTTTATACCAATTTTTTAGAGAGTGATGCAACTCAGATCAAGTAGCCGGTTCTATGATTGAGCTTGTTATATCTCTCTCAAAGGGTACGAGAAGCAGTGCTCTACCTGGACTCATAACCAGCATCCTGTGAGCTCAGTGAGCAGTGATTGTTTCCACCGACGTAAAAGGACCATCTGTCCTTGACGTTAGAGGAAATTACCTCCACTTTACCATCACCGTACTCACTCTGCAAACAGCATGAGGTGGAACAGGATATAAGTCACCGCCGGTGATGACATGCCACGTGGAAGACGCGTGTTCTCCATCACGTTTCCTTAGCAACTACTCTGTCTGCTGCTTCCAGTTAATGTGTCTTTGAGGAAAAGGAGGGGACATTCTGTACCAGAACATCCGTCAATCTGATGCATGTCACGTCCATGCCATTCACTCAGAGACATGTTTGAACAAAAGTGTACCTTTATTGTCATGGAAATGTGCATTGCCCAGTGAATTAAGCATCAGTGTACCCATTTGGCATAGACAAGGGCACATTTGATGTCGCTGAGCTTTGAAACGTTGGACTGAGCAGACGAAGTATCCAGAAAGTATGAGAGAAGGACTGCCATTTTTACAGGGTTCACGTGACATGAATGTAAATATCCACAAATTAATGGCAACAGTCTCTGCTTTGACCTCGAATTCACTGTTGACTCAGAAAATAGCTGATGGATGAAGCCAAAAAGCAAAAAAAACAAAAAACAAAACAAAACTGTGAGATAGAGTGAAGACTTGTGAGCACTGTATTTCAGGTGTTCACAAACACGTGCAGACACAGCAGTGAGTATCTTTTATTAGTTAGGTGAAATGTAAATCAATAGTGCATCTGACTTGGACTTTAATGGAACTTTATTGTCAGTATCCTATTTACTTTATCCTGTTATTTACTAGCTAGCAAGCTAAAAAACCTTTTTTGCCAACTTTACTAGCTAGTCTCACTCTGGTCAAAATAGAAACTGTTCTAGTTGTCACTTCCCAGCAGCTGGGAGCGCTTCCATTGTGTTGATGTCTAAAGTCAGCATTTTTCTCTTTCATTTGTTTTTGTGGTTTGAGTGCTTTTGACTTTACATTGTTTCTGTTTTTGCTGCGTGTTTCACCGATTGGGGAAGGCTTAGGCCATTTTAGCGCATTTGTGTCAGTGTGGATATGCAGCGTTTCTCTCTTGCATTTGCTTTTGCAGTTTGCGTGTTTTTAAATTAGCATCTTTTCTGTTTTTGCAGCATGTTTCTCCAATTGGAGATGTTTTGGGCCGTTGTAGCGCATTTGCCCCTGTTGGCCACCACACAAAACAATTGTATTTGTTGTTTAAAAGAAGCAAAACATTCAGAGAAAAGTCTTCATTTCAATGAAAGACATCATTTGCATGTACAATACTGTTAAAATGTCTTTATGATGAATGAGTTTGGCAGATGGTTATCGGCAAAAAACTCAGATCGGACTCCCATCAACCAATCATTGTGGAGAAGTGTGTACATGGAACACCTTGTCATCCTTGGCAACAAGATCAACTGCATCCTCAACTCTTAAACCAAGAATTAGGAATTCCAAACACTAATTACGAGCACATAGTGCTAGGAAAAGATTCTTTTTGGCCCCTGATGTTCTCATTGAGGAATGCTGTGGTAGTTTTACGCTAAATGTAACACAACTCATGTCTTCCAAAAAGATTCCGGTTTTGACTCATTAGTCTACAGAATATAATCCCAAAAGTATTGGGTGTCATTGGGTGTTTGGGGGGGGGTGTATCTGAGACAAGCCTTTGTGTTCTTTACTCAGTAGTGGTTATCTCCTTGCAGTTCACACATATATACCATTTTTGCCCAGTCTCATTCTTATTGTGGAATCATAACCACTGACCTTAACTGAGGCAAGTGAGACCCAAATTTGCTTCTGTGTTAGTTTGCATTCTTTGGTGGCCTCCTGGGTAAGTCTTTCATGAACTCCTGGAGGAATTTTGGTGGGCTAGCCTCTCTAGGAAAGGTTCAACACTGATCCAAATTTTCTTCATGGTTCGCTGGTGTCCCAGAGTCATAAAAATGGCATTGGAACACTTTTTGGGACTCATCTGTTCTGCTATGTATTTACTGTAGATCACAGCATCATATGCTGCTTTTTGCCTACTTCACACTGCCAGAAAAGTTCTATTTAAGTGATGTTTAAATTTGTTAGGGCTGGTAGTATTCCTGCTGAGGTGTATCCAGTGAAATTGAACTCAATTATTAACCACATCTGTTTAATTAGTTGGTTTCGTTATTAAGGGGGCAATTACTTTTTTTCATAGGGTCAGGTACGGTTGAGTAGCATTTTTCCTTCAGTAAATGAAATCATGACAAATCTTTTTTTCACGCAGGTTAAAATTAGTTTGATGATCTGAAACATTTAAGCATAACTAATGTGCAAAAATAGAAGGACCTGGGATGGGACAAATACTTTTTTACATTACTGTATGGTGGTGTAATTACTGTCCCATCATGTGTTTCTGGTCATGGAAGTGAAAAACCAGCAAGTACACTGGTGTTATTTTTGTCTCTGTGCCCTGAGGTGCAGCTCTCTTTGCTCTGCATTAAGGTCTGGTTTCTGGCATTCAGATAATGATGTCACTCTGTGAATTTCTTAGTGTGCAGTGACCTTTGACCCCGTCACGCAGCTCGGGGCAGCATGCATTATATGACAACCAGAGAGCATTGTAACGTCAACATTGAGACCATCTTGCATCTCTTACGGCAGGATGATGCAAAATCCATTATTCTCTTCAAAAAAGCCAGCTCAATTGTGCAAGCATGTACAAATGTTTTTGTGAGCATCTGAGCGTGTGGTGTGAATGCCTCACTTGTTCATCCCAGTACTGAGATAAAGTAGAATCTGAAAAAAGTGCTCAGTGATGCGCAGAATGTTATATTATTGGACTACCAGGTGTATCAAGAATGTTATCTGAATAATGCAACATTGTGCAACTTTTCATTTGTGTACACTTCAATGCGCTGACGCAGCTCTGATCAAAAGGGGCGCCAACTCTGGTTTTTGTCACAACTTCACCTGTAAAGAGGGTTGGGATGAATCAATGATCACAAACTATGAAAGGAATTACCTATATGTTAGAGGCATGTCAGCTTTTGTTGGCCATCTGCTCTCATTGTGATAAAAAAATCACAGATGCTTGGATAAAAGTGCAAAGAACTAGTGTGATTTGAAGTCTTCAAGACTGTCCTAAGTTTGTGTTATGTCACAACGACTGTGTAAGGGAAAAAGGGGAACAGGCTTCTGAGCAGGTGGAACAGTTCAGTACCACCCTGTGACTCCTCACCCATGGACTAGGCCAAATGAATCTCACACCAACTGACAAGGCTTAATTAGGTCTGCCGCAAGGGCAACAGCGGCTGTCAATCACCTTGCCCTTCGCTGCGCTGGCAGGGAGACGGTGGGAAGTTTCAGTTAGGCCGGTGTGCTCCTCCACAGTTCTTAATCAGACTGAACGCATCATATTAAAAGGTCATTTTAAAAAGGAGATGTAGTTTAGCATCAGCAATTCTGGCCTCTATTAATAAATACTGTCGCCTAAGTGCTGCAAAATTGTTTCTTATTAAAGGAAGTACAAGCTGTTGTGTAAAGTACTAACTTAAGAACAATAAAAAACTTGTCTTTCAGTCTGATAAGGCCAGCTAAGTAACATTTTTAGGTAAATACAAAATTTCCTGATTTTCTTGCAATGTAAAATAATCAAAAAATTATGTTACAATGTTTTTGTGTTGTTTCTCTTTTTTTTTTTTAACGTGTATTAGGACAGTTAGAACAGAAGTCTAAGTAAGGCAGCTTATAATGGTGTAATAGTATACATAGTGTTCATTTCTTCTTGTAGACCCTCACAAATTCTCCTGTGACTAAATTTGTCACATATCAGACCAGGATTCTGACGTGGAGGTAGAGTAAAATCCAATTGTTAGTTTGACTGGCAGCTTGTACATTAATTTGGGGATGGAACCCCACTGGAAAAGGTGCGGGCATAAACCTGGATAAAGATACAGTTCAGTGCAGTTAGAACAGCCGAAGCTGAGCTGTCAGTTGCCAGCCAGTGGCCACCGGGATAACAGTCAAGAAGAGAGCATACTTAGCCAGAGCTCAACTGCCCCACAAGAGGATAGAGGATCTTTAGGGCATCTTGGCTCAAATCCTGTTTACCGCAGAAGAACTGGAAGCTAGTTCCTAACAAACTGGGAGAGGTACAGACTTGAAACGGTTGACATGAGCACAATCCTGACCCGCACCCTGATTAGGCTTGAGAGCTTATTCCTTTTAAACTGGACTGAGGAACTGACGACAGCTGGGTTAACTTGATCCCAGTCCTGACTCTGAGTAGGCTAGGAAGCTTATTCGAGTTATCTGAATATGGAGGAAAGTGCCCATGAAACTTTCCATTAAAGTGTCATTAAAGACTACTTTAGAGTTCATAATGACGAAGAGAGTTTCAACAAATAATGATAACATCCCACTCAAGAAAGACAAAGCGATTCTTCTGGGAATACTGAGTAGGCCTAAACAAAAAGGCAAATTTATGAACCAGCAACTTGTAAACTTAAGCGAGGGGTTTAAGGGAGCTTTTCAACATTCTGAACGCATTCAAATTTGAACAGGTGTTCAAAAATGAACAAGTTTCCGTTCGTGTTCAGCTAAAAAACAAACGGCAGAGTGTTCAAAAATGAACAAGCATGCCTTCATGTTTGATGGCATCCAAAAATTAACGCAGCTACACTCTCTCGCGTTACATAATGAATCTGCTCTCCACTTCGCAAAATTTACACCAACATGCGTAAATATTTCCTTTTTACGAGAAAAAAATTCCCTGTCTCCCTTCCTGCAGAATTTAGAAGTACATTGTAAGGTACATGCCTATTAAATGACAGTTTTCACGTTGACTAAAAAATCCTACCAAATTTCCAGTTTCAAGATTATACTTTGACCAAACGTCAATCTTCCGCTATGCGCTTATGCTTCTAATCGAGTTCGATAAGATGCTTTAACAGATTCCGCACTCAAGACCGGACATAAATTGTGATTCAGTGGTACCAGGGTACGTTCAGTCAGCCAAAGCATTCAAATGTTGCTGTGTGAATTCTTTACTGGAATGAACATCGCTTCTGTGTGGAGTCAGGCCACTGTTTCCTTCTTATATAAAAAAGCATTTTAGAATTCCAAATCATGATGTGACCGCTAGGCAATTTGTATGCAAAAGATTGAAAATAAATTAAATTAAATACATTGAAATTATAGTTTATGCATTGTATCACATCATCTGCGCAACAGCCCAAGTTTACTTCTACTATTCTGTGAGAATTAGAAGAACTAGAATAACTTAGTCCCGCTCATATCAAATTGCAAAATTATCCGCAATATTAATCTTTTCTTTTTAAACCTGTGAACACGCAAGCTTTAAAAAAAAAAAAAAAAAAAAAAAGCCACACTTCACAGACCACTACGTACACAATGAATTCAGCAATGATATTCAGGTTGTGTTCCATTGATTTTCGCAGATTTTGTAGGCCACCATTTGTCATATTATATATTGTTCTAATTTACTGTACAGTCACAACACATGAAACCGCCACTCTGAGAGCTGCCGATCACAAGTTCAGATGTAGACAAGCAGACTAGCAAAGTAAAACCTCTGAATGTGCACAGTATTATAAAATCAGCATATCTGAATGTTAATAAATATTTACCTCTCCCCCTTCCCCCTTTATGAATATAACCCTTATTATAAGGGTGTGATCAGTTCAATTAATGAATAAGCATGAATGTAAGGTAAACGACTAAGTAGACTAGTCCTGTGATGCCATGGGGATCAGCTGGTTCAGGGATACAAGATCACGGAGTCAGACCTGAATTCATGCGACACGATGGAATACCGGTGACAAGACTTTTGAATGATGAGCACGATTAATTTGTTCAGTTGATTAAGTTTAATATGTTTTTGTTTAGATAACCAGAATATGTTTTTGTTCAGAGAACAGGAGTAGGTCGCATATAACCCCATTCCTGAAGCATCACCCAAATTGGCAAATGATCTTTAGCAGGTGGATTATACCCAACTAGCCTAACAATAATGAGAACTATTTCACTTTACGCAGTGTCTAGAAATATGGCAGTTTTATTGGTATGGCTGTCGATTTGAAGGGATGACGATAAGGATTACGGATTATTATTATTATTATTATTATTATTATAGGAATTTAGAATTTAAACTAGAGCACTCGGCAACCGAGCACATGTATCCCCCGAAGGCCCCCCAATTGGGCCCAGATGGTTCCAGAGTACCCAAAATCAATAGGTGTCGTGAACTTACCATAATACATGTCCCTGCAAAATTTGAAAAGAATCGGTGCACTTATGTGGGCTGTAGAGCGTTCACAAGAAAATCTCTGCGGACGCGGACGCATGGCGAGGCCAAATCCATAGTATCCTCCGTCCTTCGTTCAGGGAATACAAATAGGCCTGTGCAAGCATTTACATAAACTGTCATGCATATTCAATCATCGTTCACAAAAGAATATCCGCGCCCATCTAAAAGCTCACTTAGCACACGTTAGCACCAAATCGCAGAAATCAGCATAGTCTATACATAGATATTTTGTTTTATATGAAACTATCTTGAGTCAGAAGTGCACCATGATTAGGCTTGGGAGCCTATTCCTTTTAAACTGGATTGAGGAACTGACTAGAGCAGGGTTAACTTGATCCCAGTCCTGACTCTGAGCTCACTTAGCACACGTTAGCACCAAATCGCAGAAACCAGCATATTCTATACAAAAGATATTTTGTTTTACATCTTGAGTCAGCAGTGCACCTGGGAAGGCCTGGGATCAAATTGCCTCTCTGAATGCCTTCCTACCTTTTTTCAGAAAGATGCTTCAAAATTACAAGCAAATAATGAAACGTGGCAATGCCATTAGAGAATGACTCAAGAGGTTCCTTACGGTAGCTTTGTGGGATAATAGTAGTAAGACATCTCCCTTAACTTTGCCTACTTGAGTGGGAAACATGTCTCACCTAATAAGCAAATTCTTAGTGTAACAAAATGCCCCACAACCTGTAGAAAACTACCCCACCTGTAGCAAACTACTCCATGTAGTTTTTACAGGTAACGGGGGTCTATTTTTTACTCACCAGCATCACAAATGCGCAAAATATGGGGTTGCTGCAGATCAGTTATGTAGTCTAATAAACTTTCTATCTGTACAGTTCATATTGGTAACAAAAACCTGATAATGTTAATTCTACAGCCGTTAAAAGAAAAAGTGTAACAAATAGACCTGGTCTCCCCTATAGCTGATTATTTCCAGTCACAATGGCTAATTTATTGTGTTCAACACCCTTAAAATCTTGCTATAAATCTTTATCTTTGGGTGACATATATTTATTTTTTTACATTATATAACTTTAGCTGACGTAAAAAAAAATCAGATAGGCATACAGAAAAACACAACTGCGAGACCACAAAGAAGGCAGTGGGCAAAGGGTAACATACATGCACGTTTTGCGTTTTCCAAATTCTGGTACCATGTCGCAAGTCATATGTAGGCTTACATTTCAGATAAAAGAAATGAGTGACAATATTTTATATCACTGATGCATAAAACAGAGAAAAGACTGCAGCTGTAACACCAATAATTTCTATCCATAAAATCTAACGTAAATGACGGAAAACCGGAAGATGGCGTTAACCGCATCTGAACAATCACATCCATCGACAATATCTGCAGTAAAAAACTCAGAACAGTTGACTTCAAACAGAAATTTATGGATTGCAAACATTTTTACAATGAACAGAGTTAAGTTTAATGAATGGTGTTCAGTTTCAGATGAACGCATCAGGCCTAGGGCAGGCATCGGGAAATGAATGCATCAGAAAATGAACCGAAGGGTGTTCATTATGGAATGCAGTGACCAGGTTTCCAGCCTCGAGTGCATCCAAAAATGAAAAGGCGTCTGTTCAGAAATGAATGCGTTTACTGTTCAGAATATTGACAAGCCCCTTAAATACATGTGAAAAATCATTAGGAAATAACCATGAAAGAAGATACAGCCGATGATGAGCAAATATGCAAGTCGTAAACCAGTCAAAGGTGGCCCACCTTGAACAGACTCCCATTTTGTTTAATCGAAAGGGAAATGAAAGACATTTGACACAAAGGTTGTGACAAACTCTAAACAAATACCAAGTCAATAGTTTGTCCAACTGTATCGTAAATGTGTGAATTTTTTGCTTTGAATATTGTACAGTACTGTGCAAAAGACTTCGCACCCTACTTTATTAAAATTTTTAACCTGGCATTAGATTTTTTTTTTTTTTGTTTTCTAAATTGATGTTGCTGTAGGTATAAAGCACACTGTTGCCCATAAACTTGGAATAATTCTGTATTCAGACACTTAATGCGATTTATTCTTAATTGGTTGTCACAATCATTTCATGAAAAGAGGTAAAAAAGAAATATATATATTTTATTCCAATTTCATGAGCAACAATGTATATGTAAAATTCCAAATGATAATTTTAAAAAAAGTTATATGAATAAATGTTGGTATTTCATTAAAAATAGTTGATACAGATAATATGTTCTTTACAGAGCCTTGATGTCAATGTCATCATGGCTGTCTGCAATTACTTGGATGGATAGACGCAATTGAGACACTCTGCCTGGAACAAGCAAAAATCCAGTCATCTTATAAACCAGTAGCACAACAGGACAGTGTCCCTAATTTTTAGGGTAAAGGCCAGTCACACCAAATACTGATTAGACTTAGTTTCTCTGAGTTTACAGCCCAGCACAGTACATTTCTCAGCTATTAGAAACTTTTAATTTAATCAGTGTAGCATAAATATTTGCCTGACGTAAGTAATAATAAAAATGCATCAGTTTTATATAGCGCTTTTCTGGACACTCAAAGACACTTCACTATGGATACATTATTCATTCACTCACGCATTCACGCTCTGATGGTGGTAAACTACATTTTTGTTGCCACAGCTGCTCCGACCTCCACCAAACTTACATTCATACATCAACATACAGTGTTCTTATATTGCATGTTTTTGTGGGTGGGGGAAACCAGAGTACCCAGAGGAAACCCACGCAAACACGGGGAGAACATGCAAACTCCACACAGAAAGGCCCCAGGCCAGATTCCAACCCACAACCTTCTTGCTATGAGGCAGTAGAGCCAACCACTGTGCCACCGTGCTTTTAAAATGTGCCATGCTTTTGAATGTCCCGTTGATTTTTGAACAGCACGGTATTTTGGAATACTGGCAAATGTCTTTTGACATTTCAGCAACTTCCAGTCAATATACAGGGACCTTATCGGGGCAAAGGTGGAATCAAATTTATGATGAGAATAAAATTTAATGATGTCGTGGCATTTTTTCAAATATCAGTGAATCGGTAGCATAAATCTGCAGCGAACATTTTTATGTTCAGTCCATCTACTTTAAGTGTACTGGGGATATGGCTTCACTGACGATGCTCCCTACTTCTAGATGTCAAAAGGTACACCCAGGAATAAGATATAATCTTCTCAATAAATATCAAAGAGGTCAGGTGATGATGCATCAAAGCACATTCATTTGGAAGATACATGTATCTAATCAAGAATTCACTTCACTGGAGAGCAGACGCACTTCGCAGACAGATGGTCTCCCAGTGCAGCATATTCTCATTATTGGTTTTGAGTAGATACTATGTGCATTTATTTGGGCCAAGCTGTCGCGATGCAGTAGCTGACGGGCAGTTCTTACACCGTTTATTTACTGTAATGGTGACACGACGGATTAACAGATTCTCAGTCAGAATCCTTTCATCCCTCCACCCGACCATTTTATCTTGCCCTCTGTGAAAGGTTGCACCGTGCTTCCCATCGCTGGAAAATAATACTAGAGTGATGATGTATTCATGTTATCCTTATGGGCCCTCTTGTAAAGCAGTTCTCAAAACTGAAGAGGCTACCTAGCTAAAAGAAAACTGAAATAAAGAAATAAAGAAATAAACCATCCGCACACTGATTTTCTCCTGGTAGTCATCTTATTGTTCAGACCTGCAGAGAGTCTTCGTCACTTGATCAAAAGAGACCAAACTGAAAACTACAAAATAATATCAGTTTAACATTGCAAATCTGAACTGATCAATGGTCAATGGCTTAATACGTTGTTTTTCCTGCCAAAACTGATGATTATGGCTTTTTACGGAGGGACATTAAGGCTTAGCTTCAGAGCTTAATTTAATTTATTCATTTGAGTCTGTCAATATGGGGCCTAATCTCTTTATGCAAAGCACTGTAAAATGCAGGGACACACTCTCTCCCTCTCTCTCTGTGGTCAGCTGACCTTTACTTTTTGAGCCTGGAGTACAATGATCCCATCAATCACCCTGCTTCCCCCAGCCCAGTTTGGTCAGGAGAAGGTTTTGACAGTACTAACACCCATCTGACTAAAAGTTACCTCAGGTGGGCTGGGGGGTGTCGGGGGGTGCGGGCTGCCTTATTCGAGTCCCCCAAACCTCATTCCTGTGAACCCCCCTGTCCTTCTCATCTCCTGATGAGGAGCTTATGACAGCTTAGGGTGGCACAGCTGCCTCTCTTCAATGCCCAGGCAGCGCTGGGTGACATTTGCAGTCAGTTTCCCCCCTGAAGGTGGTAGGACTGCCCACAGCGCTCTCCACACCCTCGCCACTGGAGTCCAGGAACAAACTGTCCTGACATTAATCACTTATTCATGGACGCCTCTTAATTGCATCTGGAGAAAAAAAATCCTTTCAGCATCTCCCTTACAGAGAAGGGAGAAGGCCCCACCCGGTGACCCCTTTTCCGTCAACTACGCCCCCACCTTGACCATGGACCAATCCCCAACGCCGCACCCGTGCAAGCAGTGCGTCCAGCCGCTCAATGCTAGGTATTACATCATCATTCCGACTCACGCATTCTGACATTTTGCTCGCTATCCCTGGTTACGGGACCCCGCGGTCGAGGAGGAAAGTAATCATCCGCTAGCTGAAGCGGGTGGAAATGAAAAGTAATTGGTGTCCGTATTGATGCGGATGTCTTTCAAGGCTTGTTAATTGCGCCAGCGGCTTCTTGGGCAGAGGCTCTCCAGTGTGATCCGTATTAATCTGCTGGCTGCTGGAGAGCAGCTCCTGTCGAGCACTGTGATCCGAAACAACCAACATTGTGTGGGAGAAACTGCCACAGGCACTTTGCTTCACTGCTAAATAATCAGATGTTTCTCAAGGTGCAAGATGACTCTAAAATTGGAAGCTAAACACGTTCGACCTCCTGGAAATTGGTCTGTTTAATCTGTCGTGCCAGCACATCAAATAGAGAGGCCATCCTGTAAAATGGGAGTTTTTCTGCAGTATTTCCAAACAAACACATCGGTGTCATAATCTAGAAGTTATTCTATCAGCCTGCAAGAAGCTACCAAAACTAATACTGAATATTAGACCACGTAAATGTATCTACTGTATATTTTTTCAGCCATTATGAAATGTTAACTGTTACATTCAACATCCAAGTTTTTTTTACAGCAGCCAGTTTATGATAATTGATAATTGCTCAGAATTGAGGCAAGAGATGGCGTAATGAAAATCATATTCTCAAAAAAAAAAACAAGATGTGTTTGTGAAACACTGATGCCCCCGTGGGCCATGTTAAAGTTTTTGTCACCAAGCATCATGCTCCAAGGTGAAGGTGACAAGGTGAAAAGTCATGACCCCATCTGAAATGCCTTCTCACAAGCAATGCATATGTCAAGAATCAACGTCCTGTCAAGAGCCGATCAAAATTCATAGCCATGTTAAAGTGCGGACAGACAGACGGACAGGTGAAAAACTATATGTCCCCGAAACTTCGTTTACGGGGGCATAAAAATGAGGCAGAGGGTAAGCACCATGGATTTGGACTGCAGTCAGTAGTCCGATGAGAGCGGAACACATTTGGTATCGTAATGCTCGGAGATGTGGGAGGGATAGAGGCAGTTTGGGTTATCATTTTCTTGGTGCCTCCTACTGGCCATCCAGGCGGCCGCCATTTGCTTCCTGAGTTTACTCTGCCCTTGTTCTGTGCCCAATATGGCTGTGAGCGCGAATGGGAAGAAGCAACAGCCGACAGGAGTGTGTTTCAGAGAAAAACTGCTAACTGTCTGCACCCTCCCAACATGGCAGCAATAGTCTCATGAGTAGTTTGCTGATTAAACATTACAAATTTTGAAGGGATTTGTTATGCCAATTTTGCTAAATATGATGTGGGGACCGCTGCCAAACATCTAGTCTAATAAGCACATGTGCACAATGATCTAGAGAAAACAAGTGTGGGACCATCAGTGGATAGTGACACCAGTACATCTGCGCTGCTGAGATGTTGGATGAACTGGCTCAAGCCATGAACCTGAATGGTGTATTTCTGGTTTTAAGGAGTCAGGCGTCTCAAGTCTCCACACATACATACATACATATTATATATATATATATATATATATATATATTTTTTTTTTTCTTCTTCTCATTGTTCAATTGTCTGTACATGTTGCAGGATGATTGCCTCACAATAGGTGCCTTGCCACCTGTGCAATCATTTCATGACTTCTGTCAAAGCTTAATAAATAAATAAATAAACAACCAACGTCACAAAATGTTTGCTTAATTTAATTTCTCTAAACATTTTATGATAGAACTGTGGTTTACATTTTTGACCAATAGCATTATCCTTCCACAAAAAAGTTCAATCACGAAGACTCCAGAATTAAAAGGAAAAAAGATTTATTGGCAATGAGATGAATTCAATATTATCTTCGGCGATGACTCCGACCTCGAGGATCCTTCAGCGAGGTGGGGTGCAGATCTGCCGGCGTAGCAGGCAGTGGCGAAGCCATCCCCCAGTTGAAAGGAGGGGTCATATGGTCAGCAGAGAAATGGGTTTGATGCTGAAGAGGACGGAGCCAGGAAGTTGGTGGTGGTGGGGAGGTGGAGGGTGATGCAAACTGCGAACGGAAACACGTTACGGGCATTTAAATAAAAGACCTATGGTCGCGATTGGGTGAATGAAATGGCTTAGGCATTCCTATACGTCTCGTGACTGAACTGTCGTTTACACTTTCATTATGATATATACTGTCGGGTTACAAGCAGAGCACGAGGAAATATTTGCCTATCTGTTTCAAAATATCAGTCTGACCCCTGACCCTGTGTGTGATAGCTTTGGTGTTAATTTAAACTAACTCAATCTATTAAAACTGGATAGGCGGAATTAGGTGCTATTGACTGGGGTTCTGCAATACATCGCTATTCTAAAAACCACTGATTAAAATAGAAACAATTTTATGAAATCATTCACAACAAACTGATAGACAAAGTGATGAAAAATTGGAATTAAACTATACAATACCACTAAGATATGACAAATAGTATACCTCTGGGATCTGCAGGTACCCTAGTTAGTCGGTGTAAAGTACTTCAGGCAGAGAGATTACCGTCAGTAATTGAACTCTTGCTTGCAGTGTCATCTAGTTTTATTTGATCTATTCCCCTTAATCTTCATCAGTGGTGCCCTAAGGAAATCACAAGTATATCTAAGGCCATTTTCATAGACAAAAGTGCAGGCTGACATGATGTTAAATCTAATATAAAATCAAGAATGATCAAGTAAAAACTATTTTTTAATGCATTATGTGTGATCATTTCCAAAGGAAATCAGGGCTACAATAGGTTCATTTTCTTTCTGAGTTCAAATGTTTTATGATCTACGTATGAGAAACTTCATAATTTTAATACCAATGCATGAAAATCATTTTGTCAATTCTGCGGTGGTTTTATTTTGAGAAGTGAGAAAAATATTACTTCTTTTATGTGCTGCAATGGAACATGGGGGCAGCAATTTAGTACAATAGAAATCTATTGAGGTCACCGGTTCAAATCTTATGTGGTCTGCTGCCAGGGTACCAATGAACTCAGCAACAGTAATTATGGTATATCTCATAGGGCAAATTAACATTAAATTAAAATGTAAATCATAAAAATGGACCTGCGCAATTTTGCCCGACAAACTGATATAATTAGATCCCCTGAGTACCAGATTATATTGTAAGTGCATTGACACGTTCCATATTGACAACAGTGGCAGATGCAAAAAGTAGCCAATGGGTCAGCCAGGAACATTGTAGATGGGCTTGATTAGTCCTCCTGGGAGAGAAAGGACAACACAGCATGGCATTAAATGTGCACTGAATACACATTGTTTCAGCTTATGCCTTGGTTCTGTTAAGTATTCTACAGGAGTTGTGATTGGTTGAAGGACATTTTAGAAGTGTGCATCATTTTCTTTTGACTGTACATCTACAAATTATTTTCAAACACATTAGCCTTTAAACACTTTGCATCAATTCGCCACATTTGAATTCTAGGTTAAATCATAGACGTAAATTCGAAAAGGGATGGTCGGTATCTGACCAACTTTCAGACGAAGCAAAACTCTCTCGACTAACTCTGGATTTGTGGGGGAAAATGAAAGAAATTCAGAGTCCTAAATTTAACACGATCCAGTCCAATGTAATGTTTTGTTAGCTGCTTTGTACAATCCAGAGAGTCTGCAGTGTTTCTGGCTGCTGCAGTCACATTGCTAACGCTCTTTCAAGAAAACCATACCACACATAAAAGATTCTTAATAGACAAAATAGCAAACAGGCTAGCAAACATAGCTGTATATCCACTCACTTGGTTTCAATGCCCACTCTATTAGAACTGAGCGGAGTGTGCAGAGATGATTTGTTGCGGTTAGTGAGGGTTGTGGTAAGTATACGAATTTCAAATAGTAGTTGATATTCAAGTACTTGATGACCAGTGGCGGAAACACTGGAGGTGTAATTCCACCCAAGCCCGCATGTGAGGGTATCTGTTAACAATTAAACACATGGCTGTGGCAATATGGTCAGTGTGGTAAGTCAAAACAGCTCAAGAGTAACAAAACTGTATAATTTTCTTAGTATTATAAACAACAGCAAAGGCAAACAAGTCAACATGGTCTACAACATCCCCCACCAATCGTGTGCTTCTTATTTTCAAATTCCATCAAGGCCTTTATGGTCTGAAGCTACACACCAAATTCGGTTGTCTTATCTGTAATAGGGGACAACTTCTCAGAAACTTTCTCTCGGACGGACAGATGGACGGACGAACGCACACACGCATGGACGGACGGAGGTCAAACCTATATCCCCCTACCACCTGGTGTTGGCGGGGGATAATAAATCTCAGTAGTGGGAAGTGACATTTTTAAGATTTCAATCCTTCAATGTTTACTTTGTAAGTATGTAGGGGACTATGTTAGTTATTTGAATTTTTCATTGAAATTGATTGTGGTCGGGTTGCATATTGTCTGTGAAATTATGGAAAATATCCTTCAACTTGCTTACTTTTTGTGGTGATTTATGGGAAATATCATGACCAAAAAAACTGATATCCCTGAAAATGCGTTCAAAGTATAAACACAAAAATGGGACAAAAATAAAGTAACGAGGAAGATGAGGTGAGAGTAATGCTGCCTAAAGTAAATTCCAATTTACTTAGCAGTAGCATACCTGAGGAATATCATAATTCTATCCGGTTAGCTAGCTAATTAACCAACTCCTGTCTTTTGGCACAGAACTTTATTTTACATGCAACTGATTTTCTGTTTCCAGCTCGACAACTTTGTTTGACGTTCAAATGGACACTGAATTGTAAATTTATAGTCTACAAAAATGCATGCATACATACAGCTAAAGAATAGATTCCAGGCATTAGCAGAAGAAGACCCAACAACCGACGAGGTAGAAGAAGAAGCAAAACAAGAAGAGGAAGTGGAAAGGAAAAGTGGGATAATGGAGACAGCTTATGTTAAAACAGCAGAAGAGATACTAGGGCACAAGGAAAAGAAAAACAAGCCATGGTTGAGTCAGGAAGCTGGGACTCTTGAAGACCAAAGGAAAGCCATCAAACAGAAGTTAAACGGTGTAAAAAAAAAAAAAAAAAAAAATCAGAGGCTAGAAGAGGGATGGCAAGATGAATACCGACAGAGGGATAGGGAAGTTAAAAGACAGGTTAGAGTGGATAAAAGAATATGGACTGAAGAGATTGCAGAAGAAGCTGAGAATGTGGCTTAGCAACAACATGTGAAAATACTGTACACCCTGACCAAAGTATTAAGCAACGAAAAGCCAAGGCTGAGTGCTGCAGTAATGGACAAAAACGGCAAGATCCTTAACGATAAAAGAAAAAACAAAGATGATTGGAGCACTTTTCTGAAGTTCTAAATGGAGAGAACCCTAGCAATCCAGTAAGTGAAATGGACATAGAAATGCCAGATGAAATAGAAGAAATTGATATATCTGAACCTAGCAGAGCTGAAATAAGGAAGGCAATAAGATAAGGATGGAAAAGCGCCAGGAATCAACAACATACAAGCAGAGCTGCTTAAAGCTGACATTAACTATGCTACCACTAAAGTCAGGGAGATCATGGACATAGTATGGAGAGACAAAACGACACCAAGAAAATGGAGAAAAGGACTGATTGTCAAACTGCCGAAAAAAGGACATCTGAAGGACAGAAAAAACTGGAGTGGAATTATGCTGCTGTCAGTTGTCGGTAAGGTTATGGAGAGAATTATGATTGATAGGATACGAACCGGAGTAGAGTCGAAGCTCAGATAGGAACAAGCAGGTTTTGGACCAGACAGAGGAACTACTGGGCAAATTTTCATATTGAGAAATATCATTGAGCGGTCAATAGAGTGGCAGCCATCACTGTACTTTAACATAACATAACATGAATGGCAAGAATAGGCCTTTCAGCCCAACTACGCTCGCCAGTTTTTTATACTATTGTGAATATATCCCTTCAGATACTGAATGATTCAATGGTATCTAGCTTTAAGTCAAGCCTGCTCTTGAAAACCCCCAAGGTCTCTGCCTCAACAATATGGTCAGGCAAGCTATTCCACATTGAAATTACTCTTTGGGTGAAGAAATATTTCCGAATATCAGTGCTAAATTTACCTTTGGTCAACTTCCATTTGTGACCTTGAGTTCTACTCACAACACTTGGTCGAAGGAATCCTACATAATTCACTTTGTTAATCCCTTTAACATATTTAAAGACCTCAATCAAATCACCCCTGAGTCTCCTTTTCCTATTAACTTCATAGACTTCGAGAAAGCATTTGATTCAGTCCACAGGGCCTGAATATGGTTGATTTTGAGAAGCTAGGGCATACCATCCAAGATAGAGTGCTTTCTCCATGTTTATGATGACGTTGAATGTGCTGTAGAAGATGGCCTGGACACAACGGAGATGTTTAAGATCAAAGCTGGAGTGAAACAGGGCTGTAACATGTCAGGTTTACTATTCTTACTAATCATTGACTGGGTAATGTTAGATTTCAGTGTTCACAGCACATATAGTTATACATGGCGTCCTGTTGGCAGTGATCTAGAATCTTTACAACCAGCTATTCTGTCTCGCCCAACTACTTAATCAAGGCAGTTTCAGTCCACTGCTGGGTTAATGTAGTCAAGCAGGAACATCTTGATGGGTTATGTGCTGTATTCACTGAGACATGTCATCTGTGTTTAACTCAATGAGTTAATCAGGCACTATTGTTTCTGTACCATACCAAAACTCCTGGGCCAATATCTTTTGTTCACAAAAAGTATTTAAACCCTGTTGTATCCCAATGAAGTCAGTCAGATCATTATACTGGACTGGTTTCCTTTCCATTTAGTGTTAGGGAAGCCTTGTAGCCACATGCTGTGTTGTATTCCTAGTCTTTCATAGACTTTTTCTCAGCATATTACATGTATATATTCTAGCTCTTTAACTTAGTGGTGTTAATTGTTGATATCAGCACTTTAACTTTAAAAAAAATTAAAGGTTTAACTTTATGATTAAGGGTTTAACTTTAAAATTAACCGTGTTTAACATTTTCTGTCCCTATTTTAGTAATACATTGTCACTGTGGCTAAAGCCAAGTTTTGTATCACTAATAGCATTATTATTATTATTATTATTATTATTATTAGTTTCCTTTTTGTTTTGTATTGATTTGTGTCTGTTTCCCTGCTGCGCAGGAGGCATAATAAATACAAACAAGTCCATCCTTGCATCCTTGTCCAGCCCTCAACTTCCTGTCCTCTGTGCACATCACCAGTGTGTGAAGCACAGCCCTTCCACATGTACATTAGTTTTGAGCTTAACTCTGTGGTTTTTGGATTCAGTATCTCTTCAATTATTCACTACCTGATATTAGTAGCTGTAAATCCATTGTAGACAATACCCCATGGGCCACATGAGGTGCATAGTAAGAGGGCAAAATGTTTATTGTGCAGCATTTGCTTTCTTACCAGAGAGATGCTGCAGCAGTTCACTCTGTTTCACCTCTCACTTAACGCTGACCCTGCAATTCATTTGTTTCTTTTTCTATGCACTACCCCAGATGTGGACCTACATCATTTCCATCCTCTAAGCATGGCTTCTAAAAAAATTGGTCAAAGGTACTTTGTAATGTGGGGGAAAAAAAGCCACTAGATGGCAGTATTTTTTTTTGTTAAGCCCAGTCTGGAGCTAGGTTTTGGGCATGTCCTGGGCATGTCTGAGAGGGGAAGTCCCAGAGAATTGAAAAAAGTCTGGAAGGTGGGAGGGGGCTGCAAAAGAGTATATAAGGAGAAAAATTGAGAGAGTGGAGTAGTAGGAGAAATTGCAAGGAGAAGGATACATTTGACCAGACCTGTCACTCTTTCAAGACCTGTGAAGCTTTTTTCATGGATTTTGGCCTGTGTTGGAGCATTTTCCTGTCCCAGGACATCACCAAGTAACCCCATATCAAGGGACTGTAAATTTTTTTTTTTTTTTCTTGTATATGTCAATTTTGGTCAGTAGTATAAATTGTAGGTTAGTTGTCAGTCTTTGTATAATAAAATCTGTTGAAGTTTTAAAATTTTGTCTGTCATCCCTTGCTCTCTTATATGTCATAACAAATTGGGGCCATAACAACTTATTTCGCAATTATGTTGAATTCCTTTTGCGTTAGCTTAGGCAAATGAAACTGGTCCATTGAACACAGTTAAAGGGACACTTCACTCATTTATCATATTTGAGAAGGCACAATTATTCGCTAGATTATCATTATCTCTACCAATCCTGACATATTTTTTGATTTCTGAGGTCGTTTACCATTTAAAATCGATTTTTATTGGCATGGATGTGCATTTATGATGAGTGCCGCCATTCTTGCCAAGTCACATGATTCCACAAAAGGAAGTGACGCCACATGTGCTGTAAATAACTGGCCAGGGCAACAAATGTTCAGCTAAACTGTTATGATCGCAATAAATCAAAAAGCGTATTGCATGATATCATATCATGACACTGCCATGTTAGTCACAAAACACTGTCGCTAAAGCACTTATTCGACAAGAGACCTCATTTTTGCCCCACTGGCTTAGGTTTTTTCTGGTCTCTATTCAGGATCCAGCAGTAGAGTAAAGCTGCTTTCACACCGGACGCGAAACGACTTTTTCGCACGACAGATTACATTCAGAGTCAATGCAAAGACGCTCAAATGACTTTGAAAATGAAATGTCAAACAGCTTTTCATTATCATTTGAATATAGTCATAGATTTCCCATAGTTGTAAGTGAAAATGAAAGTGATAATTGGATCAATGCATTTTCAATTTAATATGGTCTCAAATAACTCATTCATAAGTGGAAAATTATAATGCAATAGTGGGATTACATTTTCATTTGAATATTGTCCACTATGGGCTTCCATAGTCTTTCCTAAAGAAACAGAGAAGCAGTCTTAAATTTAGCCCGTCGCCTCCACAGTGAAGAGGCAAAGGGGAGAAAGTAAACTGCATAGTTTTACAGACTTTTGTAGAAGCACTTCTCTACCCTGCATTTACCTCAGGTCAGGATAGCTTTAGGCAGTGATGTAGGAGTGATACCCAAGTAGGACAGAAAAAAGTTAAGTATAGCTTCTTCTCCACTCCCTAATTCTGTCGCTGACTCAGATATCCCGCTGTGTGAGAGGACCCCCAGCATAATCCTTAATTACACCCCCAACAACTACACAGTGGGGTAACTCAAAAAAAACGGACACCCCCCTTTATGCCCTGCAGGAAATCCCTCTTCATGTCTTAATCCCACCCCAACGCCTCTCTCTCTCAGTGAGTCTTGTCCAGCGCTTGGTTTGCTACTGTATTTACCTCCTGTCTTCTAATCTCCCCTCCCCTTCACGCTCTCTCTCTCTCTCTCTCTTTTGCCTCGTACATTGTACCCTCCCTCTCGCTCTCTCCATCTCTCCTCCCCTCACTCCCTCAAAGCCAGCAGCCTGCTATTCGATCCAGGCTGCTTGTTTCATGATCTCCTGGAAAACACTGCTCAGCTTCTCAGCATCATTCCTTCTGCTAAATGCAGGGGCTTTTTTAGACTCTTACCACTGGAAGGACTGGATGGCTCTGCTTCAGCACCGATTCCTCTTGCCCCTGCTTCTCCCCATGTCCCTCTCCTCATCTCGCACCCGCTGACCCCCCCCGCCCCCCTCCCCCTTCCCTCTTCCCCGGTACCTTGTCCCCCTTTCCCCCTTTCTCTTCTTTCCCACTCGACCATGTTGTCATGTGTCCTCTGGTTGCAGCCTCTCTTCGTCTTGCTCTCTCGTGTCCTGCTGTCTCAAGGGGAAAACTGTCCCGGGAGCTGTGTGTGCCCGGACCCTCACACAGTGGACTGCAGTGGCCAGGGACTCACCCAGCTTCCTGAGGGAATCCCCCTGGACATTCGCCGGCTCTTGCTGTCCGACAACTGGATCCCTCGCATCCCTGCAGACTTCCTGGTGCTCTACAGTGACTTAGTCTACCTGGATCTACGGAACAACTCACTGTCCCGCATCGAGCCAGGAACCCTCAGCACCTCCTCCAGGCTGGTGTTTCTGGACCTGGGTAGCAACAACCTGACTGAGATCCCCAAGGGAACATTTGGAGAATCCCGGAGCCTGATCAAATTGCGCCTGGGTAACAACCCATACTTGAGCATGGTCAACGAGGATGCTTTCCAGGGCCTCACCTCCCTGCGCGAGCTGGAGCTGGAACGCAATGCCCTGTCTGGCCTGCAGGTGGGGGCACTGAGCAAGCTACCCTCTTTGAGGGTGGTACGTCTGGAGGGTAATCCTTGGGTATGCAACTGCAACTTTGCCAACTTGTTTTCCTGGCTGATGGCAAACAGGCACAAAATTCCAAATGGTAAGATTCCAACATTTGGTAGTTCACCTTAGTGGCTTCATTTACAATAAGTCATGGATCTGCATTTCATTCTAAGCAAGACAGTTCTCCTCTGGTTCATCATATTTGTGAAAAAAAATAAATATTTGTGTGTGTGTGTGTGTGTGTGTGTATACACATGTATATTCTGTGTGGCAATAGGTCAGTAACATTTATTTATTTATTTATTTTTTCATTTATTTATCTCTTTATGGTCGTCCTACATACTAGTTTTGGGAAAGCGCTTTCCTGTGTGGATGAAGGAATTAAATGTTGCACCAAGAGGTAATTCAACTTGATTACATTTAATATACTGCATGGTGCCCACACTTCTTTGCAATACGTTTCTTATTCCATTGCCATGCGCCTCGCATATCAAGCATCATGCCTGCCAGATCGTAAACCATCCACAGGGGTGCCAGCTTTTGAACTTGCAGGCAGTGTTGAGATCATATTGTAAACCTGCCCTGTTTCCGGTTGGCTTCGGAGGCTCACTGACATTTAAATGCATCCAGAGTGCATTTTGTTCGCAGTAGAGTGGGTTGCAATCTTTCAAACTTAAAGTCGGTACACTGTGTGAAAATCTAACTTAGCAATTACTAAAGGCTCGAAGTAACGAAAGATCCCGCCTCTCCATTCTCAATATAGAACGCATTTTATGGGTTACTGTAAAGGTTTAGAGGTTTTTGGGAGGAACTCCCAAGCAACATCTTACTGATGCAATGTATTTTTAATGCGAATGAAAATCTAACCGGCGTGATCATTTCTGGGGGCTGCAATAGAGGCAGTATCATCGGAATAGTTTCCCAAGTTGTTCAGAAAGCTGGGATTAATTTTAAGTGCGGCCACGTGCACTCAGCAGTGTGCCTGTGTCTTGACGGGAGATTCTATTCGCCATTTGCCCTGCAGCATTGCAATTGACTCCGCTCGTTTGCAAAATCCCCAGAAGGCACTCTCCCTGCTCATTTCTGGCCTCCCAAGAAAGAATGCAGAGTTTTTATAGTTCATTCTGGCTTCTCTCTGCATTTTAATTCAAGGAATACAAGGCTGCCTTTTTTAGCCAATTTCATAGATATCTAAGCAAATTAGTCCATTAATATTGTGAAAAGTATTCACATCTATTTTAATGAGCTCACTTGTGTTTCTGAAGCCATCCTATTCAAAGTTGGCCCTACGCAAAGCAAAAGAAATATTACAATTAATGCAAAATGAAAATAAATAAATATTTCACTTGTGAATTCAGAATAAGATGATTGTGAGGCCTTATGTTCCGTCACAAACTGCTCCTCAATACGCAATATGAAGCCATAAAGGATACCATGCAGTACATTTGTGGGTTTCAGTAAAATTCAAACGCCTATGGGGCTGAGAATGTGTTAGGTTTATCCCCATGCAGTGTAAAGCACTGCTGTAAAAACGGAAGCCAAGCAAACATCACCGCCCACGAAAAAGCGACCGTTGACTGCACCAAGCCTCTAGCACATCTGCCAAGTGGGCCTGGAGAGTAAATGCTTACGAATCAAGTTGGATGTCTGCATCTAAACCAATATAGTCATTATTGCCCAATAAGCACATTTTAATAACCAACTGTTGTGCCTTGAGTGGAGTCTGGCTTTTGTCTAATGAACTAATATAAAATTCAGTGAGCCATTTTGTGCATCGGCTATAATCATTTTGTGAGTGAGTTGGAGAGTGATTATGGAGGATCGTTGTCAGGTATGCACTACGAATTCTCTTACAGCTTTAGAGGCTGTAATACTCCATGGGAAAGAAACTAACAGTACAATATTTCTGTGAATTAAGGATATTCATTCTATTCAAATGCAGCAAGCCAGAAGCTGACTGGATGCTTTCTGGCCCTGGAACAACTTCAAAACAAAGCATGAGTTCCTGTCTAATGCATATGTATGAGATAGTACCCCTGGGCTGTGAAAGCACAAAAAAAAAAAAAAAATTCCCCATCAACAAAAAAAGCTCTGACTCATGTGAACTCTGAGCATTTTAAGAGCATGGAATCAGGTCTCAAAATGCTGCTATAGTGGCACTGGTTAGCATCTGAGAGAGCTGCAAAACAACACAGACAAACAGATAAAATCAAGACTGAAACCGCAAACATTAAAAAAACAAATACTTTTATTATGATGCAATTGACTGTACCTACAAGCAACTGCAATTATTAACCTTTCATTAATATTTGCTTAAAAATACAATGAGGGTTGTAGAAGAAATACTTCTTAAAAAGTTTTCTGAGGGCAGAGGGGTATATAACTGATTGTCTGAGTTGTTCCAATAAAATCGAAGGGAAGACGGGACCCATATGTCCCAGTTTTGATTGAAAAAAGTATATGGAATTTTCACTGGAAAAGTGAGTTAATTTTTGATCATTCACTGATCCTTAGACTAGTGCGAGGAGACTCCGGCATCATCGTAGGTGTTGGAGACATACTGGTGAGCACCTGAGGCAGCACTGATTTGTCTACTCTGTTAACGGCTGCTCAGTTTGAAGAAATAACTAATTTTCCAAGGTATGACAGGAAAGGAGATATGTTGCTGTATATTCGTCATAGGAAAGGTAGGAGGGGGGGCTTGTAGAAAGTGATGCCTCAACTGTTCTAATCTTGTAATTTATCTGCAGCTGGAAGGGTGGTGAGCATGCTTGTGTCCCATTATATTTGGATCCAAGAGGTTATTTTGTTCAGTCTCAGTATGAATCAGGTTCAGTCCTTGTTGTTGTGCTCCAATGCTGGTAAACCTGAGCTGAACAAATGATCAATTGTTTAATAAGTTATGATTGGCCTCTTTGGCAGAAGCCTGGCTGTAAGCTTAAGCATTCACATTGTGAGGGAGGTGACTCGAACAAGCTATTTTTATTTAAAAGCATTTGGATGGCACAACTTAGATGCATTTCCCATAACACTTAGTTCATTTTTTTCTCACAGTGCGCAAATGTGCTGTTTTTTGCACCTCTATCTTTCAGGTATGTGTGTTGTTTAATGGTGCTCTACCTACAATCCGGTCCCCATAGTCCCTTCCAAAATATTCGTTCTCATTCTTTGTGTTTTTTTAAAAATCCATTTTACCTTGGTGTTGTTAATTTTCATCTTCCAGCTTTTTGCACGGTGCAATTACTTATGGTTCTGTAATCATTTTAGACAGGAACATCTGGCTAAATGTGTTTATGGGCGACTGTCTTTACTTGGCAAAAACCTGACTTGAAGTGGCTGTTGATTTCTTTGAGTGTCCCCTGACCCGAGGTAGAACATCAACAAGAATCAGGGTTGGGCAGGGAAATGCTGGAATATTAGAAAACGGAGAGTTGCCTTTTCTCGCAATGTGCATTGACAACAATGAGCAATGCAAATACAAGACGCAAGTGGAAAGAAGTATCCCGACAGACTAACCAAATCTATCTGTCTGAGGTGTGTTGTATGTGCAAGCGCTTTATAATCTCATAGGGCAGCCATGAGTCCTGTTACAGGAGAATTTCAAACCTGCACTTTCAGCTCTACTCAGCTGTTATCAACTTCAGCGCTTCACTTCCAGGAAACCATCAGTAGATTTCTATCAAACATTTGATTTAAATTAAGCAATTAGACCAGGCTGACTGACTGTTAAAACATTATAAAAGAGACCTAACATCCTGCCAAAATGATATACTGTATGAGATACCAAAGCAACACATCCAGCAGCCCCCACCACCCATCTTTGTATCTTCTTCTCAGACCCAGTTCTATTCTCCATAGTAATGACCAGTTACGTCATGGGAACAAGGCCAGATTGTATGACATCCCTATTGTCTGAGGCGCAGTTGGACTGTCAGTGTGATTTGAGCACGCTCCAGGATCCCCTGCCTCCCTCTTTCACAGGACCCAGCTCTACGTGACCATTTCGACAGCTCTGTTCCATTTCCATCTGTTTGCTGAAAACAGGTGGGAGAGGACTGTAGGGTGCATCCTCTGCACCCCCTTTGAAGAGTCAGTCTGTTGGAATGTTTTCAAAATTTGCGAAACTCTGTTGCCATCTACTATCTGCATCAATTATTACACCAGCATGGGAATGTTTGGTCCATAAAATTCCAATCGCACTTAAATGAAACGGGTCATTGACAGGCTGGCAACCATGAAGCACAAAACGAGATTTTTTGAACAAGTCCCCAAAGCAAAAATCGGTCCAAACGTGGAGGCTTACGAACCAAATGCACACTCTACTGTCACAGTTATGATAGGTCTCGGAATTTCCATCAGTCTTCTTCCTGCTCATTCGTTTTGATATACCATTCTTGGCTGACACGTCGGGTATCTCGCTGACAGAAACGATACATCCTGATATCCACCCACAGGTATTTCTGTCTGTTGTTGATGACCGACGTGAATGATTCAGCACCAATACTAATGTAAACACGATCCTCCGCTTGTCCCCAGCTCCTGGGTTAAGGACAGACAAATGACATTCATAATTCAGATGGGGCCTCGTCCAGAGGATGTCAAATGTTTGGCTGTCTCTTCTGCCCGCTATGGTCTGGTAACTGGAACTATGTGGTCACATTTGTGTCAGGACTGTATAAATCCTTAACGCCATGAGGTCCAGCCATCCATAATGCATGACTAAAAGTCAACTGTGCCATTTTCAGCTCTGAAACCGCCTAACAGCATGGAAACTGGAATGTTCGGTGTATAGTACATCAAAATGTAATCGATTAGTCAGCTAAAAATCAATTATAGGCCAGAGATAATCTGAACAAACACAGAATATAACTTTTGATTATCATTTCATTCATTGAAAGGTCCAGAGTTATGTAAAAAGCTAAAATTTCAGTTGTAAAAAAAAAAAAAAAACCCTCCACTTCTAAGCCTAATAACTGGTTGCGGCACCCTTTGCAGCAACAACAGCAGTCAAATGTTTGTGAGAACTGGTGATGAATCGTGTACATCGCTGTGGAGGAACTTTTGCCCGCTCTTGAGAATTTTTAACTGAGCCACATTTTAACATTTTTAAGCATGAACTACTTGTTCAAGGTCATGCCACAGTATCTCAATTGGATTAATGTCAGAACTTTGACTAGCCACTCAGAAGCATTCATTTTGTTTCTTTTGAGCCATTCTGAGGAGGACTTGCCTGTGTGGTATGGATAACTGTCCCACAACTTAACCCAACTGTTCTAAAGCAGAAAAGCCCCAGACTATCACAGTACCATCACCATGTTGACTGTTGGTATGATTATCAACATGTAGAATCCTGTGATAGCTTGGTGCCTGATGTAACTGCACCCATGTCTTCCAAAAAGTTCTATTTTTGACTCACCAGTCACCAGAATATTATCTGAAAAGTCCTGTGGGTCATTAAGTTTTTTGGAAAATGTGAAATGAGTTTTTTGATCGGCAGTGTTTTTTGCACTGTTTTTACCCATGGATGCCATTTTTGCCCACTCTCTCTCTCTTATAGTGGAACACAGACCTTAACTGAGGCAAATGAGGCTTATGGTTCTTCAAATGTTAGTCTGGGTTTTTTGTGACCTTCTGGGTGAGTTGGCGATGTGCTCATAGAGGATTTTTTTTGGGTCAGTCAGTCCTAAGAAGATTCACCAATGTTCCAAGTTTTCTCCATTTGTGGATAATGGCTCTCACTGTGGGTTGCTAGAGTCTCAGAGCCTGAAAAAATGGCTTTTGTTTTTTTGCCTGCGTTACATTGTCAGACATGTTTTATTTAAGTTATGTTTTGAACAGGACTGGCAGTAATCATGCCCTGGCATGTTAAGTGAAATTGAACCTAATCATAAATTAAATTGTTAATTTGGTTTATTTACTAAGGGAGCGATTTCTTTTTGACATCGAACCAGGTGGAGCTGGGTTGCTTTTCTTCCTCTGTCAATAAATGAAATCATTTAATAACTGCACTTTGTATTTACCAAGGTTTTTTTTTTCTAATATGAAAATTAGTTTGATGATCTGCGCCACTTAAGTGTGACAAATATGCAGAAATCGAGAAGGGGCAAATACTTTTTACCACAGCTCTGTAGAGCTGGGATAGCACACTGACTTGTTTACATGTTGAGTGTCATCTCCTCTGGTGCTTACAGCAGCCCATCTGCTTATGTCTGTCGCAGTTTGGCAGCTTGGCCTAAACATTTCCAGTGAACATATGATCAAACACCAAAACAGATGATACACAGCCATGCGTTTGCTGGTGTGAGATCATGAGTCTCAGCTTGCATGCACCTCTTCTTGAGTCTAAATCACCATTTTGGAGGCTTTCTTGAGCTTTCACTTGTGAAGGTGCTTGTGTTTACAAATGCATGCATCGGCACGTGATTTTTCTGGCTGTGCCTGCTGGGACTGCATTGCTCATCGAGCAGCCTGACTGTCATGAGGAAGCCCACATGATAGTGATGTCATCACCACCCCTCCCCGCCTTTTCAGCAAACCTGTCCTTATGACTCGCAGAGACCAGGCTTGTCTACTCAACCTGCTGAAGCTATAAATTCTCTCCAGCAAATCCCAACTATAGCAAATATGGACTGTCGACTAATAGAATGTCAAAATAAACTTCAAATAAAAACAGAGTACACATTTACATGTGCCCACATTCATGTTATTCAGAATTTGTGGACAGCACTGCAAGAGATTCTCTGCATTTTTGTTCTTTCTACAAATGTTTGTAAAATCTATTAACACCGTACTGAATTACCATCATCTCAGCAATAATTTAGTGGTGTCAGGAAGTCTCTACTTCAATTAGTTAGTTTACAATAGTGACGTGTGCACACCTCAATTCTGTCCAAGTAGAGTTCCCCAATCAAGGAAGATACCCGGATTAGTTTGTGCTATTCTCTTGACAATATTGAAAAAATGACTCCCCCCCCCCCATCTCAAATCATTATGTATCTGTGAAGATGAGACCAAAAAAGTCAAATTTTCTTCCCATTCTGGAAATGGCGAAGACACCTACAAAATAACCTGGATCAGGAACTGGTTTGGGATCCTCATTGCATGTGACTTCTTTCGTTACAAACAGACCAAAGTTGTGGTGGCTATTGCTTGACCAGAATGGCAAACAAACTTTATGAAGTAACTGAACAATTTCACCAGGAAATAATAATGGTACCCATGACTAATCACATAACATACTTGGCAGAGGTGAAAAACACAAAAGTGAATCAGTCGATTGATTGCTTCACCCACTCAAGAATGTACAGAGAAATGAAGCAGACATGCCATTTCTTACCCAATATTTTCTTAAGGTATTGTGACCTTCAGCTTCAGTAAATCATACACTGGTCTAGTATTCTCCTCTCCTGCCTGCTGTAATTTTTTTTTTTGAACTGTCAGATCTGGTCATTAGGGAGTGCAAGGTCAACAGCTCAGGATTCAGGGGGGGTTAGTTACAAACTGACAGCCTATCTGTTAGATAAACTGCAATCCTACCGGCAGTCTGTCACTGGTGGATGCCAAGGGTAAGCTATCGGTGTTATTACTACACCGACAGCCCTGATTAAATCCCCTGCCCACAGTGCCACAGTAATCTTCCATCTGATGGTCTTAGTATGGTTCTCTTGGGTTCATTGTAAGGTTTTTATGTTGAGGCAGCGTAAAGAGCTCAAGCTCTGAGAGAGGACAATTAAAGCTTACATCTTATGTGAGCAAGCAGTATTTACACAGAGGTCATCCTCTCTAGGACAATGGGGTTCCTCAATATGATGCGTTGTATCAATGTCATATTAAGTGTAAGGTTTGTGAAATCCTAATCCCATCAAATCTTGCTTTAGTCTTAAATAATTCAAGCTATTTCAGTTCTTGCTTTCATTCGATCTATTCATATCGCATTTCCCTCTTAGTCTGAGTGTGAAATAACCTCTAATTGCGCAGATTTTTCTTACAGCAGCAGTACAATATTTCTGTTTATGGTCATAATTGTGTATATTGGTTGCATTTTGTCCGTTGATTTAGCTGGATAATTATTAAAAGTAATCAAGATTGAAGTTGTCCAAGGGTGCAATTTGGCAAAATTACTGTTTTGTTGTCCACCCTAGTCCTGTTATCATATCTTAGCGATTCGTTATAGACTGGTATTTAGATGGAGTTATTTAAACCCAATGTTTTTCTGGAGTACCCACCTGCTCGCCATTTCTTCCAAAAACCCATGGGCCAGTAAAACTATCTTGAACCTGAGAAGCAATATAAGGTGTCAGACACATGTCAAACAAGCAGCTCTGTGTCACCTGCGTTTGTTCAGGCAAATTTACTGCAGCGGCGTCTCAGAAGCCAAAGCTCCTACACTAAATTTAGATTTTGGAAATTGTTCTCATCTGTGACACTTCAAGGTTAGGCTTAGTAAATTCCATCTGAAAAAATTCCTCATGAGGAAGTTTGTAAGGATCATCATTTCTTGATCTCTTACTAATGCCACCATAAGCAACATTGGAGCTTTTCTGTTCTCTCAACAATGGTGCTCTCGTTTCAATGAGTTTTTGCATCCATGTGCTTTTTATATGCATCATTTCCCAAAAATCTTACATGAAATATTGCATCTAGAAACAAGACTGAAGCTCTGGCTTCACAAACCATTTTTATTCATATTGTGCTCTGTTATGTACACAATACGCAGATGCCTTTGAAACACATGATACAACCTAATCATCACAAATGATTAAAAATGTCTCCAGTGACTCGATGAAGAAAAAAACAGTAATCAGAAAGCAAAGCTAGAAGTCCAAAAATTCCCCAACTTTTGAAATTATTTACTTTTACCTTGGACCAATACGATTCATCAATATTTAATCTAATCAAGAACAGCATTTGTTTTCATATGGCTCATCATCTCTCTCTCTCTCTCTGTGTGTTTTACAATTTACTTTCGTTGTCTAATTTTTCTGTGTAAACCAAGTATACCTTCTTCCAACAAGAATTTAATTTAGAAAAGATATAGGGCGATATTTTTCTGCATGGACTGCATCTGATGATAGAGGCATAGGCTGATTACTGCATCGATTCCTATTTTCCTTCAGCCTCAAGGACTAATAGGCAACTCTCAGCCAGACCCTCATGCACTCGGGTGGAGAGATTAATACTGAGGGCATAGTTATATAGTATTTCAGGGGGCATTTTCTATATCAATTAGTTGGCAACAGTAGGAGTGTCACTTCTATGACGTCACGTTCTATGATGGGTTGGGAGAACCTCTTCCAAATTTCACCGAAGGGTGCCGACAATCACAGTAATGTGTCTGTAATTAATGGTATTAATATAAACTAGAGGCGCTCATAGAGTACAAAGCTACGCCAAGACAGCACAATCCAAATCTTCATGAGTGGGAGCAAAGTTGAGTTATCGCGTGTCATACGATTTCAAGATGGCTGCTGTGGCGGCCATATTGTTTCACTGATCGCGGAGATGGGGTAATAGGGTCCATTCTTGATGCAACAGCAATGCGCCCACAAAATTTAATCTAAATCCATGCATTACTTTTTGAGTTATGTTGTTCACAAACAGACAGACAAACAAACGGGCGAAAACATAATCCTAAATCCACGTTTATATTATGTTCCATTGTACCATCAGTATTTTTTCACTTGCAAGCTCACATTTGACATTGGTGATAATGTAAAACATGCTCCATACAGCATTCTACACCCTACAACAAGTATATACTAGAACGGGCACTCGGTAGAGCGCATACCTTCGCCGACGCCACTGAATCCCTCGCCACATAACTCTGAGGACCAATTTTAATTTTTTTAAATGATCGATGAATGACAAGAGTACGATATATTTTTTTTTACATCAATACGCCTTTAAGTTCGAAAGGTAATGACCCCCCTGACCTTTGACCCCCAACCGCTAAGAAGGGTATTGACCCCATTGTACCGTTTTTCACATGACAGGATCGGGTATATAATCCTGCACATTTTGGCGTTGGTTTCATGCCGATCGGATAAAAATTGACCGAGATATGGCCGAAAGTCGGTTTTGACCTTTTCGTGGCCTTGACCTTGACCTTTGACCTGATCACTCCCAAAATCTAAATCGATTGATCCTCAGGTCATGCCAAATCGACCCAGCAAATTTTATGAAATTCCGTTTGGTACTTTTTGAGTTATTCGATACACATACATACACAGACAGACAGACAGACACACAAACAAATAAATACACGGGGATCAAAACATTACCTTCGTCAGCGAAGTCGCTGGCGAAGGTAATAAGGGCACGGTTGTATAGAATGAAAAATGTCACCAACATTTGCGTCGGTTGACAGAGTTTCAAGAGCCTGCTTTCATTCGGATTCACTTATGCGCAGCAGTTGTAAGTGTCACAGCTATCATGCAGCTTGCAAACTTTTGGTCAAAGGCTATGGTTACACTTGTGGTTTCAATGAGATTTGGGATTGCTGAAGCCAGATCAGAGTTCCATATTGTTTATATGTCCACATTTGACACTTCAAACATACCTGGCAGATTGCCAAATGATGATATATATTCCCGCTCGGATATACTTTCATGTAATAGGCACATCATAAATGGATCATGGTGCAAGATAGACAAAATATAATGAAAAAGGCTCTATTGTGTAACATTGGCAGGGCCGGCAGGAGAGGCGGGCACTTGATGGGACCGCAATAGAAAATGAGTGATTAACGCAGCTATTGTTTCACTCAGCGCTCAAATGTCAGTGATCTCTCAGTGATTTCTTTATTTCTGTCAAGTGTAGCTTGCGCAGTGGTGTCAGACCACAGTGCTAAAAGGTAGCGGGTCACTGCTGTGCTCCAGTCCCAGTTCTATCTTTGATTATCTTCCCTTTGCTTTATGTGCTTGGGAGAGGAATTCCCCTGTTGGGGAAGATAACCCATGTTTAGTGAAGTGTCTGCATTGAGCGTACATGCTGTCCGCACCTCAGTGAGATCTGAACTTAGTGCAAGTCAGGCCACGTCAGCATCTGGTTGAACAAACCTCAATACGTGTGAGATCCAATCTCAGAGCGTACAGACTTGACAGTTAATGCGTCCGGGCATGCTTAGATGATAAAAATTGCATTAAAAGGACAAGTTGTACCATTAATGTATTGATTTACTCCATAGCCATTTTTTATTTGCAGTAATTCACTGAAAACAAAGTGAAAACTTTGTTTAAATTTCTTGAAGTTTTCATATTTGTGGTACTTTTGTCAAAATAATGAAAATAAATTGTACTTCTTGAAGTTACATATCTTGTTTCACTGAGAGCAGATGTCTGATCTGTGATCCTCAAATCATGAAATAAAGCCTCCAAAAGGCGTAATGTACACATAGGAAAGGGTTGGCTTGATTTTGCATTTGCTCAAACGTTAAATCCGGCAGCCGGACTGCATGCATAAATACTCAAACAAATTTGTTTTGTGAACACTGGAGCAGAAAGCATAAAAATCATGCTTTATAGCCCCCCACATGAACTGCAGTGTAAAAGTATGGTTAGGATTTGAGGGTGTCCAGAACTTGACTGATCTAATAAATTCAGTTCGCTAATGCCTTAAAAACAGAACCACGTTTGGTCTCCTGTTTAAGAGTTCTGTTTCTTTGACCACCATAGAAACACTTGTGTACTTTGTGTGCACTATTTGTCTTTAACCTTCCATTGTTATTGTTTTATTGTAATCAGGGCTCCCCTGCAAAAGAGACTTCTGTCTCAGTGGGACTTCCCTGCAATAAAGGTTATTGAATATTGATTCTCAAATTTCTTAGTTTTTCCTCCAAAGGCCTGAAAAAAGGCCATTGAAAAAGACTGATCTAATTCCAAGCAAAGAAAAGGCCACGTACACAAAAAAATTCAATATGAGAAATGGTTGACACAAAGTTCCTCTCTTCCTGCATCTTTTAATGCCAGTAAGTAGGCCAATGTCACCACCTCACTGGAGGAGAGATAATCCTCCACAACTGCTTTCAGTAGCCAATTAATTATGAGTCAACCAGCAGCTGATCTACACTTCCAAATAATAAAGGACTGTGTCACCTTGTAAAGATGTCTTGATTTGAGATGTCCACAAAATGGAGAAGTAAATGACCAAAGCAGAAAAGTCAAAAAATGCTCTCAAGCACCACATCCGCATTATAAGCCTCATCCTTCAGCTCCGATCCTCAGGTCATGCTAATTTCACGGTCCACATTCATAATTACAAGTGACCTGCATCTGTCAGTAATGTGAACGCATCTGCCCTCCGAAACAGCAGGCATCCGCACGCGGATACATTTTTGCCCGAGTCATCTGCATCAACAACAAAAAATGCCTTATTTACGAGAGAACTTGTAGTTTTAAACCCGGAGTCAAACTGAGAGAATGGAAGCACTTGTATCAAATATATTGATGGGATTTTGCCCTGGAGAACGCCAGTTTGTCAGCGTTGCGTGATGGGGTTGAGAAAACAATAAAAGCTATATAGCTTGCTTTCTAGGTTTTTAACTGCGCTGAGCGCATGCCTGCATACAGGCAAAAAGCCACATAGATTCCAATCTGCCCGTTCTCAATACCTTTGATCCCCCGACCACAGTGTGCAGCCAGCATTCAACATGGTGACGGAAAATCAGGTTTTTCTGTGCAGCTTGTGCCGTGGTTAATGGGACAAACCATCAACATGTTTCAAATAAATATTAACTTTAGTGGTAACAAAAGTCTAAAAAATTAGTATGATGCTCAAAAATACACCAGGTGGAACATCTGACAGCTAATTAGTTTAATTGGCAACAGGTTAGTGACATGATTCAGCATGAAAAAGAGCATCCCAGGGAGCATATATTTTTTCAAAAACACTGTAAAAACCTTTAGTTTCAACATCTGATATGTCGTTTCTGTCCTATTTTCAATGGAACACAGAGTTTAAATTTGCAAATCACTGCATTTGGTTTTTGTGCATTTTACACAACATCCCAACTTTTTTTGGAAAGGGGGCTCTGAATAGATAGATACAGCAGGGGTACAGAATATTTTTTTAAAAAGTTGTTTTCTGGTTTTGGTTCATTTAGTCAGCCTGAAGACAAGGGATTTTTGTTCATTTTTATTGACAGAAAAAGAAAATAATGCGTTGTATTAGCCTAGCCTATTTGTTTATTCTGCCACCAAGGGGAAAATTGAACGCAGTTTTGGACAGAGGGTACATGGATGGACCACTTCGGCACGATCAGATCCATTTCCTTCACAAAGAAGCATTCTTTTCAACTACTAGGCAGATTCACCACTAGATTTGAAAGAAATTGAATGCCATGTGCTCAGAATTTCACAAACTGAAAGCTAATGATTCTGCAATTTCATCAGTTGCATTCTACCTCTTTTTATACAATAAATAGTCATTTGCAGCATATTACGCTATGAATATGGAATGCTTCAGGGCATATAAACCTATTTCCTATATACCTTTGATGGCTTAAAAGGGGAAATTCTCTTTGAACATGCATTGAGCAATTAAAATTCTGGGATGGCAATCTTGGTGAGCAAATATACCGCACATGATAGCCCAGGACTGAGTTGGAGAACCACTCGCTTTGCTGACTGTAGCAATATTGCCAGGGAGGCAGACAGACATTGGCTTGAAGAAACCAAAGCACACCGCTTGATGGTAGTAGTTTAATATTGCTGAATTGTAGAGTCATACCTCAGAGATTCACAAATTCCCACATTGCTTATGCCGCATTAAATAAACGCAGTATGCTATTTACCAGTTTTAATAAAATTTGCTTGCATGATTTGTATGAAAATATAAACAGCAGTGAATATTAGTTGTCTGATTGTGGCACATACATTTTGCAGCATTTTAATAAGCAGCAGACCTCTGTCAGCATGCGATAAAGGGTTGCATGGCATTTTCCTCAACATTTCATTTCCTATATTTTATTGCTTTGACTGTCTGCTGAATGCATTCGATTCTCATTCATCCCGACTATCTTGTTCTGAGTCATCAGGAAAGATGAGAATGCAGTGGCCTTGCCAGGACTGCTGTCTATCGCTGACAGTTGAATTGATGGGAATTTCATCAGAGTTTAAATGGCACGTTTAGTATTGATCTCTGGCAGTGGCTGTAATTGGAAAGTAATCTGTATCCTTCTGCAGAGTAATATACTTTATTTTCAATTCAAACTTGCACTTTCTGAAATGCAGTTCAGAGGTTCCTTATTCAGTTTATTTATTTATTTTGCCGCTGTTTTCTTGAACTAATGAAAATTCTCACAATTTTAAAGATTCGATTGACTTTGTGTGCAATTGTTGAGCTGATAGGAATAGGAAGCTGTTTTTCCACTGAAGTAACGTGGTCATGCATCCCTTGCGGTTTGTGTCTGCTCTGAGGAATTCATCTCGCATGATAGGCATGTGTTGTCCATGATGCTTTGAAAAGAGGGCGCTGACCCTTTCTGCAACATTTGAACCATTAATACAGCTTGGCCAGACAACCTATTAATTCATGTAGCCTAGAGATAATCTCATAGCACTTTAAATCACAAGATCACTGACCTGAATCAGTTCCTTCAGCAGGATGTCTTTGCTGAAAGCCGTTTTCCCCGGTTTCCATTCCGATTGATCGACTGTATTTAACTTTAAACATGGGTTTGAGATCTTGTGTGCTTTCGCTGAATAGCCAAATACTGTGGTCACCTTTGAATTTTCTTGAACAGATATTGTGTTCAACTTAAAACTCAAAGTAATTTAAATACGGAGACTATGCTGTAATTGTCAAATCTAGAAACAGAGATTCATCTTAATCTCCACCAGCAACAGAGTCGCTGTGGATCGGCGCATAGGCAGTGTAGGTCTGTACAGTGGTGTATCTCTTAACTCCGAACATAATCGGTGAAATCACAGCTGTAATTCACGGTCCTGATCTTTCACTCCCTTGTCCATTTCCCTTTACACCCATTTGAAGATTTGCTTGATTGTCGTTTTTTTTTTTCCGTTTGCTTCATTTCATTGCTCTCCCCATCCCAAGTGTTTTCTGAATCCTTTGTGCTTTGCAGCAGTGATGAATCATTAAGGACGTGCAGCTGAAACCAGGTCATAATCTAGCAGGGAAGGAATGTCTTCTCACACATAGGGAAGACGTTGATGTATTCAGCGCACTGGGAATGTGAATGTGCCCATTGGGACTGCCCACAGAGAGAGAGGATTCAAACACTGAGCCACAAGTCAGGTGTTAAACAAGCAAACTTTTCACCTCAGGACGAATAAATCACCGTGTTGCCTGGCATTAATAAAAGCAGCCTGATTGCTCACCACATCACAGAGGCAAAGGTGGAGTCCACTGGAGAACAAACTTACTCCTGGGTTGGGCACAAATGTATAAAGAAAACAATCATCATGTCCTCATATGGTCTCGAGATACATATCAGTCACAGTGTAGAACCCCGAAGTTCTTCCTGGCATATTAATGTCATATACTGACAAAAAGTTACCAAAAACAAAAGCCACAAAAATAGCCTAAAGTACCTGACTTGTGTCTAGGATATACCCTAATGGGTATGAAGCCAGAGATACATAAGTGGGTGACATTTTGCGATACTGTACACAATTGTGCCGGCCAGTACTAAAGAACTAGGAACAAATTATAGAACACAAAGCTGTAAGTTGGTTCTAAGTAACAAATGAGGATTACAGAACACACAACCGCAAGTAGGTACTGAGGCACAAATAAAAAGGTACTAAAAAGCGAATGAGAATGTACTAAGGAATGAATGCGGATGTATAAAGAACAAATGAGGATAATGATACTCAAAACTACAAGTAGATACCACGGAACAAATGAGGAGGTAATACAGAAAACCACAAGTAGGTACTAAGGAATGAATAATGAGTTTCTTAAACGCAAATGAGGATGTACTACGGAATGAATGAGGAGATAATGAAGAATGAATAAGCATTTCAGTACACAAAACTGGAGTGTAGGTACTAAAGAATGAGTGAGGAAGTACTAAAGAATATCCTCATCTGCTCTTTAGACCCTCCTCACGTGTTCCTCTGTACCTCCTCGTTAGTCCCTTACAGGCAGCACCTCCTCATTTGCTGTTTGGTTCCTCCTCATTTGTTGCTTAGTTCCTCTTCATTTGTTCCTCTGCGCCAACTTGCGGTTTTGTGTTCTGTAATCCTCATTTGTTTCTTAGAACCTCCTCACTTGTTCTTTAGTACCTACATGCACATGTGCGTACAGTATTTTAGTGTTACCCATAATACTTTCACCCAGCTGCACTTTCACTGCTTCATCTGCTTTTTTTTTTTTTTTTTGAACAGTGTTGTTTTTGTATTTGTCACAGTAAAAATTTAGCTCTTCAGTGCCGCAAAGCAGTATTTGCTCCCATCCTGAATTCTAGTGTTTCCACAAACTCAAGTGTAAACAGTTAATTGCTGTATTAACAAATAAATACAATGATAGTTTTGCTTCTGGGCTCTAACACTGACACACCCAGATATTCAGCATGTTCTCCAAAACAGAAAAACTATGGTCCCTTCAAAACAGCAGAGAGACAGAAACTGGACACTGATTTTAGTGAACCAATTTACTTTCAGGCTGGGCACCAGCCAACATGTGGCTATTCAAATTCAGGAGTAAAGTACCTATTGAAGCAGTCAAATATAAGGACCAGGCACCAGCCATCATATGGCCATTCCTTTGCAGGAAGCTAACAACATGCGGGCTACGCAGTGGCAGATATGCCTGAGTGTCTATGAGACTGACAGCATGTCTTAAGTTGTTAGCCTGAGCTTGCTCTACAAGCTGTGCTTCATTTTTGCCCATTTATCACACTAAATGATTTAGGACATTTATATTAAATGAAATATAATATTAGGAGAGCATGTAGAAACAAAATAATACAGTGTCCATGCTACCATTTCATTTAGTTATAGGATTAACGAAGTCCAAGATTTATACCACCCATTTGAAAAGGTGATTAGCCCCTGAAACTGACTTTGCCACCTTAAGCATGGCTTTGTCGCCCTTTATGAACTCATACTGAATATTTCAACAAAAATCTTTCTCCTGTCTTCAGAAATTTCTTTAGATCCAGGCATTGTGTGAGGCTTGTTGAGACCTTTTAGCCATCTTCACATCCATGCAATAATCACTGGGTATGTCAGGCCTAATAACACCAGCATCAGTTAGATTTTGAGCGAGTAACTGCGAGGCAGCTACTTTTTCACGCATGGGCAGTTGTCTTTGACTAACTTTTTTCTTCAATACTTAATTTGCTCCTGGAGAAACTATTTTTTATCCTCCGCAGCACGAATAGCGCGAAGCTGGGATATAGTATTGGGCTCCGTCCGCACGTACGTACGTAAAATTGAGGCGGGGGGGGATATTGCCATGTTAGTGGCAGACACTTGTTCTTAACTCAGATCGTATTTGTCTTTAAGAACTTTATGTCTGAAGATCTGAAACAATTCAGTGGGACAAATATGCAAAAATACAAGAAAATACAGGATGTGGGCTGTATTTAATACAGGAAGTATTCAAATACTCAATTCACTGTACCACCTTTTTATCAATGAGTCGAACGTAATATAAACCGGCCATTCTGACCTCTGATTTGCAAAATTTGCATTAACAAATGCAGGCTGAAAGGACAAGCGACTCCGGCTACCTTCTTGTGAATGTTTGGCATTTCTGCTCACGTCTCCTCTCTGCCAATGCTGATCGCTTAAGAGTTCCCCACTCAGTACAAATCATCTGGGAACTGATGTCATGTCCATTCAGCAGCCTTCTTGCCACTAACTGCCCAATGATTTTGGACCCGCAAGTTGAGATTGTGAAATGTAGTGGTGTGAGGTGTTTATGAGATCAAGTAATGCGTTAGTAGTGTTTGAGAGATGAAGTGTTGTGTGGTAAGTGGTTATGAGATTTAGTGATATGCGCTAAGTGTGAGATAGTGATGTGTGGTAAGTGTTTTTCTGATGCACGGATGTGCTATAAGTGTTTCTATGATTAATTTATGTCCGTCGTGAGATGTAATTCCCTCTGGCTCTGCGGTTCATCTATTTAATACCTGAGTAAAACTCAACAGGAGAACAAACGCTGCTGTGATCTCATGTAAAAATAATGATTAATTTGATCGTATCTCTTCCCCAACTTAAATTCTCATTAATGAAGCACACACAGTACATTCATTAGTACTTTTGTATACTCGATAAACACATTGGGGAAAATGTCTCTGCCAAAGGGAATTAAAAGCAATGCCATTGTACTCGTTGGTAATTTAATACAGAAATAACCGACATTTTCAGTAGTGAGTGTTTAAAATTTTCCTTAAAAGACCGGTGTGCGCATGCGTGTGTGTGTGTGTGTGCGTGCGCACGCGTGTGTGCCCACGTTCAGTTCTGTGAGGGGGAGGGGTCACCTCTGTCAGATAAAAACTAGGGACAGCCGGACAGTTTGTTTCATCAGTGCTGTGGCAACGACTGCGTCATCTGTCCTTCATCATCCGGATTGCCTTCGGTGTCCCAGAACATAAACACATCTGTCAACAGGAGGGCTTGTTCTCAGCTATGCAAAGCCATGTTGATGGAGAGTAACTGAAGACTGCTGTGTATGAACAGGTGGTTGGCTCTGCGAGGGAGTGTGTTACCAAAAACACTGCAGAAAATGGAAGGATTAAGCAGAGCACATGCATAAACCCCCCATCCCAATGTCAATCCAAATTCATTTTGACAATCTCAAGATTTATTACAATAATTGAGACTGTATTGTAGTAATATATGTAAATTTCTCTTTGATTACAATGCATACATTTTAATATGTGAGTGTGTGGCAGTAAAGCCCAAGCCTTAAGTTGTCGTCGACTTTTTAAGAGGTATTTGACCCCACTGGTTCCGCACGTGTAGTCCTCCATAGAGCAACAGCCCATTACCAGCACTGGACAAATGGCATCTCTTCCCATGCCCCCAAACGCCCCCGCAATTATCTCACTTTATTTCAATCTGTAACAGCAGATACAACCTAAACTGTGAACTACAATCAGTGAACTAAAATGAGCGTTTATTTTGTTTTTTTACAATCGGCCAACCTTTAAAAATAATTTTTTCATGGTTCGCTCACAGACAGAAAAAGCTATTTCTGCTATAAGGGAGCAAAAATATTAATATAAAATATGCTGTATTTTCACCCTGATGTTTTAACCTTTGAAACTTCTCTCGCGTGTTCCTGCCAACTGCAGTACAGATTTTTTTTTTTTTTTCCCCTCTTGATATGCAGCCAGTAAACGCTCTCTCCAATGGAGGAATTATTATGGGCTGAAAAGCTGCCGCGCATTATTTCAGTTTCCTATTTCAACCAAAATAAAAATGTGAAAAATCTGTGAGTATGACAAGCAAATATTTCACGGTCAAAAGCTCTTTGTAGATCACTCAAATTCTTGTCAGCGGTCAAGGTTATTAATAACCAATGGTGACTTGCTTGGCTGGGTTCTCTCATTACTGTGATTTCAGTTTCTCTCAGATACTGTATTATAAATGGGGATCTGAAATTGGAGATGAAAGTGTATTGCTGAGTCTGATATGCCTCAGCATTGAGGATGGAAGTGAGACTGAAATTCTGATCCGTGACTTTGAAAGGGAACCTTGAAATGAGACAAGATTTGTCCTTAGCTGACTCACCGCTAAGAGCAAACGGCAGCTTTCTTTAGCTGCTCTCACAGTGAACCCAATTTGGCTCATAACAAATATATTTGAAAGGAAAGAAGTTCATGAGTAAGCTGAGGGCAAATGTGCTTTGAATCCTGGTTAGTCTTTTTCAAGTGTTTTGGAATGAGTTGTCCTATGCTTTGGATTATTTTAGTTTATCAGAGTATTGTCCATCCATAGAGACAGCTTTATCTGTACTCTTGTAACAGAGTAAAGCATCCGGACATCCTGAGAGGGAGGCAGATTTTACTCCCTTAAGCAAAGACTGTAATTTTACCTACTTCATTTACAGTTGTGTTCAAAAAATAGCAGTGCCTTAAAAAATGAGAGTGAAGTGCAAATATATATTTTTTTTAATAGCCTTCAATTCCATATTTTAAATGCAGTGGAAACATTACTGATTAAATTTTAAATCAAAGCATTAACAAATTTGATCAAGTCTGCATTATTCTTGTACAGAAAGCAAAGAAAAGGAATATTAATCTGTTGGAAAAATCTGTCAATTTTCTCTTCAAACCCAAATACTACATTTATCTCAAGATTAAACTTCATTTTAAATTACTGAACTAATATTTAGTTGCATAACCATTGTTTTTGATAATTGCTGCGCATCTGTGTTGCATTGAGTCCTACTTTTGGCACCTAGAAATAGATATTTCAGCCCTGGACGAACAAATTACATTCCACAGTTCCTGTGAATTTTTGGGTTTTGCTTCAGAAAATGCATTTTTTATGTCACCCCATAAGTTTTCGATGGGGTTGAGGTCAGGAGATTGAGCTGGCGACTCCATCACCTCAATCCTGTGTGTTTGGGGTCGTTATCTTGCCGAAACATCCATTTCAGGGGCATTTCCTTTTCGGTATATGAGAACATAGTCTCTTCAGGTATTTTGATGTATTCAGACTGATCCATAATCCCTGGTATGTAATAAATAAGCCCAACACCGTAGTGCAAAAATATCCCCATAGCACGATTTTTGCACCACCATGCTTCACTGTCTTTAGTGTACCGTGGTTTGAATTCAGTACCTGGTGGTCGTCTGACATACAATCGATGCCTACGAGACCTGAAAAGAACAACTTACTCTCATCAGTCTGCAGAGTGTTACACCATTTCTCTTTGGGGCAATCGATGTGTTTTAACCGATTCTGCACATGCTGTTTTTTCAACAATGGTGCTTAACAGGGGCTTCTTGCTCATAGCTTAGCTTCAATCAACGTCTTCTGTCTGCAACACCGCTTACGGGTAAATTTATATCATCTTTATTTTTCTGGAGGTGATGATTGGCTGAATCTTTGCCATTCTGACTATTCTTTGATCCGTTTTACGAGTATTTGCTCATTTCTTTCCATGTGTTTCAAGTTTTTGTTGCCATTTTAAAGCGTTTGAGATGATTTTAGCTGAGCATCCCATCATTTGCTGCACTTCTTTATACATTTTCCCCTCTCCAATCAAATTTTTAATCAGATTACGTTGTTCCTCTGAACAATGTTTAGAATGGCCCATTTTACTTTGCACTTTTATGCTGACGATGCAATTATATATACTACGTCTTCTTTAGTGAGTACAGTTCACGACCTACAAGGTGCTTTTAATGTAGTTCAACAGAATTTATGAAGATTAAGGCTCGTACTTAATGCAAACATGACCAAAATGATGTTCTTCTCAAGGTCAGAAAGGGAAATTAAAGACTGTTATCAGATTTTAACTCTGAATAATGAGGTGATTGAATGTCTATCAACATATAAATACTAGGGTTTCCCCCTAGATGAAAAACTGGCTTTATCATCATCATATTGAGTATCTAACAAAAAAGTTGAGGGTAAAATTAGGATTCTTTCTTGAAACAAAAGCTGTTTTTCTTTCGTCGTAAGAAAAAAACTGATTCAAGCAATATTTTTGTAGGTAGTCGACTACGGTGATGTTCTTTATATGCATGCAACCAACCGCATGATCTCTGAAAATGTTGGACTCTGTACCATGCTGCAGTGCGATTTATTTCTGGTCTGGGTTTCCGAACGTATCATTGTATGTTGCATGAGAAAGTTGGCTGGCCTTCATTGTACAATAGAAGAATGGATCATTGGTACATCTGTGATGGCTGGTGTTTCGAAACGCCAAATGCAGTGTCCGGAACGAAAGGAAGTACAGAAATGTAAGAGAGACAAACACAGACAGTATAGGAGAGAGAGACTCGTGCTTCCAAATGGACATAAATCTAGTCCAAGTGAAATAAGGAAGCAGCGTGAGCTAGACAGTACGAAACAACGGAAAAAATCTCGGAAACTGAGATAAAAAGACAAAGCACCAGACGATGCACAGAAAGAGGAGAGGGAAGAGAAAGATTCCCTTTACTAACTAACACTTTTTTGCAACTAATTCCTCAACACTTCTCTAGCTAGAGATCTTGCAGGCTACAGTGCAAAGGTAACACTGACACTAGCAAAGGCGACGAGGTGGAACTTGGGTTTAAATAGATTCTGGGTGCCGCCCACAATTGATGCCAGCTGGCCAAAGAATCCGATTGTGAGCAAAACAAAATTCTTCTGGACGCGAGCAACAAAGAAAGCTCGCCAGCCTCCAAAAATCATGACAACATCTTCCTGTATAAGGCCATCCTGCACGAACTGCATCTGTTCTCTGCTGACTCCAAAAAATGGAAGCAGTTTTAATCTGAGTTCTTACGGACACATCATGTATGCCATCCCTCGAACTCGCTCTGTTTTTGGAAATCGAGCTTTATCTGTTTTAGATCCTTCATCTTGGTCCGGGCTACAGAATTATCTTAAACTGGATCATTGCATAAGTTTACATGTTTTTAAAACCAGAATTAAGGCTTATTTAACCAGAGCATGCACATGCTTTACTGGTAAAACCGGTTAATGTATTTTTTGCCTTGTCATTGTTTTCGGTCATTGTTGTTTTCACTGTGAAACTTTTATGCTGCTGTCTTGGCCAGGACTCCCTTGGAGATTTTGGTTCTCAATGGGATTTATTCCTGGTAAAATAAAGGTTAAATAAATAAATAAAAATAAATAAATTCAAAAGAAAATATATTTTATGATGACGTGAGAAACACTTGCTTCCTTTCTTTCTTCATAAAGGACATGAATGACACCAGTTTCTTCACAGAATGAATGAATTCTCTTATGAAAGTCCACAACTGCTATTATTTTAAACACGCCCCTTTCAACGAATTACTGAATCTGAGTCAGTTACTCAGAACAAGCAGCGTGCATGTGATTACAGCTGGGTCTGCTGTTTCTCTATTACACTACTACATCTACGAGTAAATTATTTTCCATGCAGAAATATCACGACTACTAATAACAGTGATTCATCAGGCTATTAATGTAGCACTGCTATTTATTAACAAAATATAAAACATGTGGCAAAATAGTTATGTAAGTTAATAAGGTCACGGCTTCGTCTCCATTCCAAATGAAAACGATAATTATGCTGTATGCACGCATGGACATGGTGAGTTTATGAGGAAATACAAATTGAATGTGTGCCTACTAGTGAGGTAAAATGGTCAGCATCAAATAGCTATAGAATTTATGCACTCAACTTGGGCAGAAACCATAAAAGTTATTCATGAATGCACCCATCCATCTATTACTCCTCTAGATTCAAGATCTTCCTGGTGTGGAAAGCTAATAAAAAGTGAATCATGTATTCAGCTGTATGCGTTCTGAACAGGCATCTAATGTCAATGATTTACTGTAAATGTAAAGTTAAGAGGATTATGCACAGCCAATTGTGTTGTGCTCCATTTTATTGTACAGGATTATGCTACGCTCAGGATTTATTTTACACTGCAGTCAGCATTTTATGAAGTGTTTTACTGGACTGTAATGTGTTATATAACCAGCGTTTATCAGGTCAGTCCCATAAAAGGTGGTTTATTCGTGTCTCTGCAGGTGTTGAGTCCATCGAGTGCTCCCTCCCCATGGACGGGCGGAGGGTGACTCTGAGCCAGCTCTCTCAGGACAGCTTTAGGGAATGTCAGGTATCCCTCACCCTGACGGACTTCCTTATAATAATCTTCTCTGGCATTTCCGTCTCAGTGGCGGCCATCATGGCCAGCTTCTTCCTGGCTTCCACCGTCCACTGCTTCCAGCGCTGGAGCAAGGGAGTCAAGGGCGATGAAGAGGAGAATGAGGAGTGAGATGTAGGCTCCCTCGCACTGGAAGCTGGGAGTTGCAAAGTGACAGCCATGCAGTGTTCTTAGCTGAACCTGATCCTGCCCAAATGTCTGTGTTTGGGGGTAATGGCGGTTGGTCTGTGATGTCACAGCAGGCTACCCATCACCTCAGAGCCAAGGGAATGTGTGAATACGGAAAGCTACAAGGCCAAAATTCAAGGCCAGGTTTGATATGTTTGTTTATTTGATATTTTCACACCCTGGCTTTTTCTGCATGTACATTAAGTACTGTGCAGCTAAGTGCGGCTTGGAGCCTAGTTTTCAAATCTGAGGAAGTTCCTTAATATTACGAGCTGTACAATGTCACTACCCAGCATTGCAAAGGGAAATTTGTATGTCATACCCTCTAAATGGGTCCCCATTCAGAAGTTCCTTACACCAACGGGTTAATTGTTTGGAGTACACTGCAGTCCAAATCCTAGCCTTGAGTTTGAGATGTGCCAGAATCTCACCAGAGAACAGTCCCTTGCCTTTTAGTAAGATGCAATTAAATTACCAGAAACATTAAAAGCAGTGTGGTGAATAAAAGCAGTACAAGCAGCATATTCTGCTGAAAATGAAGGTATACTAATATACAAAATATCACAAAAGAAACCCTTATAATTTGAATTATTTAAAAATCCTATTCCTTTATTCAAATTAATCCAATCAAAGTAGGCCTACTCAGCAGAAGTGGGAAGCCATGAGGTTGAGTGAGAAGGTGTAAAAAGTGGTTTTATGAATCACTCTTAACTGTTTGTTGCATGACTCTGTTTCTCTTTGCCTTCTAAAGGTGGTGAGTGGGTTTGGTTACTTGAGTAACCACGGTGCAAGAAAGGGTTAAAATGAGAAAGAGTAGGAGTATGGCTTCTACAGTGTCTGAAAAAGCATGTGCTTTTGCTGACAAATAAGAGGTTGTAAAATTATTGATCCATATTCAACTACTTCAAAATCCTATACTGAAGTGGACACATCAAAAATAGATACTTTGGTCACAGAAGAATTTGTATTTTTAGAATTTATCTTCCAACATAGTTTCAATTTTTGATGCCATATAAAACCAAAGGGATCTCAGAGAGCACAAACCTCTGTTTGCAGGTTTTAATCCACAAATCACATAATTGGATCCAGAATCAGGATTTGTATCTGGATTGGTCTGGAAATCTAATTACCTCTTCCAATTCATATAGACTAACTTTCCATAAAATTGAATCTAATCTGTAATCTGTAATCTGTTGAATAGTTTTTGAGTTATCCCGCTGACAAGCACAAGTGATCACAATACCTCCTGGCAGAGGGAGTTATACAAGAGAGACCAACTGGAGTCACACATCATACCGATAGTGGGATTTTTAGCTTGTTGGTACAGTGGATGATAAAAGTTACATAATAGCAGCATAAAATATTGAAAAGCACCAAGGCAACTGGAGTTATGATCTTATATGAATTCTGGACTGATTTCATGAAGGAGCACATGCAGTTAGTGCCGACGCAAAGAATTTGAAGGTACGGAAAACAATTTTTGAAAAAGTTTTATGCTTGGATATACTGAGTGCTTTCAGTGTGCACCAGTCTTCTTTCAGTTTTTAGCTTTTTTACTCATTAACTCCTTATATATCTATGTCCAATGCAACCCTACCTCTGAGATATATGTTTTCTGAGTCATATGTTTGTTCTTTTCAGCATGTTAAAAGTACATGATAAAAGATAACTGAAGGAAACCGCTCATTGTTTTCCCAACATCTTGCTGCCAGTGCCCTTCAAATATGGAGTGTGGATGGATATCTGACTTATTCATTCAGAGGCCAAAGTCTTGCAGAATATACTGACCATTTGTTCAGTGTTGGACCAAAACCATTTAAATTTATTTTTATAGCTTTCATTAGTAAATGTCATTAATTGCGGCATTCCCTGGGTTTTGTAATGTTTGTTTCAGGAATTTTACAGAACTTTATGTTTTGGGCCTAAACATTTTAAGGCAGATGGTCTAGTTTGCAATATACGTGGGATTGGTTCCAAAGAATAAACCCTGCTGCTCCTGGTAGGCAAATATACGTTGTTCCTGATTTTGTGCTGGACATTGAGCTGTGTCAGATGACTACTTGTGTATGTCCTCATGACATCAACAAATGCCATTGCCTAGTAATGACTTTACTTAGCAAATTAAACACTTTCTTCAATGTGTGTTTTTTTAAAAATATAAAATCTTATTACTACATGTTCTTAGAAAAGTTATTGATGCACAATTACCCCCTTCCAGTCAGAATGGGTGTTGTTCCTCTGATGATCTGTTTATTTATGGTCTCACAATGGCCATTTAATCATGTATCCTTCATTTTCACTCTAGGACCTTTTAGCAATCTTGGCACATGGACTGAAGCACATATCGCAAATGTAGGCCCTATTAAAGGTGTGTCTAAATCCATTTTTGTGGGTTTAACAGGGAAAAATCTGAGTGCAAGTGAGGTGCATGGTTTAAAAGGATTGTACTTAATTTCTTAATTAATCATGGGCGTATTTTTGGTGTAACATGAAATAAACCAATGAGAGTGTCATCTCCCGTTCCCATTGAGAGCCAGGTGGGCTTGCTCCTTAGCGAATAACTAGTTGTATGATAAGTGTAGATTTACTGAGGAGCAAGGGAAAAACAGTAACTCTGCAGTAAAAACGGGTTTATGCTCATGCATGAAGTTAAAGCGCGAGAGCTAGCCATTGCTGAATGCATGGAAACCTGATCAGATTGATCTCCAAAAATATAATTTAAAATATTTTTAAAATATTGTTCAAAATTGCTTTAATCATATCCAGATGTTAAAAGTCACATAGTCAATGCTTGGGGCTGCATGTGAACTTTATATTACATTACACTTTGAGCATAAAACAAGAAAAGTAAAATAAAGGTTATAATTCTGGGTTGCTGGTTAAAAAAAAAAATACTTGTGTGCTGTTGCCCATCCGCCGAGAGAGGAAAAACAGCTAGTGAGAAAGAAACTAAAGTAATGCTGTTTTAATAACGGTACTGTAAATCCTTGAATAATATTCGACAGTTTTTAACAATCCTTTCTTTCACTTGGCCGACAATGGAAGGTCAATGCTGATGTATGGAAAAAATACAAATTAATTATAGGTGGAGACAAAGTCAACTGTTGCTTTGCTGCTACATGCAAATGTAACTTTTTAAGGCTGCTTTCTCAGCCAAACTAAATAATACTAACGTATTTCAAATGAAATGTGGAGTTTTGTATTTGATATTAAAGTCGGGACAGATGGGATACTGGTATTGTATTGATGGATCCAGTCGGATTCAAAATGGATTTTTCAGATTATTGCGGGCAACGGGTCGACCCATGCAGGACTCAGAGACATCTGAAGTGCATTTTCAGTTCTTCAAACGTTCATTCAATTACAGAACATGTTTCTTGTGATGGAACAAAAATCCATGCACTGTTTTAGACATGATAGGCCTTGTATTTACAACCCCAATTCCGAAATAGTTGGGACGAAGTGTAAATTGTGAATAAAATCAAAATGCAATGACTTTCAGATCACATGAGCCAATATGTTATTTACAATAGAACATAGATAACATTTCAAATATTGAAACTGAGACGTTTTACATTTTTATCCCTAAAATGAGCTCATTTCAATTTTTCTGGCTGCAACAGGTCTCAAAAAAGTTGGGACACTGGTAAAAAAAAAAGGGCCGAAAAAGCATTTAATTCATAACAGAATCAGCTGAAAGAGCATTTAGCTAGTAGTTAAGTTAACTGGCATTAGGTGTGTAACATGATTGGCTATAAAAGTGATTTCTTAAAGAGGTTGAGTCTCTCAGAAGTAAAGATGGCCCGAGGCTCTCCAAGCCTCAAAACATCATCAAAAGATTCAGAGAAACTGGAAATTATTAAATGGGCCCAGGAATACTTCAAGAAACCACTGTCTGTAAACACAGTCCACCATGCCATCAACAATGCAACTTAAAACTATCACGCATAAAGGAAGCCATTGTTGAGCATGATCCAGAAGCACCGCCATGTTCTGTGGGCCAAGGCTCATTTAAAATGGACTGTAGAAGAGTGGCAAAGTGTCCTGTGGTCAGATGAGTCCAAATTTCACATTTTTTTGGAAATCATGGGCGTTATGTCCTCCAAGCTAAAGAGGAGATAGACCACTCCTCATGTTATCAGCGTTCTGTGCAAAAGCCACCATCTCTGTTGGTATGGGGATGTAGTAGTGCATATGGTGTGGGACGCTTGCATGTTTTAAAAAGCACCATGAATGCTGAAAGGTAAAGGTTTTAGAGCAACATATGCTCCCCTCCAGATGACATCTATTCCAGGGAAGGCCTTGTATATTTCAGCAGGACAATGCAAAACCACATACTGCAGCTATTATGACAGCATGGCTTTGTGGCAGAAGAGTACGTGTGCTGAACTGGCCTGCCTGCAGTCCTGATCTTTCACCAATTGAGAACATTTAGCGCATAATTAAACGAAAAGTCTGTCAAAGCAGACCCAAAACTCTCCAGCAGCTGGAAGCCTGTATCAAACAAGAGTTGGATCAAATTCCAATGGCTAAACACAAGAAACTTGTCTCCTCAATGCCCAGACGCCTTTACTCAGTGTTAAAAAGGAGAGGGGATGCTACACCATAGTCAACAGGCCACTGTCCCATCTTTTTTGAGACCTGTAGCAGCCATCAAATTCAAAATGAGCTTAATTTGTGGAAAAAATTGTAAAATTTCTCAGTTTCAACATTTGCTGTGTTATCGTTGTTCTATTTTGAATAAAATACGGGCTGGTATGATTTGAAAGTCATTGCGTTTTGATTTTATTCACAATTCACACTTTGTCCCAACTATTTCGGAGTTGGGGTTGTAATATATAGGCTAACCATTGTCCCCAGATAGCCATTCCTCCAGGAGGAATCCTCAGGAAGACTGCAGGAATAACAGCATTCACCAGTATTAAGGAGTCGTGGCTTCTTCCTGAATTTTTTGCCAACACCAATATGATTAGCCCCTCTTCGTGAATCACAGATTACCTGATGGAATAGGTTGCCTTATGATTCAAATAGCCAGCATCAAAGCACTCTCATGATGCAGGATTTCAATCGCGCTAACCACATTATTTTTAAAATATCTTGACAATAAGCTTTCCCATCAATCTTTTTATTTTAAATTGTTGGCATGTTTAGTGCTGCTGCTCATCCCTGTATAGTAAATAACAGAGCGTAAACACGTTCTGCACTCGTCTACAAAGGGATATAATACTATCTAACAATGTGCCCTTAAATTATCCGTCAAAAACTGACAATTGACTTCAGACTAGGTTTTTGTTAGTCAATTGTGCAATCACTTTCTGCTGGTTCAAGATGGCAACATGCCATCATGTCACCTGACCACACTTAATTGTAAGATCAACACGCCAATGTACGCTCAGTTTGGCATGAGTATATTTGCAATTAATGCAGACTGGGCACTGGTCGGGATCAGGACAACATCGCCGGTCATATACTAGCACAGACGCTTGTGTCACGCTGTGTGCTAGGTGCAAGATAGAGCCCTTAGTCTTTATCGGCCTCTGGTTTAATTCTGCAGGAAAGAAGGTACAGATTAAAGAAAGGATTTGAGAGCAGTGATGGCAAAAGTAAAACACATCCTTGTTATAACTCTACTTTTGCTGACTGTACAAAAACAAAATGTTGGATGTGTAAGTACTGACGACCAATAAACAGAAGTTGTGGTTGTGGGATTCGTCTGTAAATATATAGTACTACGCATCCATTGTGCCTGTATTAGTACAGCCATCTATCTGGCTTTACTAATACAGGCACAATACCAACGTATGATACCAACTTAGGCTAAAGCCTCGACTCTAAAATCTTGCCTGTATTAGTAAAGTCAATGATTGAATCCCACACCCACAGTACTTTTAGTAATTAATCCGTGCTAGATGTATTTTTATCCCCTAAATATTTTTCAAATGCCCTGACAAAGGATTAATACTTTTCTTTTTAGACTTAGCTGACAGTCTACTAGATCTTTAAAGACCGCATAGATTTATGTTCTTTATTGGTTGGCATGCCGCGTGTCGATGCCTGATGGCAGCTTCCAGGCTGTTTTGTCTACTTTCCCTGTTAGATTTACATTGGTCCTCTGTCATATTTTTTTTTTTAATTTTCATGCTTTTTTCAAGATTATGGTTTAATCATTTAGTTCCCCATGTAGTTCCATAATGATGGATACTATTTCTGAATACAAATGGTGATGGGAATTTTCAAAAATAATGGAGAGTCTTTTCTCTATACTGTGACACACAAACTAGTTCCCATGGTTTACATTGAATTCCAAAGAGATTCAATTATAAATGGAAAATGAAAAAGTGTTTAAACATTAAGTCGGATTATTTGTTGTAAAATTCTGCCCAGTTTTCCTTACTTCATTTGTTTTAAGGATGCAGTCAAAATCCCAGTGTTATTTTGACCACAATAAAGTTTGAGTCCAGGATGGCTGGGATGGACTTATTTCGACTGTATTGGAGTTGAATTGACTCTGGGATTATTATTTTATCTGATAAGAGCTCATTTTAATACAATAAACGAAAGTTATATTTCCGTCAATGAGAAATGAATAATGCTCATGTTTCTTGATAATCAGTACATACATTCAAAACAATTTTTTTTTTCTGTGCAAAAAAGCAAAGAGAAATAATCTATACTCTAGACATGTTATTATGTATGGTGGATGCGTTTATCCACAAATGATTTCAATTTTGATTTATATTGTTGACAAGTACAGTACAGTACACATTGAGATTTTTACTAAAGGCCTAAAACTCTATTGCTGAAATTGATAAAATGTTTTACTAATGATTGCTGTTCTGTGTCTTATATATGTGTCATGTTTTTGAGATGTTAAAAATTGTAGCCTCTTCAGTTAGAAGCTATACTCACAGTTCTCAGTGAAAGAAACCATACTCAACATCATGTCTGAACTATAATGCCAAGCATCAATAAATGTCACTGTATTACTCGTTCACTCTTAGCTCTCCTGGGAGTTTTTTCCTTTGACTGTTCATATCGCTAATTGATTATTTTAACGATTCAAAGAGGGGCTGTTGTAGGTGTTCCTTGCATCTTGCGCTATGACTCTTAGCCTCCAGAAAAGGGGAAGAGATTTCTGTCTATTTCGCGTAGTCTCTGTGCTACTTAATTAATTCAGTTGACACAAAAAAAATTAACTGCACCTATTATCTGTATGAATCTGCTTTGCACTGCAGCACAGTTTGATCACGGAGTATAATTTCATCCCCCATGCAGTTGATACACTGTACTGAATATTTATAGCGAAACTGTATATACTAAATTGAAATTAGCCCACAAAATGAATGCTTCCCTTGTGATAATTGTCTTAGGCAGAATGTGATTGGCTTAAAGCACTGAACTCATAACAAATGGGTCCCAAGTAATAATTCCAAAAGGCTGAAAGTGCATTCCATTTGGTTTTGTGCTTGTTATGAGATCATGCATTCCTGAACTCCAGTTCTGGCTTTAACCAGTGTCTGTTTTGGCTTTTTGGATTTTACATGGCTATTGCCTGCCTGTACCCTGAACCCTTTTATTAAGGAAGTGAAGAATATATTGAAAATCCAGGTACTGCTGTGCCATAACTAAATGTTTAATAATGATAAGCTACCATCCTGGCTGCACTGTTTGCAGCAGCCTTCCGCAAACTGCATTCACCTTCAGCATGAATCTCCCTGGACAGCAGTTAAGCTGTGTATTTCTATTGGACAGTGGTGCCCCTCTCTGATCCTTGAGTTCCATATTTACAAGCATTAAGCAAATGGGTGTTCAGGAATGTTGTCTAAAAAGTTGTAAGTCAATATTCTTGTACTACAACCTGTCAGTGTTCATTGCTTTCAGGGTATTGACTGATTGGAAGATGATCATTAGAATGCTCTTTGGAGGGGATTTCAGACATTTATGATCTTAGAGAGGGTTAAATAGGATGCTTTCCTCCAATATCTTATGTTAACCATAGCAAATCCATTGAAGTTAGGCTATTTAAAAAATAAATTAATTAAAAAACCAAGATGTGAACCCGAGGATCACTTGCGGACACCACCCCTGAAGAGGTTATCCAACTACTGTGTAGTTGGAGTGAAATTTACACACCAATGCTTTGAATTTCACTCATGTTTTGCCCTTTGTAGTTTGTTCTAAATGTTGTGGGAGCTAACTGATACACAGAACCCATTGAGATGCAACCGTGCTTCATCTACCCAATTCTTCTCCATGAAAATTACCACACTGACTACAGAATTGATGAGTGCATTGTGACATAACTTTTATTTTTATTTCTAATTCCAAATGTATGTTTATTTTTATGAAATAAAAAATTGGGTGATTGAAAATGCAACAATATCATGAACAAAGTTTTCCTGCCTCTCTGTTTTGGTCTTCAGTCATACTGAAGTGGGTGATTGCATTAATGGTATGCTGTGTATATGTTTATCAGCACCGGTGATGTGTCACATATACTTCGTAATTAGACATATTTTGTCTACACTCTGCACAGCTTTCTTATATCTGCTTGGTTTGCATTACTGTTGTCAAAACTGTGTTTAGTCCTGGTCTGATTGCAAGTCAGCAAGATAACACACCAAGTAAAGTTGATTGATTGATTGATCTCCTTTCCAGTTAACAAAGGTTTAATTATAAATCAAAAAAATACATAGCAAATAAAAAATAAAATATTCAAGATTGTACCTAATTATGTTTTTCCTGAGTCATGAAGCAAACACTAAGCAGACAAAAGTAAAAGCCATTGTGCTGTAGGCGAAGTGGCAGGTGAGACTTCAGCAGCTGCTTGGAGGTGTCCACACTGCCCACAGATATTATTTTTATTTTAAGACTGGTTCAATCTGGAAGCCACCACGTTAACAAAACAAACAAACAAAAAAGTCTGCTCTTGCTTTACTTTGAATGTGGATCTTGCAATAAACAACTGCACAATCTCTGAGGTCCTGAAAGACCAATTGTTGGCACTGATGCAAGTAACTAAAAGCTCACAACAGAGAAAGAGCCAGTGAGCCATCCCTATTAATACAAACTAGTATGTTGCCCTACAACCAACACAGGGCCTAACCCCAGCATCACCCAAAAATAGAGCTGCTGCGGAGCCAGCAGTTACCATGGAGACGCAGAATTACACTGCAGCAGTCAAAGATTTATTTCACCCACCACATGACACCATAATTTATCAATAATATACAAACATAAATGAAGATGGCCGATGGAAACATTTCAAGTGTCTGTGTAAATCACAAACTGAACAAAACTGCCATTTTCTGAAAAAAACATTGCAGGGTGCTCATCTTCCTTCTAACTGAGTGGAAGCATTCTGGGCGTATGTAAATACATGGTCTATTTCTCGCAGGGAGTGAATGCAAATGTCCTGTCTATTGTTAGCACTGAGATAAACACCCAAACACATGATTTTTGCAAGTCACCACCTTTGTCATCCCCTGTGCTTCACACCAAACGAGGTGAGAAATCTATTCTAATCGGCCACAGTGGCTGTTTTTCTGCGCCACTGCAGTGGTAGACCTAGAAGGAAATGTGGGGAGAAGTTTGTGCTTTTAAACAACTGCTGGAAGAGTAGGAGAGCTCAGTTTGATAGGGATGAAGGTAGAATCCGTTTCTCTCTGAATCGCGGTTCTTTGAACTTTTGTCAAGTGTCCTCAATGTGTATGTAGTCCACTCTGAACAGAGTGTGTCCATCTTGAGACTGCTGTTTTGCTCATAAAAATTAGGGAATCGCCTTCGAATTATTTATGTGACAGCTTATGTTTGTTTCCAAATGCACAGGAGCACTTGTGACTTTGCCTGAGAGGATATTGCTGTGGTGTTGCAAGGTCATACGGCTTTAACGCCACAGTGATACGGCTGTGAAAACTCCTTCCAGGCCAGTCAGCATGTATAATTATCCTGCTGCAAGTGGGATGGGTGTGTGATGGGCATAGTCACAGCATTTTCTGCAATTCGCTTGGTCATAATACTCGAAACAGCCACAAAAACAAGGGGGAGGGTTGAAAATGATAAAACATGACATCCATTTACATTGTGTGGTTTCCATGGTTACACAACCAGCTGCTGACACAGTGCAGAAACAGTAACGGGGCACCATGTGGAGCCCACAGCATCATGACTCCTCTCCTCCCCTTCCGTCCCTCTTCACTGCTATTTTAGAAGCTTGTGACCCAGCTATTCCATCTCACAGTCTCTTACCACCCAAGTGTAAACATTGAAATTTTGCCAGAAGCATTTTTAGTTGATGATAATTTAATGGTGTATATCTAATTTTTACTCATCTGCCAGCCCGTGTAATGTTATTAGAAGGCAGCATGGCCTGTCCGCTCAGATTAGCCCGTCATTATGCCTCAACTACTCTTCCTGTGTCCTTCACATGCTCTGATTATGTACCTCGCACTTACGCACACACCCTCATACACAGTCACACAATGGGAAGGCAAGGGGAAGAAATAAATAAATTTTCATGCTGACGTTCGCATTTGTTGCTTACGCATTTTGTATTGTCAGAGTATGGGAATAAATATAGAGGATCTCTAATGAGAGAGCATGAGATATCAAATTTATTAAATGAGTAGTAATTGCGAGGAAACAAAAATTAATGCTCAAGTTTCATAAATTTTATATCTTGGGCTCACAGATTTGAGATCCTGTTTATCCACTAAATGTCAGTGTCCTATTATTTGGAAAATAAAAAAGCATTAACTTCTAGTTGGCAGTCTATTCAACTCAATGAGATGAATAATTAGCTAGCTAGCATGCTAACGCTTTTCACCATTATATGAATGCAGTCAAGTTTCTATGGTAACATTAACTCATATAACTTATTACTTTGATGGCAAAAAGCGTGATAATGCTAGCTGGCAAATGATTCATCCCATTGACTTGAATAAACCACAAACTAGAAAGTTATGCTAATGGTGGTTAATGGTTACTGCAGAAGGATTGGTCGCGTTACAATGTTTGCCCATGAATGAAATTTGACAAATCGTGACGCGAGTAAATTGTATTACCAAACTTGTATCTCATGGGTCGTATCACACCCAGAAATCCAGCAGTTCTAGTTTGGCTTAATCTAGGCAAAACCATATCCCTGACACCTGAGTAAAGCAGTGGCACAGTCAGTCTGCAAGCACTAACGATTCTGAATATCATTCAGGGGAAATGCTTTCAGGTATTCAGCCAAGCAGTAATTTTATTTCTATTTGCAACTGTCCAACCATAAAATACACCACATAAAACTCATAGAAATTAGTCAATCTCAGTGGGTATTTCTGTCTTAAAGCTGCAGTGCATGACTTCGGAGAACAGGGCAAAAGAGAACAGAGCCAAACAGCAGCCACACCACCATTCTTCCAGCAGCAGGTCTGGGGTTAGTTAGTACTTGTGCAGGAACCACATAGAAAAGCTACACTGCCGCCAAACGTGGTGTTGGTCAGAAGTTTTCCCTCCAGTCAAATCAACCTTTTCGCTCAAGATATAACATTGATAATAACTCTTACTTCTGACTGTGTATTCAGATAGGATTGAGTTACAACCTATTACAAAGAATGTTGTTTTGTGAAATTGTGCCAGATCAGTTCAGTGGACTATTTTATTTTTGTCTGAGTCAATAGCATATTCTCAGAAAGATTGAATTAGAAGCATTCGATTGAATCGCCCCATTGTTATGAAAGGATTCATAAGTCAGCCATGATGAATTGCGTATAACATTGCATTGCCTGTGGCAGTGGCATGTTATTTTCCTGTACAGCAGTAATGCAATCCACGCCTGGAAGGAAGTTGTGAAGTCAACAGGATGTAATGCTATGCCACATGGAAAGGTATAAATAATTACACACGGACTCACACAGGAATCTGATGTTGTTGCGGGTGGTATTTCAGGTTGCAATTCAATAGGAGACCTGTCAAGTTTGACGCTGTCTCCTTGGACTACTGACCCCCTTGGTCCACATCCAGGTTTAATTCAGTCAGCTTCAAACCTGCCATTATAAACATGCTGGTACTGAACAACATTCATGATGAGTAAATCAACCTGGTGGTGTAAAAACAATGATGTTAAATTGTGTCGAAAATGCAGTTTGTCAAATTTTTAATCGCCACCGTTATAAATCATGTAAAGATGTTCTGCACATTGGGTGTGTTATTTTTACCTCTATGCTGGTCATGCTGCCATATCTCAATTAAGCACATTTTTTCAATGTCCCATTCTACCTAAGATACACAAGTAGTTTAATACTTCAAGCATTCAGGAAAAAATATTCAGGCAAATCGTTAATGTATGCACATTTGTAATCTCATGGTTTATTTTGGGGTCATGGGTCCATGATCAACTGACTTACCATCCAACCCCTGAAACTTTTTTAATCAAATTAAGATGGGTTCTTTTAAATCATCTGCAAGGGTGAAAACAGAGAGCAATCCATCCATTCGTCCATTCAATAACCCGAGTACTTCTGGTCATGTTTGCAGGAAGGAATGAAGCCTATCCCAGCATCCAAAGGGGTTCGGCAGGTTTATGCCCATGCAGGGCAGTTCAATGACCCATCACAGGGCACACACATTTTTGTCTCTAATACTCATATCTGTGGGCAATTTAGATCATTCAACCAGCCCAACATGCAAGTGAAGGCAGGCAAGCAAACTGCATGCTGAAAGGCATTGAAATCAAAAGGCTTCCTGTTGTAAGGCGACAATGCAACCAGAGCACTGTAATGTTGCCCCAATGGACAAATATTAATGTCTAACATCTGAGATGCAAAGAAATGATTTAAATAATGATTTAGAGTGTGATCAGGTGCCACTGTCATTGGGTAAGTACCTATCCCATAATACCTCTGTGTTAGAAGTGAGCTTAATTCTATGTGATGACCCTGTCACGGCTGCACACCTCATGTAGATGAAAAATACAAGGATAGTTAAATGAATGATGGACGTTTTCATTGTTCTGCCTCGTGACCTGGTTTTGCTTTGAGCTGACATCTGATATCCACAGTCCCGTGGGAAGAATCCATTTTCCCCAGCTCTGATTCTGATTCACCTCCTGGCTCTGTGCTCCCATCAAAAACTTGTCCCAGTAACTGTCATTTTTGCTCTGTGCTGTTCAGCACTCAGTCAAAGCAGGTCAAATGCATTGGAATAGGCATGGATCCCAGGCAGGACTTTTACCGAATATAAATACAGGCCATCATTCACCGGTTTTTATCTGGGTGAAATACTTTACTTAAAAAGACTGTCTTTGCCATGATTATTTAGCGAGCATTCTGAAGGACGATGAGCATGTCGACTCTATAAAACACGTAACAATATGCATGCCATTTTTTTGCCGGGATCTGTATGTTCTACTGGCATTATTGAATTTACTTATTGTGATAAGAAATGAAGCTATCAAAAAGAAGGATAATGGCTAATTGAGGCATATAATCTCATTTATGAAGAGTGCCCAGAAAGATACAGGGTCATTCCATGTCAGATCATCAAGTAGGTCTCACCACCACCTTCTCAATTTTGATAAATTTTTTGTATGCAGCTGTAAATACGTATATCACTGACAAATCTGAAATTTCAGCTCATTCGGACCAAAAATTTTTAGTGAATTATTTTCTAAGGGTACTGTCCGTCAGTTTTTTTGCTAATTGACATTTTTCTTGTAGCCTAGTTAACATGGCATAACTTTTGTATTATTACACCAATAGCTTTGAAGCGTTTCATCTACGCTAATGTTATACTGCTTAATCAGAAAATGCAGTCCATTTTACTTTATCTTTCTTGGTTGTGAGGCTATGAGGACACCAAAAGTGCCTTTTGTTCAGGCGGTTCCATGTTTAGGTCCCCAAACACCCCCAATATAAACCCTAGCATAGGCTGTCTGGCTTTTTTCCCTTTCATCTGTGTCTGCTGAATATAAATCTGTTGGGATTCTGTGTTCTGCCCATGCTTTGTTTAAGTTCTGTACCTGGCCTAGCCATGCTTATTGATTTTCGTGTTTAGTGACCACTGCTCTATTCTGACCATTCTTAGTCTTGTGTATTGTGTTTTGGTCATTTTAGATTTCCTGGTTTATTATTTTCATGTCTTGTATTATTCATAGTCTTTGCCTTGTTTATTTTTGCCATGCCTTGCTTTGCACTTCGTCTAACCAGTCTTGTCACGTGTGTATCTTTGCCCACGGTCCCTTGTCTTGCGTGCCACTCATTCGGGCGATTTATTGGTTTCTGGGGTTCAACCTTCTTTCATAATCTCGTGTTCTTCCTTCCTCTCTCTTTTGCTATCTAGTAATCCATACTAACAGTTTGTTGTTTTCGCTTAATTACTAACCCATATTAACATTGTATATTTTTACTAACATACACTTGGGATTGTATAGCTGCACATACTAATTGACTAACGATCTCTCAGCAGTCGCCCAATTCTAGTCTCCGCCTCCCTGCCTATCCCTAATTATCTCTGCTGCAGTTTTCTGTGGATTTCCACTAATACTTAATGCTTTCCTTTTCTTTAAGCTATACACTTTAGTACTCCTTAACCGGAGCTGTTGTTTTGTACATAGGCTTGTCTTGTGATCACTGTCTGCGTTTTCTCCTTTGCCAAATTCATGTAATTAGATTATTCCTCCTGTGTCACACCTGATCATTGAGTCATTGATTGCACCTGCTTCTCCCTGGTCATGTGTTCACCCCGGATGTGTATTTAAGATGTCTGTTCATGCACTTCCTTTGTCAGATTGTGTATCCTAGTTTCCTGTGCCACGTTTGTTTTCCGTCCCGATTCATAGTGATTTATCTTTCTGACTGGACCGCCTGACTACGAGCTTTGCCTATTCCCTGTATTGTACCGCATTCTTGTTTATCGACCTCTTTTTGCCTGACTACGGATTTTGAGATTGGTCGCCTGGTTTTGACTCTGGATTACGCCCATTGGAATTTGTTTTGCCATGTTAAATACATGGCAAATGTAAATTGACAAAAAAGACGGATACAAAATACCCTTACAAAATTCACCGAAAATTCATTTTTGGTTAGAATGAGCTGAAATTTTGGATTTGTTCATCACTAATACATTTTTATTTAATGTGAAAATATAGAAGCAATCAATGGCTACTTGGTGACAAAAGTTTTGTACATCTGATGATTTGACATGGAATGACCCTACAGTCAGATGTGATATTTTTATTTTTAGCAATATTTCTAAAAATAAGGGGACAGCCAAATGTGTCTCAGATGGACCACTTACTGTTTAAGAGGGTGTATTTTTCAACCAGTGGGTCTATAACCCTATGTCAAAAGAAAGGTCTAATTATCCACTTTAACATATTAAAATTTGAACATAAATGATCAGATAGTTTAAGATAGTGCACTGAAAAGGTTGTCCCGGATGGACGGAAAATTAATGTCTAAATTTTATGTTTTTCAAAGTTCTTGAAAGCACTGTTCCCAAAATAATTATAAAATAAAACTTGGGCATTATTATCATTAGTGTGTTTATTTAAATGACCAATATAAGGTTTATGCAAAAACAGGATTTTTGATGCCTTGATAGCAAGAGTTTTAGAAAATATCAGTGTCTCGGATGCACAAGACAAGATTTATTATATAGAAATAAACTAAATCAATTTATATAACATATATAAATCTTGGATATGTACAAAGTAAGGTTTATTGCATTTTGTACCATATTTGCACATGGTTCTAAGTCTGAATTGCTCAGATAAAGTCAGATATTCAGCGGCGCTCTCTGAAAAGGCCTGGGATCTCTTTCCAGTCCTCAGGATCAAGCTTAAGGAGGGATGTTCTGGTAGAAGAGGTTGGTGCTGGTGGCTCAATCTCACAAGGGATGCCGTCTGCAGAGATGGTGTCCTGGTTAGAATGTCCTGCTTCCCTCAAGAAGTCGAACCTCCAGGCATTACCATGAGCTGGTTCTTGAGCTTGTCCAATAGACCACTTGGAGCTGTTTTGTCCATTTAGAAGCTGAAATGGTGGCAGTGGATGCAGAAGCCTGGGGGGAGGACATCAAACTCGACACCATCCTTCTGGGAGTAGGGAGATGTGGACATTCTGCCAGGAGCAACAGTTCTGACACAGTGAACCGGGTACTGGAACAGCTGAATCCCACAGATTGTGGAGGGCAGCTGACTGCTGGTTTACCTCCTCAGCGGATACATATCTGATGTTGACAATTGAGTTAACCTTGGCAGCACACTCAGCATAGGCCTTGACATTCTCGATATGAGCTGTACGAGACTTGATGGCACGTCGACTGTCCACTTCACTGTGCCACCGATGCCATTTAGAGCACCTTTGCCCTGAATTGTGCCAAAAAAGTGCCAGTTTACATGAATGTTCATTGATTCAAGCAGGCTGGTAATGAAGGCAAACATGCATCCCAGCACCATCAGCTAACATCTAGCTCCCTTATAAGAAAGGGAAGCTTTGTCTGGAAAGTGTCAATCACAGTCTCTATAAATATGGCTGCAGAATATTTATCATGGCTCAAGTAATCCGAGATGAAGGAGTGGGTGCCATCCTTGGTCCAGACAACAGCAGTGAATTGTGCAGCTTGGGTGTGGGACCAGTGACCACTCTGTGTCTCGTCCTAGTGAAACAGATTGGCGTTCTCTGAAAAGTCAATCTGGAGAACCACATGGTTTGTTCTGGGAGATGAGAGAATTATCTGGAAGTATACTGAGCTTGCTGGTTCTTAATAAAGCTGTGAAGTCTGAAGGCAGGTAGTTTCTCACCCAGATCTCTGTACCTTGTCTGCGCCATACTCAGTCTTGACCCACTGATACCAAGTAACAGGATCTGAAAGTTGCTGCTCATCTAAGTAGCTAGACAAGTGGTCAGTGGTGATGTTGCCACTGCAGACTGGACAGTCCCCAAACATGCAATCCTCAACTGATGTGTTACAGGTCAAAAGCTTGAGAAGTTCCTCATGGTTGATAGGTACCCCTGGATAGTCCTTGAGGCTGGTCAGCAGAAGATTCACGTTTTCATGGTGTGCACACACACACAGACATTATGTGGCATTTCGTCCTTACACAGAACAAATGGAGGTCTCGAGGCTTTGAAGGATGACAGATGGATCTTGTCCTCTGGGCTCTCCTTGGCACAGGTCTCCTGCAGGGCAGTGATGAGGAATCTCTTCTGCACCTTCGCCTTGGTGCCATCGTCATGGATGTAAGGATGGAGTCTCTGTGGCCTGGCGCCGTCCAGCAGATATCCTGGCGTTGGTAAAAGTCACGGACTCTTGGTTTGTTTGCATTTCTTTATTCACAACACAAAAAGTTGTACAATAAAAATTAACAATTAAAATGAAAACCAAAATAAAAACAAAAAGACCAGGCCTTACTCCGTACATAGTAGTGTAATTATAGCAGTAATTTCTTGATCACTAAATAAATTTACCTCACAACTCTCTCATTGCACACAATTCTTTAATTTGTTCAGAAAGTCTAAATATGTTTTCATCAAAACTATACTGCCAAAAAGCACAAACATTGCTAACATCACAATGAAATCTGTACAAGAGATATCTACTATTAGCACCAATGGCAGAATGTGATCCTAACATACCCATGTTGGTAATTGTACAAACATAATTGTCACTCTTACACATCTTATCAATAAATTTAATACAACGCTTCGCGAATAAAAGATCAATATTCAGGCAATTATGGCAGATATGGCAAAATATTACAATGAGTAGTATAAGGTACACGCCTCTGTTTGGTATCATCAGGAATCTTGGTGGGATGTGTGTTTGTGGTCTTGTTGTTCTGTACGCTGACACTGAGCTCAGCAGCCAAGGAAAGGATGATTTTGGTTCGCTTTCTAGGTGATGCTGGAAGATTTCTCTCTACCCGACGTTTTGCATGGCTGAAACTTGAAGAAGCTCTGTATGGTTCAAGACACTCTGGAGTCGAAGGCAGTTTCTGTTTGGCTCTGTATTTCCGTTTAGTCTGCCTTTCTGAAGCTCTGACTGCACCAGGATTCTTCTTCCTGGCATCACACTTCCTCTTAGCATCTCCCTCCTTGTAGGCATCATCTGCAGTCTTGGCCTTCAACCTCTCTCTGTAGAGACGGTTTCTCTCAGATGAAGATAAAGGCATTGGAAAAAAGATTATGTTATATGAAGTGTCACTTGACTTATGATGATTTGAGTGACAAGGAGATGTCTAACTTAATTTAACTAATACTGACTGTGAAAATGCTTACACCTGGGGTGCTAGAGATAGGCCCACTGATGTTGAGCTAATCATTCATCTAGGTGAGAAATCAGTTGTTAGGTGACGAGTATACTTTGGTAGTTAGTTGACCAGATCTGGATGGGTGTTCCCTACATTCACCTTTGATTGAGGGGACTGTTGCATTTTGTTGGTAACACCTTGTTCTCATTCACACCCATTTGCTCAGCTGTAAAAACATCAAGGGGTTCCAGGGACAAAAGTGCAATTATCATCTGATTATTTGATTGATAATCAAATTTAATTGTTTGATATTTAGTAAAATAGAACATGATATGAGTCCTGCAAATACAGTTAATAAAATTGCAATTACACAGGAATTTGCTTCAAATTTAAACACAAATTTAACTTTCATAGGCTATTGAAGATGCTGAATCTTAATTGTACTTCCAGCTGATTGCAACTCAGCATCTCAGATGCACACATTTCACTCCAATATATTTCCATGATAATGGGTCCAAAACACAAAAATTGTTAAACTGCAATAAAAGGTATTTATTTAAGCTTGCTTTGAGAAAGTTAAGTTTAAGTATTTCAAATCCTAAAAAAAAAAACATGTTTTCCAGCATCTTGGATGGACCACAGTTTCTCAAATTGTCTATATTCAAGTCACTCAAAAGCACAAAAATATTTATTTTAAACCTAATTTCAAATATCATTTGAAAACAATGTTTTAACTTGATTAAAAAAAAAATGTAAAGAAATTTGTTCTAATTTATAACGCAGTTCAGAGCATTATTATATGGCAACAAAACCCAGAGACAAAAAATTAGCGCTCTTCAAAAAGAGCTCCTTACTTAAACCCCCATAACTTTTTCTCAACAGACCCTTTTCTTAAAAATCAATTTGAATATAAAACTAGAAATATTAGGCTATCTAAAAATATAAGTTTGAGATAAAGTGGGCCATTTTAAATTTTACCACTGGTGTTAACAAGTTCTTGGCCGTCCCAATAAAAGCCTAAAAGGCTTCATTTAAAACAAAACCTGGTGTTAAGTTCAAACTTCAAACTGTGTTCTTTTGCTTTGGTACATTTATTCTCATGTTTCAATACTTGTTGTTCAGTCTAATCAGTTTTGATCAACATCAAAACTACATGTTTAATTTTGTGCAAAAGCCCCTCGTGCCGCCAAAACTGCCATCCAATTGAAATCCCAGACCAAAGGTTTCAAAGCAGACTATTTCCCAGTTCATCACACTCCCTCCACCAGCTTTTCATCTTCCCACTGTGCATCTTGATCCATCTCTTCTCCAGGCAAATGGTGGACATGATCGCAGCTAAAACACATAACTTCAAAAAATGGGACTCACTCAACCAGGCAATCACTTTCAATTACTTCAAGGTCCAGGTTTGACGCTCTTGTGTGCATTGTGGGAGCTGTCTGCTGTGGATCGGGGTTGAAATGGCAATCTGACCAGTGTACAGCTACATACTGCCATACTCAGCAGGGTGCAATGCAACTGCGTAATGTGACACATTCCTCAAGGGAGTACCAATAACATTTATAGCAACTTGTGCAACAGTAACCTATTTTAGATTCGGACCCAACGGGATCATAAACAAATTCAAATTTTTTGAATTTAAGTGAAGCCAGGTTGTTCAGCTGTGTAACAAAAATGGTTTTATGTCATATCTGTGATTTTTTATTTGCGATGAAATAAAAAAGCTGGATGAACATCGTCCAAGAGGGGGCGTGCCATATTTTTTGCCAGTAGATGTAATTGTGATAAGGTAAGAACACAACTTTTCAACATCGTTGATATTCTTGGGTTTGCTCGCACGGACAACTTTCGTCAGTTTAGACCACAGGTTTTCAATGTGATTTAAGTCTGGAGCATTACTGCTCCCCTTTTATTCCAGTAACTTGAAGAGTCTCTTAAATTGAATGTTAATCTAATAAAACCTTGCCCTGATTCTGGGAGAGATCTGAGTGTAGTGCAGGTTTAATTATAGGATCTGGTGCATCTTTTCCTGAATGACCCATTTAGAAAATGGACTGTGCTATTTTTCAAAGATGACGGCAGTTAACACTTGTGCTTGTTCAGCACGGAATAGCACCACGGAGAGCCTTTGAGTGCGGAAACTACCGCTGAATGGGTGGGAAAAAAACAAAACAAATCCTCGCTCCATTAAGAGAGACTCCGAGTGAATAAGAACCGCCGTGCATGCGTGCTTGTGTCCATCTGCGTAAATGAAAGAGAGGCTGTAAAGCACATGGCTGCATCTCAGAGCCTCACTCTGTGCCAATCAGAGCGTGACAGCGAAGAGGCTTAAAAGTGACAGGATCCAAGGTCTGCGGCCCACCGACCGCTCGCCTGATGCCCCCGAGGGAGGCTGCTGTCTTTTCCTTTCGCCCTATCTGATTAGTCTGAGGCAGTGAGACAGCGAGACCCCACCTCTCCCCCACCCTCTGCCTGTGCCACCAATCCACTTGCTTCCCTGGTGACATCACACTGCATCATCATCCTAGCAATGGGCCCTGTGACCCAATCTCTCTGATCCATGGATGACATTCCAGCACTGACATCTCAGTGGCTTTTGTTCATATATTACAGTATCATGGCTGCTGACATCGTACCACAGTGACATTTTGCAATAACATAAACGATATTCACAAAGCTCAGTTCATAGCTCAGGCAGCCTGTGAGTGTCATTCCATTTTTAAAATCTTCATCTCCGTGACAGCATGAGTTTATGAAAAGCAGAGTACACTCCCGCGCATATAGGATGTGCTTTGCCAAGCTCAGCTTTACAATACGTTTCCATTACACGGCTGCATCTGAACTGCTAAGAACAAAGGAAATAAATGTGTGAAGAGGGATTGTAAATGTATTCCTGTTAATTCAATCCTGTTCAATCTCTATAGGCTTTTAACATTCAGCATTGTCAGGCAGCAATGCAAATGAACAGCAAACGTAAATGTATGCTTGGTAATTTAATCCCATTAAATCTCTAAAGTCCTTTTATGTACTTGACTGTAAGACAACAATGCAGATTTGAGGCAATTCAGAAGTGTTGTGTGTAGAGCCATGCTGCATTGGGTCGCCAGTGTTTACTTAGTAAGCAACTAAAATTGCAATTCATCGAGTTTCCTGGATCTATTTTTAAATTACAGGTTGTAGAATTGCTTCGATTCTTGTTTTATTTATTTATTAAAGGAAATTAAGGAAGTTATTACACATTTGGAACATTGTGACAGCTTTGACTGGATCTCTCTATGATGTTTCCTCATCGCTAAGTGACAGCCGTCAGGTCATACTGATGACTTTTTATGCCAAAATATGTTGCACATTTTATTGTTACTTCTTGGAATAAAAATGACTCGGAATGACTCTTAAAGGAATGTCCTGAATCACTGGTGCATTCATTCACCACAAAAGGGGAATTTAGGCTGCATGATTGTCCTCTCTTATTTCCCAAATCAGGGCTGTTACTTGTTACCAGGGCTGGGGCCTGTGTAGGTACAAAAAATAGACGTATAACACCGAGGCTGTTACATATAGGTGTACAACATTTTTCCCCAAGCCTGCAATACGTAATTCATTTGTCCATTTCTTTACTTTTAAAGGTGCTAGTTAGTATCCAAATATAGCATTTTTTTTGTACTTTCAAGGTAAATTAGTTTCTTAAAAGTCAACGCTGTAAAACTTCCACATTGTGCCTTTAAATCTGAGAGGGCACGAGCGCACCATCACAGTTGTACGAAGTCCACCTGGATCCTTGCTCTATCCGGATACTGTGAGCTGCACGTCAGGGGGTGTGGCTCAGGAAAGGAGGACAGCCCTGGGAGCAAAGAATCTGAAATCTCAAAAGGAAGGAGGGAGAGGAGAAGAAAAGGCTATAAAAAGAAAACAGAGGAAGAAACAGCCCTGGGGGTTACTCTGCTTGAGCGATCACCTTTAAATGAGCTTCATTAATTACCTGTTCATCATAGGCATCTTAACCAAAACGTCACGTCAGGAATAGACAATTAGAGTAAACACAAGGCAATGCTGTAGCCTCAATATTTGCAGGGCTGCTGGAGGATGCGGTGACCGTACTGGTCTTGGCTGGCACGCAGTTTCCAGGTTTGGCTGAGAATCCAAGGCAGGAGCCAAAATAAAAGTGCATCCATGTGCTCCGGGGAAAGAGCAGCCATCGCTGATGGATTAGGCCTGTACTGTTCCAGCAGACCTGTAGTGGTCTGCATTGATGGATTATGGGATGCTGAGGCCCGGGGACTAGGCCGTGTAGGGAGTGCTGGTTAACAATGCAGGGCAGGAGCTCGATGGGAATTTGGGGGAGTGATACAGCTGGACTTAATGTCAAGATCCCAAATGCTGAGGCCCAGGAGGCAGATACGGGCACTCAGAGTGCTCTCCTGGAGAAAAAAAATATCAATATTTGCTGCTAACAGGGGTCTTAATTGGACGGCTCATTAACAAAGTACAAACAAGAGATGTAATTCCCAGCTGGATTAAAGGAAAGCGCAGCTATGCAGTCTAGTCGGTTCATTAGTTGTGTGAAACTATAGCTGGGTCTAATCTTGTTTCTGAATGGGGGCTGATGTTAAATAACTGAAGATGGGGCCCTGTAACACAATGCAGCTCATGCTCAGCTATTTTCTTCCCTCTTGGTGTTTTCCTGAAATGGCGTTTGTGATTTCAAGTGTAGACAAGCATGAATATTTTGATTTAAAAATCACCTTTTTGGATTTTTAAATGGGTTACTATATTGTGATAACTCAGAGCATTACAGGGATTCAAATGATACAATAATAAACACAGCCAATAACATTAACAGGCAAATACTGATGATAATAAGGAACACAAAGCTTGTGAATAGTTCAATATAGCAAATCATGCACTCATTATAGAAAGTAATATATTGTTTATTATGATAAGTGACAGCACATACGTTCCCTTTCAGCAAATGAGGATGATGATATATAAGTGACTATCAGAATTCCACCCACTCAAGGCCAGCCTGGAGTGCTCAGCGAATTCTGAAGTCGTTAGATCTAATTGAGCTGTTTACACTACACAAAAAAGTACAAAATAGTACTACACAAAATCTTTCAATTCTCAACATACATTAGAGCAAAAGTGCCTTTGATGGTGTGAGCAAAATTGACTGGTTCAATCAGCTCAGCTGAAACAACAGAGGCAACATCTCAAGGGTCCACTGGATAACAAACACAAACCGTGTGTCCAACTTTAGTCTCTGGGGACATAGTGGACATAATCTATTCAAAGCATAAAATATCCTAAGAATTTCCATGTCTATGGAATTTTTATGTCTCCAGAAACTCAGACTTATGACTTTTATCAAAGACTCATTGGGCAGCATGATCTAAATGCTAAACATGCTTGCTTCAAAACTGACTTTAAAACATGTGCACTCTGTCATGCAATGCCTGCTATTCATTACTGCTTCCCGTCTCCATCCATGATAAGCATTACAACAGATTTCCGTAGTATGGAGGAGATATCAGGCGGATAACCAGTCTCTGGGGAGGATAAAGAGATTCTGTTCATGCGGTAGGGTTGTGAGGGTTTCACCACTGAGATTAGAGCAGATTATTGTCACATGTCATGTTGAGAACTGGAATAGGAGGGGCACTGACACAATGACATTTCTGACATTTTTCACACTTGTTCTACTCAAAAACTACAAAGCCTCGATGAATCAAAAGTATGACATTATTTTAATTCAGTAGTATCATTCATTTTATCCATCATTTTTGTGCAGATAGTTGAGCATATATATCATAGTTATGCAGAATATAAACTCCATAAGAATCTATGATAATTCCTCAATGGAACATTTCAATGCATAGATCCTTTTAATAAGTGGTATTGAATGGGATTCTGCGAGGAGCATTAAGAATTGATCGCTGAGCATGACTGAGGAAGTTTAGACAAATATGGAGCAAGTGCCCCCCCTAGCTGCTGCATTGGGGACGCTCCGGCTGGATGTCAACTCATTGAACATCAACATCTGCCCCCTGAAGAAAAACAAGACCAACAGTGACTGCACACAGGTGATTTCACATTCCAATACAAAGTGAGCTTTCAGCTTGTTTAAAGAGGCCCAACGGCTTTCCTGATGGTGGATGTAGGGATGTAGTCACCTAAGAAATATACACAGTGTCAGAAAAAAATTAATTTCCACATCTATGGTTTCCTTTATTTATCACATTAAAACTATCTTTGTCTCATGTCAATTATAATCTGCAAAAAGACAAAATTAAAAATGATCATTTCATGTATGGGTCACTCCATACTAAACTATACACTTCACTGTGTTGAATAAGAATGGTCAATAAATTTTTTTCTTAGAGAATTACATGATTTGCACTGTTCATATTTTTTGACTCTTGGATTAAAGATGTACATAAGAAAAAAAAAAAAACAATCAGTCCAACAACACAGCAGAAATAGTGTCCTGATGTCAGCCAATGCATTGTGAAAGCCATATTTTGTTACAAAATTTGGCAGCCAACTTCATGAAATGATCATTACATGCCTGTTGAAAGAAAGTGAAATGAAATATTGCAGAGAAATACCCACAATAATGGTTTCAATTGTCTTTACTAAATTACCAGAACTTGTCTGATCAAAAATGCTATTTGAAATGGCCGTCGTGGGCATAACCAGTTGTGTCCTCACGTGTTACGTCCAGACCTGTAGGTTAATTTGCATTATGTATGCAAATGCGTAAAGATGACCGTGGCAAACTAAGGTACTCACTTCCTGCATCAAAATTTCACAAGGCGTCAGACAGTCATAAACCATGCTTTAAAAAATAATGATTGAAAAAAGAACATTTTTCCATGTCCTAATATTGTGTGATGACCATAACAACATAAGGAAATATGCGTAGATCGTGTCCTGTGCATAGACTGTATAAAAAGATGGATGCAGCACCCAGATGTAAAAAGTGAGGCCGATGCGGGAATCTCAAAAATTTGCATTATATTTAATGGCCAGCAGATGGCGATGTTTGTGGTTGCAGAGAGAAGTTCAATACTACTGAAGTCTGAGAAAATGACCCTACATTGCCACCAGATTTATCATTTCATTTTTATTCTTTGAAATGCTTTCTTGTAAATAAAATAGTATATTCCTTAGGTGATTTAGAATAAAAGGTAACCAGTTACAAAATTTTAAAAATAGCTTTGCACTGAAGCCTGGTGAATGGAATACAAACATTGAGGACAATAGACATGAAAAACATTGACTGGCCATAATTGTCCATAAATGTTACTGATAGACTGAGGCCATTTATCATACAAAAGAATTGACAGTGAAATGTATCTGATTTTTTACAATTACTAACAGTTTTTTGTTTTTCTAAAATTACTAACCATACTAATATTGTATATAATACTAACCTACTAACGAGCACCCGGGATTGTATAGCTGCACTTACTAATTGACTAATGATCTCTCAGCAGTCGCCCTGTTCTTGTCTCCGCCTCTTGCTTTTCTTTCACTGGCTTTGCTAAGTTTTCTTGCAGAACCTCTGCATTTCTCATTATCTATTCTGGCTCTTATTATGTACACTTAGGAGTCTTTTTATCCAGTTTATTTATACCGTCTTTGGGATTGTCTTGTGATCCTCGTCTGTGTGTTAATGTTTATCTGTTTCATGTAATTAGGTTTCCCTTATGTTCCACCCCTTGTTAATCATATTAAGTTCCTGCACCTGTCTGCCCGAGCCCCCTGCCTATATCAGTTCCAGCCTCCAGCACTTCAGATCATATCGGACTTCGCTCCCGCCTGCTTCACACCACTCCCGGCCCTGTGCACTCTCTCTCTGGTCCCCTCATCTCCTCTGTGTGTTCTCATCAGCCGCATTCCCAGCCCAGCCTTCCCTTCCTGCTGCCTTCAGCCCCTGGTGCCCCCTGTCTTCCGAGCCCTGTGTGCCACCTGTCCTGTGCCCAGTGTGCCAGTCGCCTTCTCCAGTGCCCCCAGTGTGCCAGTCGCCTTCGCCGTCTCCAGTGCCCCCAGTGTGCCAGTCGCCTTCGCCGTCTCCAGTCCCCAGTGTGCCGGCTGCCTTCTCCGGCTTCCTAGCCAGCATTCCTGCCGTCCTGTCTGCCCCCCTCCTGATTTTCTCCCTGACCCTTCTCCCAGCCAGCTGTGCCATCCGAGTTGGCCATCTGCCAGCTGTGCCCACTGTCTCGTCTTGTGCCTGCCCTCTGCCCTTTCCGAGTGTTCCCTAGCTCCCCTTCCGAGTGTCCCCTAGCTCCCTGTTCCGAGTCTCCCCCTAGTCCCGTCTAAGTGGTCCCGAGTCTGCCCCCTAGTGTGTCTGGTTATTTTGGATTCCTGAGTTCTCCTTCCTTCCGTGCAGTAGCACGGTGTTTCCGTTGGCCTGAGTGCCCCGTTTTCCCCCCTTCTCTGGTTTTCTGTTAATTTATTAATGTTGGATCCCCGCATCTGGCGTCTCACTCCCCTATTGTCCTCCAGTTCCGTGTTTCTGAGCATTCCCTAGTGTTCCCAGTGTTTTCCTTCCCATTTCCGTAACAACGATAAACACCCAGGCTTGCTTACTGCCAGCCCTTTTAAGTCTAAAAATTACATAAATACAGGAATAATCTTTCCAGCTCTTTGAGGTGGGCTACCAGAACTCAAACAGAAATTCCAGAAGAAATCAGAGAAAATGATTGGAATTTATACAACACCTAGTTGTTAAACAGTCAATTGTGATTGGTTGATGGACACTCAATGGGTGCGCATTACTTCCACATAAATGCACCTCAATGAAGTCGGGCCTCTGACAGTTTGTATGAATTTGCCATTTGAATTCCAGGCTAAAGTAATCTTTGAAATTTTGAGTTATAAAGTTGCAAACATTAGAAGTAAAGGCAAATAAAACAAAGACAACATTTTTGAGTATTCTGGTGAGAGAAAAACCCCAGCGATAGTTATCACTAATAATTGGTCTGAATGGCAGGCTTTGTCAAATATCAGAAGATAAAGCCTGGATCGGCTGTCTCAGACTGTCCGCGACTCAGATGCAGAAGCAGTAAGTTTTGCCATTTTGTGTTGCTTTACTGCATAAGCCTACCTTAGGTAGCTTGTTGAATGTGGCTGAAGGACTGCGGTGAATGTAGCCATTTACTGTTGCAAATGTTTGTGTGGAAAATATGCAAGAGTAAATACTGTAATATCAAGGAGACATTCAACAGAAGGTGTATGAACATAAATCTCATTTGACGCTAACTTTTTATACTTGTTTGTGATTTGGATGCTTGGTACAATTGCTCACGGTAACGGAACTTACTGTCTTTAAAACCTGTATTGCAGGGCAATGTTTGTCTCTGGCGTTGTTATGAACACTCGGATACTAGCTACTGCATGTTAGTTTTTGTGCCATGCTACTTAAAAAATGCTCCTGGTTAACTTATATGGAGTAATTCTGAGTGGTGAGCTTGTGTGACTTTGGTTAGCATCAATGTGGCAGTTTCATCATTACGTTGCCTGATTGTAGCCACTACAGTTGAAGCTAACGGAGAGGTGCTGTATGTGTCTGCAAAGTTGGGCTGAAAAGGCTGCAATTAGATCAGACGTAGGTTTTGCAGAGCTTGGGGTAGGTGTTTGGGTTTGTTTACTGCTACTGTGAAACCATAGTTTTACTTATCTACTACAGGGGTCAGCTGGGTACTTTGCCATTGTGTGGGCTGGCTCTCTGAAGCTACCACAGTGAAAGCAATCACAAAACTCACTACAATCTGTCTGATATAACAAACGATTTCTCTGCATTGCCGTGACGGAATTCCATCCCCCTTTGAAATTGTTCTGGCTAATTAAAAGCCGAAAAAGGTGGCGATAGGATATGGAATTCTTTCCTGTAGAGGTTATCAATTCGCTAGTAACCTTTGTCTGTCGTTGTTATGAACGCTTGGTTACTCCCGCATGTTAGTTCGCATCCCGTGCTACTTAAAAATGACCCTGGTTAACTTATAGGCAGAAATTTTTTTTGTATAAATAATACAGGTATGTTGAAATTTTGATTTTGATCTGTTTGATTAATGGGCTAGATGGCTTTGATATTGGTTTCACTTGTAAAAGACCTATGAAGGACTTCTTTTCTCTACCTTTATCTAATATCGTGCTTCATTTGTACATGTACCATTTGACTAAAGTCTCAAAATGTTCAGCAGGGGATTGCATGTATTTTTAAGGAGGTGATTTTTATTACAGTGACTATTTTACCACCTTGATCAGCTGAAGTGATTGTTGCTAAGTAGCTAATAAGAAATATTGTCCTACAGGAGTTATGGTGTGTTTTGTCAATATCTGAACTAGAAGTTGAGAACTACTTGGAACCAGTTTGTACATGGAGATATTTCAATAGAATTTTGGTAGGAAATATTCTATTGAGTTCCCAGTTCTGTAGAGGAATCTACAGAATTAATAGTGGACACAGCTCATTAGAATTTATATTGAAATCCCTGTATTCTTTTATAGATTTCTCAAGGTTTCCAGTTCTGTTGACCAGTCTAAAGAATTTACTGTGGATAATACAAAGCTCTATAGAATTTATGCCGAATTTTCTTCAGCCTTTCTATTGAACCTGGAGTTCTGAAGAAATTACAAATAAGTTCGATACAGTTCCATTCAGTTCTACAGAAATTCTGTAAAAATTTTTGCAGGGCTAGTCACAAATATGGGAGGATTTCAAGTACAATCTGAAAGTGTTTACTTAGGTATCCAGCAAAAGTTTGGCCACATCATCATCGCAAACATCTCCAAATCTGGCTTTAAAAGTTTGCCAGAGATCCTGGCCTTCAATCGATCTTCTTCCTGGCCTTTTCTCGCTCTTTTACAGGCCAAATCAGTTTGATATTTCATTGGCCGCAGCATGTTGCTGTTGGCCAAATTCTCTACATTCTTGTGTCCACTGCGCACATCCACTTTCGCGTGACATCATTTTTGCAAGAATACTAATGAGGTATTTCAAAAAATGGCACGGGGAGTTTTTGCAGGTTGGAAAAACTATTTTCACATTGAATATTCGGGGGGTGCAAGCGTTCTCAGAGAAAACATTTATTTATTCCTGTTTGTTTGTTTCTATTAAATTATATTAAAAAATGGAACAGATTGGCAAGCTGTGCCTGCATGAGAATCTCACACTGGAAATGCCAGCAATAGCGGGAGATGATCAAAAACACCTCAGTCTGCTCTGGAAGAGGTCCGCACAGACAGTGCACCAAGCACTGAATGCGAAACCAAACCAGCAGTCATGCCTAATTGCCACTCCATTCGTCCATGTTCAAACCAACCGGCCTATTTATACTACCTTCATTCTACAATCCTGGGGTGCATTTCCTACCAGCATAGTTGCTAACTAACTTAGCAACTTCCATAGTTCATCCATTCACAGTCAGTGGTTCCAAATGCGTAAGTTACCATCTGTGCTTTAGGGTAACGCACCCCTAGTCTGTCTTGTTCAACATCCCTGTCTCTTGTTCCCGTCAATTCATCTGTCACCCTTTCATTCTGTAGGAACCCCAGGGGACCCGAAGGAGCTTTTATGACTCCAAGTAGAGATGCAACCCCCACCTAGAGAGCTGTTGCCTCGGGCTCCCCTTTATCCAGCACCGGTCTCCATCAACTTGATTCCATTCCGTCGTACATCAGCAGTTACCATACATAAGTAAATATTGTAAACTAATATTTTAGGTATGGTCTGAAATTTATTGCAAGCGTAGCATTTCTGTGCTATGGCCATTGCTGGCTAAGTCCCCCCCCCCCCCCAAAAAAAAAAACCCTGCTGACCTTAATCACTGATTCTGAATCATTTTCATGTAATGCTTGCTTATGTTACATCACTCAGCAGTTTATGGCATCTCTGATTTAATTGTGATTAATTAATTCCTATTTCTTTGGTAAAAAAAAATATTATGGGGCTCACAACCCTGATTTTTAGCAGGGCTCACTTAATAGCTGATGGAAAAATGGTATATCGGTGATATGCTGTTTGGATCGTCAGCCCTGCCATGGCCCTGAAGTCGGGGTACATTTTGTGTGTGGCTGCAAAATTGCTGTGCGAGTGCAAACTGCTCTAACACAATGTGTAAAATTCATTCAGGCAACCCTATGCTCTCAGTCGAAACTGTGATAAAGGTATATGTCTTCTCTCTGAATACCAAATATCATAGTCATTGGTGGAATATTTGGTGAGTTATACGTATTTCCCAGTACCCTAGCTCGTCTAAGTCAGAAACACGAAAACCTACTGTTTGCCTATAATCCATCCACAGGCCTATGACCAGTGATAATAAAGCTATTTAAGCCTCCAGTGTTATAGTTGTATATAAAAGTGATGTCCAGAGGTATATCACTTGAAATTAGAAACCCTACGGTGATTTTTTCCCCTCGGGATCTTGTCACTGCTGAAAAAAAAAATTCTGGTCTGCAAATACCTGAAAAATGTTATTAAAACCTATATCAAAACTCAAATCTCCTAGAAACACTCCTTAAGGCTTAAGTATGTAGCCTAGGCAATACCAATCCAGAACAGGTGTCTATTAGCTCAAAACATCGGTATATTGGTCAGAATCTAAGTTAGAAACCACGACTAAGTCAGAAACCCGTCAAAGTGTACCAAACTCAACCTGACTGTCTTGCTATTGCCATAATACTTAACTAATAGATAGAATAAGAGTCTCAAGTAGGTAATTGATCAGTTACCAGAATGAGGAAGAAAGGTGATTTAAGAGACTTTGACCATGGCATGGTTGTTGATGCCAGGCAGCCTGGTCTGAGTGTTTCAGCAACAGCTGATCTACTGGAATTTTCACACACAACCATAGCCACGGTTCACAGAGAGTGGTACAAAAAAGAGAAGATATCTAGCAAGTGGCAGTTTTCTGGACAAAAATGCCTTGTTGATGCTACAGGTTTGAGGAGAATTTCCAGACTGGTTCGAGCTGATAGAAAGGCAACAGTAAATCAAAGAACCACTCTTTACAATCGAGGTATGCAGAAGAGTATCTCTGAGCGCACAACACGTTAAACCTTGAAGCACATGGGCTATAGCAGCAGATGACCACACTGGGGGCCACTCCTGCCAGCCAAGAACTGGAAATTGAGGCAACAATTTGCACAGGCTCACCAAAATTGGGCAATAGAGGATTGGAAAAACGCCGCCTGGTTTTATAAGTCTTGATTTCTGCTGCAGTATGAAAACATTGGCGTAAACATGAAAGCATGGACCCATTCTGGCCATAGCCATTCTGGGCCAGGCTAGTGGTGGAGGTGGTGTACTGGTGTGGGGAATATTTTAGGCCCCTGAGTGCCCATTGAGCAATGTTTGAACCCAACACTCTACCTGAGTATTATTGCTGACCAAGTCCATCACTTTATGACCACAAGATGGGTATCTTTTGATGGCTACTTCCAGCAGGATTAGACATTCTTCAACATCAGCTTTCAATCCAAAGTACGATAAGCTCCAAGCCAGTTTTTCTGCATACGGTGATATTTTCACACAGTCTGTGATGGAGAAGCCACTTTCGTTTAGGGCAAAAACAAAAATATGAATGTAAAGTCTGTGCTGGGAGCTGCACGGAGAACAAAAAGATTCCCTAATGTATCCATCGAGTTTGCTTACTATCAGAGGATTTTTTTTTCTCAGATGGCTGAGTTTTTGGCTGCATTGAGCAGCAGATTTGCAACGAAGGGCAGACTATTCAGAGGAGATTTTTGAATCACAATGGAAACAAGGAAATGTTTACAGCTATCATATTTGCTGGCTGGCCTTTGACGTCGAATAGCAAATGACAGATACATGCTTGTGCAAAATAATTGGAACAAGCTGGAATTTTCCAGTCTTTCATCCTAATTCAAGCAAAAACCTGCCTTTGTTTTTATTTTTGTATTTCTTTCAGCAGCACAAAATGCAATCATACTAAATCGCATAATATTTGTAGGGCACTTGATGTAAAAATTGTACATGTGCAGTCATTACATCACTCGGTATTGCACCATGTGTTTGTTTGGTTATTTCTGATCTTTTGTTTCCCTCGTCAGTTAATTGTGAATCAGACATTGCCTGTGAGGGATATGCCCCCGAGAAAGTGCCAGAATATCATGACTTTGCACAAGGGTTAATGACGTGACATGCAGGCTTTTGTGTCCGAGTGCACTACTTTGGTTTAAAATAATTTTAAATGATTCATAATCAGCATCATTTTATTCTATAAAACCTGTTTAATTTGAACATATTTCCAGTTTCTTACTTAGGTTTTGCCATCTCAAACCCTCAAAATGTAAGGTGGCGCAACTGTCTGAGCAAGTTAACTCTGTGAAATGTATTAAATTTGCAATTTAAAATATAAAATGAATATAATTTTAATATAATGGCATAATTTTATATAGAAAACCTTTCAAATAAACAAAGTTTAATAGTTTAATCGTTCTTAAATTGTTTTAAAAACCAAAATACCCACCCCCGACAATAAAGAATCCATAAGTTACTTTTAATACCCAGCTCAGTTACAAAATTGTAGTAATGTTTTAGGCAGAGTAGATACTCTCAGGTATACTTACTAAAAAATCACAGGGAAAAATAGGATGGATGTATGTTTTTTTTTTTTCAAGAAACCTTTGGGTGCGCTACCTGACATTTTTTGGCTGGTGAAATTGCAAATACAATCTAAAACTTTACTAAAACCCTATGTTGTGCAACCATTAAGACTTGTTTATACACACTCTTCCAACTACAAATAAATGTATTCTTTACATTTTTAAAGATTCATTTAAAAAAAAAAAAACACACAACACATTTTTACTTTTGTAAAAGGCTCATTTGTCATTGACCCACATCCATAATTCCCAGTTATTTTCTCATGCTGTTGCGTACTGGCTCCATCAAAGTTCTCTCACCATGACCTCTCTACACAAAATATTGCTTTGCAAGTTGCGCACTTTTCTCTCAAGTTTAATCTAAAGATTAATGACAAATTCCCTCGGAAGGTCTGTTTCTCTACTCTGGGAATTTTCCACGAAAATGAACTCGACTTACTTAAAATTGCCAGCAGGTGGTGGTATATATTCAAGTTTATTTGAATGATTAAAATGGAGGGTTGAAAAGTCAAGATTGCATTTTGTAAACAAATGTGGCATTTATTCAGTTGATCATTTCAGAATATTCTACCGTATATGATGACTTTGCCTCATGTTTGTATAGTTTCCTAGCGATAACACACCAGAACCCGAAACAATCAGCAAATCTTGAAACAATGTGTTTCGTTTTAGGTTTAGTTGCATTATAACACTGTAAACGTCCACTGGCTTTGTGCCTGGTCTATCTGCTTCATGAGGGCAAAAAATGTGGTTGAGTAGGTTCCAAAAAGAGCTTGGGGTTCCAGATGTGACTAGGCCTGATTCAGCATTGAAATATAATTTCCAGGCTGAGTTCTTTTCTTTTAGAGGAGTCTAAGCTGATTAGGAGTTGGCCAGGGCCCTCTCCCATCATTTATCTGGGGAAACAAAGAGATTAAATCAATCTCAACTGCCTTTGGAAACAACTCCAACTCCCTTTTCCTAGATGGGAAAATGCGATCATGCATAGATTAAAATTTATTGACCAAGTTTTTTTTTTTTTACATGTAATTGTGAACTTCTAATGCTGTTGCCATAAATGTACATATTTTAATATATTTTCCATGCACTGTATGCGGTAAAATCACATATTATACTCAGCACATCGCATGTTGTAAATCTGGTGTATGCACAAGAACATCTGCCATATATCCCGAGTACAAAATGGCTTTGTCTATGCAGGATTCTTACATAAAAAGTAAAATGAATATTACAAATTCAGCTATGAAGTTCAAAAGATGACCAAGATTCAAAGCATCGCAAAAATAATTCCTCCTGTTTCTTTGAGCCTGTTGTTCTGTTGATTGATTATAGTTTTTACACTAGGGTATTGGCAGATTAAAAATAAAGCACTGGTTGCAAGCCTGGTTAAATTCTTTTATATTATAAGTGCAGAGGATTGCAGTATGCTAATGAGTTGGCTGTAGACTCAGGGTATTTCTGAAAGGCAGATCTTTAACTTGCATCAGCTGTGCAAAAAAAAAAAAAAAAACTGCAGTATTGTCATCACGTGCGTAGATGTTGCTGTTAAACCTTCAATCAGTAAAGATGTTGACACTGTTCACACAATGATTGGAATGAATTCAGGGGACTTTTTACAAGTTTGATGAAATCGTGGAGTTGAAAAATGGCCCGGTGTGTATGTGCCTGGCTCTATAGAAGTACAAGTTGAGGAGGGCCACGGATTAATGCTGATGAACGGCGTTTTTTCATGAATACATCTACTACAGCGAGGGTCGTAACCGGTTTTTATTATTTTTTAATTGCATCACAAAGATAGACACTAATGAGTGTAACTAGTTCAGGCAGGAAACTGGAGAAGAGCTACATCAGCTGACTGCAGACTGTAAGCTACCAGCACGTCAGCATCAGCAGGCACACAATTGGAGGAGACATCACGAGGTCATACAGCGGTCTATTTGAACGTCAAGCTCACTCACTTCTGCTGCTGTTTTCAATGACTTTTCATGCTCTGCAACATGCTCTTCGGCTCTTTGCTTGCCGCCTCCACCCCAGCCTCCACCTGTTCGGTTCTGCTCACATCGGGGGGATTTTGATTTCTGTTCATGACTATGTTTGTATGTTTGCTGTGCCAAGCTAGTACATTCCTCCAGAGCAGAACCGCCACCAAAATACAATGTAATGCTTATATATGAATAAATTGTTCTATTTTATTGAAACATGAGTTTTCCCTACTGAAATACCTTAATCAAAGATTCTGAACTTCAAATGCACCTGAAATAGCCAAACAAGTAAATTAATGCAAAAAAGTTCTAACAGTAAGTGGAGCGTGTTTGCACAGATATGAAAGATTTTATGCTTTGCGTTCAGGGCTGGTTTGATGCTCTCAAGATGTTTTCCTCTCAAAATTTCTAATGCTTTTATCTCAGTGAAGTTCTCTAATAAAATAAATTACATTGGAAAAATACTAGAATGACAGACAACATTCAGAGAAAGTTTTGCAACTGGTTTCTAATTAATTCTCTCATTATTGCCTTTCATTGTGATCTTGCATTGTAGTCTAGCTATCTCTTTGTCATTGTCATTTCTTTATTATGGACTATACATTGATCAGGGGTATTCAATAAATAAATGTATTAATTAATTAGGGAAAGTACACTGAAGCAAGTTGAGGGTAATTGCATGTTAAAATTTGAGATTACAGCAGGCCTTTCACATCTCTTACTGCAAGTCACTGGGCCCCCAACAACAGCACAATGTTTTTGCAATCATATTTCTGATAAGTTGGGGTCAGTGCAGAAAATACAAGGAAAAAAAGAAAGCAGTGATGTAAATTATTTTTGCTCTGCATTAAATTCAACACACTACAATAAAACATATTTTGTGTTTTACCTTTGAATGGGTAATATCGACCCTGTACCTGTTCGGCTCATACAAGTTGGGCCCTGTCCAGTTTGACCCCTGACCCTAAGTGCATGGACCCCTTACCACTTTGACTTCAGGCAAGTTGGACCCTAGATCAGTTAGACCCAGACCAGCTGGGTTAGGATCAGGGTTTTGGGTCCAAATAGCATGAGGTCAAACTAGTCCAATCTGGGTAGGGTCTGGGGTTCAATTGGTCTGGCTCCAACCAGTACTGGGTCCATTCAGTTACAGTCCAACTGGTATGGGTACCACTGGTATGGGGCCCAAACCACCTATACCCATTTTACTTTATCAGCTTAATTTCTTTTCTGGAGATACATCCTTATTCTGATTTTGGAGCCTGCAACACCTTTCAAAAAAAGTAGGCAGAGGCGCAAAATAAGAAAGTGTTGGGATGCCAAAAAAAGGGGTTGTGCAGGCGATGATCATGTGAGCTTTCATACTTAAAGGAGCATCTATAGGGAACAAGTGGTGAAGGCTTGCCACTTTTCAAAAGACTGAGCTTTAATGATCAAACAATCTAAAAACGTAACACCTTCTACAGTGCATCATATTATTTAAAGATTTAGGGAATCTGGAGAAATCTCAGCGTAAAAGTTGAAATTGAAAATCAATTTGGATGACAATGCATTAAAACCAACATATTTTTTTGATAGCTGTAACCGCACGGGTACGGAATGATTAAGTACCTCAGAGCTTAAAGTACTTAAGTCAGAAAATCGAGGTAGTCGTTTCTGGTAACAATGACTGATGTTCCGAGTGAAAATATGACCAATGTACTATGAGAATTAGGCTCTTAAGATTATAAAGCCCTTGCCAATAAACTTCATTCATCATTGCATCCACAGCTGCAAGTGAAGCCTGCACGCATCAAGCAAACTATACAGTGCTGTCGTGATGGCTGGTTTTTCGAGATGCCAAATGCTGTGGCTCTTCCAAAGGACCTAGATCTAGTCCGAGTAACAAATAAGGAGGCAGCGCGAGCTCAACAGAACGAAATGAAAGGGAAAAGTATCGGAAACAGAGATAAAAAGATTTAGCACCAGACGGTGCCCAGAAAGGGGAAAGAAAGAGAGAAAGATTCCCCTGCTAACTAGCACTTTCCTCTTTAACTAGAGACCTTACTGGCTATAGTGCAAACAAAGCACTGACACTCTACAAAGTTCCGCCTCGCTGCCCTTGCTAGAGTCTGGGTGCCGCCCCCAATTACTGCCAGCTGGCCCAAGAATTGGATTGTGGGCAAAAGCTTATTGTCACGGACGAGAGCAACAAAGAAAGTTCCCAAAGCCACCGCCAGCCTCCAAAACCATGACAGCTGTGAAAATGTATTTGCTTTTATTTTTGCTCATTTGTCACACTTAAATGTTCCAGATCATTGAACCAGTAATTAGATTAAGATAGCCCAAGTAAACACAAAATACTGTTCGTAAAAGTTGATTTCATTTAATGAAGGGAAAAAGCTCTCTAACCCTACCTGGCCCAAGGTGAAAAAGTCGTTGCCACCCCAGTTAATCAACCAAATAAACAAATTTAATCAGTAAGTAAGTTCAAATTTGTTGTGTTCCGTGGGTCTGTGTGTTTGGTTAGTCAATTTTAGGTTTTTATTATTTTTGTGATGTCAGTTTTTAGTCCATGTCTTAGTGTTTCACATTTCATTCCTCTCCCGTGTTACTCCAGTCCACGTCTTACCCATGTACTGTCTTTGCTTTCTCCCCGGTCGCGTCATTGTTTGTAGCAGTTTTCTGTGTTAATTGATTGTGACACTATTTCGGGTGATTTAATGGATTCTGGGTTTCAGCCTTCCTTCTGTTCTCGTTTACTAATTTCCCCTTGCTTTTCTAAATTACTAACCCCTACTAACAGTTTGTTGTTTTCTAGAATTTACTAACCAAACTAACATTGTGTATTAGACTAACATACTAACGAGCACCCGGGATTGTATAGCTGCACTTACTAATTGACTAAATCTCTCAGCTTTCGCCCTGTTCTAGTCTCCGCCCCTTGCTTTACTATTCTCTGGTTTTGCTAAAGTTTCCTGCAGACTCTCTGCATTCTTATGATCTATCCTGACTTATTCTGTACACTTAGGCGTCCTTTTATCTAGTTTATCCCGTCTTTGGGATTGTCTTGTGATCCTCGTTTGTGTGTTAATGTTTCTGTTTTCATGTAATTGGTTTCCCTTATGTTCCACCCCTTGTTAATTATATTAAGTTGCTGCACCTGTGTCTGTCCTCGCCCCCTGCCCTATATCTGGGAGCCGGTTCTCCACGCCTGCAGATCTGACTTCCCTTTGTCACTCCGCGCGACACTCCTTGCCCCTGTGCACTCCCTCTGGTCCCCTCAGTTCTCCTCTGTGTTCATCAGCTGCATACCCTGCCCAGCCTGCCCTTCCTGCTGCCTCCAAGCCCCTGGTGCCCCCTGTCTCCTCCAGTGTCCCCTGTGCCTGTCTTGCCAGTCTGCCTCCACCGTCTTCCTCGTCAGCGTTTGCGGCCCCCTGAGCTTCAGCGTTTGCGGCCCCCTGAGCTTCAGCGTTTCCGGCCCCCTGAGCTTCAGCGTCTGCTGCCCGTCCAAGTGCCCCAGCGTCTCCTGCCCGTCCAAGTGTCCTGTGTCCTGTCTGTTCCCCTCCTGATGTTCTCCCTTACCCTTTTCCCGGCCAGCTGTGCCCTCCGAGTTGCCATCTGCCAGCTGTGCCCACAGTCTTGTCTTGTCAGTGTTTTTAGCCAAGCCATAGCCACAGCCATAGCCCCAAGCCATAGTCACAGTCTTGTCTGCCCCCCTGTCTAGTGTTCTGGTCTGCCCTAGTCTTGAGTTTGTTTTCCTGAGTTTTCTGGTTTCAGTGCTTGGCACAGTGTTTTTGTTAGCCTTAGTGCCCCCTTTTCCCCTTGGTTTTTTTTCCCTGTGTTTATTTTAATAAATTATTATTTTGGATCCCCGCTTCTGGCGTCTCACTCCCCTTTCCAAGTTCTACAGAGTTCCCCTGTGTGCTTTCCCTCTTGTATCCGTAACAAAATTCACTTGACGCATTATAGACAGCCTTGTTGAATTTAAGCATCTCTAAAATAAAACCTGTCTGGCTATGTGGGCAAAAGGTAGCGCATGATGCCTTGTTCTAAAGAAACTCAAGAATAGATGAGAAACAAAGCTATTGATATCTTAGTTATCCATGGAAATATTTACAAAGCCATTTCTAAGCCTCTAGAACTCCAGCAGACCACGGTTAAAGCCATTATCTGCGAACGGAGAAAATGTGGAAGATTGTTAAACCTTCCCAGGAGTAGCTGACCGACTAAACTTCCTCCAAAAGTGCATCAATAACTCATCCAGGTTGTAACAAAATAACCCAGACTAAAATCTAAAGAACTGCAGGCCTCATTTGCCTCAGATAATGTCAGTATTCACAATTCCAGGATAAGGAGGAGACTGGGCAAAAATGACATCCATGGTAGAGCAGCAGGGTGAAAACCACTGTTGACCAAATAACACGAAGGCTCTTCTCGCATTTGCCAAAAAAAAAATCTTGGTGACCCAGAGGGCAAGGGCGTAATCTTAAAGGTGGGATGGGAGGGCACATCAGCCCAATAATGTGCCGTGATAAATATTACATCAATGGGAAAAAAAAAAAAAAAAAATTTACTTATTCTTGCTGACAACTGTTTCAATAGTTTCAGGCCCAGGAATCATAATGTAACAAGTGTAATGTTTTACATATAATTACACCACATCTTCATTCATCTTTAATTCACGCACATACACTCGCACAGGTTCAGGATACTCCTCCGTCGGGCATGGGGGCGAGTGTATATTATGAAGGGGACGGAACATTTGTTACTAATGAATTATTACATGTCATTACCTAAATACTTTCTCCTTCTGATGTTAACTGCATTACTGTTTATATTCATGCAGTGTTTTATCGTATTTTCTAATCGTTTTTCTAGTATGTAAATAGTGGTATCTTCCATGTCACCCAAAGGTGTTGCCCTAGCAACGTTTCGTCCTCTCTTACCATGCCCATATGGCAGATAGGTATGCATTCACGAGCTTGTGCCCTTTGTGTAGATTTATAATTCTAATCAGCTCCCTTGTCAATGAAAATGTGATTTCTTGTTGATATTTAATGTCTGTCTTAATGGATTTTTTCATACTGATTCTAATGTTGTTAAATACGGTCTTCTTGCTAGTCCCACATGTTAGCTAGCCCAGTAGAGTAACAAGAGTGCACTTTACGTTAACAGGCTGTCAACTTCTCCCGAGCCAGAGAACACTCAGTAGCGAGAGACCTGTTTCTTGTCTAACACAGGTGACGAACAAAATAAACCAGTGTTCAAACGGTTGGAGTCCTGGCTGTCCTTCAGTGACAACACAACGCAGAGATAGTAATCCACCGGTCACAATAACACGAGTAGACTGATGAGTCAGTGAAACTTTTTGGAAGACATGAGTCCCATCACATCGGATGTAAAGTGAACACGGCACTGAGAAATAAGAACATCATTCCAACAGTCAAGCATGGCGGTGGAAGCATGATAGTTTGGGGCTGCTTTAGGAAATGGGCAACTTCACATAATTGATGGGACCATGAATTCTGCTCTCTACCACAAAATCCTGAAGGAGAATGTGCTGCCATCAGTTTGTGACCTAAAGCTGGAACGAAGTTGGGTTAAGCAGCTAGACAAGAATCCAAAGCACTCAAGCATGTCTACCTCTGAACAGCTCTAAAGAAACTAATAGAAAGTTTTGGAGTGGCCTCGTCAAAGTTCTGAGTTGAATCAGATTGAGATTCTGTGACACGTCCTACAAAAGGCAGTCAATGCACAAAAACTCTCCAGTGTGGCTGAATTAAAACAATTCTGCAGGGTAGAGCGGGCCAAAACGTGTGCGTGTGCGTGTGTTACACTTGTCAGTGTTACTGTCTTGGCATCCATTTAACCCTCCTGCCACGCACCATTGACACTGGTGCTATTGGTGTCAGACTGAGCTGATTATTGGGCTCAACCTTTTTCTTCATTCATTTCAATTGACTAGCGAGGACGCCAGCAATCCCAATAATTCTGTAGGAGTTTAACAAAATGCTTCTTTAATTTTTACAAATTGTTTAGTAATGGGAACAAAATGAGCAGAATGTTGCTGTGGTATTTTATTTTGATTTTGAAACAGCCAAATTAGAAAGTTTTACATATGATGGTATCTTTCTTTATGAAAACATAATTGAAGCCTTATAGTATTTTCTGTTTTTTTTTTTTCCCATTTTGAATTATCATCACGACAAAACACCAGTTTTCATTGTGAGGAGGGTCATCCACTCAGTGGGATTGATGAAACTTTACACAGTCATGATCCCAGCTTGTGTCTGCATGCTTGTGTTTTTGAGGGGGGTTGGGGCTGGTTCACTTTGGGGAGCTGCGGCGTGGGAGGAATTATGTCATGCCTGGTTTTCGGTCTGGAATACTGATCTGGAGGGAAAGAATCATGAGGGAAGAGCTGGAACTGGCCTTCAAATGAACCCAACAGAGACTTCACTAGCTGGGGTTATCCCAAGTTCAAACCTGTGTCACAGAGTGTACAGACTCGGAGAGGACTAGCAGGGCGAGGCCTGCGCTGGAAAACAGCTCAGGCCCTGTGGAATGAGTAGGCTGCTACACAGAGGTGTACTAAAGAAATACTTCAGTGGTGTGTATTGGATTTACACAGTGTTGTGGTAACTATGAATGTGTGTAGTGGATTTACAGCGAGTAATGTATGTATTAATGACAAGGGTGCATTGTTGATTTATAGAGAGTTGTGGTATCTACATATGAAGGTAAAGTGAATTGACAAGAGGACTAATTTAACTATGGAGGTGCATGATGGAGTTATAGAGTATCAGAGTAACTATATGAAGATGTATAATGCATTCACAGAGGGCAGTGAATTAAAAACAAAGGTGTATTGATGATGTACAGAGAAAAGTGTTGTAACTTTGAACGCGCTCAGTGGAATTACAGAGAACTGTAGTTACTAATGGAGGTGCATAGTGGATTTATATTGAGTATTGTAACTATGGTCGTGTATTGCAGATTTCCAGAGAGTAGAGTCGTAACTATTTAGTGACTACTGTCAGGTATACTGGATTTAAAGAGCAGTAAAGTGACTACAGAGGTGAATATTGGATTTACAGACCATACCGTTGCAAGTACAAAGGTGTATAGAGGATTTATAGAAGGTAGTGTGTCATGGGACAGCAAGATGTGTGACAAAGCATGAGGTGTGTACATTTTAGTTACGAGTAAAGTGTTGCGCAGTAAAGGGATGTCTATACGACTTGATTTATCTCGAAGTGGGGGTTGTTTGGAGAGGTGCGTACTTGAGTATCAAAGCGGTGTGCAGCATTTCACTCGGGACTTCAGCTTTTATGGCACTCCCAGGTCCAGCAGCACTTATCTGAGGTCCAGGGGGAGCTAGTGAGGCCTTCAGCTGTAAGTCAGATTTAGGTCAAACTGTAGGAGACAGCCCAGGCGTCAAAGTGCCTGAGAAGTCAGTTACATTCAGATTTATCTCAAATATTTCTCATAGTTAAACATTCAGAGTGATTACATTATAACAGCGCAAGATTTTTTTTTTTTCTTCCCCTTTTTGCTTTGCTCATTCAAGTTACCTGTACACATACCATCATAGCTGCTCTGAGTGTATATTGCAATGGAATGCATCATAAAAGCCTTAGAATTTTTTTTATATAATGAGAAGAGGAAATTCAAGAAGTGTAATCCATCTTGAAAAGGGAATTCAGCCTACGGTATAAAGGTTAATCATTTTGACTGCCCTGCAATGAGTAACAGTAGGTGTCTCCACAAAGGCCTCCAGTATTCCATTCTTTGGAAATCTTACATGATACATTTGTCAATATTGCCGTGAAATACTACCTGAATTTCACCTCTAGAACTCAAACTCCACTCATAACTTGTGTCCTAAAACAGATGCAGTACCGTGGTATGAATCTAAAAAGCAATGTGTGTTTTGTTCGCTTTTCTGTCTTCTAATTTTGAGGGATGGATGGCATAAACAGTGCCCTTTCTATGTCTACAGTACCACAGACGACATGGTTGAGAAGAGCCATTCCAAAACAGAAGCGAACACAGTTTTCCTACCTTTACACTTTTTTTTTTAAAAACAACTGCCCAGATATGCCAGCGGGGTGTCATATTGTCCAAAATTTTACTTTTCAGTACATGAGCTGGGATTGGGGTTACACTAATGCAGGGGTGGGTAATTCTGGTCCTGGAGGGCTAGTGTGTGTATGCAGACTTATTTCTATGAATTACCCAGACTAATTGAGCTAATTGGTGGTTTACAAAAACATACAACCCCAATTCTGAAATAGTTGGGACAAAGTGTAAATTGTGAATAAAATCAAAATGCAATGACTTAAAATCACACCAGCTTGTATTTTATTCACAATGGAACTGAGATCAGCAAATTTTGAAACTGAAAAATTATACAATTTTATCCACAAAATGAGGTAATTTCAAATTTGATGGCTGCTACAGGTCTCAAAAAAAGTTGGGACAGGGGCCTGTTGACCATGGTGTAGCATCTTCTCTTCTTTTTAACAGAGTGGAGGCGTCTGGGCATTGAGGAGACACGTTTCTAGAGTTTAGCCATTGGAATTTGATCCCACTCTTGTTTAATGTGGGCTTCCAGGTGGTGGAGAGTTGTGGGTCTCCTTTGACAGACTTTGTTTAATTAGGCACCAAATGTTCTCAGTGAAAGATCAGGACTGCAAGCAGGCCAGTTCAGCACACGGACTCTTCTACTACAAAGCCATGCTGTTGTAATAGCTGCAGTATGTGGTTTTGCATTGTCCTGCTGAAATACACAAGGCCTTCCCTGGAAGAAGACGGAACTTCCGGCGGCGCTGCTCAGTGGCGACGTGCATTTGGGAGGCTCTCGCATTATTTGTGATTTTGAAAGTTGTGTGTATTTAATGTTGATAGACTTCACTTTCCTATGGTGAAAGATGACCTAGAAGATGCTTAACCGGGCGATATTATCATATTTGATAATTACCTTGTTTTTGGAACATTTTATGCAAGTGAGTGCCATCGGATTTGAAAATGGATATCAAGATGGCGGCGCCCAGACGATGATTCATTATGATCGGCTTCAACTCTTACAACTGAGTGGATACACACAGATTGCGGATATACACATGGACTTGCCTAACGAGTGTAACCGAGACTACATCACAAGAGACGCAAGAGAGGTAAGAAGGGAGGCCTTAGACGGAAAATCAGAGCCAGGAAGGCCAAGCCACCCTTACCCACCATTATTTTGTCTAACGTACGCTCTCTAAGGAAACAGATATCCGATGTAGAAGCCTGTGCCAAATATTTGTATGAATACAGAGAAAGTTCTGTCTTATGCTTTACTGAAACGTGGTTAAACGACAGCATTGACAATGGCAATTTAACTATCGATGGCTTTGGTTCCCCTATCTGTTTGGACAGAGATCTTAAGAAGACGGGAAAATCTAAAGGGGGTGGAGTCTGTGTGTATATCAACGAAAAGTGGTGCAATAAGACGTTCTTTGTGTACAGAAGATATTGAACTTTTGTCTATTTCATTCCGGCCTTTCTATTTACCAAGGGAGTTTGGTCAAGTCTTCATCACGGTGGTGTATGTGTGTCCCAGCGCAAATGATAAAAAAGCTGCTGATATTATCCATGATCACAGACTGTCTAGATGGTATTTCGGCCGATTCACCCAAGTTTATTCTTGGTGATTTTAATTCCTGTAATCTGAAAAAGGTCCTACCAAATTACCAGCAATATGTGACGTGTAATACGCGAGGTGAGAAGACCATTGACCTTTGCTATGGTAATGTCAAGGACGCCTACAAGTCGTACCCCAAACCCCCAATCGGAACTTCAGATCATAACTCTATCCATTTAATACCTTCATACAAGACCAAATTGAAGTCAGTGAAACCTGTAGTCAAATCTGTGAAAACGTGGACAAAGGATGCTCTTGATCAATTACAAGGTTGTTTCGAGTGTACGGCTTGGGATGTGTTCGAGGAGGAGTGTGATAACCTGGATGAAATGGCTGAAGTAATCACAGATTACATAAACTTTTGCATGGACTCTATTGTTCCTGAAAAGACGATCAGAATATACCCGAACAACAAACCCTGGGTCACAAAGGAATTAAAGACTGTACTTAACGAGAAGAAGCGTGCATTCAACACCGGTGATTGGGCAAAGGTCAAGTCAGTTCAGAGAGACATTGCAACATGTACTGAAAAGTGTAAGCGTCAATACAAGTCCAAGATTGAGAAACAATTTGCTGACAAAAATCTGCGAAATGCTTGGGGTGGTGTCAAGACGATAATTGGGACAAATAGAAAACGACAGGATATTAACGTACCAGATAATGTGTCTTTTGCTAATGAACTCACATTTTACTCCCGTTTTGACCAACACGATTTCACGGATTCGAGACAAGATATCCTTAATTCACTTCCGGATTGTGACCCGATTAACATTTCAACGGAGGAAGTCAAACGAACATTTATGGACATTAACATTCGCAAAGCCTGTGGTCCTGATAATGTGTGTGGAATTGTTCTAAAACAGTGCAGTGATCAGTTGTGTTATTTTCCAGAAATTGTTTCAGTTATCCATCAATAAGCATAGCATACCTAAAATTTGGAAAACTTCCAATATCATTCCTTTACCCAAAAAGCAGTGCCCTTCACAACTGAATGACTATCGACCAGTTGCACTTACGTCCATTGCAATGAAATGTTTGGAAAGAATTGTTAAGCATAAGTTACTGAAAGAAGTTTTACATTTGTTTGATCCTCTACAGTTTGCATATCGGGCGGGACGAGGAGTTGAAGATGCCACCTTATTTCTTTTACATAATATTTATACTCATTTAGAATTCTCTCAGGCTTATGTTAGAATTTCGTTTGTTGATTTTTCCTCTGCTTTTAATACTATTCAGCCACACTTGTTAATGCAAAAACTTTTTACATGGGTGTTAGCACTGATATTATTAAGTGGGTGGAAACTTTTATTGTTGGTAGACCGCAGTATGTTACTGTGAATGGTTGTCGTTCAAACATTGTTCAAACGTCTACTGGTGCTCCCCAAGGCTGTGTTATTTCTCCCATTTTGTTTATTTTATACACCAATGACTGTTTTAGTACTCTTCAAAATTGTTCACTTGTTAAATTTGCAGATGATACAGCTCTGTCCGGTCTCTTAACTGATTCGGAAACTGGTTACCGAGATGAAATTTCAAAATTTAAAGGATGGTGCGACAGTAACTTTTTACATTTGAACGCAAGTAAGACTAAAGAAATGATTATTGACTTTAGAAAAAATGCCCCTCTTTTGGAACCAGTCACCATCAACAACGAAATTATAGAAAGAGTAAATGAGTACAAGTACCTCGGAACCATAATTGACTCAAAATTAAACTGGAATTCTAATTCTGATTATGTTTATAAAAAGGGACAGCAGAGATTGTACTTCCTACGTCGATTAAATCATTTCCAAATTGATAGCACCGTTTTGTCCATATTTTATAAATAATTTATTGAAAGTCTTAACTTTTAATTTTCACTGCTGGTTTGGGAACCTGTCCGTCCAGAACAAAAATAAAATACTCAAAATTGTAAATAAGTCTAGTAAAATAATTGGATCTCCTCTCGGCCATCTCGGAAATTTCTATGAGTGCCAAATTTCTAAAAAGGTTGTTAAAATTCTTAGAGACAGTACCCATCCTCTTTTTAAGTACTACGAGTACCTTCCTTCTGGACGCAGATTGAGAATGCCGCTCTTCAAAACTAACAGGTCCCGTAACTCATTTGTTCCAGCAAGTATTCGTTCCTTTAATCTTATTTAATCTTATTTAGTCGGTTGTTACCAGCATCCATCTGTTTATGTTTTAGCATGGGATTGTGTAATATTCAATGTCATGTATTCAATTTCCTAGTGTCTGTGTTGTTTTTGTCATTCAAATGTACTGTACGTATTTGTCTTATTTATATTTGTATGCGAGTATCCCATTATGTACAACGAATTTCCTAAGGGATAATAAAGACATATCTTATCTTATCTTAATAGATGCCGTCTGGAGGGGAGCGTATGTTGCTCTAAAACTTTTATATACCTCTCAGCATTCATGGTGCTTTTTAAAACATGCAAGTGTCCCACACCATATGCACTAATGCATCCCCATACCATTAGAGATGCTGGCTTTTGCACTGAACGCTGATAACAGGAGGGGTGGTGTCTCTCCTCTTTAGCCCGGAGGACACGACGCCCATGATTTCCAACAAGAATGTCAAATTTAGACTCGTCTGACCACAGGACGCTTTGCCACTTTGCTACAGTCCATTTTAAATGAGACTTGGCTCACAGAACACGGTGGCGCTTCTGGATCATGCTCAACAATGGCTTCCTTTTTGAATGATAGGAGTTTTAGGTGACATCTGTGGATGGCACAGTGGACTGTATTTACAGACAGTGGTTTCTTGAAGTATTCCTGTGCCCATCAAGTAATGTCAATGACAGAATCATGCCAGTGAGTAATGCAGTGGCGTCTGAGGGCTCAAAGATCACAGGCATCCAGTCATGGTCTTCGGCCTTGTCCCTTAGGCACATACTTAAAGGAGCATCCATAGGGAACAAGTGATGAAGGCTTGCCACTTTTCAAAAGACTGAGCTTTAATGATCAATCCCTTAGGAGATTTTTCCAGTTTCTATGAATCTTTTCATGTTATGCGCTGTCAATGATGAGGCCTTCAAAACCTTTGTTTTTAAAAGTATTCCACAATTTTTTTTACGCAAGCCTTCACAGGTTGGAGAGCCTTTGGCCATCTTTACTTCTGAGAGACTCAGCCTCTCTAAGACATCCCTTTTATTGTAGCGGGGTTGTGTTTTACACGGATCCACGCGCAGAATCAGGAAGTCTAAAAGCTACCTAAAACACTAGGCAACCACTTAATCTGCAAACAGACTAATCAGACAGGGAATATAAAAGCAAAATTGGCCCGAGAGACAATGTTATGTAACTACAACCCAAAACTACAGAGCAAAGCTCCCGAAGAGAGAAACAAAAAACGAACTAAGAGTTCAGTTAATTTGAGCGACTCGGGAAGGAGAAGGCCAGCTGGTCCCGATCGCGAAAACAATGAATCTCTTTTGAAGCACAAATTTAGAAAGAAGAATCTCTAATGCAAGAACCTGGGCTTTGAACCACAAGAGTTGACAAAGCTGACAGGCAAATCCTAAACACTATGATATAACTCGCAAAAGATGAGGACTAAACCTGGAGGAGTTTGCTATAAGGACCTCCAAATACCGGCTCCAGCACGACCAAATGGCAACACTAAAGCGCCGATGAAAGGAAAATGTGTGATTTAAATAGACAAGCGCAGATAGACAACACCTGTCGCTAGATGAGCAAAATTCACTCTCCCAAGGAGACGAAATGAGGACTCCGCCTCCAAATCATGTCAGGACCCCCCTCCTAAGGAGCGGCCCCAGACGATCCTTCAGCACCACGTCTGTGGAAGTCACGAATAAGCTCTGGGTCCAGAATGTTCCTTCTTGGGACTCAACGCTCCTCAGGGCCATAGCCCTCCCAATCTACAAAAATACTGCATACCTCTGCCAACATGGCTACTCGCCAGGATGCGACGCACAGTATACGCCGGGTGCCCCTGGATAGGCGAGGTGGTGGAGGAGGCTGTTCAGCTGGGGCCAAAACGCTAGTTAGAAGGGGTTTAAGACGGGAGACATGGAATGTGGGGTGTATTTTCATGGACTAAGGACGCTGAAGACGAACCGTAACAGGATTAACCTTGTGAATAATCTTGAATGGACCAATGAATCGAGGAGCGAGCTTCCGTGACTCAACGCGTAAGGGAAGATCTTGTGTGGAGAGCCACACTCGTTGACCTACGTGATAGGAAGGAGTTGGACGGCGGCGACTATTCTTTGACGAGCGGACGCCTTTAGTAGGGATGCACGAACCCTCCAAGTGGCCCGGCAGCGCCGAATAAAAGCCATGGCGGAGGAAACGCCCACATCCTTCTCCAGCTCCGGAAAAAGTGGGGGCTGATGCCATTCGAAGCCCAGTTAGGGTGATAGACCAGTGGACGCATTGCGAAGCGTATTATGCGCGTATTCCGCCCAGGCCAGATGTCTACTCCAAGAAAGGGGGTTGGAGGAGGTGAGACAACGCAAAGTGTTTTCCAGGGACTGGTTAGTGCGTTCTGTCTGACCATTAGACTCAGGATGACAACCCGACGATAAACTCACGGAAGCTCCCAGGAGAGAGCAAAAACGCCCGCCAAAACCGTGCAACAAACTGTGGACCTCGATCAGACACCACATCCTGGGGCAAACCGTGCAGGCGGAAAACGTGATCCACTATCAGCCGTGCCGTTTGTGAGGCTGATGGCAGCTTGGAAAGGGGAATAAAAATGTGCTGCCTTAGAAAACCGGTCTACCACCACAAGGATTACGGTGTAACCATCAGACACCGGCAGGCCAGTCACAAAATCCAGAGCAATATGGCTCCACGGGCGGCTAGGAATAGGCAGAGGGTGTAGAAGCCCTGAGGGAGGTTGGTGTGACCCTTTATTGCGGGCACAAACCGTGCAGGCTAAGAAACTCACGCACATCTTTTTCCATCGTAGGCCACCAAAATCGTCGGGCTAAAAAGTCAAGGGTTCAATGAATCCCTGGATGCCCTGTAAAGTGCCAACAATGGCCCCATTCCAACACTTGAGCCCGTATTGTGGTTGGCACAAATAGACGCCCCACAGGCCCGTTTCCTGGATCCGGTTCTTGACTTTGAGCCTCCTGCACCCTGGCTTCAATGTCCCAGGTCACTGGGGCCAGAATCTGGGCAGGGGAAATAACAGGTTCAGGTGGAAACTCCTCATCAGTTCTATCATGAACCCGTGATAGTGCATCTGGTTTGATGTTTTTTGACCCAGGACGATACGTTAATAGGAAGTTGAACCTTGGAAAAAAAAGAAAAAAAAAAAAAAGCGACCAACGAGCTTGCCGCAAATTACGTCGCTTAGCCTCTTGGATGTACTGTAAGTTCTTATGGTCAGTCCAAATGGTAAAGGGATGCTCTGAACGTTCTAACCAATGCCGCCATTCCTCTAGGGCCAGTTTGAAAGCTAATAGCTCCCTGTCACCAATATCATAATTTCTCTCAGCAGGAGAAAGCCGCTTAAGGAAATAAGCACATGGGTGCAATTTCTGGTCAACGCTCTCCGGTAGAGACAAAATGGCTCCCACCCCGAGTTCAGCAGCATCCACCTCCACAACAAAGGGTAGGGATGGATTGGGCAGAATAAGGATGGGTTCAGAACTGAACCTCCTTTTGAGTTCTTGAAATGCCGAATCAACCTTAGCATTCCACTGGAAGCAAGCTGCTGCTGCCGCCCTCTCGGTCAAAGCAGAAATTGGAGCAACCACAGAACTAAAAAATTACGAATAAAACGGCGATAGAAATTCGCAAAGCCTAAAAACCTCTGGACCTGCTTCACAGAAGTTGGAGTTGGCCAATCGGCGACAGCAGACTTTCTTTGGGTCCATCTGAACCTTCCCCTCAGCCACAATAAATCCCAAAAAAGAAACTGAGGAGGGATGAAAAACGCATTTTTCGGCTTTTACTTACAGGTTTGCGTCTAACAGACACTGTAATACTCTTTACATGTTTTGTGTGTTCCTCACAAGTCTTGGAAAAAAAAAAAAAATGTCATCCAAGTAGACAAAACAATTTTTTCCAACATTTCCCGGAGTACATCATTGGCAAAAGCCTGGAAGACAGACGACGCATTGCTAAGCCCGAAAGGCATCACAAGCTATTCGTAGTGGCCTGTATGCGTATTAAAAGCCGTCTTCCACTCGTCTCCCTCATGTATCCGTACTAAATGATGCGCATTACGAAGGTCAAGCTTTGTAAAAATAGAAGCCCCCTGGAGACGTTCAAAAGCCGAGCTCATAAGTGGAAGAGGATAGTGGTTCTTAACCGTTATATCTTATTTAGCCCCCTGTAGTCAATACAGGGTCTAAGACCGCCATCTTTTTTCTCCACAAAAAAAGCATCGTGCACCAGCAGGGGAAGTGGAAGGTCTAATGATTCAATGTACTCGTTCATAGCAGTGGTTTCTGGACTCGAAAGTGAATATAAAGAGCCCCGAGGAGGAATAGTACCAGGCTGTAACTCGATGGCGCAATCATACGGCCTGTGAGGCGGCAAGGTAGTGGCTTGCTGTTTGCTAAACACCTCGCCTAATTCTGACTAAACCTCAGGCACACCAGCGGGTAATGGAAACAAACTAGAGCCCAAGATCTGTTTAATCAGGATGACTAAAATCTGATCCAAATAAAGACCCTGCGTCTGATTGGTCCTCTAGAAAAAGGTCCGTACTTAAGGGCTCAGTATCCCAAACCGGGTCCCATTCCAATTCCTCTTCCTACTCAGAAATGGGTGGGGATACGCCTGTACCGTCACCGTAGGTCACCTCCATGACTGAACTAGTCTCACTGGTAACACAGTCACGGTCAACAGGCGCTAAGCGAGAACTAGATTGGGAATGGCTGGTGCAATGAGGACCCCACTTCAGAATGGTATTGTTCCTTTCTCCCCAGTTGATTTGAGGCCTGTGTTTCGTGAGCCATGAGTGCCCTAACGCAAGGGGGTAAGTGGGCGAGTCCACTAAAAAAAAAAAAATAAAAAAATAAAAAAAAATAATTTGATGTGCTCTAAATGGCCTTCAAAATGGAACACGCATGCGGTCATACCCTGTGCTCTCATTGATGCACCCATTGCCTAATGGTCGCCCATCTAGTACCATGATATAACGAGAGTGGGGGAGTGAACGCACTGGTAATCCTACTCCCTTAGCCCATTCGGAGTCCATAAAGCAATCAACTGCCCCTGAATCTAAAAAAAAAAAAAGCTTTTATTTTGACCGAACAATTGTTCCAGGACAGTTCTACGGGTAAAAAGGTCCGAAAGACTGAAGTGCACAGTCTCGTTGACTGCTTTCGGTCTGTCAACGAGCCTATCCGTTTCCCGTAAGTTTGGGACAATCTCGCTTGTAGTGCCGCCTCTGACGGCAATAGCGACACCACGGCTCGCGAGATCTAGCCCCCAGGCTATCAATTTGCATTGGCTCATCGGCCCTAATTCGTGATGTTCTGAGTGAAACAGATTGGGGGGTAACCTCGTCTCAGGCATTGGCTCTCGCCTACGCCGTCGCTCCCGTTCTCGCTCCCTAATACGGTTATCAATCCGTATTGCTGTGGACACTAACGCATCAAAAGTGGCTGGAGCTTCCAGCGTAGCCAATGCATCCTTCACCTGATCAGACAAAGCATTTGTGAATAGTGTCATAAGTGGACCTTCTGGCCACAGAGTCTCCCCTGCTAATGATCTAAATGGAATAGAAACCTCTGCCACACTAAGCCCACCTTGCCGCATTTGAACCAGTCTAGTTGCCGCTTCCTTTCCAGTTAATTCATGATCAAATACAACCTCCATTTCTTTCATGAGCCTTGTTGAATCAGACACAATCAGTGATTGTGAACGAATGAGAGGGTCAGCCCATTCAAGAGCTGCCCCGCTAAGGAGAAACAGAATAAACGCAACTCGCGCTTCTTCCGTTTGGTAGCGAGAGGGTTGCGCCTTAAAACGTGATCATACATTGTGATAAGAAACCGCGACATTTTCCTGACTCCATCATAACGAGAAGGAACCTGTATCTTTGGTTCCCGTATTAGGCAGGGTGAATGTTGTGAGGCAGTTGAATCTTGAAAACTGGGAGGTGCTTGGTGCAACATTGGGGAAGTTTGTATATTCGCCAATCTGGCAAAGTTATCGGATAACTCTAGTAACACATTTTCCATGCGACGCATCTCTTCATGCAAGGCATTTGCAGTCTCGCCCATGCATGACTGCTGGTTATGCAACCGTTTTATTGCCTCATCGTGTGCGTGGATTATAGATAGCTGATCTGCCATAGCTTGCTGAATTCCCTGGCGATCTGCTGAATCCGTCATACTGGCTTTAGTGTTCTGTAGCGGGGTTGTGTTTTACACGGATCCACGCGCAGAATCAGGAAGTCTAAAAGCTACCTAAAACACTGGGCAACCACTTAATCTGCAAACAGACTAATCAGACAGGGAATATAAAAGCAAAACTGGCCCGAGAGACAATGTTATGTAACTACAACCCAAAACTACAGAGCAAAGCTCCGGAAAAGAGAAACAAAAAACGAACTAAGAGTTCAGTTAATTTGAGCGGCTCGGGAAGGAGAAGGCCAGCTGTTCCCGATTGCGAAAAAACAAATCTCTTTTGAAGCACAAATTTAGAAAGAAGAATCTCTAATGCAAGAACCTGGGCTTTGAACCACAAAAGTTGACAAAGCTGACAGGCAAATCCTAAACACTATGATATAACTCGCAAAAGACGAGGACTAAACCTGGAGGAGTTTGCTATAAGGACCTCCAAATACCGGCTCCAGCACGACCAAATGGCAACACTAAAGCACTGACGAAAGGAAAATGTGTGATTTAAATAGACAAGCGCGGATAGACAACACCTGTCGCTAGATGAGCAAAAATCACTCTCCCCAGGAGACAAAATGAGGACTCCGCCTCCAAATCATGACATTTATAGCCAATCATGTTGCACACCTGATGCCAGTTAGCTTAATTGCTTGCTAAACACTCAATCAGCTCATTTTCTTATATATTCATTGCTTTTTCAGCCCTTTTTTGCCCATGTCCCAACTTTTCTGAGACCTGTTGCAGCCAGAAAATTTAAAATAAGCTCATTTTGTAGATAAAAATGTAAAATGTCTCAGTTTCAATATTTGAAATGTTATCAATGTTCTATTGTAAATAACATATCAGCTCATGTGATCTGAAAGTCCTTGCGTTTTGGTTTTATTCACAATTTACACTTCGCCCCAACTATTTCTGAATTGGGGTCATAGATTTGCGCAAAGATTACCTCAAAGAAAAATGTTGTATGAAGGGGGACAAAAACAGTCTTTGGTGGTCATTAATATTAATTTAAAGAAATGCAGCAGAAAAGTCAGATGTCTGAAATAGTTTGGCTAATTGAAATAATTAACTAATTAATGAAAACCAGGGAAAGACACTGCCCTTGTTGCCCACCAGCGGTTGGAATATTGCATTTTAGAACCCCTTTGTGCAGAATACAAGCAGTGCCATTTTTTTTGCTGTTGTGCATGAGCCTATTCAGGCTTAAAAACGCAGCCTTTGCATCACAGAGACTCTGGAAAATTATTCTAGTGAAGCAAGACATTTAGATATTCAATTACAAATTATTTAGGATTTAAATTTTAGAATTTACAGACCCCGGCATCTATATCTGCATAAAGGGGTTAAAACTATTTTGTATTTCGAGCAGAAACTGCATCATTATTAAGTACAATGTGTATTTTAATGACAGCTATTTCTGAAAGCTTTCTTCTTTACTCTGTGAACGTAAACAACCATCCAATCCTACTCAGGGTTCGGCTTCGGACCACATTCAAGTTAACTCTGCTCAAATCAGTTTATCAGTCCAGTCTAATAGGAACAAACTCCTAAGCCTAATCAGGGTCCAGGATTTGGACATCATGCTTGTTAACCCTTCCAAGTCTGTTCCTCTTTCCCGTTTGTTTCTACAGTCATCAGGATTAGAACCAAGCTGTACTACGAGCTTCTTCATCCTCATGCGGGACAGCTCAGTGCTGGTAAAGTGTGCACTCCCCCTGGCTGCCATCCCGAAAGCCACTGGCAGGCAATTGACTGCTCAGCTTCAACCACAACATCTGTTTTGAACTGTGCTCTCCTCCGCTGGGGTTCTGCTACCACCTCCTCCCCTGGGGTCCTATCCTCTCCTCTGGGGTTCCGTTCCCTAATTATACCATAATGCTGTCAATAAACCTACCTTTTCCATTGTATTCTGCCTCAGCCCTTGATTCCTAGTTTGAAACATTACAGTATCTTCGTTAAAAGCACCATGGTGAATGCTGATTGCTCGACACCAGGATACCAAAGAGGAGTTTAAATGAGACCGCAACCAACTGAGTAGACTATATCCTGACTGGCACAGGTTTGAGAAAAAGACAAACACACTCAAGGACAATTAACATGCACGCACGCATACTCACACACACACACACACACAGGCACACGCGCACGCACACACACACGCACACGCGCGCACACACACACACACACACACTCACACGCGCGCACTCACACGCACACGCACACGCACACACAAACGCCCGTGCACACCAGCAGGGTTCACAGTGGCAGTCTGCACACAGAAGCTGAGAAGATTAATTGGCCACTTTACGCCTGGAAGGTTAAAGTTGAGTTGTAGAGGTAGGGGGTCTTCTTCAGTGGATTAATTAACTCAGGAGGTGGTGAATGAGCTCCCCTCAGGAGAAGAAGAAGAGTGAGTCAGCATCCTCAGCTGCCAAGAGCCACACCCCTTTCCTCAACACCAACTGTAGCTCTGGAAACAAAAACTCCTAATCCCCACCCCAATGTCCCACAAATGCGGATATGTTGCTCAGATTGAACCAGAATTTATCCTGCACAGTTTATAGAGGGCCATCCTGTCCTGCAGTTAATTTTTCATTCAGCTCTTTTCTGTTTTAACGCAAGGGCACAGAGATAGGTGTGTGCGTGCTACTACGTGTTTCTGTGTACATGTGTGGATGTGTGCATGCGTGCATGTGCGTGTGCATATGTCTGTGGGTATTACAGACAGGCTGAGCCCTCTTTCAGTGTGAACTCTGGCTGAACTCCTGACTGGTTTCTAACTGTGCTTTCTCCTGACCTGGCTTGTGACAGCACAGTTCACAGGGAGGTCTTGCACTCTGCACACATCTCTCAGTGCAAATGTGGTCTCTTAATCTTAATCTCTCTCTCTCTCTCTTTCTCTTCACATTAAAGGAAGCAACATTTAAAGCTTTCTAAATTCTGTTTACCCTTGTCAATGCAAACCCTCTATTGAAATGCCGACATTATTGTAGCCCCTGTACAAAGTCAGTTGGCTACTATGGATTCGCGTGTGTCGACTCCGCTGCCGCATTTGCGTTGATAGACACTTCCTTGTGGACACTCTATAGGCTGTAATTTTTGACCGATAACTTTCATATTTGGTATGGATATGTGATGTACTTCACTAATGACATCTATTGATTTTGCTTGCCGTGGCGACAGTATTCGCCTAATAATACACCACTTAGTGGCAAAACATTGAGATTTCATTGTAGACGCAGTACAGGCTGCATTTTTTTGACAGATTTCTTTCGTACTTGGTATTGACATGTGTTGCACTTCTCAAATAACACCTTTCGATTTTGGTTGCCATGGCGACATTATTGGCTGTATAATGTGCAAATTTATGCTGAAACATAAACACTTCCTTGTGGATGCTGTACAGGTTGCAATTTTTGACCAATTACTTTCATATTTGGTATGAACATGTGTTATACTTCAATTTTGACACCTTTCGATTTTGGTTGCCGTGGCAACAGTATTAGCGGAATAATATGAAAATTACTGGCAAAACATAGTGATTTCTTATGGACGTTGCAGAGGCTGCAGTTTTTGACCGATTTCTTTCATATTTGGAATGGACATATAGCATACTTCACTTATGACACCTATCGCTTTTGGTTGCCATGGTGACAGTATTGCCAGAATAATTCGCAAAAAAGGGGAGAAGCAGGCTTTTGGGGGTTACACTCATGTAGTCGCAGCTGACCAGACTGTCTGGTTTTTTTTCCATTCTCTTTGTTTCAAAAAAAAATCTGGGCAAATTGTTGAAGAAGCAGTGATCATATGCTAATGTAATTTAACATTAATCAAAACAAAACTGCTCTTTGCCTTCCTTTGATTACAGAGGACGACTGCTAGGGTCTGGAAAACACCTAAAATATCTCCTTTTATTGTCCTTTTATGGACAGTCCACACCTGGAGCTCATCTCCACTTGTGTAAGGAAACAGAAATTGGAGCTTGACCTCAGACTCCATCTTCTACACGAACACAGGCCTGCAGTCCAAGTTTTGCAGAGGAAGAGAGCATATTTGGCGAGTTCCCCTCAAACGTGGATGGCAGGCGCTGTGGGGAGTGAATGAGGCGAAGTGCGAAGCTCGGGGCATGGTTGGGCAGTGTGTGGGTGTGTGTGAGTCCGAGCACATTGAGCCTGGTTCTCTAGCTTGTGTTTTCAGAGGCCTGACCTACGCCCTCAAGCCATCTGATACCCGGTACAATGAAAAATAATTCACTGAAAACATAGACTGTGGGGAAATAGTGATAAAACACACACATGCACACACACAGGTCTGTTTACTAAAGTAGATCTAACTTCCTTCAGAATGAATTTTCTTTCTAATAAGCAAATGGCTACCCAGTAATTTTGTACTTCATGATGACTTCTACTGGTTTTGCAGACAGAAGCAGAGAGGTATGTGCAAAATAACAACTGCATTCATGGAAACTGGTGACATCACTGGGGTTAAAATGTATTCTTCCGGGGCAGTTGAACTGAAAGCTAAATGCATATGGAACCAAAACATAATGGGTAATTCCACTTTTGTTGACCTGTCAATAAGTCATGGAGCAGTCAATCACCTCAAAAACAGCTTAAGGGCTCAGTACTACACCCAAATCTACACTAATAAGACCTCTCAGTGCATCTGTTTGATAGAGCTGTGGCTGTGAGTTGACCCTGAGAATCATAACCCCTGACATTCTATGAAATCAAAGAGCAGCTAGCATCTCAGCCATGGAAGAACGGATTGATAACAGAAAGTGGTCATCAATACTACTCCTGGAGATCTACCATTGTATTGGTTTTCCCTCCTAACTAAATAAAGCATTCCTTATTTTATGGACAGAGATTTCATTGCACTGGAAATTAATAGAATCGGGAGTTTCGAATTAGGGTTGGATTGAAAACCTACAGGAAGGTAAATCTCCAGTAATGGCTGATGTGCAGCCATTAAACATTCTTTTTTTATTGTGCCTCTGAATATGCAATATGTATGACTGCAGCACCTGCTCAAAACAAATGGGGGGCAGCATTTCATCAGAAAGCACTGCTCATCCAATACTGGATCCAGACAATCCAACTTTAGTGTTATCGGTTATAAAAGAACTCAACTAGGGGGTTCCTTGGCAGCACATTGGTTAACTTAGTCCTTCCCACTGTGGCCCGGGTTTGAATCTGATCTGGGCCCTTTAATGTGTCATCCCCATTTATCTCCCCATCTTTCTCTATTGACAGAACTATCTAATAAAGGTGAATAACTCCCCAAAAAAGAGGAACCCAATTATTAACAACAGGGCAAGAAGGTGCAAAATTCAACCATACTACTGAAACTTTGAGAGCTGGTCAAGATAACACTGTATAATATCACCGATGCCATTTCTTAAAACATTGTTTACATAATAGCTTGCTTAGCTCAAGCAAGGTGCAAGACAACAGAAACAGCAAAAGCACACTTCGAAGCGTCTTTAGTAGCATTAAAGATCTGTTTTGCTGCATAGCCAATGTTAGAAGTTTAGTTAGAAATTAGTAGTTAATTTACCAGTCGTGAAGCAATGCTGCAAGATAACAGGGCCTCAGATCAGTGCTACTTCTCATGTTACACTGAGGGCAGACTGTACACTATAGTGACAATTTGCATCACTATCTGCTCTGCAGTGAAGAGCAGTATTACAGGGCGGGGCGGGTAAGACAGAGTCGGGGCTAGCTCGTTAGCATGCCAACTACTGTAGATATCTGTGCTGCACAAAATATAGGTGTCCTCGACATAGCATCACTGCCTCTTCACATTCTGTTGACAATTTTATTTCATTTTTTATTTTACGAATGTTTTAAACAAATTCTGGTCTAATCTGACAAATTTCACATTTAACAGTTAGTAAGAAATTCTGACATTGCTAGCTTTAGCACAATGCAAATAAATGAATAAATAAACAGTTAAATAAAATATTAGGGGTGGTACTTAGCAAAGAGGTCCAGGCACCAGACCACAGACCTTGAATTGCCTCCTTAAAACATACAGCTATGTAAATGGACATAACAGTGCTTGTTAAAACAGGGAAAATGAAACAAATTGTCGCAAACCACATGCATGGTGCATTGACTGAACTCACAAGAGATCCTGGAGCTGAGGACTGAATGCTCTCAATTGAAATTATGGCCCAGATCAGTATGTATGTCCCAGAGGTACATCAGAGTAGATGCAGTATGTCTACAGAGACTCGTATGGTAACCTGTTGTTCAGGGCAATGGGAAAGTTGTCGACAGGTTCCCTCGGCACCCTTTCCTAAAACAGTGAAATGTCACAATCCCTATGTGCCCTGCTTCTCTGAACTGTTGTCGACTGGTCTTTAAAGCTTCTCGTTATGTCCTCATTAGGGCTTAGAATGTGCAATGGCTTCTTTGACCCTGCCGTTGGCGGTTCGGTGTGAGGCAACAGGCAACCAAGGTGTGCACTGGGGGATTTTTTTCTGAGTTCAAATAGAACATTCCAGAAATGTGACATATATAATTATGCATGTGGTTTCAAATGTGTTTTTTTTTTTTTCCATTGTGCTCTTTTATCATATCTCTTGGCATATAAACTCTTGGTTTAGCTTAGTGGTTCATTAGGCGCTTATCATTTTGGTGATCTAATGAATTAAATTAGGCATTCCTTCCAAACAATGCCTTTGCTAGGCAGCACATATTGTAGGGGGAGGTCGCTTCCATTAATATTTGAACATTGACAAAGTTATTGTTATTTTAGTGATCTACCGTGGCATACAGTAGTTGAAATTAAGTGATGACTTTGAGCCCAGTTTTGTGAATGAGTGTTTTCATTGACCTAAACCTTGAACTTTTCATGTGCAAAATGATTTCTTACAATATGTGATTTACAACCATGATCCCGGAAATTCTGTTACACTTAGGTAATCATAAGGTCTTATACCAAGAAAGGATTCAAACCCCTGACATTTTGCAATGCTTACCATACCTGATGGTCGTCATATGAATCAGCAAAAGGAAAAACCATCAATTGTCAACTTAGACCATAAAAACCACTATGCGCTGCCGGGATAGCTCACTTAAGGCGCTGCATTTGTGGAGCAGTATTGACTACTATGGCGCAGGTTCGATTCCCGGTCGTACCAACCAGCAGTGGTCCGCAGCTCATTCAGTACAACGTACTATTGGCTGAAGCACAGTAGGGATTCAAATTGGGAAGGGACTGCTGGGAAGGGAAATAAAAAAAAAATTGCCTTGTTTGTTGCTCAAGCGCCTCCAGTTGGCCAGCCGGGTGTTTGTCAGTGAGATTCTACGCTCATGTTCGGGTATCCTCCGCCCTTGTTCTGAACTTGCAATACTTTCGACCAATGAGTGTAAAGTTGCAGGGACTGACAGCTGCGTACTTCGGAGGAGAGTCTCTCTCTCCTGACCTGGCAACAGGGGGTTGCATACGAGCAAGCCTTTTACATAGTATTGGCCATTCCACATTTGGGTGGGATTGGAGATGCAAAAAAAAAAAAAAAAACCACTCTGTGTTTTTAATGCCTCTCAGTACACATTAATTTCAGTACTTTTAAGATACATCATTTCTCTATAAGAAGAGAACATAGATAATTAATGTTACTCAACACATTTTACTGCCTTCCTTAGTCATTTTCAACCTGCAGTAGTGTCCCTATAGTGGCCATTAAAAGTCAGTTAATGGCTTTCTAATGTGCTATAATTCGATTAATAAATGAAAAGGGCTAAAACAGCAGGCACTCTATTTAGCAGCAGATTTCATGACACAGATTTGCATGCTTTCTAAGCATATGAGATTAAAAATTACCCCCACTTGCTCAGTGGAATTCAATCAGCCCAACCCTATTTTTCACGACAAAAAGCTCTATCTTTCTTGCCAGTGGTGCATGCTTTGTCACAAAATACATTAGTGTTTGCTTCAGGATGGACTGATGGCCTCATTATGTGAGGAGATTGCTCTCAGCTGTAAATAATTAATATTTCACTGAAGAGGACCTTGCAGTGTGATGGCGCCTGTAGGTCCATCATACACCGCCCTCAGTCTCTTTACCAGCCCTTCCCCAGGAAACAAAAAGAAAACTGCATTGGCAAAGCAATCGCCATTTCTGGTTCATTTAATTCCGGACTGTTCTTCTTTATGAATAAAATGTGCTTGTGTGTCTACACCTGTGTCTGTGCGTATGCTCGTGTGTGTGAGTGTGCGTGTGTGTGTGTGCGTGTGTGCAAGTGCATGTGTGTGTATGAGAGGGCGCGTTCAGAAGAGTATTTGAAAAGAGACGACAGTTTAAGCTCTGACTTTTTTTTCTGTATAAGCTCTGAACCCTCTGAGGAGTTGAACATTTCTAGTGGTTCAGTTCTTTACAGCCAACGTACTAGTATTTGGCCAAGGGTCAAAGCCTTTTGAAAATCTGGAAATGATCAATAATGAATAAATAATGAGTGAAAAAAAAAACCTCAGAGTTCCATTCTGACCAGAAGCTTGGGGACTATCCAGTCCTCGTGTGTGGGTGCTACAATCCAGTCCTTGCGTGTGGGTGCTACGATCCAGTCCTCGCGTGTGGGTGCTACGATCCAGTCCTCGCGTGTGGGTGCTACGATCCAGTCCTCGCGTGTGGGTGCTACGATCCAGTCCTCGCGTGTGGGTGCTACGATCCAGTCCTCGCGTGTGGGTGCTACGATCCAGTCCTCGCGTGTGGGTGCTACGATCCAGTCCTCGCGTGTGGGTGCTACGATCCAGTCCTCGCGTGTGGGTGCTACGATCCAGTCCTCGTGTGTGGGTGTTATGATCCAGTCCTGGTGTGTGGGTGCTACGATCCAGTTCTCGTGTGTGGGTGCTACGATCCAGTCCTCTTGTGTGGGTGTTATGATCCAGTCCTGGTGTGTGGATGTTACGGAGCCTCTGCAGGCACTGTTCTCCATCGTGCTCTCACTATGCCTGTTCAGATCAGTCAGGCCGATACGCTATTTATCCCCACATGAGCACTAGGGTAAAACAAACAGGAATAAGACACGAGTGATGGAGCAGAGAGAGCAGATATCTGACACTGGGATGCAGGAATCAAACCCATAGTTCCAGAGATCACGGGCACAAATCACAGCATCATTAACATAAACCATTCTGAACCTTAAAAATCATAGTTTGGTGTATGGTTTGGAAACAATGCGCCAGGGGTTTTGCATATACAGTATTTTATGTTCGAAATAGGTTACTGAATTCAGCCATTTGGCATTAACTACACATCTTCTGGATGGAAACCATTTTGGTGCATCTAGTCTTATCAGAATCTCTTTTCATAGACAGGATTTAACATATTTTACAGGCTATTTTCAGCATTTACTTTACTTTCTTGGTACAACAGCTGTGCCCAACCCGAGATATGACCCAGCAACACTTTTTCAAATTAGCTGTTCAAACAGCTCACTTTCATCTACTTCTGTGCTTTGCCGCAGTTTGGATGTTAGCTAGTTCTGATTTTACATCTTGTTCCATACTGAGCACCTTGATCAATATGACAGAGCTTTATTAAATGTTGTGTTACCCCAGCTCTTGGGCCGTACCGTCATCCTTTTTCTAACTGACAGTAAAGACAGTCATTAGGCAGGCACTGTCATTGTTTATGCCTTCTGATCTGCAATCCTCCTCAGCACAGTGTGCACAAGTCGGCCCCTCCCTCAGTATGGGTCCCTCAGAGGACGGGTTACCGAATGAGGTGAGCCGTGGAGCTGCACTCCCTACAGGTGCTCATTTGTCTGAAGGCTTTACCACATGCTCTCTACCCCTCCCCTCCACCTGCTAAAGGCCCACGGGGCAGCACGTGGCCCCCAGGCGGGGAGTTCATCGCCGGGTGAGCTGTCTGTCCAACAGGCCCTTGTGAATCATCCGCTGTTTGGCTAACCTGCCTCTGAACTCCCTCACCCCCCTCCTCCCTCCGTCCCCTCCCTACCCACCCCTGAGATGTGAGCCGTGCTGTTTTGGTACATGCACGCATAAGGCACCACTCCGCCTCATGTCCCAGACCGACTATCACACGCTTTCTGGCCCCTTTTATCCCCTCCCCACCCCCTACTTCCACTGAGAGAATGATCGCTGTAAGGTGATTGCTTCTGAGACAGTTCTGCGCTCTCTCTCTCTCTCTCACGTAATTCACCATCTCACTCATTTGACCCACATTTTTGCATAAACTGCAAAAATTATACAGTATACATGTTTGGCTTGTACTAGGTGTTCAAAACAAAGCTTTGGCAACCAGGATCATGCCCCCAAGGTTTTGATATATTTTTTGTTAAGTTATAAGTATTTTCTACAATGTATAACCATTGTGCACATTGTCATAAAGCAATTGGCTTGTTCATCAGTAGTTTGGTTGTGTATCTTAGTGCACACGGTTTCTCTTTCTCTTTTATCAGCCGCCGGTTCAATAGAATAAATTATACTGAACATCTCTGAATTTCATCCAGCTTCTCTTCGAAATATTTCCTGCATTTTAAATTTTACAAGCTTTTAAAAAGCATTCCATTGACCAAGCTGAGTGTAAGTGTCTTTGTGACCAGGGTTGCTAATTTTTAAGTACACCAAGCGTCCACAAACTCAAGGCATGTGTGAATTAAGCAAGACTGCACAGCTAAATATGTTTTAATGGTACTGTGCAAAATGAAATGACTTACTGACCTCTCAGTTTAGCAGAGCCCTCTTATGTCTCAAATGCAGTTTGGAGAACGACAATGTTTATTTTGAAGCTGGGAAACCTCTTGGTCAGCTCAGCTGAAGAAAAATGCAATAAATATCACACAGCTATTCCACACAGAGTTCATACACTTTTAAATTTTATTGTCAAATTTGGACTTTACACAAAAAACATGTCCGTATAAAAAAAAATCTCACATTTGATCATTTTTCATTTTAAATATTACATATCATTAATGTAATAAAAGCATATTAACTAAATTTTAGATTCCAGCAGAATACATCCTCAAGACAATGTGAGAGAACACAGCTTGAATTGATCACTTCCTGTTACTTCTTGGATCACTTCCTGTGTGTGCAGGATTTCTGGCTACATCACTGCTTCTGGTTCTCAAGGCACTTATGATGTCATAAGACTTAGTAAAGAAGACCAGGGTCTGACCATTACACCACACTTCATCTACAAGCAGACATTGACCAGTTCCTCATCTCACAGGATACCGCAGCTTTGAAAATAAGCTCTTTTGCCATTCCGACATCCCATTTTTTACAAAATTGAAACTAATAAAAAGTTGCTTTCCTTGTAAAGCACAAAGAGTAGCACTACTAACCTGGCACTCATTTCCTGAAGTCATATCTTCTACACATAAATAATTCAGAATAAATACATTTTATTCAATGGGAAAAAAAATATGGATACCTTTCTTCCATCTTACACCATTTTATAGCATCACATTTTTGAGGACAGCAATACTGTAGAATTTTTGGCCATGGTTTTCATACCACTGACATCTCGTACCAGTCCCAGCCAGCAACTAACAAAGTCCTTTGAGGTCCGGTGGAGCACCGAGGCATGTACGACAGAATCACTTTTCAAAAAATCTTAGCCTCAGCAAATCCCCCATTATGAAAGAGGCTGGGGCCACAGAGTCCTGCTTCACCCCCATACTGTTCAAGTCAAGCAAGATGATGGCTCTCTGCTTTTTCTTCTCCTCTCATAACCCAGAAAACTTGCTGCCAGCCTCACTGCTGGTGCACCTCATGTTCGCCCTTTGAAAGTGTTCATACAGGAGTAGGACCCTGTGAACTTGTGGATTTCCTCCAAGGCATACTGTGGCATGATGCTATCAAGACAGAAAAAAAAATATTTTATTTGTGTACGTCAGTTCAGCAACATTATGGTTTCACAAAAAGTGGATCCAAATTAAAATGATCCAAAGCGAAGTGCAACAAAAATTAGTCTTACAACTAGTGGTTGAAAAAGGATACACTCTTTTTATACCAGAGTGCATAACCTCGGTCGTCTCTCATTTCATTTGAGACAACTCACCTTTTGAGTATAACAAGGGCACGCATGCTCCATGGCAGGTAGACAAAGGCAGTGTTGGTTCTGACAGCGTCCACTGTCCGTTGAGCCACATACTCAGGCCTCAGGGGTGGGAACAGCTGGGGGAACCTAAGAGGTGGTGGTTGGGACAGGTTACATTTCTGCAGCAGTGCAGGAGTCTCTCTCAACCACAGCGTTCCTTTTAACAGCATATTTTGATTTAGTTTTAGTCTGTTGAATAAATTGCAATTAAATTTGCTCATATTTATTCGGTTGATTATTTTTAGTTTTAGTCTAGTCTTCACAAAAATTGCATGATTTTTAGCTGAACAAATCCCCAGTATATTTAGTAAATAAAAACAAACTGGTTTCAAATTTTGCTGCCATTTCTCCTGAATTTCCTACGTCTATCAAGCTTTTATTACGGCAAAATATTGAGGTCTGTATACGTCATCTTTGCTGGAATATTTAACTGTTGTTAAGGTTGTTGTATGTAGTATGGCAGTCATATCAAAGTTGCCTAGTGAGGGCATCATTTATCCAATTCAAATACAACTAATAACAAAATAAGAATTTAGATTTTCACGACAGACCATCAAAAGCAACAAAATTAAGACTTTTGAAGATTTAGCCAACTTAAGGCACAGTATTGTCTAGGATCTGCAGGACCTTCTCCATTCAAAAAGTGCAACTGACAAATATTAAAGATAAAACTGTATGAGCTGAAATTCCATCAATTTAGGACGTAAAGAAAGAGTAATCTACGGTTTCTTTTCATTGAAATTTTATCAGAGAAGTTTTTTTGCTGTTGTATTTTCATTTCATAAATAAGTGTCGCTGACAAACAAAAGCTTTGCGGTGATGGGGGTGGAGTTAAGGGGCTGAAAGTGATTTGTTTTAGTACAAGATGAACTCACAAAATGGAGGCCAATGGAGTTTTAACGCATGGATTACACATGCCTAAATAGCTTAGACCTAGTGCAATTTTATACAGCTTCTACTGATTCCTATGAAACAAAAAATCAAAAATAATAGGCTTTCAAACAGATTAACGCCAGTGAATTGTATGCCACGTAATTTAATGTAATGTTCCTTGTGAAGCAAATGTTGAATTGGAATGCTTATTATGTTATGTTCGTTAGCTAGATAATCATAATTTATGATAAACAAGTTGAATACAATAACTTACAGTTGGCCAGTGAACATCAGCTAGTTCGAGATTTCATCACTAGTCCGTACCATCACAGACCACTGAAAATCACGTTAATGTAGACCTGACTCCTGCTCAGCTCTTGTGAAGCGGACATGAAAACCTATTTGGAACCTTCCTTATAAGTTTCTTTGTGTGTGGTTTTGTGTGCTTGTAAGCTTGTTAGTTTCGGGACTGCACCTGAGATCAGCAGTTTTGCTATCTGAATCCAAAAACAAAAAATGCAAGAACCAGATTCAAGTAACGGTCCAGTTTTGGTTTTTGAAAATCTCTCCTTTCACTTTATCCCCTTTGAAGAAATGCATAAATGAAAGCATGACATCTGACATGGATGTGAAAGTAAATATGTTGAAAAGCTGGGAGTACGTTATACAACAGCCATTCAACAACAGTGTAAAAAAGAAGTTAATATGCTAGATACATAAGTAAATAAATAAATAAATAAACCTGAGCAGAACTATGTAGTGACAGGATTTAATTGGGCCTACATGCAAATTAATATTAAACATTTATGCAAGCTGAATAGCAAGAGTCAAGTTCTTAGAAGGTGGGCACTGTTTGATGCACTGCGGTTCGAAGTATAGGATAGATTAACCTCTCGCTAATTATTGTGTGTGTAGACTTGTTACTGTTGGGACTGATATTTAATTTGGCTTCCATCGTAACGCAACAATGCTTTTGAATGTAGTGTGAAAGTTGGGTCAAATTGTTGTGGACAGTGGAGTTGAAGTGCCATTGGGTTTTTGAGGTGGTCACGTGTTCTTTGAAAAGGCTACTTCAGGTGTACTGTACTTATTCCATCTCGTTTATTAATTTATTTATTTGGCACTGTTGAGCTGCTGTTTAATTTTACCACCTTTTATTTCAACATATTACTTTCACTTCAACCTCAGCTGTCGTGCTGTTGTTTATGCATCCCTTCAAAAAGAGAGAAAAACAAGAGAGGGAATATTTGAAAACCAAAATTTGATCATCATTTAAGTTTGGTTTTCTTGTTTTTTTTGGTTTGTTTGTTTGTTTTTGGATTCGGACAAAATGGCTCAGTTTTCCCTCCTCATTTTAGGATTTTTGGTTTCAATACAAAAAACAGGATATACCGCAGCATGTTTGTTTTTTTTTTTTCATTTTTGGTTTCAAAGGAAAAAACTGTCTGAATGTACACAGTCCATCAACACTGTCCAACAGAGTACACAACTGGTGCCCAATTGTGCCATGGTGGGGTGAGAGTATGCAAGTTTTGATTCCAACCAATCACTCCACCATTTCATTAAAAACAATAATTACTCCTGCTGAGCCCACCAATTAGTTCACACCTACAAGCAGACAGGTGTGAACTAATTATTGTGGAGTAATTATTGTTTTTAATGAAAGCTTGCATGCACTCCGCCCTCCATGGCACATGATTAAGCACCACTGGTGTAGGCTGATAAACTCAACACAATTGAAGAGAGGAATGCTGGTTGGACCCAATTAGTCTCTTTCTGCCATCTCCATCTCATTTTTATCCTTTCACAAATTAGTCAGTTCATCATCATAGTTTTCTGTCTTCACAGGTCAAGATTTATTTTGTAGTCTACCCGTCGCCATCAATGGAAAATGGCTGTTCATCATAGGTTTTGTCAACAAAATTAACACTGTCCAGAGCGTTCACTCCCATTCCTCAGCTCTCTCTTTCTCTTTCGTGCTCTCTCTTTTTCTCTCTCTCTCTCTTTTGCTCCTTTTCTCCCTCCTCTTACCGGACTCTCATTCCCTGGAACATCTCGGTGTCGGTATGAAAAGGCAGCACAGTGGTGCAACCCACACCGGGGCAGTCCAGAAGACCCAGAGTTAGACTCTCCATGAAAGCGAAGGATGAAGCCTTGGAGGAGCAGTAGTCAATGGCTCCAGGGATGGAGGACAGGGAGAGGATGGAGTTGATGCAGACCACATGCCCATTCTGTAGCTCCAGCATTCTTGGCAGGAAGGCCTTTGTCGTCTGTCAAGTGGGAGGGAGTAAAAAGGCACGGTCACATTAATACCTTTGTCTGGAACTATCCCCATGAGCAGTGGAAAGATCCTCTGTGTGGAGCTGCACAAATGTTAACTAAATGATTATTGCGCACAGCAAAAAACATGGTAAGAGAAACAGAATTTAATGACAGCAAAACTGAAACTGATCTAACTGAGATCGTGGGTGGAATGAAACCCAATCCATAAAATCTAATCCCAAAATCAAGCAGAGAAACCCACCCAGAACTGGCCCAGTGTGTTGATATTTTGCGATTTCAGAAGCGCGTTGTCATCACTATCCATCAGACTCTTCCCATGCACCACTGCAGCATTGTTCACAAGGATAGTGACGTCTCCAACCTGTCAGTGAGAGGGAAAAACGAATGTATGGAGTGTTACAATAGTCCTGACGCATTGGGGATAATAAAAAGAGCGAATTGCGCAGAGAAAGCAGATGGCTGGTATGCTGGCCAAAGTCCAGTTCTGGCCTTGTTCATCATACTCCCTAGTTTATTTGGCAAAATAGATTGTCTGTCTCAGTAAATATCTGGTGAGAGTGCTTGAAAACATTAGTATGTGTATCCGTGTATTAAGAGCTTATTCTCGCAATAGTTTGCCCACATCTCAGGATACAGACCTTCTCCCTGACCGCCTTAGCCTGTAGGTAGACCTCCCCTCTGTTGCCCACGTCACACAGGAAATAATGGCACTCTGTTCCAGTCTGTGAGATCTCCTCACAGGTCTCCTTCAGACATCTCTCAGTCCGGCCCCACAGGATTATCTAGCGAGGGTGAGCGGTCAAAGATCAAGAGATTACAGATGTGCTCAAATATTAAGTGATTGTTTATTCCCAATACTAGCACTTCATTTATTGGTGAAAAACTTAAAAGTACAAAGTGAAATTATCTGTTTTCCACGTAATGATGACTCATTCACATAATATTGTTAGCCCTTTTTTGGTGAGTGGCATCGTTCAGAACAAGGATTCATGGTTTACGTGATTTTTTAAGGGAAAAAAAAAACATACAGTGTTGTGTACGGCTGCGTATCAGCCATTTCCAGGCTGATAGATGCCAACAAAGTAGAATTTCCTCAGATTGTGGCATCAGGGGCTGCTTTTTTTGCCAGACAGGCTGTATTCAAGAGATCAAAACTGAACATGGCTGGCAGTAATCATTCCCTTATAAAAATGTACCATGCAAATACCATGGTAAAATCATGGTACACATGGTATATCTATGGTAATTCTGAATTGTACCATGGTACACTCTATTGGTACCATGGTTTTTCATCGTGGTACCATGGTACTTTGTTATGGTACCATGGTAATCCTTGCCGTTACCATGGTACACCCTTCCGGTACCACGGTACTCCTTGTCGTTACCATGGAACACCCTTTCGGTACCATGGTACTCCCTGCCGTTCCCATGGTACATCCAGCAGGTACCGCGGTACCTCCAGGCAGTACCGCAGTCACCCCTTTTGGTATCCCGGCCAGTACTCCCTTTTGCTACAATGGTAGTGGGTACTCCCTTTGGAGCTCAGTTTCATAAAACTTGGACTGAAATTTTCCTGCATAAACGGCATCACCTTAAGAGACAAATATGTACTCAAGTCATGTACAGAGAAAAAAAAAATCTATACCATGATTGATTGATTGTTTAACAGGATACAGCAGATTTTTCACTTCCCTTATAAAAATGTACCTTGCTGTACCATGGGATTTGTGCCTTACTGTACCATCTGGTTTGCACCATGGCATTTATGCCACAGGATTTTTACCGTGGTACTTCCACTAAACTGTACCATGGGACTTGTACCATGTTGTACCATGTGATTCGCACCATGAGACTGTGGGATTTGTTGCGTGCTTTACAATGTATCTTTCCGGCCAGCACACAACCAACCTTCAATGTAGAATTTATGATCTCAAATCAACAATAAAATTTGAACAAGATTTGTTTCAACGTTGAAACAACATTGAAACAACATTGGGTAAGAGTACCACACACAACCTCCAGCAAAATCAAAAAGAAATTACAAATTTTTCAGCTTACCTTAATGTTTAGATACCAAGTGAAATATTTGGGCGTGGAAAAACGTTGAGCGCACATCCAGATAAGAGAATTTACGCTTTAATTTCTAGAGCGTCTACACATGCAGCAAGCTTATAAAGGTGGCAGCCATGGCACTGTTGACCTAACCTTAACCCAACTCATAAGGAATGCTATCCCTATTCCTGTGCCTAACCTTACCCTTAACCCAACTCATAGGGAATGCTATCCCTACCCCTGTGCCTAACCTTAACCCAACTCATAAGGAATGCTATCCCTATCCCTGTGCCTAACCCTAACCTTAACCCAACTCAGCCACAAACAATGGTGTCAATGGACCAGCCGACTAACCAGCATGAAAGACATCAAAATGGATATTCACTCGACGTCTCTTCATTGACAACAATAAATAAAAGATAGAAAAATAAATTAATATATAATTTTATATATATACTGTCTTTTACATTCAGCGATAGGCGTTTTAGGCGTACAAAACCCAAGAGAACCATGGTAAATTAATAAATACTGAATGTAACTCTTGCTTTTCATTTGCAGTAAACTAATACAATGTTTTTTTTTTCAAAATGCTACTTATCCATTCTGTTTTATCCACCAACTAACAGACCTGAATTCAACATATTTGCCTCACACAGCCGGCTGTCTGGATAGTGTTCACAGCTGATCTGTGGAAGTTTCCAAATCCTGCTCTGTTCGCCAACTTTTAATTTTGATTTAAATTTCACATTTTTTTCACAATCTCAGCGATCAGATTAAGGGAAAAAAATTGACTAGCATTTTTTGTTAATCATTATTCCAATTGTGTTTAGCACATCTGAATAATGATTAGCAAAAATGAGAAAACAGTATGTCAGATTTTAAATGACAAAAGGGCTTTTTTATTCTTTCCTAATGACAAATTACAATTACAAGAGAAATACACCACTCTACTCTGAAAGCAAAACAAATTATTTCCAAAAGGCATAAATTTTACACTGAACAATCATAATTTAATACAGCACAGTTCCATTTCCCAATGAAATTTCTGTAAACTACTACTAGCTGTCTTACCAACACCTTGCTGTAGCATAATGTTGTTTAACGCCTGATCAGGGATGTGAAAGGATCCATTCCCATTAAAATCCTGTCACACAAGGCACACTCTCCAACTCAATCACATTTTGACTTCACAACATCATGTATTTGAATGATAAGAGATCATTGTGCATGTTTTGAGAGAGGCTGGTGAACTTGCGATTCCCTAAACCACACAGCAACGGGACAAGTTTTACTGACTTTGATCGGCTTACCGTGATGTTTGGGTGGCTGGAGGAATATTCGGATGTGTAAAAACGTAAAGCGTACATCCAGTCAAGGCGATCCAGAGTTAAAGCCGAAAGGGGAGGTCTGATACGGAATTCTTTTTATTAGGGCTAAAACCAAATCACATCGATTTAGTATAACAATGATGACAAAGATTCCCTTAAACTAGCGTCAGTAAGATGGGAAGATTGATAGCTTTATAATTGGAAGAGTAACATAATATGCTATAGCATGCATAACAGGATAATGCAGCTAAACTCGCAATGAAATAACGTCATAGGCCCAAACTGTATGTTTGCTCATTAGGTAAAATAAGCGCGTCATCAATGTTGAAAAAAATCGTCTGCGTGCGATGGCCTTGAAAGTGACAAATCAGAGCAATAACAAGTAGATCAGAAGGATCTAATAGCTGTGACCTCGCCTAGCATCCGTCATGTGGCCCAGTGCCCATGACTGGTGGTTTCTTGTACAAGTGTGATCTCGAAATTGGCAAATGGCCTTGAAAATCAATAGGGGACCCTTCCTCTGTACCAAGAAGCTTGTTTTAAGATGTAATAGCCATCCATCAAGTTGAAGTGGAGTTACGGTGCGAAAACTGTGAAATCGGGGCAAAATTGACACTTTTTTGACCGGTGTGACCTTGGGATTCGACAGATGACCTTGAAAATCAATAGGGAACCCCTCCTTTATACCAAGAAGCTTGTTGTAAGATTTCATAGCCATTCATTGAATTAAACTTGAGTTACGGTGCTTTTTGGCTTTGTGACCTTGGGATTTGACAGATGACCTTGAAAAACAATAGGGCACACCTCCTCTATGCCTAGAAGCTATTTCCAAAATTTCATAGCGATCTATGAATTCTAACTGGAGTTACAGCGCAAAAACCCGCAAACAAGGTCATGACCTCTGTGAACTTGACCTTTGACCTCTGACCTCCACCTTGTGCATGGACATCACTTTAATGAAGGTCAATAACTCCTGAAAATTTCATGATAATACGACAACAGGAACATGGTCAAAAAGGTGTCACAGACGGACAGACAGACGGACAGACAGACAGACAGACAGACAGAAGCGTTCATAGAGCTGCTTGGTCGCAGCTAAAAACTTCTCCAATAGGCATCATAGCTACCATAGGTTCGCTAGCCAGCTATCTGTACTTAAAACATTGCTTTTGAACTCGCCAGCAAACTAGCTAACGTCCCAAAAATGTGAAAGTTCAGTTGTCTCGCACGAAACTGCCGCGAAACCTCAGATAAGTTCATGCCTATGACAGTTGGCGAAGTTAGTAAAGTTGGGTCAAGAAACAAATCATATCGCCTTGATATGATGATCATTTACAAAGATTTACCATTGTTAACGTTAGTTGCCTTACTAGCCAACAAAGTGGCCGTATCCAAATAGCAACGTAATTTAATACGCAATGGCTCCAAACTGCTCACATAGCAGAGTCCAGCCATTACGACCAAAAATTATAGAGCATATGACTGTAACAGAAAGCCTCCCGAATCCCAAGAGCATGTATGCGCTCCCCAGAAGCTGATTGGTTGGTATGCAAATGAGGAACATCATTTTCCAGCCATTCAAAGTCATGAGAACTTCTCCTATTGCTATGTGGCTCGGGAATTCGGAAGTTCGCTGGCCAGTGAGTCAGAAACCATGAAATCTCATTAAGATTTTTTGAATCGCATTTTTTGTGGAGGGATTGTTACAATGGTTAGCATTTCTTCAAAATTATAGAAATTTGATCTACATTTTGCAATGCGAATCCGCCTAATGTAATTACTGAATCTATTTTCCACCTTTCAGCATGTAGGGCTGTCTCTAAAAATTCCTCAGACGTGTTCAAATCAGTGTTGTTTGCCATGATTTCTGACTCATTTGCCGTAATAATAATCAAAGCAAATACATGCATGTAAAGCTTACCACGATTACTTGAGTGATATTGTCATGTTTTGCAAACAAACTAGCAAGGAATTTGTTGCAATTTGGAAAATGGTGGATGTTTCAGGTTTCGAGTGAAATCAGATTGAATACTGCATAGCCCTGCCTTAAATCTGTCATTTGGCCAGGGTTGATTGAACCGTTGAAAATGGTGTTTGTCGCATTCTGCTCTGATTCCCTTCAAATGGACAAAACCGATCCACTCAGGTTTTCAAGCAACAATTCAGATGTGAAAAGACTGAAAAACTTCACAGGAACAGCTGGTGAGGTGCAATAGATGTAAGTATGGTCCAAAATGATCTCAACCTCTAAAGTTTTGTTTAAATCTGACAGCCAATTATACTCATCATAACAGATTCCTTTTTTGAAAAATAAAGTCCAAGAAGACACAAAGAAACAGAAACTGTTTTCAGTAATCTCAGAAAATGGATTAGAGTTCAGCAATTCACCAAGAGGTTCTTTTTTCTTTTTTGGTTCAGCACAGTAGTTGGCAGCTCAAGCTCATCACAGTAAGAAGATATCGCAGCAATTTGCACTCGGACTGAATAAGTAATTTTAACAGAAGGAAGATGGCTCCAAAAACAATTCTGAAGTTTCTCCTTTTTGGAACCAGCAAAGGTATGACCATCCAACGAAATTCAAAACCAGCTTTGTATCTCAATACACACATATAGCGAGAGTGCTTTTAACCAAAGAAACTTGAGATGTGCAAGACCACTAGCAAACAAACAATTATATGAAACCTTTGTCTTCACCCACTGCGCTGTCACCATGCACTGATAACTAGTCATTGTCATAGAGGTCAAACCAGATTAAGGCCGGAAGCATCTGTTACCCCTGATAAGTCATCAGTGATAACTTCTCCACATGTGGCATTCACAAACAGTGCTTGGCCTGTGCTTAATTTGCAAAGGTGAATACATGATTTTGTGTGCCCATCTATTCTTTTATACCTATCTCATGATAAAATTCTAAAGCGTTTGCCTTCCTTGATCTTATTTGTGAGAAAAAAAGTACTTCAGTAATAGCTGCAGTATATGGTTTTGCATTGTCCTGCTGAAATACACAAGGCCTTCCCTTGAACAGATATCGTCTGGAGGGGAGCATATGTCGCTCTAAAACCTTTATATACCTTTCAGCATTCATACTGCTTTTTAAAACATGCAAATGTCCCACACCACATGCACTAATCCATCCCCATACCATCAGAGATGCTGGCTTTTGAACTGAACGCTGATAACAGGAGGGGTGGTCATTCTCATCTTTAGCCCGGAGGACACAATGCTCATGATTTCCGACAAGAATGTCAAACTTGGACTCATCTGACCACAGGAGATTATTACTACACTCCATTTTAAATGAGACTTGGCCCACAGAACACGGCGGCGCTTCTGGATCATGCTCAACAATGGCTTCCTTTTTGCATAATAGAGTTTTAGTTGGCATCTGTTGATAGCACGGCTGACTATGTTTAAAGACAGTGGTTTCCTGAAGTATTCCTAGGCCTATTTAGTAATGTCCATGACAGGATCATGCCGGTGAGTGATGCAGTGGTGTCTGAGGGCCCGTGGATCACGGGCATTTAGCCTTGTCCCTTGCGCACAGAGATTTTTCCAATTTCTCTGAATCTTTTGATGATGTTATGCACTGTCGATGATGAGACCTTCAAAGCCTTTGCAATTTCACGTTGAGGAACATTGTTATGCCTCGGTGCGCTTGCGCAAGCAGGGCATACGGTACTTCGTTTGTGTGTCATTCATTCTGTCTGTTACCAGGATAGCTGCTACGCCGGTGAAAATCAAGTCCTAGAATCTTTGGGTTAAATGCCATGATCTCTTGGATTTAAATTTGCCACATTTTTGAGATAGAGCTTTGTTTACGAGTTACAGCACTATTTGATTACCACGATGGCTGCTGCGAGCGATCAGGACTTTAACGAAGAAAAAGTTCTTCACAGTGGATCGCTTTACAACTTTTGAGTTCAATTTATATCACAGCAATAGTTACTGCTGATGGCAAAACAACAAACGGAGCATAATGCCCACAGTGATTCATGTAGACACACATTGCGCACTGTGTTAAATACAGCACTGTGTGGATTTTCAAAATTTCTGCTGTATGAACTTTATAAAACATCACAAGTGATTTCTCCCCCCACACAGTAACATTGTGCAAATGAACAATGCTTTCAGTTATTACTGGGCTTCACTAAGCCTAACAACCGCAGTCTCACTAAGCGATCCTAAGAAGCTGCTTATCAACGTGTCATGTCAACTGGTGGGTAAATACTTGAGAATAGCCATGTTTCCATCCACGCGTTCTTATGCGAATTATCATATTGAATAAAAAATGCCTTATGGAAACGGTGAAATTTGACTTGATTTTCAAGATATTGACATTAAGTTTATATGGTTGATCTCATCGGATTTCATTCTTGATCGGTAAAAGGTTTATGCGATGACTGCTGATGGAAACGTATTTTGCCGAATAAATCTGTGACTGCATTGTGACGGTGTTTCGATGCCGTCGTTACCTTCTGATAAGGGTTTGCATGTTGCTAATAGCTGGCACATAAGCACTATTACAACTTGTGCAATTATCATCATTTGTTGGGAGATGCAATCCATTATTGCTAACTAGTAAATTTTGTTGCCTACCACACTACTTCTGTTCACTCGAAGGTTCCGCAATTCAGTGCAAAAACTAATGGAAACATTTTAAAATGTCAGAAATCTATTCGATACACCAATTTGATCACATAGCAGAAAGTGACGTCATTACGCACAAGTTTTTCTTCGTTTTAATGCTGTTAGGTGGACATGCATTTTCACCACCTTTATTCGCATGAATATTTTCGGCAAACTTCAGATAATTCGATTCACAAGTGGATGGAAACATAGCTTATGTCAAGCATAGATGCACAGCTAGGGCACTCTGACATGTCCACACAGAATTTTAAAGCTTCATTAAAGGACATACTTGTCACTGCTGTAAGCACCGAGGCATCAGCACCTTCAGGGCTTTCATTTTTAAAGTATTCCACAATTTTTTTACACAAGCTTTCACAGGTTGGAGAGCCTCTGGACATCTTTACTTCTGAGAGACTCAGCCTCTCTAAGACATCCCATTTATAGCCAATCATGTTACACATCTGATGCCAGTGAACTGAATTACTTGCTAAATGTTCTCTCAGCGAATTCACTTACTCAGCGGATATGTTACTTTTTCAGCCGTTTTTTACCTGTGTCCCAACTTTTTTGAGACCTGTTGCAGCCACAAAATTTGAATAAGCTCATTTTGCGTATAAAAATGTAAAACGTCTCAGTTTCAACAATCGAAATGTTATCTATGTTCCATTGTAAATAACATATTGGCTCATGTAATCTGAAAGTCACTGCATTTTGATTTTATTCACAATTTACACTTAGTCCCAACTATTTTGGAATTGGGTTTGTAATTTACAGGGGCATGCCTTTAAAAAACCCAGGTAATAGTGCCATCTTTATTTTTTTTTTTCATAGATTGGTGCAAACTGTTCACCATGTATCAAAAGAACATTTGAATTCTGATCATCTCCCAACCTGCTTTGAAATTAGCCAGCTGAAAAGCTACACTATTTCAGATGATAACATCTTAGCTTTTTTTGACTATGAGAGCTTGCTTCAGACATTAACTTGTGACAGATATTGAGATAAAACTGAATTCTAGTAATTTTTCAGTGATTAGCTTGATGGCAGAGATAAAAGCAACAGTGTGGAGGAGCGCAGTTTTCACCCTCTTCTCTGTCTCACCCTTCTGTTTTCTGCACTTTTTACCCCATCATATTCCTTCTTCTCCCTCTGTTAGTCTTTCTTCTCTATATGCCAGTCTCCTCACTCCCTCTCCCCTCCTACCAAACCAGTCAACTCCTCTGACCTCTTGAGTTTTATGTGAAAATGCGAAATTTTCCCTTCTACAGTCTAACATTACTACGGTTCCACATCATGCTGGCTGGAGGACAGCCCTATTGTACAGTATGTTCCAGTATAAGGTGAAAGACAAGTTAAGAGACTGACGGCTCTGACACCCCCACCCCTTTCCCCCCTCCCCCACCAGGCGCTTAATTTACTTAGCCTTCAGCAAATACTTAATGGTTCCATTGCCTGTGAGTGTATGTATAAACCCTTAGGTCAGAGCTGTATGGAGCCCATCCTGCACTCAATGGGATCAGTGTAATGGGCTGTGATGCGATGCCAGGTGCCGCGACCAGCGAGAGAAAGAGCAATGAGCAGCCCAGATAAGAGACAAAGACAAAAGAGGTAAAAACCTACGGTAAAGGCTCTCGCTTCCAAGGACAAATAAAAGTCCGCAACACGGAAGCGGTACAAGAGAAAATAAACAACAAGTGAGAAAATTTCTAAAAGACGCAATTCCAAACAATAAATGGAATATAACAAATCACTAGGAAGTTTAACTGGAGATTTTCTCCTGCCGAAGTGCTAGAAACAAACAGACACTCTAGCAATAGGAGTGGCGAACCCCCGGTCATATATATCGGGTCAGGGAAACTCCGCCCCAGCTCAATCAGCCAGCTAGGCCAGGAATTCAATGGAAAAGAACTCCAATATCGTTCCGGACGATAGAACAAAGAAAGGTCCAACAAACAAACGCACGCCTAAACCATGACAATCAGTGTGGAGGAATCCCCTCCCCATCCTCTCAGCTTCCCCTCCCAACCACTGAGAGCAGTGGAGGCAAAAGGCTTCAACCACATGTTTGGAGGAGTTACAGAGAGCCCCCCTATGCTTTTACACAACAGTGGATGCCGCCTGACGCACCTGCCTCTGACGACTGAGCTGCAAAGAAATTTTGAAAATGGCAGAAGTCATGAGTATATCTCCAGAGCACACCTCTCAAGAAGTGAAATCTAATAATATGTATCAATTTACAACATGTAGGTACTACAGAGGCACACGTGCATGAAATTAGAGGAGGCTGAATGTGGTAATGACAGCCCTGGTCACCATTATTGGCAACCATGAAATTTAAGTACATTATGTGGCATATCTCCTAAAAAATGAATCTAGTGAAGCAGCTTACACTCATATTTGATATAGAACAGCAAATGATTAAAGGGTATTGATTTAAAAAAAGAAGATTCATCTGACCAAAGAACATCTGACCATTTTAAATGAACTTTGGCCCAGAGGAGACTGCAGTGTTTCTGGATCATGTTCGCATATGGCTTCTCTGCATGAGACAACTTTGGCTTGCATTTGTAGATTGCACAGCGAACTGTGTTCACAGACAGCAATTTCTGGAAGTGGTCCTGAGCCCATGCAGTGTATTACAGTGCAGAATCAGGCCTGTTTTTAAAGGAATGATTGTCATCTTAACTTCATGAGGAGAACTAGCAATACCTGATAGTGTGAAGGGTTTTCAGAGTGAATGTATTGTTTATTAGGAAAGATGATAGCAAACAAGTCAGGACTAATTAAAGTTGTAAAGGGATGTTCTGGCTACGCCACTGTTTTATACTATAACATGATTGTCTCACTAGTTTACCAACCTATTTCAAACCACCTTATAATTGCAATTTATTACATCACCATTAGTCATAAATGGCCCATGTACCAACTTTTATTTGTCTGTTTAAACCATTAGATTTGAAATATATGTGTATTTTCATTATGCAATTGAATATACTACTTAAAGTATTAAAGAATATATTGTGATGTTTTCAATGTAGTTGAAGGTGAATTTGAATTTGAGTCACAGCTTTTTTATTTTATGAGCATTTTCCATAACTTATTTGGAATTGGGGTTGTACAACCAGCAGAGTGTTTAAACCATAAATTGGCGTAATGCACATGCAGAATGGAGCGATGTGTGCTATTGCTTAATTAGTGTTAAAACAATGTAACAGTTCTACAGTTCTGCCCTATAAAAACATTGTAAAAGAGGAAGTCTTCACATGATCCATTAACATGGAAATAAAGAACCGGTAATCAAGGATGCTAAGGCCAGTGAGTGTAATGTTGATACATTCAAACTTCAAACTTCATTTATCATTTTTTTTAAAGTATCTCAGCCGTTTGTAATTTATGCTCACCGTAAATAGTGACATGGAGCAGGTATTCCTTCCAATACTATGTGGTAAAAAATATGTTTTCACAAAAATATTTGAATTTTCTCCGCATGGACCATTGGTAACATAAGAGAGGACACAAGGAAGAGGTACAGTTGAGACTGACTTGAAGAGGGGAGGAGATTTTATCAATTCAAAACAGGGGAAGTTGGTGAACTTCTGAACTCTCAAAGTAAAACCATCCAACACCTGTTGGAGGACAAAAATACTTTGCTTGACAAAGGCTTCTGTCGGAGAAAGACATTGTTTGCCTGCATTGTGTCTTGTGTGTTGAATGATGAAGCCCATTCACGCCTGGCTTTGGGTGCACGGCCCGAGGCCTTTGTCAGAGCATGGCCAGAACATAACACACACTCTACTCTATCGCATCAGTAGTCACATGATTAAAAAGGGCCCTATTCTTGGGACCTGCACTCTGGTTGACCCTGTTTGTTGTTAAATTTGAACCTGAAAAGAGGGAGTTGTGGCTCATGTCTTATTGGCCGGTATCCCCTAAGGCTGCAATGCCAAATACTCTCAGAAAATGAGAGAATAGGATGGAAAAGAATAAAGAAAACAAGTTGACCCAAGTAGTTAAAAAGCATTGGGCCTTTGTAGACTCCACTAACCCTCAAAAAACGATAATTTGGTTTCAGTGATTTTGTCCTTATCTACGAGAAGCAATTACGCAGTATAAGTTTCTCAAACAAACCATGCAAGGCAAATTAAACAATCAGTAAAGGCGCAATATCTTAATTATCTTGAAGTCAAAGTGGCTCAACTCACATATGGCATGAAGTGAATATTCTTGATCAAGAGAAAGACAAGGTGGTTCACTGACCTTAAGTAATAACCACAACATGGAGTCTTTGTAAATTAAGCAGCAATCTCCTGCTGTCCAATAATCTGACAAAAGTAGATGAGCAGATAAGTTACAGGAAAGTCACAGATTGATCCCACCACATTTAATTAAATTCACCCTCATTGAAATATCTTTTCTGTCTCATGCTAATACCAAAGTGAACTTTTACACAGCATCACAACTATGCAAACATCTAACTATACTAAAACAATGATTTGTGAGCAAATATTTACTCTTCTTGCCAATTTACTGGAACCGTATGGCTGTAGTAATTTATATTATAAACTTAGTAATAAAGATGGGCTTGTATTATTATCTTTATTCAAGAGCGTGGTGTTTCAACATGAGAGCAGGCATAACGATGCCATGCGTAGATTTTGCAAAGTTTTCCCCCAAAGTTCTGCTCTTGCACTCAAATAGTCCCTGTTTGCACTTGGCTGTGCTGCTGCTCGGACAGATTTTTTTGCGTGCAAACTTCACCCTTTCTCCTTGCTTTCAAAACTGCCTCTGTGTGCTTGAAACATTTCAGCTTGCACTTGGAACATTTCTGCTTGCGCTTCAATTCTTTTTTTTTTGCAACACATTCCTCTCAGGAATCGCCAACCAATAGAATGCCAGGTTTTGTGATGACCTATGAAATTGTCCCTGCCTCGTTGCAGGCCAGTCTGTTTGACAGTTTACTAGGTTATAAGGTTCATACCTTCATGCCCTCCTGGGTTATGTATGTTGGCCTACTTTCATTGCTTTCTTCACAACTTTGGAATAAATTAACAGTTTCTATATTTATACACCTGCGCTCATACTTTTCCTTTACTGTAATAGCTAAAGACAGTAATAGTACCCTTACGACACATCAGCCTCCCGTCCTGTTAATTAATTAATTAATTAATAATCCAAGTTAAAGCAGAAATGTTCCAAGTGCAAGCAGGAAATCTTCTAAGCACACCGAGGCAATTTTGAGCGCAAGTAGAAATGCCAGAAGTTCGCGCGCAAAAAAAAAAAAAAAAAAAAAAAAGATCCAAGCGCAAACAGGGGCTATTTGAGTGCAAGCGCAGAATTTTGGGGAAATACTCAGCAAAATCTGAGCAGTGGTTGAAAGATCACGCTCTTTAATAAAGATAGGAATATACTTCCATAGAGCAGCCGGTTCAGAATTGGCACTTATTTCCACATTTAACTTCTCCAAGCATCAAGAATCATTGTTCGTTCATTTTAGGACTACCTTTCCAAGAACTTAATCCGTAAACATTTCGACAGTGTGTCCAAAATACAACCGTCGACTGTTTCCCCAATCAATTTCAGACAAATTAGTCGTTTTGGGGTTTTTTGTTGGCGCAGACTCACGAAAACGCTGTCAAACAAGCATCCAATCGTGAGCCTTGGGTTCACAGTCATACAGACTATTCTGCACTCCAGATAGGTAGGAACCCGAAAAAAGTGAATCTTTTAATTCTACTTAAGGAGCCGAGCCTACAATATGTTCATTGCTCATTCTGTAAGTGAACTAAGGTCATTAACCCGGCAAATCTCAAATTGCTCAGACGACGTGCTTCACGTTTTAGCCATTTTACGTCGTTCAGAATAAGTTTGTGCCGAATAAATTATATTTAATACGGTGACTGATAAACCAGAAGTTAAGCCGATCAGAGCATTGGCAGTCCTACATGTGTCATAAATGACATAAATGTAATTAATGACCACATTGTTTAACGACCCAAAACGGTTAGTTACTCATCACTGTATAAAACACAACTCTGCGAAATTTTAAAGCAATGAAGAAAGGGTAATCATTTGAATACACGGTCGTATTGTAACGTCGTACCTAACTCATTGTCTCAAACTGATACAACGTTGCCCAATAGCTGGCTGGAGTGGGCTGCTGAATGGCCATGCCCTTCATCATAATCTTTCTCGGACAGCAACCGTTAAATACACTATAAAATACAGGGCACAATAGATATTGATTTCAGTTATTTAAAGGAAGTGCCACTTCGTATAGCTGATCCCTGAACCCTCTTACAGCTTTCACACTGCTCAGAAATAAAATCAATATATTTTTACCTTCTTCACCCCCTGCGCAGCAAACTCCCTGGCCAGGTGACGGCCGATACCTCTTCCTCCTCCGGTGATCAGGACCACCTCTCCACCCAGATCTCTCAGTTTTTTCGGCACCAGCATGCATGCATAAGCCTTCACTATGCTCCAAAGCATGTGTACTGGGAACAGCAGCGCGGCGCTCACGAATCCCCATTCCATCTTGTCTTTATGTGCGATGCGCAACTTCGTGCGTAATTCGGAAACACGGGCTATCCGAATTATTGCATGGAATGCCACTCAAGCTTAAAAGCTTCTGCACTTCGATGTCACCCACTTGACTCCCTCTTGGTGGACACTTTCTGGCAATTTTCTTGCTGTGGTTGTTACTCGGAGCAGAGGGGCACACTGAAAACTAAAACTTAATATCTACCCATTCCGCGGAAAAGAACCGACGATGTGAACGGATTAGATCATGCTCGGATGGCCGCTGAACATGTGGTTGAAATATGCGAGCCTCCAAGTTAATTAGGTATGTCTGATAAAATTACCGACGTTCCTGTCACTTCCTAAAAGCACGCGCAGTTTGTTTCAAACCCCCTGTGATTTCTTCAGCCGCTTTGTTTTTCGCCGCAGAGGAGTATCTCCGACACAGAGGGGGCGACCCTTCGTCCAGCGACCTTGCGGTTTCACACGCGTTGCCGCCTGTCAAGTTTCCCTGATTTGTTTTGTGGCTGGGGCCCTGACGCTTGCTTTTAAAGAACATTGATCTTGATTGACAGTTTTTTTTTGTTTGTTTTGTTTTTGGAGAATACTTTACTGCTATGTCGATGGTGGGTGTGTATTTTCATCTCTTCGTTCCTCCACCCCCCGGAGCATCGCAAGTTCGCAACGGACCGCAAGGATAGGGGAAACTGATGCAAAATGGGGTACTTAAGAAAGATCTTTCCCCACATGCATGCAATTCATTCAAGGGACTCAAACTTGCATAAACATTAAAGGTTTGCACATGCAGAACAATACGACAAAGCAAGAAATGCATAAATTTCAAGTTCAGGTATTAATTCAAGATTGAAAAAAAAAAAGGCTCACGACCACTTGTTACCCCAAGCAAGGATCAAAATGGGGTGGTTCCTGGGGCAAACTGGGGAACCAGCAAACTATTGCGGCAAGTCCAAAAAATGATCACAAAACAACGTCTAATTCCATTTTCAGTCTCACACAGTTCACGCATGAATACTGGGTTTCTGTTGCATTCATGCAGTCCAGCACAGTGCGCCCATCTGCTGCATTTGCTGTAGGCAACTGAACTTTCATGACTGACTGAATAAAAATCTTCACAATAGAGACATTCAGTCTCCTCCTGTGCATCTGAACTTTTCTTTACTTTCTCTTTTTTGCAATCTTTTACTTTTGGAGCACTTTTCTTTCATTCCCTGCAGTTTTTTGTAAGGTGAACATGTGAGTACAGCTGATTTCGCTCTCTGTCTTGACGCCCATTTGACACAAAAGTATCTGTGATATTACAAAATAATACACTTGGGGCATAAAGGGGATGTACCCCATTATGCCCCACAACGCCTATCCCATTTAGCCCCACATCACGCGCAGTACACAATACAGTTCTTTAAGAAAAGCAAAGCAAACTTAGCCCAAGATCAACTAGGCGTTCCCGTAGCCAGTAGCATACTACTCCAACAGAACCTCACCTTTATATCAGTGTTTTTTCTACAAAAAAAAATGTCCCACAAAAAGTACATGTGGAAAATGAAAAAGTATGAAAATGGACATGTTTTGATATCTACCTCTCTGAGGCAAGCTCAACAGTCAACATGTGCACTTGGCAGAAATGCAGTGCTCTCATTGCATGATCTCTCAAAGCTAATGAAGGCTGAGGTCACTCGAAAACTTTAAAGGAGGCGTTCTGACAAAATCAATTTTTCCCTGATACCCCATTTTGCCCCAGTTTCCCCTATATTCAGTCGCACTCTGTCGTAGAAAGAAGGGCACTCCATTGAAATGTTCATTCGATTAATCACAAGTCCCGTTGAAAATATTTATCATGTCATAATCTCGAATAAAGATTGACTGAGCGCTTTGAAAGCACGTCTTTCTCTCCCTCCCATTTGTGTGCATACTTGCGTACATACGTGCCCTCCTGCATACGTGTGTTGATAATGCGGGCGGCAGGCGCGACGGCAATGGTAATACTTGAGATGGTGTAATATCTCAATTCATTTCAGTTCATACTTCTCACGTTTTTTTTCTATGCGCAGAGACAGAAATAAAAACAATCCATTTTTGGTCGCTGCCAACATCATGACCTCATCATTGAGAAACATGTCGAAAGGAATCGTTCGTGTTATTTATAGGAAGTGATTCTAGGCTGCTGTGCTGGCTGCCAAGTCAAACTGGGTGACTTCCCAAAAAATGGGAAAAGTCACTGAGACAAAGGATTTTTAAGACATCAGTCTCAAAAATAATTGATTTGGCAGCAAAACGGATTTGGAAGTCCACATTGATGATGAAATATCATCTCGCTGTCAAAGGAGACATGGCATCGCAGCAGCATGTTATTCAACATTTTAATATAATATACCCGACCCACTGAGCAGAAATGCTCCTTTTGTATTGGGATAAATGACAGCAATTATTAATTGATGCAGAAACTTTGGATTAAAAATGAATGCGGGTAGATACACTGATGCTCTTAATGTGGACTTGGCATATCAGGACTGATTTATTTTCATGCAGTATCTACAACGCCATGAAAAAGAATTTACCCCTTTCTGACTTCTTCTTTCTTTTTTTTTTTTTTGCATATTTTCAAGCTTGAATGTTTCAGATCATCAAACAAATTTTAATATTAGATATTAGAAAGAAAACCCGGGTAAATACAAAATGCAGTTTTTAAATAACAAGTTCATTTATTAAGGAAAAAAGTTATCCAAACCTACCTGGCCCAATGTGAAAAAGTAATTGCCCCCTAAATCCTAATTACTGTTTGTGCCACCCTCGGCGACAACAATTGCAATCAAACATTTTCAATAAACTTTCACCGCACTGTGGAAGAATTTTAACCCACTTCTCTTTGCAGAATTATTTTAATTCAGCCACATTGGAGGGGTTTTGAGCATGAATGGCCTGTTTCAGGTCATGCCACTGCATCTCAATAGGATTTAAGCCCAGACTTTGACAAGGCTACTCCAAAATCTTCATTTTGTTTTTTCTTTTTTTTAAGCCATTCAGCGGTGGACTTGCTGGTGTGTTTCAGGTCATTGTCCTGCTGCATAACCCAAGAGTGCTTGAGCATCGAGATCATAATCTGAGGGTTGAACATTCTCTTTCAGGATTTTCCAGTAGAGAGCAGAATTCATAGTTCCATCAATTATGGCAAGTTGTCCAGGTCCTGAAGCAGCAAAGCAGCCCCAAACCATCACACTACCACCACCATGTTTGACTTTTGGAATGGTGTTCTTTTTATGAAATGCTGTGTTAGTTTTTTGCCTGATGTAATGGGATGCACACCTTCCAAAAGTTCAACTTATGACTCATCAGTCCACAGAATATTTTCCCAAAAGTCTTGGGGATCATCAAGATGTTTTCTGGCAAATGTGAAACAAGCCTTCGTGTTCTTTTTGGTCGGCAGTAGTTTTCGCCTTTGAACTCTCCCATGGATGCCATTTTTGCCCAGTCTCTTTCTTATTGTTGAATCATGAACACTGACTTTAAATGAGGCAAGTGAGGCCTGCAGTTCTTCAGATGTTATGGGTTTTTTTTTTTTACCTCCTGGATGAGTCGTCCATGCGCTCTTGAAGTAATTTTGGTAGGCCGGCCACTCCTGGGAAGGTTCACCACTGTTCAAAGTTTTCTCTGTTTGTGGATAATGGCTCTCACCTTCATTCGCCGGAGTTCCAAAGCCTTAGAGATGGCTTTGCAACCCTTTGCAGACTGATAGATGTCAATTTCTTTGTTTCTCATCTGTTCTTGAATTTCTTTAGTTCGCGGCATGACATGTTGCTTTTTGAGATCTTTTAGCCTACTTCACTTCATTACTTCACCAAATTACTTTTTCACATAGGGCCAGGTAGGTTTCGATAGCTTTTTCCCCTTAATAAATGAAATCATCTTTTAAAAAATGCATTTTGTATTTACTCAGGTTGTCTTTTTCTTACATTAAAATTTGTTTGATGAACTGAAACATTTAAGTGTAAAAAATTAGCAAAAAAGTAAGATAGGAGGAAGGGGGAAAATGGTTTTTCACGGCACTGTAAGGTGTTAATTTGTCTTGCCAAATGCGCAGGATCAGTCTGGTCTGAAAGTGCCTTCTACAGTCTACAGTTTGAACATGTTTCTGCTCATGTTGGTTACTTGTTATCAGCTATGTTGACTTATGGTCTCCTTATTATGCATGATTTACCATGTATAAATTATGGCATTATTTCATACTCGGGAGGGTTACCTCTTGGAATAAACGTCTGTTGCTATGTGCAGCTGAACTTTAAATTAGATTTCTTTATCAACTTAGGGCAAAAGGCCTAAGGATACAGATTCTACTAGGTCATTACTTGTTCGCCTAGTTCTTATCTCTAATGCAATAGCTGCATGACTTGCGGAATTCATGCCGAGACAGAACAAGAACATTCGGATGAAGACGATTTGCATGCATGAATTCTACATTAAACTTAACACAATAGATCCAGTTTACAAACAGCAGCATGTAGCAAGTTTCCATGTGAGGAAACACTACCCTGATTGACAATGAATGTGTTGTTAGAAAAAACATATTCTAAGATTCCAGACTGTGGCTTTGCCCCAGTTCCTGGTTAGTTCCGTGTGGCTGTCTGGAGACAAAAAAGGCTGAAAAACGTCTCACAATGGCAGCATTGTAAGCCTCTCTGATACTCTACAGTGGAAGACCAGTGTGAGTAAGCAATGAAGAATTAAATGACTTGTGGAAATATTTGGCTGGGACATATGCTTTGCACTTATCACTGCTACTTTGATAACCTTCATTCTACTTTCAGAAGTTTCAGCTGGGATTGCAAGAAAAAAAAAAGAAAAAAAATATGTTTCTCCCTTTTAAATGAAATTGTTGGACCAAACAATACATGTGCATTCTGCATTGGCATGATTTTACTTTATATATTCAGTATCATTTATACTTACTTGATAGCAAAATGTCCTTTTATGCTACTTTTAAAGTTTTTTTGATCACAGAACATGAACAGGGTACGATATTACAAAATAGTAGAACTGGGTCATTACATGTGAATTCACATAGATTTCTTAAAGAACTTCCTGTGGTGAATCAGTGGATATATCGAAAAAGTTCTTCTCAATGATAAAAGCAAACATGATAAATTTTAGCTTTCAATTCTTTTTAGTCTCACAGGACACAGGACCACAAAAATTAGGATTCAAACCCGCACTCTACCAGTCATGAGTGTAAATTAGCATTGTTGCCAAGTTTAGGAGCCTATGAATAAGTAATAGAGCTGTCTAGGAGCTTGAATCTGCCAGAGTTGCTTAATTTGTATGAAAGTTTTGAGATTCTTTCATTAGATTCAGTAATTAGTGCAAACTTTTTAACACATGGCTCCCTAAAAATGGCATTTTTTGCAAAAATTGCCCAAAAATGAAACTCCCAGAGGCCTTACAACTGTTGGGGAAAAGTAAAGGACTTTTTTAGTGTGATCCTTGTAAAACGTTTGATTATTCAAGAACTCATGATTGCATGGATAATTGAAAGGCTAGATTTTTATGCATGGTTTAATCCAGGCATCACTGGACAGAGACCCAAAATGTAACTGTGTCAGGTTTGATTTAAGCCCGTGGCCCACTGAGCAGAAACTTGAGACTTTTTCCTAACATAGTTCTATATAATGTCTATCAATAGACAGCATTATTTTATCTAATAAAAATGGCTTCATCCTGAATATTTTTTGAATGCATGCTTAATCGGCTCGGAGCCACCTTTACCAAGAATATATACACAGGAAATGTATTTTTTAAAATATCTACCAGATCAATAATTTATTTTTCAAATAAATATGTGTCTTTTTGATAATAAATAAATGGTGGTCATAGTTTTATACCAGTTATCCCTGTGTGGATGAAAATCAGAAGAGGTTTTTTTTTTTTTTTAGATATTTTGTCAAAGACAGTACACACAGGACTTGACACAGAGGGAATCCAGCAGTCTCTGAGAACAGTCCCATCTCACAGTAAGCTTGATGCATACCAAACTGGAAAATACCTTGCTTGTGTGTATGACAGACATTGGTACATTGACAATATTGTTGTAAGAAATGATGATGAAGATAATGTATTAGTTAATTTCATGAAGAAAGAGAGAGGCAACACATTCTCGAGGCCTTGTGAAGCGAGTGATTTGTCATGCTGAACAGTACATAGATAAATTGAAGTCACAGAGGGGCACTGCCCTCTACTGATTATGATCAGTATTTCATTTTCTACCAATATAATGGGGGATATGTTGTCCTTCATAAAATACAAGACCCTAAGTAGCGCAAGAGTTTTTCTTAGCCATCAAGTAAATGAAAAGTGTTGAGGTGGCAGCAATATCCTGTCTTGACTACTTCAAATCCCAGAAATCCAGGCTGCTGCTGCTGCAACATCGGAAAAAACTGATATTGATGTAGAATGTTCGTAGGAGGAGCTGTGCCCCAGGTAATCTTTGTCATTCACCCCCACCCCACCCCCCCACACCCCCTTTTCCAGGGTTTTTTGCTCTTTTCCTGAAGTACAACCCAAAATGTTGATGATATGCCAACAAATCTGCTTTGTCTAATTACCCTTTGTTAAGCTGTAATGAAAAATACGTAGGCGCATATTAAAGTACAGTGAATTTCAAGTGTTCTTGTTTTTAGATGTGCCAGAATTCCAACAGTCTTTTGGAAGGAGTGCTAGTCAGGTACTGCCTATCAGCAGCATAAAAGCAACTGTGGCTTATTGCACATATTTACTACAATGAGCTGGACACACTTGAAGGATAATTTGCTTGGTGACTTGAAATCACTCAGTAAAGTAAACACGTAGAGCAGTGTAATTTGAACCTCAGGGCAGCAGAAAGGTAGCGGAAGCAGTTTATATTACATTGTTTGTATTTAAGTGCTCAGTTTGTCAGCACAGTCGCACAATGGGTCTTGGCCTTGCAATTTTGATAATCGGCTTTGCTGCTCTGTTTGCAGCGTTTCTTCTGCTCTTAATTGGGCTTGTGTATGCGGAGTTAATGAATTCTGAAATTCCGCCTGGGGTGACTAGCCGTTCAAAGCTGCACATGATTCATATCTTATTTGTTGGCATTGCAATTGTGGTAAGTGCATATTTATGCATATATATATATATATATATATATATATATATGACAACTTTTGTTATTTTTCAAAGATTAAATATTTTTATTTCTTCTCAGTTTAGAAATCAGTTTGAAAGCTTGACTTTTAAAATGTTTTGTCAACAGTCTAAGTCAGCGTTCAAGACCTTTATTGCTCTGAGTGAGCAGTAGAGATTGTAATATCCACATTTTGACTTTCTGTGAAAAACCTTGTAATCACACATTTGAGATTGTACTGTTGAAAGGTTAACATTTAGCGAGTAGACTTTTTGGACGAGATGAAATTGTTACTGTGCTGGAATCAGCCCTTGCTCTGTTGGCTGTACATTGAGGGAGGCTTCACAATGAAGACAAAGCAAAAGTTTGTTTTAAGACAAGGTCAAGGTGCCTTTCATGTCATTCATTGTGATCTAAAGCCTACCTTTGTTACAGCTTTTAAACTAATTTTTCAGCAATGAAAATATAATGAAATATTTATGATATTAGACATCCTCACTTTTAGTATTTACTTTTTTTGACAAATACTTCCACTGAAGACCAAAGTGGTGATTGGTATATAGCCTATTTCTTAAGTTCAAGTGAACGAAGTAAAAAAAAAAAGCCATCGATTCCTCCTAGAATTTGTCTGAAATCATGAGAAATATTTTGGTTAATCATTTATAATCAGCAGGCAAGGTAATCCCTAGCTGTGTAAAAGAAGACTGAATAAGCCAATATAGGATAGCCCCTATCCATCAACCAGACGTGCTCTGTCACTGTCACTCTGTGCCATCATTAGAACATTGTACTTCCTTATTCTGATTTTTGTTTAGTTCTTCAGAAAACAAAAATGATTTTGTGGCCAGATGTAAAGTCATTATTAGCGGGAACCTAGTCAGGGCACAACTGTTAACTGCCCTACACTATCAGAGAGTGCCATGGGAACTTGTACAGCTGCAGACAGGAACAAGCTTAGCCCTGATCTGAAGTCACTCCAATCCAGAGAAAATAATTTACTCATCAACAGGTACACCGCACCAGAACTTCTGTGCTACGTCTTCAGCACATCAGGCGACCTAACCTGCAGTTCATGATTGTTTAAATTATTTACATTAAATCAAAGACAAAGAGTTGAAAGATTGTTCCACAATTTTGACTAATGCTGATTGAAAAGCGCCATGATGGAGGACCAAATGAATAGCTGTTGTCTTATCTTAACTCTCTGTTAACCACCATAGCATATCTGCTACACAAAGCGAAAGGGTTAACAGCCTGGACACCCTGCTGGTTTTGTTTCTTATTGCCAAATAAACATTTGAGAATAACTTGTATGGTCCGTCACTTTAATTTTCCCATGCGCACTATTACCCAATGTAGCTGATCTGCTACATTTCGGAAAGGTGGGCCAAAGGGTCGATTTTTTTTTTTTTTAACTATTTTTCCAAATATTGGTCCATAATCAACATATTTGCCAAGGGAAATTATTTTACACAGTTGGAAAGGTACTTGGTTAACAGTGGGTTAACAAGGAGAATTAGCAACACCTGATCGCATCGAGAGTTTTTCTTTTTTTTAGTGAAAATATTTTTAATTTTGAAAAATGATTGTAAACGAGTCAGGACAAATAATTGGCAGGGATGTTCTGTGCCTACCCGATTTCCAGCTCTTGCTGCACCACTTTTCCATATGCCAAGCTATTCTCTGCCATAGGGCCGGATTCTGGAGAGACTGGGCCTCTACTATCAGATTAGTGTTGTCCGCTGGTGCTACGCTCGTTTGTTGGTACGCAAAAGGCCCGCTCCCCCTGAGCTGCACATCAGAGACCTGAATTTCGGTGAGGTGCCAGTCCGGGTCTATCAGCCAACAGCACCCTCTGCTGGTGGAAGGAGAGGGCTGCTGTATTTCCACGGAGGAGGCTGGGTTACGGGAAGTATTGGTGAGTAACTGGACAGATCAAGAAAAGCAGTCGAAGGTATACAATCTAGAATTTAAGCCTTGCTGCGCCTCTTTGCTTGCAGTAATGAAGTTCTATATTCAACCATGCCTTCTCACCATTTATTCACTGGGCCTTTTCAAATCTGCTTCACTGTTTTTATTTTAGTGAGAATTTGTCTCTTGGGGGAACCTGTTCGCCTTTAGTTGATTTGCTGCAGCCTACCTTTTGTTCCTCCCCCCCCCCATCATTTTTTTGGGCTTTATAACTCAGTATTTGTGCTACAGAGTCTGTGGAAAATTATTCCACTGAAGCAAGATATTTGGAACTTCAATTACAGATTTATTTTGAAATTAAACTTTGAAATTAATGGACTCTTTCTGCGCAAATGGGTTTAAGCTGCTCTCCTGCAATGTCTTTGCGGAAAAAAAATGCCTTTGCCTGCCAGTGCATAGCATCACTCACTGCTTATGCTAATGTCATAACCTGCTGCTGCATCACTCTTGCCTGCTGCTGGTTAACATTTCATCCCAACGGCAGCATCCACTTGTGGGCTCTTAATATTCCCCAAGAGGAGGGCTAATCCTGAAGCTCTCAGCTCTCTTTTAAGGTGCCACAGGTGCCTCATGGTCAGATCCAAGATGGCAAAATATTACCACTATTATCATTCTGGCTAACTTGTCCGTGGCACATTTTTAAATTAAAAATTCTGGTGAAGGAGCATGAATTCAGCCAAGGTGCTAAAGATGTCCTAGCATGGTTATTGTATGATATTTTCAGGGTGAACTTCCTGTTATAGTGTGCCATTAAGATTCCGTCATAAAGGAGTATGATGATGATATGATGATATTGTCACTCACATTTTTCACTTCTCCACAGACATTGCAGATGAGATATGCCGGTACATTGCCAAGAAGTCAGAGACCACGGTTGTGTCAGTGGGGTGGGTCAACAATAATATTCCATGGCAAGAGTCATAGGGGTGGGTTTATGCCCCACGCCCCTTTCAAAATCATTCCCTTTGCCATTCTTTTTCTTATTATTATTATTATTATCGTTGTGTTTGTTTCCCTACTAGACAACTGATGTAAGACTGTGCCCACCAAGATTTTCCATAATCTATAGGCTTAATGCAGAATTGAGGTCATGTAGTTTGATCAAAGACACAGCTGTAATGGCTGGTTACTGACTCATCCTTGCCATGTTGTTTGTTTGCTGTCTAGTTACCGGCTCGCTCCGGAGCACCGATATCCAGCCGCTTTGGATGACTGTGAGGCCGCTACCCATCACTTCCTGTCAGTGGCAGAGGCAGAGTTCGGAGTCGACCCGCTGAGGGTCGCAGTGGGCGGGGACAGCTCTGGCGGCAACCTGGCTGCCGCTCTGTGCCAAAGGCTGGCGAAGAAAACAGACAGCCATCTGCGCTCTCCCTGTGCGCAGGTCCTGATCTACCCTATCCTGCAGATGGCAGAATTCAGCTTGCCCTCTTACCAGCAGAACCACGCTGTGCCCATATTGTTTCGCGGCCGGGTCGCATTCTACTGCCTCCAGTACGTCAGCGGAGACGCGTCAGTGTGCCCGGACATCCTGGAGGGCAGCCACATTCCTCAGGACTTAAGGCTGCAGTATGAAAAGTGGCTGTCCCCGGAGCTCCTCCCACCTGAGTTTCTTGCACGAGGCCATCAGCAGGTGGAGCCCTCGCCTTACGACGGTGAGGTCTACCACATCGTCCGGGAGGGCCTGGACCCAGAGGTGTCCCCCCTGCTCGGTGTGGATGAGGTCATCCGCAGACTCCCCCCCGTTTTTCTCCTGACCTGTGAATACGATGTTCTGAGGGACGATGGGCTGCTGTACCGCAAGCGCCTGGAGGACCTGGGCGTCTCTGTGTCCTGGCACCACGTCTCTGACGGCTTCCACGGGATCGTTAGCTTCTTCAACCGCGGGTGGCTGAGTTTCCCCACTGCTCAGCCTGTCCTGGACAGTGTTGTGCGCTATGTGAAGTCGCTCTGAGCATGATGTGGGTGGGGTGCATGTCATGACATATTTCACGCTCACGAAAGGAATAGCTGAAAAAGGCCTCTCTGTGTCTCCATGGGTGAACTTTTTCTTTTCTGGTAGATTGGTTCAGTCCGGGAGCTTTCTCATTATTCAAAACTGCATTAGGGACTTCCATAAGACACTAACTAAAACATTCCTCTGCAAAGACAAGCCAATGAACGCTCAGAAATTATTTTTCTAGGAGTACAGGTGCCACTGCAATAAAAATAAGCAAGCTGACTAAACGAGGGACAAAATAAATCCTTTCTGGTAAATTTAGAAAGCTTTTAGCAAGCACAAATACATTGCAACATACAGTTTGCGTTGGACCAGTTAACTGATCAGTGAAGAGATAATGACTCAAAATCAATCATCAAAATTAATCATATGATGTAGACTTTGGGTTGGGATTTGACAGTAAATAAAAAGGTGCATTAACTACAGTATGAACCTCAATGGCACCTTGCAATGTATCTGACAGGAAATGAACCACGGCTTGCATAAATCAGCATGGTACCTATAAAATTATTAATAACCCCTGGACTTGAATGTGCAAACTCTGTTGAGGTCTACAGATATGTAGTGCATCTCGATGGAGCCTAATTGGCGAGGAGGGAAAGGCACATTTTACACAGCAAAAACGATGATTTTTCCATTACCGTTTTCACTGGGCGAGAAAACTTAACAGGCATCTATGAAAAATTGCAGCAACTGTATGCGAGCAAAACATAATAAAAATGTGTCTAAACCTTATTCTGTGTTGTAAAATGCTTGTGTGCAGACACCGCTGACTTAGGGATCATTCTAATATAAGTAGACCAGAGCCCATTCCAAACACGCCTGATTCGAATTGGTTGATTGCTTGGCCTCCAATATTGTTGCTGGCTGCTGTCTCATTAACTACTCAGCCAAACAACTTCACACTTGATACTGCACTTCTGTGGTCCTTATACACCCGCCAAGCGTGCTGTTGATGGAATGAATGCTTGTCAAGAGAATCAGAGGAAAGATACTCACTGACCGAGACTACTTCCATTTTAATTAGAGAGATTCTTAAGTTTTGGTTTTTAATTTGGACAGCTGTTCCATTTTGACAATGCAATGCCTTTGAAATTGGTTTCAAATATTTGTCTCAGAAAAATAAATGTGAATCATGGAATTTAAGTTTGCTTTTGCATCTGAAGCAAGTCTCCTGTGTGAAACTGAGTTATATTTATTCTGTGAGAGAGAAAAAAGGAACTATATACTGCATGTAACTGAGCTCTGAACTGATACAATGACAGTGAGAAACTGGCAGTATGGACTTTTAAGTATTTTTAGAGCACCTATTTGGCTATGAACATTACTTCGCACCCTTCAGGGTTGCACAAAGCAGGAAGTTCACACTTGCCTGAATTAATAGTACATAGCATAAATTCATGATTTAAAAATTCCTTTTAAAAGCTGAGGAACTTGAGCAGTAGTTTCTGCATTAGTTAATGGCCACATATTGTGAGGTGCTTCACCCGGCACAACCTGAAACCTGCACGAGGCAAACTCCACACAAGTGGTATTGTTTGTGGTGTCCATGGCAACATAACTCCATGTTTCCCTGTAACTGGGCACAGCAGCCATTCTCGTACTCAATATCTCCCAAAGCACTCAACAATGCATTATTAGCTCCAGTGTGTAGCCCGCTCGGGTGCAAAGCCTGCTCCAGAGCGCAGCCTGCAACAGTCGGTAGCTTCAGAGGTGAGAGGTCAGCGATGGAGACTGATGATAAATGGACAAAGCCTGGATGGAGGATTGAGCAGAGATACGGAACCAAAGTTCTGATTGGAAATTGGGCAGAGGACAGGTTACAGGTGGGCAGAGGAGTCAACACTTTTGTATAGGATAAAATACAGCAGTGTGTGACTGATGCGTATGTTGAAGTAAAAATCCTGAATAATGAAAATAGCTGATGGCTGATGCTGATCAAAATTTTTAAAAGATTCAGTAAAATTTTCCGTGAACAGGCTGGTGTTGTGGTTAGTACAGCCTAATATCTGTTTTTAGCTTTCAGTGTGCAATGAGTGCTTAGTCAGTGCATGGCTGCCTGTTTTAAAGGTCATTTCACACAGTGCATAATATTTAAACCTGTGAAAAGGTTATTCACTTAATTTAATTATCCATAACATTTAAGCCCACATACTTATTTTCAAAACAATGAAACTTTTTAGTGTCTTCAATTATTAACAGTATAATTTTAGCGTGTATTGGTTTGTGTTATGATCCAGACCAGAAGTCAAATGAAGAGGCAGTACAATCCAGTAGGTGGGTTTATTGACAGCAGTACAGTAAATATTGGGGACAGAACCCCAAAGGAGAAGGGGGTGCATCGTTCAGCGCAGAGGTACTGACAAAGCAAGACAGCCAATGGCTGACCAGTGGCTTCCAAAATTACACCCCTCAGGAGGATAGAGCAGCTTCAGGGGAAGTTGGTTCCGATTCTGATGACTATAGGAGGCCTGGGAGCTTGTTCCTAACAAACTGGACAGAGGAACAGGCTTAGAAGGGTTAACAAGAACATGGTCCCAATCCTGGGCCCTGAACAGGCTTGGAAGCTTGTTAGACTTAAGTAAGTAAAGTGGAAAGCTTCCGCAGAAAGCTGTCATTGACCCTTTCATTAGCATTGTACTCATGATGCAGTGCTGTAAATTGCACAGTAGCCCTTTAGGAACATAATACGTGCACTCTCTGGCTATTATGTGCTGATCTACCCCAACAGTAAGTGTTTTAGCCCATCAGCCCTCACTCCAATATAACTGGAAAAACAAATTATTTTAGTTTACATGGACAGCCAGTGGTCTGAAAGTTCCAAAAGACGGATGTGTGTGGTAGACAAAGGATCAATTTTTCGAAGAGGAATTGTTTCAGTGCTTTCTGACCGGGTGGAGATTTTGTCAATGAAGCAAAAGTTTTGGAAGCAACTTTATTCGATCTCACTAAAAAAAAAAAAAAACAATACTGTCTAAATTTTAAAAATTTATCATTTGATAAACAATTCCTGCGGTTCCTTTATGGTGGAAAATTTCTGAAACTCTCAAAATTTGATCAGTTTGATCCCGCATAAAAAATAAATAAATAACATCCCCTGTGCATTTTTTTTTTTTTCGTCTTTGAGGCACTTCCATTTCCGAGGGATCTAAGCCAGTATGTCTCTGCTATTTTGCCCACTTTTTTTTTTTGATGAAAGCCGTTAGATTGTTTTGTACACGTGCACATGAGTCACAGAGGACTGATAGGTATTCTGACCTCCGAGAGGACAGGCCACATGACTGAGGAGCAGTGAAAAACATCAGCTCTGTCAAATGAATCACAGAGGGCAGTCAGGGATATTCTTTTCAATGGAAGCATTTATTAGTGTACTGTGATTGGTTGATCTACATCTCACAGCTGCAAAAAACCTGTTCCTGGGTCCTGTTCGGAATAGCAAACTTATTTAAAACGTAGTGCAACAGAACATATATGTATAGTGGACACATTCTGCTTTCCATAGTAATATATAGCGTATTTACCAGCATGTGACAACAAGGCAATAGACCTGGCCCCAGCCACGGGCTGACAGACAGAGTGACAGACACACACAGACATGATCATTGCTTAACCTGGCCCCCTAGGGGAGGGGCCAGGTTATAACCATATTATGTTTTATACAGTCGCATTACCACTGGGCTGTCAAGATCACTTGGGTCATGGCTGGATGTTACCATTGAATGCCTTGCATGATGGGCTGCAGAAGTCGGCTCCAGCTCCATTTAGTGAAATTTGACCAGTTAATTTGTCATCTGGGTATCTTTGGCAAACTTGTAAACTTCTTTTTGATCACATACTGCATACTACTGGTTACTCTTGGTCACAATTAGTATCTGAGTTGTAGATGATTCCTTAGGCAGCCTAGGAGATCAACCACCCCACAAGTTATGACATATACCTCATCACAGCACAACCTTACTTATGAGCATGAGATGACAATAGGCTGCGAATTATCAGACTGAAAGGTGCCATAGTAGTGTTGAAATAAGAGTCTACAGTACAGTTGATTTTCAGAAACATGACTGTACAGCCAGTATCAACCCGAATGAGTTTATAAGGATTTATTTTTGAATGTTCAGGACTTCTGAAAATCTGAATTACATTTTTTATGTTCATGGTGAAAAAATTGTGAGGGCAATTGCATGTAATTTGTTTCAAAAACAGATTAGGTGGCTGTGAAAATGATTAAGTTCTTCTCCCTATTTTTATGCTGTTCTCTTTTTGTCTGATAAAGTTCACCCGAGACTGCAGCGTGTCCATCAGCACATATGGTGCAGATTACCATCCGCAGAGGGAGCACAGGCCTGACCTCTTCATTAGGAGAACAGCACTGCGCAGAGCTGAGGTGGAGAATGGGGAAAGCCTGCTAAAAATTCCAGTTTGAACCAGTCAAAGCTGGGTGAAGCTGTATTTTCAACAGTTCTAGTTGTCCTGTTAAACTGTGCGAGCTCAAGAAGCTTTAGTTAGCGAGACACCACCCACATCAGTTATCTGTTAAAACTAGCTCAAGGTTTTAATAACTCAGCTCATATCACTGCAATGCTCTGTGGAATGCCAGCTATAGTTCGCGTTGCGGACCTTAATTCTCTTTTCTCATTGTTGGCTGGAATCTAATCTTTTTGACTGTTCATATTCACGGTTGCATGTGATCGATATCTGACCTGTGGATGAACAGACCTTCGCCGAAAAGAATCTCCATGATAAAGTTTGCCTCATCACACAGAAACTGCGTGGGCGATGCGATGCCTTGCAAAACTAAAATATTTTGGAAAAATCCAGAAAGTGAATTATCCCCTGAGCATAATAGTACATTAAGGTCCTGACGTTGCATAGCCATTTTTTTTTTTTTTTGAAATCCAATTTCTTTGCCCTGTTAATTTCCGCATTGGATTTTGTCAATAGCTTGTAGGGGAGACTGGGTTCTGATGAGCCATGGGAGTCAATGAGCCAGATCACATGTTTGTAATCAATAGATGTCAGAACTGCTTAAAAAAGGAAAAATACTGATATGGCTCATTGGTCCCCATTGATCTGTATAAGCCATGTCACTATTTTGCCAACTTTATACAGCTCTAACATCTTCATATTACAAACCTGTGATATGGCTCATCGGACCCCAGTGTCCCCCAACTGTTTTAAATCCAGGGGTTTTTCTAAACTTCCGAGAGCTGAACAACAGCCCTTCTAAAGAGGTAGCAGTTACTCAGAAGCATGCAAGATGTTCTGTTCCTTTCGGAACTTAAAATGCTTATCTGTCGTGGGTGTGTGTAGTGTGTGTCTGCATGTGTGTGTGTGTGTGTGTGTGTGTGCACGCATCTGTGTGTCTCTGCTTCTCTGCGCTGTACTGCAGTGTATTCCTATCCCACTGAGTGGGCTTATTTTGAATTAGCTGCTAAATTCATTATTTGAGATTAGTCTCAAATAATTAATGAATTAAACATTTGACTAATCTCAGTTCACTTAGCTCAATACAAATCTGTGTCATTTATTTGAACTATCAAGGGCGCCTCTTTGCAGAACAATAAAAAAAAAATACTTCTCATTGTTTCTGAATTACAAGCATAATTTTCTTTATAGAAATCCAAAACCCTAACTATTGCTCTGCTGCACAGTCAAACCTAATTAGTTGCGGGGTTGGAGGACTGGAAAACAGTGCACAGTGTGGTTTGCAGGACCAGGAGTAGAAGAAGAACTCATAATAGCTTGTTTTGGGTTAATGAGTCTGAACTGAGTCCTAAGAGAGTTCTATTACAGAACTCAGTACCGCATCTGCACCTCACCTCTGTGTTTGTTTGCACAATGTAAGTTTTATGAACGCGGCTGCATATTTCTGTGTGAGCGTGTTTGTGTGTGCGTGTGTGTAAACTCCCATCTCTGTGTCCGTGTTTATGTGCGCGTGCCCCATCAACAGGGACTGCCAGCGAACCTTCTCCTTGATCACCACAACATACCTCACTCTCACTACTTGGTGTCTCACTACGATGAGAATTACGGCCAACGAAGCGCCTCTGCTCAACCGTTCCTGCGCTCCTGGCACCGAGACAAACTGGCCTGGGTCCCGGAGAGATCAGACCATCCCGCTGTAGGTGGGTGGGTGTCCTTGCCCCTTCGCCCCCTCCCCCCCGGATCTCCAGAACAGTAGGACAGTGAGGATTGGAATCTGGCCAGTGTTCTCAGCTTCTTAGATTTTTGAAATGATTTTTCCACATCTGTAGACTAGTCAATGTTTGTGCATTCGATGCCAGGGCAATTACCCCATTATCTAATGGTGTTGGTTCTTGGTGATGGAGTTGCATAATCCTGTCACCATTCAATCAGCAGCTACCTGACACCAGCAGAAAAAAATAATTAACTTCCCTCCAATCATGCAATCTTTGACTCCATTTATAACCTGATCATTGTGATCTGATGCAGAAAGCTGAGAATCGCTTAACATATGATTTAATGTTTTTACTTGGTTTTTGTGGTATGCGTAAATGAGCATAAATCAGTGCATGCCAATATAATAAAAACCCTCACAATTCCAGCACATATGCACTCATTGTATGAATTTAAATTTGGTTATTACAGATGTTTACCCACAAAAAGATTCCATGATGCCAACCTTTAGAGATACCAGAGCAACAAAGCGCTTTGTTCTGTTTAAAATTCAACTATTCTTATCAGTTTTATTTTTAGATAATAAATTGCACAGATAAGCAATTAAGTCTTAAGACCAAAAATCTAGGCTCCTCTAGGTCCATAGAAGCTAACTGAGTACTGTAGCAGATGGTGTGTTTTTTTGGCACATTTCCCAGTTGTGGACCACCTCAGAGGTCCTCTGTTCTCAGATACAATCTTCAAAGCGATGCCACTTGGCTTTGGAGTACTCTTTTTTTATAAGGGATTGCCCTCAATTTGATTTTTATTCCACTCCTTCTCTTTCTAATTATTTGCTTGTTTTTTTGTATGGTACATCATTACAGATTTATCCTCCTGTTTAATGTACACATCATGCCTAAAATGCGCTTTGATCTATTGAAAGACTCTCGCAGAATAAATATGCCAGTATGGCAGAAGACGTTATGACTGAGGCCTCACTCATGAAACGATACTGAGGATAATGATTCGACAAGCTTTGTTTGAAAGAAAAAACTGCCATCATCTCTATGGTTGAAATAAGAAAAATGACATTAATTTAGTCATGGGCTAAATGAAGTTTTGTTTACGAATATTTAAAATTTGCATTTAGTTCTGAACTGTGTTCACTTTGTGTTTCTTAAATGGGCCCGAAGACTTTTAAGAGTTAAATGTATGCATTTCCAGCCCCAGACTAATGAAATGTCAAATGCGTCCTGTTCCCACAGTACCACCTACAAACTTTGGCCTGATGGAATTGCGGCGCGCTGGCTCCGAGAGGCAGGCGCAGCCCAGCAGTCGTATGCTCAGTGTGTACAGCTCCACTTACTCCTGGCACCCGGACTCAGCCTTCCGCCCTCCCCGCCGTTCCCGCACCCCTCGTCCGATCTCCAGTCACCTGCACCCCAATAACAGAATCAACAAGGATCTGGCACTGAAACACAGGCCACTACTGCAAGTCCCTGACCACCCCGACCGCCTCCTACCACCTGTCTCAGCACCAGCAGTGTACAGATCTGCTCCCAGGGACTCTGCACAGTCTGCTTCGGTCTAATGAGCCCCTGGCGGGAGTGCTTCCGACTGGGATTCATTTTACTCATTAATTTGATTCACTTAACTCTGACAGAAAAGTCAATGGGGCTGCAAAATAAATGTGTGTATTCAGCAGTATTTAATCAACCAGGGCTTGGCTGGAGTGCATATACCTTTCATTCTGTATTTAATACAAAGATGGTTTGATTTGTTTGTTTGGCAACTTCTCTATTTCTGTCATGCATTCTGGAGCTGGTAGTTGAGAATTGTTATGCACTGATTCAATAAAAGCTAAGTCTTACATCCCCTAACAGTTCTGATTGTTGCGAAGAGCAGCTAATATAGCAGCATAATAGCATTTCAGCATCTCCAGCATGTCAACAGTGATCCTGTGCACACAGGCATGGTGGAAGCTGGAGCTGTTTCAGCACAATTCTCAGTGCATTTGTTTGACCTCTTCTCCATTTTGTGTTTAATTGCTGGGAATCAAAGTGTTTAATTACAGTGAATCAAAGATCCTTCTGTTTGAGCGCCATCCATATGCATCACCCGTCTCCTGCGGTCTCCTATGTTCCGTCTGTCTCTCTCGCAGTCATTTTAAACTGTTTAACTGGTCCTGGAACATGAGAACAAAAGACTGCACCCTTTGAACCACAGGGTGGCACTATGTCCTTGATGCTACAATGCTCAGCAAGGATTCGTTTTTTGTTTGTGGTTAATTTGGTGCATTTCCTTTCTTGAATGAAAAAAGATGAAAAATCCTAATTAAACGGAGACAAATTACAAACTTCACTTCCATACGTCTGGATCAAATTAATTCAGTCAAAACTGAATTTTTTTTTTTTTTGTACAAAAAAAACTTTGTTTTGGAGACAAAACTGACTAAAACTCTGAGTTGTACAGTTTGGTTTCTAAATATTTTACATTGCACAAACAATTATTTGAGTACTTCATGTTTGGAGAATGATTCAGTGTTTATTGTAAATCTAGTTATTTTTTTGAAAGCAAGGAGAATATTGTTTTTCTGTTTATCTGGCAGAACACATTGCTTAAAACTGATATCGTTTGGCTTGATCAACAAATGCAGCTCTTTCCTGGCTAAAATATCCTCTTCACAAAAACATGTCTCAGCATCGGCTGAATTTTTACTTTCATCAACAGACATGTACAAAAGAAGCCAGCAAACGCTGTGTAATGTCTACACATAATTCCAAAATTTGTTTCCTAGTTCATTTGATTATCAATGGATTGCTGGCTCTCGGCACATAAAATAATAAAAACATTGATGCTTGACAAGCAATTTGAGCTAAAAGCTCTAAGCATGCAAACAAACCTGCCAATGAAATGAGAATTAATTTCAATGGACGGGATTGTTGCTCTCTGGAGAGGACCTACTACAAACAGACTTTCATTTTTTATTGGAGACTATAAATCTAAGTGCTAAACTGAGAGTGACAAATATTCACATCAGACCATGTTCGCAAAGCAAAATGGAAGGATTACCGCAAATATAATCTTTGAATAATGAACAACGTTCATAGCCAATAAACCCCAGCAATCCACACATTAATTTAAAACTAAATTACTTGCAGACTACCTTTTGCATTATTTTCACACAAACAAGATAAAAAATTTTGATTTTTGAATAATTTTCTTTTTTCCATTGACACTTAATTCGTAATAGCCAGTATTTCAAATAATGATAATTATACGTTTACAATACTTCATAAAACACATTTCTGGCCCCAACATTTATAATTTGATTGCCATTTTTCTTTGCAAAACATTCAGTGCATTTGAATGTGTTGCAATTACCTTGGCTCAGATTTATACCCCCAAAAAAAGCTTTATTTCCCCACTTGCTTTCCTACTTTCTCCAAGCTGATATAACTAAACACTGGTCTGGAGAGTCTCAGTTTCTGGAAGCACCATTATGAATGGAAGCAGGATTCCCTTAGCTGCAGAAACAGTGCTCAGATTCCCAGTGATAAATGCTGGGGAAACCTCGTCTGCGAGGAACCTCATCACAGCCTGCCGGCTAACACAGAAGATAGTGTCATCCATGACAGCACATTGGAAGGCAGAGCAGTTCGGGACCTTCTGAGAGCAGCACTCATACCAGAGCCGAGCGGCCACGTGGTAGCGGTACACATTGACAGAATTAGTGCCCACATCGAACCGATACAGGAAGTTCTTCACTGCCACCATCTCAACAGTCTTTTCTTTATTGCCAACGATTATGCTCCGCCTCCAAGTATTGGCGGCTGGATTGTAGCGGAGCAGGGTATACTTTAAGGTGCCCCCAGAGACAAAGAGCTCACCATTGCAGGTGGTGGCTCGATGGGCCACTGCAAAAGTGTCATTAGGCATAGGGGCAACGAAGGTCCAGCGACCTGCCCGGGGGTCATAGCGCTCCACGCTGCTGAGACACTCACCCCCAATGGCATACACACAGCCCTCCAGGGCCACCAGCTTGCACTGAGGTCTGGCTTCATTCATGGGACTAATTTCTTTCCAGATGGATGTGGCTGGATTGAAGCAAAACACTCTCTTCGATAGCTGCACATCACGCCCTGAACCTTCGCAGCCTAAGGTTACAAAGAGGTAATTGTCCATTACGCACATGGCAGAGCCCCTGGACACCACCTCCTTAGGTAGGGGGCACAGAAAATTCCAGGCATCTAGGTTGTCATCATAGTAATAGAGACTGCTGGATGTTTTCGAAGGGCTAGACTCTGACCCTGCCCAATCCTGAGGATCTAAATCGGCAGCCACCAGACACCGCCTACCCCTCATCCGCAGTTTTTGGATCAGGTCTCTGTCCCCTCCCTTCAGGCTACCATACAGCTCTGGGTCCTGTAGGACTTGAAAGTAGTTGTCAGACATCACTTTCAGAGCAGCACATTGCATGCTGTCATCACCCTCTTTCCTGGCCAGGCTGAGAGCATGAAGACAGTTCCCTAAGTCCAATCTATCCTGCATTGTCTCTAGTTCAGGATGCTTTCCTTCCAGGGTGACTGGTGAAATGTTGAATCTTTCTACACCTTCCCGTCCTGCTCTTCTAGAAGCATCTCCACTGTGGGTGGCGGGCTCGTTAATAAGGCCAGGGGGCTTGGATTGATGGTCCCCTGAAGATGGAGTTTGAGAACCTGGCTGGCTCAGCGGTGTTGAGGCTTGTGGATTGAGGAAGGGAATTTGGAGGTCAGTATTCTCAACAATGTGCATGTAACTGTCCTTTCGAACAAACCCCTGTCGACTAGGGGAAGAGGGCTCTGGGGCGGCTGTGCTGGTGTGGTCTTGTGGAGAGGAAATGGCGAGATCCTCTGGACCGATAAGCGAAGTCATTGAAGGATTTACTGCGCTAAGGTCTTCATCATTTCTTGCATTTGCTATGTCAGACTCAATATTGACTGGATGAACATCTGTTCCACTGAGCTCAGGCTCACTCAGCCTCTGTAGCTCCTGTGGCGTATCAACCTCATTGACCTCCCCGATAGGAATGGAAGGACTCAATGAGGACTTCATGCGGTTGTTACAGACCTTCTCATCCACTTCAACTGGTACCACTCTATCTTTTTCCATCAAAAATTCTTCACTTTCTTTACTGACCATATTCTTTGACTGGTTATGAGAGGAGTTTTCCAGGTCGCCTATATCATCCTTCAGATCTCTGCTCACATGACTATTCTGTGCTACCCTTCTCAGCTCATTCTGGGATCTCTTGCTGGTCTGACTCACCCCAACTTGGTCCTGGGCTTTTGCAGGGGAAGACTCAGAGAAATCCAGAACAAGATCAGCGTCCATTTGTCCCTTTGCTTCCTCAGCATTCTTGTGAGGTGTTCCCTGAGTGCCGCCGTCAGGTGCCAGTCGTTTCAAATTTATTCCAGGGGGATCTTGTTGCACGATGCTCTCCTTTGTGGGCAGGTTTGGATCACAGTTCTGGTTTCCGCTGTCTCCTACAATGGCTACATCAGACTCCCTCTCATTCTCTGCAGATGAACACTTGGACTTACTAGAAAACATATCTCCAGATTTATTCTTAAGTGCCGTTGGTGAGTTTTCAGATTCAGCTGAATTTGCTTCAACAGGTGAGAATATATTATTTGGTTTCCCAGGTTGATTTGAGAACATTTCCTCAAGTGATGGTATATTCTTTTGTATCTCAGCTGAGTCCTCATATTGATCAAGAAATGTTTCTCCAGATGACAGTATATTCTTTTGGTTGTCAGGTGAGTCCTCATGGTGATCTGATGATGATGCATTTTGTGGATCTCCTGGTTTGTCCAGCTCTAACAGTGTTTCTCCCGGTGATAGTAATTTCTGAGATTCCTGGGGTAAGTTTTGGCGCCGTACTAACAATGTTTCTCTGGGTGAGAGGTTACTTGGAGGGATAAGTTCACTTTCACAGCTTCCAGCAGAAGATGTACTGCCGCTCGGTTCCAAGCTGGCTGCAGTCCTGTTGGGCTGCTGTGAGCCTGGACCATCTCGATGAATCTGCCACCTCCTGGAGTTATAAAAACGGTAAGCCCAGGACACCAGCAATACACCGGCTATGGATAGAGCCAGTTTTGCCAACATCTGCAAATCGAACTGGACACCCAGGAGGTCCTCTGCCACTGGCATGTCCAAGCAGTTTGGGGTGGGATGGGTTGCCACCTGTCACTAGTGTCCTGTTTGCATCTTTGGAAATTGAGATGGCTCATCCCACACGCTCATCAGTTATGCCTGCGTCGCTGCTCTCCCCCCGTGACTCTGACACTCGAGCTCGACACTCGAGAGTCTTTGTTCCTCAATTTGCATTTTCTCTCGCAGTGTTGGGCAGGGCTTAGTTCACACCCCAGTTGCACACGAGCCTGAAAATCCAGGTCTGAAAACATTCACATCTGTTTCATGTTTTCTATGTTAGCTAATCATTTCAATTCTGAACTGAAATGTAACCAATTATTGTGTTTGATGCTCATGAGCATGGCTTATCAACAGGTCTTGGGCAATTCAATATTATATTTAACAAATGTGCTTCTCTTGTTTTGCTTAGCTGTATACTTCCTTGAGGACAGATAATGGTTAACATTGTTACGGATATGCAAACACAGCTGGATTGGAGTAGTTTGCCAAGAGGAAGGGAGAAGCTATTTGTCTGTACTTCAAAAAAAGTCCAAGGACCAGGATGCGGTTGTGTACACAGGCAAAAACACCTGCTCAGTTGCTGGGAGACATGCTGTATGATCCACATGATCCATGACTGGTTGATGAAAAGTATTCCAGATTTTGCACCGTTTTCCTCATAAAATAATATCTTAAAATGAAAAATCCAAGAGCACTCTTAATAAATTGAAACTTCGGTTGCAAATCCTGTAATGTTTAAATTCATTCTATGTTGCATTTGAATGCAGCCATGATCAGATACACAGTTGCCGTACCTCTGAGAAAATAACATATTCTGAGCTGCTGTAGCTGTCTGAAGGGAAATGCTATTTCAATATTACTGACCAATCCAACTCTGTACATTTATTTAAATGATTTTAGTTTGGTGGTCAAGCACAATTTTCCTTCAAGCTCCGTGAGCTAGTTTATTTAGTTTCATATTAAAAATTGCTCGGAAGTAATTGCAATAACCATAATTCATTTTGCCAATATTTGTGCAACATATTCAACCATGGAAGACAGAACTCAAATTATACAAACTGTATGGGAGCTGAGCTAAATAGGTTTATGTAGAGTGTAACTTTACCCATCAACATACATTGTATTGACACTTTAATGACAAACTTAGATACTCAGTTTTAGCTCAGATAGCATTTCATACAAGCCTCAATACTCATGAAGTAACTTTTTATATCTTACAAGTTAACTTGCTAATGTGTTCATTGATAACTTTGAATGGATATGTCAGCCTGGTTGGCTCTCTGTCTGACAAAGTGGAAATCACTCTTCCCTCTGCCAATGTGAGCACCATAATTCATTGGACAGAAACTAATTTTAATTTTCTGTCTGTTCTGTACCCTCCAAATTTAAGAAGTCTGAAAGGATACAATGACAAAGAGGTTGAAGCACAAACTGTCAGCTGTAGATATAAGGTGATTTCATCTATACTGGGTGAACTATTTTTAAATGACAGCACCTTTAATACATAATCCTTCCCCTCCTTTGAGAGAATATAAAATATTGCAACGGTTAATTTAATGTAGAAAAAGGAAATCATGTTTAGTATTTGGTGACATATTTGCATGCATGACTGCTTGAGGTCTATGGTACACAGACCTCAGCAGATGCCGAGCGTCTTCTCTGGTGATGCTCTGCCTGGCCTGAACTGCAGCGATTTTCAGTTCCTGCTTGTTTTGGGGACTTTTTCCCACAGTCTGCACTTCAGTATGTGAAATGCATGTTCAATTGGATTCAGATTGAATCTTCCATCAGAAACAAAACAGAAAAAAATTAGTCACTGTTCAATGAATTACAGTCCACACTCTACATTCAGGGAACAAAATTAGCTCTCGCTAAGGGCCAATGATTTGTAGATTTGTATGTAGGCAGCTCTGACAATTTGGGGGGTAAAAAAAAATGTGTTACCAGTAACCGTTTCTGTTGCCCATTTGAACAGATAGATCTACATCAGCCACAGGTTTTGTGCAGCACGTTTCTTCACCCGGTTCCGGCACGTTCCAGACAGCATGAGTGATGTGCAATGCACGTCCGTTGAATTGATTGACATTGCATCTCATATGGAAACTGAGTGAAGAAAAACATTGTCCCTGATATGAGGCAATGCTTTCAAACAAACATCACAGTTCTCCATCAAATAAAAGTCTAAACTCGGAGGCTGCTTTAAGTATGCTGCCCACAAAAGAATTAAGGTGGCTTGGATATGTTTGTGCATCCCTGCCACAGCAGTCCTAGGAGAGAGATTGTGGTCGACTGGAGGCAACATTGTCACCACAAGAAGAAAGTCTCCCTCACCTGAAACTGGCAAGGTCTTCCTGCTCATTTATATATTGTATAACATGCTGGAGATGAGCCTGTGGCCTAAGTTCAGAGTGAACATTTACTTCTTTCAAAAACTTACATTAACATTTCATATTTCTAAAAAAAAAAAAAAACTACCACCGTGATTATTTAATCAAATTTTCTGAAAATAAAATAAACAAAACATAGCCAAGAAACACTCATCGCGCTCTAACAACAAAACAACAATTCATGAACTATACTGAAAACATGAATGACAAGTCATTTGAGCTATGAATGTTAACATCTAGACCCGACATGCACACATTCCAACTGATCACTACACCTCTTCCTATTTCTCTCCCGCTTCAAGGAATAACTGGTATCTCCTCCAGCACTACATGTATCTGGGCGGAGAGATGAATATCAAGGTTGTAGTTATATGGGAGGGGGTGTTTTCCATGCAAATTACATGACTCCAGTGGGAATGTTATTTAAATGAGGTTGCACAAAGTGATTTGTGGTATCTTTCTGACGCATAAAGTAGACCGCATGTGACTTGCCAGCGCCAAGTCTAAACTGAGCGCAAAATATTCCTAATTTCACATGTAGCTGCCAGCAAACAGAATAATCTGTCCATATTTAACAAAAAAGTATAAATAAAGTATCATATTTGTATTGTGTTTTATTGTACCATGAATGTAGAATTAGTGTCATCACTAATTTGACATTAATAATAATAATAATAATAACTTAACTATGGAGCCTGCTCAAAATATTTATTGGGCTTGATGATTCTGTTTCTATTAACCTTTCTTCAATTTAAAGAAGTTTCTAGCTTTTAATTGGCGGAAAAATAAATGACCTATTTGGAAAAATCAGAAAACATATAGTCTAGCCTTGTTAGCATGTTTTTTTTTTTTTTTTTGTAATGTCGCGCTTGAATAATTTCCATACTCTTAAGTTGTAAGATGTAAGTTGTATAGATGCAATTTAAAAAAAAAAAAAGAAAATATTGTGTGAGAACGAAGTCGTTTTTCTTAATTACACTGCATATTTTTATGTCAACATTTCAGTAGGAAACGGCAACAATTTGTCTAGAAGAAATATGAAATTGGTATAATGCGTGGTAACGTTGAATCTTGGGGAGGTCTTCCTTAATAAGTGGTTTCCTTTGGAAATGGGCAGAAAATTCACTTTACGCCTCCCGTCAGATGGGCGTTGAATTTACATCCAGTCTTCATGAATATTGTTTACTACCAGCTGGTGCAGTGGTCTTAAAGTTATGCCACTACAATCGTGCAATGTACATGTAACTGGCCCAGCTGCAGTTAGAAAAATGTTACTTTCAGTGAAAAGTCATGATACCAACTGCACAGACATGATGGGAGAAACCTGTGTATCACAGACATGATGAACGGTTCGCTGATCCTTGTTTCGTCCAAACAAGCATAATAGTTGAGGAAGTGTAATGGTTTATGCAGCCATTAGACCTTGTTGAGGACCCCTGCTGGTTGTAGTTAATAGAACATTGACAGCACAATGCTATCTGCAAAGCAATCCTTGTACCCAGTGTTTCCCCTATGTCCTCCAGTATCCTAATGTGAGATTCAAGCACAATAATGCGCCAACATTGGGCAAAGATCTGTCAAGAATATCTTCCGATCAACGATGCCAACATCCTAAACTGGCCTCCATACTAAGCTGTTATGAACTCAATGGGACCCTTCAAAGACATTCAAGATCCTGCAGCCACCACTCGTGCTGAGCTCTGTGCTGCACACCTGGATGAAGTGGGATCATATTCCTCAGAGACAGATTGACAATGTGGTGACTGCTATGCCACGCGGAGTCCAGGCTTTGTTGACAGAGAATGGTGATCACAGCCGTTATTAGTTTATAAATGTACAATATATCTGCTGCTCAGTATGACTTCAACCTGTAGCAATTTAGCCAGAAATGTTTTTATTTTTTTTATTCAGTGTTTGCTGGCATTCTGTCATTTATACACTGGATACAATTTTTTGTTTCCTATGAAATAAATTCCTGAAATTCTGCATTGTTGCATTTTTAATTCCTCTTACTATGTTTGCTGTAGTGCCATCTCGCTTTTGTTCCCAACAACCTTTATAAAATTATTTACTGCCACCCAGGATGGTGCTTAAGGTGATTGAAAAAGGCTATCACAGTAGTCAAAATTAATTTGTTGTTGGCCAAAATGTGTCTGAAAATATTTGTAAAAATATGACAAAAATAGCAAAAATATGGCCATTTATTCCAATAATTATGGTGCCCTAAATAATTTCCGCCACAAGTCTTACAATGCATGCGGTGCATAGTTCGATCGCCATTGCAAAATTGGTCACCACAGCGACAAATCATCAAGACATTTTGTTTTTGTTTTGTAATAGTTTGGATTTTGGTCCCGAATTTTGTGCAGCTCAGTATATATGAAGACTACAGACTGACGGTGAAAAATGATATGGATTGCTGCCTCTTTTTCCTTTTCCCACTCATTCAAAATAAGTCACATTCAAGGGAAGCATTTTAAATTTGAAAAAGGAATTCCCAGATTTTACTCGGTCGTGTGGCCACACCTTTCTTCTGATTAGCTTTCATGAGAAAACATGGTCCAGAGCATGCCGGTAAACAATCTTCTGAGGGGTGAGCAGGTCTTATGAGTGGTGATGAAAAGTTGACCTGGGAAGGAAGAGTGGCCAGGATATTTGAGCTCGCTCTTTCTGATGAAGAAAGCGTGTGAGTCATCTGATCCCAGCTCCCCTGAAGAGGACAAAGAGGACCAGAGTCAGCAGACTGTCGCTGCATTGAATAATTCACCGCTGCTTGGCTGGAGACATCTCTGGCTTGCTTTATCTCAGGTGTTGACTGGTGGAGCGCTTAGCCTTATTTCACTATGAGCTGCCGTCTCTTACAGCAGAACTGACTTTCTCCTCTTTCTCTCTCCCTTCCAATCCCCCCCCCCCCCCCCCCCCCACACACACACTATTCTCGGCTATTTGTGGAAATTAACATAATACTAGCTTCAGTTTTAAATTAATTGAAAATATTCATCTACTTTGATCGAAGTTGATTAAACTAAAATTAACTTTTTCACATTTTGTACAATTGAAAAAGAATTTTTAATGTGAAAAATGAGAGAGAGAAAGAGAGAGAGAGAGATTGAAAAAAACCTTTATTAAACCACTTTCCAGTGGTTCTCAGTCAGCAGTCAACAAAAACACAAAAAAACAATCTTAAAATGACAAAGACAGGCTTCCATCTTCCAACACATCACACAAAACTCCACCCACAGCCCAAAGATGATTAAAAGCATCCAGATTATTAACAGTGTTATAATAAGCATGCTCCACTTTAAGGCGGGCAGCTATAATACCTTTTACTCTTTGCACAGGATCAATACATCCCGATCCCTTTATCTTGCTTTTACGCATGAACCAGATAGCTAATTTTGCTGTTCCAGACATGAAATTGAGCAGTACATGTACTTACTTTTTTGTAGCGGAATACCATGGACCATATAAATATAGACAGAGAGAGAGAGAGAGAGAGAGAGGGCGGGGGGGATTACAGCTGAGATCATCACACATAGGAAGCAGTCGCACAGAATGGGAATATAATGTAGAGAGGGGAATAAAATGATGCATTTTCCAAAGGGGAGGGCCTTTTGGATGTAAACCAATATTATGTACTAACAGACAAAGTATGATCTTATCTTATCTCCTATGCATCACAAAGGAATTGATTTGAATGGAAATTAGTAGCCTGAGGCTGGTTTGAAAATCCATGAGGATTTCGCATTCTGCCTCTATCATGCTTTTTTTCTTTCATTTTTACGCTATCTAGGGATATTAGCTTTGGCAAATCCAATATTTATGCTTCAAGCTGTAATTAAATTGTCACATTGTCATTTTTGTAGATTGAATGGTACCTTGGAGATCTGTGCTCTTTTCATAAAGATTTTCGGATTAAGTAAGGTAGAACTGTATTTGTGAAAGCTTGCGGAACTGATGGCTCTCGCAAGCTTAGAAATGGCGGTCATACATGTGTAAACTGGATCAAATGGCCCATGCAATGGATTGCTCTCAAACAGTGGTGACGATAGCAAAGTAGAAAACATAATCCAGATTACAATGATATGAAATTACAGAGGGTCCTTCAAACATTAAATTGGGGGGGGGGGTTCACCAAGACAGTATGCAAATTTCATACAACCATCTAAAAAACATTTGGCAAATCATGAAAAATGCAAATTAAATCAAAAGGGATTGAATTGAAAAGTCTACTCTTTCACATTATATGATGTTAATTTAATTGCCTATTAAAATTATCTTATGTGATGACTGCCACAGAGTCCAAATAATTGATCAATTTGACTTTACCTCAGTGTAACACCACAGTCCTTCCTTCAGTGTGTCTTTCAGTCACACTCATCCAGTGTTTGGGCACTGAAGACACCAGTTAATCAATAATCAATACTAGCAAGCCATAATTTCCCCAGTTCTTCTGTTATGCAGGTCTTCAGCTGTGAAATTGTACAGGGCCTTTTTTTACTGAATATTTAGCTCAGTATATGCTACACATTCACAATCAGCGACAGTTCAGAACTTCAGGCCAATTCAGCATAGGTCCTTGAAATCTGAGTGGAATATGGGATGTCCCTGGAATAGACGACACCTTGATGACAGCATATTTGGCTCCAAAATTTGTACATATGTACGCATCAATGCAGCCCTTTAAGATATGCAAGTTACCCACACCATATGCACCGACACACCCCATAACATGACAGAGACTGGCTTTTGGATCTGATGGCGATAAGATCTTGGGTTGTCCTTGACATTTTTCCTCTGGAGAACACTGTGGCTGATTTTTTTTTTTCCCAAAAACCTGAAATGTTGACTTATAAGCCCACAAAACATGCTTCAATTATGCTATTGTCCATTTCAGATTGATAATACTAATAATAAGGTAATGCGACTGTAGCGACTGTGTGATGTTTCTCTCAGCTGGCATCACCCTATATACATAAACCTCAGTTTCAATGAATACTCAAAACATGAAGGTCCAAGTGAGGCTCGAAAGACAGACATTTACAGTTAAAGAGCGTTCAAACAGGGACTTTCATTTCATACGTAAACTGATGAGGAGGACGGAGACGTCTTTCTCTGAAGTTTGTGGGCATCTGTGATCCAAGAGATCTAAGTGCCCTCCCCGTGGCACTCAAAATAGCAACTGGTCATGCATTATGCATTTTTAATTTGTTCAGGGTGGAATTCTCCCATTTGCACTTTAGTCGATATTTACTTGCCTCCAGCTATGCACTTTTGAGTTGTGCATATTCTCTCTTAAGCACCTTTGTCATAACCACACAGCGCTTAAACTCGGAATGAAAGCAGTCTCAGTAAAGAGGAGTGATTTATGCAAACTTGAACCGCGTCCACTATACAACGTTCAAGATTTCAGCAATCATGAAAACCTGGAGCATGAACTTTCACAAGAACCATTTGAATGCATTTGAAATCCACCCCAACCACAAAGCAGACTACAATTTTGAGGGAAAAAATGTGTGCATGAGGGCATTACTAAAGCAACACAAAAGAATGGACCCAGTAAGTAGGAAACATGGCACGTGAGCTGGCCTTGTGATATTTTTGAATGTGTGGAGATCCATTAATAAGACTGTATCATTGCAGGAAATGTGAGGCAAAGTTCATATTTACATCCCTATTTTGCTTTGTGAAGCGTATCACCAAGGCATGCTTCACATCACCAGTAGCAGTCACCTCTCAGTGCTTCATAACCTAAACATCTTGCAATTTACTTTTCCCGATTAGCGACAGTTGCTCAGACTAATTAGTAGAACCGGCCACAGTTTAAGTTATTTTCGATAGCATTTTTATACATTGCACCAGAAAATTGTGGCGTTTTTTTTCCCGCACATAAATGACAACGTAAAATATCAATAGGTCTTTATGATGTCTGCTCTCGTGCAGCTCGTGAAACAGCACAGATTAGCGTAAATTTGTTTGGACGCTCTTTAAGTAATAAGCCATGAGAATCAGTTCTATACTCTGAACGTAATCACAGCTAAAGGGTATTGTTAGGCACGATGTCATAAAATATTATATCAATTATATTAATGCAGGTAATAGGCATTCACTTTTTCATTATCATTTCTTATTACAGGTCCTGTATTGGTCTTGGTTGTTCAGTCGATAAATTGTTTGATCGTTAATCAGGAGAACTTAAACGCGAACAGCTTGAGGGCAATCGAGCGGTAAAGGAGGAGGTTACTGAAGGCCCCCTGAACAATCTTACAGCACGCCGCTGGATGTAATGATACTACAGGTTTACATTCATTGAAAGACATAAATTTTATATAGAAAATAACTTAGATTCATTTCTAATGCCATTTCAAACAGTCCGACAATGAACAGTTTCAGTCAGAAAATGTTTTGCCAAAAAGTGAGTACGTCCATGGGAGAATTTGGCCTAAGCAGGATCTAATGAGGAAACGACCATACTGTCTCGTTGCCACACCCTACATGTGTAACTGCAGAAAAGCTGCTTGGGAGGCAGACATTAATTTAGGGAGAGAATACACGTGGGCTGAAAAGCGTGCAACTGCTTGCTTTTTTTAAATTATTTTTTAATTTTTTTTTTTACTTCAGGGCACGGGAGAATTCCACCCTCAATTAATACATAGCGATTTTTTTTTTTTTGAGATGCTCAAATGACTCTTTAGAAGCAAGTAACACTGGCCGTAGAAGAAAGAGTAAGGCAGTGAGTTAAGAAATTCACTAGTAATTCAAAAAACTCAAATGACATTCTATAATATTTTACAGAGCATATCTAAGGCTCCTCTATGTACTGCATTTAACAAATCAACACAATTAATGGTACGAGACCCAAGTGACCATTTGTGGGGATGGGATTATGTAAAGCAGGACATATTGTCATATACTGGCTAACACACTGTATAGCAACAATGATATAGAGTAGCATGAGGAATCTAGAATACACTGGTACGGTAGGTTGTAAATTATTATACAATTTGAAACACTTTGGAGTCTTATGAACGCCTGCATGCAATTGAATAAAAATGACACCACAGAGCCAAATAAGTTTGTTGAATACCATAAATAATGAAATTATAAAATACTTTATTACTGTCCATAACATAAAGGCGAGCACCATAAAGAACGCAATCAGTCAATTATATGGGTACCTTTCTCTCATGCGTATAACACAAGCCCAACATAGGGTGACAGAATCGGAACTAAAGTCGAGCTAGTCCCTTGTGACGGATCACCACTATTCATACCCCACCTAAATGCAGCAATCGCATGTGCATATGTTTAAATATACTCCAATCTTCTCCCAGTGATATATCGTGGATGAGGTTGCTTTGGTCCTTATGTGTATTGCATAGGTTTGGGGAAATCAGGCCCTCATTTATTTATTTTTTTTTTCAAAAGTAACTTAATTTAAATCTGATCCCAACAAAAGAAGCCTTATTTTGTCAGTCATTTAGTGACTGTGGTTTCTGTGCTTAAAATTGATGGATCTATAACAAAATTTTGTATTTTGGCTCAGCCTTCTGTTATTTGAACGCATACATTGACGATGCAGTTAAAGAGCCTACTGTTCGCTTTAATTGAGGGCAATAAACCACCTCAAAATGTCAGCACATTTTGTGCTTCGTCTTCCCCCACCATTATGTTAAACTGCATCAAAAAATATTTGACAATTTAACAAAATGTCGAGTAAAGTAATCATTGTTAGTAGTTGGACAAATATCCTGTGCATGTAATGACTGCTTAAAGTCTGTGAGGCATTGACACCAATGCTGGGTATATTCCAAAGCGATGCTCCGCCAGGCCAGCACTGCTGCCATCCACAGTTCCTGCTTATTCTGGGGACTTTATGTCATCAGTCTCCTTTTCGGCACATTTAATTCATGTTCATTTGTATTAAAATCTGGTGACTGACTCAGCCAACAGAAACAAAATAACAAAACCTGTCCCTGTAATATGGTGCTCACTGGCTGGGTCTCTTGTCCATTTCAGGTAGTGCTGTAGAGGTAAATAAAAAATGTTTGAGTTTGTAAATTGTAGGTTCAAGCATTTTAACTAGCCCAGGCAAACATTTGTATTTAAAATGAATTGAGACAGGTTATGGCAGTGACAGAAAAGCTGTCTGAATTCCAAACTAAGGAGTGACTGAGTGTAGCGATATGGACCTACACTGTGAAGAACCACTACTGTAAATCTTCCAACAAAAAAAAGGGCAATAATTGTACAGGAGAAGACAGGACCATCCATAAGAATGTATTATCCCATTTGTTATTTTCAAAAACTACCCTGGGTTCATCTGAAAACATATGGGAAGGGCGGCCATTATCCCCATCTTACTACACACATAAATCTGGCCTTCTACCAACATCCTTTAACACACATCATGTCGAAATTATCTTAAATTGCAATTAGCTTGAATGTGAAAAAAGCATCAATTTCTGTACAGGGAGAGAAAGCGAGAGAGAGAGAGAGAGAGAGAGACTGTGTGTGTGTGTGTGCGTGCATGCGTGTGTATGTGTGTGCGTGCGTGTGTATGCGTGTGTGTGTGTGTGTGTGTGTGTGTGCGTGGGTGTGTGCGTGTGTGTGTGTGTATGCATGTGGTAGGGTGTGGGGGGCTATAATGGTGACTGTGTGAACTAATTGAAGCATGAAAAAATGACCAGCATATGAAAACATAAAAATTTGCAGAGGATGAGAACTCTTCCAATGAGCTTACAAAATACATAACAATAATAATAATAATAATAATAATACATATAAATTATTATTTCCAAAGTAATTTAGCTTCATTGCAGAACATTTATAATTTCTGAAAAGCTTGACACATGGATGTTCTCAGAGCTGTCGTTAGTCTTGTAAATCCGGGTCAGAAAAGGGCACCGGGGTCTGCTAATCTCTAATTTAGTCATTTTAAAAGGTCACCAGGAGATGCATGCAAGATGAGGCATCATACTGGCTCATCTGAAACCCTCGTGTTTGTCTTTATTGCTCCAAAGTACATTGAGGACCCTGTATAATAAGCATACTATGCATCAACTGTTACATATGGAAGATGAGATGACTAGTGTAACAAGATGCATACAATGGAATAACTCAAAACAATACTCAATATTTACATCAATATTTAATATTCAGATGAACGTAATAGTAGCGATATTTGATAACACACTCAACTTGAGAGCTGGGTCACAGTGTCACAAGTGTTCATTGAATCATTGTGCAATCATAGCGGGTTTTTCATTGACAAGTCCTTTGGAGTCTTTTTATTTTTTTGCCCCACGGGTGTGATATGGACGGCTTTTTTTCCCCCAAAAGAGGACCTCTGTGCACATGAGCTCAAGTTCATTATCCCCATTTTAATACTGCTGGTAAAAAGTAACACCCTGTTTACACTCAGCTGAAATTAAAATGGCATCTAAACATGGAAGTAGTGATACAGTTGGCCAGAAAAGGAACCTTTACACAACGCAGGTCGATTACTATAATGAGTAACGGGCGAAACATGTGACTACCGGTCAGCTGAGTGAGGCCCACCCACATGAGTAATGAAAAATGAGAAATAATCATCAGACATCTCATGCACCGCGACCCTGAAATGCAGACAACAGCTTTTGTTTTTTTTACCCCTCTAATTAAATCCTTCGATACAGCAGATATAATTTATTGAATACAATTAAATTATCATAATGGAGCTCAAGGGCTTTCAGTGTTAACTCCTTGTCCTGGTCAAGTTCACAAAGGAGAGAGCCAAGACAGTCCAGACAGAAGCTCTGGAAATCTCTGAGGGAAAAAACAGTCTCTCTGCCCAACAACTCTACGCTGAAAGTTATAATCAATTTTTGTATTTACAGGGATGTACACAAAAATACATTTAAAAAGATGCGGGTTCATCATCTGTTCTTCTAACGGGAAAGAGACACCAGTTTCACAGCACTGGAATAAGTCCTTTTGTTCCACCAAAATATTCACTTTCAAAAAGAGGAAGAAAGAAAAAAAAACTTAAAAAAGGGGGTAATAGGATCTGAACAGACCAGTTTTCTATGATGGCTGCCTTGTGTCTACTGGAAAATGCATAGAAATACAAGTGGGCCAGTACGAGACTTGGGATTTGGTGAGGAGAAAATGGTGGGCCTGCCCACACCCTTCCAAAGATGACAGTACAAAAACAAACATGGACAAATCTGAGGAAAAGAAACCGAGCTGAAAGTGTTTTTTTTTTTACTTTTCCTTCTTTAAATAACTAATATTATTGAAAGACAGGCAAAAAAGTGACAAGTAGACAAACAGAAGGGGGGTGGTTTTTTTCATTGTTTTCTTGTTCCACACGTTGTTTTGTCTTGTCTTTTTATTTTTTATTTTCTTGTTTTGTCCAAAAGAAAGAGAAGAGATGCTCTCTGGTGAAGCAACTGCATCCCAGTGGACAGATAGATGGGCAGATGAACCAGAACGGGGCATACGGTGGAGGAGTGGGCACAGGTTTCGGGGGCTCATGTAAGCTCCACAGTCACTCTGAGGATCAGTACGATCACAGTCAGTCCCAGAACGTCCTTATGGGAGGCAGCATCTGCATTGGAAACAGTTACACTCCCATTAATACACACTCACACCATCCCCATGCAAGTACACAGCGTGTCACGTGCTCACGGACGAGTAAACACTTGCGCATACATGCACGCCCAATCAAAGACTTATGCACACAAAGATAAGTACACACAGTCCATCCATTTGCACCCCGTGATACTTTTGAACTCAAACAAATTTGGTAGAACTGGATCATTAACTAAACCATTTCTAAACATCAATCACACTAAAGAAAAAACTCACTAACTGGATTTTTTCTCAGTTTAGCACAAAAGGTTAAATGCTGCTGCAAATACTGTCAGTTCCAATCCTTTTTCAGGCAAGGTTTAGCACTTCAGCGCTAATACTTGGAAGAAGGGGCGGTAAACTAGTTGACAGTGATGATTAAATTTCATGATAAACAGAGGACCAGACATTTTCTTTTACTTTAATATGACATTTACAGCTCTCTTCTCCTATCTATTTGTCCCTGCTGTAAACATCTTTCCGTGAACCAACATTTCATGAGAGGTATGCCAAGTAGGATTTCCATAAAAAAAACAATGTACAGACTCATACAAATTAGTCCCTCTCAATCATTTTCAATGACCCACCTGAAGTGTTCGGCCGAGTCGGTACCTACAGAGACCCTCCTGTCGGCCTATTTTTTCTTATTTTTCTTTGTACAGGACATTTCTGGGCATTAGCTTTTGTACATCGGGTGTTTAGCACCCAGATAAGAATAACGTGTAGATTGTGAGGGCAGGACATAAGCTGCCCTACAGCAAAGCAATTCTGGTGATTTTGAGCTGGGGAGGAGGGGCTAATCCTGCTCACAATACCTTTCACTCTGTACACTAGGCAGTTAATGATAAATGAATATTAGTTTTGAGCATTTTGCTTCTGGAGGACAATTCAGAATGACAACTGTAAAGACACTGTAAAGTCATTCTTCTCAAGCACTACATCTCTTATTAAACAAATAGCTGAGATGAAGTGTAAGTTATTGACGGACTATTTGTTGTGAGAGAAGATAGAAGCTTTGTAGACCACTTGGTGATGCAGGACTAAAATGAATATGAAATAATTGTCGGTTATTTTTTCTGGGTTCTCTGTATTATATTCAATGATAACCAACACATGACGCCCCCTAACAATATAACCCACAGTCCAGGGTGCAAAGCCCTTATAAAAAGCAATTATAGCCAATTTCTAAAATATTGCAAAGTCAGTTATCCATGAGATATCTTTGTATCTTGGAAGCACCTCTTAATAAAATGTCATTTGTACTAATAGGGCACTACATACACATTTAATGATCTAAATGGGAAGAATCTTGGGTGGCAAACAAAATGATATGGACAATATTTGCCTTGGGCTGCTAGTTAGACAAGCATGCAAACATCTCCCAGTCCTCAATGCCAATTGGTAAATAGACAGCGTGGAATGCTGAGACCCCGCCTCTGCACTAACACCACTCCCCTGCTGTTCCACACCTGCTCACAACTATGCAGGAGATTTGCATATTCAAATATGTACCCATGGAGACCGAGGCAGAGACAGAGGCAGAGATGAGAAGAGACCGAATTCAAAGTTGAATGTGAGCAGGAGAGCAAACAAGAGAGTGAGAGGAGAGGGGCGGAGGGAGAAAAATAAAGAGAGATGAAGACGGAGAGATGCAGAGAGCTCCTGAGCAGGAGAATCAGCAAGATGCAGAGAGACGGGCCGCGATGTGAACTCAAATGTTTTGTGGAGACCCATTACCTCAAAAAATATATATGTTAGCCACTGCGCAGATATGAACGCCGGCGTCCAAAAATTCCGAAATTCAATTCCCAAATAATTCTGTAAATGAATTTCCAAATGTCTTGCTTCACTGGAATAATTTTCCAGAGTCTCTGTGACACAAATCCTGAGTTATTAAGCTTAAATAGGCTCATGCATAATAGGACAAAAATTGTCATTATTTATATTCTGCGCAAAGGGGTTAATTGCATTGTGTGAACGGCACTTAAAGAATGTAAAGTAAAAGTTATTCTTACCATGTTTTTCAGCGCTGTGAACACAAAGTTGGCCAACACAATTTTTTGAGGTCATAGGCTTCCACAAAACAATTGAGTGCACCTCAATATCCGGGTTTACAGTGTTAGGAAGAAGAGAAAAGATCAGTGAGAAAAATTAGGGGAGAGATGGGGAGAAAGAATGACAGAAAGAATTGACACAGAGAGAGACTCCTTTGCGGTAGCACCCATGACTGAGGAAATGAACAGAATGAATACAAATGAACTAAATGTAGTAGCCAGTATACATCACTGCATGATTTCCCTTTATCTTGGGGACTTATTGCAAGTCTCATTTGGTAGACTCAAACAAACAAGCTCTCTGCACCAAACAAACACAGTGTTAATGTTCTGGTACTTCTCATCAGAGTCGTGGCTCCTGCTGAACCTGCTCAAGCAGATTTAATGAGCACAGCCTTTGTACCTGTAATAGATCGATGAGCTTCTAGTGACCAATGATCAGTGAAAAATCAATGGAGCCACATCGTGCATTCAGAGGCATTGACACAAACTGCCCTCCAGTGATATGAGTTCAGTGCATTATGCCTGTTTAAAAGTCACGACATGTTAGTGCACGTTCAGAAATAACCCCCAACCCACTTTTTTTTAAGTCCATACTCACTGTGCTGGTTTTGAGTGTGCTTCATTATACTGGGATTTTCTGCAGTAAGAAAGACATACAGATGTTATTATAGATCATGAGACAACAGAGCGAAATCCATATTCTTAGATGTTGTGATTCTTGCCACATGCATGAGTGGACCTCTGCAGCATTTGTTGAGTTTTTCATTGAGACAAAAATAATCCTGCTCTATGCTCCATGCAGATGAACAGACATATTTATTTTTGTGTGTTCTTCTCAGCATTATGTTGAGTTTATTGCATTTGATTAGATGCAGGCAGAGGTACCATGTTTCCCAGACCGGAGGAGCTACTGAGCCGGACTTTAACACGTAATCTCAAACAGCTTATATAAGCATTACATGTTATCCACTTATGCAGATATGCGCTCAGAGAAGAAATTCAGGTAATGTGCTCTGTTGTCGTTTGGCATGAGAACAGAGAGGCATGCAGTCACAAGTGGAGCTCCATAATGACTATTCTCTGGAGCTGGGAGGCAGGATCACTGCATATGGAGAGGGGTGACGCCCCCATTATAGTTGTTTGCTTTCTTGCCCACGGGCGAAATGTGCTTTGGCTCGAGAGTGAGACCGAGAGGCAAAATTTTACTGGTGCTGGGAAACAACAAGGAGAAGCTTGCCGGTGTTATTCATACATTTTCGCTCATGCATGCACTCTCAACCGCTACTGCAGCAACACATTTTCAGAGTAATGGGACTGTCTCACACCCCAGCCAGTTTCCCATGAACTCTCCAAAACTGATATAACAGCCAATTTCTAAAAACGCTTCAAGGTAAAGTGGCTGGGTGTGCCAGTTACTACATGTAAATTTAATGCGAGAGTATTTGTACAATGACAATGATGCAGTGTAAAAATTTCATAAATTACATTTTTTTTAAAGAAACAGTTTCAGTTGTTCTGAAAACAAGTGCATGTGGTTGAACAGCTCTGTTATAGGAGAACTCTTGAAAGGTAACTGGACTTTATATTGCACAGGAATCAGCATCTTCTGTGTCTCTGGATTCATCAACTACACAGCAATCTCTCACATTCTGAATGTCCTCCTCTGATCTTCTTCTATCTCAAAAAACAAACCAAAAAAACCAAACCCCCATTGAAAATGGTCCTACGCCCAAAATGTCTCTGAAAGCAGATAAGTGCTCCGAAGTAAACTGTGACAGAGCAAAAAGAATAAAGTTATATTCATATTAAATACCACTCCCTCCACTACCTTCTTCGATCTAAAAAACAAAACAAAAAAAAAAAAACAACGTATGATGATTCTGCTCCTCAAATGCCTTAGAATGAAGATAACTGTAGTGCATATAAATTGCGGTGGAGTTGAAAAAAAGGGAGTTATGCTCATATTAAAACACCACTGAAGCGCTTAACAGCAGTCATTAATTAGTGTAGCCATGTGATATTTCCATGGCCCTAGAGTGAGGGAATGTCTAGTTGCATGAGCCATAGTCACAATCCTCCCACTCATCTCCCCTTGTGAAGATTTATATAGCAATTTTATAATACTATAACTTATTAATCATGCACTTAGTTTGTATGAATTATTCATTGCTGAGAATTCAGCTAAATTAATTCCCACTTCATTGTGGAGAGCAACGCTCTGCTACGAGCGGGAACTTGTCACCTAAACTACTTATGAACCTTCGGAGAAATGCTGACTCGCTATTTTTGCCTGCTTTATAACTGGGAAACTTCAGCACACATATTTAATTTATTTCTTTTTCTTTTCTTGCTTTATACCAAAAGCCTAACACTTCTAATTTCTCCAAGCACCCGATCCATTAATTTGTACAAGGATCGTAATTGTTGCAAAGACCTAGTTAAAACCATTGACTTACTGAGAAGAGAGGGAAACTCATTGGAATAAAGGCAAAGCTTTTATTTTCTCTTTCATTGCCGGTGATTTTACAACTAGCTGATGAGTATTCATCAAGGCATGCAAGTACCCATTCATACTTATGATATACTGAATATGAAACGTTCGTTTGAATGTTGAATCTGGACTCACCAAATACAATTAGGCGAGTGTGGGTGTCAGTGGACCCCAGCGGATTCTGAGCAGTGCAGCGGTACATGGACCCGTTGAGCTCGGCAGGTACCCGCTCCAGAACCAGCTCCTTTCCGTCCCTTTCCAAGCTCCCGTCCAGGAGACGCCCCCCCACGCGTGTCCAGGTGAAGAGGGGCTCGGGGAAAACCTCATTCTTGAGAGAAGGTGGACAGGGAAGTTGCGTGAAAATAGATTGAATAATAATGGTCTGACATGCAGGTGAAAGCAAACATTCAGGTGTTTGTATGGGAAACACCTGCTGCGCGCTAACAACACATCCAGCGAAAAATCTGAGATCATAGTACAGGGCTGACGGGCCAACATTCCATCCTATGTCATTCTGCATCGCTGATATAGAGGTACACAAAATTAACTAGGATTGGGGTCACAAAACTGCAGGGGCCCCACATTCTTGACTAAATTTTTGTTGAGAGGGATTTAAGTACTTATTTTGTGAGGAAAAACAAAAAACTTTGACTGCATCTGAATAAACACTGCATTCTTAAGCAAAAAGCTACATTCTCAAAGAAGAATATGACTGAGCACAGGTCAATGTCTGATATTCATATATACTGCTGTCTCTCAGATAGCACCAAAAAAGCAATCAAGCTTTCGCCATGATTTAACCAGCCTGCTTTCCAGCTTAGGAGCCCATGAAGAATGTGGGCGGCTGTTTGTTTGTCATTCGTTTATCTTCTGAGGGCAGTTTGGTTCAAGTGCACTGTTTTTTTACAGCTTTCTGCATATAGCATTCTTGCGAGCCTACAGGCTGTTGCTGATTGGCAGTCATAAAGCTCATCTTTGCCCAGCTCAGAATACAAGATATGAAGATTTGTCACCAGGAAATATAAACAAGTTGAAGAGTATTGGGAGATTAGGGAATTGTCTGTGTTCTTTTATTGTGTCTTGCAAACGGGTAGCGATGACCCGAGGTGGCTGACAGTATCCAATTTGCAGAATCTGTCAGTGACCTCCACAATATGTCCCAGGTAGCTAAATCTCAGCTAAAACCATATAGCATGAGCCAAGCAATACCATCTTTGACACAAGCTGATCAGATCTGCTCCCATTCATTCAGATTAAAGCAGAAGTTGTGAAAAAGTTGTGAAATGCTGCTGTAGACCACAGAACTGGTTTTTACAGTGCAGCAGTTTCTCAGAGCTGCACTCTTTAGATCCCTGCTCTTGGGTATATTAAGTCTTGACAGCAGGCTGTGGTTTGGCTGGCTTATCCCCATATATAGGAGGCTTTCTTCCCACAAACCCCTGAGATCTCAAACTGTTCCACCTGCTGGACAAACTGGTTTTGCACATATATACTGAGAGTACTGTCCACAGGCAAATCTCTTTCAAGCTGCTGGACTGTTATGGCATGGAATATCTATAGAAAAGTAATTTCTTTCTGAAATATCAGAACATCACAAAGACAAAGGGCATTTCACACGTTTTTTAAGAATCTGGCATATTTTTCATGCACTTGGCGAGAATCTGGCTCGGAAGCAATCAGAATTGCTCATTTATGACTCTTAAGTCTGGGAGGTAGATATGGATTTTGCAGAAAAGGCCACAGTGAGCTGTGTGTGTGTGTGTGTGTGTGTGCGTGTGCGTGTGTGTGTGTGTGTGTGTGTGCGCGTGTGCGTGTGTGAAAAGGCAAAAGGAAATGCATGATGCAACTGTATGAAATGGTCACCTATTCCGCAGAAACGCATACATCAGGTGGATTTCAGGCCTAGATGTGTCATTTCAGTTTACCAATCAGCTTGTTGTTAAGGATCCAGAACAGGGAAAGGTATTGCAAATAAAAATTGCTAAAACCTTCTTCAAAATAGCAACTTTTTCTCTGGATGGGTGGGTAATGTGACCTGTGTTACTTGATTGATACCTGCCAGAAGTGTAGGAAGGGAGGTGTGTGTGTGTGTGTGTGTGTGTGTGTGTGTGTATGTGAGTTTGTGGGGGGATATGTCTCTCCATAAACCCAGTATGGAATGGCAGCGCAGCAACATGCCTCTACATTCACACAGTCACATCAGGGAATGACAATTTTTGATTGGCTACAGATTCACAGCATCCAGTCACAAGGTTAAAAGCTAAATGGTACGATAAAGTCGGCCTTCATGTATTCCCATATTCCCGTAAGTCGATGAAAGCACAATTGGGCTGCTCACCTGACATAAAACACTCATTTTACCCTGCTTTTCTTAATTTTTATTTGATCCATTGAATCTATACGAGGGGAATTAAACGTAATAGCCAGCCATCAAGCTGCAAGGCAAACCGTTCACACCTTTGACAGATTAAGAGAGAAAAAATATCCATTATCGTGGGAAATGTCTTGTCAATTAAAACGACAATATATTTTTACAATGTAAAGACTGCAGTCATATCTAAATTTGAAAAAGGATTATTGACCAGGAGAGGATGAAAGAAATCTGAGGGGTTTTTTAATTTTGTATTTGAAAAGAAATGGTTCATATTACCTCCAAATTAATCAAGTCTGTTTACAGTCACCAGTCTTAAAGCTATTCAAAGATGAACTTCTAATACCCATCATACTGTGTCAGACCTACGCGGTTACTAGGTAAATGAAGGGCCTTGGATTGCTGCCTATCAAAATAAACTTGCAATTTGTAAGCAATAGAATAAACCAGCAAATAGCCCTGTCACACCTCCCAGTTTTAAGCAAATTGTCAGATGACACGCAAAATAAGAAGCAGGAAATAATTTCTGGTTAATTGGAGTCCAATCATTACTAGAATAATCCACCTTTCAGCTGGGGGGCTTCTACCGCAGTAGTCTCTTTGTCACAGCGACAAGGGCTCTTCCCTGACCTGTTTGAATTGCCTGGATGACTTGATTCTTATTTGCTATTCTTCTTCTGAGGTTGCTGATAGCTACACAAACCGAAAAGTCCTACTCTATGCAGGTATAGACAGTAAATGCCAGGCTGACAGGAAGAGGCTTAAGTTCAGCACAATGATGGATATGCAGTTGCTTGATAAGACTGACTGCATATAAAATGCCTCAGGCAAACACCAAAAACAGGACAAAGAAATTCAAACAACCAGTAAGTATAGTTCTCGTTCTGAAATTATTTGTTTTACCTTTCACCATGGAAAAAAGAGCAAAGCATTATTCTTAAGTGGAAACTTTCTGAGCCACAATTACTGTCTGTGAGGGCCTCTAACCAGGCTCTCCGCAGTCTATAGACACCTTAAATGCCTGAATTATTGCAGCATTTCTTGTTTTGAGATGTTATGTTCCTGATATTGTCATCTATGTTCAATGGCAAATTTTCAGCATACAACCATCCAGCAATTGAAGCACCTATTACTAAAACCCCATAAGTGACACTTGACTTGACTTGTGGGGTTTTAGTAATCAGTGCTTCACTTTCATAGATGTGGTCACAAGGGGTCTGGAAGTTATCCCAGCATTCATCAGGTGAAACACAGGAATATGATAGGCAACCAATCCATGGCTCATACATGCATGAAAGTTAACAAGCAAGCCTACTGCAAGGGGAGAAACTTGAGTTCCTGCAGGAAATCCACACAGGCATATGAAGAATATGGAAACTCAGTAAGACAACCCGAAATGATCTTTTTGCTGCAATCTAACAGGCTCTTCCGATGCAGAACTGCGGACAAAAAAATGATAGCAAGTAATAATAAGCACTATGCTCCTGCAGGGGTAGAGCAACACCTATAAATGCTGCTGATTACTCCTGCTACCAAAATAACAACTAATGAGGTAGACCCATTCGACAGATTCCCAATTTTTCAATAACACTGACTATAGATGGAATTACAAGAATCAAAAGCAGCCTTCTGCATCCTGAGCAGAAACAGCCTTGCCTTTAAACCTGACTTCATCCCATTTACCCCCACTGATCCTACCTGGAATCCATGGACAATGATCCGTACTGTGTCCCCCACCCTTGCCCTGCTGGGCGTCATCTGCAGTTTGGGGCCCCTGGGAGCCGCTGGAAGAGAAAAAGAGGGGAGTAAGGGAGAGGAGTGAGAACTGTGATCCTACTGACCCAAAGGAGGAGATGCGCCAGAAGCCTATTTGGCTCAAGGAGGAAATTAATACATTGGCTGTCAGCTTTGGCTGTGGCAGGCTGCCAGGGAGCTGCGAGTTCTCTAATCCAAAGGGCAGAGGTGGATTTACTTCCTTGCTAGAAACAAGGAAGTAAATTGGGTGGATACTCATTACGGCAGGGAAGACAGAGCGCGAGAGAGGGAATGAGGGAGCTGACCGATAAGGAACACTCGGAGAACTAATTCCCCTGACTTCAACTGACAGGAGCCCCCAGATGGATTTAATTCTCTCTGTTGGTGAAGGTGCACATTGCCAGCTGAGAGAGACGATTGTATTCTGACCTTCTTACAGGGCCAAGGATTTCTCTGGTGTACCTACAGCCTGGAGATAAGGAGTGATTTCTTTTTTTTGTACATTCTGCATTCTAAATGTTGACTGGTGACCCTCTGAGTGCATCCCCTGCCAAATCCTCCTTTCAAACCCGTGGAGTGAATGGAGATTTAAAAAATGGCCCTTGTGTGTCCAGTTCCAGTTCATTTCAGACAAAAAACCTAACAGTTGTAATGGCCCTGGGACTAATACAGTAAAGCAGTGTTCAGTAGGGTAATGGGGCTGTAATTATGCAGACATGAGAGCTTTGGGCATCAGCACAGATGTTCTACAGTGTGGACCAGTGCTTTATTTTAATCAGTGGAAATTGAATTAAGGCAGCATGACCCATACTGGGGTTACTACCATCATGATCATTCTTGTACCCTGTGTGGTCTCCGTTTCTGGTATCACTTCCGCTAACAGTCTCTCTCCACTGCACCCCCACAGGCCCCAAAATAAAACCTCTTTCTGGGTTCACGAAGCTGACCAAACCTGGGAGGAAGAAGCCTCTTTTACCTCATAAATCATAATGTCTGCCGCCAAGAAACACCAAATGAAGCATCGCACCTTATTGCATCACTTGATGATTCTCCCCCTGGCTGTCAGTTAACGGATCATGATTTCCCTTCTCACATCTGTAATGCGTGTTGAAAATTCCATTGCGCTCATAAATCATCATGTTGTGCAAGACATTTCGTAAGATGGTGGGGAAACCTTCGGCAGAATGTTTTTAGAGGGAGGCTTTAGAGACAAAAAATCCACAGAGCACGAGGGGACAGAGGAAGCGCACAACATAGGGAGAGGTTAAGAGCTCTCTCAGGCATAAATCGATAACTCCAATCTTAGACAAAGACAAGACACTAAAGTGCAGAATGAGTTATGGAGCTCCCCATTCACAGCCCACAAATTACCAGACACTATTAAACAAAAAAGTAGAATTGTCTTGTTCTTTGTACAACAGGTTCAGTAGGTTCCCGTAGTATACTTTCATTCAAGTTATACACAGTATTTTTGTTGGTGTTTTACAAGTCTTTATACTTTGCCAATAATTAGACTGTAACTCAGTAAACATTTAGCCACAATATTTGAAGCAGAATGTTCAATGTTCAATACTTGAGGCAGAAAGTTCAATGTTAGGCACTCAAAGAAGAAAATCTATTGACGAGATTTTGTATTTTGCTTTGACAAATCGAGCATCTCTGGCCCCAGTAAATGAGAGGAGGGGTTAGTGCAGTTTGCAGCCCTGTTCTTTGTGCTTCTTTGCATCGCTAATGAGTCTAGGAGTCTGCATTCCTTCAGTCTCAGTGTTTCGTTGTGGAAATTTTGAGCAGAATATCTTTCGAATAAACAGAAGGTGTGACTGCTGCTGTCAGACGCTTGCAGTGATGAAGCCAGAGTGCAGGGCTGAGCTGTTTTTTCAGCGACTGCTCGTACCTCACAATGGCAATAGTCTCCCATGCCATAACGCATCCCACATCCTGTCTGCCCAGGGCTGACATCAGGGTGAGCAGCAGGTGAAAATGCACCTCAGAGCCAGTGGCGGTTCTAGACTCGGGAATCGAGGGGGAGGCACAGACACGTCCCTTTATGACAATTAGTCCTGGCTAGTTCTCAATCATTTTTGTTTTCCAATGATCATAATTGGCAACTGAAGACACGGTTTCTCTCAATATGCGATGGAACAGCGATGAAATCATGGGCTTAATTCAGTAGAGAGAAATAATCCACTTATTAATAGGCCAGTGCTTCGCGTTGATTGATCAGGTCCGTGTTCCAATGAAATATCGCCTTTCACTCTCGGTATTGCGTGGCACTTGGCAGTTAAATAGGCAGTGTGCTGCTCAAGCGATTTGCGTGTGAGTCGACAGGTATGCAAGTTTGAATAACGTTGATTTAAATACAGCAAATGAGAGTCCAGATGAATAATTGTCTCCTTACCTAAACGGGCAGAACAAGCAGCACCTGTTTAGTGTGGAGCGCTCTCGGAGTGAACCTTGTGTTAATCATGAAAATGACTGAGAACAGGTCAGGACTAATAACTGTTTTAAACGGATGTTTTGTCACAATTCTCAATTCAGGTTCCGCCACTGTGCTGAATTAAGCCCATGATTTCATTGCTGTTCCATCGCATATAGAGAGAAACCATGTCTTCAGTTGCCAATTACAATAATTGGAAAAACGCGTCAGTAAAGGAAAATGATTGAGAACTGGCCAGGACTAATTGTCATAGAGGGACGTGTCTGTGCCCCCCCCCCCCCCAATTCCCGGCTCTAGAACCGCCACTGCTCAGAGACCCTCCCCCTGTCTCCGCCTGCTTTGTTTAGTTTCCAGAGTGACAGGGGAGGACTGCGAGGACAGACAGATCATTTCCCACCATCCGCCAAATCCACTGAATAAAACATGACCGGCGAGCCTGCAGATGGAGGTTGTGGAGGAGGGGCTGAATTATTGAGATGTGGAGGGTTACACATCAGTTCCCTATTTTTGCAAAAACTTTGAAGAAAGAATGGTTTCAGAGTGGCGCACGGCTCCGACAAAACTCTATCTGTATGTGAGGCATGGCAGGGGGGGTGGTAGGCGCTCATGAATATTCAACAACTGTAATACAACATTGGACCATTGTAAGGCTGTGGCTTCGGCTCTCGTTGCAATATTACATTTATGAGAGATTCATCAGTAATGCCAGTGCTTCGGTTTCATGTGCTTAACAAGCACGTTTGGGAAGGGAGGGTCAGGTTACAGGGAATGATGCAGGAGGCAGCTGTAATTCTAGTGAGGGTTGTGCACAGATAGTGAGATGACAACTCACCAAAAGTTGATCCTATGGAAAAAAAAAATACTATAAACAAATTCAGAGGGGAAGGACGGCCACATTTTCGACTCTACCCCCTCTTGAAAGTGTGTCAAGGCTGCCGCTTTTAACTTTTTCAGCTTTGAAAATCATAAACAAAATAGTTCTTTTAAAACGGCATAGCAAAACACCACACGGCTTCACGAAGGTGGGTTTTCCAATTTTACCTGGATTTCCAATGTCTTCATCAAGGATTGACTGAGGCCTAAATAACTGCGGTTAAATGGCTAATTTGGAGATGCAACTGCCTTCCGGCAACATTACCTATCTAATTAATCCCAATACACTTTTTAAATTTTGAAAGCTAAAAAAGCAAAATAATGAATTAGCATTGAAAGGCAAACACTTCACTTGCACTTTGCTTACCTAAGGTCCTTAAAGGGGACCTAACATGCAGATCCTTCTTTTAATACATATTAGTAATGTTATAATGTTGGTTGTCCATGCTCAACCTCTGAAAAGTTTCTAAACATAAGATACAGGGGTTTTGCCGTAATCCAAGAACGTGATTTCATTAGCGTGATTTCCTCTCTGAACAGCTCCTCCCGAGATCTTCACGAGATCAGGGGAAAACCTGACGTCAGGTTGTGCCATCCAATTAGTACAAACCTAGCCAGAGCCAACCACTGCACTGGACCAGCCCACACCGGAAACAATTCTAGCAGGCACTAACAACTGCAGATCATACTATGCGTTCGTAGCGTCCACACTTTTGGAAATACAAAAGGAGAACCGCAGATCATTTGAGGTGCAATTTTGTTAGTATCTCTCTCAAAGCTACTTGTCCGTTTACTTTTAGACGCGAAGAAAAATATTTCTCTTCCAAAAGAAGATGCCACCAGAAATCAGTGGGTAGCTTTTTTTGTTTTCTGGCAGCAAACAGCCACGGCCAAAGGGAACATTAGCTGTTTGTGCTCAGCATTTCATCAAAGGCAGCTTTGTCAATAAAGGATAATTCGACACAGGAAAAGCATTTGAGCTGCTTCTCAAACCTGAAGCAGTTGCATCGATCAAGCGTTCGGAGCCACAAGCTGTAAGTAACCATATAACAGCAAATAATGTAAGTGAAGCCAACTTGTTATGGGTGGCTAGCAGGACCTCTAAGGATAGTTAGCACTAACAACTGGCCTCAAACGCAGGCTTTGTAAAATATCTGAAGATAAAGCCTGTATCGGTCGCGACTGTCCGTGACTCAGACACAGAAGCTGTAAGTTGCTTTTACTGCATAAGCCAACTTGACGTGACAACCAATTGATTTGATTTGATTGATTTATTAATTTATTTGTAAGGGACACGTACAAAACAAACATTGATAGCTGCAGACACAGTGCCCGATGTAATGTACATGTGTATGTAGCCAAAGCTAATTTCCAACACTAGTCCCATTGTGATTGTGGTTGTAGCACAGCGGCTAAGGTAGCCAAGTAACTGTTGCTTATGTTTGTGTCCTAAATATGCAAGAGCGATATCAGGGGAAATTCCATAGAAGGTGTGTAAACATTAACCTCATTTGAAGCTAACTTTTAATACTTGTTTGTAATTTGGATGCTTGGCACAACTGTTCACAGTAACAGAACTTGCTGTCTGTAAAATCTGTGTTGCAAGGGTTTGTCCCTGTGGTTATGACTGCTCGGTTACCAGCTACTACATGTTAGTTTGCGTGTTGTACTAATTAAAAATGGTCCTGGTTAACTTATATGCAGTAATTCTGATCGGTATGCTAGTGTTACCTTGGTAAGCGTCATTGTGGCAGTTTCATCTTAACGTTGCCCGATTGTTGCCACTACAGTTAGTGATCGCTTCACTTATCCGGGACTGGGATACTTCACAAATGTCTGAGCAAGCTCTCTGGTGCTACCATGAAAGCAATGCGAAACGCAGAAGCTCTAACGGTTTACAAATGATTTCTCTGCACTACCTTGACATAATTTCATCCCCCTTTAGAAATTGTTGTGGCTAATAAAAAGCTGAAAAAGGCGGAGATTAAATAGGTAATTCCTTCCTGTAGAAGTGATCAATTCGCTAACATCACATAAGCAACTTGTCTGCGCTAACGAAACTTACGGTCTGCAAAACCTGTATTATGTTCATAACATAACCGAGCTCTCTCTAGCTGTTGCGTATTATCCATAAAGCTGCTTTCACATCAGACACGAAATGAATTTTTCGCAGGACTGATTAGCCATCATTCAAAGTCGATGCAAAGATGTGAATACACGTTATGGGCACGTCAAGCCGCTTTCACACCGGATGCAAAATGAATTTTTCACACGACAGATTAGCTACATTCAAAGTCAATGCAAAGACGCGAATACAGGCATTATGGGTGCGTTTAGCAGCTTTCAAACCGGACGCAAAACAAATTTTTCGTGCCATAGATTACATTCAAAGTCATGACCGCTTATCAGCTACTGCATGTTAGTTTGCGTGCTCTGCTGATTAAAAATGCTTCTGGTTAACTTACATGCAGCAATTATGATCGGTATGCTTGTGTTACTTCAGTAAGCATCAATGTGACAGTTTCATCATAACGTTGCCTGATTGTAGCCACTACAGTTGAAGCTAAACGGAGAGGTGCTGTATGCATCTGCCGAGTTGGCTGCAGTCAGACCAGAAATAGATTTTGGAGAGCTTGGGGTGCGTTTTTGGGTGCTTATGAAACGATCGTTTTATTTATCAATGACCGGGGCCAGCCTGATACATCTCCAATGTCTGGACAAGCCCTCTGATACTACAAATTAAAGCAATGAGGAAGCTACAACGTGTCCGGTATAACAAACGCTGCATTGTGATCGATTGAATATTAAATTCTTTCCTGTAAAAGTGATCGATTCGCTAGCTCCACATAAGCAACGGTTCACGGAAACGGAACCAATGGTCTGTAAAACCTGTATTATGTTCATGACATAACCGGAGCTCTGTTTAGCTCTCGCGCGCTATCCATACTGCGCCCATTTTCCTCAAGGAAAAGCTGGTCATCCCGAAGCAATAAGTAAACTATTACTATGGGCAATTTCTGAAAAGGCCGTTTAGCTTTCGCCCCTCCGTCATATACCAGCGCGGAAGCTGTTCGTTTCTCCACGCTAACGACACACCACAGCTACGCACACGAACCAGCAGGTCCTAATAAACACCAAAGCAGTCCATGAGCTGCTGGCCCACTTTTAGCAGCTCCTCACTGTCCATGTTTCCCTCTAAACTCAGACCCACCGGATTTCTACGGTCTCCAGTCTACACTTGGGCATGTCGGCCCGTTCTACAAATGCATCTGTATGGGGTAGATTCTCGCTTTCCCTGCATCCGGGCTGCGGAGTAGCAAAACCGCTGTACTCACCAACTGTTGCCGTAGCAAACAGTAGCCGATAGCAAATTCGAGCTTGAGCTGCCAGACTTTCGCAATGCGTCCTCCGCCTTCGCCGTTGCGTTTATTAGAACAAGTTCATTTCATTAGATCTATACACATGTACTGCGTTAGATTGCAGAATATGCCTGTCGATTCCTTCGGTTGACGCGTCATTTTCACTCTGGAGCCGGACTAGGAAAACTGCGTTCTGCTGCCTCGTCCAGCCTAGATCCGCCCTCCACAGTGCTGGCCAGTCAGAAGAAAGTGGGCACACGGGGAGTGGGGGCCGTAGCGGAAGAGCCACCCCAATGAGGCGTTTCAGGCAGAGACTGCTATGGACTACAAATGGGGTTTTTTGAGGATGGCAGTATGAGCCAAATGAGAGCCCAATTTTTTACTTTGCGTGATCAGGAGTACTCTAGGGGAGTCAAAGACCAAAATATAAACTTGGAAAAATAGCATTTTAGGTCCCCTTTAATATGGGAAAATAATTACTATATTTCTTTGAAAGGCAGAGGGTTGGAGGTGAAAAAATGAGTTGAATGACCTAAATAAAGCCATGGCTTCTCATTAAAATGTGCTTCAGTAATATTTTAAAAAGTTACACCACCAACCACACAGCTTATTGACAAACCAAAACAAAATAATAAATTGCGCAGCATGTCTACATTAATACTAATTTCACTAAGTGCTTTTAGTGCCACGAGAGTTAAAAATTAACATGTAAGCAATGGTGTTCTCCAGAGTGTAAGGTTTTATTTATTTACAGTATTCTTTTGCAGCAGCATGAGTTCAAATTTTTTTTGCATAAGGTTGGTTAGAAAATAGGTTTGCCTTTGTTTCTCCCTCATATCACCTGGGGTTAAAACTTACTCCAGTCAGCTTTGTGAGTACATAGAATTTTAAGTGAGCACCAATTAAAATCAACAAACGCACATTTCAGTATTCTTTAGAGCGAGCTCTCCGTTGTGATTATCAAGGTGAAAACACAGGAATGTCCAATGCTATTCTCACCAGCTCTTTAAAGAAGGAATAATTGCCACAGAGCTCTGTTAAAATCGAACTCTCCAACAGATAATATGTACGCTGTCCTGTTAGGCTCCACACTGGCGGGTGGGATATTTGGCAGACAATGCCAAAGAATAGGAGTGCTATTCTTTCTAAAACCCCTTGCAAAAAATATGGAATCACCATTCTTACAGGATGTTCATCCAGCTTTTTTTACTTCATAGCAAATAAACGAATTGCAGATATTACACAAAACAATTTTTGCACAATAGGTGAAGAGTCTGGCTTCGTGAAACGCACCTCGAAAAAAATTTTAGTACATTATGTGAATTACTTGAATTTTCTTCAGATAAAGTTGAAAAAAAAAATAGATTCATTCAATGTTGAATTACGGATCTTCAATTTAAAAAAATCAGAAGTAATATTTTTTTGCTCCTCCTCCGGCTTTTATGATGGCCTGGATTCTCTGAGGGACTTCACTGAAGAAAAATAATATTCCTCATCAAGTTGGTTCCAACGTTCTAAAATAGTGGTTGATAGATCAGCTGTGCAGGATGGGTCCTTGTCATGGACCTTTTTTTCATAAAAATTTCCACCATAAATTCTCAATTGGATTGATACTTGCTGGTCATGTCATTGAGTTGATTTGATTTGCTTTTCTGGAAGGAAAGCTTTTACCCTCTTTGCTCTGTAGCGGGATGCATTGCCATCCTGAAAAAGGACTTCATCACTAAACCTATTTTCCACTGATGGAATGAGAAAATGGTCCAAAATTTCAATGTACACCTCTGTATTAACTGTTGCAGTAATGAATCTCCCCTGGTTTTTATTGAACATGCAACCCTATGTCATCAATGAACAGGGTCATTCGCATGTTTTCTTCAGGCAGGAATTTTCATGTGTTTCACTGAAACAATTTAAGATGGAAGTTGGAGTGTCATTGACTTGATCAATGCAGATTTGTGACTCATCGCTGAATATCACATTCATCCAAGGGGGAAGGGGGGAGATATTGTTATTGTCCAGTTTCCCATCTTCCCACGGACGTGTCTGCGTCCGTGTAGGGGCGTTCCCACCAATCCCAGACCAGAGTGCAGAAACTGTTTGATATATTTCCAATAAAATTTGCACATATTTGCATCTGGTCGTGCAAATGTGCCTTTTGCCATTTTGAGGTTATTAATTTCTCCAGTTTCTTACTAAATGTCTGTGACATGAAAGAGGGCTGACTGCTTTGGGGTGGGGGGAGACATTAGTCTTTTTCCCTTAAAAGACAATCTCTGGTTTGGTTATTTAGATCTGTGTTGGCATTTCTTTCAGAATGTTAATCAGTTGATGATTCCATACTTTTTTCCTCAACATGGAGTGAATCCATAATTTTCCTCTACTTGATCTGATTTTTTAAAAAAGCCATAAATTAAAATAATGTAATCTAGTTTGTTTTAGGTGGGTTTCATGAAGCCAGACTATTCAGCTATTGACCAAAAATTGTTTTATGTCATATCTGTGATTTGTTTATTTGCTATGAAGTAAAAAAAAAAAAAAAAAAAGCTTGCATGAACACCTTCCAAGTGTGGTGATTCCATACTTTTTGCCAGTGGTTGAATATAGCTTCAAGGAAATGGCTCTTCCCTCAGTCAGCCTCTGCTAGTTTTGCCTGGCTGTTGACATGCTGTTGAACACTTTGGGGAAATGAAGTGCAGTGTGGAATGGAATGAAAGCAAACAACTATGCCCCATGCTGCGGGGGAGCCCAGGGCCAACTCAGCTGGATGACAGAGATTGGGGCGTCTCTAGCATGAATCACTAGCCAGCAAACCAGTTAATCTATTGCCCATTCCATAGACTAGTTGCCTGTTCCATACGCTGTGTTATCATTGGTGATGCAGGCATGCTCCTTTCTACGGCATTGCCTAGCTCTTACATTTTCAATACAAAGAAGATTGCACTGCACTGCAATCTCTAAGTGAATCAGGGAATATCTCAACCATCAGTTTGGATGATTGGCACCCCTATTCCAATGTTAAAGGTGTCCTTCTCTGTCAATGAGACAGACAACTACCCTGGAGAGAAACATTAAAGCACATTTGAGAGATGAAACTGAAGTGACTGTATCACAGAGATGAAGAACAGATGTGAGAGCGAACAACAGAAAAACTACAGCATCTTACAAACCCTAGCATGCCACACCATTATTGTTGACCTTTTCACTACCTTTGGACATAGGTTTGAGCTCATAAGTCCAACTGAAACCTGCAGGAGTCCATTTTATTTTGAAGTGAAATGGATTCAGTGCTTTTAATTCATCCTTGTTCTCCATAGGCTGCTTGTTTTTTTGTTTTTTTTTTAAGACGACTGTCACAATTTCTGAACAGCCAATGACACATCAGTTGTTCTGTAGAATTGAACTCCCTTTTGTAATCAAATGAGGATGCATCTGAATTCCGGAAAGCTTTTTCTCCCTTCGATTCATAAGTCAATCAGATTCTTGATTACTGTATCCTGATATGCAAAAAGCTCACATTGGCAGACATACACTCAGCCTGACGCACTGAGAGGCGCCAACCAGTACCAGCGCCTAACAGAGGGTGGCGACGCGGAGGCTCCATTTTTACAGCTTGATTGTGTCGGCGCGTTAACATTTTCACTTGATTCCCCTAATTCGGGCTGACTTTTTCAATAAAGCTTCCGAGTTAACTCAATCTAAAAGGCAGACAGCTCAATGAGCCGCCTGTCAGTCACCTATATTTCGCATTCCACATAGAACCTTCAATTTGCCAGACTGTAACACAATTAAGCATCACACTGCATGGCTGTACAGCTATAAATACTGGTGAAATAAAAGTGGGGAGCGGCACTTCTGCTGGGGTGACGCGAGGTGAAGATAATGTAGACGAGGAAGGGAGAGGGCTGGAGTTACATGGATATACGGGCTGGCGATAGTAAGGTTGATTGATGGATGAGGGGGAGGTAGGCAGGGGACTGGGAGGGGACATTTCACAAGGAAGTGATGGGTGTAGGCCGAGGGTGAAAACCCAGGTTGAGCACATAAAAATCCTCCCAAGTATTTGGTTCCACTCACCCTGGTAGAACTTATCAGTGAAATCGACTGGCTGAGTTCAGGGGTTCAAAAAAGACTTGGCAGGACTTTTATTTTCTGACCTCTGGACTTTTCAAGTATGGGTGCAAGACAAATGTATTAGCTCGGATTCGAGTCTCAGTCTCACCTAGCGTGACCTCAGTCTGCATAGGCATGGACAGGGCAGGGTGCTTGACCTCGCAGCTGAACAGGCCATCGTTGTCCAGCTGAGGATTTAGCGTCCAGGTGAGCATGGCACGGACCTCCACCGTCCCGTCGCTCTGCGGAAGCTGGACTGTGCTGAAGTAGTAGAGCGGGTCCGAGCTCTGGACCCAGCGCGGAAACTCCCGGCTCACTACCGTCTCCGGGATGGCCTCTGTGGTTGTGCTGGGCTCCAGAATGGGTGCTCGCGGGGTAAAGCTACGGGCAGGGCGCTCAGTGTACGCCCGGGCAGGCTTTCCATCTACATCCAGGAGGGACAGGGACCGATGCATCTTGGTGTCATCCAGGTCACGGCTAATTAGCGGCCTTGCACCCCTGAACCCCGCTGAGCTCCCACTCTCCCCAGCAGCTGGGGCCTGGATGTATGGGATGACGTCTATGGGCTCGCCGTCCCTTTTAAAATACACCTGCCGAGGAAGAGGAGAAAGAGGAAGAATAAGTGACCAGTCATTACTTTGTGTTTTAGCGACAAGAGAAGCTCATTTGGAGTCAGTCATTCCCAAGTTGGATACTTAAAAGGGGTACACATATCATCATAACAGAGAGTGAAGTGATACATGCAAATTAACATCAGTGTTCATCACAAGTTTGCAGAATGGCGCTACTTTCCTCACTATATAAATTTTTACGATGAGTGCAATGTGTGTCAAGAAAAACATTCAATCACGAGCTAATCAATATGAAGAAACAGGAAAGTTTGCATGTATTATCTAATGCCGAAAACCTAATGGGTATGGCATAACCATGAATACTCCTCATCATTATGCATCATAGTGAATTGGACACATATACTGCATCCAAATGATAGCTGTCACTTTTTTCACTTGCTCATATGTCCTATTCACACACATGTACATGCACTAGTGCAAAACGTGTTCCCCTCTCGATTGTTGAGGCTGTGTGGGTTTTGTGCAGCCTGATGGAGGATAACTCTGGTAAATATGCAGCACACTGCTCTCCTGGGAGGAAATGCTGAGGTTGAGTGTGTGACAGACACTGAGGACCTGCAGAGATGAATGCTGGCTGTGTTCCAGGAGCTCAGCTGCTTTTCTCGGCTCCCACGGCTCCTTCAGCGCTCTGTCTTCCAGAGGTTCTGTCACTACTTCCTCTTTCATCAGTTCAGTCACTAAATCCAGTTCCTGCAATTTTGTTACTGCTTCCTGTTCTATTGGTTTGTCACCACTCCCTCTTCCAGTGGTTTTGAGGTGACACTACTCCCTGTTCTAGTGGTTCTGACTGTCCTTTGTGGTCTAACGGTCCAGTTGGATCACTGTGTTCCATCGGTTCAGATGGTCCTCTGATTCTGAGCCACATCTGTATTACACTGGCTCTGACACCACTCCTTGTCGCAGTGGTGCTGGTAGTCCTCTGAGTCTGAAAGCAGTATTGCTGAGCACAACGTTATAGAGAGACAGTATGTCCTAATTCAAAAAAGCCACTATTTCTTCAGGATCTACAGAAAAAAAACATGACTTTCGACAATTTCCTTAATTTAGAAGTTGGAATTCCTGAAAAATAAAACTGTGGAAAGCACAAAAACCATGCATACAAAATTTAAAAGAGTTGTGATGCTACTTGAGCAGGAAACAGGAGAAATCGAGTCTGTGAAACTAGCGTAGTGATGCATGGCCATTGCGCAAAAAATCCTAAAATCCCCCACCTGACCAGAGGGTGTCACTGCAGATTCTGTTCAAGTGAAAGAGTACTCACCCCCAAAAGCCACACGAATACCTATTCAGATTTCATTTCCCTTTGCATAGAGTCACTACTGATAGGTGCATTTCTCTGTTTGTTAATATTTTCAATGTTTCACTGTTCTTCAGACAACAGCAACAAAATAATTAAGATCATAAAGAAAACCTCATGACCAGCGAAGCAGCAGGAGTGCTGCACTTGTAAAATGACTGAATAGACAAGCTGTCATCAGATTCCTTCTTTCCCAGTAACTAATAAAGCCAGTGTAATTGATGTCTTTAGCCATATCTACGGGGCTTATTGATACAGCGTTAAAAAAATGAAACACCGACAACATAAGACTTAAAACATTTGAAATAACACTTATAGAGAAACAACCTCTGATTATCTGCCCCTTCAAAAAGATGATGCTACATCTGTTATGACAGATAAAGCTACTAGTATCTCGCACAGATCAGAGACAAGAATTACTTGATTTCTGGTATATGGTGTGATAACAATACCTGAGTTATGTTAAACAAGCAAAGGTTCTGACAGATCAATTTGAGGGACAAAAGTACCAGGTAGTAATTGAATTAGTAGAGAGATAAAGGGGCATGTCACAGGCTCCCATCTTGACCATTTTTATTTTTCTGCGTGGTAATGGCCTGAATTGCACACGGGTTCTTAGATCATAGTTGAAATGCCATTATTCTTTTTTTTTTTCAATTCAATATCTTAATTAAACTTTTCTGATTCAGAAAAAAATACAAAATAGACCAATAGAAAAGGAATTTCACGTACTAAAGACACAAGGGGAAATCAGATCCCCAACAAAGACGGCAAAAGAATTTTGTAATTCATGCATTTTTTTTCATTTATACAACATGACATCAAAGACACAGACAAACTTACATTATATACCTTTATAGATTATATAGTTGAAATACCATTGTTCTTACTACCAGCTGGAAACGTGATCATAAAGCATTTTTAAAAGTATAATTCCATTTTGTATCACGCAACACAATCATGCATGAGCACTCTTCCACCCTAATAATTTACGAGTAATTGTAATGGAGCGCGGTATATAAACAACCACCCCCTGACGTCTTAAAAAAAAAAAGCAGGGCAGGTTTCATAAAAGCAACTGTCACTTTATTCTGGAAACAGTAGTGTTCATTTAATTAGTCCAGAAGATATGGCTTACTGGGTGGCATTCAAAATCTCCAGGGTAAATGATGTAGCTATGGGTGTCGATACAGCTAACGTTAATGTACGAAGTGAGTGGCAACAAAGTAAGAAGTGTGATCATGGATGAATTCAATTGGTGAATTCAACAAGGGCCCAACTCCAAAAATATTCTGGTTTTACGTATCTTGTACCCTTTATGTGACAATGTACCCTTTATGTGACAAGGTTTTGACTGTGTGCAAGACGGTCCCAACACCTACAAATGAATGTGGTTATTCTCAATGAATTTTACACAGTGAGTTCAAGACAGGCCCAACTCCAGGAGTTAGGCCCCTGTTGTAAGCAATTCTGCCATGGCAAATACTGTAGGTGGCACCGAGGATCAGTTTCGTAAAGTCAAATGTCAAGCCAATTATATATCCAAAATAACCTCTCAACATTGAGCAGTGTCAAGGCTGCCAAAGTTTGGGATTTCCTGAAACATGCCATATAAACCAATCAGCTTCAAGATTAAAACAACCTGCCCAATAAAGTGCAGGTCCCCATTATGCTGCCAAAATAGCTCCATCAAACTAACATCACTTAAATTCCCAAACACAAGAGTTTCCCAGCAGAAAATTTCCCAAAGCATCACACTCCCTCCACCAGCTGGTCGTCTTTCCACAGTGCACCCTCTTACCATCCATCCTCAGGTAAATGGTGCACATATACCCAGCCAAAGCACAAGATGCAAAATAAATTGGGACTACCTGGATGAGGCAACCTGCTTCTACTGTGCTAAGGTCCAGTTCTGAAGCTCAGGTACCCATTGGGTGCGTTTTAAAAGGAGGACCGCGGTTACAGTGGGCACTGATTGGTCTGCAAGATAGAAAGTGCAGTACACAGCAGCATACCATGGACTGTGTCTTGTGACACATTCAAATATTACTGAAATTCCCAGCAACTTGAGCCACAGTCACCCTTAAATTGGTCTGGACCTTGCATGCATCGATGAGCCCCGGGCACCCAAAACCTGTGGTATAATTGTTCACTTTAGAAAAAGAAATGCATGTACAATGAGCAATAGTATCTAAGGTGCAAAACAGCACCTGATTCCTGCTTACAAATATCAATATTACTACAAAATCATAGATGATTTATCTTCAACTTCATTAAAAATATAAACACTGAGCGCCACACAAATTATTGTTGCCACCAAATTTTATTACTCTGCCACTTCCTTTTTTAATACCATTGCAATCTCCAGTTCTCTTGGTAATCAAAGTGGATTGATAAAGGCAGTGTTTAGAATATAGTAAGTGCTTGAGCCATGCATTGATAAGGGCATCAATGTTCACACTTGAACATGTAGTCATAACAAGTTGACACATGGCGCCAAATTATTGTTGCCACCAAATCTTATTACTCAGCCACTTCATATTATGATAGTAGTGCAATCTCCAGTTCTTGTGGTAATCAAACTAGATTGATAAATGCAGCGCTAAGAATACAGTTAGTGTTTGTGCCATGCATTGATTAGGGGATCAATGATCATACATGAACATGTTGTCATAACAAGTTGACACATTGCACCAATTACAGAGATTATCAATCTTCAGTCAAAGACTACAATTTATGAACGCGGCCTTCTGAGAATTTGCCTTTGTCCAAATGAAAACAGAAAATAATTCATCATGTGCCACATAATTCTTCTATGATTTTCACATTTAGCTAACCCACAGGGTCTGGCTTAACCCAGGTGTTACCTGGTTGTTGTTTAGATTTATATCCATTAATAAAATTACTTATAATATACGCACTCAGGATACAGCAATGCTTTCAGTTTCGAATTGAGTTTGTTTGCAAGCTTGATAATAACCTTGCCCTTGCTTGAATGCCCTTAAAAAAAAAAAACAGTCTATCAGGATTCATCATGCTGTCCCTGGCCGGATGATGATTTCTATAGCCATGACCACCCAGAAATTCTAGTTGGGTCGCGAACCTTTCTTCATTATCTCCTCGCATGGTCATTATTATTCATCACTCTCCCGCCTTATTATCAGCGATTGCTTGCTTTAGTCTGGATGGGTATGACACTGGAGCTATTACTGTTATCTCAAAAGCTTGTGCTGGGGACACAAGATTGAGACAATTTACTAAAGCAAACATTCTGGACTTTTTTAAACAAGAGCTGAATGTAAATGAAAAAAGAAAAGTGTTGCTGCTTTTCAAAACCAAAATGACCACTGCCTATTTTGTGGCACTCACACACTTTTTTCTTCAAATTTGAATGTGAGTACCGCACAACCAAATTTTTACTGGATGATTCATGTATAGAAAGATTAACATTTTGGCATTCTGTGATATTGTGTGAGGTAGAAGCTAATGGAGCAAGCCTGCAACCTTTTTTTTGCATACATGTATAAGCGCACATGCATACTCAAACACATGCAAATGTGCACCGAAATGATTTACCATAATTGCTTCCTGGCTTACCCTGCAGAGCTATAACATCCTGCATGAACCTACAGAGCCATGAAAAATTATTGTCGCCTCCCTGATTTCTTCAAATTTGCATATTTGTCACACTCCAGATCTTCAAACAGAATTTGGTATAGGAAAGACAACACAAGTAAACACAAAGTTTTTAAATGATAATTTTACAGGAAACAAGTGCTCCTGCATCAACGGGTCTTGTCTGAGAGACTAATTCCCCTCTGTTTATCAATCAGGAAGTCACCAAAGGACTCAAATGGATATCTAAAGAACTTCAGGCCTCATTCACTTCAGATAAGATCAGAGTTCATGATTCGACAATTAGAGACTAGGCAAACATGGTACGCATAGGAGAGGTATAAAGGTGAAAATCATGGCCAACCACTAGGAACATATAGGCTCATCTGACTTTTGCCAAAAAATTGAAGGCTCCTAAGCTTTTGGAGTTATGAGTCGAAAGCACATTTTTTCGAAGACATGGCTACCGGTACATCTACCATAAAGTCAGCAAAGCATTCCACAGTAAGAAAATGATTGCAACTGTGAAACATGGCTCTGGTTCTGAGATGGTGTCAGATCTGCATATAAAATGTGAGATTTGAATGCAGATCTCACACCATGTAGTAGAGGGCATCAGGGGGCTAAAACTTTTTCACAGCACTGTATGTACTTTTCCCTTATGCAGCAACAATACTATCCTCTATGGATAGATGCTGCATCCAACACTGGCTATGCCTAGCCCATTCCTCAGCCAATGTTCACAATGTTTGCATCACTAAATGACAACAGCATAATTAGGACACACTCTGTGGCACAAGGCAGCCTTTAAACATTGTTTTACGACGCCTTTGGCTGGATTTCACTAGTCCCTTCATCTCAACCTTCCAGTCAAGGCTATTTCTTTTCAAAAGCAAAAGGACTTCTGCACTTCATACAATCTCAGTCGAGAGCTGGATATTTTCTTTGAGAGAACACTGTTTCACTTACAATCGCACTAGACATTAAAGTAAGAAAAAGAGAGCAGTTTTCGGAGAACACCCTTAATACATGATCATACTTGTGTCTTAAAGCGAGCCTCTCTGTATCGATAATTAAGCTTTATCGGGGAGCACTCTAACCCTTCATCAGCCAAAAGGCAGCTCCTCCTCACCATTCAAAATTGTCTGGGTCATTCCATATGAACTCAACCAGAGATCCCATGGCGACTGACTCAGACTTGGCTCAAAAATTTTGTGGAAGAACATTGACATGTATAATGAGCGTATGCAAAATTTTATGCTTCAGCTCCAATGGGTTTCTGAGATACAGTATACCCCTCCAAAAATGGACAGGGGCATGCAGATATACTAATGCTAATTAATGAGGTGGTTTGGAGGCCATTATCTTGGAAATAAATCTGAGCTTTGGGCTGAAAATTTCTGCCCAGGGTAATTTGGACCCAGGCTTCTAGAATCTGTCCTCAAAATTGGTCTATCTCTTCTCATATCAGTATAATTAGTCACTCAAATATGAAATTTTTCATGAGAAGAAATCAAAAATGTAATTTTTAAAAGAATATTGATCATATTTTATGCTTAATTTGGGAGTTAAGAGCCTCTGAAAAGGGTCCCAGCTTTTTTTGCTAGCCAATTTTTGGTCCACAAGTTCACCTTGTGGGGAGTTACCTACAGTTGTGAAATTTGTTCAAAATAATTGTATGCATTATATCTGTACTTGTTCAAAATTTCTACTTGTTTTATCATTTCCTTCAGTGTTAAATGATTTTGTCAAAAGAAGGCCTTTTTTTTCAAAAGCATCCCCCAAACCACTTCAAAAACTGCCTTTTATAGATATATATAGATATGTTAATTGGTAAAGTAATAAGAAATGATTATTCATAGAATAATTTCTCTTAAAAGTCACCTTAGTAGTGAAGTGAGTTGCACAAAGGCAAAATTTACGCAGAATTAACAATGCATAGTCATGAAACATAAGTTAATGTCAAAGCCTTTTTTTGGCAGTGAAGAAGTAATCCTCCTCAGTAACAACACAATGGGCTCTAAAGTTGTTGAATTGGCGCAAGCACGGCGAATGGTGCTGCGCCAACGGGGTGTATCCAGGCGTATTTTGCAATTTCGTGCCCGGTGCAGCCTTGCGCAAGTACTCCTCTGTCCTGCCTCTGTCTCTCCTGCCGGCGCAAGTGGCAAAGAGGGAAGAGAGAAGGCGTGAGTGGGTTTAACACAGCCGAGTCAAATCTTCACCAATCAAATAGCGTGGTTCTATTATTACACCCCGTTGCTGCTTAAAATTTTGGTATTAACATGCATGGACAACAATGCAAGATACATTAAACATTTATTTTCAATTTGCGATTTTAACTCAGAACGAGATCATAGCAATCAGGCTGTATTCCTTTCCCCTACTAAAAACAATAAAACCTCAGTGACAATAATAGTATTAAGCGGCTTGCACACTGGATGTGAAACAAATTTTTCGCTCAACCTATTACGTTCAAAGTCAATGCAAATACACGTCTTTGAATGTAATCAAAGTGTAATTGAATTCACTTTGAATGTAATCAGTTGTGTGAAAAATTTGTTTCGCGTACGGTGAGAAAGCAGCTGAAGGACACATACCCACATAGCCTACACACACACTCACACGCCCACATGCACACACATCTCTCTCTCCCTCTCTCTCTCTCTCTCTCTCTCTCTCTCTCTCCCCCTGCTGATACGGCACATGCAGTTCAGCCTCTCTCTGTCTCAAGTCCTGTAATGTCTCCTGCGTGAGGTCAAAGAGACATCCATGGCGTACAGCTATGTTGTGTTGCACGCAACATGCCACAGAGAATGCACTGACATTCTGAGGGCTGTCAGGTCGAGCTTCCATTACGCTTGCCAACCGCCTTTGATCTGACATCAAGACAATCAATGTAGATACTATAATGTATGTGCTGATTCAGATAGTTACATAAAATAGTGGTTACTGTAATCATTTATTGCATTGAAATGTGCCTGAAATTCTGGAAACCTGCCTGTGAGGTTTCGGTGACGTGTGCGCACTGTGCGCCAGTCAGCCAAATTACCACTGCACAGAAAAGTAAACCAGGTTGGAGCTCGCGAGCTCTCTGCGCACTTTCGGCGGAGCCTTTATCCATGAAATTGTCACTGCGTCATGATGAATATGTGACACCTCCACCTACTACGCCGCCACACCCATCTTGGCGCGCGTCCGTCTACCAAATTGCCAAAGTGGCTGCACACGGTGTTGCACCACACAAAAAAAAGACAAAATTGCCACTGGGTGGGTAACGCCACACTGTGCCACCCTGCGCCAAGAAATTAGAGCCCAATGAGTTCATATAAATGATGAAAGTATTCTGAATGAGGGAGATATCATGAAGAGCAAGCTAATAAAATATGGCACTCTGTCCTTGCAGTTCACGTGCAGAGATAAAGCATGTTATTTTCAGGAGTGGTATCCAGCAGGCTTTATTTCGAATTGAAGCAGGCCATGAGATGAGTCCTGAGTTTGATCACTGGATGAAATGAATGAATACGTCATTATTTTCATCTGAACACTCAACAATACAGCCAGTGTACCATTCCTTATTATCCATGCTCAAGACATACTTTCCTGGCTGTAGCTTAGCGTTATCCAGCTTGGCTGTAGGTTGCTTTACACTAAAAACAGTATAATGATCAACACCTGATATCGATTTCATTCCCAGTTCAGTTTCAGATATAGGAATAAAGCAATGGTGGGATCTAGTGGCAGTTAGTGTGGCTGTAGTGTCAAATCGTGCTTTCATTGTGAAGTACATCAGAGACTGATATATTGAAAAACTTCACTCGTGGAATGTTTGTAAATTACCAATCACACATACGTGAAGCTGTGGAAATGCTACTATACATGCTCGACATGATGCAATATGGAGAATCCAGACTTTCCAGAAAAGGAGTGCAACATCAGATGATCTCTGGAAATGATGCAATATAAAAGTAATGAATCAGACCCAGCATTGTATAATTATAAATCCAGAAAAAAAGGTGAGGCACCTAAAAAATGCTAAAATTTTATTTTCTGAAACTTCTGGCTTTCCAAATGGGAAATGTGTGATTCATGGTAAAGCTGACTATCTATACAATGTTCAATTTATAACGATGTTCAGCTGATATATGCATATGATCCCGAGGTCAGGTGACCCCATAATGCATAATCCATGGGATGGTGTCAGTATTTAACAAAATCATTTAACAATGAAGTAGAGAGAGAAAACAAGTGGAAATTTTCAACAAGTGCAACCAAGATACATACTCTTCCAAACAAGAAACTATACATTGTTTTTAGCATCAATTTATTATACATGAAATGTTTTGACAAATGTGGAAAACGTATTGAAAAGAAAGTGTAATCAATAATTCAATTGTACAGTTTCTTTTTTGGAAGAGTGTACAATTATGTGGGGAAACAATTCATCAGTATGAGTAACTGCCCACACGATGAGCTTGTCAACCAAAAATAGGCAAACAAGCTTTTTTTTTTCCTGCAGTAACCTTTCTCAGAGGCTCTTATCTCCCATATTAAGCCTTTAATATCATCATTATTCTTATTGCAGACAGACCTGTCCCTAAATAGAAAGAACCCAGCAACATTGACCCTCTTTAAGAGATGGGCAGACAGGGAGTCCGTGAAAATTGAGTTTTTGATTTCTGCCCATGAACAGATTCATATCTGAGAGACCAATAACACTGAAATGAGAAGAGGTAGACCAATTTCGATGGAACACTCTAAAAGCTTGGCTACCCAGGGTAGAAATTTTCAGCCAAAAGCTCTGATTTATTTACAAGGCATTGGCCTTCAAAACCCAGTGCAAATTAATGTTTGCAAAAAAGTCAGCATGGCCCATTTTTGGAAGGGTATTTCTCAGAAACCCTTTGGAGATGAAGCATAAAGTGTTGCTCCTGTACATTATAAACTAAGAGATACCCTCAAGACAATTCCAGCCAAATCTGAGTTGATGTCCATGGAAGATTCCTTAGCTGTGGTTGAGTTCATATGGAATGACCCTTCTTTAATTTGGTCAGTTAAAAATGTGTACTTTTTTGCACTAAAACACAGTTGAAGCACTGATTACAAAAGCCCCACAAGTCAAGTCAAGTCAAGTGTGACTTATGGGGTTTTAGTAATAGGTGCTTCAGTTTTCATCCAACTTGTTTTTCAATGACAATGTGGCTCAAGAAGGTATATAATGAAACATTCAAAGGACACAATCAGGAAAAATTTATAGCTCTTAAAAATAATGATTACAGTTGTGGCTTGAGCAAAAAACAGCATACAAATGGGGTCCCAAAGACCGAAGCTGAGAACCTTTGCCTTAAAGCACCGATATGTTTTCAGAGTACTGAACCTTGAAGGCGATGATGCACACATATTTTCTTCCTCCATGCTATCATTTCTTCATTTTCTTACATCATTCTGTGGCAAAACTGCATCCCTAAAACCACCGCTTGACATTCATCCTCTTACTTTCTTCTTAACTGTGAATGATTTTAAGCTTACAAAAAGGCATCTAAACTGCCATTTATCTGTTATCCATCTGATTGGAGCTGATTAACCAAGAGCAAAAATGATTTTTTGGTAATACATCTAAACAAGCAAGGATGAGGATGATCTTCATGCAATTTTCCAGTGGTTAACTGAGCAAGGCATTAAGTTGCTTACATGCTGTATTGATGGGCAAAATATATAAACAAACTCTGAGGAGCTTTGTTTCCATAGCAGCCATAACAACTTTACAGGCCAAGCCAAGAAAAACTCTTCAAACATTAAATATTTCCCAAAGTACACCCCCCAGTTCTGTACATCCCCAAACCCACTGCAATAGTGTCAGTGACTGTCACAACAACTTCAAACACAAGATTTACTCGGTCACTCTACTATCAGACTTTACTAAGCTCCTAAGAATCCTGCCACGTGAGAAGATAAACGTCAGAAATTTCAGTAAAAAGCCGTCAATATCTGTTTTTGTTACATATAATGCAGGCATTGAACTGAAAAACAAGCCGCAAGATTCTAATACTCATTACAGCACAAAACCAGTAATTGGAAACTGCCCTTCTGCCCTGTCCTCAGTCACCCCTCTAAAAACCTTATAAATGAGCTGCTGTGGGCATTACAGTGTAGAACTGCACTCACCTTCACCAAGGCCTGTGATTGGGTATGCAGGTAATGCAATATCATGACCTCCTATTTGTATCGTGTTTTCCTCCATGCAGTCTAGTTAGATTTGAGTATTAAGCTGATTGAAGTAGTCTGAAATCCCTCTCAAGGATAGTAGAGAGAGTGCTGTCCACCATCAGTGAGCAAATTAAATAACAGTGGTCAGTGGCTGAGTATTCAAGGAGATTTAATGAGCATCCGTTCACTCACGCACAAGACAATAATGCAGGCAGGGAGGTTGATGTCGGATCGACCCCCGCATGACCTGTCACCTGGCACCTAATTGGTCCAGATGGGACCAGAATTAGAGTGAAAATAAACTGGGGAATGTCCGCAGATAATGATTAATGGGTTGGCAAGGTTTCATTAAAATGAGTCTGAGTGTGTATATGTGCTCTTTGTCCCGGAAAGCCACATTGCTGAAGGGCTTTTATAATAATACTAAATAGAGCAACAAACAATAGTTAGGGAGTGTACACTTTATGTACCAACAATGAAATAAATGTAAAAAAAAGATGCACATAAAGCTTTAATTTGAAGTTTATTGGATTAATTGAACAGTCTGATATTGCTGTGCAAGTGTTGTTCCAGGATCAACAAAATAATGCTCTGCCAGGAGTAACAACATTATGGTCCACCTATGAGTTGCAGCTTTACAAATGTGCATCGCACGCAGCTAGTAAGGACCTTCGGCTAGCAGTTTCAGCCAGCTGGAATCCCTGAACATGAGCAATTTTAGAGTAAAAACTGATGTGAAAATTAAATAAAATTCACGCAGAAAAAAAAATTATTTTGGGTTTTCTTGATGACATACATTTCTGCAAGTCGCTCCTTATCCAAAGGAAAGGTTTCCCAACATGAGCTAGCAAACTTCAGACAACTGAAATGACAATTTTATGCTCAGCATAGAGATTTCAGAACTGCCATTCATCAGAGGACTACAATGTTTCTCCGGGGCAAATATGATTTTGTTGATCCCGGAACTATGCGGTAATATCAGGTTCTGTGGATTAATCCATTTCAAATTGCATAACGCAAAAATGTCCATATATACCACAGGCACAACTTGAGACAAAACGAATGATAACAAAGAACTAAATTTATACCATTCATTTTACTGTCCAGTCTACAATAGCAGACATACCTTATTTCGACAGATTTGCTGAGTATTTCTCCAATGAAAAGACAGGCAAAACCAGTAAAAAAACAACCATGACCATTTATGCTATCGCATCTGCATTATATAATGGCTTACATTGTTGGAAGACGAAGTCTAACTTTTGAACGGTATACACACTGATGGGCTTTAAAAACTTATAGCCAGAATTGTAGCCAAACTCATATTCAAATTTGTAACCATTTATTGATTTTACCTATAACAGCAACTTCGACAAAATGTTAGATAACATCAACAAAAAAAGAACGACAAAAGAATCAACACTGACAAGTTTAACAACAAAATCAACAATGAAGACCAAAGATCTCAGTACCGAGTGTGACCGCCTTGTGCCTGCAACAAAGCCATCACTCGTCTTGGCATGGACAGCACCATTCTGTTGAGCTGTTGCTGGGGAATGGCCTGCCTCTCCTATTTTTTTTTTTTTTTTTGCCCAGTACCTCCTTTTTTCCCCCTGCCACTGCTGGTCAGGATAGTGTTCAACATCAGACAAAAGACAACAAACAGAGGGACTGCAAACTGCTATACCTATACATAAACATATACTCACATACACACACACACACACACACACACACACACACACACATACACACTAAAATACACATCAACGTATATACACGTAAATATGCGTAGTGGAGCTCCATATTACGGGGGTGTGGATTAGTGTTTGTGGGGGGTTGTATGGGCAGAGACATCTGGTTTATTCCTTAAATGGTGGGTATGATATATAGTGACTGTGTGATAGAAGAAAAGCACTGTGTGTTATTTATATGAATTATTCTGAAATGCAGAGGAGTTCTGTAAAGTGAGCCCAATGAGGACCAAACTGGTCAGCTTGGTTTACAGTTGATGCTTTAAGTTTTTTCATGTTAATGTAATCGGATGATAAATTGAGCCACTGAGATATTGTGATATTTCGTCTATTTTTCCAGTTTAGCGAAATGGTCTTTTTGACCATTGCTAGGGCGATCCAAGTAGGGCGTGTGCTGTCAGGTGGCAGTTCAACAGAAGATAATTCTCCCAACAGGCACACTGATGGGGAGACTGGAGGGCTGCAACATAGGATGGAGGAGAGTTTGTTGATGACTGTTTTCCAAAATGTATAGACAGGTTGGCAAAGCCAGGTGCACCCTGTAGATCCTCTGTCTTCCATCATGTCGGTACAGACAAAATCTGGACTCATCACTGAAGACAACATTCCTCCAGAATCGGTTGGGGACTTGTCTCAGACCATATTCTTCAGCCCAGCACTGTGCATCATGCTGCATTCCAACACATGCCCTGTGGGCCCTGATCCCTCGCTCTGCAAGTCGGCGACTCACTGTTCTTCTGCTGATCCTTGGTCTGTGGATTCCTAGAGTCTCCTGAGCAGTCCTGGTGCAGGTTTGAAACCAATCTCTCAGGTGGATGAGGCGGATCTGACTGACCTGGGCTGGGCTCTTGACCCTAGGCTGACTAGGTCGGGGTCGATCATTGGTGCTTCCAGTCTCCTGGTAATGCACCATAAGGTTAGAGATTGTGGGTTGGCTTACCCCAAAACGCTAGGCGATACAATTTTGGGATATTCCAGCCATCCACAGCCCAATGGCTTGATCATGTTGGGGTCTGGAAAGGCAAGGCATGGCGCACGTAGTGTCTCTGAACAAATGCTCTCGGGTTCTGGCCTTAATGACCTCAAGGATTGTTTTAAGGCATTTGACAGCATTGCAACAGTGAAGCCGGATGAGGTTAAATTACTAATTCCTCAAATCCTGCTCCACAGACACAAACAAGGTCATGACCTCACGCATTGTTGTGTCTCCTCACTCAAAGATAATCGCATATAAATTATGTAATCATCTAATTAAAGTTCCCCTAACCCAACTATACTATTTCTGTCTAGTCAAACTTATTGGTTTTCAAAATCCATCAGTAATAGTTCTACAATGTAGCACAATATTTGATGGTATAAAAATACAATAATGCCTAGCGGCCAGCCCTCAGCCGAAGCTCTTGAAAGAGTTAAGACTGGCAAAAAATGTCCTGGCTCTCTATTGAATACAATATAATAGAGCAGGTTTACACAAAAGATACACTACATGCTCTCACAGGAAAATAAGGGATTACCCTGCTGTCTCTTTATCTGATATTTAACGGGAGATAACAGGCTCACCGTTGGTTCAGGCTTTCCTCCTGAGACAATGCACACCAGGGTGAAATTCTGTGCTTGGTACCGACTGAATGGGGCAGGAGTGTCGGCCGCAACCACAGAGATGGCTTTTGGAGGGGCTGTGGAAGATAGAGGGGTGAAAGGCATTACTTACAGTGTCAATACAGTGGCAAATCAAATCTCTTCACATTAATTATGGCAAAATGTATTTCTTTCTAGTCATGTCAGCTTCATATCAATATCAAGTTGATGCATTTGCATTCCTTTTTATCTTTAATGAATGAAAATGTTCCAAAAAGTGACAATGACATTGTATTTCATGACAAAGTGAAGTTTGAATACAAAGACAGAGAGTACTGAGAAGGAGCCATTTTGAAGTTTATACATTAACAAAATCCATCTCATTTAGATGTATTTATACTCTCAGGATGTTGCAATGTCAGAGAGTTTCTCATTCAGAAATAGAGCAAAAGAGACAGTGTGAGAGAACACGTGAGGAAAGAGACACAAAGTGCAAAGAGCTGGGATTTGCAGCGCGTGAAGCAGATCCATATTTGATTAGCAGGCTGCTATGATAGCTGGGCAGTCAAAGCTCGAGAGAAACGGGACGGAGGGCAAGTGGATCGGAGTGAACTGGCTTGAGGCCCGACGCTGTCCATTCCTGAGCTGGTGAACTCCAGCTAGTGCGGTGAAAGGTTTCAGTGTGGCGTATAAGTACAAAAATTTGCATCCTCTTACTCTTCCTACAACTTCCAACATCATAAACAAGCAGGAAATGCTCAGATCCCTCACCAGAGGATGGCTGATATGCGGCCTGAAAATAACACGTGGAGCAGGGACGGGCAGATGCACAGGAAGAAGGAAGAAAGTATGAAAAGCCGCATCTATGCAGTAAGTTGCATCCAGATATGATGCATATCATATCTCACTAATCTCTTATCCTTCAAAATCAGAACTCAGTATCACGTGAGTATCACCCAGATCTCGTGAATGGTATTTGTTGGAGGCTCCCAGGATTAGAACAAATTTGGGATGTACCTCTTTTAGTGCATTCGCTCCTTGTATGTGGAATAATTTCCAGGATACATTGAAGCTGGACAGCCTTATCCCCTTTGTGACTTTCAAGAAATTAGTGTTGGATATATTGCTTTTGGAGGCCAGATGTATTTGCTTTTAATTGATGGCAGGATTTGCTCATTTATTTTACTCTGTCCTATGTTCTTATATGTTTATTTATTTATTTTATTGAATTATCATTTTTTAAAATAACTTTATTATGTTTTATTCCAGTTCAAAGCTTGTTATTCCTTTAATCTGAAATTGTTCTGACTTTTGTGTATTTTATGTGTGCTATTTTGTCTTTAACCTTCCATTGTAATTGTTTTACTGTAATCAGGGCTCCCCTGCATAGGAGACCTCGGTCTCAGTGGGACTTCCCTGCAATAAAGGTTATTGATTGATTGATTGATTGATTGATTGATTGATTGATTGATTGAAGTTTTGTTGTGATGGACGGCTGGAGGGACGGACAGACCGATGTTGGGAGAATAACACTCATTCCTATACCCCCATTCACTTTATGGTGGGGCATAAAAACTGCACATATAAGACTACAATGAGCTAAAGGATGGCCAAAAAATAAGATTAGACTCCATTTTGACGACCCAAATGCAAACACAAGAGCTAAGGGTATTTGAGATCAAAACTGGGTGTGTCTGACTTCATTTCGGTTATTTCATGACAAGAAGCAATAGCACAGCAGTGGTGTTGTTGTCAAAAGAGTACAGCAAGCCGTTTAACATTTAACATGTTGGGCTACAGTTAGCAATTTAGTTTTCACTATTTGATATTGACAAGTTAAAATGCTAAGATATCTGCTAAATAATTTTGACATGTAGCAAATATTTTCTTACATGTATAAATTATGCTTTGACTACTCAAAACCGATTTGCAGATATCTGTAATTGTAGATATTAGTAATTTGTTTTTGACTACTAAGAGTAAGCATTGCTGATATCAACAATCAAATTCCCACATGTTGAAAAAGGATTGTGACTGGTGAAAATGCATTTCAGATATCTTCCACATATCCAAAATCTATTTCGGATATGAGGGCATTAAGCTATGCCGACCTTATGAATATTCTACAATTGCTAATGCTTTGAGAATTACATGCTTTTTTTGCGTTTACCTAGCAACACTGGCGCTATACATTTGTTCCCGAGTCGTATAAGCTTATCATGGCAAACAAGTGACTATAAAAATACAACAAAATTTTTTTGTGATTCAACAGGCATATACACAAGGTGTTTGCGGTCAGAGTGAACTACTCGTTGCGAGTTCAGAATCATTTCCCTGATTACAAGAAGGCTTGCCTTTGAAAATATGTGCCGTCTCTGTTCGAAGTTGGTCAGCAATTCACTAAAAGTGGACAATCAAGGCAACAATAGGCATTTTCCCACCGGAGGAACTTTTTCATAGTTCAAAGATCTTGGTTCTTAGAACCCTCCTCTTTATGGTATTTGCACCGCAGGAACTGCGAATGATAGTAGTTCTCAGAACTCTTTTAAGAGGAACCTTTCTGGCTCCAACTTCAGAGTAGGTACTTTTGCAACACAAGAGGAACTATTAGTAACGTAATTGTATGTTGATTAGTCAAACTCAGCAGCCAGCCCGTTTCTGGGCTGCCTGCAGCAGTTTCCATCCATACCATTTCTCGGAAAGTTTTATTCATCCCGTACATCAAGCACGAGAAAAGTGGGAGATGAAGGGTGAAACTTGGGTACAAGGACACTCAGGACAAGATAATTCAAAGTAAAGTCCTCTCACATCACACCGCGGGCTAATATAGGCAATAATCACAGCAAACCAATCATTTATTCCTTAAGTCACATGCTCATCATGTGATCATTCTGTGCTTTCGTAGCCCGCAAGTACCATGACTATTTGATGAGTTTACAGTGTGTGGTTCTGTACAGCCGGCTGCAACCATGAGGGCGGATGGACCCTCGGACCGGCCATCTGTAAATCGGCACGGGTAAATCATAGGAGCTATATCGAGTAACACCTCACAGGAAAGCTCTTGTGATGAATGATCTGACACAATTGTTTTCCCTTGGACGTCATTGCTAGACGAGAATGGGTTGCTTTATACACACAAATCCTAATTAAACTTGTCACATGCGTGGTCCTAAAATCTTCCCAAGAGACAGATCTTGCATTTGTATCAATGTCATCCTTTGGCGGAGATCAGAAATCTCGGATTGCTCTTGTTTTAAGTAAAAAGAGCCCTTCAGCAAGCAAAAATTGGAAATTATTACTCAAGTATCATACATTCTATAACTCAGGCTCCTGTTTGAGATGCTGTTTATCCCTTAAATATCAGCATTGTATTATTATGAGAATGAAAGAAAAATCATCAGCTTCTAGTTGGCCATTTGTTCAAGTCAATGGAATGATTGATTCACTGGCAAGCATGCTAACGCTTTTCTCCATTAAATTAATAAATTCAAGTTTCAGCGTCAACGGTTACACATGTAACTTATCACTTGAAAGGGGCAAATCATTAACATGCTCGCTGGCAAACAATAGTGAACTGCTACTGATTAAAAGTCAAAACAGCTTGCCATAAAAAGGGATGTACTAAGATTAATTAATTAGCTGTGGGTGTGGTGAGGCTTTAGTTTCATTAAGGCCAATCAGATTAGATGCTGTCACTCCCATTAAAGCTAGTGTATTGATACCACAGTGAACTGCTAATTTTGTCATGTGGCCTCCTTCAGTCCTCTGAGAATTCTGCTCCATTGTAGTAATGCATGGAGGTATTTGGAAGGATAGTACATTCACCAGGTAATGCATTTTGAAAGAAAAGATATGGGTGATGTAAACTGTAAACGAAATGGCACTTGTGGTGCTAAAACAAGAGTGAGACTGAAGTTAATTACATGCATTTCTTTCACACAAAGAAAATATTCACATGGATAAAAATGCCCTCTCGCCCTCTCCATCAAATTAGACCTCACCACCATTTTGTAAGCACTGTCTTTTGAGTACTTACCAAAAATCAAAATAGGAAGGAAAATGCAAACAGCTCCACTGGATGCATTACAGTCACATAAAACTACCAGCGTTTGCCTCTAAAGGTGGATTGAGTGAGTGAAAATGCAAAGTGGGTCAGTGACATGCGAATCAGACAGCAGCAAATTTATGCATTAACACGCCTCCTTTTGCACAGCCCGACCCCCTTGAAATGTAAATGCTTTCACTTTCGAGCAGGGCACTACCAAAGTGGGCAAAGCCGATACATATGCCGTTTGCGATGGGAAAAATGCGTTTCTGTTTGTGAAGGCACAAAATTAGAGCCCGATATCCTCTATCATACTCTGCTAAAGAAATTCTCAACTCAAAGTCCCCTGCGGCAAACAAGACTGCCAAGAGTATGCAAAAATTACAATTCAGATAATGGCAAAAAAAAATGGAGGAACAGGATAATGTCTCATGTGGTGGATGCAAATCAAGAGAGTGTTTTCCAATAAGCTGTATAACACTGTTTTGCTAAAATATATTTCTGAATTTCCTGCTTTGCTTTTGAGTTTCAGCTGCAAAATACTTATTATGCCCTGAAAGGAGTAAAAAAAAAATCTATGTCACCAATTATGGAAACAAATATATTAAATTACTACCAAAAATAATGTTTCAAGTGAAACAAGCATTTGCTGACTGCTCCAAAAGATATGAAAATAGTTTAATCAGTTTTAACATAAAGACAAAACTACGCTCCATTAAGTTGGAGTTAAAAAATTTGGAGCTGAAAATTAGCTGAAAATTAGATTCATATGCTCCATAACAATACAATGCACTCTGCCAGATCCTCCTTCACAATTCAATTTAAGCAATACAGTATATTCCAGTCCAGTAAGTTACTTGGGCCTACTTATGGTTTGTGCACTAGTACCGCTGAAAAAGTGACAGCATACATGGTCCCTAATCTCACAGACAGTGCCCAATTTTTCGGCATGAGCAACGTCTAACTATACTAGTGCACTCGTTAAGTCTATCAGTATTTTCCTCCAGCTGCATGGACAAACTGTTATTTTTCAACAGGGCATGTGTATACAGTATAGTCCACGGCCCACTCCTTATCCTGAGGGTACTCCACTGCCCGGTCCTGATCCTGAGGGTGCTTCACCACCTGGTCCTGATCCAAGAAATGTCCCGTCGCCTGACCCAGATCCTGGTGGGGCTTCACACCTAGCCCAGTTTTGTAAGGTAGCATTAGCTAGCCTATTGATATGCCAAATTTGTACAGTGCTGGGAGCTGTGGCATTTTGTGTACTGTACTCTGGGCTACTGTTGCCATGGGGCAGTGGCCTGCCAGTGCAGTTTCTGTCCTGCTCCACTAGGGCAATGGCTTGAGGTACTGTGAGCCACTGTCAGAGCACTCACTGCCTCGATAGAATTGTGGGTAGACACCTATCAATCTAGCCATTTATGGTGGTGTCATGTCAGGTTTTTGTGCTTTCTTGGAAATAACAACTCAGGCTACATTCAGAATGATTATTTTTAATTGTTCAAAATATTTTAAGTGGATAAAATGAGCTAGTTACAATCAATATGACAACTTGGGAAGATAGGACCCTGGGAGCACTTTAGTAGAACTGGAGAACATAGGACCAAAGGAAAATAGGACAGTTTGCCATGTTCCCATTATGCGGCATATACATATGGGGAACACAAGGTTCTGGGAACATAGGACTTGCCTTGGTTTTGAGTAAGCTATACCATTCAATCTCCACATTACAGCACACAGTCAGAACAGGGCCAAAAGTTGTCACAAAGAAAAGTTGTAGTGACTGAAAAAGAATGTTTTCTAACACAAGAAAATAAAAATAAAAATTAAAAAGAAAACTTTGAAAGCAAAAGGTGAGTATTCTATACATGAAACAAGATATTTCATTGAATAAAAAGTGAGACGTATTTTTTCCTGACTTTGATTTGTAATTGAATTTCACATACGTATTATCCTTTATTTAATTTACAAGTTAGTTCTATCTTCATTCTCTAGGCATGCTTGGTTTCAACTTTTTAAATTTTCAATTCCCTACATTTTTTGTTTGTTACAAAACTAGAGTAGCAAATCTGGCTCTATAAGTACTGGCTCGCATGTTTATGAGAAGGAATTGCCTCCGAGGACAGAGCAAACATATTCACAAAGAAGCAAAGATACATATCAGGTAACAACATTTTATTAATATTGTGAGGCCATTTTATTGAGAATGTAACATTAGCAAGCTCAAATGTACAGTAACACAGCTGATACTAGACATTATAAGCAGTAAGTCTTCAATGAATTATTTGAAATTGAGTCCACAGCTTATTACGTGTTACAACTGAAAAAAAAAAAAAACAATGGGTCACACTTTAGATGAAGAGTTGCTCATAAAGGCTTTATACTGCATGTATAATGCCATCAAAAATGAGGCATAATGTCTTCATAAATCATATATGAGCAAATGTCTTGCTTTGTAAAGGGTGAAATAACACATCCTTATTCAGCATGTGATGCAAGATGTGATATAAATGACAATGTCACTTTGCTAATGGCTAAATGCTATAAAGGGTGTCACTGTCAGCTAAGTGATATAAAGCCTTTTCTCACTTGGTTTTCTTTAGCCCCGCATAATCCTTAGCCCCTTTTCTCACTTGCATTTTAAGTACCGTACTATCGACGAAACGAGGGCTACGAAAAATCGCACCTGTTCTCACTTGCTATCGTTAACCTGGACTATCGAGACTTTGTGAATCTAATTTCACAGTCTTCCCAGTGGCTCCTTTTGCTGGCTGTTGTCAAATTTTATACAAATGAGTTGATGACAGTTCAAACGAAGTGCAGGTTGCTAGCTATGTATTGCGTGTTCTCTGTGGTGCGTTTGATACAAATAACATGCCGTACACGCGGGTAGGTACACACGTACAGTCAATGTAACAATGTGTCTTTGTGTCCAAGCAAGCCCTCAATCACAGCACCGTCTCAATATCGACACATAACGTCATGCATTCTTATCTTATTTCATTGCATATCCGTTGTATCACTCTTTCAAACTCAATCACAGAATAAAAAAAAATATTAAAAAGGTCTTTTCAGCCATCGAACAATAATTTAAGGCTAAATATCACAGAGATGCCAAGTCTCACGCATTCGGCGTAGATCTCTCGCATTTTTGAGGCTTATTCACCGTAGTCTGCAATTACTCATTGAACACTTAATGAGATTCTCATGCGGAATTAAAATCCTTGTGCATTGAAGTTTTAGTTTCGCATGCGTAAAGATGGCCCTCACCACAAGTAACATGGAAAGCGATTATGGCCCAATTCCAATCCGCCCCCTAAAGACTCATGTCCTGAACCCTCATTGACATTACTGACGTCAGCTGTAAGTGATTGAGGCTGTGAGTCTGTGAGGGCACCATGTGGTATAAATAGGAATGGAAGAGCACTTACCCCCTTTTCCGTTACCCCGGCAGAAAAAATGTTTATAACACTGGCGTCAGTTGGGCTTTTATTATTCCAACTATTAACAGCACGAAGACGTAGGCGGAGACTCCCTGACATTACGCATGTCATCCAGGCACTTGGTTTACAGCATGGCCAAGAGGTAATTTCAAAATAATCAAAGTAGCCTACTGTGATACTAGATGCATTGTACTTTGTATTATTTATTGTAATATTGGAATATTTATTGTATTAATTTCCAAATGAAGGAATGTTTAAGACTCTTTTGTATTGCACGTCTCAATCTTTTTTTTTTAAGTAAAATAAAGATTTCATGTAAAATGTTCTTTGTCAGAGAATAATTAATCTTGAAAAAAGAAGAGAATTGTTAACTGTAACAAAATGATCAATAAAAATAGTTAACATCATGGACTGAATTTCTCAATACAAAGGGTTGAATAAAAAACAGGACTTGTGCATCATCTGAAAATCTATGATGCGTCATTGTCGTTTTTAGGCAATCCAACGACAGTACACCCGGCTGAACACCCGAGTGCCGATCTGCAGGGTGTACATGGATCCTGAGAGGGACATGACGGCAGACTTCAGACTGTCAAGGCAGGCTTTCAATGGTCTTCTGACCATTCTCATTGAAGAGCGAGACCATGGATGGGGACATCATTTGGAGACCCTCATATTTGAGTACAGGCTGGCCCATGGAGTCTCCTACAAGGTGACAGCATGAGCCTTTGATGTGCCAGTAATAACTGTGCACAGAGTGGTGCATAAAATTGCAAAGGAGATCCGGTGTGCTGAGGCTAAAGTCATCTATTTCCCTTGGAGGAAGTTAGCCAAGGTTTTGAGCAGTTGGCTTGCCATGGGGCTTACGGCAAGGCTATGGGGGCCATAGATGGATATGACATCAGAATAAAGGCACCCAAAAAGAACAAAGCCTGCTGTAAGGGTTTTTTTCTATCCAAATGCAGGCCATTTGTGCCTCCTCTGGGAGATTTATAGATGTCCTTGTTGGATATGGAGGGTCTGCACACGACACCAGGATTTTGAAGAACAGCCCTGTTTATTGTAGAGTTCTTTACCCCCCACAAGGGTATTTTCATTTGGGAGATGGAGGATACCCTTGCTCAGAGCACCCCGTCAGCATTATAACACCGTTCCGAAGACCATTACAAGGGATAATGCAGGACAGTTCAATATAATGCATGCCAGGGCCCGGAGCATCATTGAAAGAACCTTTGGGCGTATGAAGGCAAGGTGGCGGGCCACATTATTCAAGGCTCTGAAGGTGCAACCACAGCTTGTGTCAGAAATCGCATTGGCCCGCGCATTCCTCCACAACATCTGCCTCTCACATTGAGATGTGATGGAGGAAGAGGAGCTTCCACCAGAAGAACCAGGCCCCCCTGCTCCAGCTGACCATCAACACATGGAGGAGACCAGTGGAGACCCCCATCAGAAACCGTCTGTGTGCCCACATTTCAGCACCCCGACAGCGTCACGCAGCACTGACTGATCATGATTATGGGCTGATTTTTCTTTAATTTTTCAGTTGCATAGCCTAACCTGTCGGGGTTTTTTTGTTGTTTTTTCTTCAGATGATGGCATGCCCATGTTTGATTCAAAGTAACATTTTTCATCAATGTTGGACTGTGGGAAATCCCCTTTCTCAGTTGACCTTCTACTGCTCCATCTGTTGTGTGCACTGTAATAAAGCTCCGAATTGTCACATGACTGCATTCCGTGAATTTTTGAACACTCAAGAATGGCATTTCAACACCTCCATTTTGCAATTCAAAGAACACTGCGCTAGAATTTATGTAACTTGTTTATTTCGCAGCGAACTGAAAGAAGTTTCTTTGAAACCGAAATAAAACTTTCAGAAAAACAATAGAAATGTGGCAACTAGGTGTGCTTCTCCGCCAACTTGCCAAAAATCCCAATCAGGGCATCAAGCTGCTGCTCTCTCTTCTTCTCCGGCTCCACCTCCCTGGCATCCAACTCCCGCTGCCTCTTCTCCTGCCTTTCCTCATACTCCTTGAGATATTCCAGGACTGCATTAGCCCTACTCCTTTTGGGTCTGGAAGGCAGTGGGTCAGGAGGAGTAGATGGACCAGCAGAGCTGTTTGGTCGGTGGTCAGCAGTTGACTCTGTTGCAGAGGTGCCAACTGCCTCATCCAGCTCTTCTGCAACATCAGAGTCAACTGCTGTGGCAATGGGGTTCAGGGGTTTGATCGAATCCTTGTCCCCCATCGCCTCGTGCATCACCACAAAGTAGGGCCAGGTGGCTGGTGTGCTCTCACCACACTCAGTCCCTGACCCAGTTCATGGTAGAATAAGGTCCTGTGTAAAGAAGAACCACGGCCAATACAGAAAAGAAAACTGAGTTACTTATTTATAAGACTGGAGCCAAATAATACACAAAGTTTCACCACCAGTGTAAAGACAACCACACGTGATCCAGGGCCCACTGACCAGAGTATCCAAGATAACGTTTGTTTACCCTGTACTTCTTCTTGAGATTTTCCCATTTTTTTGATGCTTGTGCTGAGGTGCCTACTTGGTCTAACTTGGTCATCAAACACAACTTCAGATCTGTTTATTCTGAATTTTATTGTTCAAAGCTAAATGTTGTCCTTTATTTATATACAGTGACAATAAAGATCTATCATAATCATAACAATTAATGTTAATACATACGCAAATCCCTGATCAGATGCATTTCTGTGCCCATGCAGTGAGATGTGCATCCTTCTCCATCCTGGGCCTAATGAACTGGATTATTTGATCCTCACTCTCTTCATGTGTAAACAAAATAAATGCTCTGGGATCAGATGCAACAAGATCTCTAAGTTGCAATAATTACAAACTACTACACACTGTTGGGACAATTATCGTTAATATTTATATGTAAAGTTCTTTTTCTTTGCTCCTTCCATGATTGAACCACGGTCTTTTTTGTAACACTGCACGTCTCGCATTTACACAGCGCAATGAACTGTGGGTAATTTCATTCACAAAGTCGGCATCGACACTGACTTACGGTAAGGGGGCAGAAAGGGCTCATTCACGGACTCACTGACTTGATGACTTAACAATGGAACAGCCCTCACACACTTACGGACTCGCCGTGAATGCGCCTCTAAGAGTATGTAAGGTGTAGGTTGGACATTGGGCCTATGACTCCGGACTTCCCGAGCTTCTCTTTACTCAGGAATTAGAAAAAATGCATGTGTTCCATGATCATTTAAATTGTTTGAATGAAACAAAACCATTTGAAACGTCTTTCTGCAATTCCATTGCTTTCAATCCCTCAGTAAAGACAAGCCTGAGAATTCCCGAGTCATAATTGATTTCCGTGTCACTAGAGGGGAAATCCACCTTAATGCACGTGAAACTTGATGCACAATGACTTAAATTCCACGAGTGAATTTCTTCAGTGCTCGTTTATTGAATTATTGCTGACTACGGCACAGAAACACGAATGCCACCAAGAGGAGAGACTCAAGCCTAAAGCGTGAGAATCGGCATCTCTGATATCAATTCAATAAATATTTATTTCCATTGCAGAAGTCTGCTACTTTGGCTCGCAACGACCACACACCAGAGCGGGTTTATTTAAGATACAGATTGACATCATTGCGCTCACGTTGTGTAATTCAATATTCATGACAATCTTGCTTCAGATTAGTTGTAGCACAACCTGTTTTCGTCAGCTTCCTTAACCCCGGACTATTTCTGTTTCTGTTCTCACAGGCCTTCTTAGCACCCCAATCTGCAGTACTAGATAGTCCTGTACTATCAATGGGGCTAGCCCACTTTCAAAAAATCCAGTGAGAACAGTAGCAGTGCTAAGCTTAACCCTGGGAAATTGGTGGAGCTAAGGGGGGCCTTACCCCCACCAATTTCCGGGGCTAAGCAAAAATTTTGCCAGTGAGAAAAGGCCTTTAGTCATTGTCATCTGAAGTGTGCCCAATCAATGCATTCAGGCACTCACTTGATTCATATTTGCAGATTACCTGTACATGTAATATAGTATATGCAAATTTAAATGCAACAACATAAAACCTCACGAAGTGTGTATCAAATCAGCCTCAGTCAACTGCAAATGAGAGGGAGAGGGTTTTAGAGTCAGACGTGGTGAACGATGTCAGCTTTGGATTCATGAATGGAGTTCACTATATCTGATCAGTAAACCACGCGAAAGGTAGCACTCCCCAAAGGGAAACATTTATTAACATTTATTCACGCGTGGCCCTTTTTTTTTTTTTGTTTTTTTACCTCCAAAATCGATTTGTAGTGGTGCAAACGGCATGTAACAGTTAAGGGATTATAAATACAAAGTGAGCGAGTCTCAGTCTTTCTGCTGCCGCTCCTGTTAATTGCTTATTGATGGAGTGTTGTGAGGCCAGTAATAAATGGCGAGGCGCAATCAGTCGATTGAGATATCCGTCTGTAACAAGGGTACATCCACAAATCAACCTCTGAGTATCTGCCCTGATTAAAAGTTCCTTTCAATATCAGGAACACTTTTCATTTTAAGTCGATTAAATTGATTGAAAAAGGATGTAACTATTTCACCTCACATATGGAAACTAATGTGTTGAAGGTGAACTAATGTGTTATGTTTTTGCAGTTACTGCAGTTATGTTGGTGCATTTACCAACCAGTCTAATTAGTCTTTTAAAGCACGTTCAAATTGCATTTTATTTTAATTCAATCTGCAGTAATATTGAGTCAGAAAATTCAGAGATATAAAATTCACCAGCATCGATTCAGTTAAGATGCCAATGGTCAGGAATACTGGACTGCTCATCAGCCTGATTTCTACACTCTTTAAAAAAAGAAATAAATAAAAAAAATCAACAACTTGACAAAGTCAGGTCAACTTGTTGCAAGTCCTTTGAATGTAAAAAGTCAAGTTTCACTACTAAACATGACTGTACATTCAAAGACCTGACCTCCGTGAAAGCTTCAAGATGACTGGACATAGTCATGCTGAAAGAACAAATAATTTTAAAAGTGTAGAAAGTGAGAATAATGCTGGATTGCATCATGCTTGCTTGTCTGTACCACACTCAGGAGATGGGTTACTCTCTGTTTCCTTATTTATCAGCCTTAATTCACATAATATGAATGGGTACAATTTTAAAAAGATCAACCGCTGTTGGTTGTCATCAACAGCTTTAGGTATAACATATGCTTTTGATTCAGATGTTTATAGGTAGCTAATACATGCAATAGGAAACACTTAAGCATTATTTTTAAAGTGAGATATCCATAATGCCAGGCAGAAATGCATAAATTATTGTGAGAATCGATCAAAGAATTGTGAGCTACACTTAGTTTAAATGAGCATGAATGGATCCTTTAAACATCTGATCAGAGTTTCATTAAGTATAATAAAGAGAATACATATTTGCAAAAGCAGATGATCAACATATGCTTAACAAGCTTCTTGTGGAAGTGTGGAATTTGAAAATCTTTGATGACTTAATTTTAACCTCTTGACAGGAGTTTTTAAGTTAGCGATCCATTTAACTGAAAAAAAAAAAAATCAAACACATTGAAATAAGCCTCAATAAAATATTTAAAGTGATTAAAAGCAAGCCCCACCATGCTTGGCATACAAAATTCAAACACAACAAGCACCCCCTTAATCCTCCTCTGGATTAAAAGAACAGCTCAATTCGATAGCATTTAAATCCTGCATATTCCATTAAGTTGGACTAAAGTTGCATTTATTGTTTGAGGCTTCTGTATTCACTGATTTTGTACACTCTCCACTGAGTCCTCTCATACTGCAGATGTATAGCACACGGGCACAAAATACGAGTGGTTTCAGGACTTTTAAACAACTTATTTTGCATAAAATAAACTTTTTCACCTACTTGTAAAAACGAGGGCAAACAGTTTCCTCTTTCTTTGAACTGGCATCTTATCTGACTACTGATGTTTCTAAAAGGCTGGGGTGGAGATGCTGAGAGGCTCGAGATAAATAATTTGTGACTATAAAGGAGAATCTTAGCATTTTAACTTTTACCCAACAATGTCAAGAGATAAGCTGAAATAATTTTTTTTTTTTTTGCTTTTTTTGCTCATGAAAGGATATTTCAACCAAAATATAATTTCAACTGAGTAAGACCTTGAGTTGTGTGACCAATGACCATGAGTGATGACATATTCTGCTATCACATGCAAAAGCATTTTTAATAATAAATGATGTTTCTCCAGCTAACAGCAACATCAACAATGCATTCACTGCCTGAACTTAAGCCATACTATCACAAAAAATATTAACTTGGAGAATTTGTTTGAGGTGGATCTCTCCAACCGGCTTATTTCCAGAGGCATTTTCCATACAGCTCTGAGACTTCAGTTACCTGAACAACCCCAATTACAATAATTGTATCAACATTAAGCTGTAAGGTGGGTAAATTAAATTAAAGCACTGCAATGGTGTTCAGTTACCATGGAAAATAAGAAGTATCGCTCCATATGAGCTAAATATTGAAGCTCGGCTGTGAGCATTACCTTGGCCTCCGCTCGCAGTCAACCACAGATGATCAAGACATTGGCTAAACAAGACACAGGCACGACCTCAGTGTGTGAGGGCTTCTATTGTGCTTTCCCAATAAATACCTCTCTATCTTCACACATTTGATTCATCCTCCATTTTCTCAGAGCAAACCAAAATGCTTCCACTTGGAACCACAGACCTAAGGCTGAGGTACCCCCCTCCCTCAAAAAAAAAAAAAAAAAAACTGCAGATGGGATTTTTATGTCACTAGTATGGCGGTTTAATGAACAGAGTATTCTCGGGAGGCATGTGTCTCTGGCCCGTTAAGCAAAGGTTCCTCTCAGCCTTCAGAAAATAAGCCAGCCTCGTTACGTTTGGTCTAACCCTACCTTCTAAGGGATGAGAAAAGCATGGCAGCTTGTGGATCTAAAGGTCAAAAAGGTTGAAAAGACTTAGTAAACTCTGTAAGGTGAACTCAAGAATTGCTATAATCAACGGCAAATTACTCAAATTTCGAGTGATGTTGTTGCATTTTGTGATTCAGCCATTGTTAGCAATATATTTCATTATACTTTATTAACAAATCCGCACACTACACACATTATAGGATATAAACGACACTATAACATCAGGTAACACTTTTGGATGATTTTTTTTTTTTTTTTTGTCATTTTGAAAACAGTCACCATGGACACATCAGAAGCACATCTAAGTGACGGACTGTTGATTTCGCAGAACTGAGGTGAACAGAGCAGAGATTAGATTCACGTTGCGCAGGCTTCAAATCATCTCTTCATTTTGCACATTAAACAACCTGTGCTCTCCTTCAAAGCAAAGGCAGCTGCTGATCTTGCCAGCGAGAGGGCGGCTCCATATTGCGCTGTGCTTGCAGGTTTAAATTTAACATCAAATATGCTAGAGAAATAAAAGACCTTGTGAGTATATTAAAATACTGTCGTCAGCATATGTATTTCATATCATACAATGACAGATGTTTTGCCATTTTCGTCGATAGACCTAGAAAATCTGAATAAGGATGCCTGAAGAGAAAGGGGCGGCAATTCTGTGTCATGAGAACAGACCAATTGCAGCAATTTCCTGAAAGTACTGCAAAGTACCAAATACTGAATCCAAGGATGAGTCACAATCCATTGCAAAACCTTCTCTTCTGTCAACCAGAAATATATTGAGATGGTGCAAATGCCCTTACTCTGGGCAAATTTGCGCATAAACTTCAAGCATTTATTGTTATTGTACTACTATCATAATACTGCAAATAAATACTGTATACATAATGCTTTAACAAGTTCACCTTAGAGATATGAAGAAAAATAAACTTCACTTGTAGGCTCTGGCCCCCTGTGTGTTGAGGAGGAAAGGCTTTGCACTGCTGTCAGATCTTGCTGGGAGAATTTCCCTCTAGGCGTCAGAGGATCCCTTCAGGAGTGTTTGGCTAAGACTAGTACTCAAGCAGTTGAAGTGGTTCTCACCTGCGGAGCTCAGGGAGTAAACTTCAGGGGCCACTCAAAGGAGAACTGGAGAAACAAATTGTGCTTTCAATCAAGCAGTGAGTAGGCCGAACTGTGCCAATTCTTCTGTAACTGACTCTGTTTGAGTCAGTTCAGATCTGCATTGAACTGTATGTGTGCATCTGTGTCTGCTTGCGCATGTGTGTGTGTACATGAGTGGTCATTCTACACCTGTCCTTGTGCAGACATAATGTCCCGACAAGAACCAAAACCAGATTTCTTTGTCTTTATGGGGACATCTTCAGCTCCCCATTGCTAATTGAGCTATTTCAGGGTTAGAGATAAAGCTTGGTGTTTGGTAAGGTTAAAGTTAGGGTAAGGTATGCCGTGTTGATGAGTAAGCGAAGGTAATTGAATGCTAGTCTGTAAGACGGCTCCACAAAACATGAAAACGCAATGTCTCCGTATGTGTGTGCGTGTGTGTGTGTGTTTGTGTGAGTTTGTGTGTGCGTGCGTGCGTGAATGTGTGTATGTGTTTGAATGTGAATCTCGAAATCAGGTTTGTTGTTTTTTTTTTTTTTTTGGTAACCACCTCTTCTGTCAACAAAACTAAGCAACATGGACACCTAGAAAAAAAGATTGTTTTGCGATCAATTTTTTTTTTTTAATTAAGTAAATCAAAATATTGGATGGTGCATATTAACAATTAACAACAATAATGAATCATGCCAACCAAGATATGCTCATAAACCCACCCACCCCTTACCAAACCCCCACCCTACTCCAAGTCAGGACCCATGGGACAGCTATCACTACCATACAAGACAAAATCACAGATAGGCAAAATATTGACCGGTTAACCATCAGCACTAGTAACATTACATTGCGAGTTACAGTTGGATACACAAGTTTTTTTAACATTCAGCTACTGCACGCCGTGACTTCAGTCTAGCCACTTTGGCTCCATTTGTCCGAGCTGTGGATATCTCCATATAAACAACACCCAGAAAAGAAAGCAGCCATTGCTTCCTAGACAGTAAGTGTGGAGGTTTCCAACGAGTTGCCAGCATTTTCTTTGCGGCTGTTTGCATTTTCTATGATTAGGAATGGACATTGATGAAAAGTCATTTAAAATCAAAACAGGAATCGAAAACGGAATTCTCTCTAATACAAGATCTGATAATACATCAGTGACCATTTTCCAGAAAAGAGCAACAGGCTGGCAATCCCAGTACATGTGTAAAAATGTGCCAGTCACACCCAGAGAACATAGGGCACACAAGGGATCAGTACTCCAATTCATCAGGTAAAGCTCACGAGGAGTAAGGAATGTTCTATGGACAAAATTAAAATGAATTTGTTGATGGTCTGGGTTTCGGGATGATAGCTTGATATTAGACCAAATAGCATCCCCGTTAAATTCCTGTCCAAACTCTGGAACATCTTCATCTCCTCTCCAAATTTTATCCAAAGGTAAAGGCTTATTTGTAGCTTCTAATAAATATGTATATAAAATCGATACCAAGCCATCAGATTCCTTCCTCGTGGTGATAAGCTCATGTAAGGGATGAATTGGTAAAGACTGTTCCCACGGAACCCCATGCGCTCTGAGTGATACTCTTAACTACAGATAAAAAAAGATGGATGTCCCTGGCAGATTGAAATTGCTCTTAATGTCTTGGAATGGACAGAGACCCCTGTTATCATAAATATCACCAAGCAAATGAACACCCTGCTTTTCCCAAGGGGGAAATGTAATGGCCCTTCTCCCAATCATCAGACCTCTGTTGTTAAAGATAGGTGTGTGAAGATGCCATAAGCAAGATGTTTTGCAGAGTTTTTCAACAGAACGCCGAGTTTGAATGAGCTCAAAAACCAGCGAGCCAAAACGTAGTCAGCAGTGCTTGAGAGAAATATTAGAAAAAATACTTCTTGTAGGTTAGAAGGAGATACTAAATTACGACAGGAGACTTTCAGATGAGGAATCCTCATCGAGAAAAAGATTGTTCAGGGGCTAGAAGAATTCTGCAGTGATGGTGAAAGACAGAACTGTCACCAGTTCACAAACTGCTACAGCAATCTGAAGCAATTCTTTTCAAGGCTGCAGTCTTTCAGCACCTGATACTCTGTTTGTCCGTGACCTGCTGAACACAGCAGTGCACAACAGGACAGGGCTAAATGACTTAACCTGATCATATAGGAAATGAACCAATTTTGCTGCCTGGACAATCTTTTGCCAGGTCTACGCTGCCTGAAAAAGCAATCAAAGCAAAGAGGTCTCTCTGGGGGCAAAAGAGACACATTGAAATGAGGGTTGGCAGGAGTCTCCGAGTGCTAAATCGCCCCTTTGAAACCCAGCTCCCAGCGCTAGGCTAGGCGTGAGATAAAAGACGCCCAGAGTACGTTTTAATCACTTTACTATTGTGCTTTTAACATTTGCATTTTCCCCTGCCCCCTTCATTTACATTCCTCATTACAGGGCTGTCAGCAGCACCCGTCCAGCCCCCCTTACCCCCTCCACCTTCCTGCCCTGCCCCACCCTGAGGAGGGAGAGGTGGGGGGGGGAGGGGTCTGGCAAAGTTCGCCAGGGGGTTAGGTGGCTTGAGAGTAGGCCAGCCCAGGGAATGTCAGGAGGAGAAAGGAGCACTTAGTCAGACATGAAAAAGTGTCAAATTTCCTGTTATAGAGCCTATTAATCATGTATGTTTTCCCATTGCGCGTATGTTCGTATCTATGAACGCTTTGCCGCATGTTCACGAGTGCACATGATGTTCCTGTTAAATTAGTCAGTGAAAGCAGTCAGCAGTGGTTAGTAAAGAGCATGCACCGGGCGGTGGAGTTTAGGAGGCCCCACACTGGTCATCTGGGCAACCGCCAACTACAGCTAGAAAAACAGCTGCGGGGCTGCGCGGCCTGAAAGTTCAACCCTTCCCGAATCTGTCCGGACGGATCTCCATTCTGATTATGAGCTGTTTTTCCCACCTCCATTTTCGCAGCAAAACAACAGCAATCGAGACGCTCGCTTCGCCGTGAGCCAGAGTCGCGCTCTCTCGCATCCTCTGCCAGATGACAGCCTGTGGATGCGAAGTGGCCGTTAACGGCCTTACAGTTCCTCTCCAGTTCCTCTCGCTGCTTCTCTGCGGGGAGGAAGAATCCTTGGCCTTGAAACGCGCGAGCTTTAACAGCGGTGGCTGGAGGGACATAAGAAAAGATTTTGCGGGAACAATGAAGCTGGGACATAAGAGCAGGTTTTACGAGCGCCGTGGAAGAAGAAAAAAGAAAACGGACAGATGGGCACCCCCGTGTGGGACAGGAGCAGTAACGCCATGGCTGGCGCTCTTGCCCCAAAGCCGAAACATTATCCTAGCGGGGCTTCTACACGGTCTGCAAACGATTGCACAATCCCACCGCCCCGAAGCTCCCTCTCATCATCCCCCTTCCAACTCTGGGGTCTAATGGGCAGTTTGAATATCCAGAGTCAGCTGTTGTTCCAGGGCTCCGCGAAGCCCAAATATATGACAGACAACTTGTTTATTGCGTGGATTTGAAGTCTGATCCGCAGGTCTCGTTTCGAGCCTGTTCTTTTCCCTTCACTCTTCATTTCATTGACACGTAATTTACTGGGGTGATGAACACTGCAATAAAACTGCCCGAACAAGTGGTGTAAAAATGAGACCAAACGCGCTATTTTCCTCCGAAGTGGAAAATATTAGCTTGTTTTAACTAACTGTTTTTTAGACAAATTTTCAATCAGCAAATTAGAAAAGAGAAATAAATTAATTAAATCTTCAGTTAATCTTTTGGCCACACTTAGCTAAAACAACTGAAATGGCATTTTGAGTCCAAATAAAAAACAAAAATACTTCTTGAAATTGGATTTTTGTTTTTGTATTTGCAGTGATGGCAGCGTGAGGCCAGATTACCCAACATGCAGCATTCTGCGCCAAACTCCACGCCTCAGTGGTGCCAAGAAGCACTGTCCGTGTGCCCCAGAGACAGATGGCCATCCCGGCGCCCAGCTGCCAGGGGGCACCGCAATAACTCCAGCGACGGTGCGGACAGAAGGAAGGTGGCAGGAGAGGGCTGAATTCACACTGACACGACCGGGATCTGGGGTTAAACTCATAAAAGGGAAAATGCATAGACTGCACCACCAATGAATAACAACAGGAGGTCCAGGAGGATTTATTAAAGCTTCAGCACCATCCCACAATAGTGATTCATTTAAGGGTCCTGATTGGTTGTATGAGTTTGCACTAACAGCCACTTTGGTACTGTTGTTTACTGTGTGAAACGGAACACAATAAATAAAAGGTGTTACAAATGAAGTGGGCAACGTGCTCTGATAAATTATATATGGCTTATTTAGCTGCTTTATACAATTCGCTCTTGCAACAGGAGCTTGCAGTAAACAGGTAATTGGACACTTATAGTAAAGTCACTTCACATAACGCACTTATTGATTGATTCTGAACACTGCGGTAAAGTCCAGAAGACTGAACATTGATCTGAATGAGACCGCAATAATGACCAACCGCACAAAATGTAAAATTCTCTTAAACTCATGGGTGTGCTATTTTGGATGCAGCTAATGCATTGTCCTTCTCTTCCAGTGATCATGAAATACTGTATCCTGCCGTGCAGACAGTGAACATTCTGTGGATTTACATAGTATGTTTGTATTTGAGCGCTTGTCAATTTCCTGCAAATGAAGCTTCTTGCATGTAGTTCACGTGTGCCTAAAGTACATCTGTGTGCACACATACTTTTATAATGTCGATTAGGCACATACATTTTTGTGTGTGAGCCTGTACCAAAAACTGCATGTGCTCTGCACTCTGCGTGGGTGAGTGTGAGTAAGGTTGCTCCTCTGACTCCAGGAAGCAGTGCAGAGGTCCAGTTATGATAACTTTTCTGTGCCTGCAGGCAGAATTTCCTGAACTACAGTGCCATAATCACTGCCAAAGCGTTAGCGGCTAGCAACAATAACTGCGTACAAACGCTAGATGCGATCTAACAGCAATTCTCGGGATCAATTTCCTCTACCTCTGTGTCTGTTTGTGTGTGTTTATTTGTGTGTGTGTGTGCGTGTTTATGTGAGTGTTTGAAGGTTGGAAGTAAATTAAACTGAATGAGAACAAACTCTATCGTAATACCTGCTGCAGTTTTACACTGGGCTCGTGAGATGGGCAATAACAGAGAGCGCTCGTGCGGCTCATGCAGTGAGTAGCAGCAGGGGCGCACAAAAGAGTTGCCCACTCCCAGTCAGACAAACACAGACCATCTCCCTGCCAGATTTGAAACAGCCATAGAAAACCACGCTTTTATAGATGCTTTACAAAGGGTATAACGATTTTCGCGCAAAATCAAAAAATGTAGAAAATGAATGCTCAATACAAAGTTAAAAGCTGGGTCAAGATCCTTGAAAAGCAACCATAGTTCTCATTCAGAGCTGCACGCGCCAGAAAAGTCTTGTTTATGCGGTTTAGAAATTGATATCTGATTACAGATAAAACAATTTTTTAGAAATTCATTTTCTTTGTGGTTCAGGAATATTGCTGTAATAACAGCTGTCTTGATGTAGAGAAAACTAAATGGACTTTTGCCCTCAAAACAAAATGCCTTGTCGGATCATGGATTTTTTTTTAGCACCGTTACGCCATATAACTCCACCCCTGCGCGGTTCGCAAACTCCTCTTATTTTACTTCAGGCAACAGAAAATAAAAATCTACCTGAGCCACTGCAGAGTTTGCTTCCACCCTGCGGGATATCTCTAATAATACATTACCAAAAAAAATGCAATGTGCTTTGAAAATGAAGTGCAGTTTCTTGGAGCAATATTAGTATAAAACAGGCACAATTAATAATAATCACTTATGTGCGGTCATTGCATGCAGTAGTATAGGTGCCAGAACTGAACAGTTCTAACAAATAAGTAAAAGTCATTCACGCAGTTCTTATTCATCGTGGGTATGCAGGCAAGGATTCTCTGACTTGTGGTACATATTGAAGGTAGTCAAACATTATAAATATTGATGAAGGTTAAGATCATCTACACAATAACCAGGGATATTCAAGTCAACTCAATAAATTGAGAAGCCCTGCTTCCTGGCAACTTATCCATTATGTTGTGAGACGCATGCACTGAATGCCAAATGAGTGAATGAATTTGCCATGGCTTTAGATCCTGGCTTTTTTCTTTCCCCATACATTATATTGATCTATGAGGTCTTTCAGGACAAAAATATAAATCAATTCTGGCAAAAAGGCTGCATTTCAGAAAATATTAGAGATACGTGTCCAATCAAATGGACAAAATGAGGGATTGCCAAGCCATACTCAGAAATAGTGCACATAAATGCAGTAGAAAATTGAATTGAACAACATTTGATTAGAGCTCTGTTTTTAAAATCAAATGGATGATGCTCTGACATTCACTTTTGGCATACTGTATATTATTTTATTGCTGAGGTGCCCCATATTATTGTACAAAGTACACACAAATGCACAAATTTAATCCAACTTTTTGTCAAATGAAGGCTATTGTATTACCTGTGTTTAACTTCTATGCACAGTTAGGTGATGTAAAGGAAATATTCAATATCAAGAGGGAACAGACATTTCTTACTTGCTAGCATTAAGTGCAACACAGCATGCAGATAGAGGAGAGGTTTCCCCATATGGAGATGGAAACACATTTTATTAAAGTTCTGTTCTCCGATATTCTGAGTTTGAAAGGATAATGTGACTGAGGTCTAGTGTGGACTGTCAGCTTTAATTTGAGGATCCTTTCATCCATATTCCATGATCCTTTCGGAAATGACGGCACCTTTTGTGCAAAGTACCCTCCTGTTTGTTGCAAATCAAAAAATACTGCTCTCTTGAACAAAATTTCACATATTGTTTGCATGCAATAACTGTTTGGAGTCTGTAATAAGTAGATATCACCAGACACCATGTATCTCTCCAGATGATGCTCCTCAAGGTCAATACTGCTATTTTCTACAGGGTCTGCTTGTTTTGGGGTCTCCTTTTGAATTTAAAATGCATGCTCCGTTGGACTCAGTTTTAGTGACTTGGCCAACAAATCAAGTAGAGATTATTTTTAAAGCAAAAAAAAACAAACGTCTCCCCCCACCTTAATGTTGCCCCTTAAACCATTAACACTTGCATGCATGCGTAACCCTCCTATGCTGACTTATATTCGGCAGCAACAGTGAACATCAGTGACACAGATCGGTTAATGATGACTGTCACCAAGGTCCAGCTCAAGAGGCCTCCAGAACAATTGAAAACACCACTGCTTTGAGATGGCGCCAAACTAGGTGCTATGCAGGCATTTTGGAAATGGGTTATATCATGACTTAGACCAGTTAGGAAAAAATAGTGGCAAAGCCACTGCGCCCGCTTGGGCAAACATGGCTAAAATCGAACTTGGTCTAGATTTTCATCCTATATACATGCATACAAAATATGACTAGGATCTGTGAAAAAATGAAGGCATTGGAGTGCTGACAAGACAAAAAGTTTACGGACACACAGAGACATGACAGATCACCACGAAGGCATCTAAACACGGCATAAGCCTGATTGGCCCAGAGGCCAAGGAAGCTCAGAAAAATAAAGGCTGGATGGCAAATGAGGCATTTCAGGAGCTGTGTACTCAATTGGAGAGAATAAATCCCTCGGGCACGGACTTCAGACTTTGTTGCTTCGCTTAAGTTTTAAGAGCACAAAAAGCAATGAAACACTCTAAAAGAAAGGGAAAAACCCCAAAAGCATAATATGGCCTCTTTCGTGGTCTTACTAAGAAATCATTGGTCAGAGAATCAGCAAGAATTAAACAAGTACACTCTTGAGAACTTCTGTGCTTGTTATATTTTTGCTGCAGTGAACAGTTTGAGAAAATGCTGGAAATGGGAAAATCACATATAGTCCTCTCGTACGGGGCTTGCAACTGCAATAACGGAAATTTTTTAGGGGCAATACAGTTGCTCAGAGGGTAGCACTGCTAAGCACTGCTAAGCAGACACTGCTAGACACTGCTAAGCAAGAGAGTCATGGGTTTGAATCCGGCATATAGGGCCTTTCTGTGTGGAGTTTGCTTGTTCTCCCCGTTTGCATGGATTTCTTCCGGGTACTTCTGTTTCCTCCTACAGTCCAAAGACATGCTTGTCAGGTTGATTGGAGGCTTTAAATTACCCAAAAATCAGGGCGTGCACCCTGCGAAGCTGTCCAGGGTGTGTTTGTGCATTTTGCCCATGGTCAGCTGGGATAGGCTCCAGCTCCCCTGCAATGCTAGTGAGAAAAGTGGCGGTAGCTACCGGATGGATGGATGGATAAAAGATGAGTCATTACTTGAAGATCTGCCATGGCTGATGCAGCTCGTCAAGGGCACTGGCTCATAAATGGAGCCCGGAGTGAAAAAACAGGAAGAGATGTACAAAACAAACTGTTGTGCGTCCCAATGCAAACGACTGAGAAAATCTGCTCCTAAAAAAAGACAAACAATATGCAGGGATTGCAGTCAGAAACTGCATAGCTGGTCTTTATAAGGCCAACCGTAGCTACTCTGAAATCTACAAGACCTTAAAGGAGGAGGAACTCCCTATTTTATCAGCTGTCAAGAGAATAGGTCACTGCTTTGAAATGACAGATCTGGAAGACCCAGGGGCTGTTCATACAGGAATGACCATCTGCTGAAAGATATAGTTCTAAAAGACAAAAATATTCCAACAAAAACAGTCAGCAGAATTCAAGACCTCAGAAAACAAGACTCTTGAGAGAATAACAATAATAAAAAAGTTATCTTATTGAAGAACGTGTTAAAATGCCATTGCTGTCTCAGAAAAAAAGAAAACTAACATTAAGAGAAGTTCAGCAGAGTTGTATGAAGTGATGAATCACAACTTGAGTTGCATGGTGACGCTCCAGAGAGAATCTGGTGAGAAATATAATTCTGAATGCATCTCTACCACACGTAAGCAGGGAATGAGAGTTGTCACAGTGTGGGGAGCCTTTTCAGCTGCTGGTACTGCTTCGCTGCTTCGCAGTGACGTCTTTTAATGCTTAGAAGCACAGGAGAATATTGCAGAAAAACATTACTTCCAACTGTTGAAAAATTGAACACGAAAGATCAGATGTCATTTTCAACAGGACAATGCCTCTGCCAACACTGCAAAACCACCAAGAAGTGGTGAGAGAGCAAGTCCATCCAGCTCATGTATTGGCCTGGTCACAGTCCAGATTTGAACCCAATAGAGAATATCTGGTCTGACATGAAACACAAAGTAACGGGGAAACATTTTTCAAGCACACATCTACTGTTTGAAGCCATCAACATTGAGACATTGATTCCGTCTTTCTGTATTTAGAAAAAAAAAAAAACTTTCTGCAATATTACCCACAAGGCTAAAACATTTTGAGAAATTAATGGGGGAAATCTATCACAAAATGGTGGCGGTATGGTCAATAGGCTCGATTTGTACATGTGAATGTATCAAGTAAAAATGGACATTTCATGAAACTATGTGATTTTGAGATAAAGGCTGTGAAAGTTGGACCCTTTTTACTTGACCTGCAAAAGCGGCTTACTTCTTACATGATTCCATTGAAACTACTTGGTGAATCACTATGATTTTTTGACATGAAATACTTTATAGGTACATGCAACAATCTATAGAAAATAGTCAAAAAAAGTCCAAGTGTCATGAAATGTCCATTTTTACTCAATGCGTTCACATATAGAACAGTGGTGTAAAAGTGAAATGCATCATTGCATTCGGAGGCAGTGGGGGCGCTAAATTGCAAATAAAAAAAAAAATAATAATAATAATGCAAGGAATATGTCATATCAGGACATGACATTTGGTAAGGATGAGGTTAATTAAACACATCACAAAACATTCAGCTTGAAGGTATTGTCAAGCCATTGAAGTGAAAATCCATCCTGGAGAAGTACCTTGTATTACATGTGGCAGATTATTAATATTTATATAAATACTTTCAAATCAATAATCTATTTTGGAGGTACTTGTAATTCTCACTCTTGCCCCATTGTTCCATCAAATAATAATTGACACTTTAATGAGAAGTTTATTCTGCCTTTAAGTAATGAGCCACATTTAGTTTTGTAGTCAAATGGGGGAAATGGGGAATGCAGAGAAATTTCAGACAGACAACTCAAGGCATGCCATAATTTACTTGTGTCATAGTAGACACTTCCATGAATATTTGCAACAGCTTCATCCCTTCATAAAACAAGCTGTTGAAGCCATTCTCCTGCTCTGCCTTTTCTGCATAAAAAGGCCTCTGCCTGCTGCGGTGCAGCACTACTCCCTGCTGCTGCATCAGTCCAGCCTGCTGACAGGTAACATCGCACCTGAATAAAAACTTGGCAGCAGGACAAGAGTGTGCGGTATCCTTCGCTTCAAACTCAACTACTACCCATTACCTGCACCTCGTAACTTCTGGTGTGCGTTGGCTATCCTTCTTCAAACATCGCACCTTAACCCAAACCTCCAACTGTTGAGTCTGAACGTTCTTTGGGTGGGATTTGTGAAAAGGGCAATTCTGCAATTAACTATTTACATGCGAGTAGGCAGACTGAAATGCAGAAACTCAATAAGGTTTTCCCAGGTAGATACAATATCATTGATTGAATAGATTGATCTGGATGGAAGGTTGGTTTTACCATGGGTTTTTGGCTTGCTAACCCAGCATTCATCACATCATGCTTCCCATTAACTGTTGAGGCAGGTGCTGTGGACTTCAAACATGTGCTTTGGGTGCAGGAGGGTATAATTCAGCTGCATGTTAGTTTGGATTTGAGGGAATTTGTCATCATTGTTCCACAGAACAACGAGGTCCATTTTCCACTTCATATATTTCACTCTCAGCAAATTGCTAAATGCCGCAAATTGAATCTGAAAAGGTTGCCTGTGGACATGGCAGCTTTTTTTTTATATTGAGTACATATCTTACCAGTCAGCATGCACAGAATTACTTGCTCTTTCATTTTATGAGACATCACCAGTGTTCGAAAATTTACTGCAGTTAGTCTTTGCTATTAACTCATATTATATTTTATACAGATGTTTAGGACTGATACACTATAATTGAGGAGCAAGTTTTGAAAGATAACTCTATGAATGTCCCAATTCCCCAAGGCACTCCCATGCATATCAGACACTGGTCCAACCCCCCTGGAAGGTCAGCTATTAAAGCTGCTCTCCTCCTCCTCCTCTGCGGCAAACATATGTCTGCCTGCTGCTGCGCGACATCACACCGCTCTTTCCAGCTGATATTTAACATCCCGCTGCCACCCCAGCATCCACATGCGGACTCTGAATTTCCCCCAGGGAGGGATTATCCTGACAGTACCTGCTCTTTTCCCTCAAGCTCGACAGGCCACGAGGTGTGTCAGAGTCAGAGCCGAGACGCCAAGCTATCACTGCATCTGTTTGTTAGGACTGCTATTAAAAGTTAACACCCGAGTTTCCTTGCAGAAAAGGACATTAAACACAGACAGGCGGTTCATACGTGAACAAGAGGTACTTTAAACACAACCATTCATACGAATTGGAAAAAAGCCAAGTTTGTAAAAGTATGCCGAATGCCTTTGTTTACATAAGGAGACATAAAAGATTGATCAGGTACCACGTTCAAACTGTTGTCTTGGCTACTGTTGTGTCCTCACACCGATTTATTCTATTTTTAATTACATCTGTTTGGAGAGGCTGCTGTAAAGGAAAAAGCACTATATTCTCTTCCTCTGCATTCAAGTTCTTCTATGAGCCAATTAACTGCATAGGAAAGCAATCCATTCATGCTGGTCTCCTTTTTTTTACTGTGATTTCTGATATATAGATAGATTACCGAGCCCTCGTATGGATTTTAAGAGCAAGTGTCAGCTTTTGTAAAGGCTGAAAGTTTTCAAAAGTAAGTCAATACATACATCCTTCGCAGAGATATTATTAAAAGTATGAACTGTGAGCTTTTGAGATTGTAGACTACAAGTTATATATTAGTATACTTGCATTTTAGCATTTTAAAGTAAATTGGTCTGTTTGGATGGGAGCCGTGCAGCAGCAGTAAATCATAAAAATGCAATTACTGTAAACTGGCAGAGGACAATGAAAATGCTGCCAATCCCACAATAAGCTCTGTGAAATTACGCTTCCCATTTTTTCCAGTTACCTAATCAAGCAAAGGTATTACTAACCTGCTTTTGTTCACAAAAATAAAACTTAAAAAAAAAATAAAGACTTTTTTTATCACAAAAAGACATAATTGTAGCCCCAGATGGAGTATCCGGGGGTACTATGGATTTGCGGTGTTCGCGTGGTTGCGTCCTGGCCCAGAAGTACCTCTGCATGAGGGGAATGATGAAAGATAAATGATAGTGATAGAAGAATAACTGAATATCATGTCAAATTTTTGCTTCAGGAAACCAATTTTTTTTTAACTACTAATTTGAATACCACCGGCTCAGTATAGATGAAGGGGTTGCAGCAGAAGACAACAAATTTTTCAATTACAAGAAAGCATTTTTGGAGTTGCTGGATAGATAGTATGGGCAAGTATACTGAGCAGTTTGCACAGGAGGTTTAGCTGAGGAGTTTCATTTATGCAAGTCTTGAAAAACAGGATTGGGACTGAACTCAACAATATTGTAAACTGTGTTCGAGGTTGGCTTGCTGGTGAATATTCAATAACTGGTCCGGGTGTGCAATCTAGTCAGAGAATAGTGTAACTGCGTGCATTAATACAGCAGCTGCATGTCTGCTGGCATCGACATCTGCACTGATGAGTTATGTAAATGGATCGGACCGGAATACACACACACATATAATATATATATATATATATATATATATATATATATATATATATATATACACATACATACACAGATATATACATACATACATACATATATGCGTGTGTATGTGTGTGTGTGTGTATATACTGTATATATACATTCACACTCGCACGTATGAACTGAAGACATAAAAATCACCATTGAAACCAGTGACCGCAAAAATGGTCAAAAATGGTTCAAGCAGTACAAATTTTTTCAGTTGTATTTCATTGTGATTCCGCATTAGTTCTTTATAAATTTTCTTGGTGCAAATGAAACTACTTCAGTTCATTTATTCATGCACTCATTATTTTTCGTAAATTATGTACGGCACGACAGCCTGAGCTATGAAGTTATGTACGCGAATATTTTATATCGGAGGTTTAGCTTATCTTAATGGTGATGCTGGCAAACAGATGCTGATAACCTAGCGAGCCAGTATTGTAATTAGTGAAGACTTAACATTTGCTAATGAACCTTGCATTAGGCAAACACTAGCTTTGCTAAGCAGTAATTGTATTTAAGGTGGACTGCAAAGAGTGGCATATCGCATTCATGAACATATGTTTCTCTTTTTAACGTTACATTTCTATCGAATGCTTCTTTGTGTTTGATTGTTTGACAAAGCGAGCAATGTTTTAAAATAGTGTCGAATAAGCTTAGACCTGGTGGTGAAAATAAATAGCCTGGAAAATGAGGTAGGTTACCCTTTTAAGATTGGGAATTCATACCATCAGGCGAATTTCAATAAGAGCAAAATCGCTGGCTTGTTCAACTTTGTTTTGATGATGACGACACACAGAATGCACACTTATCCACTCGCTCACTCACTATCTTTACATGCTTTTCAATGTAGAATATTCACAACATAATGCCGTACATAGTGGGTGGGTGTACATTTCAAATGCGCCCTATTCTAACCAAATCATCATCCATGCAAACTCAGCTGAGCTGTTAGATACCAAATCAGCCTATCACAGAGGGCCATGGCAGGACTGGATCCCCACGCACAGAGAATCGCTGAGTCACTTAGCGAAATAAATCCTTGGTCACGCACACCTGCTTCTCACGCAAAAAACTTTCATCCTGTCACAAATGTAATCACATCATTCGAGACTTTGCTGAGTGTGCGGATGTCTTTTTTATTTCTCTGAGTGATATAATGTTTGAATTACAGCGATCTAAAAACTCTGTGTGTTTTCTCCGAAAAAGTTTCAGTGATTTTTGACTGGGAAAGATCGAGAAACTAGAAAAGCATTCGGAGAGCGCAGACCTCCAACAAGCACAACATTTCCCTCCATATTGCGACTTCCTCCATAGATATTAGTCTTACATTTATTTTACCTTCATTTTTAGATTCCTTGACCATGAAAACATGGCAATTCGATTCATAATGCGATATCAATATTAGTTCCACAGCGTCTTGGCTGTTTAAAGATGTCTGTTGCATGTTTCTAGCTTCATTTGTTTTTTTTTTTTCTTATGATGCAACATTTCCCCTCATGTTGTGATTTACACATAAATATTAGTCCTACATTTATTTCATCTATTTTTTCAGATTCCCTGACCAAGAAAACATAGCGTTAGCAACTGAATTCATAATGATATCAATATTAGTTCAGTAGTTATTCACGAAAATCTAATTTTCCGTAATGGTGGTTTTCTTCTGTATCCAGTTCCCTGGCTTTTGAAAATACAGCAAATCCAGTGACGCCTTCCTAATTCTGTAATATCTTGGCTATATAATGGTGTTTGTCACGTTTGTAGCTTCATTTGTTCTCTTCCTATAATGAAAGTTCCGAAGGTCCCCTACTCTCTTACTCTGGATCATAGTATCATAGTATGCGGAATTATTCCATTTTCAGTCTCAGTCTTTGATATATTGTAGAACATAATCGAAACTTGTCCTGAATTTTTTTACCAAGTGCCCTGACCATTTTTGATGGAGTTATATGCATAAATGTCAAAAATGGCCCTATCTCCCAATGTTAAAGAATCTTTTAAAAAATTCTTCGATCCAGACGGAGATCCAGATCACTTCCAAAATCTAATCATTTCTTCCATATACCAATCTGTACAATCCCTGAAAATTTCATCAAAATCTGTCCATAACTTTTTGAGTTATTTTGGAAACCAACAAACAAACAAACAAACAAACCCAGGCAAAAACATAACCTCCTTGGCGGAGGTAATTAGACGTGCCTCATGTCCAGCGATAGCTACGCTTTGATTGCGGCTCTATTCATTTCTGTGCACTGTTTCATGAGCTCTCGAAACGATGCGTGTAAGCCATACCTCGCAGCTTGCTATTATTAGCTAGTTAGCCAGCAAATACGCAGTGCGCAGAAAGTCGTGAATGATATCACAACATATGTAAACCATATCTTGCAGATTGCTATTATTAGGTAGTAAGCTAGCAAGCACACAGTGCACAGAAATAAATAGAGTGCCGTGAATAGAATCATTTCACTACGTAGCTGGCTAGATCACACACTGAACTGCAAGTTGGCTGGCTATTGAACAGGCAGTGCAAAGAAATAATAATGATGATATGTAAAAACATGAATACTTGAAATGTTGGCCGCATATCGTAGGTTTCAGTAACCTGGGCTTGCCTGGGCCAACAAAGTTGGCACCAGTTCATTGGACTTCTTTTGTCCATCTTCTCGATATCTCTGCATCTTTCGGCCACAGAAATATTCCATGACCATATGCATGTGTTACACTGCATTCTCCACGCTACACATCGCTTTCCGTTCACTCTCTGTGATTTTTGTTGGTCCATTCTTTAAGATATTCTCCGTCCAGACCAGAGTTATGAACTATGGCTAACCACCTTGACACAATCCGTGTACAACTTATGATGTCACATGGCTGCGCTGGCCCAGTGCAAATGTTCTCGATTGAGGCGAAGGGGGCATTCCCTTAAGTGGATGATTTAGCAGATAAAATGCGTTTTTTTAAACATTGCGTAATATACACAATATTAAAACCATTACTCATTGTTCAAGATAGGTACTATATAGCATTTTATCACAAAAAAAACTGAGCTGAATTTCATGTCCTAAGCTCTTTGAATAGACCGCTGACTAACAACAAAAGCTAGCGATTGATAATGGTCACCAGCAAGCTACTTTGGTACCCTTTCCGTCACAGGGACTGTATTAACCGAGCTGTTAATAAAATTAACAAGGTGGCCAACAAGCTAGCTGCTTGTAACTGACATTCAACGACAGTACTTCTTACCTGCATATTTAAAACGGTGGAAAAGTCGCTTTGTCTGTTTATACAGAGTTCCAAAAGACAAGGAGGGGAGAAAGGCTTAGCTGTTAGCTAGAAATCAGGGGGGAAAAGTTTTCTCTGTCCCCTCGATCCGTGCTGTGCAGTGATCATTTCTGAGAGCAGTGTTTTAACGGAACAGGGGCAAAGATGAAGCTGAGGAAAGGAGTAGCCAGAGTTAAGTAGCGCTTCCCTTTAACGTTGGCATTAGCCATATGATTCAATATGAACAATTCGGTTGATGGCAAATATGCTCAACCAGGGTACAATGAAGTGAGGAAACCAGAGAGTAATTTGATAACGTATACGGACATTCATCGACGTTCCTTATAGCAGGGAAAACTTCCAAGCACATATCTTATTAGAGGTTTATTAAAAGCCTCAGTCACGTTAACTTAACTTTTCTGCTGGCACTTAAACATTGACACCGAGTCACATTTCAATCTTCCCATTAGTAAGTGTACCGCTATTCATCCCCCAAAAAGCACATATTTAGGAAGACAAAATGTCGATGTCAAAATAACACCCACTCGCATGCAACACATCAGTGAACGGAACCGGCGCCGCTATGCTTGTTGTTTTGAACTCAGGTAAGGCTGAAGTTTTCTGCTTAGTTGTCCGACCTAGCAACGGTAACAATGGGAGGCGGCGCTTGGGATCGGTCAATTGGGTTCAGGTCAGATGATTGACCTGGCCATTGTGGAACATTCCACTTCTTTTCCTTTGAACATTCTTAGGCTGAATCTGAACAGATAATTCAGCCCTAAATAATCCAGAATTCATCAAACTGCTTCTTTTAGCAGTCCAGCTATCTATACGCACAAGGGAACAGTCCATTTGGACTCCATACCAATCCACACATGACCACTCTTTGCAGATGAGTTTGTATGCGTCAGATCATGAGCAGTTTCTTTCCTCCTCTACACTGTTCTCTAGAGCAAGTTGATCTTTTCTTTGTCTCCTCATATGAGGATGTTATTTCAGAATTGTGCAGGATTTTTCCCCACAAACTCTCATCTAGTCTTCCCATTTTTCAGGATTACCAATAGCTTGTGGTAAGCAAGGCTGGACTGGTAATCTGGTGTACCGGGCAATGCCCGGAGGGCCGACGCTCATTTTGGGCCGATGCAATCATAATTCATAAAATTATAATAACATTGATCATTTTGAAAGACTGCACCGGCCTTTAAAACATGGAAAGCGGCCCGTTGGTTAATTTTACACATTGACACAGGACTGGTCCAATGAAATCTGTCAGCCCTCTCTCCTCAGGGAAAAAAAGAACGCAATTGCATATGGCTGTCGGTAGTCAGTGGCCCACATAAAGGCAAGCAAACAGCAGGATGATTCTAGCTAACTTGAAGTGGAAGCTCATACAGAGAAAATCAGTATATATATATATATATATATATATATATATATATATATATATATATACAAAATGCATTGCTCTCCCTCTATCGTATTGCTGAATAAGCTCTCTCTGAGATTTTCTGAATTTTAACCTCATGGTGACACATGCTTTATATACCTATTTTTATTCTTTTACTTCACGATTTCGGTTATCTTGCATCTCGGCCATTTTTCAGTATCTATTTATATATTGGTTTTATGATGTATGAATTCCCGAAAAAACTGTATTCTTGCAGATTAAAAAACGATGCAAAGGCTTAAGCCATGAACAGTTTATTAATGATGTTGTTTTAGTCCTAAAAGTTTAAGAAGGCTAGCTTACAGGGAAATTAGTTTGACCAATGCCCTTGCTTTTCCCCAGTTGCGTTAACAGTCTAAAAACGCGTTTCATGAGATCAGACAAAAATGTCAGTAAGCAGTGCAGAGGCGGAAAAGCTTTGAGAATAAAGTAAATAACAGACATTGGAGCCTCAGGCTTTCAAACTCTAAAAAAATTGACCAGCTATTTGGCCATGATGATCCTCGTGTAGCCAGCAGTTTTCATTTGGAGTGGGACATGGAAAGCGGTAAGACTGACGTTACATTAATAGGCTATCGCAAGTTTGTATTCGGTTAAAATTTGCTTGAGTTTACAAAAGGCCCCCACTGATGGACCAGCTGTTAATAACCTACTATTTGATGCATACTGATTCGTTGTTTTACTGTGGCAAATAAAATTTGTCCTGCAATACAGCAAGGAAGACTTTCAAGTTTTCCTATTTAATACCCCGTTTTGACGTTCAGAATCACCTGCCAATAAACTTGCAACCAGTGAGTACTGCGTCTCTGAAGCTAGTGAGCTATTCTATGCCCTGTTGAGTCAGTAAGGTACGTAAGGTTATTTAAAAAGGCTATGTATGAATCAATCCAAATACTGCCATGGTCTTATTGAAAAATTATAAATAAAAAATAAATAAATTTCTTTTTCACGTTCATTACTGTAAATATATTATTATTATAATTAATAATAATAATAATAATAATGATAATAATAATTACTTCTTCTTTGTCACGGTGGTGCAGTGATTAGCACTGCCACCACACAACAAGAAGGTTGTGGGTTTGATTCCGGCCTGGAGCCTTTCTTTGTGGTTACAGGGCATGTAGGCTACGACTGAATTGAATTTTAACTTTTGGTAACAGCAAAGTGTGCACATATAGCGGGCCGTCACGTCACAATCAGGTTGGGCCACCATGGCTGAAAATGCCAGGGCCATTTTTTTGTCCCAGTCCAGCCCTGGTGGTAAGCCCTTTGTATTCACTCTGGTGAAGTCTTCTCTTGATTGGTGACTTTCCCACAGATACATCTACCTCCCTAAAGACATTTTTAATCTGGCTTACTGTGGTGAAGAGTTTTTTCCCGAAGCAGGGAAAGAATTTTCCAATAATCCATCATCGCCCATAGTTATAATGGATCGATTTGATGGAAGAAAAAAAACGTGATTTTTGAGACAATCTTCAAATTGTGGCACTGATTTAAAAAAAAAAAAAGATGAAGCTATTTGACAAAGTTGCATATGTAGTTACAAGTATTCATTATAATCTTTATGCTAATACAATACTACCTATAGTTTCATGTCTATTTTTCGATGGACTGATTTTAGTGAAGGTATTCACACTGATTTTGACTTGAAAAACACAAGTGTTAACACAAATAGAACATATATACTCAGGTCCATGCAGTACTCTCTCAATTAAAATGAAAAAGAAAAGCAAGGTATTGTGGAAATGCAGCTAATATACGGTAGCACACAGAGGTCATCGCCCCAATAATATCAAGCTTGCAACAGTCAAATAAAGAAGCCACCAACACATAACACAAATATCCAGCAGTTATGAGAGGGCAAAACAAATAATATAGTTTGTTACTTTATTTGCAAAGGCTGTCACCCATACAGTGGGCATAAGTGCTCTGATAATCCACATACACTTCAAATTAAACCCCATCATATTTGGTCATTAACCAGTGAAATGGGGCAGATCATGAGGATAAAGTGTAAGAGAGATCAGTGCAAACTAAAGGCAATAAATGCTGAGGAGTTGTACTTAAATATATGTCTTTTGCTATAAGTGCAAAATCAAGTAGCCTAAATATTGAATTGCATGGCAATTGCAATAGAGTAAATTTACGTTGTGTATAAAGCAGCAGCCTTGAGCCTTGTCTGCAATGAAAATACAAAGGATGAGAAAGAACAATGCTGAACCCTCACCCTTTAAATGCCATGTCAATTAATTTCAAATACATCAGAAAAAACAAATTATCAAGCTCATGATCATAGAATTATTTGTACTTTTGTTCTATTGTCATTCAGAATTTGGTCAATATTTGGAATCAAATGGATTAGCGTGGTTGAGAAATTATAAAATTCTGTAAAGTCCCACAATTATTAGCATTTTTCTCTAAATCTTATTCTCACAAAAGTCTTATAATGGTTGGTAACTGAGCAATACTTTGTGATAGAGCTGGAAACTGCAGCTACTTCATCTGACAGCATTCAGCCATTTTGTTGATATTTAGCCGGCAGTAGAGCCTATAAATATGCTTACCTCAGCTCCAGGGTCCAGTCACTCTCCCCCTCGCTCCCCTTTTATAAAGTATTTTTGCAATATTACCTCCTCCTTCACCAAATAAACAACACGAATGCCATGCCTGTGAGGGCAAGAATAGTTTGTGGCAGCCCTAAAGCTAAAACCACAGAGAATTGCGATTGACCTCCATGATTTTTTGAAATATATACTTTGAAAAATAAAACAGGAAAAGACTTTGAACTGTTAATAAAATGAATGAAATTAGCCCCACTGTGATCTACAGCCTTTTTAAAGATGTCCAATCTTCATACAGTGAAACCCATGCATGTAAAGAAATGAGTAAAAAGAGAAATCTCATCAGGAACAGCATGTGTCTCCATCAAAGGCCCTCTCCCTCCAGTGCCACAGCCGAGTTACCATCAGACATCAAACACAGTATACCAAATAAAGAAGATGCAAAGTGCATGAGTGCATACATGTGTGTGCATGTGCATATCTGAGTGTTTGCTTACATGCACGTTTTTCTGCGAGTGTGCACATGTTTGTGGTGTGTGTGTGTGTGTGTGTGTGTGTGTGTGTGTGTGTGTGCGCGCGCGCGTGTGTGTGTGTGTGTGTGTGTGTGTGTGTGTGTGATCTGTGTTATGTGTGTGGAGTCCCTGGATGGGTTGTTGTAAGAATTGTCCGTCTCAGTCCCAATAGTTCCAGACTTAACATCCATTTAGGACACAACTTTCACATTTTACAAAGCTTATGGGTTAACTCCATGGTAACTCCTTACAAAAAATAGTGCTAGTCATGGAAAATGAATTTCATTCTTTCACTGCACCCCTTCATACCTCTCCAACTCACCTCATCTAATTTGTATTCGGCTTAAGGAAACAGGAGAGAGGAGAACCAATCCATCCGCAGCAGGCCCGCGGGCTGCATTCAGGAGCTTTTAAATCGACATTTTTTATCCCTGCAAATTTATCGCTTGTCCCGGCCTCTCTGATCGCTGCAGCTGGAGAAGACTGAGGAATCTCGGAGCGCTCTGGCAGGAAGAATCTGGCAACGGGGGGCAGGCTGGCTAATCGTTTGCAGTTCTGCCATATGCATGCAGGGAGTGTGACATTGACCATCAAAGATGTCTAAAACAAGGCTGTCCTGGTTTATGTATAATAGAAAGAAGTGAAGCTAAGCTGTCTTTAATGTATATTACTTCTTTTTCAGCTGGCTTGGTATTCATGAAGAATGATTTATTTTTTTTTTTAATGGTCGGTCCATTTAGCAGATAATGATGACTTCTCGATTTTTGCATGTTTGTCATGTTGAAGTGGTTCGGATCAAACTAATTTTAATATTATACAAAGATAACTCAAGTTAACACAAAATGTAGTTGTTCAATAATTATTTCATTTAAAAAAGGTAAAATGCCATCCAACCCTACCTGGCCCAATATAAATGACTCCCTAAGTTACTATATCAATCAGTTAAACAAATTTAATTAATAATTAGTTTCAGTTTCATCGGACACAGTCAGGCATGATAACCGCCCACCCTAAACATCACTTCAATAGAACCTGTCTGGAAATGTAAAGTTGGCAAACGGCAACATATAATGCCACAACCCAAAGAAATTCAAGAACAGATGAAAAACAAAGACGTCTACAAGTCTGGAAAGTGTTATAAAGTCATTTCCAGGATGTCAGAAAAGAACCTAGACTAACACTTAAAGATGTTGCCTCAGTTTAGGCTTGAGTTCGGGATTCCACAATAAGAAAGAGACAAGGCAAATCGGCATCAGTGGGAGAACTGCAGGGTAAGAATGACTGTTGACCTACAGGAACACAAAGGCTCATCTCACATTCGCCAAAAACATGTTGAAGTCCTCCAAGATTTTTGGGATAATATTCAGCAGAATAATGACTTAAAAGAGGAATATTTTTGAAAAACATGGATCCCATCACATCCAGCATAAACCTACTAAAGTATTCCACAATAAAGACATCATACCAACATTAAAACGTGGTGATATTCTGATAGTTTCAGGCTACTTTGCTGCTGCAAAACCTGGGGTGCATTTCCCAAAAGTGTAGTTGCTAACCAAGTTAGCAACTTACATAGTTCATCCATTCACAGTCAATGGGCCCAACTATGTAAGTTAGCATCTGTGATTGTGGGAACCGCACCCCTGGGCGACTTTTCATAATTGATGGAACCATGCATTCTGTTCTTGACTGGAAAATCCCAAAACGGAATGCATGACCATCAGTTTGTGACCTAAAGCTGAAGCGCAGCTTGCTTATCTAAAATTATCATGATCCAGACTGCATCAGCTAGTCCACCTCTCAAAAGCTCAAAAGAAACAAACTATAGGGTTTGGAGTGGTCCAATCCTGACTTGAGTCCAATTGAGATGCTGTGGCATGACCTTACACAGGCAGTTTTAGCTCAAATCCCCCAGCCCCCCCAATGTGCTGAATGAAAACAGTTTTGGAAAGAAGAGTGGGCCCAGATTCCTCCACAGTTATGGAAAAGACTCATTGCCAATCACTGAGAACGTTTGATTGCGGTGGCACAAGCAGTTATTGCGTTTAGAGAGGCGATTATTTTTTATGTGGATGATGAGAGTTTTGAAGTTTTGAGTTCGCTTCAATAAATCAAAAAGCTGCAATTTGTGTATACTCATGTTGTCTTTGTCTTATAATAAATTTAGATCAGGAAAGGGCCAAATACTGTTTTGCAGCTCTGTGTCATGGTCTGGTGGCTTTGAGGCTTTCTTTGCTGCTCTCGTCCGAGACGACATCATTTTGCTCTCAATCGAATTCTTGGGCCAGCTGGCATTAATTGGGGGCCTCGTCCGTATTCTATTTAAGCCCTTGTTCTGCCTCAATTCCCTTGCTAGAGTGTCAGTGCTATGTTTCACACTTTAGTCGGTGAGGTCTCTAGTAAGAGAGCTCTTAGGGTTTAGCTGAATATTTGAGGAAGAGTTGTAGTCAGTAAAGGAATCTTTCTGTGTTTCTCTTTCTGTTCGTCCTGTCGAGCTCGCTTTGCTTCCTTGCCTCAGACTGCTTCTTGGTCCGTTGGAAGCGCGATTCTCGCTCTCCCATTTTGTTTGTTTGTCTCTCTCCCTTCTGCGTGTCCTCCTTTATTTCTGGCCACTGCGTTTGCCGTCTCAAACTCACCACCCATCACACACTGGGTCTTCAACTTAGAAATTTCCACTGCAGTTGGGTGACACTTTGAACCATCATTGTCAAATCTGAGAATGACCCCATGCTGGCGTAACACATAAGCCACATTGTGTGCATTTCAGACATGAAGGACATAATGTAAAGGGTACTGAAAATGATCCTGCTTGCTGATGGTAAGAGCTCCCTTAGCATAATTAAAAGAATCAATTGACATATTCAACCTGATAAATAAAACAATCAACAAACTGAAGGCCCGCGAATTGTAACCTGATTCCAAAGCTAATATACAATTAAAACAAGACTCAGTTACTACGGTGTATGTTGAAATATACTGCCTGTCCAAAATAAAAATTTTAAAAAATATTCCTTTTGGATTTAAATCAACAGATACTACCATTAGATAATTATTGAAGCAATTTTTGCGTTTCAGCTGGCAATAATTATTTTAATCCAAACTGATAAAGCGCATAGCTTCTCATTTCCTACAAAATTATGTCAGCCAAGATGTGACGGTGTTCAGACAGGGCAAATTATTGGCCTGCATCAACCAAGGAGAGCAAAATTGAGAAAAACAAGTATGTGGGATCATTTTCACACATAAATTGGCCACCATGAAGTCCTGACCTCAACCACAGTGAAAATCTGTAGGATGTGCTGCAAAAACCTACAGAGTGGTTCAACTAGTCTGCCGCCAAAACAAAAGATGGACCAAAAATGAATGCAACTCTGATTGAAAATAAATTATGACGTTGCACACAGTTCTCAAAACAATTTTCTCAACGAATTTGCATTGCAATCAAAGCTACAGGGGTTCCCACTAAATATTTGTGTTTCTATTTTTTTATTTTTGACATGCAGAGTGGATTACGTTAAATCATACATCAAGCTTTATGTTACAATGAATCTTTAGCAGGTCATTTTTAAGTCATGCTTATCATAAAGACATGGAAATACATCTGAAAAAACATATATATCTTGTTGGAATATCCAGTTCAATATCATACCAATGCAGACTGGTTAACCCAAGGTTCTCTTACACACAGTGATAAATTATACAAGTCAATGCTGCTCAAATGTTTTGACCTCCACGATTGTCACAAACAAATCACATTGAAAAAAATAATAGTTTATTTTAGGATATTTGAAATCATGAAAAATGCAGTTTTTCACGCCTTTGGCATTCAGTGCCAGAAATAATGTATGTAATTCTAAATATACTAAAACACTAAGGTAGATGTCAAGCATTAATAGAATGAGATTCAGGGTTTCGGCATTATGAATTGAATATCGTATGATCGCAGGAGTCTCAGTCAGAGAAGGCGGGGCTTCCTCAGGCAGCTACAGCCACTGTTCAGCTGCAGATTGGGTCTGTTCCAGTGAAGAATGGGCCACTTAAGTTTGTGATGTCCCGCAGTCCTTAATAAACAGCCCAGAGCTCATACAGAGAAAATAATAGCTTATACTGCCTGTGGCTGCCAAGCCAAGCCATACAGCAATCTTTTCAACAGCTCAACTGGACAGAAAAAAATAAACATAACCCAGCTGAATGTACAACTCCCCCTAAGCTCGTTCATGCGCTGTTCAGTTCACCAAGAGCTCAAGAATGTCTGCAAACAAAAAGGAACACTGATAACAACAATAAGTAAACGTTACCTGCCCGGTCACCTGCCATGTTTTTTTTGTTTTCACGCCTGCGTTCACTCCTCTCCATGTTCGTTGTCAATGGTCGTTTCCAAAAGTGTAGGCGGCATCCCTCCAAGGTTGCATTTTTTGGGATTTTCACTTCATTCCATCCATCAAACTGACATGACGTCATTTCATCTCTGTTAAACAGCTTTGGTTTAAACGAGTCATCACTGGTTCCCCAAACCTTAACCTTTATTCTAACCCCTAACCCTAAACCTAGCCACAAACCTAACCCTAACCCTATATTTAACCTTATCCCTAACCCTAAATTAGTTAGTCAGTGGATGGAGATAAGTGATAACCCCTAAAACTACAGCCTTTGAAGGATGGAGCCTACACCTTGAGAAACAAATTAGTTAGCTTGTTCCCTTACTTGTAGCCACACCTCCAAGCACGTCGCCTCAGCTCAGGGCATCTGAATTCCACTTACCTTCCCTTTATATTCCCGGGTTTATATTCAGTTCTTCACAAGTTTGTCAGCCAATATTCCTGTGCCAACTTTCAAGCATTCATTGATTCTTAGATTCCCTGGCTATGGTTTGTCATTTATATTTTTGATTCTGTCCAGCCGTCCCTGTGTGATTGACTTCCTGTGTTTTACCATTAATTGTTTCCGGGCTTTACAAAACTACTTGAGTATTGGCATTGGCATACCTACTTCTTGGTTTTCGATGCTTGGACTGTTCACTGATTCTGATCTGGATTTAATCATCAGAATAGCATTAATCCTGAGTGTTACTGATCTGTACTGCCGGACGATTTCGCATAAAACCTGTAAACTGAGCTTTTGCCTGTGCTTGAGTGCTGCTTCTGGCCCATGTCACATAAAGTAGCAATACTTTCAGATTGTTGTATGTTTGGACATGGGTCATGAAGGCTGAGCCTGGATCAGTCTTTTGAGAGAACCATGCTTTTTTACAAACAATCCAAGTGGTTTGCAAATGCATGCTATGGTAGTGCTAACTGTTGCTGGAATGTTTTTGTGAAACATAAATTTTAACCATTGCGCCCTGTTACCCTGGAGAGAAAGTAGCGATCTGTGTTCTTCCTTGTTGTCAACCACCTATTAGTTACCATGTTTGTATCAAGGTTTAGACCTGTTGCAGGTGTAACTGTTGAAACTGTACTGCAGCTATCCTCAGCACAAAGCATCTAATCGAGAAGGTACCCAAAATTGAATCCTGCAGGTAGAGGGCTATTTGATAGAAATTAGTTCATTGACTTGAAAATGCTTGTTAAAGCACACGGACCAGGTAAGAAGCTTTTCATAAAATGGGCCTTAAATTCTATAAAATCAAATTTTGTGTCTAATTAGCTCATTAAATGCGCAATTAAAGGTGCTGCAGGAAAATATGCTTAATTTGGGCATTGGCACCATCATCTTCTGTGATGAAAATTTTTACAATTAGTGGAACTTATTGCATTTTTAATAGAATTTTGGCAAGCTGTTTTATGAGTTTTTCTTTTTTTCCCCTCTTTTAAATACATAACTGCAGAGAAACACTTGATATTGGTGTTTATGCTTCAAGACATTGTTGACCCCTGGGAATTCTTGCAGTGCTCGTTACAGCAAAATGTAGACTCTTGATAGGAATGGATCTCCTACATAAAAATGGGCATAAAATAAACTTTGACAATAATACTGTGTGTATAGTAACTGCATGCAAAAGGACTCATTTTACATTAACATATTTTAAATAAAAAGTCTGGAACAGGTATCAGACAGTTTCCTGCCAACACAAGACAACTCAAGGACCTCAGTGCTAAGCTATGGATTGTGTCTGCAGAAGGCAGAGTCCTCAAGGGCTTGGTTTTATTAGCAACAGCCATTTACAAACCACCAGCTAAATATATACGCAGTATAATTAAAGTCAGGCCCGTAATTGAAAAGAATCCCGGTTTTATGGGATGAAAGAATAATTACTCCCCAAACACCTCATAGCTCATTTCCCATGTTCTCCTGCATATAAATACAATCTCCAGCTGTCTTATGAAGGGTGTTCTCTCATTTACGCTACCTCTCACACTCTTCTGAAAGACTAAAAGAGAGGGATCTCATTGATTACGTGCCTTGGCGTACAAGTATAGAAGTGTATTGACAGAGGAGCAGGCTTACCTAGTGTACATTCACAAAGATGTCTCCAATTAATTATTTTAAAAAACATTTCATTGTCTAGAATGTCCCTGTAAAAAGTACAACAAAAACTCAGTTTTTTGGGCAATGTCATGCATCATACCATTGATCAGCGATTAAAACTGATGTTTCATGTGGAATGACTGGACAGTGAGGTCGCAGCCATGGACAATTGGGCATCTGGCCTTGATCTAAGACATACTATCACAGGCATGGCTTACAGCTTATGTGATTGATCTAATTATTTGCTTGGCTGAGCTAATTTGCATTGTCTCAAGGTCGTTTACTGCAACTGACTTCAGAAGTTCACATGATTTAAGGAGCAAGGGCTATGAAGGTATTCAAGTGACACATTAATAATGAATAGTAATCATTTGTAATTAAAGCGACTGTGAAAAAGTATTTGCCCCTTTACAATGTCTTATACTTTGATTATCTGTCATATTTAAATGTGCCAGATCATGCAAATAATATTAATATCAGACAAAGACTATAGGCCTGATTTATTTATCATTTCATAAATGTGTTTCCTCGTAAAATTTTACCGACTTAACACTCCTGCCTCATTTATGAAATGTTCGGAAGAGCTTACTTTTAATCGTATGCATATTTGCATGCTGGTAAAGAGGGCCGGAGTGGGACTCATTTTCAGCCCTGGAGTTTCATGTCTCAGACAGGGGGTCTATTGCGAGCGGGTCCTGTACTGTTAGTTTTGTTCAGCGGGGGGGCGAGAAAGTTCCGTTCAGCTGAGGTAACTTGCGTCTTATTTTGTTAATATTGCGCACTGAGTTGTACGTCTTTCAGTACCCCTTAAATTCCATTGTTTTGGCACCTCTCTTCGCGTAGCACCCCTATTCACTGCATACCCCCTTTTTACGCCACTGGATATGACTGGACACCGGCCCTCACGGCCCAAAACCGAAATTGTCAGATCCTCCCAATTAGCCACTCCGGGCCCGCTGATAAAACCCAATCAGCCATGAGTTCCTGCGACCTTAATTTACATAATTGCCCCGCCTCAGAAACACCATGGCTGCGTCCGAATAGTCAAAAAATTACATCCAATCCACTAAATCCTTACCACTTCCCTTTAACATTACATTACAGGTTCTTAGCAGATGCTCTTATCCAGAGCAACGTACAAAAGTGCACAAGATCAGTACAAAAGTTCAGACTTCCTAGGAGACAAGTGCAAGTGCTAACAGTAAGTGACAGAACACGTTCCAATGTTACAGATCTAAACCAATAACAAAAAGGGCAAGGGCAAGGTCAAGTGAACAAAATGGCAACAAGGTCAAATGCAACATAGGCAACCTTTAACCTTTAATGATTGTTGAAAATGCCATAAGATAAAGGAAAGGTAGAAAGGGTATTCCTAACTATTTAGGAAGACAACTGCGCTAATTAGAGAATCCTAATGCACTTACACTAGGCAACGTAATCATCAGTCCCCTAGCCATCGTATTTGTTTCTTTACGCGATTGGCTGGATGAATGGTTGCCGCTTTAAATATTGCTGCTGCGCAAAATTGTGGGACAGTGTTCTCCTTTCCTTTCTGTGTACCCTATGCTAAAGGAGGTAAATTAAAAAGCACTGAGACGCCTTTCCATAACATCTAAATAATTTGAATCCCCTTGTCATGGTAATTATTTCCAGATCAAGGAGTCAGGAATTTTCCAAGGCAAAAAAAATTCAGACACAGCCCCTGTAAGACACCGTAGAATGCTCGCTTCACATGTGCTCGATAGGCAGATGTGTGTGGGGGTGTTAGGGAACCTTTCACCGCACTAAGCGGAAGCTTTGGCTGTCTCCAAAGAAAAGTTTTTGCATTATTTGACTAAAAACTATAAATTTCTGCATCATTTATACCATTGCCATTAGGTTGCAATATTTTTTATACGGAAAACTACAATTACTATCCCAGTCTTCAGTAACTTAGCTCAGCCGGCCTATTTTTGGGACAGGCATCAATGAGACAGGCCTGTTAATGTGTTTTGCACAAAACTCTTGTTTATAAAAATTGAAATGGTTTTTGTCAGGTCCACGAGGGATTGAGGAAAGTGCAGCACAAGGAACCAATTGCAAGCCACTCAAGTTTGACGGACTTGAAATTGACAGGCAAACTCAGAACCCATACTACCAAGCAAGGGTTCAATAACCAAAGATATCAGTCTGCAAAGTGACAGTACAAAAGGGCTAAACAGATCTCAAAATCCAAGGGGCAGTTCTAGAGGTCAAAAATACACAGATCAGTCAGCAAAGCAAAAGTACCAGGAGAATACAAGAACTGAAAATTCAGAACACGGTCCTATCAATACCAGCAAATCAGTCCAAGACATCCCGAAATCATAATGAAGAAAACAAAAAATGGGTCAGGATACAAGCAGTGGAATAAATCACAGGCAATACAAAAATCGAAGGTCAACAAAAAGAGGTTATACATGAGGAGCTAACATGAGAAGGCAAACACTAGATGGACCGCATGAGTGAAATCTTTGACAACCCAAAAAAGTTTCGCTGACCAGGGGGCTCTATAAATACCCAGAGGGTAAAAATGAACTGGTGCAGAACAGAAGTGGGCATACAATTATACAATAAACATAAAAATAACGAAAACAACAAAAAGTATACAGAAATTAACAAAGCAACAACAAAGTACATAAATAGCAAACACAATGATGTACAGATAGTAACAAATGACCAAGTATAAATAGAGAATGAACTGAAACTAAATGCACACAAAGAAACTGATAAATACTAAAAACTGAGGGCAAGATACAAAAGACGAGGTGGAATTGCAAAAAACTGACTAAAAAAACTGGACTAGGTAACACCTGATGGCGTGACAGTTTGTAAAAAATGTTTTTCCTGTTTCTCTGTAATTAAGTTTATTGGGAAGTGATTTAGATGAGTATTCCCGGGAATCCCATTTCTCGAGATTAAATAAGCTTTTTTAAAGGGTCTTCGTTGCGAATTATTTCAGCCACTATGTGGGACCTGCCCCCATGAGACTCTGCTTATGTTGTGCTCTCATGTTCTCCTAAATTTCTTTGGCACATCCAAACAAGTCTAGCTCTTGAAAAGTTTGATCAATCATAATTTTCATATGTAATTCAGAAAATACTATAAAATTCTTCCTGATGGTTCATAACTAATGAGGTGCAATATACGGTGGCCCAGAAGGGTCACAACACCTGCAAACCCTACAACACCTGCAAAGTCAGAAAACATCTGCGAATTCAGAAAACACTTTCATCGATTTCACAACACATGAGCTGCAAATGCCAAAACACCTGCATATTCAGAAAACACTTGCAAACACTTGAAACACACGCAAACTCTGTAATGACAACGGAAATGTTTCCGGGGGGGACCATAATTAGTGATAATGCGTTGTCATCAACTAGTATAGCTAACAATAGCTAATACAGGCTATCCTTGTCAGATGAGACACCACTGATCCCAAGTCAGTTTTATGACTTACATAATGGAACGCAGCCTGCTTGGGTATGACGTTGTTCCCAACCCTGACTTCCGATCCAAATTTAACGCAGCATTTGTGCCATCACCATAAGTCTCTCTGAGGTCATGGTGCTAAGCTGATACATGAGTGATTTTAAAAAATTGGTAGTAGAGTCCGTAGCAGGACAGGGAATAGTGCTAAAGAATGGGCAAAGTGTTCGTATCTGCTCGAAATTGCACTATGAAATCAGAATTGACATACAATACAGGCCAAAAGTTTGGACACACCTTCTCATTCAATGTGTTTCCTTTATTTTCATGACTATTTACATTGTAGATTCTCACTGAAGGCATCAAAACTATGAATGAACACATGTGGAATTATATACGTATGTATCAAACAGTTGTCCAATAGGGCCGTCGGCTGTGTATCAGCCTGACTTCTGCACAACACAACTGATGGTCCCAACCCATTGACAAGGCAAGAAAATCCACTAATTAACCTGACAAGGCACACCTGTGAAGTGAAAACCATTTCAGGTGATTAACTCTTGAAGCTCATTAAGAGAATGCCAAGAGTGTCCAAAGCAGTTATCAGAGCAAAGGGTGGCTACATTGAAGAAACTAGAATATAAGACATGTTCACAGTTACAGGTATTTCACACTTTTTTGTTAAGTACATAATTCCACATGTTCATTCATAGTTTTGATGCCTTCAGTGAGGTTCTACAATGTAAATAGTCATGAAAATAAAGGAAACGCATTGAATGAGAAGGTGTGTCCAAACTTTAGACCTGTACTGTGCAAACTATGTGACAGTGATAACTCTTAAAAATGGTGGTGCAGTACAGTCATCTTGGGACAACAATGTAGAAACGCTAGTCAGCTAGTTTACAGCTATCAAAGTTTGCAGAACGTTGAACAGTTATCTAATTGTGTTGTGATTTACGAAATGAACCAATAGCGAAAACCAGATGAATGCAAAAAGGAGGCTTTATTTCTGAAGGGGGTAACCCCCCCAACAGAGCTGGCAACAGTACAAAGTCCGCAATCCAAAATCAGTATCCAAAGGGCGAAATCCAGAATCGTAACCAGGGCACCAAAAACAAAATCCGTAGTCAGGCAAAAATAGGTCGATACACAAGAATGCGGTACAATATAGGGAATTGGCAAAGCTTGGTAGTCAGGCAGTCCAGTCAGAAAGATAAATCACTTAGAATCGATGCGTAAACAAACGTGGCATAGGAAGAACGATCTGACAAGAAAGTGAACCAAACAGACATCTTATATACACATCCGGGGTAAACACATGACCAGGGAGAACAGGTGCGATCAATGGTAACAATGATCAGGGAGAGACACATGAGGAATAAACTAATTACATGAATTTGGCTGTAGCCAAAACGCAGACAGGGATCACAAGACAAACCTAAGTACAAAACAACAGCTCCGGTTAAGGAGTACTAAAGTGCCAAGATAAAAGAAAAGGAAAGCACAAAGTATAAGTGGAAATCCACAGAAACTTGCAGCAGAGATAATTAGGGATAGGCAAGGAGGCGGAGATTAGAATTGAGCGACTGCTGAGAGATCGTTAGTCAATTAGCATGTGTAGTTATACAATCCCGAGTGCATGTTAGAAAGTTAGTAAAAATATACAAGATTAGTGTGGTTAGTAATTAGCAAAAAACAATAAACTGTTAGTATGTGTTAGTAAGACAGTAAAAGAGAGAGGAAGGAAGAACACTAGATAATGAAAGGAGATTGAAACCCAGAAACCAATAAATCACCCAAATGAGTGGCACGCAAGACAAGGGACTGTGAGCAAAGATACACACATGACAAGACAGGGGAGACAAAGTGCAAAGCATGGAAATGAAAACAAGGCATTTAAAACTAAATGATCTGAACATGAAAAATAATAAAACAAGAAATCTAAATTACCAAAACACAAAACACAATCCTAAGAATAGTCAGACAGGCAGAGGTCACTTAAACACAAGAATCCTAAACATGGCTGAGCCAGGCACAGAACTTAAACATGACAGACGAATCCAGAATCCCAACAAATTGGACCAATACGTTATGGGGACGCTGCCTTAATATGTTGAAATTAAACAAAACCACTGTGGTATCCGACATCGCTATGTCCATTAAAAGAACACGTAACTCTTCAGAAACAGTTTTCTTCGCATAGATCGTTCGTTACCGGCAACTGGATGTGGGTCCGACACTGGTTATGGTCCCCCCGGGAAACATTTCCGTTGTCATTAAAGAGTTTGCATGTTTTTTCTAAATTTCCAGATGTTTTCTGAATATACAGGTGTTTTGGTATTTGCAGTCCATATGTTGTGAAATCGATGAAAGTGTTTTCTGAATTTCCAGATGTTTTCTGAATATGCAGGTGTTTTGGCATTTGCAGTTCATGGGTTGTGAAATCGATGAAAGTGTTTTCTGAATTTCCAGATGTTTTCTGAGTTTGCAGGTGTTGTGACCCTTCCGGGCCACCGTAGCAATGCCAGGTCCGAAATTGTGCTAAAAAATCAGTGACATCACTAGCTAATCACATGATATTTCAGTTTAGGAAAAAGCAATGGCCCCACAGGGGAAGAAACTTTACCATACGCAACCGTCTTTTGGAAGTTTCAGACCACTGATTGTCTGTATAAACTAAAAGAATGTGATTTTCTTGTTATACTGGAAGGAGGGCTAAGATGCTCACTGTTCTGTTATCAGAGGTTCTCAACTGGTCTCACATTGGGACCCACATTTTCCCATGGTCATTACGTTGTGACCAGTGGCGGTCCGTCGGCAGAAACACAGGGCCAGCAATAACCTCGCCTTTCACTACTTAATGACCTACACCTCTCGCAGTTTACCTCTCCCAATTAGCAACAGTTGTTCAGACTGATAGGTAGAGCCGACAATAGTCTAATCTATTGTTGAAAGCCTTGTTATACGTACATTGCACTATGAAATTATACAGAGTTTTCTTCCACACATCAATTACTACGAACAATATCAATTCGTCTTTATAATTTCTGCGCTCATGTAGCACGTGAAACCACAGATTTGCGTAAATTAGTTTGCGAGGCTCATTGAGCAATAAGCTATGAGAATCCGTTCTATTGTCTGAAGGTAGTGACCGCTAAAGTGCGTAGTTAGGTACGATGCACAGCTGAGTGATGCCGAAAATAATTGCTGCAAAGTCCACGAATATTTCTGATTTACTTGCATAAGCATTTCTTTTTCAGTACATGTCATGCATTGGCGGTGGGAGTTCAGCTAATAAGTTGTTTGATTGTTAATCAGGCAAACTTGATGGCAAACAGTTTTAGAGCTATTATGCAGGAAAGGGTGATGTTACTGAAGGCCTTCCTGACATCTGACGGCACACCACTGGTCGTGACGCACTTTTATAGAATTGAAACGAAGCAAATATATTTTTCAAAAACAGCCTTTGAAAACACATACGTCATCTTTTTAAACATACATACACATTTATTTAAATATGCAAAGTGCATTTCAGGGCACATTATTAAGAAAATGAAGAAAATGAAAACTGCATTTTGAATAAAATGCAATTAAATACCGAAACTGCACAAAATAAATAAGGCCACAAAACAAAATATCTAACTTCCATGAATATTTCTGCATTCAGAGCACAAACTGAGGAGGAACTGCATGTATAAAAGTGAATAAAATAAAATTATAAAAACTGCGCAACATAAGTATGGCCGCAAAACTAAATATTTTGCGCCTATGAATCACTCTGCATTATACGCTCAGCGTATTACCGCACACCACAGGCCAGATGTATTATGATACATCTCAAATACGCAAAAAAAAAACGTCCATTTCACAGAAATTCGTTCTCCAAGTTCAAACTCCTGTCATCACTTGTGAGCTCAACTCTCCTCGCATATTCCTCTTCTGCTCAACTCCCCCTCGACTCTCCAGAACCTCAACACAACACTTTAAGTGAACGTCAATCGAATAATGGTTACCATGGCTTCAGAGTCAGACGTGCATTAAACATTATTTCATGGTTTGTTTGTCTGTTAGCAGGATAGCTCAAAAATGGCCACATAGAATTTAACCAAACTTTGCAGGATGTTTGAGTAGCACAAGAGGAACAAGTGATTAAATAGCATATCTAGGCCAAAATACAGCCTGCATATACCCCGAAGTTCAAGATTTCAAGTCTTTCCAATGGGCCAGATTTCCAATCTCTGTGCTTTTGGGTTTTGCTGCCACCTGGCGGTTAAATGCAACAATACCCTACATCAGCCTGCAAATATAACTCATTCACAGAGTTACCTTGGCTTTGTGGAGATGCTGTGCTCTCTGAGTGCTCTTATTTTTAAATACATTTTTTAACCAGCTGTCTGCAACCCACTCAGAACGGGTCTGCGACCCACTTTTGGGTAGCGACCCACCAGCTGAGAACCACTGTGTTAGATTAGCACATAATCTCCTGTGATTACACTTACTTTGCTACGAAAGGGCTTCAATCTACCACTGCATCATGAGTACAAAAGCGAATTAGCTATGATGATATTCCCATAGATGCGCAGCTAATACCTCAACGTCAAAGTTGAATTAGGGACGTTTGTACAAGTTTGCTTTTTGCGGATTAAGAACTCTAACAGGTTTTTATCTCTGGAGCTGCATAATCCAACTGTGATTGATCTTTAGGTCAGGAACAGATGGCCAGACATTCTCCCTCAGGATTTTCTGGTGGAAAGCAGAATTCATGGTCCCACTAATTATGGCAAGTCGCCCAGGTCCTAAAGCAGCAATACAGCCCTAGATCATCATACTACCGCTGCTCTGTTTGACTGTTTGCATGATGTTCTTATTGTGGAATGCTGTCTTAGCTTTACCCCAGACGCGGGACCCATTTCTCCAAGATAGTCCCACCTTCGACTCAGCAGTCCACAGAATAGTATGTCAAAAGTTACGGGAGTCATCAACTTTTTTTTTTTTTTTTTTTGCAAATATGAGACAAGCTGTTTTATTCTTTTAGGACATCAGTGGTGTTTTCCTTGGAGCACTACCATGGATGCCAGTTTTGCCTCTCTAACTGAAAAGTCATGAACCCTGACCTTGACTAATGGAAGTGACGCCTGTAGTTTTTTAGATGTCTGTCAAGGTTCTTTTGTGACCTCTTGGATGAGTAGTCGATGTGCTCTTGGAGGAATTTCGGCAAGCCTGCCACTCCTGACAAAGTTTACCACCGTTGCAAGTTTTCTCCATTAGTAGATACAGTACTGTTCCTGAAAAGACGGAAATCTAACTACGTTGTAGTTACAAGGCCGTGAGTATAACGTGAGAAGGACAGTAGTAACTGGTTAGGGACTGGTCATCACCAGAGGTGGACATTCCAGGGGTCAGAAAGTAAAAATCCCAGCATGTTTTACTTCCACCCATCAACTCAACCACCAGCTGATTTTTTTTTTTTTTTTTTTTACTAGTCCAACGTCTGGTCTAAAGGGCTGTTTTATTTTCCACATCCAGGAGGTTGGAACTAAATACTGGGGAGGACTTTTACTTTCTGAACCTGGATTGTCCACCTCTGGTCATCACAGTTGGCAAAGCAGCTCATGTATACATATTATTGTTAAATGTAGTCCAGTGCGCTGCTTGCTTTCTGTTGTCTGCATGAGTCAAACCGTGTGTTAGTACACCATGCAGCTCAGTAGCTACGTGTATTGTAATGCTATGTAGCCTTACAGGGTCAGATACTGGCCTTGGTAAACACTGGTCACTGGCGAAGAAAACAACTGAATGGAAAAAAGCACAAATTATAAACCCCAGAAACATACAATTTCAGGGAGAACAATGCTAAATATTAATATAAATGGGTGTACAGCGGGCTTAAATTTGCTATTTCACTTCAGGATGGCACTTTTAAATTTGCATTTCTGACATTAACTAGTACCATCAAAAGCACATTGTTATTAACAGTCCGACTGATACTTTTCCAATAGGCTGCTTTGGGATTGTTATGATATTTTGAGTCAAAAAAATTGGGATATATTTTGCTTGTATATTCTGTCACAACTGTTTTCAACTCACTAAGGATATATAAAGCAGAATCACTGACATGTGAACACTTTGTCTTTCACTTCTCGAATCTTTACATCAGTTCACACATTCCAATTGCTGTTCCAATTTTTATATGCCAACCCAGTTTTCTCAGTCTTTGAAGCTTTGTTTGGTCTTGCAAGATATCTCGACATAATGAACTTAGAGGTATGTTTAATTTTTTAAAATGTTTTTCTCAACTAATTCCTGCCAGATTTCGTATATATTTTGGTTGTCCTAAAATAAATGGTAATACTGCGCGGTAATGTCTCCCATAGTCGTAAAGTCAGTGACACAAACACCGTGATCCCAGAGTCTGAGCTTCAGACACAATGATAGACTTCCTCGGTGCGAATTCATTAAAATGGTAATTCTTATTTTGAAAACCTTTAAAAAATTAAAATTGCCTTCTCGCGGTTTCCAATTCATTATCCTTTTGTATCTTTCTCATTCTCTTTTCTTTTCTTTCATCCTAGTGCACTAGGCACACTAATGGGCCATGAATAATTCTATTTCAGTTTAGACAGCAATTAGCCACAATACTGAAGGCCATTGAGTTCCTGCCTTATGAGAAAAGGTTTTCACGCTCTTTCAGGTCACAGATATTACAATAATGTAGATCACAATGTAGCTGCATCACCTTGCAAGTACCTCTCAACTTCTAAGGCATTGGCTGAATCCAAAAGTGTGCACGCAAGACTAGCAGAAAAGGCTGTCGCAGGCGGACTTGCATGCTATGGCATTTACTGAACTATTCAGCATCATTACTTGATATCTACGAGAGCAAAGGGCTGCGAAGGTGAATACCTGAATTAGACTGGACTTTAGACCTTGCTAATAGCTGTGGTCAATACCTCAAATCAAAAACTGAACAATTAGTCAGTGTCCTCAACCACAACGTACATTTATGCAACTAGAGACACCGGGAGTTCCCCACTAGCTACCTCGAGCTACAGGAGCCAACACTCGGGCATCGATCACAAAGGCGTCCCGCGCCAATACACTATGTTAACGAACAAAAGAAAGATGCAGGGGCAGAAACACTGGCGAGCTGCCAGATGCATGGAGGATTGAGATAACTGGAGACGCCACTGGAGGGCTTGTCGAGGGACAACCTATAAATTAATTGGCACATAAGTAGCTCTCTTTTCTCACAGCAAAGAAGTCGTGGGTTTAAATACAGCCTGTGGCCTTTCTATTTGGAGTTTGCATGTTCTGCTTCATGTCATTGTGTTTGTTGAAAATATTCAAAATATTATTTTTCAAACAAAATATTGCAAGATTATTATTTTCCTCTGGCTGACAACATGAACTCAATGATTAAGGAAGTCAGAAGTTCCCATGTTTGGGGGGCTTCCAACTGCTCAGTGAAACAGGCCTCCAAACTGCAAAGGCTGCCTATGCACCTGAGCTGGTGGGAGTATGTTGCAATAAAAGTAACATACAATCATACATACTGCAAAACAATATCTTTGGTTGAGCATCCCTAGTCAGTGCAGCAGAAAAAGAAGCATTCTTTTGGAGGAACCTCAGCTAACCTCCAACTTTACTGTATTTCAAAAACCCAGGAAATAATTTTTATAAAAATGGTGAGAAAGAATGTGCATAACCAAAATGATCAAAAAAAAATTCCAGCTGTTCCCATCCCTATCACCACCTTTTAATTAAAATATATTGTGCAACACAGGTCTGCTTGAAAGAGAGGCAGAAAATTTATTCAAAGAAAACAGATCATTTTAGTTCATTTGATAGGGCAATTTGTTTTTTTTTTTGGAAAAAAAAACAGAAAAGCTGTCTGATTCTGGGCTTAATTATGCTGTAATAACTGTTGTTTGGGGATAAGAGCCTTTGATTTAAGCGTGACCTTGCTGCAGCAGGAGACAGAGCTGTGCGCTTGTGTGTGCACGCGTGAGCGTGCCTGCGTTCATTCGTTCGTACGCATGTGCGCATTTTTGTGCGAGAGAAGGTCAGACACGGATAATGTGCAAGGGAATGTGTGTATATATTTGCGCATACGCGCGCTATACTTTGTGTGTGCAGGGGTGAATACCAATCCCTCACGTATTACTCCGCATACTTCCAAGGGACCTCGACATAAATAGAGTCTTATCATGCTGAAACGGTACCACGAAATAACATCCTCTCCTTCCTAGAGTCTTCTGGCTTCCATCCAGCATGCAGTTTCGAGGCCCTCCCCCTCACAGCAGCTGTTCTCTCCCAGTTCTATCAATTCATCAATCAACTGCATTTTATTTGACACATCGCTCTTAAAGCACAAGGTATTGGTGTAATGTGAGTTATTGCAGATATAAACTGGAGAAAAAGAGCAATGATGCTCGGGTAATAGAAGAGATAACACCATGAGCGACAGCATGAAAAAAAAAACTGAGAGGCAGTCAGACATGTTTATGGAGAAGACAGGACTACATTCTAATGAAAATCCTTCGATAGACCTTTTTCTTTTTGGCTGGACACTTTACACGGGAAAAAAAACATAGGGGATATTTCCCGCTGGAGTTTACGTTTTTAACAGTTAGCTGAACACCAGTTGTAGGAAAGGGCACATCTGGACCACTGGTGTCTCAGTGTGTGGGTGGGGGGTACGCATTCAGATAAGTTCATTTATGACCAAAAGGTTACAAACCTGTTGTTAATTCCATATAATGGACTATGCCCTATTTTACGCTTTGACCATTAGGGGGTAAACAGCTGTAAAGATACACTGGTTCAGTAAATATTCACCAGTATGACTGTTTTGGTCTGCTGGGATTGTTCTCTTTTTACCAAAAACAGAGAGCAGGCGTATATCAAGTTGTGTACTCAAAAATGGGTTCTAAAGTATATGAGAGCATTGTACCAAATCTTTACTGCCTTCTTTATTGTGAAGCTGCTATAATGGCTGAAAGACATAATGTATGGGATAATAACACTTACCAACAAAGTAGTTAAAAAAGTAATTCAGGAAATAGTATGCGCACCTGCAATCAGTGGATGTGTGGATCATGAAAACTCACTCAGAGAGGATAAATTTGAATCTGTCAGGAGGAGCATCCCTGGTATTGCAATACATAGAATACATTTTTTTTTGGGGGGTGGGGCGGGGGGGATTCAGTCTTAATCACTGCCCCTTTAAAATATTCTATCATAACAATGTATTCTGTATTTTTTGGAAATGTGGTCAAATTGAGGGACTGCAAAGCTCGTACAGTTCTGTTATGTTCTGTAATTTTACAATCAGTTCATAACAGAGGTTCCGTGTTTGTTTGTTAACTGTAAACCACAGTTAAATGCGAGCAGGACTCTACTTACAGTTAAAATAACAAAGAGACAATGCGTTCATTTGACTGTTAAATTCAGTCAATTCATAACAGTGTAGCAAATCGGTAACTACCTAACATTGTGTTCTTGTCGGAAACTCCCCTCAGAATGTGGAATGCACTAATGACTGGAAGCTGAGATTCAACTTTTATGCTATACTGATGCTTATGCTTCTCTTTTATGCTATATCCAGAAGCCACATAAGTAATATCTGTGCATTTACAAACACTTACGAAGAATTTTTTCACGGAATGTCTCATTTTGATGTTGTATCACCAAACAGAAGCATGAAATTTTTAGACCAAGATGTTTGTAAATAAATTGAAGTGTGACACTGAAGGGGTGGGAGTTGAGCTGAGGCAGGGATGAAACAAGGCAATGTTTAGATCCAACTGGCTCCAGGTCACTTAAACCCTGCTCACCCATGACATGCAGGTAGACATTCCCCGAAGCCAGGACCACCTTCTCTCTGGTTGCCCGGTCGTAGATGCCCACATGGCACTCGTACGGCCCATTGTCAGAGATCCGTACCTCAGGCAGCCTGCAATGAGAAGTGGAGAAAAATTAACCAAAAAATAAAATAACCAAGAAAACAGGTCAGAAATAAACTGAACTCCTAAAACCTTGAGATTATGATCCCACTCTCTGAAATGAAGAAGCATGTAGCATCATAGGCTACAGCGATTCACCGATTTGGATCTATTAATATCTATTCCTGTGTGGTCTTTTGATTGCTTTAAGCAAGTGATGACACTAACTGCTTTGGAGCTGAAAGCATGCTGTTTTCCTGCGTGTAAACACACACAGAAAATGGAGAGATTCATCAGGGTTCATAGGAAGAGTATGTCAGACAAGCACAAGTGTGCGACTATCTGGCGATCTGTAAGAGGCATCATCGGTATTCCTTGACAACCCTAACGCGGGATGAGGAGAAACAGCGGAGAGCACAGGAGAGAGTCGTGATTTATTTCAGAACAGGAGCCATTGCCCTTGCTGCCTGGACGCCACAGACAAACCTCTCAGTGGGAGAGGCAGTGGGGCACACCTGACCGTGTCACGCTAATGAGTTCAGCTTTTGGGGGGGAGAGTCATCGTTCTAGAGATTTCCGCAGAATGAACCTGCTCTTCAGCCACAGGAACTCTGCGGAGGCTTGCTCAAAAGGATAGAGAGGGAACCGAAATCTCCTGTCAAGCGAGGACGCACAAAGTTTTTAAAACAAACACCCCGATCTTTCTCTTCATTGCTCTGACCTTAATGCTCCCCCAGTACAGCACCATCACCCGGTGCATAGTGGACATATGCCTCCCCGCTCTCCTCCTCCAGGATAGGTAGCATTTAGCAAATCGGGTTTGCTTTGATTGAAAGCAGCGGAGGGGTTTGACGCCTCACAGAGAGCATTCCCACTGTGCACAGCCTTTCTTTTCCTGAACTCTAAATCATTCCTTCCACAACAAAGTGAGGAGGTCAAACAGGACTGGAGACTAAGGCCTGTAGTGCATGATGGCTTCTGCCTGACAGTGTTGATCCTGCATCCAATGGTAAAAAAAAAATTTTTTTAAATAGTATGTCTGCTTGGAGGTTCCGTTATATTAATTCCAAAATTCTCAAAATATGTAGATTGTGTCACATCTAATACCTGGAGGAGGTATTTGGTATTTGGTGATAGAGAAACACTAAATAATGCTATAAATAAGTCAAATATCGCAGAAACAGAATACCATTATTCTATCTTGCCTGTGACCACTATTCACTCATTGATATTAGCTACGCTATTCTTATTGACTGTTATGGAGCTTTTATGGACAAAGGATGAATGGATTCAACACCATTATATTAGCAGAACACTCTAACCGCACTGTTCAATGAAACTGAAGTGTCATGTCATCAGTTTTGAAGGCATCCCAACATAAAACACAAGAGACATAATTGGCTTTTAGTGACAAAACTGTTGTGACAATGAGGGTAATAACTCAGGAGCTTGTCATGATTCCCTCTGGAAAAGGCAGTGACTGCAATGAACTGATGTCAACCAGGTTATATCCAGCCCTGCACAGTAAATCTCACTGCAGCTAAGCTAAGCCAAGCCGAGCTCAGGTCAAATGAAGTTTACTCCACAAGCCTCCATCACTATTTCAGGTGGCTGCATGCCTGGGACCCATGCCAGTCTGTTGAAAGGCTGGGCCCTCAGATCCATTTATAGGGTACCGAGAGAAAGGGAGAGACGGCTCCAGCCTGTACCCAGTTCTGCTTTAGATGTAGATTTCAGATGGACTTTACATGAGCTCGTAATAAAAAGCCGATTAACACTAAATCACCTCAAAGCTAGGGAGAGGGAGACTGGCCGCAAACCAAGGACATGCTCAACTCCAACAATATATTCCCATTTGCTAACGTTGCTGAAAATGTATTATGCAAAAATGTACATATTCAGGAAATAATGAGAATATGATATCGATTCACCTAACAAATGAAGTTGTTAAATTGTCTTCCTTTGTTCCCTGATTCAGAGCCCTGCCCTCTGTCTGGCAAATCTGTCCATGGCTGAATCCAACACTTAGAATATTTCATATTCATATCCGTCCTTCCATCACAACTCAAATGATAGTGGATAGATGCCTCACGTGTAAGCATGCGCACACACAAATAAACACACGCACACACAGACACACGCACACACACACATATGCACAAATCCACGCACAGGCACACACACACACACACAAAGTATGTGGCTGATGGTCATGTGCAGGCTCACGTGTGCATGTGAACACACAGATAAACACACGCGCATACACACACACACACACACATATTGGAGTACATACACACACAGTCGCACGCACATAAGTATGTGGCTGACGGTAGTGTGCCGGCTCAGAGGAATCAATACTGCGTTTAGAGCTCCCTTTAAGAGTTCATTCCCCCTGCCTGGGGGTTCCAAGTTGGCTGCCCTAACGTGGCGTCTCCTCTGTGACATTAGAGGAGAAAGCTGACCTGGCAGCCTACTAAAAACAGCGCATTCCATTATCTCAGCTGCGTGGTCACAAGTGTTTATCCGCAGGCCCAAAGCCTCACTCCACTGCTCTCAGTTCATCGCGCTACATGCGCTGAATAAACAGAAAGCTGCACTCCCATCATTTTGGGTACAGAATTCAGTACAGCAAACACAGGCTCGGGTGACAAGGCCATGTACCATTATAATTAACACGCGGGCTTTTCCTAAGTTTCCGCAATTTTATGTTGTGCAGAAAAGTAAAAAAGACAAGCTAGTGTGAAATTGCCTCTATAGAAACATCATTGTAGCTATAATTCATGTCATCTGAACTTGTCATTTTCTGTCTGTATTTAGATTGCCTTAGTCATTTGCAAATATCATTTACATGCTGTCACATAATTGCGCTACGTTAGGCTCAAAAATTAAGTGAACTCAAATGAATGCCCAGGCACTCAAAAAGAGATTTTTATGAGTCCTGATTCATAATACGCTGCCCATCAGGTAGATATTTGCGTTGTAATGGTACATCAATCAGGATCCAGGCAGTTGTTCTTTATCTTTATTGCATATTCTGTTGGCTCTCTGGCAACTCTGCAAGCATAGCAGCACTTTTTTGCAGCAACCTCATAATCACATGCGCTAAGGCCATTTCGCCTCCTATTGAATATGATGTTGAGAAGTTTTAGTACTCTCATTGTTACTGCATTAGGTTAGATAACTTTTCTCCAAAAGGTGTGATCTGCCAATTATGAAGCTGCCTCCTCAGATGGCCGTGAAACCTGAGGTTTACATCCCTTGAAGCCTAAATACATATCTTAGAAAAGTACGTTATGTTCAAAAGCCGACATCCCAAAACTACAACAGTCATAAATTCGACAGCTAAACAAGAGCATTGCTTGGCCTCTGAGCAGTGAGATCGCAGTATTTCTCACTTACTAAGTGAGAAAGGACACTACAGTTCTTCTTGAGACACAACGGCCACTGAGTCTCTTCCAAGAGTGGCTTCCTTGAGGCTGTGTTATAGAGAGCTTTGCATTTGTAAATGGAAAGCTTGTACTCTGAACACTGACTGCTATTAAATATTCACACGGACTACATTAATCTCCCCACTGTTATGAGTTACAGGGCCCAGTTGGTGAAAAGCAACAAATTGGGATTTTTTTGTCCTGACAAGTGAATGTGACACCAAACCATGAATTCGCTGTGCCTTCAAGCGGCTCTATGTCCTCCTGGAGAACCAGCAGCCCAAAAATAGTACATCTTTGAAAAAGCCTTTTTGCAGTTTTGTAATGAGACTGCTATTGTCAGGGGTCCTACCACAGCAGCTATGATCTGAAGTCAGACATTGACTAAAAACATTTATAAATGCTTGCGTGACCTTCTCAATTCCCTCAATTGTGGTTTAGCAGTAAAGATGTAAGGCTTCATAATTAAATGCAGTGACATTTGTGAACTTTCCTCACCCGGAATAGAGGGATGGAGACGAAACCGATGAATGAGAGAACTTTTCTGTCTAAAACATAGCAAATGCCAAGAAAACCCCAGGAATTCCCTGACATGCAGTCCAATGCCACAGGTGCATATCTGTCTGTGTCACAGGCAGGACGGTTCATTCTCACTGTAGGTGAGACATATGGAAAAGGGAAGCCAGGCTCCTGCAGTACTGCCACAGGTCCTGCCTCCACTGCGTCATAGCGCCGAGCGAGAAGTATAAAACAAGCTCACAAACAATGGGCATCTCATCAACTTTCAATGGGCTCAGGCAGATACAGTTTTAGCAGGACTGCTGGGTATGTCCACATCAGCATATTAGCCACATTCCCTGCCAATCTAGCACGGTGAACAAAGTTTGTAAGGTTTGTCTATTCATGGATCTTATTAGGAGTCCAGGATGAATAACCCTGGTGCCCAACCTGCCTGACTACCTAGTATACTCTTCATATATAAAAGAGGATACAGTGCCCTCCATTAGTATTTGCACCCTTCGAAAATATGAACCAGGGCATCCAGGTGGTTCACTGCTAAGACGTTTGTTCGTGAGCCTTGTGGCCAAGTGTTTGAAGCCCGGCGACACCAGCTACGGATGGAGGTCTGCGTCGGCGAGGCAACATTCGCTGCGGCCTCATCGGGGACAGCTGGGGCTCAAAATTAGCTGGTTCAAATTAGTCAGTTCATCGCTCTGTAGTGCCAACTTCAGGTTGGCCGGTAGCAGATAGCTGTATGAGCGAAATTGTACGCTGACAATGTGATCCTTCAGGGGCATCTTCGGCCTGAAGCGACGAGAGCAGGTCGCTTTGCAATGGTCCAAACAGTTTGGCTGTGGTGGGGAAAAATGGGAAAAAAAAAAAAAAAAACAGAAAACATGTTCAAAAAGGTGATGAATGAATTTATGGTTCATTCATCCATTCATCTTTATCTCCTTATCTGGGGCTGGGTTGCAGGGGTAGCAAAACAGCCGAGCATCCTCCTTCCCAGCTACTGCCTCCTCCTTTTCCTGGGTGATCCCAAGCCATTCCCAGGTCTGCCAGGAGATGTGATTCCTCCAGTGTGTCCTGGGTCTGCTTTAGTGTCTCTTCCCAGTTGGACATGCCTGGAAAACCTCTAAAGGGGATGTCCAGGGTTTAAGGTCTCTGACAGAGACTTTCGTTTAATATCAGCAGGAACTTGATGGACTCCATGATACCATGACTCCTACCAAGATACCCTGGGCCCTCTGAAGAGAAACAATACTGCGACATCTTAGATCCACACCGATACTTTACAGTGAGAATAGGGTTTTTTTTTTTTTAAAGAATTGCAATCTTTGTTTTTACTCAAATCTCACCCGTTTTTAATGCCAAGGAGCTCCATTTTGGACTCCTCTGACAATAGAGCCGGTTCATCTTATCATCTTTTCTAGGGGTGCCAATAATTGTGTCACACAGTTTTTTTGGGGGGAGCATATTTATTTTAAGACAAGAAAACATTTTTTCTCCTTTAATCTTTGTTTTTAAATTCAAGGTGAGAGTTTTGTACATTTTTCGAATGAAATATTGGAAGCATTAACAGCTAACACATTTTTTCATGGCCTGTTGGACTAGTATTCTCCTTGGGTGCCAATATTAGTGGAGGGCACTATCTATCACACTCATGAAATTATCCTTCAAACAAAAGTTATACATTTTCCAAATTTCAGAGCAATCAATCTTTTAGGTTTTAGAAAAGTAATGATATGGCAAGGACATGCAATTTTTCATGAGTGCCGTGCTGAATAATTATGAGAGCAATTTTGCTCTTGTTTTATAAATGGCAATTTCCAAGCAACAAACAAATTGTCAAGGATTCTTACCTTCTCCATTGGCTGTCTCTCTCCTCCTCAGCTCTCTTTCTGTGATTTGATGGTGTGTTTGCGTGTGCACATGCAGGGGGTGGAAGGGGCGGGAGGGGGGTGGGGGGTTTGGTGTTGAAGCAGGACTGAAGGTGGAGATGTGGGCTCATTTGTTCATTCCTGTCAGCAATTCGATGAAGGTTTGCGGGGTTTCGGCTCTAGTCTTTTACCTGACAGTTGACTGGTACACCAGGTCTTCGCGCCTTCGGTAGTCCTCCATGTGGGAGTAGTTGGTGTTGAACATGGCGTCGTACGTGAAGATCTTCTGCTTTAGTGTCCCTCCGTCTGTTACCTGAGGAAAAATATAGAGGATGTAACAGAGGAGCAGGTGCAGTTTCCAGAGATGCCAAGGCTTACGTCTTAAGGTGTGAGTCTCTCCTCTTAGTGACATTCATGTTTCTGTGCCGTAGTCAGCAATTATTCAAAGCGCACTGAAGAAATTCACTTGCTGAATTTAAGTCATTGTGCATCAAGTTAATCTGTTTTACGTGCATTACGGTGGATTTCCCCACTAATGACACGGAAATCGCTTATGACTCGGGTATTCTCAGGCTTGTCTTTACTGAGGAAATAAAAGCAATGCAATTGCATAAAAACATGGTCTTATTTCATTACAACAATTTAAACGATCGTGAAACACACATGAATTGTTTCCAATCCCTGAGTAAGAAGCACGAAGTCCGGAGTCATAATCGCTTTCCATGTTACTTGTGATGAGGTCCACCTTTACGCAAGTGAAACGGAAACTTCAATGCACAAGGATTTTAATTCCGTGTGAGAATCTCATTAAGCATTCAATGAATAATTACGGACTATGGTGAATAAGCCTAAACAATGCATAAGACCTCCGCCAAATGCGCGAGACTTGGCATCTCTGAGTTTCTCCATGCGATGCATGTAATGCGTGCTGCACTGCAAAGCAAAGCTGTTATACCTAATCAGATCGACTGAGCCAACATTGCTAATTGTTTATTCAAACAACTCATTGATCAACTGAATGTTAAATAGGTTTTCTTATTTTACTGCTTTCACAAATGTTTATATGTCACCGTAATGCCTTAATGTCAAAGCGGACGGTTTTCATTCTTTTCCGACATCCTGTATTTGAATTCATCATGTTGCTACAGCATTACAAATGAAGACACCACCTGTTCTGCCTGTTCAATTCAACACACAGTTTATACAACTGATAATAGTGACTAATATCTCACAAGATTATTGAGTGACAGATTCTGTTCTGCACTTATATTTTCCCTTAGTTCAATCACACACTGCTCTGATGAATGCAAGATAAACCTTGTGGGTCCAGTTCTTTAAAAAGAGAGCAACTCATGGTCAATAAAATATTTTGCTTTGTCTCCAGCCAGGAGCACGGTACACTTTCAGGTTGCCTCTCCATACAATTCCACATTCTTACGAATCTCCTGAATGTTTTATTGAAGAGTATAAGAGTGCTGTGTTTCATTGGTGGCCAACAGACCTTGAAACATCAAAGGCATTATATTAAGGCCTTCGAATGAGAGTGCTCCAAATAGCATAGCTAATTTCTGATAAATTTTTTCGAGTCAAAGTGAATGATAGGCTGATCTCTCTTCCCGTAATATCATAAGAGGAGGTTGTTTAGCATTTGAATGACTGATGTTTCGTTCCTTTAAAATGGCAGACATATGGAAAAAGAATGACAGGATTTTAATGGAAGCCGCTTTGAAACAGGAAATTGTTGGCGGGAAGGATCTTTCTTCGGCGACTGCTGGAGATCTAATCTTCTGCTTCTGCGACTGCATCCCTCACTGCAGTAAATAAGTCCTAAAATAGTCCTCAGCAGACAGAGGCCTGGGGAGGTGGTTCTAAATTGATTGATTTTAGAAAAACAATTCATGCAGGGTAGAGTCAACAGAAAAAAAAAAAAAGAATAGCTTGCAGCAAGATCAGTAGATGGGAACACTGGGATATTTCAGTTCCGTAGTAACATTTAATGCAGACACATAAAATAAAGGGAGCATGCAAACATGCATGATAGCTATCAAAAAAATAATAAAAATATTAATATTAAACAAGAACTCATATTTTATTGAACAATACAGCAAATATTCAAGAGGGTAAAACATGAATAATCAGATGTTTGACTGAATGGTAATGTATACAAAACATTTCAATGTACAGATATTCATATTAAGAATATTTATCATATACTTCAAATGGAGGGAATCTGCACCTGTGATACAAGCACGTGGCACGAGGCTGGATCAGCCCACGGGCAAAATACTGTATCACCCGTACCTGCATGTGCTCAAATTCCCGTTTCAGTATATGATAAATAGAACATGATATGGGCATTTTCATATCACACCCTGTATCAACCCTTGACCGGTATATTGGGGTCTCGGGTTGATACAGGGTGTGATATGAAAATACCCATATGATATTCTTTTTATAATCCGCTTATACTAGTATCTCACAAGTACAGATAGCATGTCCATAATAGAAGATCATGACTGAATCATTCAGAAAGGAGCTGTTTTACGGCAAAACCTTTAAATGTTTAAAATGATTCTTCTTTAATACTTCAAAAAATGTGTTTGATTCTTACATTTCCTATAGGTACAGATCACCGGAAACAATTTACAAGCCGGGAGGTGGTACATTAATATGTCTCTGAGTTCAAAGGCAAAAGTGTCCATTTGGTCAGGATACATGCACCTGCTTTCAAGCAAATATTTTGGCTCAGAACCCAGGCCCTGAAGGATTATAACAATCATCAGTTTTCTCTCGTAAGTAGCTTTTAACGGAGTGAGGATTCACTTGATCTGGCATGGGGATGGACACACAATAGTGGGTAGATGTTGCTTGTAGGTTTTACAGAGGGGGGATGAGCTGAAAGGTCAAGTGATAAAAGCAAAACAATTTCTGAGAACTGTATCTATACCAGCCAGTCATTCACTGCCATTGATGCTCCCTGTTATAAACCATTCAGAAGTGTCCTTAACTGTAAGAGTGATGTTCTGTGAACACTGCTGTCTTACTCTTAAGAAAGTGTCAAAAGCTTCCAACAAACTTGTCACACATTCTTTTTTCATCAAGTAAGCATGCAATATTAATAATTTGACCACTGCATGGCACGTGCATATTCCTCATTTGAAAAGTACTCCCTTTATTTTCTCAGTACTTCAACAAAATACAAACTTCCGAATCTGTGTCGTCGTTGTGTGTGCACCTTCAATGTCTTCATTATTCATTATGAATCTATTCATTTCACAAAAATATGGCAAAAAGAATACACATTGCTTTAATCAACCTAACTAGCAAGTTGTGAAGGGTTTTTCCCCTGATGAGGCTGATAAGTTGCGTGAGTGTGCATTTGTATGTGTGTGTGTGTGTGGGGGGGGAGTTGCAATATTATATTTGTTATGGCCCCAATTTGTTATTACATTTATAACACAACAGCAACAGCAAGGGATGACAAACACAGTTTTAACAACTAAAACACATTTAATTTTTAACAAAGACAAAGACTAATAACAACCTACAACTAAAGACCAAGATTGATAAATAAGAAAAAAACAGAAATAATTACAGTCCCTTTTTGGTGGGGTGGCTTGGTGATGTCCTGGATGAAGAAAATGCCCAAACACAGGCAAAGAAATCCACAAAAGAAACGTCACAGGTCTTGAACAGAATGGCAGGTCTGGTCATCTTCTTGCAATTTCTCCTACTACTTTACTGTCTCAATTCTTTTCCTTATATACTCTTTTGCAGACCCCACCCACATTTAGACCTCTTTTTTTTATTTTCTGAGACTTGCCCCAGACATGTCCAGGACATGTCTAAACATGACTCCAGTTTGAGCTTAACAACAAAAGGTAAATACTGCCATCTAGTGGCCTATATTCACATTACACCTCCATTCCAAAAGGGAAAAATTTTGACTCATAAAGGCAAAATTTTTCTTTTCAATACTAAATGGTTAAGTGAACACTTGTCTATATATACATATCATACAATATTCAAACACATGATATACACATTCAAACACGGGATAAGCAATCAGCAATTACATTGTCTGTACCCTTCACATGCTTAATTTCCAAGTCAAACTCCTGTAAAATCAAACTCCAATTCAACAATCTCCGATTCTTGTTTTTCATCTTACTCAAAAACGTTAACGGATTGTGGTCAGTGTACACAATCATTGGCTTTTGTCCTGTACAAACATAAACCTCAAAGTGTTGTAAAGAAAGGACCAGAGCCAACAGTTCCTTCTCTATTGTGGAATAGTTCCTTTGGTGGCGATTGAACTTCCTGGAGAAGTATGCCACGGGATGCTCAATGTCATCAGAGTCACTTCTCTGTAGGAGCACAGATCCACAAGCTTGGTCGCTAGCATCGACCGCGATGGAGAACGGTTTGTTGAAGTCAGGAGATTTGAGCACGGGGAAGTGACACAGCAGAGACTTCAGGCGATCGAAGGCTCTCTGGCATGCATCATCCCAGGTGAACTTTACGCCTTTCTTCAGTTGGTTAGTTAGACTGAGAGCAATCTCAGCAAAGTTCTTGCAGAACTTGCGGTAGTACCCGATCATTCCAAGGAAGCGGCGCAAAGCTTTTTTGTTGTCAGGAACTGGAAAGTCCATGATGGCTTGGACTTTAGCATTTATGGGTGCCACCTTACCCTGGCCTATGACGTAGCCAAGATAGGTGACAGTAGCACAACCAAAGTCACTCTTGTTCAGGTTAACAGTCAGGTTAGCCTGGGTCAGGCGCTGGAACAACGTCTCTACATCTTTTAGATGTTCTTCCCAGGAGTCACTCCAAGTGATCAGGTCATCGATGTACGCACCCGTGTGTGGCAATCCGGCGATTGTAGACTGTATCATCCTTTGGAACGTGGCTGGGGCATTTTTCATGCCAAAGGGTAGGACTTCATACTGGTACAATCCAGATGGTGTGGCAAAAGCAGAGATGCTCTTGGCCCTCTCAGTTAAAGGCACACACCAATAACCCTTCAATAAATCAATCTTGGTCAGAAACTTTGCTTGCCCCATACTATCAATACAATCATCAATCCTAGGTATTGGAAACACATCAGTTCTAGTTATAGCATTGACTTTGCGATAATCTGTACAGAATCTAGTACTTCCATCAGGTTTTGGAACTAGCACACAGGGTGAACTCCAATCGGAGTTGGAGGGTCTGATAATATCATGTTTTAACATGTACTCAACCTCTTTCTCAGCAATCTTTCTCTTTTCAGGATTCATCCGGTATGGATGCTGTTTTATTGGTGTGGCATCACCAACATCTACATCATGAGAGGCTATAGTAACTCTCTTTGGAACATCAGGAAACAAATCCTCATATTTCTTGATCAACCTTTCAAACTGATCTCTTTGTGAGGGTTCTAAGTGCTGGAGTTTTACATCAAGATTTTGCAACACTTCAGTGTTTGACAATTTACATGAAAGAACTTCAGCTTTAATTCTTGGTTCATCATCTTGAAACTCCCCCTCATCTTCACACGTTTCGACCATTGGAGAATCTGAAGTGACAGCTGCAACCCTAGCATTTCTGTCATGATAAGGCTTTAGCATGTTAATATGACACAATTGTTTTGGTTTTCTCCTATCTGGAGTCTTCACAATGTAATTGAGATCATTGAGTTTTGTCAGAATTTCATAAGGACCATGAAATCTAGCCTGCAATGGATTGGACTGCAAGGGAAACAACACAAGGACCTTTTCTCCTGGTTTAAACTCACGGCTTCTAGCCTTATGATCATACCAAGTTTTCATTTTTCCCTGACTTGATTTCAAGTTCTCTTTGGCAAGGTCACAAGCTGCACGCAATCTTTCCTTGAACTTGCTAACATAGTCTAACAGACTGATATGCGGCTCTTCCTCTTGCCATTGTTCACTCAATAATAGCAAAGGTCCTCTCACTTCATGACCAAACACTAGCTCAAATGGACTGAATCCAGTAGACTCCTGCACTGCTTCTCTGGCTGCAAACAACAGCAAATGAACCCCTTCATCCCAGTCTTTCTCATGGTCATAACAATAAGTCCTCATCATTGTCTTGAGAGTGGAATGAAACCGCTCTAAGGCACCCTGACTTTCTGGATGATAGGCACTAGAAAGAATCTGCTTTGCACCTAGTTCATACACAACCTGCTGAAACAATCCTGAAGTGAAATTGCTACCTTGGTCTGACTGAATTTCCCTGGGAAGACCAAACAACGTGAAGAACTTTATCAAAGCCTTCGAGATTGCAGTTGCCTTGATGTTACGTAGAGGTATGGCTTCGGGGAATCTGGTAGATGCACACATGATTGTCAACAAGTACTGATTTCCAGATCTAGTCTTGGGTAATGGACCAACGCAATCAACAATGACCCTAGAGAATGGCTCCCCAAATGCTGGGATAGGCTGCAATGGAGCTACAGGTGGGTCTAACTGGTGTTTTCCAACTACCTGACAAGTGTGACAGGTTTTGCAAAAGTTGGAAACGTCTTTCCGAAGCCCAGGCCAAAAGAAGTGTTTCATGATCTTATCAACAGTCTTGTTAACACCAAGATGACCTCCTAAAGGTAAACTATGAGCCATTGTTAAGATCTCATTCCTATAGACCTTCGGAACAACAATTTGCCTGACCACTGCCCAATCTGCATTGGCAGGGATATCAGGAGGGCGCCACTTCCGCATCAACACACCATCCTTGAGATAATACCCAACTGGAACTGCGTCTATTTCTTTTTCAGGAAGGGCTCTCCTCTTTAGTACACCCATTTCAGGATCATTAGTTTGCTCCTCAATCAACCGCTTTCTGGACAGAGACAAGTCTCCAGACACATCAGAATCACCAGACCCATCCGACTGGCTGAATAGAGAACTGATAAAAGTATCTGATAAGTCCTCAAACGGAGAAACCATAGTAGGCCAATCAGAGTCATGAGGCGAACCACCTGAGTCCTGACTATTCAATGTACTGGACGGCACCACATCATCTTCTTCTTTAGCCTTCTTGGCCATAGCACGAGTCACTGCGCAAGAAGGATACAGAGATGGGTCCTCATCCCCATCTTCAGTGCTCGGCTGTGAAGTAAGATGTACAGGGGGAACTACTTTGCCCCCAGCCAGGTCATTGCCTAGCAACAAAGAAACACCCTTTATAGGTAGACTTGACATAAGTCCCACCTTTACCTGCCCTGTAACTAAATCTGACTTCAAGAATATAGAGCGCAGGGGTACAGATACAGTCCTCCCTTCAATACCTTGTACAAGTATGAAATCCCCTGAAGCGGTCTCATCACGTAACTCCAAGGAGTCCATCAACAAAAGTGACTGAGAAGCTCCAGTATCCCTTAGGATATATATGGGGACAGGAGTAGTATGCTCATTCAGAGCCACAAATCCCTCTGACACAAATGGAAGAAATTCCTCCCTCACAAAGTCAGCTGTATTAGGCTTTTTAGCCCCACAAGAAGCAGGCAATTTAGCAGATTGGTTATCTACTACAGGGGTTTCTAACCTTGTTTTCACAAAGGCATTTGGTTTGGTATCCTTTTCCTTTTCTTTCTTAGCTTTAAGGAACCAACAGTTAGTTGTAACATGACCAGATTTCTTGCAATAACTGCAAACTAGACCACTTTTGTCACTGTCAGCTTTCACACTTTGATCAAACCTGTTACTGGATTTCTGAGCACCATCACCAGATTTGTCTTTGTCTTTGGGTGAGGAATCTTGGGTATCACCGTAACCCTTTTTCTGAAATTGGGACCATTTATTGTTACTGCTAGACTGAAATTTGGACTTATGAGTGAGAACATATTCATCTGCAAATTTGGCAGCTGATTGCAAGTTCAGTGCTTGCTTCTCATTAAGGTAGGTCTTAACATCATCCTTAACACAGTTCTTGAATTCTTCAACTAACACCATCTCTTTTAGTGAGTTGAAATCATCCTTGACCTCCATAGAAGTACACCAGCGCTCAAAGCAAACCTGCTTTTCATTAGCAAATTCAACATAAGTCTGATTTTCAGATTTCTTCAGACCTCTGAATTTCTGTCGGTAAGCCTCTGGAACCAACTCATAAGCTCTCAAAATAACCTTTTTGACAACCTCATAATCAGAGGAATCATCTGCAGACAAAGCCGAATAGGCTTGTTGAGCTTTACCCTTGAGGACAGTTTGCAACATCAGAGGCCAGTGTTCCTTTGGCCACTGGCAACTCTTTGCTACCTTTTCAAAACATTGGAAATAGTTGTCAACATCCTTTTCCGAAAATGGAGGCACCAGTTTTACCTCCTGACTAGCACAAAATTTATTTTTCATTGCTATTTTAATTTTTAGTTGCTCCATTTGGAGTCTTTCTTCTCTATCCAACTTCTCTAATTCAAAATCTCTCTGTCTTTGTCTCTCTCTTTCTGCTCTTTCCTCTTTCTCTCTCTCAAATTCTCTTTGTTTTTCTTCTCTTGCTAATTTTTCTAACTCAAACTGCCTTTGTTTTTCTTTTTCTTCCCTCTCAATCTCTAGCATTTTTAATTTAAGTTCCAATTCTATATTTGGATTTTCCACTGGAAACTGTTCCAGATCTCCTGGTGCAAACACATTTTCATCAATGTAATATTCAACTATCTCTCTAGCCAGTCTTGCTTTTCGCATGGCTGGTTTTACCTCTGTCAGCTCCAACTGTCTGCAAATTTCTAGCAGTTCTGTCTTTTTAAAAGACTTCAAAAGCCCTACGGTTGGTGATGCCAAGAAATCATCCATTGCTGTTGTCAATATATATCTAGGAAAATTCACAAAAACAATTTCACAATTTGGAATGTTAGATTTTCAATAAATTACTCACACAATGGTCTATCCCGGACCTTGAGCCCCCAATTTGTTATGGCCCCAATTTGTTATTACATTTATAACACAACAGCAACAGCAAGGGATGACAAACACAGTTTTAACAACTAAAACACATTTAATTTTTAACAAAGACAAAGACTAATAACAACCTACAACTAAAGACCAAGATTGATAAATAAGAAAAAAACAGAAATAATTACAGTCCCTTTTTGGTGGGGTGGCTTGGTGATGTCCTGGATGAAGAAAATGCCCAAACACAGGCAAAGAAATCCACAAAAGAAACGTCACAGGTCTTGAACAGAATGGCAGGTCTGGTCATCTTCTTGCAATTTCTCCTACTACTTTACTGTCTCAATTCTTTTCCTTATATACTCTTTTGCAGACCCCACCCACATTTAGACCTCTTTTTTTTATTTTCTGAGACTTGCCCCAGACATGTCCAGGACATGTCTAAACATGACTCCAGTTTGAGCTTAACAACAAAAGGTAAATACTGCCATCTAGTGGCCTATATTCACATTACATTTTCCAGAAATAAGAAGTATCTTGCATAGGAACAGAAATTGTGGTCCCCGCAGAGCTGCATCTAGGGATGGAAAAGCGCCTCATGCACCCCTCCAGATCATTACCGTTCTGATTTGGGTTAAATCGCCTGTATCAATACATCTCTCCTTTACCAGCCCTCGTGAGCCTGGATTCTGAAAAATGCAGTCCAGGGTCTCACAGGTGTCAACCTCACACTGCTCTCAAGCCATAATGAGGACAGAGGTGACAGAGTCTGTGAATGGCACAGAGTCAGCCACACCCCCCCCCAATCCCCACGCAGTCACTTGATATTTCTTGAGTGCCCCCCCTCCACAGCTGAATTCACTCCTTAATGAAGACAGACTGGGATCCTGACGTACACTGACACCTGTCCCTGGAGGAGTAAGCTACGACAGTCATGTTGGAGTGGGAACTGCCTCAGAGGGAGGCGTGTGCACACAGACAGACGGGGGGAAGATGAATTTGCAGTGATTAAGAACATGCCCAGCTCAGGGAAAAACCGTGTTTTGCTTCAGTGACTTTTTTGAATCTGGGCCATGAATTACAAATGTACCCACAAAGGACTGAGGCCATTCCAACAATCCGCCATCTGGAGATCTGAAGACAGGCAGCCACGTGAATGATGTCTCTTCCCTCCGTCGAGCAGATCGGCTTACAAATTCTGGCTGTCTCACTTAGATGCCACTAAAAACAAGGCGGAAGGTTGACTGGTGTGTGTCGCGTCAATCATGAAGCCTCACCAATCAGCATAAATCCTGTGGAAAGCTCTGGCTGGGGCATCGTGAAGACCTGCATGTATGCAGGTCCAATCAAAAAGGCCTCAAGGTAGGAAAAGTGGTGTGATCCAGCTCTTTTTCTTTGGACACCAGCAGCTCAGTGTTCCAACTGTGAAACCTCGTGGTGCCATGCGGAAACCATGTGATTTACACTGAATCTGAGACCACCTGCAATCAGCAGGCCTGCCTCTCTTTATAGTCAATAATGCAGTCAACCTCAAATGGTTTTCTAATAGCTTACCAATTCAGTATGGAGGAACAAAAAATGACTAAAGTATAAATAAATAAATAAAGGAATAAATACATAAATGAATGAATAATTCTTGAAATTAAATAATAAATAAATAAATGCAGAAATAAATGTTAAAATAAATTTATAAATGCTGAAATTAAAATGGAAATAAATAAATAAATGCTGAAATGAACATTTATATTTAAACATGACATAAATGAATAAATGTTTTAAATGTACTTCTACATTTCTGCATTTATTTATTTACGTATTTCTGTGTCCATATGCTAATTTGGAGGGAAGTCCTAGCTTCAGTCAGAATCTGGATTGGTTAGAGGAGTGTGAGCGACTCAGGACTACTACTTCTTCCTTGCGTGCTAGCGTGCTGACTCGTGAACACGAAAATTGATGATACCAAACCAGTGAGCTAACTGTTTCCTGAAACTTGTGCAATTGACATGGGTTACTAGCAGCTAAATGCAGGAATTGCACCAACCTGTGATTGGAAGATAAATATTGCATTTCAGCTGTAGTTAAGAATTGCACTGCAGTGGCCTACAGGATAAAACGGCAACGGCCAAAAATATCTCCAATTGGAGATACCCGCTGTAAAAACAGAAATGACGCAAACCACTGAAGGGGCAAATGCAAGAGAGAAAAGCGCTGCATTTAGATATCAACACAACAAAAGTGCTCTTGGTCGTTGTGACGAGCGCCAACTAAAACAGCTCTTACTTCTGTTCCGAGCGAGACTAGTCAGCTAACGTTAGTTCGCTTGCTTAGCTAGCAAGTTCGCTAGCCTAGCTAACCAACAGTTTGATGCACGGAAGTCAATAGAAAATAAATGAATAAAAATAATCTATTATTTTGTGATCTCACTTGGCTACAGTTGAACCGCGAGCATTTATGTTATACCAAATATAACTGCTTGCTAGGTAACTCGCTAATGTTTACTTGCTTAGCTAGCTAGTTCGCTACCCTAGCAAGGTGACAGTTACATAGAGTATATCATAAATGCTCGCGGTTTAACTCTAGCTACATTTATCTTCCAAGCACAGGTCGGTGCAATTCCTGCATTTAGCCGCTAGTTTTTCGAGCTGTGGGCCACATGCCACAGCTGCCCTGCCAATGGCCTTTCCAGTCGAAGCTATTATACCCGAGCTAGATCACAAACATCGTTTGACTAAAGGTTTGACAAAAAGTTTGACAACTTTTTTCGCACGACAGATCATTCAAAGTCAATGTAAAGACGTGAATACATGCGTCGTCTTTGCATTGACTTTGAATGTAATCTGTCATGTTAAGAATTTGTTTCGCGTCCGGTGTGAAAGCGCTTTATATTCACTCAATTCACTTTACTGGGAAGATTCACAAAGGATCATTTGCTTCTGTCTAGCTCTCCTTATTGACCAATCTAGCTTCACACTGAGGGTATTAGATCTCCCATCTAATTAGCATACGGACACAGACATAAATAAATAAATGTAAAAATGTAGAAATAAATTCAAAGCATTAATTCATTTATGGCATGTATAAATATAATAATTTATTCATTTATTTCAGAATTTATTTTTGCATTTATTTATTTATATATTTATTACAGCAATTATTTATTCATTTATGTATTGATGTATTTATTTATTCATTTATTTATTTATACTTAAGTCATTTTTGGTCCTCCATAATTCAGGGGTCCTATCAAAAGTATTCAGTCCGCCTCGCAGCCTATTTCATCTCTGTTCTACTTAACTGCATCATAGCACAAGCCTTGAATTACTTTAAAGATAAGTCTTTTTATTTTTGTTTTTTATTCTTATTTTTGAGCAGAAACCTTCAACTGAAATGAGAGAGCCAGGACTCTGGGGCAATAGCAATGGTTTTCTGGCTTTTTCCAAAGCATAGTTAATATACAAATGAGTGGATTGTGTGTTAGTTATTATATTCATTGTTCTGCATTTTCTGTCTTGTAATCCTCACAGTATGTGGTAAAGAGACTCCACATATAACACACCTGAATAATTTTTTCATTCCTCCTTTACATAATTTAACAGACCAACTTCAGTAGTTTAGAGGGCAGCTAATTATGAGCAGTTACATAACATTCTATAATTGCACAAATTATTTTAGCATTAACACCAAAGCATTAAGGAGGGAAAACATGCGCACGCACACACACAAACACGCACACAAACAAAAATACACAAAGGACACTTTCAGAACTTTCCCAAGCATACTGTACTGTGATACAACAGCAGCTGATCCTAATGGTAATGAGGCAGAACCTTGTACAATTGCAATGTGAGTGAGCTGAGAAGCTCAGCATATCATGCAAATGTGGCTGGTAATATCAAACAAACTTACTGCTATGTAGTGTGATTATCGTTAAGCAGATTTTGCAAGTTCATGGCACAGAGCACTCTGTGGTAATTTCCATATTTGAAGTCTATGTTACTCTTCAAGTGTGGTGGGGGGATAAAATAATATGAACAGAAATAAAAACAAACATGGGCTGTGAATTTGAAATCTCCAAATAGTTTGGCTTGTTAAATAATGTGAACTTAACATGTAAACATTAAAACATTAAATTTGCAAGTAATTAAATTAAGCAAAGAGGGCAGGAAAATGAGGCATGCAGGTCCACCAGTATGCATATGTTGATCATTTGTGTCCTATTAAGAGCTCATTTGAACTCTGTTCACTGAAAGCCCCTCTACTAAGAAAATACAGGGTATGGCCTCCCATTAAGTGCACAATGTCAGGACCTTTTTTCACATATTACACTCTCCAAATTAGGAGGGCCACTGTCCATGCTCTTAAAACTAAAATACAGCCTGCTCATGAGAACACAACAAAAATATGTAATCGGCATTCAGTGCCAACGTCACTCAAAACGAAAAATGTCATTTTCATGCGTCATGAAGCACTTGTCTGACGTCTAACCAACTGTGACCTTCACACTTCAATACCGGGTGTGACTTCCTCGTGCCATGATGCAAGCAACGCATCTCCGGCGCATGGACCGAATCAGATGTGCCAGAAATTGCTGTGGGATGTCATTCCAAATCTGACGTAGATGTTGTCGCAATTCCTGGAGTGTAGCTGGCGGGTTATCCAACCGCCGCAAACGTCGATCCATCTCGTCCCAAAGATGCTCGATTGGGGACATGTCTGGGGATCTGGCTGGCCATGGCAGGACATTGACATGTTGTTGCATCAGATACTGCTGTACAATCCTTGCAACGTGTGGTCTGGCGTTATCATGTTGCAGCGTTATTCCGGGACCATGTTGCATCAAAAACGGTACCACCAATGGCCGTAGCACTTCATCGCGATATCTTTGACCTGTCAGATTTCCATCAATAACAAGCAAATCTGTTCTGTTTCTAGCCGTGATCCCTCCCCAAATCATGACACTACCACCTCCAAAGCGATCAAATTCCTGAACACAGTTGTTGGCATAACGTTCTCCACGTCACCGGTATACACGTAAACGACCATCACATCGGTTAAGCATGAATCTTGATTCATCAGTGAAGAGTACAAGATCCCACTGACGTTGGATCCACCATCGATGTTGTTGTGCCTACTGTAGACGCAGTCGTCGGTGTTTGACTGAGAGTATTGGACGTCTTGCTGGCCGACGTGGGACAATGCCAAAATGACGGAGACGGCGACGGATTGTCTGTGCAGACAGTCGCCTCAAACCAGGTATCGTTCTTGCAGTTATGGTTGCAGGTTGGAATCGATTTCGGAGATGGGTTGTTCGAATCCAGTTGTCCTGTCTGGGAGTGGTTACTCGTGGACGGCCACTGCGAGGACGGTCTCTGACATGTCTTGTCTGCTGATGACGCTGCCATAAGTTCCAAATGGTGTTTCGGTGGACATTCAGGCGATGAGCAACTTCCCTCTGCGAGGTTCCGGATTCAATCATCCCAATGGCCCTCCACCGATCATTTTCAGACAGTCTTGGCATTTAGAGGGTAGAGTTCCTGATCCGAAATGGCTGTGTTTTCGATAAGTGATGCTTCCGTCGTTCATCAGGCACAATGTGAACATTCCAAAAATTCTCCTCTTTTATTGCCATCCGCAAGCGTGATTTACGCACATTTTCACGTGCAAAGTCATTTTCTCGCATTTTCATGATTTCCATTTCAATGTTGTGTTTACGTGTACTGTTTCAGTCTGATATCACCATGTATGACAATTTCATAATTGCTTTATGAAAAATAATTAACAATATTGGTGTCACAGAAACTTTTGTTGCTGAGTATATATTGCATAAATATGTTGTAAATGAGTAGCTGAAAGCCCAAAGGACAGGAAACTAATTTAGTAAGCTCCAATTTTGAACAAGAGTCTGCTCAAATTCAAGTTGTGCGGTGTTATTATTTAACGATATCACCCAGAATTTTGAGCAGAAGACTAGAGTCATATTACTCATAGCAATAGGTCTATCATATCTGTAATTCAGGCTATTTTAAACAAGAAGACATTGTCATCACCTGTTTTCAAACTCAATCAAGCTCATGACTTGTGACATGCACAAACTAAATTTCACTCATTTAGGTAAATAACTTTCTGGAAAAGCTCGTCCATAGCAATTTCCCCTGCAATACTTTGCGACGGGGGCTAAAAGATAACATTGTCATCAATATCTCCTGCTGCCATAAAGTCCTATTTTTGTAGCCAGTCAAGGTTGTGACTTGTACCACACACTCACACAAAGTTTCACTGATGTAGAACAAGTACTTTTGAAGGAACTTGGCCCCACTTCTCCGAATGAACGGATGAACAAACTCCGTTGCAGTATCCCCTGCTCAATCCCCGGCGGGGGCTAATAATCTATTCTAGTTTAAAAATTCCATGCTATCTAGGCCTACTGAGTGTATAGACCAGCACTTCTAAATGATGCAAAATTACGCAAAATGCTCCCAAGAAGGACACAGAGCCATAATAGAAATACTGTGCCCTAGCCTACATCAGTACAAAACCTCAACTATCAACAAATGGGTGACAAACTACAAAACCCAAAACCAGTGAAGTTGGCACGTTATGTAAATCGTAGATAAAAACAGAATACAATGATTTGCAAATCTTTTTCAACTTATATTCAATTTAATACACTGCAAAGACAAGATGTTTAATGTTCAAACTGAGAAACTTTTTTTTTTTTTGCAAATAATCATAAACTTAGAATTTCAAGGCAGCAACGCATTGCAAAAAAGTTGGCACAGGGGCCTTTTTACCACTGTGTTACATCGCCTTTCCTTTTAACGACACCTTTGGGAACTGAGGAGACCAATTTTTGAAGCTTTTCAGGTGGAACTCTTTCCCATTCTTGCCTGATGTACAGCTTAAGTTGTTCAACAGTCTGGGGTCTCCATTGTCGTATTTTACGCTTCATAATGCACCACACATTTTCAATGAGAGACAGGTTTGGACTACAGGCAGGCCAGTCTAGTACCCCCACTCTTTTACTACGGAGCCATGCTGTTGTAACACGTGCAGAATGTGGCTTGGCATTGTCTTGCTGAAATAAGCAGGGGCGTCCATGAAAAAGGCGTTGCTTGGATGGCAACATAAGTTGCTCCAAAACCTGTATGTGCCTTTCAGCATTAATGGTGCCTTCACATATGTGTAAGTTGCCCATGCCTTGGGCACTAATACACCCCCATACCATCACAGATGCTGGCTTTTGAACTCTGCGCCTATAAGAGTCCGGATGGTTCTTTTCCTCTTTGGTCCGGAGGACACAACGTCCACAGTTTCCAAAAACAATTTGAAATGTGGACTCGTCAGACCACAGAACACTTTTCCACTTTGCATCAGTCCATCTTAGATGAGCTTGGGCCCAGCGAAGCCGGCGGCTTTTCTGGGAGCTGTTGATAAATGGCTTTCGCTTTGCATTGTAGAGTTTTAACTTTCACTTGCAGATGTCGCGACGAACTGTAGTTACTGACAGTGGTTTTCTGAAGTGTTCCTGAGCCCATGTGGTGATGTCCTTTACACACTGATGTCGGTTTTTGATGCAGTACCGCCTGAGGGATTGAAGGTCACGGGCATTCAATGTTGGTTTTCGGCCTTGTCGCTTACGTGCAGTGATTTCTCCAGATTCTCTGAAACTTTTGACGATATTACGGACCGTAGATGATGAAATCCCTAAATTTCTTGCAATAGCTCGTTGAGGAATGTTGTTTTTAAACTGTTCAACAATCAGCTCACGCATTTGTTCACTAAGTGGTGACCCTCGCCCCATCCTTGTTTGTGAATGACTGAGCATTTCAGGGAAGCTGCTTTTATACCCAATCATGGCACCCACCTGTTCTCAATTAGCTCGTTCACCTGTGGGATGTTCCAAATAAGTGTTTGATGAGCATTCCTCAACTCTCTCAGTCTTTTCTGCCACTTGTGCCTGCTTTTTTGAAACATGTTGCAGGCATCAAATTGCGAATGAGCTAATATTTGCAAAAAATTACAAATTTACCAGTTCGAACATTAAGTAACTTGTCTTTGCAGTGTGTTCAATTGAATATAGGTTGAAAAGGATTTGCAAATCATTGTATTCTGTTTTTATTTACGATTTACACAACGTGCCAACTTCACTGGTTTTGGGTTTTGTAAAAGGAAAAACCCTGAACAAATGTATGAACAAACATCACAACTGCAGATGCTTTTGTTAATTATCCTGGCATGGTTTGTTTCCACTTGTCCCCTAAAAGGCAGGTAACTGCAAAGCAATGCAGAGATACTCTTTGCGATCACCTCTATATACATATATTCTATATGATGAAGATCCCTGCCATAAGAGTGGTCTCTTCCAGCATGGCAATAGCACAAGCATCACAAGGCTCAAAGGGTCACTGAATGTTTTTTTTTTTTTGTTTGAAAATGATCCTGAACATATTCCATCACCTTCTCAGTTGACAGATCTCAAAGAAGTGAACTCATATGGGAGATTTCGAAGCAGCGTATTGGCCAATGCTCTCTGTCGTCATCATCAAAGCTCTAAACAAGGGAATATCTCTTGGAAGAAAGGTACGCCATCCCTCCAGCATTGTCTAAGACTGTTAGACTATCTCAAGGCAAACTGAAGCTTATCTGGCAGCTTTTGGAGGTCCAACATCTTCCAAAGATCGTTTATGTTGATTTTTACAGAATTTGTCACCCTTCCGTAGCTCCAAAGTTCATTATCTAAAATAGTAAATATTGTAAAGCACTACTATACACCTGGTGGTTTACAGTATTGCACCAGCAAATTCAAAATGAAATTTTACAAAATATTTGTTATTGTTATTACTTTATTCCTTTGATGAAGTGGAACCTGTTATAAGAATTGGGTATTGCTTAACTTTTGCCCAGGTGTACATAGGTGGCCTCACCCATGTTTCAACCGTTTCAATTGAAACAGGCCCCCCAAGAAGGTAAATGTTTGGGATCCTCGATAGCCACTCAAATCGACACATTTCTAAATGACTACTAAAAAATGCATTAAGGCTTCAATGAAGGCATTATAGTGCACCCCCGACCGATACTCTTTCTCAGAGAAGTGGCAAATAGGGAGAATACATGGCTTTCCTTGGTCGGAGTAAATGGTTTTCTCCGTCAGATATATTTGTTTCATGAAGGCTGAGCTGGCTAAAAAGTGCAGTAATTATTTATCATCTAAAAATGGTGGTAGCTAAAGAGCTATGGTAGCTTATACTCTGAAAATTTCAGAAATACAGTCCTCACCTTAGCCAATGTTGCTAGTGCCTCTGGCGTAACAGTTGGTATGCAAAAAAAAAGTAATTCACTTGCTCCATTTCAGACATATTTAATAATGAATATAATGATGCACTTTGACGTATACATTTTAAAGCATTATGTAGTGATTTAATTAGTTTTTTCCGCATTAAATTATCAGTGAACATTACAGAGATTTCTTGATTGGGGCCAGGTCATGGTCTGGTTGCCTCTGGAACCGGCCCAGTCAAAATTGTCTATAATCGATAAGATGCTTTGATAATTCGGGCAATTTAAGTTGCAAAATTAAAGCACTTGTCTACTTTGCTTTTATTGGAGTCTAATCAGTAGCCTATTTGAGAGAAACTGGGCACCTTGAAAACAAACGCATATGCTTCCAACCTTTCATCAAAACGCACAATATGCACAGATTTCTAAAATAAGAAGTTATGGCTATAAGGTAAGTTCCAGTCACTCTACCAAAGCCAACGAGAAGCCAAGTTTTCTCAGTGAAGTCGCAGTTCAGGCATCTCTGCGCAGAAACAGCAATGGGGCAGAAAATAACTGGTGCGGACGTGTTCGATTTTCGCATATCTTTTATCAGAGCATAACATTAACGTTACACACTGTGTCACGTTTCAATATATCATTATCTAAATGTACTTTGGGCAAAAAAACATGTTCTTTCATTGACACGGCATCACAAGAATAAAAACATTAATAAAGTGAACACGCTAAAAAGTATTGATGGTTTTGTACACATCATTATAATAAGGGCTATGGCAAAGACAGATTGATTCTCTGACAAAGAGGAGGGATATCCTGTCACCTAGTGACGTGTAATGTCTATTGCTATAATGTAAATTTGAATTAAATTTGAATCAGCCAATCCGAGTTATCTAGTGCTTCTAAACCTAGTCCACTTAAGCAACATAAAATTATTTTAGTGGGATGTGAAAATTTTCATCACATCCAAATACTATCGTATCATTATCCCAGTGATTATGTAGTAGAGCTATCCAGTAACTCGCCCACTAAGAAGAAAACAAAGAATAAGTTTGCAGCACAGTTTGCAATGCGGCTTGCTTGTTGGGCTAAGTTGGACATTTCAGTTTTTGAGAAATTTACCAAATTTACACACGCATATATTTTATTGCCAATATTTTAATATATCATCACAAATAAACATGCAGTTTCAGCCAGAAAAGTTGAAATTTCTCTGTATAGGCTAAGGTGTAAGCTTTCATCCAGCAAAGTGATGAAGCCCTTATGTTTTATAGGGCCCCACATTGCTTTTGAAACGGGCCCCCAGATGATTAAGGCCACCACTGCTGGTGTATATATGAGTATGAATGTGTTTCTTTGAGATAAGGTTTGAATTTTTAAAGAATCTGTCATGTGGCTCATTGCACATTCAGCAGACGTAGAGGGCGATTGCAGTTGTCAAAGATCTGTGCACAACACAAGTCAATGAGTAGCAGACAAAACCCCATGAAAACTCATGATGAAAACCCCATGTAATAAGACCATCTTGAAATGACGTCAGCACCTCACATCCGGAGCTCACCAGGCGGCTGCTGAAAAACGTGTCTTCCCAGCACGTATTGTTGCCCGACTCAAAGTCAGGAGTGTTTGCGTATCCTTTAGAGTGAAAAATGACAGTCATGAGAATTTGAGTCTGCGTCACCTTCACACTCCTTCTAACAACATTTATAATGAACGATGCTGTGAAGTTAAAGACAACAAAGACAACACATGGTGTTTGTCCTTGGCACTGCAGATGAATGAAATGTAACGAGTCACAGAGGGATGGTGAATATCGCTGCCTGATCCGCCTGATATCTCTGTCAGGGTTGCACAGCCTGCTGACGTTTACCACCTCCTACTCATTCTGAGTGCAGCACGGATACTTACACACTTGCACTGTCTTACACACAAACCCATTCACTCATGCATATACACTCTCTCCCTCCCTCTCTCTCTCTCTCTCTCTCACACACACACACACACACACATGCATTCACAGAAAAGTGGCAGCATTTCCGCAAGTTAGATATTGATTTCTGGGGGCCAAACTGGGATCAGCTTTAATCAGTGGCCGGTTATTTGAGATGAATGGCGAACAGCAGCACTTTTGGTCTGTCGGAGCTTTTTTCGCTGATAAAATCAAATCAAGAGCGATATGATGGTGAAAAGGATGAGAGAGAGAGTGAAAGAGTGTGTGCTGTGCTACAACTGAATACCTAACACGCTGAATACTCGCAAATACCTCTAAAATCTTCCCTGTTTCTACCACAAGAGACTGCACTCATCCGAAGACATTTCTGTGGTTAGAATGAGTCTATGGTTATGACATCCTACACCTGCAAGCCCTCGGTGAGTCAGAAAAATATGAGCCCAAATGAAAGGGACATTATAGGTGTCTAAATGACGGAACACTATACTCCAGTCAGCGATAATAATGTAAACTCAGAGGACAAATAGTATTGTCTCCAATATTGTTTTAAGAAAAGGGACAAATTAAAGGGCAAACGGAAAATGAAATACCGCAAAATAACACTGCGCGCTGGTCTGAGTACAAACTGGTCTGAGCAGGTTTGATGAAAACATACAAGTAATAAACAAGAGCCATCTGGCAACGGCGGATCCCCCCGGCTGTAGGTTGTGTAACCTACAGGTTGTGTGGACAGATTGACAGACCGAAACCCCAAAAGGCACCACTAGACCATAAGGAGAAGCTCCATACCAAATTTGGTGTTTGTAAGTGGTATAGTTTTCGAGTTCTGGTCCAGAAACGATTTTATTACGGACGGACGGACGGACACACTGATCGCTATATCTCCCCCCATTGTATGCCGGGGGGATAAAAAAGGAATAACAATGGTCGTTATATTCCATGGAAACTTTGTGGCAGCCAGACTGTGCACATTGTGGGTGCCCTCCTTCATCCAAAAAAAAAAACAAAAAAACATATGCACGACCTTGTGCAAATTAATCAAAACAAGCAGCATGTAAAAAAATCCGTTATCCCAATTCATGTTCTCCAGCAAAAACAGTATTTTGTTTTTATTTTTGCATTTTTTTCAGCAGGGTAGAATAAAATCATACTCTATAGGAAATTTAATTATATTTTTTTGGATGGGTGACACCACACTTGCGCATGCGCAGTCCCATCAATGTGTATTGCACCACGTGTTTCTCGATAATTTTTGGTGTGTTGTTTTCCTGGTTAGTTAGAAGTGAATCAGATGTTGTCGGTGATGGATGTGACGCTGAGAAAGCACACAAATATTGCGGCTCTGCACAAAAAATCATACAGGGACATAGCAAGTACAGTTGGTATCAGTTTTTCAGTTTAAAAAACTGAGGAGGTTGTATTGTGTATTAATATGTATAAATCAATATGATCATCTGAAAATTCCAGTTGAAATTATAAAAAAAAGTTTCATTCAGTACCTTTTTCACAGCTTGTGTCAATAAATTTGCACAAGGGGGTAACTTATGATCCAGACAAGGAGCCAGATGCAGGGTCTGAGCATAATACGAGCAGGAGGCCAGTTATTAGCAGGAGTACGGGTGCAACAGATGAAGGAGCTGTAGCCTGGAATTACAAGGAACTGTTCAGCTTCAGCTTAGATGTTGGAGTACAGCTTGGGTTCAGGGGCAAAGCTACTCTGGGCCAGTGGCTTTTAGGGACAGTAGCCAGGTGTTTTCAACCTCGCTAAAGCTGGACTGCTCGACATATGAACAAAGGAGTTTAATAGGATCACTGTCAGAAACCTGGGGACCGCTCAGGGCTTGGGAGTGTTCCTAAGAATCTGAGCAGGGGAACAAACACAGGCGCAGATGGTTAACAGAAACTCGGTCCCAATCTTGGAGACCAGTGGAAAGGCTTGGGAGCTTGTTTCCACTAACTAAACTCCAAAGAGTAACCACATAGAAGACTAACTTTACTGCTTGTACAGTGGAATAAAGCCTTACAATTCAGCATTCTGTATACACGTAACCATGGCTTACGTATATATATATATATCCTCACAGACACTGAAGAGAAAAAGGGACATGATTAATCTCTGGTGTATGGGGAGGCACACAAGATGTCAAACCAATGATAGGAGACAATAACTCTAAAAGACACGCAGCTTTCTGGAAAACAATTAAGAGGACACAAGGGCTGTGACATCACGTCTAAAAAAATCAGAATCATTGTCACCCTTAACTGGAAATGCAATAAGAAATAATTAAAAACAAATAAATGAATAATTAAAAACATCACAGTGAAGCAATCAAAACGCCATCATGTAAGAGATACTTCATTAATGTTTCAGTGGAACCATCCACAATTATTTATTCATTTAATTAAAAATCAATTTCTTCCTAATCAAGGTGTCCTAATTAATGGCATATCTGGTTTACCACCTGGTGAAAACCACCCATGACAACAATAACACACATTTGGAGGGCTTTTGGACCATTTCTCTATGCATTTCCTTTACAGATCACTTACGTCCTTAGGTTTGTGCTTATCGACTGCCCTCATCATCCACAGGCCACAGGTTTTTGATTGGATATGACTGCTGGTCTGGTCAGCAGACTGAGATGTCCACTGCAGGCACACACACACACACACACACACACATATGGCTAATTCTATACTAAACTGTACAAATGTGTTACAATGGTGATGAAAATTCAAATGCACCTTTTCCAATTCTGCATCCACCAACATCGCCATCTGCTGGCCATTAAATGGAATTCAATTTCCGCATTGGCCTCACTTTTCAGACCTGGGAGCTGCCTCCATCTTTTTATATAGTCTATGGCGATAGCTCACAGATTGAAAGTCAGTACCCTATTTTGCCGATGTCATCTTTACGCCATTTGCATATATTATGCAAATTAACCCACAGGGATGAACGTACCACGTGAGGACGCGACTGGTTACGCCCACAACGGTCATTTCAAATTGCATTTCTGATCAGAAGAGTCCTGATAATTTAGCGCAGAAAATTGAGGCCATTATTATGGGTATTTCTCTGCAATACTTCATTTCACTTTCTTTCAAAGTAAGAACAGACATGAGATGAGCATTTCATGAAGTTGGCTGCCAAATTTTGTCACAAAATATGTCCTTCACAATGCCTTGGCTGACATCAGCTTTTTCCGCTGTGTTGTTGGACCGATGACTCAGATTTTTTCTTATGTATATCTTCAATCCGGGAGTGAATAAATATGAACAATGCAAATCATTCAATTCTCTTTGAAAAAAATTGTATTGACCATTCTAATACAACACAATGACTTGTACAGTTTAGAATGGAGTCACTCATATACATGTTCCAGACGAGGAATCATGTGCAGAGGCAGAGTACAATCCAATAGGTAGGCAGGTTTATTCACAGTGGTACGGTAATAACTCGGGATGGAATCCCAGAGGATAAGAGCACAGTTCAACACAGATGTAATAAGCGAAGCTAGGCTGCAAATCAGTAGCCAGTGGCTTCTGGGATAACAGCCAGGTGGAGTGCATACTTTGTCAGAGCCAAACTGTCCCTCAGGAAGATGGAGTGGCTTAAGGGGAACATGTTCCCAATCCTGATGAACATAGAAGGAATGGGAGCTTGTACTTAACAAACTGGACAGAGGAATATACTTGAAAGGGTTAATAATAATGCAATCCAGGACCCAGAGTAGGCTTGGGAGCTTGTTCCTATTAAAGTCGATAGAGGAACTGACTTGAGCTGGGTTAACTTGAATTCAGTCCCAATCCTGGACTTTTAATACGCTTGGAAGCTTGTTCAACTTAACTAAGAAAAGAGGAAAGCTTCCGTGAATTTTGCCCCCGGGCCACTCAGTGGTGGACCATGGATGCCGACGCAGAAAATCACAAATCAGGGAGGAGACAAACAGGGCTGTACCCCTTCCGGTCCACAAGGGACTGATGGCCGCACCCCGTGTGCCGGATGTCCAGGATCCAACAGATGGAGTAAGCGAAGCCACCATCAATGAGCCTGGAGGGTGGCAGGGAGACAAAGATGCAGGTGTTATTCTCGAGAAATGAGACACAAGGTGAATGTTACGAAGGTTAAAGGGGAAGAGGAGCCTGACAGCTGATGAAAAGAGGGTTCTTGACATGGAGAATGGCGAAAGTGGGATATCCTTTGCGGCAAGCCACACCTTCTGGCTGACATGGTCAACAGGAATGGACTGGTGACCACAGTTCCCCTGCTTCTGCAAGGCGAAAACTGAAATAAAGGCAGTTGCTAACCCAGGCAATATTGAAAGGGAGACATTCCAAATCCAGCAAATGGAAACAAATTGCGAACTAATTCCATCCAAGTGAACAGATGAGAGCATCTGGCAGGATTACTTTCAGTCAGACAGCAAAGAGTTTTGCTCAGTTCTGGGTTCAGCCTCTCCAACATGCTGTCAGTTTTTGGGTGGAAACGCATGGGAGGGGAGACACATGGTAGGGCCTACCAGGGTGCAGAAGGCCTACCAGCATAGGCAGGAGAACTGGGGATCACAGGCTGAGACCACTACCTGAGGCAAACCGTGTAGGCGGACAACGTGTTGAAGGAATAGGTCAGCAGTCTCCTTGGCAGTGGTCAACTTATTCAATGGCACAAAGTAGGCTCATTTTAAGAAACGGTCAACGATGATAAGAATGACCATATTCCTATCGGACTGAGGTAGCACCGTGACAAAATCCATGGCGTTACAGGCCCATGGTTGGTTGGGAACTTCCAAAGGTATAATAAGGAGTCAGGCTTAATGTTTTTAGTATTGGGTCAGTGCATTAAAATGAAATGGAATCTCACAAAGGAGATAGACTAGCCTGCTTATCGAGACAGCCTCTTGGTGGTGGAGGTGCACTCCGGGTTGCGACTGTCCAACCAGATAGGGAAGGGAAGCTAGGATATAGCCGGTGCCTTTGCTCCATCAACAGCCCCCAGTCACTGATGACACAGTTCCTCTCTGCAGGAGACCAGCAGCAGGCAAAATAGGCACATCGATGTAATTTTCCGTGGCCAGCTCACTGTAAGAGGATAGCTGCAGCGCACACATTGGAGGTGTCAACATTCACGATGCTGGCACTGGGTATTCAGAAGCATGAAGATAGGAGTGATGGTAAACAGCCTCTGAAGATGGTTAAAAGATGAGGGAACCTCAGGGGTCCAGACGAAGGTGATCTTGGTGGACGTCAGGTTAGTTAGAGGAGCAACAACAGAGGAGAACTCTCAAATGAATTGCAGTTAGAGGCCGACAAACCAGACAAACCTTTGTAGCACCTTGCCATATTTCGGGTTTGGCTCCATAACTTGGGACTCCGGATTGATCACGGAGTACAGCTGACCCTTGGAATGCGATGTTTTGGGCAGTAAGTCAATAGCATAATCTTAAGGTCTATGAGGTAGAAGTGATGTCACTTGTGGTGATATATAGGTAGGGGGAAAACCCTTTAGGTCAAATGGATCACCCTGATAGTCACAGGTCAGAGGTGAAAAAAGGCTGGAAGCTGCTTGAAGACAGGACTGTGAACAGGGTGAAGTCCACACCAATATTGATCCTGAAGGCCAGACTACACAAGGGTTGTGATGTTCAAGCTCAGGCCTCCCCAACACTACTAAGGCATACGGCAACTCCATGATGAGAAATGCCAACTCTTCAGTATGATTAGGGAGCTTGTCAATACGTGAAGGCGTTCAAAAATGAACGAGCATGCATTCATTTTTGACCAGACTACATCCAAAAACGAATGCAGCTACCCTCTCTCGCGTTACAAAATGAATCTGCTATCCACTTCGCAAAATTTAGACCAACATGCGTAAATATTTCCTTAGAGAATTCCCCGTCTCCCATCCTGCAGAATTTAGAAGTATATTGTACGTACATGCCTATTAAATGACAGTTTTTACATTGACTAAAAAATCCTACCAAATCCCCAGTTTTGAGATTATATCTTTACCGATCGTCAGTCTTCCACTATACGCTTACACTTCATCGAGTTTGATAAGATGTTTAACACATTCCACACTCAAGACCGGAGATAAATTGTGATTCAATGGTACCGGGGTATGTTCAGTTAGCCAAAACATTCAAATGTTGCTGAGTGAATACTTTACCGGAATGAACATCGCTTTCGTGTGGAGTCAGGCCACTTTTTCCTTCTCATATAAAAAAGAATTTTAGAATTCCAAATCATGATGTGTTCGCACTGCAATTTGTATGCAAAAGATTGTCATTAAATTAAAAACATTAAATTATAGTTTTCACATCGTATCACATCATCTGTGCGACAGCCCAAGTTTAATTCTACTAGTATTCTGTGAGTATAAGAACGAGGATATCTTAGTCCCACTCATATCAAATTGCAAAATTATCTGCGATATTAATCCTTTCTTTATAAACCTGTGAATGCGCAAGCCAAAAAAGAAAAAAAAAAAGCCACACTTTACAGCCCACTGCGTACACGATGAGTTCTGCAATGATATTCAGATTTTGTTTGATTGATTGTCGCAGATTTTTTATGCTACCATTTGTCATAATATATATCATTCTAATGTATTGTACAGTACTTTTTTCAGATTGAAGTCACTACACATGAAACCGCCGCTCTGTGGGAGCTGCCTACGACAAGTCCAGATCTAGACAAGCAGATGAGCAAAGTAAAACCTCTGCATGTGCACAGTATTATAAAATCAGTATGTCTGAATGTTAATAAATATTTACATCCCCCATTTATGAATATAACCCTTATTAAGGGTGTGATCAGTTCAATTAATGAATAAGCATGAATGTAAGATAAACGACTAAGTAGACTAGTCCTGTGATGCCATGGGGATTAGCTGGTTCAGGGATACAAGATCACGGAGTCAGACCTAAATTCATGCGACACGATGGAATACCGGTGACAAGACTTTTGGATGATTAATAACAATTAATACTTAATTTGTTCAGTCGACTAAGTTTAATATGTTTTTGATTAGATTACCGGTATATGTTTTTGTTCAGAGAACAGAAGTAAGTCGCATATAATCCTATTCCTGAAGCGTCACCTAATTTGGCAAATGATCTTTAGCAGGCGGATCATACCCAGTATATTAAAAAAAAATCTAACAATGACAATAAGAACTATTTCACTTTAAGGAACTTAGAATTTAAAATAGGCCTATACAAGCGTTTATATAAACCGCCATCCATATTCAGTGGTTGTTCACAAAACTTGTTACAGTAAGAACTAGCCCCAAAACCTGTAACAACCTCACTGAATGACTTTCTACCCTTTTTTTTTTATTTCAGAAAGATGCCTCGAATAACAAAATGTGGCAATGCCGTTAGAGAATGACTCCACAGGTTCCTTACAGTTGCTTCGTGGGATAATAGTAGTAAGGCATCTCCCTTTACTTGCCTACTTAAGTGCGAAACACATCTCACTTAATAAGCAAATTCTTAGTGTAACAAAATGCCCCACAACCTGTAGCAAACTACCCCTCCTGTAATGGCAGGGGTCTATTTTTTCCGCACCAGTATCATGCATGCGCAGAATATAGGGGTTGCTACAGATCAGTCATGTACTGCAATAAACTTTCTATCTGCACAGTCCATATTGGTAACAAAAACCGGATAATGTTAATTCTACAGCCGTTAAAAGAAAAAGTGTAACGACTAGACCCGGTCTCCCCTATAGCTGATTATTTTCAGTCAGAATGGCAAATTTATTGTTCTCAACACCCTTAAAATCTTGCTATAAATCTTCATTGTTGGGTGTAATTTTCAGAAAAAGAAATGAGTGACGACAATATTTTATGTAACTGATGCATAAAACAGAGAAAAGACTCCAGCTGTGACACAGATAATTTCTATCAATAAAATCTATCTATAATAAATGATGGAAAATGGGGAGATGGCATTCACCGCATAAACTGTCACATACATCGACAAAATCTGCAGTAACAAACTCAGAACAGTTGACTACAACCAGAAATTCTTGGATTGCGAACATTGTAACATTGTAATGAACAGAGTCATGTTTTATATGAAAGGCATTCAGTTTTAGATAAACACATCAGGCCTTGGCCAGGCATCGGGAAATGAACGCATCAGAAAATTGACAGAAGGGTGTTCATTATTGAACGCAGTGACCAGGTTTGCAGCATCGAAAACATCCAAAAATGAACAGGCGTCCATTCAAAAATGAATCAGTTCACTGTTCGGAATATTGACAAGCTCCCTTAACGAAGGTCAACATGGGCAGTGATCGAGTTACCTCAGCCAAGTTACCTCAGTCAGATAGGGTAATCCCTGCCTGACCCAGGGACTGGCAAGGACTTGGCAGAGGCACAGTTGGGACCCTAAGCCGGCGAACAAGACCAGGCTGGATAAAGTTCTTATCAGAGTCAGAGTCAATTAAAGCCCAGGTGGCTAACCTTTTCTCAAATTTCATTATTCTTAGATTTATTTGCATCATGGTATCGGGTTTTAACCTACTCCATCCTGGACTATCCATCAGAGGGATTATAGCCCTGCTGTCAGCTTTTCTTAAAATTTATCACTTCTCCAAACCTGTTCCATTTATATTTCCTGATTAGAAACAAAGTGTTAATTTATTCAGTTGCAAGAATCAATCAGTTATTAAGCATTTTCCTATCTGCATTAATGGTGACAAAAAACATCAATGTGTTTCAAAGCTTCTGAATTCCTGTCACCCACAAAACGGTATTTTTTTTTCTGTGTCAATGTCCTATAGGCTTTATATGCCAAAGACAACATTTAAAACAATGTGGTTTTCAATGTGTACGAAGACTCCAGTCTTCGTACAAAGTTTACTTAATGGGACATTATCATCTAATACAACTTTCTGCTTAAATCATTCCCAGGTAATAATACATTCAACTTCTACCCTTTTCTGGGTGATCCAACCCCCATAAAATTCAAATATCGGACAAAGTGTGCGAGCAAACAGGTTATTTTCCCTTGAATGGGGCACACCATTTTATTAGAGCAGTCTCTTTTTGAGCCTTAGCTATGATGTTACGCCGGCTGCTCGGCACATATGCTACATACAGCATACACACAGTGCACATAACCATTATGTAACAATAGGTTGTTAGCTAGCTGGCTGGTCAATGTTGAATGTGAATTTAAAAACCATGGCCAGTTCAACCGTGAATGTCTGTGACTCAATTACGGCATATCAGATTATGTTTGTACTGAGCTACATCAAAGTTCACAACAAACAAAAATTTACTCAACTTGTTTCATAACTTAAATACGACACGCTTACTCAAAAGCGTCAATATAATGTACATCTCTGGGGTAGGCTACTGTACCGCACAGTGAGTTTGTGTTGTTTGTCATGTATGATTGTATGTCAGTCATGCAGACAAAGTCAAGGTCTAGTAGCAGGAAATCTAACTTACCCACTTTCTTTCGAGGCATTAAAATGCATAATGCATGAAAAAAATACAATGATGAAAATGACAGCCAAAGTAACGGCAGAGCGCTGAGATGACGTCACTATTTACAGCGCCCCTAGTAGTATTTCCTCAAGAATACCATCTGCTGGAAGTGTCACGGCGGGTTCCCTAAACTTATCAAGAACATTTAAACAATTCGAAAGGATGACCCCACATGGAAAATTTCCTACACATGATTGATTTTGTATTTTGTTGCAGATATTGAGTGTGACTTGCTGAACCATGATAATGTCACTTTAAGTAAAAAATAAAACTGTCTACAACCAGTGACATAATTCCAATGCAGGTTAACTCACAACCTGTTTCTGAATAAGAATCAGACAATTAACTTAATTAATTTGCAGAGCAAATAGTCTACCAATATGTTTCATTGGCATAAATAATTAAGACATATAGCTTTGCATCCAATAGGAAGGTGATAATATGACATTGCATGAACGGAAATAAATGAAATTTCTCCAAATCCGATCTTGAAGTACAACTAGAATGTAGCTAAAGTTGGTATTTAGATAAGGTTTAGATTTTGTTTCAAATTAATTAATTGGATAATCACATACAATCTCATATTGAAGGCTTCCAAGGACTTTCCCAGAAGCTGGACTATAAAGACCTCATCAGTGATTTCGCTGCCATAAATATTTAACTCATGGTGTGCATTTTAAGTTATTTTAAATGCTAACTGTACGAAAACTTTCATTATGCACTACAAAGAAATTTTTAAAAAATGATTAAATTACCAATGTTTTGACGTAAGAAGCATTGGTAATTTAATAAATTAATTATTTTTGAATCATGCAACCAGTGTGCAACTGCTCTTTCCTGCAAATGTAGCCTATCTTTTTGAATGTTGAAACATTTTGATTATGAGCAATCTTGAAATAAATTAGTTTGTGCTGCTGAAAAAAATGCTAAAATGGGAGATGGAATTCAGAAAAAGAACTGGATAAATTTGCCCTTTGTTTTTTTTTCCATCCTGACAATATCACTTTTTAGCAAATTGTCACCGTAGTCCATCGGTGATCTCTCTTTATTCATATTTTTTAAATAATTACAGGCTTATATATTAGTCTTGATTATTCAGTGAATAAATTGTATTATTACTAATCAAGGGTTCTTAAGAAGGGACAGCTAAACAGCAATTATGCATTTCAGGGTCAGAGGCTGATGGCATGCCACTAAAACTTCTGCAACGCCGGCATGACCATTAGGGGGGCGGGGCATGTTAGGCTTTAGGATGTTAACTTGCTGAGCAAGACATATTGACAAATAAGGGAGCACTTCTATGCTCACTTTTCCCATGAAAAATGTGCGTTTAAAAAAAAAATGCTTCAAATGGATATATTGTGTTTTGGGTTATACTGTTTCTATATAGTATCAGTCAAGAGTGACCCAAGTAAACATGAATGTAAACAAATGCAGTTTTTAAATGATGGTGTCATTTACTGAGGGGAAAAAGCTATCCAACCCTACCAGACTCTATGTGAAAAAGTAATTGCCCTCTTAGTAAATAAATCAATCTTTTAAACTAATTTAATTGATTCAATTTCAGTGGACACAGCCAAGATGACTACCTGCACTTTGGAATCTAAAAGTGACTTAACTAGAGCCTGTCTGGTCAGAGGAAGTAAGCAAAGAGCAGCAAATGACGCCACAATCCGAAAAATTCAAGGGTAGATGAGAAAAAAGAGTCACTGGCATCTGTCAGTCTGCAAAGGGTTAAAAAGTCATTTATAAGGCTCTGGGGCCCTGGCAAACCACAGCCATTTTCTACAAATGGAGAACTCTTTGGAAGGTTCGGCACTTTTGGGTGGTGGGGTGGCTGGCCAACCAAATTCCCTCAAAGAGGGCACTGAAAACTCATTCAGGAGGTCACAAAATCCAGACGAACAGCTAAAAAATTTCTGGCCCCATTTGCTTCAGCTGAGGTCAATGTTCACTATTCCATAGTAAAAAAAGAGACTGGGCAAAATGGTATCTCTGGGAAAGCTACAGGGCAAAATCTGCTGCTGATCAAAGAAAATGCACATGGCTCATCTCATATTTGCAAAAAAAAAAAAAACATCTTGATGACCCCCAAGACTTTTGGGATACTATTCGGTGGACTGAGCCACAAGTAGGACTTTGTGGAAGACATGGGTCCCGTTACATGTGGTGTAAACCCAACATTGCATTTGCTGGAGTAACATCATATCAGCAGTCAAACATGGTGGTAGCAGTGTGATGGTCTGGGGCTGCTTTGCTGTTTTAGGACCTGGGCAACTTGTCATAATAGTAGAACCATGAATTTTTCTCACAACCAGAAAATCCTGAAGAAAAATGTCCGGCTATCATTCCATGACACATGGCTCAAGGATAGTTGGGTTATGCAGCAGGACAGTGATCCAAAGCACACAAGCAAGCCCAACCCTGAATGGCTCAAAAGAAACAAAATGGTTTCTGCAAGGCCTTGTCATATTTTTGACTTCAGTCCGATTCAGATACTGTGGCATGACCTTAAACAGGCAATTCTTACTTGAAAACCCTCCAATGTGGCTGAATTAAAACAATTCTGCAAAGAAAAATGGGCTAAAAATTCCTCAACAGTTATGTAAAACTAAGTAATTTATTTGTATAGCACTTTTCACAGATAAAATCACAAAGTGCTTTACAGTGCATACCATAAAAGACTCATTTAGCTATCAAAAACCTTTGATTGTACTTGTTGGCACGACTTGCTTTGAGGTTTAGGTCAATTTTTATTTTTTTTCATATTATTTTCGATAAGTGAAATGAGCATTTAAAAGCTGCATTTCGTGTTTGCCATCATAGTTTTTTTTTTTTTTGTCTATTAAACTTAGCTGGATGATGCAAAATATTTAAATGTGACAAGTAAATAAAAAGAGAAGGAATCAGGAAGGGGAAAAAATACTTTTTCACACCTTGTACACCCCTTCATGGCAAAAGTATTCTCAGATAGCATTAGCCTCCCTTGGCAGTAAAATGTTCACGGCCCCAGAGCACAAATTGTTCTGGAGCAGTGTGAAGAACATTACGAACATGAAGAAGAGTTTGAATCCAAACGAGTATCGGCAGCATGTGCCGGGACAACAAGTCCGATCCACGGCCGCTCTACTTTGTATACTTCTACCACTAATGTTTTGCTGCCAGATACCATAGGACACCTTCAGAGGTGGTCTCGCAGAGTCCATGTCACAGTACGGTGGAGCTGATTTGGCAGCATATAGGTTATTGTATGACACTCCCAACTTTAATTATCAATATCTTCCCGCAAATTACACACACTCCCCTGACAACACACGGTCTGAATTAATCACACTCTAATGTGCTCTCCTTATGCGTGCCTCCTTATTATAACACACCGTGCAAAAAAACTATAAGTCTATCCCTCCAAAAAAATTTGCTCATTCTTAGTTAGCAGGCCCGATTCTAGGCAGATCAGCTGGAGTCAGTGCAGATCCGGCACCGTGCAGGTGCTTGCTACTTGGGTGGGCTCATAATAAGAAGCTATGGAAGAGACGAAGCAATTAATCATCCACAGTTAAAACCACTATTGACTTCTTTAAGAAATAGCATGCATTTGCATGTAGTGAATTTTAAGAACTCCAACGAATTTGTGACAGCAAAAACCCTTTTGAGTTACTCATACTTCAAAGCTCATGTTTGCTCAGCCACCATGAGACATTTGGGGTAGAAGAGGCTTGGAGGGGACGAGGGGGTTATTCATAATCCAGTGGAAGGATTTTTGCTTTTCTGCGGTGATGAGGCGTCCAGCAGGTTTCAGAGTATTAACATACAGATTCACACCAGTCCTCCTCTACATTTTCATACATAACCACAGAAAATATGTATTCCTTTCCGTAAAATATTCATAAAGCTCAGATACATTTGGGGCTGGGCTTCATTTCATGGTTAAATACATCCACTTACTAATCAGAGGTTTTCTTAATAAAACATCCTTCATTTGAATGGAAGGAACACCAGCAAAAATAATGAACTGCTAATGTATACTTTCAGGGTGACTTTGTCTCCCAATTCCACCATATTTTAAGCCTGTAATTATGATTCAAAATCCATACTGAATATGAAATTATTCACTTCTTCTCACCACATCTAATCAGATTTTTCAGCGTTCTGTCAGTTTTTCATTTATTACAGATCATAAAGTTTTGACGGTAAGATAATGCTGCGTGACATCTGAAAGGCATGCTCAAAGACTTATGCTTAAGGTTCTGAGATAAACAAAATAGAAGCCCACAGTCAGCCTCAGTCGTATTGCGAAAGTAACTCCCCCAGCTTACACACCAGGCAATAAGTACTGCAATTGATGCTTTTATCTCAAATTTGTCTAATATCTCCAGGCTATGAGATGTTGCCACTATTGTTGTCCAAATTCTTGTAATGACTTGGCACATCACTCAAGCATGATGCTTCTGTGAAACTTTCTTATTCATCTGCGCATGCTATTTTTAAATGTCGCCACTATGCGGTTTGCTGTTTGAATCAGGAAGGTATGGATTGTTTTTATTACACGTTCAACTGAAGCATGATCATTTAGCTGTTGAAGGAGCTTGTAAAATGCCAGCAGTCAAATAAAATTTCTTGCTAAACTGCTGTATTATTGAAAGAATTATCATGTTCTGAGGGTAGGGGGGATGTTTAAAGTTGACAGCTTCTTGCATATTCCCAGGCTTCTATGCATGCATCTTGGTCAGAAACTGCTCAAATTCATTGATCTTAAATTCCCTCTCACCCAGGCTATACCCTCCTATGGCTAGTATAAATGACAGGAAATTTGGAATGCTTTTTGAAGGTATCCAAAATTTTCATAATATTTAACAATATAATATCATTGAACCCTGGGGAGGCTATAACCCTCCTAAAATGGTTTTTAGGCCCCTGCCCAAAATTATGCAAAGTTCAATCTCAAACCCTGGCATCCCCCTAGCGGTAGCGCCAGCGTAAGTGGATTTTTAGAGGCAAGCCATCAGCCTCTGATCCTTAAACGCAAAACTGTTTTCAACCTGTTTCTGTTTCAGAGCCCCCAATTATCATCAAATAATTAATGTACTGAATAATCAAGACCACTATATAAGCCTAAAATGATTATAAAACTATCAAGATGCTGTTCGGTTGTACGGATCAATGTCATTTAGTGGCCAACTTGGCCAAATACCGGTCCCTGGCATCTCACAGTTGGCATCGGTACAGTTTTCGCTCGTTTTTCTTTCTGCTTCTCCATTTTTCAGTTTTAAAAATTGTAAAAAAACTTACTTAACCAACTTGTCTCATGTTTGCTCTGTCTGTTTACCTCTGGTGACCATTCAAAATGGCACCAGGGGGCGTGTCACTCACGTGACTGACAAAGACCGATTAATTGTTATTAATATTATATTTTTCTATTTTATATTTCATTAAGATTGCTTTCAATCAAAATGCATTCAGAATAGCCTACAAAATAGGCTACATTCAGAATCAGCTAAGTTAGCGGGGAAGCTCAGTTGCACACTCGCGTGATGCAATGACAATTTATGAAATTTATGAAAGCACTGAAAATTCAATAATCTAGTAACTTAGTTATTATCACATTGTGGCCATATGTGTGCAACTGCCCTTTTTCATATTTTTAATTTTATTGTGATCAGCTATTCTCCAGCTCTGTCATGCATTCCTTTTCTGTAGACTACGCATAATAGGGAAATACCCTCTTTAGATTATTAAACCCTAGGCCCATGGAAAATTGGCACAAAAGGAATTCAAAATCTTTGAAAAACCATGTTTTTGTCATACGTCATCATTAATGTGGATAGGAAAATTCCTAATAACTAGCTCATACAATGCAATGAACAAACATTGATAATTAGCCAAAGTAAATGAGAAATGCTTTGGAGTAATTGAGCGTTATAGGGGGAGGTTATTTGAGCATTTTTAAACCCCCGCTGGAAAGTCAATGAAGGTCTCAGGTATAAGAGGTTATATTCATTGACAGCTGGAGGAAACCAGGCCAGACCAGACCGAGGGTTAAGCCCCCTATGTAATAATCACTTTTATTAGCCCCATGGCGCCACCTTTCCCATGGATGGACATGGCCCCTCTGAAAGAGGTTTCATCCGTTTCATGGGAAACAAAGGTACACACAGTAAGTACATAAAGCTGGCACTGTGCAAGTTTCATGTCACAAACTTCGCATTTTGACTCACCGAAACAAACTTTTAACAGACACTTTGCAGCTCTGTGGTACTTTCATTGGACTCAATCTCAATCCCAAGAGCTGTTGACAATAAAGCCATTTCGCTAATATCATTTTAACATCATTCAATAATTTAATATCATTCTCTTTCAATCTACCTTTGTTATCTGCCCAATAAATAATGCCTACACTATAGTGGTGAGGTCTTTTGGGAAGAGAAGGTGAGGGGGTTGTTTTCACATGTGTGGGGGAAAATACAAATTACTACCTTCAGTCTCGCCCTTATTTTAGGCCTAACACGGGAGCCATTTTGTTTGCAATTTAAATGGCCCACATTGTTTTGCACAAAATGCATTACCTGGTGAATCAACCTCAATCACAGAAAAACTTCCATGATCTTTATGGGGTGGGTAGAAGCAGCTACAGTGCTGTGAAAAAGTATTTTCCCCCTTCCTTATTTTTCTTATAAAATGTCTTTCTTTTTCATTTTTGTCTCACTTAAATGTTTCAGATCATAAAACAAATTTTAATATTAGACAAAGATAACCCGGGAAAAAAGCTATCTAAACCTACCTGGCCCTATGTGAAAAAGTTGCCCCCTAAACTGTTGTGCCATCTGTGGCGACAACAACGGCAATCAAGCATTTGCGATAACTGTCAATAAATCTGTCACATCGCTGTGGAGGAATTTTGGCCCACTCTTCTTTGCAGAATTGTTTTATTTCAGCCGTGTTGGAGGGTTTTCAAGCATGAACGGCCTGTTTTTGGTCATGCCACAGCAATATATTCAGATTAAAGTCCGGACTTTGACTAGGTCACTCCAAAACCTCATTTTGTTTTTTTTTACCCTTTCAGAGGTGGACTTGCTGGGGCGTTTTGGATCACTGTCCTGCTGCATAACCCAAGTGCGCTTGAGCTTGAGGTCAAAGACTGATGTTCGAACAGTCTCCTGCAGGATTTTCTGGTAGAGAACAGAATTCATGGTTCCATCAATTACTGCAAATCGTTCAGGTCCTGGAGCAGCAAAGTAGCCCCAAACCATCATGCTACAACCACCATGTTTGACTGTTGGTATGATGTTATTTTAATGAAATGCTGTGTTAGTTTTACACCAGATGTAACGGGACACACAACTTCCTAAAAGTTAAACTTTTGTATCCTCAGTCCACAGAATATTTTCCCAAAAGTGTGAGACGCCCATTTTTGCCCAGTATCTTTCTTATTGTTGAATCATGAACGCTGACTTTAACTGAGGCAAGTGAGACCTGCGGTTCTTTAGATGTTGTTCTGGGTTCTTTTGTGACCTCCGGGATGAGTTGTTGATGCGCTCTTGGGGCTCTAAACTCGTTAACCACGAGCAGGCACGGCGAATGGGGGGTGCGCCGCGTCAACCGCGGTGTATCCAGGAGTATTTTGCTATTTTGTACTCGATGCAAGTACTCCTCTGTCCCGCCTCTCTCCCTCCTGCCGGCGCAAGTGGCAAAGAGGGAAGAGGGAAGGCATGAGTGGGTTTAACACAGCCGAGTAAAATCTTCACCAGTCAAATGAGCTCCTCTACTAACCTTTAAAATGTTGGTATAAAGAAGCCTCTGTCCTATATCTGCATGATGCGTTAATGTTACATTTTACTTTGCTGCTTCAGGCATGTTTTCTGCACCGCTTACATCTATATTAAGCATCACGAATATGAGTAAGCTGGCTAGCTAGGGCATTCGAGAATTATTACCACTAGCAAACTTCAATGGAATTTAAAAACGTAACTACGTCAGGTCATTCAAAACTAGAGCACTCGGCAACCGAGCACATGTATCCCCCGAAGGCCCCCCAGTTGGCCCTAGATGGTCCCAGAGTACCCAAAATCAAAAGGTGTCGTGAACTTACCATAATACATGTCCCTGCAAAATTTGAAAAGAATCGGTGCACTTATGTGGGCTGTAGAGCGTTCAAAAGAAAATCTCTGCGGACGCGTGACGAGGCCAAATCCATAGTATCCTCGAACTTCGTTCAGGGGATACAATAATGATGTTGGAATGAAATACAACGGTTGCTCATTTATTTCTTCTGTCTGCATCATTGGGATGAGAAACGATGCATAGCATGTTCCTATTATTACATCCTGTTGCTGCTTAAAATTTTGGGATTAACATGCATGGACAACAATGCAAGATACATTAAACATTTATTTTCAACATGTGATCTTAACTCAGTATGAGATCATAGTAATCAGGCTGTATTCCTTTGCCCCACTAAAAACGATAAAACCTAAGTGACAATAATAGTATTAAGGCCCTTGCACACTGGACGCGAAACAAATTTTTCGCACGAGAGATTACATTCAAAGTCAACGCAAAGACGCAAATACACGTCTTTGCGTCATTGACTCTGACTGTAATCAGTCGTGCGAAGAATTTGTTTCGCATCCACTGTGAAAGCAGCTGAAGGACACATACCCACATAGCCTACACACACACTCACGCGCCCACATGCACATCTCTCGCTCTCTCTCTCTTTGATCTGACATCAGGACAATCAATATAGATACTATATTTTAAGAGCTGATTCAGATAGTTACATTAAATAGTGGTTGTTGTAATTATTTATTGCATTGAAATGTGCCTGACATTCTGGAAACCTGCCCGTGAGATTTTGGTGTGCGCACTGTGCGCCAGTCAGCCAAATTACCACTGCGCAGAAAGTAAACCAGGTTGGAGCTGGCGAGCTCTATGTGCAAAGGCGGAGCCTTTTGCCACCAAATTGTCACTGCGTCATGATGAATATGTGACCCCTCCCCCTACTATGCCGCCACACCCATCTCGGCGCACATCCATTTTTGTACCAAATTGCCAAAGCGGCTGCGCCTGGTGTTGTATATGTGGTTAATCACAGTTAATTAATGATTTAACAAGGGGGGGGGAGGGGGCAATTACTTTTTCACATAGGGCCAGTTAGGTTTGGACAACTTTTTCCCCTCAATCAATGAAATGATCATTTAAAACTGCACTTTGTATTTACTCAGGTTATCTTAGGCTCATGTAAAAATTTGTCAGATGATCTGAAATATTCAAGTTTGACAAATATGCAAAAAATAAAAAAGAAATCAGGAAGCGGACAACTGTAAGTCCTTGGCTGGCGTGACGGGTTCACCACTGGATGGTCCCCAGTAAAGTGGATCTGGTGTGCCGATGAAATGGCACTAGTTTTCGCTTTCCTTTTCACCTCATATCTTTGAAACATGTATTACATAAGAGCACGTTTCTCAGCCCAAAAGAGGCTGCAGTAACGTTAGCCATGTGCTTGTTTCTCACCTGATGAAATTACCAGTTCGCTAAGGTACTGCTTTTAAGGGGAATCACAGCAACCAATCTCATTGCCCTTGAGGAACCCAAACTCCCATCAAACGCACAAGTAAGCAATTTGTCACAGACTAATCCTTCGGACAACAGCGCCACAGTCGTGCCATCGGTAGTTAGACATGCTCAGTTTTGATCTGTAATACCAGTAGCACTAAATTTGCTGACTGCGTTTTTGATAATCAAATTAGCTCCCCCCCCCCCGAGCTACATATTGGTTAACACATTTATTTTTGTTCAGTGTGCAATTACCCATTTCAGGTTAAACAACAGTACACAAGACAATCACTTATTCCAGGCACTCAGTACCTCTGGTGCATTGACTTGTGGTAGAATGTGGACACGTCTACCGTCCCTTAATCAATAGGATTGTGCCTCTATAAATGGAACCTAATTAACCACATTAAACTAGGGCAGCCTGGAAATTTCATATGCAGAAGCCAAACAGCCTTCACATGCAGAACAAGTTAATTGATTATAACAGCTTCAAAAGACAAATTGATTGCACAAATTGATTCAGAGGAGCCTGGGCATCTTATACTCTCAGTTTACAGTGGTCAAAACACTCCAATCTATTTTTGATGGAGTAAGGAAAGCTTTCTGAATTTCTCTGTGCAATGTGCCAGGGTGTCTGTATCTATTTGCCGGCCGGTTCTATGTCTTTCTTCCTTCAATCTTTTTGCTTCTTATTGACGCACCATCATTCTATCCATGTCTCCCTCCATGCTGAGACGAACTTCTCCCTCTTATCCATCCTCCCTCCCTTCTCCCTTAATGTCTTTCCACGTCTCTGTGCGAGTCTTCCACTGCCTTTCCTGGCTCCCTACTTCTCTCTGTTTCTCTCCATGTCTTTCTCTCTCCGCCATGCCCCCCCCCCTCCCTCTCCCCTGTCTGCCCTCCCTCTGTCTCTTTCTTTCCGTGGTGCCAGGCTCAGAATGCAGAGCGGCGTGCAGCGCACCTCGGCTCGCTCAGTAGTATGGCTCTGAGCCGCTGCCTGGGCAGCTCAGCCAACTGATGCAGGGTGAACACAAGTCAGCCTGAAATGAGAAGCATTATTCATATCCACTGAGAGGGCCGGAACCCTCCCCTCCGGCCACAGCTGCGCCAGTATTAATGGGCTACAGGAGACAGGTACTTTCTGCCAAGGTGACACGCTTCAACACGGCTCCAGAGTGACAGTGAACAATGAGCGGGCCCAAACGGTGCTCCCAGGTCTTCAAATGCACCTGTCCTCCCTAAATGGCCGCATTTGACTGATTCTTTTGGATGCCAGGGGCACCATGAAGGGGCAGGAAAGAGTGTTTTTGATTTCAGAGGTTGCATACTGGCACTCATTTAAATGCAGGCCTGACTTTGTTCCTTCAAACAAGCAAATATTTCCACTTCTGCCCTCGGAAAAAGGGCCTGGCAAGGGCCTTAAAAGACAAAAACATTTAACTTCAGGGTGGAGTGAAAAATTGTATCCTAACGTAAAGAGGAAAACATACATTTTTCTACGTGCAGTATACATACAGTGCCGTGAAAATGCATTTGCCCCCTTCCTGATTTCTAACTTTTTTGCACATTTTTCACACTTAAATGTTTCAGATCAACAAACAAATTTTAATGTTAATTTTAAATTCTTTTCTGGATAAAGGTTAGGTGGCAGGGGCTGTATTTCTTGACTTTAAAAAGGCTTTTGATACCCTGAATCATGATATTCTTCTCCATAGATTGTCAAAACTAAATTTCTCTGCTGGTGTGCTACAGTGGTTAAATCTTACCTATCCGACCGAGAACAATGTGTTGTCATTAATAATGAGAAGTCATCATTTCTGAAGACTAAAACAGGTGTCCCACAAGGCTCTGTTCTTGGTCCGCTTCTCTTTAGTTTATATATCAATGACTTACCTCTGTCATGTGTGGGAGCAGGTTTTTAGATGTATGCAGATGATACTGTCTTGTATGTGTCTGGTAAGACCACATCTTCTGTTTCTGTACAGCTCTCTAGTCATTTACAGTCTTTTGCTGCTTGGTTTAAGAGCTCATTGTGACGATGCTACCAGTGAGCGCACCGTCACGGCGTCTGAACTGGCAGCCGCCATTGCACATGAGAAACACCATCTCCCCATTGGAACTTTTCCCTGTTGTGCTACTGTGGTTCATGGACTCATCAAACACCTGTGTGTGAGTTTTAATCATTGTTCTGTGTACTGTTGTCTTGCGTTTTAGCTCATGGGTCGACACATGTCTAACTCGCTTACTAACGCACATTACATTCACTCACGCTACATTCCACTACAGTCATACACGCAATCACAAACAACACTTACACATCGATTATTTCTCAACCTGTTTATTTAACATTGCCCTAGTTTTACAGGTAGCTGGTCCTCTAACTCAAACTGAGTGGTTTTTAGAACGTCGAAGAGCATTTACAAGTGTTTATTTAGCATTTCAAAACTGCAAATCTTACCGATGTGCTGCAGCTTCCGTCATTTCCAAAAGAAGCGCAAGCTGGGGCTGAGGACGCTACATTGAGGAGCACGTTCACGTGTGCGCGTCCTTCTCGCTGCCGCAGTAACAGTAAAGTGTTGTTAACAGTGTAAATTGTAAATGTTTGCGGACATACAAGGGTATGTACATGTGTATTGTTATTCTGTGTAAGGCCTGAAAACATTTGTAAGCCATGGTACCATTTCAAAAATTGTACTTTAATTATTTATGTGTGCCTGACTAAAAGTCCCTGAATTTTGTGCAGGCAGTGTTAAAGTCTACCTATGCGGAGAAGACAGGCATCCCTCATAATGGGAGCCGTTTCAGTAGTCAGGAGGGCTGGGTGGAGGGAAGACCTGTGTCTGAATGCTCTCTACTCTCAGTTGCCTGAGTTGGACTGTTATTGTGAACCTTTGGCTAGTTTTCTTTTGTATGTTTCTTTGGCTTATTATAGCCTGTTTATTTTTGTGTCAATATTGTAAATACTGTATAGATCTATTTTTCTACATTTTCTTTTGGGTTTATTTAGTATTGGGTCACTGGCTCACTGTTTTTACTGTGGTTCGCAAAATAAAAAGGCAAAAAGGACATCTCTTGCCTCCTGGTGCATCTGTGTGCTATCTCCTAAGACCCTCGACACACTACCTTTTAACACTCATGTCTTACACTTACACTAAGAAAACAGCGGTGTTTTTGGTGTTTTTCTACCAAGGCCCAGTCATCAGTCCAAAATAATGAGTTAATAATCATTTGGACAGTCTATTGAGCAGGTTCAGGGAACAAAGTATCTTGGACTCCAGTTAGACTCTAACCTTACATTTGAGAACCATGTGAAAATGGCTTGTAGGGCTGCCAAAGCAAACTTTTACACATTTAAGCTCATTAGAGACTGCTTGCCATTCCAGGCAACAAATATTTTTATGCACACTGTGATCTTCTCTCATCTCTGCTATTGTGTAACCTCCTGGTCACAAGCAGCACGTACAACAATCAAATCTAAGGTGATGATCTATAATAGAGCGATTAAAATTGCTAGATAGGAAGCCAATAAGGTTACATCATTGCCACAATCTTAAAAAATGAATATGTTAAGCTTTGATAATTCTATTAAATTTGGTAACCTGAAACTAATTCACAAATGTTTTAAATCACAAAAGAACCCAGAACAACATCTAAAGAACTGCAGGCTTCACTTGCCTCATTTAAAGTCACTATTCACGATTCAACAATAAGAAAGAGACTGGGCAAAAATGGCACCCACGGGAGGGTTTCAAGGTGAAAACTACTGCTGACCAAAAAGAACACAAGGGCTTGTCTCAAATTTGCTAAAATACATCTTGCTGATCACCAAGACTTTGGGGAAAATATTCTGTGGATTGGCAAGACAAAAGTTGAACTTTTTGGATGGTGTGCCTCCCATTACATCAGGTGTACATATTGTTTCATAAGAAGAACATCATACCAAAAGTCAAACATGGTGATGGTAGCATGGTGGTTTGGGGCTGCTTTGCTGCTTCAGGACCTGGACGACTTGTCGTAATTGATGGAACTGTGAATTCTGCTCTTTACCGGAAAATCCTGAAGGAGAATGTCCAACCATCAGTTGGTGACCTCAAGCTCAGGCGCACTTGGGTTATGCAGCAGGACAATAATCCAAAACACACTAGCAAGTCCACCTCTGAATGGCTTAAAAAAAAAACAAACTGAAGGTTTTGGAGCGACCTAAGCAAAGCCTAAGCAAAGTCCGGACTTAAATCCGATCATGATGCTGTGGCATGACCTTAAACAGGCCGTTCATGCTCAAAAACCCTCCTATGTAGCTGAATTAAAAGATTATGCAACAGTGGGCCACAATTCCTCCACAGCAATGTAAAATACTCATTGCCAGTTATCGCAAACACTTGATTGCCGTGGTTGTTGCAGAGGGTAGGCACAACCAGTTATTAGATTTAGGAGGCAATTACTTTTTCACACCAGGCCACGTAGGTTTGGATAGCTTTTTCACCTAAATAAATTAAATCATCATTTTAAAACTGCATTTTTTATTTACTCAGGTTTTCTTCGTCTATTATTAAAATTTATTTGCTGATCTGAAACATTTAATGTGACAAAATAAAAAAGGCAAAAAAATAAGAAATGGGGATACTTTTTTAAAAAAAAAGCAAATACTTTTTCACCGCACTGAATATATATGTCTATATATATATATATATATATATATATATATATATATATATATATGTGTGTGTGTGTGTGTGTGTGTGTAAATATGTGCAGCTCTCAAGAGTTCCATATCTTTGGAATTGGTTTAATAATTGCCCTGACAGGGCTCAGTGGCATATTCAACCTTCTGTGAATCTTGTTGCCATTACCAAATTTATGAAGGTCTATGACCATCTGCTTCTTTCAATCTGACAGCTGTTTGTTTTGTTGTTTTGTTTTCTTCATGGTGTTGGATGACAAAGGGATTTTACATGTGTGTTACCCCATTTTTATGCCCTTGTGAAACAGGAAGTGATGTAATGGCTCACTATAGTTCCTTAATACTTGGCTAAAACTTAAATAATTGGAATTTAATACCCAATTTAATTTTAGTAGATTTTTGGGCAGTTTCACAGACATAGTTTAAGTGTAGTCCTGGACTAACTAGAGTTTTGAACAGAGAGTTTCTGTTGAAAATTGAATTTAGTCTCAGATTAAGCTTTATCTGTGTCTGTGAAAGTGGCCCATTATTTATAAAAATCTTGAAGGGTGCCATTAACTGCAGAAACCTGATTTGGAGGATGTTGATTTTTAATTAAATCAGTAAAAGATTTTGGTTGGCTCCATTGTAGCCTTAATGCACAGTATTTTAAATGTTGTAATAAATATATTTTTAAACTTTTGTTTGTGCATTGCTTCTCAGGGGTTCCAGTAATTTTGGAGCCCATTGTATATATAAACAAAAGATGACCCAAGTAAACATTAACTGCAGCATTTATATGATGGTTTCATTCAAAAAGCTATCTAACCCTACCTGGCCCATGTGAAAAATTAATTGCCCCCTATGTTATTAAGTTACTAAATGAATCTATTTAACAAATTTTATCAATACTCGGGTTAAATTTCAATAGCTACACCCAGCTTTAAGTTTTGGAATTTTTTCCTTACAGAACATTAATGTATCTATACTGTAACTAGTGTAATGACAGTGTGCTTCATTGAAGGATCTATTTGCCAATCTATGATTAAATGGGATAAAGATTATGGAGTCAAAGAAAAGGACAAATTCAGGTAGAATCCAGGCCTCTGTGTCCTTTCAGTTCCTGTTGTTAAACAAGTGTGGGCCCTCCAGCCGCAAGCATTTAGCCAGGTGATGGTGTGACAATGGGGACTTGCAGCTGCCTGCCCTACAAGAGGCCTTGGTCATGCTATCGCAGTGGGAGTTGATCTCAGATTCACAAGCTCCTCAGAGCCTACTGTCCAGAAAAAAGGTGCACTCTTACAGGTCGCTGGCGAACATGACCATGTACAAAAGGCTTTCAAGAAGAACAAGATCAAAGAAAATAAAGAACAAGTGGACAGTGTTTTTAAGATTCATGTCTGTTTGCTCTTGGCTGTGGTTGGCGAAAGTTACAGGAAAAACAATTAAAAAGGGCAGCTTCATTGTGCAGAATGCACATTGGCTGTGGAGTGAAAGGCAAAGCTAGCTCTCTGAGGGAACAAAAAAATGGTTCTTTACAAGCCTGGGAAAGGAGGAGGCATTGCCATGTTGGAGAAGTGGTGCGGACTCCTGTCTCTAGGCAGGGAGATTTCGAGCCCTGGCAATCAAGCATCTCCTGTTAATGGCCCAAGAAACAAGAGCGTCACACTGCATGCAAGAAAATTCAAAAGAATAGGGGGAAAGAATAGGCAACAAATGAGAGGAAGCAAAACAGCCAGTTAACAGATTTCTGTCTCCCATTTCCACCAATCCTCTCTCATTACACTGCTTCCTGCAGTTGCATCGTTCACTTGAAGCCAACTGGGAGTAAAGACTGTCAGATAAAAGCGTGAAAGGCCCAACTGTTTCCCATACTAATACATGCCTGAGAGATAGAGAGAAAAGTGAGAATGAAACAGCAAAAAGAAAAAAAAAACCTGCAAACGGAAAAATGGTGGGGATGGTTAATTTTCTGCATCCGGTTGCCTATAACTGTTTATGCCTAGGTTCAATGCTGGACAAATACAACCAGTGACAATACGGAGGTGCATAACCTGTAAAAGATACTGAAAGCATTTGCCATGGAATCTGAAAAGAATAATTTGTAAGTCAAATGACATACTTCAAATGATTCCAAGCCTTTCAGCTTTTAACAGCTCTCTGAAGTGTTCTTGCGCATGCAAAACTTAATTGAAAAGAGGAATCTGACCATCAAAATATCCTACAAAAAAGAAAACCACAAGGTCTCTTATTTTACAGCCTCAAAGTCTCAGCCACCACTACCTCACTATCAGACTATCAGAGGCAGGGTCCACAGCAAGTTTCGTCTTTTCTTTTCTGACATGCTATCATTGACTACTGTTCATTGTGAGGGCGATTCTCATTCGTCAAAGGGACATTTAGCTGGGTTTCCACTAAACACTTCTGGTGTAGTACCCTTATAAAAGGTATGTTACCTGTACGGACCAGTACCTAAACCCTGGATCTGATTTGCATTTATACTACACACAATTCTCTAAAATGTAGAAGTTGTTACCGCATGGTAATAACAGCGTCAACCGCCTGTCCTTGTCTATTTTCTTAATGATTCTCTCTTGATAAATCAATAGACTGCAGCGTATCTACCGTCACTTTTAAGTATGAGAGGAGTGTGCAAGGTGCCTCAACAGAGGAGCAACGAAACAACAACACAGATTGGAATGGTCCTTTGGTACTATCTACAATGCTCCTGTGTTCTTGAAAAACCAAGTATATACGTCATTCTTGGTAGAAAGTGAGTTTGATCCTCACTTGCAGTAATTAAGAATGGGGAAAATCTTGAAACAAGCTTTTAGTGTTATTTGAAATGTCAAAATCACATTTCTTCTATTTATTTATTTATTTATTTATGGGTTAGGAAAGGTCCAAAATTCAAAAGTTTTTGTTCAATAACGGGACCTTTGCCACTGAGACTCACTAGGTTTTTCCAGACTACAGGAGAATAGAAAAAATACCTGGTCTAATGAGTAACAAAATGAACTGTACTCCACCACGCTGCTCGGTGCAATCAATGCTAACTACATCCACAGCCATTCATCTCTCATTGGAAACATGCCTCCACTCTGACTTGAGCTCGCACTGTCTCCTGCAGGACTGTCTAAAGGAGGACTTTATTGCAATTCTTCTCACTTTCGCTTGGTTCCTGTTTCAATCTGTTGTGCTTTTGTCACGGACCCTAAACAGTCTTCCCCAAATAAGAAACACAAGTGTGGCACTCCTAATGTTTGGGTTTCAGAGGTGTTTCAGTAATTTGAAGGCCAATTGGCAGTTCCACCATAGAGAACGAAAGAGAAAGAGAGGAGAAATGTTTAGACAAAAAAAGAATGGTACGGTATCATATAAGCAGACAGGCCAGGTAGAAACAGAGAAGTACACTGTGTAAATTGGGGCAAGCAGTGCAGGTGACTACAGGTTGTTTGGTGTTTCCCTAAGACAGGGTGGTCAAGCTCAAATCTCAGAGGCCCACATTGTATGCTGGTTTTTGCAGTGTTTCATTACTAATAATCAATTCAAGTCACCAACTCACTAATGAATCCATATACATTTTTTTCTCAAAGAAGCTAATTATCTGCTAATTGGACAGAGATCACGAAAGCCTGCAGACACAATGGCCCTCCAGGGCTGGAGCTCGACACCCCTGCTCTAGGGTTCCCAAGCTTGCAAACTATGGTGGACTTCCCAGAGAGTTTGTCTCAGAGGTTGCATAAATCAATCTCTCCTGAAGCACACATGGGTCACTCTAGCCAGGGTGACAGCCTCATGCATTATTTATACATGCGAATAGCAGATGAGTCAACCGCAACTCAAGGAAGACAGGTAGGCTCAAAAGAGAAACTGAGTCAAAATGTCACTTAACAGAGTTCATGCACACAAAGCTGACTGCTCTATCACTTCAAGTTCTGCACTCAATAACATGGGTCCTACACAATGACATAGGTAGAAAACTAGACTGTGCAAACCCCCCTCTCATGGTAAGTTGGCTTTAACATCTGGTCATGGCAAAACAAAGCATGCAGTGCTTTAATTAATGCATTTTGATGCGTATTATTTATGTGTCAAAATGGTTAGTTCCTGTTTTGCTGTTGGCCGTGAAAACTGTGCAGACCGTACGGAAATACGTTGTTTTAATCCCATCTAAAACCGTATTTTAACTGATATTTGGATACCTTGCTGCAAAACCGATTCAACCCACAAATTTGTGAAAATTTAGATCGTAGTCCAGTCTTCTGCATTGTACCATTGTCAATACAAAAAGTCAACTAAAACCATGTCAACTAAACAGCATAGGTCTCTACGGCACTGATTAGGAAAAAAACACTTAAAACACCAACCCAAACAGCCCTAAACAGGCAGACACTTCTCTTCGGCATTATTATATCGGCTCCTGTCAAAATTTTCAAATGCTGATGTGAAACAACCATTCCATTCCACATCAAGACACAGATTTCTTGCTTCAGAAAAACATGTTTGTATCTGCTGCATAATCCTTTTATTAAGTCTGTCATCTTTTTGATGCTCATGACTCATATCAAAAAGATAGTTCTGACTAACTGAAATAGTATTGAAGGCTTCTTCCTTTAAAATAGACAGCGAAATTATACTGGGTTGCATTTTTTAGCATTTTCGCTTTACAGTACATTATGTAGCATGAGCCAAAACTAACCAACCATTTCATAGTATTGCTTCTTTTTTTTTTACATTTGCATTGTTCCTTGTCAAAAAAAAGTTTAGTTTTGATACAGATTAGTGAGCTGCATCAAAGTATGGTATGTGATTTTACATGCCCTCTTTCAAACTTGTTCATTCAGGTCTAAAAGTTAGAAAGTTAAAATGGCTGATATCTCAAAATGTCTTCTGTGTGGGTTGGTTCAGTCTAGCTGCAAGGTTCCCATTTAAGGATAAATATTTGAGTTTATTAAATATTAGTTTACCTGATTTTGATATTTTAATCATATTGATTATATCCTGAAAGCTTTCACTGATCAGTACGTCCTTATTTGCGAAAGTGCCCAATAGCAACCTTATTTTTTATTTTTTTCATTATTTATTTCTGAAGATGGGTGTTCACTATGTTAAAAATGCATCTTGCCACGACCAGAAGCTGGCGCTTTGTTGGCCATGGCGGAATGCACCAAGAATCGAGAGCCCGCAGTCTAGTTTTGCTCTCTATGTCATTGGTCCTACATCATGAATCAGGATTACTGAGTCAGCGGATAACTACACTTTGTATATTCCAGAGCACTCCCATGTACTCAAGTATAAAGAGCAGTTCCAGGTTTTACTCAAATTATCCAACTAACATGGTAATCCTGCTTGGTCATACAGGCTCACGATCTCCAGGAATAAGTTCAAAGAGCAGATGCTGATAGGGGGGTGAAATGTATTAATATTGAATGTGATACATCCCTTTAACTGATCATCAGTCCTAACCTGTTTTCACTGATATATTTTGATAAACCGGTTCTCTAATGACATAATAATCCATGGGCAGTTAAGCACACTGCATTCTTTTAAATGCAAAGTTACAGTGATTATACAGGTACTGCATAATAAATTCCATTTAACAATAATATATCCACCAGCCTAATGGGGCTAAGTACTCTGGAACCTCTGCGGTAACTTTTTGTACATCCTCAAAAAAAGATTAGCAAACCTGCACTATATGATGGCTTGACCTTTGCTGCATGATTCTTTCCCTCTTTGTTCATTAAAGCGCAAATTCATTAGTTTTGTTTCGAGAAAATACAATGTGGTTTACGTTTGACCAAACAGTTCATGAACAGTATGCTGCTAATTAAATGCCGCAAATTTTCTGCATTTTCTCGAAAATGTTTTATTGTGGTCTGAGCAGAGATTGCCGTAAAAAAAAAAGAGAAGATTGACCCAAATGCACCAATTAGCGGATCTGTTGTAACAGCAGGTGTTTGTTCCAAACTCAGAAGGCAAGCTGAAAGCAATAGAAAAAGAAGATTTTGTCGAAGAATATTATTTCCATAAATTGAAGAAAACAAATATTTTTCACATCAGAAAGGGAAAAGGAACAACATGCACCGAAACTACTTACTGAGAGTTTTATTTGGCCAAGAAGAGGAAAGGTGTCAAAAAATAGGCAGCAAATGTACATGATGACAGCACAAGACCTTCAGAGTCTATTAACTCTGATTCCACAGTGTGCACTCGACAAACAACATGGCCCATGCAAGTCAAGTGAGGCCCTCTTTGCACAGCTTGGGTGCGCTTCTCGAAATCACAGATGCTGACTTGCATAGTTGAATCCACTGACTGTGAATGAACACACTGTGTACGCTGCTAACTTAGTTAGCAACTCTGCTTTTGGGAAACTCACCCCTGGCTGGCAAGCATGCTCAAGCTTTTCACTTTTAAAGAATTAAGTTTCAAGATCAACATTTGTCACTGAAACTTGAATTTGTTAATTTAATAGCCAAAATCATTAGCATGCTAGCTAGCGAATGATTTTTCCCATTGACTTGAACAGACTAGAAGCTTATGCTTTCTTCATTCTCCAGTTGCAGCTCCGGGTCTCATTCCGGCTTTGCTATCATAGCCAAAGTTAGAATTTTACTCAAGGTCTCGTGACGGAGGATGGATTTAGTTTAGTTTTGAGTTATTTTTTGCATAAAATTGCATCTAAATTCATTTTAGGAAGGGTTTATTAACCCTCTATTAACCAGTGTAGCATATCTGCTACATGAAGTAAAAAGGTTAACAGCCTGGACAACCTTTTGGTTTTGTATCTTATTGCCAAATAAACATTTGAGAATAACTTGAATGGTATGTCGCTTTAATTTTTTCATTAACATTATTACCCATTGTAGCAGATTTGCTAAAATTTGGAAAGGTCGGCAAATGTTCCAAAGTAAACATTTTTGCATAGGGAAATAATTTTAACACAATTGGAAATGGGTTTGGATAATAGAGGGTTAAGCTGTGCCCTGGGCTTCTTAAGCTGCATTTCTGAGTACGGAATAGATGGGGAAGATTTGGGACCGGAGCAGTTTTGGCTTGATTTATTGACTGATGGCTTATTAAGCAACGATTTCAGCAATTACTTACCTGCAGTAACATCCAGACTTTTCCGGCGTCTCGGGATCTGGCTGTTAAAAGTAGTCATCATTGAAGTATTTAGAGCTGATCACCGACCCTTGTCCAGTGTTGTGTCCGATTGAGTTCCCCTGTCAAATCGTGTTTCCGCGAACAACACAATGCAGTGACATCCCTAAATAGAGGGGAGAGCGAATGTACATTGTATTCTGAATTTGGAGGCAGAACAGACTGCTAAGGCATGGGGTGATTGTGTGCGATCACTGCCAAGCAGAGGAGCTCAATATTGAAGATGGACAAATCGAGTAAAATTCATCGCTTTTCGTGGCGTCATCTGTGATAACTTGCTTAAGAGCGAGCTAATTCATCAATGCCCGTTAAGTTATTTCTTGCATGATTTTCTTACATCAGCGACATCATCACAAAACTTTCTCAAAGGGGGAAACGCGATTTGACATGGGAGCAGAATCAGACCCAACACCGGGCTATGTGAAATCGGCTCATGTCCCCTACCCAAAATCCATCCATGACTTTCGATTTGTGGCATTTTTGGAAATCTATGGATTACGATGCCTCTGCTTGCACTGGCAATATTGTTGCAGCCATAAACAAGATAGAAATTTGGAATTTTTCCAAGGGAATAATCCATAATTACGAATAACTGAGTCCAGTGCCATTGACAGTGTATTCTGTGCTGCAGGCTCGGCTCCTCCTGTGACGTCATCGCCGAAGATAAATTTTTCCCGAGACGAATCCCGATTTCCAGTGACTGAAATGCGAATAAATTCGTAACGGCTGATTAGAATTTGAAATGACCAGTGCACGGAGGATGTATTTATATAAAAAATTTCTTTCGTTGAAATCTTATTTTTGGATGAACATGCACTTTAAGGGTGGTGGGTAGGTTTGGTTACTTAAGCAAACACTATGCAAGAAAGTATTAAATGAAAACTTAGGATTGAAATGCACAGAATTTTGTGTCTGAATGAAGCATTTTATTTCTCCAAGAGAAGTAAATGCAAAAAGAGTTGACCATATCTGAAAATGCTGAATTTTCTCCACATTAACGTTGTTTATCACAAGAAAGATTGAAAACAGACCAAAATTACCCACCAATTCAAAGTGATGTTTTACCCCACCACCCAATTTTCTGCTCAGCAACTGCCACTGCGAGAGAGTTGGGGTGAAGTTAGGGTACACAGAATGCTTTTAACCTGTTTCTAAACCACCATTAGTGTCTCAGTCTGACAGAATAAAGCAATTAGCTGGTTCATTTATGTCATTACCTCAAACGACAAAGCCTTGCAGTGGTTTTTGACCCTTCATACCCTAGAACTTCGACAGTTTAACAGATAATCATGACCGTTTTCAAATACTAAGGACCGAAGGGTGCTCCAGCTAAGGCACCAGAAGAGGAAAAGAAACAATATTTGAATTGAAGCACCAGCAGTCGCAAACACTGGGAAAAGCTATTCAGATTACGCTTTCTTTCTGTTCCCATTATTTACTTTTTCACTGCAACTTCAACCATAAAATGAAATATTTAGTGTGACTGAATTGGGCTCTTTCTCATATTTGCAGTGCTCTGCAGACAGCTGTCTGTCCTCCATTTTGGCAAAGTGAGTGAGTATTCATTGCAGGCCACTTCCACAGTCTTGTGTACAATTCCCTCTTTCTCCAATACCCGTTAGAAATGTTTGCATGTGCCCAAGGATTAATGCTTAGCTGACCTCTCTGATTATGTCACAAATTTCAGGACAAGAGCCAGAGCTGGCAGATCACAGGCAGATCACAGATAAAGCTGAAATGTCCTCTTTTATAAACAGAGGGGGAATAATTCAAAGGCACTTTCAAAACGGGTTATCAGTGGACAATCGAAAGTCCACAGAGGAGCGAAGAGGATCACTGAAGGTAAGGCAAGGCAGAATCAAAGTGACTGGTCTGAGGTCAGTGACTGGGATGGCAAGACAAATAAACCAGGGTATGTTTGGGCAGGCACACATCCTTGAAAGAGGATCACTGAGGGTCAGGCAAGGCATGGTTGCAGGGACTGGTCTGAGGTCAGTAACTGGGTTGGCAAGCCGAATAAACCAGGCTGTGCTGGGCAGGTGGATCCCTTCGAACTGCAGTGTACAAGACACAACAAGAAGCCGCTCACCAGGATCGCAAGCACAGGAAATAGATTCAATAACATAATTTTCTTTTTAGTTTCAACACCCAGGATGGAATAGAACAACATAGCAAAGGGAAATGTAGTCCGAGAACCAAAATACATGGGACAGAAATTAACAATAGGGAGCAGAGACGGCACAAAGGGAGGGGTATGGGGCAGTCATTAAATAATGAGAACTAACTGGGTAAAAAATAAAAAACAACAAAAAAGGCTGGATTGTTGGGGAAGTCAATTAAGAAAAGTCTGAGGACTTGATAGGTTAAATCCAATGAGGATCACCTTTGTGCTGCAATAGTCATATGTAACAATAACATCTCTCCATTCAAGAGGATGAACTGAACAGAAAATTCATTTCTCTCTTCTTTTTCATTTCTCTCATTTTCCTCCTTTCTAAGACCCCCAATTTGGTATTTAATTCATTTCCACTTTACTTTTATTTATTGTAAAAATTGTTTCAGGTTTAAAAAAGTTTTTACATGTGATTTTTGTTAATTATTACCACAGCTTAAATCTCTGTAAGACGAGCACTGTGTGGAACATCACAGGTGCTGAAGGAAAAATCTCTCCAGGATTTAGAATATTCAATTCTTCAATACCTGCCTGATCCTATTTCTAGTGTACAATGTTTTGGTTTTGTAATATTTTTAATGAATTATCTTTAACTTTTAAAACATGATTTCTGTTACATTTATGCAGTCTTTTTGTTAACTGCTTGGTTGCTAATACTAGCAGATTGTCGGCTGTAACGCAGGGCAAATCAAAAAGAATGCAAGACGAGCCATGAGGTGACAGAGCAGGCCTGAATCCTTCGCCAATTCTGATCCAGCCTGCTCACGCATCATCACCCTGGGTCGGTGTGTAGCACCTGACCTCGCAGAGTCATCTGGAGGCAAGAGGCAACCAATAAAATGGGTCACTGATGACAGGGAACATTTGGCAGGTGTTTGAGGAAGGGATAAAATGCTACAGCTACGTGGCTATTTGTCCTCCACACACTGTATGTACAATGTCTACAACCCCATTCCCTTTTATATCACCCCTCCCCCCCATTCCATCTTTCCTTTCTCATTAGGAAGTCTTCATTGGGCGACACGGTAGCACTGTGGTTAGCACTACTGCCTCACAGCAAGAAGGTTGTGGGTTTCAATCCAGCCCGGGGCTTTTCTGTGTGGAGTTTGCATGTTCTTCCCCGTGTTCACGTGGGTTTCCCCCACCCATAAAAACATGCAATATGGGAACACTCCTATATGGCTGTGTGTGAATGTTTGGTGGTGGTCGGAGGGGCCGTAGGCGCACACTGGCAGCCACGCTTCCATCAGTCTGCCCAAAGGCAGCTGTGGCTACAAAAACGTAGTTTACCACCATCAGACCATGAACGTGTGAGTGAATGAATAATGTATCCATTGTGAAGCATCTTTGAGTGCCCAGAAAAGTGCTATATAAAACTGATGCATTATTATTATTCGTTTGGTGGGTGTTTATAAATAGAATTATCTCAGGCCAGTGAGCTGTGCCTTAACCTCAAACTTTACATGCCAGAAAGGAGGGAACATGCCTTCAAAACAAACCAGCTGTTGATCCACTATATGAACAACCGCCGCAAAACGTTTAATTCTCTGCAGCTGAAATGTGAAACTGTCTTACTTAGCGGGTACTTAATTAAGAGAGTCAACAGAGAGCCCTTCTGTGTCTAACTACAAAGATATGAGGAAATTTAAAAAAAGAAATAAAAAAAACCGACATCATAGAGACAACAAAGTGGTTTGAATCGCGTCCAAAGCGTGAAAGCAATCAGACACCAGCACATCACATGCTATCACTATTGTTAACTACTACTAAATCATGAGAAAAACAATAGCTGGATAGTTTCTGTATGAGAAACACTGCTTGGCCTCGGCAGCCTGCCTTAAACTAAATGCTTTGGTGGCTTCACGGGTGGCTCAACTAGTTGAGGCAATGTGGTGGTGCATAGTTGAGCCATAGAATCTGAACAGTGCCAGTTCTGATACCAGCTGTTCTGTGTGAACTATTACACCACCCATGTGCACGAGGGCTTATTCAGTTAGGCTTCCACGTTTCCTAACTCTCTTGTGACTCCTGCAGGTTGATTAAGCTTTTCTGGTCAGCATGCCAAAACGGCATATCGGATGTATTCTTCTGATGGGGAAAGAAGAAAGCTGGCAACCCCCGTGTTTCAGAAAATATCTGCAAAAATCTTCACTAACCATCAACAGTGAAGTCTGAATAAAAATGGTGCAAAGGTCTAAGCCATATTTAAAAAGACTAAGGGACTAAGGTGCATTCAGCAAATTTAGCTGTTCTTGCTAACTCCTGTTTGCTACAAAAAAGTTCACAGTCTCATCCTCCCTCCCCTACTTCTCAACCCCCTTTGCTCCCCTCCCTTTCAACCCCCTTCTTGGAATCCTGAACACGCAGCACTGCAAAGTTCTTCAACTCCCTCTCAGGGGTAATAGCTAAGTGAAATATGAAATATTTTTAAAATAAAACTTTGCCAATGAACAAAGCAGTTTCCAGTGATCATGTACATCATTGTAGCTTATTTTAGCTAAGTAGTAGTGATGGTGATATTGAACATTCATATAACATTAAAAAGCAAAATTGGATTTTGACATGCACATCGCCATTCCACCACATTATGAACCCATTAGTCTCTCAAGCCACACTATCACTTCCATAATCTTAGAATGCTGCACAGATAAGTTTGTAATTCAACTCAATAGCATCATCCACTAGGAATAAAAGGATGATACACCGCCGTATCTAGTGCAAGAAAACACCAAAATACATACTGTAAAAGATGTCTTTTTATTGTGGAGGAATCTCATACAAGAGGTGGACTTCTTCCACATTTCAGCAGAAGACATGCAACAAATTTGGAGGTATGCTCTAGTGCTATTGAACCTGTTTCATTTGTTTGATAAGCTACCTACTACTTTACATCTTTCAGCCAGCTAGCTAGCAGTAGCTGGTCTGAAAGATTGTTGTTTATTTACCAAATTCATGAAAATGTCACTGGTAGATTGTGTGTTTGGCCAGATGTCTGACATATTACATAACCTGACTCTGACTTATGAAACACTTCTTTTTTTCTGAATACTGTAACCTGTAGGGAGACAGGCAATAACATTTGGGTGGTTTATCAAACTCAGCAAACACAGGCGCTGAAGGTCTCTGAGATTTGTCTTGGAATGAAGTTCTATAAAAGTTGACTCGAAAATATCTTTTTGAATTTCCATTTCTGCTCAGCAGCAGGAGAGTTAGGCTTTGACTAATTTGGTTTCCACTTGGAAATATTTACACGTCTGCGTGGGGGATTCACGAGTGGGAAAATGACTGGATATCAGCCTTTTCTTATACTCATTTTCAGTGCTTCCAAAGGAGGCAACAGACTGTTAGGCTGAGGCATTTAGAAACTGCAGTAGCCAACATGTCTGGTTTGAGAGTCTAGGAACCCATTGTTCCTAATGCCTTAATTTAATTTAATGCCTAACATCTTGAAATATGGAAAGAAAACCAAAGTAGCTGAAAGAAGCAGTGCTCTGTATTATATCTGTGGGCTTATAGCACACTAGGAAATGAGGAGCCTTTTCAAAGGCTGTCCTTCCCCTTGCATGATAAAAGGACAAAGGAATCAAAATGAAAGAATAAACACATCATAAAAAGGCAGGCAGAGTAGCCCAGTGCTGGCGAAGGCAAATGCTGCAGACACAGTGGGAATAGGTGTGCTCTGATGAAAAGAAAGAAGCAGGTTGGCTTTTGATTTGAAAGAAAAAGAAAATATGGACAGAAGCACTTTTCCAAAGATCCTGTCAACGTCCCTAATTAAGAACAGCGTTTTAATGCCACAGGGGTCTCTCCCGGTATTCTGCAGGATCGAGGGGGCAAGACTGGACCAGATGAACCTACTTGTTGTTGTTCAATATTTCCTGAGAAATACCCATAAGACCTAAAAAAGGCAAGAAAGAATGCAAAGTGCATCCACTGGCTGTGCTGAAATAATCATCTCACTTAGGCAAAGGTTTTTAGAGAAAAGATCTGCGTGTGCCGAAGTGAAAACAATGGAAATAGTGTCATGAGGATGTGTAGTAGGATGGAGGAAACTGAATTTGCGCAGGTAAATGCCACATACTAAAACATTCTAAAAATGTTGGACTTTTTGGTTGATCCTTAGATGAAGTGTTGCTCATAAAAGCTTTATACAGCATGTATAATGCTTTCATAAATGAGACAAAATGTCTTCATAAATCATATATGATCAAATGACATGCTTTGTAAAGGGTGAAAGTACACGTCCTTATTCTGTATGTGATGCGAAATGTAATATTATTGACAATTTCACTAAGCTAGTGGCTAAATGCTAGAAAGGGTGACATTGTCAGCCAAGTGACACTGTCATCGTCACATCTGGCATCACATGCTGAATAAGGATGTGTTATTTCACCCTTTACAAAGTATAACATTTGCTTATGTGTGATTTATGAAAACATTATGTCTCATTTATGAAGGCATTATACATGCTGTATAAAGCCTTTATGAGCAAAAGTTTTTTTTTATATCACAATTTTACCAAGAAATTACACAAAATTGTGCGGATGTTTTGAATTAGCTGGGACGTGCCAACACATCTCGGTGGCTGCGTTCCCTCAGACTGCACACAAGGTGGAGGCTGCATGCAGTCAATAAGCACTACTTTCAGGACCGCGCATGACCCCGGGTGATAAACTCCGCAGAATGCAAAGCTGTTCTATTTGTCACTCAGGTAACACGCACCATCCTGCCATTTAAAATTCTGTCAGCAGCTTCACGGCCTTCCCCTCCTTCATTCCATCTTCCTGTCGTGGCACATATCTCTATTCATCAGGATATTTACTCTGCCCCTGGTGCATTCACCTGGGCCTGCTGATTGAAGCGAGGAAGAAAACATTGAGCTCTAAAGATGCATTTATCGAGCTTTAAGAAGCTTCACCTGGCAGATTAATCAGACGCGGTTGATGTCGGTTTATGCTGACCCTGTTCTCTATGATGGGCTAGAATGCAGCAATTAAAACAGTTGCGCCAACAGCCTTCAAACCATCGCTCCTACGCTGCTCACCTCCACATCTGTCTTCCATGGAAGTGTTTCAGTTCCCTCTGTCCCTCTCGTTACAACACAAACATGTGCTTAGCCCGATTGTGCCTTCCTCTCAAATAATATGCACCAGCATGTTACCAATGCATGCCTCATGAATTCACCCTTAGATTTACCTTACTCTGAAGCACATGTCTGTGGTAGAGTATGCATTAACTTCCGAATGGAGCCTGCGGGGAAACGATTGTTAGACTGTGTCAGACAGAACCTCAGACACCATATGTCCATTAGTATACCGTGGGCTCGTATCTGACACCCAGTATTAAGTATTAATAAAAATCAATTTCTCGTAAACTCGTAAAATTGCAAAGATATATTTATAATCTGCAGTCTTCTGTGCCCGGTTTGATCCCAGCACACTGTTAGGCATCCCCGGCAATGTAAGCCGCAAAATTTGCATCCATCTGGATGATAAAAGCAACAAAAGTCTAATCTAGAGCAAGAGTACTCCCAGTGAACCATGTCCTGTCCTCTGAAGAATTTAACGCCTGACTGTGCAGGACACTTATTGCGCTGTCAAAGGGATCCCTTCAACAGGACTGTAACACAAAACTTTTAATTGGGTTAGCGCCGTAGATAATGCTGTACAAATGGGTAAGATCAAAAGATCTCATTCGGCGACACAGATCATCAACTACCTCACTGCCCCCACCATCGCTTATTATACACGGACTAAAGTCAATGTCTCAGTCAAGTCCTGCTCGTCTTATTCTTTGCCACCACAGCAAACCAGCTTCTCATATCTCATCAAACCTGGAGAACACCTCTGTAATTGTGTTTGCCATGAAATAATGTAAATTGATTGCTGAATAAACACAGGGGATGAATACTGAATGTGAATGACAGTCATTTCTGGGACGGAGGACCTGAGAGAGATAAAATGCTCTGCAGTTTAAAGACGCTTCTGCTCAGCCGGAGAGCGGTTGCTTTCCGTTCTGCTTTAGCATCGGTTGAAATTCACATCATTTGTTTCTGTGGATTTAGTCTCTCTTGCCTATAATCTCTTCACGTTTCATGAATCACAGCAAGCTGGAATTCAGAATGAAGCTCTTACCGAGTCATCAGCGTTGCTTAGCATTTGGAAGGCTTTGCTTAAAATGCTTTGAAATTAAACAGTGCAAATCAACTCGGAGAGTGAATGTAAACTTTGTGTTATTGATGAAACCTGCGGAATATTTTCACAATAAAAATTAAAAAAAGAAAACAAAAGAGATATAAAATACAATTACAGCTCTTTTGGGAGCACTTACACATGCATTCACATTGCGTCTATCTTTTCTATGGGAAAATATCTATTTTCTAGATAGATAGATAGATAGATAGATAGAATGGTGGATCTAGACTCGAGCTGCCTTACTGGTTGCCTGAGTCATAATGATAAGGATGCGTAATGAGGGTGAATAACAGAGGTAAAATATTATTTTCTGAGGATGTTGCCTTGCTCCTGCTTTCTTTCGTCATTAGCTTGGTGAGGAGAGGCAGTTTAGCCAGAGCATGGCAAATCTTAGAGGAAATGCAGGTCTGAAAAGACAGGCTCAAGTCACAGCTCTCCATGATAATAGAACAGGCTGTGAATGAAAGCTTGCTTTTCAAGGTCTCCTCCAATTCCGAAAGGCCAAACCTTTGAAAAATAAAAGGCTGAGTGAGATGAAAGCTTTAGCATATTTTCCCTATTATACCTCAATGGCTACACAACTGCAGCTTTTAAACCGATCATGGAAGCTTCCAATTTCTTGGGTTCTTTTTTTATTTTCATTTCACACCCCCACACAAGACAGAAATATGACGGTTTAAAATGCTGCTAATATACTGTATGTTTTAATTGAATTGTTTCATCGGACAACTGTAATACATATGTTCTCATTATTCAAATTAATTGCTACCCTGCATTGACCGTAAATATATCTTGGTTATAGTTCTGGGGTTATCTACACATTATGTACCTGCAGCTTATCTTACTGTTGCAGAGACAGAGTAGTTATGGAGTACTGTAAAATTGAACAAGTAATCCCTATACAACTGTCCACAATTGGTGCTTGTTGTTTTGCTGGAATTCAAAGCTCAAGCTTTCTTTCAAAAAGCTGTTCTTTCCTCTTCAAGGCGAAGATTAATTCCGGCATTTATTCAGTCTTTCACAGTACTGACATTTACCAGTGCTGTCTTAAAGCTGTCATTTCATTTCTGTCTGGAGCAGGCATACATAGTGAAATGCGGCTTTGGTTATTTAAGTCAGAATAGCATTCGGTGACATGGAGGTCAGGAGTAATCAATCTCTGCTTTCTCTTTCTGTTCACCTCTCTCCCCGAGCAATGCCTCTGCTCACACAGCGCCTCTTCTGTCCTATGCCAAAATTTCAATTGGCCTCATGTCTCACTTTTCTGAATGCAGGAATGAACTGTCTGTCAATATTATAACTGCATGAAAAGATACCTGAGCGGGCAGGTTGTGCTCTCTAACTATTACAGCACATAACTCAAGTCAGTCAGGTCTCTTTAAACCCACCTTTATTATAAGTTCAGATTTGAAAATCGTTGTTTTTATGGCATGTTTCACAACTCTGTGTTGCAGGTGCATTGTCTGATAGGTGCAGCGTGTGCAAAAGGTGAAGCACGTAGCAGCTTTCTGTGAAAAATGTTGTGACAGGGGTTATATTGTATGTAGCAGTGCTTTGAAGTTGCACTGTATATAGACAGCATTTAAAGGTCTTCGACATTGCCGAATATATTTCATTTTTATTTTGTTTTTTTTCAAAAAAGAACAACACTTGGCTCAGATTATGCGCAGGATTGTTAATTGACTCCCTAAGTCACTCAAAGCATGAGCGATTGACACAGAGATCACAAAATTCCCCTTATAAGCTGTATTTTTGCCCTAGGATGAAAAAATGATGTTTTTAATGAAGAATATGGAAAGACTGTGATAGACAAATGCACTAATTGACATTGGTAAAAGAATGCTTCATAGTGACTTTTGCTTGCATGATATTGCACATAGTAGCACAAAGTAGACCTATACAATACAACATGTCTAACAGCCTTCTGTTTGACTTGGCTATATTACAGCATTGAGCAATACAGGTAGAGTACCGTATACCATAGAAGTAAAATCTGCATTGCACCGGCAAACAATACACACAGACGGAACAAAGTGTGCAGTATTCGTCAACCACATACATTGAGAAGACACATCCATAGAGTACATTCATATAAACGTGATGTTGGTGTCCTATTACGAACTGTTGTGGTTGTGTACAGATTGTGTTTATTTTATAGTGACCAAAGTAGAGAGAACTGACAGTTTTTTCCCCTATTTATGGGAGTTTATCCTTCTGAAGCAAGAAATCAATTGTCGATTCTCTTTCTCCTTTCCATTACCTCTGCGATACACAGACACCCCCCTCTTTTCAGCAAGATAGTGGGGAACCTGAAACTTCCAGCTGATAATTGATGTCGGCTGTAGTTCAGCGACGGCTCAATTTGACCCTCGTGGTATTGCTTTGGTCGGCATCGGTCCGCAGAGGAGAGCAAGATAAATACCACAGCCCATCCGTCACTCTAAAACAGGTTTCGGACACACTTGGAGGATTTCCACTAGTCTAGTGCAAAGATTTCCTTATTGTCAGGACATTTGTCATCACATTTAAATGTCCCCTCCTTAGACAATAGGAGTCCTGTAAGCAATGTCTTTTATGAGTTTTATGATAAATTGTTTCCAAGCAGAGGTGATTTTCACAAAGGTGAGCTGCTAATAACCCTGTAGCCATTCATATATATCATGATATTGGTATTATACCATTGTAATATAATATGAGTAAGAAGAATTATATTCACCGGTTTATGTTATGGCCATTACTGCCATGAATAAAGTTGATTGGGTCTCAAAATCAGCTGGTTTCATTCATAAGTACTGAATTTTCAAGTCATAATTAAAAGAAAAGTGTGAGATGTGCCAGCAGTAAGTTTGGCATGAGAGCCTGATAACATTTAATATGGCTTTTTGCAGCTGGCAATGGTCTCTAAGCTCACAGACAAAACTAAGCCAATCTCTCTCCCAGCCAGGCACACAAACTTTCAGACCGGAGCCAGCCTGATGCGAACCAAACTTGTGGAATGGATAGGATACAAATCTTTCTTTCAAAAAAAAAACACAGGAGTTGGCGGACAAGAGCCAAGGACTGATGGTATAAAAGTGAATTAATTAATCTGCCAGACTTCTTCAAGACTGACCACCACAGACAAGGAGTTGAAAAGGGCACCACAAGCAAAAATGTGGTACGGACTTGAATAAAAATGTAAAGGTTTGGAGAAAGACAGGCAAATCATGCTTTACTTGAATGGAAGGTAACATGGATTGCAAGAGCCTGTCATGACCCCATCAACACTCACAGCTTCTCTACTCTGCAGGGTAGAGCGAAGGGGTAGGGATTGCAACATTTCAAAGTAACATAATTCAAGCTCTGCAAAAAAGTCTGAATCCCTGTCTGAAAAGCATGTTTCCAATTTTAACATGAGGAAATGACATTACTAAACCCTGTGTCAGAGCACTTCATTCTTTAGGGGTATCCACGTTAGTGGATCAATCTCCCTTCATCCTCTGTCCCTCTATCGACACACACCGGTGGACCAAATGCGGTTTCTGGTTTGGGAAATCTTCTCAAGCTCTGCTTTGATGGTCAGGAGATTCAAGTCTGAGCTGCAGATGCCTTTGGAATTATAGCAGAGCTGTACCCCGCATCGAAATCATTTAACTCCAAAGGACCTCAAATGACCTCTCCTTCCAGCTGCTCTATTTCCAGCTGTATTATGCTTTTCACCTTTTCCCGGGGGGTCATTTTCCCTCTGAAACAATTATCCCCAGGTAGGTGTTACCCATTGTCTCCAATCATTATTTGCTTCAGCTAAGCCATTTGCACTACCAAAGCACAAAAGAACCAATCAAGGACTAATTTTGCTTTTAACGTCATAGGAAATGAATTGGGAAATCTGGTCGTGGATGAACACTACTATCATTAACCCTTCCCTTTTGATGAATATTTTAAACAAACACTGAACAAAAATATATACGCCCCATGTCAAATTTTTGAGTTCTTATTAACAAAAAACTGGAACCGGGATTCGTCTGTGAATACCACTCTTCTCCAGCGGGCCAAGGGCTATCGAACGTGTACGTTTGCCCATGCGAGTCGTTTCCAACGCCGGACAGCAGTGAGATCCAGACCACGGTGAGGACGCTGAGCGTGCAAGTTGGCTTCTCGCAGGTGGTTACGGACTGTCTGTGGTGTGATGCGTTTGTTGTGCAGACCAACGGTCTCATCTGCTGTGTGTGTAGCTGATCTGAGCCGATCCCGCAGGTGGACGAGCCCAATGTAGCGATCTTGTGCTGGTGTGGTCACACTTGGCCGACGTCGATGAGGTCGATTTACAGTACAGCCCATCTGTCGGAAACAAACTCTCAAACAGCCTATCGTCCGATAGTTAATATTGAGCTACACAGCAACCGCTCTGGTGGACATCCTGCATCCAGCATGCCAATGGCACGTTCCCGCATGACCTGAGACATCTGCGGCATGATGACTTTTGACAAAATTTGACATTTTGGGGTGGCCTTTTATTGTCCCCAGTATAAGGAGTGTCTGGGTACTGCTCATTCTGTCTGATCACGTCTGGAAATGCCACACACATGTACTGAGTGAAATCGCTGCATCACTGAGCAAATGCTCACTGACAGAGATGGATTAAAAAATGGTACACAAATCAAGAGAAATATCCCTATTGTACAAGTGAAAGTCTGCATGTGCTCACTTAGAGTTGCTGCCGACAGTTTAACAAGGAAACACTTCTTTAAATAACTATTCCAAATATAGGACATTATTTTAGTGACCAATACAGTGGAAAAGAAATCCTACTCCTCGTGGACACAGGGCCTCAGACCTGCGCATCACCACTGAAATCCCCTACAGGGATCACCGCCGGGACTGTGTAGTGAGAGGCAACTAAAGCTGTGAATTTCAGGAAGTCCGACCAAACATTCCAGGTGGTTAAACGATTCAGCTTACAGCATTTCGGTTTGTCAATGAACAATGGCTGTTGTGTCGATTTTTCTTTTTTAATCCCTTTGCGCAGTTATAGATGCCGGCGTCCGTAAATTCTGAAATTTAATTCCTAAATAATTCTGTAACTGTATTTCCAAATGTCTTACTTCACTGGAATAATTTTCCATAGTCTCTTTGACACAAATACTGACTTATAAAGCATATATAGGCCAATGCGTAACAGGAAAAAATTGGCATTCTTGTAATCTGTGCAAAGGGGAAGATAAGCTAGCTAGCATTCACAAATTGAGTAAAACTGCATGTATACAACTGTTTCCAACTGGCCAACTTTCGAACACTATGTTTCACTAACATGCTTGCTGTAGCATAGATAGTAGCCAGGCTAGTGATACTAGTTTCTAATGAACCGATTCTATCTTCTGCTCTCGGTACTTCATTGATGCTGAACTGAATTATCCAGCCGTGCATCTCCCTACCTACTCATTCACTGTGAAATACACATGCAGCCAGAACATCGTTTGCTCTTTCTCTCTTTGTCTTGGGACAAAGAAAAGCTTGTCCACAAGCAAGCATGCACATCCAACACCCACAGATGTACACGCACGCACCAACGCACCCACCTTCCCATAGTTTTTATGGTTCTCCCTTGTTTGATTAGCCCCCGTGTGTTTTGTGTTTGTTTGTTCATTTCATAAATTCATTTATTACCCCCGGTGTCTGTTTTGGAGCTGTTTAACCTCTAAAAAAATCCTTCATTTAGTTATATTATACATGATCATTAATGTTGGTAATTTTGATTATTAATCAACATTTTATATTTTTGATGATAACAGTAATTTTATTAGACTGATTATTAACTTTGCAGGTTTCCTGCTGTACCAAATTAGTATTTCCGCGAAGAAAAACATGTCTAAATTATCCATCCTCCATCCATTTCATATATCGTAGTGGCACATCCCCAACATTCCTGGGCACCGAACAAACCGCTGGCATTATTATCGTGACCACTCCTTTTCACAGTTATGTCAATGACACTCTACATGCAATGCTACGTCAGCTTTGTGTATCTGCTAGCCACAGATCCACGGCCCTCAGGTGGTTGGAGAGCATGTCTGGCGTAAAGTGCCTGCACAATGCATTGTGGGAGTTGTTGGTTTTACAACCCATGCATAGGGAAGCCACAGGGGTGATAACTATGCGAATATCTCAAGCCTACACCTTGGATCTAAATATGATTAAATTTCGGCAAACTGGTCCTTTAAGGAGACTCGATGCTGTCCATGAATTGTCCCTGTCAAGGAGGGCCTTTTCATCCAAGCTCTCCCCCACTGGCACTTTCAGGAAAGTGACTCAGAGCTCTGCAGGAGGCCTCTGTTAAACATTCATTGATGACAGAAAATACACTCCAATCCACCACTGCTCTTGTCAAAGAGGAGAGCTTTCAGTCAGAAAAAAGTACCCACTGGAAACATTCAAATCCTTTGTACTCACTGCTCATGAGCAGACATTCAAATCCTGCAGAGATAAACACGCTTACACAAATGCATGCACAACTTTCACCATAAACATTACGCTTACATAACTTCTCAAAATGCATGAAAGAACACATATTCATTCACACACACACACACACACACACACACAGATGAGCATGTAGAATTTGGGATGCAAATATACTGCTAACATTTACATCCATGCTTTGAAATTAAAGTGGAAGTACTGCATATGGAACAGGTCATCAGTCCAAAAGACACCCTGCTTATCGATCAGTAATATCGCGGAGAGCTTCAGATCACATTCATATTTTTGGGGTAGCATGTTAAAGAGGTGCATGTCATAATTTTAATCTGCGAGGCAATTTTAGCTGAAGGTACTGTATTTGTAAGCCCATATGAGAACGGTATGTAAGGTTAAAATGAAAACAGGGATCAGTTTTTGTGAATTAGCTTCGACCTGTGTTATGTTGAAAACAGTTCGGAAGGAATATAGAAGATGTCCCACCGAAGACAGAATACTATGTTTCTCCAAAATCTCAATGTACTTGCAGCATTAATGGTGCCCTCACAGAATGTCAAGTTACCCCTGCTAAAGGTACTGACACAACCCCACACCATGACAAGGAACAAACTGGATGGTCCATTTCTCTTTTTGTTGGAGCACACAATGTCCATTTCTTCTAAAAAGACCTGAAATATTGAGTCGTCTGACCACAGGACAAATTTCCATTTTGCTACGGTCCATCGTAGATACCTCTGTGCTGACAGACCTCAACAGTGACTCTGGACTCTGATAACATAAGGCCTCATTTTGGCACAGTAATATTTTAACTGACAATTAGGAATGTAACAACTTATTGTAGTACTTCTCAAAGATTTGGCAGAGAACTCCTGAGCCCATGTGGTCACCTCACTCATAGATAAATGACGATTCTTGATGCCCTGCCATCTGAGTGATCAAAGACCATGGCTATTCAGCTTAAGCGTGTGCACTTTATCTCTCTCAGTATGGGAATTCCTCCAGATTCCTTGAATGTTTTGATTACAGTATGTCATAAACTGTAGTGGGTTAAATATCCAAATTCCTTCCATACTTACTTTGAATAACATTGTTTTCAAAACTTTCAATGATTTTAAGACATACTTGTGAGCAAATTGACAATCCTCAACTCATCTTTCCTCCTGAGGATCTAGGGCCTTTCCTGAATGTTGCTTTTGAACCTTATCATGGTGACAATCACCTGCTCACATCAGCTGTTTCAAATGACATCATTATTATTTTTTTCCCCCACTTCATTACTTGTCCTAAACTTTTTTGGAATGCATTGCAGGCTTGAATAGCAGGAGGAATAGGTGTATTTATTTTCAAATAAAAAGAAATTGACGAGACAAAACTTCATATTGTCATACTGAAATACGAGTCAAACTAAAATTAGAAATCTCTGCTTCTTGTTCTCATGAATATTTTCGACACCATCCCAACTTTTTCTGAGTTGGGGTTGTAGCTATGAGATATCTGTACAAAATAATCATTTGTAAATCTAATCTCTGCAATGTAGTTGTTATTGAGCCTTCCAGACAAAAGCAATTAACCAGCAAACAGATAACTAGGTATGATCATCTTATTAGTCCATTAGGGGCCTCACACAGCTCCACCATGTTGCAGACGGTTATGTAGAACCCTTCCATGACAAAGAATAGATAATACGGAGATGTGAATAAGACAGAGTTATTGCCTGTTTTCCTTAATTGAGCCAATGACGCTAATGTAATGACTATTACTAGAGCACAGATAGCCTCACTTGTGCACTTCCTCAAAGGCTTTAGGAAAGTGGTGGCAATTTACAACCCATGGAACTGCGGCCAGCTGTAACACTACTGTAACGACTTGCAGAGGTGTCATAGCTAGAAGATGACAGCAGTTTTCACAGTTGACAAAAAGGACTTTCACTAGGAAGCTGACTTTATTGTCAGTTGTCCCCCCCCAAGCCCCGCCCACAGTTCCAAGATTCAAAACTGACTAATAACCTCAGATAATGCAAATTTGCTGAAATTTCTGTTTCAACCTGGGCTAGTAGAACCCATTCAAGATCCCATTCTCCCCATAAAATGTGCTCTGCATTGTGGGTAATCAGATGGCAAGCTTACTAACATTGCACGTGTAAGGATGGGATGTCACTGTAAGGCTGCGGAATGCACATCCCATACAGATAAAGCAAGAAAACTTCCCTGATACCAATTCATGCAAGATGTCACCTCTCCACTGCATTGGCAAGGCGAGACGGAAACCAATTAATGAACGTGGTCGTGCCGACAAGTGCGTCTGAAAAGGGCCGCCTGCAGCACCCCAACTGGCTAGTTCTGCTATCTGTGTCTAGCCAAATTGCGACCCACTCCAACAAATGAGTGTGAAATTACTAATTGCTTTGATTCCCTGTCTATGGACAACCCCAATTCCAAATAAATTGGCATATTATGAAAAATGCAAATAAAATCTAGGGGGACATATTTTAAAGGTCAGCTCACCCTCTACTATATTTATAATGGTACAACATATTCTCTGATATTCTACCATGAATTTAATTGCCTACTGAGAATACACAATGCGATGACTGCAGCAGAGTCCAGAAAAGTCAATGCAGTCAAAAGTTTACCACTGTGGTCAGGTCTAACAAGTGGAATTTTCCCTATTATTACATTATGCAGGTCTCTGACTGCATAGTTGTGTGGTAGTGATGGGAATAATGGCTTTTTGAAAGGAGCTGGATTGTGGCTCTGTTCCTTTCAGAGAATTGTTTAAGAAAATGGCTTTCTTTCATTTTCTTTTTTAGGAAGCAGGGGTCACTAGATTACATGGAAATTAGTCACTACGATAATGATAGGGTAAGATTCGGATCACATTCAAGCTTAGAAATACCCCATAAATAGTTTTAATTTTACCTCAAGTCAATTGTCCGAGTTGTAAAGCTTGCATAAGGTGACTCAATATCGCTAAGCTTTGTCAGCAAATTAAGCAGCCTTTCCTGTAGCCATAGGTATAGCAACTAGAAACAACATTTTCTGCTGCATTCATCATTTTAATGTTTATAAAATAACAATGCCATGTGAGGGACAAAAAGTGGTTTCTAGCATGAAGCAGATGCAACTAGTCTAATACACACAACATATGCTTATGTACTGAGAATTTTAGTAGGGGGAGCTGGCAACATTTGAAAAGTTATTCTGAGCGACGGTATCATCTACAGTAGCTACCATCTTCTGTGATGACGCCACACTTCACAAGCTCGATCTTCATCAAACTAATATATCTGACAAAACAAAAATTGTAAAAAATGCTTTTTAACCATCACGATCAAGCATTTACACTGTAAAAAAAAAAAAAAAAAGTTATCCTAACTTAAAAAAGTTAGTGTCCAGGCTGCCTTAAAATGTGAAGCTCATTTAACTTGAGACGACAAGTTTAGGCAATATATAGCTTATAAACTTAAATCCTGTTAAATTAAAATATTAAGGCAGCCTGGACACTGACTTCTTTAACCTCTGAGACTCACCCCAGCAAAATACCTACAACGCCGCGCTAATTAAGTAGCAATATAGTCATATTAAACATCAAATGAAACAGGAGAGCCTCTGCTACAAGCACATATAAGTCATTTTTACATACACTAAGCACAACTCAAACGCCAAGCATATTAATGTTCAAATATCAAAATCCGAGTAGCGTCAGAAAATCAACCCTCTCTCCACATTTCCATGTCTCCCTCTCTGATACTTCATGCTACACAACCAGAGATATACTCTATTCATTTTGGGTATATCATTTTCAAACAGAAATCTAAAAAAGAGGCTGGGGCTTAAGAGGTTAAGTTAAGACAACTTTTTGGCATATATAACTGAGCTCATAATAAGTACAGTTTGTTGTAAATATCAAAAATGTGTCCTTGAGAAAAATCAGAAGTTGCAGTTGGCATGAAAGTGAGTTTTGTGTAGACGTGCCACCATTTTAAGCATTTAAAAATTACCCAGTGGAAATAATCACCATATCCATATACTTGTAATATCTCTCCTTTCACTCATTTATATATGGTATACGTTTGGGAATTATTGCGTATCAGGCAGAAATATAACAGTTTTTACACAATGGACAACACATCAATAAAGTTTATTCAGTCTATTGAAACAATTATTTTACCATCTGCTGTACATTGAGATATGCAAGCCAGCTCGCATCTGTCACTTAGAGCCAGCTCAAAGAGCCAACTTGTCGCACAAAACACATCGCAATTCTAGTACCCACACTCCCTCCTTATGCTGCCATGAACTTGTAATCATGCATCATGTGGTTTGCCATTGCCATTGTCTTGCGAGAAAATGCAAGACTGTCCCTGAAACAATGTCTGGATACCAGCATATATTCCACCAAAATTCATTATTATCTTTCTGCATTAATGGTGTCCTCTCCAATGTGCAAGTCACACATGCGATGTGCTCTGACACACACCCTTACCATGACAGACCCTGGCTTTTGGACTTGATGCTCATTAGTTTGGGTTCTCCTTGTCATCTCTGGTCCAGAGACTTTCAAAAACCACTTGAATTTTGAGTCGTCATGTCACAGTTCATGCTTCCACCTTGCCAATGTTCGTCTCAGATGACACCAAGCCCAGAAATGTTGACAGAGTTTTTTGAACAGTAGTTGATGTGCGGCTTTGGCTTTAAAAAGTAAAGCTTTACCCTCTTAAAGCCCTACACCCAACAGCAGTTGCACGGGCATAAAGAAATTTACATAAATCAAAATCAATAATGTATTAATTTGCCAACATCTACTGAGAAAACACAACATCAATAGCATGCAGAATCCTTTAGAGTCATCCATTCTTGATAACTAAGCAGTGGTTAAGGTCAACTTATCAAATTACGTAGTGCTGTGAAAAAGTGCCCCCTTCATGATTCCTTCTATTTTTTGCATATTTGTCAAAAATGTTGCATTTCATCAGAATATAAAAGCTAAATACACATACAATACGGTTCTTAAATGATGATTTCATTTATTTAAGGAGAAATACTTTTGTGATAATATTCTGCAGACTGACGAGTCAAAAGTAGAGCTTTCCGGAAGACATGGGTCCAGTTACATCTTGCGTAATGCCAACACAGCATACAACAATAAGAACATCGTACCAACAGTCAAACATGGTAGCGAAAATGTCTGGGGCTGCTTTGCTGGTTTAGGATCTTGGTAAATTCCTATAAAGGATGAAACCATGAATTCTGTTCTCTACCACTTCTGAATGGCTCAAAAGAGGCATGAAGATTCAGGAGTGACTAGTTAAGGTCTTGACTTAAATCAGATTGACCTTAAACATGCAGTCCATACTTGAAAACCCTCCATTGTGGCTGAATAAAAACAATTCCCCTAAGAAGAGTAGGCCAACATTCTTCCAGAATGATGCAGGAGACTCGCTGCCAGCTATCAAAATTTTTGATTATCCGTGTGTTTGCGCTGGTATGCATTTAAAGGCCAGATCAATTATTCGATCAACCAATCCTTTAGATTAAAATATTGTTCTATAAATCAGCATTTCACGGAGGAAATACATGATGAAATGTAAAAGTACATACAGTTTTATTGCCAGAAAATCTGGGATGTTTCTATCCGGAGAACATTGCGCATATTTTTATTCTCATTTGAATGCAGGTCTTTACGTGCACATTGTGGTTTTGTTTCAGATTGTGGAGGCTTTGAACCGAATGCCTCTCCTCTGTGTTGGAAGTGACAGCAGCTGCAATGTGCAAAACAATGGTGGATATGAGAAATATCCTATATCAAGAAAAGTGTAAAGTAATAATATTAATAATCACCAAGCAAAGATTCAGTATTTCCTTTCAAAACTAGTCACCAGTTCTTCAGGCAGCCATCCTGGACAACATGGGCATAACGAGCTGGGATTCAATGAGTATATTATATGAGCAACATCAAAATTACATTTTAAAATTGAAGTTCCTAGATAATGCCAGCAAAATTGTTCATTCATGGTAAAAATGTATATAACAGTTTGCAAAGAAACTCCAATGAAGCATCATTTTATCTATAACCACAGAACCACATCAGGGAAATAACCTCATGCAGCCTTTTTGTAAATTTTATTCACATACATTGATGAAACTAAGCATCAGAAACTGTATGTTGATTAAAACAGTCTGTTTATGTAACAAAGATGCACTTCCCAAGTTTAAAAAAAAGCTTTGAGCCATATTCTCATCCTTTATTGAGTTTGTGATTCTGGGCTTTCTGATACTGGGGGGGGGGGGTTCTCTTTTCTATGTTCTCCACCCGTGATCTTCATGAGATCAGGGCAAAACCCAGGTTTTGTCGTCCAATTAATACAGACCTAGCCAGAGCCAATTACGGCACTGGACCTGCCCACACCGGAAGCTATTCTAGCAGGTGTAATGTGAACAAATGCCACTAGATGGCAGTATTGACCTTTTTTTGTTAAGCCCAGTCTGGAGCTAGGTTTGGGCATGTCCTGGGCATGTCTGAGAGGGGAAAGTCCCAGAGAATGAAAAAAAAGTCAAAAATGTGGGAGGGGGCTGCAAAATATAAGTATATAAGGTTGTTTACTGGTAGCAAGCAGCCACGACCAAACGGAATGTTAGCTGTTTGTGCTCAGCATTTCACCAAAGACAGCTTTGTCAATAAAGGATAATTCAACACAGGATAAGCGTTTCAGCTGCTTCTCAAACCCGAAGCAGTTGCATCGATCAAGCGCTTGGAGCCACAAGCTGTAAGTAACAATATAACAGCAAATAATGTAAGTGAAGCTAACGTGTTACACGCTAACGATAGTTAGCACTAACAGCTGGCCTCAAACACAGGCTTTGTAAAACATCTGAAGAAAAAGCCTGTATCGGTCGCGACTGTCTGTGACTCACAGACACAGTTGCTGCAAGTTGCTCTTACTGCATAAGCCAACCTGACATGATAGCCAGTCGATTGTGGCTGTAGCACAGCGGCTAACGTACCCAAGTTACTGTTCCTAATGTTTGTGTCCTAAATATGCAGGAGTGATATCAGGGGAAATTCTACAGAAGGTGTGTGACCATAAACCTCATTTGAAGCTAACTTTTAATACTTGTTTGTAATTTGGATGCTTGGTAGAACTGTTCACAGTAACAGAACTTGCTGTCTGTAAAACCCGTATTGCAAGGGTTTGTCTGTATGGTTATGACTGCTCGGTTACCAGCTACTGCATGTTAGTTTGCATGTCGTGCTAATTAAAAATGCTCCTGGTTAACTTATATGCAGTAATTCTGATCGGTACGCTTGTGTTACTTCAGTAAGCATCAATGTGGCAGTTTCATCATAACATTGCCCGATTGTAGCCACTACAGTTAGTGATCGCTTCACTCATCCATGACCGGGATCAGCCGGATACTTCACAAATGTCAGGGCAAGCTCTCCGGTGCTACCATGAAAGCAATACAAAACGCAGAAGCTCCACCAGTTTACAAATGATTTCTCTGCACCACCTTGACATAATTTCATCCCCCTTTAGAAATTGTTGTGGCTGATAAAAAGCCGAAAAAGGCGAAGATTAAATAGATAATTCTTTCCTGTAGAGGTGATCAATTCGCTAGCTCCACATAAGCAACTTGTCCGTGCTAACGTAACTTAAGGTCTGCAAATCCTTTATTATGTTCATAACATAATCGAGCTCTCTCTAGCAGTCGCGTAAGCTGCTTTCACATCAGACACAAAAGAAATTTTTCGCAGGACAGATTACAATCAAAGTCATGATGGTTTATCAGCTACTGCCTGTTAGTTCACGTGCTCTGCTAATTAACAATGCTTCTGGTTAACTTATATGCAGCAATTACGATCGGTATGCTTGCGTTACTTCGGTCACAGCGTGACAGTTTCATTATAACGTTGCCTGATTGTAGCCACTACAGTTGAAGCTTAACGGAGAGGTGCTGTACGTGTCTGCAGAGTTGGATTGCAGTTAGACCAGACGTAGATTTTGCAGAGCTTGGGGTGCATTTTTGGGTGCTTATGAAAGGATCGCTTTACTTTTCCATGTCCGGGGTCAGCCTGATACATCTCCAATGTCTGGGCAAGCTCTTTGATACTACCGGTGAAAGCAATAGGGAAGCGCACAGGCTATAACGTGTCCGGTATAACAAACGATTTCTCTGCATTGCCATCGATTGAATATTAAATTATTTCCTGTAAAAGTGATTGATTCGCCAGCTCCACATAAGCAGTGGTTCATGCAGACCTCTGTCTAGCTCTCGCACGCTATCCATAATTTGCCCATTTTCCACGAGGAAAAGCTGGTCATTCCGAAGCAATAAGTAATTCATTACCGCATGCAATTTCAGAAAAGGCCGTTTAGCTTGGAACTCTCGCCCCTCCGTCATATACCAGCGCAGAAGCTGTTCGTTTCTCTACGCTAACAACTCACCACAGCTATACACATGAACCAGCAGGTCCTAATAAACACTGAAGCAGTCCATAAGCTGTTGGTCCACTTTTAGCTGCTCCTCACTGTCCATGTTTCCCTCTAAACTCAGACCCACTGGATTTCTGTGGTTTCCGGTCTTCACTTGGGCATGTCGACCCGTTCTACAAATGTATCTATATGGGGTGGATTCTGCCTTTATTAGATTAAGTCCCCCAATTGGGGGACCCTGAAACTCACCGCAGCAAAATACCTACAACGCCGCGCTAATTAAGTAGCAATATAGTCATAATACACATCAAATGAAACAGGAGAACCTCTGCTACAAGCACATATTTTAAGTCATTTTTACATACACCAAGCACAACTCAAACGCCAAGCATATTAATGTTCAAATATCAAAATCCGAGTAGCGTCAAAAAATCAACCCTCTTTCCACATTTCTATGTCTCCCTCTCTGATACTTCATGCTACACAAACAGAGATATACTCTATTCATTTTGGGTATTTTCAAACAGAAACCTAAAAAAGAGGCTGGGGCTTAAGAGGTTAATTTCATTAGATCTATACACATGTACTGCGTTAGATTGCAGAATATGCCCATCGATTCCTTCAGGAGATGCGTCAGTTTCACTCTGGTGCCGGACCAGGAAAACTGTGTTCTGCTGCCTCGCCCCACCTAGATCCGCCCTCCACAGAGCTGGCCAGTTAGAAGAAAGTGGGCACACAAGGAGTGGGGGCCATAGCGGAAGAGCCACCCCAATGAGGCGTTTCAGGCAAAGACTACTATGGACAAGAAATGGGGTTTTTTGAGGATGGCAGTATGAGTGAAAAGTACCCTTTTTTTACTTTGCGTGATCAGGAGTACTCTAGGGGAGTCAAAGACCAAAATATAAACTTAGAAAAAAAAACATATTAGGTCACCTTTAAAATTTTGATCATGAATTTTGATTCTTAATTTTTAGACATTTTGTGCAGACATCTTCTTGTAAAAATAAGTGTAAGAAAGGGACATTTGATTGAAAATGATTGTTTGAACAGAAAGGTTCAGTTCCCTAGTGTGAAAAAAGCTTTGATGCATATTTCTGGCGTGTGTGTACTTTTGTGTTATACATGTCAAAAACAGGCAGAATTTGGCCCATTTGCTCCTTGGGCGGAGTGTTTAACTTGAATCTTTGGATGAAGTGGCAAGTAGTACTGACCTGAAAAGGTATAAAAGTATTTCCTGGTCCATGTTGTCATATCCATCACAATCTTGTGACACTTCTTAAGGCAGAAATCTCTGAAGGACCAGGGCTCGAGTGCATTCAAAAGTACCGGTCTTACGTACTGAGATTTGGCCAGACTTCTCTCATCTTTCAATTGAAGACCCTGATGCTAAATAATCATAAATGTCTATTTTGAGAGGATTGAAAAAACTGACAAAGGTACTATAACTATAAAAGATTTTTTTCCCATCCTTACTTCACGGTGTGTGAAATACGACTTAAATTCTTTTAGCACTGGGTTCTTCAATTATATTATGCATTGTCGAGGGTGAAATGTCCAAAATCCAATTTGTGTTTGGGAATCTTTATTCTCAGAGTGATGGATTATAAGCTTACGCATTTATTGGCACATTGGTTAGCCTGCGTCCAGCTTTGCTCTTGAGGGAAGAGGCCTGTTTTTGGAGGCCTTTTATACGATAGCATGATAAAGCTCATTTACTCACAATGACTTGTTTTATATTACCTCATTAATGCAACTTGTCACTTTAGTATCAGTCCTGAGTTGCCCCAGCACTAGCTTTTTTGGAGTCTGTTACAGTCTTCAGATTTAAACTGTGCTTATTCTTTCTATAAACAAAATAATTCACCAGTTAAAGAATCAAATAATGTATGGCTGTAATGTTTTCAATATAGTAGAGGATGGATTGACTTTAAAAATCTCTGTTTATTGGAACTTGGAACAATTATAGTAAAATTAATTGATATGTCTTGTAATTTTTATTCGAAAGAGAAATGTCTTGCAGAGAGAACACATACATTGCATTAAAATGCTATCAATTAAATGGCTTTGTTCCAAAAGCAAAACAAAATCAGCGCTGTGTCATCTAGTAGGGGCGACATGTCAAATGAGAAAAAGTGACCTGTCATGGGGATTTGTATGCCTTCTACAGCCAAATTTGTCATCATGACTTTTCAATTTGAGAACACGAGTTTTTGTAGCTTTGATGTCCTTAATACAATCCATATTTTTCGGTTGGTTTTGTGTGGAGGTGCACACTAAGTCCCCTCCTGCTCCCCAGTAAAATGATCCCTCTACCCCACGTATGCAAGTGCAAAAAAACAGCTAATCACAGAGTAATCACTTTTGCGGTTGATTTTTCTATGATAGATCTATTGATTTGGGGAAATCTGCCGTTCGATTGGGGCCGTGTTCACATCTGCACTGCAGGAAGTATTGAAGCCGATACTTAACTGAAACTCGCAGACAGTGCTTCAGATTCCTACTTCTTCAACCGCCCTTTAATGTCAGAGTGAACATAAGAAAGCACCGATAAAATTAAACTGCATCTCCCATTCTTTCAACAGGCTACTGGGGCCTAATAAAAATTCTGTGATTGTTACCATTCCATTTGCAAGTTGCACATGACCAATGCATGACACATAGTGGGAATCCTCTTAGTCAACCAAGTGAAGTATATTAATTGAAAATAAAGTTAAATAATGTCTTCTTTGAACTACTGGGCCCAAAGGAGGAATTTTGGCTGACTTGTGTGCCCTTTTCCGTACAGCACTATAAGAGAAAAAAAAACTTGTTTGCCACAGAAGAAACCATTCCCATGTATTTCATGCTATGAAAAAACCACTCGTACAGTAGAATGTGAGGATGTATGAATGTAGTGGGCCAAATGTCATCACAGTCCCCACCCCCCCAATTTGCCAAGAATATTCAAGTCCCTCCTTGCCACAGATATTCAATAGCTGGCACTGAATACAAGCTTTTCTTAACCACTGAGCAACTGTAATGTCTCAAAATGCCAACCACAAAATTGGCACTGAAAGTCACATAGGCATTAAAGCTGCAGTTGGTAACTTTTTGTCATTTTTGCTAAAACTGTCACTATGTACAGATAGTATTACATGAAACTAGTATTCTGTATTTTTAAAAAGGCTCCTTCAAACCCACCTACTGCTCCTACTGCAATTAAAAGAACAAGTATTTGACACTAACGTGTCTTTGTCCCCCGCCACAAAATGTGAAATCGTGTCAAAAAGAACAATTTTTCGGTGTGACCTTGAGAATGGCGCGAAGGTCACCGAAATGGACTGGCGCCGGGGTATCACCCTAATACATGTTGACATAAGATTTGAAGAAAATCCTTGGATTCGTTCTTGAGATATCTCGCTGACAACGCTATCAATGTGAAAATCCACAATCTCTCGGTGTGACCTTGAGAATGGCGCAAAGGTCACCAAAATCGACTGGCGCCGGGGAATCACACTAATACATGTTGACCTAAGATTTGAAGAAAATCCGTGGATTCGTTCTTGAGATATTTCGCTGACAATGCCATCAGTGTGAAAATCCACAATGTCTCTGTGTGACCTTGAGAATGGCGCGAAGGTCACCAAAATCGACTGGCGCTGGGGTATCACACTAATACATGTTGACATAAGATTTTAAGTAAATCCGTCGATTCGTTCTTGAGATATTCTGCTGACAACACTATCAGAGTGAAAATCCACAATCTCTCGGTGTGACCTTGAGAATGGCGCGAAGGTCACCAAAATCGACTGGCGCCGGGGTGTCACACTAGTTAATGTTAACATAAAAGTTGAAGTAAATCCGTCAATTCGTTCTTGAGATATGTCGCTGACAAGGCTATCAGTGTGAAAATCCACAATCTCTCGGTGTGACCTTGAGAACGGCGCGAAGGTCACTGAAATTGACTGGCACTGGGGTTTCACCTTAATACATGTTGACATGAAATTTAAAGTAAATCCGTCGATTTGTTCTTGAGATATCTCGCTGACAAGGCTATCAGTGTGAAAATGCACAATCTCTCGGTGTGACCTTGAGAATGGCGTGAAGTTCACCTAAATCAACTGGTGCCGGAGTATCACACTAATACATGTTGACATGAAATTTAAAGTAAATCCGTCGATTTGTTCTTGAGATATCTCGCTGACAAGGCTATCAGTGTGAAAATGCACAATCTCCTGGTGTGACCTTGAGAATGGCGCGAATGTCATTGAAATCGACTGTCGCCGGGGTATCAGACTAATACATGTTGACATCAAATTTGAAGAAAATCCGTCGATTCGTTCTTAGATATCTCGCTGACAAGGATTCGGGACGTACGGACGGACGGTCGCGCATTCCGCGCGGCGAAGGACAATAGTTCGGATCGACAGGATGGTGTCTGACCGCTGTCAAACAGTGCACATGCACGCGCTGCAGAGAGCCCCCTCCCCCTTCCTCAGTTCACGCCAGTGCTCATGCAAGCTCAAATCTCCAAGAGAGGGAGCAGGAGCTTAGCGAAACGAATGGCGCAACAAGATCCATCAGCAAGGAAAAAAATGCTGATGCCTCTGTTACCGACAACAGCACACACGGCTAAGACAAGTAAGAAGAGGAAGCCAGAAGAAAAAAAGCACAAAAGAAAGAATTAGACAAAGCTCAGGATAAAACCAGAGTGAACATCGGAGTGGCTTTTCAGAGGTGGAGGGAACTCCTGGATTTGTAAGGATTAAAAAATGCTTTATTCTTCGGTTCATTTTTGCTCTGCAATGCTCTAGAAGCAAGCGAGTTGGCGTCGCTCACATGCACAGCTGGTACTAACCCCAGCCCTAACCGGCATCAATTCATTTTCGCTCTGCAAATAAGCGAGTGAACATCGCTTACAAGCACAATCACTGTTTGAATTGCCAGTGTCTTGTGATTGTTACAGTAGGCTACTCCGTAGAGCATGTGATGTTACTATGATGTTACAGTCGAGCTAACTTTAGCTTGTTTCCGATGCAGGGGCTAACGTAACTGGCGTTGTTTTATTTGAAAGTAGCAGAAAATATCGTTATAAAGTGACCTGGCAGTTTTATCGGTTGTGTCGTTGTCCTCATAGATATGTGTAATGTTTCTGTGCTCTCACAGCTAAATGCTGTCATACATGGTTTACTGGCCATTCAGCAGGATTCACAACAGTTTCTGTACTCAAGAAAATGGGTAACTTACTGAAATAAGTAATTACTGGGTTACGTGTGCTGGGTTTTTACTGAAAACATACTTTTCATGTCGAAATAATTTATTTTTGCTCGTTTGTTGGCCAGCAGTATTGACTGTTCACAACGGTTATATCTAGCCTCGCCAACTTGCATGCATGACAGCTCGTGTGCACGGCAGCCTTCTGGGGGAGGGTCTTAGGGCAGGAGTGCAGTGGAGAAGGGAGGGGGAGGAATCTGAAAGTTTTTATGCCAAGTCCTCTCTCTCTCCACAAAGTTACCAGCTGCAGCTTTAAAGAGGAAGAGATAAGAGAGAAAAAATACAAATAAAGAAATCAGTCACATCAACTGAGGGCTTGCTGTATTTTAAACTCAGAATAATTAACCAATAACAACAAATTTGAACACTGAATATTAAAAGCAAAGTTTCAAGTCAATATGACAATTTTTAGGGTAGTTTAAATTGGCTGAAAGTCGGTTTTCAAGTTTTTGCAACGTCACTTGATATTCTAAGCACTAGACCTATGCCTGCCTATCATCCAATCTATAAGGATATATCTCCTAAATTGACACTTAAGTAAACGCAAAAGGAAATCAGCAAATTTCCCATTGCTTATGAAGGGAAAATTTCAGTGTTATGGAAACGGTAAATAACTGAATGGATTTGCACCCTATTTTATAGACATTATGATATCCGGCATTAAACTTCATGTATCAAATTTGAACCCCTCTTTGAATCGCCAACTTTTCGTGGTGGAGGGATGAGTACCTGGATGATCCTAGGAGCTATGTTTGGAGCTAATTGCCCCTGGGGGGGTCTCCCAGGGCAAACTGGTCCTAGGTGACAGGTCAGACTAAGAGCGGTTCCACAACCTCCTAATGAACGTATTTATATCAAGGACGTTCACGTCGCCCGGATTGGCATCACCGGGAGCCCACCCTGGAGCCAGGCCTGGGGTTGGGGCTGGCAGGTGAGCATCTGGTGGTCGGGTCTCCACCCACAGGACCCGGCCAGGCACAGCCCGAATGAGCGACGTGGGCTCGCCTTCCCGTAGGACCATCACCCATGGGAGGGTCCAGATGGGGCCTTATGCCTTATGTTTTAGGTGGCAGTCATGGGGGGGGGCCCTGACGACCCAATCCCTGGACACTGAATCTGGTTATTGGGACATAATGTCACCTCACTGGGGAGGAAGGAGCCCGAGCTTGTGTGGGCGGCCGTGCAGTACCGGCTTGAGATAGTCGGGCTCACCTCCACGCACAGTCTGGGATCTGGAACCCAACTACTCAAGGGAGGCTGGACTCTCTTCTATTCTGGAGTTGCCCGCGGTGAGAGGCAGCGGCTAGTGTGGGTTTGCTTATAGCCCCCCCCGGTGAACGAGAGGGTCGCTGCCTTGCGCCTTCGGGTCGGGGACAGGTGCCTCGCTGTCGTTTCAGCTTATGGGCCAAATGGCAGTGCAGAGTACCTTTCTTGGAGTCCCTGGGAGGGGTACTGGAAAGTGCTCCAACTTAGGACTCCATTGTTTTGTTGGGGGACTTCGACGCTCACGTGGGTAGCGACAGTGTTACCTGGAGGGGTGTAATTGGGAGGAACAGCTTCCCCGATCTGAACCTGAATGGTGTTCTGTTATTGGACTTCTGTGCGAGTCACAGTTTATCCATAACAAACACCATGTTCAAACATAAGGGCATCCATCAGTGCACATGGCATGAGGACGTCCGAGGCCGGAGGTCAATGATCGACTTTGTGGTCATGTCATCTGACCCTCGGCCATATGTCTTGGACACTCGGGTGAAGAGAGGGGCTGAGGTGTCCACTGATCACCACCTGGTGGTGAGTTGGATCCGCTGGCGGAGGAGGAAGCTGGACAGACTTGGCAGGCCCAAACATGTTGTGAGGGTCAGTTGGGAGCTTCTGGCGGAACTCTCTGTCAGAGCGGTTTTCAACTCTGACCTCCGGGTAAGCTTTGAGCAGATCCCAAGGGAGGCTGAAGACATTGAGTCTGAATGGACCATGTTCTCCACTTCCATTATTGATGCGGCTGTTTGGAGCTGTGGCCGTAAGGTTTCTGGCGCCTGTCACGGCAGCAATCCCCGAACCCGGTGGTTGACACCGGAAGTAAGGGATGCCGTCAAGCTGAAGAAGGAGTCCTATCGAGCTTGGTTAGCTCATGGGACTTCTGGGGTAGCTGACAGGTACCGGCAGGCTAAGCGCTCTGCGGCCTGGGGGGTGGCAGAAGCAAAAACTTGGGAATGGGAAAAGTTCGAGGAGGCCATGGAGGAGGATTATCGGTCAGTGCCCTGCCAACACTGTTTACAGTGGAGGTGGGGAGCTGTTGACTTTGACTGGGGATGTTGTCGGCCGGTGGAAGGAATACTTTGAGGATCTCCTCAATCCCAATGACACGCCTTCCGTAGAGAAAGCAGAGGCTGGGGACCCAGAGGCTGATTCATCCATCACTCGGGCTGAAGTCACTGAGATAGTTTGGAAGCTCCTCAGTGGCAGGGCACCGGGGGTGGAGGAGATCCGCCCTGAGTACAAGACCCTGGATGTTGTAAGGCTGTCTTGGTTGACACGCCTCTGTAACACTGCGTGGCAGTCGGGGACAATGCCTCTGGACTGGCAGACCGGGGCGGTGGTCCCTCTATTTAAGGAGGGGGACCAGAGTGTGTGCTCCAACTATACGGGGATCACACTCCTCAGCCTCCCTGGTAAAGTCTATTTCAGGGTGCTGGAGAGGAGAATTCAGCCGATAGTTGAACCTCGGATTCAGGAGGAACAATGAGGTTTTTGTCCTAGTCGTGGAACACTGGACCAGCTCTATACCCTCCGCAGGGTGCTTGAGGGTTAATGGGAGTTTGCCCAACCAGTTCACATGTGTTCTGTGGACTTGGAAAAGGCATTCGACCATGTCCCACATAGAATTCCGTGGGAGGTGCTTCGGGAGTATGGAGTCCGGGGCCCTCTACTAAGGGCCTTGCGGTCTCTGTATGAGCGGAGCAGGAACTTGGTTCGCATTGCCGGCAGTAAGTCAGACCTGTTCGCGGTGCGTGGTGGACTCTGGCAGGGCTGCCCCTTGTCACCGGTTCTGTTCATTATATTATGGACAGAATTTCTAGGCGCAGCCAGGGGCCGGAGGGAGTCCGGTTTGGGGACCACAGAATTTCATCTCTGCTTTTTGCCGATGATGTTGTCCTGTTGGCTCCTTTGAACCAGGACCTTCAGCATGCACTGGGGCGGTTTGCAGCTAAGTGCGAAGCGGCTGGGATGAGAATCAGCACTTTCAAGTCCGAGGCTATGGTTCTCGACCGGAAAAAGATGGCTAGACCCCTCCGGGTTGGAGGAGAGCTCCTGCCTCAAGTGGAGGAGTTTAAGTATCCTGGGGTCCTGTTCACGAGTGAGGGAGGATGGAGCATAAGATTGACAGATGGATCGATGCAGCGGCAGCAATAATGCAGTCATTGTACCGATCTGTTGTGATGAAGGAGCTTAGCCAAAAGGCGAAGCTCTCAATTTACCAGCGAATCCACGTTCCAACCCTCACCTATGGTCAGGAATTTTGGGTCAGGAGCATAGGGTGAGGAGCTCTGTCACCTATGAGGAGCTCAGAGTAGAGCCGCTGCTCCTCCACGTCGAGAGGAGCCAGCTGGGGCGGCTCGGGCATCTATATCGGATGCCCCCTGGATGCTTTCCTGGGAAGGTGTTCCGGGCGTGCCCGGGGAAGACCCAGAACATGCTGGAGGGACTATGTCGCTTGGCTGGCCTGGGAACGCCTCGGGATACCCCCAGAAGAACTGGAGGAAGTGGCCAGGGAGAGCAGGTCTGGGCATCCTTGCTTAGACTGCTGTCCCCGCGACCCGGCCCTGGATAAGCAGAAGAAGATGGATGGATGGAGGGATGGATGGATCAAATTTTAAGACAATCCGATGAATATGCACAATTTCATGGACATCTGACTTTTCACTTGATCCCCCATGACTTTACCCCCTCATAACATCTGATTCGGCATTGAAAGGACAATTGAATGAGTTTAGTTAAAAGCTAAGGAAGTCAAGGGGATTATTCAAAGGAAAGTTATGGCAGACAAAAAAAAAAGAACTTGTACCCTAGCTGAAATTTTACCCATTTTCATGAGGAATAATAGATTTCTATTCTAGATCAAAGTCTACTCGTGAGTGAAATTTTTGTGAACAATGGTAATGAACTGAAAGCTATAGAGCAGATACAAGCTAGCAAGCAAACAAACTCAATGGATCAATATGCTTGCCAAAATTGAAAATTTTGCCGAGCAATTTGCCAAACTCAAGGACTACCATCAACTATTCAAAACCTCATTAACAGAAAGAGTGGTAATCTCAGTGATCACAAAGAGCCTAGTAGTAAAAGAAACACTATTACAGTAGATGAACAGATAATAAGCACCACAATGAAGAAAACCAATGAAAACAAAAGATCAGATTTGTACCGGAGAAGACTTATCAAACTGGACTTAAAAGGCTACACTGCAAAATGCAAACCACAATTAAGCCACAAAAATGTGACAATCAGGTAACAGTTTGCTAAGCTTGATTGATTCTTTATTATTTCGTGACCCTTTCCGCTATCTCATGTCTACATGAAATTCGTTCATACCAATGGCCAATTTAGAGTCTACAAATAGTCTGATAGGCATGTCTTTGGACTGTGCGAGGAAACCTGAGTACCTGGAGGAAACCTAACCTTTGTTGCAGACATCCTATGTGGTTCCCTTCCCTCACACACCAATGTCTGCAAAGTCGAGCCAGGTTTTGTGTTCCGTGATGTAATTGCATTGTGCGAAATAAGCCAATCCGAATGATTGTTATATGAAAGTCCTTTTGGGTTTCCCCTGTCAAATATTCATAAAACTTGCAGGTACGAAACTCTGTTGCTAAAGAACTTGTGTTCAGGAAAACTTCAACACCAAAGAAACCCAGAGAAATTCCACCCTTTGAACATTTTCATGTTCAACATGTTGGTTAGCTTCTGTTGCAGACTTCTTATGTGTTTTGCTTCCCTCCCACAACAGCATGTGCCTATAGCTTCAGAAATTTCAGAGCTTCTCTCTCATTGATTGAACACAAATCGCTGCTCGAGTGAGCTGGCATTGGTGAATGAGCGAAGCGAACCACAGAAGACGTCTGCAAAGGAGGCTAGAGGAAACCCACTCGAATACGGGAAGAATATTCCAACTTTGCAGAGAGAGACCCCAGGCTGGATTAAAACCTGCAACTTGTTTGCCACAGTGCAGCCCAAATTTGTTAAGAATTTAGGTAAAGAGACATTAGGACCCTGAAAAAGGTCTTGTTGACAGATGACAAAAGATTTCTAGTACCGGAGCTGTAGCAAATCATAGTGTTGGGAGCAAAAACTAATGTTAAGGATCCAAAGCCTGAATCCAGCTGATAAACACAGACACAAGGGTTTAAAATTGGGTGTGCATGGGTGCGACTGATGCTGTCTCACTTCTTTTGTCTTTCGTGAGGCTGTACCCACTGACAGCAAAGCATGTAAGCATCTTATCACAAAGGTTCAAGCCAATGCCTTCAAATGCAAACAGAGCAGCGAGGGAGTTACTCAAAGCCACAAAGCAGAAATATCTTGATTGGCCAAGTGTTGCTGCTCACTTCAAGCAATCAAATATGTTTCACATTATTTGCTGAAAAGGAAAAAAAAAAAGAAGTTGTACAAAATGACAGGAGCAAAGCCCTAATGGAGTATCAGCAGAGAAGATACTCCGCACCTGGAAATTTGTATTGGTTACAGACCTCAAGCAGTCAATTAATGCAAAGTATTTTGTATCAAAGTACAACAAATTAATGGTAGAATTCACTGAAGTTTACTATGTCCCAAACACTATACCGCACACAAAATAAAAAAAAAGGGGAGGTTGAGGGTGGGGGATCTGGGGGACTTATGATTTTTTCCACAACAAAAGTTTGAAACTGTACATACTCCACTGGATAATTTGAATCTATTTTTCTTTTTTCTTGCTGGCGAATAATGGCACTGAATGTCAGAGAGCATTCTTAAGTCAGTCATAATTAACTCATGAACCAGAAGAGTGATTGTGATGACTGCGTCAAAGTGCGCTCTCAGTATGCTGTGCTTGGTTAATTACCATATGTTCTACCTTTAATTCTCTTGTACTCTAATGTTATTAAAGCTCAGGTACATTGTTTATAAAGAATGTGTACAGAGCTCATTAGCCTTAACAAAGCACAAATGAGCATCACGCTCAATGGAAATAATCAGCTCAGAGAATCCTTTATGGGAAATTATCATCAGACATGGCTCAGAGACACTAATAAACCCCCCTCAGGGAAAGAAACATGCCATTTTCTTTCCTCTTGAACACAGATCACATATTTGTACTCCAATCTTACAGATTCCATTTTGTCATGTGGTGTGCCCCCATTAATGAGGCCAGACCCCATTAGTGAGAAATATCACATACAGGCACGCAAAGAAAAAAGTGTGGCCAGCATTGATGCCGTGTCAATGAAAGTGGATGTGGCTGCCAACTTCACACTTCTGCTGAAGGAGTTGGCCCTATTATGATGGTAATGGATTTGAGGGACTCACATATGCAAGAGGCTGTAAACTCACTGGGAAATATCTTATAGTAGCAAAGAAATCGGCAAGATTATAAAATTGCAGCTTCATCACCATTGTTTATGCTTTGTCTATAACTTTATAGTGCTGCATTTCTTTTGGATGAAATTGCCTTCATAAAATTAAAAAGAAAAAATCAATCATCGGGGAGAGAGATAGACAGAGAGCTAGAACGAAAAATTTAAACTACTCCAGGACTCCAACACTCATAAGGTGAGTGACTTATTCACAATGCACATCATTGTAGGCTGGTGCGCAATGTCATTGCTCAGTACTTACACATTCAGGGGTTAGTTTTATTAATTTATGTTTTGCTTCGCGAAGGATTCACGCACAACGACCAGCCTCAGCACCCTCCGAACATTTTGTGGTCTTTCTGATTTCCCGCGACAGCAGGCACGAAACAATAAACTAAAGCAGTATCAGTGAAACACATGCACAGACAATAGCCTGATTTAAATTCTGTGCAATCTTTCTTTTTCCTCCGAGATATACGCATCCTTGCTTTGAGTAAAGGTACATGTTCACAGATATGTGCATAAAAAACTGAAAGGTTTGAGCACTTCGTAAACAAAATTTTGGTGGATAAAAAAATTTGTTTAATTGAACCATGTTTTTGCACCGGGCACAATGTTCAGACGTATTCCTGGAGAGGGAACAAGACTAAGTTGATTGAAGAGAGAAATTGCGTAATGACAAAATGACAGCGGAAGGGTGGAGCAGCGGGCTCTATGTGCATAAAAAGCCCGCAGGACCGCAGGGTGTGCATGCTTCGCACAAACCTGCACTGTGCACCAAGGTTCCGGTTGCCATGGCAACAAAGTCTCCTAGTCTCCAACAAAGATTCTGAATCTGACTTCACCTTTCTTTCCCAATTTGTGGAAACGGATCACTGTCCATCAAAAGCTGCAGTTTCCTGCGTAAGCCATGGCAGTGGACTATCTGGCACACCTCCATTGTGGTCTATCTTTAGAGCAAAACCGTTTTTTAATGACCCGGTGAGGAGGTTCTTAGAGAATAAACTAGAAGGACTATATATTAATATATGGTTGGGTTGAATCTCTGTACCTTGCTTGGAGGCAGGAACAAGCACACGACACAATGTTGTTGTCAGTCCAAATAAATGCGATTTGTATAAATGCGATTTTCTGTTGAGATAATGTTATTAATGCAGAGCCGGAAATAGGAGAAGCAAAGACTTATTTTAATGTGTGTACGTACAAACGACATCTTAGGCGGCAAGAGATAAGGTGATGCATGATTATGGTAATTAGATGATGCTCTCCGATAGACCCCGTGCTCATATATTCAGGGAGGCAGCTTTTCAGGGAGTTGATACGGAAAAAAGCTTTTCCACATGAATACACTGGCGAATATAACTAGCTGATCCGCATGCAATAAACATCACAGAATCTGTACAGCACTAGCCTAAGAATAGATAGACACCCTTAAAAAAGAACAAACGCAGTGTTCAATTACATTAATCTGACTGCCCTCCAAGGTTCTTAGCGTCAACTGTTTAGAGAGAGATGGAAACCTTGCTGGACTGTAGGACCGCAGGGGTAGGAATTAAGTGGCAAGAAAAATATAACGCCAGGAAAGCAGGCGGTGTTGGCAGTGACATATGCTTTGTATGTTATTGTTCATATTTATCATTGGACCCGCTTTATTTCGTGTGATTCATTCCGCGGTCAGCGCTGTGGACGTGTTGCAGCTTTAAGGGGTGAAAACACATAGGGAGGCATAACTTACTGCCAGTCTGTTAGCCTACTGCTCCTGGACAGCCAGCAAGCACTTCGTAGCTTTCCTGTCCCAGGTGTAAGGCTTTTCGGACTATGTGAACAGGCTATGCGGTGAAGGATATAAAAGTGCCACTAGGAGGATGAATTTTCTCCGCAAAACCTTGAGAAAATTCGATCCTTTCGATCGCAAGGTGAACAGGGAGAAAGCAGCCATGTTGAATCTGCTCAGGTTTTATTATGAGAACCCAGGGCCCCTCTGCAACGCACTTGTCGAAATAGACAGAAGGAGAAGATAGACAAATAACAGGAGTGATGGAAAGAGAGTGAGGGAGAGGGCCATAAAGGAAAAAAGAGAAAATGAGTAAGAGAGTGCACTTCAGCTGGCGGACTAATTTGGACACTTAGAGTGGATACACATATCAATCTGAACATTTCTGACTGCTGGCTCCCAGTTGGTGAGAAACACACTGAGGAAAAATACTGGGCGTTTATTTGACATATGATGGCAGTGGTGCATACTGGGTCCTACGCACATATTTCACTCTCGCCTTTATGTTCCCCAAAAATCACAAATAGCTTGCAAGATGCAATGAGTAAGTGAACGCACGTAGCAGAAGGTTGTGCAAGAGTTAAATTAAGGTGTTACTACCATGAGTATGCCTGGCAGGCGGAAAATATCTGCTGAACCCAGTCTTTATCGATTTTGTGACTGGGAATGATCTGGAATAGAATCCTTTAAGACTGAAAACATCATCCTGTCATATAACTAGGCAACTTCAAAAAAACCCCCAAGGGCCCACTTCTCAAAATGTGCCTTTTCCAAGTCCAACCATTTCCCAGTAGAAACATTTTGAGGCCCCCAAAATAGCTTCTGAATAGCCTCAAGGTTACTTGTTGAAATTATTGAAATGAGGGTGACTATCTGCTGGATGTGACATCCCCGTATTTTAGAACTCACAGACGATTATTGTAAAAATATCTCATAAAATTAACGTACAAATTTCAAAGACCTGTTTTTCTGATTTGTTCATGAGAATAAATGGACCGGAAAAGTCCACATTTTCACATTAAGTTTAGAAACATTGATTGGCTGTAATGTAATGATTTTGGTAACACATACTTTGCATGCTTTGAAAGGATAACACACACCCAAACACACTGAATAATGAAGCTGAAAGCACTAAATATTACTGAAAGCAATTAAATTCCTGTGTTTTGCTAATTAGCTGTCAGCAGCCATACCAGCATGCACCCTGTCCTTACTGAAGGGGTGAGGCTACATAGGCGTAGGCTTTGTTCTCAGTGGGATGAATCCCCTTGCAAAATGTTCTGTAAGTGCTACTGGGGGTGTTCCTGGCAGCCCCCAAAACCCAGAGCCGTGATGGAAACACTGTGCTGTCAAAGTCTGTGCCTTTCTGATGAGTCATTACATCATGGTCTTGACTCTGTACACAAATTAAGGATCAAACAATTCATTAATTGTAATGAATTGAAGGTTACCATGCAGGCATCCTGGCTAAATTCTAAACCTGCATTACCTCAATCCAATAATACGTATCACTGGCAAAAGTAATCTTCAGCCTCACTTTAATAGTGCATGACTTCCATGCATCATGTGGGTCCAACACATTTCTCCAGTCATCACTGAAAAGTATTTCGATTCTCTCCAAAGCTTGATGTGCTGTAAATGCGTGTCAGGATTTTGATGTTTCGTACTAGAAATGTGTCCCTTTGCTTCCTAATTAATCTGTGAATATTTGTATTTGAGCAATTCATGCTCAACACTTCCTTAATGAGTTCTGATCCTCAATGGGGGTCTCAAACTGAACCTAATGAATACAGCAATAATCCCTCGACCGCAATCCAAACCACACATTAGATGCATGACACACACACACAAACACACACATTTAGAACATTGTGGCGTGACATTTGCTGCTCGATGAGTGATGGAAAATAAAACATCATTACACAATAGTATGATCAGGCTGCTCATGGTCTCTCAGTTACCATTAAGTCCGTGTGACTGGTTATACATAACACAGAGAATGCTGTGAGGTGTGGATGAGCTTCATGGCTCGCGATTCCAACTCGACCTTGCAAGTCCCAAATCTCATGAGTAGCTCCATAAGGCATTGGAAGGTGCACATCTGGTGATTGCATCTCCAAGGTTTAAGCTTATCTGACACACCCAAGCACTTGCACACTGTTATAAACTGCTAAGTTGTTTCAACTGGTACCTTTTTTTTAATTTCAACTTTAATTTTATGATCTGTTTATAACAGGGGTTCTGTGTGTGTTAACTGTATCCATGAAGGACTCGACTTACAGTTAAAATGACAAGGACACAACGCGTTAAAGCTGTAGTATACGATTTGAAAGTTTGATCATTAATTATAACCTCATTTAGATGGTGGTTATGGTCCTATAGTACAATCTACACAATGTGAAAAGCAAAAAAAAAAACGGAAAAAATCCATTCACTCTAGTGGCTGCAGGGCTCTCTCCTACTCTCATCCAATCCCCTCGCTACAGTGGACACTCCCCGAGAACTTGCTCTGACTCCCCGTGCTCCGCGTTCCGCCTCGTCCCCGCCCCCTTCCGCATTAAGAACTTTCTGCAACAAGCAAGTAGCTGGTGGCGGTAATGCAACAAGTGTTTTCAAACCGCAAATATACATTAAAGAAAAAGAAGAAGAAAAAGTAGCTGAGTAGCAGCTTAGCAACAAGTGCTAGAAGAATGGAAAAGAATGACAGCTACAGCAGCAAGCGGCCCCTGCTCGCCCCACCGGCAAAAGTTGGGAGAAAGCGTAAAGTCTGCAGAGGAAAAGGCAGAGAAGAAGAGGAAATGTGAGCAACGCAGGACTCAAAGTCGAGTAAACATCGGGTCATCCATTCACCGCTGGAGGAAGCTCCAGGAGGATTTGGGCCTAAAAACAGATGCTGATACAGCAGACTTTTTGTTGGACAGGCAGGTAAATTTTGACTTTTATTGAGTGAGTTGATACAAAAATAACTTTTTATAAGTGTATGACAATGCTGCCTTATGACTGTAAACACTGTCGGTCGTTTTCTCTGTGTCGACAGACGGTGTCGGAACGTTAGCCGTTTATTTTTAGCATTGTAAACTAGCATTGCTGTCATCAGTGTTGTGCCTGAATGCATTCAGTGAACTCATGAACTCGTTCATATGTATTTCCGATTGATGAACGTTATTGTGAACGTGTTCATTGTGGCGTTTGTGAACGGCGCGCTCTCTTACTGATGCAGAAACCCCAGCTAAAACACACCGCAAACATCCCGGTGATTGAGAAAGGCAAATATTTTATATTTCACCAGATGTTCTTGTTGCTCTGGTAGAGGGGGTGTGTCTGGGAGTCTCCACGCGGACGGCCACACGTGCTCAGTGGGAGGGATCAGGGAGCACAGAGGGGAGGGGTGTGTGTGTGTGGGCCGGATGCTGTTTTCAAATTTTTCTCAACGTCGCAATCTTTCTCAACTGATTCTCAGATCATATACTCCAGCTTTAACTGTTAAATTCAGTCAATTCATAGCAGTGTAGTAAACTTGAAGAAAAGGGGCAAATTTTATAAAGATTATCACTAGTGGATAGCACTAGTCTAACATTAATTTACAGATAATCATAGCTGTTCTTTCAAAAAAAAAATCAAAGCAGAAACAAATTATTTACTTTGGGACAGGACTCATGGTGTATTTTAGTTCAGTTTTTTTTTAATACCCATTTTACTTGTGCACATTTTGAGACGTTTGTTTGTGGGCCACTACATTTGCTCATGGATTCTGGGCAGGTATGAAACATTACCCTTATGGAATCTCAGCTGACTTCACTTTTTATCATGCAGTTTGTTAGAAAATAAACAAAGGGAAGACAAAAAATCAAAATTGCAGGCATTCCACTTCATTTTATTCTCAGTTATAATACAAGAGATTTAAGGTATAGTTGGTAATCCTGCTCAGAAACACTTTTTGTTATACTGGGTGAAATGGTCCATCTATCCTGAGAGTAGTCAATACATTATGTATTCAGAAAAAGGAGTGAAAAGAATCAGACCTCTGTGTCGGCTGCGGGACTGTAAAAACTGTAAAAACTCTGACAAATCCCTGCCATTCGGTCCGAATGGAAAGAATCAATCAGATGCCCTCTGCTGCCCGCGCCCCCCTCTGTCCCTCCCTCCTCCCCGCGTGCAGCTCATCATGTCTCACCGCTGCCAGAAATATTCAGCCAGTAGTTGTCAGTAATACACCATAAGTATTGAAATTGCCCTAAAACTCCAAAAAAGAGGAAGAAGAAGGAAATTTTTGGTAACTGAGAACTTTGCGGATTGGACCTGGGGGCATTGTTTACACGCGTGATCAGTCGATTGCCCTGTGTAAGGCTGTGCTGTGCCCGGAGACAGACCTCTGATCCTGCAGGAGTTATGGAGGAGACGCCGGTGTTGCAGATCTGGAGTCAAGCAGAAGGAGTAAAGGAGAGGACAGAAGCCAGCGGTCCCGGCGATTATAATGGGAAACGTGAGGTCTTTGGGGAACAAGACGGATGACGCGCGGCACTGGTGAAGACCCAGAGGGAATACCGTGAGTGTAGCATTTTTTTACTTCAGTGAAACATGGCTAAACTCGCTGAAGAAGGGAGGTGGGTTTGCACTTTATGTGAGTGAGAGGCGGTGTAATCCCGGACATGTGAACGTGAAGGAGCGCTTCTTTACCCCGGACATTGAACTGCTTGCTGTGGGAATGTGCCCGTATTATTTACCAAGGGAGTTAACGTTCACAATTGTGATTGCTGTTTACGTTTCTCCTTCAGTTCAAAAGCCAGCATCTCTGATGGTATGGGGATGCATTAGTGCATATGGTGTGGGACACTTGCATGTTTTACAAAGAACCATGAATGCTGAAAGGTATATAAAAGGTTTTAGAGCAACATATCCAGGGCTCACTGCAATAAACAGTTATGTCAAGATGTTATATATTGGACATAACTGTTTATTGCAGTCCTCCCTCGATATGCCCCCCTCCAGACGACATCTATTCCAAGAAAGACCTTGTGTATTTCAGCAGGACAATGCAAAACCACATACTGCAGCTATTACAACAGCGTGGCTTCCGTGTGCTGAACTGGCCTGCCAGCAGTCCTGATCTGTCACCGATTGAGAAAATTTGGCTCATAAATTAAACTAAAAGTCCGTCAAAGGAGATCCAAAACTCTCCAGCAGCTGGAAGCCTGTATAAATCAAGAGTGGATCAAATTTCAATGGCTAAACTCAAGAAACTTGTCTCCTCAATGCCCAGACTCCTCCACTCTGTGTTAAAAAGAAGAGGGGATGCTACACCATGGTAGACAGGCCCCTGTCCAAACTTTTTTGAGACCTGAAGCAGCCATCAAATTTGAAATGAGCTCATTTTGTGGATAAAATCGTAAAATTACTCAGTTTCCACATTTGCTAACATTGCGTTTTAATTTTATTCACAATTTACACTTAGTCCCAACTATTTCGGAATTGGGGTTGTAGTAGGTATGGAAAAAAATATATACTAGAAATGCAGGGAAATGCTCAAATTTTAACCTACCGATAATAAATACATACAGCCTTTTAGCTATGTATGAATATCATAAATGCATTAATTATCATTATTCACACAATTTAAAAAAAATGAAAAAAGTCTCCTCTAAAACATGAAATTATTGTAAAAATACAGCACTTTGAACTTCCAAAATGGCATTAACACAGGGGAATAGGGATATTGTACCTCATGAACAAAAATACCCTCCAGCTATTCCTTTCTCTTTTTATTTTCACCCAGGCTCACACTTCCCACAGCATTTTAAAAACACTATGGTCGAGAACGGAGAGCTTAAAAAAAGCTTTTCTTGAAAATTACGGAACAGTCAACAAATGCCAGAGGTGCATATTGTATAAGGTTGGACCCTGAAGACATGATGGACGCAGGTAATACCGAGAGTCACTTCTAAATGTAGCCAGGTAACGTTAGAAGTGCAGTGTTCAGAGCCATTGCTGAAAAACACCCAAAGCCCACCTTCCAGTGAGAGAGGAAATTGACATAATAAGTACAAACACAGCAAGAGGTGAGCGCGGAAGCTTTTTGTCAAGGTGAAATCTCAACGGTCATCCCTTGTCTTCAACTTTCAATGCCACATACGATGGTTTGAAAATTATGTGACACATTCTCATTTCCGTCTGCATGCTTCCAATATAACACATTTTCAAAATATCAAAGACAGCTTGATGTTACGATGCGTCTGTCATTCAGGCTGGAATCAGAGGCAAGCTTGCGATTGAAAGACAGCATGCCTTTTCACAAGGCCTGAGATAAAGCAGAATTCACTCTGTAGTTTCCTTTTTACCCCGCCATCGACCAAGCTATTTCATATGCACAACTGACCAAGAGGGGTCACTTTTGACCCTGTTATATTTTAGATTGGAGCAGGGTTTTCGAATGGCCCCATTTCTGCCTGCAATATATTTATTACTTTGTAAACAAATTGCATGCATACTAATGCAATTATTTCTGGTTTAAAATGGCTTTTAATTGCAAACAAAGCCACAAAATACAGAGGAAGGCAAAATTTCATTTATTTAAACACTCTTCATCTGTTGCCTCTTTTAATACAATTTTTTATTTTTTTTTAACAGCACCAGGTACAAGTAAATTTTGCAAAGTAAAGATGAAGTTAGTTTGAGCGTTTTACGTATTACATATGCATATGCATTTATGCATAATGGTAGCATTATGGGACTAGAGTATGAGAATAGGAACTGTAATAATTTTGTCAACAACAAATGACAAATGGCACCCCCACAGTCTGTGTAGTCATGGTGTTTTTTTCATCCTTTGTTTTAGACAGTTTCAACAAACATCGAGTCTTAGCTATGGAGTCTCAAAGAGCTTTCAGCCAGAGAACAAAACCAGATCACGAAATTATCGAGAAAAGTCAGTTATATTGAGGTGCCTTATGATGCGATAGTGACTAAAAAATTGCAATGAAGTAACAATAGTGAGTAGCTATTTACAAAAAAAAAAAAAAAAAAATCATTGCCTGTAATGTCTGAAATCTAAATGCAACTTCTCATTCTCCTTGCCACAAAATATTTTAAAAATTTTCAAAAATATTTATGAGAAATAAATGAAAAAATTCTTAGTAGATGAACCTTGTTGTGATTAAGATTGTAAAAACAGCACATAAGATTGGGGTCATAAATCACTCAGTCACTTGAATGTTAATGTTAAACAGAATGTGCTGCAACTTTGAAAATATTTGAATTCAATCTATGTGTGTGAACATATAATAGCAGAGGAATGGAGAATTGTTGAGGCTGTGATATAATATTTGTTGTTTTGGCTCAGTACACCGGCACATTCTATTAGACGCAGTACAAGCTAAATATTGATCTTTTTTAGTATTTTCCAGATCAGCAATGGCCTGCTGTACTAAAACAGACACATTCATCCTTGTCTTGAGAGATGATAGCAGGACTCTAAATATGAATTCCAAACCAAGAATTAACTGTTTCCAATCACTTTTGCTCCAACTAAAATTGATCAAATATTGCTCCATATATGACCCAATATAATGAAAATACCCTGAACATAAAAAAGACAGTCAATTAAACCACATATTTATAATTGTGTCGCCTGCGAAGCATAGCGGCACATAAGGATCTCTTTGTCCGGCATCTGTCTGTCCGTCCGTCTGTCTGTCTGTCCGGTAGACACCCTTTCAGTTGGTAGTCACACTTTCAAACTAAAGCTTCGCAGGCGACACGTGTTCACCTGAACACTCTAGTTTTACATCAAATTTGATGAGTACAAAGCTCAAATAACACAATTTATGACAATTTTCAAATAAATTTATATTAATTTATGACAATTTATGCTTAAGAATTTTGAATATAACCGTACAATACTTGAAGGGAGAAAAGATTTGATTATGCCTGCACAAACAAGGAGTCCTCATGGATTAAATGAAAACATTCCCTTCCTCTTATCTAAATGTACATTTAAAGAAAACATCAAACGCATCCAGTGAAGACATCAGGTCGCAATGCCTTGCAGAGGTTCAAGCCCTCAGATTGAATCTCAACCCGGGCCTTGCAGACTGACCAGTCACACCAGTTGTGCACTGAGAGATGTGCAACTGCTGAAATCACTGAGTTTACTGGGTTGAGCAGGTGTATGCACAGATAGACCCCTAGTGGTGCTCAAGCATCTGCCCCTTTGGCCTCCGATAGTATAAGTGCCCTTTTTGGAAGACATTTTTTTTAATTTCTTTTGATAATTTTATGTTTTATTTTTCTAACCTGGCCCATGGCATCAATTGTCGATTAAAAGCCTGTTGTAATGCCCGCAGGTTGCATCTGAGTGGAGAGGTAGCTACTTTAATTCAGAGCGACTGCCCGAGCGGTGTTGACTCAAGTTGTTAAGGGTAATGCACCAAAATTTTGGTTTAGAACCATCATGAACAAGAAGAAGAGGAAAAGTCCCTCACTCCTCCATCTTCACATACTTCTGTAAATGCTAACTGAGTGACCTTTGTTTGGAGCATGGAGCGGCATCCACTTCTTTCCTACCTGCCCTACAGCCAGATAACAACAGTGTTTGTCCTAAGTCTCTGCATTTGTTGTCATTATTGTCAAATTAAACCACCATGAAAACATCTCAATACAGCCAGCAAAACTTGCACAGTAGCCCACCAGTAAGTTGATGGGCCCAAAGATCACGAGCATCCAGTCAAGGTCTTTGGCCTTAAGATTTTTCCAGTTTCTCTGAATCTTTTGATGATGTTATGCACTGTGGATGATGAGACCTTCAAAGCCTTTCCAATTTGATGTGGAGGAACATTGTTTTTAAAGTATTCCACAATTTTTTTTACACAAGCCTTCACAGGTTGGAGAGCCTCTGGCCATCTTTACTTCTGAGAGACTCAGCCTCTCTAAGACATCCCTTTTATAGCCAATCATGTTACACACCTGAAGCCATTTAACTTAATTACTTGCTAAATGTTCTGATTCTCTTATTAATTGCTTTTTCAGCCTTTTCTTGGCTTTGTCCCAACTTTTTTGAGACCTGTTGCAGCCAGAAAATTTGACATAAGCTCATTTTGTGGATGAAAATGTTTCAACATTAGAAATGTTATGTTCTATTGTAAATAACATTGGCTTATGTGATCTGAAAGTCATTGCATTTTGATTTTATTCACAATTTACACTTTGTTCCAACTATTTCAGAATTGGGGTTGTTGCTTCAGTACCCTCCCTCCAAAATGTCTGTACATGGCCCTGTAGGAGAGATTGCAGGTCGGTCGGGCACTTGTGGACTGCATGCTAAAGCCAGATAGGTCTCCCCTGATGTGGCTCAGCTATGACTTAGCATAGCTGTTGTCTGCTGCTGAAAACACTGTGCTTTGTAGGGTATGTGTGGATGTCCACAACCTTCTGATCTGAGTGTGGGGTTTGTGCATGAATGGATCTGTGGTTGCAGATGACTGGCCACACCAAATTAGGGTGGGAATTGGATATGCTCAGTCTCATGAAGGGTGCCAAAGCTATATAAAAAAAATAAAAATTAACAAAACCTAATCCTGTGCCCGCTCAAACTTTAATCTGACTGGATAGTTTAAATAAAATGAAAACAAAAAGCTTTTTATTCATTTAACCTTGTAGGTCAAGCAATAATATGCAGTTCAAGTTCAAGAATTGGTCACAAATAATTTGTGTATCTCTTCATACAGCCTATAAAGCCAATTAGGTCAGCCAAATATATTTATTTCCTATGCCTTACCAGAAAACACAAACCAAAACTTCAAGTCAGGTGAAGGTGAATGAATGCTGTGAGAAATAAACAGAATGTATAGCATTATAATCTATGTTATGTGCCCACTGATAAAAATATTATTTACAACAGGCCCACTTTAGTCCAAAATCAGTTATGTAAATGTAACTGAAACGCCACAATCTGAAAAAAGAAACAAGAAAAAGAGGGAAAGTGTCTAGTCAAACACATTCATGTAAATAAACACATACTTGAAGTAATTTCATGAATTCCAGTCTAAATTCCATGATTTTTACTGAATGTGGAAAACAAATGTATTACTTCAACTTCCACGCTTGACAGCTTCTTTGCATCTGTTCAAGCTGTTTGCCATGAGGCGCTGCGCAGAGATGTGAAGGCAGCTGGCACGGTCCGCATTACTAAATTCTCTAACAGAATCTTTTAAGAGTGCAGTAATAAGCGAGGGAACCCGCTAGATCTTTAATTCACGCTTCCAACTCTTCTAGCTGGCTTCGATTAAGATACCACAAAGTCCCAGGGTGGGCATCAACCTCAAATGCATCTTGAAGGGAGGGAAGAAAAAAAATGAAATGGCGAGAGGACAGCAGTTTAGTCAAATAAAAGGTTGAGATTAAAGAGGAGCTGGCAGCCGCGCGTGGATAATTGATTTATAATGTATTAGTGGTTGCGGAAAGCAGGAGTCGCTGGGGACGAACGGAGGCTTCTGCCTGACTCACCTCTGTTTCTCTTCTGTAACCACCATTTGATGATGACAGCGCTGGTCTCTCAAGGCCTCTTTTAAACGCTTCAGCTGTCAATACAAACATCAATTCTCTTCCTGTTCTGTAAACTGCAATGTAAGACTTCCTTTGGGCCTGCTATCCTTCATTATTCATGGGTTTCAGTCTTAAACGGCCAGACTTAAAAGGCATTCAGGGTCACACTGTCAAAATGTAAATTCCCAGCTTAAATGGTTCTGTAGGAACCACAGTATAAATTTTTTTTGCCCTCCATTTTGAAAATGATAATTTGCATGCGGTTTCTTTGTAGAAAACCAGAGACTGATCAACTGGGGAAACTGAACCAAGTTTTTCGCCTCTAGGCCTGGCTTCACACTTGCCACCGCCATGCTCCACACACTTGACCCAAGAATATGAATCTCCCAAATCCATCACCCTCGTCCAATCCCCCATCAATGAACCTAGCACACAAAACACACCCCATGCTTCAGTCCAGATACCTGCCAACTACACATCACCACCAAATACATCACCGATAACTTGCTATTATATCAGTTTGAGCCTCCACAACATGAAGTACATCTATGCCTACAGCCAAGACGGTAGCATTAGTGTGACGTTGTTACACAAATAAATTGAAGCAGTTTATGAACATTTTAATGTTAGAATTTTAAACTGCTTGAAAAATTAGGCCAGCATTTAGTACTTGAATGCTAGCATTGGGTAGATTTCAATGTGGTTTGCTTTCTTACTTGACTGTCTTACATGAAAGGAGAATGTATTCAACCAACATTAGTAGTTATATTATGTACCTTGTACTAATGACAAATTTATTTCCATGCAGACTATTCGAAAGAACTTGCGAGCGAGCTGGCTGGATTTTCCCGACAATAAAACCAGTTGGACACATAACTTGAATAGAATTTTGGTAAAAGGCTACATTTGCCTCACATTAGGGTGACGGTTGCCATGCTTACAACGAGCACTTGTAATGAAATTGAAGCTCAATCAGAATGAAATGTCCTCATCTAAACATCTACTTTTGTAGATCTGAATAAAATACCTCCATTCGACTGGAAATCTATGTTGATTAAACGACATGTTGCAGTAGCAAGGAACTTTCGGTGCATGTTCATAACATGCAGAGATGGTGCTGTAACATATACAGGATAATGCTGAGAGAATTCTTACTCATCCTGTTCAAAATATGTAAACAAAAAATACACTGCCCATCCAAAAAAAAAAAAGTTTTATATACAAATATTTAGTTGAAACCCCTTTAGCTTTCCTGTGTCATTGTTTTTACAACCCCATGCAATGTCATAAAAATTATTTTAAACAAGAGTTACCTTATTTTTAGCCCGAGATCTTGTCTTTATGAAAAGATGATTGAACCACTCAGTAGTCTACTCATGGACATCCCAATAACCTCCAGTGTGGTTAAGGTTTGGACTTTCTGGCGGCCGATCTGTGCATGAAATTGATTCCAAAATTCCTTATTTACCTCAATCATTGTTTTCTTTTGTTGATGCAGGTCTATAACTTGCCCCTTCTGATATATTGTTTTTTTATTGTATTATATACAAAAATAATATACAATATTATATACTGTATTTTTTTGCCAGAAAACGATACATCTTCCGAAATGATTTTTTTTTCCTAAATGAGAAGCTATGCAATTCATCAGTTAGGGTTAAAATAATTATTGCCTGCTGAAACATATTAATCACTACAATAATGACCAATCATAGTATTTATTTATTTATATGTAAACAGCAACATTTTTTTTTTTGGATGGGCAATGTGTGTATGTGCGTATAATGTGCAGTGATGATTATACACCACCTATTTTGTCCACTTTTCATTACTTCTTATTTTTTGGTGAAAATACATTGAAAAATATTATTGCTGGTACGAGAACTAACTTAGAAAAAAATCATTCCACAATTATATTAAGAGAAAAATAGGACCAAGGGTCCTGTAGCTTACCGGCAAGCAGTCTAACAGCAATGATACAAGTTATGAAAATTTCATGTGAAGTTTGACATTTGCATCAATGAAAATCAATGTCAAGGTCACTAAATAAAAGTTCACATACATTTATAAGACCTTCTGTAATACAATCCTAAGCTCTGAAGCGGTTTGGGTGATACAATTTATTATAATATGTCATAAAAAAGTTATGGTCAGCAAATGGACTTCATATATGACTCTCTAAATGTCTCTATACAAACCTTTGCTTAATCTGTGACCATTTTGGTGACCATTTCATGGTCACTGAAGGTCAAGTTCAATGTCACCAAATGACACTTCATACATGACTTTCTATATGCCAGCAATGCAAACGTAAGCTTTATCTGTCATAAAAATATGAAAAAAGAGTCTAAGGGACTCTGGTAGTGAAAAAAGTAAAAAGCATTTATTAAATAGCTAATGCATCGACATGAATAAAAAGCGCACCTACGCTTTACAGCCATACAAGGCTTTCATATATATATAAATAAATAATGCAATGAATTACATATCATTCAAGCTCTATATTTATTTGACAATAGTACAGAGACAACATGTCGGATGTTGAAACTGAGAAACTTTATTGCTTTCTGAAGGGATAATACTGACGTTTAATTTGATGCCAGCAACAAGTTTCAAAACAGTTGGAAAAGGGGCATGTTTACCACTGTGTTGCATCACCTCCTCTTTTCACAACACTTTCTAAAGTGTTTGGGAACTGAGGAGACTAACTGCTGCACTATGATCGCAAATTGTTCTCACATTCTTGGATGATGTTGGGCCTCAACTGCTTAGCACTTTCTGGCCTCCTTTGTCATATTTTTTGTTTTATAATGTGGCAAATATTTTAAATGGGCGACTAGTCTGGACTGCCCCCAGGCCAGTTTAATGCCCAGACTCCTACTATGGAGCCATGTCGTTGTTGTGCATGCAGGACATGGTGTTAAGCATTGTCTTGCCAAAATAATCAAGGCCTTCCCTGCTCCAAAACTTGTATATATCATTCAGCATTAATTTTGTCTTCATGTAAGTGTGATTAACCCATGCCATGTGCACTAATGCAGCCCCATACTATCATGGATGCTGACTTTTAAACTGTGTACTGATAACAAGTCAGATGGTGCCTCTCCTCTTCAGCCCGGAGGACTCGTTGTCCGTGATTTCTTGAAAGAATTTCATGTTATGATTTTTAGACAACAAGACAGTTCTCTACTTTGCTTCAGTCCATCTTCAATGAGCTTGGGCCCTAAGAAAGTGATAGCATTTCTTCATCTTGTTTAAATTAGGTTTGATCATAACATGGCAAGGTTTTAAATACCATTTCTGAATCTGACAACAAACTGTGTTCACTGATAAAGGTTTACAGAAATGTTCCCGAGCCAGTGCAGTGATTTCCACGACTGTATCCTGTCTGCGTTCAATGCAGTGCTGCCCGAGGGGCTGATGGCCACTGCCATTCATTATAGGTTTTTGGCCTTGTCCCTTGAACACAGAATTATTCGGATTCTTTGAATCTTTTAATTATATGATGTGCCATACCAAATGAAATCCCCTAGTTCTTCACATTTTTACTGAGAGAAACATTATTCTCAAATTGCTGCAATATTTCCCAATGCAGTCACAGAGTGATGAAGCCCTAGCCTTCTTTACTTCTGAAAGACTTGTTATATCATGTTACTCACCTGTTGCCAATTAACCTAATTAGCTCTGAGGTGTTCTGCCAGGTGTACTCTTTAAAGCTTAATTTTGTTGAACCTGCCCCAACTTCTTTGAAACATTTTGCTGGTATCAAATTGAAAATGAGATGATATTTTTCAAAAACCAAAACAAAAAAAAATAGGCTTCAACATTTTATACGCTATGTATCAATTTTCAATTAAATATAGGGTTTTAAGTGATTCACAAATCAATGCATTCTGTTTGTATTTACATTTTATGCAGGGTCCCAACTTTTTGGAAAATAGCGTTGTGTATATATACAGTCAGACCAGCTTCTGACCAGCAAAGTGCGAAAACCTCTGCTTTTATAGAGGTGGTCACACTTGCTGATCATTAATTAAGCGAGTGCATTTGATCAGAAACATCTGGCTGTTAATTACCTTTTTCATTCCTATGGAGGCAGTAAGGGTTTACTTAGTTTTTCACAGATGACTTTGTTGTGATTCTGCCTCTGCCATGTACCATGTTTTATGCCCATGCTCATGTTTCAGGTTCTGTGCCTGGCCTAGTGCCATGTTTTGACAGACCTATGTGTTTCTTGACCGCTGCTTATGTCTGGCCATTCTCTGATTATGTATTGTGTTTTGGTAATTCAGATTTTCATGTTTTATTATTTTCCAGATTTTAGTTTATTCATAGTTTACCACGCCAGGTTTCATTTCCATGCATTGCACTTCGTCTCCCCTGTCTTCTCATGCGTGTATCTTTGCTCACAGTCTCTTGTCTTGCGTGCCACTCATTCAGGTGATTTATTGGTTTCTGGGTTTCAATCTTCTTTCATTATCTCGTGTTCTTCCTTCCTCTTACTTTTACTATATTACTAACACCTACTAACAGTTTGTCATTTTTGATAATTACTAACCAACACTAACCTTGTATATTTTTACTAACTTACTAACGAGCGCCCGGGATTGTATAGCTGCACTTACTAATTGACAAACGATCTCTCAGCAGTCGCCCTAGTCTAGTCTCCGCCTCTTGCCTGTCCCTATTATCTTTGCTGTGTCTTCTGTGGGTCTCCACAAACTGCTTTGTGCTGTTCTTTTTCTCTCATTATCTATGCACTTTACTACTCCTTGACCGGAGCCGTTATCCGTCTGTAGGTTTGTCTTGTGATCCCTGTCTGCGCTTTGGCTACGGCCAATTTCATATAATTAGTTTGTTCCCAATGTGTCTCACCATGATTATCATTCCCATTGATTGAACCTGTGTTCTCTTGTCATGTGATCAGCCGGAAATGTATATATATATATATATATATATGTAATGTATATATATATATATTTATATATATTTATATATATATATATATATATATATATATATATATACACATCTGTTTGTTTCACTTCCTTGTCAGATAGTTACTTCCTTGCAACCTGTGCCACGCTTCTCTCGCCTTGTATCATTGTGATTATCTTTCTGACTGGACCGTCCTAGACCTCGAGCTTTGCCTTCTCCCTGTACTTTGCCGCATTCTTGTTTATTGACCCATTTTTGTCTGACTACGATTTTTGTGATTGGTGTCCTGTTTACGGTTCTGGATTTCGCCCCCTGGATTCTGATTTTGGATTGCGGACTTTGTACTGTCGCCTGCTCTGTTGGGGGGTTTCCCCCTTCAATAATAAAGCCTCCTTTTTGCATTTTACTGGTGTTTACACTTGTTTCATTTCGTAAACCTCACAGAATTCTGAATTTTGGTTTCATAAATAATGGCATAGTGGAATCTGTCTCTTCCACCTGAGTTTGAGGACCAGGTGGGTTTTTTTCCCCCATCTTGGCAAAGTGAAGTTAAATCCTGTAAAGGTCAGGATTTGTTAAGGTGAGCTCAGTACACAATGGACTACTAGAAACAGCTGGGGCAGAATCCAAGATAGCCACTCTCACTTGGTTTTGTAATATTGAATCACCTCCTTTATTGCTGCTCTGCTGGTCTTTCAATGCAATTAGAAATGACTTCCACATATTTTAATACTCCCAACAGATCTTCTTGGTTTGCCAAGTCAAGACTGTAACCACAAGTCACTTTCATGAGAGTAACAAGTAAATCACCACGATGAAACCACAGGATGGAGAATCATTCAAATTTACTGTTACAAATAGACTTATGTCAAACAAACAGTCTAATTAGTGCTGGAGTAAGTCATCGATGCGTTCAAATAAATGGGTGGACCCATTATAGTCTTATCAGCTCATGAATTGGTGTTAATTGCAGTTCTTGCTGCACTGGCCGAAGGCATTCAGAGTAGAGCAGAGAGAATACACAGCTTAAGCTTCACTGTACACTGCAAAAAATGGTAAGATAAAAATAATAGGTAAGATGAATTTATTTATTTTAAGACTTAACACTTATTTCTATCACCATTTTTCTTTGTAAGACAAAAAAAATGTCTTGTTTTGAGGTAATTTTTACTAGCTTGCCAATGGGGCAAGTAAATTTCACTTGTCAAGTCAAATACTAACTTTTTTAAGATAAAAAGCTTAAAACAAGTTATTGAATGACTTGTCTTGTTTTTGTCTTACAAAGAAAAATGGTGATAGAAATAAGTGTGTTAAGTCTTAAAATAAGTAAATGCATCTTACCTAGTATTTTTATCTTAACATTTTTTGCAGTATTTTAATCTTATCATTTTTTGCAGTGTAGGGCACACCGCACAACTGTCCTCTCACAAAGCAATTATATCACTAGTTTTGAAGGTCTAGACAAATCCTGACTCTGTTACAATTTATGAGTCTTTAATGTTTTGAAACAATGTTTGGATCTCATAATGATGTATTAGCTGTGCAAGTACATAGATCGCAATATCACAGCCTCAAGTTTAAATAGTAGACAAGACATTCAAGAACTTATATTTTGCCAGTAAAGCACAGAGACCTGACACAATGACATTTGCAATCAGCATAGCTAGTTACTGATGAGAAAATGCGAAAGGCTACAGATTTGCAGATGGCTCATTGACATTTGACCAGATAAGTGCTTGTGGGTGACATCTCCAGAATAGAATTTTTTATTTTTTTTTAAACACGGGCACTGCGCTGTAATTATCTGGCTGATAATGTCACTGAAGCTCTCTTTCCAGTTCTGTGGTTTTTGGCAGTTAAAGCCAGCATTTCCATTTCCATTACCCCCTGAGTACGACATGGAAACATAATGAGGCCCTTGTATGAGGGGTCCAAGCGCTGAAACAAAGCCAAATAGAAAATTGTGAAATATACAAAGCCCTATCCCTGACATGGGAAAGTCTGCAATCACTTTGGAAAACTTCATTGGAAGCCGTTATTGAATTCCCCAAACAGATAAGTAAGTGATAAGTAAGCAAGTGAAATCTATTACATAGTGATTTTCATAGAAAAATGTCACAAAGTGCTTTACAATAAAATACAATATGATGTGATATGTATGCAAAATTCTGTCCAATAGTAGGCCACCAATTATTAGCTAGGTTTTCACACATCTATTTTACAAAACTTTCTGTTGCCAGAAAAATATTTGACTCATACAGCTTTCAAAGAAGTTTCTTTTTAGAGTGTTTTTTTTTTTAATTCTTGGTCAGTATATTAGAACTCCATTGTATTATATTGGCAGAGGAGATCGTACATTAGCATCAGCAAAACAGAAAGAGCACTAAAAATTTTTTATCCTTTTTTTAAAGGGTAAACAAGTACAAATTTTACATGGAATCCTGTGGTCATGAAGTGGGCGAACACCACTGTAGGGCAACCACGTAAATGCAGATATCTCCATGTGCAAGATGTCCTACTCACCCGGAACCAGACGATCTCTCGTAGCCTGCCGTCAGTTTTGAAGTTACACTTTAGTGTCACTGTTTCTCCCACAACGACAGGGGGAATGGGCTCAATAGTCACAGTCAGGTATCCTGTAGGGCACAGGCAGAGAACCGACATGAGGCTTTCTCTACATGTGGACACATTTCTTCCTGGGTTCAAGTTATAAGGATTGTCACAGGCCAAGGTCAAATTAGCGTCAAGTGAGCCAATAACAAGCTCACTTGGCTGAGTAAATTTCAATATTGGAGAGGACATGGATCTTATTACACACTTCCTTGGTCTCAAAAACTTGGTTGTTTTGTCACACTTTGTCTTCCTGTAAAACAAAAAAAAAACAAAACATTTGGTGCAACTTTAGTGCTGCCTTATACATTTTACTGCAAGCTGAATAATAAATTATTGATAATAAACTTGTCACTCAGCCAATTGGCATTTGATATAACAGAGTTCAGCATCACGCCACAAGTACATATGGCCTGGAACTGGGACAATGAATTTGAGCAAAATTTTCTGAAAACATGTCGCGTAAGGAAGATAACCACAATAGCTGCTCCACAAATTCCTTAGTTCCTAAATATTTCATTTGTTTTTACCACACTGTCATGTTTTTCTCCCAGCCAAAAAAAAAAAATTCCATTCTAAGGGAGAAACAATCTCAGATCATAAGGAAACCTCAGTGCTGTATGCATTGGAAACTATAATATAGACATTATTTCTCAATGTAGCATTTTTCAACTGGTGTTATTTACATTTTTTTAAGACAACTCTCATTTTAGTTCTTGCTGGGACATCTCAAATTCAACTGAATGTTGAATAAGATCAGTTGAAAATACCATCACAAAAAGCATTTTGCAGCCAATTTTTGTGTCACAGTAAAGCAGTTTACCAGACAAACAAATTAATAGTATAAAAGAGCACAGCCAAAAAGAGGCACTGTGCCCAAACACCATCATTTCCTTCAAATAATCTATTTTCCATTTTGAATATGTCTGTGTCACATTTAATGTTTTTTTTTTCTTTTCATTTGAAAACTAAAACACTGAAATATTGAAAAGCAAAAATGGCCATTCAGTAGATCAATGGGAAATCCGACAGGATTGTGACAGCATTTCACCCTAAAATACAATTATATTATGTGTTTGATCATTATCAAGCTTTTATCAGTTGGATCAGTAGGATCCAACATATTAAATTGATTTGAGAGTAAAAAGGCTCCAAGATGCGTAGTTGAGTCACATTATTGACTAGAGCATCTCGACACAGGAATCAGGGGGGTTTTCCTTCTGAGTGAAGATTTGCTTGGCACAATGTCCATAATTGAGGAAGCTATTTGTGTGTGCATGCGTGTGTGTGTGTGTGTGTGTGCGTACCTGCTTGTGCGTGTGTGCATGTGTGCATGTGACTGATCTTTTTGATAACTCTGTGTGTTCGAGGGGGAATTTTTTTCAGCACTAACTTCTCTTAAAGGAAACTTGCTGGCATGGATAATGCTTATTCCCCACACTGCTAAATATTTGAGCTGAGAAAGCTAGAGACACAGGATGTCTGTTCAACAGGGGCTGGCAAAAGACACCTGAGATATGCTGACATTAAAACTTAGAGATTCGGCGAGAAGTGGTGCTATTTAACCTATCTGCTGACATGACTGAGGGGCTCAGCTTCCTGCAACTGCTCCGTAGTGTAGTCTTCTGTGATTGCAGTGTGCAGAGCTGACCATGCAGTCCAGAAAACTTACAGCCTTCAGCACCTTCAATTAAAACAGGCTCATCTTTAATTCATGACAGCCCAGATCATGTAAGATTATCCTCTGTCTTCCACATGCAGTTATCACTAATCCCATAATTTCACACCCATCGCAAAACCCCCGTTCGCCCCCTTCCCCTCCCCGACCCACCCCACATGTGGAGAAAAAGGCTGTAATATTACAGCTTCAATTGTAAAATTACAATGATTATCAATACATGCTAAATTCCATTAGCACTTGCAGTTTTGATTCATTGTGTGCTAATTCCTTCTGTTTGACATGTTTGCCTTCTGTGGTCACACGGAAATGGATTTCTAGCACGCTGATTGGCAGCAAAATAAACCAGTGAAGAAGGTGGCACAGGCAGTGCGACGATTACTCGGCCACAGTTGGAGCAAACTATAGACGAGCAAAGAATGAAAACTGGCTGCCAGTTATTTAAAACTATCAAAGATCACCAGATCATAAGCATAGAGGTGGGCTGTGAGGAATAAGTCATATGGAGGTGCCTGTATGTTCACCATGAAGTCAGTAGTCAACTGTTGTGTTCACACTTTACTAATGGAAAATGATAGTTGGGTGGAGGTGAGAAAAACCCTTGGAAGCGATACAGGCTGCTCAGGGCCAAGACAGACAGACTGAGGAGGAGCTTCTTTCCACAGGCATGAGGCTGCTGAATGAGGACCGAGTGGGTGCTGGGTGAAGTAAAGTGAATCATAATCTTAATTTACTAGACAGCTAAATTTAGGAGGAAAACTGTGCCTGTATATAACATATAGTACGCAGTAACCTGAATGTCACACTTTTTCATCACTTAAAATAAGCTTTATCTGTAGGTTTTTTCAAAATTAAACGTTATCTTGTTGAATGTTTTGAGAGTGACACCCATGGCTTCTTGGTCGTGTTGGCAGCTGTCAATGTTGATCCGGCTGACGCTTTCAGTGGGCATTTAAAAGCATCAAGGCAACGTCCGGAGTTTGACTTGACGCTTCGCTTGCGGCCAGTGGGCGTTTTACGGATGTGATCCTCTCGGAATCCTGTAAAATTTAGTCCACCAATGGAATATCAATTCTGACGGCTGTACACACAACAACCAGGCATTTCAGTGCTGGTAAAATATCTAATTCAATGTTTGCAGATTCATAACTCGTCAGACTGAACTGGGGAGAGCACTACTTCCGTTGCCAAGATGCGCACGCATCTTTTTGATGACGTCGGCAGTAAATGGGTCTATTGATGTGGCAAAAGCAGTCTTCATTTAATCTCCGAGACAGGAATTCGCAGTTTTATTATATTATGATGTTCCACTGGTCAGCACTGCCACCAAACTTGAAAACCAAAAAAAAAAAAAACATGCTCCCAGCAGGAATTAGAGAGGCACGAGGGGCACAAACATGGGGGCACGATGTTACAGCAGTTAGACGGCAGCGATTCTCCATCAAAAGAAAAGCAGGGGTGGACCGGGAGCTGGGGTGGAAGATTAGGGGGATGTGCTTCTTTACTTCAAATTGGCAGTGATAGCGCTTTCTGAAAGCTATTAACCCTCTCATGCATGAATTATGATAAACTCAGTCAGGATTTTTTTCTAAGTGGTTTTATACATCCTTGGGGATGTAAAACAAGTTTTGAAGAAAAAAAAATTATATCTTTATTCTATGAATAACCACTTTTTCCCATTGCAATGACCTGCCAATGGGATTTTTTGTATGGGATGATGCAGTGCATGCATGAAAGGGTTAAAACTAATGCAATTCAGCTATTGAAACCACTAATACAACGGCTTGAATTCTGATCATTGGAAACAGGTGTCAAAGTGGGATAATTATTTTTAGAGCTGTGTTCCGTTTACCTTGCCCCATGGTTGTTTGCATGTTTCAATTGTTACACTTTTTGGGATTGGTGTATTATCACTAATCTGTGAGGTTTTTGAGTGATATTTTCAGGAGCATTCCCATGGTTTTGTGTGTGCGGGGATCAGTTGAATTGTTGAGCTGAGTTAAATGCACCCACCCTCCCCCACAGCTCAGTATTGGCGGAGGCTAAACACTGTGTCTTTTAAAAGAGTGTTTGTGGCAGGTGTGAGGAGGAGGGGATGAGGTACGAGGCGTCCGGAGAGACCGTTTGTACTGACAAAGCAGCACCACACACAGAAGATGCGGACCGTGGGTCCAGTGGCAAGCAGAGCCGGCAATGGGGCAGGAAGCTCGGACCAGGACGCGGAGAAGGAGCCGCAGTTCGGGTGGCGAAGAACGCAACGCAACGCCGGGCTTGGACGGACGCAAGAAAGGGCAGTGGCGGGTGGAGCATATGCCGGGACTTAAGTAACTTTTCCTCTCAAGCAAGAAAGCACGGAGAGACATTGACATATCATGCCTTTTCCCAGCCGTGTTTCACCATTTTTATAATTTTGTTTTAAGTGCTTAGTTGCGAGTACGTGGATTTTATTGATGTTTTACAGGCTGTTCAGAGCTGAGTGATTTTTTTTTTTCTTTTTTCCCCCTCTGCCTGAACTTAGGCTAAAATGGTGTCATTGCCAATTATCTAATTGTTATTTGGCCTCCTGTGTGAATAGAACGTGGTAATTTATGTATTGCTTGGTCCGTTTCTTGACAGTGGTCTATTATTGCTGGACAAAGGGAGAACCCTCACCCTCAGGGCGACGCGGGCAAGGACAGGGATGGAGACGATGAAAGCCAAACATATCACAATGTCACCTTTCTACACCGCAGCCTTGGACATTTGTGTTCAGTATGGCTCAGAGCTTGGAACTCATTCTGCTAGAAAATAATCAATCAAGGCCTGTCAATTGCATAAATATAGACAAGACTTCATATCACGCTGTCTCAACAAGAATGTACTCATTCAACGCTGAAGACTTCCATAATTATTGGGACAATAACAGATTTCTTTCCTCAACCCCAAAAAACCTATAGACCCTAAAATGGGTTTGTAAAAAAAAACTTTTTTTTCAGACCTGCGGATCTTCAGGCCTATTTTAATGATTCCAAATATGTTCAGCTGAATTAAAGTGAAATGTGCATAACAATAATATTACAAAAGATATGGATATTTTTCATTTTATGTATTGCTGTGGTTGTAAAAACAGGACATACTGGGTTTAAATTTTAGTCAATATAAGTGGTGAAGCCCTGCAAACAGCAAATATGGAATATGCATGTGACATTGCCTGGAAAAGCATATTTTGATCGTACTTAAGGGTCATACTGATCATACTGATATTGACGCTACCTGACCAAGCGTGGTCAAGGTCACTTTTAGCATCCTCATTTGACGCCAGTTTAAAATGAACCCTAACCCTCAAAGGCATCAAAAGCTTCCTTCTGCGCCGTGTATCGACGCTTGGTCAGGTTGCGACAACATATGACGAGTCCGGATGAGAATGCGTTGGACATTCAGGCAAATATCATTGTTCAAGGAGCTAAATTTAAAGTACATTTCAATATTTGATATTACATTGAAGATCTCAATGTATTTTTTTTTCATTCATAGTGTGGGTAATCGTGCATAATAATCTGAAGCATACACCAGAGATTATACAAACCAGAAGCAGCACTTTGTGATATTGTCAAGAGAGCAGAGTGAGCGCAGTAATTGTGAACAGGCTGGCCGGCCAAACAACACCTCTGAAGTTGATGGCCAATAAGTTCCCATTGCGCAGTTACAAATTAAGGGTAGAGAAAGAGAACTGGACTTTGCATCCTCATGTCATGACTGTGTAATAGCTTGACACTGAAAGCTTAAATTACAGTGTTAAAGACTGACCATATGAATGCAGCCTAATGTTCCATTCTGATGCCAGTACTGCATTACACATAATGGACTTTGTTTCTTTATTAGCATTATTTCTGGACACTACCGAGTACGAGTTGTATTCTGCGAGGATCATTTTACCACAAAAAGCTTTTGGCACATTTACGCAAAGGTTCCAGTAAGTACAGCGTATTTGGGGTATTTGTAAATATCACATTTTGTGAAATCCTATCTGTCAGTCTACCTCGCACTAAAAGGCATACAGACATTAACGAATCTCTGTCTTCTTCAGGTAATCCAAGAATGTGTCTCCATCTGCCGTCTTTGGATAATGCATCATACTGCTCCCATCAGCACTGGGTGCAGTCAAAAGAAAGCACTGCTTATGAATTCACTTTGGCGTCACTCAATTAGCTCCCACTGAGTGCAACCACCCTCATAGAGCCTGCTTGACTCTTTCACAGATATGCTCAAAATGAACTGTGAAAATTTTCTCTAAACAGCCCACAGCTCCTTTTAATGACCTGTAGTCTTCAATTGGGGCTTACACACTCAAATGCTCCATGGAAACATTATTGAATGTGATGATTTAATTAAGGGGCCCCTTATAAGTGTGTTTAGCAGCAGCAGTGCTGACAGAGGCACTGTGCGTGTGTGCATGTTTGTGTGCTTGTGAGTGAGAGAGAGAGAGAGAGAGAGAGAGAGAGGGTTTAATTCTACACTAGAGGGTTTTAAAAATGACAGTCATATTGTGGCCTTTTAAAGCACTTTCCTTCCAAAGACTGTCAAATCCTGCACTCTCACCTACGACAGTGCTCCTCTGTAGTGACTCAGCATTAATGAAATATCAACAATACTTAATTCCAAAAAAGGATATGCAATTTTCAATTAGTTTTCGATGCCACAGTTTGGCACAATTAATCTCTTTTAAGACGACACTGCAGTAGTTATAGCTGCGCAGTTAAATGCATTATCAGCACCTTCGCCTCAAACCCTGCCCCCACCGATCCTACTGCTCAAAGCTTTGTTTTATTTCAGTTTTTTTTTTCAGCTTGTGAGCTGCAGGCTCTTTTCACTCCCTTTTGGGTTGTGGCAGAAACTCAAACTGCAGGCTGCCACACAGCAGGAGGTAACACGGGTGAGAAAACTGAGAGCAAAGGTGAGAAAAAGAGAGAGAGAGAGAGGGAGAGAGTGGTTTGACAGGAAAAGTCTGAACTTTTTCATCCTGTGGGACATTTCAAAGAGTGAATTAACGAGTGCCAGCGAGAGGGATGGGAAGGGGAGGAGGTGGAGGGTGAGTGTCAGTCTGTGTCTGTTGCAAAAGACCACTGGCTGAATTTGAATGTCCGGACTTCACCACTCTTATACCCACACAGACTTTGCAAGCCCATTCATGGGAAGTCTGTGAGTCCTGCGAACTGTCCAAACGCACAATTCATCCAGTCTGCAAGGGGCCTTGAGCTGGCTGTCTACAGACTTCCAGAGAGTCTGCTTGGGGTTCAGGCTTCAAGGACGTTAGCGTGTAGGATTTCGCAGTAGCATAGCAATAGGGAACTGACAATACAAACTATGGAAGCAATTCCAAACAAGCAGAAATTTAGTTGAAGTGGTAGAGAAACCAACTCGGGTATCCCAATTTATGTACTGCACAAATCATTCAGTCAAAATGTATAGTTATTTCCAAACATGGTCTCATTCTTTTTTGAATGGAGCGTTGTGAGTGAGGCCTGAAGTTCAGCCCTCTTTCAGGATGTAAGCTGAGCTGTAGACTTCACAGAAAGACACAGAGCAGTTCAATCAACATCACAATACATAACATGAAAGTCCGAGACAGCCGAGTCCGCTAGTTCAGAGTACGCACATTAGAATTCAGCCATCGTGATGCTGGCCAGGACTTCACAACGAGGACTTTGCTCATCTGCCAGGAGTTCAAAGAGTAAATATCAGGCATCAAGGAGAATATTGCAGAAGGCATTATCAGAAGAGTGGTATCAGACAATATTCCAGCAAAGTTTGAATAGTATTATGCACTACATACAAGGGCTGGTCAAATATTCGTAAACACTGTTCAGCAGTACTCCTGTTGTAATTGTTCTTGTTGAAGAGCTTCGTCCTGGAGCCAAAGTTCTTTTTCTTATTACAGTTTTTTTATGTTGGGTGGTCAGTTTTTGACACTGTTGCCTTTTTCACTTGAAATAACTGTGCTTCCTTAGTGAATGTATCTCCTGCAATTCGGGCACAGACTATTTGATTCCTTTGTAACTCTAGAAACCTTAGATTCCTAAGTAACCCTAGGTTTGCTGGTCGCTGATATATGAGGAGTCCACTTGCAAAGCCTTCTAAGTCAAGATAGTCCATTTTTTAGAAAAATCTCATTTTTTGGAAGGCATAGAAATGATCTTTTATAGATACCAATTTTCACTATACGAAAACTATTAGCCTTGCAGACATAATCCATGAGGCAATTCAAAAAATTTTTTTAATGAAATGACTTTGATTTTGGAACACAAAGTTTTGACTTAGCAGGTTTTGAAAGTGGAGTGGAAATTTTGCAGGTTTTGACAGTGTTTAAACCAGCCCCGTAACTCAATAGGTGAAGGTATTTGACTCAGGACCCACTCTTAGTGCAATAGACAGCACAGTGGTTGAATAGCTGCTATGATAATGACAACATAAACATGAGTGCATGGGTTCAAATCCCCCTTTTATGGTTTCACCATCATCACGCTTTTCTGAACTGCCCAAACCAGTTAGAGTTAGAGAAAGCAAAAGCTGAACAGGCTATAAAAGCTTAACTGTGATTGGTTCCTTTAAGCGAACAAAAACAAAATCATTTTTCCACGTTGGCTGATGACTTAGCAGAATTTGACAAAGTTTCCCTCCTTGACTTAGCAGGCTTTGACAGAGTTTCGCTTTTTCTGTTACAATTTATAACATGATTTAGTAGGTTTTGAAGACCTATCAGTGGAACATGGGCGAATGGGCCTGAAAGAGAGGCTAAGGGAGGTAACTCATTTATTTATAAAACTTGATTTAGCAGGTTTTGCAAGTCGACTCCTCATATAGATGACCCACACTGCTTCCCCTGTGTGTCGATCCTCGATATGTTGTTCCGGTGTACGTATGCAAATTCTTGATACGCATTAGCCCGGAGGCAAGACTAGGGTAAATGGGCTTCTCATTACATAATAATAATAATAATCACATATTTCTAATATAATGTATTTGAAAAAGACAGAAAAATCTAATTTGCATTCCAATCTTCATTGAAATCCCGGACACTCCACTTACCAAGCCAATGAATAAAAATACAAGTGAGTCATTAGCCTAGCCCACTGTTAATGCGTGCACACCATTGGTGTCAGACACCACTAAACCTAAGATTACCTAGGACCAAACCACTCAGCAGATCAAATGAATAATCGAGTTTGGCTGAATTTTGAGGACATAAATCTTCAACAGTCAATGTACATATTGAAACTGCTTATGCTTTAAATGCGGGGCACGAAACAGTGAATTTTCCGGCTTTGGTTTCTAAAGCCCACCCAGAGCTCCCACACAAGTGAAATAGCTGCATCTTCTCATCCTGATGAGAGATGAAAAGGCGCTACATCCAGCTATGTTGTATGGCTGCAGAATTAATTTACCAATGCGTGAATAAAGAATGGTACATTTAGATTAGATTAGTTTGGAGACAAATGGAGCTGGAAAATGTTCAAAGCGGGCATGAAATAGCAGATTGTGCATATGCATGCCCTTATGTGTGCGCACGCGTGCATGTGCACGCATGCGTTGCCTGCAAATGTGCCGGTCTTTTGTACGTGTGCCAGGCAGACCAGACGAGATACAAAGCAAATAATGATCCGTATCTCTTCGAATGAGGGCAATTATTCCATTAAAACTTCAAAATGTATCACACATTAAATGTTTATGAGCGTAGTTAAACATTCACTCATCTCCAAGCTCCCTTTTAGATGGAAACATATCTCTGAGGTCTCTGATGACATGATAAAAAGTGTCAGGCGGGGAGAGTTGGGCGCGAGATAAGATCCTTCTATTCAGCAGCCGTCCACTCTGGAAAGCTCCATTCGGAAATTTCCTGTAAGCCCCGATGATAAGGCGTGTTGTGTTGTGAGGCCGTTCCGGGTTTACGGAGGCTTTGACTCAACAGCAGGGCTTAAACTCCTGCCTCCCTGCTCTAATGCCTCCACAGTGCTGTATTGATCCCTCCTGTGGTCTGAGCCAGCTGCCTCTGTGCGAGCACCATGGAAGGAAATGCACATCTGTGCCATGCTCAGCTTGACCTGCAAATCTCCCTCACCAGTGTTGAACAGGCTAAGGTTCCTGGGGGACTAGAACAGATATTGATGGGGTAACAGCTGTTACGTTCATGTTCAGGACAAACCAGAGGAAATAAAAGGAATACGCAAACAGCAGGTAATATAGATACAGTAAAGTATTTTCAAGAATGAAGAAGGGAGACTCAAACTCTTGCAGCCACACAGAAGTGTAACATGGGTCTCAAAACTGGAGCTTGTGGACCCCAATGAAGGAGAGGAAGAACTAGAGATGAGAGTGCAGTTTACATCTTTATCAGAGACAGAATAAACAACTAAACAAAAAACTAGTGCCCACAGGGCAGGACAAAGAGAGAAACTATGTATGAAAAACACTAGCCAGCCTTTATCCAGTCAAAAGCAACAGTGAAAAGGCAGAGTTAAAAATTATAAATACACGAGCCAGAATAAAACTGCTTAAATGGGAAGACAGGCTGGAAGCTAGGAACGTGCATCAAAACAGAGGCACAGGAGGCTAACCTCACACCACGGTCTATTCCAAACACGTGGCATGGCTGCACTCCACACACGGTTTATTAAGTAAATGCACATTCTCGCCCCGGCGCGTTCTCCCACGTTGCCAAGATTGCACTTCCGGGCTGCCGACAGACCCCTGGAGCGCGAGAGGAGCCGTGGCCGTGGTGACCGCAGGACTGCGGACAGCCGCCGGGAGATCGGGCAGAGATACGGCTGCGACAACAAGCTCCTCTTCAGTAACCTTTCACCAGCTCTATATACGCCAGCCTACTTTTTCAATCACTGTGCAGCGTTTATCTGACTTTACTGTACTCACCCTTTTTTTTATTTTATGACCTGCAATATACTGGGCTTTAGGTTCCTTTGTTTCCAGGAGTCATTTGGTGCTTTTTTAGCCTTTGGGCATCACAGAAGATTGTGTAAGTGAGAAATTAATAAAGTAACGTTTGTTAATGTTGAGAGCTTCACAAGGCTGCCTCGCCAAATCCCAAAATCGTGGGAAAATCGATGCAACGGGGTGAAGCAGGACTGTGTTGTAATCAACTCATATGAGCTGGTTGTAGGAGAGAAATATGCCTCAGGCTTTCCTTAATCCATCACCGCCACCATTAAAATGGCATCTAACAAAGGCAGCAAAACAAGCTTCCTTTCACTGATGGCAATTTACCTACTGTAACTGATAAGAGCTAATGGTGCACATCCCAAGATAGTCTTGCCTGGTGTTGCTTAATGTCTTCTGATATTAAATCTGTGCATTTGTCCTGAATTTTAGGGCAGTTTAATGTTTTTTTCCCCTCTGAAGCAGTCGAGTAATTTTAAAAATAACATACTCTTACTCACCAAACTGTTTATGAGGAGGAGTCCCATATAGCTAAATGCATTTCAAAGTCATTCAAGGTTATGCTTGCTGAATTCTGGATCAGTCTCCAAGAAACCCTCAGTGAGTGAAACTAAAATGTCACCTGTTCAGTCATAATCAGTCTGTCGTCGCTACAGGCAGTGTTGAGGGCAAAAAAACAGTAAATTTTTGGCTTTAGGGTTTTAGGGTTTCTTAACATTTTAGAAAGGCAATATCCCAGCTTTCATAATTTATGTCTTAATGCCCACTTTAGTGCAAAGACATCTAGATCACAGTCCTGGAGTTTTGCATCAAGCAAGTCAAGTAATTGTCTCCAGCCACACAGCCACACAAATTACATCAGCTATTTGCAGCTTAGGGAAAATGTATCAAATTGCATTTGATTTAATCAGACTTTAAACAGAAATGCCTTGGCTTTTATAATATGCATGAGTTAAAGTCAGATATAAACTATGGAGAATAAGCAAGAATCAAAGTATCTTTTGCCAGCTGGGTTAACATTACGTTGCTGCGACCTGCATCTATGCTGTTTCTCGCCAGCCATCTGTAACATTATTTATTGTTCTGACTTAAACTCCTTGCAAGTCTCATAATCAAATTCAGTACAAAAAATATTTTACTGATTCCACCAAAAGTCAAATGACCAGGCAGCAGTGAGGTTATATTTAGGAAGAAGTCACCTCACTGTTGAGTTCTTAAAAGGCTGGGAGCTTATGCGCATGTTATAAAATTAATAAAACTCAGTTTTATTGGTTTTAAATGTTAAATAACCTGAAAAAGACATTTTTCTCCATAATGTGATTTGATGACATTCAAAATAACATGACATAACTGTTTCTATCCAAGGCAGGTAGATTCAGCACTTGGTAAAGTTACTTTATTGTGCTTTCAAACACAATTTAAATTGCTCTGTCAATCATTGTTTCCTCAAATTCATTTTTTTTTATATACATCCTAGCAAATCTGGCCTGACAGGCTTAATTTACCCATTATTTTTCAGGTTTGAGCCCTGGCTATTCAGTCACATTATTGGGTCCAGAAGTGAGAGCACCTTCTCCACCCTGGGCTAAAGGTCTTAACCAAAGAGAAGTTCTCAAGATCCAAGAAGGGACTCGCAGTGATCCTGAAGGAATGCATCTACCCTCAGATTGGCATTAGCTATCATATAGCGCTATTTTTGGCCCATCAACTGTAAATCATTCTAAGACTCAATAAATTAACTTCATCAGTTGGTTGATGGTCAAACCTGACAGTTCATCAAGGAAGAGGGTTGACAAAAACCTTTCTGAATTAAGAATACTATTAAGTACCATTTTTAAGGCTAAGGGTGTAATGTGAATATAGGCCACTAGATGGCAGAATTTACCTTTTTTTGTTAAGCTCAGACTGGAGTCATGTTTAGACATGTCCTGGACATGTCTGGGGCAAGTCTCAGAAAATTAAAAAAAGAGGTCTAAATGTGGGTGGGGTCTGCAAAAGAGTATATAAGGAAAAGAATTGAGACAGTAAAGTAGTAGGAGAAATTGCAAGAAGATGACCAGACCTGCCATTCTATTCAAGACCTGTGACGTTTCTTTTGTGGATTTCTTTGCCTGTGTTTGAGCATTTTCTTCATCCAGGACATCACCAAGCCACCCCACCAAAAAGGGACTGTAATTATTTCTGTTTTTTCTTATTTATCAATCTTGGTCTTTAGTTGTAGGTTGTTATTAGTCTTTGTCTTTGTTAAAAATTAAATGTGTTTTAGTTGTTAAAACTGTGTTTGTCATCCCTTGCTGTTGCTGTTGTGTTATAAATGTAATAACAAATTGGGGCCATAACAAATTGGGGGCTCAAGGTCCGGGATAGACCATTGTGTGAGTAATTTATTGAAAATCTAACATTCCAAATTGTGAAATTGTTTTTGTGAATTTTCCTAGATATATATTGACAACAGCAATGGATGATTTCTTGGCATCACCAACCGTAGGGGTTTTGAAGTCTTTTAAAAAGACAGAACTGCTAGAAATTTGCAGACAGTTGGAGCTGACAGAGGTAAAACCAGCCATGCGAAAAGCAAGACTGGCTAGAGAGATAGTTGAATATTACATTGATGAAAATGTGTTTGCACCAGGAGATCTGGAACAGTTTCCAATGGAATATCCAAATATAGAAATGGAACTTAAATTAAAAATGCTAGAGATTGAAAGGGAGGAAAGAGAAAAAGAAAGGAAGGAAAAAGAAAAACAAAGAGAATTTGAGAGGGAAGAAAAAGAAAAACAAAGGCAGTTTGAGTTAGAAAAATTAGCAAGAGAAGAAAAACAAAGAGAATTTGAGAGAGAGAAAGAGGAAAGAGCAGAAAGAGAGAGACAGAGACAGAGAGATTTTGAATTAGAGAAATTCGATAGAGAAGAAAGACTCCAAATGGAGCAACTAAAAATTTAAATTGAAACTAAAAATAAATTTTGTGCCAGTCAGGAGGTAAAACTGGTGCCTCCATTTTCAGAAAAGGATGTTGACAACTATTTCCAGTGTTTTGAAAAGGTAGCAAAGAGTTGCCAGTGGCCAAAGGAACACTGGCCTCTGATGTTGCAAACTGTCCTCAAGGGTAAAGCTCAATAAGCCTATTCGGCTTTGTCTGCAGATGATTCCTCTGATTATGAGGTTGTCAAAAAGGTTATTTTGAGAGCTTATGAGTTGGTTCCAGAGGCTTACCGACAGAAATTCAGAGGTCTGAAGAAATCTGAAAATCAGACTTATGTTGAATTTGCTAATGAGAAGCAGGTTTGCTTTGAGCGCTGGTGTACTTCTATGGAGGTCAAGGATGATTTCAACTCACTAAAAGAGATGGTGTTAGTTGAAGAATTCAAGAACTGTGTTAAAGATGATGTTAAGACCTACCTTAATGAGGAGCAAGCACTGAATTTGCAATCAGCTGCCAAATTTGCAGATGAATATGTTCTCACACATAAGTCCAAATGTCAGTCTAGCAGTAACAATAGATGGTCCCAATTTCAGAAAAAGGGTTATGGTGATACCCAAGATTCCTCACCCAAAGACAAAGACAAATCTGGTGATGGTGCTCAGAAATCCAGTAACAGGTCTGATCAAAGTGTGAAAGCTGACAGTGACAAAAGTGGTCTAGTTTGCAGTTATTGCAAGAAATCTGGTCATGTTACAACTAACTGTTGGTTCCTTAAAGCTAAGAAAGAAAAAGAAAAGGATACCAAACCAAATGCCTTTGTGAAAACAAGGTTAGAAACCCCTGTAGTAGATAACCAATCTGCTAAATTGCCTGCTTCTTGTGGGGCTAAAAAGCCTAATACAGCTGACTTTGTGAGGGAGGAATTTCTTCCATTTGTGTCAGAGGGATTTGTGGCTCTGAATGAGCATACTACTCCTGTCCCCATATATATCCTAAGGGATACCGGAGCTTCTCAGTCACTTTTGTTGATGGACTCCTTGGAGTTACGTGATGAGACCGCTTCAGGGGATTTCATACTTGTACAAGGTATTGAAGGGAGGACTGTATCTGTACCCCTGCGCTCTATATTCTTGAAGTCAGATTTAGTTACAGGACAGGTAAAGGTGGGACTTATGTCAAGTCTACCTATAAAGGGTGTTTCTCTGTTGCTAGGCAATGACCTGGCTGGGGGCAAAGTAGTTCCCCCTGTACATCTTACTTCACAGCCGAGCACTGAAAATGGGGATGAGGACCCATCTCTGTATCCTTCTTGCGCAGTGACTCGTGCTATGGCCAAGAAGGCTAAAGAAGATGATGTTGTGGTGCCGTCCAGCACATTGAATAGTCAGGACTCAGGTGGTTCGCCTCATGACTCTGATTGGCCTACTATGGTTTCTCCGTTTGAGGACTTATCAGATACTTTTATCAGTTCTCTATTCAGCCAGCCGGATGGGTCTGGTGATTCTGATGTGTCTGGAGACTTGTCTCTGTCCAGAAAGCGGTTGATTGAGGAGCAAACTAATGATCCTGAAATTGGTGTACTAAAGAGGAGAGCCCTTCCTGAAAAAGAAATAGATGCAGTTCCAGTTGGGTATTATCTCAAGGATGGTGTGTTGATGCGGAAGTGGCGCCCTCCTGATATCCCTGCCAATGCAGATTGGGCAGTGGTCAGGCAAATTGTTGTTCCGAAGGTCTATAGGAATGAGATCTTAACAATGGCTCATAGTTTACCTTTAGGAGGTCATCTTGGTGTTAACAAGACTGTTGATAAGATCATGAAACACTTCTTTTGGCCTGGGCTTCGGAAAGACGTTTCCAACTTTTGCAAAACCTGTCACACTTGTCAAGTAGTCGGAAAATACCAGTTAGACCCACCTGTAGCTCCATTGCAGCCTATCCCAGCATTTGGGGAGCCATTCTCTAGGGTCATTGTTGATTGCGTTGGTCCATTACCCAAGACTAGATCTGGAAATCAGTACTTGTTGACAATCATGTGTGCATCTACCAGATTCCCCGAAGCCATACCTCTACGTAACATCAAGGCAACTGCAATCTCGAAGGCTTTGATAAAGTTCTTCACGTTGTTTGGCCTTCCCAGGGAAATTCAGTCAGACCAGGGTAGCAATTTCACTTCAGGATTGTTTCAGCAGGTTGTGTATGAACTAGGTGCAAAGCAGATTCTTTCTAGTGCCTATCATCCAGAAAGTCAGGGTGCCTTAGAGCGGTTTCATTCCACTCTCAAGACAATGATGAGGACTTATTGTTATGACCATGAGAAAGACTGGGATGAAGGGGTTCATTTGCTGTTGTTTGCAGCTAGAGAAGCAGTGCAGGAGTCTACTGGATTCAGTCCATTTGAGCTAGTGTTTGGTCATGAAGTGAGAGGACCTTTGCTATTATTGAGTGAACAATGGCAAGAGGAAGAGCCGCAAATCAGTCTGTTAGACTATGTTAGCAAGTTCAAGGAAAGATTGCGTGCAGCTTGTGACCTTGCCAAAGAGAACTTGAAATCAAGTCAGGGAAAAATGAAAACTTGGTATGATCATAAGGCTAGAAGCCGTGAGTTTAAACCAGGAGACAAGGTCCTTGTGTTGTTTCCCTTGCAGTCCAATCCATTGCAGGCTAGATTTCATGGTCCATATGAAATTCTGACAAAACTCAATGATCTCAATTACATTGTGAAGACTCCAGATAGGAGAAAACCAAAACAATTGTGTCATATTAACATGCTAAAGCCTTATCATGACAGAAATGCTAGGGTTGCAGCTGTCACTTCAGATTCTCTAATGGTCGAAACGTGTGAAGATGAGGGGGAGTTTCAAGATGATGAACCAAGAATTAAAGCTGAAGTTCTTTCATGTAAATTGTCAAACACTGAAGTGTTGCAAAATCTTGATGTAAAACTCCAGCACTTAGAACCCTCACAGAGAGATCAGTTTGAAAGGTTGATCAAGAAATATGAGGATTTGTTTCCTGATGTTCCAAAGAGAGTTACTATAGCCTCTCATGATGTAGATGTTGGTGATGCCAAACCAATAAAACAGCATCCATACCGGATGAATCCTGAAAAGAGAAAGATTGCTGAGAAAGAGGTTGAGTACATGTTAAAACATGATATTATCAGACCCTCCAACTCCGATTGGAGTTCACCCTGTGTGCTAGTTCCAAAACCTGATGGAAGTACTAGATTCTGTACAGATTATCGCAAAGTCAATGCTGTAACTAGAACTGATGTGTTTCCAATACCTAGGATTGATGATTGTATTGATAGTGTAGGGCAAGCAAAGTTTCTGACCAAGATTGATTTATTGAAGGGTTATTGGTGTGTGCCTTTAACTGAGAGGGCCAAGAGCATCTCTGCTTTTGCCACACCATCTGGATTGTACCAGTATGAAGTCCTACCCTTTGGCATGAAAAATGCCCCAGCCACGTTCCAAAGGATGATACAGTCTACAATCGCCGGATTGCCACACACGGGTGCATACATCGATGACCTGATCACATGGAGTGACTCCTGGGAAGAACATCTAAAAGATGTAGAGACGTTGTTCCAGCGCCTGACCCAGGCTAACCTGACTGTTAACCTGAACAAGAGTGACTTTGGTTGTGCTACTGTCACCTATCTTGGCTACGTCATAGGCCAGGGTAAGGTGGCACCCATAAATGCTAAAGTCCAAGCCATTATGGACTTTCCAGTTCCTGACAACAAAAAAGCTTTGCGCCGCTTCCTTGGAATGATCGGGTACTACCGCAAGTTCTGCAAGAACTTTGCTGAGATTGCTCTCAGTCTAACTAACCAACTGAAGAAAGGCGTAAAGTTCACCTGGGATGATGCATGCCAGAGAGCCTTCGATCGCCTTAAGTCTCTGCTGTGTCACTTCCCCGTGCTCAAATCTCCTGACTTCAACAAACCGTTCTCCATCGCGGTCGATGCTAGCGACCAAGCTTGTGGATCTGTGCTCCTACAGAGAAGTGACTCTGATGACATTGAGCATCCCGTGGCATACTTCTCCAGGAAGTTAAATCGCCACCAAAGGAACTATTCCACAATAGAGAAGGAACTGTTGGCTCTGGTCCTTTCTTTACAACACTTTGAGGTTTATGTTTGTACAGGACAAAAGCCAATGATTGTGTACACTGACCACAATCCGTTAATGTTTTTGAGTAAGATGAAAAACAAGAATCGGAGATTGTTGAATTGGAGTTTGATTTTACAGGAGTTTGACTTGGAAATTAAGCATGTGAAGGGTACAGACAATGTAATTGCTGATTGCTTATCCCGTGTTTGAATGTGTATATCATGTGTTTGAATATTGTATGATATGTATATATAGACAAGTGTTCACTTAACCATTTTGTATTGAAAAGAAAAATTTTTCCTTTATGAGTCAAAATTTTTCCCTTTTGGAATGGAGGTGTAATGTGAATATGGCCACTAGATGGCAGTATTTACCTTTTTTTGTTAAGCTCAGACTGGAGTCATGTTTAGACATGTCCTGGACATGTCTGGGGCAAGTCTCAGAAAATTAAAAAAAAGAGGTCTAAATGTGGGTGGGGTCTGCAAAAGAGTATATAAGGAAAAGAATTGAGACAGTAAAGTAGTAGGAGAAATTGCAAGAAGATGACCAGACCTGCCATTCTGTTCAAGACCTGTGACGTTTCTTTTGTGGATTTCTTTGCCTGTGTTTGAGCATTTTCTTCATCCAGGACATCACCAAGCCACCCCACCAAAAAGGGACTGTAATTATTTCTGTTTTTTCTTATTTATCAATCTTGGTCTTTAGTTGTAGGTTGTTATTAGTCTTTGTCTTTGTTAAAAATTAAATGTGTTTTAGTTGTTAAAACTGTGTTTGTCATCCCTTGCTGTTGTGTTATAAATGTAATAACAAATTGGGGCCATAACAAGGGAAATTCACATTTCACTATCCATCAATGCTAACTTTCTAATTGTTCATGTTTTAAACTATTGCATGTGTTTGCTAATTCATGTGCGCACATCTGTTAGTCCAACCCAAGCATTACTTAGCTGACAGCAAGGATGGTTGTTTTAGTTCCCTTTAAACCTCATGGAAGTTCTCTGTAAATATAACATGAGCAACATGGTCACAAGCTGTCCAATTTGAGTGTTTCTCCCTGTCTCGGAAACACCAGAGAATTCCTCCGATTAGTGCAATTACGACCCTTCAGCTCAGTAGAAATGGGTAAATTCCCCCCTGATTGTGTCTTGTTTCAAAGCGTCCTGTGAACCAAGAGTTGCTTTTTGATGAAAGGGAACTAAATTGTCAAAATCATCATGCTTGCACACTTTTTTGAAAATTATGAAAGACAGATAAATGAAATGTGCTTGCGCAGATATGAAAGCAACAGAACATCCATTTCCAGAATATCTAGCATTCCTCTCCAGCAAGTGTATTCATACACAGTGCAATCATAAACATTCATGCACAGCCTAACTAGGCAGCATTTGCAATGCCGCATAACCATAGAATTTTCATGACTTGATCATAGATTCACGACAACAATAATAATTATAACAATAATAGTAATTTAGCAACTCATATTATTATTAATACTACTATTATTATAAAAGTTACCAAGTTATGCTGGTTTATTGTAGCTATTCAGTAAAATGACATAGATAGGTTTGAATCTGTTGTGCAGCCTGAGTTCCCTGGGGAAAAAAAATGAACTGATAATTCCCATTCTCCAACTTCACTTCCTTTGAGGTCTTTGCTTAAGGCCAGAGCTGAATGGTTTCATGAGTGACCTGTCAGAACGAGGACCTTAGAGGGCAGTTTAACATTGTGAGTGCCACAGAGCCCTTCAGGATCTCTTTCCCTCACAATTTCAGTTTATTGTTCCACTTAAAAGTAAAATTCATTGCTGAAAGCTAATTATGACTATGAGCACAATAGTTGCAATCACGGAAAGAGCCACTTCACTTGAATTTTTATGTGGAGTGAATATGCACAGATTGTCAGACAAATTTCTAAATGAGTTTGTAAGAATAAAAGATGACCTGAAATAACACTCAAAGTTCAACCAAATACTTCAGTCCAAAATCGTCCACTCATTTAATGATTACAATGTCATGTAAATCCTGTCTGAATGCTGGTCTTACTGATATCTCAAGGATTTTCTGAGCAGAACTAATCAACCTCCAGAGACTGGGATCTATGCATAAAACAGGCCCTGAAAATAACGCATACTGCAAGATTAAAGGACAACACAATGGGCAGGACCTGACAACAATGTACAAGACGAGACTAGACCACTAATTACCAGAACCTCAATACAATGAACTCAGAGCGGAGATTTCAATCGCTTTCTATCATATTTTTCTTCCTTTCTTATGCCAGGGCCCATATTCACAAAGCACCTTAGCGCTAAAAGTAGGTTCTAACTGCCAGATTAAGAAGAAACTCCTAAAAAAAAATGGGCGTCATTCGTAAATTTAGGACTTCTAATTATTTTAACCAAGTGTTATTCACAAAGCATTTTAGGCCTAAAAGTAGAGAGAGAGCTTAGGTAGTCATGAGGACTCTTAACTCTCTAAAACCTATTCACATAGAATCGGAAAATGGCTGCTGTTGTTGAAAGATGGAATGACTTAGAAATTCTGAATGATGTGCAGTTGTTGAAAAGATATCGGACCGACCCTGAAGGGATTTTATTTGTTGTTGACTTGGTGAGGGAGAGAATTTCTCCAACCATGAGAAACAACCCAATAAGCGCCGAAATAAAATGTAAACAAGACTTTGTTACTTGGCCACTGGAAAAATTCAACCTTACAACGCGGACAATTCAGGGATTTCACAATCATCTGTCAGTCGCTCAATTCACAAACAATCATTACATTCAGTGAACCCCATACCATCCGACAGTTTATCCGGTTTCCAATGGGCGTTTGCCAACAGCACAGAATCAAACTTCAATTCATGCCCATCTCAGGTATGCCCGGTATCATCGATGCTATTGGCGGGACCCATATTTGAATTTTTTCTCCGACCCAAGATGAAAAGGTATTTGTAAACAGAAAAAAGTTTATTCCATCAACACCAAGATAGTATTTGATGCCGAATACAATATTTTGGACATTGTTGCGAAATGGCCAGGATCCATGCACGACTCGTGCATTTTAATAGAAAGCAGCTTATGCCAATTATTTGACAGGCATTATGTGCTTGTGGGATGCCACTTGCTAGGGGACAGTGGCTACCCCTACAAACGCTGGGTCTTGACCCCTTGTTATAGCCTACATTGGCATAGCCTATTACATGTGAAGATGGCATAATATTGTAAATTACAATTGTACTGAACAACAAAGGAAACGCAAGCTAATTAAAGACAGACCGAAAAACAAGTAGACGCGCAATTATTATAGAATCTCAAATGTATTACCAGCGTGCGCACGCTTACACTTATTTCCTTAAACTCTTACTCTGCTGTTTTCTTTTTCATGGTGAAGTTAGAGCGCACAAGCCTGGTATCAGGCCGCTGAAGCGTCGGGTTCATGTGCTGCATGGGAGGTGCGTCTCAGCCCACAGACGGCCAGCAAAGAAATTACGACATGTGCCATCCTTCACAATTTATGCCAACAAAGACACATACCTCAACCGAATGATGATGGTCCTGCCGACTGCGGTGATGATGATGTCGAGGAGGATGACGATATCTGCAATGTTGCTGAACAAAGTGGACTGGCATACAGAGACCACTATGTCAATTCGTACTGGTTTAAAAAAAAAAAAAAAAACACCCGTCGTGGCTCCAGTTGGGCTTTAAACTTTCGTCCATGACAGTTTAGGGCAAACAAACATGAACAGCCCGACATTTAAATAATCGCAACAGATTCCCACTGGGGAAAATGACATGTTTCATCATTGCCTCGTTTCATGCTATTGTCATTTTTACAAGTATCTCTTTCCTATGTATGTTTATTTGCCTACAGCATGATACACTGCGCATAGTGTAATTTCAGGAGTGCTCAACGTGTAACTATTTCATGGGACAGACCAGCCGCTCGGGACTATTTCCTCATTTTTTTCCAGAATAAGGAATAAGCAGTTCCCCAATGATATCTTGAGCAAGGAAAGACAAGACCATCATTTCTGGAGGTTTTTTTTTTCCAGAATATGTGATATAAATAATTAACCTGCGAATGTACCTCTCTCCATCTGTTATGCATCTGTAACTGATGCTCCATTTCACTGCAGTAATTCACATTTCTTTGATCTCTGTCTTCACTTCCTTTAATCCTCCCCTTTACTTCCTTTTCTTACTTTTTTCTTGTATCTCAGATTTGTGCTGTGAAGCTAAGAGCAAGAAAAGCCAGAAAAATCTGAGAGAGAAACAAAGGTAGGCTGGGGAGAAAAAATAGGTTGAAATGAGCCCATAGGTTCTGGGAATCACACCAACGGATCATCCATCTTTGTGACCTTAAAGGGCATCTAAAATCAATTCCCATTGTTTTTGTTTATTGGCCAATCAGCGAGCCGCACCTGCGCAAATGAACCAAAATAGAAGGATTATCTACGCGTGTACGCAAAACATTGGTTGATGAATGAAATTGGTTATGTGACAATGTCAACAAAAGCAAGTGATTTGTTTGTAAACACTGGACATTCAAGGTCCTGTCTGAGAATCGACTTTTGATGCCTTTTAATCTTTGCCCGTCCTGGGAATAGACCGATGGCCAATATCCTCAGGCTCATGGAAATATAGTAAATGTTCCTTTCAAGAGACTCTTAAGCATGCTTCTGCAAGGATAGACACGTGCATCAACATATTTTATGTACGGAATGGAAAGACCTGTGGATTTAGCAGGGTTTTGCCATGTGTGTAACTGCCATAGCTTAAATAGGTGCTTGATTAAACAATGTTATTTCCCATGGAATTGAAATTAACTGGTGGTCTTGAGCTTTATTGACATTCTGGACTAAGTGTGGAAAAGAATTTCCTGCTGGATATTTCAACTTGGCGTTCAACCTGCTGTCTCCCTGCAGGATATAAGAGTAAACAGGGTCATTATAAAATAAATTAAAACCAAGGGACAGCTTTTCCCTGGATTTAAAAATTCTTATTATATTAGCTGTTGAAATTCCTCGATGCGCCAGATGTACATATTGGCTCAGATGTACATATTGCTTTCTCCTGTGCTAGCAGCCATAATAAGACTCAATCTTATATTCAATGAAAATTGACTCCCAGCGGTGCTAAACATGACAAGAGCATCTTCTCTTTGCTAGTTTCAGACCATAACGCAGTTGTCATTTTCATATCCAGCCCCAAAGTGTTTAAATGAAAAATGTACCCATGGACATGTTTATTTTAAAATCTGACGCAGTCAGGTGTATTGTTGAAGCATTGCTATTTTGAGGCAGCAGAAAGCGATTGCGTGATTGACAATAGTCAGAAGTTTACCACCATTTTAAGGACATGTCATTAAGATGGTATTATTCACTTGTACTGTATGTAAGTACATGAACGCAAGGCACCAACACTATTCTGAATGAACATCTTTGGAGATTGTATTGATCAGGTTTCCATATTTTCAACTATTAAAACACCACTGGTTTAGCATGTTACTCCGTAAAAAAACATCAAAACTATTTTTAAGAGGACCAAAGCTGTAATTAAGACCATTTAAGACCTTTAAAAAAAAAAAAAACAAAAAACAAAAACTTGAGTCCGTATAGCCCTCCCTCCGGTCAGCCAATGCTGTGTTCAACTTGTTTGATAACAGGACAAATATATTTGCAGTGCATCATTCTGTTTTTCCATATTTTCTGTGATTTAAAAAAATCCATGTCCTCTCCCTGTTTTTGTTTCAACCAATAATAATTCAACCAAGACCAGAAAACAACTTGTTTTTTGCTTTTATTGCCAAATCTGCACTGTCTGTACCTGCTGCATCTCAAAGCATTATCGCTTCCTATGGACGGACGGACGGCCAGACAGACAGACAGATAGATACCGTTGATGCAGTAGGGGCATATAATATAGATTAAACAATTAAAGCAAATGTAGAATCTGGAGACGTTCCTGCGTATGGCTGATAAGCTCGGACCAGAGCCTTGCCAAATAGCAATAAAACTTTTGTGGACTTCCCCCCAAGATGCTCGCTCAGCCTGCATGTGGAAGGTGTCGATGGTCTTTCTGTTACTCGGTAAAGGAGGGTCGTTGCAAAACTCTGGCTGACACAATGCCCCTGTGAGAGTCATATTACTATCCTCGGTCTTAAGTTAAAGTCCAGTTATAATAGCCTGTTTAAAATAATCTAAACCTCTGGGAACTTCGTAATATGCTTACATGCTCAATATCCTACTAAGAAATCGCTATAACCCAATTTACTTATATACTTATTCATCTTAAGACTTTTCATGACAACTGCATCATATTAGTACATATTCATATCATGTTTGGTCTTGTTATTCTCAGGGGAATCCAAGGAGTTGAATGGAGTATGTTTCATTCCCATTGAAATTATCGTTCATTCCCTTTTGAAAACTCATGAAAATTGGTCAGAGGCCTCTTGGGTAATCGCCCTATTCTCCTCTCTCAGCCAAATCGCTTTTTTACATCCTCCAAATGGTGGAAAAACCAGACTCTACCCCCTTCCAGGGTGTTTATGGCCATGCCGCCTGGATCAAAGATGTGGTTTGGCTTCAAGGGAAGAGAAACCTTCCATTCGGGGAGAATTGTATTCAATCTCTCCCCGCGCACACGAGTGCTTGTGTAGTACCCAATCCATTCTGGAAGCTCGTACCTGACTTCCCACACTTTGGTCCGTGCATATTCTAGCTTAGTGAGGTTTTGTAATTCGGACTTCCGGCACGACTATTCGTGCTAGCTTTTTCCTCCAGATATGACTTTATTCTCTCTTCTAAATTGTCTGCAACTTGTAATTGGCTTAATGTTGATTTGTTTGATTTAAGCTCTTGCCTACCTGGTGAATAAATGATTGTTATTCTTGTTAAGCTTGCGTGGTCTCAGTGACTCTAAACACATGTACATTCTTTCTAGCCCTGTTGTGGCAGATACCTAGGGGTTGAATCCCAACCGAGGACTGACTGGCCAGCAACCAGGTAAATGAATTAGTTTTATTAAGTTGGAGAGACAAACATGATCTTCGTACATGAGGGGTTTATGTATTGCCGGCTCTGGGATTTTAGCCTTAAGGAAACCCAAGGACCAAAAGTCGGTTATCTGTTAAAATTCCCTGAAGGAACCCATAGGTGTGCATAAATGTGGGTTCGCTGCATTCATGTCAAAGGAAGCTGTTGCAGTGATGGCTGGCTTCCAACCTCTAATCTAACCAACGAACCAGGGATCTGGACATGGTGTTAAACCTGGGAACATTAATGGAGTGCTGGCAGTTGTCTTTTTAGAGTTCGAGGTATAATTGACCCGAGGTTCACGCATGTGTCCCTAAACTATAAATTCTAATTCTAATTTGGAGTCAGATATTTAACGAGGGTATAACTAAATTTGGAATTCTAAATGTATTATGGAGTCAGATTAACTATAACTTGTGCTTTTGTGCCCCGTTCTTTGAACTGAGAAAATAGATCCATTTTATTGTGATTCACAGCAGCCAGGAGGTTGCGCAAATTAACGCCAGCCCAAGGAACACGTGGACCCTTCGTCCCCGGCAAGCTCTATCTTTGGTATTGTTTTGTAGGGTTTTACACAAAAAACAGGTTTATTTCTGGTTTTGGTTTCATTTCTTTTCCAATAGCCGATCTGAGGACAAAAATGGGAAAATGTGAAATTTTTTTTTTTTAATTTACACAAAAACAAAATAAAAAATAATGACGCCAAAAATTTGTAGTGTGTTTGTTTATACTGTTTTCCAACAAGTTCAACACAGCTTTGGACATAGGGTACATGGGGAAAGCATGCTTGACTACATTAAGGGAATTGGAGATGATTGGTTTATCACATGTTTTGCCAAAATATGCCAATAATTAATTAAGCAACTAAGTATGAGCACTTTGAACCATGCGCCTCACTGTACTTTGCGCTCAAATTATGTGCTGTTAAACTAGCAAAAGTGGATTTGTACACTCCCTAAATGCACTTGCGCCACACCCTTCAAACCATGCACTTAAATTGTCAAAATATAGACCTTCATTTTGGGTCCTATTTCAACGTGTCTGTGGGAGACACTGCCCACCAGCACAACCCTGGCTGGCAAAAAAAATTAGGTTAAAAAAAATACACTGCTTTTAATTCTATTCCATTTGATTCTTTTTTTCTAGACAAGGACTCCCAATATGCAATTTGTTTGCTTTGTCTAATTACCTTCCTGTATACCAATTTCTTCAGCCACAGTGTTATTTGGAAAACAGAGAAATGCTTTACCGATGAATCAGGAGCAGGTTATGTCATGAAGGGTGACTCGAATTCCATATGTCATGAACGGTGTCATGAAGGGTGACGCGGCAACCATATTGCGCTGACTCTGGCACCAGATTGTGTGATTAAAGTCAATGGGCAACCTCACAGTAAGCATTGCCACGTAGTGTCTTCACAGTCAAGCTATACATGTCAGGAAAGATCATTTCAGTCAATCAGCTGATTTCATCCAGAAAACAATAAATTATTATCAGTTACAATTATTCAATCCTTGGGAGGATTTTTTGTCTACTGAGAAAAAAATACTATCCCTCATTCCACACCTAAGATAAAGCCTCTGTTTTGAATTGTAAAAAATCTATTATATATTGAAATCTCCGCTTCAAAATTAATTGGTGAACAACAGTGTTTTCCTGCTTTACAGTCCAGTGAGACAATGTTATTTAGTCTACAATATTAGTTTTAATTCAGAATGCAGAATGACTTCAGTTTATTCTGCATTACATGTAGTTCTTAAATTTAATTATGAATCCCTTTTATGGATGAACTGTCTCTTTTACCTTTTTCATTTATTTTCTAGAGTTAAAGCCAAAGTTTGAAGATTGACTCCATTCTTTTTCTGCAAGAGAACACATTATTAGATAGTAGATTAGCACAAGACCGCCCTTAAGATATCATTTGTTCACTGTTATGAAACATGGCAGTTACATTGACGATCTCTGTTCCCCGATGATGTGCTGATTTTATACTTTAAAAAGTTACTAATAGGGCAATGATTAAGTGAAAAAGGCAGAATCATCTACTTTCTTCCTGCAAAATAAGACTCAAATTTTTTAATCCAAGGACAATAGAAGGGTTGAATGATAATGTAAATGAAATAATCACAGCGTAAACCCCTCAGGAGCCTACCCTCTGATTTAGAGTTGGCTCAGGTATCGTGGAGTGATCACGAGAAAAGAAATTTCCATGGGCAAGTCTTTCCTGCGTCTCAGCAAGAGGAAGACAGCTAGAGTAAGCATACATGGTAAGTATTGTGCGAGGGTTGAAATTTAGAGTGTCAAAGGTAGATTTTCCAATAGAGCCCGATCTGAACTGCAGGAGTTCCAGACCCACACGAAGAGGATCTGTTAGGTCATACACTCAGTTGTGGGGCATCTGTGCGTCCGTACACTTGTTTTTTAATCTGTGTGTCCCGTACACTTGTTTCTTCATCTGTGTGTCCCGTACACTTGCTTCTTTCAAGGTTTGTAATGGTCCATTGCTTCAGCTAATGCAAGCAGAAAGTCACCCACTGTTATTTCAATGTGGAACATATCTCCTTTATAAAAGGTACCTTTTTCTAGAGCAAAATCTTGCAGTTGAGAGATCTGAACTGAGGAAAAAAAAATGTTGTATGATGCTCCTTTTTCAGACCTGAAATTCCATTTGATGTCACACAGCAAATGCAAGAGGAATGGAAAGAGAAACAAGCATCCGTTTAGTTGGGGTCTGTTAAAGGGAAATGAATATTGATTCTGGGTTATGACAGGATACTTTTGCGTCCTCAGAAAAAGCTGTAGAAAGGCAGCTTGCGGTTTACTTGAACGAGCTGACAATTAAGCTTGGATTTGAGCCAGACTCAAAGCAGCATCAAATCGTGGGTGTGATAGAGGCAAAATATTTTACCCTTCAGGGCCTGCACAGCCAGCAGAGATTGGCACATTAGGCAGAAGACGTTGACATTCTGATTCTGGAGGCTAGGAATCATTTTCGCCTCCTGTCTGGTGAACAGACTACATTTTAAACACGCAGCAGAAATAACCACACTGAAATATCACTCCAGCACTGACTAGGAAGACATTTTCCCCTCTGACTCTCACTGCCAGAGAGTCCTCAGTTCTCCCTCCTTTGCAGGAAAGAAAAAAAACAATGTTCTGTAGAGCCTGATATGGTCAGCTTTCCCTTAAGTGACTGACTTTAGATTTAAAAAATTATTTTTTTTAAACAAAAATTGTCATTTTGTGGGTGGACTGTGATTGCCACTGACTCACTAAGTAGTCATTTTGGCATTGACTCATTTTTCATAGCTGTATTATTAAATTTGATCAATTAATTTGTAATTATTAAGTATTCAATTGTTTATACCAATTAAATAATCAAATGCAACTTTATGATTTTAAATTGGAACAATTTTTTTTTTGTGGGCCCATCATGGAACGATACAACGCTAACTTTCAAACCGGGATAGCATCTTGTAAGTAACGTAGTTCAAAATTCAGAAGCAATAAAAGAGAAAATCTCTGGAGACTGTTGTGTTTAGTGCTTCCAACATTAAAGCCAAACCAGCTCAAGTGACTGATTGATCCTTCATTAGAGTGAATTGCAGTGTAGAGCATTGTTTTTCAAAGCATGGATCACGACCCAAAATGCTTTACATGCGCTGACTGATGCAAGTTATGGAAATTCACTTGCAACGATATCAAACTGTGAACAAATGCACCTCATGAACAACTCCATTATTATTATTGTGAGCTCTGCTTAATCTTCGCTGATTTGAACTTCCACCCAAGGCTAGTCAGAAGCAATACAAACTGGAGTTCACAAACTTGGCTAACCATATATTATTCCTCTTGTCTGGGGAATGTTCGTTACAGACAGATACGTGCATAAAACCTTAAAAAAACTGATAGCATACGCATCAAGCAACATTGCTGATGACAATGCCAAAATGATGCATTAAGAATCCTTTCAAACCACTGCTTTTTACGGAGGATCCATGGCGGATGCTCAAAAAACACCTGTTTGGAACATTCCACAGGTGAACAGGTTAATTGGAAACAGGTGAGTGTCATGATTAGGTATAAAAGGATCATTACCGAAAGGCTCAGTCTTTCACAAGCAACGATGGGGCGAGGGGCACCAATTTGTGAACAACTGCGTGAGCAAATGGTTCAACAGTTTAAGAACAACAAGGATTTCATCATCATCAGTCCATAACATCATCAAAAAATTCAGACAATCCAGAGAAATCTCTACACATAAGCAGCAAGGCGAAAACCAATATTGAATGCCCGTGACCGTCAGTCCCTCAGGCAGCACTGCATTAAAAACCCACATCATTCTGTAAAGGATATTATGTGGGCTCAGGAACACTTCAGAAAACCACTGTCAGTTAATACAGTTCATTGGCATGGCATGGATAACTTGCACATCTGTGAAGGCACCATTAATGCTGAAAGGTACACACAGGTTTTGGAGCAACATATGCTGCCATCGAAGTGACGTCTTTGTCAGGGATGTCCCTGCTCATTTCACCAAGGCAATGCCAAGCCACATTCTGAAAGTTACAACAGCGTGGCTTCGTAGTGAAAGATTGCGGGCAATAGACTGGCCTGCCTGCAGTCCAGACCTGTCTACCGTTGAAAATGCGTGGCACATTATGAAGCACAAAATACGACAACTGTTGAGCAACTGAAGTCATACATCAAGCAAGAATGGGAAAGAATTTCACAGGAAAAGCTTCTACTGTATAATTAGTGTCCTCTGAGATGTAACACAGTGGTAAACATGCCCCAGTCCCAGCTTTTTTGGAACGTGTTGCTGGCATGAAATTCAAAATGACTGAATATTTCCCAAGAAAAAATAGTAAAGTTTATCATTACATTAAATATCTTGTAGTGTACTCAATTGAATATAGGTCGAAAAGTATTCGAAAATCATTGTATTCTGTTTTTATTCAGGTTTTACACAACACCCCAACTTCATTGGAATGGGGTTTATAATATCCACTGATACTCAGGTGAGTGGTAATGTGACCCGCTGACGCGGGATGCTGAAGAGAATATATAGGGTGCTGCAGGCTGAAGGCCGATGAGAATGTTACTTGAGTGATTGGAAGATGTGCTTGTAATCAGTGCTGACCGCTGAATGGCCAGAGTGTAGGTGGAACCGGAGGCGGGCATCACAGCAATAACTGCAGTCTTGCAAGAAGCTCCAATAAACAAACTCAATAAGGCCACAATACTGCATGCTAAATTCATGCAATACTGAATTATAAACACATATTCTCTCCTAAAATCAGTGTTTACCATTCACGCTAACATACTACAGCTATGCAGAGTTTTCTGTGCTTTAAAAAATCAACAAAGCACCGAAACAAACTGACCTATGCTTGTGATGTGTGTGTAGGTTAGTCAACCTTTTGACCAAACTGGACCATTATGATGAGAAAAAATAAACAAGCCCATCGTTAAAATACAGTTGGTCCGACTGTAATGTTTTCATCTCGAGCATCAACTGGAGCCAGATAATTTCTTAGGTCATCCAATAGCAACTCAAATATTATCATGTTACAATATGCACATGATGGCCAGTCCATTGACTACGCATCCCTGATAAAAGCTTGCATCATGCTGGCATTAAAAATAGACTAGTAAATGCAATTAAGTAATGTCCACATAGTCCTTAACCTCCTGTGGCAAGTTTCCACTTATTTTGGTGATAAATTTCCATTTGAATCATATTTGTAACACCTGCAGTTAATCTTTCAGTCACCAGAATGGACTTTAATATTAATTTAGGGACATTTGGGGGGGGGGGGAACGGTTGACAGGCAGTGGTGTTTAGTGTAATGTTATGGATAACACTAAAGCATATTATTCTAATTTTATTGTAATAAGCCTAAATTAATTGCTCTCTCACAGGTAGCAAGTCAAAAAGATCATTTAATGATTGAATGTGACTCTGCCATGCAGACAGACATTCTCATCTATTTTAATGGGCTGAACATGGCTGGGCAGTTAAGCAATGGGATTGGTATCCACAGTTAAGGAAATCTTACATCACCACAGAAAGATGAAGAAAAGGAAGCAGATAAGGAAGCCATTGTGGTTTGATGCCTTGACCTTTCACAGGAAACACGTCAGTAGATCTAAAGACTATGTATGGGGGGGGGGGGGGGAATTTAAAGAGAGGAGCCCATCTGTCCCGTTACACTGTGGTCATTACCGGAAGTGCCATCTATAAGATAGTGCTTCATCCTGACTGTTTCTCCCTTAAGGTCTGTACATTAAACTCACTCTAATTTCCTTTCTTTCAAACTGCACAGGGAATGATACACAAGCAGAAGTTCTTTCTCAAAGATGAATAAGGAAAAAGAGTTGCCGGCAATAAAAAAAAAAAAAACTGTCTAAGACATGAGTTGAACTGAGTTGAACTGAGCAGAACTGAGTAGGGAAGTGTTATGAACTATTAGCATTACAGTTCATTACAAGCATTCTGAGCACCTGAGAAGACTCTATTAAAACAAATTGAGACAATAATTTCAGCAAGGAATATAGCTCTACTGCAGTTTCACAAATTAATGTTTGTGAAAATTCAACTCATCAGCTTACTGTGGCTATCTCTCTCTCTCCCCACACCACTCAACAAGCCCTAAACAAAAAGGGAGGTTTAAATAAAAGGGAATCATAAAATATTCCTCCAGGAAAACATGAGTTCCTCAGTCGTAGTCAATTTTCCACACAAAATATGAAGTAACTGTCAAACAATGAGCATACTATAGGGTGACCGCACATACTCATTTTCAGCAGCCAGTATCCAGGTGTTGTGGAAACACAGAGAGTAACCCCATCATTTTGTGATTGCGTTATTATGCTATTATGCTGCAAGACAAACCACTCATTTTTATGCAGTAGAATAGACTATAGATTTTTTTCAGTTTCTATGCTATCTGCTCAAATTAAGTGTTTGGATATTGTTGAATAATGGAAAAAAAACACAGTTTTATATAATTAATTTTCTCAATTATCATATTGCACGCATGATATTTCCAATAAACAGAAAACTTAATATAAATATGTGTGCATGTGCCTTAAATGAACAGCAAAAATGGATCTGATATAAGAGAAGGGGGAGGTCTAGATATATGACCGACTGTGCAGACGATACATCCCAGCATCCCCGAATTGTCTTTTCACGGTTGCAGATGCTAACGTTTGGCGGCCACTGATCAATTACGCGGTTAGCCGAGGTCCTCTGAGAAATCTTTTCTCAAAGTACAGACTCTGATGTTTTTGTACTCAAGAGCAATTTGGTTTCTTCAAAGCCAGCAGAGCACATCTTTGTATGAAATATTTAATTTCCATCTCATGCATGGGAAGTTAGCATTTTTGATGAAAGTTTGCATTTTTCATCTCTCAAAATCAGTTAACTGAAATGTTTCTTGAGAAGGCTGTTTTGTTTTGCCCATTTTCACTCCACTGGATTGAAACTGACAGAAAGTCATAGCTTCTGCTTTGTGTAATATAATGAGAGAGATTTTGTTCGCACCAAATTAGCTCATCGGCACAATTACTTTAGGATGAAGGGACAGTGCATTGGTATACTTGAGCAACTGCAGCTAAATGGGGCTTATAAGTAACAAATTGTTTAAAATGGTAATGGTGTTGTGGTAATTTGAGGTAATACGCCTCCCCCATTATCAATGTCTATTTTCTTTCAAATATGTACAGTATTTGTAATCAGAGTACCAATATACAATATACAATACAAGCCGTATGCTTCAGTATCTGCATTTAAATGATAATGAAATCATAACAGACCAGAACTTTGTTATTATAAAACTAAATGTAAAATCTTGTGAAGGGGTATGTTCCCCCAGGACTTGGGGAAGATGACCCCCCCCCCCACCAGGAGAGGAAGCCCCCAGATGCCTCATGAGTCATTTTAATCCATACAGACTTTATATTCTTCCACAAGTTTACATTTATTTTCAAGTTTTGACATTTCTCTCTCTCAGTAGGGCGCCGCAAATCTGACGGGCTCCCCTCAAGTCACAAAAGGAGGCCCCTCCCACAAACAAGACATCACAAAAAAAAAAAAAAAAACTATACGTGTGGGCTGGAAGAGGACTAGTCGGCTTGGACAGTGAACACAAGCTGAAATACTCCTGGATTAATCTATGGGATCATTGGGATTGCAACTGCACATTGGCGAAGAGTGATAGAGCTTGTTGCCTTTTGAAGTAAATTTTGTAAATCCTAAAACACCCCTGTTCTTTGTGTAATATTTTATGATATTGAATGCAGGAAACATACATTTGCAGGCTGTCTTTATCATTTTTGCATACAAAAAGAATGTGTGGCCTCCTTGAGTGCTCTTTAGGGCAGGTAAGAGCAGGAGAAGCAGAATAAATGCTTGGAAGGTTTTGGTCTTTTCAGATAATGTGTTGACATTAAGCCCGTATACGGGCCCATCAGGGAAGTTAAAAACAAGAAAAGATTTCAATTTGCCTTGAGTACGTCCTTTATAGGCATTTTAAGAAAATGTTACCGGAGTGGTAAGACGTAAAGAAAAAAACTGAACATTTTTCAAGTTCCATCATTCCATTTTATGAATCCATATTTGAAACGATGCTATGCAAATGTTTGTCACCTATTTGTTGTACAGTTCAACAATAGGGAGGGGCAATACCTGCTAACGTTATCGATTCGTCATAGAGCACGTGTAACACCAGTTAATGAAGGTCGACTAGAGCACTTGATAATTGTAAAGTTTGGTTTCAAAACGCAAGAAGTGCCAAAATGACAAAAATTGAGATAATACCCTGGGGCGATAGCCCTGTACTTCTTACAATGGCGCAAAACTGTTTTTAGAAATTCATACTATAAGGAGTATTTGGAAACATCTTCAATTGTTGGAACAGAATTATCCATCAGATGTTGTCTGTCTTGCTAAAAAAATATGTTCTCACCATTGCCACGACCTCCCTCGACAATCCCATGTCACCCCCCGCTGACGAACGTTCTACTGCGGCTCGCACTAAGATTAAGGCTTATCAGACAATCAAAGGAACAGCCCCAGCATACATCCAGAAACTGGTTAGACCATCCACGCCTACAAGAACACTCCACTCTGCCACTTCTGGTCGCTTGGCTCCACCTCCTCTCCGCTACTGCTCATCCCGCTCAGGACTGCTGTCTGTCCTGGCTTCCCATTGGTGGAATGATCTACCCATCAAGGTCAGAACGTCAAGAGTCCTTGAGCATCTTCAAGCACAGCCTGAAAACCCACCTCTTCAGGCTCCACCTTTGCCCTACCTCACTGCCCTCAGTTTGACTTTCCTGACGTCATGTCCACGTTCCTTGACTGTCATTTAAGTCTCTTTTGTTAACTTTACTGGTCTTAACTTTACTGGTCTCCTTTGCGGTCTACTGTTTATTCAATCTTATTAAGCACTTTTTGGCGCTTAACTTGCCTCCTTGGAGCTGTGCACTTCTGTACTTTTGCACTTTTGTGCGCCGCTCGGGATAAGGGCATCAGCTAAGTCCCTGTAATGTAATGTAATGTTCAAAATGGGCATACAAACTCCATACCACCCTTTTCTGAGGGCATCTCGAGACAGGTGGATGGACAAGTCTGCTCTCCTAACATACACAAGCCATCTCTTTCTCCTGAGATGTTAGATCAAATGGTAGCTTAAGGCAAAGTGTTAGTCTTTTCAAATGTCTCAGGTCTTACACTGCAAATCACCTGTGTGCAGGCATATTCTTTCATCATAAAAGAAATAAATGCTTCACATGTTTCAAACTGAAAAACCTGGTAAGCGCACTTTTATTGGAAAAATTCCTGAGATACCGAATAAGCTGCCCCCCTACATGACCATTCCAAATATCCAGCCATGCCTATCACCAAAAATCTGCTCTATTCTTGACCCCAGTAACCAAGCTGTCTCATAGCATTTGATTTTTTTTTTTTTTGGAACAGTCTTCAATCAAAGCTCCAGTATGAACACTTTGTTCCTGAAGATTAGTTCAGGTATTATTCAGTCTTTTGCAAGATGTGTGCTCTTGTTTCTGATCCAGATTGCAACCTTTCTAAGTGCAAGCAATTTATTTACTCCCATATTTCTGCTGAATTGAGTGTTTTACTAGTTTTTTTTTTTTTTTGCGTAACCTCTGCTATAATTTGACGAGGTCTGGAATTTTTTCTATTTTCACAGGACTTCCCGGTATACAAAAGGCTAAAGGAAATGGTGATACTAGCAGTAATATCATGCGGTTCACTGTGATTAGCCAGCTTGAAGGGCCTTGCAAAACCACACCATTGAGTTCATTAAAGCCTACGGAGTTTGTATGAAAAATGTATTTCTTACTCTTATTTATTTCTAATTTATTTCTTACCTGTCTGCATCCTGGTAAAAGAAAATGCGGATAAAGTGTTCCTATTGCTGCACGAAGTTCTGGCATTTTTAACACGCATTACAAATGGACAAAAATGCAAGATACGGTACACATTTAATGTTTGCGTTTTCTTTTGTCACTCATTTTTATCTGCTACTTTAGTATTTTAATATTAACCACTATAAGATCGTAGCAATCAAATAATATTCATCTTTGCTACTGAAACAATTCAACCTTAATATCAATAATAGCATTAATGAGCAAAGAAACTTAAGTATAATTTCAGTTTAAACTTGGTGGTTTCATTCATTGGAGCCGGCGAGCTTTCTGGGCAACTTCAGTGGAGACTTTTTCTACGAAATTGCCACTGCATCTTGATGAATATGTGACACCTCCCCTACTACGCCGCCACACCCATCTCGGCGCACGTCCGTCAACCAAATTGCCAAAGTGGCCGCGCACGGTGTTGCAACCGCACAAAATTACCACTGCGCGGGCTGCACTGACTAAATTTCTTCTGCGTGGTAATTGCCACGCTGCGCTGCCCTGGGCTGCGCCTAGAAATTAGAGCCCCATTTCTTACTTCAGTGACTATGTGGCAAAAGAATCGTTTACAGCCATCGGTTCAGTTCTCCCATACAAATGAATACACTCAGGACCTGCTGCTTGTCCAGGGGCGGGGTACCCTGAGTTTGGTACTGTCTAACTGCATATTGCTTGATAACTTAAATGCCCGGAAAATAATTGATTTCCATTCAAAAACCACAGCTTGTTTGAAAAGCGGTGGTATCGATTTCGACAACTGCATGTGAGGTTTCTACATCGTATACCGCCTACGATAACAAGGAGAAATTGTTCAAGAACACAAAAGACAAATGTGTTTTAATGAGTTCACAATCAAGAAATACAACAGAGGCAAAAAATGAAAAACTGATGTGCGTTCATGCAAACATCTTGAACGAATAGATTGCAATCTGTTCCCCTATCCTTACTATTCGTTCGTGCTCTTCAATCGACTTATCGTGACTTTCGAGATGGAGGCGACAGGAAACTACCTCAAGGTACAGTTTGCATAAATAGTCTATTTTAATAAACTACCGGTGCATTTTCAAAGTTCTCTGTGCCTCGTTTTAAGTCTCAGGACCCTCAGAATTCTACCGATGAAGAGTTGAGCTACTTTGAGCCTTTTTAATGATGAAAAGCTATTTCTTTGCATGGCAATGCTATGCCCGATTCACTACGATTGTAAGCCTGTTGGGAGCTTCGGTTAAAAAGCCATTTATTTCGAAATGTTGTGTGTGTACGCAGGTGGGGTATTCGACAAGGGTTTGTACTCGTTATCATGTTTCAATACACCCCAAGTCAATTTCACACCGGAATTCTCCTTTTAGTGTGGAGTGCTCTCGGACTGAACCATTTGTTAATTATGAAAATGACTGAGAAGAGGTCAGGACTAATAATTGGTTTAAACAGATGTTTTGTGCTCCGCAATTCTTAGTTCTGGTTCTGCAACTGTACTGTATTTTGCCCATGATTTAATCGCTGTTAGATAATTACACAGAGAGAAACCGTGTCTTCAGTTGCCAATTACAATAACTGGAAAATGTGTCAATAAAGGAAAATGATTGAGAACTTGCCAGGACTAAAGGGAGGTGTCTGTGCCCCCCCCCCCCCCCCCCCAATTACCTCCCACCGCCGTGCCTGGCGTGTAGCAGGGTTGTTGGCAGTAGTTATCGCCTTAGCTGCATAGCGTCAAAAAGTAAATAAGTCAGGCGTTGGGACGCCTGGTTTTAACGGATACGTCCATACATAATCTCCCGTGACTCCATATTTTTTAACCATGCATTTCCCCTCAAGAACATGCTTCTTTTTTTTTAATATGATATGTGCTTGAGACATTTTACTTGAAAAACATCTGCGATTGCGCGGAAAGTGATCAAAAGGCTATGTAAGCTAAGCTCAGCAGCATGTGTGAAGAAACTGAGGTGAAGTTATTAGACAAAAAAATGTACACCCAGTGTATATAAATATATAGACAGAGCACACCACGCTGTTTCAAATTCCTGCCGGGTCTTCGACGAAAACTTTCACCGGTTACCTCTGGAACAAGCGGGGCTGCTATGGCTTCCATGGCTGCTTTTTTTCTGTCTCTGTCGTTGGCCACATGATTTCTACATACTCTTTGATTGGCTAATTTCACTCAACTTCGCTCGACTTGTTGAAAAAGAATATGCATGCGCATTCCTGATTCAACAATGTTGGATGATGTTGAGTGCTGTTGTACAAAGTTGAATAACCTTTCCACACTATCAAACGCCACTCAACTTGGTGACTCAACTTAAAGTTGACTCTTGTTGATAAAACAAAAGTTGAGTAATGTTGATAGTGATAATGTAGACGGGGCTTAAGGAAGGAAGCTGTGCATTTGACTCATTTAACTGCTGAAAGCTTATTTTTATCATTGGAAAACGTGTTCATATAGGAAAATGATTGCTATTGAGGCTTATGAGTGCTCGTCTTATCTTACTGAGCAGAACTGGCTACACCTCATTGTCTCGACTGTTTTCAGAGTTCATGTAAAGTCAGTTTAATTAAATGATTGAACACAGGTCCAGACCAATCATTTTTTTTCAAGGAATAGCCTGTGATTCACCAATTTCCCGTTCACCAGGCATCATTGTCATACCCCACTTTTGCATCATATTGACAATGCGTTGAGTTTCTAAAACCTACTTCTACCTCAGGCTCATAGCGATAAGGCCAACCTATTCCAGCTGCCCAAATGTATGCTTGAATTTCATAATCCCCTGAAAAATCTGACATTTCAGCAGACTCTGAAAACAAAGTATTCTCTCTGCCATCCTCTCTACTGTATGTAGAAGTGTTACAAATGATTTGTTTTGAATTTGGAAGTGAAAAATGCTACCGTCTGTTAGTAGCTCAAGATGAATGTTTTGGGCGATGCATGCAAAACCCCCTTCCCCTAACTCTCCTCAGAGCATTACCCCTCTGGAGATGACATCTCATGAATTACGTAATTTTTTTTTAGCAATTTTCAAGGGGTCTTCCTGAGCATGGTTTTTAATATGCATTTAATACTTCCTATGAATAGAAGTATGAAAAACTAGAGTCCAATTCAAATTCATGCGGTAAAAGTACTATAGTTTATAAATGCAATTTTTATTTTTTTAATTTTCGGTGTCACGGGACCTTTAAGCACTGCTTTTATTAGTTTGTGCTGACAACTTACATATTTTGAACCAGAGCCATGTACAGAGAAGAATGTACATTGCTAACAAAGTTTCAAACTTAGTTTTCAGGAAACATACCCCAGGAAAGTACCTGCATAATTTAATCTCCTGCGCTGAGGCCAGACAGACCCCATCCAACACAGTATAGTGCAGCTGCAACTACACTTGCTTACAGTCCAGTCTGTGGTGAAAGCAAGGTCTACTATGCACACAAGTGTGTGTGTGTGTGCGTGTGTGTGTGTGTGTGTGTGTGTGTGTGTGTGTGTGTGTGTGTTCGTGTCTGTTGTGTAGGCCAACTATGGCCCCCTTGCTCCTCACCCCTCAAAATCTGTCACCAAAAAAGAGGCAGTAATCCTGTGCTGGATATCCCATCAAAGAGCCAAGGGATGACCCAGGGGTGTCCATTACTCTGTTGCCATCCAAATGGTACACAGGATAAAAATGAACCGCGCACACCAATTTATCAGCGTTGCGGAGAGGATTTAAAGACTGCCAGACTCCTACTGGCACTGCCAAACTGCGACCGCCTGCTTTGTTTCAAGGGGCTTTAAGCCCCCTCAGTCTCTCAAGATGTGCTTCATTGCTCTGACAACTTCCCCTCGCTCCGCAGCATGGGCTAACCGGAGCCGCAGCATGCTCCTTCACCCATTGATATAAATCACCCCCTATTGTCAGCCCAGTGCACATCTATAAGGAGAGAGGAAAGGTTTATTTATGACTCAACCCCTCACTAATGCATGCAGGGGAGAAGCAGAAGGTGGAACTGAGTCATGTTGTCATTTCCCTTCATTCTGTCAACCTGGATACAGACACACCCAAATTGTGAATCTTCTCTTCCCTGTTGCTCCTCAAGTGGTCAGACCCACACAACAAGAGGGAACAAACCATACAGCCTCAAGATGAGATCAGAAAACTGCCTGTAAAACACCTTCCAGCACTCAGAAAAGACAGACTGAATGGTGTATTTCTGTATTTTTCATTGCTCAGACACCCAATTCAATGTGAGAAGTCCGGGGGGCGGAAAGTGAAAGTTTTGCCACTTTTTTTTCCCTCCATCCATGTCTGCAGACTGCTGATTTTACAAATAAGGTCTATATTGTGGCGATTGAATTGTGAAAAAATTTAGAACCACGTGTGATTAGTGCTAAATACAGTGGCGGTCTTTTTCTTTCTAGAAGTGTATTTGTGTGGCGAATGCTCTTACACATACACAAATAGACCTTTTCAATTAGCAGGACAACATCCTACTCACTTTGCGACTCTACAAATGACTTTGATACTCATTACTTTAGAAGAAGCAGGACAGCAGCACAATGTAGAAGCCAAATCGCTTGGACACTCAACACAAATTCCCAGGAGTGGAACTATGATAATGGTGTAGTCCAAATTGCTTTTCAAGACCATTGCACAATTATTAATAAATACACTTCCTGTGACCCTTGCCTTATTACGTGTAACAAACCTGCGATAACATGTAACATACAGCATGCAAACAAAAATTTGATTCTTTTTAGCCATGACTGAGGATGATTCACCTTCAGTTTTGATCAAATTGGCCAATCCTCAACCAGGATGACATTTGGAATCAGCTTATTCACAATTTCTCCCGTCTTGTCTCACACCTCTGACTTATGTGTAGGCATCGCGTTGGTGATGTATTCCTGTGCCTTCTGTTTCCCATGCTGATGTGAAATTTTCGAAATTATCGACAGTTACTCATTCACCTATGCAGATCATCTCGTCATCAGTTAGGCCCGTTTAGCATTTTTCAAATGTCCCATTGCATGATGGGATTATATGCTTTCATCATGAACTAGAAAATTTCCGCCAGAAAATTTGGAAGTGTCACACAATGCTGTGTGGATGTGAGCCCTTCATGATGGCCAGGCCCCAGATTCATTGACGCTCCATTATATCCTTAAGGCCCGGTCCCACTGGCGTTTAGGAAGATTTGCGTATGAATTGCGCATAAAATTGGTTTATATTCGCTAAACATCCGCAATATTCGTGAAACATACTTGTATGAGTCGGCCGACATCCACACACTTCCGCAATTATCCGCAGAGGCACGTTTTTCCGTTGCCAGGATTTTTGAGCTGCACAAAATTTTTGTTGCGGATGACATCCGCCTTACATACGCAATACATACACAATCTATGCGCTGTATATCCGCTGTTATCCGCTGATATCCGCAACTGATGGGGTATTGCGGCTTGGCAGCAGACCGAGACAGTGTGTAAAACGGATATATAGCATGGCTATAACGTCCACATCACGAACTAAAATAATTTTTTGCGAATGCATACAGATAGGCCACAAATAATGTGTCTGTATTACGTCTGCTTTGCATCTTATTTGCGATGATTTCCTCAATACATGCGTTATACATCCGTGATTGTTCGTTATATATCCGCAATGTTTGCGATACATTCGTCAACATTTACCTGTTTTACTCCTCATGAAAGAGCATCCTCAATCGCATTCGCTTTTATTCGTTAAATATCCGCTTTTAATCGTCATATATTCGCTATACATATCCGTAATTCATACTAAGAAATTTGTCATTTTTGGACAATTTTGTTGCGGACGACAACGAACGCCCAAAATTTGTATACTCAATTCATGCCCAATTAATCCTCTCCCCAGCGGGACCGGGCCTTTGCGGCAGTGGGATGGGAACCAATGAGAGCTGATCAGGACTAGGGGAAAACTCACCAGTTGAATCACAGGAGTTAGTGTGTGTCTGTGCTGCAGTGTCATAGAGTTTGCTTGTATGTTTGTGTCAGTACAGTCTGTGTGTAAATTTAGGTGTATGGCTGTGTTGACTGTCAGTGACATCACGCAGCTACACACCCTTGTATGTGCTTGTTTGTGTGTGCGCGCGCACGTGTGTGTTTGTCAGTGGAAGTAGTCAGAAATGATTTGGACAAGAAGTGGATCATAGAGATTCACACAGACACGCCTGTGTGTGTGACTGTGCACTGTGGTGATGTCACCCACTGACAAGCTGACCTTCAGATCTCCGTTCAACATGAAGGTGTGTTAGTGGAGTTGCAAGTGCAGGTGTGTGTGTCTGTGTGCTGCAGTATCATAGAACTTCACATTTTATGAAAAGTACAACAGAGAACTTAAATTGGTAGAAGCGCCATTCCCATTCAAATCAACATTGCAGGATGGTAAGAACGTTGACCATTTTTATGTACCGCATGATACAGTTGGGCTAGCTGCCATATTCACTACCTTCCGTATAAACTGACTTACGAAAACTGAGCTGGAAGAGGTTCTGCAGTGAAAGACAAAAGGCAATTTAAGAATTGTTGAGCTGAGTATGGTTTAGTGTTCAAGCACCTTTTTTTAAAATCAGAACAAATTCTGCATGCAGTATGTTTATGATTGTATGTTAAACAGGCAAAATACAGACTTTTAGCTTCCTCTGGAGAAGAAAAGCAATACAAGTAGATGTCCTTGGTCAAAATTTTTTTTCCCCTGAGCTTGAAAATTCCCAGGTTGATCCCGTAAGTTTCCATTGGCCATTTGAGAGGATGCAAAAGTTTATTTTTTTTCTTATCGTTTCCTGAAAGCTAGTTTGAGCCCTACTCTACGGTAGTTTTCCTTTTCTAAAATGGGTCAACGATTACAAATACTATACAACTACTATATATATATATATATATATATATATATATATACATATACATATACATACATACTCAACGCCATTAAAAATGCACGGGGGAGGTATGTACTGTATTTGTGGAAAAATTGAAGAATCGATTGACTTTTATTGCTTTTCCAGTGAGGCACGAGAGGAAATACAGAAAAGCGTGTGGTATTGTAATCCTGACGCACCATGTGCACACGCCAAGCACTTCAGTCATAACAAACACTGAGCTGTTCGTGATGAGTACAGTGACGCTTGACTTGTTCTGTCACCGTCCAACAATCAGTCGGCTGTCTATCCGAGAATGGAACACAGGCACTGTCACTGACCGACCCCGCTTAGGGCAGCCACGAGTGACGATGGCAGCTCAATAGCGCCACATCTGGTTACAGTCTGTGCGTGACAGATGCCGGACAGGGGAGAAGCAGCATACGAAGACAATGCAGGGCTCAAGGAACAAACAAAATGCTGCTGCCCCACTGTAAAAAATATTAGGGTATTTCAACTTGAAAACTTAAGTTTAATTGCCGCCTTAAAAAGGTAAGTAAACTCAACTTCAAGAAAAGCTTTTTTTCAACTTTTCATTTCACTAAAGTGGCTTACAACCTCGAGTTGGAGTACCAGGAACTCATGAAATTAAGCTGAAATCTCATAACTCATGATGTTAAGTGGAAGTAAATGATAGAAAAAAGTTATGATGACTTATTGAGCTTATGACTTTTTACAGTGTACCAACACTCCACCTCCACCTTAACGAGCCACACCTGTTGCCTATTAGGGTGGAGGCGAAGAATACAGCAGGGGGAGGGACTGCAGGGCAGGACCATCACAAAGGAAGTGGAAAATGATTGATGTATGGAACTGTGTCTGCTTTATAATTCTCATAACCCCTGACAACTTTTCCCATGACCCACAAGTAAGTCAATTGATCCAGCAACGTAAAAGGTTCATATGAATTTCAGAAATCGGATGTGAAACAAATACAGTCAAATTAATTGACAACAAATAAATGTAGTGATTTCTGTACAGACCTCTCAGAGCTCATTCTCACCAGAATATGTATCATAGAGGAAAAAAAAATACAACTCTTTACCCAAGTAATTGTATGCATAGAATCACTGAAGTGCTTCAATTACTACTATTAATGTTTATTATTCATGTATTTGTTTCAGTATTTATTCATCATACAAACTGTACTTCCAGGGCAAGAGCAGATTTATTAATTACACTGAGAAGTTGAATTGTTCTAAAAATTTACAGTTATCCCAATGTCTCCACCTTTAGAACAAAGAAAAATAAAATTTTTCCAGAGCGTTCAAAATGCGACAGAGGAAAGTTCTCAGGAATGTGTAAGATTGCTGATCAACAGTGAAGCTCACACTAATAATGCGCTTGCCAAATGTAACAAATAAAAACCCATCGGTGAATAAATGCAATAATTTCTCAGTGGTCAGTTTATTAGGTACACCTGTGTGCCTACATGTTTTTTTCAAATATATAACCAGCCAATAATGTGGCAGCATGCAAAAAAAAAGCATGCTGACATAGTCAATAGGTTCAGTTGTTGCTCAGACAAAACTTCAGAATGTGATATAAGTGACTTTGACTGAGGAATGATTTTTGGTGCCAGACAGGGTGGGTTGAGCATCTCAGCAGCAGCTGATTACGCAGGATTTTCACCCTCAATAGTCTCTATAGTTTACTGAGAAAGGTGTGAAAAACAAACAAAATAAATTTCTGCTCACGAAAATGCCTTCTTAATGAGAGGTCGAGAATGACCAGAATGGAAAGCTGACAGTAGAGTACAGCAGCTAAAATGACCTCAACACTGCTTATAAAAGAACATCGCTGAATCCACAACATGTCAGTCCTTGACATGGATGGGTCACAGCGTAAAAACACACAAACACACAATTCCTGTCAGCTAAGAAGAAGAAACTGAAGCTACCTTGGGAAAAGACTCATCAAAACTAAACATTAGATGAAAGTAGAATTAAAATAGCAACTGATTTGAAAAATCTGAAGTTAGGTTGCAAAATACAGATGATAGAGTCAGACATGAATCCATCAGTCACGATAGAGTCCGACATAAACAACATGAATCCATCGATCTATCCTGTCTTGAGTCAATGGTTCAGGTTGACATTGGTGCAATAGAGTGGGAACTATTTTCTTGGCGCATATTATGCCCCATAATAGCAGTTGTGCATCATTCAAATGCTGCTGATTACCACAGTATTGTTGCTGACCATGTGCCCCCTGCCACAACTTACCCATATTCTAATGGCCACTACCAGCAGAATTGTGCCATGTCACTAATCCTAGCGAGAAATGCACCTAATAAAGTGCATTATGCCAGTATTGTAAGTGTTGAAACTGAGCTCAGGAGTGTTAGATCCATAAAGTGTCGCGTAAGATCTCAGTTCTGGTCATAAGCCTGTCATGTGATCCAGCGACGCTGTTCCAGGAATACTGCAACACATCAGCAGAACTGCTTCATTAAAAACCTTCATATAGAACATGCACAAAAAAATAATCTTTTTCCTGCAAAACCACAAAGCACACTATCTGGATTTTTGACAAGGTGATAGGTGGTATCATGGCTTGAATGTCATTATATGTCTATCCTTATGCTGGGACTGACTAAACGCAACCCTTCTTCAACGTCAATGTGTGAGCTGTGTACTATGTACACTGAAAAGTAAATCACAAATTGCCAATTTGTTCCTTACATTTTTGTTGTATTCTATTCCTCTTAGTTCAATCAAAGGTCTTATGCATTAAAGGTTTTAATAGTCAAAAGAAACACCCATTATTATTATTATTATTATTATAGCTTTGCTAAGAAATTGTCAATCAATACCAGAAAATAAAAGAAAATGCACGGTGCTGAAAGATCACTTGTAAATGTACCAAACTATTCCACTGGGGCAGCTTGATGCATTTCCCTTTTTTGAGACCCAAGTTTTATTCCTGCCTCCACAGCAAAGTATTCATAAATGTTCAAAGATATGAATATGTATGCTAATTATTACTGGTCCACCATTTCAAACCTTATTATTCTGCATATTATATCACATCTACTATTTAAACCGGAAACTCATAATAAAGGCCGTACTGCACCAGTGTATGTAAGTAATGGCGCTCTCTCAGGTCACCTATGGCTCAGTGCCGGCATAGATTTATTCAAAGGCATGATTTTATCACAGTATGATGACAATAAAATGCCCTTCCACTGATCAAATACAAACTAAACTATTCAAACTACAGCCATCAAAATTTTCTGCATGCTTTCAACTTCAACAGCAGCAACAATATTTTAATCACAGTTAAATCAACCAATGTGAGTTCCCGAAAAATAAAAAAGAAGCTATTTCTTATGTGCTGAGAGCGGCTAAAAAATATAATTTCTTCAGCAAAAAGTCAATCAACTGACAGAAAATACAAATTGCATATTTGTTATTAATATACGATGTCATTCCGAGGAAGAGAAATAAATGAATGGATTTTAAACCACAGTTCAAACAATGCAATTTTGACTGAGTTTTTATTGATGGGGGGCCCCCCTCACACAGGAATAAAAAATGATAACAGCAAAACCTTAAGAAAAAAGTAATTTCTGAGGACATTTTTTTCATGTAAATAATTGCTTGGTTTTAAATTATACAACCGAAACAAAACCAGGGAAATATCTATCCCAACAGAGGCAACATCTTATATCTTCTTGTCACATTTATTGTTTGTTTTTCATTAGCCTGTATATAACTACCACAGTTTCTTTTTATGTGTATCATTCAGAATTAAACAGTGGTTTCCCATAGTTCAATAACTAATCTACACATCATAAAATCACCTCTGAGGGTGAGTAAATTGAAAACATTAGTCAGCAGTACAACTGCAATACTTACCCCGTGTTCAATAAATCTTGATCTTTCATGCGACGCTTTTGTTAATGCTTACTGCGAGCGCAACATTCCTCTTCATAAAACCATATTGGCAAGTGCTGGTTCTATGACCAAAATAAATGGAAAATAAACCTTTGTATTAAAAATTATGAAAATGTACTCAATGAATTTATTTGTGTGCCAATGCTGAGAACAAATATTGACTAGGTTCATGAATACACATGTCCATATATGCAATTACTTAAAATACAATCACAGGGTAACCTCGAACTTTGACCTTTGGTTCTGCAGGATTCGACATTAGGATCCAATATTGTGTATCATTGTCATCCTCTCTGCAATGACACCGGCCATCAACCCCTTCCCTGACAGGCCCAAAATGAAGACGATTCGTCGCAATTAGTCCAGGGTGGCACTATCATCTCAGCACAGCTTCTCTGTGCATCGCTCCCATGCCTCTGCATTCATCATTACCCTTTTGTCTTCTAATGTGTATGGGTGACTCCACCTTCAAACCTTCAGATTTATCACAGTAACCTTTCAAGGAACATTCCTCCATTGCAGTTCTAAGCTTCACTGCAATGGCTAGCAGTCTGGGAGGCTGTGGGAGTTTCATTTAAAATATCCTTTTTGAAATAATGATTATGATGACGATTAATATGATGCGGTATTTTTATGATTACTGTTGTTATTAATAGAAGTTGTCGTATTTGTATCAAGACAGGGACCAAGCACCCTGCATTGGCACGTATTGTAACTGCAAGTTTTCTATATTATTATTATTAGTAGTAGTAATAGTAGTAGTAGTAGTAGCAGCAGTGGTAGTAGTAGTTGTTAATGCGTTATTATTTAGTTTATAGAACCAACATGTTACTTTTTTGACATTTGGCACAGTGATTGGTTTTCGATCCATAAAGCAAATTCGGTGACCTCATAACCTTCCCTCTGGCAACACCATTAGGTGCTGCCCTTATATTTCATATCTCCTGAACCATATGTCGGAATTTGATAAATCTTATACTCCGTGAATCTTTTGAATCTACACTGCAAGAGAGATATAAATGCTGCATTTTTAAATACTTGCACGTATTCAGTAATGCCTTCAGCATCAACTCTTAAATGGACCGTCAGCTGTTCTGCTGTCACGCGGGCCGCAGCCCTCGCTTGGTCCCTCAAATGCTGCTTGCAGCTTTAATTCCTGTTACTTCTTGTCAGGTAATTGTTCAGCAGAATTTCATAAATAAATGAGATGGAGGGTCTCTAGAAGTTGTTGGCTCAATCATAGTGTGCAGATTTTCATCGTGCTGCAGAAAGTCTAGAAACAGCCCTGGGAGATTGCCATCAAGCCGTTATATAACCCTCAGTGTATTTCATTAAGATATAGTGAAGAAACTTAGTGCCTGACAGTTCTATTTATTGTACCTTCTGATAGCACTCAGGGACTGAATTGAAGCCCCTTTTTTATTTTGTCAGTTCCATTTTCCTAATCTTTTGTTTCACAGCTGCAATTATTTGTCTCTCGTCGCCGCGGCAGCCAGTTGATTTTTCCCAGGTTATGGGCGAAGGCAGAGCTCAGCTGCTTAACAGAGTCAAAAAACAACGCCTCGTCCATGGCCATGCACTGATACCCTCCGAACCACAGCTCTCCTGGTCACACAGGCCCCCTCGCTGCCACTCTCCTTTTGTAGTTTGAAACATGCCCTTTGCGCAATGGGCAAAAATTCACAATGAAATTCAACTGTGTTAACGGCCATAAAGTAACAGCTAATGTAATGTTCATTTGCTACCGTCTTGTTCAAATTAATTGGATAAAGGTGCTTGTCAATTGACTGAGCTGAATGGAGTGCAAGTAGCCGTGCAAGGAATGGTTTTACATAACCCTCCCAAAGATCGCTGCATAGTACATTTTAGTCATGTTTCATTAATTTTCTTGACTTGTATGATACAACTAATGCGATTGCATCATCAACACGGTACTGTAACTGTGTTGGACTGGCCTGGTAATTCACCTGACCTCAATCTCATTGAGAATCTCTGGTCCATCATCAAGTCAAGGCTGCAACGAAACGACTGCACCACAAAAGCCAAAGTCGTCGATGAAGTTGTCCAGGTGTGGCATTGCGACGAAGAAATCAAGGCAACCTACTAAATGCCGGTCAGCTCCATGCAAAAAACGGGTGGAAAAGCTTATCAAGAACCGTGGAGTACACATCTCATGCTGAGTGCTGAATGTAAATGCTATTTAAGCAATAAAAAGCCTAAAAAAACTTTTTTGTTTGGTTTTTCCCACTCCAGCCTGCTTTACCCAATTACTTTGAACAAGACTATAAGTAAAATAAACACACAACTAGGAAAATTAACCTTTTCCAACGGTAACAAACTTGGAGTCAGTGAAGTGTAATTTTGCTCAAGCTGGCACAAACTCTAAAAATGTAGCGAACTGGAATCATTTTTGTACCTTAACTAACCGGTACAGACTGAAAGTCAGGATAAAATGCACTTTTACAAACCAGCACAATGCTTCCTGCCCGTCATGTCCATTAACATAACATAACATGAGTGGCAAGAACAGGCCGTTCAGCCCAGCTCGCCAGTTTCTTTTTACCATTGTGTTACTCAATGACACAATGGTATCTAGCTTTAAGTCAAGCCTGCTCTTTAAAAATTTATGCCTCAACAATAATATGTTAAGGCTAAGTATTCCACATCAAAATTACTCTTTGGGTAAAAAGAAATTTCCTTATATTAATGCTAAATTTACCCTTGATCAACTTCCATTTGTGACCCCAAGTTCTATTAACAAAACTTGGCCGAAGAAATCCTACATAACTCACTTTGTTAATCCCTTTAACATACTTAAAGACCACAATCAGATCACCCCCTAGTCTCCTTTTCCTAAGACTAAAGAGATTAAGGATCTTCGGCCTCTTCTCATAGCTTTCATCTTTTATACCTGAAATTAGCTTAGTGGCTCTTCTCTGAACTTTTTCTAGAGCATCTATATCTTTCTTAAAGTACGGTCCCCGAGACTGTACACAATATTCTAGATGTGGTCTGACAAATGTGCTCTACCATAGAAGTATGACCACCTTGGATTTTTACTCAATACTTATGGCGATATCCAACTGGCTCTTTTAACAGCTACGGCACAATGGGTAGAACCTGTGAGGGTTTGGCCAACAACCACTCCAAAATCTTTTTCATGCTGAGCACATTCCAGTTTTAAACCTCCCATGAAGTAATCTGGTCTAATATTTTATAACCTACATGTACAACATGCTACGTTAAATTTCATTTGCCACATTTCTGCCCAATTTTGGACTCTATCCAAATCATCCTGAATCACTTTAGTGGACTCTAAACTATTTTCCAAACCTTCCAATTTAGTATCATCTGCAAATTTAACTAATTTGCTCTCAATAGTCCAATAAAGGTCATTAATGTAGATGAGGAACAGCAGGGGTCCCAACACCTATTCTGAGGGACTCCACTACCCACAATACGTAGCGCAGATGAAATTCCACTGACCACCTCTCTTGGTGTTCTGTCCTGTAACCAGTTTCAAATCCACTCCAGAATTACTCACAGTCACAAACTCATTGCCACAAAAATACACTTTTAATAACACTATTTAGTTTTGGGAGCAAGAAGGGGTAACAGCAACAAGTACTATATATAGCGAATATCATATGGGTATCTTCATCTCACACCCTGTATCAACCCGATACTGGTGAAAATGTCCATACGATGTTCTATTTATCATATACTCATTTTGACCATAATTGACAATGCATATCATTTACCTGCGGTAAGTCCAGATTTATTTCTATTTCAAGTATTTTCTGCAACCGTAAGGTCACCAGGCTAGCTAGCATTTCCTTCTAGCTTTTAGTCAGCGGTGTATTCAAGTCAATGGAATGGCTAATTAGCTAGCTAGCATGCAAATACAATTTCCTCCATTAAGGTAATAAATTTGCATTTCTACGATAGCTTATGCATGAACCACTCTACTACAACCTTTCGCATGAATATTGCTGCAAAACGCGGCATTAGACACACCAGTTCACAAATTTCAGCAGGTAAGGAATTCATGAGTCTGTCCACCATGACAGCATCTATAGTGATGTTTTGCCAACGACGTTCATGATTGTTGCAATGGCAATGGTTACTGCCTCTGATATGGGTGTTACAGGATTTTGCCTGTGGGCTGATACAGCCTAAGGCCTCGTGCTTGTATCACAGGCGCAGATTCACTGTACTTACAGTGGCTCCAATAAGTATTTGTACACTTCTTGAAAATTCGACCACATAACAGCTTTTGTATATTCGGCTAAATGCTTGCTATTGTGCGTAAAAGTGATTAAAATATTTGATAATCAATATATTTTAAACAAATATTTAATGTCAAAATGGCATATTTGGTCAGAAATGCGATTTTCTGACCCAATAAGTATCTGTACAGTTCCATTAGTGAGTCACAAAACTTATAATACTCACCTAAAATTGACTCAAGATGTTTACAGGACATGGTTGACTCACTTGGTCTGATTTGGTCAAGCGTGACCATACTGGACACTCCCTCTGTACACAACTGGCCTATGTAAATGGCCTGACCATGCCCATAATGTATTCCTGTGATATATGGCTAAGAAAGGCGAGATACCCCGTCCAATGCGGGAGCAAATCATTCAGCTACATAAAGAAGGCCAAAGCACCAGAAAAATTGGAACTCGGCTATCGTTACGCCATACGACCGTGCAGTACATCATCAAGAAGTATAAAACCCAAAACCAGTGAAGTTGGCACGTTGTGTAAATCATAAAAAAAAACAGAATACAATGATTTGCAAATCCTTTTCAACCTATATTCAATTGAATACACTGCAAAGACAAGTTACTTAATGTTCGAACAGGTAAACTTTGTAATTTTTTGCAAATATGAGCTCACTTGGAATTTGATGCCTGCAACATGTTTCAAAAAAGCTGGCACAAGTGGCAACAAAGACTGAGAGAGTTGAGGAATGCTCATCAAACACTTATTTGGAACATCCCACGGGTGAACGGGCTAATTGGGAACAGGTGGGTGCCATGATTGGGTATAAAAGCAGCTTCCCTGAAATGTTCAGTCATTCACAAACAAGGATGGGGCGAGGGTCACCACTTAGTGAATTGTCGAACAGTTTAAAAACAATATTCCTCAACGAGCTATTGCAAGAAATTTAGGGATACGGTCCGTAATATAGTCAAAAGGTTCAGAGAATCTGGAGAAATCACTGCCCGTAAGCGACAAGCTCGAAAACCAACATTGAATGCCCGTGACCTTCGATCCCTCAGGCGGTACTGCATCAAAAACCGACATCAGTGTGTAAAGGACATCACCACATGGGCTCAGGAACACTTCAGAAAACCACTGTCAGTAACTACAGTTCGTCGCTACATCTGCAAGTGCAAGTTAAAACTCTGCAATGCAAAGCGAAAGCCATTCATCAACAGCACCCAGAAACGCCGCCGGCTTTGCTGGGCCCAAGCTCATCTAAGATGGACTGATGCAAAGTGGAAAAGCGTTCTGTGGTCTGACGAGTCCACATTTCAAATTGTTTTTGGAAACTGTGGACGTTGTGTCCTCCGGACCAAAGAGGAAAAGAACCATCCGGATTGTTATAGGCGCAAAGTTCAAAAGCCAGCATCTGTGATGGTATGGGGGTGTATTAGTGCCCAAGGCATTTGCAACTTACACATATGTGAAGGCACCATTAATGCTGAAAGGTACATACGGGTTTTGGAGCTACATATGTTGCCATCCAAGCAACGTCTTTTTCATGGACGCCCCTGCTTATTTCAGCAAGACAATGCCAAGCCGCATTCTGCACGTGTTACAACAGCATGGCTCCGTAGTAAAAGAGTGCGGGTACTAGACTGGCCTGCCTGTAGTCCAGACCTGTCTCCCATTGAAAATGTGTGGCGCATTATGAAGCGTAAAATACGACAATGGAGACCCTGGACTGTTGAACAACTTAAGCTGTACATCGAGCAAGAATGGGAAAGAGTTCCACCTGAAAAGCTTCAAAAATTGGTCTTCTCAGTTCCCAAACATTTACTGAGTATTGTTAAAAGAAAAGGCAATGTAACACAGCGGTAAAAAGGCCCCTGTGCCAACTTTTTTGCAATGTGTTGCTGCCTTTAAATTCAAAATTTAAAATTAAATTTTAAATTTTAAATTAAAGTTAATGATTATTTGCTTAAAAGTTTCTCAATTTAAAAGTAAAGTTTCTCAATTAGAACTTTAAACATCTTGTCTTTGCAGTGTATTCAATTGAATTTAAGTTGAAAAGGATTTGGAAATCATTGTATTCTGTTTTTATCTACGACTGACATAACATGCCAACTTCACTGGTTTTGGGTTTTGTACAAACAGTCTGAACGCATAGCCAATGCAGCCAGGAAAGGACGTCCCAGGAAGACCAGCCAGCGCACTGACCGGTACATCTCCCTGCTGGTACAGAGGGAGAGACAGTCCTCGGCCTCCAGTCTTGCCACCAAAGTGGAGGAAGCAACTAGAAGCCATGTTTGTGCCCAGGCCATCCGTAACCGGCTCCATGAAGTACAGTAGTGTACAAATACTTATAGGAGCCACTGTAAATCCTTATTTTTTGAAGATTGGTATGAGAGGAATATATGGTCTATAGTTGACTTGATGGATACGAATGGCAATTTCTTAACTTATGAACAATTCTGTATGAAATATACAGTGGCCATATTTACATAGGCCAGTCTGTGTACAGAGGGAGTGTCCAGTATGGTCACGCTTGACCAAATCAGACCAAGTGAGTCAACCATGTCCTGTAAACATCTTGAGTCAATTTTAGGTGAGTATTATAAGTTTTGTGACTCACTAATGGAACTGTACAGATACTTATTGGGTCAGATAATTGCCTTTCTGACCAAATATGCCATTTTGACATTAAATATTTGTTTAAAACATATTAATTATCAAATATTTTAATCATTTTCACACACAATAGCAAGCATTTAGCCGAATATACAAAAGCTGTTATGTAGTCGAATTTTCAAGAAGTGTACAAATACTTATCGGAGCCACTGTATGAGGAAGTATATGATAAATAGGATTTATCACATTTGCTATGTTTATGAGATCAAAGAAAACCCTACACATGTATGTATTTTAATTTCTCCAGAACCATCAGTAGAGTCGAAGCCACATATAATGCAATCAACAAATGAATTCTTTTGAGTATTCTGTCAGCAGATAATACTAAAAGTAATCATCTTTATCAAAGTCATCATACTGACATATAACCCAGTATGAAGGCATTCGGTGAGTGGCAAAATGTGTTGCATTTGCTTTTTTGTTCTGTATTCCAGAATACTGGATTTTAAAACATGGATGTAAGAAATAGGCAAATTTAATTTGAGAGTATTTACATCATATTGTACAGTGGATGCAGAAGTTGCAGAGCTTTTTATACAATGATTTCTGTCTAAATAACCAAGTACAGCACTGTATATATCCAGTTTAATTATGGCTATGGTAAAACACGAGGCAATTTTTTTTTGTGTTGAATGAATTGGAACAATTCAGTCATACATTTTTCAGGCCCACAAGTACTTTATATTCAGTAAGCACATAGGCCTGAACTCCTGCTGAATATTCTATTTGACATTCTATCAGAACACAGTCTGAGGGGAGGGATCTTCATGTGTTCCTCCATGGAACCACCATAATTCACCGCCATGCACTGAGCAGTGCCCAATGTTTATTCTGAACATGCTTTGGACATTGTTCCCAGCTGGCGAGAAACATCTGCGCAACGCTGAGATGACATTGCGGGAGCATGATTAATCAGCCCACTGAACACGACCTTATGCAATGACTGGGACTGCGACTCATTGGCAGCTCTTAAAGACTTATCAGCATGTGGCCAGACGTCTTCAGCCATGTTTACAGTCCCTGAAAGACTCACTTTCTCCGCAGGGGCAGATTTGTGATAATGGGTGACCTTGGGTAACCCTAATGTTTCAGCAATGACAACAAAAGTGTTTGTTGTTTGTGTACCTGTGCCTTTCTGCAGAATTAGCAAGTGAAACGAGGAGAAGCAGATAATCGTGGCTAATACACTCAGACACAATTCAAAATTATTAATCTATCACATCATGCATAATTAGTCTGCTGTGGAAGACAGCGTTACAACAGATTTCCTATAAAGGGAGAGAAGGATTTCTTCACTGAAATAGATTTAAAGATAAGATTTGTTGGTTGCGGTTTGTAATTACAACATTCAAAGATGGCCCCTCCTTCCAGCTCAACAACACCAGAAGCACTCCCCCACAGTGGCACTATGTCCTGCCCTCACACCCTGCTTGCTGCAGGCTACACAATCACTGCCCAAAGTCTGATGCCCAGAAACAAGACAATATAGGCAGACAGCAGGGTTTCCATCAATACAGATACTGCCACACACTTCTAATAGGTCACAAGAGATCAATTACAAAGGTTTATTTTTGTATGAGTCTACAGTATAAATAGAGGATCTAACACGAGTGGGCAAGTCAGCTAAAGCTTGCAACAACTGCGAAATTTATTTAACTTGTTTCATAACTTTCCTAAGAAAGAATCATATACTCTTGGTCCTATTTATCACATACCCAAATTGCGTTACATAAACTTTTATGTAAAAATAAACTTTTTTTAATTTGCTCCCATAATGTTAGCACTGAGCTAACGCCATCACTCTGATACTCCGTAAGTCACTGGGTCACAGACATTCACAGCCATGATTTTTAAATTTGCAGTCAACTGAGCAGCTATCTTGCTAACTATTGTTTCATAATGGATATGGAAAGGCACTCCATGCACGCTGGCAAGCTAGCTCAGTCACAATAGCTTAGTTATGAGAGTGATACTAAGCTGGCTCGCTACAGAGCTAAACCATGCAGATTTAATCAACGTCACACTTGGTCTTCAGTTTGGCTAAATATTAAGAATGTGATGTAACACAAAGCTATTATTTTCCCACACTCTCAGCCAAAGAAATTCCTGCCAAAAAATATGTCACAAGCTGGGCTATGTGAAAAGTACTGCAGTGATGTGTTAGATTGTTGTTGTGTTTTCTCAGGAAAATCCTACTCAGTATACCTTTAAGATGGTGATCCCATTCGTATTTTTTTCCCCACAAGACCCTGTCTGAGTGCTCCTCAGACCACATGTGCAACATCATTAAGGCTAATTAAAGCCTGATCTCTTGGACACTGGGATCTCATTACAATTAGCGCCTTCCAACACAGCTGTGGTGTAGGGAAAATGCTGAAAAAAGCCGGAAAAAACACAAGGAAGGCTAAGTAGAATACTGAGAATACTACCGAAAATATTTCACCATAACAGCAATAATAATGAATCTCATCTGAGAATTGGCCAACATGGAAGTCTTTTCATTGGAATTACTGCAAATCTTCATGAACAGAATGCATTATATCATTTCCTTTGAGAATCTTGTCCCATCAGTACCATGCAATATTCCATCGTCATACTGATTTATTCATTATTTCGATCTGAATTTATGCCACGTATTCACATTGGATAAACACAGCCAGGAGAGACTGCAAAGATGAGGGTGTCTTCCACACTCACATAAAAACAAAGTGTAACGCATTATGGGATGTAACTTCTGCTCCTCTCCAGAACAAGGACTGTATCATTGCAAAAATACAGGGAATAAAATTCTCATTGGAAATGACCGAATTGGAAATTGGCGCGGGGTTATGATAACCTGGGGTCATTTTGCCAGACCTTCAACGGTGGGTAAAAGATTCTGTAATCTTTGCACGCAGAGTCTATAGAAAGTTACTGACGTGACTAAATTGAAGAGGATCAAAACAGCAGAAGTGCTGCAGTCATAATTACATTACCCTACCTTTCCAAGTAAAACTAATCCCATCCAAACAAGGCCTAACAAGCATCAAATTGTACTGTGTAATGAACGTACAATGTTTACATAATTGCAGTTCTCATCAAAACAGAATTTAAAATGTCATCTGGAAAGGTGAGCATTGTATTCTAAAACAAAATCATCCAAGCTATTAAAACAGAATTTGGGATTTGACGAAAAATTTGCAGTGAGGATAATGCAAAAAATTAAATAAATAAATGAAATAAAATGCAAGCATTTTTCAGAATTAAGACCCTCTTGATGCAGATTTATTACAACACTGAGCCACCAGGTGGAGCAAACAGGTATTGCACCACGCATGCACGGTTTGTAAGTTTGTTACGAACATGCAAACTGACAGACACACTTGACGATAACTATACCCCGAAAACTAAAACTAAAGCTAAAAATAGTTTTCCAGGGGGGTAAAAAGCATATCAGAAATGCTAGCTCCAAGGGCACGAGACTGCAAAGTGTTGGCAGTAAGCAGAGCTCCAAAAAACGAGGACTAAATCATTATTCGTTTCAGCCCCAAACCACTGCACTCCCAGTAATTGCATGATGGCTAGATAAAAGCCATAAAGTGTTTGTGGTTGTATGGCTCAAAAATAACTGCTGTTATTCTGTCTCGCGCCTGTGAGAAGGGATAGACTTTGTCAATAAAAGTGCCTTAAAATTCTCCCTTTGCAGGAACGTCAAACGTATCATTTTTGACAGCTTGTTTCACGCCTCCCAGAAAGCAATAATTGTATCTATCAGGCACGATGAAGGCGTTTCAGCACTGAAGGGCTGGTTCAGGTGTCATCCTGACAGAAGCCACAACTATTGGCCACCTGTTGCCATTTATCTAAAGATTATTTCTGTTTTTCAGGGAACAGGATTTCCATTGTTGTCACACAGTAGATCACATAGCTAGGCCTATACTCACATGAATCAATTCTGCATTACATTGCATTTTTGCTTTCTTTTCACGCTGAAATTGGATGGGCAGGTGGTTTGTGTGGGGACTGGGTGGGTTACAGGGGTTGCGGGGTGTCGGGGAAGGTAAGTGGTGTTTAAGTGGACCCTGATGAGAGCACATTCGGTCCCTTAATAAAGCAGGTGAAGACAAATATACTTTAGCGGTTTTATTTAGCATTTAAGGTTTTTGTATGCATGTGTTTGTGTGTATGCATGCACGTTCCTTCAGTACTCCCAACTAGTTGCCACCCATGTACTTGTTGTAATTATAAGTGGATGGCTGTGCAGCAGCCAGGCCCCTTTTGGATGAATATACTTGTCAGCAGTGCGGTAAGTGCTCATTTTACATGCATCATGCATCTCTATACATTTTGAGATCAGTACAAAACAGTTTTGATCATATGGTAGTGCCAACATTAAAAATTCTTTTACTTGTTGGATGTTTGACTGGTTGCAAAACATTCAAAATGGCTTAATTCGGCGCACAGTGACTTCTTCATTAAGCCCAACAACAATAGTGCTTACAAATATTCAAGGAATAATCTGTTTCAGCATTGTTTTCTTTTTTGTCATGTTACTGAGTGAGCAGTTGGCAGACATATTTAATCATAATATATCCAGCAAATGGCAAACAAGGATAACATTACCTGTCTCTCTGAGTATTATTGCCAAATACAAGCTGTACACAAGGAATATACAGAAGCTCTCATTTTCTTTTAGCCAACTGTAAAGACTCTGCCTGAGTTACCTGCTTACCTATGATAACCTGACCGTGTGCCTTTAGTCGACACAAGAGACAGACTGCTTTATGTATAATTAATTTTCATACTTTCCAAACAAACTTTTCAGGGGATACGGGAATTATGCCTGTTTTCTGGGAGAAGCTCCAAAACGGAAAACAGTCTTGAAAGACAGTGAGAGAATGTTGGCGGGGATTTCTTATAGTGAAACCTGTCTCAGCCTCTGCGCAGCGTTATTGTGTGTCAGTCCTGCAGGAAAGTTTTCTTACAACTGCTAGTGCCCTTCATTTGTGCTGAATTGCTGCTCTCATAAACCATCCATGTTCAAGGGTCCATAATCTTGAACGCGAACACCTGCTTGGATCCTGTCATCCCTTTATTGACCAATATCAACACAGTCCCGTTTATTTTGCTGTGACAGTAAAGTGGAGTTGAGGTGTTTCAAAAAAACGCAAAGGTATTTTGAGTCAAGCGTCCGCCCTGATCTGGTTCATCGGGGACCCAGACAAAAGAACAGCACAAATCATTTCCACAATAATGAACGTACATTAAAAAAGCCATTACACTGAGAAAAATGCATTTATATCAATGAACTTAATAAGAAAAGAAGACCATCTCTAATACCGTTTTCAATCATGTCCTTAAGTGGAAGCAGAGAATGCCTGAATGTCTGAGGACTCATTGATTTAATAAAATGCAGCAGTATTTCCCAGGGCTCTTTGCACAGCACAGCATAGCCTCGATCTCCAAAAATACTGAGACAGCAAATGGCTGCCCTCTCGGCCACATATCCCCAAATCGTCGGTGCTGCAAGAGGGCAGTGCCTTGACAGGAAAGGCTCAAGAGGCACAATCATGGAGGTAACCCGCATCCCCGATACCCTGCTCCTAGTTGATAGCCGCAACTAAATATGGAACGTGGCAGCACCACAGAAGATCTGCAGACCCTTTTGGGTCCCTGAACAACTGCTAGAGAGAACCTCTGCATAGAGAGCACGTCCTCCTGTCAAGCTATGCAGGTAGAGGGCAGGACACATCTATATGGCAGGACAGCACAGAGGCTGCTGAAGCATTCCAGGCTACTATTTATATTCCTCCCCTGTTAAAACTCAGGGCTTGGTCAAATACATTAAAGTCAGTGTCGGATCCACGTCTGGAGAAGAGGCCCCGATAGTCGTAGGCGTACTGTAGTTGGAGCGAACAATAATGGAGCAGCAGGGGTTGCATCACATGGCTGACACTTGCTCTTTTGTTGTAGATTAGCTGCAAAGTGGCTTATGATCATTTTTTTGCAAGAGGGATAGAGGAAGGCATCAATGCACTGCTCTGTTAAGTGCTTCGCAGCGCCAGTGGGAGGGAGTTAAACACAAAGCAGGCAGACAATGTACTGCTCCATTTCACTAACATGCAAGTAAGCAAAAATTAAACCTGCATGCCACTGCCCGCCTTTCATGCAATGGGGCAAGTAGGTAAATAGGCATGCTTAGCCTTAAGATACAAAAAAGTCAATAAAAGCTAAAATATTTTGCATATGTTTGCTTGCGTTGCAGAATTTCACCGTATTTCCAACAAAGTAGGCCCAACGGACTGAAAACAGCAACTAGATCTCTCAGAAGAGCGCTGCAGCCTGCTAGCAGTGGGAAGAAAAGTTACTTTACAACGTTAGCAAACTAGTAGCAGTAGTGGCAACTAGTTTGAAACACACAGTATGTATGATTGCTAAGAGGCATCATAATAAAATAAAAACTGGTAATTAATATCCTAAAATCATTCAGCGACTGGTAGTACTCTGACAGTGTAATGATCACAGTAGAACACTGGTGCCCAGCCATGTTACCTCTCGAGAAATAATGTACATTAAGGTATAGCTACCTTTGTGGTGTCTAGCCTGTGACGCAGCAAATTCAAGCTCACATTCTGTTCAGCACCATGAATATTTACCGAAATATGCAATATCTTTCTCGATCTATTGATATTCATCCATAATTATTGGACGAACGCATTTTCCCGACATTGTTGCAAACAGACGCTTAAATTTAATTCAACTGAATAGCCGCAACCAACACCATGATTTTCCTCTGAAAATCCATCAGTCCTTCAATTATTCAACCCACTTATTCCTGGTCAGCATGCCATGTGACGCAGGCTCCCCCCGCATACATTTTGCAGGGAAACATCCGAGGCAGGTCGCCAATCTGTCCCAGGGCGCATACATAGTTTAACATGTTTTTCACTGTAATTATCTTTTGAGTTCATTGTTTGCATAAAGGCACAAAAGTCAAACGGATGAAGCCGTAAGACGGACTCCCTCATTCTGAAGTGCAGCAGAACAATGTTCAGGATACAAGTGAATTGCAATAGAAATCCCACAAAACAGACAGACGCCCTCACAACCACTACAGCTCTGCAATACGGTGTCTGACATCAGCACAATCCAGATCAGTTAGAAAACACGCAATCGCAAGGCCAAGACATCTCATTATCAGGAGAATAGACCAGATGATGATGGTGGTTTTGATCATTTCTTCTGCATTATGAGCTTCTGTATGAAAACGTCCTGTGCACTGCTGATATAACAGAGCGTTACAGTATTCAAAAGCACATTCTTAGAGTCAGAGAGGGAGAGGGAGCCAGGCAGAGTGAAAGCTAATGAAGATGCATACTCCTTTATGGCTGACTGGGAATGCCAGAAATATGGAGTAAAACAGCATTGTCCGCTATGCAGTTGCTCAGTGACTGCTCTAACCAGTATGTCTGTATGTGTGTGCGTGTGTATGTGCGCGTGTTCTTGCACGCGTACGTGTGTGTGTGTGAAAATTGGTGTATATTAATTTCCATTTGTATAAATAAGATTGCAAGAGTTTGCAAATTAGGATGTCTGCACACATGAGTGTTATCTGCATATTTACATATATGTAAGTGACTATGTGTATGTGCATGAGAAATGCATGTGTGTGTGTGTGTGTGTGTGTGTGTGTGTATGCGTGTGCGTGTGTGTGTCTGTGTGTATTTGCTTTAATCCATGTTTGTAAGTAAAATATACGGTATGCTTGTGCCTCCCATCGGATAATGTGGCTGCAAAGCACTGGCTTTCTGCCTCTCAGTCAGCATGTTTCCACAGCCCTCTGCTTCATCACAAATCTCTACTGCAAATTATTGCAGCACACGGGGGGTCTGCACGTTTGCATCAGAAATGAGAGTACAGGGAATTTAGCCCCTCGTCTCCATCCATTGACTTAAGAGCTCACCTCAGAGGGAGAGCGCATTGGCCCTTCCCTCATAATGTCTAGAACTTCCACTCCAATATTTACTTCTATCGTGCTCCAAGCAATGGGGATGCAAGTCACGGCTTCTGATAGATTATTTCTCGAGCTGTCAGATCTGGGCTTGTAATAACCCCATGATGCCTCATTGACTTTTAATAGGATGCAATTTAGGCTGGAATTCAGTGTTTAGGCTGGAGCACTAATGAACGGGAAGGGAGGGACGGAGAGCTGGCCCCACTCCTCCTCGGGGAGCCGAAGCCTTGCTCCTCCAACTCTCGCTGTTCCAGCCCCCTAAAAACGCGTGGAGGAGGGGGACGCCAGAATTGGCTCACTGGAGGCTCGGGGAAATTGTGAGATTAAAGCCCTGTACAGAGTGGAGAGATCTGGAAGCTCATGATGCATGCGAAGGGCATCAGTGTCGCTCAATGTCAGATTGACAGATGCAATAAACATTAGCTCAGTGCTAGAAGGCCTATTCAGTAGGGATGATGGCATTTTAAGGCCACATCTGTGGCAAGTCATTGATTTTGCGAGGAGATGCCCCGTGCATGACCTACACATAAACTGTGGACTTCTTCTGCTTGGTCGAAGGAAAAAATGACTACAGGTTTGAACGCTTGTGTGCCTTCGAAGTGTGAGCATACACTTTAGGTAGTACACTCTACATTTCTCTTAAGTAAATGTACATACATTTTTGTGATTATTCAAAACAATCTCTTCCTGCCTTGCCTTTAATTGAGAGCATCTGTGCTGTGCCATTTTTGCTACTGTTTACACCTGTAGAATCTCCCACTTATGAAGGATTGAGAAGTAAAGATAATTCAGAACAGATTAGAATATGGCCTGGTCAACCATGCTGTCAGCTAGCTAGTTATTTATCTTGCTATCCTTTGAGGTAAGCTCCCGAGCATTAAAACATAGCTTTTTGTTGGAGCGATGATTACAATTGCTGGCATTCATTCGTACATGCTAGGGATCATTTTTAATTTTAATTTCATTAAGTGACATGAAAATGCACACATTTTATGAAAAGTAATATTTCAATAGTGTATTCACTTATTATTGTAGTTTCCATGCAACTGAGAGTGAACAATTTGTCCATTAAAATTTAGCACAACACTTCAGTCAATGCTTCAGTGCTCCAGTCCACTGTTATGTTACTGAGGAGACAGGGCTGCTTCAATTTGGTGACAACCTCTCATAACCACTGTCTCAGTTATTATTTCCCCCTCTATCCCATTTGTTCTCTGTTCATATGCAATAGGCTGAAAGGAGAGCCGGGGGATAGGCCTGAATACAAGGGGTGAAGCACTGCCCTACTATTCCTCTTCTGACGTAATCCCAGATGCTAATAATACACTGATCTCCTCACATGGTTGTCTGTCACTCACAAAACACAGATAAAATGAGCAACTGAGTCAGTGTTTCAGGACTCATTAGCCTGAGTTTATCTCTAAAGGAGGTAAAAGAGGCTCTGCCTGGCTGAGATGAATGGGTGACGTTCTACCTTCTCTACATTGCCATGGCGCTTCAAAACTCAGTTCCAAATAAAAGCCAAAATTACTTGTGTGTGGGTCTGGAACTTGTAGTCTGTGTTCGAAAGGTCAAAACCTCTAATTATCGGTTTTATTCCTACAAAAGACAACTGTAAGGACAAAGATGGCTGAAAGACCATCAAAAAATCATCTATCGTTTTAGAATTGTAAAGAGAGAAATTGAAATGGCCAGGAATGGTTCTTTGTTTTGCCCTGACCAGCTGCCATACACTTGTTCTTACACAGGAGGGCATCTTATTGGCAAAAAAATTTTCAGTAAGGTTGTAGCACGTACCGTAAATTGTACCTGAACGAGCTACGATATCAACAATCGCACAGTGCTCCAAACCAAGCTTACTGTGTTTTTTTCTCGAACGGTATTGCAATAAAGAGGGTCCAAAGTTCAGCTTAGACGTATTCTCTATACAAAGATTGAATAAAAGCATGAAATTATTTGAGTTAAGACTTTATTGATTTCATAAGTCATTTCATAAGTGACCAGAGTTTGATAAAGAACATTTCATTGAACTCATTGTGACTTTATAAACCTTGATCGTAATGCTTGCGTGTACTTCTCCACGTAAGACGCCCATCTGGTAAGTAAATGCCTCTATGTGATCAAATATGAAGCAATTTTCTCCTGTTTTGATTGATTTCTTTGCTTCGAAGAAAGAAAGCAGCGAAGTGATAGATAGCATTGCCATTTTCAATGGAATGTGGGGTTGTTTGGAATGTAAAATGTCAGCATAGTAAGGTGACGTCACTGCTTTAGGAGTCTGTTGTCACAGTCTTGAGCATTCATGCGTCATATATCCAGATCTGTAGTGGGGCTATTTAAGAGAATCCTGGAGGACCATTAATTGCATATTTAAACCAATTCTGGGCACAATCGAAATACCCGCTCAAATTCTAAGACTTTGATTCAAGCACAGATGACTCAAACCTGTATATGTCCAAATTTGGGCATGTCTAGAGCCGCTGTAGAGGAGAGAAAAGCACCGTCCTGGGCCCTTGCTACCACTCTTTTTGTCTCTCTGTGGGAAGGTATGATGTCTGCTTTCCTCCTGTAAGTGATACAGGGCACTCGACAGGGCCAGAGCTTTTAAACCATTACAGCAGCTTGCAATAATTCAATCTAACAAAAAAAAAAAACTGTTATTTTTTATAGAACCTGGTGGGTGGGAGGGATGACAGAAGCAATTTGCTGAAATAGACCTTGTTCCCACTTTGACTAAACCACAGCACGGGACAGCAGCTGGGACACTAAATTAATAATGAACATTCACAGTCCCAGATGCAGCCAAGGAGACAGAGGGCCTTGCACTGGCGTGATGAATTCAACAGAATTTAAGCCATGCCTGCATCTGAAAACGAGGCACAAGGATGAGATGTGTTTGCGTCATGTTCTTAGATGACCTAGATTGCATTACAACCTGGATACTATTGTCACATTGACTGTTTGCCCTTTATAGAGACAACTTCAGAAGTAGGTCAGACTGAGAGGCCTTGCTTTTTCAACAACAGCTTCCAAAGCACTCAGAGCAGACAAACTGGGGGAAAAAAGAATCTCAATGGCCATGGCCCATTCTACCCAAAGGTTGCAAGGAATTGTAGGAGGGAAATTGTTGGTCTGCATGTGCACATCTGAGTGTCTATTTTTCTTTATCAACCTCTGTGGTTTTTAACACTCAAGCACAGTGTTAGCGTTTAGACAGGCGGGTGCTCGCGTGTTGTCCACCCAATATATCTCAAAAATTATTAATTTTAATTCATTTTATTCCACAAAATATTAACACCCAAATCCCCTATATTTCATCAACATGACCGCAAGCTCTGCTGTATGTGACAGAATAGTACGATGAGGCACCATATTTAGGCGAGACAGACGGCGAGAGAAAAACACATTTGAAAAATCATCCTGGCCTGGGGGTCCGGCTCAGTAGAAATGAAAGTAGAAAGCAGAGAGGTTAATATATCTTCTGTATAAATACAACAGCTTAACGCACCATTACGCTCTTCCCGACTAGAGGATTACACAAAATGCCCTGGACCACTCTATTCATTGCAGGCTTCCGTTAAAGTACAGTATATTACTCCCATAAAACACATTTAGTTGTTCTATGGTTAATAACTGCAAAATGAAAAAAGCGCTCCTCTGAACAAATGACATGTAGTTGTACAAGCCAGAAAAAACATGTGGTACTAATGCCCATGTTTTGTGCAGCAGTTTTTAAAAATATAGATTATTATTATTTTGTATCAAAATGGTATAGCTGCAAAAAAAAAAAAAAAAAAATCTTCAAAAAGGCTCAGGAAAGCAGGTGAGCCTAGTGTGCCTTACCGAGAGGAGCACCACGCTGATTGGTTCATGTTAGTCAGGCACTGACAAGACCTGACAACTCCTCCCAGTTGGCGGTTTATGCAGCCTAGCTCTCCGTCACATGAAAAAGATTATGATTAGCAGAAAATGAACCATGAGTGGAACGGCTTTGGTTGATTGCGTTCATCTAATCCAGGAAAGAAATCTGTTTTGACAACCGTCTGTCTGGTGCTTTCCTAGCATACAGAGTCCATTCCATTAATCTCATTCCTGTTTGTTCAATAATACGCAGGTTTTGCATTGGGAACCACCTAATTTGAAAAAAATTTATGGTGGAAAATTGACCAGTGTATGATATATGGAAACAAGATTTTTACACAGGCTTGTGTCAGCAATTTAGATACGTTGCATTGCCAGAATCACTGTTAGAGTCAACCACAGGTCGAAGGCAACAACACATTAAGGGCCCTATTTTAACGATCTAAGCGCTCAGTCTGGAACGTGCAGCACAAGAGCGTTTAGGGCGTGTCCAGATCCATTTTTGCTGGTTAAACGGCAGGTTATCTGGGTGCATAGTAAGGCATTCAGTGCAAAGGGGTTGGATTTAATCTCATATTAACCACGTTTGTTTTGGGCGGAACATTATGGGCCTGATTTACAAAGACCTTTAGCACATGCAAAATCTTTTCGCCCATGCAAAACCAATAACATTGCCCATGATTGGTCAGGGTACTTGCCTTGCACCAATCAGTGGGAAGGTTTCTGGTTTTGCATGGGCAAAACGATTTTGCATGTGCTAAAGGTCTTAGTAAATCAGGCCCGGTATAAGCTAATCAGTGTCATATCCTATTCCCTTTAAAAGCCAGGGGAGTTATACTGTAGCAAGGAGCTATAAGCGTGGACTTTACAACCTTTACAATAATATTTTTTAAAAAATCTTTACTGCATCAGAAGGGCTGCTCGTGCCCAAAAATAAATTGTGCGAGCAAACCATTGTTTAAAGTATAGAAACCTGATCACAGCGACCTTGAAAATACTGCAGAAAATTATCTAAATCATATTCAGGTGTTCAAAAATCATAACAATGAATGCCCAGGGCCACAGTTGAACTTTATTTTACATTACAACTTGAGCATAAAACAAGCAAACGAAAAAAAAAAAGTTTTACTTCAGGGTCGCCGTTAAAAATAAATAAATAAATAAACAAATAAATATGCACTGGTGGGGAACAATGAAATGAGGGATTTTGCATTTGATAATGGAAACAGGACAGCAGGCCCCGTATTAATGGATCAGGTCAGATTCAGTTGTTTTTTTTTTCACATAATTGCAGGTAACGGATCTACTCATGCAGGACTTATCCAAACTTCTGATGCGCATATCAGCACTTCAAACATTCATTCAATTACAGTTAGTGTTTTGAATGATAGACTGAAAATCCACCTGTTATTCGGACATTATATGCCATGTATTCAATATTTTGGCCAACCATTGTCACCAAACAGCCACCCCTCCAGCGGGAATCCTCTGGGAGACAGCATGAATTACAGAACTAGCCAGTATTAAAGAGTTGTGGCTTTATTCAGTATAATAGCCTATAGCTATGTGCATAACCTCATAATAATTATTTTCTAATGGAATTGGTTTCCTTATGATTACAGTAGCCTGTATCACAGCATGTGGGTACATGGAGCTATCGCAATCACCATTCTGACAGGTGTTTTTTTTAAATATATTGGAAATAATCTTACACATCGTAATTTTTTTTAAATTGTTTGCTTGTGTGGGTGCCGCAGTTCATCCTTGTGTAACATGTAACAAGCAGAGGGTACGCGCACTATACACTGGCTGACAAAAGCGCATAATATTCATACTAATACACCCTTAAAATTGCAGTTAAAAATTTAATGTAGACCAGGTTTTTGTTGGAAAAAGGTGCAAGAGCTTTGCGCAGCCTCAAGATAGCAACAGGCCAGCATTGCGCCTGACCACACCTCATTTAAAGACCAACACGCCCATGGGCACTCCATTTGGAGCAAATGAATTGGCTATTTATGCTGCGAGGACGCTGGAGGGGAAATTATTTTTTGCGCCCCACTGCGCTTGGTGGAAGATAGAGGCCTTAATTCTATTTGGCGAAAAGAATTCAGAGAATGGTAAATTCAGCAAGGTATAGCCCAAATATTTTTGACAAATTGTGAAGGAATTTGCCAGTTTTTTCTAAAAAAAAAACTTCACTATTTCAAGAGCTCAATCTATTTAATCTCTAAACGCTTGAGACACAGAAAAAAAGGTACGGGGAACAGAAAAGCTGATTTGTGTATGTTGTCATTAACTTATTTTCTAACCTCTTAAAGTCCTCCTTTAAGACACAAAAGACAAGAAATAAGGTATGCAATGTATGGTGCATTTTTGGAGATTTGCATACCCACAATTTTGAGGCAAGTCCAACTCACCGTTCATACATGTCAACTTATACGGAATGCTCGTACGTTGCATGAATTTTCCTCGATTTACACAGCTTATGGGCGTGCCAATAAAGTTGTACTTATTTTTTTTTAGAAAAGAACTTTTTTTAAAATATTAATTAGTGGAGGCAATTCATTTTGACAATGATGAAAGAGCACATGAACACACATCACAGTAAACAAACAACAACCAGAGGCATGTTTTTGTACCACAACTGTTTGCCATTGGCCATGGTGGACCACTTTTTTCGGAGCTTCTGCTAAACATGCATACAAACCATACCCTTGGGCTTCACCAAGGTTTGCCTGCGAGATGAGCGAGCAGCCTGTGGAAATATTCTTGTGCGTAAATTTAACCGACTACACCAAGAACAATGATTGCGCACCCGATTGCAGCAGAATCACTGAGAGCGTTCATCTCATCAATGCGAATATGAGTAGGTATATTGCAGGATATAGGTTACATCATAGCCTATACGAGTTAATGATCACTATTGACCGTATCGATAACTGATACCCCCATGTGACATTACAAGTGGCATGATGTGCTTTTGCAAAAGTAGTAGTTTTTCATGAGTTCATTTGAATTAAGAAAACTTACAAGTAACTTAATCCAACAAATAAACTTAATAAAATATATGGTTACTCATGTCTTTGGATGAAATAATACACCATGAAAATAAGTGGCTATGACTCACTATTTAATAATTTGGACAAGATACGCACGTGCATATAAGGGAAAAATAGACCCCATTCCCATTTTATAGCATATATGTTCTGCCACAAACACAGGGTGTAGCTGGTAAAACTGACAACAATTGGAGCTAACCAGTCACAGACTAACGCAAGCAGTGAAATCCTTGCGCGTAGTGAATTTTAAATGGATGGCGTAGTTCGGCGAATAGACAGTAACAAACAAGGTACGGTCTACACAATCACCAAATGAATCAGTTGCAAACTTACAAACAACAAAATTATCATGAAGAGCTTAGTTCCCGAGGCTGCACAGCATTGGCTATTACTGGACATAGCCCTTCTCCCTCATGACTGAGGGGTGATGTGACAAGAATATGAATAAGAGATTGAAAATCTTGACCAAAATCGTCACTGAGTGGAGGGAAATCGAGGACCCTTAACATTTCTGTGTGTTACATTGGCACAAGTGTGATCATTTTTACTGTACTGGATAAGGCTTTGAGGTTTTTTATTTACGTACTTGAATAGAAAGCCCTCAGAAAGAGGGTCATTCTGGCATTTCCATCCCTTCCTCGCAGTCTAAATGGGTCTAAAGTGCCATCACTTGCCCGCATAAACTTTGCATTACATCAACAATAACAGCACACAACCAGTTTTCTATGAAAGCAGGCGTGCCCTCAAGCACCAATGGTGCGAGCCAACCACTTGGCGGGGGGTTTGATAATAAATGGGAGAATTTAGAGGTCTAACAAAATTATATTTTCCAGGGTTTGGATATTCAAAATTGCCACCAAAATGAAAAGGTGGCAAACATCTTTATTCCTGCATAAGATTAGCATTTTGCACCAAGGAAGAGTATAGGGGAGGAATGGATCCAACACAGATCTATGATGGAAATTATATTGGCTTTTATAATTTTTATGATCTATGCGAATGTTCAATGGACTCTTCTCCGCAACTAAGTCTGCTGTAATGAAAATAGTGGAGACAAAAAAATCTCAATAACAGGCCTGATTTTCCTCCATCATATGCATTACATGCACAAATCATTGCAGCTTCAACGGCAAGCTGTAAATGGCAGCGGTTAAACACACAAAAGCATTATAAGAAGAAGGAATGCGACGAAGAGCCGCAATCCATAAAGAGTCTGGCACAACTCAATACCAATGTTGTCACCTTATATCGCAAAACTGCTGTATGGACAATACATAATTGACTTTGCTTACTTTCATTATGGCGATCGATTTTGTGGACATTAATAATGCATTTTACTTATTGCATTATTTCTAACATTAAAGAAACTTCTTTGGAGCATTTATGCTGAGAAAAAAAATCTAACATGCGCAGGACTTTCACTGAGGAAGTAACAACCGTGTTCAAAATAATGTAGGCAACTTGTTTACTACACAGGTACAGTGCCAGCATACAGTCCTACTCGATACTTCATACACTGCATTCTACTATGTACAGTTGATTAGACAGTAAATGACAAAAACCATGTCACGTGCTACGCTATCACAAGACGACCAAGTTATTAGCATGCTATGATCACCTGGGTTTTGGTGGGACATTTTAGTTAACAACATTCTTCTGTAAACTGCAGTACGCTATGAAGCCCTGACCAAGAACTGTAAAATTTGTAGAATTTCACTCAAGTATCTCTGACACACACTGGTTGATTAAATATCCTTTAGGCTTGCTCTCTTTGTGAGTCCACTGTAACTTACATGCAAAAATTTTTTGCAGAATTTAAAATATCACTTAATAATAATAGAATGATTTGAATATTGAAATATTAGATCAGAGCAATTGTTATTTTGACTGAAATGAGGAGGGCACTTGGGTCACAAATTTTCATGACCTTCAGAGAAACAGTCACCTGCACTCCTTTTCAGTTATTTTAGAGCACCCTTTGACTGTAATCATACCACTGCCTTTGAGAAATTATGTATCCTGAACTCTGTCAATGGACAAAAACGTTGGCGACAGAAGTCATTTTGTTTGCCAATTTTTTTTTCTCCAAACCCAGTAGGTAGAATAAAGTAAAATACACTGAACAAAAAATTTTTGAATCTCACATTATATAATGACTGACATATTTAAATAGGCTGTTCTTCAGACATGCCATTATACAGTGTACACCTGCAGTAACATTAAGAAGGCGGTGAGAGGCAGCACACAGGTTCCTAGTAAAGTTACTTAATTATCAGTGGAAAATGTATGCCTGAAAGTGATAAATACTGATGATACAATGGATTACAAAAAAATCATGATACATTAAACCATTTATTACTGACACATTACTCTGTTTGTCAGCACCTAACTGGTTAAATCAGAAAAAGGTTGCGCTTCAGTTTAGATGTGGTTCTCTCAAGTCATACTGCAGACTGACTTATGTCTCAGAAAGATACCAAGTACTGGCTTGCATGACCTCACTAAATGAAACTCCTACTGGTGACATCCAATTTGTAAGGAAAATGTCACCTGGAATATAACCATGCCCTCAATAATCATCTCTCTGCTCAGCTACATGTAGCCCTGGCAAAAAAATACCAGATAGTCTTTTCAGCTGAAAATTGGAATAGATGCTGCAATCTGTTTGTCCGTGTATCAGCAGGCATAGTACGCAGAAAAATTGGGCCTGACAGGCTTTTACCCATTTCAGTCATTTCCCTTTATTAACAAGTTTTACAGTGATTAAAATGTGTATATATATTGTAATGTGAATATAGGCCACTAGATGGCAGTATTTACCTTTTTTTGTTAAGCTCAGACTGGAGTCATGTTTAGACATGTCCTGGACATGTCTGGGGCAAGTCTCAGAAAATTAAAAAAAAGAGGTCTAAATGTGGGTGGGGTCTGCAAAAGAGTATATAAGGAAAAGAAATGAGACAGTAAAGTAGTAGGAGAAATTGCAAGAAGAAGGATACGTGACCAGACCTTTAATTCTGTTCAAGACCTGTGCAGTCTGTTGTGGATTGTTTTTCACCCAGCACATCACCAGGAAACCCCACCAAAACAAGGGACTGTAATTATTTCTTTTTTTCTTGATGATCAATCTTGGTCTTTAGTTGTAGGTTGTTATTAGTCTTTGTCTTTGTTAAAATTAAATGTGTTTTAGTTGTTAAAACTGTGTTTGTCATCCCTTGCTGTTGCTGTTGTGTTATAAATGTAATAACAAATTGGGGCCATAACAAATTGGGGGCTCGTCCGGGATAGACCATTGTGTGAGTAATTTATTGAAAATCTAACATTCCAAATTGTGAAATTGTTTTTGTGAATTTTCCTAGATATATATTGACAACAGCAATGGATGATTTCTTGGCATCACCAACCGTAGGGGTTTTGAAGTCTTTTAAAAAGACAGAACTGCTAGAAATTTGCAGACAGTTGGAGCTGACAGAGGTAAAACCAGCCATGCGAAAAGCAAGACTGGCTAGAGAGATAGTTGAATATTACATTGATGAAAATGTGTTTGCACCAGGAGATCTGGAACAGTTTCCAGTGGAAAATCCAAATATAGAAATGGAACTTAAATTAAAAATGCTAGAGATTGAGAGGGAAGAAAAAGAAAAACAAAGGCAGTTTGAGTTAGAAAAATTAGCAAGAGAAGAAAAACAAAGAGAATTTGAGAGAGAGAAAGAGGAAAGAGCAGAAAAAGAGAGACAGAGACAGAGAGATTTTGAATTAGAGAAGTTGGATAGAGATAAAAGACTCCAAATGGAGAAACTAAAAATTAAAATTGAAACTAAAAATAAATTTTGTGCCAGTCAGGAGGTAAAACTGGTGCCTCCATTTTCTGAAAAGGATGTTGACAACTATTTCCAGTGTTTTGAAAAGGTAGCAAAGAGTTGCCAGTGGCCAAAGGAACACTGGCCTCTGATGTTGCAAACTGTCCTCAAGGGTAAAGCTCAACAAGCCTATTCGGCTTTGTCTGCAGATGATTCCTCTGATTATGAGGTTGTCAAAAAGGTTATTTTGAGAGCTTATGAGTTGGTTCCAGAGGCTTACCGACAGAAATTCAGAGGTCTGAAGAAATCTGAAAATCAGACTTATGTGGAATTTGCTAATGAGAAGCAGGTTTGCTTTGAGCGCTGGTGTACTTCTATGGAGGTCAAGGATGATTTCAACTCACTAAAAGAGATGGTGTTAGTTGAAGAATTCAAGAACTGTGTTAAGGATGATCTTAAGACCTACCTTAATGAGAAGCAAGCACTGAACTTGCAATCAGCTGCCAAATTTGCAGATGAATATGTTCTCACTCATAAGTCCAAATTTCAGTCTAGCAGTAACAATAAATGGTCCCAATTTCAGAAAAAGGGTTACGGTGATACCCAAGATTCCTCACCCAAAGACAAAGACAAATCTGGTGATGGTGCTCAGAAATCCAGTAACAGGTCTGATCAAAGTGTGAAAGCTGACAGTGAAAAAAGTGGTCTAGTTTGCAGTTATTGCAAGAAATCTGGTCATGTTACAACTAACTGTTGGTTCCTAAAAGCTAAGAAAGAAAAAGAAAAGGATACCAAACCAAATGCCTTTGTGAAAACAAGGTTAGAAACCCCTGTAGTAGATAACCAATCTGCTAAATTGCCTGCTTCTTGTGGGGCTAAAAAGCCTGATACAGCTGACTTCGTGAGGGAGGAATTTCTTCCATTTGTGTCAGAGGGATTTGTGGCTCTGAATGAGCATACTACTCCTGTCCCCATATATATCCTAAGGGATACCGGAGCTTCTCAGTCACTTTTGTTGATGGACTCCTTGGAGTTACGTGATGAGACCGCTTCAGGGGATTTCATACTTGTACAAGGTATTGAAGGGAGGACTGTATCTGTACCCCTGCGCTCTATATTCTTGAAGTCAGATTTAGTTACAGGACAGGTAAAGGTGGGACTTATGTCAAGTCTACCTATAAAGGGTGTTTCTCTGTTGCTAGGCAATGACCTGGCTGGGGGCAAAGTAGTTCCCCCTGTACATCTTACTTCACAGCCGAGCACTGAAAATGGGGATGAGGACCCATCTCTGTATCCTTCTTGCGCAGTGACTCGTGCTATGGCCAAGAAGGCTAAAGAAGATGATGTTGTGGTGCCGTCCAGTACATTGAATAGTCAGGACTCAGGTGGTTCGCCTCATGACTCTGATTGGCCTACTATGGTTTCTCCGTTTGAGGACTTATCAGATACTTTTATCAGTTCTCTATTCAGCCAGCCGGATGGGTCTGGTGATTCTGATGTGTCTGGGGACTTGTCTCTGTCCAGAAAGCGGTTGATTGAGGAGCAAACTAATGATCCTGAAATTGGTGTACTAAAGAGGAGAGCCCTTCCTGAAAAAGAAATAGATGCAGTTCCAGTTGGGTATTATCTCAAGGATGGTGTGTTGATGCGGAAGTGGCGCCCTCCTGATATCCCTGCCAATGCAGATTGGGCAGTGGTCAGGCAAATTGTTGTTCCGAAGGTCTATAGGAATGAGATCTTAACAATGGCTCATAGTTTACCTTTAGGAGGTCATCTTGGTGTTAACAAGACTGTTGATAAGATCATGAAACACTTCTTTTGGCCTGGGCTTCGGAAAGACGTTTCCAACTTTTGCAAAACCTGTCACACTTGTCAGGTAGTTGGAAAACGCCAGTTAGACCCACCTGTAGCTCCATTGCAGCCTATCCCAGCATTTGGGGAGCCATTCTCTAAGGTCATTGTTGATTGTGTTGGTCCATTACCCAAGACGAGATCTGGAAATCAGTACTTGTTGACAATCATGTGTGCATCTACCAGATTCCCCGAAGCCATACCTCTACGTAACATCAAGGCAACTGCAATCTCGAAGGCTTTGATAAAGTTCTTCACGTTGTTTGGCCTTCCCAGGGAAATTCAGTCAGACCAAGGCAGCAATTTCACTTCTGGTTTGTTTCAGCAGGTTGTGTATGAACTTGGTGCAATGCAGATTCTTTCTAGTGCCTATCATCCAGAAAGTCAGGGTGCCTTAGAGCGGTTTCATTCCACTCTCAAGACAATGATGAGGACTTATTGTTATGACCATGAGAAAGACTGGGATGAAGGGGTTCATTTGCTGTTGTTTGCAGCTAGAGAAGCAGTGCAGGAGTCTACTGGATTCAGTCCATTTGAGCTAGTGTTTGGTCATGAAGTGAGAGGACCTTTGCTATTATTGAGTGAACAATGGCAAGAGAAAGAGCCGAATATCAGTCTGTTAGACTATGTTGGCAAGTTCAAGGAAAGATTGCGTGCAGCTTGTGACCTTGCCAAAGAGAACTTGAAATCAAGTCAGGGAAAAATGAAAACTTGGTATGATCATAAGGCTAGAAGCCGTGAGTTTAAACCAGGAGAAAAGGTCCTTGTGTTGTTTCCCTTGCTGTCCAATCCATTGCAGGCTAGATTTCATGGTCCTTATGAAATTCTGACAAAACTCAATGATCTCAATTACATTGTGAAGACTCCAGATAGGAGAAAACCAAAACAATTGTGTCATATTAACATGCTAAAGCCTTATCATGACAGAAATGCTAGGGTTGCAGCTGTCACTTCAGATTCTCCAATGGTCGAAACGTGTGAAGATGAGGGGGAGTTTTAAGATGATGAACCAAGAATTAAAGCTGAAGTTCTTTCATGTAAATTGTCAAACACTGAAGTGTTGCAAAATCTTGATGTAAAACTCCAGCACTTAGAACCCTCACAGAGAGATCAGTTTGAAAGGTTGATCAAGAAATATGAGGATTTGTTTCCTGATGTTCCAAAGAGAGTTACTATAGCCTCTCATGATGTAGATGTTGGTGATGCCAAACCAATAAAACAGCATCCATACCGGATGAATCCTGAAAAGAGAAAGATTGCTGAGAAAGAGGTTGAGTACATGTTAAAACATGATATTATCAGACCCTCCAACTCCGATTGGAGTTCACCCTGTGTGCTAGTTCCAAAACCTGATGGAAGTACTAGATTCTGTACAGATTATCGCAAAGTCAATGCTGTAACTAGAACTGATGTGTTTCCAATACCTAGGATTGATGATTGTATTGATAGTGTAGGGCAAGCAAAGTTTCTGACCAAGATTGATTTATTGAAGGGTTATTGGTGTGTGCCTTTAACTGAGAGGGCCAAGAGCATCTCTGCTTTTGCCACACCATCTGGATTGTACCAGTATGAAGTCCTACCCTTTGGCATGAAAAATGCCCCAGCCACGTTCCAAAGGATGATACAGTCTACAATCGCCGGATTGCCACACACGGGTGCATACATCGATGACCTGATCACATGGAGTGACTCCTGGGAAGAACATCTAAAAGATGTAGAGACGTTGTTCCAGCGCCTGACCCAGGCTAACCTGACTGTTAACCTGAGCAAGAGTGACTTTGGTTGCGCTACTGTCACCTATCTTGGCTACGTCATAGGCCAGGGTAAGGTGGCACCCATAAATGCTAAAGTCCAAGCCATCATGGACTTTCCAGTTCCTGACAACAAAAAAGCTTTGCGCCGCTTCCTTGGAATGATCGGGTACTACCGCAAGTTCTGCAAGAACTTTGCTGAGATTGCTCTCAGTCTAACTAACCAACTGAAGAAAGGCGTAAAGTTCACCTGGGATGATGCATGCCAGAGAGCCTTCGATCACCTGAAGTCTCTGCTGTGTCACTTCCCCGTGCTCAAATCTCCTGACTTCAACAAACCGTTCTCCATCGCGGTCGATGCTAGCAACCAAGCTTGTGGATCTGTGCTCCTACAGAGAAGTGACTCTGATGACATTGAGCATCCCGTGGCATACTTCTCCAGGAAGTTCAATCGCCACCAAAGGAACTATTCCACAATAGAGAAGGAACTGTTGGCTCTGGTCCTTTCTTTACAACACTTTGAGGTTTATGTTTGTACAGGACAAAAGCCAATGATTGTGTACACTGACCACAATCCGTTAATGTTTTTGAGTAAGATGAAAAACAAGAATCGGAGATTGTTGAATTGGAGTTTGATTTTACAGGAGTTTGACTTGGAAATTAAGCATGTGAAGGGTACAGACAAAGTAATTGCTGATTGCTTATCCCGTGTTTGAATGTGTATATATATATCATGTGTTTGAATATTGTATGATATGTATATATAGACAAGTGTTCACTTAACCATTTTGTATTGAAAAGAAAAATTTTGCCTTTATGAGTCAAAATTTTTCCCTTTTGGAATGGAGGTGTAATGTGAATATAGGCCACTAGATGGCAGTATTTACCTTTTTTTGTTAAGCTCAGACTGGAGTCATGTTTAGACATGTCCTGGACATGTCTGGGGCAAGTCTCAGAAAATTAAAAAAAAGAGGTCTAAATGTGGGTGGGGTCTGCAAAAGAGTATATAAGGAAAAGAAATGAGACAGTAAAGTAGTAGGAGAAATTGCAAGAAGAAGGACACGTGACCAGACCTTTAATTCTGTTCAAGACCTGTGCAGTCTGTTGTGGATTGTTTTTCACCCAGCACATCACCAGGAAACCCCACCAAAACAAGGGACTGTAATTATTTCTTTTTTTCTTGATAATCAATCTTGGTCTTTAGTTGTAGGTTGTTATTAGTCTTTGTCTTTGTTAAAAATTAAATGTGTTTTAGTTGTTAAAACTGTGTTTGTCATCCCTTGCTGTTGCTGTTGTGTTATAAATGTAATAACAAATTGGGGCCATAACAATATATATATATTAACCCTTATTCATGGCTGCAGTTGGTAAGTTTTAGAAAAGTAACTTTTTGTCATTTTTGCTAAAACTGTCACTGTGTACAGACAGTATTACATAAAACTAGTACTCTGTAATTAAAAAAAAGGCTCCTGTAAACCCACCTAATGCTCCTACTGCAATTTAAAAGAATCTTTCGGACCGACCAAAAAGAACCAATTAGAGCCAGGATGGTGTCTGACAGCCGTCAAACAGTGCACATGCACGCGCTGCAGACAGCCCCCTCCCCCTTCCTCCTCAGTTCACGCCAGTGCTCAGTCACGTTCAAATCTCCCAGAGCGGGTTCAGGAGCTTAGAGCCATCAGCGAGGAAAAAAATACCGATACCTCAGTTACCAGGAACCAATCACATGGCTCAGACAAGTTAAAAAGGAAGCCAGAAGAAAAAAAGCACAAAAGAAAGAATTTAACAAAACCAGGATGAACATCCAAGTGGATTTTTAGAAGTGGAAGGAACGCCGTGATCTGGAAGGATTAAAAACTGACGCAGAGTTTGCGACTTTTCTCCTTGACAGGTAAACCCCTGTTTTATTTGTTGGTTCATTTTTGCTTTGCAAATAAGCGAGTTGGCATCGCTGACATGATCACCAAACTAACCCCCGCCCTAACCAGGATCAATTCATTTTCACTCTGCAAATAAGCCAGTGAACGTGGCTTACAAGCAGTCACTGTTCGAATAGCCAAAGTCTTGTAATTGTTAGAGTACTCCGAAGTGCATGTGATGTTACTGTGATGTTGCAGTCGAGCTAACGTTAGCCTGTTTCAGATGCTGGGGCTAACATTGCTGGCGTTGTTTCATTAGAAAGCAGCAGAAAATCTCTTTATGTAGTGACCTGGCAGTCTTATCAGTTGTGTTGTTGTCCTTATAAATATGTGTAACATTTCTGTGCTCTCACAGCTAAATGCTGACATACACTATTTACAGGCTATTAAGCTGGATTCACCCCGGTTTCTGCACTCAAAAAACAGGTAACTTACTGAAATATGTGTGGGCTAGGTTTTTAATGAACACATACTGCTGTAGATTACTTTTCATGCCGACATGATTTATTTCTGCTCGTTTGTTGGCAGGCGTGTCGTTGGACCTGAAAAAATCCGGGGCTATTATCCCTCCTTTTTCTGAAAATAATTAATCCTGGCTAATTCTAGATGGGTTTCTGTTATTTACACATTTTTCAATTCACGAATAATCAAGTGGTAATCGAAGAGACGGGTTCTCTTCCTCATGCGATCTAAAAGCGACAAAATACTGGGCTGCATTCAGGACAGAAAAATAATTTAATTATAATTAGGTCTATGCACCTGCACTCGGCGACGGCATTTCAGACTAGTAAGTGGTTTCGTCCGTTTACATTTTCCAATCGGACAGCTGTCTTTTTTTTTTTTTTACGACAAATTGAGCAACCGTGCTGCAAAAACAGGTGTATGTACTTGTCGCCAAAATTACATAAATTCGCTGAAGAGTTATGAAATACCATCGCCGAGTGATGGTGCATAGACCTAAATATAATCAAATAATTATAGCATTGGGCTCTGTCCGTACGGACACATAAAATTGAGGCGGCGGGGGATATTGCCATGTTAGCGGCAAAAACTTGTTTTCAATAGAAGGAGGGATATTAGCCCCGGTGTTCAGTGCCGAAAAACCTCGCCATGCCGAAAAGCCTCGTCCCATTATGAGACGTCTGGGCAAACAAGGCTTTTTGGCACGCGAAGCTTTTGGACGCGGGACATTGCGCGTGCTGATATACCTCGAGGTTTTCCAGCACAAGGTTTTTCGGCATGGAACACCTCGGAATTTTCAGGTCTAACGACATGCCGGTTTGTTGGCCAGCAGTGTTGACTGTTCGCAAACGTCACACCGCGGCAACTTGGCCGCTGTCATAATGTGAACGTGAAAAATCTCTCCGCAGTTGCATGCATAACAGTTCGCGTGCACGGTAGCTTTCTGTAGGAGGGTCTAAGGAGTGCAGTGGAGATCGAGGGGGAGGGATCTGAAAGTTGCTTTTTTCAAATTTTTGAGCGAAGTCCTCTCTCTACTCAAAGTTACCAACTACAGCTTTAACCAGGGAAGTCCCCTAGAGATTAACTTCTCTTTTTCAAGCCCTGGGGGTTGAGGTGGGGAGGGTGTGAGCAATTTTCACTGCCAATTAGATCAGGGACAGGTTGAAAGAGCCAGGTTGGGACTTTAGCCAATGAAATGATTCACTGGCAGGTAAATATACAGCTTCTGTCTGAACACACAGTCAAGACGGTTGAAAAATAAAGGGATTTTTAATAGTTCATTTCCAAAACAGCAATTCAATGCACTTCACTGACATCTGAATCTTTCTCAGGGTACCCTAACATCAAGGTAAGCCAAAAATGTACTGATTACATTCAACGTTACAGGATGTTGAATAAGGAATTCTTTCACCTTTGCGTTTTTGGTCGATTATGCTGTCCACTGCCTCATACCACGAAAATCGAATAACTTATATTATCTTATAACTATCTTATAACTATCTAATAACTTGAGCAGCCAGATTTTCGCACGGCACCTTGCACTTTGAAATATCGCAGACGCATTTTCTTTAGTTTGTCACGGCACGGATCTATTATTCTGTGATAGGCACTGAACGTAAATGCTCACAAATTATTCCATTAATCTCTGAGTTTTTACGTGTATTATCCAGTTGTGATCGTATGTTTTCGTCTGCCAACATTTCGAGCAAGCATTGAATTTCTTCGTTTGAATGGAGATGTCTTTTCTCCGCTGCATTTGTTAGAACAAGAGAGGCGTAACACATAACTGTAATCTTCCCTTTTTTCTCAGTTCTGTCCATTTTAGGCGCCAGTAGACTGAAAACACGTCTAATGAAAGGGTGATCGAAAATATTGAACACAACAATGATTTTTTTTTAAAAAACGATTTTAGGCTTGCTATAAATCAGCCATAAAAAAGAATGGGAGTGTCATCCAGTACACTAATAACATGACACGTCAATGAGTGATACAGGAACTCATTAAATTTTATTTGATATCTTGTGCTTTATTCTACCCCAATAAAATATGAGTCAGAGAAAAAGCATTGAAAAGAAATATCAAGTTTTCTCTAATTATCGCTCAAATGTGTGTCCGAAGCACAATTTAAATGAGCAAAAGATCTGACTCTGTGCACTAACAGACAGCTGAAAATCACCGTGTTCAATCCTGACATATCATGGTTGTCTCTTACACTCCTGGGACCGTATGCAAGGAGGAGGGATACTTTACCCTCAGATAACTCATTTAGTTGCTTGGTGTTGGAATTGTGTTTCGTTTTGATAGAAATGGTTAACAGAAGCTTTTAGCAAATTTCCTCTAGATAGCTAAGTGGGTTGCTGACTATATAACAGCACAGCAACAATCACATGCATGCAAGGCGTAGTACAAGCAAAACACTAAAATGTCAACTTGCCACTCATTAACATCTTGCTGTAAACATTGCTGCAATACTTCTATTGCTTCGTCATCCTGCTTGGGGTCGGATTCGGGATTAAACTAGTACGGTCTTACGGCAATAGATGCCGCAGAGAGAGCTGTCCTGAAATACCTGCCATTTTGGTTTCCTGGTTTTTTGGGTCTGTACCCTCCCCCAGAATCGAAGCGGCCAGGCAGCTAATCAGAGCAGCGCCTCATTAGCATAGGCTCCCTGCCCACTCAAAACAGCTCGTGTTTCAGGCTGGCACAGACGGGGTGAGAGAAGAGGTCTCACTAGGCCTGGACGTGTTTTTTTTCTGTAACTGCATTCTTAACATTTTAAAGACCCATTGAACATATTTTAAACAACTAAATACAGCATAATAGGGGACCTTTAAGGCTACTGCTTCATATTTTGACCAAAATAATGACATGTTTATTGATGATGGGCCTCTCAAAAGGATTTATTACAACCAGCCAAGTGAGAAGGGAGTTGTCCAGGTTCAGGATCGGTAAAAGAGAGGCCTGGAAGCACAGGGAGAATCATATTCTTTAACTTTTCAGGTGCCTTCAAAATCCGCCATGTCCAGCTGCTGGCCGAGAAGTTAATGTAAAAGCAACTAGAAAACAGAGTGGAGGCCTGATCAGCAGACTGCCTGACTGACTGAGTACATTTTGTTCACCTGCAAGGACGCAAGTCAGACATGTTCACGAGTAGCACCAGCTGACCCCAGGGCGCCATTCTGTCACTGTTTTTCTTCACTTAGTACACCTTTGACTTCAGCTTTAGAGCTTCGTCAGATGATGTGACAACAATCACCTGCAGTACGATAGTAGAAAGAGAAAGGAGCTGGCGGTGGACATCAGACAAAGGAAGAAATCTCAGAGCCCTGTCAGTGCCCAGAGGATGGAGGTTGAAATGGTAGACTTCTACAGCCAGGTTCATGGGTGTGCGGCTGAATGATAAACTGGAATGAAATATCAACACTACAGCTTCCTATGAGAAAAAAAACAAGGTAGTTTGTTCCTCCTGATGAGGCTGAAGTCCTTCAATATGTGCAACAGGGCTGATGTCAGTTTTTAACAGCCAGTGCACTCTTCTTTGCCAGTGTGTGTTGCGGTGACAGCATATGAACAGGTGATGGTGAAAGGTTCGACGATTTATCGAGTTGGGCTTGAACTGGACAGTCTGGAGGCATTTTAGGGGTGAAAATCGATGCAATTTTCTCCAAGATGAGCAAAAGCTGATGAGGATCACCTTCAGCTGCAGGTTTATCCCGACACACTGCATTAGAGAGCATTGCTGGTGTTTGTTGTCCCAGCAGGCATTAGACTGTACAACATCACCAGTGGCTCCAGCAACACTCCAGCATGGCGTACCATAATCACAATGTCCAAACAAACGCTTTGAGATATAACTCATTATATTCACCAATCTACACGTCTATGTACATTTGTGTGCCTCAAGGTAAGCAGTTGATATCCATCTTCATAGGATTGTCCACTTGTAACAAAACAGAGGGGCAACTGAGAGGAACTCACAAAGAAACTGACGACAGAGGGGGCATAAACGCACATGCTCAGACAAGCCAAGGAGGAGCCTGAGAGAGAAAAGGTGAGAAGAATTCACACAACTATGAAGCAAGGCAAAAAATCAATAAAGAGAAACCCAAGCAATATAAAATGTGGAAGAGAAAAGTAAACTGCAAAGCATGGACAGGGAGATGGGACATGAAAATTAAGAAGTGATGCAAGTATGTTATGGCCCCAATTTGTTATTACATTTAAAACAACACAACAGCAACAGCAAGGGATGACACACAGTTTTTAAAACTTAAACACATTTAATTTAACAGACAAAGACAATAACAACTAACTAACAACTAATGAACCTAAAGACCAAGATTGATTAGGAAAAAAAAAAGAGAAATATTTACAGTCCCTTTTTGTGGGGTGGCTTGGTGATGTCCTGGATAATGAAAATGCTCAATCACAGGCAAAGAAATCCACAAAAGAAATGTCACAGGTCTTGAACAGAATGGCAGGTCTGGTCATCTTCTTGCAATTTCTCCTACTACTTTACTGTCTCAATTCTTTTCCTTATATACTCTTTTGCAGACCCCACCCACATTTAGACCTCTTTTTTTTACTTTTCTGAGACTTGCCCCAGACATGTCCAGGACATGTCTAAACATGAATCCAGTCTGAGCTTAACAAAAAAAAGGTAAATACTGCCATCTAGTGGCCTATATTCACATTACACCTCCATTCCAAAAGGGAAAAATTTTGACTCATAAAGGCAAAATTTTTCTTTTCAATACAAAATGGTAAAGTGAACACTTGTCTATATATACATATCATACACATTCAAACACGGGATAAGCAATCAGCAATTACATTGTCTGTACCCTTCACATGCTTAATTTCCAAGTCAAACTCCTGTAAAATCAAACTCCAATTCAACAATCTCCGATTCTTGTTTTTCATCTTACTTAAAAACATTAACGGATTGTGCTCAGTGTACACAATCATTGGCTTTTGTGCTGTACAAACATAAACCTCAAAGTGTTGTAAAGAAAGGACCAGAGCCAACAGTTCCTTCTCTATTGTGGAATAGTTCCTTTGGTGGCAATTGAACTTCCTGGAAAAGTATGCCACGGGATGCTCAATGTCATCAGAGTCACTTCTCTGTAGGAGCACAGATCCACAAGCTTGGTCGCTAGCATCGACCGCGATGGAGAACGGTTTGTTGAAGTCAGGAGATTTGAGCACGGGGAAGTGACACAGCAGAGACTTCAGGTGATCGAAGGCTCTCTGGCATGCATCATCCCAGGTGAACTTTACGCCTTTCTTCAGTTGGTTAGTTAGACTGAGAGCAATCTCAGCAAAGTTCTTGCAGAACTTGCGGTAGTACCCGATCATTCCAAGGAAGCGGCGCAAAGCTTTTTTGTTGTCAGGAACTGGAAAGTCCATGATGGCTTGGACTTTAGCATTTATGGGTGCCACCTTACCCTGGCCTATGACGTAGCCAAGATAGGTGACAGTAGCACAACCAAAGTCACTCTTGCTCAGGTTAACAGTCAGGTTAGCCTGGGTCAGGCGCTGGAACAACGTCTCTACATCTTTTAGATGTTCTTCCCAGGAGTCACTCCGTGTGATCAGGTCATCGATGTACGCACCCGTGTGTGGCAATCCGGCGATTGTAGACTGTATCATCCTTTGGAACGTAGCTGGGGCATTTTTCATGCCAAAGGGTAGGACTTCATACTGGTACAATCCAGATGGTGTGGCAAAAGCAGAGATGCTCTTGGCCCTCTCAGTTAAAGGCACACACCAATAACCCTTCAATAAATCAATCTTGGTCAGAAACTTTGCTTGCCCTACACTATCAATACAATCATCAATCCTAGGTATTGGAAACACATCAGTTCTAGTTAACAGCATTGACTTTGCGATAATCTGTACAGAATCTAGTACTTCCATCAGGTTTTGGAACTAGCACACAGGGTGAACTCCAATCGGAGTTGGAGGGTCTGATAATATCATGTTTTAACATGTACTCAACCTCTTTCTCAGCAATCTTTCTCTTTTCAGGATTCATCCGGTATGGATGCTGTTTTATTGGTTTGGCATCACCAACATCTACATCATGAGAGGCTATAGTAACTCTCTTTGGAACATCAGGAAACAAATCCTCATATTTCTTGATCAACCTTTCAAACTGATCTCTCTGTGAGGGTTCTAAGTGCTGGAGTTTTACATCAAGATTTTGCAACACTTCAGTGTTTGACAATTTACATGAAAGAACTTCAGCTTTAATTCTTGGTTCATCATCTTGAAACTCCCCCTCATCTTCACACGTTTCGACCATTGGAGAATCTGAAGTGACAGCTGCAACCCTAGCATTTCTGTCATGATAAGGCTTTAGCATGTTTATGTGACACAATTGTTTTGGTTTTCTCCTATCTGGAGTCTTCACAATGTAATTGAGATCATTGAGTTTTGTCAGAATTTCATAAGGACCATGAAATCTAGCCTGCAATGGATTGGACTGCAAGGGAAACAACACAAGGACCTTGTCTCCTGGTTTAAACTCACGGCTTCTAGCCTTATGATCATACCAAGTTTTCATTTTTCCCTGACTTGATTTCAAGTTCTCTTTGGCAAGGTCACAAGCTGCACGCAATCTTTCCTTGAACTTGCTAACATAGTCTAACAGACTGATTTGCGGCTCTTCCTCTTGCCATTGTTCACTCAATAATAGCAAAGGTCCTCTCACTTCATGACCAAACACTAGCTCAAATGGACTGAATCCAGTAGACTCCTGCACTGCTTCTCTAGCTGCAAACAACAGCAAATGAACCCCTTCATCCCAGTCTTTCTCATGGTCATAACAATAAGTCCTCATCATTGTCTTGAGAGTGGAATGAAACCGCTCTAAGGCACCCTGACTTTCTGGATGATAGGCACTAGAAAGAATCTGTTTTGCACCTAGTTCATACACAACCTGCTGAAACAATCCAGAAGTGAAATTGCTACCTTGGTCTGACTGAATTTCCCTGGGAAGACTAAACAACGTGAAGAACTTTATCAAAGCCTTCAAGATTGCAGTTGCCTTGATGTTACGTAGAGGTATGGCTTCGGGGAATCTGGTAGATGCACACATGATTGTCAACAAGTACTGATTTCCAGATCTAGTCTTGGGTAATGGACCAACGCTATCAACAATGACCCTAGAGAATGGCTCCCCAAATGCTGGGATAGGCTGCAATGGAGCTACAGGTGGGTCTAACTGGTGTTTTCCAACTACCTGACAAGTGTGACAGGTTTTGCAAAAGTTGGAAACGTCTTTCCGAAGCCCAGGCCAAAAGAAGTGTTTCATGATCTTATCAACAGTCTTGTTAACACCAAGATGACCTCCTAAAGGTAAACTATGAGCCATTGTTAAGATCTCATTCCTATAGAACTTCGGAACAACAATTTGCCTGACCACTGCCCAATCTGCATTGGCAGGGATATCAGGAGGGCGCCACTTCCGCATCAACACACCATCCTTGAGATAATACCCAACTGGAACTGCATCTATTTCTTTTTCAGGAAGGGCTCTCCTCTTTAGTACACCAATTTCAGGATCATTAGTTTGCTCCTCAATCAACCGCTTTCTGGACAGAGACAAGTCTCCAGACACATCAGAATCACCAGACCCATCCGGCTGGCTGAATAGAGAACTGATAAAAGTATCTGATAAGTCCTCAAACGGAGAAACCATAGTAGGCCAATCAGAGTCATGAGGCGAACCACCTGAGTCCTGACTATTCAATGTGCTGGACGGCACCACAACATCATCTTCTTTAGCCTTCTTGGCCATAGCACGAGTCACTGCGCAAGAAGGATACAGAGATGGGTCCTCATCCCCATTTTCAGTGCTCGGCTGTGAAGTAAGATGTACAGGGGGAACTACTTTGCCCCCAGCCAGGTCATTGCCTAGCAACAGAGAAACACCCTTTATAGGTAGACTTGACATAAGTCCCACCTTTACCTGTCCTGTAACTAAATCTGACTTCAAGAATATAGAGCGCAGGGGTACAGATACAGTCCTCCCTTCAATACCTTGTACAAGTATGAAATCCCCTGAAGCGGTCTCATCACGTAACTCCAAGGAGTCCATCAACAAAAGTGACTGAGAAGCTCCGGTATCCCTTAGGATATATATGGGGACAGGAGTAGTATGCTCATTCAGAGCCACAAATCCCTCTGACACAAATGGAAGAAATTCCTCCCTCATGAAGTCAGCTGTATCAGGCTTTTTAGCCCCACATGAAGCAGGCAATTTAGCAGATCGGTTATCTACTACAGGGGTTTCTAACCTTGTTTTCACAAAGGCATTTGGTTTGGTATCCTTTTCTTTTTCTTTCTTAGCTTTAAGGAACCAACAGTTAGTTGTAACATGACCAGATTTCTTGCAATAACTGCAAACTAGACCACTTTTGTCACTGTCAGCTTTCACACTTTGATCAGACCTGTTACTGGATTTCTGAGCACCATCACCAGATTTGTCTTTGTCTTTGGGTGAGGAATCTTGGGTATCATTGTAACCCTTTTTCTGAAATTGGGACCATTTATTGTTACTGCTAGACTGAAATTTGGACTTATGTGTGAGAACATATTCATCTGCAAATTTGGCAGCTGATTGCAAGTTCAGTGCTTGCTTCTCATTAAGGTAGGTCTTAAGATCATCCTTAACACAGTTCTTGAATTCTTCAACTAACACCATCTCTTTTAGTGAGTTGAAATCATCCTTGACCTCCATAGAAGTACACCAGCGCTCAAAGCAAACCTGCTTCTCATTAGCAAATTCAACATAAGTCTGATTTTCAGATTTCTTCAGACCTCTGAATTTCTGTCGGTAAGCCTCTGGAACCAACTCATAAGCTCTCAAAATAACCTTTTTGACAACCTCATAATCAGAGGAATCATCTGCAGACAAAGCCGAATAGGCTTGTTGAGCTTTACCCTTGAGGACAGTTTGCAACATCAGAGGCCAGTGTTCCTTTGGCCACTGGCAACTCTTTGCTACCTTTTCAAAACACTGGAAATAGTTGTCAACATCCTTTTCTGAAAATGGAGGCACCAGTTTTACCTCCTGACTGGCACAAAATTTATTTTTAGTTTCAATTTTAATTTTTAGTTGCTCCATTTGGAGTCTTTCTTTTCTATCGAATTTCTCTTATTCAAAATCTCTCTGTCTCTGTCTCTCTCTTTCTGCTCTTTCCTCTTTCTCTCTCTCAAATTCTCTTTGTTTTTCTTCTCTTGCTAATTTTTCTAACTCAAACTGCCTTTGTTTTTCTTTTTCTTCCCTCTCAAATTCTCTTTGTTTCTCTTTTTCCTCCCTTTCTTTTTTCTCTTCTCTTGCTAATTTTTCCAACTCAAACTGCCTTTGTTTTTCTTTTTCCTCCCTTTCACTCTCTAGCATTTTTAATTTAAGTTCCATTTCTATATTTGGATTTTCCACTGGAAACTGTTCCAGATCTCCTGGTGCAAACACATTTTCATCAATGTAATATTCAACTATCTCTCTAGCCAGTCTTGCTTTTCGCATGGCTGGTTTCACCTCTGTCAGCTCTAAATGTCTGCAAATTTCTAGCAGTTCTGTCTTTTTAAAAGACTTCAAAACCCCTACGGTTGGTGATGCCAAGAAATCATCCATTGCTGTTGTCAATATATATTTATTCAATTAAAAAAAATTTTTTTACAATTTGAAATGTTAGATTTTTAATAAATGACTCACAAAATGGTCTATCCCGGACCTTGAGCCCCCAATTTGTTATGGCCCCAATTTGTTATTACATTTAAAACAACACAACAGCAACAGCAAGGGATGACACACAGTTTTTAAAACTTAAACACATTTAATTTAACAGACAAAGACAATAACAACTAACTAACAACTAATGAACCTAAAGACCAAGATTGATTAGGAAAAAAAAAAAGAGAAATATTTACAGTCCCTTTTTGTGGGGTGGCTTGGTGATGTCCTGGATAATGAAAATGCTCAATCACAGGCAAAGAAATCCACAAAAGAAATGTCACAGGTCTTGAACAGAATGGCAGGTCTGGTCATCTTCTTGCAATTTCTCCTACTACTTTACTGTCTCAATTCTTTTCCTTATATACTCTTTTGCAGACCCCACCCACATTTAGACCTCTTTTTTTTACTTTTCTGAGACTTGCCCCAGACATGTCCAGGACATGTCTAAACATGAATCCAGTCTGAGCTTAACAAAAAAAAGGTAAATACTGCCATCTAGTGGCCTATATTCACATTACAAGTAGAACTGAAATACCAGTGTAACTGATATACAGACATAAATAGCGGTAAATACTGAGCAGAGTACAATCTGAAAGCGGATAGCTGCTGTTTATGACAATGTCACTTAAAGGGTGAATAATACTAATAAAATGAGTAGTGCTACAAAGAAAATTTGTCCCCTCACTAAAATTCTAGGATTGTATTAGTGGTCGGATCAAAAACCAGCATATACACGGGTCCCCAGGACAGATGCGGAGAACAATTGCTGTAGGCAACATTAGTCAAAGAAAGTTATTTATCCTCTTCAGTGTTGTGTTCCGGGGTTCTGGCCTTTGGCCAGAACAGTATTGCCATGGTCTTAACAGTTTCATGTTCCAAGTTTCATAGTTCCAGAGTTCATGTTTCATGCCATAGTTTTAACAGGTTCTTGTATTAGGATTTCACATTTCATAATTCATGTTCCATGTCCATGTTTTTACTTTTCCATGTTTTTGTTTTTGCCAGGTCTGCCATGCCACTCCACCGCTTGTCTGCGTTCCGCCCCGTGCCTTCGTTGCTGCACATTTCTGAGCTCTGGTTGGCTTTGTGGTTTCTCCCTTCCTTCTGTGCTGTGCTGGATTCGGGGCTCTCTAAGCTTAATTGGCAATTAACTGTTTTTAAGTTACTAACATTTACTAACACTCACTGGGTGATGTAATTCATTAGATAGGCACATTACTAATATTACTAATTTAGACAGGGAGTTTATTGTCATGATTCCTGCTTTGCTATTTCAAGATCTTGCTGTGCTTTTCTGTTCTTAACATTCATGCTTGCTTCCAAGCTGCATACTTAATTGGTACTTAAGCTGAGCACGCTCATTCTCTTAATGAGCAGGTCATGTCATCCAATCTCTGTCCATGTCTTGATCTTGCCATGCCTCTTGTTTCTGCTTCTCCAGGTGTTGCCCCTCATGTGTCCTTGATTATCAAGCCTTTATCTGGATGCGGTGGAAGTTGGCTGGCAGACAGTGTCTCGCGTCTCGTTGCATGTTCAAGTTTCGCCAAGTTGTCAAGTTCCCTTGCATATCTAGTTTCAAGTCTTGTCCTAGCCTCTTGTCTTGTGAATATACTTAGTCTTGTTATTTACTTTTCTTGATCTTCTTGCCTGGAGTTTCCAGTGCCTTTTGTTTTTTGTCATTTGCATTCTTTGTTTTTTAGCTCTGTGTAGCTTACCTTAGTTTGTTTTTTGCAACCCTTTGGGCCAAGTTTTTTTGTTGGCCCTCGTGCCTGTTTTGTTTTGGTTTAAAATAAAATCCTCATTCCCTTTTCCCGCATCTGGTGTCAACTGATTCCATATCACTTCAGTTGCATTTTCCTTCTTCGCCATGAGTGTCAATTCTCCAAAATGCCCCAAACGCATGGGTAAGATGTTTCAAAGATATACATGAAATTTCTTGTTAAGTTTTATTTTAAAAATCATGAATGCTGCAATGGATTCCAAGGCCCTTTCTGTGTATACATAGCATTGATAAATTAGTCCCCTGGACTGCAGGCAAGCCAATCTAACACCCCCACTCTGCATTTGCAGCCATTCATTTGTAATCCATATAGAATTTGATTTGGCTTTTGGAAAATGCAGGGACCTTCCTAAAACAAATGACATCTCCGCGGCCTTTCCAAAAATAAGTTCCTGTTTGGAGATACAGTACCAGTCAAAAGTTTGGACTTTGCTAATGTTACAGCACTCTGTTTTTTGAGAAATTTAAATGGTATAACTTCTCTATGTAATCTCAAATGGAATCTTGTGAGAGGTAAACAATCAGAAATACAAAAAGTATCATTTATGAATAGAGTTCAAAGTTTTGGAATTCTCTAAGAAGCCATATTTTGCAAAGTAAACAGACTGACAAGCTTCCATTCCATTTTCCATTTTCCAATTCACCGGATTGGGTTGTACAGATGTTTTGGTCCTGCGCAGTAAGGTATAGACCAGTTCGGGGTCCGATGCACAACATAGCTCTAAATTCATAGATTGGAGTCAGATCAATATTTATGCAAGTGCATGGTAACCATGATTGGCTACAACAAAAATTTATATCCTACATTAAATATGGAGCCAGATTAATTGCAACCGCTACGACATGAGGACTGCAGCATCCGCCGGGCATGCTTCCGATCAGTTTAAAGCAGAATGTGAAAGACGTCATCACGTTTGGCCTGATGCAGTGGTCTAGTACAGACCCCATTATTTTAATGGAGTCCACTAAGTCCTTCCATTCCCTGGCTGTTAAGGCAAACTCGCTGAGACCTACCGCCTCAGCTAGGACCCTCCTTGGCCTAATTGCACGGTGTTTACACACTGGCAAGGGATTTGTTTACAGTGATATTTAATTGCATATCAGAAATATGGCAGTCAAGAGAATTGTTCAAAAAGGTAAAAGAGGAGATCATTGCCTGCCACAAACAAGGAAAAGGATTAAAATAAAGACAGCACAGGCACTGAATGTTCATAAAGATACGGTTGGATGCATAGTTGACAACCCAGATAGCAAAAGACATTAATTCAATGTTGGATTTTGGTCAGATTGGTTGTTTTTGGTTTAGGTTGAAAACTCTATGTTGATTCAAAGTTTAATTACAGTTATCATTTCAAAGTTTGCAAAACTGTTGTTCAATCAATGTAATATAGATGATGATTTTTCAATGTTGAAATGCCCTATAATTAATTGACGTCGTTTCAATGGTGCAGGGTGCATCCATCCCCTTGATTGGATAGATGGCCAGATAATTCTCTATGGTGCTTCCTCCACCTAAGCCAGGCAGGAAACCTTAAAAGATCGGAAGAAACGGTGTGTGCTAAAATGTACAAAAGAAGTTCAAAAGTGCAATTTCTTTTGAATATTTCATAAATAACTGAATGAATAATGGTCTGTTTATGTTTTTTTTTTTTGTGAATAGAGCATGCAGTAAAGCAGCTGCTCTCAACCTTGGTCTCTTAAAAAAAAAAAAATGGAAATAGCCCATCTACGAGCTCACAACACATTTTAGAATATTCACCTATGAAATGGGTCCCCCAAAACAAAGTGGGGTCTTTGTATAAAAAGGTTGAGGACCACTGCAGTATAGTATAGCACTTGTATAATATAGGAATCAAGGTTGATTCCTTATTAGAACTGATTGGAAATTCAACGTTATTTCAATGTTGATCATAGCAAGCACTTTCAATGTTTTTTTTCAATATCTGACATAAAGGTTGATTGCAATCTTCAGCCTGACAATATCACAATGTTGATTCAATCACATTTTGCTATCTGGGAAGTTCAGAGTTAAAGGAACAGAGGCTGCTCTGCCAGGACCTGGCAGAAAGAGGAAGTCATCAATGGCTGCCACTAAATTTCTGAGGTGGCAGGTGGTCAAAAACCCTTGGTGACAGCAATAAACCTGCAGCAAGACTTGGAGGCAGGAGGCACTGAAGTTTTAGTAAGTAAGTTTGCACAATAAGATGCATACTAAACGCTGAAGGTCTCCTTGCCCAAACTCCAAGAAATACACCACAGCTGGCCCAAAAGCACAAGCTCCAATATCCTCAAAACCATGTAAATAAGCCACAAACATTTTAGAATACTGTTCACTGGAGCAATGAAACAAAACTGGAACTTTTCTGGCTTATAGATCAACAGTATGTCTGCTGGAGGAAGAACGAAGCATACACTAAAAAGAGCACCCTGCCTACAGAGAAGCATTGTGGGGTCTTGTTGATGTTCTGCAGCTGCATTGCTTCCTCTGACACTAGAAACCTGCAGTGTGTAGAGGGCAAGATGAATTCAATCAAGTATCAGTATATCCAAGGAGAAAATGTCATGCCCTTTGTGAGCAAGCTGAAGCTTGGGCATCATTGGGCCTTCAAATAGGACAATGATCCTTAACATACCGCAGCATCCACCAAGGCTTGGTTTCAGAAGAAGTCCTGGAACATTCTATAGTGGCCATCATAGTCACCTGACTTGAACCCCATAGAAAATCTCTGCTGGGATTTGAAAAAGGCAGTTGCAGCATGCAAACGCAAGAATATTAGTGAACTGGAGGCCTTTCCATGAAGACTGGGCTAATATTCTTTGGGATTGCTGCCAGAAGCTGTTGTCTGCCTATGCATCACATCTCCAGCAGGCCATAGCAGCAAAACGGAGCTCTACTAAGTATTAAAGATGCTTGTCGCAAAGGGGTTGAATAATTTTGAGCCTGCAGCAGTCATTAAAAGGGGCATTTTGTGTTGAATTTGGATAAGGCACTTTTTATGTTGGGTTCGGCTATTTAAATTGTTCTTGTTTGATTTAATCATTGCAAACATCTGAAAGTTTGTAAATTTTGCTTGTAAACCTAATGTGCAACGGGGGTTCAATAATTTTGATTAAAACTGTATCCATGAAGGTTAACATCTCTTGCATTCAAACTTGGCACAAGTCAGAATAGTTCAGAGACAGAAGCCATCAAAAGTCTGCATACACTTTAAGAGGGTGACTAGTGACACTGTCAGTTTTAATGCATACAAACGATTTTTGCATTCACGGAGCAACACCAGCAACTGTAAATAAATTAAACTATCCATACTTTGAATTCATGTTGTAATATGTTTTGAGACATGGCTTAATGATGAAAATGAAGTCTATAGAAGTCTTCAACAGCATTGGATTAAAACTATTGCTCTACAACATAGTATGCGCAAGCACCGCTCCTAAGAGTAATGTTCGCAGACGTAGTGGCTACTGTAACCTCAAAATGGGACAATATCAATGTAATGATGGTAAAATGCCAGCCTACAAAGTTGATATGGCCTGTCCTTGCTTTCAAACAATAGTTGCTAGTAAGTCAAAAAACTTTTCTCACCGTGAAGCATAAAGTTTGCTATAAAAAACACTCCGAAAAGAGGATAACTCTGCCGGTGGAATGCTAATGCTACCTCGGCTAACCTTGTTTACATTATTTGAATGGGCTTACAATCAGTTACGTTTTGATAACCAAAATAGTGACTGTGACTACACATGATAACACAGCCAACAAAAACAATGTGTGATAAATATAATGCAATGTCAGGCTTCAGAATAAGGTTTGGACCCAAATGCAGGAAAAGAGGTATTTAATGAAAAAAGTCCCCACAGCAAAGCATAGGCGAAACAAAAGGTTTTAAGCCAAAACACAGGCAGCCAACTTGAAAAAGGTAAAAAAAAACTACACAATACTAGAAAGCAAAACAGCACTAAGACTAGAGCTCCAAACAAGGGGTGTACCAATCTGACAATGAGTGCAATTTGACAAGGGAGCTAAATAGGCTGGTCTAATGAGGAAATGGAAAACAGGTGTATGCTAAACATGGCAGGGAGAGACACAAGACAGGATATGAATGCTCAGCACAGGGGAAAAGAGTCAAAATAAAAGTAAAAAAGGGACCAGCAAAAAATTCAGAATAATAGTCCATAGCAGGATCCCTACATGCAAGAACAAAAGCATATAACTCTCAATCAGCAACATTGTCAGCTTGGCGTCCGACTTGCAGCCCTCTTTTGTCATGAGCTCTCTCCACTGTGAAAAAGCCGGTCTAATATTAACTCTGGTTTTGTGCTGTGCACGGTCACTCTCCCTTTTTTTTTATCCTGGCTTCCACCGACACCGTCCTTTTTCGCTTCTTTGCATCCGCCATCTTTCGAGACACGCTAACGGGCTAGCCTAGCAGCTTTCTCCTAATGCTCCATATCCAAAAGTTTGCGTGTGCCGTAAAGCAGAACGTACGTCTCGCGAGAGTGCGGGACCCGCGGTCGAAAGTTACATAGTCCCAGATGCAGGCCACCAGGTCCCTCTGTGGTAATGGGAGAGATGCCATTCTCACTGTAATAGTCCAGCCCACCAATAGATAGACTTTGAAACTGATATTTTAAGGTGAAATTCCTGCCTAGAGGGGCTTTAAAGAGCATTACTTCCATTGCATTATTCATGGTTCCCATTATTTCAGCTTTCATTATTGTCCATTGAAATAATTATCAAACATTTTCCTATCCACATTAATGGTGACATAAAATGTCAATGTCTTTCGAAGTTTCTGAATTTCTGTAGTTCTCAAAACGCAATTTTTTTTTCTGTATCCGTTTTCGATCGGCTTGATACGCCTAAGAAAACATTTTTAAAAACGTGGTTTTGCCAACTCAAGTCCGTGTGTACCCCTTCGGTGATCTGTCATTTTTTAATACTTTCTTCATAATTACAGGCTTATATGTTGATCTTGATGATTCAGACAATAAATTTTGCAGTTATTAATCAAGCGATCTTAAACAAGAGCAGCTTGAAAGCAATGATCCATTTAAGGTTCAAAGGCTCACAGCACACCATTGAAAATCCTATAACACCGGCTTAACAGCTAGGGGGACGTTGGGCTTAAGGTAGTTAACCCTGTAATTCCATTTTCTATCATATTTAATACATGACTTTCTGTGACCTCTATGTCATCCATGTGATCAATACATTCCTCAATGACTTGTTCTATGCAATCTGATACATGTCACCTCCTCCCTGGTGGACTGTCCATGCCTTGCAGGCTGTAGAGGTCTGTAGAATACCAAATCAAAGATGGTTGCCCCCATTCGCCAACCTGCAGGCTTTTCTTTTAGCAGAAATCTTTGCTACTTTTGGCAAAGTAACAGTTCAATATGAATACTTACTGGATTGAAGCATCATATATATGTATATATGTACAGTATATGTCATTTTGTTCCTTATTTTATGGTAAAATGATGTTGAAAAAGCATATATCAAATGTGACACAGGTATTTAACCCTAAGATCCACAAGAGCGCGATGATCTCCACAGACATGACTGTATTTATGGGGCTCATTTTTAAGCTTGTGCAAAGGTAGTGGTATCCTTTGCAACTACAAACAGAAGACCTAAGGCAGCAGTCACCAACTCCGTTCCTGGAGGGCCACTATCCTGTAGGCTTCTGTTCTACCTGCTGTTCAGCACACCTGATTCAACTAATTAGCCACTCAAGTGCCCAGCTCGTGATCTTGTTAAGTAGCTAATTAGTTGAATCAGGTGTGCTGAACAGCAGGTAGAGCAGAAGCCCATAGGTTAGTGCCCCTCCATGAACGGAGTTGGTGACCCCTGACCTAAGGCATCCGTTGGTACCATGTCATGCCAGCCAATAGGGAAGGGGGCCGAGTTATGCTCCAGAATTCTGCCAAATTTTGACAAAAACTTCCATGGCCATTTTCACTGGGGTCTTCTGACCTCAGACCTCAAGATTTTAAAATAAAATTTGGGCTACCTATTACTATGAGTCCCTCTCTTACAGACATGCTCTTTTTACGATAATCCCATGCAGTTTTGGGAAAAAAAAAAAAAAAAACATGCAGTTTTTTGCAAGTAGTATGTTTTTTTTTGGCCATTATATTTGAATATTTGTGCATACTGGTGTCCCTAGACAGTTTTTGAATTTCATAAGGTGGATATGAGTGGAAAACTGAGACTCTTGTGGATTCAATGAGCCCATTATAATTTATGTGTGATGATGCTACTGAGGCCCCGATTTTGTTGCAGTGAGACCAGTTTTTGAAACTTGACCTCACTGTAGAAAAATTTCAAGATACAAAATGAATTTCATATATACATTTTAAAAAACTTTTTTCATTTTGTTTAAGGTTCAATAAATTATTCAAATGTTAAAAGTTTTGAATTGTCTGGCTAATATTTCATGGTTCAGGCTTTGCAGGGTCAAGTGAAATTTTTTTAGTACTATACATCGTATGACTGAGAAATCTGTGCACATTGCTGAGTTTCTTATCTGAGATGTTCTGATATGGTACCTTCAGATGGGTGAGCGATACAAGACAGACCCAGCGGTTAACCATATGACACCAATGAACAATCACCAATACCTTGCTTTTAGACCCACTTCTTCGATCTGCTGTGAGTTCGGCACACTTCAAATCACTCCCTTCCTAAATTTGAGCCTATGTTTTGCCATTGTTCCTTGACTATGTAACTTGGGTTTTTGGTATGTAAAAGCATAATAGAGAAGTCCGTCACAAAAGGTAGTGGGGGCTCTTTATTAAATCCCTAATCATTTCACCCCAGAACCTTGAGATATAGTGCAGAAAGCAATTTTCCTTTTTTGAGGCCTATTGGAAATTTTGAGGATGCAACTTTAATGCACTGCAAAAGTGACAGTGAACGCTAAAGATAACAAATTAAATTGGAGTGGGGACGGAATGTGGGACGGAATAGAGGGGGTGTATAAATTTAAAGGATTCAGTGAATATGCCTCTTTTCTGACAAAAATACTAAAACTTGCTAAAAACAACCAGTTAATTTGTAGTCAAGTGAACTTGTGAATGAATATTTGATGTTGATTTTAATGAACTTTCATAATCTAGGATATGCTATTTTGGGGATTAGGACGCTTCACTCTCTCATCACAGCTGCTGGAGAAACTACATCGTCTTACTTTCCTATTTATAAATTGATGTATGGCTTTCATACCAGCAGATGGGCATCACAAATTTTAAATTAGCTCATAGCTCAATCAGGTAACCGAGCAAAAGCAATGTCATAAACATTAAATTGACCATAACAAAATAATTCTAAGGAACAGAATAATTATTGGGGAATTTTAAAAGTAAATATATTCATTACTTTATTTAATATTAAGCATTGTTGATTGCGGAGGGAAGTACTGGACTTTATGAAATAAAAGCAGTTTAAAAAAATGCCATACAAATCTTACAATGTCTTACAAGTATAAAATATTGCTGCCAAATTATTGGCAAGGTCTTTATTCTCCAGCTTCTGAGAAAATTTTGTGGGATGGTTACAAAATGAGACTGAAAGAAGGGCATTTATGTAATTTACTAATAAAAAACAAAGTCTAACCCTCGTCTAACTTCCATCTTCAGCAGCATTTACAACATAACATTCTAATATAAGACAGTTGGAGAAATTTCAGCTACTGCCGTTCATGAAATCTCATATTGTAACCTTCCTCTTTGACACAAAGCCATGTCTAAATCATTAATGGCAGCGCTGCTTATTAGTAGGCTATTTGCTCTGTAATTTAATTCAGTTAATTGTCATATTCTTAGTTGGAAACAGTTTAACATTTAACCTGTATTGTGGCAATATCAATGGTTGCAAACAGATTTTTTTTTTAAATGCAAACTTTAACGTGGACCTAAGTTGGCAAAACTGCATTTTTTAAAAATGTTTTCTTAGGGATAAAAAGCCAATTGGACACTGATGCAGAAAAAATATATACCGCTTTGTTCGCTTCGGGAATTCAGTAGCTTTGAAAGATATTGATGTTTTATGTCAACATGAATGTGAATACAAAAATGGTTGATTACTATTGCAATGAACAATAATGTAAGCTGAGGGGATATAGACAGTAATTCTGCTGATTCGTCCTTGCAACTCACAAATCAATATTTGGTTGCTAATTAGGAAGCACAAATAGGAACGGATTTGGAGAAGTAATGCATTTTAAGGCGAGGTGAGAGCCAGCCAACAATCCCTCCAATGGCGAGTCCAGGTGGAAGAGGTTAACTGCATTTTTTGTTAACTCAAAATGCCTTTGGCTTCAATTCAATTTTATTTAATGATATGAAGCTATTAACTGAGACAAATACATCGAAATAAAACAAATCAGGAAGGGGGCAATTACTATTTTGCTGAGCAGTATATCGTATCCATTAAACAATACTGCAAATTAAATCCCCACAGTTAAAAAGCACTGCAAGCCTTACATAAAATTTGCTATTTTGCCTTTACCCCCTTTTTTGCTTTAGAAATGTCTCGTTTCTAGATAGATCTGTGCGCTTGGCATGGGCTAAATTTTTTTGCAAATTTATAATAATGGCTTATGTCCTCATTTACAATAGTGGCTGATTCCAAAGACATTTCAGATATCTTCAGAATTCATGACATTATTTCTCTTTGGCAATCCCCTTGGACCAATGGCACGTGCAGAAAATTTGTTGATGGGTGGGCCTAAAGAGATGTGGGTGGGCCAATTTTTCCCAGCAAATGTTAGCTTTCAGTACACATTAGAATGAAAAATATATAATGCTTTCATTTTAGAACAAAGACCTGTTCTCAATCATTTTCTTTGATTGACACATTTTCCAATTATTTGAATAATCCTTTGGCAGTTAAACATGCAGCTCCTCTCTTAAACTGAAGATGCATAAGATAAACTTGTGCTGTGACACTGCTGAGCTCAGTACTATGCACTAATATCTCTGTGCCTGATTTTTTGCCCAGATATCTCCCCTTTCCAGTTCAGTTTAGGATGAGTACAACTGCAGCCCATGAAACATAGATGGCAGTAAACATTTCAATCTAATGATGACAATGACAAGCAAAATCCAATTCCATCCCCTCAAAGCAAAAAGGTGCACAGTACACACTGAAATGAAATAAAGAAAATTAGCATCTGTGAATTGAGACAGTTTACTATTTTTGATGCTCTCACATTTTCCGCATGTTGACAGGAAATTAAATAATAGCCAAAGCTGCAACAAGGGAGCAAATTCATGCAGCAAAAATTAAAATTGATTAAAACTGTTAAATAACCCCTTTCCCGCTAAACAGTGTCGAGCGGCATAACGTCATGACATTTGTCATGAGAGTTTAGCAGTGTTCGCTTTGATGTCAGTGAAGAATCGAGCATTGAAAATGAACATTCAGCCACAATACATAAACATAATAAATCCAAGGACCAGAGTATACTATAAGGCGTGGCTTTGACTGAAGGATAAGTATCAATGACTAATGAGCAAATGGAGCCGTTCCTCAGTACCTGGTTTAATTATCCCCTATATCACATATACAACATCTTGACAACATTCCATTATCTTGCTCAGGAAGTAAAACAATCCTCACTTTGTAATGAGGTCTTTTCCTTCATCACAAGTGTTATAAAATGATTATACAGTAACAGAGGAAGGCATTGGGAGGATAGAGCATTTCACAAGTCCACATGAGCAGAGTGATTTTATTTTTTAGCTTGCCTCCTCTCAAAAATAAACTGGCTTGGGACTTGGCACAGATGGATGTAAGGCTGCACTTCAGAGGACTATTCTTGAAGACCCTTGATAATGCAGAAATTTATTGTAGTTGAAAGAGGAATACAGGCTATTTATAGTCTTACTTAGTTTTCAACATGGAAGTAAATATGTCACTTTCCAGTGCGGAAGTTTCCCTCAGAGTGGGGAATTTTGATTCAGCTTTGACATGAATGTTCCCGTCGTTTCAAGCAGAAACAAATGAAAACTCCATGGGAAAAACTAGTGTTGTCACATTTTGAAATTTTATTGAATTATACCCTGCCTAGCTCACCAACTAAAGTACCTAATGGGGTAATAATGCTATGTAAAAATGATTGTAGTCATTCTTCAGAGACAGAAGTAAAACGCCAGTACTATGAAAGAATTAGTTAAATCAAGTGTTAGTGTGAAAAAATGAGTAACCTTCAGACAGGTGACATCACATGATTTCACATGACCATAATTAACCAGTGAGAGACTATCCTAAGCAACAATTATTTTCCTGACAGTATCTTTTTACCATGATATACACATGTAACTGCGTATGATATGATTTCTCAAGACAAGTCATGTGACAATGCATTGACTGTCTTCCATGAGATGGAACTGTCAAGGCATAACTGATTCATGGCTAGATTTACCATCAACATGCAAATCAACATGCAAGGACAGGAACTGTGACTAAATAACACAAGACCTGTATAAAGGAGTCATACTATCTCACGCTCCATGGACCAAGTTTATGAGCATTGCAATTAAGTGTAACTATTATTAACATATTTATTTATCATTTTTTGTCATGGTTCTGCCCTGCAGTCCCTCCCCCCTCCTGCTGTCTTCACCTCTACTTCAACAAGCCGCACCTGTTGCTCATTGGAGGTGAATTGTAGAGTATTCAAGGGCTGCACTGCCAAATTGGCAGTGCAGCTGCATTCTGTTTTTAGCCTTGGTGCGTTGTGTTGCTGCTCCCGTGATTGCTGAGTAGTGTTGTTTATTGTTTAATAAAAGTCTTTTTATATATTTTTACTCAGCCTGTGCATTTCGGTCCCTACTCTTCCTTTTGGGTACATGGTCCCTGTGCCCGCCGGTTTGCTGTTTGCAGCCGGCGGGGACAAAACCATGACAGTTTTAACCCCCCAAACTACAATACATCTCATAATGCTAGGATTACCTCTGGAGGATTTGGTCTTGAGGAGTTACCATGGAGCTAACATGAACTGTGAGATTTGATTTGGATGTATCAATGGGCTACGATAATTTATGGTACCACAGGAGAGACTGGGAGATCAATGTGCAGTGACAACAAGGTTTCTGGCAGACTGCTGCTGCAGCAAACACAAAGGGTGGTACAAGGTACAGAAAACACGTTAACGTTGCTCTTCAGCTTGAGGCGGAAGTGATTACTGGTATTCTGTTGGTTCCCAGCCCACTTCCAAGAGCTTCTGTCTTTATACACAGCTAATTTCAATGTGCTTGGGATTTCCATTGCCAAAGTCCTCTTAATGCAATGACCACTGCCAATGCAGATAGATGGTAATATGAATTTTCAATCTAAAAAATAACCCCTTAGAGTTGGTAATCAGAATAAAATACCTGTTGCAGCTTATTTCTATCGCTGACTGTGACAGTGAGCCCATTACCATCAATTTTATGATATCCAAAGCCATTGTTCTGAAAAAAAATCCTGAAAATTTCAATGAACTTATGGTGTTTCCGTTTAAATCAACACCATGGTCAATGCTGATGGTCAATCAACATTTGCAACATATAGAAGCTGACACTTTTTTATATCAGACTTAATGACCTCAGGGCTCTGCGAGTTTAGTGAAGACCATTACTTTCAGCCTTTAAGACTATTTGCACACCCAGTAGATTATATATACTGCTATATTGGAGAAGCAATAAAGAAGATAGCTGTAGACTTAAATGTTAGCCTCTGCCTGACAGCAGTTAAATTAAATTTCCTGGAAGCAGCATTCTGAGGATGTGTCCTTTCTTCAACCACTTTCATACCAAGAAAACATTTACTCTTGTCAGCAACTTTACATCTAAACCATCTATTGCATTATTGACAAAAAGATACAATGATAGTTTGGAATGTAAGCTCTGACCATGACACACCCTGTAGCCCACTGAGCCTAAAGGGAAGAGAGCACAAAGTGTGAGGATTAGCTCCTCCCAAGAGAAAATTCAAATCCAAAAGGAAGATGCTGAGGTGGAGGTGTGATGTAGCATCAGACAATAATGCAGCTCGAGCTGGTACAGCCATGGTCTGCCACAAAGGCGGAGCAGTAGAGCAGCTTACATGGCCCACCAACCGGGGGGGAGGGCAGATTAATAGTATTTGACGAGTTTGTTTCCAAAATGCAAGTAATGCCAAAATTACAAAAATTTAAGTAATACCATGGAGCGATAGCCCTGTGCTTCTTACATATGATGCAAAAATCCGTTTTTAGAAATCATTCCACAAGGTGTATTTTTTTATGGTCAAAGTTTGTGTTTTTTTTTTTTTAATGAAATGCAATTGGAACCAACATTAAAAAAATCTGATTTACTTAAAATAAGTAAAATGGATATAGTGCATTTTGGAAACAAATTCTTCATCTCGTATAGTGTTATGATTTAGGGTAAACGAGTACAGATAGTATTCCAAATGTTATCCAATGACATTTAATGAGCCAACTGTAAACTTCTTCACTAGCTCTGCGTCTTTCAGAGTTGCCAAATGCTTGCTCCATCTGTGGTCAAGAAGTGATGGAAATAAAAAAGGCATCCAGCTATCTGGGACAAAGTGTTCGAGATCCAGTTCCTACCTGAATTATAAGCTGCTTTCAGAAGGTACTGTACATTTCAGAAGAGAGAAACATTGACCTATAATAGACCCGAGATAGTGCTTTTGAGACGCTGCCGAAAGCAGGACACTTTCAAATTCAAATCCTGTGAGATGGGCCCTTTAGCAATGCATTTAATCTCATTGTGTTCAACAAATATCAATTTCAATGCCAAGAAAGTGTGATATGCAAGCTTTGTAGCAAGGTAAGATGAGTAGCATTGTGTTTCAAAGGTGAATTCCCCATCAGCCAACAAGGATCCAATGACTGTACAGCCATTTGTGCCATGTGGAAGTGGCGGGTAGGAGAGCAGGCCTGTAACCAGGCCCATGGAAACTTAAGTCTAAGCTGAGCTTCGGAGACACCCAAGATTAATGGTGGCATCTTCCGGTCTGCTAGGACATGGCTTTACGTTCTCAGCAAAGTCAAAGTAAAGCACTGGAGTGATTCATCACACCAGCATTGCAGGAGAATCACATGTACATGGAGTTAGAACTAATAAACTGCTCTTGAGAGCCGATTATATCATCGTATGCCCACAGGACAAATCCTTGCAAATGCCTGTTTACCATTCATTCTTCTTCAATTCGGATAGTTTGTGAGTAATCCAGAAAGCAAGAAAAAGCAAACTTACTTCATTTTTAGGTGCAAAACTGAGTTTAGCTAAATTTCAGTTTATTTACCTAAGAAGTAAATTGCACGGAGAAATGACACCACGTCATATTTGAGAGATCATTTTGCATGCTGTATGCATGAGCAGTATGTGAAAAATGTAAATGTGCTTGCATGTACATGTTTGTTCGCATATGGGTTCCAATGCAGCAAAATCCCTTCAAAGATTTTGAAGGGTTCAATACAATAGAATGACAACCATCTGAATGTACATTTTTACTTTAATAAATGGCAAAAACTAATGATCATTATCATACAAGTTCTATAAAATATATTTTTCACAAAATCCGTATATCATCTAAAATTTCACAATTGTACCTTTAACATAGAGCTACTCAATTTTGCATGTGTTTAAATGCAATGGCTAAAGACCACAGACAGAGAGATAATCATCTTTCTGGTAAAGCTCTCCATGGTAGCTGCTGTCTGTTGAGAACAGAAACTGGTTTCAGTGAATACAAGAAAAAAAGATGAATGGACCAGAAAACCCAGAAAGGCCAATGGGGACAATGCACCACTGCTAAGAAATATGGATGCGCTTGTGACAATATCACTGAAATAAGCAAACTTTTTCGAGATTACATATACAGATATGGACTGTTCTAATGACTTCAATCAATTGGTTGTCTGAGTCTAATAGCCTTTTATGTCTGACATCAGCGTTAACAGTTTGGCAAAGCATGCATTTTAAATCTCTCCACCGCTATCAATGATATAAATAAATTCATGAATGTGAAGATTTGCACTTTTGCTTAAACAAAATACAACTTGTAAACATAAAATCAACGCCACAGTGCACCTGGCAGACAAAAAGAGAGTAGGCTTTCTATTTATTTTTACCAAGATCAACAAAACACTTAGTAGGTCCTTTATAAAATCAGCAGGGTGTGTGGACATGAAAGCTGCAAAGGTTAATATAGCATTGCTTGGTAATGTTTTAAAGGGGACCTATTATGCTACATTTCCAAATTTATATTTTGATCTTGCTCTCCTAGAGTACTCATGATCATTCAAAGTCCAAAAAAGGGTCCTTATTTAGCTCAAATTGCCATCCTCAAAAAATCCCATTTGTAGTCCATTGTAGTCTCTGCTTGAAACGCCTCATTTGGGTGGCTCTTCCGCTATGGCCCCCCGCTCCCCATGTGCCCACTTTTTTCTGATTGGCCAGCTCTGTGGAGGGCGGAGCTGGGAAAGACTTGGCAGAATGCAGTTTTCCGGGTCCACCTCCCTAGTGTGAAACATGAGACGCGTCTGCCATCTGAGAAGGAATTAAGTGAATTAAGTGCTTAAGTGTGTATTATAAGGACCTGTTGGTTTGTATGCATAACTGTGGTGTGTTGTTAGCGTGGAGTCACAAACAGCTTCTGTGCTGGTATATGATGGAGGGGCGAAAGCTCCAGGCTAAACGGCCTATTCGGAAATTTCCCGTGGTAGTAGTTTACTTATTGCGTCAGAATGACCAGCGTTAACTCGCAGAAAATGGGCGCAATAAGCCGCTTTCACACTGGACGTGAAACTAATTTTTTACGCGACAGATTACATTCAAAGTCAATGCATTGACTTTGAATGTAATCTGTCACGCAAAAAATTCGTTTCGCCAACGGTGTGAAAGCGACTTAAAGTGCCCATAACGCGTGTATTCATGCCTCTGCATTGACTTTGAATGTAATCTGTCACGCAAAAAATTTGTCTCGCATCCGGTATGAAAGAGGCTTAATGCGCCCATAACGCGTGTATTTGTCTTTGCATTGACTTTGAATGTAATCTGTCGTGCGAAAAATTTGTTTCGCGTCCGGTGTGAAAGCGGCTTAAAGCACCCATAACATGTGTATTTGTGTCTTTGCATTGACTTTGAATGTAATCTGTCGAGTGAAAAATTTGTTTCACGTCCGGTGTGAAAGCGGATTAAAGCGCCCATAACGCGAGTATTTGTGTCTTTGCATTGACTTTGAATGTAATCTGTCACGCAAAAAATTTGTTTTGCGTCCGTTGTGAAAGCAGCTTTATGGATAGTGCGCGACAGCTAGAGAGCGCTCTGATTATGTTATGAACATAATAAACTAATAATAACTCATGGTTTTATAGACCATAAGTTCCGTTAGCGTGTGGAGCTAGCAAATCGGTCACTTCTGCAGGAAAGAATTTCCTATTCAATCTCCGCCTTTTTCAGCTTTTTATTAGCCAGAGCAGTGCAGTGGCCATAAAGTTGCGCCAGGTGAAAAACAACTTTGTCCATTCGAGACATCTAATGCTGAGTAAGTTTTTGGATGGATAATCACTTTAAACTTTTATTATGTATGTTAGGCAGTCAGTTAATGTGGCCTATGCTCATAAACTCCCATAATAAATTACCGAAAATGACTTGATTTGTAAAACAACAATATAAACGAGAGAGCCATATTTCTATCGATAGACATTTTTGTATCGTGGCACGATATATATCGTCATATCGCACAGCCCTATCCTCAGCCATAGTCAGCAATGAATCAACATGTATGTAAGAGATTCTTGTGCGGAATTGAAGTCCTTGTGCATTGAGGTCAATCAGCTTCACGTGCGTTACAGTGGATGTCACCTCTCTTAATTGGAAACTGATTATGACTCCGGACTTCTCACACCCTTCGTTTACTCAGGGGTTGGAAGCAATCATCTTTCATGATTGTTTAAATTGTTAAAATGAAATAAGATCATTGGAAGCAATGGAATTGCCCAAAGACATTTCAGATTATTTTATTTTATTTAAATAATTATTTTTAAGGGATGGGTTTGAGCTTCTTCTATCGCCAGTTCACCAGCCACCACTGATCGACCCATTATCGCATCGGCTTTCTCCTGGGCAGGGGTGCGGGGTCAGTAGATGGATCAGTGCACAATGGAAGAGAGGCCAGTTTATTAGTCCATTGCAGGAATCACATACCATTCTCTCCAACACTCACACTGAGAGGAAATTTATGGCCTCCAGTTAGCCTGATGTGAAAGTCTCTGGCCTCTGGAAGGAAACCAGGGTACACAGAAAAACCCACATGAACGCTGGGTAAACAAGCAAGTGCCACGGAAAAAAGGCTCCAGCTTGGATTCAAACCCAAGGATTTCTTGCCGTGAAGCGACTGAGCGACCACTGCACCACCAAGTCTCCCATCTTCCGGGATTTAGGCTCAAATGGTCAGGATGACATACAGTTAAAAAAAGATAGCGATTGAATCCATTGCATTTTATTGAATGCAATGTGAACCAAATTCGGGCAAATTCATCACGAAGCTCCAAAACACCGTGATAATTTGTTTCAGTTTCCGTTTCTGCAGTCTTCATGTCGACAGAACCGCAATTCTAATTTAGTCCTCAACTCACCACCTCTGACAGCTAAACACAAAATCAATGGGTGGGATCCCTCATGAAGGGAATTGATCTCAAAATTGAGCTCCTGCAATTTAGAGATAACATTTTGAGAAACTGAAATTGGCTCCGTCAGGCATTGCATTTGGAAATACCAATATTAAAGAGAGAAGCAAATAACATGGAAAATACAAATTTTTGTTATGGTCACATGGTGTGTCCACTGTTCATCGGGAAGAGGAAGTAGAAAAAAAGAGTAGACAGTGGGAAGTTAAAGAACAAAAAGGCATGAGGTAAAGGATGAGGAAAAAGAGGCTTCTGCATTGCATATGTAGTCGTGATAATGAAGATTAAGTTGATACCTCCAAATTAAATCTAATAGCCTCTGTCTTCTCCTCATTTAGTTAGACTCATTAACATGCACGACTGCAATTTGAATCCTAAAGTGAATTCCTAGCTGTATCTTTTTAACGCATTGAATAATTCAATTAAACTGGCACCGATAGTCGGTGCCTGTGTGTGCGCGTTGCAGGTGAGGACACCAATGTATTCGAGAAACGCATAACCTGAGTCAACATAACGCAGTGAATACAGCATAAGTCTGCAGCGTGATTTCAGTGCAGCGCAAAGGATGATGCCAAGATTGTGTGCGATTTCTATTTGTATGTGTGCGTGTGTGGGCTGTGAGGACTGTATTTTAGTCCGCACACTAATAACTGTATGTGGGAAAGGGGCAGCCCTCTAATGAAATGAGCACTCCATGTGTATGGGTATGTGTGTGTGTGTGTGTGAGTGGGGGGTTATGTAAGACTGATTGGACATAAACATAAATGCTGGCAGGTTCAGCTTTAATATAGCAGATTTTTTGTAAACCTATCAGTCACGTTCATGGAGTCTGGCAGCAAGCTCTCCTCACAACAGAACTCGGAACACAAACACTGAGCTCTGTTGCACTTACTATAATGCAAACTCGAGCCGTATAATCCTTTCTGCAAGGCTTTCGCAACTACCTGCATCTGCGGCAATAATCCACACAGTCTACCCCAAATGTAAAAATGGGAATCTCATCGTGTGTAATTACGTCCTCTGAAGTGGTGTTCCCCTTCACAGCAATTCCTTGAGGCTCCAACTGAGCAGCTTGCAACAGTTTCCTGCCGAAGATCAGGCTTGTCAAGCGGTAATGGCCACTTTGCATGGCACACATATGAATCAAAACAGGAATGCAGCTCTCATCCATTTTAGGTCAGGAGGAACAAGGTTCAATCCCACCATTAGGCAACTTTCAAGGAGACAATTACCATCATTACCTAAGAACAGGCAGTGAGGTAAACAAGTAAACAACTCTAATTCTGTGGTCCAAGTGCAGTCATTTGTAAGCTTATAAAGGTCTGGATCAAAGAATACCGTCACTTTTGGGAGACGAGTTTTCTTTGATTCTCTAATAATTCCCATTTATTCAAAACCAGTAGGATTGGTGTACATTCATTTCATTCTACTTTCGCAAGCAGGCAGAGGATTGTCACTATCTACTGGATATTACAGGACGAGTGCAGTGTTTGCTAAGATGTCAATGGAGCTCCCACCAGTGGTGATTGAAGCGGTGTTCTTTGTGTCATCTTTGAATGAAATAAGTGCAGCTCTCCAGCTGCTAAAATATACAATTTTTTAAAATTAACGGCTGAATTGTTCAATTAAATGAATTTCACTTGGAGCCCCGTGGAGGCTGGATTCAATTTCAACTGAAACAAATGTAGCATAGTTAAGGCTATGCTGCCAACAGACAAAGGGTAGTCAGCATCTTCATAAAACAAACAAACCCCAGAGAAAACTCCAGCATCCAAACTGCTGAAAAATATCAAACTTATATCTGAGTGAGCTGTCTCCAGAGATTTAAGAGACAAGCCGGCTGAATTACATATGTCGGATGTGGGCGGGTGGCAAAGCTAAATGGCAGGCTAACATTCCTTCATTACTCTTTCAGGTAGCTATCCATTTGATGTTCAAGGCTGCCAGCCTAGTTTGCTTCAAAGTTAGCGACGTACAGACAGTCGATGCCTGAGGGAGAGCGAGACGCATACAGGCCCATTTACTGCTGTTTACTGAAGCTCTGCAGATGGAATGTGGGGGCTGGATGCGAGCCAGCTGCTGACGAGGGGAAGTGTGTGGGATAAGATGAGTGTGTCAAGTGCGCTTATGGAACATGCCGAGCAGCGGCTCCCCACGGACGCACTCGAAAGCCATTGACCCTGCCATGATAAAAATGGAACAGATTTTTTAACTCTGTCCCAAACCTACCTGTAGAGCAAGGACTCCAAGAGTAATAAGACAGCAGTCCCTGAATGCTGAGTGCTGGGTCTGCTGTTATCAACTAAAGCTTAATACAATGGTTAAAAGCACACTGGAATCCACTCAACAGCAAAGACAAGAATTTCCGTCAGATATCCAGGGGCCTTTGATAAATACGGTTCTTCTCATACATAGCACTCTCTTACACACATGCGCGCGCCTGCAAGCACACATACACACACGCACACACACACACACGCATCACTTAATCTCTGCCTTGCACACAAAGCGCTCTCCCACACACAGTCGCCGCGCACTGTCTCTTTCTCGCACATGCAGCACTCTCTCTAGCATGTGTGTGCGCACACACACACGCACGCAAGCACAGGCAACCACACACACAAACACACGCTTTACATCGGCTAGACCATGATAGCCGTGCCTCTTTTTGAAACCATGACAAATACTCCGCAAAAGGGTTTTATGGAATGCCTTGCCCCTGGAGACACCGACTGTTGAGAGCTATTACCCCAGAGGAATATGATACCCTCTACAGAGCACTTCTCTCTACCTTCAGCTTCATCCTACTGCCTGGATAGCTAGCATCTCCTCCCCTCCTGAAATATCTGTTCACACCAGGAAACAACCTCCCTCCTTCTGTTTATAGTGTATCCCACTGCTAGCCCTGTATGTGAGAGAAACAATGGCACACTCAATATGTAATTACACTATGATGCCATTATAATAAGGATCTGAATTATACTCAGATATACACACAAGCACATACAGTGTACTTCAATGGCGAAATTTACTCGGCCCCCACTGGGAAAATGTTACAGCAACCAATAAAGAGGTATGTAAACGTGCACACATAAAGATTAATGATCTTCCCGTCTTCCCAAAGAATTTTAAATGAAGCTGCGGATGTGGCGCCGTTATGTAATGATAACGGCTTGTCTCAGGTGTCTTTTAGCCCTGGTTGTTTTGTTTTTCTTATTGGTCTCGTACCCTGCGGAGATAAGGTGTTCCGAAAGCTGAATGCCAGCGTCGTCACCACCTGCCCACTTTCCGTCTCACTGACTCATTATTTTGTGACCTTGGCTGAGATGCCAGACAGAAAATTACACATGTGGCATCAGGCGTGCCAGAAACTGCTGACTTTCGGTCCGAGCAGGTCTAAGGTCCAGGCACGAAAATATAAAAATTATTGAAGATCTCTTAGATTGCAGTCGGGGTGCAGAGGGAAAGCAGAGATGCAGCGTTTTAGGGGAAAAACGCAACAAAAAGTTGGTATAAGTGCAAAAAATGCAAAACTTTAAGCCAGATTTAGTCTTTCTCTGCAGTGACAACACAAGGGCTGCAGGCTTTCTAGTTTTCAGAATGTCCTCTTTTGACAACATGTTTGTTTTAAAAGTTATACTACATTATGCTTCTCTGCATATGCCTTCTGCTTAATTAGATATTGTTACTACCAGTAGTTCTAAGTATTGGGTACGTCACTTTATAATATACAGTAATATGGCCCATTTTTGCACCAACTGCTGCGTTCAGAAAGAACTACAGAAAAACAAGCCTTTGTTTTGTTCTCTTGTTTGCATTTCCTGCTCATGGGAAGCATGCTTGATTCTAAATAAAACATAAAACAGCACTTTCTCCAGCTCAGTTTCAAGGATTGCTCTTTACTGTGTTGTTCGCACTGAGAGCTTTCCCATTTATTATATTGTAAAATATGCTCATAAATATCATCGCATGTTGCTTATTCGAGAGACAAGAACTGGAATTCCCAACAGGGGAAATGGTTCGAGGTGAAACAATGTTCACAAACAAAGTGTATCACAAACAACTGAACAAAGGCTTTGAAGAGTGGTGTAACACTCAATTTATTGAACTCAAGTTCATTTCTGCACTCATCTGTCAAAGTGCTGTTGGTTAGAATAATCCTGCACTCCAAATGCGTATCACCACATTGTTAATGAAGTTCGTACCCCGGAGAAAGGCCTGTGTGCTGCTCAGAATTTGTTTAATGAGTGTATTCGGCTTGAAAGGAACTACTGAGCCCACGTCTGGCTCGCCTTCCCAATGCTGCCGTGCCCAAACTTCATTATTTGACATCATTAGTTAATTGCACTGTTTTAAAATGTCTCTTTCAGTCTAGACACCAAAAGAGAGTCGTGTCAGGAGTAATTATACACATTGCACTATTTGAAAGTTAGCAATCAGAATAGCTCTGGCACTTGTATCAGACATAGACCTACAGCATGCCTTTCAGAGAACCTTGGCTGACTTCTCCCTTCTGTGCAGTATGGCCATGTTGAAAGATATAGCAGTGTGTAAAAATATCACCTAGAGAACGGAGTATTCTGCAGTAAATTATTATCAAGATGATGCAGAATGTCACAATATATCCTCCAGGGAGCAAGCAATTCATTTTTCCCCTCTTCAAGAGACAGGAGTCTCTGGTCTCAATCCATGAACCATATATCCATCACACTGCAACACACAGTACAAGTGATATTCATTTAAAATGAAATAAATTATAATTTTTTTTATTGTAATGTTTGTTTTTTTGTGTAATCAAAATCACTACGTTGTAAAATAAACTGCATGAGCTTTTCTCCCAGCTCAACCCCACCTTCAGCACCTTTTTATGGAATTTCTTCAGTTTTACATTTTTCTTTCCATGTCTTGGGCTGTGTGTGATCCAGATGAGGCTTTGCATGTATTTTTGTCCCTGATTAGCACAGTCAGCCTGCACTAATGCTGTAATGTTTATTCAGTGTTGCGTATTCGCACCATGGTCTGGTACTATAGCTCAAATAAATAAGGTGAATGTCTTTATATTGTCTACTGCTGCAGAATTCTCCTATTAAAATCACTGGTGATATTAAAACAAAGTAATCCTGTGCAATAGGTAAATAAAAAAACATAACAGAAACATATTCTTTCAAAAAGTAAAACCACAAATTTGAACAGATGAGATCGCATATGGAGAGAAACCGTGTCTTCAGTTGCCAATTACAATAACAGTAAAATGCGTCAATAAAGGAAAATGATTGAGAACTTGCCAGGACTAATTCTTGTCATAAAGGGATGTACATTTGACCAGACCTGTCACTCTTTTCAAGACCTGTGAAGTTTTTTTTTTTGATTTTTGCCTGTGTTGGAGCATTTCCCTGTCCCGGGACATCATCAAGCAACCCAACCAAAAGGACTGTAAATATTTTTTTTTCCTGTTATGTCAATCTTGGTCAGTAGCATAAATTGTAGGTTAGTTGTCAGTTTGTTTAATTAAATCTGTTGAAGATTTAAGATTTTGTCTGTCATCCTTTGCTGTCTTGTATGTCATAACAAACTGGGGCCATAACACTAGGAAAATAGAAGTCATTGGTGACCTTTTTTTTCCCCGATCATACTTAAAAAAGAAAAATATGAAGAGGAATATATTTCCATTACATTCTTCTTCAAAGATTTTCAAGGGATGACACTTGGCATACACGTTTTTCAAACAAACAAAAAAAAAAATAAGTTCAATCATATTGCGAACTCAGTAAATTGTATTGCCATGTCACAATAGTTCTCTGCATAGAAGAAAAGGTTTGATTACATAGCAGATTTGTCAAAATGCACAGCAAAATGATCTGAGTAAATTAGACTCTTATGGAGAGGAATTTACTCTTACAGAGTCTTTTTGAGTTCAGTCTTGCCGAAGTGGGACCAAATAGACTCTTTAAGAGTTGATTTTACTCTGGGCATTTTGCTGTGTGCCTTGAAATTGATGTTTTCATCTCGGAATCAGTCCAGCGATCAACCTGTTATAGTATCTAACCCGCTAAACAAGCAAGCTTAGACAAACATCACTAAAGCTGCACGGACATAGAGATAGCTGCTGCGCAGTATAGCGAATTTCACTATTAATAGTCTTTTATATACATGATACACGGCCATTGTCACAACCCTTGTGTGAACCCTTGTGTTGCAAGTTGCTAGATGGTAGTTTGTGCTGAGAACTAGTCACTATTCCGCGGAGAAACTATTCCTCTTTATTAAGCGGCAAAAATAGGATGATCTTGCCAAGGTGTAACGGCCCGCGCAAAATTATAAGTTAAGCTCTCTCTCTGGCCTCCCCATTCACCAGCTTTTCTCTTCTTTCACTAATGCTTTCAGCTCATTCTTTTTTTTTTTCAACAGAGAAATGGAATAAAGATATATGAGACATTTATCAGTGACCCTTTTGTTGGACTGAAAGCTGCATTTATAGAAAGTTTGACAAGAGCCATGTTGTGAAACAGGTTTTTCACAGGGTTGGAATAATATCATAACATGCTAATGTGACTCAATGAGGGGGAAAAAAGCAGCGAACCCCCTGAAGAATAAAGCACTGAATGAAGAACATTTATTTTAAAAGAAGCCATGATACATTGTATTGAGTCAGAGCAAGTTAACAGGCTCCACTGTGTCTGAAAATATTAGAAGGCCAGCTGCTGGATGGATTGGTTGTTATGGCCCCACACCGTGGTGCATAGATCAGCATTACAGCCTTGGATCACACCTTAGACCTAACCAGCATCAACTGCAGCTCTTTGCTCCTTAGGGTCACGAGCAAGATTGCTTCGCCCTGGCTATGGGAGGCTTAAGGAGGTCTATGTTTCACTGCTATCAACAGGCAACAGTGGCAGGTCGATTGGGCACCCTGTGGTTTGCTTGCTTAAGCCGCAAATGAAAGGTCTTCCTAATTCACTCCGTGCAAACTTAACTGGAGTTTGCAGTTTAAAAAGAAGCAGCTGGTAAAAGCACATGTTTTAGAAAAGAATCGCCGATGTCGGCACTCCCCCAACTCAGCAGAGGGGTTTTCACATGAACACGGCTGCTGCGATTGCAGATTATTGAACAGGGAGGGAATAGGATATGTAAGCCTCATAGTGCATGCGAACATTACTTCTTAAAAAGAGAAACAGTGTATTGCATTTTCTCTGTAAACTCCAAATATTAAGCGTAATACTAACGACAAATGCTTTAACAGCACTATAAACTTTTTTTTACCAACACAAGGTGTCTATATAATGTGGTACAGGTGCAAAAAAATCCGCCAGGACACTTTGTAAAATAACTTTGCATTTGCTTTGATTTCACAGGACAAAAATCGGTTGGAATCCATCAGACCCACCTCATAACTGCATCACTCCCGATGTAGTTCCTGTATCTGCCCATGTATGCGGGTCTTCTGTCTGTTACAAAATATTCAGCCTTCAAAGAAATTTAAATTCCATCGCTCGAATAAATATTCCTTGTGACAATAATAACTGTGTACTGTTCTGAAAAAATAAATTAATAAAAGTGTGCACAGCAGTAGTGTCCCAGACCCTTTTTGGCCTTTCATTGATAAGACATCAATTCAGTGACCAAGAGGTGTGGACTGGTAGTTATACTATATGGGAAGCCAAACGCAATGCTGTGGAGCGTATCAGTTCATAATGGAGTTTGAGGTAGACTTTGTTGCTCTGTGGTGTGGCAAAATAAAAGAGCACAGGAACAGGAAGGTGCAAGGAGTTAAAGAATATTCTTTATGTTTGATATTGTTATGATCTGGGCAGGAACCAATCGCGGACTCTGTACAAGAAGCAGGAGGTGTGTTTTTTCTCCGGATTATGGTAACTGCTGATCATGGCAATATGTGTGAAAGCTCTGAACTAGTAGAAGGCTTTAACGACTTGAACGTTGCATAATAATTACGGAAAAACTGACCAGCCGTGGCCAAAGACACAAGACGGTCCGATTCGGTCTGATGACTGAGCACTAGAGAGAGGGTACAGAGAGTTTAAATAGGGAACTGATAATGAAGAAAAGGGGTTTGGTTAAGAAATGGCGCACAACAAGCGTAAAGACTAATGAGTTGTAATGAAGGCATTTAAACGGACAACCATGAACATTAGTGTAGAGGAAGATCCTCGTGATAAAACATGAGGATCGTAACAGATATGTTAAGGGGAGCTCTTTGATTCCACTGGAATTGTCAGTGATGATGGTGGAAGTCCTTATCTGAGAGGGTTAATGCAGAGGGTGAGCGATTACAGATTGGCTGGAGAAATTTTTTTTTTTCAAACGTCCTCCCTTTTTTTCCCCTTTTTTTCTGTATTCGCATACATGTCCTCACAATGTCCATAAGAGAAATAAATAAATAAATAAATAAATAACCAGGCTTTATCAGAGTCTGGCTAGCGCTGATGACAGATGTCTCTCTCTGGCCCCAACTCACTGTTCAATATCTTTGGATTTAAAAAAGGCTCTTTGCAGGAACCAACCACAGCCAATAGCACCCGGGTGATAAAAAATCTGCCATTATCTCTATGGGGCTCCAATAGCAAAAAACAAAGAATGTAACAATAATAATAATAATAATAATTATTATTATTATTACTACTACTATGATTATTATGATTATCATTAGTATTATTTCCCAGGTGAAAAAATACTATACTTGAATTATACTTTTCAGACTGTATTAAGTATGGTGTATGCTTTTTTCGCCTCCTTTATGTGTAATTAAGTCTGCCCAAGTAGTCATTGAATACTACTTGTGTACTACATCAGTACACTTAAAGTGTACACTTTCTAAAAGTATATATTAAATATATTCCAAATTAAGCACAAAAAGTAAAATTATACTTGTAATAACTTTTGTATGAAACAAACTTTTAATATAATTAAGTGTAATACTTTTTCACCTGGGTTATAATAACAACAACGACAATAATAATCATAATAATAATACCACTATGAGAGATCTGTTGTATGTATGGGTGAGCACGTGTGTGCTCTAGTGCATTTTTCAAATCATTCATGCCATTATATGTACATAATGGGGAACAGAAAGGACAATGAACTTGATAATTGTATGTATTCGCATTTTTTCAGTGAGACACAGTATCAGTGCAGGTCAAGTTGTGCCCTCGTACAGGTGTTACAAATAACAGACTACAGTCACATAATCAGTTCTTTGCAGAGCTATATTTAACCTTCTTTGCAAACTAATGGTCCTTCATCCCCCCCCCCCCCCCCCCATGGCCTATACGACCGTCTCAAAGACTTGTATGAAGATAAGTATTCCATGACTCAGAAAGAAGCTGCCTGCCACCACACTGCATCTCTCTCTCTGCTGCTGCAAATAACATTCCCTCCTGCTGTATCACTCTCTCCGGCAGCTAGTTAACATTCAGCCTGAACCCCAACATCCACCTGTGAGCTCTGAATATTTCCTGAGATGGCAGAGGGAGTACATCCTGCCTCTCCCTGCTCCCTTCTCCTTATGCTCAGCAGCCCATATCTTGTGTCACTGTCGGAGCCTAGACGCCAAACTACCTTCCCCCTTAATACAGCAGTTAACTATTCACACGTGACTTGGCTGGGTGACATAAAAGTTCAATAAATACATGAAAATTTTTTATCCATTTTCCTCAGTATAGAAAAAAGCCCCAGGGCAGCATGGTAGTACTTTCACAGCAAGAAGGTTCAGAGTACGGATCCTGGCCTGGACCTTTGTCTGGACCTTGGATGCTGTCCTCATGTATGCATGGCTTTCTTCTGCGAACACCACTTTATAACCACAGTCTAAAAATATGTATGCCAGGCAAACTCAAGACTCTAATTTGTTTATAAATATGAGTGTGGAATAAATAGTATTTGCATACTCTTTCGCGGGTTGGCAAACTCTCTAGGTTCTATTACTGCCTCTCGCCCTAAAGATGCTTTGATAGGCTCTAGCTAATCCACCAACAACCAGACACCTCCTCTTCCCAGAAAACCCTTGACCAGGAACTGGTAAGTCAAATGGGGTGGTTATTGAATGGACAAATGGAAGTTAAATAGCCAGGCTGATCAGCAGTGTTCAGCACCAACTACAACTAATACAGCAAAGCACAGCAGTTGTAAAATTTGTTCAAAGGGCATTAGCATCTTTTCAAATGATTCTCAAAGGCTCTGCGCCTGTAGTACAATGAGCATTAATGAGCCAGCTATTAGGAGATTTTAATGTCACAACATTAGATGCTGCTTGGATCTGAAATACAGCCTAGAAAATGCGCATTTATTTTAGATGCACACATAAGTCTGGCAGTAGGCTCCAGAATAAAGGCACAATAAAAACTTTGCCTGAAAGATTATGGAGGAACTGAGTAGTGCAGGCATTTACCTTTCTCCCCCTTATCACAGAAAAATAAAACCTGCTACTGTGTGCCTCGTCTATATGGATGGTGGGAAAATGCCAAAGCAGAATGAACAAAGCTGCAATCAGCTGCGCCTGTTTCCTAGTGCTTGGCAAAGTTTCTTGCTGAGTCTTGGTATATTTTATTCATTACACTTATAACAGTATGTTATCCAAACCATATGTTAGAATGTCTGGATCAGTGGCCAATAGTCCAAACTCACCATTGGAAAATTGGGCTGATTCCTATTCTAGCCCATCCCTTTTTGCAAGAAAAAAAAGATGAAGCAAATAATTAAATTATTCATTGGGTACTGGCCCAACCGGGCCAGTTATAAAGCAATCGCCGACCCTAAATCAATCTAATAATATCCCTGGGCACACGGGCCCTCTTGATTTTGAGGCCATCCTCACAAGAGAATTTGCCAGAAAAGTAAAAAAATGCACACCGGCGAAAAAAAACAATGTACAAGGTATATGAACAGAATGCACTGACGTCTTTAAAACAGAAAGAAAGTTCCCTCAGTTAAAGGTCAGGGAGGATGGCTGGGTATATAATCTGAGCGACCTTCCTGCAGGAGAGCAGGGCTCAGTTCTCTAATCTTTGGAAGTACAACCCACAACTGTTTTTTTAAAACCCGTGACTGCTTAATAAAAACCATGATCACCTTACCCACACCTTGAATCCTAACCTTTACCTAATCCCAGCCCTAAACTTGACCTGTAAAAAGTAGGAACTTTAACCAAAGGCAACTGTGTTTTCTTAACTGTTTGTTTTTAGGGCTCAGTAGTCTTGTTACTTATGGTAATGGAGGAAATGAGGAAATGGTCCTATAGGTGGTATCCAAAACTGTCAAGAAACAACCGGATGGATTCAATCAGACGGCAGGGAAGAATCAAACTATATGGTTGCTAAGTTGTGAGGACATGTTGCTAATTTTCTAACTTTGTTTCCAAACCACGCACTGATACTCATGTGTGAACATTCAACCCATGTCTCCACCCGAATAGTTGATACTGCCAAATTCATATTATGACACATGGGTATTTCTACCACTATAATAACCCCCCCCCCAAACCCCGACCTCAATCCTGCCATTTCAGCCCAGGTAAATCACACCTGTAGGGTTTTCTTTGCCTGTTCAAAATAAGAAGTCAGTTCTAATTTTAGAGCTGTGCTTCCCCTGCAGCTTGTAGCTTCATTCTGAATGAGGCAGTCAGCAAATGGGACCAGTTTTTGATCAAAGTCATGCAAAAACGCACACATGCACATACGAGTACATACATGCAGGGAACACAGCCTGATCCATTATTTATGCACAAGAACAATGACACAATAAGAACGTGAACATCTGCAACCATAGACTAAAGGACCACTGATAAAACTGGATAAAGGATCCACACTGGTGCTCCAATCCACAATCTGCCAGCATCTTCTGCCCACACAGTCACAAGCAAACCTTTGCCTGAATTATACTATACAACACACACACACACACAACAAAAACAACAACAACAACAACAACAACAAACATTATCAGTCAGTTTAACATCCACATATTAAAATCAGTTAGAGATGCAAAAAAAAAATGGAATATATATGGAAATGCATGAAATCGATTTGATTCTTCAAAACAGCCATCTTTTTCCGTAATTACTAAGCTCTGATTTTACCTCCACTGGCAGGTGAGAATGTTTGTTCCTTCATTTATCATTGGAATATCCAAAAAAGTAACGGATGGATGTCTGTTATGATCCAGACCAGGAGTCAAGCGCAGGAGCAGAGTACGTTCCAGAAGTGGGGTTTATTGACTGTAGTTCAGTAACAGTGGAAAGGAATTCAGCGGAGGGCAGCACGGGTGAGCTCAGATGTTGTGGAAGCACTGAGGAGGTGTTGCTAATTACCAGCCAGTGGCTGTACAGGATGACAGCGAGATGCAGTGAACACTTCATGTCATGTCATTGCACCTCCCGGGCTCCGTAGTAACAAGTAGGTCTGACTTGATTTCTGATTTTAATGACACATGAGAAAACCTGTCAAGCCTTTGGCTTTTTTTTTTTTTTTTGAAAAAGTTGCTCCCTGCAATAGCCTGTCAGTCAGAATTTATTCATGTTATTTAAACTTTACTGATTATACCTCACTGAAAGATTTCATAAGAAAAGCATTAGGATAAACAGATAATGATAGCTTCAGCTCAGGTTTGCAAATTCAAATCAGTGACAGGAACACCAATATAATCTATCTCTGCCTTTCTGTTGTCTGTTGCCTTTCTTCTCACCACACTGCAGCTTTTGCAGATGAAATAGCGAATATTGAGGAAGTTTGAACATAGATTTTATATGGCCTATTGATGTACAGCTTAGAAGCCAAGAGCAGTGAGTCCTCCCTCTCTCTCTCTCTCTCTCTCTTTCTCTCTCTCTCTCTGTTTGCTGTGTCCATCAATATATGACTGCTGTAGTGTAGCGAGCTACAAGATGCTTCCAGCCTCTATAGTTGATGTATTTTATTTACCTTTAATCAGTGTAACTAGTTCAGACAGGAAACTCGAGAAGAGCTACATCAGCTGACAGCAGCCTGGTAAGCTACCAGCATGTCAGCATCAGCAGGCACACAACAATTGGAGAATACACATCACAAGGTCATACAGCGGTCTATTTGAAAGACGTCAAGCTCACTCACTTCTGCTGCTGTTTTCAATGACCTTTCATGCTATGCAACACGCACTCTGGTTGTTTGCTTGCCTCCTCCACCCCAGCCTCCAGCTGGTAAGGCCAAGATAGTACATTCCTCCAGAGCAGAACCGCCGCCAATATACAATGTAATGCTTATGCCCATGAATAAATTGTTCTATTTTATTGAAACTTGAGTTTTCCTGACTGAAGTATGGTATTTCGTTATATCATATTGGTTTCTGCTGTAGTGAGTGCGTTATCCGGGGTGGATGTGAATTGTTACCCTCGGGGAGTTCTCAAAAAGAATCTGGAAAAAAAGGCCAAGGGTGCGAGTGAAGAAACGACGTGAATTATTCCTGGTGGCAGTTCTGCTGTCGTGGGAAGGTCCGTCCAGGCTTCACAGAGCGGTCGAACTGTTTGGATTTGGATCCATTGAGAGACGCCATGCAGGGCTTGGGAGAGAACTTTTTTCACGTTAAAATCCTCTTAACCTCCCTGTGCACTTCCAGTAACTCATCCCTCCACAAAACCGATAACGCCGAATGAACACTTTATTTTTTTTTAATCACTCGCATTCACTCAACATACTCCTGCCCCGAGTTACTTTAAACATTGCTTCCCCCTCTCATATTCCCCCTGTAGCATTTATTTTTACAATTTCGTTGAATTAATTTTTTTCTTTTAATTTTGATATGCAATTGAAGTTTGCTCAATGAAGAGAAAGCTGTCTGGAATTGTTTTATTTAGTTGACCGCGATTTGCGTCAGGCAAGTGCATCTGGTTATACATATTTATTTAGTTAGATTTCTTGCATGTGCCAAGGCTGGGGTCTGCAATTTGGGTTATTTAGTTTCCATGTATAAATGTGTTTTTATCCTTTAACCTTTTAAACTTTTCACTTGATGCAAATAATGTTACCATTTGAGCAAAAGGAAGTGCCTCTTTCTTTGTTGTGCAATACAAGTTATTTACTTTTTAATGGTTTTGTTGACAAGTTTTTTCGTAATATGCTGTAATGTAGCTGAACACCACTCATTTATTTTGGCCTAACAGACAACCTGGCGTCCGGACAAAGCATTTATGTAATAACTGTGTTTGGCTATGCTATAGTATGGAATAACAATCCCCTCGGTCTGTTCCTTCATTAGCGATTTCCCTGATCAGTGAACTGCAGATTTCTTCTGAAGACATCGAGGGTTGATCTGAGAAAGTTACATTATTTATGGGTTTTAATTTCTGTTACTAAACCCCCCTGGCCACACTTAAAAGGAAGAAATGGCCCATCCTGTTAATAACTGCCATTTAGGTCTGACAAATTTACCACAGTCTCCTGAGTTATCTTCTCAAATCAGTGTTCTGAGAACCCGAGGACAGCAGGGCTGGAAAAAGGTTTTCTTTCACAAAAGGAAAAAATATATATCTGTAATGGCCAAAATTAAGTGCAGAATTTGGAATCTTAAAAAATAAAACATAATAAGCAGACATTAACTATAGCACATTGTAAGATGGGTATAGAGTGAAGGATTAATACAACTGCATACCACTAATTTTGATTGAATTCAGGCTTTTACTTATCAAGCACCTCAGCTCAGAGACGCGGCCCAGCAGGAGCTGAGACATACAGTCTACTGGACACCAAGCCATGCGGAGTATGAAGAAGAGGAAAGCACATAATAAAACAATTTCTATTATTACGATGTACTGCTCCAACAATCCCACATTTTCCCAGTGCCCCAGCCCATACACCCAGACGTCAATCATCAGATTATGGGCTTTTCCCTCCATTTTTCATGTCCTACCTTGTCCATAAGCTGATCCTTCTTGAATCCAGAAAGAAATGCAGGAGACATTCAAAGGCTCGCGCAGGGATGCAAATATGGCGCATATGAAGGCTTTCAAACCTCCTTTAAAGGACAAGCAACAGTGGGTACAGGTCAACTATGAATCATACCATCTGAGCCTTGAAGCAAAATTTAACTTCTATTTTTTTGATCTGAAACCTATTACTCACATTTTAATTCAACTTAGGAAGACATATGCTTTAGGATTTTTCCCTTTTTTATTTTTTTTAAATAAGGGGCAGCGATTCTCTTCTTCACCTGCATGTGAACAGCCTCTTTTCTCAGATTTGGTCTGTGTTCGAAAAGTCTCTATTTGCATAGGGAAGTTCCTCACTCACAGAAAGTAACCCAAAGTACAAACATGGCAGCCATGATAATTCCGTTTGAATTCTCTTAATGTTAAGGAAAGGAGCCTCAGTCCTTCCTCACTTATCTCATTCAGCATAGGGTACACTGCACCATCCTTTTCAAAAAGAAAGGAGATAAGCCCATCCCACAATTCTGCACAGCAGCAGCAATATTTAAAGCAACAACCATCCATTCGGCGATTCACGGAAACAAACAAACAGGCGAGAGACGCTGATCATTTCACGAAGCGTAAGGGCATTTGAATCCTCTTCGCCACGCAGTTGTCTTCCTTAGCCGTTATGAATACCCTTTTACACCTTTCCTTTATCTCATGCCATTTCCATTGAGGTTAAAGAAAAGTAGCAAAGAATTAGAGGATAGGGCATAATTTCTTGACTATTCGAATGCAGCCCTGGGACCGATTTCACAAAGACCACGCAAATTTTGCGGACATGTGAAGTCCTCTCGTTGCAAATTTTGTAATTCACGAAGACCATGCATCGCTCACAGGTCACAAAGAATTTGCTCAAAATCGGTAAATCGCAATCGTATCACCAAGCCCCAACTAGATTTTGGCATGATTTCATAAAGCCCTCGTTAAATTTGAGCAATTGCAATCAGATCACTATCCCTTCATGAACTGGCCATTTTTAGCGGGAGCTCCTGACTGCTCACAAAGTGTAGAGAGGCTTACAGAATGGCGTAGTTTATTGAGCTGGAAGAGGATGCTTGTTGTGTTTACAGCTGAGGAAGGGTTATCCTTCATAGGATCAACCTGATTGAGTCTCTGAATGACAAAAAGAGCCATCTGGCAATGGTGGATCCCCCCAACAAGGTTGTGTAACCTACAGGTTCTGTGGACAGACGGACGGACCGAAACCCCCAAAAGGCACAACTAGACGATGAGGAGAAGCTCCATACCAAATTTGGTGTTTGTAAGTGGTATAGTTTTCGAGTTCTGGTCCGGAAACGATTTTATTACGGACAGACGGACACACTGACACACACATTATATGCTGGGGGGATAAAAAGCTTCTAAAATGATTCTGTTACCAGGACATGTCATACTTGAAATGGTTGAACTTATTAAGGATGATCGGGAAAGCCCAACACAAAGGTCCAGTTTAAGTGTTGTGTGCACTTCGGTTTTATTTCACAGGGCATTTCCTGTACATATGTGGGGATCGAATTGGCCGTAGCCAGGCATCAGTAACTCACGTGGTACTATGCATAGTTACTGTATAGACAAGGAAGGCGCATCTTTTCTTCAAGTTCCTGCACAAACATGATCGCCAAGAAATAAAGGAGGGGAATTTCAATGAACGGCATCGGTGAATACCAAACATCATTGGTTGCATTGATCGCAGCCCTATTGCAGGAAAGAGACCGTCCCAAAATGAAGATTTTTAAATTTGTTGCAAGATGAACCATGCAATTAATTGACAAGGGATTAGTAATCATGAATCATCAAATTCATGAAGTTTGTCACCAAATGATTCGCCATCATACAAGCAACCAAGACCCCATATATGCTTGGACGGAATCGAGTTGTGTAGGCCTGTTGCTGGTACACTATCCGCATTACATAAATGAACACATTAAATGGGCGTGATATGACAACACATTCTCATCCCGACTTGTCACAGAGTGACAGTACCAGACCAAACGTCAATATATGATGCAAAAGGAGGCTTTTGGCCTCGCTATTTGATGATTAGGGTTAGGATTCGGGTTAAGGGTTAAGGAGTATGTTAGTTTTATACTGGAGTCAAATAAGGAGGCCAAAAGTGTCCTTTCGCGTCATATATCTGATAGTCAGATTGTGAAGTCAGTCTTTTCACGAAATGACTGGTTTCATAATCAGACTGTAACATATCGACGACTGCTCACATAGCGTCTATACATGAAGCGTCAAAATGAGACTGGGCTCGAAAATTGTAGATAGACGAGGCCACGCACAAATTTCCACTTCGCTAAAAGTGACGCAGTTGCGGATGGTCAGTGAATGCTTTTGTGAATCCTGCGCTTCATAAAAGTTGCTTGGTCGCTTCACTAAGCCCTCGCAGCGCTACTTTTTTGTGAAACCAGTCCCTGGTGTACATACAAGCTTTGCCCTGTGTAATGATGTCACACCTGCGCTTCTGCATTGTATTCAATTCAATTAACCTGCGCAAACTGGAGGTAAAAACTCAATGTATGGACTCACACACAATGTTAACAATCTTATGCTCAGTTATTGGTCTGTCCTCTGATCAAGCAGAACTGAAATTCAGCTGACTTTAACTTCTCCCTAAATTCCATACTGACTGTCTGTTCAATCCTCTGAATTTTTCATGTTCACCTTCGAGTGAATGATACCCGCCTCCAACATTCACTCCCAGCCTCTTCAATAAAGCAATATGCTTAGTTCCTGAGACGTAGGACATGCTTGCGTAGCCTAACAGAAGGCCAAAATATAAAATTGCAGAAGCACTGCCGTTCCTTAATGTATTTTGTTTTCTGGAGATCTCCAGAAATCATGCCTCCATGGCATTCAGCTATGATTAATCCCACGCGCTACAGATTTTAGTGATACATGCACACCAGTGCACCAGTCACGAGCACCACTGATTACAATGGCAGTAAAATCACCTGTGGATATTTCATTGCGCATATTAAAAGCAAAAACACTGTGAATAAATAAATAAACAAACACCAACACACCAGTAGCTCCTTTAAAGTGATTTGGTCCGAACAATATTTGGGTTTTAGGTTCTAGTTTATTGGTTTTAGTTTCAAATATCCAATATAGTTGCCTTTGATTGCTTGGCTTGGCTTGATTCTGAAAACCCTCTTCCCATCCACAGAAGCATGTGTGGATGAGACAGGCAGGCCAGCCACAGAACCGTCCACAGCGATATACAACGTACATTTTCAAATGGACATTTATGTTAACAATGACTCGGTCAGGGCTTCACAGTCTAAAGGCAAGAACATACATTTTAAGTGACTCTGAAGCAGCTTGTAAACTGATGTTATACATTCAGGACTGTACATTTCTGTATTACCAAATCATTCTCCAAGGGTCTGTTTTATCGTGTTTCTGACTGAAACTTCATTTTATAACAATTCATTTGAAACAAATGACAACTGTCATTACAAAGTAGGTCATTGAAAGTGGAAAACTGGTTGAGAACTGAGAAAAAAATGGACTGAGATGATATATAAAATAGGCTTATTGTCAGCAAATTCTGCAGAACTTTTTAGCTCAGGTGTACAGGATCAGGAAACATAAGCCATACTGTTGACGTAGCTTTGCATTCACTTGTTATGGATAATTAATATATTGAAATAGGTAATAGATCTATTGAAGAGTACTGATGTTACATTATCTGTTTTAGTGAGTCTGATGAATTTTCACAATATCTTGTTTTATGAGTGAAAACGAAATATCTGGGGTAAAAGAGTTTTGGCCTTCACTGTCATGTCCTGATGCATGAGGTGGCAAAGTGGTGCAACGCTGCCTCATTGCTAGAAGCTTATGGCTTAAAATTTTGCCGGGGCTTTCCTGTGGACATTGAACACGGTCTCTTAATGTTTATTTGGGTTTTCACAGGCGACTCTGGTTTTTCTGGGAACTGTTTCTCCCAAAAACCATCATCCTAATTCATGAATAATTGCCCATTGTTATGAGTGCTTGAGTACATGATGCGTGTGAGTGACAGGGAACAAATTGATCGACTGTTCAGGGGTGCGTTTCCCAACAGTGTAGTTGCTAACTAAATTAGCAACCTACATAGTTGGTCCGTTCACAGTCATTGTTTCCAACTATGTAATTTAGCATTTGTGATTTTGGGAAATGCACCCCAGGGCGTATTCTTGCCTTTGAGGCAGCTGGGATAGGCTGCAGCCTCGCCAGGATCCTGAGGAGGAAACATGTCAGGCAATGGGTGGATAGATCGATCCTTAGGAGTTATACAAAATTCACATCTGCACGTGGATTGGAATGATCCAACTGAGTCTGGTTGCATTTCAGTGCCATGGCTATTCTGAATATAGTTCCTCAATTAATTGCGAACATATTCCTGAAAACAATTAATCAGCAAAGTTGTATGTTATAGCTCTGTCTAATTGAATTATTCTTTTTAGTTACTTGACTCATTTAATGAGGTCCAGAAAATGAATGGAAGTAGATTGGGAGCCGAAAAATTGCGAACAGCGAAACCATAAATGGTCAGCAGGGAATGCTGATGTTGTGAGTATTCATACTTCACAAATATAGCGGCGAAAGCACCACAAATGTACTTCTCTTACACCAAAGTGCAATTTCTCTTTAAATGTGATAAGGAAATCACAAAATCCATATTAGGATAGAAAAAGCAGAGATAAACAGGACAACCGACAGGCGGGGACGATTTTAGTGAAATTGCTGATTGAAGCCATGCCTGATTGGGCTGGTCGCTAATCCCAATAAGATATTTGAAAACTAGCCGGAGGTTGCTCCTAGATGGCGACATTCTCTCTGAGCCGAGTTGACATATGGCCAGTGAGAGATCCTATTGTTTGTGGATTAAAGAAACTGGATTCATCGTCTTTAGGGGAAAATCCAAGCACATACAATCATGCATGCTGCCAGATTAATCTGGAAATCCTCTTAGATCAGTGATTACTTCCACAATGCTGTGATTACAAAAGAACTGTATGCTTTTCAGTTTGACACCACCAAACTGAAACATTATTTCTGATTCTGATATCAGTGACCAGACCAGTGTTACCTATGAGGTCAGGAAGGGACATGATTTTATGCAAGAGCTGATCTGTCAGTCATCTGATGTGGTTCCAAGATCCAGTTCTTCTTATCGTTGGTGTAATAGCATCGTTGCCCAAGTCATATTTGAACTTTTTTGGAAAAAAAGAAAAAAACGCAATTTTTTACGAGCACATGGGTTTTTTTTTGATATTGCAACAGTAAGTCAAAAAATGACTATGGCAATTATACTATGAGGCTAATAAAAATACTGAAATAGTAACCATTGACTCATCCCCCTCCATCTTTGGACCCCCCCCATGTCAGAAAGACATTGTGTGTCAATGCAAAATGCAGGGTTTTAAATTATCATTTCATTGACTGAAGGGAAATGTAATAATACACTCAGAGGAACCAATCGCAACTCAGGGATAATCCAAAAAAATCAGGTTTTAAGGTCCAAATGTCAGAAAGCCAGTTATCAACAAATGCAGAGGTACAGAGACACAGTTCGAAATCGTAATCCAGAAGGCAGGCAGTGGTCAAGTTCAAGTAATCAGAGTAGCGAAAGTACTTTGTACAAGAGGGCAAATCCAAAAACAGAAGTCAGAGTTCGTGAACCAAGTTCATTAACAGGGCAGCAGGCAACAGAATGGTCAATCAGAAACAGAGCGAAATCCAAAACGGGCAGAAAACAGGTACAGAGGGTCAAAGGCAAAAAGTAAGATCTTCCAGGTATTACAAAATCAGCTGGCTTTCTCAACATCAGCAAAGGAGAAATTTATCAACGTTCTGACAAGGGAGCTATGGCAAAGTGAGACTATATATACACAGGGAATGATTACATTCTAAGAGGGAACAGGTGTGGGGGCGTGCTTATACCATCAACACGAGGGAATTACAAACAAAGATGAGGGTAAACGAAAATGCGGACTGGATTCACGCTGACAGCAAACAAAACAATGACAGCTCCATTCAAGGAGTCACATGTGCATAGTTAAGTTTCCAGGACAGAGAGAGAGGCGCACCTGAGGTGCGTAAGCTGTAATTAAAGCAGAGCACAGGGAAATCAAAAGGGGAGGAGTTACAGAGCAGAGCAGGACAGAGTTAGTTATACTAGTAAACAGTGATATCTACACACTTAATCAAAATACGTGATTGTTAGTTCGTTAGTTACTGTAGTTCGTTAGTTACTGTACAGACAATGGGATAAGTATACAGTAAAATTACCAGTACAAACTAAGCAGCCTAGCGGTTAATTAATATGGTAATTTCAGAACATAACGCGTTGCTGAATACCCCTCGGCCCGGACAAGATTTCCTGCCTCAAGGTCACAGCACTAAGGTCAAAGGTGAAATCCAGCAAAAAAATGACCTTGCACATCCATGTGCAACACTGAGTTACCATACCAAATTTGGTGAAGCAACGATCAGTGGTTGCTGAGTACTGACGAGCAAGATTTCGGAGGTGAAGGTCAAAGCGCTAAGGTCAAAGGTGAAATCCAGCAGAAATCTGACGTTGCACATCTATGGGTCATAGTGAGTTACCATACCAAATTTGATGAAGCTGTGAGGATTAAATGCCAAGTACTGGCCCAGACATATTTCCAGGATCATGGTCACAGCACTAAGGTCAAAGGTCAAATCCAGAAAAAAACCTGACAATGCACATCTATGGGTCATAGTGAGTTACCATACCAAATTTGGTGAAGCTGCAATCATTAGTTGCTGAGTACTGACCCGGGCAAGATTTCTGTGGTGAAGGTCAAAGCGCTAAGGTCCAAGGTGAAATCCAGCAAAAAAGCTGACGTTGCACATCTATGGGTCATAATGAGTCACTATACCACATTTGGTGAAGCTGTGAGGATTAATTGCCAAGTACTGACCCAAACAATATTTCCAGGTTCATGGTCACAGCGCTAAGGTCAAAGGTCAAATACAGCAAAAAACCTGACATTGCACATCTATGGGCCATAGTGAGTTAGCATACCAAATTTGGTGAAGCTGCAATCATTAGTTGCCGAGTACTGACCCAGACAAGATTTCCAGGGTCATGGTCACAGAGCTAAGGTCAAAGGTCAAATCTAGCAAAAATCCTGACGGTGCACATCTATGAGTCATAAAGAGTTATCATACCAAATTTGTTGAAGCTGCGATCATTAGATGCTGAGTACTGGCCTGGAAAATGTCACCCGGACAAGATTTCCAGGGTCAAGGTCACAGCGCTAAGGTTAAAGGTCAAATCCAGCAAAAAACCTGACAACGCACATCTACGGGTCATAGTGAGTTATCATACCAAATTTAGTGAAGCGGCAATAATTAGTTGCCAAGTACTGACCCGGACAAGATTTCCAGGGTCGAGGTCCGGCACTATGGTCAAGGGTCAAATCCAGCAAAAAAACTGACGTTGCACATCTTTGGGTCATAGTGAGTTACCATACCAAATTTGGTGAAGCTGCGATCATTATTTGCTGAGTACTGGCCCAGACGAAATCATGGAAGGATGACGGACGACAGATGGACACGCAGGTGACGACAATACCCCTCCTGCCAGAGTCGGTCGACGGGTAAAAAGAGGGAAGGAAGGTAAAAACGAGGCTTGAAGGATGTTCGTGAAATACCGGAAAACTTCCGAAATCACCCAAAGTGTGTCTGCACGCAGACAGGGGAGTGCACTGGCATGATGACACAGATCACATCAGACATTACAGGGGAGACAATGTGCAGTGCAATAATGTAGTGGATAAGTATACATGAAAAAATAATAAATACAAAATCAGACAGATACAGATCATAACAGAAAAGAATTATTGAAGACCTATATCAACCTATATCAAAAAAACACCCCTCAATATAATAAATCCTTCTTCTTATTATTATTATTCTTATTATTATTAACAATTATTTAAAATATTAATTAATTAATTAATTAATTAATTAATTAATTTAAGAATGAGATGCACATGTGATATGTTCCATATGGTCGAATAAAAAAAATAAGAAAAACTACAACCACATCATTTCATACAACAGAATTTAATTTTAAGACCCGCCTGTTGAAGGACCAGTGTGTAAAATAGGGGGGAAACAGTGACATCCAGCATGCAGATGCTAGACTGAGCGCTCAATCACTCACGCCCACCACTCCCGTCGGCAAAAAGATGGTGACCTCCGAGGACCAAAACATTTTTGCGGAAATGGCGACTTCCTCAACTGGGATTTATACACGCAAAATGCATTCTCTAGCTAGCTGAATTGTCTTTTATATCTGCAGTACCAACATGGTGGTGCAAGATGGCGACGTCCCGAAAGCAAGGCCCTTGCTGTATGTTTATAACAACGCATAATTATAAGGCTACGAAAACAAAGCAAATTTTATTTTATAGCGATTTTACACTTATATAAACATATTAATGGGTAGTATATTCAGATTTGCCAATAAGTCATGCCAAATATTACACACTGGTCCTTTCCTACAGAAAACACTGATGACCACAGGATGCCCAAATATCATGTCCTACAATTCAGACAAAAATGCAAGTTAATAACTGGACTTGTTCTTCAACTCAGTTTGAGAGTGGTAATATCTCTCAATGTTTCTTTCTTCAAGGCCTAGGCCTATAATTATGCATGGAAGTATTTGGACAATTACACAATTTTTGTAATTTTAGAGCCGTTTACCGCGACCATGTACTGTATTTGAAACAAAACCATCAAGATGTGACTAAAATACAGATTTTCGGCTTTAATTTAGGGGCTTTCACAAAAAATCTTGTTTTAACCATTTGGGAATTACAGCTATTTCTATAAAGTGCTCCATTTTCAGGGGATTAAAGGCAATTCGACAACTGACTGCCACACAGCTTCATGGCCTGTTCCCTTGTATTTCATTACAAAAGAAACTGATAAAGGTCTCGATCTTGATTCATGAGTTGAACTTGCATTTGGTAGAAGTTCATGGGAGCTATCAATACTCAATCCAAGGAGTTGTCAATGCAGAGGAAGGAGATTGTCACAAGGATGTAAAAACAAAACAAAACTAACAGACAGATAGCAGAAACGTCAGTTTGATATATTCATATAATAAGGAATGCACTGGAAAGTTAAGCCGCGCCAAAAGAACTGGAAGACCACAGAAGACAGCTACTACAATGGATGATGGAGAATTACTTCTTTGGTGAAGGAAAAAACCCTTCACAACATCTTACCAGGTCAAGAAAACTCTTGAGGAGGTAGGTGTATCAGTGTCGGCAATCAAGAGGCGCCTTACACAAGGTGCAAACCACTGATAAACACTCAAGAACAGAGAGGCCAGAATAGACTTTGCCAGAAAACAAGTTTTTAAAAAAAGCTGTTCTGGAACAAGATTCTTTGGAGGGATGATACCAAGATCGATGGGAAGAGGAGAGTATGGAAAAAGACAGAAATGGCTCATGATCCAAAGCATACCACATCCCCTGTCAAACATAGTGGAGGCAGTGTTATGGCATGGGCATGTATGGCTGACAATGAAATGAGGTGATTGATGTTCGTTGATGATTTCACTGCTAAAGTTAAAAGGATTAATTCTGAAGTGTACAAAGCAGTACTATCTGCTCAGATTCAGCTGAATGCTGCAAAACTCATCGGACGACGCTTCACAGTACAGATGGATAATGACTCAGAACACACTGTTAAAGCTTCTAAAGAGCTTCTCAAGGCAAAGAAATGGAAATATTCGTCACTGTCCTAGTCAGTCACATTACTGCAACCCAGCAGAGCATGATTTTCAGTAACTGAAGACAAAACTGAGGGCAAAAAGACCCGCAAACAAGTAGCAGCAGAAGGCGGCTGCAGTAATGATCTGGCGTAATGGTCAAGGTCTGAAACTCAGAGTTTGGTGATGTCCATTGGTTCAAGACTATGGGCAATTATTGACAGCAAAGGATTTTCAACCAAGCATTCAAAATAAACCTGATATTTATAATTGTGTTGGTTTGTCCAGCTACCTTTGAGCCTCTGAAAATGGATGGCGATGTATAAAAATGGCTGCGTCTCCTACAGAGTTGCAGTGAGATCAGTGAATTTATTCACTAAAGGCACAGTCCAATTGCAGTTCCTTTGAGCCTGTGGAGCCAAACTTAAATAACGACATTACAACTTTTCTGAAATAATAAGACATGGTTTATTAAAGTGTCTGAAACCGTCTGAAATCAGATTGAATGTACCCACTGAAAGAGAAATTACCGAGGTTCTTAACATTCTCATACGGATAATACGGAGTTTGGTTTGGGACAATTGAGGCTAAAACATTTAATTTTGACCCATACGTAATGGTAATGTTGCGCACAGGAACAAAAAAAAAACTTTTAAAGAGAAAATAATGCACAGAAACTGAACTCATATCCTCAGATCTGAATTGTTGTACTCAGCGAATGCAACAGGTACCAGAAGTTCATTCACACGGGAAGTCATAAAGACAAAAAAAGACAACAGGCAATCTGATAACCAGACTCAAGAACTTTGTGTTCAATGTCATTTGCTTTGCTGCCAAGCTCTGGAAGCCAAATGTTTCATTATTTATACAGCGAGAGACATTCAGCCCATATGCAAGTGGTCAGCAATAAACAGTCTTCACATTTCCAAAAAAATCTGACATTTCATGGGTGCAAGAATTCAACATCATTGCGGTGATTGAGACGCCTTGCATGGACTCTAGGAACAAATATTTCTTTTCTGCTCTTGTTCTTGTCAATGAGTGATGAAAAATCACAAATTCATTGAGATGCTAGTCTTCGGAAGCTACAGTATATCTGTGTTTGAAGTCTCATTTTTACAATATTTTACATCATTTTCAATCATCTGTACCAGTGCACATGGTCATTCCTCACATTCTTCATATTTTCATTCCTCACATTATCACTTTAGTGGTCAGTAATTTTATAAAACCTACTTATCATTGGGATACATCATTCATATGTTCACTCAGTTTTAGGCATCATCATGGATAACATCATTCTGTAGGTAATGGGTAAGACCGCACTGTGGGTGCTTTAATTGATTATTCACATTGATTGAACTTCACTTTGACTACTCCAGCAGTAATGCTTTTCTCACAGCTAGATTACTGAAATGTAGAGTGACTATAACTTCTTTTGCAGAACAGGATTGTTAAAATTCCCAGACGCTCCAAAAATCCATGTTGCAGGGCGTCCCATACTAACAGCTAATTACCAAACTGAATGTGGGAATTAATTAATTAATTAGTTTCCAATTGGATGAAGATTTCACAGGCCTACCCACGTGACAAATTTTCGTTCTCTTATCTGTTGTTTTTTCACAGAAACATTGAAAAGTTTGTTGCAGTCCCATACACAACGATTTGAATACCGTGAAATAGAACCTGTCAGCAAGGCCTGGAGGGGATGTTCATGACCCCTGATGGACAGCATGCATCCTCTCAAGTCATTAGAAGTCCTACCCTGTTGCCATCATGTCTGGGATGAGGTTTTGGTGACCACATAACCATTCCAATGCTAGAATTCATGTTCGCAAATCAGAGCAGTAGGAACAGTCGCTTGTGACACCTGGATGCTTATTATTTATTCTCTAAATCACATTTTAGCGGTTTTATTTCAGATCCATTCTGGTGGTGTATAAAAGCAAAATTACAAAAATTCTGCCACTGTCCAGATAATTTCGTACCTTTATGTATATGGTGCTACCACTTTCCATGGTTCCGCAAAAACCAAATTCAGATTAACGCTTCAAAAATTCATTTCATCAAATGTCATTGAAGAACTGTGCTCTGCATTCTGGGTTTTGCCCCATTTTGATATTGCTTTGCTTATGCCCCTTTTGAACTCGAAAATACAGCTTACAGTATATAAACATAAATTAGATATTAAGCATGCAGAGAGGATGTTTGATGATACAACTAGCAGAGCCTCCTCTGGCATTGCAATTTAAAGTGCCCTCTGTTCATCTGCTAGTTTTCAGTGAAGTGCTAAGTGGCTTTCTTCCAGCACCACAAGTTCTGCCCCGACTGTTATAAATGTGAAAAACCTCCAGTATGCTTGTCTGAGAATTGATACAAACCAACATCTTGTGAAATACTCATTGTGCAAATGTGATGAACTACTTTATATTTATTTTTACCCAGATCTAACTAATCCATCACCTTCCATTTTGAAAGAAATTGACTTAATTTCAATTGCAGCCATAGCAGTATGTAGTATGTAGTTCCCTAAGACCGATCTAAATGTCTAATAATGCAGAGCAGAATCCAGTGGTACATCATTTAAGTCGGGCGTAACAAAAAAATTAATAAAAAAAAAAAAAATCAATAATGTCACGTTTCTGTAACCTGGCTGATCCTCCATAAAAAATCGCCAACCCTGAAGTTTTTTGACTACTGTTCAAAAAGAAAATTAACACATGCAGCTACAGCAACTGGATTTTGAAGGTCAGAAGTGTTTTTCGCAGCACCAAATGAGCCTCTCAGAACAAGAGTAGTCTACCTACGCTTCTCACTTTTATTAAATTTGATACAGGGAATTGGCGATAAGGTTCAGATCTGTTTTATACAATATGGAACTAATTCAAATCTAGCCCAATGTGTATATAAAAGATTGTCACAAGGTACCAACACTTCCAGAAAGCCAGAGCAAGGCAGTGCAAGAGTGGTCCAACTCACTTATCTATGCCCATGGAGTAATCATGCAGCAGTAAGAAAATGATTCCAAATTTTGAAGTTGTGAGAATGATTGAGGATTCATCAAGTAAATACTGTTGATATCTAATTCAACATCTTATTAGTGCCATTTTGTGACATGTCTTCGAAGGGGTTCTCCGTTTCAGCCAGCATGTGGAAATTACTGTAGCCTGTTGTAGTAGTTTGGAATGACAACACAGTTTGATCAGTGATAAGGATTACACAGTTTTTCCATCATTAACTCGTCATATAGCTATAGCGTTGATAGTTGAGAGGGTCGTTAATTGCGTATTAAACTGTGAAGTGCATTTCATTTCCTCTTTTTGAAAAATATAAAAACTATTAATTTTCTTATTCTGCTTTAATATTCCGAAATAATGTGGACCAATACACCTACGGTGTCAGACTCTTACTTTTGGTACCTTAGAAGAATGTGAAGAACGACCCATTCCGCCATGAAGGACTTTTTTCCATCATGCTAGAAAACTTGTCTATAACATTGAATTATTTAGCTTTGAGGTGAGTCTCTTTTTTTAATATTGATATGAGTCTCATAGACATTGAGGCACTGGCAGCAGATTACTGCTGTCATGTTTTAGGAGCTCTTTTTTTTGCTCTTGTCCGGGACTATATCGTTTTGCTCTCTATTGGATTCCTGGGCCAACTGGCATTAATTGGGGGCGTTGCCCGGACTCTATTTAAGCTCCAGTTTCGCCTCGCGTCCTTTGCTAAAGCGTCAGTGTCTTATTTGCACTTTGGTAAATAGTAAGGTCTCGAGACAGAGCTCTGTTAAGGGCTTAGTTGCATATTTGAGGCCTAGTCATAGTAAGAGAGGGAATCTTTGTTTCATTTTTTCCCTTTTCTTTTGGTATCTTCAAGCTCGCCTATTTTTCTACCTCGGACGGCGTCAGTCTTGGTAGCGCGAGTCTCGAATTTTCTGTCTAAGTCTCTCAGCACGCTGCAGTTTTTGCCTTTTATTTCTCGCCGCTGCTTTTGGCATCCAAATCCTAACAGCCATCACAACTGCATGCTGCACATTCTAACATAAACGTACGTCATGTTGCGTAGGTGAATTTTTTTCCCACATGCTGGAAAACTATTTTGGCACCCGTTATCATCCACAAAATTACACAAGACCCCCAATCTGATGCTATCTTAGGTGGACTTACGCAGCATTCTGCAAAATGATTGACTGGTTTGCAGTAAGCTTCCACAAGAACACAACATTTCTGCTGTAAGTTTACGTAAGGCATGATGTTACCTTACCTGCATAACCTTAATGCATCGTGGATGTACTCAATTAGGCACTTTACAAGTTCTTCCTCATTAATAAGAAGTACGTGATTTATCATTTTGTTTTATATATATCTATATCTGCGCAGAGGGGTTAATGTTTTACCTCACTGATGTATGTACAGTACCGCTCAGAAGTTTGGGATCCTTCGCAAATTTCTGTTTTCAAAAGAAAAATACATTTTCATGCATTTCACAAACATTCTTTTCCATTTCACAAACATTTTTATCCAGTTCACAAAAGATGAAAATTAATCCGATGATTTTCAAAGAATGATCTACATTTTTGCATAGAGGCCTATAATCAGCAACTGTCAGTCCTCTGCATCGATCTCCTGGTATGGCTACTTAGTTAAGCATTTTATAAGGCTAATTGATTATTAGAAAACCCTTCTGTAAATTTTTTGCAAAGCTGAAACTGTTGAACTAATAAGGGAGTGCAAAAGAGAGCATGGCATTATTGAGGTTGGTTTAGTACCTGAAGCATCAGAAGTTGTTTGTTTGTTTACAGGCTCAAAATGGCCAGAAAGAAAGAACTTCCTTTAGAGACCCGTCAGTCAATTGTTGCGCTTAGAAAAGAAGGCTATTCATTGCGAGAAATTGAAAACTTAAAATCTCTTACAATGCTGTCAACTTCTCCCTTCAGAGAGCAGCACAAATTGACACTAACAAGGACAGAATTGAGGAGTGGGAGGCCCCGATACACAACTGTGCAAGAAGACAAATATCTGAGAGTGTGTAGTTTAAGACAAAGATGCCTCACCGGTTGTCAACTAGCAGCTGCACTAAATAGTTCCCATCAAACACAAGTTTCAATATCATCAGTTTCAATATCAAATATACATCAATATTTCTTTGTGCAGAGCGCCTCGTATGCCATTGAGTATTGTTTTCCTTTGACTATTTCGTCCGACTTCGATTCTAGCCATAGCCCTTCTTGTATTGTTTTGTCTTTTTGGATTCCGACCTATTTTCGTTGACCACGATTTCTGTGTTTGGATGCCCTGTGTTTGACCCTCGGCTTTGTTCATCGACTGTGACTTTTTGCCTACCGTCTATGTACCTCTGCTCATCTGTTTTTCTGGCTCTGACCCCTGCCTGTCTGGTCGACTCTGTTTCTGGATTTCGTATTGTGGCTTGGCAATTGTGTTTTTTGGCTTTGACTCGGACTTCATTAAAGGCATACGTTTTTTGGATTTCCATCTCTTGCGTGTGGTTCCGGAACGCTACGTCACACCTTCTTTTGCCAAGATAAAATCTCTGGGTCTTTTCCAATGGTGAATTATAATGTTAGAGGCGACAATTCAAGGGATCTGAGACCATTCCTCTGTACAGAATCATACCAAGTCCACATTTATGGACTCTCCAATTGAGCTTGCCCCAGAGGTTCTCTCTTGGGTTAGAGCAGAGGGCTGGGATTGTACTGCAAAAAAATTAATTCCATGATCCACTCTTGTGTTGATTTCAATTAACACTTTGGATCATTGTTCTGTCAGAAGATCAAACCACAGCCCAGTTCAAGCTCCCTGGCAGAGGCAGTCTGGTTCTCATTTAAAATCTGCAGGTACCTGAAAAATCCATTATCAAGTTATTTAGTGCACTAGGAAGAAAAAACAGCCCCACAGCTTAAGAGAACCACCCCTATACTCTTCTGCCATCTGGAAAAAGCTTGTATGTCACTTTTAGTGGAGACTGAGTTAGACCCCTATTTACACTAATTTAGTGTGGTGAAAAAAAACCGAAAACAAAAACCGTTAGTGTTGAAATGTGAAAATGAAGCTTCTTTTTTATTTGCCCTGAAAAATTCGGGATCAGAAAGTTTTTCCTCAATTTCAAGAAGCTTGCGCCGATGAACTTGCTAGGTTTTCCGAATCACAGGAGTACCTCACGGGGGCTGAGGTGTACTTTATGCATTGGCCATCTTTGTCTGTTTGTCAAATCCACCTCTGATATTTCTGGCCAAAAAGTTATGTTTTGATCTCGATTGTCAAATGAAGTTGGAAATAAGCTCCATCAGAAGTTCCAGTACTGTTTGGAAAACATTGGAGGTCAGACTTTATTTTTTGATCACAGCAGATACTTTATTTTTTCTGGTAATCAGCCTGATTAGTTGGAAAGATTTTCCGATTGGGAGACATAATTAATATCGTCCATTCTCATCTTTGGAATTTTCCTCAAAGACTTTCGATCACACACCATTACAGTACTCTTTTGTCAAACACAGTGATAGGAAAGAATAAAGGCAAATGTGCGACCATTTAAGATGTTTTGATCATTATGGTGAACCTAAAAAAGTAAAATATGAATGGTAATATATACTTCAAATAGATTTTTCTTAAAAGATTTTCTAAGGTTTGCTTTTTAGCCAAGGGTGCCAATATTAGTGCATAGCCCTGTAAAATATAAGTGAAGCTGCATGTCACAAGATGTTTCTTTACCTTGATCATAAGCAAACCAACAGATACATTCTGTGAGAACTATACTTAAAAAAGGCCAAAGCACTGCAGGCTAAAATCATAATTGAGTGGCTTACAATGTTCCACTGACCCCTTTGCAGGAATAAGCAGTGAAGTAGATGGAGCATGGATTTCATTCTGAATTATCTGCACCATGATTTCACTGGATCATATCCCACTCCATCCTGTAGTAAAGCTACCACTCAACAAATCATATGGGAGCCACAATTCTTTTCAGTGCAGCTTTGTGAATAAAATATGTTAATCGCTGTTCCCAGAGTGAACTAGTTTTCAACTCCCAAAATGCCAAAGCTCTTCACCAGAGTAGAAGGGGTCAAAGGAGTAAAACAATGTCAACGATTTCATAAAAGATTGTGACCTTTATAAGTTATTGAATGTGATTCAGCGCTCACATTTCATTTCTTTTTCTGAATTACAGTGAATGTCACAGACTGTCTGTTCGCTGATCTCTACCATGCAGAATATAATGTACATTTATTTGCTGACCTAATGTAGTGTGTTCGTGTGCATGTGTGAGTGCGTACATGGTTTGTGCGTGTGTGTGTGTGTGTGTGTGTGTGTGTGTGTGTGCGCGTGTGGGTGTGTTACAGAGAGAGAGTGAGAAAGAGAGGCGCGATACCGGAAATGATTGAAAACAGGTCATGATCAATCATTCATTTTAAGGAATTGTTTTGAGCCTCCCCTATTGTCAGTTCACCAGCCGCCACTGATATATATATATATATATATATATATATATATGTGTGTGTGTGTGTATGCAAGAAGTGTAAATTGTGAATAAAATCAAAATGCAATGACTTTCAGATCACATGAGCCAATATGTTACATTTAAAATTTTGAAACAGTGACATTTTACATTTTTATCTAGAAAATGAGGTTATTTCAAATTTTCTGGCTGCAACAGGTCTCAAATCAGTTGGGACACGGCAAAAAAGGGCTGAAAAAGCAATTATTACATAAAAGAATAAGCTGAAAGAATATTTAGCAAGTAATTACGGAAACTGGCATCAGGTGTGTAACATGATTGGCTATAAAAGGGATGTCTAAGAGAGGCTGAGTCTCTCAAAAGTAAAGATGGCCAGAGGCCTCTCCAATCTGTGCCTCAGTCATAAAAAAAATAGTGGAATACTTTAGAAACAATGTTCCTCAATGTGAAATTGCAAAGGCTTTGAAGGTCTCATCATTGGCAGTGCATAACATCATCAAAAGATTCAGAGAAACTGGAAAAATATCTGTGTGTAAGGGACAAGGCCGGAGACTTTTAATCGATGCTCATGATCTTTGGGCCCTCAGACGCCACTGCATCACTCTCCGGCATGATTCTAACATTGACATTATTAAATGGGCCCAGGAATACTTCAAGAAACCACTGTCTGTAAACATAGTCAGCCGTGCCATTCAAATATGCCGCCTAAAACTCTATCATGCAAAAAGGAAGCCATTGTTGAGCATGATCCTGAAGCGCCACCGTGTTCTGTGGGCCAAAGCTCATTGAAAATGGACTGTAGCAAAGTGTCCTGTGGTCAGACGAGTAAAAATTCAACATCTTGTTGGAAATGATGAGCACCGTGTCCTCCAGACTAAATAGGAGAAAGACCACCCCTCCTGTTATCAGCGTTCAGTTCAAAAGCCAGCATCTCTGATGGTATGGGAATGCATTAGTGCATATGGTGTGGAACACTTGCATGTTTTACAAAGCATCATGAATTCTGAAAGGTATATAAAGGTTTTAGAGCAACACATGCTCCCCTCCAGACGAAATCTATTCCAGGGAAGGCCTTGTATATTTCAGCAGGACAATTCAAAACCACATACTGCAGTTTTTACTCCTCAATGCCCCGATGCCTCCACTCTGTGTTAAAAAGAAGACAGGATGCTACACTATTTTAAACAAGCCCCTGTCCCAACTTTTTTGAGACCTGTAGCAACCATCAAATTTGACATGAGCTCATTTTATGGATAAAATTGTTAAATTTCAGTTTCAGCATTTGCTCTATTATCTCTGTTGTATTGTGCATACAATACTGGCTGGTGTGATTAGAAAGTCATTGTGTTTTGATTTTATTCACAATTTACACTTTGTCCCAACTATTTCGGAGTTGGGGTTTTATATATTAAAATGTTATTATACCACAGGAGAAAATGCATAAATAAAGAATCCTTTGATTCCTTTATTTTTACATGGCACTGTAAAATTTATTACACCCCTTCATTTTAAAATAAATGAGTGACTCACAACTGTGTCACATCAAGAGGTGTGGAAATGACGGCAAAACAGGTTTGAAAACATTCAGAGAATGTTATTCTCCCATAAATACTAATTCAGGAATAGAGGTTGAAACGGAAGTAAAATTAAACATTTCAGCTAATATTACAGAGCTTGCACTCCAAAAACTGGAAAAAGAACCAAGTCCCAGGCAGGACCCTACGTAGAACCACCTGGGATCAACTGCCAAACTACTTTCCCAGTAGTTCCATCCAATTCTCAGCACAGGACAATACCTTGCATGTTCATAATATCTGAGAAAAAAAGACCCATTGTGAGATAATATTAAATAAATTGGTGTAACAAGGAACTAGAAAAGAGAAAACATTGTTAAGTTCTCATCAGTGTACTATATTGCTCAGTTGTGGGAGATTAAAGACTCACAAATTCCTGGAAATATTGCCTTGAGCTTAAAAATGATGGGAAATAAAGGCCATCTGAAAGTGTACCAGAGGAAACGCACTCCAGAGTAAAACACCATAGAGATATCATTTAGCCACGGCAAGCTAAGTGCCAGTAGTACTTTATTATTTAAATATAATATTTATATATTATTATTATTTATTTATTTGTTGAGGAACTTGTATTTGGGGATAGTTGAGGATCCAGTTAAAGTGCAGACTTCTTCTGATACTACCAGGGCAATAATAATGATATTCTGTGCTCATGCTAGTAACTAATGAATTTCTGAAAGATGAAAGACATGCTTATAATATGTAAGTTAAGAGCACTTCAATGGCTTGATTGTGATAGTATGCAAAGCGAGGATTAAAATTTAGTCACAATTATGGGGAAACAAGCATTGTATCACATCAGAATTTGCTCCTTGTATTCAATTCTACGTCCTAATACAATGGATCAGCTCTAACTCATTAAAAAATTGTTTTTTTTTTTCAAGGGAGCATTGACACATTATGCTGGACTCTGAAGCTACTGTATGTTCAGAAGTGCCCTGAGGAGGATCCGTTTTTATTCAGAGGACGTTCTTCACACGTACAGTACCTCTAAAACACAGAGACATAAAATGAGATTCCTCCAAGCATCTCAACCCAACTCACCTTCTTAATTTATATGTGCATATAAATGTGAAACAAACAGATGGAAGAGAAACAGAGAAAATTGGATTTCCTGAACTTCAACAGGGTTATTAACCCCCTGGACCCACCGCCTCAAAGCTCCAAGCTAAATATGATTTCACTTTAAACAAAAGCCCACTCCAAAAACTTTCAACCACTAAACCCATCTGAACCGATCTTCAGCGAGCGTAACACCTAATTGGCTTGCACCAGATGGTTATATCCACACCTACCAAAGGACAGGCTGTCTCCATGGAATACAGAATGCATTGATTGAATTAATGCAATACTTTCCTCTGGTTTGCCTTTGAGTGTGTTCCTTCCGAAATTATTCAAGCCATTAATATCTCAAATAAATGCTAACTCTTCAAACTACCACCTATAAATGATACATCTGAGAAAATGCATGAACATTTGAATTCAGTTTTCACTGAACTCTTTCGAAGTACATCAATCTCATAAATTACCAGTTAAAACTAAATTGTGACATTCTTAATAAAGATTAGTATCTTTACGAGGTACCAATAATTACCTGCATAGTGTATGCACAAATGTTTGCTCAATTGCAACTGGACTAAAATTTTTAAATATCATTAGCCAGGTCCAAGTCAAAACCTTGAAATATAAATCATACAAACATCCAGAGAGAAGGACAGTTTTGTCCATCTGGAAGGATGAACCCTAAAATAGGTGTTGATTATGCTTTATATCCTTAAAATGATTTGCATATGAAAGGTTATATCACTTTTCTCGGGCAATTCTAAAACCTGATCAAAGTCCTTAATTGTACCCAATAAAAATATTGTGGCACAATGAGGTTTGAGCAGTTCATGCTCCCAAACCCAATAATGTCAGACTTAAGGAGGTAAGAGGATTGAGCAATGCATCTGAGCGATCCCAAATTATCAGTATTGCTTGGTTCCAATCATTGCATATAACGTTAGTGCAACCAGTAATAAAAAAGGGCAAATTTTGTACTTTCAAATGGGTGATATGACTTTTTTCTAATGACAAGAACAATATATTTAGTGTTTGCTCATGTTCTGTTATACTGTCAAACAATCTGTAGCTGTAAGCAGTAATAGATGAAATAGGTGATGGACATACCATTGGCTTTTATTTCGGTAATAACGCCAACATTCCCGAAGTAGCAATTTTATGTCCTGCAAAAGTTTGGAGTCAAACTTATCTGTGCTCATTTTGAAGGTTCGCACAGTGTCTTTGACCACAGAAAAAGTGAGTATTGTGCAGGGTTTATGAGCTGACTGCACCTGAGACCACTGACCATACCAAAATTTATTAACTGTTATTTCATGCAGTATTACTGACCCTCTTTAACAAGGGTACTATAAAGGGCAAGTGTAAACACAAAAAAAAAAAAAAAACACATGGACGGAACTGCCGAATGCATTGCCTGTGAAATGAGCACAAACACCTCGCATCTCAGGAGATAGTGACGTCATCATGTGGCCTATTTGCTATAAATAGGGTACCTGTGTCCAGCGAAATTAGGTGAGTAATACAAAAAATTTCGAATGCATTTTTTACATAGATATCTTATTTGGAAAAATAAGCCATTTTTTTTTCAAAACTATCATAAAAATACTCAAAGGAGATACGCAACTAGTAATTGGATGAGTATTTTGGGGTGAAAGAAATTCATCCATTCACTCAATTAGAATAAGAAATGGGACCCTGTTGATACTCAAGTGAACAGAGAGGGCATAAATGCACTACCACTACTACAGTATAATGCCAGTGCTTTTTTTCTTATGGCTAACTGAATAATTACATTTTTTTACAGTAGAAAACCATTGAAACCCAGACAAAGTTCTGAAATGCATTTTTAGCCCAAATGGCAAGAAACAGTCCCATTCAAATTTCAAACAAAAGGAACAAAAAATGGCGGGGATGTTGTAAATAAGTTGTTTGTAGATGTCATTGCTTTGATTTTTCTTTAGTCTTGCACAACTGAACATTTCAAGATACCCTTTTTTACCCTTATAGAATCTGCAAGCAACAGAGTGAATGATAAAAGCCAATATTCAACATCACTGATGCAAGACAGAGCAGATTTCACATCGATATTTCAATAAACAACTCCACAATCCATAAAAATTCTAAAAGGTGTGAACCCTAGAAAGCTTCTTGAAATGTGCTGCTTACATCCTTACTGAAATTTAGCTATGCGAATAATAAGACACTTCATGCTATTTATTCAATGCATTTTACAGAGATTTCAAATGAAATCAATCACACAATATAAATGCAGAAATATTGTATGTAAAGCAGGAGATCCTGGCGGCAAGACTCATGCAAAATTCAGGTCCTCGTCTCAGCGCAATCACTGCACAGGAGCACTGTCACTTTCCAGTCCCGCCAAGATCTATTCTTACTTCCTCTGACTCAATCCCAGCTGTCACAGACAGATGGACTCAGCTCCTCACTCACTTCACAGGTTTTTACTTCGCAAATAGAGCTGTAGCCCCTGTTAGGAGGCACAGCCCACCAACCATCTTTCCAGGGAATTTGCTGCATTACATTTAACTCCATATGGGCTCAATCAACCTTCTGTAGGTTGGGGACCGCAAGGGTGGCATGGCGGTGTAGTGTTGAGCACTGTTGCCTCACAAGGAAGGGATCCAGCGCATGGGTCTGGGGGAGGTGCCGAGTTACCCCAGCAACAAGTTTAGTTGTCACCAGCAGCTCTCCATGTGTGTGATAGTGTGTGTTAGAGTTAATGCCAATTAACTAAAAGGAGGCGTGACAAAGGGAATGACAAAAGGGTGCATAACTTCCAGATGAATTAAGAGACCAAAACAACCATTTGTGGAAAAATAAGTCATGAGCCAAAATGGCAGTCTAGTGCTTGTTTGTGGCATATGGCAGTGGGAGCGGCCAATGACAAAAAAGGCAGATTACTTCCAAATGGATTTACATTATATGCCCACATACACACACACGCACGCACATGTACTCAAACAGGCAGGCAGACATGCACACGCACACATGCATGCTAATTATTTTTTCTCATCCTTTTTCATAACTAATGAACCGACCGTCATAGACACTTGAGGGAAGCAACACTGGAAGAAGCCGAGTTCCTTTTTGATGATAGTTCCTCTTTGGTGATAGTCTGTCCCACGCCAACACTTCAGCCACGCCCCCTTTCATATTTCAGGAACTGCTTCTTGTAGTCCAGTCGTCTCCAACCACATTCGTGGACAGCTACCATCCTCAAAGTTTTCAGTCCAACCAAAGCAAAGCAAAGCAGCAGTTAGAGATCTCGATGAGCTGTTGATTAGCTGAATCAGGTGTGTTGAATTGGGGTTGAATTGAATACCTCCATCATGGTAGCTCAGCAGAAACTGGCTTGGAGATCATTGTTGTACAGTCTTGTAAGCGAGTGGGCACATCAATGACCTCAGCAGAGAGTTCCTCTTCCAATGTTGTGGGTTAGATTTTAAATTTTAAAAGGGCTTTATTTAATATTTTACACATTGCAAACAAAATATTCACCACATCTCAAGAAAAACAACAAACACGACAAGCTTCAGGCAGTTACAGATGTCACAGAAAATAAGACTCTCCAGTTGACACATCAATTCCAGTCTATTTTTGTTCAGGGCGTTTTCTTTTTAAATGAAGAGTCCTTTCCCTTCGTAAGGTCGTGAAAATTTGTTTGAAAACAATGTCACTGTTTATAAAAAGATTTGTTGTCCTAACTTTGCATCTTGTTTTTCATAATTTTGTCACAACAACACAAACACACAACCGATATAACCTTCTATGGTCATTCATTACTACAATCAAAGTTGGAATAGATAATAGTTTTACGATCGCACGATATACAAAATTTAAACCGATATCTTTCATTTTTTGCCAAACTTCTTTGGACCTATAACAGTCAATTAAAAGGTGACCAGTTGTTTCTTTTTCATTGCAGTTTGGCATCGGACAATCTATGGTTTTTACAAAGCCCTGCCATACATACTTCAACCATGCCCCTTTTCACGAGTCATTGCCTATTTCCTTCAGGCTCCTGTGAGAATCGTCGCTGGTCTGAGCACAGTTCATTTTCCACCTCTGATAGTTTGCCTTATCCCCTATACTTTAGCCACACCCCCTTTCATCAATTATGGACCATCATTCATCCCAGACTCTTGGGGAAAACATCACTGGACTCAGTAGATGTCCCTTTTTCAGTGGTGTGGTTTGGTTCTGCCTCCAAATTTGCCATAAAGGTCGAGTATTTGTAAGGTTTTGTGTGTGTGAATGCAGGAAGACGTAGATACATGAGCGTACATGGTCGCAACTATTGCAAATTCATTGTGTTTTAATTTAAATTCTGCCTTTTATAGTTATATTTTCTTTACCATATTAGTCTTAATGTTTATGAAAAGTATGCTGAAACACAAATGGCTAATCTAAAAAAAATTGCAAATAAATGTTTTTATTTCATTTGTAATGTGAATATAGGCCACTAGATGGCAGTATTTACCTTTTTTTGTTAAGCTCAGACTGGAGTCATGTTTAGACATGTCCTGGACATGTCTGGGGCAAGTCTCAGAAAGTTAAAAAAAGAGGTCTAAATGTGGGTGGGGTCTGCAAAAGAGTATATAAGGAAAAGAATTGAGACAGTAAAGTAGTAGGAGAAATTGCAAGAAGATGACCAGACCTGCCATTCTGTTCAAGACCTGTGACGTTTCTTTTGTGGATTTCTTTGCCTGTGTTTGAGAATTTTCATCATCCAGGACATCACCAAGCCACCCCACAAAAAGGGACTGTAATTATTTCTGGTTTTTTTTTATGTATTCAATCTTGGTCAGTTAGTTAGTTGTTATTAGTCTTTGTCTGTTTGATTAAATGTGTTTAAGTTTTAAATTGTGTCTGTCATCCCTTGCTGTTGCTGTTGTGTTGTAGCTTGTAATAAGAAATTGGGGCCATAACACATAAAAAAAAAGTTATATTGTTATATTGTCATGCAGACAATAAAGCATTGACAGAGTGCTGATCTGAACATCGTCAAGGCTGTCTGCCATTACCTGGAGAGACAGCAGAAAGTGAAACAGACAGCAGAGGAACTGTTGCTCAGAGCAACCAAGCATGAACTTATGTTGTAAAACTACTGGGAAGTCAACCCAATTATTAGGCAATGGGGCACCAAATATTGATTTGATTTATTTCTCGACACTTTATGGCCCTTCTTTCAATTAGGGCTGTAGCATTTTGTGTACTGTACTGTATTGTTCTGTACTACTGCCGCGGGACAGTGCCTTGCCTGGGCAATTACTGTCCTGTTCCACTCGGGGACTGGCTCGGGGCACAGAGCCAGTGTCTTGGACATTGGCAGATCCTGGGCCGGGGCGATAGGGGCACTGGCCCCAGCTGTAATCTGACTGGCCCCTGATGTGCCCCTCTCCGGTAACTAGGTACGTCAGACTCTTTAAAGCACTTCATTGGCTTAATCTTGAAAGAGTGTAAATTTTACAGTTCGTTGAAATGCAAACAGCAGAATCCGTTTGAAATCCACAATACTTTATTTCCTACAATGGTGAGGGCATGCCTTGCCCTACTCTTCCTCAAAATGCCAAACCCTGACAAGCTTCCCTTTTCCCTAACCCAACCAATCTCATGCCTCAGCCCTTAACCAACACAGACTTTGAAGGCAACAAGTACTAGCTTCTTAGAGTCTGAGCAAGGCAGGTAATAAAATATTGATGTACCCAGGATGCTTCTCGTATCTGCTGTGAAAATTCCGAAGGCTATGTAGGTTGTGTGTTTGCTTACAATTTGCTTACAACCCACCAATTTGCTCTTGTGAGTTCAGGGAACAGGAGAACAGTCCACTTAACTTAATCTTTGGTGACGCCCCTAGTTGATGTAATTGTAGTAAAATCCATCCGTTGCGACAATGACTTGTATGTCATTTTCTACAACAAAGCGAACTCAGATTAACGCAATGTGCAAAATATGTCCTCGCCGAACATGGTTGATGGCCTTTGACCCCCCACCTCTAGGGAACATACATGTGATTTCACTCATGGATCATTCCAACCGAGTTTCATGAAAATCTATTGAAATATGTGGATACAGTGACCAATGATGTAGATTTTGGATCAGTGTCCCCCAAATAACCCCTACATGACTTTTGACCCCATAACTGTTTGGATTACATGTAAGATTTGACCCAACAATCACATAATCCAAGTACCATGAAAATCCGCGGAAGTATTTGGATACAGTAACCTTCTGACGATTTTGGATCAATGATCCCAAATGATCCCCAGATGACCTTACATGTGCGACACTGCATCAAAGTTTCATGAAAATGCAGTGAAGTATGTGAATAGAGTGATCAATTAGGCACAAGGTAAACATTTTTGGTGAATGGACGGACGTACGGACAGACACCTACAGACAGATGAATGCACACGCTGCTCATTTCATAGTCCCTTTCCGAAATCCTTTTGGCAGGAAGAAAAACTGTACAGGAGTACTGCCATTTCTCAAGATGGTTCAGCATGGGCTCGGAGAGAACATCAGCATGCAGCAGAGATGTGAAAGACAGAGAACAGACTGGAGAAAGAAATGTTAGAGAGTGGGAGGTCACATGGGAACACATGGACTTGTTTATTCACCTTTCTCCAGTTAAGGGCAGTTCGTAATGCAATGGCCATTTGCATCTCAATAAATTTCACAGCAGCAGTTATTTTTACTTGTGACAATGAAATCACTTCCGGAAATATGCTTCTTCAGATGATTAGGCTAATCATTGCGTTCAAGGAATTCAGAACATCACAAACAAGTTACTGTCACAAGACAGAATGGGAAAATGACATTTAAATGCTTATTTTTGTTTCACAAAATAGATGAATAAAAACTATTCAAATCTAGATTTATCAAAGCGACCAACTTTTGCCGTAATAACTGCAAAGCACATTCAAGGATTTTTTTTTGTTGTTATTGTTGTTTTGAGGTGTGTATCTCTCATAAGACTGTAAAAAATAAAAAGTTTACAAAAATTAAGAAAAGTAATCCAACCAGCAACAAATCATTTTCTGCAGTCAAATCATTGAAAGTTTTCAGAGTGCAGAGGGAAGGTTTTTACAGAATTTCCGCATCTTAGAAACAAAGACAAATACAATGGGTCATTATTTTTTCTTAAATAATTCGCAAATATTATGCATCATCTGGAAATGGCATGCCAGCATGTTTTTCATAACAGGAAGTAATAGGAACACACCTGATCCAAACCAAATTCTCCCTGTCCTACGAACACACACACACACAGACACACACAAACAAACAGAGAACATGCATATCTGCACACAAACACAGACACAGACAGAAAACATGCATAACTGCACACACACACACACACACACACGCACACACACACACAGGAACTATCTATCAACAAAACAATTACTAGTAATGTCAAATAAATTGCTTCCTTTCTCATGAGTGACATAATAATTAAAGGATTTTTAGAGTACATGGCAAGCGCTCAGTGCGAAATGTGGAGTGCAAACACTTCAGATAAACAGTGGCACAATTCATTTTTCATCTATCAACCTGATCTTGTTCTAACATGCTTCAATATAACAAGCAGAATTTTAATGACAGAATAGCCACTTTATTCTACACACAGTATGTACAGACATCAGTCAGTGCCCCCTTTTCCTGGACTAACTTGGTAAGAAAATAAACTATAATTCCTGGATTATTTTTCATGCTCATTACGTGGCTTTATGATGTATTGAGACCAAACCTCCTGCGTCTACAATCCTGCTGCACTGGGGAGGTACAGGACAGCGTCACAGGACCTTCCGATCACATGGTTGGGTTATGCTTCAAAAAGAGAGTGTGTCATAAACGTTCACATTTTACACCAAGATATTCTACGTATATTTAAGAGTAGAAAAGGAGGCACTTCAACATATTTTACAACGCTCATCATGAGAAAATGTACTACTGTGCCAGCGAGCAGACTGCAAGTCCAGAAAGACAAAAGTGCAGTGAAGGTATGTGACTGTTTAAAGGCTTGATTTAAGCGTTCAAAACAATCCCATGGATCAACATCCGCGAATACACTGTCGAGTATTTTTAGAAGTAAAAACACAGCCACCATACCAGTGCCTCCATTTTCATTGCAACGCCATGCCCTCTGTAGATTTTGGAGCACCGGTTAAAAAATTCTGGAGCAATTTGAATTGTAGGAAGTAATATATATACACATACTGTCTATCAGGGATAGTTCACATTATTATTTTACAACCAAAAAAAGTGCAATCAAAAAAAATATGATTCAGAGGAAAAAGTAGCTTGGCGACAAAATATTAGTGCATAAAGATTAACTATGTAATTTTTTTTTCTTTGGCTCTCGCTCATTTTTTGTTTGCGAGTAGAAATTGGTTTTTTGAGTGAAAAAGTTTTGCAATTTCAGATTAAATGCAAAGCTGTGCATAGTGTACAGCAAACAAGGGTAGATTAACCTACTGGGCAACTGGGCATGTGCCCAGGGACACCGCATCCTCAAGGGGAACTGAGCTCACCCGTGGAAGCAGAGCCGATAGAGTCCCATTAATGCTGGGCTTCACTGGGAAGCTACGGTTAATTGGCATGTGCTTTTTACAAGCGGAGCAAATTTGAACAATTAGTGGACTAAAAGCAATAAGCATGGCATTTTCAGTCTCCTCATTTCCAGTACCTCAGCATTTATTGGGCAGTTAGGCTTTCATTTAGTAATTCTCGTGCCGTCCTGAGGCCTAAGTATCTCGAGTCTGAACTTCATGTAATTCCAATAACTGTCAAGCATGTGATTTACAGTATTTCCAATACAAAATATGGTAAAATGCTAATTAATGTCAGCTGAAGAAATTTTATATGCTAATTTTGTATTTTTGGCATTAAAATAAATTCCGCTGTGTGACAGATATGAAATTAGTACACATAGCCGGCGTTAACTGAATGGCAGTCTTTGTTCATAGTTGAAGGTCTGCTGTCTTCCTTAACTATATTATTTTCTTGTTACCGGTCCTGGTTTTGCCTCCGCCGGCAGAGGGCACGAAGTCGGCGGACACTAGGACCATTCACCCAAAAGCAGGTAAAGGGATCACACGCACAGGCTGAATAAAAATGTTAAAAAAAAAAAAAAGCTTTAATGTAAAGATAAAACCACACACGAGAGGAGAAGCAGCAAAACCACAGACAGGGCTCCTGGACACAGATTGTAGCTCCACTGCCAGATTAGCAGTGCAGTGCTTAAATACTCAAACCTGCACCTCCACCTCAACGAGCAACAGGTGTGGCTAGATGAAGTGGAGGTGCAGACAGCAGGAGGGGGAGGGACTGTAGGGCAGGACCATCACAGCCACCTTAACCCTCCCTTCCCTTTCCTTTATGGCCTTCCCCTCTGATGTTGCTCATTTGCTTGTTAGTCCAAATACATAAATTTCCCAATCTTTTTGCGTTTCTCTGTGAGCTTGTGATTGTTGATTCTGGTCCATTGTTGTACGTATGTTCACCTGCCTGTCCAGCTTTTCTACCCTTTTTTGCCCAACTTTCTGATCATTGGATTTTCCCTGTTTTTGATCATAGCGTGCCTGATAAAGACCCTTTATCCGTTTGCTGACTATGCGAGTTTGGAAATTGTTTGCGTACTGCATTCTGCCCATCTGGCTCAGAAACTCAGCCAGTCTGACCACTGATTCTGTCCTAATATACTTTAAGTTATTTTTCGTTTGCTGTTTGCGCCAGAATCTGGATTTCACCTAGTACATAATTACTGCAGACACATATTTTGTCAGCTAACAACAATGCTGCTACAAACTACGGTGAATGATTTTTTTATTTTTTTTTTACATTGAATTATGCAGAGGGTGGGCAGTTAGGATAAGCTTTTGCAGCAATCTAAAAATGCAAAGAATGCTCCCAAAATCAGTGTCTACAATAGCCACTGACAGCAAAGTCCAATTTCAGGCCTTTATATGTAGCTCTGCTTCTGAGTCCAATAGATATTTTGATGTATTGGCAGCATGTCACTGAATGCTGCAAATTGTACCATAAATGTACGTCATGTTTCGAGTTTGGCTTTTTTAACATGCTGTAAAACCTTTTGGGTGCCCATTTTCATCCACTGAATTATGCAAGACCCCCAATTTGATGTTACCATACACAGCCTTATGTAAAAGCTAATCAATTGGTTTCCAGTAAGCTCCCGCAAGGACACAAAATTTCTGCAGTAAGTTTACATAAGGCATTACATTACCTTACATGCATAACCTTACAGCATAGTGAATCTACACTATAAAGGTCACCTGAGGCATGCCGAGCTTGAGGCACCTTTGAATGCAGAATTTCAGAGAACCTAAGTCACAGTATGTGGCCGAGGACCTAAAATACTAACCCCAGCAAGAAAAACAAGTCACCACCCACCTCTAATCGAACCAAATACGGGATTGCGCAATCTAGGGGAAGTTAAAAGAAACAACAATGTCTTTGGACATTGTGCTTGGACTCCTTAATTGCTGCTTGCAGCTATATTTTCTTTATTTGGCTTGTTACAATGCTCAATAATGATATCATGCCAGGTAATAATCAAGTTAATTTTCATTCATAGTGCCTACGCCGGATGCCAATTACCACGACTTATTACCACCGCCAAGGAGGTTATGTTTTTGCCTGGGTTTGTTTGTCTGTTGGTTTCCAAAATAACTCAAAAAGTCATGGACAGATTTTGATGAAATTTTCAGAGAAGGTGGGTATTAAGTCAAGGAACAGGTGATTAAATTTTGGCATATCTAGGTCAAAGTACTGCTGAGATATACACCAAAGGTCAAGATTTCAAATCTTTCCAATGGGCCGGAGTTCCAATCATCGTGCTTTTGGGTTTTGCTGCCCCCTGGCAGAGGTTTGCGCTCTCTGAGTGCTTTTCTACTTACTGATCTTTTGGCCAGATTAATTTCAGCTGACAAAAAGGCAATAGAGACTTCTTTGTCTCTATTTGTCTTCATGACAGTGGTGAGCAGAAAATATGTCAGAATGCATGTTGTGTCAAACCAATCAATCATTAAAACCAATCAATAGTTCTTCAAATTCCACTGCCCGAGTATTGCTGACCATGTGCATCCCTTCATGGCCACAATTTATCCATCTTCAAATGACTACTTCTAGCATGATAATGCCATAAACAGCAAAAGTCAACTCAAACTGGTTTCCTGAATATGTGTATGAGTTCACAGATACGACATCTGAATCTAAAATTGTAATGGCAGGAAATAGTGGAGTTTCAGATGTTGCGGCAAGCGCAGCTGCATCAAGCACAGAGCCGGAGTAGCTGAAAGTGATTGGGCGAAATCAGAGAGGAAAGGAGCTCGCGTTTTTGAATAAACGAAAGGCTTAAGTGCCAGAAACGAAGCGAACAACCAGATAGAAAAATAAATCTCAATAAAAGAGAAAACTAACAAGGCACCTTACAATAATGCTAAATAACCAAAAGAAGCTAAGCTTCCCAGAAACAAAGAAAATATATATAAACAGGTAGACCCCTGATTAAAGATATATCGAGCCGAAGTGAGCAAAGTCATATCAGACACTCCAGCGAAGGAGGCGTGGCAACCTCCGGGTTAAAAAGACTCCGGGAAGGACCGCCCAGGAGTAAACAGCCAGCTGGGTAAAAAATCTGATGTGGAAAGGAAATGATGTCGTCAGGGACGAGAGTAACAAAGAAAGAAAAAATCACATTCACAAACCATGACAAAAATGGCACCTTCGGAACATGGAAACAAAAATTTTGAATGTGCAGTATGTACTCTCAGCAGAGGAAGGCCCAACCCAGTCGTAGTATAGTGTTAATAATGTAGTGCTTGATGAGTATATGGCCTGATAGTGTCCACACTTAGATATGGCTCTGTGTGTTAGCCCATGGATTTTATATTTTTATTTAAAAGTAATGTTGCCAGTATAATGCAATTATGAAGAGAAACTGAGAGAGCTTGACTGGGAGCTCAACAGAAATAGAAAGCAGGAACCACTTTACACATTTTGCGAGACTGTAAAGCTTGCCATCACCATGGCAGTAATAAGCAGCCGGCAACCTTAGCTAATCTGCGCATAGTCTCATACTGCCTGTTGAAGTCGCAAGGGTTCGACCAGTAAGCGTGGAAACTGTCATTGTGAAAAGAAGTCGACAGTTAACTGGCCAATAAAGGCACATTTCTCATGCCTCCACATACTATACATCCAACTCACAACATTTCATATTAATTTTAACCACTGAAACTTTTTCACTTGAATACAAAAACTCCCTTACCACAACAAAAAACAGAGATTATTGGTTAAATTAAAAATGTAGCACAAATTCACAGGTTTAGCTTTGACCAACTCAGCTTTCTGTGCACAATAAATACACAGAACATATTCCATAAATACAGACATTCAAAAAATGTTTTTATTTAATTTCATAATGCTGTTCTCCAAAGGATAAGGGACTGAGAATGCAGACCATCTCATCCCGACTTGTAAGGGACGCAACCTGACCAAGCGTCAATATAGGCTGCAAAAGGAGGCTTACGGTGTCCTTATTTGACGCTTTGGGTTTGGGATCAGATTTCGGGTTAAGGGTTGTGGGTAGAGTGCGTTTTAAATCGGCGTCAAATATGAACGCCAAAAGCCTTCTTTTGCATCATATACTCAGCAACAAAAGTTGCTGTGACACCAATATTGTTAATTATTTTTCATAACGCAATTATGAAATTGTCATACATGGTGATATCAGACTGAAACAGTACACGTAAACACAACATTGAAATGGAAATCATGAAAATGCGAGAAAATGACTTGGCACGTGAAAATGTGCGTAAATCATGCTTGTGGATGGCAATAAAAGAGGAGAATTTTTGGAATGTTCACATTGTGCCTGATGAACGACGGAAGCATCACTTATCGAAAACACAGCCATTTCGGATCAGGAACTCTACCCTCTAAATGCCAAGACTGTCTGAAAATGATCGGTGGAGGGCCATTGGGATGATTGAATCCGGAACCTCGCAGAGGGAAGTTGCTCATCGCCTGAATGTCCACCGAAACACCATTTGGAACTTATGGCAGCGTCATCAGCAGACAAGACATGTCAGAGACCGTCCTCGCAGCGGCCGTCCACGAGTAACCACTCCCAGACAGGACAACTGGATTCGAACAACCCATCTCCGAAATCGATTCCAACCTGCAACCATAACTGCAAGAACGATACCTGGTTTGAGGCGACTGTCTGCACAGACAATCCGTCGCCGTCTCCGTCATTTTGGCATTGTCCCACGTCGGCCAGCAAGACGTCCAATACTCACAGTACAACACCGACGACTGCGTCTACAGTGGGCACAACAACATCAACGGTGGATCCAACGTCAGTGGGATCTTGTACTCTTCACTGATGAATCAAGATTCATGCTTAACCGATGTGATGGTCGTTTACGTGTGTACCGTCGACGTGGAGAACGTTATGCCAACAACTGTGTTCAGGAATTTGATCGTTTTGGAGGTGGTAGTGTCATGATTTGGGGAGGGATCACGGCTAGAAACAGAACAGATTTGCTTGTTATTGATGGAAATCTGACAGGTCAAAGATATCGCGATGAAGTGCTACGGCCATTGGTGGTACCGTTTTTGATGCAACATGGTCCCGGAATAACGCTGCAACATGATAACGCCAGACCACACGTTGCAAGGATTGTACAGCAGTATCTGATGCAACAACATGTCAATGTCCTGCCATGGCCAGCCAGATCCCCAGACATGTCCCCAATCGAGCATCTTTGGGACGAGATGGATCGACGTTTGCGGCGGTTGGATAACCCGCCAGCTACACTCCAGGAATTGCGACAACGTCTACGTCAGATTTGGAATGACATCCCACAGCAATTTCTGGCACATCTGATTCGGTCCATGTGCCGGAGATGCGTTGCTTGCATCATGGCACGAGGAAGTCACACCCGGTATTGAAATGTGAAGGTCACAATTGGTTAGACGTCAGACAAGTGCTTCATGACGCATGAAAATGACATTTTTCGTTTTGAGTGACGTTGGCACTGAAAAGTCAGTGTTTCTCCTGTTAAATAAACATATTGATTGCATTGAGATCTTTGCGTGTCATTTATAACATACACATAAATGGTGTCACAGAAACTTTTGTTGCTGAGTATATATTGATGCTATGTCAGGTAGCATCACTATATGACATGTCCAGATGAGACTGGGCTCGCCATACTTGCATCAGGGTGGAAGATTCCAAATTCGCCCTGACTTTCATTAACCTGCAGGTCGATTGACACAAGGCTGTCATTCAGTCACTGATTTACAACCATTTACACATGCTTCCCTCACTGTAAAAGCAGTAGGTGGGAAAAAAATCTGAATCTATAAAATTAATTCAGTGTTGAAAGAAACCAGGAAAATGTCTGGAAAGGAGCGGAAAGAAAAAATTAAAGCTGAACAAATGTCGCTGCAGTCTGAAGTGCAGCCATCTCCTAATTGCAGACTGAAATTCCCGACTGCATCTCCATAGATTCTTGTTAACTTTGCTTAACACCTTAAACTCCAAGTTTTCACTCATGTTTTTCCTTACAGAAGTTCAAAGTCAGAAATAGTGCTTTTTTTCATAGAGTGGGACAATGTCACACACTTATTCTGTTTCAGCTGGTTGCAGCACTTCACTAAAGCTGCATCACAATTATAGTAAGAGAAATATTCAAATCTAGAACACTGTGTTTTTATTGCCACAGTATTAGATAAAATGGAAAATATCTAAATCGTGCACATCGTTTTATACAATTTTTCCCATAATTCAGCGAGATGTATTAGGGATTGTTGGAAACCTTGGGAGCTCCACTAAAACTTAAAATTGGCCTGAAGTTCCGCAGGTTTGAATACAGCAGCTGCATTTTACGGACCCATATATGGGTACTTAGGTTTTATGGGGTTAATCCAACAGGGTTTAGATGATAAAATATAGTATATGTTTTATTCGAAGGTTGTGGTTTGATACAGCGGGCACAGAAAACTTTATATGGCTTTGCCAAGTGCTCAATATTGCTTTCTCAAATCCAGGCTTGTACATTTTTGTCTGAATTTCAGCATGTATGCTATCAAGATGGAGCCAGGAAGCTCATTATTCACAAAGCATTCCAAGCTAAGCTGTCATGTAACACTACTTGCTAATCTAACTTCCCTGTTTTAATACTAGTTGTACAAACCCAAAACCAGTGAAGTTGGCACATTGTGTAAATCGTAAATAAAAACAGAATACAATGATTTGCAAATCTTTTTCAACCTATATTCAATTGAATACACTGCAAAGACAAGTTACTTAATGTTCAAACAGGTAAACTTTATAATTTTTTGCAAATATTGGCTCATTTGGAATTTGATGCCTGCAACATGTTTCAAAAAAGCTGGCACAAGTGGCAAAAAAGACTGAGAGAGTTGAGGAATGCTCATCAAACACTTATTTGGAACATCCCACAGGTGAACGGGCTAATTGGGAACAGGTGGGTGCCATGATTGGGTATAAAAGCAGCTTCCCTGAAATGCCCAGTCATTCACAAACAAGGATGGGGCGAGGGTCACCACTTAGTGAACGAATGCATGAGCTGATTGACGAACAGTTTAAAAACAACATTCCTTAACGAGCTATTGCAAGAAATTTAGGGATTTCATCATCTACGGTCAGTAATATCGTCAAAAGGTTCAGAGAATCTGGAGAAATCACTGCACGAAAGCGACAAGGCCGAAAACCAACATTGAATGCCCGTGACCTTCGATCCCTCAGGCGGTACTGCATCAAAAACCGACATCAGTGTATAAAGGACATCACCACATGGGCTCAGGAACACTTCAGAAAACCACTGTCAGTAACTACAGTTTGTCGCTACATCTGCAAGTGCAAGTTAAAACTCTACAATGCAAAGCAAAAGCCATTTATCGACAGCACCCAGAAACGCCGCCGGCTTTGCTGGGCCCAAGCTCATCTAAGATGGACAAATGCAAAGTGGAAAAGTGTTCTGTGGTCTGACGAGTCCACATTTCAAAGTGTTTTTGGAAACTGAGGACGTCATGTCCTCTGGACCAAAGAGGAGAAGAATTCTCCGGACTGTTATAGGCGCAAAGTTCAAATGCCAGCATCTGTGATGGTATGGGGGTATATTAGTGCCCAAGGCATGGGAAACTTTCACATATGTGAAGGCATCATTAATGCTGAAAGGTACATACAGTTTTTGGAGCAACATATGTTGCCATCCAAGCAATGTCTTTTTCATGGACGCCCCTGCTTATTTCAGCAAGACAATGCAAAGCCACATTCTGCACGTGTTACAACAGCATGGCTCCGTAGTAAAAGAGTGCGGGTACTAGACTGGCCTGCCTGTAGTCCAGACCTGTCTCCCATTGAAAATGTGTGGCGCATTATGAAGCATAAAATACGACTACAGAGACCCCGGACTGTTGAACAACTTAAGCTGTACATCAAGCAAGAATGGGAAAGAGTTCCACCTGAAAAGCTTCAAAAATTGGTCTCCTCAGTTCACAAACATTTACTGAGTGTCGTTAAAAGGAAAGGCGATGTAACACAGTGGTCAAAAGGCCCCTGTGCCAACTTTTTTGCAATGCGTTGCTGCCTTTAAATTCTAAGTTAATGATTATTTGCAAAAAAAAAAAAAAAGTTTCTCAGTTTTGTAAAACCCCACACAGCTCGACCAACGACGGAGGAGCCAGGGGCGAAGGTTTACGCGTGTAGATCCAGCTGTTATGAGGCAATGGAACGTGTCAATTAAATCTTTTATGCCTGTGTCCCGCCTTGGACCCAGTTTGAGACTTACCTGAGGTGTTCTCAATAGTTCTCCGTTCGAAAACGGGGCTATGCCGAAATCATGGAATCATCTAACTTAATGTCGTGCTGCGAATAATCCCAGGTGCACATTGGGACACCCGCATCAACTAAAAACGTCAGATTTATCAGTGATTTAAGCAAACTAAGCATAACGATTACAATGTTACTCTCGCTTCAAATCTGACTCCATAATAAATTTAGAATACAAGATGTAGTTATATCCTCGTTTAAATATCTGACTCTAAATTAGAATTATAATTGATAATTTAGGGAACACCTGCGTGGACTTTGGGGAGGTTATCCCCGGACTCATAAATGCAAGCCTGCGTCACTAAAATATATACCCCCGGGTTTTTAGTACTATTTCGGTTGCTTAGGTTCGTCGGTAATACCAGAGGATTAAAAGTCAGTCAGCACTATAACAGCATCTTTTGGCTTGAATTATAGCGAACCCAGATTCAATCCGCCCATGGACTCTTTCATAGGAATTTTAACAAATAACCGACTTTTCGTCCATGGGTCTTCTTCAGGCTAAAACTCCCAGAGTCGGCAAACATGAATCCTTATGGTGGTAGATCCTGGCTGCCTATCTAACTTGATTAAAACCGATGCTCATCCTAAAGCCGCTGATCAGTCAGTCCTTAGTTGAGCATACCCCTAGGTCATCCGGCGTGACGTAGCTTAAAAAGAAGGTACAAGAGTTATGAGCCACTCAAGTTTAAAGAAATAACAATAGTTTATTCACCAGGTAGGCAAGAGCTTAAATCGAACAAATCAACATAACCCAATTACAAGTTACACACAGTTTAGAAAGTGAGAGAAAAGTCATACCTGGCGAAAAGGCTACATACAAATGGTCGTGCAGAAGTCCGAATTACGCAATCATTAAACGAAGAATATGCACGGACCAATGTATGGGAAGTCGGATACGATCTTCCCAGACTAGGTCGTCTCTCTCAGATTTAAGGTTGGTGGCGCCTTTGATCAGGCCGCACAGATGGCCCAAATCGGAATTTAGACTTCCCCCTCCGGAGGAAATAAGAAAACATTTATTATTCAAAGGAGATAATAAAAGTTCTTAGATCAGTGCCAGGACCCTTAGAGACCGACCTCAGGGAGGGGTCCCAAAGCGCTTCGGCAAAGGGGGAGAGATGAGTGTAAATACCTCAAGAGATACCTCTGGTTAAGGACAAATCATTGCTGGGGAACAGAAACTATGTATTCTTGAAATATCGTGGATATGAAATACAACTCATACAACTCCTTGAATTTAGCTGAAGAGATGCATACCAAACACGGTTACATACAGAATTATAATGATGTAATTATTATGAATTTCCTTCCCAACAGACCCATTCCCCATGAGATTCACATCACTATTACCCCAGGTATAATACAGTAATTCAGTGATGATATGAGGGCAATTAAAACAGTGTAACAGTGGGTTTTGTGTAAATTGAAACTCTTAAATCAGAACAGTTACAGTGATGAATAAAAAAGGTGCGGTGACAGTGTGACCAGAAGAGGTCACTATGGCACTAATAGGGCAGAGAGCACAGGTCACACCCTGCTGTGAGAGGAATTCCTTGCAGCAACCAAGCCATGCGCTCCCTTAACCCATGCTTAATGTGCTCAATCACCCATGCTGAAGTGTTTCGTTTCAGGCCCCTTTATCTCAGTGGTAGAATTGGGGGTGCATCTGTAGAGGATGTTTGGACCCTGATAACTTTTACTGCCCCACTGTTCCCAGCCATGCCTGACTGGAGACGAGGCCAGCTGAGGTGGAAGTATAGGTTTTTATGCCTTTATTATGCCACTATGTTAAGAACAGAGGGCAACAGGCACTGTCCATGTTATCTCCTGGCTTCTCTCTTACAGTTTGAACATTAAACATCTTGTCTTTGCAGTGTATTCAATTGAATATAAGTTGAAAAGGATTTGCAAATCATTGTATTCAGTTTTTATCAACGATTTACATAACGTGCCAACTTCACTGGTTTTGGGTTTTGTATATCAAAAGACATACTGCTGATTTTACATAACTATTTCTTAATGTCAGACATATGAAGTCTTATTGGTGGCTTAATAACAAGTAATGCAATTGCAATCAACATTTCAGATCGATGATTTTACCGTTTGTAAATCATTTTAGACCTGGTACTACCTAGCATGCATTCCAGTGGGGCTAGCTACAGCCTAAGTCATCAGAGAGGTCCACATGATACTGGCAGCAAGTATTAACTAAACCCAGTGCATTGAAAATGCATTAATGGTGCTTGTTGCAGCAGTCTTTGCCTTAGCCACTAGGGAAGACCACAAGGTACAGCAAGTTTGCAGTTTAGATATTCTGATTATTTTAGAAACCCACACAGGACCAGTGGTACTGAGCAGCCTTAACGGCGCCAGTGGGGTTGGCTACAACTTCAGCCACTAAGTAGCCCCGTGTTTTCTGGGAGGGTGAGTAGGGTATGCAGGATGTCTGCTCTAGACGCTGGGCAGTGAGATCGAAGGCAGCAATCCGAGATCGAAGGAAGATCTCCATCTTATCCTGGACTCGAGGTTTGAAATTCAGTTTAAAATGAAATGCGGATACAGGGCAATGTGTTTTATTGAGAGCTGATTCCCTCTGAACCAGCCCAGCCAAATACTGCATACTTTTTTGACTTGTAATCAATTGCCCCGTAGGTGATGCCCCAAAAAAATGGCTGCCACAGTTGAACTATAAATGAGGGCTACACTGAGGCCATTGTCCGAGGTTATGGTAAGGACAATCCACAGAGTGACGCAAATGTGTGAACATTATGCACAAGAATTTGACTGGGGAGAAAATGTTGTACGAAAATGCATTGTACAATATCTGGTTTCACACGCATCTTACAAATTCTAAATATGACAAAACAGTCACAGAGTTACGGTATCCTACTGCTGTAATTGATGGTGCCTCTGTCTGTCTCTCTGTCTGAGTTTGCCAGGCACCTCTTTGCCTCAATTGCCTCCAAACTTCGCCAAAAAAAGTGCGAAGGGGTCTGGCATAAGTTTGATCACACCAAAGCTATGTACAATTTACCGCAATTTAAGATGTCACCATATTCCCGAAATTCAAGTGGAGCGATCTAGCGGGTTCACAAATTCCGACGTCAAGGGGAGAAGGATTTGCGAAAAGTTGAAGGAGGTGTAACTGGGGCATAGCGTCAATTGGGGAGTTTTTTTTCTCACCGTTATTTCCCAATTACTCCCCCCCGCTGTTTAGTGGATTAAGTGCTTTACAGAAATTCTGTGAGGCGTCTTTCAAACAGCTCTCCAGTTAAAAAAAAAAGGTACAATACAAATACAAACAAATTTGGTCGAACTTCATAATTCAAGTGATTTTTGTCCGACAGCCATTAAAATATTCCCAAGTGATTTAGTTAAGAAAATAATGAGCTTCATACCACCCACTGTCTGTTTCTCAACTGTCTTTTTTTCTGGTTTTTGCTTTGCTAAAAGATATAACATATGCTAGCAAATGAGATATTAATGAGTTTATTGACTCCACAGTTCAGAGAGGGCCTTTTGTTGTAGATTCATGCTTTGTTTTTTGTTTTACTTGCCATCAGTCGTTGCTTTAGACGTCTGTTGGTCTGTCTGCTTGTTAGTTACGTGCCCTTTAGCCATTTATCCTGCACCAGTCCTAACAAAACTTGGAGACATGTTAACACAAGTCATTTGCCACAGACCTATACATTTTCAAATTTTTATGTCAAAGGTGAAGGTCAAGATCACACTAAGGGTAAAAAAACAAACGTTGGTTGATGACTTAGTTGTACTGGGTGGAATTTCGGCAAGTCATCATTCAATGAACGATCTTTCTTTTTTTTTATTGTACTCCATGCAAATTATATGAGTCTATTCAAAAGCAAATTTTAGAGGAAAATAGAAATAGCAGTGACAAATTCTTCATGGTTTAATTATTGCATGATTTGCATATACTTACCCATCATAAGAATTAGTATCTCTCATCTTTAGATGGTACATGCAATGTCAGATGTGAGAAAAAATTACTTTGTAAACAATGCAAATTTTATCTCATTAAATTCAAATATGTCTAATAAGAAGTGCACTCAAAGTATACGTTTCAGCCAATGGAACTTCTGAATTCAAAGATGTACACAGATTTTTCACTTTGAAAATTAGCTAACACATTATCCTTATGGTTTTATCCCCTACAAGTTTCCTAGATATGCTAGTCAAGGATTTTTTTAAATTCCTTTTCAGCGGCACATATTGATCAGACAGCCGAGCACATAAAAATCAGACCGCATGATTGATTACATAATCCACAGAGTGATCTTAGTGGCATTGATGAAGAACTGCATACTGTTAACCTAAAGCCCCAGGAGTACCACTCCGGCCTTGACTGCAGTGTGGCACAGATTATCATGAGAAAGCACTTCATGCTGTTACAATAAATATAGTAGCTTTGAGAGGATGCCAAACCCCAGGCCTCCGGCTCAAGAAGACATCTATTGCCCTCAATGGTTATGATGCTTTTGCCTGAACTGCATCCAATCTGCTCCTCTGTCCACCCAACAGAAAACAGTGCCGCCATTTTAGTGCAGCTACACAAACACGAGTGGGCCGTCTTCAGATGTAATTCACACATCACTTCAGAGACGCACTATTAATGACTTGTAATTGCCACTCAAAGATTATGTTGTCAGTAAAACTGCATGAAAAAATTTGTAGTGACAATTATTGTTTTTCTTCATTTCCTTTCAAAAGTGATAAGAAATGAGCGCAAAATCACACTGCCTTAATTTTGTGTAAACATGTTGTATATATTTACAGGCAAAGCATAAACGCATAAATTCCCCACAGCAAAGAGAGAAGTATGATAATATGGGTATGATTTGTTCCTCATTTTCAAGAGGGCTGAATCTGACTGTAGTTCTGGCTAAAATAAAAATATTTTCATGTCAAAAGCCATATCCTCAACAAACCTTAAATATTTGAGATCCTTCACATTGGAAGGTAAAGCAACAAACCCCAAAGATTTAGAGGGCTTTACAAAACAGCTGTGGAGCACAACCAAGGCTAGCCAAAATTCTCCATGCTGGGATCAAAGCATTGCATTTTTCTCATAAAGCCCGAAGTAAATACCGTAGGAGGAACACTGCCCTTTTGCACAGATAGCAAAACTTAAGATATCTAAATAGATCACCTAAATATACTTCTATCAATGCATATTGATGTGAAATCACAGGAAATCAGAATACAGCAGACAATGATCAGAGTCATAAACATAACTGATGGCAATAGTTAGAAACCAACATCCACTTTCCAACATGAGTTTATAAAATAGGCATGGGCAACGCTCTGCATAAACTCTAATGCAATGCGTAACAGCTGAAATGGGGCGGTAAACAAGCCTCAGAAAACTTATAAAAAATGATGTAAATACCATTTTCATACAAAAAGAACACCTTGGTTTGATTAAAAGTAACCTCTTCAATAGGATACGCGCATTTCAGACATAAACTCTGCGTATTAAATCCAAAAATGCAATCTGAACAGAGCTATTGTTCGCCTGTTGGATGAATTTGTGACCTTAATTTGCACTGTGTTTTCAAATTTTCAAGTGCACAGCGTGGCAAAAATATACATTTAGGACGTGGATTTCAAATAGCCCGCTCCGACATTATATCCCAGCTATGACCCTGATCTGCTTACAGCCATCTAATTTGAGAAATTACGAGTCTGTTTGTCCAGACTAGACCTCCAGGGGATGTGAAATACGTTCGACAAAAGTTGGTGAAGTTCGTTGCGAGTTCGCCGTGATTTCTTCTCAACAATTGCAAGAAAGGTGAGTGTATTTTTACTCTATCGTACATAGTTTGTTGACAGAATATCCTGTGACCCTATTTGTGAAGTTTCAGTAAAATATACCAAGGAATAAAACGACCTTTGAAGCTCACAATTCACGAAATCTCCATCTCAACTGGCTGGAGGCCAGCGCTGTGAGGCTCGACCAGATTTGTCAGTGTGTGAAATAAATAGTTTTACCAGAGACGTGCGGTCGGAGGTTAGTTTGGTGAGGCAGAATCCTTCCCTATTGCTTGATTAGCAATCAGACGATTAACTAGTTTAGTTAGACTATTTGGCAGAATGACAGGCCTGTTTGTAGTTAGACTATTTGGCAGAATGACGGGCCTGTTTAAGTTTTTGCGGCGTTGTTACACAGTACAGCGAACCTGAAATGCTCACTAGACAACAGATTTGCGCATACTTGCTTCCAGGAAGCCAAAGCAATGTCATCAACAAAAGTTAAAACAGTTCGACTTATGCAGAGTTCAGAGTTTTTGCTCAGTGACCTTGAAAATTAGGTGAAGGTCAATCATCATTTAACTTGAGCAAGGCCTTCATGAGAGGCATATGCGGTGTGAATTTAGTGATCCTCCGTCAAAGCTGTCAAAAGTTATTGCGAGTAGAGTGTTCTTCACATGTATTTGCTCAGTGACCTTGAAAACTAGGTCGAGGTCAATCATCATTGAACTTGAGCAAGGCCTTCATGGGAGGCATATGTGGTGTGAATTTTGTGATCCTCCATCAAAGTTGTGAAAAGTTATTACAAGTACTATGTTCCCGGATGGACGGACGCACGGACGGACGGACGGACGAACAGCATTTCTATGTCCCCCGTTCCGCGGGGTGACGGGGGACAAAACGGCCGCTTATTTTCAGTCTTCTTTCATAATCCGATTAACAAAATGTCTAAACGATATACAGAATTAACGAGCCGAGAATTTTTCCTTATTGATTATTCAGATTTCCATCCCTGCACTCTCGAATTGAAGCATATACGTGAATTGATCTTTTTGTCATTATCTCCTCTATCAGTATACGAGCTTCCTGTTGGCTTGGTCTTAACTGTTTTGATTGTCAATTAGGAATAGTATGAGGGAACAGGTTCACAAAATCCTGTGATAAAAGTTTGGGTGACTACCTTACCTCACTGCACATCTCTGGCTTCCTGTAAGAAAGTACTTGCAAATCTTCAGTTTCGTTGGATGTAGCCTTCTGAGTAATGACGCCGCGGAAACTTAAACTGGCCGAATAGTCTTACTAAACTAGTTAATCGTCTGATTGCTAATCAAGCAAAGGGGAGGCTTATGCCTCACCAAACTAACCTCCGAACGCACGTCACTGTGTTTTACTATGAATTATTCACAGTAGCTCATTGAAACTATCATGGGAGAAGGGTATATGGAAATAGTAAAAAACAGTGCAAAGTTTTTTTTTTTTTTTTTTTTTAATCACCACGGGTTATTGAAGGGGGAACATTTGATTCATTTCGTAGCAGTGGGAGGGCAAACGGCTGCCGGCATCAGCGACTTCACTGCATTTTATATAGTAATGGGCGAGTAGCGTTAATGTTTGCCCTCACACCGATAATTTTTACATTTTTGCAGGGCATTGATTCAAAAAAACTTCACAGGCAACCCATTCATACCATTTTTTTAATATCAATGCAAAACCTAATGTTTGTTGAACATAATTGGGTAAAATTCAATGCATTTTCCATTAAAAAGGGCCTGGGGGCGCTGCTGTACTTCAGGAAAGGGGTAGATGACCATACTATCAATTATTTCTGTTAGGGTACCCTAATGGATAATTTGGCTTGGTTTATTTCTCAATACACTGTATTTTCGAAAATGCCCACAGGCTTCACCCCCCAATTTTCACAATGGGTTTTGTTGAAAAATGCCAAAATCATCCATTTTTGAGACCCTGTGGCTCTGAGACCCTTTCCTGTAAAGGTGTTGGACAAACTCTTCATTGCACAAACTCTGCGTCTGTGTCTTCCGTACTTACCTGCAAAAAATCATTAGAAAATAATAAAAACTTTGTTCTCAGCAACTCAAGAAAGATTGCCTTTTTATTTCTTTGTATTGCCCATGCCTATATAAAACAGATATGTTTTAAAACAGATGTGGTGGGTTCAGAAAAATTTTCTGGCAATACCTGCCAAGAAGCCAGGCCTGGTATCCTAAAGCCCACTTTTTGCGTGGAAGCCATTTTGGAGTAGGAGGTCAATTCAGACAGTTGGCGACCAGGTTAAGTAAGTTATTGCCTAACTTTTCACCAACACAAGTTTATGCTTTAAGCTTGGCAAGTTCATCTGATAAATACTAAAAAAGAAAGGATTTTGTTTCATTAAATTGTCTAATTAAAATTTAATTGCTGATGATAAAATTCCACCGTACAGGCTCACCCACTGCTTTTTGAGCATGCATAACCAGTCTTTGCTAAAATGTAAAAACCGCTGTCAAAGTTTTACTCATGTAAGAATCATCTAAAAAAACTGAACATAGCAAAGTAGCCTTTTTTAATAACATCCCTTTTTTCATTGGGCTCTAAATGACCATCACTGAGTCGATCATATCAAGTACTTATGCCAGAGACCACATTCAAGTATCTGGAATGCCATGAATAAAACTCCAGCGACTGAAGCCCTAGATTCAAAATTCTGATGATAATTTGAGCAAACAGACTATGGCCTCCAACAATCTCGCATACAACTCTCCCCACACAAACACCAAGCTACCACTACCATCACTAATATGATCAAGAGACCAACCAGCTCAAAGAATCTCAGCAAATCGGAATTAGTATTCCTAAAACTGTATGAAATTGCAAATTGCATTTACTCACAGACTAAAAAATGATGACAAGGGCAAATTAATGACATTGTAGGAAATCTACTCTTTCAATCGAAATAGATTGACAATGTACAGTAATGTTTGGGTACTTTCATATGGAAAATGATTTGCAGCACATTCATAGGTCAAAGCAAAATTGAAGGACATAGCGTCTGAATATATACTTCCAATAAGAAGGTGTCTTTGATCTTTTCCAGGTATGCGCAATGTTTAGAAAGATTTAGGGCCCTATCTTATGCCAGAGTCCCTAAACCCGTTATTTGGGGATTTAGCATTGGATAAGAGGCGTTCCCTCGCCTATCTTGCGCACCTGCCTTTATCCCTAAAACACCTGCGCTACCTGTTATATTATGCATAGGTGTGGTCTGGGCATTACGCCAGTTAAAGCAATCAGTGTGCCAGGTGCCCTTGCCTTTAAAAAGCTGCGCTATCCCAAATTCTCAAACCGAAACCCGTGATGGAGAGAGGAAGGTTGACACGTTTCTCCAAAGACAAAGTTAAATTGCTTGTGCATGAGGTCAAATCCAGACAGGGGAGGATCTGTTTTTGTTAAGTTAATCCTGAATTGTATTATTTTATTATTATTATTATTTGACATTGACATATTGTTCAATGTTTGGAATGTAATAAAAATAACCATCAATTCTACCCCTTCTGTGATGGAAACTTCAAAAAAAGAAAAAGAAAAAAATGTGTTTCGCCATGATTGGGTCATGCCTCCAATTGAGCTGAGTGGGTGTTGGAATGACCCACTAGCATAGAAATATAGTGCCACAGTAACCCTAACAGCAACGGGCAAGGCATAGAGACAGCTGGCAGCGGTGTCAACATCACCTGCAACCAGGTGACATAATTCCGTCATTGCCTGACGGGAGAGGCGCAGTTTTGTCACGCATTCTCGCTCTGTGGGAAATAATACTTGTATTATTATAATTTTAGAATATTATATATAGGCCTAATATATATCACTAATATATATTTATATAAAAGCGGAAAAAATGATTGATACAAAATACAAACAATATAGACTTACCTGAACAGCCCAGGTAACTGCTGCGCTGGCGGTACACACGTTCTGGGCCTTTTCTATTATTTAACTGCCGATCAAGGCGATTTAGTACTATCTCTGCCATTTTCTCAGGGGTTCAACTGAGGCTAAAGCAAGGTGGCTTTTTTTGACAAGTTAATCCGGGTAGTGGATCCGCATGTGCACGTCCACATGTGTCCGAGCAGACGCGCATTGAAGCCGCCTGGGCGCGTGCTTGTAAAAGCCCAAATGGGTAGCGGGTGGTTTGGGGACCCACTATACACTTTCCCTAACGTGTGTGGTCAAGATAGCAATTGTAGGGAAAGCGCATAAACACGCCCACGGGCACACCTATAGGCGCAAAATAAAGGATTCGGCATAATGTATATCAGGTAGTATGGCCGCAAGATACCGTTTAGGGATAGTGGAAGCTAAATGCATAATTCACGGGTAGAGGGTAGTGGCGATGGGTAGGGCAGTGTGAAAGATAGAGCCCTTAATCCATAATAATGTTGTCTTTACTAAGGTACCGGCTGATCGACAAACTGAATCAAAAGGAGGACTGCCTCTAAGGCATAACCTCATCACAATGCCATTCAGTGCAACCCATTAAGACCTAGGGCGCCCTATAAAGAAGCATTCTAAAACCTAAGGCAGTGTTTGAAAACAAACTTTATGAAAAACCTGATAGGATTGTCAATGCTCACTAAAGTCTTTACTTTTCAGCCTCTGTACCCTTTAGGAACATGAAATAAAAATCATTTGAGCTTAAACCGTTGTTTTTTTGTTTTGTTTTTTTTTTTATATAATTGTCTTTGCCCGAATGGCCATTAACATATTAAAAAAAAAAAAACATCCACAACATTTAGAACATTTTATGTTGCGTCTCTCGATCAGCACTCGTCACTGTCTGAACTGAAGCTTTGGGAACTTTTTTGTGGTACACACAGAGGCTCAAAAAAATGTAAACACAAACCCCATGATGCATTTCACCCTCCCCGCAAGTATTTTAGCAAATTGCGATGCACTTCCTCTGTCAAGTTTCCAGAAAATGACAGGACCATCTAAAATGTGCATACGTCACATCAGGTCTTAATGGGTTAAAATATAAATTCAAAAGTGCGAAATCACTGCAAATGAGAAACATGCAGCCAGCATTTCAGTAGACCAGAACTCCTATAAAGAATAACCCTACAAAGACATTTAATACTTTTATGGACACCATTCTTTCTGTTTTATTTCATCTTAGCAGGGCTGCTCGTCCAAACTACAGATTTAGTTCTAAATTTATTGACCCTCCCCCCACCCTCACCATCCCCACATCTCCCCATGGAATCCTGAGGTACATCCAAAGAAAGACAAGAACATAAGATATAGTAATAAAATGTGCCACTTTTACAGAAGGTGATGAGAGGTTGTAAGGAGAGGTGTCAATGAAATGTTGGAGTTTATAGCAAGAAATGATAGAACTACATACTATGTAGACAGATTATATATTGCTGATGTCATAAACTGGTCCATAAACTACACTCTCCTCAAGAGCTGGGAGATCAGTCAACTCATGCAGCGCTCTGAAAACGTATTTGGCTCCTGCTCGATTTCCAACATATATGTCATATTTAAATGTTTCAGATCATCCACCTAATTTTAAGACAAAATCAATGCGAGTAACCACATAATGCAGCTTTTAATTGATTATTTCATTTATAGAAGGTAAAGAGTTATTCAAAACTTACATCACACACGTGAAAAAAAAAATTGCCCCCCTAAAACTAATAACTGGTGAATGACTGTAATCATGCAGTTCTGATAACTGGCAAGGAGTCTTCTACATTGCTGTGGAGGAATTTTTTCCCACTCTTTATTGCTGAATTGATTTAATTCAGCCACATGGGTGGGTTTTAGAGCATGGACTACCCATTTAAGACCGTGCCACAGGCTTTCATCTCAGTCGGCTTCAAGTCAGAACCTTAATTTGGTTTCTTTAGAGCCATTCAAAGGTGGACTTGATTACATGCTTTGAATCATATTCCTGCTGCATAACCCAACTGAGTTTGAATGATGTGTCATGAATTGAGAGCTGGACATTCTCCTTCAGGATTCTCTGGTAAAGAGGAAAATTCGTGGTAACAAAAATTATGGCAAGTCGCCCAGGTCCTGAAGCAGTAAAGCAGCCCAAAACCATTACACTATCACCACCACGTTTGACTGTTGGAACGATGTTCTTATAATGGAATGCTGTAATGGTATTGAGCAAGATGTAACGGGACCGCGTTTTCCAAAACATTCCACTTTTGTCTCATCAGTCCACAAAATATAATCGCTAAAGTCAAGATGTTTTTTGGCAGATGTGAAATGAGCATTGGCTATCTTTTTGGTCAACACAAGTTTTCACCCTGCAGCTCACCCATGGATGCCATTTTTGCCCGGTTGCTTTCTTACAGTGAAATGTGAACACTGACCTTACCCGAGGCGACTGAGGCCTGCAGTTCTTTAGATCTTAGCCTGGATTCTTTTGTGTCTTCCTGGATGAGTCATTGATGGACTCTTTGGAAGGTTGGCTACAGCTAGGAAGGTTCACCACTGTTTCAAGCTTTCTCTATTTTCAGATTGCTCTCATTTAGGTTCTTGGGAGTCATGAAGGCTTAGAAATGGTTTTGTAACCATTTCTGGCTGATTGCTGTCAACAACTTTGTTTCTTATCTGATGATGAATTTCTTTAGATTGTCGCATAATAAGCTGCTTCTTCCCAACTTCATATTGCCAGACAGGTTCTATTCAAGCGATGTTTAGATTTAACAGGACTTCAAGTTATTATGCATGGGTACGTCCAGTGAAATTTAACTCAATTACTGATTAAATGTGTTTACTTGGCGGATTAAGTAACTCAGGAAGCAGTTCTTTTTCTTTTTGTAGGACAAGGTAGGGTTGGATGGCCTTTTTTATTCCATAAAGGATATCATCATTTAAAAACTGCATTTTGTGTTTACTCATGTTATCTTTGTTCAATATTAAAAATTAGTTGGATGATCTAAAGATATAAGCTTCACAAATACTCAATAATAGAAATAATCGAGTAGGCGGGAAACACTTTCTCAGGGCACTGTATTTGAAGAGTTTGTTTCCAAGATGCAATATTTCATTTTACTTTTGAGTAAATCAGCTTTTTCGATGTTGGTGGCCGTTGCATTTTATAGAAAAACACAAACTTTGACAACGAAAAAATACACCTTACAGTATGAATTTCTAAAAACGGATTTTGGCGCCATGTGTAAGAAACACGGGGTTATCGCTCGATGGTATTATCGCAATATTTGTGAGTTTTGGCACTTATTGAATTTTGAAAACGAACTACATTGGTAGATAGCGTAAATCTCAAAACTTCCAACAATTAACTGTAAATGCACTGCAAGCCAAAAAGAAATTAGTATATCCCCCTTTCCCAAAAAGCTGGGTTACTGTGTAAAATATAAATAATAACCGAATACAATGATTTACAAATTATTTCAACCTTATATTTCATTGAAAATAGTACAAGGGCAACAAATCAAATGTTGAAACTGAGAAATTTTATTGTTTTCTGAAAAAAAATCACTCATTTCATATTTCAAACTGGGTTAACAAAAGATGGGAAAGGTTACATGATGCTCAGAGGTATACCTGGGTAAGCCTCTCGCAGCTAATTGGCTAACTGGCAATAAGGCCATAGCATCATTGGCTATAAAAAGAGCATTCAACAGAGGCAGAGTCTTTCAGAATTAAACATGGCAAGGGCTTCACCACTCTGTAAAAGTCGACAAGAGCAAATAGTTAAACAATTTAAAAATAATGTTTCTCAAAGTAACACTGCACTGAATTTGGTGATTAGTTGTCTACGGAGTGTGATATTATTACTAATCTGGATAAAACTCAGTACACATGGGGTAGGGCCAAAAACTAATACTGAATTATTCTAATCTTCAGGCCTTGAGAGGGCACTGCATTAAAAACTGATATGATTCTTCAGTGGAAATCACTGCATGGGCTCAGAAACACTTCTGAAAACCACTAACAGCGAATACAGTTTGTTGCTGTATTCACAGATGCAAGTTCAAACTCTACCATTTAAAAGAGCAGCCATATATAAGATCCAGACATGCTGCTGCCTTCCCTGGGCCCAGGGCCATTTAGGATGAACTGAGGCAATAAGAAAAACTGTCCTGTGATCTGACCAGTCAAAATGTTTATTATTTTTTGGGGTCATGGTTGCCACAGACTCCCATTCCAAGAGGAGAGGGACCATCCAGGTTTTTATCAGCTCACACTTCAAAAGCCAACATTTGTGCAGGTGTGGGGGCGCCATGATGCACAAGGCAGGGATAACTTACACATGGTGAAGACATCATTAAAGGCCCAATATGTAATTCTCTGCCGTTAGAGGGCACTTAACAGAACAATAACAAGAGGCCGAGTTTGATGACACAATGGGATCGCATGGAATCATGGGAGTTGTTGTCTTCATCAATTTACATACATCACTGACAGCTACATTCCCTGACGTGACTCAAACAGGAGCGGTGAAACCATGTACATGGACGAGGTAAGGCTATATTTCTTTACTTTAATGTAACTTCATCTTATTTCATTCAAATAAAAAAAATGTACGGGATAATGATGTCGGCCGTTTACAGCGCTTATGATGTGCTGCAGGTCAGAGGCTGAGATAAGGGGGTGGGACCGGCTCATGTTGCCCATCTTTGGAGAGAATAATATCAGATGTGAACACTCTGTTGCTGAATGCAAATGCTAAAGGTAACAGATATCGAGGAAATGCCACTGTCAGCTGGCAATGTGCGCTTTCAGTTGCTCCTGCTGCTATTGCTATAGCTTCCTTCGCAACGATGTGCTCAACAGACCAGCTGGCCAGCGGTCATCTGTGGAGACACGCTGATAAACCAAACTGAATCGACAAACGATGCGCCGTTTGTGATGAGGCATCACAAGGAAAATGTTTTGAAGCGGAGTAACGTTATGTTTATGTTACAACTAGGCTAAATTTGAACTTATTCTGCTGGTGTAATAGGCTGATTTGCTCACTATGTGAAGATGGATAAATAAATAATAGCCTAAAATGCACTTTGACAGGGAGAGAGAAACATATCTCACGGCTCACTATGTCCTCCAATAGACACACAGTAGCAGCCCATGGTGCTTGTGACAATTGTATGATATTTATTTTATATTATTAAGTAAGGTAGCAAACAACCTGAATACAATTTATTTTTCTTATTTAACCAGGGAAGTCCCACTGAGATTGAAATAACTTTTTCAAGGGAGCCCTGGGGGTAGAGAAAGGGAGGGAGAGGAGGAATTGCACAGCCAAATAGATCAGGGGATGATTAGGTGGCAGGTCAAAAGAGCCAGGTTGGGACTTTAGCCATGACACTAGGGACACTTATCAAAGAGTGTCAAAGGATCTTTAATCGGTACCTCTTTCAGTACAGGGTCCCCATCACTGCACTGGGGCATTGGGGATTATTGCACCAGAGGGAAGATTGCTGCCTACTGGCCCACCAACACCTCTTCCAGCAGCAACCTGGTTTTCCTCGGTGGTCTCCCATCCAAGTACTGGACAAGCCCATACCTGCTTAGCTTCAGCCACACAGCTAGAGCAGACTGAATTGTGGTATGACTGCTGGCAATTTGACCTAACACCATTTCAGGTTGAAAATTAAGTTCCCGACACAATATGGTTACCATCTTGGCTTGAAACTCTTCGGCAATGGCGAAGCATGCGTGCGTGGAGGGTGATTTTCTCGGTCACGTGCACTCTTTGTGTTGGGAGTGACCTCAAATATGCGACAAAAAGAAATTCCCCATGTCCCTACATTGATAATACAGATATCTCTGTCTTTGATAATCATTGAATACATCACGGATAATGTAAGTAGACAACACCAAAACATATATATCATTTCTATATATTTGGAAATTATACATATTAATGCTGAAAAATTTTTTTTTGAGCAACATAGATCGGCGAGCCGAAACAGATGAAGTAAATAACGTTGATTAACCTATAACTACAGTGCATGTTGAGGACACAAAAAGATCCCAGACAGTAAGGAAGCAGTTGATTCTTGGAGTCTGCATGTTAGATGTGGGAGAAATGGGATGTGAGCAACTTTGACAAGGGCCAAACAGTTATCGCCAGATGAGTGGGTTAGAAAATCTCAAGTCACGAGGCCTCTGGGGTGCTCACAGTCAGCAATGGTGTGTAGCTAATAACAGTGATACAACAGGGTGTTGGGCACCCAAGGCTCATCAATGCACAAGAGTAATCAAGGGTAATAATGGCATGCTTCTCTGGAATCGTGATTTTTCACAGCGCAATAAAATGGTGGTAACAAATAGTGACCCCTACAGAATTTGTAATGAACATTTCTGGAAATATTAATGTAGAAATGATCCTTCCCCTAACTTCATGAACAAATTTTTTACATATTAATTGCAGCGTTATCAGAAGGTGAGATAATGAATCTGAAATAGAGAAGCTGACTGGTGGGGATATCTCCTGCCTAGACCTCTAGCCCCCCAAATAGGAAGGTTACTTCATTATATCTCCACCACACACAATGGGTGGCAGGCATACTGTTTTCCAGTGGTCCATCTTGTTGGTGATGCATCTACTGATGGATTGGAGGGATTTTCACCAAATCAGACAAAGTAACTCCCAGTAGAGAGTAGCTGAACTGATTAGGTTTTGGAGATCATCAGGTCAGAGGCTAAGGTCCTATAAGGTCAGTTGTATGTTGGGGCCCAAGATCAACTTTCAGAGCATATGAAGCTATGGCAGATGAAAGCATTTGCTTTGTGTTGAGTTGTACTTTGATATTTTTATATCCCTGCAAATGTAATGCTTTTTTCGAGACTTGGTGGCCCAAAGACGCAATAAGTCGCTCCATGTCTTGAACAAAGATCCCTGGGTTGTCTATTGCCTCTACCATATTCCTCTTTACCAATGGGACAAGCACTTGCTTTGCTTATGTCTTGTTTCTGCTAAAATTGCTCCCATTACACGTCTTGGATTTTTAAAAATTATTATTATTCCCCTTAATCAGGGGGCCAAGCCCGTGGGGCTTGGGAAATGCAAGCATATGAGTTTCCCAGGACCAGCGGTGCTTGGAACCCTATTGTTTTTGTTCGGATTTTATTATTGTCCCCCGTCACCCCGGCGGGACGGGGGACATAGAAATGCTGTTCGTCCATCCGTGCGTCCGTCCGGGAACAGTGTACTCGCAATAACTTTTGACAGCTTTGATGGAGGATCACCAAATTCACACCACATATGCCTCTCATGAAGGCCTTGCTCAAGTTCAATGATGATTGACCTTCACCTAGTTCTCAAGGTCACTCAGCAAAAACATGTGAAGAACACTGTACTCGCAATAACTTTTGACAGCTTTGATGGAGGAACGCCAAATTCACACCGCATATGCCTCTCGTGAAGGCCTTGCTCAAGTTCAATGATGATTGACCTTCACCTAGTTCTCAAGGTCACTCAGCAAAAACATGTGAAGAACACTGTTCTCGCAATAACTTTTGACAGCTTTGATGGAGGAACGCCAAATTCACACCGCATATGCCTCTCGTGAAGGCCTTGCTCAAGTTCAATGATGAGTGACCTTCACCTAGTTTTCAAGGTCACTGAGCAAAAAGACGTGAGGAACACTGTACTCGCAATAACTTTTGACAGCTTTGATGGAGGCTCACCAATTTCATAAGACATTCTTATTGGTTTGTTAGGTAGATCTCAGCCATGGGCACAAAACTATGCCTTGGCGATACGTCCACCATCCACAAGTCATGAAAATTGTAATCTCTCTCCTGACCCATGGTTATATTTAGCTCATATCACAATGATCCATCCCTCATTTATCTCTCTGTTCAACCAATGACCAATGAGCTATAGTGTCATTGTACTTCACATTATTAGTGGTACAGTGCACCACATTATTTTCAGCCATCAAAACAGTTTTTGCCACATGTTTCTGGTCAATTGTGCGACGGGGGACACAAGGCCTTCAGGCCAGCAGGCCATTTTTATTATTATAGTTATTTTTATTTTTCCGTAGATAAAAGTGGTGCTGCAAGCTAAAATGTGCAAGGGAGGGTGGTGCAATTTGGAGGTTTGGTCCAAACCCCTGAACTCACCTCAAACGCAAAGAAATGACATATGTCGTCCCGCTTTAACCAAGGGCAGCGCGTTTTGGGCTATAAGTCCCACACTGTATGTCGCCCATTCAAAAGTTTCATATCCAGAGATTTTGTGAATAGCGCTGAATCAAATGGGCTGCCCCGCCCCTTTCCGCCTATAATTTCTTTTCGTAAAATTGCTAAAACTGGGAAACCTACTTTTTCTAAGTCCTCTTACGGGTTTTTTGTCCAATCAATGTGTAATTTGGCACTTACACTCTCCAGTTTGACGTGATCTAAAGTTATCAAAAGAATTTTGTTCGGTCAAAATGTTTGCAAATTATTAACGAATAATTTGTTTCTTGCTAGCTATAAAAACGCAAACAATAGCATATCTCCCTCAAAATAAATGCTAACAGCACCAAATCTGGTATCCTCGTTTGCCATGTGACTGTAGGGGTAGGAGCCAAATTTGGCTAATTTTGGCTGCTAGGGGGCACAGCAAATATGGGAAATTTTTTATCTCTTAAATGGCAGCACCTATTTTTACCAAATTTAGTAAGTATGATGCTGGGTCACTCCTGAGCCCATATCTTGAAGTTCATCATGACTGGTCTAAGTGGATGTAACTTATTACAAGATAAACAACAAACTTTCAGCTCAAGTATTTTGCTGAGGGCTCTGAAAGTTACAGGGAATATATAGAATAGCACAAAGACCAGCCATACCAAAAATTGTGTGTCTCATCCACTAGGTGACGCTGTAACAGATGCAAATGCATTTTAGCCTGTAACTTCCGCATTTTGCATCACATCTTCATAAACTTTATATCCACATGTTTCCCAAATAGAGTCACATCGTCTGACATAGGCCACGCCCACTCCCACAGCATATTTTTCTTTCTAAGTAACTACACATCAAAAACCTACTTTTTCGAACTCCTCCTAGTGTTTAACCTCCATCTGCACAAAACTTTGTTACAATCTACAGATCTGCCTGATCAAAAGTTATTAAAAGAATTTTGCTTCTCCAAACAATGCGGTACTTATAAATGAACAATTTTTTTTCTGCTAGCTAAAAAACACATACTGTTGCATATTTGTGTCAAACTCAAAGCTATCAACATCAAACTGTATTCACATGCTTCAGAGGTCAACCAGAGGCTCTGTGCCAAATTTGGCCCAAATTGGCCAATAGGGGGTGCTATAAACAGAGAAACATCAAGTGACATGAAAGTTGATCGGATTCGCACAAAATTTACTGAGCATGATATGGAGTTAATGTACCTCCTGGTAACGAAATAGAGCTATTTACAGTCTGGGGGCTCTGCGAGACCTGGGAGCCAAGTCGCGTGGGGAGGTTTGGCCCCCTTTCATAACTGCTTGCAGTTCTAGTTTTAAGTGGTATTATTATCCAATTAAACATAATTTGGAACCCATTATACCTCATGTGAAGGTCAGACTACATATCTTTGGAATGGAAATTTTCCATGGTAATGGATGAAAGAATAATTATACATAGATTCATAGATTTCACCTCATTCATAAATTCCAAATGCATGAAAAGCAATAAATGATGTGCCTCATTTGACACGTCATTTGATGCTCCAATAGCGTACTGCAGGCATCAGATTTGAAATGCCAACACAGAACCAGTAGTACTTGTGTAAAAGCCTGCCATGTGTAAGCAGTCAGAAGTTTGTACTCTTTACAGTTACCCCTCTATTAATTCCCAATAATCTATTTCAGAAGCCTACAATGTAACATACGGCAGAAGGGCAATTTTTGGACACCTGCTGCCTGCTGCTAGTTTCGTCTGTTAGTTAGTAGTAGGGCATTGGAAAAGCCACAGGAGAGCAGCCATTTAATCTAATTTTATTATAATTTTTTTCCAGGCGAGTGGAAGTCACATAAACCATAGCTAATCATAACGACATGCAATGTCAATTAATTGCCGTTGTTCAGTTTATGCCGCCAGCAGATGTCAGTAAACATTATGAGAGATGACATTAGGTGGGTCTGTTATGCTAACATAACTACCTAGGGTTGAAGCTTTTAGTTGTCTAATTTTTACATTCTGATATAGGACTGCACAACAATTAAGATCTATAATAGTATAGCTGTTGGTAGTGGAAGCTGTTTTCATTGAGCATGGCAGAATTACAACAGAATTGTTCATAAGATTTAAGCCCAGCCAATGGAGCTAACATCAGCTGGGTCGCAGACTTGATATTTATTTCAACTGTTGCACCAATGACCTAAGAGATTTCGCACCATGCAGTTATATATCACTGGACGTTCTTGGATGTCATTGATGAGGTTCTTGTCCATGTCTCTGCTTCCCTTCAAGTCGGCCGGCGAACTTTTTTTTTTTTTGGTGGCCATTGTCTAGTTCAGGGATACTCACTCTTTTCCAGAATGAGCCGCAGTGGGTGCAGGCTTTCATTCTAACCATGCAGTTACACACCTGATTCTACTTATCAAGGGTCTATGGCAAAAGCTTTAAGGGTTCATTAGTAGAATCAGGTGTGGGACAGGTTGGATAGAGCGAAAGCCTGCACCCACTGTGGCTCATTCTGGAAAAGAATGAGTATCCCTGGTCTAGTTTGATCAAGTTCTGATGTCAGCTCCCTGCTACATACTGTACCACAAGCACAAGTAGCAGTACAAATTCAGCTGAGGGTAAGAAATGATATTAGCTGCAATGAAAATTATAGTTCTTTTCAAGAAATTTTTGGTCTTGCCTCCAAAATTCACATTTTTGGACAAGAACTCCCCTATGGCTCAATATGGACATACCTTGTCAATTTATTTTTTTATCTATTTATTTGTGCAGTATGTTCAGTATTAATTCAATTATGAATATAATTTGTTTAATACATTAAAATGAATCTATTTATTTAATAAACTGTCGTCCTGTGCAGAAGAAAAAAAATAGTTCCCTTTTTATTCCTTTAAACTCTCACCAAACAAGTACAGCAGCTGCAGAAAAATACAGTTTTGGTCGCTGGGCCTTCATTCAACACTATAAAGTGGAAACCAGGTCAGAGTAGGGGCACAAAGACAATTAGATGCACTTTGGTGTGTGTTTGGCCATTTAACGCAATTGGGCTCTTTCCCAAACCCTCACCACTCGCACTCACGAATGGGTGTCACTCTGTGTGAAGTCGCCCTCAATGCCGTGGAGGTAATTTCCATTAAGGGGGAGGGTATAAATAGGCATATGAATGCTGAGACGCCCTTGCTTTCCAGGAAACCGAAGGAGACATCACTATGGCCACTAATAGATGCGTCCCATTGAAATATCGTCCGACTTCCAAACAAGATGGGAAAGTCTGCATCAATGCAGACTTGCTTTTAGAGGGTTTTGTAGTGCAAGACCACTCGGCGCTGATAGGATTGGGATAGACTTTATATTGGCAATCCCTCTGCATGAACACGCAAGCAAAAGGTGGGTAGGTAGGGCGAGGGTGAAGTGAATGATTTGAGATTGAGCCCTCTTGAACTTCAAAACACATGCATCAGACACTCTCAGTGCATTTGAGCCTTTATAACCAATTGATCCAGGAAGTGATGGATTGACACAATATGAACAGTATGCAAAAGAAATATAACCAATTCAACTTTCTTTGCTTTTTAGAGGCCTACAGTAATAGTGAGGGATGCAAATAATTATTCTTTATGTATACAGTTTAAATATATATATATTTTATTTATTTATTTTTTTATTATTTGTGTGTGTCTGTGTGTGTGTGTGTATATATATATATATATATATATATATATATATATATATATATATATATATATAATAACATTTAACTTGTATAAACATATTGTTATGTAGTGTTTCTTATCCAGGGTGCCAATAATACTGCACCGGTTTGTGAATATATCTGTATTTTGCCCCAGAAATAAAATAACAGCCCTAACCTTGCTGCGATTCCTGGTTTTTCCCCCTCTCTCTTTCTTTAAAGAGATGGGACACATCAGAGGCATCATTACTCGTGCACCTAAAATACCACAAGATGAATGCGTCACGAGACGCACTCGTTTCAAAGGCGCGCCGATACATTCATTCAGCGCGCGCTCTCGATGGCAGAGCAGCATGGCAGGCGTCCCGAGCGAAAACGCCTCCACCTCCACAGAGGCACGGCTGTGAAATGTGGACGCAAGAAAGCAGGACATGAACCGCCAGTAAATACTAATGTTCTGCTTACTGCTGGATCTTGTGCAGCTGAAAAGGGGCGCGATGCCGATGGTCTCCAACTCTGACGTGGAGATAGTCAGGAAATGTTTTTCGTCGATAAAACAGCTTGCAATTTAACCTTATTCCTGATAGCTATCTGCTTTTAAATTTTGTTTAAACTCTTTATCCTGTCGGCAGAGTTTCTTCTTTTACATCGTATCCGGACTTCGAATATTCAGATAATGGTAAATGTGTAAATAAACAGGCGAATGCTGAAAAAAAGTGTCGGACTGATGTGTTGTCAGAATATTCGAGAACGCATTGTGACATGATTCAACCTGTCGCCCGGAAAAATCACTCATTTAGCCTTTGTGATAAATGCGCGGATTTGGTGGCAAAGGCTAAAGCAACAGTTCCCCCCCAAATCAACATGAGCGCCGTAGATCGATGCTCCGCATCACAAACAACTTCGGACTAAATGTGAACTGAACTAAATGTGACCGCGACGCAGATGATAACAAATAGTCCTGCGAACATTTTCCTTTTTTTTGGGGGGGGGGGGTAGTAAATATTGTGATGTTTATGGTGGTTACATTAGGCTAAAATAACTAATGACACAAGGGAACAACAAGCCCAAGTGAGAACGAAACCTGTAATAACTGGCCCGCGGATATGAAAGCTGACATAGCTGATATCAAATGCGTACATCCTGCGGATTTGCGCCTTACTTTCTTAATATTTATCGTTTGTTGTATTGCCCTCTTTCGTGCCCTTCTCAGTAATCGCACCTCTGAAAAATGCCAATGAGCAATTCGAGACTGTTGAGGAATAACAACCGTAAGCACTTAAATGGGCGACTCAAACAGCTCGGAAAGCAAGTTTATTGTCGACAAACACATGTAGCTTGACCGTCAGTAAGTGTCGCTGAACACACATGATGATAGAAAGCTCACGACTTTCCATGCAGTCTCTATAAAATTGCTCCTCATATTGTAATGGCCACACCACGCTCACAAGGAACGAAAAAGAACTACTGAAATTGTGACCTCAAAACAAAAAAAAAATTAAAAGGATCAATTTATCTTTCACAAAACTACCAAGGATTTCGGGCAACTAATCTGCATAGGATGAATCTGACAGAGGCCAATACCAGCAAGATAGTGACGACTTACCCACGGCTGAATCCAGTAGTTCCGCCAACAAGAAGAAACACAATGAAAAGACGGTCATCTTTCCTTTTACAATAAATCCCAAACTCCATCAGCGTTTAGTTGTCCGCCTTTCCTCGGCTACGTAAACCCCACCATTCCAGAGGAGCGAGCTCGGGTGGTCCCCAGAAACTGCTCATGGTGCAATTAGGATGCGAGGGGAAGTACAACAGGGCGAAATTAAAATGCTTCAATGCATACGGACACGAGCTCCTTATGAAAGAAAACAAACAGTCAAGAGCGCCCGTACACGAGTGTGTCCTCCACAGAGTATGATGCTGCAGCGGTTTAGGATTAAAAACAGGAGCAGATTTTGATGAAAATCTATGCCCTTCACTCAGTGCTCATCCTCTCCGTCTCGCTCTCCCCCTCCTGTCGCCCGCCCGCCCTCAGTTGGTCATATGAACACGCACACGCATTTACTCTCTCTCTCTCTCTCTCTCTCTCTCTCTCTCTCTCTTTATTTCGCACAATTTTCCTTAATCCTACCCTGGCTTCAAACCCTTTCCTCTAATTCTACCCACTAAGCCGATTTATTCCCGTTGGATTTTGTTCTTCCTCTTTGAAAAGGTTTTTCAAAGACCATTATAGCATTCTAAACGCTGCAAACCATTCCCTGCGCAAAGGCAACCAACCTGGAAAGTAACTTGCCACTATACGCAATAATATCTCCTCTGGGCGTCCCGAACTTGAGGCAACAAAGAACGAATCCCAGCGCACAGTAGCCGTATCTCTGGATCGAACTTTCTGATCAGGCAATCATTTTCAGGCGAGAATTTAAGTAGGGGAGTCTGTGGTCTCTGGTCACTGCTCAAGCGCCACGTCTTAACTGGGAATGCCACGATGCGTGTAAATGCACCCGAATTATCGGAATCATGTAAAGGTTTAGCGGCAATTTGTGTCTCATATTTACTACGATGCTTACTGTGAAACAGTAAATATTTTCATTGTCAAATCGACGGACATTAAAGCATCTAAGTCGCATACACCCTATATGCGTTCCTTTTTGATACTGCTCTCATATGATAAAAAGAAGCTCATAATTTTATTCAGAATAATTTAATTTTGGAATATTCTGTGACTGCATGTGGTTTAAAGTGTGGACGTTTCATTTCATAAATATAATGAAACTTCATCCCCAAATTAGAAAAAAAAAGTTGGGACCGTCTGTGAAATTAAAATTAAAACTGAAAGAAGCTATTTGTAAATTACCTTTGACTTCTATTACATTTGACACAATAAAATGGCACATTATTTGATTTTTACACGATTAATAATTGATTTTTCAAAATATAGCCTACATATTTCAATTCAGATTCTTGTAACATATTTCAATAAAGTTCAGGTGGTATAGTATTTACCACGATGTACTGTTGGCATTCATTTCACAACGCAGTGTAAACATTCAGGGACAGAAGTCACAAAAATATTAAGGTTTTCCAGTAATTTTTCCCCCACTCATCTGGCAAACAGTTTTAAGGAGTGCAACAGTTTGCGGTCTTTATCGTCATACTTAACTCAATTGAGGACAAGGCAGGACTGCAAGCAGGTCAGTCCAGCACTTGTACCCACTTATTAGCGAAGCCTTTGCAATGGATGCAGAATGCAGTTTTTTATTGTTTCGCTGAAATACGCATTGGCGTCCCCAGAAAGGGTGCCGTTTTGTTAGCAGTATATGTTGCCCCAAAACCTCTGTGTACTTTTCAGAATTAAAGGCGACTTCACAAAAGTGCACTGTGCACTTTTCCTCTAATAAAAAGACCTGAAATACTGATTCTTTTGAGCACTTTACACCTGTTTCCACTGTGTGGCGGTCCATTGCAGATGCTTCTCATAAGGGTTGTGCTCTGAGAACCGGTGATGTGCACAGAGGACAGGAAATGTTGGATTTGACTCAGGCACAAAGATGGACTTTTGTATTTATTATGCCTTTCACCCAACAAGAAGGCAAGGCAGAATACAATACAAAAGGAACAAGGAATCAAGGTTCCTGGATAATAATAATAATAATAATAATAATAAAGTACTGAAATTAATAATAAACAACACTAGGTTTCAAGAGTGAGAACATAAAAACCTGCATTATTATTTTTATGATGATTATTATTATTATTATCCTAATGCGTATTCAACTTTCCGCCCACTAATCGGAGACATTATTTTCAAGCTAAATCCTGGTCCTAGCACAAATCAAGCCCCGATTATTGCAAAAGTACTTTGGTTCCTCATCGGTTGTCAAATTTGAGTTTTTGCTTACTGAAGGCTTGTTCTTTGAGGAATAAATCTGGTTCATTTTTAGACTATGTTTAAGATTGCAGGGCTGATATGTTTTCCATTACTGAAACTTGGTTAACCTTGAATTATGCTGCTGTTTGTAAAGAGATCACTCCGCCTGGGTACAGATTGTTCCATTGTCCCTGGCTGTATCGCAGAGGGGGTGGTACGGCAGTCCTTTTTAAAGACAGTCTCAACGTTTGTCAACTATCTGCAGGCAAAAAGAACACTTTTGAATTCTCAGAATATTTAATTGATAGTTCATCGTTACAGTTTAAACTTGTGATTACATACAGGCCACTATACTCTGCTGCTCACCCTGTTACATCAAGTATTTTTTTCTCTGAATTTGGTGAATATTTGGAATCATTAGTACAATCTAAGGAGCCACTTTGCATATCCGGCGACTTTAATTTCCATGTTGATGTTAGTGACGATGTAGATACTATAACATTTGTGGATTTATTGGAGTCATTGTGTCTTACTCAACATGTCAAATCACCTACGCACGTAATGGGACATATGTTGGATCTGGTGATTACTCATGATTCTGATGATGTCATCAAAGGCACTCCTATCCCAGATAGATTTATTTCTGATCATTGCTCTGTTCTGAGCAGTCTTAGAGCTCCCAAGGTATTACCTACCGTGAGACACAACAGTTTTAGGAAGCTCAAGTCCTTGGAACTTGATGCATTTAAAAAGGATATTGCCTGTAGTGTAATGTGGAAAAGAGCCACTAGATGGCAGTATTGGCTTTTTTTGTTTAACCCAGTCTGGAGCTAAGTTTAGGCATGTCCTGGGCATGTCTGAGAGGGGAAAGTCCCAGAGAGAAAAAAAAGTCTAAATGTGGGAGGGGGCTGCAAAAGAGTATATAGAGAAATCGAGAGAGTAAAGTAGTAGGAGAAATTACAAGGAGAAGGATACATTTGACCAGACCTGTCACTCTTTTCAAGACCTGTGAAGCGTTTTGTGGATTTTTGCCTGTGTTGGAGCATTTTCCTCACCTGGAACATCACCAAGCAACCCCATCTCAAGGGAGTGTAAACATTTCTTTTTGTATATTATCAATCTTGGTCAGTAATATAAATTGTAGGTTAGTGTTGGTCTTTGTTGAATTAAATCTGTTTTAGTTTTAAATTTTTGTCTGTCATCCCTTGCTGTCTTATAGCCCCAATTTGCTACGAAATATAACAGTAGTGATTTATGCAATAGCACTTCAACTGATTCCAACGTACTTGCAGAGCTGTATAACAACTGCTCGTGCTCCATTCTGGACCGCCATGCAACAATTGCATCAAAAAGAGTTCTTGCTCGTCCTAGTGTTCCTTAAATGAATAGCGATATCATTGAAGCCAAACGTCAACATTGAAAACCAGAGAGGAAATGGAGATCTTCAAAATGTCAGTCTGATCTAGATATTTAAAAGAGAAAGAGGAACCATGTGACCTTTCTTATGAACAAAGCTCGGCGGGTATACTATAATAATCTTATTGCGGAAAACGGCAATGTTCAAAAACACCTATTTAAAGTGAGCAATAACCCTCTGAACCTCACAAGTACCCCTCCTGTCTTGCCACCACATGATGATAAACAGCTGTTACCTGATGAGATGGGCATGTTTTTCATAAATAAAATCACGGATATACATTCAAAACTTGATAATCACAAACAACAAGTTCTTGAAATTGACCCTCGTGACATCGAAATTGATCTGCCACTTTTCAAGTTTAATTCATTGTCTCAAGAAGAGGTGTATGATTTGGTTCGATCATCAAGCAAGAAGTCTTGTAGCTTAGACCCGAAGCCCACAAAACTAATTTTGGACTGTTCGGACATCCTCTTTCCAATAATTACCAATATGATCAATTTTTCTTTAGAAAATGATACTTTTCCATCTGTGTGGAAAAATGCTTTGGCTTTGCCTTTGCTTAAGAAAGATCGTTTGGAACATGTATTTAAAAATTATAGGCCTTTCAGCAATCTACAGTTTGTGTCTAAACTCACTTAAAGTGCAGTCGTAATACAACTTCATCATCATATGAACATGAACAAGAGGCTCCTCAGAGCCTGTACTCGGGCCGGGTTTAGGGCTGGGCCAATCCATAGATATACTCACTACCGCTCAAAAGTTTGGGATCACTTGGAAATTTTTTTTGTTTTCCATGGAAACACACATGAAATTAGTCTGAATCGGAAATACAACAAATGAACAGAACATGCTGACATTGTCTGAGTTAGGAATAATGATTTTAATGGAAAATGATGAATATGTACTTCAAGCTTTGCCTTCGTCAAAAAAAAAAAAAAACCTTCACTGTTGATACTGAAACTGGTGTTTGACGGGAACTATTTAGCGCAGCTGCTATTTGACTGTGAGGCGTCTTTGTCTTAAACTGCACACTCTCAGATATTTGTCTTCTTGCACAGTTGTGCATCGGGGCCTCCCACTCCTTTTTCTGTCCTTGTTAGTGCCAGTTTGTGTTGCTCTCTAAAGGGAGTAGTTGACATCATGTTAAGAGATTAAGTTTTCAATTTCTCGCATTGAATAGTCTGCTTTTCTCAGCACAACAATAGACTGACGGGTCTCTATAGGAAGTTCTTTCTTTCTGGCCATTTTGAGCCTGTAAACAAACAAACAACTGCTGATGCTTCAGGTACTAAACCAACCTCATGAATGCCATGCTCCCTTTTGTGCTCCCTTATTAGTTTGACGGTTTTCAGCTGTGCAACACATTTGCAGAAGGGTTTTCTAATAATCAATTAGACTTATAAAATGCTTAACTTGGATTAGCAGCCTTACCAGGAGATTGGTGCAGAGGACTGACAGTTGCTGATAATAGGCATCTATGCAAAAATGTAGATCATTCTTTGAAAATCATCTGATTCATTTTATCATTTGTGAATGGATGAAAATGTTTGTGAAATGGAAAAAAATGTTTGTGAAATGCATAGAAATGTATTTTTCTTTGGAAAACAAAGAACTTTGCAAGTGATCCCAAACTTTTGAGCGGTAGTGTATATTTAGAACACTAAATTGCTGATGATGGCATATTTACATTATCCAAAGTGAAGCACCCTGCCGCCATATTGATACACCCAAGTTGTTCATAAAAATGAATGGTTTCCTATGAGGCCAATTTCAAATAAGTCAATATAAGCATTAAAATGCTGAGATGTGGAGTGCGTTTTGCAGCAATAGTCATTTGAAGGGCTGTAATAAAACGTTTCATGCATGAGTTAACATAGAAATGCAAATTTGTCACTTTAATAGAAAAAATAATGTTCGCTTGCTAGCTAGCTAATTAGCCATCCCATTGACTTAAATAGACCGCAGACTAAAGCCAACGCTAGCCATCGGTAACGGTCTACAGCGAGCTACATTGGTACCCATACAGTCACGTGGACAGCATTGACTAAGCAGTCAATAAAATGAACAAGGTGGCTAACTAGCTAGCTACTTGTAATTGACATTCAAGGACAAAGTTTCTTACCTGCATAATATTTAAAACAACAGACAAGTCACTTTGTTGGTTAATACAGAGTTCTAAAAGACAAGGAGGGGAGAAAGGCTTGGCTGTCAGAAATTGGGAGGAAAAAAACCTTTCTCTTTCCCCTCGAACCGTGCTGTGGAGCGATAATTTTTTGAGAGCAGTGTTATAATGGGACAGGGGCAAAGATGACGCTTAGTAAAGGAGTAGCAAGAGTTAGCTAGTGCTTCCTTTTAATAACGTTGGCATTAGCCATATGATTCAGCATGAACAATTCGGTCAACGGCAGATATGCTCAAGTGATAAAACCAGAGATTTATTTGATAACTTATACAGACATTCATCGATGTTGCTTATAACAGCGAAAACTTCGAAGCAATTATCTTATCAGAGGGTCATTAAGAGCCTCGGTCACCTTCGCTGAACTTTTTTGCTTCGCATTTGCACGTTGACACCGAGTAACATTTCAATGTTCTCTTTAGAAAGTGTGCCGCTTTCCATCCTCCAAAAAAGCACAAATTTAGGGAGAGAAAACGTTGCTCTGCACAGCAATACTAAGATCACCCCGAACTTGCCTGGGATTCACTGCTATGTGGATGACTGTCAACTCTTTGTCCTTCTGCCCCAATGCTACTGTTAATTAACAGACTGCCTTGCCTAGAATGGAAAGCTGTATTGATGACATACGTAACTGGATACTGAACGATAAATTGAAACTTTTTCAAAAAAATGAAAAACATTTTTTTCTAATACCTAATTCCTAATACCTAATACCTTTTTTCCTAATAATATATGAATATATATATATATATATATATATATATAAATATATATATATGTATATATTAAATGATCTTTTTTGATAAAGTTCTTCAAGTTGATTCTGTTTTTCTTCCAAGGTGTTCAACATATCATTAGATATATTAACGGAGTTATCATTATCTTTTGTATGTTATGATTCTGCTTTTGCCTGACCATGTTTTTGTTATTACCCTGACTCCATGCCATGTTTTTTGAGTTATTCCATGCCATGTTTTGTATTTTGCCTTGCATTGTCATGTCTTTTTCCTGCCATTTATTATATTCACTGTTAAGTTATCATTCTGGTTTTTGTTATTCTCATACCCTGCATTGCACATTGTCTCCCCAGTCTCGTCTTGTGTTCTCAGACAGTTTTATTCCCCAGTCTTGTGTACCACAGTTTCAGGTGATTTCATGGTTTCTGGGTTTCCAAACATTCCTTCCAATCTCATTTGCTTCCTTCACCTTACTGTTCTATCTTTACTAACAATACTAACAGTTTATTGTTTTAGATAAATTACTAACATTAACTAACATTGTTTATTGTACGAACTTACTAACAAGCACTAGGGATTGTATAGCTCCACATTACTAATTGACTAACGAGCTCTCAGCACTTGCTCTGCTTGCTAGTCTCTACCCTTGCCTTCACTCAATTTACTTTGCTGTGCTTCAGCAGATTCTCTGCACCTTGTTAATCACTGCTCTGCCTCTCACTCTGTGCACTTTAGAACTCCCTAATCGGAGCCGTTGGTTTGTCATAGGCTGTCTGTGTAATCCCTGTCCGCGTTTTGGCTTTCACCAATTTCATGTGGTTAGGAACTTCCTCTTGTTCATTCCTTTGTTAATTAGTCTGTTCCAGCTTACGTGTTCCCTATTATAGCAGGTGACTTCTCGTATGTGTATTTAAGCAGTCATTTCATCACCAGCACTTGTCAGAACGTTTTCCCAAAGCTGCGATTACTGATGCCTTGTACTCTTAATGTTATACTTCTGACTGGAACGTCCTGTATTCTGATTTTGGCTTTACCTTTGATATTCCTGTGCTCGTGTACCGCACCTGCTTTGCCCGACCCTGAGTTTTGTCTTTGCTGCCCTGTTTACGAACCGGAGTACGTCTTCTGGATTTTGGCTTTGGATTCACCTGATATTCCTGTGCTTGGGAACCAAACCTGCTTTGCCTGACCCTGAGTTTTGTGTTTGCTGCCCTGTGTGTGATTTGGATTACGCCCCTGGGATTCTGATTTTGGATTGAACTCTGTACTGTTGCCTTCTGCCCTGTGGGGGTTCACCCCTCAACTTTAAAATACTATTTTGCTGGATCTTGCGATTGGTTCCTGAATGCTACCTCAGTGTCAGCTCTTCAATTTCTTTTGCTAGATTTTTCTCTTTTGCCCTAAACTTCTTTTGTTTAAAGGGAAAGTATTGAATTGCATGCCCTCTAAAGGCACATTTGAATGTATTCCACACGAGGATCTGCTGAACCTATATTTGAGAACTCTGTAATGAACTTTTGTTTTGGTTATAGAAGTATATCCATTAAAAGGCTCTGATTAAATTTCCAGTATCCACGGCCTCTAGGGAAATCGGTGAGTGGGTGCAGCCCTATAAGTGATCGGATCTTATATTGTCTTCAATTAATGCCGTTAACTTTCAGAGTCTGTTTCACTGGAACTTAAAATTTCCCTTGGACGCTTTGCTTCTCTTTGAGCTCATTTATATAGTAGCAGTCAAAACCTGAGTTGCTCAATCTTGTTTCGTTCCAGTTTAGTGATGCAGAACTTTGTTGCTGAATTATGTGGGAGTTGAGCGCGTCTCCCTCAGCATGCCATCTTGTGACTAGTCCACCGACTAGTCCCTGAAAAATTGAAACTTAACGATGACAAGAGCGAGTTTCTAGTTATTGAAGCATCACAGCAACTTGCCAAAATAACAATCACTAGTCTTCATGTTGGCCACTCTCCCCTTACTCCTGCATCATCTGCAAGGAATTTGGGCTTGTGGTTTCATTCAAAGCTCACTATGGCTACACATAACCAGAACATGTAACTCTGCTTTTTATTACCAATACAATTTGAGGCGAATAAGAATATCTGTCGAAAGAACAAACTCTGGTCCATGCACTAATTTTAAGCAGACTTGATTATTGCAATAGTTTACGATATGGCCTCCCAGAGCATCAAATTAACAAACTGCTGCGTGTTCAAAACATGAGCGCCAGATTAAGATGTAAAGAAAGCAGATATTGTCATAACTCCTTTATTGGTGGAATTGCACTGGCTACCAGTGAAGTTTAGAATTGAATTTAAGATTATGAGGTTTTTTTTAAGGGTTTAGCACCATCTTATTTGAGTTCATTAATTACATTTAAGCCAGAATCAGATATAACTAAAGAAATTCTGTTGACAAAACCTTGCTTCGTTATCCTAGGTTTAAGTCTAAGGTTACTCTTGGAGATTGTGCATTTATGTTTGCTGCACCTAAACTCAGGAATGACTTGCCCAAATGTTAGAATGTAGCTCAGTTGATAATATTAGTCTAAGTTGAAGACTTTTCTCTTTAAAAGAGCATTTTAAGATTTCTAACTTGTATTTTTATTTGCATTAGTATGAGGTTTTTTGATTACATTTTATGAAACATACTGTGATCGGATTTATTCTGACTAATTTTGTCATTTTTATCGTTGTTCTTGATTTCTTTTGGTAAATTTTTACTGTGGCGCATTTCAATATTCATATTGAATTTGCGCCTTATGAATGAATTTATTTACAAAGTCTATTCAAGACTGGAGAGTAATACAGGCTTGTCATACATACGAGACTTTGCAAAGACTTAGTGCAAAGCTCAGTCTTAAATTGTTCAATACTACCAAACAGTGGAAATGAACTACGGGTATATGCAATGACTGCGGAGCTCAAGAATGTGATCTAGGTCTTAATAGACCAGTGAGTTGGAAGCCTGGAGGTGTGCCCTTAACACTTCTAAGCCCAAGGAAGATGACGGCAATTCTGAAGACTGTTCTAAGCATAAGGCTTGCTTTTGGCATGGTAGATTCCGCTGGCATTTATGCATATAAATTCATCTTGAAGTTCTTGACAAAAGTTTCTCAAGGTAATCCTGAGCCCAAGTGATTATCACTTACAGATAAGTTACAGCTTTTAATGCAAAGATTTTCTCACATTTGTGGACTACTTGCCACTCGTTGGCCCATCTTTGCTCATGAGGGGCCAGGCCTTTTCTGGATGCTGCTTTTATTCAAAATCATGGATACAATGACCTGCTGACATAATCTGTTTCAAATTACATCATTATTACTTTTTTTTCTAATCCCACATTTCCTTTGTGTTAACTTCTTTGTTTTGCATTGCAGGCCTAAATGGCAGGATTGGATGAGTATTTTCAAATTAAGTTAAGTTGACCAGACAAAACAATATTTTGTCTCTGTACTGTCTGCAATGAAAAATGTCACAACCAACATGTCTCATTAATTGTCTCTGCCTCTTTTGCAGCCACCTTAGGTTCAAGTTGGCAGGATTCGATGAATTTTTTCAAACAAAGTGAAGTTGACAAGACATTATGTTGTCTCTGTACTGTCTGCAATGAAATATATCTCACCACCAAGGTGTCTCATTAATTGTCTTCGCCTCTTTTCCAGCCACTTCAAGTTCAAGTTTATCGTCATATGCATTCAAGTACAACTCCAGTTCCGAAATAGTCGGAATGAAGTGTGAATTGTGAATAAAATGAAATTGCAATGACTTTCAAATCACATGAGGTAATATGTTATTTATAATAGAACATAGATAACATTTAAAATGTTGAAACTAAGACATTTTACATTTTTATCCAAAATATGATCTTATTCCAAATTTTCTGGCTGCAACAGGTCTCAAAAAAGTTGGGACACTGGGGAAAAAGAGCTGAAAAAGCAATTAATACATAAGAGAATCAGTTGAAAGACATTTAGCTAGTAATAAAGTTAACTGGCATCAGGTGAGTAACATGATTGGCTATAAAAGGGATGTCTTAGAGAGGCTGTCTCTCAGAAGTAAAGATGGCCAGAGGCTCTCCAACCTGTGAAGGCTTGGGTAAAAAAAAAATTGTGGAATACTTTTAAAACAATGTTTTAAAAATGTTTTTAAAACATCAAATTGCAAAGGCTTTGAAGGTCTCATCATCTACAGTGCATAACATCATCAAAAGAATCAGAGAAACTGGAAAAATCTCTGTGCGTAAGGGACAGGGCCAAAGACCTTTACTGGATGCCCGTGATATTCGGCCACCTCATATGCCACTGCATCACTCACTGGCATGATTCTGTCATTGACATTACTAAATGAGCACAGGAATACTGCAAGGAACTACTGTCTGTAAACACAGTCCGCCGTGCCATCCACAGAGGCCACCGAAAACTCTATCATGCAAAAAGGAGGCCATTGTTGAGCATGATCCAGAAGTGCTGCCATGTTCTGTGGGCCAAGGCTCATTTAAAATAGACTGTAGCCAAGTGGCAAAGTGTCCTGTGGTCAGGCAAGTCCAAATTTGACATTCTTATATCATCGGATATCGTAGGCGTCATGTCCTCCGGGCTAAAGAGGAAAAAGACCACCCCTCCTGTTTTCAACCTTCATTTAAAAAACCAGCATCTATGATGGTATGGGGATGCACTATTGCATACAGTGTGGCACACTTGCATGTTTTAAAAAGCACCATAGATGGGTTTTGGAGCAACATATGCTCTCCTGATGACATCTATTCCAGGGAACGCCTTGAGTATTTCAGCAGGACAATGCAAAATCACGTACTGCAGCTATTACTACAGCATGGCTTTGTAGTAGAAATGTCCGTGCACTGAACTGGCCTGCCTACAGTCCTGATCTTTCACCGATTGAGAACATTTGATGCGTAATTAAACAAAAAGTCTGTCAAAGGAAACCCAAAACTCTCCCGCAGCTGGAAGCCTGAAAGAATGGGATCAAATTCCGATGGCTAAACTCAAGAAACGTGTCTCAATGCCCAGACACCTCCACTATGTTTTAAAAAGAAGAGGGGATGCTGCGTCATTGTAAACAGGCCTCTGTGCCAATTTTTTTTCCTTTTTTTAAACCTGCCATCAAATTTGAGAAGAGCTCATTTTGTAGATGAAATTGTAAAATTTCTCAGTTTCAACATTTGCTATGTTATCTCTGTTGTATTGTGAATAAAATACTGGCTGGTGTGATCTGAAAGTCATTGCGTTTTGATTTTATTCACAATTTACACTTTGTCCCAACTATTTTGGAATTCCAGTTGTACATTGCACTATGAAAGGCAATGAAATACATTTTGCCCTTGCTGCCTGACTGCAGGTCTTCCTGTCCCCTTCATTGGTTTGGCGTCTTGAATACCTCCATCTTCCAGATACAATCCATTTGTATGCCCTGCCCTTTGTTTTCCTGTGGTGCATATATCCATACTTTGTGTCAAACGGAGTCGCTGGATTGTTATGCTAAATGCCCATGAGCAACCAGTCAATTTATTACCTCTAGCATAGAAGCTAATCATCTTCTGAAATTATTGCACCCTATATGATAGTAAAATATGTCATTACTCTTCAAGACTTGATTAATAGGAACAAATTCTAAGCCTTCTTAGTCTCCAGGATTGACACCACAGTCCTGTTAATCTGCATCTGCAGCTTGTCCCTCTGCTCAGTTTATTTTAAACACCTCCCTAATCTTTCAGTCTCCAGGATTGGGTTTGAGCTCCTGCTAAACCCTTCGGACCTGCATTCTGACAGTTCTGATCAGGTGAGGGTGAACACCTCCTGGCATCTGCAACAGGACGCCAGTGGCCGTGCCCAGACAAGCCCCTTACTCTCACTTTATCCCATCTGAACATGACTTTTCTCAAACTGCAAAAAATGATAAGATAAAAATACTAGGTAAAATTTACTTATTTTAAGACTTAACACTTATTTCTATCACCATTTTTCTTCGTAAGACAAAGAGTCTTGAGGTAATTTTTACTAGCTTGCCAATGGAGGAAGTAAATTTTACTTGTCAAGTCAAATTGTAACTTTTAAGAAAAAAAAAGAACTAAAGTTACTGTTTGACTTGACAAGTAAAAATTAGCTCAATGTGACATAGCATTTAGGAACCACACGTAAGAGAGAGAAATCCAAAAAAACGTATGCCTTTAATGAGGTCCGAGTCAAAGCCAAAAAGCACAAAAATTGCTAAGCCACAATACAAAATCCAAGAACAGTGTCAACTAGACAGGCAAGGGTCAGAACCAGGAAGACAGATGAGCAACGGTAAACAGTAGGCAAAAAGTCGTCGTCAATGAACAAAGCCAAGGGTCATACACAGGGCATCCAAACACAGAAATCGTGGTCATACAAAAATGGGTCAAAATCCAAAAAGACAAAACAATACAAGAAGGGCAATGGCAAGAATCGTAATCGGACAAACCAGTAAAAGAAAAACAATACTCAATGGCATACACGGCGCTCTGCACAAAGAAATACTGATCAACTTTCTGACAAAGTCAGCACTGCAGAGAGGACTCTTAAATAGACGGGAGGGAAGCCACATGCTATGCAGGGAACAGGTGAGCTGGATCAGACTTATTACAGTGGGAGAGTCACATGAGGGAAACCCTAACCACGAAAATTAGTGAAAGCCAAGACACAGAGAGGAGTCATAAAAACAGTCTATGACATTTAAACAGCTCCGGTCAAGGAGTTCTAAGTGAACAGATAATGAGTGCAGGAAAGTAATTAAGCACATGTGAGAGATCTCGCAGAAACACAGGGGGAGACAGGTAAAGCTGAGCAAGAGGCGGAGACTAGAACAGGGCGATTGCTGAGAGGGAATTAGTATTAATTAGTAGCAGTGCAACTTTACAGATTTAACTAGAGTGCTCGTTAGTAAGTTAGTAATCTGTTTACACGGATTAGTAGCGTAGTAGACTATGATACAAAATACAAATGTTAGTTTTGTTAGTAATCAGAACAGAAGGGTGAAGGGAGAAAACGAGATACGAAGGAATATTTTAAACACCGGACTTCATTTAAATCACCCGAAGTCAGTGAGCACGCAAACAAGGAAGACAGACTAAACCAACTAGATCACAAGACAGGGGAGACAAGTGCAATGGAATTGAGAAATGGAATGAACTAAAAACCTGAGAATTGCAATAACCAAAAAGAATAAATAAAAGACAGATCCTGAACATAAACATGAACATAAGCATGACAAAAAACCATAACCATGACACTCAAAACAAAAAAAAAAGGTTGTGTCTTACCAAGAAAAATTATGATAGACATAAGTGTTAAGTCTTACAATAAGTAAATTCATCTTCCCTAATATTTTTTATCTTATCATTTTTTGCAGTGCAGTCAAGTCTGGACACCAGCCCTTCCCTTCCCTTGCCATTACCGTATTCCTCTCAATAAACACCTTTATTAGATTGTAAGTCCAAAAAAATGTAGAAATCACTGCTCCCTGTTTTTTAAGTGCATATTTCCATTACTGTCCCTCCTTTTCTAAGTTGGAGGTGAATTTACGCATTTGCATTTTCTTGTTTAATCAGTTTTGTTTGCTCAAAATAATTAATTTTCATGTTGTTAAACCACATGTTAGAAGACAGCTCAACAGTAGGTCAAGATGCGTGCTGAAATTCCCTTTAAATGAACTGAGTCAGTCACTTCAACTTTAAATATCCTGCCACTCCTCCGGTCTTCATTGTGTGGAATTGGGCCCATAACCATTTTACAGTCCTCCTGGGAAATGGTTCCACTGAACGTTTTCAAGTAACTATGCTTAATTTCATTACATACCAAATAAGAGCAAATAAAAATCCAATTTTGAATTCCTAGGAATGCCCTGAGCAGAAGGCAGTTATTAAGCAGCCACAGTGGCCTCCATGTGTACTGGAAAAGCTTTAATGTTTACCGCTAAAAGGGCTTTTTCCTGGATGAAGAATCATTCACTTTAGTGCACCTATCTGTGTATATTTTTATTACACCCAAAAAAATGCTTATGTACATCAGTGACTGCAGCAGCTTTGCATAAGAGGTGTCAGGGTGAGAATTGTAATTGACTGGAGAGGCGTGGTTGGGTATGGAGGAGTGGTCACCTTTGAGGGCAAGATACTACTCAGTTTAATATTATTAAATTATGAAGTCAGTAGCAGAAAAAGCAATATAGCATGAGCCAGGTACTTCAAAGTTAAATAAAATGTAATTATCGGACAAGGTTGCACAAGGTTGTTACAGTGGCACAACACATTTCAGTAATTTTTTTTTTTTTGTCAATGCGATGCATGTTTAAGGCTACAGTAAATATGTATCTGTTGATCTTTTATTAATGCTGTCCCGATATATTATATATGTCACTACCCTTGTGTAAATGCCCTCTGTTTCTCCTCCCATTCAGCTACTTGTATCTCTTCTAGAAGATCTCTTGCGCCTATGACATGTATTTGTCGCACCTCCTCCTAAGCTAGTTGCAAGTACTAGCTTAACAGTAATTCGCTATGTGTCATTATACTCAGTCATCTTATCCTTTAATGATAGTCATTTATGGAGGCTATCTTCCTTATTTCTGACAAATTGACTGTCAAGGCAAACAATGATAACAAGTCAAAGTTACATTATGTCAAACGGGAAAAAAGTTGTTTGCTAATCAATGTAATTAGGACCCAACTGAATCATCTCTTCCTTCATTCAATCAGTTTAAAATGTTTAGCAAATGTTGGCACTTTTTAAGCTAGATTTTATACAGAAATAGCTATTTGGTCAATCTGGAGATAATATGACACAAACCTAATTAATAAAAATCAAAAGCAGTTAAAAATTGTGATTGCAGTAGCGGTTGAGATTAAAACCAGCATACACAGGGCGTCTTCATGACCAAGGCTGGGAACCACTGTGTTCAAATAAAAACAAATATATTGGTTTACTGTTTTTGTATAGTGGAAGGTGATGGACTTTTCTAATTTGTAAATTTAGATTTTCTTTGAATTTTTCATGATGTGCACTTTTACAGAATTGGGGTTGTACCTAGAGTGTTCTGAATAGTTTGTTCGGTAAGTTGGGAGGTAGAGCATCACGGTTGATAGGTCTGGAGATGGCAAGGGTGTGAACTAGGAGCTCAGTGTGAATTTTAGAGAAAGAGGAACAATTAAAACAATTCTGAGGTGGCAGCAGCGCAGATTTTAATATGGTATTCCATGGAAAGTGTACAGTCTCGTATTACGCCAGTGCTCTCAAGCTGTGATTCTAAGGGTTTTCTCTTGCAGTACCTCCCCTGCTGCATTCCTCAGCTCCACTTCAACTAGCTACAGGTGTGGCTCGTTGAGGTGGAGGTGAGAGCGGGTTATATCAGGGTTGACTGTGCTAGTATGCATTGCAGCAGCATTCTGAATTTTAGCCCTGTCTCGTTCTGCTCCTCTGATTTGTTGGTTGTGTTGTTTATTATGTTTCACTAGTTTATTAAAGATCTTTTATATTTTTACTCAGCCTGTGCGTGTGGGTCCCTTCTCCAACTTTTGGGTCCATGGTCCCTGTGCCCGCCCGATTGCAGGTTGCATCCAGTGGGACTAAACCATGACAGTGATGGGGAAACCGATTTGCCGTCAAAGATAATGTGGAAGTAATTTGATATGGATCCAATTGTAGAACCCACACGGCTTGACCAACGACGGACTAGTCAGGGGCGAAGGTTTATGCGTGTAGAATCCAGCTGTTATTAGGCAATGGAACGTGTCAATTAAATCTTTTATGCCTGTGTCCCGCCTTGGACCCAGTTTGGGACTTACCTGAGGTGTTCCCAATAGTTCTCCATTCAAAAACAGGGCTACGCCGAAATCACGGAATCCTCTAACTTAATGTCGTGCTGCAAATAATCCCAGGTGCACATTGGGACACACGCAGCAACTGAAAACGTCAGATACAACTAAACGTCAGTGATTTAAGCAAACTAAGCATAACGATTACAATGTTACTCTCGCTTCAAATCTCACTCCATAATACATTTAGAATACAAAATTTAGTTATATCCTCATTAAATATCTGACTCCAAATTAGAATTAGAATTAGAATTGATAATTTAGGGAAAGCCTGCATGAGATTATCCCCCGGACTCATAGATGCCAGCCTACGTCACTAAAATATATACCCCCGGGTGTCAGTATTACTTCCGCAGCTTAGGTTCGTCGGTTATACCAGCGGATTAGAAGTCAGCCATCACTGCAACAGCATCTTTTGGCTTGAATTACAGCGATCCCAGATTCAGTCTGCCCATGGACTCCTTCATGGGAATTTTAACAAATAACCGACTTTTCGTCCTTGGGTTTTCTTTAGGTTAAAATCCCGGAGCCGGCAAACATGAGTCCTTTATGTTGGTCGATCCTGGCTGCCTATCTAACTTGATTAAAACCGATTCTCTTCCCAAAACCGCTGATCAGTCAGTCCTTGGTTGAGCATAACCCCTAAGCCTCCGGCGTGATGAAGCTAGAAAGAATGTACAAGAGTTAAGAGCCACTCAGACCACTCAAGTTTAAAGAAATAACAATAGTTTATTCACCAGGTAGGCAAGCGCTTAAATCGAGCAAATCAACATTACCCAATTACGAGTCACGCACAGTTTAGAAAATGAGAGAAAAGTCGTACCTTGCGAAAAGGCTACATACAAATGGTCGTGCAAGAGTCCGAATTACGAAACCGTTAAACTAGAAATACGCACGGACCAATGTATGGGAAGTCGGATACGAGCTTCCCAGACTAGGTCGTCTCTCTCAGATTTAAGGTTGGTGGCGCCTTTGATGAGGCCGCCCAGATGGCCCAAATCGGAATTTAGACTCCCCCTCCGGAGGAAATAAGAAAACATTTATTATTCAAAGGAGATAATAAAAGTTCCTAGATCAGTGCCAGGACCCTTGGAGACAGACCTCAAGGAGGGGTCGCAAAGCACTTCTGCAAAGGGGGAGAGATGATTGTAAATACACCTCAAGAGATAACTCTGGTTCAGGACAAATTATTGCTGGGGAACAAAAACTATGTTTTCTTGAAATACAGAGGATATGAAATACAACTCATTCAACTCCTTGAATTTAGCTGAAGAGATGCATACCAAACTCGGTTACGTGGAGAATTATGATGATGTTGTTATTATTATGAATTTCCTTCCCAACAGACCCATTCCCCATGAGATTCACATCACTATTACCCCAGGTATAATACAGTAATTCAGTGATGACATGACGGCAGTTAAAACAGTGTAACAGTGGGTTTTGTTTAAATTGAAACTCTTAACTCAGAACAGTCACAGTGATGAAATGAAAAGGTGCGGTGACAGTGTGTCCAGAAGAGGTCACTATGGCGCTAATTGGGCAGAGAGCACAGGTCACACCCTGCTGTGAGAGAAATTCCTTGCAGCAACCAAGCCATGCGCTCCCTTCCCGATCTTTGATGCGCTAAATCATCCATGCTGAAGTGTCCAGTTCCAGGCCCCCTTATCTCAGTGGTAGAATTGGGGCTGTGCAGCTGTAGAGGGTGTCTGGATCCTGATGACTTTACGATCCCACTGTTCCCAGCCATGCCTGACTGGAGACGAGGCCAGCTGTGGAGGGAGTATAGGTTCTTATGCCTTTATTACCCCACTATGTTAAGAACAGATACTTTTGATCACATGTCCATGTTATCTCCTGGCTTCCCTCTTACACAATCATAAATTTAGCCGCAAGCGGCAATTCCGGGGTTCAAGCTAAGAAAGACCATTAGTAGTTGAAAGCTTTAACAGCTTAATTAACAAGTGTTGCCACTAAACGTGGCCATGTCCCCCGCCAGGTGCCGGAAATTGACTGGGGTCGGCGTATCACAAAATTACACATTGAAGCCAAAGACAAATGGAATCGGTCAAACCATTCCATAGATAACATGTTGACAAGGTATTTGTAAGGGGTCAAATGGTTGTAATGACCTTGAGAATAATGGCAAGGGCACGTAAATCAAGTGGGCTGTGAGCACTCCCCTAATACACCTTGACACAAAGATGAATGGAATCGGTCAAACCGTTCTTGAGATATCACGTTCACAACTGGACGGACGGCCGAGTGGATGGAGTTGACTGCTATGTCCCCCGCCCCTAATACACCTTGACACCAAAGATGAATGGAATCGGTTGAACTGTTCTTGAGATATCATGTTGACAAGGAATTTGTAAGTGGTCAAATGATCATAATGACCTTGAGAATAATGCCAAGGTCACAGAAATCTTGCACCAATATACCTTAACACCAAAGATGAATGGAATCGGTCAAACCATTCTTGAGATATCTCGTTCAGAACAAACGGGACATGACGGATAGCCGGACAGAGCTGAATACTATGTCCACCGCTCTGCTCGCGATTGTGGCGGTGGGGGACAAAAACCACTTTAAAAGTGTTTTGCAGATATTTATGTGGACATATTTTGCCTGTGTAATGACTGGACCAACAACTTCTGATGTATAGTCTGATTTGTGTTACGTTAGGCTATTTTGCTATTTTGTGCGCTTATGGTGCCCTGTACAGGTTGATTTGATTGAAACTTTCAGGCTATTTTTTAGCTTCTTATGTGGACATATCCTCTGAGTTTTGTAATGTTTTGAAAAACAATTTATGATTTATAGTCTGATTTGTGTTATATCACGTTGTTTTGTTTTGCATTTATAGCACCCCCTATCGAACAATTTGAATGAAATTTTCGGGGTATGTTTCAGGCACTTATATGAATATATCCTGTGAGTTTTATGGCTATAGGACAAACAAATGCTAATTTATAGTCTGATTTGTGTTATACCACGCTGCTTTGTTTTGCATTTATAGTGCCACCTATCAGTCAATTTGAATGAAATTTTCTGAGTATGTATCAGGTCCTTATATGAATATATCCTGTGAGTTTTATGGCTAAAGGACAAACAATTGCTGATTTATAGTCTTATTTGTGTCATTCCATGCCCATTTTTTGCATTTATAGCGCTCCCTATGGGCCTGTTTGCATGAAACTGTCAAGGTATGTTCCTGGTACTTATATGGATATTCTGCAAGTTCTGTGATGATTGGCCCAAAAGTTGTCGAATTTTGTCCATTTATGTGCTAAGCCACGCCCATACTGAAGTTCATTGGTCAATATCTTGGAAACAAAATTAGATTTCAACACGCTTTATACAGTTAAAAAACCTGATTTGTTGCAATTTTCCTTGTGCAGGTTGTGAGTCATCCATTTGTTTTCATCAGAGAGACAAGGAATAAGGTAGGAGGAAGGGTAGAAGGTTGATGATTTGGAAAAAAGATTCAAGGAGGATATCATAAGCATTGAAGCAGTCAGAGTGAATTATATTGCTAAGAGGAAGTAGATAATGAATGATAAAGAGAAGTTACGATTCTGACTTCTGGGTGATACCATTGGTAACAAAGACAAGATTGGTTTTAAGAGAATTTAGAGAAATTAACTGCTTCCTCTCAGAAAAGTATGATGTCAACTACTTGTAGGCCAGACCATTGATACCAATGGAAAACAGACAATTAAGGACATTTTTTTTTTTTGGAAATTGTGTCAAATTGTGCTGAGTTTAAGGCCCCGTTTACACGTACACTGTTATTTTGACAAACGGAGACATTTCCATGCGTTTGTGTCCTTCGTTTACACGCAAACGGACAACTCGCGTCTGAAAACGATTCTTTCTAAAAACTCAGGCCTTAGTGGAGATTTAGGAAAACTTTGGTTGCAAGTTTGCATGTAAACTGAAAAAAACAGAGTTTTAGGCAGCCGGAATCGCAGTGTGTGCCAGAACTTGCACCTGCGCCAAAACTGCGACCAATGTTTACATGTTTATTTGGCTGTGTTGATTGGATTCGTTTCTGTTGTTGCTATTTTCGGTATTCTGATTGGCTAACGTGGGCTTGATCTTATCGTAACATTGCCACCTACAGGTTTGATGCTCTTGACGGCATATATATATATATGTACACACGGGTAAGTGTAAACAAAAACTTTTCTGAAAACTGACACGTACATATGATATTATTTTTGAAAACAGAGACGGTGAAATGTTCGTTTATGAAAATAGCCGGCCACATGTAAACGGAGTGTAAGAATGATGAGGGTGAAGAATACTAGGCCAAAGCCAGCCTTTGTGAGAAGATCACTGATTTTGACCAGGGCAGTTTCTGTATATAGGAGGGTGAGATAACCAGATTGAAAAAAAAAATCTAAAGGTTATTTATGCTGTTTAAAGAAAGGAAAAAAGTAAGAGCGCACACCAAAAGTTGTAGAGGAGCTGGCAAAAGAAAAACAATAACTATTTAAAGAAAAGCAGTTGCACCCTCATAGCCACGATGCAATAAATTTAATACACAACCAACATTTCAACCAAACAGTCTTCCTCAGGGTTTACGGGAACAGTGTGATACAACCACCAATATACATACTTTTCAATAATAAAGCAACAGGTTCACTCGGTTAATTAAAATGAGAATTAGCACTTAAGCAATAATAACAAACAGGGGCACTCAATAAGGTATCTGACAGCACCAATCAAAAACTATTTTTTCCTGATCCGTCTTCAGGTGCATGTTTTCATACACTTTTTGGCTGTATGTAATTGAGATTAATTCCTAGACAAGGGATTCTGTTTTGAATTTTTCTAAGTCACTGAAATAACAGACCTCAAGTGGATTTGTTTATTGTTCACGATGGTTTTAAAAAAATATCTTCCTTTTTCTTTTGATATGCTGCAGGAACCCAATCAGCCTCTACTACACTCCAATTTCAAAAGTATTTGGGGATACCTGATTGAGTGCTCCTGTTTGTTATTATTGCTTAAGCGCTGATTCTCATTTTAAATAACTGAGTGAACCTGTTGCTCCATTATAGGAGGAAGACTGTTAGGTCAAAATGTTGGTTGTGTATTAAATTTATTGCATCTTGGCTACAAGTGTGCAACTGCTTTTCTTTAAATAGTTATAGGTTATTTATGCCCATATGTCATTTGAGTTTATTAGTCTCTACAGATTCCTCTGTTCTGGAAATGAAAGGGGTGGTTAGAGATAGGTTGGTGGTAACATAGATAGTTAGCATTCAGCCTTTTATGGTTGGGCATGACCAATGCGATTTCTTGGGCTTGTGTTAACAGTTAATCATGAGGGGCAAGCAGGATTAAAGCAGTGCAGTAGGGAGAGGGTCAAGCTGGGATCTTAAGGTACTGCATTTTGTTATAATTGTTGTAATATGGTCTTGGGTGACTGTTGAAGGCAGTTTCATTGGGAGAGAGAGGGAGGACATTAGGGCTGAGTTATACTAATGTGAATATTTTTCCATTTGTTGAATGGAAAAAAGGTGAGTCGGGAGTTACAGAGGACTGAAGTGATAGAGAGTGGAAAGGTATTTGGTGGTTTTAGGGGTCCTTTGGTTTCCCGTGCTACCATTGATTATTCAACTTTCACTGTGATACGGAGAGCGTGTATTTGACAGGAGTGATTCTGATGTTTTGCAGGAGCCCAGTGTGTTTTTGTAAGTGAGCAGATGAGCTGGTGTTTATTGCAAGATGTTCAAGTATTTAAAAAAATCATACACTGTCTAATAACTGAAAACTAAATTTTAAACACCAGGAGTAGAAAAATACTTATTTTCGGTTGGTTGATTGGTGGGTTAATTGGTTGGCTATTATCTTTATTTCAAACATGTGAATGAAAATAGTTAAAACATTAAAAAACAGAATTTTCAGACAAAGCTTTCTTTTCATCTTATAATGGGTCTACAAGCATCCCAAAATTAATTTTACTTTTACCTGAAATTACATTTTCTGTGTCATTCCACAACGGATAATTTGTATTTGTACAAACTATGCAACACACTCATTTTATTCATTTATCATTGAGTGTCTTACTTGGAGGACAAATTATAATCACTGTGAGGTATTCACCAATCCACCACAGGGGCACTAGAATGCCTTTCATTACTCCTGTGCATTAAAATGAGGCAATACAGTACAAGGTGAAAATTGCATCTGATTTATCTCCCAGGCCACCTCCGCACCAATACCAACTCAGACTGTATCAGACAGCGCTACAACGGGAATGCTGCACTGCATAGTCTATCCACTGCATGTCAGTGATATACAGTATGGTCCGGGTACAAACGGTAAAAAGTTACATGGAGGCAATTAGCATAGGTATCCTCATCCTGAAAAACACAACACAATGGAATGCAATTTTAGTCTCTTATTCAATTGAACCATTGTAGAGAAAAGGGAATAAACGCGAAGAGATACTCCTCATACCACACAGACTCACATAAATCAAATACGACCCAGGCTTAATCATCGAGTGCCAACCCCCCTCCCCCCAAAAACAAGGAGGAAAAATGATAAAGGAATCACAACCATGCAAGGAGCCTTTTATAATTTGGCTGGCTTTTGCAAACAGCTCCTTAAACTCGTGTGCACCCACTTGGATCCACAACGCACAGTCAGTTATCGCTGCTGGGATCTGAGTGCTAACAGGGGAATGTGTTGGCACGTGGCACTCTGAGCTCATGATTGTTCACATGCGCCACTATCAGGAGTGATCACTTTTACCTCCTGAACAAGTTGACAGGAACAAGACTTCAACAGCCTCTGTACCATGTGCACAACCTGGCCAGGCTGACTTTCACAGTCACCTTCCACCTCCTTTGCCACTTTTTACCATGTACCAGGCACTTGCCTTTTCTTTTCCTGCAATTGATACAAATTAAAAGTATTTTACGTTATGTCCACCCCCCCAAAAAATAAATAAATAAATAGAATAAGATAAATACTACAATAAAATAAACTTTTTTAAACATGGTGAGGAACGTCTCACTATTTTCTTGCCTGGAGGATTGGATATGCTATGGCATTAATAATGAGAGATAGAAGATACATGCTTATCTAAAGTATATTATTATATTATTGTAAGCAGATGGTCATCATGGGCTGTATTTTAAAGATGTAAGCGCACGCATTTCCTGTGTGTCAAAATCCACTTTTACTCAAGCAAGTGCGAATAATCTGACCAGAAAGTAAGGCTCAAAAGAGAAGTAATTTGTCTCTGAATTAAACATAGGTGTGTCTTCCATGTTATATTAAACAACCCAATCAAAGAGTCATCACCCATTTCCGTCAAAAGCTTAGAGCATGAGCACCTTGGTTGATTGCTCCACTTGCCAAATTGAAGAAAAAAAAAGAGAAAAATCATTGGATTTCCATTTTTAATCACTCAAATAGTAGATAAAAATAATAAATTGTATTTTTGTTTGTCCTCTTATCAACCAAGTTGAACACAACTTTGGTCGGAGGATGCACAGATACAAAGTGAAAAAGAAGTGGATGTTTTTGTTTTTTGAAGGTTTATTCTTCTTAATTACAGGCATGGTTCTTCTTAAAAAATTTTTTGTTCAGTCATGGAATAACAAGTAAAGTCAGCGGGATTGTTATTGCAGAAAGTAAGGAATTTGATCACTGTAATCCCCAAAAATGTTCATACACAATAGTCACATATTACGGTCTTAATGATGTGCCTTTAAGATGATAGTAAAATACTGGCCATTGATTGCGAATGGTGCAATGGCTTTCTGATGCCTCAAAATAGCAATGTGCCACACTTAATACATCTGACCGCACTTAAGAGCGACACAACAATTTATGACCACCAGATAGTCCGACAAGCACCCACTCTATTTGTAAATAAACAAAGCCACTCCTACCTCCTGTTCTTCCCTCAGGACTTGTGGGGTGGTGCCTTACATCCGCTGTCACATAGACTGCTTCATGCGCACTTTGGATGGCTTGCATTGGTCTAGGTCATCTTGTTACATTTCGGACAAGCTGGTGAAACCATAAGCTAAAAAGTTGTTTATTAACGTAATCTTTGCCTTAATCCTAAGATGAAATGTACTTGAGAATTCACACCTATTTTTTTCTTCAAACTGAGATGATTCTTGTAATTTTGGTGATCATTGATTTTCAAAGATGTTTGAGTTTTGCTCCTTGTGGCAGCAGCTGCAAGTAGACTTCCCCTGGAGATTTTCAAGTGATTTTTTTCCAGATTTTCGATAAATTCTCAAACACCGTCATTACATTATACATGTATGTATGTGTTCTTATATCAACGTCATAATGTATTGCATCAACATCTGTATATTCTGCAGGTCATCATACTTGACATGCATCAAAAATTGTCTCATATTTTATGCATGTATGAGATCTAGTAAGCCTAATTTTCCCAGCTTTAGAAATAAAACTAGCTCATACTTTGCCACTCAGTCCACATGCTCGTTTTCAGATTTTATTATTGGAACCTTTGTTTAAACTACACAGCTGGCTAGCAAGCTACTATTGCTAGTTACTAGTTGCTGTTCAAGGAAAAGGTAATCAAATTTTAACCTTGCCATCAGTCAAGTTTTACTTGCACACCAATTGATAAATCTGTCTGATAAGAGGATAGTTATAGTTCAGTTATGTAGGCTTTAGCCAGAAAACGCCTCCAAGCTAAGCCATGTACATTCAGTTATCGCACATTCAGGGAGTGGACTGAAACTTGCACTGCACCGTCCAGCAAAATCATGCCCATCCAGGTGAAATAGGTTTTTCGTGAGTCCCTACAAAAAAGCGAATAGGGATGGGGTGAGGGACAGAGGAGAAACAGATTGTCAGGCTGAAAAATAATTTGGAAAACAAAAACAGGCAAGATCTGCAGATTGGCTATAAGCTGTAAGGTGGAAAACCTATAAATGTTGGTTCTCTCATTGCAAGAGGGTTCTTTTTTTAAAAGAAAAAAATTGCACGTAAATATTGCTTAGTATAGCTTTAAGACCTACCCATATATGGTGATAGGCAAGAACACATTTACTATTTAAACAGAGAGGGCACTGAAATTGAGAACTCTGTTGGCCGGAAACTAGTAAAGATACTTGCATTGCACTTGTTGCTGCTTTGCATTGAGTGTATGATAGAGCCACTGTGAGTTTCTCCACTTGCAATAATGCCTTCCTCATTTTTTTCATACCTGAAGTGGGACTATAGTCAATGTGGATTCAATTCCGCAATAAAGGTGGTGTAAATAGAAACATTCAGTGGTGTGAAAGTTTGAGAAGTAGGTGCAGAGGAGAAAAGGCCAGGATCAGAAATGAGAAGTACACACCAGGACGTTGTCTCAGTAACATGTTTTCATGTTGCGCTTGCATTTTAAGTTCGTCCAGACCAGGATTTAACACAAACCCTGCTACACTTTGGTATTTTTATGGCATCATGAATGTGTTGCACATATTATTGAACATATAAGACAGAGTCCAGAGAAATATTAAATGGTAATTTTTTTTCCCCAAGTTTGTATGTGCAACAAATAAGCTGCGTTAACTCATACAGTTCTGTATAATCAATGTACATGTGGGCTACAAGAATTTGAGACGCAGTGAATGTGGGAAACCTTAAGATGTACAATAAATATCGTTAGATATGTGTGTTAAATATGTGAAGGTACTCGAGATCGTGCGTGATATTTTATTAATTTTTTTCAATGAGTCAATTATGTGAAGCCATATGTTATCATGCATAATGAGATTTAGCACATTCAGGCAAGCACATTTACCTCCTTTGCTCGAGAAAATAGCAATCCGTTAAAGTCATGAATATACTAACAACTTTTTTTAATTTGTGAATTTGGCAGGATTCCATCTATGATTGAGCGAGCCAGATGTTCGTACCTATGTTTGGGTAATACAGCAAAATATGACCTTTGTAAAGTAATCTCTGTGCCATAGTTTATATAAAAGTGTAATGTTATAGTAAAAGACCTTGACTGGCTAAGGTTCTGGTCACACATACAATGCCACTGTTGTACCCTTGAGCAAATTAGCGATGTATGCTGAATAACTTCAGATTATGTACAATCATATTATGCAATGTTGAAAAAAATATGCAGGCAGTGAAAAAACCAGGTCAAGTTTTTGCCAGATTTTCTTATTTATTTCTTCAAGCACATTTTGTGACAGTTTCTCAGTCATAACTGCTCTACAAATAAAACTGAATTGCAGACAGAGATGCACAAAATGCCCAAGAGGATGGGAATGCTTCAATGTTGAGTCTTTTCTACTGTAAGCACAAGGTCTTAAAAATAATATTTGTTTATGCAGTTGTTGAATTGCCTTTATTTTTATTCAGTGAGCGAGTGTGAGCGAAGCCGAGAGTTCTGTTTTATTTTTGTCAGTGACAGTTTTTTAATGGAAGCCTGCAGCATTTACTAAGCTTTGTTACAGTATTCCTGCAAATTTCCTCTTTCCTCCCAAAGTGAGCTGACTGAGAGAATTTGAAGGAGAAAGATGATCGCCATGAAGCTGAGATGTATTGGCCTCTCTTCAACAGTGCAATTGAGTTTGAATGGCATTGTCAGGCATCACCCCCTTTTACTGCTGATATGTGAAAAGTTAGAAGTTGCCAGCAGGGTAAATTAATCTGATTTTATCTCATATTTGATGTTCACTCATTCGAATCTGAAAACAGAATAATGTGTGTCCACATGAATCCATTTCAATTTTTATGTAAAAGCGTACGGCAGGAAATACTGTAAATGTACACTTCCTGGGTGTTATGCAATACCACAGCAACATGGATAGTATCACGTGATAAAATTTACAATATAGAAAGCTATGCATAAGTGCAAAAATGCAAGTGCGTACATTTACAGAATCTGCAGTAATTGTGTGTGTCACCAGGCACCAGAACAAGAAAAAGTTTTTGTGACAGGTTACATATGACTTGTTTGATTGAGATAAACTCCCCTGTTATTTATGCTTGTGTCTTGGGAGCAGTGGTGAAATATTCACATCATACTCCACTCATGAGAGTCCCGCTGAAAAGCAAGCATCTTATTCTTAGCAAAATAATTTCATATTTAATGGATTTCAAACCCTATTGTCAGTGAGAATGCGGGGCATTCCGCCCATAAGATTGAATTAGTGATAGCACCTGACAGTTGTGCAGGTAAATGACACTGTCAGACCCTCGTGGGCATAAACGTGATAAGAATCCTCCAGCACAAGTGTCAATGAGTCAAGACGAGAGCTTGCAGGGACCCTTCAAATGATTTATGAGGGGGGAAGAAATATGATGTTAGAAAAGTGAGGAGGAAAACGGGAAGGAATGAGGGGAGACGGTTTCTCATAAATGGTCAAAGACGGTCCTGGTCCCTGGTGCATGTAATTGTGCAGGTGGACATGGAGCAGGCATCTGCAGCCAGTGTCTGAGACTGGGCGTGTGGTGCTAATGCACAGGCTCACATCTCTAGAGGGCAGTGTCAACAACAATTTATCGAGGCAACAGAGCTGAACATGTTCTCCTCCATATGGCCTCCGCTGTGAACAAAGAGAGGTCTCTGTTCTCATGGGATCAGCACATCTTATAAAGTTGTCACAATGTGACCTGGCCATGTTCAGCCGGCATGGATACTGCCCGAAAGCACAAACGAATTTGCAGAGGTTTTTCGCCCTCAGAGACTGATTTACTGGTTGAAGCTTGAATTAGGTCTCAATGGGAGGACAGAGAGATAAATCCACGCAGGCAGATATACTGAACATGCATGAAAACAGAAACTTCTTGATCTAATCACTAGTTCTTAATTTTACCGTCTATTAAGGGGTGATCTGGGGTTAATTAAAAATGACACCAGGAAACAACTCAGAATTAATCTAAAGAGGTATATGTAATAACCACCAAAAAAGATACAAGTTGGCATTTTTCTGTTTATGCGGTTGCCATGGTCACCTAGCAAGCTCATTAAATATGCAGAAAACTTCTGGCACCAATTCCTCTTTAACTCTATGATAGATTTCAGTTTTTCTTCCATCATTTAAAAGGTAATGTTTATCCAAATGCAATGACATAGCCATTCTTTCCCCAATTTATAAGTTTTGTGATATTGGGGCATTTTACTCAAATTTTGAAATCATTTTGCGCAGAATCTGACGAATACTCAAAATATTCAAAGTATGTAACAGAAAGGCCAAATGTCTCTTTTTCATTGCATGTCTAATGAAGTAAAGTACCTGCAGCCCAAATTTCATTGATTTTCAATGATAAATAACAAAGTTATGGCTGCCACAAACACGGGAAACGTGGAAAAAGTAATACCTCAGGAAATCAATGGAAAATGCATTAGACCCCATTGAAAAGTTGAGTTCAGTTTTTATTCCTCGGCCGACTACAGCCCGGAGGGGTATTGTCGTCACTTACATGTCTGTCTGTCATCTGTCGTCTGTTGTCCGTCCTTGATTTTGTCCGGGCCAGAACTTGGCAGCTAATGATCGCAGCTTCGCCACATTTGGTATGGTAACTCACTATGACCCATGGATGTGCAACGTCAGAGTTTTTGCTGGATTTGACATTTGACCTTAGCTCTGTGACCTTGACCTTGGAAATCTTGTCCAAGTCAGTACTCAGGAACTTAAGGCTCTCTTACATCCCGTCGTGCGTGGTTAGAGATCGTGCGGACTTGGAGTTCCTGTCAGGCGTGGCGTCGTCGCAGGGTGAAAATTAAATCGGAGGGGAAGTTTGTAGTAAGTACTTAATGAGTGGGTGTGTCTTACTCTAAAAGTGAGGCCCGCAAGTGGTCTGTACGCCTTTTTGTAAGTAGGAAGTAGTAAGGAGCACGTAAGATCTGTACTTCTGTCGCACACAATGAGTGGGATAATCTAACGTTAATTGCAAGTGAAGCGTAGGTTTTCAGAAATCGTACTTACGAAGTAAGAGAAACGTAAGGAGCACGGAAGTGTTAAGCAAGACAATCGTGCGTCAAATTGGAATAACGCACAGATAATCACAATAATATACGGGTGCACTGAGTCTCTTCATCATGAACTGTTTCAGCATCCAAAATGGCACTACCTAGAACAGAGGTGGGCAGCGAGGGCCGTATCTGTCCCTGGTTTTCAGACCAACGTCTGGCCTTTTATTAGTTGATTGTCTCAATTAGCCAAACCCTTTATGAAATCTGACGTTTCATGCGCATTTCTTTAAATTATCATGAAACTACAAAGACTAGTCTTGTCTCCCTTCATAAAACATTTTCCTTTGATCGAATCATTGCGAAAATCTATATTTGTGCATGCAATCAATTAACTCAATTAGTCAGAGTAATTGATAGGAATAAAAACCTGCATACACACCGGCCCTCCAGGACCGTGATTGCCCACCCCTGACCTAGAAGGATGCGCCATCGTCTTCTACAGCTGCTGTTGCAAGAGGAAGCGGAAGACCATGATGCAGTGCTGGCAGTAGTTGCTGGGGATCGCCTGCAAGAGAGGAAAAGAAGAAGGAGGCGCACTTTTATCGTGCTGGTCACGTGCGTCGTCTGAGTGTTACGTACTTCACAAGTACGGTCGTAGTACTAACCACGCACTTTGGAAGTAGGTCATACGCACAGAGGAAGTGCGCTCACCCCCCTTTTTTCAAAACGTTCATTGAAAGCAAGTGGAAAGTAGGGGGCGTCTTGCGTGGTAAGTACGCCTTCGTGGGTAAATACCCCGGAATTGCTGCATGTTTTGCCTGCGTTACACGCACGCCTATCGAACTTACTCAGTACTTTTGTCTTGCGTACTCCGAGCGTGCTCCAGGCGTGCTAATTGTCGCTGCCAGGTCGTAGCGAAAAACTGGCCGGCCAGTTTTCAGGCTGCGTGCTATGCGTCGTGTTTGCGACCAACAAAAAAAGTACTTTCCACCTGCGTGCATCTCACTACTTGGCCCATTTTTGGCACGCAAACCACTCGTAGTACCATGCACGACGGGATGTACGAGAGCCTTAATTCTCGCAGCTTCACCAAATTTGGGATGGTAACTCACTGTCACACACATGTGCACAATGTCATGTTTTTTGCTGGATTTCACCTTTGACCTTTGCGCTGTGACCTTGAGGCAGGAAATCTTATATGGGTCAGTACTCAGCAACTACTGATCACAGCTTCATCAGAAAAAAATTCAGAAGACAGTTTACATAAAATTATATGAAACATTTTTAGGGTTTTTCCCTGTAGTCCCTCCCTTGTGGCGTGCTCTCACCTCCACCCTGACGAGCTGCATCTGTTGCTCGTTAGGGTGGACATGATTACCACAGTAAATAAGGGTGGCAGTTGCCAGTCCTGGTCGTCACTGCATTTTGCTTGTAATCCCCTGTGTTAGTATGTGGCTGCTCCCCAGTTAAACTTTGTTTTTAAAATTATTTATGAAATTTTCCAGTTTTTACCAGCCTGGCATTTGGATCCTGCTCTGTCTTTTAGGCCCATGATCTTAGCTCCCGCCGACTTGGAATATTCATTTGGCGGGAGCGAATCCATGACAAACATATTTTATTATGCATTTCAGGCACTTGGAGTAAAAAGTTCCCACATGAAAAAGAGCACAGCTTTCTTTTTAAGTGACTCACCCTGAGATTTAATTACTGCCTAGCAAATTATATGCTTTTAGAGATGTAAATTTTGCTAATGCATCATTCTCAATGGATCTCCTCATGGACTTCAATAATTCTAAAAGTTTTGTTCTTGAAGATGGTCAGACTTCACAAACTTTGCAATCCAGGTGATCCCAAAACAGCTCTGTAGTCTGTTGATTGAACTGGCATAAATGTCAACTTACACAGAATGCCCGTAAGTTATATGGAATTCCCCCCATTTACACAGCTTATGGACATACAAGTAAAGTTAGTCAGATTTTTTATTAGAAAAGTCCTACAGCTGCCGGATAGCTCACTCGGTAAAGCATCGCGTTGTGAAGCAGAAGTGACCCTCACGTCGTGGGTTTGAGCCCCGCTTCGTACCAGCCGGCAGCGGTCGACAACCTTTTCAGAGTAGCGCACAATTGGCTTTAGAACTACAGGGTTGCAAATTGGAAAGGGACTGCCGAAAGGGAATATAATAGTTGCCTTGTTCGGCGCTCAAGCGCCTCCGGTTGGCCAGACAGGCGCTCGTCAGGAAGATTCTTAGTCTGTTCATGTCCGAGTATCCTCCGCCCTCGTTCTGAAAAAATTCAACCAATGAGTGTACAAGAAGCATTGACTGATAGGCGCGTGTTTCAGAGGAGAGCCGCGAGCGGTCCACACTCTCCTGAGTTGGCAGCAAGGGGTCGCATACAAGCAAGCCTTGTATATAGTTCACCAATTGGGCATTCCAGATTCGGGTGGGTTTGGAGATGCAAAATTTATGAAAAATAAATAAAAGAGAGGAAAAAAAGAAAAATCCTTCAGTCAAAATATTAATTATTGGAAGCTATTCGTATTGACAATGATTGAACAGCATGTGATTACGCACCACAACAAACTAACAACAACTGGATTCTTCATCTTATAGAGGCACAATGAGAGAGAGAGAGACTCGAATACTAAAGGTAAACCCAGATTCATAAACTGACACAAAACTGACTTTTGCTTTCGTCCTTGAACCATCTCAGATAAGTATATGTAAAATGACAGCTTTTAAATGTTGATTTCTTGTAAATACAACCCAAAAATGTAATCAATCACTCCTTTATCAAATCAAACTGTGGAAGGAAACTGAACTACCCACACCAGGCTCAGAAGGACACAAGAGAAAACATGCAGACACTTAATTTCAAACCCTGAGCCTGTTTCATTACTGAGTGCACCACCATGCTGCGACTCCAAACCATTCCCTTGTTGAAGGTAAGACAAATGTCATATAAGCTCCGATCCTTTGACAGATTGGGGATCCCCAAATTTTCCTGGTCTTTCGGTCTTTGGATGTTGGAATAGCATCCCTAGGATGATCCACAGTGTATACAGAAGGACTGTCATGTAATACTGGTTTATGTAACAATGAACCAATCTACATGCTGTAACATCAGCCTTGTCTTGCATAATGCTGGCGTTCCAGTGTGCCTGGGAGACGAATTTGAGTTTAATGACAAAATTAATACTACTGGGTATCTGAATACTACCTGCTGGGTAAAATTTTGCCTTACCATAGCTCTTACTTACCCATTTTGACTCATGCCCATGCCATTTTACATTAGGTTTTACTTTTTAATTGTGAGTCATTTTGCATGATCACTCTCTAACAATGCCCCTGTATTACTAGACAGAAGTTTCATCTTACTGAAATCCAAATTGGTGATATCAGGCCCATTGAGGGCTTCTCCCATCCTGGAAAGCATGATTTTGCTGATCTGTGTTTCACAGAGCAGTATTCAGCCCACCACTGTCCTAACAGAAGATGTGTCAGCTGGTTTGGTGTTTACAAGTATGTTTTACTTTTTTCACAGACATTCTTCCTCATCCCATAGATGTTCTGACAGATTTAAAAACCATATGAAAAAAGGTGTGCACCATACATAAATAACCCCCACCTGTCACATGATCATAACATTGATGACATTTTTTGTTTTTTTTTTACGAGGGCATGATTTTGAAATTGATTAAAGGTTCCCTGACATGAGGCACAGCATCTGAAATTATTGGTTTATTTTGTACTATATGATTATTTATATCTCTCTTTACACTCTAAAAAGTTCTGAAATGGCAGAAAAATCCATCAATTTCAAGGAATAAATGTGATTTTTTGCACTCTTACGCCCCGCCCCCTACAGAAGTTAGAAGTTTCCGAGACGTAAGTCACATGATCCTATGACCTCATCAAAGGAATGCCATAGCAATCTCCGCGGTCCATTAACATGCTTGTTTACACGTTTTCTAGTGTGTTTGTTTAGTGTAGGGGTCTCCAACTCCTGTTCCTGGAGAGCTACCATCCTGAAGGTATCACTCCAACCAAAGCAAACCACTCCTGCTTTCCCAGTTACAGATCTTGACGAGCTGCTAATGAGCTGAATCAGGTGTGTTGAATTAGGGTTGGAGTAGAATCCTACAGGATGGTAGCTCTCCAGGGACAGCATTGGAGACCCCTGGTTTAGTGCATGAGCCTGCAATCAAGATATTTATCTATCCATCTAATTGTTACACTCATCAAACCGTTTTACGTAGGCTAACAAAGCTAGATGGCTGGTTGGATGCCCGCCTCCTACAGCACAGCTGGCAATGAGGCATCACAATACAGCTTCCCGAGTTCATCTGGATCATGTTGATTGTTCAGTTATCCTCCAGCTGTGGCAGTTACCCTTGCCTAGGTTTTTAGTGTCTTAAGTGTACTAAGAATTCAATAAAATAATAAAAAACAGAATTATTATCCAATGTATTTTCAAGCCAAAAAACACATGCAATCTTTGATTTCTACGTTCAGTAAAAATTAGTCACAAGCTCCAAGCTTGTAAAGAATTAAATCTGCCACTATTGCACTCAGATAAAAGTCAAATAATATTCATTGAATATAGCTAATCTATCAATAAAATCATTGACTTCTTAGTCAACTCCAAAATCATATCTCAAATGCTCATGGGTTTTTGATGAATTAGACTTCCCTGAATGTACTGTGTAATAGCAAAAATCAAAAATAAGAACATAATTACTGTAGATACACACCACTAATAAATCTGTTTTCTTTATCCAATCATTTGTTGAAACCATCTATGAGTTCTGTGAGTATTTTCAGCCTCCGATTATTGACTAAAAACACAATCTTGATGTAACTCCTGGAAATATGCATTACATATTATGCATTACCTATTAACCTAGTGAATAAGCCACACGACAACGGAAAACAGTGTCACTAATGTAATGTGGAAAGAGGCCACTAGATGGTAGTATTGACTTTTTTTTTTTTTTTTTTTGTGAAGCTCAGTCTGGAGCTAGGTTTGGGCATGTCCTGGGCATATCTGAGAGGGTAAAGTCCCAGAGAAGAAAAAAAGGTCTTAATGTGGGAGGGGGCTGCAAAAGTGTATATAAGGAGAGAAATTGAGAGAGTAAAGTAGTAGGAGAAATTCCAAGGAGAAGGATACATTTGACCAGACCTGTCACTCTTTTCAAGACCTGTGAAGCTTTTTGTGGATTTTTACCTGTGTTGGAGCATTTTCCTCAGCCAGAACATCACCAAGCAACCCCATCTCAAGGGACTGTAAATATTTTTTTTCTTGTGTATTATCAATCTTGGTCAGTAGTATAAATTGTAGGTTAGTGTTGGTCTTTGTTTAATTAAATCTGTTTAGTTTAAAAAATTTTGTCCGTCATCCCTTGCTGTCTTGTATGTCATAACAAATTGGGGCCATAACACTAACTAGCCACATTCAGATATATTCTGTGTCCAGTGACGCTCCATTTACATGAAAAAACAAAAATTTAAACTACGAGGAAGGGCTCCTCGTTGAGGTCCTGAAGCACCTTTAATTATTTGATGCGATAGAAAAGTTGCGTGTCTTAGTGGTATCGTTCGCTAATGTTGCTAAAGGTCATGGATTAGCTGGGCAGCTGATGAAATAACCATGATTTAGCTTTGGAGCTAGACGCCCAGCTGCGTTAGCACTGATAACTTGTGCGTATGCTGGCCACAGTAAACAATTAATTCAGCATTCACCGAAGTCAAAATGTAGGGTGATAATGTTTCATATTAATGTGTGCAAAAGTGAGATTGGAAAATAAAGGTCCATCAGGTTTGTTGGTAAGCTTACATAATGCAATGTTATGGTTTGACTGGCCATACTACCATTAATGGGAGCTGGCGAAGATGCGTCAAAGAGCTAAGACCAGCACCCACTCGCACTCCCGGGGGATACTGATACACACTGAACCAACCACGCAACTTACCAGCAGTGTACAGCATTTGTCTCGATGAGTTACATTAAGGGACACAGCAGTGTTCAGCTGTCAACTACTCACGCCGCTGATTTAGGCTACAAGACTGCTTCATCCTTGCTCCACTAGCCGAATGGGCTACACAAAATACAGGGATACGGACTATTACTTATTTTTACTGTACTACAAGCTATCTGTCCTCTCGATATACGCAATATCCAAGTCGTTTCTTTTCGGCTGTGTTGTAACTTTCCGCCACGGCCCCTGCCCACATAGCATGACACTTGACCAGAATTAGCTGGCCAATTTGAAAACAGAAGTTCTGTAGAATGCATCATGCATAAGATTAATTCTGTTACGGAAATACTGAAAGTCGGAATGCTCTAGATATGAAATCGGATTTTCATGATTGAAAAATCAGAGTTTTATTTATTTTATTAATTTTGAAGATAAAAAAGCGCAATTCCGCGAATTAGCGGAAAAATCACATCCCTGGTTATTTGGTGGTAAATTTTATGGTATTCCAGCAGTGGTTTTCTGAATGGGTCTGTCAGCTGGCTATGGTAAGTAAAGCATTGTGTATGTACATTTCGTTGTCGAGACTGGAGATGTGACCAGCTGGCTGCCTTGCGTGACATCAGATGCCATATAAGCCCATTTCCGGACATTTTGAAGGGGGCTTTCTTGAACAGTTTAATTAATCCGAAATGGTTTAAAAACAACACATTTTCACGGAAAAGCGTTTGCACCTTCATTAACATCGCGAGAAAATACAATGGGAAGTTCTAAATGTAAATTTCGGCCTATTTAATGTCAGGGAACCTTTAAAGGGATATGCAGAGAGGTCAAGCAGCCATGCTGAGAGTCCGTCTTGCAGACTAGAGACTTAAGCTTTGCTAAAATTAGATCAATGCATTTATGGTACACAGTTTAAGAGTTTATGTGATTCAGTCAACCTTTTTCTTTTGTTTTTCAACTCTGATCAGGCTAAGGTGAATATTTACATGCTATAATGAGAGTGGCTTTCCCCTTCCGCATAGAATAGGAGCATAATTACTTAAGGGCAAAGTTTATTGTTATGTTGTAGTTTACAACAGTAATAGTAGCTAAAAATGAGGCTTTGACATCATTTGTCAAGACTGAACTAAGAACAATTAGTTCAAACAGTAATTTCAGTTTGTGACAAATTCAGTGCATTCTCTGAATTTATATCAATTTTAAGCACCCTTTGTGAATAAAGTGATCATATTATTTCATAAATTTAAATAAAATCATGGCAATCATTAACTTCCAAATGACATTATACATATGATAAATGCAGAGGGGAAAGCAACAGGGAACACTGCCTCGGGCTAAGACGAAAGGGGGGCCCTGGGCATAAAGTTATCCTTCATCAAAATACATAAACAGATCGAGTTGGAAAAGACAGGGTTTTAAACAGAAGACTGTAACATAGGCCTGTTGTATTAATAAAATGCACTCCTCTGCAGTCAGTACTTGGCAATAGAAGTCCCTAGTCTGCCCTAAAAATGGTTTAGCCAGGTAGGTGCCTGCAAGATTTAACATGGAAAATGCCCCATCAACAGTGTCACAGTCAGCACTGGAAAAAGTTGAGCGTGAGAAACGATCGAACAGGACCATCATGCCTTCGCAAAATCTAGTTGGCTACTCAAGAATGGAAAAAAAGCAGAGAAGGGAAAAGAACAAAGAAAAGTCTCGACAGGTCATGAGAACTTTCCTGACAAAAAATGAGGTCCAAGAAGGTTAGTCATTCATCAGATATAGCCAGCGACCAAATGCTCATAGCTAGTAAATTCGACAAAAGTTTGGACTCATTATCATGTTTCAATACACCCCAAGTCACTTTCACACCGGAATTCTCCTTTCAAGGTGAGGGGAGGAGCTCATTTGATTGGTAAAGATTTGACTCAGCTGTGTTAAACCCACTCAGGCCTTCTCTCCTAACTCTTTACCACTTGCGCCGGCAGGAGGGACAGAGGCGGGACAGAGGAGTACTTGCAGAGGGCTGCACCAGGCACGAAATTGCAAAATACACCTGGATACACCCCGCCATGAGTTTAGAGCCCAAAGAGTTTTTATTAGGAATATTAACAGACTCTAAGCACAAATAGAAAAATTACAATACAGCAACTTGCGATTCAGAGCAAGAGGTTTAAATACATGTCACAGGTGCATCAGGAAGCAACAATGACTCATGACACAGGGGATCACTTGTGACACATAATTCAATTAAAAGAGACATACTTATGATAGACACGCAAGTTGCTGAATGGAAGGAGAAAAAGAAGGCATGAGAATTTTGACATCTCTCTGTGTTCTCCATGTGCTTGTGTGAGTTTCTTCTGGGTACTCTGGTTTCCCCCACCCATAATAAAGATGGACTGTAGCTTCACTCCAGCCGGTGCCCCTGACAAGAACTTGCCATAGAACTGGAGTTGGTCCCAATGCTCTGCACTGTGGCTGCCTACTACTCCTAAGTAAAAAGGATGGTCATATGCAGAGGACAAATTACCTTACTGGGTTCAATAAATTAAATCTCATCTATTGAAATCGACCATGTACTCTTTTTCACACTGTAGTTGTGAGTGAATCTAAATCAGTGGGGTACGTATGCGTAACTACGTATGCGTAGACTGTTGCTTAAACTCAACAGTAATACATGAATTTAATTAATTCAAAAATAAGATTCCATTATGTAGCTATGAAATCCTTAAAAGTGTAGACGTAAAACTGAGCTCAATGTGTGCGGCACTTTTCGATAACCTATAAACAACCTTGTAACAGTGATTTACAAACATAAGTGCATAAAATATAAGCAGCTTTAGTCCTTCAGTTAAATTCTTTAGGAGTTTTCAACTGCAATAAAATTCCTTTGTGTAAGCATTCGTTTTGACATCCACTCCATTCCACCCCTGAACAAGGGTAACCACAAGTTCTCGGATGTTGTCCATCTGGCGTCGACGTGAAAGACGTCGTCCAATTTCATCCCATAAGTGCTCGATAGGGGAGAGGTTGGGTGACAGAGCTGGCCTCTGAAGCACAGGGATGTTCTGCTGTGCAAGGTACTGCATGGACACCCTTGCAGTGTGTGCCCTAGCGTTGTCCTGTTGGAACGTGTGGACATCGTGGTGTTGGTTGAAGAACGGCACAACATGGTTCTGCAGCACCTGGTCCTGGTAGTAGACGCCGTTCACCCTTCCTCTGCAGATATGGAGATATATGGGTTAGATATGGGTTCTGTGACGGTAGCTTATTCCACCCCACACCATAACGCTGCCACCACCCCAACGGTCCGTTTGAACGACACAATCGGCGTTATAACGTTCACCACGTATCTGCCAAACACATATACGGCCATCTGCGTTCCTTAAGTGAAATCGTGACTCGTCAGAAAAGATGACACCGTGCCATTGTCGTAGTCGCCAATTCTGGTGCCTGTTTGCCCACTGTAGACGCTGGTTTCGGTGACAATCCCTCAATATGGGGCCGAAATAAGGACGTTCGTGCACGCAGGCCTGCAGCTCGCAGACGGTTCCCAACGGTGTTGGGGTGAATGAATCCACATCGTCCTTGGACTTGAGCAGCGGTTCTTGTCGCTGGTAGTGTTCGGTCTCGGACATGATCCCGTACGATCTGATGGTCCTGACATGCCGCTGTCACACGTTCTTGACCCGGTCGAGGACAGTCCTGAGTGCTCCCCGTTTGCAGAAACCTTTGATGGAGTCTTGCGATAGTTGTGTGTGCGCAGTGTAGTCGTCTAGCAATTGCCCTGGTGCTGGCGCCAATTTGAAGCATGCCTATGGCACGTTCCCGTTCAGGGGCTGTAAGTTGCGGCATAGTGTCGACGTTTCACAAGTGTCAGTGAAGAAGTGAAATTTTATTCGGATTCACATGCTTTTAAAGGCAATGTGTGCACAAATTCAGAGTGAAATTCATTTTTCCCGTGGTGTGCGTGCAAGATGTTGCGTTTTTGCAAAAAATTGCCTAGCGTTACAGTTAACTTAAAATTCTCGCGTTTCTTGCACCTGGCATGTCGAGTGACGTCACTGTAGTGTTGTTGTTGTATAAAAATTGTATTGAAGTTCATTTGAACTTAAATATTGGCTTTTTTCAAGTGGTGCGTTTTTATTTGTACTCAGTATATTTCAAAAACTCTTCACTTGACAAATGTATGACACCCAGTGATAATGCTCCAATAAACACAATATTAAATCAAAATTTTGGTATTTTCATTTTATAAAACACATCAGATAGATGCATTATTTTCTGGTATCCCTCTGCTAATGCAACGTTATAAAAAATAGAGATTCAGAGAATTGCCGTCAATTACAAGCCAAACTTGAAACTGGAATAAAAACAACTAAATGCTCATTAAGTATTCACTCGGCAAGCAATCGTTGGGAAGCATTGAATATATACAGATAAATGGGTGTTGAAAGTAGTCGCTTTGGTTAATTCATTACACAATCAGGTATTCTGCCAACTTACCTTCTCCTGAGTCCATTTGATCAAAACAAAGTACAATAGGCCTTCAAGCAGCCTTAAATGCTCTTAAGTTCCTCATGCTCATTGTATAATTTTGCTCCTGTGGCTCTAAAAAGTACTTTAAATGGAGTTGTTACTATATTCACCGTGTTTTGTCTGTAAATTGTCTTAAACTTACTGATTTCTTTCACAAACATGCCTTTCTTTCTTTTTGCACCTCTTTGGAGTTGAAGAAAATTTCTGTTTTTTGGGGGGGTTTTTTTACTGCCGATTTTCGCAACTAGATGTTTAATTTACGCATTATCCCAGGGTAGAAATAAGTTGAACAGGATCCAGTGGTAATGATAAGACATCTTAAGGACTTCATTACAAGTTTTGTTGCGGGGGAAAACAATTGTGCCCATGGAGAGGTCAACATCACTCACAGAACAATGAAACACAGGCACTTTGTATAATGCAACAAATATTATTTGCTACAAGGTGACAGCTTTCTTTTCACAGTATTCACAGGTAAGCCTAATCAACATGCTCCCCTTGTATGATGACCAGATCCCTCACCCTAACTTAGCCATGGTGACTATCTTCAGGTACCCTGATGATTTACATGTTTTTTAGTAGGGAAAGCCATTAGACAGCCATCTACATTTTGACAGAAAACAAATCCCTGATGACCTTCACAAAAGCCCACCTATGTGTACTCAGAAAAACAGTCCAATGGAATCATACAGAAATATTGAGGAAACACAAGAAAAACCATGACATTTCTCTGGGTCATCAAAGACATATTCCTGTAGAATGATGTTCTCGAAGCAACTTGTCTCAAAGTGCTTGAGGCATTGGACGCTGGTTGCAGAAGGGTCTAAATTGGCCCTCTTCATTTTAACAGACCAGGCCCTTCCTTTGGTAACAACTTGTCCTTATGCCGGGATCAGATTACAGGATTTCAGCCCAATTTTAGCCGATCTGGAAGTCGTAGGGCGTCAGGTGGGATTGGAAACGATAAATGTTTGCCGGGGGTGATGATTGATCATTTTATGCCGTGTAGAGTACCATGGTGGATGACAACCGATGTCGCATCTGGGATGCCTCACGACGCCCCGACAAAGTCGAGCATGTTTATTTTTTTCTTCGTCTCCCACGACGGGTTACGTTGACCAATACGAGCATAGCTGACAGCTTCGATTCACACAAAACAATAAAGTTTGTCCTTTATGCACTAGGAACAAACATGGGTACTTTCAGGCAATTTCTATGATAAAATTCTATTTTACAAGCTTGGCCTGGTGGTGTTATAGGGTGACCAGCATCAATAACAAGCCCTCTTACTGAACCAGAAATAAGACATCATTCCATACAAAACTCTTTGAGTTAATGCATTTGGGAATCTGAAGTTATACCTGATGATACTAAAGGTAAGTTTTTACTATTGGTAAGGTTGTGAGGTCAAACAAACTAATTGGATTCATCCGCTATGGACCAGGAATAAACGCAATGTTTTGTGCACTAACGTGAAGTGCACAAACTAACGTGAAGGACCTGCGGCGATGACCGTGTTGTCATATGTGCTTGAATCGAATTTCCTGTTGACTCCCCTCAGAGAAAGTTGATGTTCTTAATGAGAAATGCGGACTGGGAGCGGGTCCCTGAATGGGGTGTTGTGGGGTGGTCCTATATACTAGTGATATCCCAGTGAATTGGCCCTTAGTTTTACATTATGTCAGGGCATAGTCAACATCCATGCAGCTAATGTTGTGGTTAATTATGTTTCAGTGCTGCTACTGCCAACTTTATCTTTCTACATCAACTTTAGGTTCAGGCTTTGGCTGAATCACAAGTGCTGTGCGTTTTTCTTGCCACAATGTCTTGCTTTCTGTTTCAAGATCTTTTTTCTCCTTATGAGTGGGTTAGTTGGCTCCTCTTTTATTTGTTTAATTGCAATAGAGATTTTAAAACAGCCTGTTCATCATGAAAGTCGGACAACTAATATTGCCTGTCCAAAAACAAAGGCGCCGTTTGGATGTGCGAAAGGAGATGGGCCTGCTCTAACTTGTTAATGTGGGCGCTGAAATTTAAAGCAATTTATTTCAGAAATGAATGAATAATTGAGTGAAAAGTTTCTTTAAAATCTTTTCATTTTTGCAAGTTGGCAGCCCAGTACACAGCCCAGGACACAGTCCAGCACGAGATCTCAGAGTCAAATATAACCAAAAAAATCTCACTCAGCAAAAATTCTCATACTAAGCATTGACATTATTTTGCCAATGGACTCCATGGCATGTGAAGGTAGCAGATGAGGTAGGGAATACCTCGCCACCCAAGAATCTCATTCTTTTTTGGGTGATGCTCATGACTTTGCAACTATACTCAGCAGTGAAACAATCATTCTCAGCCAAGTCAATTTTGCTTGGAGAAACGTCTCCACAGGACAGAACTAGAAAAGCTGCTACATGCTGAAATGCTAGAATCTGCCTATACTGGCCTAATTCAGCCAACTTCCAGTTCACCAGAATCTGTCATTACTTTGTCCATTCACCATAGCCACTTCCACCCTTCTGCCTGTTCACTGCCAAGTGAATTTGGATGGATTGCATTAGAGATCTCACAGACAGATGCATTTCATCCTGCAATCATCTAGGGACAAGGAATCTGTATAGGTTTGTGTTGGACGTGACCACACTGTAAATAAGTGGGTTTATGACTGGGTCATGATGAAATGGAATGCAGTGTCTGTCCCTCTGGGCCAAAAGGCACTCATGCACCAGCTGCTGAGTTATAGAGAAGCAGAGGCGAGACAAAATCAAGAGAGAAAATCCAGTAACATGGCTGTCTGTTATTTCACTAAATAAAACAAATATATCACAAACAAAGAGGGAATCAAACAGAATGTGCAGACTGAAGATGCACTGCACCAAGTTTTGGGGCAAATCTTTTTTTGGCTGTAAAGGAGATAGGATTCAACGGCTGAGCATTCTGTTATGCATCAGGTTTCTCTCCTTTTTTTTCCGATTCAGATGGAGTTTTGTAATGTCATCAGGTGCTGTATAGGCCACAGCAAACAATAACTGCCGTTCCTTCGAATTAGTGCTGGTTTATCTTGAAGATTGCTAAAGGGAAGGGACTTACAAATTTTTAGGTGAGCATGAAAAATGCATTTCACAGTTTCAAGTGATACAGAAAAGCGGAAAATACACCTCTCCTTCCACTATATATAACCAGAGAGTTGGGAGTCATGGAAAGATATCAAAACAATGGTATCTTGCATTTTAATGCCTTTCTTACCTCAAGAGTAGCTTTTAGTTGTCAACACTTCTGAAACAGTCTTGGAAAGCATTAAAATGCACTTATTTTCCATGAAAAATCAGCAGTTTGGGAGTATGTGTTGAACGAGCAACAAGAAGACACAACGACATAATAAAATGCATTTTAATAAATCTCTTGGCAGACTGACAGATGGTTTTTTTTTCTAGAAGCAGTTTAAGTTGAAATGCACGGTCATATGCCATATGCCACTGCTCCTGTTTCCCTCACATCATCCAGAGAACCAAGCTGACTGCATTGTTTGATTACTAACAGGAAGCATTAAAAATAAGGCTGCAGTAAAACAGGCTGTGAAATCAAGTGATAGTGCGGCATGATTTAACCCAGTTTTTTTTTTTGGACGGATAGATAACTACCTTCAGCAAACTGAAAATTATCATTAGATTAATCAAATCTGACAAGGATATAGTTAAATGTGGAGTCACAAGGGATCAACACTGACAGGACATCAGTTCCATGCTTGCATACATTGATGCAAACAAACAACTAACAACTTCACTCTGATATTAAAGGGCCCCTATTATGCTGCATTAGGTTGTTTAAAATATGCCCGATGGGTCTTTAAAATAATGCTAAGAATTCAGTTACAAATAAAAAAACGAACACATCCAGGCCTGGTGAGACCTTTTCTCACCCTGTCTGTGCTGGCCTAAAACACAAGATTTTTGAGTGGGCGGGGAGGCTATGCTAATAAAGCCCTGCTCTGATTGGCTGCCTGGTTGGCTGCAGACCAGAAAAAACGAGGAAACCAAGATGGCATGTATTTCAGGACAGCTCTCGGCGGCATCTATTGCTGTCAGACCATACTTGTTTGATCCAGAATCCGACCCCGAACGGGAGGAGGAAGCAATTGAAGAATTGCAGCAACATTTATAGCAAGATGTCAATGAGTGGCAAGTTGAAATTTTGGTGTTTTGCTCGTACTAACCTCGCCTTGCATGCATGTGATTGTAGCTGTACTGTTATATAATCATGTTATATACCCACTTGGCTATCCGGAAGAAACTTTTCTAAAAGCTCCTGTTAACCATTTCTACCAAAATGGAACACAATTCCGACGCCAAGCTACTAAATGAGTTTGTAGCAAAAACGCACAAATTGGGTAAGCTTTGCTTATGTGGAGCTAGTGAATCAATAACTTCTACCAGAAATCCGTATCTGACCTCCACATCTTTTCTAGCTTAATAGCCAGAACAATTTTCAAAGTTGGATGAAATTCTCCCATGGCAATACTGAGAAATCGTTTTTTAGACCAGACATTTAGTTGTGCGTTTTGCGATTGTTTCACCATGGTAGGATTAGTGAGCCAACCTGCACCATGGCAAAGTAACCGGCTGACCCTGGTCATGGATAATTAAAACGATCGTTTCACAGCAGCAGTAAACAAACCCAAACACAAAATCTAAGCTCCGCAAAGCTTACGTCTGGTCTATCTGCAGCCTTATCAGCCCAACTCTGGAGACACGCACAACACCTCTCCATTTAGCTTCAACTGTAGCGGCTACGGTTAGGTAACATTATGATGAAACTACCACCCTGATGCTAACCAAAGTAACACAAGCATACCAATTTGAATTACTGCATATAAATTAATCAGGAGTATTTTTTTAAGTAGCACAGAACACAAATTTACATACAATAGTAACCAAGTGGTCATCATAACGAAAGAGACAAATGTTACCCTGCAATAGAGGTTTTACAGACAATAAGTTCTGTTACCGTGAGCAGTTGTACCAATCATCCAAATTACAAACAATCATAAGATGTTAGCTTCTAATGAGATTTATGTCCGCCCACCTTCTGTTGAATGCCTCATTGATATAATTTACTTTGGCATATTTAGTGCATGAATATTAGCAACAGTAACTTAGCTATGTTAGACGCAGTGCTATAGCCACATTCAACAGGCTATCGCGTTAGGTAGGCTTATGCAGTAAAGCAACACAAAATGCTAAAACTAATTGCTTCCGCGTCTGAGAGTCATGGACAGTTGCTACTGATCCAGGCCTTATCTTCAGATATTTTACATAGCCTGAGTTTGAAGCCAGTAATTAGTGCTAACGATCTTGAGCGGTCCTGCTAGCCACTGGTAACACGCAAGTTTCACTTTCATTATTTGCTGTTATATTGTTACTTACAGCTTGTGGCTCCAAGCGCTTGATCGACTACTCCAACTACTCAACTACTCCAGGTTTGAGAAGCAGCTGAGACGCATATCCAGCGTCTAATTATCCGTCATTGACAAAGCTGTATTCTTTGAAATGCTTAGCAAAAACAGCTAACATTCTCTTTGAGTGTGGCTGTTTGCCGCCAGCAAACAAAAAAGCTACCCACTGATTTCCGGTAGCATCGTCTTTTGGAAGAAAAAATAGTTATTCTCTTTTTTCGCATTCAAAAAAAAAAACACAAACAAACTGCTTTGGGGGACATACCGATAAATCTACACGTTACATGATTTGGGCTCATTTATGTCTGACAGAATAAATTCTGGGGTGGGCAGGTCTAACACCATGATTGGCACTGGCCAGGTCTGTCCTGATTCGATGAAACAACCTGACGTCAGGTTTTGCCCAGATCTCATGAAGATCTTGGGACGAGCTGTTCAGAGAGGAAATCACATTCCGGAAATCATGTACTCCGATTACGGGAAAACCCCTGTATCTTATGTTCAGAGGCTTTCTAGGGGTTGAGTATGGACATCCAACATTATAACATTACTTGTATGTATTAAAAGATGGATCAGCATAATAGGGAACCTCTAAGGCAAAACTTAAGGTAAATGCTAACTGTTGAAAGGCTGATGCTGGACCAGATCACAGACTCATGAATGAGTCAAAAAAGTGGAAATGGTATAAAAGATTCGAAATTTTGAATGAATTTGGAGAAAACTTCAGTTTTTATTGATGGCTGGCACTAAGCTGCATCGCTGAAAAGAATTTACTGTATTTGCATAATTTTAATAGGATTCAACAGTTGATTGAAAAAGGGATGAAGAATGCAAATGAAGTAAAAGAAGTGCAAGCTCCAAGCTAATCTACAGGGCTCTATTGTTGGCTGTTGAAAAGCAGCTGGGTGGTTGCAAAAGTGTCTCTCAATGGTTGCTCAGGTGTACAGGGTGGTTGCTAGGGTGCACAGGGTGGTTGCTATGGTGTTTCTGGGCAGTTACTTGGGTGTTAATACATGTTTTCTTGGATGTTTCCAGGTGGTTGCTAGGGTGTGCCAAGTGGTTTCTATGGCGTTTCTTGGTGCTTGCTAGGGTATTTATCAATAGTGTACAGGATGACTGCTAGTGTGTTTTTAGGCAATTGCTAGCATGCATATGACGATGGTTAGGATGTCTCTTGTTGGTTGCAGGATGTTTCTAGGGTGCTAGCTAGGGTGCATATGGAGGTAGCTGGAGTATTTTCGTTGGTCATTAGGGTGTACATGGCGGTAGCTATGGTTTTTCTGTGTTGTGAGTCGCGTGATTCTGGGCAGGTGTTGGTTACTAAGGTGTACATGATGGTTGCTATGGTTTTTCTGTGTTGCGGGTGATTCTGGGCAGGTATGTGTGGACACCTGACATAATAGCAGTAGTAGCAGCAGTTCATGTGTGGACACATGCAGTCGTAGCAGTAGTATCAATCTACTTATGTGTAGAAGATATTAGGGACACACGCTGAAGATATGAGGGACACATGCTGTAACAGTGGTTGCACAGCACTTCATGTAGTAGTAGTAGCAGCAGCAGTATTTGCAGGGATAAAATAGTCTTTCTGGAGACAAAGAAAGCCTGCATAGAGGCTAGAAATTTTATTATGACATCAAAGAGACCTATCAGCTCTGAAAATTCAACCATTCTTTTCAATGGAGAAAAATTGCGTGAAAAACTTGAATATTTCTGAATGAAATCTGTGAAACTTTTGAACAGATGCAATAATTTCCAAATTACTGAAGGTTTTGAGTAATGGCTGAATAGACCGGAGTTCAGATGCCGTGGCAGGCGAAGCTGCACCGAGCACAGAGCCGACGCAGCTGAAAGTGATTGGGCGAGATAAGAGGAGGAGGGAGCTCGCGTTTCTGAATAAACGAAAGGCTTAAGTGCCAGAAACAGAGCGAGCAGACAGATAGAAAAAAAATCTCAATAAAAGGGAAAAGTAACAAGGCACCTGACAATAGTGCCAAATAACCTAAAGAAGCAAAGCTTCCCAGAAACAAAGAAAATATATATAAACAGGTAGACCCCTGATTAAAGATACATCGAGCCGAAGTGAGCAAAGTCATATCAGACACTCCAGCGAAGGAGGCGTGGTAACCTCCGGCTTAAATAGACTCCGGGAGGGAACGCCCAGAAAAAATCAGCCGGCTGGGTAAAGAATCTGAGAAAATGAGAGTAACAAAGAGGGACGAGAGTAACAAAGAAAGCAAAAAGCACGTTCACAAACCATGACATTTTGATGTTTTAATGAAGTCTCTGCATTGGAAAATGTAGACTAAATTAACTGCGGAAAAAAGTGGACCGAAGTAATAATAAATTTAGAGTATCGTCGCAAAATGCAAACTGCATCACAAAAACTCCACTTTCTAAATCTTTGAAACACGATTGCAATACGGTCATCATTGATGGGCTGATTGTCATGCCAAGTTCAACCCTTGGCAACACACTTTATCTCACAATGTTTAGCCTGCTTGAACATCAGCTTTCATTTCCTAGCTGGAACATGTATATCCACGCAGCCAATAAGCGATGGAGAAGCCTGCACTGCCACTAGGCTCTGATTGTTTAGCGCAAATCCAAGCGCACGCAAGGGGTGATGGAGTGCGAGAGCAGATTCTTTCGGGGAAAACTTTATACTCTCAATGGAACTCCGTAATATCCAGCATCCTTCATTGCCAAGTACTGCAGGGATGTCCCTCTGATTGATAACCAATGAGATTGCTTGTATTTGTTAATATCCAATCCATACCAAATTGTGGAAGGGAAGTTCCCGCCTTCTCACACAGCCAACCTGGGAATGTATTATAATTTGTTTCATGTTTGGAAAGGCGCGTGGGACAACAAAATCGAAAACGCAAAGCCAAGCATGGCAGTCCCTCATGAAGATAGAAAAGAAAACTGTAATGCAGTTCAACATTTTTCATCGAGAAAGATATTGTGTTTTCCTTGTGAAAAAGAAAAAACATTTCTGAGAATGTATTTGCATTATTAGCTTAGCATTTTGCTTTTCATTTTGTTTGCAAGAAGTGCTCCACCATATCACTATGAGAACAGTGCTGCATGGACTTGAGAAAGAAAAAGAAAAGTGAACGATTACGTAATTATTTTGATGATGATACAAATAACGAGCTTGCCTCTCAAGAGAAAGAACATTTCCAATAATGTATTTGCATTCTAAGATTAGCGTTTTCGTTTAGTTAGTGATAATGAGAAGCACTTTTTGAAAATTACGATGCAAATGAGGAATGTATTTCAATTTTCAATTTGTTAGAAAAATTGCATACATGGACTTGAAAATGAAAACGCAAAGTGGAAGATCACATTTACCATTTTCATTATGGTGCAAATAATGCTCTTGTATCTCGAAAATGAAAACGCATTTCTTTTTTTTTTTTTTTTTAAATATTTTTATTGAGAGAATGCAGTACAATAGCTCCAATCAAAGGATACAATTTACCTTTCTCTCCTTTTTGTTTTTTTTTTTTTTACATACGAACATATGCATATGCACACAGTCACCTACACACTGAAACAAGAATAACTCCCCCCCGCCCCCCAAAAAGATAAATAAATGAATAAAATTACAAAGTATCGTGTATCAAATATCAAAAGATGAACAACCCTCCCACCCACGACCCCACTCAGCTCATCACGACCAAAACACACAACACTGGTTACTTGTGTAACATGGATGATAAAACAGTAACAGGCACACATTCAGTTAGGCAGCACCTCTAAATTAGTAAAATAGGAAATGAAGGGTTGCCATTTATGGAAAAATTTAACTGTACATCCCCTCAGAGTGTACTTAATTTTCTCAAGTTTTAAAAAAAACATAGTATCTGTAAGCCACCGGGAAATAGAGGGACATTTAGCAGACTTCCAGTGCAACAACAAGGAGCGTCTAGCCAACAGTGATGTAAAAGCAACAATATCCTTTTGCGTTGCATTAAGTGCAATTGAGGCGTCGGGAATCCCAAATATGGCAATCAGAGGGGATGGATGGAGGTTTACACCAAGAACGATAGACATAATAGTAAAATAACCCGCCCAAAAACCTTTCACATCAGGACAAAGAAAAAACATGTGGCTAAGGTGACAAGGAGAGCCATGACATTTATCACATTTGTCTTCCACCTCCGGATACAGTTCAGATAGTTTAGATTTAGAGAAATGTGCCCTGTATAGAACCTTAAATTGAATAAGTCCGAGACGGGCACAAGAGGTGGTAGACTTTATCCTCGCTATGGCCTGTTCCCAGGAATCCTCATGAATTTGTATTCCCAATTCCCTTTCCCATGTACACTTAAATTTAACATTTGAGTGGTTGCTAAAAGCCATGATAATGTCATACAGTTTCGAAATGATTCCTCTATGTTGAGGAACAAATGAGAGCATGGTTTCCCACCGCTGTTCTGGAGGTAAAGAGGGGAAATTAGGGAAACATTTAGCCACAAAATTGCGAGTTTGAAAATAGCGAAACAAATGAGAAACAGGGAGGCCATAGCGAGATGACAAACTAGCAAAACTGTCAAAGGTACCATCCTTGTACAAATATTTAAATTGTGTGATACCCTTGTCATACCATACCGAAAATATCGAGTCTGAGAGTGATGGAGGAAATAAATGGTTGTTATTTAATGGACCCAAGGAAGATGCAGCTACAAACTTAAAATGCCGTCTAAACTGATACCAGATCTTGAGTGTATTAAGTACCACTTGATTATCAGTATATAGAGAGGGTTTGGTAGGTAAAGAGGAATACAGTAGGGCAGGTATAGAAGATCCCCTACAAGACGAAAGTTCCAATTTACACCAAGAGGATCCAGGAGATTTTAACCAATAACAACATTTATGGATATGAGCAGCCCAGTAGTAAGTTAGAAAATTAGGTAATGCAAGTCCTCCACCCAGTCTACATTTCTGCAATAAGGTTTTACGAACCCTTGGTGATTTCCCGCTCCAAATAAAAGAGCAAATTATCTTGTCCAATGAGTCAAAGAACTGTTTTGGCAGAAAAAGAGGAATTGACTGGAATAAAAAGAGAAATTTGGGTAAAATAGTCATTTTAACAGCATTGATCTTACCGATTAATGAAAGGGGTAGGTTACCCCACCTTTGAATATCAGATGTAATCCTAGAGATAAGGGGAGTGAAATTAGCAGAAGCTAGGCTAGATAAAGAACGAGTCACGTTAATACCCAAATATTTAAACCCTGATGGACTAAACTGAAAAGGTAAGTCTGATTGTTGAAGATGACATGCAGCAGTATTAACGGGAAAGCACTCACTTTTCGCCAAATTTAATTTATAGCCTGAAAAGGTGCTAAAATTCTCCAGAATACTTAAAACAGTAGGGACGGAAAGTGTAGGATCAGTCACATACAATAACAAGTCATCTGCATACAATGATAATTTATATTCAATGCCATTACGGGAGATCCCCTTGAATGAAGTGGAAGATCTTAATGTAATGGACAGAGGCTCAATGGCGATGGCGAAAAGCAAAGGTGATAAGTGACAACCTTGGCGACTTCCACGTCCAAGGACAAAATAATCAGAATAAACATCATTAGTATGGACACTGGCCTTGGGGGATGAATAAAGGAGGCGAATCCAAGAAATGAATTTATCACCGAATCCGAATTTTTTTTAGAACTGCAAACAAGTACGCCCACTCTACCCTATCAAAAGCCTTTTCAGCATCCAAAGAAATCACAAGTTCAGGAAGGTCAGCTGAATCTTTTGAATAAATTATATTGAAAAGTGTACGGGTGTTAGAGAACAATTGACGTCCCTTTATAAAACCATTTTGCTCTTCCGATATAATATGAGGAAGCACATTCTCTAAACGGGATGCAATTATTTTAGCCAACACCTTTACATCAGCATTAAGCAGAGATAGTGGTCTGTAGGAACCACAAGAAGTTGGATCTTTGTCCCTTTTGAGAAGGAGAGCAATAGTGGCTTGAGTCAACGTTGGTGGTAATGAACTACTTTCTAAGGATTCATTAAATGTAGATAACAGTAGTGGTGCCAATTTACCTATAAATGTTTTAAAAAATTCAATTGGGAACCCGTCAGGGCCTGGGGCTTTGTTAGATTGCATAGCTTTAATTGCATTTGATACTTCTTCAAGGGAGAGTGGTGAGTCCAATTGTCCAGCAGTATCAGAATCAATAACAGGATTTGAAAGATTCTGAAGAAATTCGTTCATTTTAGAAGCGTCTTTAGGAAATTCAGATTTATATAGTGATGAATAAAATGATTTAAAAGTAGCGTTAATTTCCAAGGGATCTGTAGTAGTAATGCCATGGGTGTTTTTAATACTGGGTATCAGACGGGAAGTGGCCTGTTGTCGTAGTTGATGTGCCAGTAAACGACTTGCCTTGTCACCATGTTCATAATATGAGCTACGACTACGTAGTAACAAGCGCTCTGCCTCTCTGGTTGAAATAAGATCGAATTCTGCTTGCAAATCAAGACGCTGCTTAAGAAGTTCCGGGGAAGGATTCAGTGCATATCTCTGATCAAGGTTACTAATTGCTAATGTAAGTTCATTAAGCCTTGCATTGATCTTTCTATGAGACAGAACAGAATAAGAAATTATATGACCTCTCAAGTAACATTTAAGGGTCTCCCATAACAATGAATATGAAGAGGAGTCATTTTGATTGAAAGCCAAGAACTCGTCAATGGAATTTGAAATAAAATCGCAAAATTCTTTGTCTGCCAAAAGGAGCGAATTAAATCTCCAAAGTGGTGGGCTACGTTTATAGGAAGAAAGTTGAATATCTAGTAATAAAGGAGAATGGTCAGATATTACAATACCTAAATAGTCAGAAGCATTAACACGTAAATTAAGCGAGCTGTCGATAAAAAAGTAATCAATCCTCGAATATGAATGGTGCACCTGGGAGAAGAAGGAAAATTTTTTAATAGAGGGGTTACGAAATCTCCACGGATCAATAAGACCATTTTGTTTCATAAAATCAGAGAATGTTTTAGACATGGCAGATTGAGTCAGATTACGAGGATTAGACCGATCCAAAATTGGGTCAAAAACACAATTTAAATCCCCTCCAAGGATCAACAGGTGAGTATTCAAGAAGGGGATGTTACTCAGCAGTCTGTTCGCAAATTCGACATCATCGAAGTTTGGGGCATATACGTTTACCAACAAAACCTTTTTTTGCATTAAGGTACCAGCAACTATGAGATATCTGCCATTCCTATCAGCTATAATATCAGTAGGTGAGAACTGAACTTTTTTGTTAATTAAAATGGCGACCCCTCTCGCTTTTGAATTAAAGTTTGAGTGGAAGACTTGACTCACCCAAGGACAATGTAGCCTACGATGATCTTTAATGCGAAGGTGAGTCTCCTGTAAAAATACTAAGTCAGAGTTTAAACGTTTCAAATGTGCAAACACCTTAGATCTCTTAACAGGATTACCCATACCTCTGATATTCCAACTAATAAATCTGAGAGGTGTGCCTGAGCCAGCAATGCTGGGATCTATATTGCCATTAACCATTTAAATAAGACCAACAAAAATTGAAATAGGACATAAAGAGCTGAGATGGGACACCCTCCCCCCCCCAACCTACCACAAAACACAAATACACCCAAGTCCCCATATAACCACAGAACAAAGGAGACAGCAGTGTTACACAATAACCAAAAGTTGTCCACACTATCGTTGAACAACACGGAGACTATGCGAAGCAAGCAGAAGTAAAAAAGTAAGAGCGAGAGAGAGAGAGAGAGAAAAAAAGAATCTCCTGCTGATTCAACACTATTCAACAGTATGCGCGCTCTGATAAGCACATTATAGTGAAAAAACTCTCATTGTAGTAATATTGTAATAGTAAAACAAAACAACAAAGATAATGCCTTAATAACACAAAATAAATTTCCACATGGAACAAATGGATGCAATGAAGCATGTGAAAGTACCAATTTACAAGTAACAGTAGGCCCTTAATCCGATAAAAAAAGATGCGGAAAGCCGAAAATGAGGTGATGCTAATCTGATCTGTAGGACAAAAATACAAAAACTGGCATAACCTCGTAATAACATCAAGTAAGATTAAGGGGAGAAACACCTGCTATAACCACACAGTGGTGACATTAACCTAGTTAGGTAGTAATCAAATAACCATCCAATATTGTGCGGGTAGAGAATTAAGGCTAGCGAGTCCACAAGCTTTAAGAATTATAATAACAGAACAAAGATCAGAAAAGCTAGTGGAGCTCACTCAGAAGTCAAGGTTTTGACATAGGCACCTGCTTCCTCCGCTGAAACAAAGTCCTTTTCAACACCGTTATATGTAATGCGAAGTCGCGCTGGATGAATCAGTCCATACCGAGCACCGTCAATGCCACGAAGTTGGCGCCTGACCTCGTTAAATGCAGCCCGAGCCCGAGCTATCTTGGCCGTGTGGTCAGGAAAGACTGAGATGGTCAAGTCTCTGAGTTTAATCTGTCGGAGCTCTCTAGCGCGGCGCAAAATGTCAACACAGTCACTGTAATAATGGAATCTGCACACAATGGCTCGTGGACGCTCACCGGGCTTAGGTTTGGGTTGGAGAGTCCGGTGGGACCGGTCCAAAAGCGGCTCTTTTACCAAATTGAACGCTTCCTTCAGTAAGGCGGCTACAGCGGTGGTGGTACAGGTGTCAGGGCCCTCCGGAACTCCCACTATCCTAATGTTGTTACGCCGTGATCTGGACTCCAAATCCTCGCATTTATTTTCCAGCTTGGCTACGTTTGCTGTGAGGCACTTGATAGTGGTTTTCATCCCGGCGAAATCATCGGAGCACTCGGTGAGTGCGTGTTCCATGTCTCCCACCGTAGCTTTTAGCTTGGATAAGGTAGCATCGGTAGCAGCTTTGTCGTTCGCCAGCTGTGTCTTCACCGCTTGCAGGTCCAGCTTAATAGTAGTCAGAGCATCACCGAGTGCATCCTGGAGTTCCTTTTTAAAAATGTCAGCAATATCTTTCCTCAGCGAGGTCAGCAACTCCAGCTTAAGGGTAGTGATGTCCGGGCTAGCAGTCGTCGAGGCGACCTCTGCAGGAGCAGACGGCTCACTCGAGGATGTGGTCGCGATTTGTGGACCAGGCCGCAATTGTGTCTGAATAGTATTACGAGTTTTCGAGTTCTTTCCAGACATTGTACGCAGTACAAAGTTGAACTTCTCAATAAAAAGGTGTTGCGGAGCAAGATGAGAGTAAATATGTTACCAAAAAGCGCAGATGAATTACAATTTTAATCGAAATCAGCAGGAGCTTCGAAACTCACGACTTACTCCATTAAAGCTCGACAGCGCCCCCCCCATGAAAACGCATTTCTGAGAGGGGGGGCAACAGCCTGCGTTAATTCACTCTTTATAAATAAACACAGCAGTTAAAGTGCGATAACAAAGTGACAAACTCAACAGTCTTGTAACTTTATTACAAAGTTTTTAAAGTAAAACACTTGCTTGTACACAGTGTATTTTAGCCTTACTGTAAAAGCTGAGCTGGAAATAACAAGATCAAATAAAAACACACAATCCTACCCAAATTCATGCTACATACGTGAACACAGGAAAAATTATCAAAAAAAGAAAAAAAAAAAGAATGAAAAGCGCGTAAAATGCACACAACTGTCCCAAAGGGTTAAACAAGAATTAATTTAAGAACAGAAAATGGGCTTTAATTATGGTAATTTCGTCCGGTGCAGCCCGCGCAGTGGTAATTTTGTGCGGTGCAACACTGTGCGCAGCCACTTTGGGAATTTGGTAGACGGACGTGCGCTGAGATGGGTGTGGCGGCGTAGTAGGGGGAGGTGTCACATATTCATCATGACGCAGTGACAATTTCGTGAATAAAGGCTACGCCCAAATTGAGCAGAGATCTCGCCAGCTCTAACCTGGTTTACTTTCGGCGCAGTGGTAATTTGGCTGACCGGCGCACAGTGTGCACACGTCACCGAAACGTCAGAGGCAGATTTTCTGAATGTCAGGCATATTTTAATGCAATAAATAATTACAGCAATAACTATTTATTGTAACTATCTGAATCAGCACATTTCTTACATCCTCTAAAAATATCACCGAGCTAAGATCCAGCAATTATGCCAAAACCCGGGGGCATATATTGAGTGACGCAGGCCTACACTTACGAGTCCAAGGTGTAATCACCCCCAGGTCCACGCATGTTTTCCCTTAATTATAAATTCTAATTTGGAGTCAGATATTTAACGAGAGTCTAACTAAATTTGGTATTCTAAATTTACTATGGAGTCAGGTTAATTGTAACCGTATTGCTTTTGCACCTCGTTCTTCGAACGGAGAAAATTAATTCTTTTTATTGTGATTCGCACCATCCAAAAGATTGCTCTTGTAACACCAGCCCAAAGAACATGTTGAGCCTTCACCCCCTGAAATTTCCATCATTGGTATTGTTTTGTGGGGTTTTACACATGTTAATCCCAAAATTTTAAGCAGCAACAGGGTGTAATAATAGAACCACGCTATCCATCGTTTCTCTTCCCAACGATGCAGGCAGAAGAAATAAATGAGCAAATGCAGTTGTGTTTCATTCCACCTTCGTAAGTTTGAATGATCTGACGTAGTTTCATTCTGAAATTCGATTCAAGTTCGCTAATGGTAATAATTCGCGAATGCCCTAGCTAGCCAGCTAACTTATATTCGTAATGCTTATGTAGACGGTGCAGAAAACATGCCTGAAGCAGAAAAGTAAAATGCAACATTAATGCATCATGCAGACATAGGACAGACGCTTCTTTATTCCAACACTTTAAAGGTGAGGAGAGGAGCTCATTTGATTGGTGAAGATTTGACTCAGCTGCCTTAAACCCACTCAACGCCCAGATAATTAGCTTCTTCCTGATACAAAAAATTAATGTTGGCGTGACTTTGAATATAATCTGTCGCACGAAAAATTTGTTTTGCGTCTGGTGTGAATGCAGCTTTCGTAGCAGATACACATCAGATATCCGAACAAAAACCACATTTGAATGAGGCCTGGATTCGATCTGATGGATCCGATCGAGAACGGAATTAATGTGTTTTTTTTCTTTTTACACAGCCATGTGACAGATTGGATATTGGCCGTATTTGAGAAAAAGATCCGATTAGTGTCACATTCAACCCGCAGTGTAAATCCAGCCCTTTTGTTTCTGGTCTATTGCTACATGGCTGCAGTGTACTAAACGATGAACAACATTAATCAATACACTGGCTATATAAACTCTAAAAGTCTATCTTAAAACTAAATCAGGCACCTGACACTTTTAACATTGACTAGAATGCCGTTGTAATGCTTCGTTCTGGCACAGGTAAACATATCACTGAAACTGCTGATGTTTGCTTTGCTTAAGCATATAATCTGTCTCTTTGTTCTTTTATATACAGCTCATGCAAGATGACCTTCAGTATCGAGGACTGTTTGTTTTCCTGACTTTCATACAAATGTCCGGCCTTTAATTAGTTATTTAGCTTACTTCAATAACCATATTTGCAATCTCACATTTTGACTGCATTTCTTGAAATGATGACATTTTATTCATTTTGAACACTCTGAATCGAAGAGAAAACAGCTATATATTGATTTAATGTCATTAAAATAAATCTAAACTATAAAAACACTCAGAGAGCGCAGACCTCCGCCAGGGGGCAGCAAAACCCAAAAGCACGCAATTGGTACTTTGGCGGATATCGCAGCTGTACTTTGGCTTAGATATGCCAAAATTTAATCCCCTTTTCTTTGACTTAATACCCACCTTCTCTTAAAATTTCATCAAAATTGGTGCATCGGTGCAAAATTGAGCACTGTTAATGAGACATTAGCTGCCCCACTGATAAAGAGAGTTTCCGACGCTTCTACCTAGCATCATTTCCAGCCGTTTGCTCAGGTGACTGTCATGAATTGGCTTTAAGTGACGAACATCCAGTGTTGTACGACCCAGATTTCCTCATTAGATAAATATCTGGAGCTAGCTTTTATTTTTTCATCAAGTAGTAGAAAAGTTGAGTAGCTAGCAAGGCTCGCTAGAGAGCTAGCAAGATTTTCTGTTTAGGTTTTCTATTGAATCTACTTTTACATCTTCTGATGCAACTGGCTTGCTAGTACTGCGATATTGTTATGGTTTTTTTAGATGTGCTCAGCTAACCATCGCTCCAGATGTGACGTCTTGAGAGTGCAACTGACGTCAAGTGGGAAGGGAAACAAAGTATCGACAATATTAAAATATGCGTGGATCGAAGGTTAGATTTATGAAACAGCAGTTCGAAGTTATGGATTATATACGCATTAATTATCAGATATTTACACGTATTTTATCTGTCGCTTAAAGCCAGTTCATCACTCATCAGTGAGAACGGCTGGAAATGTGTTACTAGTTAGAAATGCTCTCATTTCTCGTTAAGAACAGCAAATGCCTCATTAAAAGTGCCAATGAACAAACATTAGTAACAGGTAATCGAGACAAATCATGCGAACATCATCCGTGGTTAATTAAGCCAAATCTTGGGAATATGGCTATAGCTAAAATCACATTTTCAGGATGATATACCTGTCAGCTGCTCATCATCAAATCGGAAAAAGTTAAACTTACCAACATATTTCAGAATGTACACAGCACCATCTTGTGCAACTAGCCAATCAGAAAGACTTAAAATCTTGAACTTTGGCGTATATCTCACTTGTACTTTTGCCTAAATATGGCAAAATTTAATCACCTGTTCCTTGACTTTATACCCACCTTCTTTGAAAATTTCATCAAAATCGGTGAATGACTTTTTGAGTTATCTTGCTAACAATCAAACAAACTCTGCCAAAAACACAACCTCCTGGCGGAGGTAATAATCCAAAAATTTCAGTAAATCAACTTTAACCTCAGCCAGAGAGACTTTTAACTGCATATCACTGTGACTGTGAGAGAGGCTTCTCTGAGGGTGAAGACCCTCTTGAGGAACCGGCTGAAGGAGGAGACACTAGAGAACCTCTTCATGACATCGACTGAGGAACCACAAGCTTTGACTCTGATGCTGCCAGTGACAGATGGGCAAAGATGGCCAACAGGAGGCTTGATGTCTCTGAATGATTTCTTTTTTGTTATGTAGTTGCGTAAATAAATGATTGTTGTATTTTTTTAGGTTGTGTTTTTGTGTTTTCCTGAGTTCACATCAGACCCAATGTTAATCTCTGGTAGGGAAAACACTAGGAACTTGGAAACAAGGAGACAAGACGCCATATACAGGAATCTAGAAATATTTATTAAATAAAACCAGAAAACTCGAAAGGGGAAAACGGGGCACTCCGTCCAACTCAGGAATCCAAAACTAATAGATAGGAACACCAGGGGGCAGACTCGGGAACTGACAGGGGCAGATTCGGGATAGGGGGAACTCGGGAAGCTCGGGAACGGGAAAGCTCGGGACAGAGGTTGGAGAAAAAAGGCAGAGGGCAGGCACAGGATGAGAAGACGGGCACAGCTGGCAGGTGGCTGACTCGGAAGGCACAGCTGGCCGGGAAAAGGGTCAGGGAAAACATCAGGAGGGGGCAGACGAGAACGACTGGAACATCTCGGGGCGGCGACAGGAACATTTTGGGGCAGCGACAGGAACATATTGGGGCTCGGGAGACGACTTGAACACTTAGGGCTCGGGAGACATCAGGGGGCACCAGGGGGCTCAGAGACGACAGGCAAGGTGGACAGGACTGGACGGCACAGCTGGCAGACTGGCACAGCTGGCAGGAAGAAGGCTCAGGAAACAACAGGCGGGGGGCAGACTCAGACGGAACTGGAGCGGGAACGGCAGGAGAACACAGAGAAGATAATGGGGACCAGAGGGAAAGTGCAGGGGCAAGGTGTGGTGAGGCGCGGGCGAGCGAAGTCAGATCTGAGAATGGCTGCTTGCTGGAGACAGATATAGGGCAGGGGCACGGGCAGACACAGGTGCAGAAACTTAATATAATTAATGAGGGGTGGAACATGAGGGAAACCTAATTACATGAAACAAATAAACATTAACACACTGACGAGGATCACAAGACAAAATCAAAGACGGGATAAATAAACTAGATAAATATATCACAGTGAATAGAAAGAGACAGGACAGGTAAGATAAATGCAGAAGTTTTCTGCAGGAAAACAGCACAGCCAGTGAAAGAAAAGCAAGAGGCGGAGACTAGAACAGGGCGACTGCTGAGAGATCATTAGTCAATTAGTAAGTGCAGCTATTCAATCCCGGGTGCTCGCTAGTGGGTTAGTCTAATATACAATATTAGTTTGGTTAGTAAATTCTAGAAAATAAACTGTTAGTAGGGGTTAGTAATAAAGAAAAGCAAGGGGAAATTAGTAAACGAGAAAGGAAGGAAGGCTGAAACCCAGAATCCATTAAATCACCCGAAATAGTGTCACAATCAATTAAAATAGAAAACTGCTACAAACAATGACGTGACCGGGGAGAAAGCAAAGACAGTTGATGGGTAAGACGTGGACTGGAATAACACGGGAGAGGAATGAAATGTGAACACTAAGACATGGACAAAAAACCAACATCAAAAATAATAAACCTAAAATTAACTAACCAAACACACAGACCCGCGGAACACAACACCCAAAGCCTTTTGCAAGTTTACCTTTAGCTACAGTGGTCCTGGGTATTATTTGAAGCGATTTTACATGCAAGATTTGTATTCTAGTTGAGTATATACACATCCTTAAATTGGGCCATCTAGACTGTCAAACAGGTGTCAAAAAACATAAATTGCCAGAGCATCATCTCTTTGGCAATGAACACTAACATAACAACAATGTCACAATAAATAACAATGCAAGTGATATTTCTTTTAAATTCTGTAATATTGCTCACCGTTATTTATCAAAGGTGTTTTTTTTTTCAGTTCTAATGTCATTTCTGCCAGATTTGGGGGCACAAAATCTAAAAAATACCGACTCTTACACATTGTTGCTTTAAATCCCTGAAAAGGAGCTTGTCTGATTAAAAGTTTTGTTACTGCTTCGTTATGAGGTTATTATTTCCCCCCACATCTTCCTCCAATGTCTCAAAAATATAAAAATGGTTTTAAGGAAAGGTAAAAATTAAATGAAAGCAAAGCTCATTCTGCAGGGCTTTGAATAGAACTGTCCAGAAACTGAACAAATCTTTATAAAGCTGTCATTGCTCAAAATTATGCTCAAGTCCCATGGCCAATCACCTGTGCCAGTTTAGGCAGTACAAATTCCTGCAATCCAAATCTGTTCTCTGTGGATAATCACAGTATATCACTCCTCCTTTAGTGCAGAGGTTTTCAATCACATTTTTCCGGGCCACATTTTCAAACAAATTTCATGGGGGCTAACCATTTCCCAGTAACATTTTCTCTCCAGTTGATAGTGTGTAAACTTGACACACCCTGCCAACGTGTTTTATTGAATCCCTGGGCGACGAATCAAGGATACTATGGATTAGCAATCGTCATGCAGCGGCCACTGCTTAAACTATTCTACTGTGCTTTTACCATGAGAATTTGAATCTGACGCAAGTCTTTCATACCTCTGTTCATGAGAAGTGCAAAATGCAAATTGAAACCTTGCTCGGGAGCGCCCTTTGAAATTTGATGAAAGATTATGTAGTCCATGTAACGTCACCTCCAGAAGGACAATGCTCTGAGCAGCTCTGGGGGAAGGGGTTTTGCTTGTCATGCCCCACACATTCATCTCAATCTTGTAACATGTAGAAATAGAGGGAGACCAAACGCAAAGTAGCAGGCAAAAAGACTTGTTTATTTGTTATTGTACAAAGTTAACAATGAGCACAAAGGCACGCGAAACAATGGCAATAGAAAATACAAAGTGGAAAAACTTACAAACTCCAAAAGGGAGAAAACAGCCAATTCCAATTTGGAAATGAACATACAAAGACATGGATATGCAAAATCTGAAATAGAGTTAAATTAGGAGAAGTAATTTAGATAAGTGAAAATATGCAAGCTCTCCAAAGAGAGAATTCAGTAGTGATGTTACGTGCCGTACCGACGCTTTGGAGCGTGTGTCGAGTAATCCATGAAGTGTTTTTCTTTTTTTTTCTCTCGGCTCTCGACCAAATCCCTGTGCTCTGTGACATCCAGGCCAAGGCAAGGAGGCTGGTTGGACACTTTCGAAGCAGCACCACTGCTAAGGTACGTTCTTTGACTTTATTCCAGTTTTTGACAATGCTAATATTTTGTTTGTTACTGCTGCAGTGATTGAATTAACTGCTCATATGTTTGTTTGTTTTTTTTAAGGAGAAGGTTGCACAGGTTCAACAACATCTGGGGAGGCCGAAACTGAAGCAAATTCAGGAAGTGGAGACACGCTGGAGTAGCACTTATCAAATGTTTCAACGTCTGGTGGAGCTCAGAGAGCCAGTGGGGGCAGCTTTAGTCGGTCTCCTGACATCCCCTTACCGACCTCAGAAGAGTTCAGCATTATTAGTGTGTGCCTGTCTTTGTTGTCTCCCTTTAATGAATGTGTGGAGCTCTCAGCAAAGGAGAATGTTTCTGGCTCTTAGGTTGTGCCACTTCTGAAGATTCTGGAGCAGACGCTTCAGGAAGATGTCACAAATACAGCAGTTGCAGTGGCTAGAGAAACTCCACAACCCTGCAGTCCATGAGCATGTCAGTGGCAATTTATTACTGGATCCAAGGTTTAAGGTTATTGGATTTTTCAGTCCGACAAAAGCCACTGAAGCCATAAAAATGCTAACATCAGAGTGTGCTGCCATAATTAGGTCAGATCAAACCTTAGTACAATCAGATCAGGCGCCAACATCACAGGATGTTCAACCTGTAATCCAAGGTGATGTATAATTTTTGGTTTTGAAGTCAATTATGATTGTTTAAACACTCACTAACTTTAAACACTAACATGATCTGTGTTCTTCTCAGGTAGCAAACTGTAGCATCATCTAGACAACACTGTCAGGGAAATCAGGAGAACACAGAATGTTACTGCAGATGCTACCGTGGAGGTCCAGTGTTACCTGTCCGAGCCAAATATTTGAAGATTGGAGGACCTGCTTGAGTTCTGGAAGAGGCAGAAATTGATCACTCTACATTTATACAGATTTGCTGTTGAGTTTGTGTACACCATGTGAATGGGTGTTTTCAAAGGCTGGAGAAGTTGTATCTAAATAAAGGAAATCGCTTAAACCCAAAAACAGTTAAAAAACTATTGTTTCTTAATAAAAATGAATAAAATCAACCCTGTACTGTACATCATTGTGTTAGTTACACAAGCATATTCAGTGCCCTCTTTCAAGTTACACAAGCACATTCACTGCCCTCTGCCTGCTTAAACTGATGCCATTTCCCAGAAGTGACACAGAACATAAATATTACCCCTCCTGCCATTATGATATTATATGACACCACAATATAATTCTTGGCCAAATGATTGGTTTAAACACATAGGATGCTTTCACAAAACAATTACAGTTTATTACACATATGATATACAGTATAGTCGTAATATACCCACTAGAAAATACACGATTTTGATATAAACAAATTTAATGGTCATAGATTTTGAAAATTATTTATAGTCAGTCATTCTCAACAGCCGTTACTGACGCAAAATGCAGTGTATCACAGATTACATGGTTAAGATCACAGCTGCCTGTTTTACACACTTTGGCCATCAGGTGGTTTCGTGTCCGAATGAAGCCTCGACAAATGAATCCTTATCTGAACCAATTTGCTGGAAGGCATCAATGCTTCATGAAGCTTCACCTCACCATCACTAGAATCAGTCTCCCGAAAGGGAGTAAGCCAAACCAGCGTTGAGTAAGGGAAGTAGATGGTCTGACCGACAAACGAAAAATGAACAAAGCAGGAACTAAATATTGAAGTGAGGTGAGAACTAAACCAATGAGAGAAACAAACTAATAACTGAATAATGAGTGAGTGTGGAGGGAAACCATGCTGGCAGGCGGGGCTGACGAGCTTCAGCTGGTGCTCGTCGCAAAGTTACTTGCAAAAATTAACGTTTTAACTTCTGATTTTGATATAAATCATGTGCAAAACTTCCAACAACGGTAGTGAGGATGAGAGAGAAAATACTTTGTTTTCAGACTCTGCTGAAATACCAGATTTGTCAGAGGATTGTGAAATTCAAGCTGGAATTTAAGCAGCTGGAACAGGGCAGCCGTATCCTTATGAGCCCAAGGAAGAGACAAGTTGAAGGAACTTGATGCAAAAAAAATAATTATTAAGTAATTTTTGTGCTTTCCAGTTGGCAAAACTGTGGGCTTTTATGACAATTGTGCCTGGTAAACTGAAATTTGGTGAAGCACCGACCAATCCTTGAAAATAATGATTGGACTGTTTTCAATCATTTCATTAAATTGACTATACATGAACTCTGAAAACAGTCCGGACCATTAGTTGTAGCCAGGGGCCTGTTCCACAAAAGTAGGATCCCGAGATCCAGGATCAATGACATATCCTGTTGTTGTTGTTATTAGTAAAATTAATAAATAGACTAAATAAATGAATGCATAAATGAATGAATAAAAGCAGGTGGTTTCCAGATATAAGTGTAATTAATTTCTCTTCATAGTTGTATTTATTAAATAAATTTATCTAATAAATAAATCAATTGCACCTGTGTTAAGAAATTAGTTACTCTTAATTGGAAACAACTTGCTTGTCAGGCCAAACGGCTGACGATTACAATCCATTTGATTAAGCGCGATGCGCAGCTTGGCATATATGCAGTGTATGTCAGATGCTCATCCAGTCAGATATATACTGAACAAAAAAAGAAACAAAAGTTAGCCCAATTAAAGGCAGACTGAAAAATAAGTTAGCAGGTAATTATTTAAAAAAATCAAATTTATTACTAGCATGTGCACATTTATACTCGTTTCATCAAACTTTTTTTTATTTTGCGGTCCCTTCGACTGAGTAACCATAAGAGTAGCCTACATTAACTAACTAGCTAGTTTGCGTTTCTTTTGTTGCTCAGTATATAGATGCCTACGGACACTTCGACAGTGATCACATTTTGACAATGGCAGATCTTCCATTGTTAGAGGAATAAGCTTTTGTCCGAAGTGAGAGGAACTTTCGGCGCACAGATCTCATCCGGGAAAGTGATGAGTGGCTGCTCGTTTTGTGTGGCACCAATAACATGTCATGGAGTAACACTGATAAAAGTTCAATGAAGAGTGATCTCTGCAGAGGGAGGGGGGGACTCAGCCATGTCCCCACCGGTTCGTATTCCTACAATGGAGGGGGAGCCCATCAGCGCTGTGACAGCTGGAGGTCCGAGTCTGGTTGGCCTCCACCGGTCCGTGCGCTGTTGTAAACAGTTTTTGGGAGGCGATCTTAAAATCGGATCACTTTTTTTAACCTACATGTAACGCATTTGGATTGTCCATTATGTAGGCAATAAAACATGAAATATCGTGGAACTATAAATTGAATTTATTAAGGCGGATGTTATTCGCACTTTTACGTGTGGCCAATGCAAATTTTTTTTCTTGACCACACTTGTAAGTGCGCAAGTTGATGACCATTCCAGTGCAGCTTAGAAAGTACTGCTTAAAATAAGTTTGGCCAAGAAAAGGAATAAGTGTGGGCAATGGAGAAATGTGCGTCTTGGCCACAATAATAAGTGCGTCTAACAAGAATTTTGGTCATTTAAGTGCGTCCAAGCACACACTTTTATTTATTAATGAATTAAGTAAAACATCTGGTGCACTCCGGTTTTCCACCCCAACAGTGTTCACTACTGCAGCAGCAATAGTTTTCCAAACTGCAGCCTACTGGGCTCCCTTTATGCCACTCTTAAGACTTCCAAATAAAATTATTTTCTTTTTCTCCATCTATCGTCGGCCTGCTGATAAAACCTCGTATCTTCAAGATGATGAACTTTACAGGAGAGCAATAAAAAAAAAAAACAAAGTTTCATTTGCATGTAAGAATGCAGTCGAGCTGTGTTCAGGTAGGATGACTATTTTTCCTCCAATAATGTATCCAATCAATAAAATTTTGTATTTTCCAATGTCTATGCTATTATTGTGGACATACGAGTTTTTGTTTCCCATCAAATTGTAGATACGAGGTTTATCAGCAGGCCGACGATATTTCCTCCTCAGTTAAGTTCTTTCTTCTTTGCCGTCTTTCGAGAATCCATGTCGTAAAGTGGGCAGGACTGTGCTTCTCAGAGCATGAATTTTTAGGGGTGTGTCATGTAAATTACGATGGTTTCTGCCGCCAGATTTATCAACGCCACAGCAGTTCTACACCGAAATCTGCGACGTACACACTTTTAGTAAATCAGACGCGACACCTGGCGAACGATGATATTTACACCAGAATCTACACCAGATCCTATGCAAGTTTAATAAATGAAGGCCATTGTGACATGGAAGGGGGACTGACAGAGCTGGGATGGTGACTCTCGCATGGTTACTTGAAAATAATGATTGAATATTGGCTATTTTACTGACATCAATGGTCACGAGTTTTTAAGCTAATTACTATGGGCCTACTATAATTGAGATAGCATTGTGTAGTGGACAATTTAACCCTATAATGACTAGACACAGATATAATACTTTGTAGGAAAAATATGACCCAGTGATATTCTTGAGGTATTGAAGGGTAGTATTCAGATCTACTTACTGTTCATCATTAGGTTTTGTGACAGCAAAATATACACTGCGGAACAGAACTTCTTCTAATTCCAGGAGTATCATATCTGGTACAGCCAAAAATCAGCACCCGTCCAGAACTCAACACTCGAAATTTCAAATTATTTATATGCTCTCTACTATCAACAGCTATCCCTTAACATGTATAAGAACAAGCTTTTGTGTAATATTTACCTTGGAATGCCAAAATTCACCGCCAAAATCCAAGGAGATTCATGAATTTTTATTCACATGTGAGTACTACCTTGAAGTGAGTGAGAAGGGGAGAGACTACTGTAATCTGACTTCTTGCCTCCAGGTGGCAGCACTGTGTATCAGATATGATACAGTGATCAGTAGTGGTTGTTTTGTATCTTACCAGGTGGGCATGGTCCTTTAAATTTGGTGTATCATATACGATACAGGGGGCAGTATAGGGTTATAATGATTGTTACATTGATTTCCCATTTGGGTGACTGAGGTGAGGTGAAATTGGATCTAGCAAGGAGCTTAGCCGTTTGGGAAGCCAGCTCTGGAGCTGGTTAGCTCCACAGACTTTGTTTCCATTGTAGCTAGTGCCATGGCTTAGTCCACATGCTCTGCGCAACCAAAATGGGGCTTGAGATCAGGCTGAACCTGTGCTGATCCTGGGCTAATCCCTTATCCCACCTTTGTGCAATAGGCCCCAGCTCTATCAAATCGTAACTTCATGATACTTGAATTACTATTAAGAATGCAAAAATTAGAAAAAAAATTCACAAATGAATAACATTGATTGAAGTGGAATTTCATGTTGTAATGATGTGTTTTCTTCGTGTTAATATTTCAATCTTGGTGAGTGGTTTGTTTAATTAAATCTGTTTAAGTTTTAAAACGTTGTCTATCATCCCTTGCTGTCCGATAGGTCATAACAAATTGGGGCCATAACAACTAATCCAACACGCGCAAGTCAATGAGCATAATTTTCAGTTTATTTGAGAGAAAAAAAAAATAATTTCAATAGGCATTATTTTCTCATTGCGGTTTGACCACATATAGGCTTACCCATTAGAAATGAGCAAACTGGCCTCTCATCAGGCAATTCAAGTTGCAGTTAACATTGTTTAATAGCTGTCACGGTCAATTACCCAAACTCCACTGGCAGAGATGGTGAGTGGTTATCTAATGTATGATGCTGCTCAAATAATCAGAGGATAATGGTGATATAATCCCTCTGGATACATCCTCATATGGTTACACTGACATGCAAGCTAATGAAGAAAACAAGTTTCAAGCAGAGAAACGACAATCAAATCAGGCTCTCTCTAACCCTCTGCCCCCTCCTCCTACATTTTCACAGGTTTCATTCTTGCTGTAAGAAAAATAACACAAGAAAATAAGATAAGTAAGAAAATAACACAAATATTAGTGTGGTCAGATCAGACAACCTTCAGTTCTGAAACTATACTAGAGAAAGATTTTATTCTAATTACAACTGTAATAGCCATTTTGAGTTTAATATAAGATTCAAGTGCAAAGACAAAGATAGGAGGCTCCGTGCTCTCAGCAGAGTTTTGCATCACCTCACCTCATGATACAAAGATTCACTTGCAAAGACAAAGATAGTAAGTTCAGTGCTGATTTTCATCTTCTTATCGCTTGATGAATTCCCTATGCTGTGAAACCTATAGATCCGTTTCTAGCTGTAAAAGTCGGAAAGTGAAGACAAGATATGTCACAAAATCATCCTTGTAAATGCTATAATAACTAGTAACTCATTCACAAACTTTTTTTAATTTTAAATATATATAATGCCAGATGGTCTGCTGCAACCACTCATATCAGTTCTTTCAGGTCAATATATATGTGATGCAATTTTCTATAGAGGTTGTTTGTGCTCAACATGATCCAGGGCTATTCAGGGGTAATAAAAACGACCAAGGTAGAATGTAATTACTTTTTAACATCAGATAAAACACTCTGAATTACAAGCAATGGATAGTAATTACTCATTGGGGATCTTGAAATCAATTAAATGCATTACATTTTATTTTAATTGGCTGAATAAAAAGAGGAAACTCTCAAAGGAGCTCTTCCTTTCTCTGGGCCCAATCACTGAGATTACTATTAGAATAAATAGATATCCTCTGGAAAGGTGTCAACGCACGCAGTCTACAGTTCCTGGCTGTTCTCTTCATAATAAAACTGCACAAAAGTTGTTTCTTTTGTCCAGAAAATTCACCATATGGCACATGGGGTGCTAATTCTGAAGTGAAATGTCACATGATGTTGTGATTTCTGCTTTCTGCATATCATGTTTAAGTTCTGTGCCTGGCTATGCCATGTTGTTTGATTCTGAGCTTAGTGACCACTGCATATGTCTGACTATTCTCAGGATTGAGTTTTGTGTTTTGGTAATTTAGATTTCTTGTTTTATTATTTTTCATGTTCAGATCATTTACTTTTCAATGCCTTATTTTCATTTCCATGCTTTGCATTTTTCTCCCCTGTCTTGTCATGTGTGTATCTTTGCTCATGGTCCCTTGTCTTGCGTGCCACTCATTCGGGTGATTTATTGGTTTCTGGGTTTCAATCTTCTTTCATTATCTCGTGTTCTTCCTTCCTCTCTCTTTTACTGTCTTACTAACACATACTTACAGTTCATTGTTTTTTGCTAATTACTAACCACACTAATCTTGTATATTTTCACTAACTTTCTAACATGCACTCGGGATTTTATAGCTGCACATACTAATTGACCAACGATCTCTCAGCAGTCGCTCAGTTCTAATCTCCGCCTCCTTGCCTATCCCTAATTATCTCTGCTGCAAGTTTCTGTGGATTTCCACTTATACTTTGTGCTTTCCATTTCTTTTATCTTGGCACTTTAGTACTCCTTAACCGGAGCCGTTGTTTTGTACTTAGGTTTGTCTTGTGATCCCTGTCTGCGTTTTGGCTACAGCCAAATTCATGTAATTAGTTTATTCCTCATGTTTCTCTCCCTGATCATTGTTAACCATTGATTGCACCTGTTCTCCCTGGTCATGTGTTTACCCCGGATGTGTATATAAGATGTCTGTTTGGTACACTCTCTTGTCAGATCGTTCTCCCTAGTTTTCTTGTGCCACGTTTCTCGCCTCGATTTCTCAGTGTTTATCTTTCTGACTGGATTGCCCGACTTTTGATTTTTGCCTTTGTGATTTTGGATTATTGTTGCATCTGTGTTTTGACCATTTTTCTGCCCGACTACGAGATCTGTTTGCTGCCCTAGTAACGATTCAGATTACGCCCTTTGGATTCTGGCCTGTCTCTCTGATAGAACTATTCCTGTGTACCAGACCCATTTCTGTCCAACTACGATTACTGTGATTGCTGCCCTGGTTTTTGATTCTATTTTTGCCCAACTGGATTTCAACTTTTGGACTGTGGACTTTGTACTGTTTTTCGCCCTGCGGGGGTCACACCCCTTTACCAATAAAACAAGCTCTACTGCATTTCCTGGTTCTCGCATCTGGTTCCTGATCGAAACACAACACATGATATGGTATCAAACCATGACATAATTTTGATAGGAGACATAAGACCATGCTGCCGTTGACGTTAAGCAACGGGTTCAAAAGACAGGACAAATACCTTTGGTTAACGGGCGTAGCATTGATGGGCCCTTGTCAGAATTGCAAAGGGGTTAGAATGCCCGGCATTTGTACAGACCTTGAAAGGGAGATTACTGTACAACACGCATCATTTTGCTAAAACCTTTACTCAACCCACCATTAAATCTGAAGCTCAAAATTAAATACAGTCATGCCAAAAATTATTCATACCCCAACAAATTTTTTGAGATTTCTTGACAAATCAAATTTATTCTTGCACAAATGACACAGTAAGTTGACACACGGCTGTAAAAATTACAGTAAACAATTTTTTGAGAAATGCAATACCTTTTGGTATTTTATTTGACAGACTCTCAAAAAAAATGCCAGGTCCAGAATTATTCATACCCTTTTCTCAGTAATTGATGGCAAAGACTTTATTCACGATTACAGCCTCCAAAGGCTTCCTGTGGTTGATAACAAGGTTTCTATTTTCCACAGGGAATTTGGTCCACTCCTCTTTGGCAAACTTCTCCTGGTCCTTAAAGCTTAAGGGTTTCTGTGCCATGACCTTAGTCTTTAGTTCCCTCCACAGATTCTTGATAGGATTGAGGTCAGAGCTCTGGCTTGGCCACTCTAAAATGATCACATTGTTTGTCCACTAACCATTTCTTGATTTATTTGTGTTTAGGATGATTATCCTGTTGGAAGGTCCATTCCTGCCCAAGACCAAGTTTTTCGGCGAATTGCTTAATGTTTTCACATTAAAAAGAATTTAGCTGGTGAAATGGTTGCCTTCAGTGATGGGGGTGCTTAATTTTACTACATAATGAATTTCCATTTTCCACCGATTTTAGAAATGTCTAAAGACAGTGTTTGTTCTTATCATATAAACTTGGGATGCACAATAATATTGCCACATTACAAGTATCAGCTGATTCAGACTTTAAATTAAAATATCGGCATCAGTCCGATTCAAAAGTTTCTGCTGGTATGACAGGCCAGTATGTTTGACTAAATGTGTGACTACTGGGATGTCCACTGTTAGATAAATGACAGTAAATCCCCAGCAGTAATCGAGCCATTCTCTCTGGTAACCATTCCACTTCATATTAATGCCTTTGAAGCCTAATTTCCTGGAATTCACCGAGACGCTCTCAAGATAGTCCTCAATGAATTGGGCTGAATGGTGTCAAATGGTAAAAATAAATAAATAATAATAAATTGCTTTGTTTTACATGGTTGCTTTGCTCGGTGTAAATCATAAGTATTGTTGATAAAGGTTGAACTGAATAGGGACGTTTTGGCTTGTCTGACTGATTGTTCAGCCCACTGCAGCTAGCTACTCTGTCCTATTAGACTTCGCCTGCGCCTTTTTTCTGCCCTCTTTCTCTATCTCATCCTCTCTCCATTCTCATATTCTGCAGGAATTTTTTGAGTCATGAGGCCGTATACTAACATTTTTATGGATAAGCTAGCGAGCCAGTCGGCTGAAATGCTATCATAAGCCATACATATACAATCAAAAATGAATTCAAAGAAACCCTTATATCATAAACTTTGACGCATTTATCCCTCCTTATGGTCCTCTGTAACTCCATCCAGACCCGAGGTGAAGACCAGAGAGAGTTGGCTTGGGGCCATTTACTAAGTGTTCCAACAGGTACCTCTTATGTCAGTAGATGACGTCACGGAAGAATATTTTTTTTATTTTGGAAGTGGTCGGCCTGGCATGTTGGGAAGAAAAAAAGCACTGTATTGCCAATTTTATTATCTTTTTTCTTCTATTTTTGCATTTGCCTCGTTGGCAGGCCTGTAAAGCAAACAATAAAAAAGTTTGGCCTTCGAAAATTTGAAAATAACCAAGTGGTGTTACTATGTAACCAAGATGCAAAACAACAGTGGCAAATACTTGATTTTCGCAAGATGATAAATATACCCAGAACTATCAGGATGTCATATATTCATATTTTCTATTAATTCCATGACACCAATAACTCATAAGGTAATGAATAACACACTTTCAGGAAATGTGATTGAATGACGGATCGAGAGGTTAAACATATTTACAAGTATTTGAAAGGCTGAAGGTTTTTTTTCCCTCTTTTTGTTTAGAGTGGCCATGGACTGTGGGAGGAAACCATATGTATTTACACCCTGTCTGCAACATTCAGTTGAAGTGTTCTCCCTAGCCATCTGGACCAATCAGGACTGAGATCGCTGGATGTTTTCAGAGGTGGAACTCTTGTTCCATTGGCTGATTCCAGAATGCTGTGTGAATGGGCAGTCAGACACATAATGCGAATGAAGATGGATGCACCTTTTGGTTGAACTACTTAGTCCCTGTTTTTTGAGGGTCATGTTCAAAATACCAGGGCCAGGAATGGAGGGTGAATTAATTTGGACTCATTTAGTATTCATTTAGGTGTGATCAACGCTAAATTTTCCAAAAAAGCAGCACCCGCAATTTTAGATGCAGAATACAGGGCTTATCTGAATTGCAGGAGTCATAAGTCTAATTAGCCAGAAACACTGAGAATTTTCAAAACACTGTTTGTGATTTCTTCACCATTTATGAGAGGATAAAAACCTGAAGACTTTCCTTGAAGAAATGCTTTTGTGCAATAAAATTTATTCCATCTTCATCTATTTATAGTGATGATTTTCATTTTGAAATTATTGTATTTCCTTTTTTTTCCCTCCCCATCTGCACTTCTATTTCCTTTGTCCTCTTCTGCTGAATTCATCCCCTTCCTTATTGCATTGGCATTAATGGTTCATTCTCTGCTATAGAGAAGCTGCGTGATGTGAGGGAAAGTGCCCTTCAGTATGTCTTTAGCTTATCATATTCTTAAGAAAGTCCCTATATTCCTCAAAAAAAGAATGAAAAATGTAGCATTTCAAAATCAAGTGCCTTCTTGCAAGAACCTAGAATGCAATGCGCTGATTCTCTGAAATTTTCTCTCATCATAGAATAATTCTCCATTTGAATTTTTCAGCCTCTGGCAAACTCTGACATTCAAAGCATGCAGGGACTGAATGAAAAGAGAACACCTCGTTCTATTGAACAGTGAATAAAATTAGCTAAATCGGCAACAAAGCATTGTTTTCCGCGTACTACCTTAGATCTATCACAGTTAGAAAATCCTCAAACAGTATGGAAGTTCATGAGTAGGAGCACAGCCAACTGGGAGAATTCTTTGGTTCTTTCATGCTCATGCCTATATTTTTGGTGATCCGTTCGTGCAGTTTAATATTTCTGGGGAGCCACAGTGAGCTCAGCTTCCCTGAACAAATCTTGAGGCTTGTTCCACAAAGCAGGCTTACCAAGCTTGCCAGAAAATCGCACTGATTAAAACCTGCCATAACCTGATAGGACAGCGTCTCAGGACACTAGGACAGACAGGAGTGATGTTTCACACAGTTTACTGCAGCAAAAATAAGGTTAAGAAGCCCAGACGTTGGATTGCGTTAAAAATAGACCGGGCTCGTACTCGTACTTGAATAACAGGGAGAAATCCGGAAACCAGGCGGACAGAATGCAGTATAGGAACGGAGGCAGAATCAAAAACTAGTGATTAAACAAAGTCTTATCTAAAAGTGAGCAGACACAAAGGGCAATCCAAACTTGTCAATTGGAACAAAGGAAATCGATACATGAGGAACCAGGGTGCAGAATAAAGCTGATAAGCCAGGAAAGAACTGAGACGAATTCACAGTGAAAGAGCGGAAACAGGGGGCTTAAATAACGGGGGACGTAATGAGGGAAATAGAAGGCAGGTGGAAAGGGAGGCTGGAGAGAGCAGAGATAGGCGCGGCTCCAAACAAGGTCAAGAGAAACAATGACGGAACAGAGCAGAGAGGGCGAGGGAAGAGGAAAGGTGAAGGTAAACAGAGACGTGGTAGAGAAACAGAATAAAAGTGCTATCAATACACTTAACAACAAAATCATCAAAATAACTAAACCAAAACTGGCATTACTAAAATCTGGAAAATGAGCAAAATTTAAAAAAGCAGTTCCAGTGTAGTAAACAGAATTTCAGATTCTGCGCTGTGGTACAAAGACACTTTTCCATGTTTCCATGGCGTCTAATGTGTAATTGAAGTTGCTTACAGATGTGGGGGCTGCATATCTGATCTCAAACAACTCAAGAAAAGTCATGGGGCTGGGTCTACATCCACAAACAGCTGGTCCCAGAGGCTGCTCTGCTGATGGTCTGTGCTCTCTGGGCAGCTGTTCAAACTGGATTAAAAGGCCAGGCAAAAAGTTTCAATCCTGTGTTAAATGCACAGCAGGCAAAGGGCAAAATCAGGGGGCAAATTCAGAATACTTGTTCTGGAAGAGGGGGTAAAACTTCTTTTTTGATGGAAGGAGACCAAACATGGCAGGTCTCCGAGAGAAAGTAAGAATACATTACTCTGAAGTTCTCTGGAGATCAGACACGAAAATGCAAATTACCACATGAAAAACTCTGATGCTGGAATTTAAATTCTCACTGGTTTTTTTCTGTCTAAGCAGAGTCCAAATCTTCCTGTGTACCAAGGACATTTTTGATTGTGCTGCAGTGCGGTTTAAGTGACATATCTTGTGAAAAGGGAACAATAAGATAAGAGGAATTAAAATTGCACGATTTATGCAACAGTATATACAATTTTCATGTTAAATGAAGTACATGTGACAGTAGCCTTTATGGCAATTACAGGTTGTTGAATGCAAAAAATAGTGACTTGTGATACAAGGTTGTACAACTCTATCCCTGTCCAGACATCCTCTGTCTCAGGACAATTATGGTGACAACCCAGACATGCCCTCCCACAAGTGTAACACAATCAGTGATGTCAACTTATTGATCGACCAAGAAACAAGAGCAAAGGAACGTCAGTTTAAATGCGCCATCAATTATTGGCAAGTCAAACTGCGAGGTAGTGTGTTAACTCAGTTTATGTATGACGCATTCAGTATCTGAGAAGAATAGATATTTGACAAGGCCTAATAGATTGTGATGGAATATGGTCTGATTTTGTTTCAAGTGTGGGTTCCTCAGGATTGAAATTTGAATTTAAAATATCAATAGGCTGCAATGTTTTTATGCCTTCACATTCTGACAAAAGACAGAAAATTCAAAACTACTCTTGTCGAATTCTTTGTCTCTAGGTTATTTTTTTCACATCAAAGAAATTGTGTGTCTTTTAGAATCTCCACATTTGGCACTTGCTATAAATTTTGGTTTGTCAGACAAAAAAGAGAAATGACCACAGCAATACTGTGAATATAATAATAGTCTTTATATGAAGAATTCTGTGGCCTTGTAACAAAATCAGATTTTCATGAGTTCTTCAACATGGAGGATAGTGGATTCAAAATTGCTCTCGCAATGTGGACATAGTTTTTCATGCCTTTTTTCATCCTGAAGATATTCTTGTTGACTTAAGCTCTAACTTAACTGACCAACATGACATTAAATAGCCAAAATCACAAACATAAATGGCTTACGTTGTTTAGATGGATGATAATACAGTATTATGACTGATTACAGTAAATAGCATTCAATGTATATTGACATTGATTCAGAGACAAAAAATGGCATTTAAATGGCATCTAAAAGCCTTTCTTTGATCAAAAACATTCATTGATATTTGGTGCTCTTTGTCCCAATTAATACATAGTAAATTAAGCCATTCGAAGTTTGTTTGGCATTTTAGACAATTTCACCACAGATCTCCTTCAGAAACTTCACAAAGAGAAAGTTGTCAACCTTTTTTGATGATGCAAATACAGTGGATTCAAGGATGGATTGGATGGATGGATACAGTGGATTCGATTGGGCATCCCCAATTCTGTGCATAAGCGAATTCACTCTTCATAACTCAATGCCTTGAAATATATATTTATAACATGCAGTATTTATATTACGGCAAATCATCATGGAGAAAGTTCTAAAAGTTACAGAGAGCTCGCATAATGTTCTTAAGACTGCAGTAAACTGTCCTTTTATAATCTTGTTAAAAAATAGTGTTTTGCACCTGCTTTAGGTAAAATAATACCTTCCATTCATCAGAGCAGCAGCCTATGTTTTATGATATTAATGACTGTGTTACCTTCTGTTTTTGAAGTGCAAATGACATTGAGAATCACAATATAAAAATTCTTAAATTATCATTGTGAGGCTCATGATTTTTTTTCTCATCAAAGGAATATGTTAATTTTCACATTTAATAACATTTAAATATCAAAAAGTCAAGTGAAACTTATAACTTAAAATCCAAAAGATGTCAGACCTCTCATTTTCACCTTCTTTTTCAGCAGCAAATATGGTATAACAATGGGAAATGAAAATGTAGGCTAAATATAATGTTTCCATGAATAGGAGCCCCAGTGGTAAATATTCTGGACTAGAGCCATTTTATGGGCGAACAGTAAGTCTACCAGCTTGGAAGTGCCCACTGTGGGAGAGGGCCCACAAACCGTCCAGATGGCGAAAGGGGCCAGTGCAATATTACTTCAGGAAGCCAAGAATTTGTAGATACACTTTTTACTAGGACACGATGGCCCTCATTTATCAAACTTGCGTAGGATCTGGTGTAGATTCTGGTGCAAATATTAGTGTTCACCAGTTGTCATGTCTGATTTACTAAAAGTGTGTACGTCGCTGATTTCGGTGTAGAACTGGTGTGGTGTTGATAAATCTGGCGGCTGAAACCATCGCAATTTACATGACATGCCCCTATAGTGCTCCGGGAGGCATAGTCCTGCCCACTTTCCGACATGGACTCTCGAAAGATCGCAAAGAAGAACTTCACAAGGGAGGAAATATAAATGATCATGTCCGGGGTGGAGAAAAATAAAACTTTAATTGGAAGCCTTAAAGGTTCCCTGACATGAGGCACACCATCTGAAATTGTTGGTTTATTTTGTTCGATATGATTATTTATATCTCTCTATGCACTCAAAAGTTCCGGAATGGCCGAAAAATCCATCAATTTCAAGGAATAAAAGGGATTTTTTGAATTCTTTCACTCTGCCCCCGAAAGAAGTAGGAAGTTTCTGAGACGTAAGTCACATGATCCTATGACATCATCAAAGGAACGCACCTCTGCCATAGCGGTCCATTTACACGCATGTTTACACACATTTTCTAGTGTGTTTGTTTAGTGCAGGGGTCTCCAACCCTGTTCCTGGAGAGCTACCATCCTGAAAGTATCACACCAACCAAAGCAAACCACTCCTGCTTTCCCAATTACAGATCTTGAAGAGCTGCTAATGAGCTGAATCAGGTGTGTTGAATTAGGGTTGGAGTAGAATCCTCCAGGATGGTAGCTCTCCAGGAACAGGGTTGGAGACCCCTGGTTTAGTGTATGAGCCTGCAATCAAGATATCTATCTATTCATCTAATTGTTACACTCGACAAACCGTTTTACGTAGGCTAACGTCGCTAGATGGCTGGATGGATGCCCACCTCCTACAGCTGGCGATCAGGCATCACAATACAGCCTCACGAGTTCATCTGGATCATGTCGATTATCCACTTACTCTCCAGCTTTGGCAGTTACCCTCACCTGCTAATTTATAAAAGTTAACCATCTATGGCATTACACTTTGGGATTATTCGCCAAAATATTTGCCAGAATTGGTGGCGTTAAACCGCTTTCACACCGGACACAAAACTAATTTTTCACGACAGATTACATACAAAGTCAATGCAAAGATAATAGTACACGCGAAACGCTCTGCTCATAAAGCTCGCAAAATGCCTGAACCAAGACCGGGGCTATTGGATTGAAGGAAATACACACAACTGTCACTAACGTTAGCCTGCTAAATGGGTAAGGCGTTTAGTTAAACTGGCAGGTAAATAGTTAGCGTAACTTGGCTGTTCTCTCAACACTGGATTGAACGCTTGCTGTACAATTTCAAAATCAAAATTTATGAAAATCTAAAGTTATGTAGAAATTAAGTTAGCTGGCTAACTACTGCAGGAAATTAACATCAGCTAGCCATCTAACTTGCATGCGCGTCTAAAGCTGCTTTCACACCGGACGTAAAACAAATTTTCCGTATGACAGATAACATTCAAAGTCAATGCAAACATGAGAGTACACACAAAAAGTGCTGCTCATAAAGCTCGCTAAATGCCTGAACCGAGACCCAGGGGGGTTCTATAGAGGGAAATACACGCAACTGTAACTAACTAACCTTAGTTTGCTAAATGGGTAAGGTGGTGAGTTAAACTGGCAGGTTGATAGTTGGCTGTTCTCTCAACACTGAACTAAATGCTTGCTGTATAATTTCATAATCAAAATTCATGAAAATCTAACGTTACGTCTAGTTTACGTCAGCTAGCCATCCAGCTTGCATACGCATCTAATGCTGCTTTGACACCGGACGCAAAGCAAACACGACAGATTACATTCAAAGTCAATGCAGATGCGAATACACACGTCTTTGCATTGACTTTGAATATAATCTGTCGTGCAAAAAAAATTTGTTTTGCGTCCGGTGTGAAAGCGGCTTAACACCACCTATTTTGGCAAATGACTTGGGGAATAATCCTGAAGTTTAAAGTATAGGCTAGTTTTTTTTTTTTCTATAGTGTTACTTCATTAGCTATGGTAGCCCTACAATATTTCAATAGTAACACTAAAATCTATATCGTGTGTTCCAAAAAAACATTCAATGACTACAGTAATACTATAGTTTTTTGGTGGTAAAATTTATGGTATTCCAACAGTGGTTTTTTGTAAGGATCTGTCAGCTGGCTATGGTAAGTTAAGCGTAGTGTATGTACATTTCATTGTTGAGACTGGAGATCTGCCTTGCGTGACATCAGTTGCCATATAAGGCCAGTTCCGGACATTTCGAAGGGGGCGTTCCCGATCAGTTAAATTAATCCGAAATAGATTAAAAACAACAAATTTTCACGGAAAAGCATTTGCATCTTCGTTTTCATTGCGAAAAAATACAATGGGAAATTTTAAATGTCAATTTCGGCCTATTTATTGTCAGGGAACCTTTAAGAGTGGCATAAAGGGAGTCCAGGAGGCTGCAATTTGGAAAACTATTGCTGCTGCGGTAAACACCGTTGGGGTGTAAAACCGGAGTGCAGAAGAGGTTTAATTCATTAAAAAAATCAAAGTGACTATTCGCACAACAAATTGATTGAAATTCATGTTAAACACACTTTAAAGTGTGGCTAAGATGCACATTTCTCCATCGCCCCGCACTTATTTTAAGTGTGTCCAAAGCAAAAAAAATAAAATTCTTGGCCAAACGATTTTTTAAGCGGCATTGGAATGGTCATCAACTTATAAGTGTTGCAAAGAAAAAAAAATCAGTATTGGCCTCACTTATAAGTGCGAATAACATCAGCCTTAATAAATTAAATTTATAGATCCATGATATTTCATGTTATATTGCCCACATAATTGACAATCCAAATGCTTTATGTGTAGGTTAAAAAGAAGAGGTCCAGTTTTAAGATCGCCACCAAAAAACAGGTTTCTGCACTCAGGCGCAGCAGCACACAGACCGGTGGAGGCCAACCAGACTCGAACCTCCAGCGACCGCCTTGATCGGAGCTGCATGAGAGTAATTGTTAAAAAATATAGTCTGCGGAGATCACTCTTCATTTTACTTTTATGAGTATTGCTCTATGACATTTTATTGGGTGCCACAAAAAATGAGCAGCCACTCGTCACTTTCTCAGAGATCTTCTCAGTACCGAAGGTTCCTCTCACGTCGGACAGAAGCTTATTCCTCTGACAATAGAAGGTCTGCCATTGTCAAAATGTGATCACAATCAAAGTGTCCATAGGTCTATATATATTGTTGAGCAACGACTGAACCACAAGTTAGCTAATTAGTTAATGTACCCTTATGGTTAGGCTACTCAGTCAAAGTGCAAAATCAAGAAAAATTTGATGAAATGAGCGTAAATGTGCACGCGCTAGTGATACATTTGATTTTCTAAAATAATTATGTCATGGTTTTGTGTTCATGTTTATGTTCATTATTTTGTCTTTTATTGATTTATTTTGGTTACTGTATTCTCAGGTTTTCAGTTCAGGCCATTTTCAGTTCCATTGCACTTGTCTCCCCTGTCTCGTATCTAGTTGGTTCAGTCCATCTCCCCGGTCTGTGTGCTCACCTGCTTCGGGTGATACCAATGGTTTCTGGTGTTTCATATTATTCCTTCAAGTCTCATTTCCTTCCTTCGCCTTGCTGTTCTGACTACTAACAAGACTAACATTTGTATTTTGTATCATAGTCTACTAACCCAACTAATCCATGTATATAATACTTACTCACTAACGAGCACTCTAGTTAAATCTGTAAAGTTGCACCGCTACTAATTAGCATTAATTCCATCTCAGCAATCGCCCTGTTCTAGTCTCCGCCTCTTGCTCAGCTTTACCTGTCTCCCCCTTTGTTTCTGTAAGATCTCTCACACGTGCTAAATTGCTTTCCTGCACTCATTGTCTGTGCACTTAGAACTCCCTGACCAGAGCTGTTCAAATGTCATAGGCTGCGTGCGTGATTCCCATCCGTGTCTTGGCTTTCGACAATATTCGTGGTTAGGATTTCCCTCATGTGTCCCTCCCATTGTAATTAGTCCGATCCAGCCCACCTGTTCCCTGTATAGCATCCCTCCTGACTATTTAGAGTCCTCACTGCGTCAGTACGTTGATCGGTATTTCTTTGTGCAGAGCTTCTTGTATGCCATTGATTATTGATTTTCTTCGACTGTTGGTCGTCCGACCAAGATTCTGCCATTGCTCTTTTTGTATTATTTTTGTCTTTCAGGATTTCAACCTATTTTTGTACGACCACAATTTCTGTGTTTGGATGCCCTGTGTATGACCCACTGCTTTACTTATCGACTACGACTTTTTTCCTCCCGTCTATCTACTGTTGCTCCTCTGTTTTACTGGTTCTGACGCCAGCCTGTCTAGTCGACGCAGTTTTTGAATTTCGTTTTGTGGCTTGACAGTTGTTGTGTTTTTTGGTACTGACCCGTAACTCATTAAAGGCATACATTCTTTGGATTTCCCTCTCTTGCGTGTGGTTCCTGAACACACCGTCACAAATTATCCGCAAATTTATTTTCCAGTCTGCCTTTAATTTACTAGTGTTTCTTTTCTTGTTCAGTATTTATCTGCCTGGATGAGCATCTGACATTCCACACTGCATATCTGCCAAGCCGCGCATTGCGCTTAATAAAATTGATTGTAATTGTCAGCCGTCTGGCCTGACAAGCAGGTTGTCTCAAAATATAAGTTTAGCCTAATTAATTTCTCAACAAAGGTGTTTTATTTATTCATTCAACTATTAATTTAGCCTATTTATTGATTTAACATATTTATTCATTTTACTAATTAGAGCAACAACAGCATGACGTCCGCATCGCTGCATTTATTACTCATTTTGACAGCTGCACTCGTTCCTGATTGTTGTTTGCTGGTTTCAAATCTGCATAGACCTGGTCAGACCTGGCATGAGATTTTACCAGACTGTTCACTCACGTTCAGATAGATAAATGGTGATCCTTGCGGCAGATTTAGTGTGCACCCATTTTTTTGGTATACGCACATTTGATAAATGAGGGCCAACTGCCACTGACAATAAAGTAATTTAATTCGCCAACGCAGAGTATTATCTTCAAAACCAACCTAGATGCTTACTTGGATGGTCATGATCATAAGATTAATTGTCCGAGCAGTTTCATTCATGCAGTTCAAAAGAAATTATGTCCAATAGTATTTACACTATAAACAAGATCACCAATCTCAGCCGAGAAAGAGCCTGTGTGCATCAACATGTTGTATGCATTTAACTGGGTCCACTACTCTTATGTGCAAAAGAAGTTTTATGTAGAATTCAAAACAACTGCTGGAAATCCTGAAAAATTGCAGTTAAATTCTCCTTTGATAAGTAGCTTGATAAATCTGACAATGAAAGCAACGGTATGAATCATTCCCCTTTAACTCCCATTTCAAAATACTGGTTTGAGGTATTGCTGTTTTTGTTCTGCCACTGATGGGTGCACAAAAATGTATTGTTATTTTTTGACGCCAAATCAAAATTCAGCCCATTATTATAATAACAAGCCTCACTGCTCCTCGTCGGTCCCTCTTAGACATTGTTGTATTTGTGTCAAAACTGCACATTCTCTTCTCGCTGGCGCAGCTTCCTGCCAAGAGGTAGATTGTTATTGAGCATCACTAATATCTGCAAACTGTCATAACATCAAAGGATGGCACACAGAACCAGTAAAAATATTGTGTCTCTCGTCTTAGCCTTGAGGCCCCCAATTTTATTGCTTTCAGGGAATGTGGTCATCAGAACTCATATAACTCATTTTTTAGCGCACATTGAAAAATCATACCATTAGCACATGCTTTTAAAAGATCTTGTGGTCAAGACCTGTTGCCATGCACTATAAGTCAATGTTGAATATGTACACTCAATCTTCACGCAGGTCTTTCAATCATAATTGTGGCTGGAGCTGGGAAACATTAAAATAATCTTATAATGATTATTTCTCTAGCCTCACCACACATGACCTTAAGGTCTCTTCAAGAAATATAATGTTTTTTCATCTCCAGATGGGTCAGTCAGTTGGTGAGAAAGCAGACTATCTGAAATATAAAAGAGCAAGAAAAGTAATGCCTTAAAAATGTTCTGTATTTGCCTTATTGGGTCTATTTTAGATTGGTGTAGTGATGTTTAGTAAAGTTTTGCACAATTTCTGATATCCAGCATGAACTGAGCATTAGACTGTACCTGGCTGAAAGGAAAATTCCGGTGTAAAATTGACTTGGGGTGTATTGAAACATGATAACGAGTACTAACTTTTGTCGAATACTCCACCTCCATACGCATGCAAGATTTCTAAATACATGGCTTTTTAGCCAAAGCTCCCAACAGGCTTACAATGGTAGTGAATTGGGCGTAGTGTTGCCATGCAAAGAAATCTTAATTTTTTCATCATTTAACAAGGCTGAGAACTTCGAAAATGCACAAGAAGCTTATTTTTAAAAAAGAGTGTTTATGCAAACAGTACCTTGAGGTAGTTTGCAGTCGCCTCCATCTTGAAAGTCACAATAAGTCGATTGACGAGCACGAACAAATAGGAAGGATAGGGGAACAGATTGCAATCTATTTGTTCGTGCTCGTCAATCGACTTATTCAATGTGCGCGGTTCCATGCTCAACCAGTGCTGGTCGCGTGATGTGGCGGGGGGTGGTCGTTCGGCATTAGCAACAGTCTACTGGCTTTCATACGCCGCATGATTGGCATTTGTGAGCCTTTTGTGTCCCATCTGGTGGCTCTGTGGCAGTGTTCATGTCCAGAAAGGTGGGTTTGCTATCAAGGGTTTGCATGCTGTTCCACAAGAAACCAAGTATTTATTTCCCATGAAGCAGCAGTATATAACCCTCCGCTTTACTTTGCACTTGTTCAGTAAGATGTTTTTTTCAATCATGATTGTTGAATCGTGAATCACTGTCTGACAAGTAAAATGCATATTGTACACGGCAGGAGATCTTAAGTGGTCGTTTTTGTGCTGTTTCAGAATGGAAAGCAATTTTTATAATGGAAAGGAAATGACAGACCACCGCTGGAGCTTGCATTAGTAACAAATTCCACTCTAAGATTTGACATTCATGGAAGATATCATACAGAATACCTGCTAGTATATCAGTAAATAATGGAGACAACTATTGATCAGAGCAATTGGTCAGCTGCTTTGATTTGCAATCAAACTCTGAAACCCAATTTGGCAAAATAATCATCAAAAAAGTTAAAACTTTACAACCAACTCATAAAACCCAAAAGACCCCAGGGGATTCTGTTTTTCGGACTGAATCAGAAGTCAATGTTAGATGAAAAATAATTGATATTCTTTCATGCTTAGAAATGCTATTGAGGAGCAGAAAAAACTATTTTATTTAAGAGAATTAAATCAGTGAAATATTTTTCAGAGGTAATAATTATGGAAGCCCAAAACTGCCAAAATTAAAAATAAATAAATGTAGAAATACATGTATAAATAAATGTATAAATAAATAGATAAATAAATACTTTTTTCACTCATTTATTTATTTCTATATTTATTTCCATATTCATATATTTCTTAAATTATTTCCATTTATATTTATTTCCAAATGTATTTATTTCTGTATTTATTTTTGCATTTATTTATTTCTGTATTTATTTCCGTGGCAGTCCCGGAGCAAGAAATCAGGAAATTTAATGGTAATGAGGGGGTGTGGCTTTCATTCCTGTCATCGCGTCGCCTTATTCCCATTGGTTGTTCCAAAACAGTGCTTAGATTGATGACACGGGCCTACCTCCTGTGTAAGCTTGCTGCTTAAGAATGGTCAATTTGCTAAATTTGAGAATGACTTCACAAAGACCAGCAGAAGCGAGAGATTTGAGACTTTTAGCTGACATCGCAGGATATGAAAACGCCAATTTTGATTATTTGCTATTGCCACGAGGAACTAGCTATATTTTGCACATATTTTCATTCAATGACACAGCGGTTATCCCTCAGGTGTTGACCAATTTGGTTAAAGTGGTTATAACAATATGCAGTCAGAACCCTAAAATGGACCATGGGCTCTAACATGAAATAAACTTCATGCTGGACATTTTTTTCCTATTGTATGTCCTTATCTTAGTTACTTAAGTAAGCTACCACACTGTAGAGCCCCAGGGGTCAACCCCCCTCAGTCAGGGGAAATGGTACCAGTATCCCTATGGTGAACCTCCCAAAGGGTAGAAGAAAGCCGGAGTACTTGAAGGAAACTCACGTGGACTTGGGGAGAAAAGTATTTATATTGTTTAAGACAATTTTTTTCCTTCATTTCATTCAGTACCCAGAATAACCAGCAGAGTTCAAGAAAAGGGCAATATGGGTTGATGAGGTTCAAATCTGTCTATGATCCTTTTTTTCAGAACTCTGTCAGTACTTCCTGATAAGGCACTTCTTAGCAAGCTGAACTTCAGCCATCAAGGTTTTCTTGCTGATAGAACATCTAGCTGCGCAGCCTTGTGTTTCTGTCGATAAAATCCTGCACAGGCAGCAGTCACAGACAAATCAAATCTAGATCTTTAAAGGGGACATATTATGCTGATCCTTCTTTTAATACCTACAGTATCTCACAAAAGTGAGTACACCCCTCACATTTTGAGAATTAATTTATTATATCTTTTCAAGGGACAATGCTACAGAAGTGAAACTTCTATATATTCTAGAGTAGTCATGGTACAATATGTGTAGCAGTGTAGATTTACTGCGCTGTCCAAATACCTGAACAAACAGTCACTATTTCCAAAATGGATGGCAACAAAAGTGAGTACACACACCAATTGATAATGGTCAACCAAGCAATGAAACGCGACTTGTTCATCATGTTCATGCTTTTGTCTGGTCCACTGGGCCATATGAGGTTGTGCAACATGTTGAAGGGTTAAATTGTGGTGCTTTGGGTGCAGTGCTCTCATTCTGGTCACTGGATGGTCAACATGGCACCTCATGGGAAAAAACTCTCTAAGGATCTGGAAAAGAGAATTGTTGCTCTCCACAAAGATGGTCTAAGCTACAAAAAGATCTGTGAAACCATGAAACTAAGCTACAGCATGGTGGCCAAGGTTATCCAGTGGTTTTCCAAGACGAGTTCTGCTCGGAACAGGCCTTGTCAGGGTCGACAAGGCCTGAGGCTCTGCGTCAGGTGCACAAGTTGGCTTCAGAAAACAGATGCAGGAGTGCTGGCAGCATTGCTAACAAGGTTGTAGCGGTGGGATAACAGCCTGTCAGTGCTCAGACCATACGCCATGCTCTGCGCAAAGTTGGTCTGCATGGCCGTCAGCCAAGATGAAAGCCTCTTCTTAAGCCAGCCCACAAGAAAGCTCAAAAACCGTTTGTTGAAGACAACCAGTCCAAGAACATGAACTACTAGAACCATGTTCTGTGGTCTGACGAGACCAAGATAAATTTCTTCCGCTCAGATGGTGTCCAGCATGTGTGGCGGCGCCCTGGGAAGAAGTATCAAAACAAGTGTATACTGCCAACAGTCAAACATGGTGCTGACAGCATCATGGTCTGGGGCTGCATGAGTGCTTTTGGTCCTGGGGAGCTGCACTTCAGTAATGGAATAATGGATCCAACATGTACTGTAAGATTCTGAAGCAGAACATGATGCCCTCCCTTCAGAAACTGGGCCGCACCTCTGTTTCCGGTCGTTATCATGCTGGAAAAAACACCTCCAAGATGACAACTGCCTTCCTGAAGAAGCTGAAGGTGATGGTATGGCCAAGTATGTCTCCAGACCTGAATCCCATTGAGCACCGGTGGGGCATCCTCAAGAGGAAGGTGGAGGAGCAGCAGGTGTCCAACATCCACCAGCTCCGTGATGTTGTCACGGAGGAGTGGAGGATCCCAGCAACAACCTGTGCAACTCTGGTGAATTCCATGCCTCGGAGAATCAAGGCAGTGCTGGACAACAATGGCGGTCACACTAAATATTGACACAATGGACACAATTTTGCATGTTGACGGTGAGGTGTACTTTTGTACTACTCACTTTTGTTGCCACCCATTTTGGAAATAGTGACTGTTTGTTCAGTTATTTGGACAGTGCAGTAAATCTACACTGCTACACATATTGTGCAATGACTACTCTAGAATATATTCAGTTTTCATTTCTGCAACGTTGTCCCTTAAAAAGATATACTAAATTAATAGTTGAAATGTGAAGGGTGTAGTCACTTTTGTGACATACTGTATAAGTACTGTTTTAATGTTGGATGTCCATACTCAACCTCTGAAAACAATCTAAACATAAGATACAGGGGTTTTGCCGTAATCCAGGAACGTGATTTCGTGAACGTGATTCCTCTCTGAACAGCTCATCCCGAGATCTTCACGAAATCTGGGCTAAACCTGACGTCAGATTGTGCTGTCCAGTTAGAACAGATCTAGCCAGAACCAATGACAGCACTGGCCGTCTCCCACACCAGAAACTATTCTAGCAGGCACAAACAACGGCAGATCATACTATGCCTTTGTAGCGTCTACCCTTTTGGAAATACAAAAGATGAATTCGAGGTGCAGTTTTGTCAGTGTCTCTCCCAAAGCTGCTTGTCCGTTTACTTTTGGATGCAAAGAAAAGCACCTATTTCTCTTCCAAAAGAGGATGCCACCAGAAATCACTAGGAGCATTTTTTTTTCGTTTGCTGGCAACAAACAGCCACTGCCAAAGGGAACGTTAGCTGCTTGTGCTCAGGATTTGACCAAAGACAGCTTTGTTTATAAAGGATAATTCGACACAGGATAGGCGTTTCAGCTGCTTCTCAAGCCTGAAGTAGTTGCTTTGATCAAGCACTCGGAGCCACAAGCTGTAAGTAACAATATAACAGCAAATAATGTAAGTGAAGCTAACATGTTACGAGTGGCTAGCAGGGCTGTTAGCGATAGTTAGCACTAACAACTGGCCTAAAACGCAGACTTTGTAAAATATCTGAAGATAAAGCCTGTGTTGGTCACGACTGTCCATGACTCACAGACACAGAAGCTGTAAGTTGCTAATACTGCATAAGCCAAACTGACGTGATATCTAGTAAAATATGGCTGCAGCACAGCAGCTAACGTAGCCAAGTTACTGTTGCTAATGTTTGTGTCCTAAATATGCAAGAGTAATATCAGGGGAAATTCTACAGAAGGTGTGTGAACATAAACCTCATTTGAAGCTAACTTTTAATACTTGTTTGTAATTTGGATGCTTAGTACAACTGTCCACGGTTACAGAACTTGCTATCTGTAAAACCTATTGCAAGGGTTTGTCTTTGGTTTTTATGACTGCTCCGTTACCAGCTACTGCATGTTAGTTTGCGAGCTGCCATGCTAATTATAATGGCTCTGGTTAACTTGTATGCAGTAATTCTGATTGGTATGCTTATATTACTTCAGTAAGCATCAATGTGGCAGTTTCATAATAACATTGCCCGATTGTAGCCACTGCAATTGAAGCTAACCGGAGAGGTGCTGTATGTGTCCAAAATTGGGCTGAAAGGCTGCAGTAAGACCAGACATAGGTTTTGCAGGGCTTGGGATATGTGTTTGGGTTTGTTTACGGCTGCTTGTGATTGCTTCACTTATCTGTGACCGGGATCAGCCGAATACTTCAAATATTTGGGAAAGCTCCCTCATTCTACCGTGAAAGCAATCGCAAAATGCAGAAGCTCTAACGTGCCTGGTCTTACAAACAATATCTCTGACATAATTTCATCCCCCTTTAGAAATTGTTCTGGCTAATAAAAAGCCGAAGAAGCCGTAGATTAAATAGGAAATTCTTTCCAGCAGAAGTTGCACAGGAGGTTGCATTCTTTCCTGTAGAAGTTCCTCGCTGTTACATACTATCCATAAAGCTGCTTTCACATTGTACGCAAAACGAATTTTTCGCGCGACACATTACAGATTACAGTCAATGGAAAGACGCGAATATATGTGTTATGGACATGTAAAGCGGCTTTCACACCGGACGCGAAACTCATTTTTCGCGCGACATATGATATTCAAAGTAAATGCGAAGATAATGTAAACCCGGTGTGAAAGCGGCTGAATGCGGCCATTTTCCGCGAGCAAACGGTGGTCATTTTGAAGAGAAGTAAACCACTACCACAGGCAATTTGCGAAAAGGCCGTTAAGCCTGGAGCTTTCGTCCCTTCATCATATACCAGCGCAGAAGCTGTTTGTTACTCCATGCTAACAACACACCGCAGTTACGCACCCGAAGCAGTCCATTTGCTGTTGGTCCACTTTTTGCTGCTCCTCACTGTCCATGTTTCCCTCTAAACTCAGACCCACCGGATTTCTACGGTCTCCGGTCAACACTTGGGTATGTCGACTCGTTCTGCAAATGTGTCTGTATGGGGTGGATTCTAGCTTTCCCTCAATCCTAGCTACGAGTAGAAACACCGGTGTACTCACCATCATAGCCGTAGGTAGACCGCAAATTCAAGCTTGAGCTGCCAGACTTTCGCACTGCGTCTTCCACTTTCGCTGTAGCGTTTATTAGAACAAGTTCATTTCATAAGATCTATACACATGTACTGCCTTTGATTGCGGAATTTGCCAGTCGATTCCTTCTCAGATGGCAGACACGTCTCAGTTTCACTCTGGGGAGGCGAACCTGGAAAACTGCCTTCTGTTGCCTCATCCCGCCTAGATCCGCCCTCCACAGAGCTGGCCAGTCCGAAGACAGTGGGCACACGGGGGGTGGGGGCCATAGCAGAAGAGCCACCCCAATAAGGCATTTCAGGCAGAGACAACAATGGACTACAAATGGGGTTTTTTGAGGATGGCTGTATGAGCAAATTAAGGACCCTGTTTTGGACATTGAATGATCAGGAGTACTCTAGGGGAGTCCAAGATCAAAATATAACCTTGGAAATATAGCAAAATAGATCCCCTTTTATTTTGATAAATGTAATGACATGGAATTATGTTAAAGGAAATTGCGAAGAGCAAAAAAAAAAAAAAAAAAAAAAAAAACTAAGCTAAAAAGTCACTACAAATCCCTATGTTAATGAAAGAATACAACATGGCGGTCTACTATGTTATTTGTAATAATAATAATATAGTGTATACATCATTTGTACAAGCATTGAGAAAGTAGAAATCTTTTGCTGCTATGGTTTTGTATTCTGGCCTGTTAGATTCAGATATACACTACCTGACAAAAGTATTAGGACGATCCTCATTCTCACTCAACCTTTGATGTACGTGCTATATTACACATGTGAGTGTTGTAGGAATTTAATGGTGTCCTAAAATGTACATGTAAACATCACAGAACATTATTTGAACATTTGGGGATGCTACAGATATACAAATTGGCATATTTTTTCTCTGCATAAAAAACTCTCACTTTGGGTCTGTAATAAATAAGAGATATTATAACAAATAGTGCTTGCAAGATGGTAATCTTCAAATTTACAAGTTTGGAATTGTGTCTTTGTTATAATGGAAGACCACGGCTACTATTAGTTCAATCAATATGATCAGGTGTGGCACATGGAGTGATTTTGATTCTCTATAAAAGGAGGGTCAAGACTTAGAATAATTCAGTTTGGTGTATCCAAAATGGGGTCTGTATTTTTATTTGAATAAACAACTATTTCCAAATATGATACATTCACTATTTTCAACTGCACTGTAAGAAAATCACACACATAAATAGTGACGTCCTAATACTTTTGTCAGGTAGTGTACTTACAACAATATACAGTACCAGTCGAAAGGTTTGACACACTTTGCTAATGTCACAGCACTCTGTATTTGGAGAAATTCAAATGGCTTAACTTCTTTATATTATCTAAAATGGAATCTAATAAGAGGTAAACACTCAGAAGTTAAAAGAGAATAATTTACTTGTTTGAATAGTGTCAAAATTTTTAGAGTTCTCAAAGAAACCATATTTTGCAAAGTAAGCAGACAAACAAGCTCTTTCCATTTTCTAACAGCCAAATTAAAGACAAGTTGTTTTGGACTTCATTGGGCAAAAAACTCGATGAAAAGCAAACCACAAGTGCAGCACATCTTTGGGAACTTAGACGGCCGCTCAGCAGCTAACTCATTATAGCCATATAACTGCTCTTGTAAAAAAAAATGAGTATGCTTTGTAAATTTGACAGAAAATGCTGGTTAGTTTTATGGATTTAAGAATTAGATCTATTTTTTGCTAAATAAATGGTACCCATTTCTTTTTTTAACATTTCTTGCAAGAAAAATGTGGGTGTGTCCAAACATTTGACTGGTACTGTACGTGTTCCAGTTTGACATATAACCCTTTCAGACCATAGTCTCTCATTTTATGGAACCAAAAATAATTTAATAATTGTGAAATCAGTTGCTTTGGTCAGCTATGCAGTTTTTATCATTCCCAAGAAAGAAGATCTTTCAGAAGATCCACGGGTGATTTCCAGTGTGACATTCTGAGTGACTACAGGCCTGCGGAGGGTTTCCCGATGATGCTGGATCTCAGGATTAACGTGTGTTTTTCAGAGATTTTAAGCAACGAAAGTTCTCTCGTTACATGGGTTAGTTTAGAGCAAACTGAAGAGACGCTTTAGTTACGAATGTGTTTAGGAAACCCACGTTATTTTAGGAACGATCATAAGACTAATTTAAAGTGGTTCTTAGCATTAAGAGGCTTTCGGTAAACCCATCGCTTATTTATAATGCCACTACGACAGGGCATTAAGTCAAAGTTCCTTATCTACATACTTTCATGAAATATCCAGCTAAATGAATTGATGCTCTGCAAGTTGGACAAAGGGTATTTGGTAAGCAATTTATCATGACTTTTTTTCTTTTTTTTTTTACCATTTACTTCCTCAATGTTAGAATCATACCATGAAAACTTGAAGGTGTTTTGTGAGGCCACTCCAGACTGCCAACATCATTATGATGTATACTTCTAGTCCCTGCTTCTTGCGCATTGTGTTGTTCACTAAATTACAAAAAAAAAAAAAAACAGCTGAGCAACAAAAAAAAATCTCCCGCTGTTTAATAATAAAAACTGAGTGATCCTTGCCTTTCTGACTATTCCCCCTTTCAGTGAACAATCCATCTTTCACACTGAATCCAATATTGTATATACAAAGGGGGAATTTGGCATGTCTGCAAGTCTCACATCTCCAAGTAACAGATGGAGACATTACACCAAATCAACTTCTCACCAAATCAAGTTTTCAATTATTTACCATGGCTTCCTTTCAGTGGTTTATTGCGAGGGAATGAATTGTACTTAAGGGTTTTTTTAATCACCAATGATGCAATAGCAATGTCCTAAACCATATAAAAATCTATCCTCAATAATTCAACCAAACATTTTTATCCTTGTGAAAGAACGTCACAAACACAGAAAAAGTTATTGTCCACAAAAAAAAAAAAAGTTGCTATGTCAGCTGCATGGGAAAGGAAGCAGTCGTGAACCAAAAAGAATGGGAGAACAAAAGCGTAATTTAGGATGGACAGAACGCTAGAACAGGCTTACACAAGACACGGGATGCAGCAGAGGTGACTGGACTGGAGGCAGGACTGATAAGAGGACTGGACTCAAGAACAGGCAGGAGACAGGCAAGAAACTGGAGTCATACTGACTAACCACAGTCAGGATTCATCTTTAATATCTGCTGTAAATGTCTTAATCTTTGCTCATTTGGTTCAAGTGGGCATTTTGGCCTTTTTTCAACAACTATTTCTATTTGTGAGAAGTTGAATAGCTTTGTGTTTAACATCATCACTTTATTCTTTTTTTTTTTTTTCTTGATCACAGTAGTGGCTGTCTTCGGGCCGGGTCACACTGCACGCGGAACCGAAGCGCAGCGCCCTAGGGCGGAGGCAGTTTCCAAACGGCGCCCATGACAACCTATCTGACTGATCGCACATCCCGCGTTGCGGAGCGGCTCTCCCGCGCAGGCTCGCGTGCTGCAACACTTCCGTTCAGCGTCTGTTCTATTTTTCACGCGAGCCGCGAGCACCGCTGTCAAGCCGGATAGGGAAAACCGATTACTGACGAGTATAGATGAGCAGAGTCAAAGTTTGACCGGTGCGAAGAGAGCACGAGAAGAACGCTCCCTATGCGACCAGCCAAGCGCCTGCGGGGACGGGAAATGTGTGACTGAATAAAACTTAACCTAACCTAATATAATAAAAATACTGTATTTGGCAAGAGCAATGACGTAATTTTTTTAAAGGAACTGGCCGGAGATTGTAATGCCTAAGTTTTGGGTCCAAGTACTGGTTGGTATGGAATTATATTTGTGCCACAATCCTGAGCGAGCAATTGGACATTTTGACAACAGAAAATATATTGTGCAAGTAAACAAATCTTGTTTTGAGAAAAAATTAAACGTGAGAAAAAACCCCTTCCGATTGAATGAGCAAAACTCAATTCTGTGCTCTACAAATGTCCTTGCTATTTTGTTATGAACAATATGAACGTGCAATATTAACCCCTTTCACTCAGTTTCATTCTATGCCCTCTCACAAACTCACGCTCAACGCGCTGGCAGACAGCAGCATGCTTGCTCAAAGTGTGTCCCTCTCTCTCTCTCTCTCAATCGGCCCACTTTGTGCACAATCAACGTCAACTGGGCGCTCGCTCAAGATGTGCACAGTGTTACAAATGTGCCACAATTCTGATTGGCTGCTTCAGCTCCAATTAGATGCATTATGACTAATCAGCAAAGAAACGGGGGAAAGTTAATGACGAAATTCTATAACAACTGGATTATTGTGCTGCCGTGTTGTATTGTTTGTGTTAACGCTTACATTTCATTTTCACTTACCTTGTAACATCGACGGTTGTGTGACTCTTTTGACTCATTTCCCTCTTTAGCAATCCTGGATGCTGCTAACTGTAGCATTGGATGATGCCTTGTGAGCATCAAAACCAAAATGTCACACCACAGTCACGTACCATGTTTTATGAACCTTTATGAAATTTTGTAGGTTAGTCTGTACACCTTTGGCTTGCCATCCAAGTTAGCTATTTAGATAGATTGCTAGGGCTAGATCAGCTAACTAATGTCGGGGAGAAAAGCAGAAGGTTATTGACATTAACGTTACTTCCATGATAGCTAGCAAACTCAGCAGTCTTAAAAAAAAGAGAATAGCTTTGGCAGCTTCCTCCGACTTATTTATTTCAACATATAACACCTGAAGAAGGCACTTTGCCAATATGTGTCATGGTTTAGGCGCGCGTTTGTTGGACCTTTCTTTGTCCATCGTTCGGGATGATGTTCAGTCTCTTTCCATCAAATTCCTGGCCCAGCTGGCTGATTGAGCTGGGCGGAGTTTTCTGGACTCTATATATATGGCCGAGGGTTCGCCACGCTTATCGCTAGAGTGTCTGATTGTTTCTAGCACGTCGGTCGGAGAAAATCTCAAGTCTGATTTCCTAGTGATTTGTTATAGTCTATTGGTTGTTATGAATTGCCCCTTTTAGAAAATTTTTCCCTTCTCTCATTTTTTCTCTCGCACGTTGTGGACTTTTATTCATCCTTGGAAGCGCAAGCTTTTACCGGAGGAGTGCACCTCTTTTGTGTTTGTCTCTTAGCCGAGCTGCTCTTTGTTTTCTCTCACTGGTCGCGGCACCTGGAGTCCTATCACCGCCCATCACAATATGTCTGTCGCCATAAACTGAAATAGTCTTATAACCTGCATATCAAGTCTGATAACCTAACGTTACACATCCACAACTGAAGAACACGATCATCTGTTATTAACTGTGTTAAAATCAAAGGCACGTTTCAGGCAGTGATCTTCATCTCATTCTCAAGTCCAAACACTATCAGCAATCAGTTTGACTTGAAATAGCAGGGAAAGCACATACGGTATAAATTATATCAATTTGGAGAAACATTCCATTTTGGTGTAAGAGAACCGGAGCACTCTGCTGTTTCCAGTGATGCTGTGCTGTCTCACTGGAAGATGGATCTATCAAGAGAACGTGAAACATTGTGGTGTCAAATTACAGCAGTTGCAATTTGTTAAAATATATTTTGGGGACTGTTTGAGAAAGATTACTTCAAAGCAGAACCTAGTGCTACCTGGAATAAACCTGGAAAAACCTGGAAGTTAATTCACAAATGAACCAACCGGAATAATGACCCCTCCCACAGCGAGTGCCTCTAACTACAGGACCACTGGTGCCAGGGTCGGCTCAGCTCACCAGTATCACCTGGCACTAATGTTCGGGAAATATGCAGAAAAAGATCTCTTAATTGTGGGCAGTCAAATGCAAACACTCTGGGCTCCTGCAAGATCACTGCAACAGGGAGTGCACAGCCAGTAACAACACACGATGCGTGGCTGAAGAGGCCAACCAGTCTGGAGCCATGGAGCGGGCACCCAGCAGTGCGATGCCAGCCTTTATAGCTGCCAGTGGGGACACACACATCAAAGCCCGGCGTCGCACCTCCGAACACCCACTCCCAGGCTCCATACTGGCCGAGCCTCTCTTGCAGCCATGCACCGTCCGCTGCATTCGACTATGCGCTCCTCCCTATAAAAATTTCTTAAAGGAGGTGCAAAAAAAAAAAAAAAAAACACATTATAATATTAAAGCACAAACCAGTCACACGTGGTTGTGGTGTAACATTTTGGTTTTGCTTTTTAGAAGAGATCGTCCGATGCTATAGTTTGCAGCCAGGATTGCTAAAGAGGACTATGAGTCAAAATTTTCACCCTAAAGCCAATGTCTCAAGATACATGTAGAAGTAATCTTAACGTTAACCCAAACAACGCCACATGGCAGCACTTTAATCCAGTTGAAGTTGATTTTCGTCCTTAACTTTCCCATTTTTCTTTGCCAGTTGGTCAAAATTCGTCTAGTTGGAGACAAAGCAGCCAATCAGATTTGCAGCACATTTGTAACACTGTGCACAGCTTGAGCGAGCACGCAGGTGAAGCTGAGCACGCACAGAGTGGGCAGATTGAGAGAGGGAGAAACACACTTTGAGCGCGCAAGGTGCTGTCTGCTCGCGCATCGAGCATGAGTTTGTGTGAGGGCATAGCGTGAAACTGAGTGAAAGGGGTTATTTTTGCATGTTTTTATTGATCATAGCATTTGCTCTCTTTTAATTTTTCCACGAAACAACATTTATGTGCTTACACAGTATGTTTTTGTGCACTCAAAATTTCCAATTGCTCACTCAGGATTGTGGCACAAATATAATTCCATAGGTTTGGGGCACAATCGTTGCGTTCTTGGGCTAAGTGATCTTACTTGAACAGCACCACTAATAAACCCAGCAAAAGAAATGTCTTACGTGTATATGTATTTTACTTATTTATTAAACTTTTGAAAAAAAACAACAGTCAGGAGGAGATCACACAGGTGGCAAGGCACCTGTAGTGAGCAATCCTCCAATAACATACACAGAAAGTTGAAAAAAAAAAACATAAAGACACTTAAAAGCGGAAGCGTATATAGAAAGTTGCCAAAACATAAAGGCAATTAGAGCTGAGCAAGTACATTAGTGAGTACAGAGTAAAAAGTGGCCTAGAAATTTAACTAAATTATACGCCAGTGTGTACCAAGATATTTACATGAAGCCTGAAGTTTATGCAGAAGTAAGTCATGGGGTACAGAGTCAAATGCAGATGAGAAATCTAAATATAGCATATCAATTTCTGCAGACTGATCCAGGATTTTACCGACTTCATGAAAAACCAGAATTAACGGAGTTGTTGTCGACAGTTCCTTTACAAAACCCTGTTGTAAGTAATGAAAAACAGGCACAACGCGAGGATAAACCAGATTTAGGATACACCTTTCCAGCACCTTGCTGCATAAACACAATAACGATATTGAACGATAATTTCTCACATTTTCTTTATCAGATTTTTTGTGCACAGGAATAACATTGGCTCTTTGCCATTCAAGAGGCAGCTCTCTAGTTTGAAGAGATTTATTGAACACACCACAAAGTGATTGTGCCAATTCATGAGGGAATTTTTTTCAGAATTTGAGCAGGTAACTCATCTGCCCCACACACTTTGTTTGTATCGAGGTTGGTCAAAACTGATTCAACGTCATGGACAGTAATTGTTACATTACCCCAATTAGCATGTTTAAAAACAGTAATGTCTGGAAAGGTATGCAGTGAGGGCTGGTGGGTAAAAAGGGATTGAAAGTACTCATGAAATAGGCTAACCTTTGTCCTGGGATCAGATGCAGTTTTCTCACCATAAGCAACAAGGGACACTTTTAGTTTTTGTTTTATTCCTGAAGGATCCCCAGAAACGCTTTGGTTTTCTGGCAAGGGAATCACTGAGAATATCCAAATACTGATTATACTTGAAAGTTCATTCATTTTAAAATGTATTCCTTAGTTTACGTAATTTCGCCCACAATGCTGTATTATTGCGTTTTTTTAGCTCATTTCCGTGTGGATTGTACTTTGTCACGCAGGTGGCGCACTTCACTGTCAACCCAGGCAGGAGAATTTACATCCTTGATTACAGCGATGGGAATAAATTTACTGACAGATGAATGCAGGAGATCAAGCCAACTTTGCCAGTTAACATTAAGATCAGGATGGAGAAGGGCACAGTGAAATGACAGTTTGCCCATGTGAGATCGTAGCCCGATAAAGTCAGCTCTTTTGAAATTGAACACGTTTCTCGTGCATATGCGGAGTCTGTTGACATGAGTTTGAAAATTAAACTCGATCACAGCATGATCACTGTCAAACTGTCCAAATGTTAAATTGGGCTCGGAGCAGCATTTAGGGATATTAGTGAAAACCAAATCCAGAGCATTTCCCTTAATATGAGTAGGTTGGTCAAAAGCTGTCAGCCAAGTCACACAGAGTGTGTTCGCTGATTCGTCCCACCAGGCTATATCTGGAAGATTAAAATCTCCAAGTGCGAATATAATTTTGTACTCAATACTCCATTGAGTAAAAAGAGTGCTCTGAGACCACAACGTTCCCTGGCGGAGTCGCGACTGCGGTTCACGTATCATCAGTCTGTCAGCATTATGTGTGTAAAGTTTCAGGGATGTGCTATTGTTGTGATTCTGCGGTCTGCCATGTTCTGTCCTGCCTTGCCATGTTTTGATCGCTTTTCCTTTTTCTGTTTTATTGGTATCTCATTCATTGCGATGTCTTCCTATTCTTTGATATATGTATTGTGATTTGGTAACTCAGATTTGTTCATTTTTTTGTCTTAGTTTTACTTCTCCATATTTTGCATCTTACCATAGTGTTATTCCGGTCCATGTTTTATTTTCCACTATGCATTGCACTTTGTCTCCCCCTGTCTGGTCTCTTGTATTGTCACAGCTCTCAGACCCACGATGCGTCTCACTACTTCGGGTGATTTAATGGTTTCTGGTTTCAGTCTTCCTTCCAATCTTGTTTGCTTTCTTCTCCTTGCTTTTCCACTTTACTAACCATACTAACAGTTTGTTGTTTTCGCTAAAAGTTACTAACACTAACTAACATTGTATATAATACTAACTTACTAATGAGCACTAAGGGATTGTATTGTTTCACTTACTAATTGATTAACAAGCTCTCAGCACTCGCCCTGTTCTAGTCTCCGCCTCTTGTCTCTCTCTAATCTCCTCTGCTGCATTTTCTGTGGATTCTCCACACTTGATCACGCTGTCCTTTCTCTCATTGTCTAAGCACGTTAGAACTCCTTGACCGAAGCCGTATGTTTGTCTGTAGGAATGTCTTGTGCTCCCTGTCCACGTTTTGGATTTGGCCTATTTCATGTGATTTGGTTCTCTCTCTTGTTCCACCCTCTGTAATTAGTCTCATTTCCAGCACCTGTGTCTGTGTAGCATGTGATTCCCCCGAAGTGTATATTAGGAGTCTTTTCACAGCACTTCCCTGTCAGAACATTTCCTCAGTCTTCTTGTGCCACATTTCTCAGTGATTACCTTTCTGACTGGACTGCCCGACTTTTCGATTTTTTTTGCCTCTGTGATTTTGGATTTCTGTTGCATCTGTGTGTTTTGACCCTTTTTCTGCCCGACCACGAGATCTATGATTGCTGCCCTGGTTATGGTTTAGATTACGCCCATTGGATTTTGGCTTTGCTTCTCTGATATACCTGTACCTGTGAACCAGACCTATTTCTGTTCAACAATGAGTACTGTGATTGCTGCCCTGGTTTTTGATTCTATTTTTGCCCAACTGGATTGTGATTTTTGGATTGTGGACTTTGTACCTTTTTGCCTTCTGCCCTGCGGGGGTTTTCCCCCTTCATTAATAAAACCAAATCTTCTGCATTACTTGGTTCTCGCGACTGGTTCCTGATCGCACCCTCACAGCTATAGAAACTGTAGGAGGAGTTGATTTCACAAGCTGGGTACCTTCCCATGAGGACGGATGGATGGGCAGACAAACAGTGCCACAAAATAATCTCCCTTTTACGCTTTTGCCTGGTGAGGGATAAATAACAGTAAATGTACCATGCTCTGATGAAGAGATAAATGTCAAAACATAAATTGCTGTTACTTTACAAAAAAAATTGTTTGAGGATGAAATATATCAGGCCGGTTTCACGGATGCAAATTAACCCCTTTCTGCAGATGTAGACGCTCGCGTCTATAGATATGCAAATGTAAGCACTTAAGTTACAGTACTCGACCACAAGATGGCACCCCCGGATCAGCTATTGGATATTCACAAGCAGGCAGAGCTGAAACGCGATTTATAGTATGGAGAAGTTCCCTCCAATCCCTGTTTTTCAGGAGTAGCATGGATTAAACTCCTCAGCTAAGCCTGATGTGCAAACTGGTCAATATCCTTGCCCATAGTATCGATCCAGTAGTTTTAAAAAATTATCACTTGCGACAGAAAAAAAACGTACTACTCTGTAGCAACCATTTTAGCTACAGTGAGCCAACAGTATTCCAATTAGTGGTTAAAAAAATACGTTTTGTGAAGAAAAAAATCCGACATAGTATTGCTTCTCTCACATTCTACTGTCAGTTACAATCATCACACACAAAATATGCGTAGTTCCCTCCCATGGATTAATGCTTAGATTCCTCCATCGACAAATTCAGCGCTCCCTTCTATCCACCGAAGTACTGGTGTCGATAGCCAGTCACTCAATTATATACTCAGACTCATCTGCGTAACTCTACAGTTATAGTTCACGTTCTCGTGAAGCTTCCCCGGTAACGATGTATTGACAGACTCGTTTCTTATCCCATTCCCCAGTGTCTTAACTTTCCTCTATAACTGAAATACATTGATCGGACAATAAGAATGGGATACAAAGCTAAGCGTAAAAGTAAGGTCGGTTGTATTCTTCGAATGTTGGCCGCGGTTGCGCAGCTGAAAATGATGCGATATCAAAGAAATAAAGACACTCGAGACCGTTCTGAAGTGTTCAGTTTCATTTACGAGATTTAAATGTTGTATGGACGCGGTCAACGGGAATTATTCCGAATGAAACAGAACTGGAACGTTCCTTCTACCCGATACATCTGTCTCTGGAGGAGGGCATCAATAAAGAAAACAGGTTATACTTCTACTCTGTTTGCATTTTGCTTAATTTGGCTTTTTGCTGTAGAATCTATACCGCGTTTAAAGACATCGAATGCCGAGGTTTTCGTTTCTCCAAATGCATACATCCCACGCAGGTCGGTAGATCCCTCGGTACGTTCATTACGCCACTCTGATGAATATGGAGGCATATGTCGTTGTATTTTTTTCCTGAAAGTGAAATTTCTGTTCTGTTAAAATAAGGTGTATTTCAGAATTCAGATATTACTGAGTTAGTGAGTTTTCACCCTTATAAGGTGTAAGGTTATGAGCTCGGATGTGAGAGCGGTTAGCTTTTTATTCATATCATGTTTGGTCTTGCGTGAATGTTATAGCTGTTAAATCTGCACTTCATTTAATGCTTGGGGTACTTCGAAGAGAAATGGACAATATTGTTAACTTTATTATGGAGAAAAGGCATGTTTTGAGAGGTTACTGGTGACCAATGATGTTCCACTGCACTGATATTGATTAATTCATGCAAAACTCAACCAGAAAATCATTTGTTCATATTAAATTTCATGCCTTAAAACTTTATTTGTGTTATATACATGATTTTTTTATGATTTGACTGGACTTCATTTTGAGACTTCGGGGAGACACTTGGATAGCTGTATAATTTGGCTAAAAGCATGTAGGTAATCTAGAATGTAATGTTGAAGATGAATTGTACTTGTGGTCAAGGAGTTTATGATCCCAGAAATGTATAGTTTTAAGCCCCAGCAGTTTTTAAATCCTCAGAATTATTTTTTTTTGCAATTTCAATGGTGAATTCTCATGAAGATTTTTTATGTTTGCAGCTCATTTTCTCTACCATAATCATGAAAATTAACTGAAATACTATGTAATTCTAAATGCTGTAAGTGTCTTTTCAGAATTGAGCCACATTTTTCCTCTTTATGAAGCTTTAATTTTGAATTATACAGCATTAAAGTGGGTAACCCAAAAATAGCCAAATTTGGCTTCTGCACAAAGGGGTTAAGCATGTCTTTGACTAAAAAGGTTTTGTTTGGAGAAACAGGCTTAATCTGTCGGTGAAACTGACCCATAATATTTCCAATGAATCTGTGTCACCCACAAGATTTGTTCCACTCCTCTGCTATCATTGTCAATCGGTGTCCTGTTGAGTATTTGTTAACCCTGTATATGTTATAGTCTGCTGCCTACTGTATAGCTAAGTGTGTAGATAGTGCTGTGTGGCTGTGGATGACTCCAATAAGGCCATGTTTCCGATAAAGATTCTTATCTACCTGAGCTTGCCCCGCAAGCGGTTTTTGGTCCATCGCTGCATCATATAGCTGAATATAAATAACAAAAAGTCCTTGTGAGGAAACTGTTTGCTAACCTGCTTTTCCACAGGAGGTTATTTAAACCCTGTGGGTAAATAATGTACATGAATTTAAAATTGGATGCAGATTCAATCTTCTTGCAATGAGCTTCAAAAAAGTGAAAGTGAATGTCATCTCTGGCCTTCTCCAATATAGGGTCACCCCCTTCACAGTGTTCCTGTCTCAAACAGTGATGTACATTTTGCATCTTAATCTTTACACATGATGATGGGACTGAAGGGAGCTACAGCAGTGATGACAAAGACAAAGTTACAGCAACATTCTTCAACTATGAAGAGAACTAGTCTTATGGGGAAAAAAATGAGAATGCAACCGAGGCTTACGGCTCTTTCATGTCTCAGAATAGCACTGTAAAAGCATCTCAGTTTGCACTCTGAATGAGGATGCTTGCTGCACATCACTCATGATCTCAACAGATTCACTGAAGAATATTTTCTTTTACATGTATATGCGGTGTACATTATGCATAATGTACTGTGTATATATAACTAGGAGTGTGCACTACCCTCCACTTATATTGGCCCACTTGATAAATATAAACGAGTATGGAGCTGAATTAATTACCTTTCTGGATATCTTTATATTTAATTCAAAATATTAGGAAATATTAGAAAGGCCCTAAACCCCCACCGCCCCCCCAAAAAAAAAATCGCTCCAGGGACTTTACCCTTTACCCCTGTTTCGCTATCTACCTCACTTGCAGCTATTCAGTTTGGTAATCTGGCATTTCTCCTAGGGCATATCTATACATACTGGCCCGTATGCATTGACTAGGTCTGACTTGTACTGGATATAAGCTTATACCGAAAATAGTTATTGCAGCCCCTTCTGTGTAAGAAAATTGACATGCACAAAACGTTGTTTGACTATTCCCGGAATAACTATTCCACTTTCATGCGTACAGGCCACTGAGTATAGATTAACAAGATCGTGGTCCCAATCCTGGAGACTGAGGGTCGTATTCAGTAACGCCACTCACACTCACCCTTCACTCACCATACAGTGAGTGCGATTGAACGTAGCTGGAGTGTGAGAAAGAGATCGACTTACCACTAACCAAGAGAGCGGTCCTGCTCCTCACCAGTTGCTATTCGCAAACGCCACTCGAGCATAACTGACAATAGTGGGGACTAGAGGCAGTGCGCCGGCTGCTGCAAAGAGACGATCAGTCCTCACCCTTCAGTGATGAATGACCTAAACCTGTCACAGTTTACTTTTCTTGATTAGAAGGTTTCTCAGACTAATTGGTAGAACGACAATCAAATTTATTTTTGATAGCGTTGTGATACACTGCTCCACAAAAAATTAAGAGGCGTTTCTTTCGCACATAAATGACTACATAAAACATCAGCATGTCTTCATAAATTCTGTGGTCGAGTGGCTCACAAAAGGCGGAAAACAGCCCGCGAGGCTCACTAAGCAGCAAGTTGTGAAACGTGCCAAACATTGCCTTCTACATTCAGCAATTCATAATGTATAAAGAATGGATTCTCGTGACTTACAGCTAAATGAACCTTGCAGACCAATCCTCACTGCGCCCCACGAGCCAGTTGAGCGCAGAATTTTCCAACCCATGAGTAAAGAAAAGCACGAGAAATCCGAATTTGTGAGAGTTGACATGCAGGTATGCGTCATTAATGAAAACTGGCTACACCTGATAATGTTGAGAGTTTTCAGAGTTTCTGCAATTGTAATTTAAAAGGAATAATTGAAAACAGGGCAAGAATAAGTAGTGCTCATTCTAACTTAACAAGTACAACTGGCGACACATGGTGGTCCTTAGGATTTTTGGAGATAAAGTAAATTCTTGTCCAGTCATTATTTTTAAGGGATGGTTTTGAGCTTCCCCGACTGCCAGTTCACCAGTAGCCAGTGGTGGGTACACAAATGCTCACTTCAAATTCACCACAGTGCAGTTTAACAGGTGGTCCGTCAGCAAGTTACAGGCATCGTTATCATTTTTAGGGGCGTTCACACCTACGGGAAAAAGTGAGATTTAAAAATGGATTTTCCGAGTGTGATTCAATTTTCTATTTTTTTATGTGTGTGGACACAAAAATCTCACTAATTAGCGTGATCCTGATCGTGATCGAATTCGCAGTAGCCCTTGCGATTTTTCGGAAATCAGCGCATTGATTTACCAGGCACAGTGTAAGTGACTGGAATAGTGAATTAAAAATGAGGCATGATAAGGACAACAAGCTCTATACCAAAATATTTTACCTTTATTTTAAAATATTGTATTTTCATTATCAATACATGCTACAACTAACAGTTACTTAGGCCGATGCACTCAGTAACTGTTAGTTTTAACATGTAGCTATTGATAATGGAAATACAATGACAAGGATAATTACACTGCTACTGAAAACTGATCGTGACTGCAGTGGATTTCTTTTTTTCCATGTCGTTTTCACGGACCGAAAGTTTTACAGCCATAACTTGTCATCGCCAGTCGCAAGTACAACGTGAGCCCACCAATGCATCAGCGACCAGTCAGATCGTAGCACAGCTGCCCTGTCAGTAGGCCTTTTTATCGAAAGGAGTGACATCATGATCACTTCAGTTTGTCACATCCTGAAGTGATTCAAAAAGCCATGGCTGCGTCATTCCTCCTCGACTTCGACGTTGAATTCGCCGATATATAATATACACTCTAAAAACTGCTGGGTTGTTACAGTAACCCAAACGCTGGGTTCAGGCAGCCAAGAATGTCACCAACGGAGCTATATTGAAACCCTATTCCAAAACTCTCAAATATTCCGTAGATACAAAGAAATTTTGAGGAAAAGAAAATGTACTGTCGGACACGGAGTTATATTGAAACCCTATCTGACTGTTGGACATAGTAACACCATGTAAAAGTTGTATTGAAAACCATCCAACTGTCGGACACAGAGACACTTCGTTAAAAAAAAAATCGCAATTCCAATGGATTGCCAGGCTAGGTCTGTGGGTCACCAGCTCAGGTGCGTGAGTGACCAGCTGAAGTCGCAAATCCAATGGATTGCCACGCTAGGTCAGTGGGTTGCGAGCCTAAGTACATGAGTGACCAGCCGAGTAAATCGCAAATCCAATGGATTGCCACACTAGGTCAGTGGCTTACCAGCCTAGGCACGTGCGTGACTAGTTGAGTCAGTCACAAATCCAATGAGCTGCGACCAAGGAATGCCAGTGACCAACCAAGCCAGTAGCAAATCCAATGAGTTACAAGCCTTGGAGAATTAATCGCCGACCTCTCATTTACCAATTCTGGCTTATCAGTCGCTAGATTGTTTGTCGGCTGCATAATGGATGTTGCATGCAAGATAAAAAATGGCGTCTTTTCACAAAAGTAGTTTTGAGGGAGTCCCACCCAGTTCCACCTGAACAGCCAATCACTGCACAAATAAATGAGTTGCCTTCCTTTCCCACTAAACTACTTCCTTTTCCACAATACTTTCTCTTACATACACATATATTCTCCTCTTACACACACATTTTCTACTCTCACACACATATATACTCCGCTCACACACCTTTATTCTTTCACGCACACATGTATTCTTCCCTCCCGAGAATGTATGTGCGTGTGAGAGTGAAAAAATATGTGCGTGAAAGGAGAATGTATGTGTGAGAGGGAGAATGGATGCATGTGTGAGAAGGGGAATGTATGTGTGTGAGAGGGAGAATATATTTGTGTGAGAAGGAAGATGTATGTGTGTGAGAAGGAGAATGTCTGTGTGTGCAAATGAGAATGTATGTGTGTGGAAGGAGAATGTTTGTGTGTCAGAAGGAGAATTTATTTGTGTGAGAAGGAGAATGTGTGTGTTTGTAAGAGCCAGAATGAATTGTCTTGTACATAGTTTACGTCTTGTGTATAATCACCTCCCCAGCTGTGTTTTGTTTCATTGTTTCTTCCCAATGCCATTGTGGCGTATGTTTAAACCTCCCGTTTTGAGTTGCTGGATTGTAATTTGCTATTCATGCTTAGAACCAGTCAGTATTCCTAGTAGACTCTTCATTTTTATTAAGTGCAATGTATCCTTTAATCTGCTTTGCGGAAGCTTTCCTCTTATTTCATGAGTGTGGGACTGAATGCTGTGTGAGCCCCATACTGACTTGGCAAATAGAAAATTATTAAGGAAATTGCATTGGAACTTAGAATAAGAAATCGCATAAACATTTAACGCCATGTCAACATTTTGAAGCCAACATGTGCCTTGTGAACACACACGTACATGTATGTTTATGCGCATTGTCCTTCATACATTTATAGTTTATAACACAAGTGATCCGCTACTAACTGATCGACCTCACCAGAGATATAAAAATGTAGTTAATTGTGTTACAACATAGGTAAAAAAAAATTGTATCTGATAAAAGACTAATAGACTGCAGTTTTGAAAAATGAATACTTTTTCCCAAATGAACTAGAAATGGCCGTCACGCTTCCCCTCAAACCTAAAAACCATTTTCTTTTGGGTTGTACAGGCCACATGATTTCAGAAACCCATTTGCTGAAACCTCAAAACAGCAACAAAAACTCTACCAGAAGCAGCGTACAAGACATGTTGATAGGATCAGATTGGTGACCGTTTTTAGTCGTATTCAGCCCATTTTTAATGGAGAATCCAGTGCAGTAAATGGTACATTAGCCAACTGTTGCTACTATACAGACGCTGGCTATGGATGCAAACATTAACCGTCTTAACGGTAGAAACTGAATTTTAAGTGTAGTGAAACTATTATGGTGACTGCATGCCACACTTCTGAGAATGCAACGTCCATGCTTGCTTAGCCAGCAGACATTAGCTAACTTTCCATACTTTTTGTGTAAATTTATTTAAAGCTGGCTGGCTACTCATTTAGTCACCTGTATTTAGAGTTGGAGGTTTATGAAATCATCGGTTTCCATTGACAAAGTGGCTCTGTTCACTGGCCAATCAGAACAAAGCTCATTTTATAGAAAGGATGCCCACTCAGAACAGCCAGTTTATTTGAGGGTTTGGAATCAAATTGCCCGGAAATCATTGATTTTTTTTTTTTTTTTTTTTGCTAAGAACTTGAAAAAAACAAATACGCATAACAAGCCCCCTTTCAGTCTGGGCTGTTCAACATAATGGAATTCATGATTGCAGTTGTGCTTGGGACAAAAATGAGCCTACACAGTGGTCCACAAGGATGGAATTTGCGAACTACTATGGTGGTTGGATGAGCGAATAGAATTCTTATTGTCATATAAAATTGCAAAGTCCCTCTGTACTTTTGACTCGGAGGTGAATGTGGAAGTTTGGCATTTTGAAATACCACAGTAGATTTGGCACTACCAAAGTCCCATTGCATGTTTGACATTGAAGTGACTTGGCACTTGCCTAATGCCAAGCAGTCTTGTTGGATGATTTGCTCTGAGGATAATCGTTGGAAGTTTGACTTGGAGACATCTCAGCTGGATGTTTGACTCTGTGACAGTTGGACGGACTTGCATCACCCGGCCTCTGCGCTCATGTCATTGGCCACCCACAGGGCTCAAAGAGGGTCCCATGTTAGATGCTGATCTTATTAATGAGGCTGTTTGCCTGCAGGCTGGGAGACTATCAGCAATGAAACAGGAATCTGTTCAATCTGGAATTAACAGCACGAGGTCGCCAGCATCTGATGTTGGGTTGGTTATCTACAGGCCTGACGTTAATCAGACTAAACAGAGGAGAAAGAATGAGATAGAAGGAGGAGAGTGTGTTGGGTATTGGTCATTATTAGTCTCCTATTTACTTCAATTGGCCAAGACACAATGGAAAAATCAGAATTAAAAATGAAAAACAGCTTTGTTTTCCCAGACTCTAACCATCAGAAAGAAATTGCATGTATCACATTGGTGAGGTTTAAGCTATAATGTCCTTTTGTGAAGTGTTTAATGTAAGTGAAGTATCAAGGATCCCAAATACAGCAATTAAAGGGCAGGGCTGTAGATTTACTCCGAGAACAATGGTCAGAATATTAAAGTAATCAGTCCAAAAACCTTTCAGATTAGGACAATGAAAAAACATGGCTAAGATGACGGGGAGAGCCACAGTATTTATCACACTTATCTACTACTTCTGTTTATATTTCAGCAAGTCTGGACTTAGAGAAATTGACCCTGTGCAAAACCTTAAATTGGATAAGTCCCAAGACGAGCACCAGAGGAAGTAGATTGCATCCTGTCTATATCGCATTCCCTCAAGTCTTCACTTAATCGTAATCCCAGCTCCCTTTCCCATGTGTTCTTAATCTTAGTAATCGAATGACTGCTCAACGTCAGAATAGAGTCATATATCTTGGAAATCATTCCTCTCTGATGTGGACAATGAGAGAGTAAGCTTTCCCAGAGCTGCGCTGGAGGCACAGACGGGAAATAGGAAAACATTTTGAGACAAAATTGCAAATTTGAAAATAGCGAAACAAATAGTTAGCAGGGAGGTTGTAGTTGGATGCCAAGTTAGCAAAGCTATCAAAGACACCAGGAACATATACATTTTTGAATTTTTTAATAGCCCTGCCATACCATATTGAAAATACAGAATCTAAAAGAGATGAAGGAAATAAGTGTTATTGCTTAAAGGACCAAAGGGTGATCTAGCTGAAAATTTAAAACTATGTCTAAATTGGTATCAGATTTTGAGTGTGTTAAGAACCACCAGATTGTCAAAGTATAGGGAGGGTTTTGCATGTAGACAGGAATGAAGTAGCGCAGGTATAGAGGATCCAGTAGAGGGTGGTAACTCCATTTTACACCAGGAGGAATCTAGAGAGTTTAACCAGTAGCAAAGTTTATGAATGTGGGCAGCCCAGTAATAAGATTGAAAACTTGGTAATGCGAGTCCCCCACTAAGTCTACATCTTTGTAGTGAAGTTTTTACAAATCCTTGGTAACTTCCTGTCCCAAATAAAAGAAAAAATGGTCTTATCCAGTGAGTCAAAGAATTGTTTTGGCAGAAATAATGCAATTGACTCGAAAAGGAAAAGAAATTTAGGTAGTACGTTCATTTTGACAACATTGATCCTGCCGATTAATTAAAGGGGGAGATTTCCCCATCATTGAATATCAGATGTAATCCTTGAGATAAGAGGATTGAAAGCTGAAGCAAGGTCAGATAAAGAGCGTGTTACATTAACACCTATATATTTGAACAGTTTGACTTCATCACAAGAGTATGTCTGGCTGTCGGAGATCATTTGCTGCGAATTTAATTTATAACCCGAGAAGGAACTGAAATTCTCCAGAATTTTTAAAACAGCAGGGACAGAGATTGAGGGATTAGTTACATAGAGTAGTAAATCATCCGCGTATACTGATAATTTGTATTCCGTTCCATTTCAGATGATTCCTCTGAATTTAGAATAGGATTTTAATGTTATTGACAGAGGTTCAATAGCAATGGCAGAGTAAGGGCGACAAAGGACCACCCTGGCGAGTTCCACGTCCAAGACCAAAATAATCTGAATAATTATTGTTAGTATGAACACTGGGTTAAGGGGATGAGTAAAGGGGACGAATACAGCAGATTATTTTATCACCGAAGCTAAATTTTCTCAAAACCGCAAGCAAGTACTCCCACTCCACCCTATCGAATGCTTTAAAGATGGCCTGCTTTTGTCGCATTTATAAACTTAAATAGTCATTGAGCAGCACAATTTAGCATGAATGCCATTCAAGCATTTTTTCCCCCAGCAGTGCAACCTAATTTATTTTAAGATTGCACTTCAAACGTTTTCCAAAAGAATAGGCTACTTTTGCGGGGAAGTGCAGCTGCACACCATGCCGCAAAAGGATAATAATGAAGGCTTTTAAATTACTAACGCTCTTGCATAAAAACGTTGGTAAATTGTTTATTAATGCATTGTGGAAGTTGACCTCACGGTATACATTTAAAGTCAATTCAAATGCAAGCAATGCATCAAACTTTCATGTTGTCAAAATCATTTATGGGTCTTTGTAGTCTGGCTTCTGGGAAAGTTGTACGGAGGCTACAATATGAGATTATATGAACGGCAATTATCCAGTTAATCATAAACAAAATCTAAACCTTATCTAAACAACATCTTCAGCTGTGTTTGCTACTTAATATTATGCTAGAATGTAGAATTACAAGAAAATTCTGTTAACTGCGCGCAGTTATGTCTGTCAACTCTTCTCTATCACTTCATAATCATTATTGGCAACAGGCTAAATTGCATGATTGTCATTTAGTCTCATTATATGGGAGCAGATTTAGGGTTGGCTAGTTGAGCCATAAAGGGTGATGGAAGCTGCCCCACCTCGCCAACAATTAGAAGAGTTCTAATATGAATTATCTTCTCAGAGGCACTTCAAATGATTTTCGTTTATTTCAGACTGCTTGTATGTTTCAAGAAGAAAGGGGATGCAACTGTGTACATACACCCCATAGTGGCAAGTTGTCTCATTCACTTTACGATCATCGTGATTTGATAACGTCACACCCCAAGCAGAACCTTTTTTTTTCATCAACCAACCCGGGAATCATGTGGTACTGAACCGTGAAGAGGGATCTGTATGGATTACGGATCAACGATGATCCGATGCACCACTACTGGGAAGCTACTTTGGGAAACCCACCCCATTTCTAATTAAGAATTAATTAATTCTGCAGAATTAATTCAGACAACTGAAAAACCAATATGGTGCCAATAATAATTAAGAAGCGATAACAACAAAGAGGTAAGAAGGCTATAATTTGAGATTGCATGAACGGCCAGGATCCGCATCATTAATCTACATTTCTCTGAATTCAATATCCCGTATTCACATAATTTTTTGAATTTGAGTTGAATGATAGGCAACCGTGTTCAGGACAATTAACCTTGGAAACAATAATCAATGGATTTAGAGAATTTCACTAAAGCAGTGATGCAAATTGAACATAAATCATCCCCTCATCCGACCGATAACTCGTTTGGTTTACTCTGAGTGATCATAGGCTTAATTATCTCATCTAACATTGCTTTGGATAGAACAAATGGTCTGCATCGGCAACCACTGAACGCAAACAGAATAGGTCAATAGAATCGGCCTCAGCTTAACAGAATGAGTTTGAAAATACCAAAATATCACACCTGCTTTACCAAATTTTGTTTGCTTTTAGAGTGAAGAATAGTCAAATATTATCTCTATGCGACTTTTCTCAGTGATCAGAAGCAGTGAATTCAGAATTTAACATTCCTCGCTGCTAAAGCAAAGATCAGTGCCCCCCCCAACACGGATGTCCAACTCTGCCTACGGGTGCCATCCGACTGCTAAAGTACAATAAAGCATAGTTCATGACAAAGCCTTTTGTACATGAAATGCATGTGGAAAGAATGCTAAAACCTTCCTGCAAATGTACAGAGTTGTGGACTTGCTGATTTTCCAAAAATTTCAAATATAATGTTGTGGTGCTTACTTCTTCCCAGGTTTCTACTTTCTCCATCCAAAAGCTATTTCTTCAACTTTCTTGGACCTTAAGAAAAATAGCTTGAATGTTTTCTTTCAAGAAAATACATGCCCCAGTTTCAATTATATCCACTTTTTGTATAATCAGTTTTTTTTTTTTTTAAATATAAGTTACATCTAAGAACAAGCAGCCAGTGCCCACAATTGAGCAAGGAACTGAATGCTATAGGTGCTTCAGGGGTATCACATGGGCAAATCCAATGTTCTGACCTCTCTGATGGTAAAGAGCATGTCTGCAAACAGACATTAATGTGCATCTAGAACAGAACGAAACAATTCCAGTTGCCTAGTGCTAATTGCCAATAATGAGCCTGTACAATATGTTTGATAAAGCACATTGCCGAACATTTTGTCTTACTGCACTAGATTCTCATTGATGAAATAGTTCTGATGTGAAAATCTAGCAGGCATTAATGATGGGTTGTGTGAGTACATTACTCTGGGCAGTTTCTGTGCTGTGAGACAGAGGAGAGAAACAAGTGAAGGCAAGAGAGAAAAGAGCAGAATAGAGAGAATGAAGTGCAATGGACAGTGAACCATTGAGCCATGAGATTAGAATCATATTAGACCTTCATCTCTTGGCCCACTGGTGGTCCTCCCAGTTTGTTTATAAGTAGGCTACAGTCACTTTATTGAAAATTGAATTAAAAAGTACACATGAATCAAGGACATCACTTAAGTAGTGCCAAATGTATGATGTCTGAATGAAGGAACTTAGGACAGACAGTTTGTATATTTGCGCACCCACCTGCCCATTCAAATACAAAATAGTATGTTATGACAGCTGCCCACCGAAAGTCGTCTGAAACACATAGAAGATGACTTCTTTTAAGCACTACTTTCAGCCTACAGAAGTGTTGAATTATGGGCTTGCAGACTGCTGGCACCTGCTTGAGCTGCAGATAGGTCTATATTTACTACTCAGGTAGAGGAAGCCCTGTTGATTGAAAGCATCACTCCCAGGATGGTGATTTGGGAAATTATGATGCAAGCCATGGTTATAACTGGTTCCATAGAGATGCAATCCAAACTTGTGTAACTGTACTCCAGCACAGGTGCATCCAAGGGATTTAGAAGCCTTGAACAACCATTGTTTTTATTTGAATTGACTTTGAAATGGCAAGGTGTTATATTTTGGAGAGTAAGTGATTTGAGCCTGAACGTGTTAATTAGTGGGCTCCATCTTATAAAATATTATTATGTGTTATCATCCTGCGTTGTACCCATAATCATTTTCTTATTCTCTGCCATAACAGTAGGCAGAAGGCATACTGTTTTCTTGTTGTCTGTCTGTCTGTGCGTGTCTGTCACACCTTCTGCCTCACCGTCAATCACAAATATCTTGTCTGCGCTATGTCTTCTGAGGGAATGGAGGGATTTTTTTTCAAAACCGGATATAGTGTAGTTACTCTCCATAAAAGGTAGGCAATTTGCTGTAATTTGGAGGTCATCGGGTCAGGGGTGAAGGTCACATAATGTCAGGTGTATGTGGGGGCTGAAAATCAACTTATGATAAGAATGAGGCTATGACAGGCAGATGGTAAGCAATGAGTGTGCTCTCCAACTTCCTTTTGAGTACGACATAGCATAAGTGAGGCTTCCATAATGAGTGTGTACAGCAAAGTGCATATCTTTTCACTTTGGTGAGAGAACTACTGAATGAATTGGGACAGTATGTGTGCTGCCCAGCTTTGTATCCTTGGGCTGGTTGGTGGCTGGCTTGTTTAATGGCTTTGAGATGAAAATAAAATGAAGTGACACATATCAAAGTCTCATGCTCATTTAGCAATGACACAGGGAACCTACATTTAACATTATTACAGTGCTGATCAATGGGTGGAGAGCCGTCTTCTACACCTTCCGCTAAGGATGATGAACCACTGTCTGCAGAACCAGAAGGTCGAAATTAAATTAAAGGTTCTAGATGGGTTGGGTCTGGGGTGAAACTGACACTGGATCTTAGTTATATTGAGACATTTCTCCTTTACAGCAAAAATAGTATTTAGGTTGTCAAAGGTTGCAGTTGTTAGACATCATTTTTGGTATTTCACAACGATAGCTAATGTCTTGCCATCATTTTGAATACCTGGCCTCATCAGATGCTGTGAGTACTAGCCTGCGTGTTCATGACAGCCTCCTCCATGGGGAGAGGTTTTGGAGACAGAACTGAAGCGCAGTTGAGAGGGAGGGGAAGGGACCCAGAGGTTGTACATTTTCAAATTCTGAAGCAAAGTATGCTTTCTTCTCATGAACTGCAACTTTAATGAAACAACTAATTTCACTGTTCGTTATCTGTGCTACTTTACCATTATAAGAACAAACTCATAAAATGTGTCAAAGCACTCCTAGCTTGTAAATTGGAAGTCTGTAAACCAACTCACAAGTTTATTGTTGATTGCACTATAACCAAACAGATGCCATGATAGTTTGGTGTCTTGGCCCTGACCCCGACAAAGTCTGAGGCCTAATGAGCTTTAGGAGCAGATAGCAATGTGTCAGGTTATCCCAAAACTCACATTTGCGGTTAGTTCCTTTTTTAAGGGGTGGGGCTCAGGAAGTTAAAAAGTACATATACATTTCTGTTTATATGTCAAAGTAGTGATTTCTTAGACGCAACAGGCAAAAAATCAACCAGCTTGCATATTTATATGCAGAAATGAGCAAAAGTGTTTTAATTACATGGGACCTTTAAGTCGCGCTTAATTAACGTAAAATGTTATAGACCATTCCAACAAGCCAACCGTAACAGATGCTTTGTTTTCCACATTAATTGAAACAGCAATACCAACAAGTGGAAGTTTTGCAATGCTTGGTGAACATAAATGGCTCTCCGTCATAAAAACGGGTGAAATGTAACCGGCTCTTAGACCATGGCCACACATTGGTTTTAAGTGCCCTTACCTAATTAGCAATTAAATTGAGCTAAAAATGTCATACGTATTTTGCTTATGGATAAAGACAGACGGACTAGAGTGTCAATTCTTTCTTTAAGTTTTCTCAGAGATGGCAGCTAGCCTCTGCTCCAAGTTTGCATTAAACCTTAAGTTATATGAGGACTGTTTTTGATGTAATTGGTAATGCACCTTTCAGTACAGTTTCAAATTAAGTGGCCTATAAATAATGCCGTACGCGTTACTAATAAATATATTTTTTTAATTTACGGATGCATGTATCCAAGCAGCATGCACACACCAAAAAATGCAGGCACACACACATACATATACACACACACAAAGACATAGACAAACAAGGAGTAGCCATCCAGAATAATGATAGAACTGATTAACAGGTTCGGCGAAGTTGATCAGTCCTTGAGAAGATTTTAAAATGGCTTGCAACGGTTAATTGGCTGCTCCCCTGGGTGACATGATCCGGGACCCTCATTAGTAATAGCAACATGCACACACACCCAGACTCTCCCCAAATTATTTTGAGTAAGGCGGACGACTGCTCTGGTCTTATTCTGCTGAAAATAAGATATTGTCATTATTGCAGGGATTAATCTGTCCCTGATAGAACTCAGATTGAAGATTAAGGGTGACCACTGTAATTGGGACAATGAGGTTTAATCACCATATATAGGTCAGGCAAACACTGGATAAAATGGCTTCACCTTCTGACCGGAAGTTACTGAGATACGCAACAGCCAAGGAGTACCACTGAATACCAACCAATGATGATAAAGGAAAATCTACTTCATTCTGCATGGGTGCAAGTGCAGGTTTTGATGTTCTACTCAATTTTCTATGGGCTGACACGGTGAATGATTTTTCATTCTTTCTCACTCACACATCACAACCACTGGTCCATTCTCAAATCACTAGATTTTGATGCTTAAAATTTTGTATTCCTACTCCGAAATTGCAAAAAAAAAAAAAAAAAAAAAAGGAAACCTAATTGTGATTCAGATTGTGGTTATTATTCAAAATAAAAAAATTTGGGATAATTCATTGCAACATTTATTTATTTATTTATTTACTGACTGCTCATCAATAAATTCAGAAAATATCCACAATTCTATATTTTTCTTATATATACAGTGGTGCTTGAAAGTTTGTGAACCCTTAAGAATTTTCTTTATTTCTGCATAAATATGACCTAAAACATCATCAGATTTTCACACAACTCCTTTATGTAGACAAAGAGAGCCCAGTTAAACAAATGAGACAAAAAATATTATACTTGGTCATTTATTTATTGAGATAAATGATCCAATATTACATATCTGCGATTGGTAAAAGCATGTGAACCTTTAGGATTAGCAGTTCATTTGAAGGTGAAACTAGAGTCAGGCATTTTCAATCAATGGGACGACAATCAGGTGTGAGTGGGCACCCTGTTTTATTTAAAGAATGGTATCATGGCACGAAAAAAGGAGATTTCTGAGGACCTCAGAAAAAGGGTTGTTGATGCTCATCAGGCTGGGAAAGGTTACAAAACCATCTCTAAAGAGTTTGGACTCCACCAATTCACAGTCAGACAGATTGTGTTCAAATGGAAGAAATTCAAGACCATTGTTACCCTCCCCAGGAGTTGTGGACCAACAAAGATCACTCCAAGAGCAAGGCGTCTAAAAGTCGGCAAGGTCGTAAAGGACCCCAGGGTAACTTCTAAGCAACTGAAGGCCTCTTTCAGGCAGGTTAATGTTCATGAGTCCACCATTAGGAGAACACTGAACAACAATGGTGTGCATTGCAGGGTTGCAAGGAGAAAGCCACTGCTCTCCAAAAAGAACATTGCTGCTCATCTGCAGTTTGCTAAAGATCACATGGACAAGCCAAAAAGCTATTGGAAAAAATATTTTGTGGACAAATGAGACCAAAATAGAACTTTTTGGTTTCAATGAGATGCGTTATGTTTGGAGGACGGAAAACACGGCTTTCCAGCATAAGACCCTTATCCCATCTGTGAAACATGGTGGTGTTTCATCATGGTTTGGGCCTGTTTTGCTGTGTCTGGGCCAGGACGGCCAGCCATTATTGATGGAACAATGAATTCTGAATTATACCAGCGAATTCTAAAGGCCATTCTTGAAATTGTAAATTGTCCAAAATCGAATCAGTTCTTCCTCTTTAGGATACTTACTTATATGCAAAACTTGGAATTTCTAATTGAAATATTACTGCAGTTATCGCGTTAACACGTAAATCAGTTTTTGGCCCCTGGTGGCCAATCTAGAGATCATAAATTGTCCAAAATCGAATCAGTTCTTCCTCTTTATGATACTTATGTGCAAAACTTGAAATTTGTAATTGAAATATTACTGAAGTTACCGCGGAACAGTGATTTTTTTTTTTTTTTCCAGTTTTTGGCCCCAGGTGGCCAATCTAGAAATTGTAAATTGTCCAAATCGAATCAGTTCTTCCTCTTTTGGATACTTACTTATATCCAAAACTTGGAATTTCTCATTGAAATATTACTGCAGTTATCGCGTTAACACCTAAATCAGTTTTTGGCCCCTGGTGGCCAATCTAGACATTGTAAATTGCCCAAAATCGAATTCTTTCTTTTTATGATATTTTACTTATGTGCAAAATTTGAAACTTGTAATTGAAATATTACTGAAGTTATCGCATTAACACGTAGTGCAGCGGCAGCGGCGGTCGGACCAAATTATTAAACTTGAGTAGATTGTCATCAGTAACCAGAACTACCAGTCAAGTGTTTTTACATGGTTTGTAACAGTTTTAGTGACTTCGTGTTATATCGGAATCGATCGTAATAAGAAACCATTTTTCAGTTTTCTGCACAAAAAGTGCAACGAACAATTCGGCTGTTCAAGAGACGGGTAGGTATCGCGATCAAGTCAGTAAGGGCAAACTTACTGACTTGTTCCTTGCACTTTTTGTGCACAAAACCGAAAAACAGTCTGTTATTACGATCAACTCTGATATAACACAAAGTCAAGAAAACCGTTATGAACCATGTAAATACTTGACTGGTAGTTTCTGGTTACCGATGGGAATCCAATCAAGTTTAATAAATTGGAAGCAAGTTTTATACAGCTTTTGTTCGTAATGTTTACCAACGCGCAGGAGAGTAGCTACCTAGCTAAACAGCTAAAATTAACATCATGCAAGTCAAAGAATGGAACCGTGCTGGTCAGAAGCGCACACATCCACTGCAATATCACATATCACTGTTTCTACATCTGGCCATTGCTGGCGAGAACACATGATTACAAGTGACAATACCGTACAATAAAAACTCAAATCAGCGAGCAACGGATTTCGCACATCATTTTATGTAGCAGCAGCACGATGCTAGCTAGCAACATAATGCTTGTTGACATCAACGCTGCTTCCACGCGCACTAGTTTATATTGACATCACTCTCTCTGATTCTTACCCTGATTGCTCAATAGTGATTCTTCTATTACTAGCAGAGTGGGGGAAAAAATTTTGCTTCCGGCTCAGGTCAGAGCAAGCTCTATTAATAGAATATTGGCTGTATTTTGTTTAGTAATCATTTAATAGAAAATCTGATCACGACTTGTTTTCCATTTTTCGATTTTCAATATCCAAATGAAAATCGGGAGATGGCTCGTTTTTCATTTTTTGTTTGCCCAAATCAAAACAAAAAATGAAAATCAGTTCATTCTCCGTTTTTTCATTACCTTAATCAAAACGAATGGCCGAAAGATACACAGACCGAACTCAGTCTTCAACATTAAATCTTTAGTTTGAATTGAAAGGCAAAGTAGATCACTGAACAGGAGATTTATCATTTATCACATTACTTTCACAGTAAGGGACATGCCTGAGTACCATACAACTTCCGCTGTTGATATGCTCTCCCCCACGGTTTGGCAATTTATTACCCCATTCATCCTGGAAATAAATACAGTAAAATTGATCTCTTTCAGCTCTCATCTTGTTTTTCAGACGCACACACATGCAAGCACATACATGAGCGCGCGCACACAGACACACACACTCACGCAATCCTCTCCAAGTGCCTCAGATGGCAAGTGCTATAGAGAATATCCTTTTGCCTTCTAATGCCAGAGGGAAGCCTGAAACTGATTTCTATTCTTAATTAGTGGCATGTGGAGGCTAAATCAGCAGTGACTGTCATTAATAATGGCAATCTGTGACTCTGAAAAACTGCAAGTGACACTTTTATTAGCTACTACTAACAAACCCAATCAAAACTGCCACCTGGCATCTGCTAAGCTGTTCTGTAAATCCTGATGTACATCATGTGCATTGTGCAGAGATACTAGCCTCTGAGGATGCTTATGAATCCCCAAATGAATGTGCTGTTTTTCACTGCATTTTCTAATTACATTTTAAAAACAATTTTATTCTTCTCTATGAATGCTGCAATTATTATTTACGGCATAATGAGTAACTGAACAATTTTATATGAGGGATTTTTTCCCCTTTGATTTCACAGCAGCGGTTTAATTTGGCAGTGAAAACTGACATTTATGATGTGATATAAGATCAAAGAAAAACATAAAAAAGTTAGTGAATGAAGTTACTGTAGATTTTTTCACATATAATATTGTAAGGGCACACATTGGTGGCTGAACTGTACTCCAGCTGTAGTATAACACACACAGGAAATAGATGTTAAGACCACTGTTTCAGCCTCAAGTCCTATTTAGACTGGTGAGTAAAATGCAATTATTTTGAGTTCACTACACTCACTCTAGTCTCTTTCCAGTGTACTCAATTTTCACACAAAAACTCTACCTTTCTCTCCTCTCCAGTGAACGGCCTGACAGTATAAGAACAGCCAGTAGCATTTTCATCTGACTCTTTAAAATATTTTATAGTTGAATTATTCTATTGGAGATTGTAGGTTTTCCGTGAATCCGGCGCCCCAGCTGTTTCTCCTTTCTCTGTTTAGTTTTGTTCCACCTGTTTACCCCTTTTTCAGTTTCCCTTTGCGAGTTTATCACTGTTGCTTTGTCTTGGAGTCTTAAAAGGCTTTTTATTAGTTTTTGATTTCCCATGTTTGACTTTATTTGTTTACTGGTCTCTGATTTTTGGATTGCCCCTGAGTGTGATTGCTTACTGTTACATGCTGCCACCTATCTTTTTTGGACTTCGATTCCTGATTGTGTTTTGGTGGCGCAGTCTGCCAGATTGGTTATTGATTGACTGCCTATTTTTGGATTTCCCTTCTGCCCTGTGTTTCTGTACCGTCGTCCGACTGGCTGAAAATCACCTTGGACCATTTGACTGCTCTTTAATAAACATTTTCTCTGCTGTCTGCACCTGAACTCTTTAGTAGAGTTCTGCCAGTTTTATGTGACAGCTTTTGTCTGAGGTTTCATCTATCTGACATGTGATAAAAAGGAGGAGCCTTAATTATCTGTTATCTGACTGTTAACTGCAGGAGTTTAATAGATCTGGTTGTTTGTTAAGCCACTTTGAAAACAGACAATGTGCTCAAACACTTCAAGCACACCATCGTATTAAGAATCAAACACTGTCTTTTTTTTTTGCATTTTATCCATCTTAACAGCAATATTATTGTCAGTATTTTCTCAGTGCTAAGTTGGCCTGTTAGCCATATATTTACAAAAATACAGTTAGGTGGGTCTTTGGAGGTACAGTTTGTACCTTAGCTCACAAGGAGGTAGCGGTGATCTATAAGAAGTGAGTGTACTCAATCGGCAAAAATCATTTGTCGATACTGCATACTAGTGTACTATAATGCGTTCAGGTACTGCTTCTATCCAGACCCACTCGAGAGCACACTTGTAAATCCCTTTCAGACTATCAATAAGTGGTCTATCCAAGCTTCACAAAAGTCGTGGCTCTGCCAAGCCCTTATTCATGCTCTAATGCCCAGCTAATATGCTCTTGGGGTTATAATCAATCAAGTGGTGACAAGTTTATTTCTTGTCTGGCAATATTATGTATTATGCCACTAAGAAACTGTCTGCTGCCCATTTCCCCACTGAAAATAATTTCTAATAGAAAAAGGCAAGAAAACTTAAATGAGTTTTAACTGAACTGGAAAATTGAGGTACTCCAAACTAACTGCATAAACATTGCCCTATTTTCATATTGTAGTATAAATACTAGTCATTGCATAGTAACTCTTTGGTCTGGTGCTTGCTTCAGCTCAGAGTGCCATCCCAGGTTGGCAGCATGCTTAGCATACTACTGAAGGAAAGATACATGGTGAGGCTTTAACTCCATGAAGGAAATTCACACTGATGGGCAATCTGGAGTCTCCAACTAGCCTGACATGCATGTCTTTGAACTGTTGGAGGAAACCACAGTGCTTGGAGGAAACCCACGCAAAGATGGGAGAACATGTTAACTCCACACAGAACGGCCCCAGGCTGGATTCAAACCCATGATCTTGCTGCAAAGCAGCAGTGCTACTCATCTGGGCCACTGTGCTGCCCCTGCTTCAGTCACTGAGGTCATAATCCTACAGGGCTATGAAGCTACACTGCAGTGAGTAGGAACAGTATTCTCCCCATCCTGATTTCCTTTATCTCTGCAAATTTGTCACACCTCATTTCAGAACTTCAAACTAAGTCCATAAAAGAAAGACAACCTGAGGAGAGTTGAAAATGTTTACATTAGAGAGTAAACACAAAACAGTTTTGAATAATCGTTTAATTTACTGAAGGAAAAAAAAACTGACCAACACCAGCTGACACTGAATGAAAAAGTAATTTACCCCTTTATAACTCAATCAATTTTATTGATATTTAATTGATAATTGAAACAAATTAAACCAGACACATGGACTTGATGACTGCAAGCAATGTTGAATGATTACTTAAATTATGCAATTGCAAGCAATGAGAAGTATGCTGAATGATCTGACACAGCACTGTGATCAAAATTAATTTCAGGAAAGATGAGAAAGAAAGTTAATGGAATCATCTGGGAAGGGCAAAAAAGCAATTTCTTAGGTGCTTGTACTCAATCAAACCCCAGAGGAAACTATTTTCTCTGAAAAAAGAACTTAGTAACTTGGTATAGAGGGGAATCTTGGTGACTTGTTCACCCACATTCCATAAAAAAGTGTAGGTCATCCGAAGTGCTAGAAACAAACAGACACTCTAGCAATAGGAGTGGCGAACCCCCAGTCATATACCTGTATATCCGGTCCGGGAAACTCCACCCCAGCTCAATCAGACAGCTGAGCCAGGAATTCGATGGAAAAGAACTCCGATATCATCCCGGATGATAGAAAGAAGAAAGGTCCAACAAACAAACGCACGCCTAAACCATGACACAATCACCACAGACTCTGAGTCAGGATTGCTTAAAGAGTCTGGGATATAAATTGTACAGTGAGAGAGCTGCTAGGTGAAAACCACTACTAAATAAGGGGGACATGTACTGTAGGCATGTCTCACATTTTTGCAGGCACATTAAGACCCCCAAGCCTATAGGGGAAATGGTCAGTGGACTCATAAATCAATAGTAGAACGTCTTTAATGACATGGTTCCCATTACATCTGACCATCTGGCATCAGAATGCGAAAACAGCATTCCGCAATAAGGACACCATGCTAGCAGTCACACATGGTAATGTTATTGCAAGGATGTGGGAATGCATTGCTGCCTCAGGGCCCGGCTTGCTATCATTGATAAAACCCTAAATTCTGCTCTCAACCAAAAAAAATCCTGCAGCAGGATGTCCGTACATCAATCCATGATTTCAAGGTGAATCACAATTGTGTTGTGTGGCAAGGGAGTAATCTAAAGCACAAGATCAAGTCCATGCTGTGGTAGGATCTTAAATGGGTAGTTCATACTGAAAGTCTCTTGTGCAGCTGAATTGAAGAACTTCAGCGAAAAAAAAAAAAGGCCATATTTGTTTCATTGCGTGTAAAAAAATCTTGTTATCAGAGGTGTTAGATGGCAATTATTAGCACCAAAAGTGGTCCACTGTAAGGCCACACCTCCAGCCAATGAACTCACCAGTCTATTAAAGGGATAGTTCGCTTATTTTGAAGTGGGGTTGTATGAGCTACAAATAGCCTCTACGTGCATTAGATCCAGTAGAAAGAGCCCTGCTCTCCCCCAGTTAGCCGCACCAGTGTATAGTGCTGGACGGAGATTTATGCGATATACTCTTGTGAACGGTCCCAAAGTAACAGTGTATTTTCGAGGCCCAAAAGAGGTCCTACCTAAATTCACCACTTTAAATGTACAAACACTTTAATTGTACTGGATAGTACAACCCCAATTCCGAAATAGTTGGGACAAAGTGTAAATGCAATGACTTTCAAATCACACCAGCCAGTATTTTATTCGCAATAGAACAGAGATAACTTAGCAAATGTTGAAACTGAGAAATTTTACAATCTCATCCACAAAATGAGCTCATTTCAAATTTGATGGCTGCTGCAGGTCTCAATAAAGTTGGGACAGGGGCTTGTTTACCATGTTGTAGCATCCCCTCTTCTTTTTGACACAGAGTGGAGGCGTCTGAGCATTGAGGAGACAAGTTTCTTGAGTTTAGCCATTGGAATTTGATCCAACTCTTGTTTAATACAGGCTTCCAGCTGCTGGAGAGTTTTGAGTCTCCTTTGACGGACTTTTCATTTAATTTTGTGCCAAATGTTTTCAATGGATGAAAGATCAGGACTGGAGGCAGGCCAGTTCAGCACACGGACTCTTCTACTATGAAGCCATGCTGTTGTAACCGCTGCAGTATGTGGTTTTGCATTGTCCTGCTGAAATACACAAGGCCTTCCCTGGACAAGATGTCATCTGGAGGGGAGCATATGCTGCTCTAAAACCTTTATATACCTTTCAGCATTCATGGTGCTTTTTAAAACATCTAAGTGTCCCACACCATATGCACTAACGCATCCCCATACCATCAGAGATGCTGGCTTTTGAGCTGAACGCTGATAACAGGAGGGGTGGTCTGTCTCCTCTTTATCTCGGTGGACACAACGCCAATGATTTCCAACAAGAATGTCAAATTTTGACTCGTCTGCCCACAGGACACTTTGCCGTTTTGCTACAGTCCATTTTAAATGACCCTTGGCCTCCAGAACACGGCGGCACTTCTGGATCATGCTCAAAAGCGGCTTCCTTTTTGCATGATAAAGTTTTAGGTGGCATCTGTGGATGGCACGGCGGACTGTGTTTGCAGACAGTGGTTGCTTGAAATATTCCTGGGCCCGTTTAGTAATGTCAATGAGAGAATCGTGCCGGTGAATGTTGCAGTAGCATCTGAGGGCCCGAAAGATCACAAGCATCCAGTCAAGGTCTTTGGCCTTGAGCCTTACACAGAGAGATTTTTCCAGCGTCTCTGAATCTTTTGATGATATTATGCTCTGTGGATGATGAGACCTTTAAAGCCTTTGCAATTTGACGTTGAGGAACATTGTTTTTAAAGTATTCCACAATTTTTTTTACGCAAGCCTTCACAGGTTGAAAAGCCTCTGGCCATCTTTACCTCTGAGAGACTCAGCCTCTCTAAGACATCCCTTTTGTAGCCAATCATGTTACACACCTGATGACAGTTAACATAATTCCTTTTTAAATGTTCTTTCAGCTGATTCTCTTATATATTGATAGCTTTTTCAGCCCCTTTATGCCTGTTTCCCAACTTTTTTTTTGAGACCTTTTGCAGGCAGAAAATTTGAAATAAGCTCATTTTGTGGATAAAAATGCAAAATGTCTCAGAAAATATTTCAAATGTTGAAACTGTGTTCTATTGTCAATACCATATTGGCTCAAGTGATCTGAAAGTTATTGCATTTTGATTTTATTCACAATTTACTCTTCATCCAAGCTATTTTGGAATTGGGGTTATACAAAAAATTACAGGACTTCAGCTGCTCCTAAAAAAACACAGTCGCTCTTGAACTAACCAACTGACGTGTTCCATCAGAGTAAACTGTGCGCAGTAGCGATCAACTGATTGGGTCAGACTTTGAGCGGTTTGTGGCAGAGACAGCATTTCAATAGCATAGGATTACGTCTCAAAAAAAAAATTCTTATTATAACCAGCACAGCAGATAAACAGTATGTGGCTGCGTAGACCCTATTTGATATCAATTTATGCTGCAATGTTACATTAGACTTTTTCCACAGGTATTCCACTACCTGATGCATGGGTACAGCAGTGCTCGTCAGCGTGCACTGTTCAGATTTCCCTGAATGTAGCCTCACAAAATCCTCTTTGGAAAAATAAATAGTGCAAACACGAAGGTCTATTAGGGATATGGGTGGCGTATTAATTTCCATGTTCAGCGCAACCAGCCACAGCTGCCGAAGTCCAATATCCCGCAAAGGAATGCGGAGGAAGCTGTAAGTGCACCAGGATACAGCTTTGCTTTCACGTCCAGGAAAGCAACACAATTGGACCATTTTTGAAATGTTTGTACAAGTTTAACGACTTCACAACCACAGTGGCAGTAACTCGCTACAGCGCCCAGTTTAGACCGATGGAATATATCAGTTGGTTAGTTCAAAGGCAACTGTGTTTTTTCCGAGCAGCTGAAGCACTGAAAATTGTTGTAATATAGCCTACAATTAAAGTGTAAAAGCGTTAATCTCCTCCCAGCACTATGCACTGGTGCGGTTAACTGGGGGAGAGCAGGGATATTTCTACTGCATCTAATGTACGTAGAGGCAATTTGTAGCTCACGCAACCCCACTTCAAAAAAAGTGAACTATCTCTTTAAGACTCGGACTGTATTCTTCAGTCCTGCAATCATTGCATGCATATGCTGTTCTTTGTCTTTGCAAAGTCTCGTAAACAGCGCAAGCCACATACTGGTGTTGTACCTCAAGTCTTGTATAGACTTATTCTCTGCATATTGTTTGTTTATATCATTAATTCCCCCGCATTAAGCGCGTGTCCCGCGTTAAGCGTGCATCTCCCACATTGAGTGTGGATATATTCTAACTCATGTATGTAGTGCTGTTTGTCATTTGTCAGCACTTTAAGTGCAAACATAAGAGATCCTCATGAGAATTTACCATTGAAATTGCAAAAAAAAAAAAAAAAATACTGAGAATTGAAAAACTGCTGGGGCTTAAATCTATACATTTCTGGGATCATAAACTCCTTGACCACAAGTAGAATTCATCTTCAACATTATATTCTAGCTTACCTACACGCTATTAGCCAAATTATACAACTATCCAAGTGGCTCCTCAAAGTCTGAGATCCCTCAAAATGGTACACTGTCACATCATAAAATAATCATGTATTTACCACAAAGTTTTGAGGCATGAAATTTAATATGAACTAATGATTTTTTATGGTTGAATTTAGCATGAATTTATCTATATCAGTGCAGTTGAACATCAGTGGTCACCAGTAACCTCTCCAAACACAAAACATGTCTTTTCTCCATAATAAAGTTTAGAGTTTTGTCCATTTTATTTCAAAGTCCCCCAAGCCAGCACACATAATCATTAAATAAACTGCTGATTAAAAAGTCAGAACATTCACCCTGCAATGAAAGCTAGCAGTTCCCACTTCTGAGCTCACAAACTCATTTCAACAATTATAAGGAACGAGTACAACTCACTAATTCAGTAATATCTGAATTCTGAAATATACTTTAACAGAACAGACATTCCACTTTCAGGGAGGATCAAGCATTACACGCCTCCCTAGATTCAACAGAACGGTGCAATGAACATACCAGGGTGTCCACCCAAATACATTGGCATTTCATGTTTTAAACAGGAAAAAAACCTTGGCATTCGACTTCGTTTAATACGGTTTACATTCCAAAACAAAAAGCAAAAGTAGCAGCCTAACCTATCTCATTGAATTCTTCCGTCAGAGACCAACGTGTCCAGTAGAAGGAACCCTCTAGTCCTGTTTCATTCGAAATAATTCTCATTGACCATGTCCTTATCTCATTTAAATCCTGTAAATGTAACTGAACACTTCAAGGCCAGTTTTGCAAGTCTTTTTCTTCTATATATTGCGTCTATTTCAGCCGCGCAATTGGGTCTATTGTCCCATTCGCGTAAGTCGAAAAAAGCACGTAGCTACGGTTTTTTCAGCCTTAGCGTATTCTCCCCTCGACTTAAGTCTGTGTATTAAGCGCCCTGAAGGCAGTTATGCCTTGGGGTGGAGCAAGGCCAAAATCAGGGTATTTCCGGGCGTGTCTCAGGCAAAAAACACTTAGGCGTATTCTTCCCCTGGCTTACGCACTTTTTCTGTTAAGTGCTTTTGAGGGCTGCATTAATATCAACGCCAACATAAGGCAAAATAGAATATTGTGTTTGATGTCGGTTATAGGCCAAATTTTAACATTAATCTTATTTTATTTAACATGGTGAAGGTTGAGACATTTAATATTCGATTGTTTTTTCTTCATTCTGAACTACATTTCTCATAGCCATAATAATTTTTCAAACGTAATCATCACATGATATTACACATCAGCCTCTTCTCCAATTAGCTCAATTACAAACACATAGCAATGAATTAATATGAGTATGCATAAGACCATCATTCTACCATGCCCTCAAAATCTAAAACCAAAATGCCAGTCCTACATTTGCTTGCACTCTTGCATGATTGGGAAAGAGTAAGAGGAGCGCGCCGAGCTCGAAGACGACCACGCGTATATCGGCTTCGTTTGGACATCCTGGGACTAACAAACATCAAGTGCATCCAGCGCTTTCATCTGGACTGTGCATGAGGCAATCATCTATCTTTGCCGACTTCTGGATGAACAGCTATCCAGCCGCAGCAATTATCCACAAAACATACCCGTGGTCGTCAATGTAAGAACTGCGCTGTCGCTCCTGGCATCTGGGTCGTTCCAGAGAGTGGCAGGTGATGTCATACACATATCACAGACATCTGTGTCAAGGTGTCTGACACAGTTTGTTGACGCTCCAAGTTCTTCTCCATGCACTTCCACTGCAGAAAGACTGGATGCCATCTCCTCCTCCAGTGCAGTGAAATGCACAGGGGATGATGGTTGCCCACCACCTGTAGCGTGTACACTTCTCCGGTGTGCAGAGAGCCTGGCTTTAACAGCGCCCCGCAGATCTCTCCACTTATGCTTTAAATTGGGGATACTGCGCTTACATCTCCCCAACAAAGCCACTTCTAGAACGATTCGCAGCTTAATTCCTCCAATCAGCCTTCAGTGCCCGCTTGTCATACAAAACCAACATCTGTGAAATTCGATTTTTGGCTTTGGCTCGACGTCACCATCATTGTCTTCGTGTTCTATTAACAAATGCGACTGCCCTGTACGTCCGTGATAATCTAAAAAGTTGTGATATTCTCACGTGTGAGGAGATAGATTTTCTAATTGAGGATATCTGTATTGACTAACTTGTGTCTTTGTAATTTTTTTTTACCATTGATAATAATGTGTATTTTAATGTGTGAATAAAGATATTATTAAATAGGCTACTCTAGATTGAGCCCTACCCTGGGCAATACCAAAGCACAACCCATTTGTTAATCAATAAATTTGTTCACCAATAAAGAATCGCCGACATGGGAAGAACGATTATCAGTAAATGCGATAATTGATTATAATAAAGTATGAGGCACAAGTTCAAGTGAATGTGTCACTCAAATCAAACAGGATATGATAGGCTATGGATATGGAATTCCGTCATTGCTGAGGCGGTTTCAGAGCGGGGGGGGATGACCACATGCAGGGTAAGAATCCTTGTTAAAGCGTTTCCATATCCTTTAGTTGCAAACCTGACATCGGAGTAGTTTGAGATTACAAGTGCGCAATTTCTAAATGAGATCATATAAACTGTCTTTGATTGTCTTTGTGTGACTAGAATGTTCCCTTTGTCTTCTTCCCTGTCTTCCACAGAACAAACAGGCTGGTGTAGGAGGGGCACATTTTCAATGATTTGATTGCGCTGGCTGAGAAGCACTAAATTCTTTATTTTTTATTTCATTATCTCAGCAATTTATTTGTTTGCATAGCTTCAATGCCATGGTGGCTAGAGTAAGAAATAAAAAAGATGCATGAGTTTTTGGCACATACATACATAGGCCTACTATTACAGCGGCATATTGTCGGCCTGCTGATAAAACCTTGTATCTTCAAAACGACAAACTTCACTGGAAAATAAAAAAGAAATATAAAATTATAAAATGATATAAATGGATAAATATAGTTTGAAATGGAAAAAAATTTAATTTTGCATGTAAGATTAGTGGACATACGAGTTTTTGTTTCTTATGAGTTTGGAGATAGGAGGTTTTATCAGCAGGCCGACGATATCCACATTTTAAGTCTGGTTTGCGTTTTCTATGGACCACAACTGCGTTTTCATGGTTAATCAGAAAATCCTTTTTCCATGTTTTCCTGATAGCCATAATCAATGAGCTTAGTACAGAGTCTGCCTCTCTTTTGCATTAGTCACACCTCTTTCACAAGGCCGCCTACATTCTGAAGTTAAGCGCTGTGGGCGTGATCGAAGCGCTTAGGGGAGAATACGCGTAACTCAAGAGCGCTTAACTCGAATCGCATAAATAAGCACTTACGCGCTAATGGGAGAATAGACCCCAATGTGTGCAACGTAGACAGAATACAAGCGAGCCTGCTGATATGCATTGGCTTGTATGCTCTGTGTTTGTCAAATCAATGGGTCTCACTCACTGTGGAAAGTTTAAACACTCGGGAATTGGATTTGAAACGAGCCAATCGATACATTGTTACCGGGGAAGTTTCACGAGGGCGTGAAGTATAACTGTGCAGTTACGCAGAAGAGCCTGAATTTATGATTGAGTGATTGGCTATCAATACCAGTGCTTGGGTGGATATAAGGAAGCGCTGAATTTGTCAATGAAGGAATCTACACGTTAATCCATAGTAAGGAACTACGCATTTTTTATATGTGATGACTGTAAATTACAGTAGAATGTGAGAGAATCAATACCATGTCAAATTTTTTTGCTCCAGAAAACTGATTTTTCTGAACCACTTTTTGGAATACCGATGGCTCACTGTAGCTAAAGTGGTTGCTACAGAGGACAATGATTTTTTCTTTCTTTCTTGCTGGATAAATACTATGGGCAAGGATATTGACCAGTTTGCACATCAGGCTTAGCTGAGGAGTTTCATTCATGCAACTCTTGAAAAACAGGGAGTGGAGTGAACTTCCCCATATTTTAAACCGCGTTTGAATTCTGCTTGCTTGCGAATATTCAATAACTAATCCGGGGGTGTCATCTAGTGATCGAGTACAGTAACTGCGTGCTTAAATTTGCGGTTCCATAGACGCGAGCGTCTGCATCTGCAGAAAGGGGTTTACCAACTGAAAGTCTTTTGGATGTGTTGGAAAAGACTTAATTGACAATTTGAATCTTTGTCAATACTATATCTCAGCCAAAAATGAATGCAAATCTGGTAAGAAATAAATATTCCGTTATGCAAGACTGTTGAAACAATACTTTGATGAATATGCGCTGTGATCAAAACTGAAGGTGACCCAACAAAATATTATAGTGCGCAACTTTTTTTCCCCCCGGATGGGCAGTGTAGAATAAAATCAATAAATAAAAACCTACTCCAAAAACTGCAATTCGTGCATTCTCCATACCGTATCCCGTTTGCTTTATGTTACATATTCTGCAAAGAAACAAATCCATTTTGAGTGACAAATATGTAAAACAAAGGAAATCGGGGGGGGGGGATACTGAACTTGGGTTTTCCTGTTTGCTTGAGTACTTGTTGCAGCGTGTAGGTTTACATTTCCAGAGCATTTTCCAAATTAAAAACATTTTCAAAAAACCTTGAGAAAAAGGCAGAGATTTACAATCCAAGGCAAGAGACTGCAATAACATCTCAGCAAAAAGTATCTTGTTTGTAAGAGAGGTTTTTTTTCCTCCCAGTTCTTGCTTTTAAAACTGACAAAGTTCATTTTAATTATGTAATTTCCTAGAACGAAACCCTTTCTGAATTGAAACTCAGGGACCGATAACTTTTGTTTGGGCCTAAACCACCCACCAAATCATTGCTGGAAATGCTCAAACTGGGAGCAGAATTTCTTTCCTGCCTGAATATGTTTTGTCCCTTTTTATATGCTGTTGGAGTTGATTGGCATTGTGTCTGTGACCCCCAGTTAGGGCTGGGCTGTATCCCGGTTTTATGACTTACACCGGTATGTTTTTGAAGGAGGTATGAATTTGAGACAATACCCCCATACCGGTGTTTTATTATTCATTATATTATTATGTGTACGTCGCCACACTCCGCTGCTTTCCGATCAGGCGTTTTCAGACAGCTTTCACTGCTCGGGGCCTTCGAGCTCTGCCCCTTGCGTGTGCAGGTGCACTCCCCCCTCAAACAAAAAAAGTTTTCATGAACATGACTGACAACGTGCCGGTAGAGGCGAGCGACTTAGCAGACAGTAGTATGGCGGTCGATGATGAACAGGAGCTGGTTCTGAGGGGGAACGGCTCTGTAATTTGGAGGTATTTTGGATATAAGATTACTGATGAGGAGCAACAAGACGCTATCTGTAAATCCTGTCGCAAGCAAGTTGTTTCAAAAGTCGTTTCGTGGATGTATGCCAATGTATAGCCTGTCCATCGCGTTTGCGTGAGATGGCTTGCTGCCTCTTTAACTTTACTGGTCTCATCTTATTGTCCGCTGTTTATTAAATTGTCACTTATTTTAATAAGCGCTCTTTGTCACTTGAACTATTGTCACTTAACACGTTGATTGCCGACTACGAGATAACTCGTTATGACCGGGGCTAGACCTGAAAATTCGGGGAAAAATATCCATCCCTTTATTGACAACAGTCTGGTTTTCCTTTTTAAAACGTTTTCCATTACAAGAAAAGTCAAGTGGCAATTGAAGACACGGTTTTGCCCCATGCGATCAAACGGCGACAAAAAATTGGCTACGTTCAGCTCAGTACAGAAGAATAATTTAATTATAATTAGGTCTATGCACCGGCACTCGGCGACGATATTTCAGAACTCTTCAGCGAATGAAGGTAATTCTGGTGACAAGTACGTGCTTTCATCCATTAACATTTTCCAATTGGACAGCTGTCTTTTTTTTTTTTTAATAGTCAATGGGGTGACCATGCTCCAAAAACAGGTGTACGTATTTGTCACCGAAATTACCATCATTCGCAAAAGAATTCTGATGCTCTTGCTGGACAAAAAAAATCCGTAGTTGAGTGCTAGTGCATAGACCTATTTATAATTAAATTATCTTTCTGTACTTAATGTAGCCAGAGCTGCCAACTCTCATGCTTCTTAGTGGCACGTTCCAGTGCTGTAGTCAGCAATTATTCAATTAATGCGCATTTAAGAGATTCTCTTGCAGAATTACAGTCGTTGTGCATGAAAGTTGATAAGTTTCACGTGCATTACGGTTCATTTTTCCACTAGTGACATGGAAATCAATCATGTTTCGAATTCTTACTTTACTCGGGAATTGGAAGCCATGGAATGGCATAAAGACATTTTAAATAGTCTTATTCCATTCAAACAGTAAAAACGATCATGAAACAAATGCATTGCTTTAAATCCCCAATTTAAAAAAGAGCAAGATGTCTAGAGTCGTCATTGCTTTCCGTGTTGGTGAAATTTAAACTGCCGCGCACAAGGACTTAAATTATGCGTGAGAATCTCATTAACGTATGCGCTGATTGAACAGCTGCTGACTTCGGTGAATATGCCTTCAAAATGCGTGTGACCTACGCCATATACATGAGAATGCGTGTAAAGTAAGCAGCCCAGATGCAGCCCATTATTTTGTCGCTGTTGGATCGCATGGGGGAGAGAAGCCGTGTATTCAATTGCCACTTGATTATTCCTGAATTATTTTTTTCCCTTATTTAAATCTGTGTTCATGCACAGCCGCAGGCCTGTGTTCTTAGCCAGGGTAGGCCTATTGAATCCTTTTACATTTTTGACTTTCACACAGCTCTGCAGGAGCAGAGGTATACATTTAGGTATCAATTAACCATTTTTGATATTTTAATTTGAATCTCTTTTCATGTGAATCATAAGGGCTAGGTTCTCATTCAGAATTATGCCTATTTGTATAAAGTATAGGCTATTGTTGTAGAGATTTGATTTTACATAACTGTGTATCACTTTCCATCAGAAAAGATATGCTGCTTACATTTATTTTACAGCTGTGCCTTCTTGAGCAGAGAAAGAAAATCTATAAGGTTTTGTATGTGGTCAAAGTCAAAGTTTTTATACCTATCATATACTGATGATGTTGAGTAAAATGAATCACTTTTCTTCCTCTGTATAAAATATCGTTTTCATACCGTATTCCGCCAGTCAGCCTAATAATACCGGGGTATGAGTTTTAATCCATATCGCCCAGCTCTATGCCCAGTGCAAACCCCAGTGGTAGATTTGCACATGAATGCATCAAATATGTGTCCCTGACACTAGCCGTTTCCTGTTTGTGTTTTGAGCCAACAGTACTCGATTGATAACGGTGGTGTTCCCTCAGTATGGGAAAATTGCCCATGAAAGCTTTTGATTCCTTACAATGTAGTCCTACTACATTGTTGCAGGTGAAAGAATTTCTTGAAGAACTTTGTGCAAATGAACTTGGCATACTGCACCTACTTTTTACCAAATATTTAGGGTGGATCACTTTGGGAACTATATTAATTTTAATATTAAACTTTCAATTTGTGATGAAAAATGTTGCCAAATTATGCTTTTTATGACTTCAATTCCTCCTGGGTCTCATATTTTCAAAGCAATTAAGCCACGTTTGCTGTCGAATTGTTCCTTGGGATAGCAGGATTAATAGTTATACATTTTAGAACTAATTGGGAGTTATTCATTGATTTATCGCCATATGTTGGTTTGAGGGGGGTGATCATCTCAATTTGGCCCATATCTGTCCTAGCACAAATGATACAAAAAACGCATGCATTTTCCACGCCCACATACATCTCTCTACACAGTCAATATGGTCAGGAATCAAAAGCTTTCATGGGCAATTTTCCCATACTGATGCAACACCACCTTTACAAGGCAAAAGGGAAAGCATGCCAATTTGCAGTCCTTTTCAACAGGTAGCAACAACAGCAGAAATTTCAGTTATAACATTTATTGACGACTTTCTATATGATCGCACAAATCTGCTTACGAAAATATGCCTATAAACTGTTCTTCTTGCAGGTGTTGGATAACTTCACTTCGTTTCCTCTCAAATTTTCCTTGACAGAATATTTATATATTTCTTTTCTCTCCAAGAACTGAATGCATCATCCTTTTTCCATGGCTGTCAGTCACAGTGCATTAAAATATATCACCCTCATTCATCCATTGAATTTTCCGCTACTCGCGGCAAGTGGAATGAACTCTGTGACCGCTGTATGAAACAAGGATAGATCAGAACGGGACTGTTTGACAGGGAGAGATATTTTATCAAAGAACATACAGTACTTTACATCAGCTACAGTGCAAATTTCCCCTTGCATGTCAATCCACCTTCTGTAGATGTGTGTTCCTGCCAATCTTTCAATGAGATAATAAGCAAACTAATAGACTGTATTGCCGCAAGCGTAACAATTACCTTCTGTCCATGCGCGATAATACTGAGTATTCCCTGCCTGATGTGATGTTCTAATTTTCATCAGTGGTTAATAACCGAAAGTAGATGGTATGGAAAACTTCCTATTTAAACTAAGCATGGATCTGGATTTGCTTTCATCAATTTTACTTGAATACTGGTGCATGAGCCAATAAACCAAATGCCCCGTACCACCACAGATTGCCAGTTCCCCTCAATTAGACTATTTCTATGGGTAATAAAAATTTAATATGCCTCACAAAATTTTGCACATTGTATAGACATTGTGTATAACTGCAAATTTAAGGATATGCTCTGCTTCAGGGAAAATTTCACAATTTTAGTGATACTGAAGAGCAGGTTTTGTTTCTCTTTTTTTTGTCTTATGGACCGGGTCTTTCTTAAACCTAATGCTGTAGATACGATAGCTATATTCTTTCGTTAACTGTGCACTAAATGAATAAAACGTATTTATCTATGTTGAAAAAAAAGGAAGGGTGAGTGCTACATGGGGTCAAAGAATCCAACACTGCATCATCAGGATCAGGTGCTCTTCAGAAAGTGGACAAAATAATTGTTTGCAAAGAAAAGGGGAGCAATGACTTAACTTAAAACAATTTTGGAAATTATGATCCATTTGTTTTCAACAGCAAACAGTGAACTGGACTGTCTTTTCCCCCTAAATCCCAGATTAGCCATATTTTACTTACTTCCTAAAATCCATAAAAATTTGGACTCTCCTCTGGGCAGACCCATCATTAGTGGCATTGACTGCATAACTAAGCCCACATTCAAATATACTGACTTTATCATCAAGCCATACACTTGCTCACTAAAAGCATATCATCAAGACACTACTCATGTATTAAGAAAGCTTGAGGCAATTCGGTCAATTGGAACTATGGATGTGGAAGCTCCTTACACAAACATTGATCATGCTGAAGGCCTGGAAGCTCTACATCACTTCCTGCAAATTAGGCCTAATGTCAACACCCCTCCCACTGATTTCATTGTGGAATTAACAAACTGGAGCCTAAAAAACAACCTTTTTTGTTTCATGATCAACTCTACAGACAAGTCAAAGGCACCACCATGGGGGAAGCCCAATTATGCAGGACTCTTTCTGGGACTTGGGAGGAGAGACGTGTTCGGCAGGATAAATCCATTTAGAGACTACATCAGGTGGTACGGCAGGTACATTACATCAGCAGGTGCATCTTTTCGGGATCTGAACAACAACTTATTGATTTTTATCAGTATCTCAACTCTACCAACCCCAACATCAAACTTAGCCAGGACTACAGTAATAAAACAATTAAGTTTCTTGATTTGAACATTTCTGTTGATTCCGATGGACTGCTCCATATTTCTATTTATAGGGAAAGTACTGATAGAAACACCATTCTCAAGGCTGACAGCTTCCATCCAAAAAGCCAAATTTCTAATACCCCATACAGCCAGTTCCTGAGACTGAGGAGGATCTGTGACAATGATGATGATTTTAAACATCAAGCCAATAATATCTACAATAGATTTGAACACAGAGGTTATCACAAAAAAGTCCCTGACCCTGCTTTGACAAAAGCCAAAATAACTAACAGAGAACAAATTCTCAATAAAGAACGGAAAACAGAACAGAAACCCTCTAAAACATTTTTTTTCTGTTCAGTGTAACAATATGGCTTTTGATATCAAACGCATCATTAAAAAGAACTGGGATATCCTGCTGAGTGACAACTCTCTAGCTACTGTGTTCACTGAACCCCCGTTTTCTGTTTTAGAAGAGCACCCACCCTTAAATACACTTTGGTCAGGAGGCACCTGCCCACTCTTAAATCCTACTCCTGGTTCCCCAAACCCAGAGGCACTTTTAAATGTGGAACCTGTAACCATTGTGATAATATTAAAAGAGGTCGTATGTTTCTGGATGTCTTTAACAAAAAGACCCTCTATAGCAACGCCTTTGCAAATTGCAATACAACTTTTGTTGTTTACACACTAGAATGCGAGCGTGGCTGCTTTTATGTTGGCCGCACTAAACGCAGGCTGCGTGATAGACTGGCTGAAAACAAATATGCCATAAAGGTGCAAAACCCAAATTACCCTATGGCAAAACACTATAAATCAGCAGGCCACACCAATCCAGATATCCTGAAAGTCTGGGTCATTGAATGGTCATCCAAAAACTTGTGGGGGGGGGGACGAACTTAAACGCCTCTTGCAGCGAGAGACTTTTTGGATTTACACACTGGGGGCCACCTTCTCTCCTAGCCTCAACTAGGAGATTGACTTTTCTTCCTTTCTGTAATATGCAAATTTATCATGATGGTAAGTACTACTGGATTTTGAAGCGTTATCGATGTGTACTCCAGTTCTATTGAGTCATAGGCTTATCATCATTATAGCTACTCTTCAAAATTGTTCTTGACGTTTCTAAAAACAACTTCATTACCTTTGTGATCTTGTTTTCATGGCCTTTCAGCCCATATTTAATATTTAAATGCTTTTGTGGTGACCTTTTATAATCAAATATAGCCCTTTAAATGCTATTTTTATTATGAGCCATTTATAGCACTATACAAATGCAAGCTCCGTGCTTCATGACTTCCGTCTATTTGTGTGTTTTTTTGTGTTTTTATGTTGTGGTGGCCTAGGTCACGTGATCGTGTCACATGATGCTCCTTCTCGTACTTAAATGTGTTTTGAATCTGCTCATTATGTCCTGATGAAGACTCGTCGGAGTCAAAATGCGTCAATATCTCCGTTAAATAAAGGATTTTTAATTACATCGGAGTGCCTTGGATTTTCAGTTCTGATTGCCAGTTGGATTATGGACTTTTATTGATCAGTTTTCAGGCAAGTCATTGCCCCCCTTTTCATTGTAATGAATTTATCTACGTTGTATTATCACTTCATCTGTCAAACACATCATCAAACTAATTTCTGTATCAGGCGAAAAGAACCTGAGTAAACAAGAAGTGCAGTTTTTACGTGATGATTTCATTCATGGAAGGAAAACACTATCTAACCCCACCTGGCTCTTTGTGAGTGATTGCCCCCTGAGACTAAATAACCCAATTACAGTCAGCAAATTTAACTGTTAACTTGGTTCAATTTCATTATACATGCACAGGCATAATTACTGACAGCCCTGTTGAATCTAAACGTTACTTTAACAGAGCATGTCTGGTGATATTAAGTTGTCCTAGAGCAGCACATGATGCTGCGATTAAAGGAAATTCAAGAAAAGACGCAAAGTTGTTGACCTCAGTTCATAAAGGGCTGCAAAGCCATTTCTATGCTGCTGAGAATCAAGCAAACCATGCTGAGAGTCTTTATCTACAAATGGAGAAAACTTGGAATAATGGTGAACCTGTCTAGGAGTGGCCGGTCAACCAAAATTCCTCAGAGACACACAGACAATACAGCCAGGATGGCACAAAACAAAGCAGACTTTCCAAAGAATTGCAGGCCTCAGCCTCCCCTGTTAACGTCAGTGTTTATGACTCCACAATAGGAAAAGAGACTGGGAAAAAATTGTAACTATGGCTGAGCTGCAAAGCGAAAACCACTGTAGACTAAAAAAAGTTTTTGGCGGATATGGCTCCCGTTATGCCTGGTGCAAAGCCTAACACAGCATTCCACAAATGCAGCATCATACCTGCAGTCCAACACAGTGGTGGCGGTGGCATAGTGATGGTCTGGGGCTGCACAGCAGCTCCAGCACCAGGGTGAATAGCCCTGATTGACGGAACCATGAATAATGCCCTCAACCAGAAAATTGTGAAGAAGAATAACCAGCCATCAGTTAATGACCTAAAGCTAAAGCATAGTTGGGTTATGCAGCAGGACAAAGATTCGAAGTACAAATGAAATCTGAATCGCTCAAAAGAAACAAAATTAAGATTTTGGAGTGGCCTGGCTTGATTTCAATTAAGATGCTGTGGCATGTACTTTAACAGGCTGTTCTTGCTCGAAAACCCTCCAATGTGGCTGAATTCCAACAATTCTGCAAGGAAGATTCAAAGTTTCTCCACAGTAATGGACAGTATAAAGACTAATTGCCAGTTATCCCAACTGTATGATTGGAGTTGTTGCTGCCAAGAGTGGCACAATCAGTCATTATTAAGTTTAGGGAAGGAATTTTTTTCTTTACATGAATGATGTAGGTTTTAAATAAATCTTTACCTCTGGTGAATGAAATGATCAAGTATCATTTTCTCAGCACTGTAAGTAACAAGAAAGGGTCGAATGCAGAGGACAACTATCCCCACGAGGTTCAACAAAGTTCGTCTTATCTGTGCAACTTGCATGGATGCCTAGCACATTTGCTAGCACACTGTTATTGCAGAAAAATCTGTTCAAACCTCAGAGCAAAAAAAGCTGCCATTTAGAAATTTCCAGTTCCAAGGACATTCCTATCTTTTCTCACAGGGTAACACCAAACCATCTCAATGCTGTAAGTAATACTAGCTGCCACCATCACAGCTCAGCCACCTTTTGTTCACATATGATGTCAGAGGTGAGAGCTGAGTGCAACTATCCCAACAACAACTGCAACTCAAAGGCTAGATGGCGTTCAAAACATTACTGCATACAAGCAGTTGTTCCAGGCGACTACCCTGCAGCCGACTTAATGAATGTTTCTTCACTGAGTGGATAAAGGAACAGTGGTGCACGTGGGCCAACTATCCCTCAGTCTCCAGGGCCTCCATTCTCCATTTTAGTGGCTAACAACCTATTCAGATCTTGCAACTAGCTAACTTCTGCCATACCTTGCTGTGCATGACCCGAGCCAGGTGTACGCATGCAGCGCCACCTATAGCGGTTACCATTGACAATGCTGTCCCAACCCACTCTGACAGGCCATCCTGGTGGTGGAAGGGTTGTACCCATCCTCTGATTCCTCCTCAAGTAGTAGTTCCTCCTTACTTACCCTGGTAAGGATGCGGCCAAGGGTCGAGCTGCTAACCCCTCTGGCACTGCTAATTAGCCCTGTTAGTACTTTTTTCTTATCACCACCATTACAACTCTTCACTTCTGTGTGTACATAGGAAGGCTGGAGTAAGAGCTGTGTAAACCTTCCTAACTACCATTATGGCTCAGACAGAAATGGTGACTAAAACTTCCTGGAAATCAGGCTTTGTTCCAGGTGAAATAGCCTATTAAGTGAATGTTTCTTCATCGAGTGGGTACAAGGCAATGGCAAATGGGACCTGCTCTCCTTCGACCTCCACTTCAGAACCTACGCACTCTCTACTCGCCGCGATAGGCAAATCTTGTCTCTTTGGCCGGCTATTGTATCCACTGCCACTGCTGCTGCGTACGGCCCAGGCGGGATTGGTTACAGCTTGGTTACTTATGCATTTTGCCACACGACCACCATTTTGACAAAAACTGCTCCACAAGGTAACTCAAATCCTCAATTACGCAAAGTTTATAACATAATGTTGTGGCTGAATGATTGTCCTCTAACCTTAACGCAGAGAACTAGCAACACCTGATAGTGTGGAGTGTTCTCGGAGTAAATCTTAAGTTAATTATAAAAATGATTGAGAACAAGTCAGGACTAATAACTATTTTAAAGAGATGTCCTGTGCCCCACCCCCATTTTCAGTTCTTGCTATGCTACAGGTTTTATTATTAACCTCCGCTGAGGAGGTATATGTTTTCGGTGCTGTTTGTTTGTTGGTTTGTTTGTATTTTGGTTTGTTTGTTGGTTTGTTTGCCAAAGTACTGCTGAGATATACGCCAAAGTTCAAGATTTCAAGTCTTTCCAATGGGCCGGAGTTCCAATCGCCGTGCTTTTGGCTTTGGTGCCTCCTGGCAGAGGTTCTGCGCTCTCTGAGTGCTTTTCTAGTTTAATTTATGACGTCCGCGCACTCAAGAGTTCAGCTGCTCGGGTGATGCGGCAAGCTTCCCGATTCCAACAAACATGGCGCACCGCAAACAACAAATAAATCTGATCCTCTTAGCTGAAAAATGTAAAAAAAATTTCTAAAATTATTGAAGAATATATTTGAATAGTATGGGCAGTGTATTTGGTTCAGTAAGAGCTGAAAAAAGGGTTTTGTTTTCCTTTTACGAAGGCTAGCACTTGGAATTCGGCTGCGTAGTTGCAGTGTTGCGGGGGTGAGACTTGCGTTAAGCAGTTTTTGGGGGACTGTAGTTATGCTGTTTTAGGGATATGCGGGCATTACCTTCTTTCTCTCTTCAAGCTCACTTGCCCAGAGGGCAAGTCAGAGTCACAGAATGGACGAAGAACTATCTTTCTAAATACTGTATTTAACTATTTATATTCGAGCCAGCTGTCTGAAGTGCCATAATTCTCACTTCGGCCTCTGCATCATTGAGTCCATCACACTCTGCATCACAGTGAGACAATCTCACTGTCAATGACTGCAAAGAGATCCAGATGATTTTCAGGGTGGCAGAGAAAATCACTGGCCCTGACCAGACTTCCTTGCAGAGCTTTCACACCATTCGATACCACAATAAGGCTCTCAGCATCATCACAGACCCCTACCAGCCCAACTTTCCACTGCTCTCACCTTAACACCCTAATGCAAGGATATAACTTTAGTCTTAGGACTAACGCATGCCAAATCATACACATTTTCTTTTTTTTCCCAGTGCCATATGCATACTGAATAAACGTAAAACTCAAAATTGGCAAAGACTAATTGGTGCCACAACCCCACCCCCATTGCCTTAGAACTTTTGAAAAACAACGGAACAATATGTCCCTTGGACTTCATGTGTCATTTGTACTGAATACTTTTATATGTGGTTTTTGTTTCTCTGTATGTCGCTTTAATGATTATTTTTGCCTTTTCCATCTGAGGTGTGAATTTTGGATGACCAAAATTCCAAAGTATTACATATGGCTTAAACTTGGACTTGGTTTCCACGAAAACTCTTTTTTCTTTGAATACTGAATGTCGTTGCTGTCTGAGAGTCAAAATTCCTTATGGTCGCGGTTAAGTTTGCCAGTTGCTAATGATAAAGTCAGATGCGGTTTTGTCAACTTTTATTGTTCGAGTAATAGATTATGAAAGGTTAGTCATAGGCTACATCCCATTGACAAAGCAGATAGAAGTAAGAGTGTTTAGATTGAAGGTAATACCACTGGCACTCAAATGTGATAATTTGATAGTTTCATATTTTTCCAGGGGTTTGCATTCTGCATTATCTCTCAACTCCCCCTTTAAATTACCTCTTAATCGAGGCTCACGGCAATTCACTGCTCAGTTGCACTTGCCAAATTCGGAACCTTTTGAAGATCTTCGCTGATTATAGGAGCTGGTTAAAGTACATATCGAGAAATTCAAACGGGATTTAGAAACTGTTCATGTTAGTAAACCTACAGTTCAGGAAGTATTGTTTTTCTCCCACACAATCAGTCCAGGTAAACAGAACCACAGGCACACAATAATGCCTTGATTTTGGTGCAGTATATTTCAATAGTCTCACCGAACCCGGAACCCTCAGGCCCCCATGACACACCGCTATTTTACTGCAGCCGTAATGTTTCGTGTTTGTTCAGCATCAATCCCAACTGAACTTGCTTTCAAGTTCATATATGACAGTGCTCATGAGCACATTTTCATTCAAAATAAGGTAAATTTCATATCAGCAGGTAATGGTGCTCGCTAAAGCAGAAATAAACAGGCACAAATGCATGATTGTTTGACAATGAATATGAATGGATGCCACCCATAGTTCAGATACCGGCTCAAAATGTTATGGCGCACATCCTGCTTAAAGGCAAAGAAACCATTTGTTTCAGCTCTTACCCAAAAAGTACTATGTATTCTTTTTGTCCCATACTGTAAATATTTTTCTAATTGCAAATTTTAATGCACCAAGCAATCAAACATCAAACCTCTGAAAAACAACTTTGTTGCACAAGTTCATAGATGCTGCCATTCTGAATATTTCAACCAGTCAAAAACTACTTCTTGCGGCAATGTCCCAGATGTTATGACGCAAATGGACATCAAGTTATCAGCTGATCTATATAAAGTGTATACACATTAGTCTTGATTATCACTTGTGTGTGCAGCTTAATCTTACAAGGAGAGATCAAGGTTCAATATTACCAAAAGTAGAACCTGAGCGACAAAATTTGTTGTGTCTGTTGGTTGCGCCAACAAAACGGGAAACTCGGACCTACTAATGAGGCGTCACTGCTTAGGTTCTGCACACATTTTACCTGGTTGTTTCAAGCAGCATGTTTACGTAAAATATGGAATTGAGTCACCCAGTTAGTAATAATAACAACTTAATTGTCCCAAAGGATACATTTCCCACAGTTCACATCAGTTAAAAAATTTTAAAAAGACATACATAATGTACACAATTAATTCAAACTCAGACAATGAACCATTGCCTGAGACATAAACAACTCAGATAAAAACCACACACTGGTGTACAAGATTAAGACCGATTTAACAGCCTGATGGCTGACGGGATAAAACTGTTTCTATATCGAACTTTAGAACATCTGAGGCATCGATATCTGCGACCCGATGGGAGGGTTTCAATGTACACATTCAGGGGATGTTTTTTATCGTCAGCAATCACACGTGCCTTACGTACAGTTGCGCAATTAGTGAAATCACTGAGAGCAGGAATTGGCAGTCTCACAATTTTTGCAGCCATTGAAATGATTTTACTGAGTTTGTTTCTATTGGAAACAGATAGCTGATGATAACAGATGCTGCAATAGGTTAAAAGAGGCTCAATAATGCTATGATGCAATAAAAGCAACAACTTGGAATCTACATTCAAAGAGCGCAACCGGCGAAGCGCGTGTAACCGCTGTTGACACCTTTTTTGTACAGCTATAATATGATGTGTGAATGAAAGTTTCAGCTGGAGAAACGACAGCATCAGTTATAGGTAGGTTCCGGAAATCTTATGTCAACTTATAATTTGTTGTTGATTTTATAACAATAAATATCATATAGGCCATTCACGCCAGAACGTAGAAACCAGTACTGTACCAGTGCAGGTACAACACTCAGCAATGTTAAAAACAATACTTATTATAGATATTACACATACAGGTACAACCGTTTTCAACTGTCACTGTATTTTTAACCTCAGTGCACAAGAAGTCCGATGTCCAGATGACATGGCAAGCTACCCCAAATCCAACAAACATGGTGCACCGCCAGCAACATCTGATCCTCTGCAGCTGATTTTTTCAGTTTGGGTAATTTTTGAAAAAATTTTTGAGTACTTGGGGCAGTGCAGTTTTTTTTGGGTATCTGCTATACCAAGTGTTTTCTTTGCCTTTAACAAACATTCTCACAGGTATGGAGATTGCTGTTAGCAACGTTATTTAATGGCAATTAGCAGGTAATGGTAGGATGCAGTTTCTGGATCATCTGAGCTGTGTTTTGAACTGGAACTTTTAAAATTGTACTGAACTCTCATTCAATAAGTATGAAAAGAAATCTACGTCTGCTTGTCACGGTAATGCCCCCTCCCAAATCCCCTCTGAGGAGGGGTTGCCTTCCTGGTTACCCAAATTCATTTGTGACCCTGCTGTTGGAAGTGCTTCTGGAGTTTGGTCTTAAAAGGGAGAGGAACAAAGGATTCTGGGAGACCGCACCCGGTTTCCCATGCGTGCATCTCCATGCCGTGTGTAGCCAATAGTAGTTATGGAGGATCGCAACCCGTTTCCCCCATGCATATCTCTATGCCGTGGTTAGCTTTAATCTAGTCATGGAAGATCTAGGGCGAATTGACGTGATATTTCTATGGAAGCTTGTATCCATCCTTCCCTCATATACTTTGTGTATACGTGTAGTTTTGAGCTGTCTCAGGTATGATATGATTTCTACTTTTTACCTTTCTGTAACAATGTAATTGGTTTGTGTTGTAAGCTTGGGCCTGCCTGGCAAAATAAATTGATAATTGTGTTATATTGTGTTGTGGGATTCTGATTTGGTGGAATAAATTCCCTTCCAGCTCGAAGCCCCGTCTCCTTCTTAGGTAACGTAGGACTGTAAGTGCTATGCCTGATCAACATGCTTAGTCTGTGTTATTAGTGGATTTTCCACGCTGTGATTGGTCTTATTATGATTAGGCTTCTTATTAGAGTTGGCTTGGTCCCTGAACGTAAATCTTTCAAACACAAAGTCCCTGAACTGATAATGTGACACTTCTGAGTTTCTCACTTTGGGCCCTGGTAATCCCTAGTCATAGCTATTTTCTATGTCAAATTACTGCGCACAATAATACCGCTAGCCTCTGAGTTAATTCACCAAAGTGGGTTGTACAGATGCTTCTGGTCCGGAGGAGTAAGGTGAAGACCAGTTCTGGGTCCGATGCACAGCATAGCTCTCAATTCATAAATTGGAGTCAAGTCAATATTTACATAAACGCATGGTAACCGCAATTGGGTATAACTACATTTTATATCCTTAATTTGATATGGAGTCAGATGAATTGCAACCGCTATGACATGAGGACCGCAGCATCCGCAAGGCACGTTTCAAGCCACTTAAAAGCAGCACTCGAAAGACGTCATCATGTTTGGCCTGAGGGAGTGGTCTAGTGCTGAAGCTGTAGTCAGACCTTATTCTTATAATGGAGACCGTTAAGACTTTCTTTTCCCTGGCTGTTAAGGAAAACACGCTGAGACCCTCCACCTCAGCTTGGACCCTCCTTGGCCTAGTTGCACGGCGTTTACAAGCATGCTCCCTGGCTAAATTCCCAGTCTGTCTTGTTCAACCTGCCTGAATTATCCTGAAGATTAACTGGCTACAAAATAGTTCTCGTTCTCTCCTTTTTGTTTTGTGTCGAAATTGTTTTTGCATAAAATGGCTGCTTTGCATCATCAATCACTGGCACCGAGTGTAAGAGAAAGTGCTTTGTAAATACAAGCCATAGTATTTATTCATTGCATGGCAATGATTCTGTTTGTCAGTGATACCATTTGAATGGCAGTAACATCATACAATAAGGCCTCAAGTGCACCCCGTCTGCATGCTTAATAATACAAATTTAGAGTCCATTTATCAAACATTCAGTGAAACTCACTCTCATGAGTCATTCAAATTCTGATATTTTAATCTTCAATCCCATGAAAATGACAGAAATCAGCATTTTGTTAAAGTTCACAAAACACGCAAAATAACTTGCATCTAACGCAAGCTAAGTGTTTAAAAAAAACTCAAAACAAGTAAAAAAAAAAAAAAAACTCAACGCTGACTGCATGTCACAAACAAGGAACATTTGAAATAATAGCGCCAAACCATGTAAAAAAGTTATTAAAATGTCTGTTACACTGGGAATTTATTGGGTCTCATGAGTTCCCTGTTAAGCTCGCGAGAACAGGGCCGCCCTAATGCTCGGGCTTGCCCAGGCTGAAGCCACAGGGCCTACGAGGATCATGAGCCAATAAAAAAAAAAAAAAAAAAAAAACACCTTGTTTTGTAATTTGACAAATTTTCTGTCCATCACTTGATATTTGTCTTTGTAGCTTGATTGGTCAAATTTAGAGTAACCCTGGGGGACCCAGTGACACAACAACCTATCAGAATGTAGAGGGATAGTTTTGGCATGTGACGCATTCAAATGTCGGTGTATGGATTTTTCGTCATCGCAGAATCGCAGACCAGGGCTGCGTCCAAATAGTCAAAAAATTAGGGCCTATCCACTAATCTCGAACCACTTTTCTTTAACCTTTGTGGGTAACGTCATAAGGGAAAGGAAATTCCAAACAGCTTTGGGAGAAAACTGCGCTAATTAGGGAATCCGAATGCACTTACAATAGGCATGTGATCATGAGTCCCCTGTCCATCATAGACACTTCTTTACGCGATTGGTCGGATGAGTGGTCACCTCTTTATATATTTCAGCTGTGCAAAATTGTGGGATAGTTTTATCTCCTTTCTTTTCAAAAAGGATGTTTCTGTGTACCCTATGCTAAAGGTGGTAAATTAGGAAGCACTGAGACACATTTCCCAAACATTTGAAGAATTCGAATCCACTTATCATGACTGCCACATAATTATTTCTGGATCATTTTTTAAGAGTTAGGAACTTTCCTAGGCAAAAAAGACTATTGGGATGCCGCCCAAGTCATGGAATTGGCATTCTTAAACAAAATCCCAGGTAATGCATGGAAATTCTGTCGATGGAGAAATGATGTTACCAACAAACATTTTTCCTCTGAAGACCATGCCAAAGCTTCTTAGCTAAAAACTTTTAGAAGTGTGTCAAAGACAGGAGTCCAAACACCCATTAGTCGGTTACAGCCTTAATTTAAGGTTAAAGACTGCCGGCCTATTTGCACAGCTGGCTGAGTACCTTGCTGCCCTCCCAATTCATTCCTGGCACAGATGGAACCTTTTTCTGTCGTACTGTAGCATGCCAAATTAGAAAAAATATTTATTGAACATTGACACTCACCTCTATCGAAAGCAACTTTGTTACCCATGTTAATGGCTAAAATTGATGCGTGGAATATGACCGCCCCTAAAACACGACTCGATCATAGCTGCCATCCTGACTGAACCGCGTTGCCACCAGTAGTCTCTTGCATGATTAAATGTTATTTTATCCTATTTTTATCAAGAATTGGTCAACGACAGCCATGTTACACATATTTGTTCTTACATACATGTAATCTAGCTTTTGTGCATTGCAATTGGACAGATTACATTCAAAGGCAAACTTCATCCAATATCTACCCCACGCTAAGGCTACCAGTTTTGCTGGTTACCGTTTCGAATTGACGGTCTGTTCAAATCAATGCGATGAATAATTCGCCAGCTAACATGGGACCGCTTTTCTCGTAGACGCTTTCATTTATCAATTCAATGGCGAGAAGCCTTAGCATGCTAGCTAGCATATTATTCATCGCATTGACTTGAACACACCGCAAACTAGAGGCATACACTTTTTCATTCGCTGATATTTAAGGATTAAATTGGAGCCCAAGATATCACATCTATGAGACTAGAGTTGTGATTTTTATTTCTCTCTCATTGATAGCCCATTTTACTTTAAAAGACAAAAAATACCAATAATAGCTGAAAAGAAATACAGTTAAAAACCCATAAGTGGAATTTTTTTTTTAATGGAAATGGCAATATTCATAAACTTTGACTTGTTGTTTACATGTTACAGAGTTGAATAAAACATTTATGCATCTTGATTATGTAGAACCTCACAAAGCAATACCAAGGACGAACATTGCAGAGGACTGAAGGTTTCACGTGTTCTTGGCTGGCTTTAATTCAAGCAACTTCCTGGCTGGTGCGAATCATAATAAAATGGATATTTTTCTCCGTCCAAAGACGGGGCACAAAAACACAATGGTTACAATTAATCTGACTCCATAATACATTTAGAATACCAAATTTAGTCATATCCTCGTTAAATATCTGACTCCAAATTAGAATTGATAGTTTTGGGACAGCATACATGAGTCTCGAGGCAACTGTGCCATCAGACTCGTCTGTGAAAACCATTGTCACTCAGCAAACGCCCCCAAGGTTAATAAACACCGCCGCCGGATCGTAGTTCGGTGATAGTCCTAGAGGATGGAAGAAATTACCATAATAGCAGCATCTAGGCATAAACAAAGTAGCACTGAGCATATAAATATCACAAACCCAGGTTAGTGTACCCCAAAGGGCCCCTTAAGGAGTCAATCAAATACCAGCTTCTCATCCCAGGGGTATTCTTTTAAGATAGAATCTCCAGGACCGGTAATACAAAATCCCTTTAGGGGTACAACGTAATTTGCAATCCAACTTAAAACCCATCACTACCTACAACATCAGCTAGGTAGTCTTAAATGGTAGGAAATTGCCCCCCAAGTACCAGTCGTAACATAGTTAGAAGGAATGTACAAGAGTCACGGAGACCACGCAAGCTGAAAGGAATAACAATAATTTAATCACCAGGTAGACACAAACTTAGATCAAACAAATCAACATTAAGCCAATTACAAGTTACACACAATTTAGAAAGTGAGAATAAATACGTACCTGGAAAAATGGAGGCCCCACCACGTGCCTGGGGAGAACTCAGATGCCATCCCTCCCCGCCTACCTAGATCCGCTACTTATGCGCGAACCCAAGCACGCAGAGCGAGGCAGCATGTGATCCTCCATAATTAAAAGACTACTCAGCCCCCGCGCGCGAGATCTCGAAAATACGGTCCTCCCAATGGCTAGAATCTCTTGGTTTTAAGCCAAACCACGCCTTTGATCAAGGCGGGGGAGGTGAGGGCCAAATCTGGGTTTTCCACCATTGGGGTAATAAAACCATCTAGCATAGAGAGGAGAGCAGAATCTGACTAATTTTCAGGAGTTTCCCAAAGGGAATGAACCATAATTCCAAGAAAATTGAGCATACTCAATTCAACTCCTTGGATTCCCCCGAGAATAACCACCAAACATGATAGGAATATGTACTAATATGATGCAGTTGTCATGAAAAAGCCTTAAAATGGAGTATTATATAAGTATATAAGTGATTTCTTCACAGGATATTGAACATATAAACATTATGAATTTCCCAGAGACTTAGATTAAACAGATTAATGTAACTGGACTTTGGGGACAGTGATATGACTCTCACAGGAGTCTTGGGGCAGCCAGGGCTTTGCGACACTGTCCCCCCGCTGAGCTAAGCCAGAGATTCTACCCCCCACAGGCAGGCTGCAGGAACATCGTTGGTCATAAAAGTTTTACTGATGGCTCTGGATTGAGCTAATCAGCCAGATCTTCAGATTCTACAATTATATAATCAAACAGTTTACTCTTTCACTTATGCGTTCCTGTGTGTTTCTGCCTAAGACTGACATTTGAGTTTTTTTTTTTTTTTTTGGAGTTCATAGTATGGGCCTAAGTAAATAATCTGGTCACCAGTTCATGTGAATATTGTGGTGTTTTCCGGCTAAGAAAGGGAAACTAATACATTTTGCGCTGTAGCTAAACGTAGCCATGGGGAGCTATACAGCCTCTCAGCCCCGGGGCCTAGCGGCAGGTGAAGGCGGGACTGCGTGAGAAGTTGCCGAAATGAGCATGGAACAAGGTCTGAGGGTCTTGCGGGATGGATTTGCCATAGTTGGGCCTGGCTGGTCACAATTTATTTTGACTGCTTCGTTTTTGATTCTTGTCAGATTGATTTTACTTTTGACCGTAAGACAGTTGATCCGAGATGCTCTGTTGAGAGTGAGTGTAAGAATGTCATTCCTGATGCCATTCTCCATACCCTCTGAGATACTTCCAGAGGAATAAGTACATCAGGCCCCATATTTTTGGTTGAAGCACTGATGGCTGTTCCCTTGAGCCAAATGAGTTTAATAAGAGTGTGCAGAGTTTGAGATGCTTGGGATTCCCCTCCAAAAAGGAAAGCACACGAGGAAGTCCACCTTTGAATGGCTCCAAAATAGAAACAAAAACAAACTGATGGTTTTGGTGTTGATAAGCCGCTTATGGTGCTTTTACACTGAATGGTACCAGCTTTACTCATATGGGATTTTGTACCAACTACTTGTTTTCCACACTGCATACTGCCATTTAAGGTGGGATTAACTATGGAAAGTGCCAAATGTCATCTTCAACACGACACTAAAGACAACATCACCTCACACAACACAAACACAGAAATAATGGAGGGTGTCTTAAAGGTGGTGTTCTTGGCTCTCAGTAATGACATAAGTTGGTTATTTATCAGGCTTTGTATCAATTTTGGCGTAATTGTTTTCGCACCTTAAGTGATCATATTATGCGTTTCTGGCTGGTGTCAACTCACTTGCTTTTGTCCGTTAATTGTTGGTGAGTTGTCAAGAGTTTGACAACTAAATGTTTGCTATTTCCTGTATTCGACAGGTTAAGATGATATAATCGTCTTGCCAGTATGTCTTGTTATGTGACCCCAAAACAATGATTTTGCGTTAATTTATCTTACAAGAAAACTACCTTGCTATTTGGGTTGAATATGTATTTATCTATTTGAGTCATGTTTTAATGTTTACACTTCAGATTGCATAGCTGTGAAAATCATCCTATATCATGGTAAAGTCAATTATGTTATGCATTGTGTCAGCTTGTCCTGTCTTGCATGAATGACGGTTCCCACTGACCAATCAGTGGTCTGCAGCTCATTGGCCTCACGTTTTTGTATTGGCTCGGCTTGCTTGGAACCTTGGCCGGGGAGATACAAAGAAAGGTACCTGCTACTAGGTACTCAATCAAAATGGAATGTATTGAAATCTGAGTAGTGTTGAGTCGAGTAGAGCTGCACAATGCATTTGAAAAGTGACATAAACTCAGACTTTTTCACTTAGGTTTTCCTTTCCTGGTAAATATCTAGATCTTGCACAGTATTTTATATAACACTCCTTGAATTCAGCAGGACATATTTGGGATAGTTGGAAACATCAACCAGAATTTAAACAGGAATGAAGTTCCACAGATCTGAATATGGCTGCTGTACTTAATATCTACGGACCCATTTATGAGTCTGTTAAGTGGCTAGTTAAAGTCCTGACTTGAATTCAATGGACCAGCAGTGACATGAACTGAAACAGGCAGTTCACGCTCATATGGCTGAATGAAAACAATTCTCGAAAGTACAGTGAGCCATTTTGATGTAAAATACTGATTGTCGGTTATTGCCAGATGTTACTGCGAAGGCTGGCACATTACTTAGAAGGGTACATGAGTGAAATAGATTTTGAATAAATGTTTTTTCCTTCAATAAATTGAACAGTAATATTCGTAACGTAATTAATATTCGTAAGTTAATTCATGTTGTTGTTGTTGTCTTATATTAAAATGAAATGGAAGATCCGAAACATTTAATATAAAAGAAAAAAATGGGGATGCACAAATATTCTTTCACAGCACTGCAGCAGGGTTATCAGGTGTCAATTAAAGTATGCCTTATGGAAAAATCTAAATACAGGTCAGTTCACCACTGTGTGATGTCCCCGCCTGGAGATCTCCAGCAACACGAATACCATTCCTGAAAATATTGTGCTGTCATTGAACTCTTCTAAAAGCAACAAACTGCATAATTAATGTACTTGCTGTATATCTCCATTAAGTTTTGACATGTTTTCACAATGACAGACAGGTACAAGTAAATCCTCTTTAACATGGTTTATAAAATCCATCTCTGAGTCTGGAAAACTTTTCCCTTGGTGGAGGCACAGAATCTTAATGACCACAGCTACATTGAGTTCTGTGAGGTTAATAGATCATGCTCTATTACCCTTTTCTGTTCTGTTGATAAACTGGAGAAGTGTTTCTTGGCAGGGTCACGTAAAACTCACTGTTACCCTCACATGGCCCCCACCTCTACTCTTTGCTCAACATAATGATTCATTTCAAACAGGATATGTGCTGTACTTATCAGGCGCCCACAAGTTGAACTTTTCTGCCCATCCTGGCTATTTCGAAGCAATATATTTTTATTTTCATGCCCCTTTTTTCTCCTACAGAGCTCTTTTCTATCTTACATGCTTAGTTTTTGTCTGAAGTTTTTTATTTATTTATTTTTTTTAAAGAATATCTTTTCAAAAAATGTAGCATTTACAATATCTTCAGCCAGGTCTTTTAAAAGGCTGTGTGGCGAGTTCGGCATTGTGCAATCATGAAATACTCATTTGTAGACATCTGTTCATAACCTTTTCACAGTACAGCATAGTTTTGCTATTCAAATTGCATCACCCACATTATACTGAAATTCAACATGAGGTTGAGGTCCATTTTTATTGACATGTTAAAACAACCTTCGTCTTAGCTTTATTAACGTGCGTACGTGACTTCATTATTGATCTTCTAAGGCAGTGGTTCCCGAATTCGGCCCTGGGGACCCACTGTGTATGCTGGTTTTTGCCCCAACCTCAGCTCCAATCTTAAAATGCTAATGAGTTGTTAATTGTTTTTTTTAATTGCACTATTCTTTTTCATCCTGATTATTTAACCTTTTGGACCACATGCTGAAAATGACCAAGATGAAAAAAAAAAAAAAAATTGTGTGCTACATTTCCAATCGATGATGTGAAACTATGACTTGGCTTCTAACTGGTAAAATTTAGGACTCATGGTCACTAAAGTTAACAATCAATAGACAATTTAGAATTTAAACACATAGCATAGCACATTATAATGAGTCAAACCTGTTAAATGCTACTTGTTAAGTTTTAGGAGAGATCTTCAACACCTGCCATAAGAACCCTAATCAGCGGCTTTTTGACTGATCACAGTCTTGCATTTGATCACATCAAACATATCATTACCTTCGCTTGGCATGATTACTTGGAATACATCAAAATAAAAAATATTAATGTTTTGCTTTGAAGCATCATGGAATGCATAGCCATTTCTGACATAATGCGGTTTAAGGGCATAAAATGTCCCTCTCATCCGAAAGGCAACCTATTAAAAATCATACGATAATTTAGTCATTCTGATGAAAAAACAAAATCAAATGTGTTGTCATAACACGATAAGGACTTAATTATCTCAGCGTAATAACAGGGGAAAAAATTATATTTATTCATGGACAGCCATACAGTTAGAAGATCACATTAAAGACAGAAAAAGTCTGACATGTTTGGAATGTAAATTGAAGCACCTATTACGAAACCCCCATAAGTCACACTTGACTTGACTTGACTTGTGGGGTTTGAGTAATCAGTGCTTCAACTAAGAAATAAAAACTACAATAACCCCCAATGTCAATAAAGGTGTGTCGGCCTTTTATAAGTACTGTATACCTCCCGTCAAAATAAGCACTCTGCATAGAGTATGACAGTGCAAATTTCACTAAGAAAAGATAAAGTATAAATGACAATAGCTTCAAAATGAGCTGGATTCGCTTTAATCCAAAGGTGTTCATAAAGCATGAGGTATTCCTGGAATTGGTGTGAGGGGGTTAGAAATGCATACAAAGACATACAGTCACCAGGGAAACAGATTAAATAATGAAAATTATATCTTCAAGCCTTCAATGTTGTTGGAGGGAAAAACAGATTGACACAAGGAAATAGAAACTCAGGGAAATCTTCTAGAGGTTTAATCTTTGAAAGGAAGCAAGCACCCACCACTGGCCCCTTTCCCAGCTTACTTTCCCCAGCAAGCTTGTGGCTCAGTGAAATTAAGGCAACGATAGCAATGAGATTAAAGTTTAACTGTCCGAGAGAAGCCTCCAGTCCCAGCCAGAGGAGGAGCGGTGGCTCATTTTGCAGTGTTTGTTGGTGGGGCCCTGAGGTTAACCACTAGCAGACAGTGGTACAACTCCTAGCTGACATTTCATCAATGTCTGCAAGTTAACAGCTGAGCCCAGAGCGCAGGCTGAGCTTGTGTGGGAGTGAGCTGAAGCGAAGGGTGTCAGTTTCTTTCTTGGAGTCAAGCCATATTTTCTAGTTTGAGCCAAAGTTGAAGTTTAGAATTCTCCGATAGAGCAACAGTTCATGGTTTTATGGGAGGAGACTTGATATTCATTAATGCATTTTCATACCAAGTAGATTGCAAGGGGAGAGAAACAATGTCTTCAATTGCCAACGGGTTATTAATATTTTGTAATAGGAAAATGTGTCAAAGTGTCAAGGAAAATGATTGAGAACGAGCCAGGACTAATTGTTTTTAGGAATCGATGTTCTGTGGCCCCCAATTTCCAGTTCTGGCGCCCCCTCTGAGTTTAACTATAATGCTGAAAAAATACTTATATTAGGATAAGTCGTTCCATGTCGTATTTAAAATCACCAAACCTCTTAGTGTAGTTAAAGCTAAACTAAGCCATTTGTGACCTCAAAGCACCAACTCTGTATTTAAATAAGGAAACCCAATCCTCCCCCCCATCTCTCCTCAGGACTGCAGAGGGCAGTGCCTCACATCTTGGTTTTAAAGGAGGAAACTTGATATTTATTTATGCATTTTCATAAATAAAGGAGCTCTAATGCATGGATAATTCTAATTTGCCAATGATTTTTGCATACTGGTTGCTCTATAATGGTAGCTGCTTGATTATATTCATCTTTAATTAGCGTAATCACAAAACTGTCTGGAAAGAGCCGAATGATGCAATGGCCTCTCTGTATTACCTGGCTATCTGAACCCAAAACAACAAGGCATATTTCACAATTTCCAATCAGATTTGAGTACAAGGCATGTACAATGTGAAATTAATAACATCCTGAGCTTGCTTGTTTGTGGTTGCTAAGATACTACTAGCCAGAGTTTGTAGGAACTTTGCGGTGGAAACAAGAAAAAAAAAAAAAAACAAATTGGCTAATAAATATAGTTGTATCATGACTGTGTTATGGCCCCAATTTGTTATTACATTTATAACACAACAGCAACAGCAAGGGATGACAAACACAGTTTTAACAACTAAAACACATTTAATTTTTAACAAAGACAAAGACTAATAACAACCTACAACTAAAGACCAAGATTGATAAATAAGAAAAAACAGAAATAATTACAGTCCCTTTTTAGTGGGGTGGCTTGGTGATGTCCTGGATGAAGAAAATGCTCAAACACAGGCAAAGAAATCCACAAAAGAAACGTCACAGGTCTTGAACAGAATGGCAGGTCTGGTCATCTTCTTGCAATTTCTCCTACTACTTTACTGTCTCAATTCTTTTCCTTATATACTCTTTTGCAGACCCCACCCACATTTAGACCTCTTTTTTTTAATTTTCTGAGACTTGCCCCAGACATGTCCAGGACATGTCTAAACATGACTCCAGTCTGAGCTTAACAAAAAAAAGGCAAATACTGCCATCTAGTGGCCTATATTCACATTACACCTCCATTCCAAAAGGGAAAAATTTTGACTCATAAAGGCAAAATTTTTCTTTTCAATACAAAATGGTAAAGTGAACACTTGTCTATATATACATATCATACACATTCAAACACGGGATAAGCAATCAGCAATTACATTGTCTGTACCCTTCACATGCTTAATTTCCAAGTCAAACTCCTGTAAAATCAAACTCCAATTCAACAATCTCCGATTCTTGTTTTTCATCTTACTCAAAAACATTAACGGATTGTGGTCAGTGTACACAATCATTGGCTTTTGTCCTGTACAAACATAAACCTCAAAGTGTTGTAAAGAAAGGACCAGAGCCAACAGTTCCTTCTCTATTGTGGAATAGTTCCTTTGGTGGCGATTGAACTTCCTGGAGAAGTATGCCACGGGATGCTCAATGTCATCAGAGTCACTTCTCTGTAGGAGCACAGATCCACAAGCTTGGTCGCTAGCATCGACCGCGATGGAGAACGGTTTGTTGAAGTCAGGAGATTTGAGCACGGGGAAGTGACACAGCAGAGACTTCAGGCGATCGAAGGCTCTCTGGCATGCATCATCCCAGGTGAACTTTACGCCTTTTTTCAGTTGGTTAGTTAGACTGAGAGCAATCTCAGCAAAGTTCTTGCAGAACTTGCGGTAGTACCCGATCATTCCAAGGAAGCGGCGCAAAGCTTTTTTGTTGTCAGGAACTGGAAAGTCCATGATGGCTTGGACTTTAGCATTTATGGGTGCCACCTTACCCTGGCCTATGACGTAGCCAAGATTGGTGACAGTAGCACAACCAAAGTCACTCTTGTTCAGGTTAACAGTCAGGTTAGCCTGGGTCAGGCGCTGGAACAACGTCTCTACATCTTTTAGATGTTCTTCCCAGGAGTCACTCCATGTGATCAGGTCATCGATGTATGCACCCGTGTGTGGCAATCCGGCGATTGTAGACTGTATCATCCTTTGGAACGTGGCTGGGGCATTTTTCATGCCAAAGGGTAGGACTTCATACTGGTACAATCCAGATGGTGTGGCAAAAGCAGAGATGCTCTTGGCCCTCTCAGTTAAAGGCACACACCAATAACCCTTCAATAAATCAATCTTGGTCAGAAACTTTGCTTGCCCTACACTATCAATACAATCATCAATCCTAGGTATTGGAAACACATCAGTTCTAGTTACAGCATTGACTTTGCGATAATCTGTACAGAATCTAGTACTTCCATCAGGTTTTGGAACTAGCACACAGGGTGAACTCCAATCGGAGTTGGAGGGTCTGATAATATCATGTTTTAACATGTACTCAACCTCTTTCTCAGCAATCTTTCTCTTTTCAGGATTCATCCGGTATGGATGCTGTTTTATTGGTTTGGCATCACCAACATCTACATCATGAGAGGCTATAGTAACTCTCTTTAGAACATCAGGAAACAAATCCTCATATTTCTTGATCAACCTTTCAAACTGATCTCTCTGTGAGGGCTCCAAGTGCTGGAGTTCCACATCAAGACCTTGCAACACTTCAGTGTTTGACAATTTACATGAAAGAACTTCAGCTTTAATTCTTGGTTCATCATCTTGAAACTCCCCCTCATCTTCACACGTTTCGACCATTGGAGAATCTGAAGTGACAGCTGCAACCCTAGCATTTCTGTCATGATAAGGCTTTAGCATGTTAATATGACACAATTGTTTTGGTTTTCTCCTATCTGGAGTCTTCACAATGTAATTGAGATCATTGAGTTTTGTCAGAATTTCATAAGGACCATGAAATCTAGCCTGCAATGGATTGGACTGCAAGGGAAACAACACAAGGACCTTGTCTCCTGGTTTAAACTCACGGCTTCTAGCCTTATGATCATACCAAGTTTTCATTTTTCCCTGACTTGATTTCAAGTTCTCTTTGGCAAGGTCACAAGCTGCACGCAATCTTTCCTTGAACTTGCTAACATAGTCTAACAGACTGATTTGCGGCTCTTCCTCTTGCCATTGTTCACTCAATAATAGCAAAGGTCCTCTCACTTCATGACCAAACACTAGCTCAAATGGACTGAATCCAGTAGACTCCTGCACTGCTTCTCTAGCTGCAAACAACAGCAAATGAACCCCTTCATCCCAGTCTTTCTCATGGTCATAACAATAAGTCCTCATCATTGTCTTGAGAGTGGAATGAAACCGCTCTAAGGCACCCTGACTTTCTGGATGATAGGCACTAGAAAGAATCTGTTTTGCACCTAGTTCATACACAACCTGCTGAAACAATCCTGAAGTGAAATTGCTACCTTGGTCTGACTGAATTTCCCTGGGAAGACCAAACAACGTGAAGAACTTTATCAAAGCCTTCGAGATTGCAGTTGCCTTGATGTTACGTAGAGGTATGGCTTCGGGGAATCTGGTAGATGCACACATGATTGTCAACAAGTACTGATTTCCAGATCTAGTCTTGGGTAATGGACCAACGCAATCAACAATGACCCTAGAGAATGGCTCCCCAAATGCTGGGATAGGCTGCAATGGAGCTACAGGTGGGTCTAACTGGTGTTTTCCAACTACCTGACAAGTGTGACAGGTTTTGCAAAAGTTGGAAACGTCTTTCCGAAGCCCAGGCCAAAAGAAGTGTTTCATGATCTTATCAACAGTCTTGTTAACACCAAGATGACCTCCTAAAGGTAAACTATGAGCCATTGTTAAGATCTCATTCCTATAGACCTTCGGAACAACAATTTGCCTGACCACTGCCCAATCTGCATTGGCAGGGATATCAGGAGGGCGCCACTTCCGCATCAACACACCATCCTTGAGATAATACCCAACTGGAACTGCATCTATTTCTTTTTCAGGAAGGGCTCTCCTCTTTAGTACACCAATTTCAGGATCATTAGTTTGCTCCTCAATCAACCGCTTTCTGGACAGAGACAAGTCTCCAGACACATCAGAATCACCAGACCCATCCGGCTGGCTGAATAGAGAACTGATAAAAGTATCTGATAAGTCCTCAAACGGAGAAACCATAGTAGGCCAATCAGAGTCATGAGGCGAACCACCTGAGTCCTGACTATTCAATGTACTGGACGGCACCACAACATCATCTTCTTTAGCCTTCTTGGCCATAGCACGAGTCACTGCGCAAGAAGGATACAGAGATGGGTCCTCATCCCCATTTTCAGTGCTCGGCTGTGAAGTAAGATGTACAGGGGGAACTAATTTGCCCCCAGCCAGGTCATTGCCTAGCAACAGAGAAACACCCTTTATAGGTAGACTTGACATAAGTCCCACCTTTACCTGTCCTGTAACTAAATCTGACTTCAAGAATATAGAGCGCAGGGGTACAGATACAGTCCTCCCTTCAATACCTTGTACAAGTATGAAATCCCCTGAAGCGGTCTCATCACGTAACTCCAAGGAGTCCATCAACAAAAGTGACTGAGAAGCTCCGGTATCCCTTAGGATATATATGGGGACAGGAGTAGTATGCTCATTCAGAGCCACAAATCCCTCTGACACAAATGGAAGAAATTCCTCCCTCACAAAGTCAGCTGTATTAGGCTTTTTAGCCCCACAAGAAGCAGGCAATTTAGCAGATTGGTTATCTACTACAGGGGTTACTAACCTTGTTTTCACAAAGGCATTTGGTTTGGTATCCTTTTCTTTTTCTTTCTTAGCTTTAAGGAACCAACAGTTAGTTGTAACATGACCAGATTTCTTGCAATAACTGCAAACTAGACCACTTTTGTCACTGTCAGCTTTCACACTTTGATCAGACCTGTTACTGGATTTCTGAGCACCATCACCAGATTTGTCTTTGTCTTTGGGTGAGGAATCTTGGGTATCACCGTAACCCTTTTTCTGAAATTGGGACCATTTATTGTTACTGCTAGACTGAAATTTGGACTTATGAGTGAGAACATATTCATCTGCAAATTTGGCAGCTGATTGCAAGTTCAGTGCTTGCTTCTCATTAAGGTAGGTCTTAACATCATCCTTAACACAGTTCTTGAATTCTTCAACTAACACCATCTCTTTTAGTGAGTTGAAATCATCCTTGACCTCCATAGAAGTACACCAGCGCTCAAAGCAAACCTGCTTCTCATGAGCAAATTCAACATAAGTCTGATTTTCAGATTTCTTCAGACCTCTGAATTTCTGTCGGTAAGCCTCTGGAACCAACTCATAAGCTCTCAAAATAACCTTTTTGACAACCTCATAATCAGAGGAATCATCTGCAGACAAAGCCTAATAGGCTTGTTGAGCTTTACCCTTGAGGACAGTTTGCAACATCAGAGGCCAGTGTTCCTTTGGCCACTGGCAACTCTTTGCTACCTTTTCAAAACACTGGAAGTAGTTGTCAACATCCTTTTCTGAAAATGGAGGCACCAGTTTTACCTCCTGACTGGCACAAAATTTATTTTTAGTTTCAATTTTAATTTTTAGTTTCTCCATTTGGAGTCTTTCTTCTCTATCCAACTTCTCTAATTCGAAATCTCTCTGTCTCTGTCTCTCTCTTTCTGCTCTTTCCTCTTTCTCTCTCTCAATTTCTCTTTGTTTTTCTTTTTCCTCCCTTTCTTTTTCTCTTTCCTCCCTTTCAATCTCTAGCATTTTTAATTAAAGTTCCATTTCTATATTTGGATTTTCCACTGGAAACTGTTCCAGATCTCCTGGTGCAAACACATTTTCATCAATGTAATATTCAACTATCTCTCTAGCCAGTCTTGCTTTTCGCATGGCTGGTTTTACCTCTGTCAGCTCCAACTGTCTGCAAATTTCTAGCAGTTCTGTCTTTTTAAAAGACTTCAAAACCCCTACGGTTGGTGATGCCAAGAAATCATCCATTGCTGTTGTCAATATATATCTAGGAAAATTCACAAAAACAATTTCACAATTTGGAATGTTAGATTTTCAATAAATTACTCACACAATGGTCTATCCCGGACAAGCCCCCAATTTGTTATGGCCCCAATTTGTTATTACATTTATAACACAACAGCAACAGCAAGGGATGACAAACACAGTTTTAACAACTAAAACACATTTAATTTTTAACAAAGACAAAGACTAATAACAACCTACAACTAAAGACCAAGATTGATAAATAAGAAAAAACAGAAATAATTACAGTCCCTTTTTAGTGGGGTGGCTTGGTGATGTCCTGGATGAAGAAAATGCTCAAACACAGGCAAAGAAATCCACAAAAGAAACGTCACAGGTCTTGAACAGAATGGCAGGTCTGGTCATCTTCTTGCAATTTCTCCTACTACTTTACTGTCTCAATTCTTTTCCTTATATACTCTTTTGCAGACCCCACCCACATTTAGACCTCTTTTTTTTAATTTTCTGAGACTTGCCCCAGACATGTCCAGGACATGTCTAAACATGACTCCAGTCTGAGCTTAACAAAAAAAAGGCAAATACTGCCATCTAGTGGCCTATATTCACATTACACCTCCATTCCAAAAGGGAAAAATTTTGACTCATAAAGGCAAAATTTTTCTTTTCAATACAAAATGGTAAAGTGAACACTTGTCTATATATACATATCATACACATTCAAACACGGGATAAGCAATCAGCAATTACATTGTCTGTACCCTTCACATGCTTAATTTCCAAGTCAAACTCCTGTAAAATCAAACTCCAATTCAACAATCTCCGATTCTTGTTTTTCATCTTACTCAAAAACATTAACGGATTGTGGTCAGTGTACACAATCATTGGCTTTTGTCCTGTACAAACATAAACCTCAAAGTGTTGTAAAGAAAGGACCAGAGCCAACAGTTCCTTCTCTATTGTGGAATAGTTCCTTTGGTGGCGATTGAACTTCCTGGAGAAGTATGCCACGGGATGCTCAATGTCATCAGAGTCACTTCTCTGTAGGAGCACAGATCCACAAGCTTGGTCGCTAGCATCGACCGCGATGGAGAACGGTTTGTTGAAGTCAGGAGATTTGAGCACGGGGAAGTGACACAGCAGAGACTTCAGGCGATCGAAGGCTCTCTGGCATGCATCATCCCAGGTGAACTTTACGCCTTTTTTCAGTTGGTTAGTTAGACTGAGAGCAATCTCAGCAAAGTTCTTGCAGAACTTGCGGTAGTACCCGATCATTCCAAGGAAGCGGCGCAAAGCTTTTTTGTTGTCAGGAACTGGAAAGTCCATGATGGCTTGGACTTTAGCATTTATGGGTGCCACCTTACCCTGGCCTATGACGTAGCCAAGATTGGTGACAGTAGCACAACCAAAGTCACTCTTGTTCAGGTTAACAGTCAGGTTAGCCTGGGTCAGGCGCTGGAACAACGTCTCTACATCTTTTAGATGTTCTTCCCAGGAGTCACTCCATGTGATCAGGTCATCGATGTATGCACCCGTGTGTGGCAATCCGGCGATTGTAGACTGTATCATCCTTTGGAACGTGGCTGGGGCATTTTTCATGCCAAAGGGTAGGACTTCATACTGGTACAATCCAGATGGTGTGGCAAAAGCAGAGATGCTCTTGGCCCTCTCAGTTAAAGGCACACACCAATAACCCTTCAATAAATCAATCTTGGTCAGAAACTTTGCTTGCCCTACACTATCAATACAATCATCAATCCTAGGTATTGGAAACACATCAGTTCTAGTTACAGCATTGACTTTGCGATAATCTGTACAGAATCTAGTACTTCCATCAGGTTTTGGAACTAGCACACAGGGTGAACTCCAATCGGAGTTGGAGGGTCTGATAATATCATGTTTTAACATGTACTCAACCTCTTTCTCAGCAATCTTTCTCTTTTCAGGATTCATCCGGTATGGATGCTGTTTTATTGGTTTGGCATCACCAACATCTACATCATGAGAGGCTATAGTAACTCTCTTTAGAACATCAGGAAACAAATCCTCATATTTCTTGATCAACCTTTCAAACTGATCTCTCTGTGAGGGCTCCAAGTGCTGGAGTTCCACATCAAGACCTTGCAACACTTCAGTGTTTGACAATTTACATGAAAGAACTTCAGCTTTAATTCTTGGTTCATCATCTTGAAACTCCCCCTCATCTTCACACGTTTCGACCATTGGAGAATCTGAAGTGACAGCTGCAACCCTAGCATTTCTGTCATGATAAGGCTTTAGCATGTTAATATGACACAATTGTTTTGGTTTTCTCCTATCTGGAGTCTTCACAATGTAATTGAGATCATTGAGTTTTGTCAGAATTTCATAAGGACCATGAAATCTAGCCTGCAATGGATTGGACTGCAAGGGAAACAACACAAGGACCTTGTCTCCTGGTTTAAACTCACGGCTTCTAGCCTTATGATCATACCAAGTTTTCATTTTTCCCTGACTTGATTTCAAGTTCTCTTTGGCAAGGTCACAAGCTGCACGCAATCTTTCCTTGAACTTGCTAACATAGTCTAACAGACTGATTTGCGGCTCTTCCTCTTGCCATTGTTCACTCAATAATAGCAAAGGTCCTCTCACTTCATGACCAAACACTAGCTCAAATGGACTGAATCCAGTAGACTCCTGCACTGCTTCTCTAGCTGCAAACAACAGCAAATGAACCCCTTCATCCCAGTCTTTCTCATGGTCATAACAATAAGTCCTCATCATTGTCTTGAGAGTGGAATGAAACCGCTCTAAGGCACCCTGACTTTCTGGATGATAGGCACTAGAAAGAATCTGTTTTGCACCTAGTTCATACACAACCTGCTGAAACAATCCTGAAGTGAAATTGCTACCTTGGTCTGACTGAATTTCCCTGGGAAGACCAAACAACGTGAAGAACTTTATCAAAGCCTTCGAGATTGCAGTTGCCTTGATGTTACGTAGAGGTATGGCTTCGGGGAATCTGGTAGATGCACACATGATTGTCAACAAGTACTGATTTCCAGATCTAGTCTTGGGTAATGGACCAACGCAATCAACAATGACCCTAGAGAATGGCTCCCCAAATGCTGGGATAGGCTGCAATGGAGCTACAGGTGGGTCTAACTGGTGTTTTCCAACTACCTGACAAGTGTGACAGGTTTTGCAAAAGTTGGAAACGTCTTTCCGAAGCCCAGGCCAAAAGAAGTGTTTCATGATCTTATCAACAGTCTTGTTAACACCAAGATGACCTCCTAAAGGTAAACTATGAGCCATTGTTAAGATCTCATTCCTATAGACCTTCGGAACAACAATTTGCCTGACCACTGCCCAATCTGCATTGGCAGGGATATCAGGAGGGCGCCACTTCCGCATCAACACACCATCCTTGAGATAATACCCAACTGGAACTGCATCTATTTCTTTTTCAGGAAGGGCTCTCCTCTTTAGTACACCAATTTCAGGATCATTAGTTTGCTCCTCAATCAACCGCTTTCTGGACAGAGACAAGTCTCCAGACACATCAGAATCACCAGACCCATCCGGCTGGCTGAATAGAGAACTGATAAAAGTATCTGATAAGTCCTCAAACGGAGAAACCATAGTAGGCCAATCAGAGTCATGAGGCGAACCACCTGAGTCCTGACTATTCAATGTACTGGACGGCACCACAACATCATCTTCTTTAGCCTTCTTGGCCATAGCACGAGTCACTGCGCAAGAAGGATACAGAGATGGGTCCTCATCCCCATTTTCAGTGCTCGGCTGTGAAGTAAGATGTACAGGGGGAACTAATTTGCCCCCAGCCAGGTCATTGCCTAGCAACAGAGAAACACCCTTTATAGGTAGACTTGACATAAGTCCCACCTTTACCTGTCCTGTAACTAAATCTGACTTCAAGAATATAGAGCGCAGGGGTACAGATACAGTCCTCCCTTCAATACCTTGTACAAGTATGAAATCCCCTGAAGCGGTCTCATCACGTAACTCCAAGGAGTCCATCAACAAAAGTGACTGAGAAGCTCCAGTATCCCTTAGGATATATATGGGGACAGGAGTAGTATGCTCATTCAGAGCCACAAATCCCTCTGACACAAATGGAAGAAATTCCTCCCTCACAAAGTCAGCTGTATTAGGCTTTTTAGCCCCACAAGAAGCAGGCAATTTAGCAGATTGGTTATCTACTACAGGGGTTACTAACCTTGTTTTCACAAAGGCATTTGGTTTGGTATCCTTTTCTTTTTCTTTCTTAGCTTTAAGGAACCAACAGTTAGTTGTAACATGACCAGATTTCTTGCAATAACTGCAAACTAGACCACTTTTGTCACTGTCAGCTTTCACACTTTGATCAGACCTGTTACTGGATTTCTGAGCACCATCACCAGATTTGTCTTTGTCTTTGGGTGAGGAATCTTGGGTATCACCGTAACCCTTTTTCTGAAATTGGGACCATTTATTGTTACTGCTAGACTGAAATTTGGACTTATGAGTGAGAACATATTCATCTGCAAATTTGGCAGCTGATTGCAAGTTCAGTGCTTGCTTCTCATTAAGGTAGGTCTTAACATCATCCTTAACACAGTTCTTGAATTCTTCAACTAACACCATCTCTTTTAGTGAGTTGAAATCATCCTTGACCTCCATAGAAGTACACCAGCGCTCAAAGCAAACCTGCTTCTCATGAGCAAATTCAACATAAGTCTGATTTTCAGATTTCTTCAGACCTCTGAATTTCTGTCGGTAAGCCTCTGGAACCAACTCATAAGCTCTCAAAATAACCTTTTTGACAACCTCATAATCAGAGGAATCATCTGCAGACAAAGCCTAATAGGCTTGTTGAGCTTTACCCTTGAGGACAGTTTGCAACATCAGAGGCCAGTGTTCCTTTGGCCACTGGCAACTCTTTGCTACCTTTTCAAAACACTGGAAGTAGTTGTCAACATCCTTTTCTGAAAATGGAGGCACCAGTTTTACCTCCTGACTGGCACAAAATTTATTTTTAGTTTCAATTTTAATTTTTAGTTTCTCCATTTGGAGTCTTTCTTCTCTATCCAACTTCTCTCATTCGAAATCTCTCTGTCTCTGTCTCTCTCTTTCTGCTCTTTCCTCTTTCTCTCTCTCAAATTCTCTTTGTTTTTCTTTTTCCTCCCTTTCTTTTTCTCTTTCCTCCCTTTCAATCTCTAGCATTTTTAATTAAAGTTCCATTTCTATATTTGGATTTTCCACTGGAAACTGTTCCAGATCTCCTGGTGCAAACACATTTTCATCAATGTAATATTCAACTATCTCTCTAGCCAGTCTTGCTTTTCGCATGGCTGGTTTTACCTCTGTCAGCTCCAACTGTCTGCAAATTTCTAGCAGTTCTGTCTTTTTAAAAGACTTCAAAACCCCTACGGTTGGTGATGCCAAGAAATCATCCATTGCTGTTGTCAATATATATCTAGGAAAATTCACAAAAACAATTTCACAATTTGGAATGTTAGATTTTCAATAAATTACTCACACAATGGTCTATCCCGGACGAGCCCCCAATTTGTTATGGCCCCAATTTGTTATTACATTTATAACACAACAGCAACAGCAAGGGATGACAAACACAGTTTTAACAACTAAAACACATTTAATTTTTAACAAAGACAAAGACTAATAACAACCTACAACTAAAGACCAAGATTGATAAATAAGAAAAAACAGAAATAATTACAGTCCCTTTTTAGTGGGGTGGCTTGGTGATGTCCTGGATGAAGAAAATGCTCAAACACAGGCAAAGAAATCCACAAAAGAAACGTCACAGGTCTTGAACAGAATGGCAGGTCTGGTCATCTTCTTGCAATTTCTCCTACTACTTTACTGTCTCAATTCTTTTCCTTATATACTCTTTTGCAGACCCCACCCACATTTAGACCTCTTTTTTTAAATTTTCTGAGACTTGCCCCAGACATGTCCAGGACATGTCTAGACATGACTCCAGTCTGAGCTTAACAAAAAAAAGGTAAATACTGCCATCTAGTGGCCTATATTCACATTACAACTGTGAGCCTAATATTAAATTTCTTTAGCCATAGTGAATTCAGGTTAAAGATTAACAGCTAGCCTCCACATTGTTTGAAAATAAGCATTACAATTAAATGACATCACACTTCCCCACTTATTACTTTAACATTCGAGTCATGTAGAAAATAATACTTTTTTTATGTATCCATGATGAGCAAAAACAAAAACATCTGCAAAATCTGCTATTTATGCTATATCAACTGCTAACCATATAAAATATACAGTAGTGTGCAGTGATGATTATACACAACCACTTTTCATTTAAAAGGGGTTCTAATATGTTGTATTCTATAATTTTTGGCGAAATATATTGAAAAATTCTGTTGTTGGCAATGAGAACCAAAAAAAAAAATCGTTGCTACAAGTATATAGAGGTTAATTATTGGTTAAAACAAAAATGCTGAAAATATCAATATTTTAGAACTATTCAAAGGTGTTACAAATTTTTTGATTGCTGCATGGCCTAAATGCATATTTGAAGGCTCTTTCCATGATAATTAATGCATACATTTTTTAAAAACTGGTTCGAGGTGGAAGACAGTGTTAAACACGATGGCCCGACAGAGGGTGCTGTCTGAGATTGTGGCCTTCTACGATGCTGAAGATGTTAAATGCTGTCACAGCACTATTAGAAACACCATCACACGTTTCAAAGAGAAATTTGCAGAAAACTAGGGGCAATAGGGTGCAAAATGGAAGTTAAGTGTCTCTGATGTTCGTAATCTGTGTATGACAAGTCATAAAAAAAAAAAAAAAATGGTCCAATTAATAAAATTTTTAAATTTACTCACCTAAACACAGAATCTGTGTGCACCATAGAATTGGAGAATGTTTCAAAAATGACTGTTTAACCGAGGGGACTCCAACTCTGTCCTGGAGAGCAAATCGATGGTAGCTCTCTAGGAACAGGGTTGGAGACCCTTGTTTTAACCTCTTCAGTAAAACATGACGGTGGGTGGTAATATTACGGTACAGAGTTCAGTCTACTCAAAAGCAGCTGGCGATTTCACAAAAATCGACAGAATCATGGATGAAAAGAAGTATCACAGCATTCTTTTCAGGGACGCATTGCCATCTGGAAAGAGACTGATTGGTCAGGGATTTTATTTTTCACAAGGTAATGATGATGTAAAAGTTATGACTTTCATGAAATAAATATTTGAATAGTACTTGATTTTTGATGTATCTTTATTTTCTTAGGTGTATAATCACCACTGCACACTACTGTAATCGTAAGGGTTGTGTTCTGTGCGGCAGTGATGTGCACAGAGGACTGGAAATGCAGGACTGGACCCGGGTGCGAAGAAGGACTTGGTTGCATTTATTTCGCCTTCTGCACAGCGAGAAGGCAACGCAGGAAAAAATACAAGGAATCGAGGTTCCTGGGTAATACTATTGGTAATACCAACACTGGACCTTAGCTACAGTACAATGTATTGCAAATAGAAACACGGAATCGAGGTTCCGGGATATTAATTACACCACTGAACATAAATAGTAACAGTGTGGAAGTTAATTGTTCATAATACATGCTTAGTGCAGGAGAATTAATAATACACACTAATGCGGTAGGCGCATGCTTAATGCGGGAGAATCAATAATACAATCTAGGGAGATGCACGCTTAATGCAGGATGCTAATGTGGGAGATACACGCTTAATGCGGGAGAATTAAATAATTTGTGCTAATGCAGGAGATGCACGCGAATGCAGGAGATGCATGAGAATGCGGATCATAAGTCTAAAAAAGACCAGGCAGTAAATACAGGCTTTTGAGGCTTACATGGTTTAAGGGACTTTGCCCCGAATGGGTGCAAAGCTCAGATTTGAACAGAAATACTACCACACAGTGGACATAAGACACAGATGCAGGCAACGATTACGGAGCTGAAGAATGCAGTCCAGGTCTCAACAGGCTGATCTGTGATGACGCCGAGGCTGTGGCGTGACAGTAATATTCTTTTATTTTTTTGTAAGGGTACTTTGGAATGCCACATCAACAATACCCGTCTATTCGTAGGGGTCTGGTGGCATTTCTGGATTGACTAAGGTTGACATCAACTCCGTTTCTATGAATTTTACATAACTTGAATTGCTGTGCAGGTTTTTTTTTTAATTGGTGGAACGTAATAGCGCTGCCCAGGAAATCACCCATGTCCACTGGTAGCAGCATTTAGAATCTCATTTATTTAAAATGTGTATGTGTGTGTATGCGTGTGTGTGTGTCTATGCGTGCATGTGTGTACCTGTCACATTCATGTTTTTTCTTCCTTTGTACCGTGAACAAAATGTGTTTTTTCCCCTGAGACCTTCTTTCACAATTAATCTCTGAGGTTATGAACCATCAAGAATTTTTAATCAGGCACCGTTGTTTCTACTTCACACTAACATGGCATTCACTGCAGATTTTAATTAGTCTCTGACCAAAAATGACTTTTGCCATGACATAAGTAATGTTGACAAATTGTTAAAAACAGACACAAATGGCAGATGGCAGTGAGAAAAAAATAATCCTCATCCAATTTCATCTTGAGAAGAAAACAAATAGGTGTGAAAACAAAGTTGGATCACCAAAGACATAGGATGGTTATGCATGTTATGGTTATGTTATGATGGTGTCTGACAGCCAGTTGTCAACACTGGGATACTATTTCAAGGCCCGGCCTAAATTGTTTAGTCCGCTTTCAGAGACCACACATCTCTCATTGTCCAGTCTATTTGGACAATCACTCCTTCCATTGCGGGTGGTTATCTCTCTGGTAATACTTCACTAGACTGACATCCATGAACTGCGGTTTGACTCATGTGCGGTAAGCTAGCGCTGTGATCATATCTTTTAATCGTTACTTGCTTTTATTGTGAAGTATGTATTCCTGATTACTTTCCTGACCTGTGCTTGGGCTACATCATCACTCCTCACTTTCTTTCTAAATCCAACTTTGAATTCCAATTAATTTAATTCCAATGTTGGGATGTTGTGAAAAATGTGAATAAAAACAGCATACAATGATTTGCAAATCTTTTTCCACCCATGTTCAATTGAGTATACGGCAAAGAAAATATATTAAATGTTCAAACTGATAAACTTTATTTTTGGAAATATTCACTCATTTTGAATTTGATGCCTGCAACACATTCCAAAAAAGCTGGGACAGGGGCACGTTTACCACTGTGTTACATCACCTTTCCTTTTAACAACACTCAATTAGCGTTTGGGAACTGAGGACGCTAACCGTAGAAGCTAGATCACGCATCACCCCCTTTTCCCCACCACCACCAACTTCTGACTCCGCCCTCAATCAACCATCATTCCTATCATTCTTCCCCCAACCTGCTGAATGTTTTTTTCTGAATGGGGCCTGTACAGCAGGGAGATCTGCTCACCTTCCTAACAGAGGGGCGTTAAGGAGAGAGCCATGGCCAAATAATGTTTTGTATCAAATTGTAAAACTTACTGAGCAGGGCAAGCGGACAATGGATTTTCTCCCTCGTGGGAGTCTTTACGACATTAGCTATTTTGGAGACTTAGGTAGCCATCTGCCATATGGCTATTCAGCAGAGCATCATTGGAACCACCCTTTTCCTAAGGTGCTATACCAACTGAATTGATCTGAATTTGAAATAGGCTGGTTGACCAGTCTAGTCTTTTTTAATGAAGGACTGTCTTTGACTGAAAGTTAGTTTGACTATTACACCACAGAAAAATGTGTGCAGGAGACTGTCCTCAGGGGAACTAGGGGCTCTGGGGTGTCGTGCTGTTGTCATCATGTGAATTGAAACAAATATTTCATATTTGAAATTTTCCAATTGTTTAATTTTTCAAAATATTTGGCATTTTTTGTGATGGTATTTGTGTTGCAGTATAAATTCAATTTATTAACATCAGGGGCTCTAATTTCTTGGCGCAACGCAAGGTGCTGCAGCGTGGTATAGCTCACGCACTGATAATTTCATCCAGTGCAACATCGTGGGCAGCCACTTTGGCAATTTGGTAGACGGACGTGCGCCAAGATGGATGTGGTGGTGTAGTAGGGGGAGGTGTCGCATTCTCATCATGACGCAGTGACAATTCTGTGATTAAAGGCTCCGCCGAAAGTGCGCAGAGAGCTCACCAGCTCCAACCTGGTTTACTTTCTGTGCAGTGGTAATTTGGCTGACCAGCGCACAGTGCACACACGTCACCGAAACCTCACAGGCAGGTTTCCAGAATGTCAGGCACATTTCAATGCAATAAATAATTACAGCAACCAGTATTTAATGTACCTGAATCAGCACATAAATTATAGTATCTATATCGATTGTCCTGATGTCAGATCAAAGAGAGAGAGAGAGATGTGGGCGAGTGAGTGCGTGTGTAGACTATGTGGGTATGTGTCCTTCAGCTGCTTTCACACAAGGCGCGAATCGAATTTTTTGCAAGACTGGATACATTCAAAGTCAATGCAAAGACGCGAATACACGCATGTAATCTGTCGTGCAAAAAATTTGTTTCACGTCCAGAGTGCAAGCAGCTTAATACTATTATTGTCACTTGGGTTTTATCATTTTTAGTGGGGGAAAGGAATACAGCCTGATTGCTATGATCTCGTACTTAATTAAGATCACATATTGAAAATAAAAGTTTAACATATCTTGCATTGTTATCCATGCAAATCCCAAAATTTTAAGCAGCAACAGGGTGTAATAATAGGAACACGCTATCCATCGTTTCTCTTCCCAATAATGCAGACAGAGAAATAAGTGAGCAACCGTCGTTTTTCATTCCAACTTCATAACTTTCAATGATATGACGTAGTTTTGTTTTGAAATTCCATTCAAGTTCGCGAATGGTAATAATTTGCAAATGCCCTAGCTAGCCAGCTAACTCATATTTGTAATGCTCAACATAGATGTAAGCGGAGCAGAAAACATGCCTGAAGCAGCAAAGTCGAATGCAACATTCACGAATCATGCAGATATTGGACAGAGGCTTCTTTATTCCAATTTTAAAGATGAGGAGAGGAGCTCATTTGATTGGTGAGATTTGACTCGGCTGTGTTAAACCCACTCACGCCTTCTCCTCCCTCTTTGCCACTTGTGCCGGCAGGAGGGATAGAGGCGGGACAGAGAAGTACTTACGCCGGCCTGCACCAGGCACAAAATGGCAAAATACGCCTGAATACACCTCGTTGGCGCGGTGCTCCCCCCATTCGCTCCGCCTGCGCCTGGTCTACGAATTTAGAGCCCTGGTAGATTTCATTGCACTGTTAAAACAGTTTTTGTGAGGGATGATACCCTGCCCCTAAATTTCATTGCTCGTATCAAGCTTGCATTTAAGTACAGAAAGTATCAAACGCTTGCATTTTGCAGGGGTTCAAATCATCCACAGAATGTTGCAAAAGAGCAAATTCAAATAGCCTTTTTCAGCTTCAGCTGTTTACTGTGTCTGTCAGTGCGTTGGTTGCCTCCAGGCAGTCTTCTTCCTCCACATATGCTACTGCAAGTTTATCTTCTCGGACAAATAAAACATTTGATATGCTCATATTAAATGCCTTTGTTTTATGTAGGACTCTTGTTTTTTTGGTGATTTATTCTTGCTGTGGTGGCAAGGAGATCCACAGACAGGCAGCGGCATAGCTATTGGGACTTGCCCTCATGAAGTATAAGGTGAAGTGCCTGACTCCATAGCCTGAGAGAGAAAAGAGCCAGGAAGAAAGGTTGCATGGGACATTAGTGTCACGATTTTGAAGCCTTTTGTAACTCTTTGATTTAGATCGATGAGAATACCTTTCATGCATACTAGATTCAAAAACAGAACAAATTTATAAAAATGTGGGACCCTATTTGAACTATTTAGAGCCTGGTGTCTCTGCCATCGTGCTGAGGGGATTTTCCTGACTTTCCTAATTTCTCATTATCATTCTAACTCCTGGTATTGTCTGTATCAATTTGAGCTGGTGTTTGTTAATTTATTTTTTTTATTTTAGTTGTTTCTCGTTTAGTGTTGCATCCTTTTCTTCTCCTGTGGAGTTTATAATCAATTTGTCTTTTACTCATTCTAAAAGTGAAACTACTCTTTAAATTGGCCACAAAAAAAAAACGTTTCTTTACTGTTCATTTTGTTATCAATTTAACTCCCACATTTAAAGGGGAAAGAAGCCATTTTTGGATGGACACCTTTGATGTCTGCTTTCTGTTCTCCACGAAGTGTTGATGCTGCCCAATGCCTTCACCTCGTTGTCAACCTATCAATATAACAGCAAAGGACATAATCAGAGAAACACACAGTATGAAACACTTGCAAACCCATCTAGGATATGAGTGGCAGTGCTGCTACCTAACATGGCAGCACATACATTCACAAACATACAATGAGAGATGCAAGATATCCATGTTATGCCTTCATACCTCGCTTTAGGATAACAACATTACTACACACTGACTCCACAGAGACTAAACCTTAGTGGTGGGCGCAAATTTCATGTCCCTGATGCGCTCATGAAGTGAGTAATATTCAGGGCCAATGTAAATCCTCACTGTCAGTGTGGGTGAAATCTGTGAGGCATGGAAAAAGACCAGATGGAAAAAAGCGAAAGCTGAAAAGCTCGATGAAACCTAACGCCATTATCATTGACAAAGAGGAATTGGAACATCAGTGAAGGATAGTAATTTCTTGCAAAGAGTATCTTGGTTCTTGAATTTTACTCTTTGGGGCAAATCAGAAATTGCGATGTTTCAATTATGCAACTCTTGTATTAAATCTGGTGACTATCATCTATCTTCAGGATCCGCTCGTTACCATAGAGATCAGAGGGCATAACCAATGACTGCGGAGCACATCATAGTTCCTGAGGGCCAGACTAATCTAAAGATGACTGCCAGTTTGAGCGAATAGATGGCATAAGATTCACAAACCTTATGGGCATGCAAATATAAGAAATAAATTACTCCAAAGAAGATAAGGGTCAAAATAAATCATTTTGATCATTATTGTAAGTATGTTAGTAAGCCAGATAGGTTTCTTTAAAAAAAAAAAAAAACCCTCTGGGTTGTGGACTATAGACATCATGTTATTACTGGATATGTAATCATTGCACTTTTCTTTTGGAATTATTTTAGTTAACCCAGATTCCCCTCTCATGGATTTGAAACACGAATTTAGATTAAACTGACCGACTGCCTCTTAACACCCACTGTGACACCTAATGCACTTTTTGCACGTTTTGCATGAGTGTCATCCCATGAATGCCAATTTTAACAGTAAAACAATTATTTAAAACAATGGAAGCATATGTTTTGTATAAATAATTGCTGGGGTGTTTGATGATGTTACTTTTTGCTTTATCTTTGTTTTTTTATAATTTTGTTTATATGCTTGTTTAATTGAAAACAAATCTGCTGCAGTGGAGTCACACTTCATTTTCTTAGAATGTATTTTCTTTGAATGGGAAAATGCACACAAGACTGGCTGAAATATTTTTTAAAAATGCATTTTTTTTTAAATAAAAAAAAGTTTGTACTGAGATGGAATGTATGCCTGTAGTGGCAGATAAGTGAAATTAAATGAGTTTAGTTTGGTATAATAAAGGAACCCCTTGCGCTTCAGCCCCTCTCTTGCCAGAGGTCGGTGCTCACAGAAAAGGACAAATTCAGAACAAATGAAGGAACAGACTGGAGCACTCGAATCACGATGCAAGTGATTCGAGTGCTCCTGTCTGTTCCTTCATTTGTTCTGAGTTTAGTTTGGTACATGTCTGGCACACAGATACCACGTAACCCTAACCCTAACCCAAATTGCCAATCTGGAGACGCCATCTAGACATTCCTGAAATGAAAACTCTCTAATATTGCTCTGATTTGCTTGATTAGAGTAAACTTTGGTGAAGATTGTGGTGAGATTTAGTGCTGTAATATTTAATAGGTAATAGACTGCAACTACGTAATTTTAAATAAGATAAAAGTAAAATTTTGTGAGGCAGAAATGAGATCTTTCATTTTTTTGTATTCCATCTTCATTTGCACTGACTCAGTGACATATACACTGTTTTTCACACCAAGACTTAAATCCCCAAGGTGTTACCTTTTATTATCATATGAAGTTTATTCAAATCAACCAAGTAGTTGCATTTCATTTTCGGCATGCCATTTTCGAGCCAGAGAGGTTAACACTGTGACAGTGCTCAAACTCCATGTCACCTTTCTATCAGCAGTGCTATCAGCAGTAATTTTTCAGAATAATGTTGCCTCAAACCAGTTTCAACAATGTTTTTACTTTCTTGCATCAATAATCATAGAATGAGCCGACAAACATGCATTCAGGCTATGCAAGAATCTAAAAAAAATTTGCATCACCTTTTACTCACTATTTAAAATTTTAATGTTTTACCCATATTTTTACCTCAATATACTTGTGAGAATGAATTGTTTTTTGTTCTCATTGCCAAGAATATTAGTTTTCAATACATATTCATATAAAATTTATAGAGAAGTAATATATTGGAACCCCTTCTAGACAAATGTGGTGGTGTACACTCAACACTGCACGCTCATGCACAAATATTTTTGATATTTAACTGTTTTTGAGTGATATAAATGAGATATTAAAGTAAGAGACAGAAACGGTGAGGATTTAATCAAAGAATATGCGCGAATAAATATTGTGAATGTGAATATACAACACTGAATACACATATGATGGGAGAGGGAAATTAAAAAATGTTTTCATTAAAGGATTTTTAAAACAGTATATCTAAGTTTGTTTACTATTAGGTCGTGGTATGAGTAGTTTGTGTTATTTCTCTGTGTTCCATGAAGTTCAAGCATTTCTGCTCATATTATAGATCAGACTGTCCTCATATGCACTTTCTTGCAGTGGGTCAGCTGGGCGTGATTTACAGGCAATGTACACAGAAGAAACAGCCAGCTGCTTCCTTGGATCCAGGATGAAATGTTTGGTTGCTTGGTGGCCTTCAAGCAAGTCGGACAGCAATGAAAAGAAAATTTTGGTCTGGGTTAATGGGTCCGAATAGAGGCAAATTAAACCTTAGCAAATGACATCTGATTTTTTGGTCCTGTGCTGTGAAAATCTTAGCATGTTTTCAGCATGCCACACATTGAGCAAACGTCTGTGTATATTTTTGGAGAAACACACAGAAATAAACTGTGTGTGTGTGTGTGTGTGTATGAAACATATTTGAAATACAATGTTAAAGGATAAATCCCAGGTACAAAGACTCATAATTTAAAAATCTGGTCACTTGTGTTACACTATCAGTCAATTTCCTCGGCATTCAGGACTTGATTGCAATTTCGTAGAAATGACCCATTTTTGTACCTTTTAGGTGTACATTTCATCTGCCCCTTCCTTTGCTTAAGCATCTTTTTTTTATCCCTCCATGGAGTAAAAGTTTACCAAAAGTAAACTATAAGTAAAACAAAGTAAAAATGTTCAGACAAAATTGCCTTGATGGGTATTACCGTGTCAGATCACAATACAAATAGCAGTGTGCTTTTGCATTTAATTATTTGCTGCATTGGTGCTAGCTGCTGTAATGAAAGAATGCTTCATTTTTTATGGTTTCTGTGGCATGCTGTGCCTGCGATTTTGGAGGAACAATGTGTGAAAATCAGCTACTGTCTTGTGAGATTCTTTGCAGCATTCGTTGCATAATTACCCTAAATTTAAAATAGATTCCTATTGTATTCATTTGTAAAAAAAAAAAAAAAAAGAAAAAAAGCAACCCCCTTTTCTATTGTCTGTACTTAAACCTAACAAGGATCTCATTTGCATTTACAGGAGCTAGCAAGTTGACAAAATGCTCCCTAAAGTAACAGAATTCTTTCCTTTGTATTTTTTAAATCCAATTTCATCCACAAACATGCACGCAAAAATTATTACTATTATTATTATTTTTATTATTATTATCATGATCATCAAATATTGGCCAATCATGAAAGGGGGCCAGGGCTTCAACAATTACCATGTGACCCTATCCTGGAACTGACAATCCAGCCCCCAACTCTATGATAAACAGTTCACTAATTATGAAGTTTCAAATATTCACCAATCAGGAAAGGGGGCAGGGCCTTACCATTTCACATGTAATTCTTTCCAGAGTCCAACAATCAAAGCCCCAACTTTCTATGACAAGTGGTTCAAAAGTCATAAAAGTCCATAAAAGTGGAAAACTGCTCCGAACATCTATGCCTAAGTGTATTGGGGGGAGTGGATGGATGTGTGAAAGACATTTGAAGGATCTAGCAAGAAAGTCACAAGAATTGGCAAATTAATACTTTTTAATTGAGGAGGGAGTGATAATAGGAAAGTACAGGGCAATAAAAACATTAATATTCGTACTTTGGGACAGTCTGAAGCCCTCAAGAAAGTTTGGAAGCTCTAGTCATCATATTGTGGGAAACACAGTGCCGTGAAAAAGTATTTGCCCCCTTCTTGATTTCTTTTTTTTTTGCATATTTGTCAGACTTAAATATTTCAGATCATCAAACAAATTTAAATACAAACCGGAGTAAATAGAAAATGCAGTTTTTTAATTATGATTTCATTTATTTAGGGAAAAGGCTATCCAAACCTACCTGGCCCTATGTGAAAAAGTAATTGCCCCCTAAATCCTAATAACTGGTTGTGCTACCCTCGGCAACAACTCCAATGAAACATTAAAAATAACTGGCAATGAGTCTTTCACATCATTGTGGAAGAATTTTAGCCCACTCTTCTTTGCAGAATTTTTTTAATTCAGCCATATTGGAGGGTTTTTGAGCATAAATGGTCTATTTATGGTCATGCCACTGCAAGCTAATTAAAGTCCGGACTTTGACTCGGCCATTCCAAAATCTTCATTTCGTCATTCAGAGGTGGACTTGCTAGTGTGTTTTGGATCATTGTCCTGCTGCATAACCCAAGTGCGCTTGAGCTTGAGGTCACAAACTGATGGTTGGACATTGTCCTTCAAGATTTTCTGGAGGAGAGCAGAATTCATGGTTCCATCAATTACGACAAGTCATCCAGGTCCATCACACTACCACCACCATGATGATGCTCTTTTTATGAAATACTGTATTTGTTTTACGCCTGATGAAACGGGACGCACACCTTCCAAAAAGTTCAACTATTGTCTCGTCAGTCCACAGAATATTTTCCCAAAAGTCTTGGGGATCATCAAGGTGTATTTTGGCACATGAAAAATGAGCCTTTGGGTTCTTTTTGGTCAGCAGTGGTTTTCACCTTGTAATCACCTTAGGGATGCCATTTTTGCTCAGTCTTCTTCTGAATGTTGAATCATGAGCACTGACTTTAACTGAGGCAAGTGAGGCTTGCAGTTCTTCAGATGTTGTTCTGGGTTCTTTAGTGATGTCCTGGATGAGTCGTCGATGCACTTTTGGGGTAATTTTGGTAGGCTGGCCACTCCTGGGAAGGTTTACCACAGTTCCAAGTTTTCTCCATTTGTGTATAGTGGCACTCAGCGGTGTCCTAAAGCCTAAGAAATGGTTTAGCAACTATTTACAGACTGACCGATGTCAATTTCTTTGTTTCTCATCTGTTTTTGTAATTTCTTTAGTTCACGGCATGATGTGTTGCTTTTTGAGATCTTTTCGGCTACTTTACTTTGTCAACAGGTCCTATTGAAGTGATTTCTTGATTCAACAGGTCTGGCAGTAATCAGGCCTGGGTGTGGCTCATGAAATTGGTCTCAAATTATGTGGTTAATCACTGTTAATTCATGATTTAAGAAGCATGGGCAATTACTTTTTCCACATAGGGCCAGGTTTATTTGGGTAGCTTTTTCCCCATAATAAATGGAATCATCATTTAAAAACTGCATTTTATATTTAATCAGGTTATCTTTGTCTTATATTAAAATTTGTTTGTCATCTGAAACATTTAAAAGTGAGTAATATGCATAAATGTAAGAAATCAGGAAGGGGGCAAATACTTTTTCACGGCACTTTAAAGGCTTTTGAAAATCAGTTAAAGTGTATGCAGCTGAAAAAGGGGAATCAGCAAAACTTGAAATATGACAAATCAGATCCACCATGAAGCTGCACAGTAAATTTGATGCATCTAGCTGTGGAAATATATAAGTATGACAAGTTTTGATAAATGGCCCACAGAACGTCTTTGGGAACCATGAATGGAATGGATGTGAGGTCACCTTGATCTCTGACAACCAAAATCTAATCAGTCCATCCTTAAGTCAAAATGAACAAAAGCGTCAAATTTGAAATTCCCTTCAGGCATTCCAGAGAAATCTCATTTGCAACCATGAAACTGACTTCAGGTCGCAGAAAACTTAACCTTTGACCACCTAAATCAAATCCATTTACAGTTGTGTAAAATAAGCTTGATGAGATAAAGCAAAAAGTTTTTGGCGATATTTGGAGGCCAGTGACCTTGAAAAAATGGCCAAGGTCACCTTTAGGGGCGTCATTTGTAGGGCTTCATCAGACGCGTGTCCAGTAAAAATTAGGAGCCCGTAACTGAAATAGTTGATGTGATACAGCAAACAGTTTTTCGTGATGTTTTTAGGCCAGTGACCTTGAAAATCCCCTAGTAAACACGAGACATCTGCCTGGCGTGCAGATCATGTCTATATCATAAAATATACGTCATCTGCACGTCAGGCAGCCATCCCATCTTTGCTGGGATAGGCCAAGGTCACCTTTAGGCACGATCTGCAAGTCCAATAAAAATTAGGAGCCTGTACCTGACATAGTTGATGAGATACAGCAAAACGTCAAAGTTTTATGTGATATTTTTAGGCCAATGACCTTGAAAGAATAGGCCAAGGTCACCTTTAGGCACGTCATTTGTAGGCCTTCATGAGATGCACGTCCAGTAAAAATTAGGAGCCTGTTACTGAAATCATTGATGAGATAAAGCAAAATTTGTTGACGGACGCACGCACGCATGCACACACGCACGGAGCGCGATATCATAGCTCCCGCACCGTGAGCAGCAGGACATGAAAACAGCAGTTCATTAAAACATAAATAAAGTGCAATTTTTTAATAACCTTCAGTTCCATATTTAAAATGTTGTGGAAAAATTTTGCATTCAATTCCAAATCAAGGCATTTACCAAATTGATCAAGTTTATGTTATTCTTTCACAGGAAGCAAAGAAAAGGAATTTTAATTTGTATCAAGAAATAGCAGTGTCAACAATTTTCTCTTCAAAGTCAAATACTAAATTTAACTCAAGATGTAACTTCACTTTAAATTATTGAACTCATATTTATTTGCATAACCATTGTTTTTGATAACTGCTGTGCATCTGCGTTGCATCGAGTCAACCAGCTTATGGCACCTTGAAACAGGTATTTCAGCCCAGGATGAACAAACTACATTCCACATTTCCATTGAAATGTTGGGTTTGCTTCAGAAATTGCATTTTTAATGTCACCCCACTAGTTTTCAATGGGCTTGCGTTTAGGGATTCAGCTGGCCATGCCATTACCTCAATCCTGTCTGTCTGGTACCAAGATGTTGCTCCCTTACTCATGTGTTTGGGGTCGTTGTCTTGTTAAAACACCCATTTCAGGGGCATTTCCTCTTCGGCATATGGCAACATTGAATACATCAAAATACTTGAATAGATAAACTGATCCAAAATCCCTGGTATGTAATAAATAGCTGAATGGCTTTTTTTTTCTGAATGCATACAAAAATTTGAATAACTCAAGGGTCATCTTATAGTTGATTTACCCCTTTGTGCAGATGTGTCCACCAGCTGACACATAGCTGCAAATTTATGCATGCAGTTACACTAATCTATCACAACACCTGGGTCAGTTATTGAATATTCACATGCAAGCCAAGCTCGAACACGGTTTAGAGTATGGGTGAGTTCACTTCCATCTCTGTTTCTCAGGAGTTGTATGAATTAAACTCCTCTGCTAAGCCTGATGCGCAAACTGCTCAATATACTTGCCCATACTATCTACCTAGCAGTTCAAAAAAATGTTCACTTGCAACAGAAAAAAATTGTTATTCTCTGCAGCAACCACTTCAGGTACAGTGACCCAATGGTATTCCAATTATTAGTTAAGATAAATCAATTTTCTGAAGTAAAAATTTGACATGGTATTGCTACTATATCATTCCACCATCAATTCCAGTAATCAAACGCATAATGCCCTACCGTGGATTTATGCTCAGATTCCTCCTTCGGCGAATTCAGCGCTTCTTTATATCCTCCTAAGCACTCATGTTGATAGCAACTCACTCAATTTTTCACAGTACTTATGCTCATCTGTGTAACGCACACTTAGGGCTCTAATTTCTTGGTGCAGCGCAGAGCGGCGCAGCCCGCACACTGGTAATTTCGTCCAGTGCAGCCCACGCCGTGATAATTTCGTGCAACACCGCGCGCAGCCACTTTGTCAGTTTGGTAGACGGACATGCGCCGAGATGAGTGTGGCAGCAAAGTAGGGGGAAGTGTCACATATCATCAAGACACAGTGACAATTTCGTAGCAAAAGTCTCTGCTGAGGTTGCACAGAAAGCTCGCCAGCTCCAACCTGGTTTATTTTCTGTGCAGTGGTTATTTGGCTGACCAGCGCACAGTGCGCACACGTCACCAAAACCTCAGGGGCAGGTTTACAGAATGTCAGGCACATTTCAATGCGACAAATTATTACAGCAACCACTATTTAATGTAACTATCTGAATCAGCACATAAATTATAGTATCTATATCGATTGTCCTGATGTCAGATCAAAGAGAGAGAGAGAGATGTGTACATGTGTTTATGCCTTCTCTACCACACCCTTTGAGTCTTGAATCGGTATTCAGGAGAAAGCATCAGTCGATGAAAAGGCTCCTCTTCTCTTCTTCTTTTAAACGTTGATCGAGTTTCCCTGGATGGCAAAGAATATGGCTGGAATTCACTTGGATTACTTCACAGCCCCTTCCAATTGCAGATAGTGATGAATTCTCATCATCAACAGAAAAGACAGGTTTAGCAACCAAACTACAAATGCCCAGATGGTGACATAACCCATTTAAATGTAGCCGAAAGGTAATCACTTTTACATCATCCTTTTTATGATGGCCTCATATTGATTGTTAATCAAGCGAACAGAAACAGGAGCAATTAGCCATTGAAAGTTGAGGTCACTGCAGGTCTTTAATACTTCAGACAGTATGGTGCTGAATTATTGGATATTTAACTTAGTCCATCTCTTTGTGATGACACTTTTTGTTTGTAAGCTGCTCTGTTGTCATCTCAGTGACCCTAAACTTCAGAATAGAAGGATCAAATTCAAGTTCTTAAGGGTTTATGGGTATTTTCTCTTTTCATTTATGATTCAAAACACACAGATCACGATGTATTGACTTTGGCCAAAGAAGGACTTTAATTAATTAATTTGGCTGAAACACATTGAATCCCAGGAGAAACCATGAATGTCCCGGACAGAGGTTTAATAGCCTAGCTTTACAGAGTCTTAAGATACTTCATGCCAAAACATCTTTCAGCAGGACATAATTTTGTTAAATCACTTATGTTTATCAACTGAGTCCACGTTTACTGAGTGGAAGGAAACAATGTACAAACCTATCTAATGCTGTTTGGATACCTCAGCTATGTTTGACAAAGTTTTATTCAAATTGGTAATGGCAAAGGGAACAAACTCCCAAAAAAATTGTAGCAGCAACATCCTTTCCAAATCAATTGATTTTTTTAAGCTTAAATCCTTGGTCGCAGTAGAGAGAGCACACATCGTTCCTTGTTTATTGAAATTTTCTTAATAACTTCCATAAAACTCAATATAAAATAGTCACTTTAGATCATTTCTATTTTTTATAAATAATTTTTTTAAGAAAACCATTTGTAGTGGCTTTTTTTGTGCACCAAGTAGAGTGCACTGAAAAACGGCAAACATGGAACTGCATTCAGATGAAAAAATGAAGTAGGTTTTTATTATGTCTTTTCTGCTGCACAGCAAAGGCAGAAAAGGCAAAAACAAACAGGAAACGATGTGCCAAATGTATTTACAGAAATACACTGAACTATAACTAAAGTAACAGCGCTGCAGTAAATGTTTTAAGCAAATACACTATTACAATGTTTATACAAGACTAGAGCTTAATAACAGGCTTACGAGACTTTGCACTGTAAGAGTGTGGAGCTTGCATTTATATGCACATACTAATGAGACAATGACAGTTGGAAACAGACGCAGGTAATCCGGGTGGAGCATGGAATGCAGGCTGGGTCTTAATAGACCAGTGATTGGGAGCGCTGGAGGCAAGGCATGACACCATTGAAAGAATAGCCTAGAATTTACCCCCTTTTTCAGAGTAACAAATGCCCATAATTTCCTTAGTAAATAAGGTATAGAAAAAAAAATTAGTCTTTTTATTTACACTTTGTCCCAACTTTGTTCATTTCACATAGTATCTCAATGTTTTTGGAAATGGGGCTGACACAGAAAACAAGCTCCATCACGCGCAGATTATTTGACAGCGGCAGAATTTGAATGATATTCTGTGTCATCCTGTGTAATAAGTAGTAAGCGTGCTTCATGCGGTGCCATAGCCCGAAACAATCTCAAAAAATTGAGTCAGACGAGATGGAATATCATTACATATTAACCAAATTAAAATACATCATATTCTATTCTATTAATACACATGTTATCAGCCTCATATTACTGCCAGGTAGAAAAAAAAAATCAGTTACTGTACATTGGTAGCTACTATAGAACTCCAGCTGACATGCTTTTCATACAGCTTGAGAATAGCTTCTGAAGAAGAAATGATGAAAAATTGAAAAATCAATTTTTAATTTTCTCCATGCATGCAGCATCACTGTTGTGGATAATGAATTGGTCCAAAAAGGTTTCTTGGGGTCAGACAAAAGATTTTATTGATCAGGTAAAGATTTGGAAAAATGTCTGACGGGGAACAATGGGTTGTGGCTTCCTCCATGGGCCCAGGTGTTCCCTGGAAGTTATGAAGTGTCACTGTCTTTCATTTCAATTCCAGCTCCTGTGGTCCACATTATGGAAATAAGCATACGTTGTTATTTGACCGTTTATGTTATGGGCATAGTATCAGCATTTTGCTCATGGCAGCCATTGACAGTATAAAAGCTAATGGTCAAATCTGTGTTCACTTGCATTACATAATTAGATAGTAAAATTATTATGTTGATATTGGGTGAACAGAATTGTGAACAAATAATGTCTCCATCTGCAGGGACCACAGTAAATTATCACAGTAAGTGCATTTTTGGCACACAGATTTTGGAAAGTTAACAGGACAATAATGTTAACTTACATTATATTTTTATATTGTTTCCTGGAGCATTAGGGTCAGCTATTAACATGTTCCATCATGTGTATAGCAATGATGTGGCTACTGGGTGAATGTCCGGCCATCTGCAACCATCACTGTGCCATATGGGGGTCTGAAAGGAAAGAATTCAGTCTTGTGGTGCTTCTACAGCCATCAAAAGCACAAGACTAAACCACTGCTACAAAATTAAACAGATGCCATGAGGAGATGGCATCCCTCCCTGGCCCCTGCAAAATTTGACATTGGAAAAATTCCAAAATAAAAAAAATGCAGTATTCCAGCCCATGGTGGATTGGTCTTTCACTCGTCCTAAATAATCTTGTAAAGTTTCATGACGATACATCATAGCTGAGTGAGGTGAAGGGAAGGTGAAATGTGATTGGCTGATGGAGGCCATCTTTTTTGCAAAATACCCATGTACTTATAGATGTTCATCGGACCCTTGACCAACATAGAGCATGCAAAATTTAAAGTTGATTAGGCAATTGTTTTTTTAGTGATGCTAATGTGTTTGCTATTGTGCCACGAATAGACAGATTTATGCCACATGGGTACACCACTTCCCAAGGTGTGAGTCTGATGACCTGTAGATGAGGGATCACAAGTTTGGTGGTGATTACACATTGTATTCTGGAGTTAGAGCTCATTCTCGGAATAAAGGCCACACCCACTAAATTAACCCTCCTATTGTGTTCCGGAGATGTTTTGGGATATTGTAGTAAGCTTGTCTTTTTAGGCCATCGTACATTAACAATGAACAAGCCTTTTAACTGTAGTATAAATCAGAGAACAGGAAGTTGGGTGTACTGCGTATTTGTAGACGTAGTTTCACTTATATCACACCACAGTATGTAGCTTTGCCTATAACTGCGTTTTGTGTGTTCCAAGCCTAAGTGGCTGATCAAGCCGAAGGTAAATTACGGTTTCAAATGCTCTTTGTAGCTGAGTGTATTGTCAAGGATGGTCATTTTACCTTATGCCATGACTGGATACCTGTGTGGGGTGAATGGTACCAAGTTTGTAGGACAGCCATGAGGCACTCTTGTCTTAAATTGAAGATATGAGAGGAGAGGATTACGATTATAACACTTTCAAGTTCAAGGGCACTCTTAGGATAAGTGCAGTCAGCTTCTGTAGCTTATTACAGCCTTTAGGTAACAGAGGACCTGAAGTCTATACATGGAATAGTGGAAAGAGAGCATCTACTCAGGAGAGCTTGAACAGATTTGCGTTTAAGTGCAAAGCCATCAATAGAGCTATCGAAGGGTATTTTTCACCTTTTTGATTTTTTCTATTATTGTACATTTGTCACGATTAATTGTTTAGACTCTAACAATACAACAATTTTATGTACAGAAAAGGCAACATTAGAAAATAGAAAAAAAAGCATTCCCTTTTTAGAGGGAAAAGAAGTTATCCTACAAGAACTGGCCCTGCATGAAAAAGTAATTTTGCCCTTAGTTAATTAACCAAATATAACTGATAATTGGTATAAATGACTTACACGGGCTTGATTACTGCTAGCTCGGCCGAATCTATTCATTACACAAAGAAACACAATGTAACACTGACCGCAAGCATTTCAAATGGATAATGCAGCCCAAATTCAAAATATTGAAGAGTCATCTCCCACCGGCCCCTCCTCCCCAGACTCAGAGCTCATGCGGGTTGCCAGGTTGAGGACACTGAACACGAAAGCACACAAGACAAGTGCAAAATCGAACTTTGACAGTGGCAAGCGATGACAAATGCTACATTGTAAGTCGATCAGCTCATGTACAGATTGTATATACTGTTTTCAAAACTAGACAAATACTGTCAGTAGAGGACAGCAATGTGTATTTGTGAAACAAGAGCTCTCTCCCCATCATCAAAATTCTTAGTTTGGGCTTCTGCTCGCACAGCTGGATTGAATATAAGGCCCAGAAAGTCAACAATGGTACTACTCTGGGCTCCAGGAATGTTCACAGTAAATTTTACCCAAATCCCATAAGAGCTGCTTGAAAAAGTGGAGTTTGGCATAAAGGTGGTGCTCACTAATCCTAGAAGTGTCACCACAACAATGAGATACCTCATTTAAGCACTAAGACATGCACAATGCCTCAATGCACCAGGAGGAAGCACAAGAAGTTTCATTAGATTCCCATAAAACGTTCTTAAAAATTGCATTTAAAAAAATGAAAGTTCGGCTTGGAGGTGGTGGTTACAGCAAAGGTCTTAGGGTGACCAACATCAATAACATGTCTTCTCTCTGCGTAAAAAACAATTACAAGAAATGTGGCATGATTCCCATCATAACTATCTGTGTTATTACATTTGGAAGTATACAGTCTCACGTAGTGGTGGTATTACACGAGAAGTCGTAGGGTCACACAAAAGAATATAGCTCACCCTTTGTGCACCAGGAATGAACACACAATTTTTCATGTGATTCCCATCAAAGCTCTACGAGTTATCACACTAACACAAAGGAACTGCAGCAGTGGCCTCAGCGGCCAAGGGGAATTTATAAAATCTCCAAACACTTTGTATCTGGGATCTAATTATAAACCAGCTCATGGGGATTTACCATAACTCGGTCAGTGTTAGCCAGATGCTTGGCTGGATATGTACTGTAGCAAAAGCTAAGCCTGTTATCCCAGAAAACACACTCGGGAGTAGGAGTTACTACTTTACTTTCCAGGCCCCAATAACATATTGCTTGTTAAATTAGTTGGTGTTTGAAAACATGAGCTGCGGCTCAATGATGACCTGTTCGGGAGAAAATTTGCCTACTTTTGATGAGGAAAGCATTTGTCTTAAAATCCTTCTGGGCTTGAAACTGTCTCCATCTTTCAATTCTATCTCCAATATATACCCTAATTTTACCTCGTCACTGGTCATAGAGCTCTTTAGAATGTTGTTGTGGTTTTTTAGGTTGGGTTGAACGTTATTGCTCTTGATCCTGTTTTTCCTTTCATAGCTGTAGCACACTGTTTGCCTGCCTGTTAGTTACACATCTAGTTACTTGGGGTGTTAAAATGGGCAGTGAACAGGATCATACAAGCCAAAACAAAGACACTTTCTGGACTGAAATGGAAATATCTGAGGAGAAAATACTGACTGAAGCATTATTGTTAGAGGAGCAAGTGTTTCAACTTGGCATGTTTCCTTAATCTCTGTCGACAAATCATGGTAATTTTTGGTTTAGTACAAGTATTTATATCACACTTTGTTCCCATAAATAGAACCCTCCCAGCAACTTGAAGTAGGCTAAAAGGTTTCAACAAATAGCAAACTATGCAGGAATGAAAGGAAATTTGAGAATCAATGAGAAAGGAAATGATTGAAATATATCAGTTTATAAAGAGTTACATAGCCATTTTAAGGGCTCTGGAACTCCAGTAAACCACAGGGAGAGTTGTTTTCCCTGAACGAGCAACGTTTTTCCAGTTGTGGTCTGCCTACCTGAATTCGTCCAAGAGTGCATTGACAACTAATCTGGGATATCACAAAAGAACCTGCAAGCCTTGCTTCTCTCTGATATTATAAAGTTTCAAGAATGCACAACAAGAAAGAGACTGGGCAAAAATCCATGGAAAAAATGCATGGGAAAAACAATGACTGACCTGAAGGTACATACAGGCTCTTCTCACACTTACTGCAGGGGCTGTAACATTTTGTGTACTGTACTGTCCTGTAACATGGACCACTGTAATTACTGTTCTGCTCCACTAGGGGGCTGGTCCGAACCACTGGTCTTTGGAGCATGGACCACTGCAGTAACTGTCCTGCTCCACTAGGGGACTGGTCCGAACCACTGGTCCGAGGTGTCTCAAGACAGTGAAATTTTGCTTTGCTTGGAATATTGCATTTACATTGTAAATGCCTGCTTTACCCTCAGCATTACTGTTGGGCTAATAATTTATTTGGCCGCTATTTGGATAATTAAATCGTTAGGACTGTAGGTCTAATTGTTCAAAATATTTGAAGCCAGTAAAAAAAAGCTAGTAACAATCAATGTGGCCTGACAATATGCACTGCGTTTTACTGCGCTGTCAGCTGTCTAATTGGAACAGCTGATTGGAAAACATAAATGAAGGACATTACACTTGTCACTGAATTATCTTCATTCGCAGAAGAATTCTGAAATGTCGCTCTCGCTGGAGAAAAAAGAATCGTCCTTGAGCGAAAGTGTAATGGGCGGTGATTCTTTAACGTAGCCGCGGCTGACGACTCCATGTTTAGCTAGACTGTACTGTAATAGGCGGTGATAGGACACCAGGTGCTGCGACCAGTGAAAGACAGAACTGAGAGCAGCCCAGATAAGAGACAAACACAAAAGAGGTAAACACCTTCGGTAACAGCTTGCGCTTCCAAGGATGAATAAAAGTCTGCAACACGGAAGCAGTGCGAGAGAGAATAAACAACAAGAGAGAAGAGAGAAAATTTCGAAAAGAAGCAATTCCTAACAATAAAGGGAATATAGCAAATCACTAGGAAATCTGACTAGAGATTTTCTCCAGCCGAAGTGCTATAAACAAACAGACACTCGAGCGATAGGAGTGGCGAACCCCCGGTCATATAAATAGAGTCCGAAAAACTCCGCCCAGCTCAATCAGTCAGCTGGGCCAGGAATTCAATGGAAAAGAAATCCGATATCGTCCCGGACGATAGAACAAAGAGAGGTCCAACAAACAAACGCACGCCTAAACCATGACAGACAGTGCATAGACCTATATAATTACATTACATTTATGTAGGCAACATAATGTAAGCATTTATGTAGTGCTTATGCAACTCTTTGTGGAGTCTGTGACGTTAGAGATTTAATACTCTCAGACAAATCTAACAGGACGCTCTGCTGATTTTGAAGAGCAGTCTCCTGCATGTGTAACCTCTCAGCCAGTTCAGAACACTGACTAAAAAAAGCTGAAAGTGATTCAGCGAACCCAGCTAACATCTCTTGTTGGCTGGCAACAGCCCTCTTAATTTCAGCCACCGCTGACGTCTCCATTGTGGCTGGAGCGTACTGTGATGGCGTTGGTGGTAAGACGCCAAGAGCAGTGGCCAGAAATGAAAGTAAAAACCAGCAGCGTGCTGAGAGACTAAAACAAATGGAAATCAAGAGCCTCGCGCTACCAACGGGCCTGACGCCGTTCGTGGTTGCAAACAGGCGAGCTCAACAAAATACAAAAGAAAAGGGAAATAAACCAAAAGAATCCTTATGCAGCTAAGATCCTGCCAATACTCTGTCTTCTCCAAGACCTTACCGGCAAAAGCGTCAAGAGCAAAATGACAATCCAGCAACATGAACGAGGAAGAACAGGAGCTTAAATAGAGTCCGGGCAACGCCCCCAATCAATGCCAGCTGGCTAAGGAATCCGACGGCGAGCAAAACTATATTGTACTGGACGGGAGTAACAAAAGGAGCTAACAAAGCTCCCAAACCATGACGCCCTCTGCCTGAGTATTGCCTATTTAAAATTATGTTTTTATGGTACAGAAAAAAAGCACAATTATCAAGATTAACAGCCAACAGGAATGTATGAACAGGCTGCAATTTATCAACATTACTTTCCAAACCTGCCGATCGTTTTTAATGTTCTTCAGCTTGACTCGATAATAATAATCTGTACAGAACATTCATATTTTAGAGAATAAGAATATATATCCTACATCCTACCAAGTGAGGTCCATCTGGACCCCACACCTATATATTCGTTTGCCATTTTAAAAATATGTGACAGATTGCCTAACCGTTTTATGAATTTGTCAGAATTTGTGTCTTAATTAAAATGCTCAGGCACAGGAAGATCAGCTTTTTGCTTTGTGATGGTATTACTAATTTGTTACAAGGGTCCAACCAGACCCCAGAGTTAAACTTATCTTTTATTTTATAATTGAAAACCACACTGAAAGTTAACTTCTATTTGGTTGTTTCAGATTCATAATGGCTAACAGACAAAGACAAGCTAGATGCACAGCAGTAGAGGCCTTCGGGCAGATTCAGAACACAAAAAATGAAAATAATTTTACAATTACTTTTTTTTTTTTAATTCGATAAGAAAAGAAATAAGTTATAATCCAGAATGTTTTTCAGCTGCATGAGCTGCAGTAGTCATATACATAATGCCAACATTTATTTTGTGGTGCTATAATTTGCGAAGTGTATGGTAGTCATTGCAATAATAATATTGTGTTTGTGTGTGTGTGTGTGTGTGCGTGTGTGTGTGTGTGTTGCAGTCAGATTGTGAAACCAGTCACTTCATGCAATCACTAAAAATTAATGCCATTTCATGAAATGGTCAGTGCTAAACTTCAGTCATTTCACAAAATGACTGGTTTCACAATCTGACTGTTACATATAAGAAATGCTGTAGTTGCACATTATTACTGATAATAAAATGTGTGATGTCGCCTCAGCTGCAGTAGCTGTACCAATCTATGATTAGCAACCTAGTTCACAGCATAAACAGGTATCTTTATCAATCAGTTTCCATAATCATCAAAAACAGAAGCAGATGCGACTTTATTGGTGCCGCTAAATGCCCCATCAAACATCTGTTTTCTGACAGGACTAAATTTCTTGGAATGTTGTGAGAGGAAGCAGCGTTCAGAAACAACCTGATGGGTGGACTGGCTCCAGACCGACAGACTGAATGAAACTGATTTTCAGATATCTTGTTGTTATCTTTCACAAACCACCAGAAGCTTTCAAACTTTTATTACTTTTTAGGGACAAAAGTACATCAACATTTTTAACAAAAGTGGGACAAAGTGAGGCATGGGCTAAAGCTAATGACAGAAAGAAGTGAGAGTATGTACATGTGACAACAGGCATAATTTTGATGTGCAGTGTGATCATTTTGCAAGCACCCTCATTTCAGACACTGTAGACTTGACCTCCAGGCCAACTGTAAATCATGAAGTGTGTAGAATTTCAACAGATTGCAAGGTGAGGCACCTTCATTTATAAAAATGAAAGCTGAAATCCTGTCACTATCAATCATATCTGCATTTGTTCTGTGGCAGTTTGTTATGGATTTCCTATTGTAATGGCGAAAATATAAATGGCCTATCCACAAGCTCAGAATCACTTCCTTCCACTCTCTTTCACATTATCAGTCATCATGCATAGTATTTACAATATCAAAGCTTTAGCCTCAAACTGAACATTACCATGCACCCTCAGTGGAGTTTATATCAGAAATAGGCCTCCTTAGATAGTCTTTCTTTGAAGAATAGCCTTCAGAAAGGATCCTGGATGAAGTTGTACATGGTGAAGCCTCTTGAGAGCTGGCCTTGGTAATAATGCATAAAATTCCATTGCCTGTGTAATAATGGCATTTGCTATTTGTTTTAATATGCAAATTGTAACATGTTATCCAGATCTACACCATGCTCCTGACTTATGTTCTAATGGCTTGAATACTTAGGCAGATTAAAAAAAAAAATTACAAACACAAAAATACAAAATTGTTGGTTCTCTATTTGGGACTTTTTTCCAGAACTGCTGCACCTGCTAACAGCAAGAAAAAGCACAGGCACCCACAAGTCTATTACCGCTACAAACACATATGTGCTATTGCTTTTTTTTTTTTGGATACCAGGTTCTTCCACAGATCTAGCAAGCGATATTGAGGGTTCTGGAATTTACTGCACTAAGTTTATAGTCAAGATCAGAGGCAAAACTTGAACAATAATTTTTGATGTTAAATTAATACCAGTATAAATATTTTCCTGAATGGTCATACAAAGTAATTTCCATACACAACAAAAGAAAACATTTAGTTGACGTTGGAGCAGTCTTAATTTTGAATGAATTACTCAAAAATTGCTTGTCTTTTTGAAGCAAGCTGATTTTTATAAGTACCTGGGAAAGATCTAGTCAAAAGGGTTGGATTGACATGATCTTGCAAAGACTGGCTAGAATGCTCAGATTTTGAAGGGGAGAAAATTATGCTGGCTCCGGATTAACTTGGAAATCACATTTCAATCAATCAATCAAGTTTATTTCCATCAACAGTATGTGATGTTACATTAAATATTGAAAATCTTTGACATCTTCCGGCAAACCATTCCACAATTTCACCCCACAGACAGTAATACACATGCTTTTCAAATTGGTGTGCACACTAGGTTGCTTAAAATTCAGTTTTCCTCTCAGGTTATACCCCCTCTCTATCCATGAACATATTTTGTATGTTGGCAGGAAGTTGATTATTCCAAACGAGCTCTGGCGCTTTGCTCGGCACTCGTACCCGCAACAATACTGGCACTGGTACCGGTACTGACGACGGCAACGGAATCAGCAATGGCATTGATAGGCAACTGACAGTGGTGACCGATAATGGTAATGGCACCGGTAACGGCGACGGCACCACCACTACTGGCAAAGACCCCAGTATTGGCAACAGCACAGCATCGGTACTGACGATGGCACTGGTACTTGCAACGGCAAAAAATTCACATAGGCAACTGTGCCTCTCTGGGAACGAAGTAGCAGACAGTTGTTCTTCTCAATCAGCGTACCAGTACCACAAATCCTACATAGTGTTGCTTTAATGCCCATCAAGGTAACATGTACTCCATAAAGCGAATGATTAATGCATTAGTTAGCTGTTACTGAATGCTTATTCACTCCAAATAAACACCATTAGTAAATTATTACTAGAGATATTATTAATGGCTTACTAATTTATGAACTAATGTGCTAATTAATGCAGAGTAGTGCATACATAATGATAATTAATTACATTATTCAACTTTTATTAATGCTTAATAATTAATTATCTAACTTTGAGTAATAAACGTTAAGTAACTTCTTACTAACACATTAACTAATGAGTTTCCTAATGCTAAGTAATACAATAATGATTGTTAATGTATTATTAAACATCCATCCATTTTCTATACCCGCTTATTCCTCACTAGTTATAATTAAATGCTTAATAATGCACAAACTAACATTAATTAAGGGACCCTTATTGTAAGGTGTTACCAAATCACCACAAATGAATGTGACCCATTGCTCAGTCTTTGCAAACAGACTTTCCATCAAATCCTTAAAAACCTCAATACTGGAGCTGGGAGCTCTATAAGCACAGCTGACAGTAATGTTCTTCTTTTTTTCCAAGTCAATTTCTATGCTTATACATTCGCACAGATCATCAATAGCAGTAGTCATGCAATCTGCAACCTTATATTTTAATCTAGTGTCTATAAATAAAGCAGTCCCTCTTCCCCTTTTATTTGCTCTGTTCATATACTTGAAGTCATACCCGTCTGACTCAAAATCAACCCCCTTCTCCAAGCTAAGCCAAGTCTCAGAGATGGCAATCACACTGAATGGTATAGTGAATTGACATAAATAATCCTTAATATTTTGGAAGTTTGCATCTAGACTTCTGCTATTGAAGTGATTAATGGATATACAATTATCTAGATTACTAATATTATTGAACTGCTCATCAGAATAATAGCTACCGTTGTTATTAACATGCTGGATGAAATTTTTCTCAGAGTCAATATCTTTACCACAGTCATGTATATTGAATTTAAGAAGTTCCCATCCAGTTCAGATATACGCACTTGCACATAAGTGTGCTCACACACCCAACGCACACGCCGCACATGCCCTTTCCTCCACAGAGAGCATAAAGTGCGTAAAACAGCAGAGGCGCAAGAAAGCGATCGTCAGACCATGCAGTCAATGTTTTCAGGAAAATAGGGGAAGAAAAAGTCCACAACTGCCATCCCATCACAAGGATAAGGGCAAGAAATGCATTCCACGAAAAGGGGGATAATCCATGCGTGACTTTAGCAACTTTTGGGTAGAACAAAAAATAAATATATGTCACCAGAAATGACTGTCTACGTCAGAGTTTGAGTGTAAAACATATATAGCGCATCCTATCCCATAAAAACAGAAATAGTCCATGCAAAAACTATTAGCCCGGCAAAGTTGTGTATAAGAAATTTTCCGTCCTTTCTCAGGGAAACCACAAGTCCTCCACACCAGCTTATTTGGCTAATTCATTTATATTTGTCCAAGTCTTCGATGCCCCTTACCATAATGGCTTTTGTATCCTTAGGAGATCCATTTAACTTAATCCACACTTTGCTCATCCAAGAGGCTTGTATTTTTTATTTTTTAAGATGCGTGCTTACCACGCTGTATTGGAATTCTTTTTTGTTAGGTGTTCATTCAGAAACACACTCGTTCCCCGCAGCTTTCGGGCCTGGCTCAGTAATTCCGTTTTGACTTTACGGTTCAGAAGGCGCATTACAATTAAAGGTTTGGCGTTACTGCCCTTCCTCGGTGGAGTGGGACAAGCTGAGATTTTGTTTGCTTGCAAGTTCATTCTGTGACTTTGAAAGAACTGTATTACCGGCTTCTCCAGGGAGATTTGTTCGCTTGACTGAGCGTCTTCACCTTTTGCTCCGGCGACCACTCGAGAGTAGGTCTGGTGTTTTGTTTCAAGTCCGCTTATCAGCAGGTCATCCATTTGGGAGTATTGTTCGAGATCATCTACTTGACGTTCCAGTTCAGATATTTTTTTATCCTTTTCTTTAATTGTCATCATCTGGGCTCTCGCACTTCCTCCATTAGCCCAAGCAACTTCGTTTGTTGGTTCGCCACCTTGCTGATTTCCTCCGACAAGAAGTGAAGACACTTCTTAATCTCCTCCATCTTGTCATCATTTTGTTGAGTTTTCTTCATTGTTGGCATTGTTCACCGACCGTTTAATTCATTGATTTCCACGCAGCGCTGTTCATTCGTTTTGATTCAGGCTACGCGAACGCCATACTCTGTGTGTCGCATTTATTGCAATACATGTATTACATATTTGTAATTCATTGTTGGCCTCGATTTGAAACCTTGCACTCCTTGTCACAACTCTTGTGTGTCCTTAACTGGTTCCTCCCCTATTCAAGTGGCCAGCATGTCCTTTTTTGTGGCTTTTTCTCCTTTGAATGATTTATTGCCTCATTTCCTCCCTTGTTCCCTAGTATTATCATTTGTTTGCTGCACCTCCTTTATGAGTGTGTTGTCTATATAAGGTAATTTCAATTTTGGTGTGGTTGCTGGATTGTCATGCTTTAAATCCTAAAAAGCTCATCAGTCACTTTGTGTCCTCTAGTGTTGAGGTAAGTTCTCCTTTCATTTGTTTTTAATAATTTTATGATCAAGAAAAGCATAATTGCTCTTTGGAGTCTTATTAGCTGGGAAAAGCTCCCAAGCCATTGTACGCATCAGTCTTCAAGACTGGGACCACGTTCTTGTTAATCCATTGCTCCAGTCAATTTATGAGGAACACCTCCCAAGACTTCATTGGTCTTTTGAACTGGGACTGGGTTCCTGCAAAACGCTTAATTTCACCGGTTAAGTAGTCATGCTTCATTGGGGGTAATTCTCCGCATGGGGTGCCCACTAGTTTGATTGAATTTATTTTCTGGACATTTCTTCAATTAATGGTTTATGAAAAAAAAATATTAATAAATGCTTGAGTGATTTTACTTTGACGCTTAAGTCGACAGCTAAACAACTGCTTTTAGGGTACTTAAGTTACATCCATCACCAGGTTTCCTGGCCTTAAGAATTATGACTATATTCAGCCGAGGTACTGCTTGTGAAACAGCCACCAGAAAATCTTGAAAAACATGAACGTATGTAACTTCCTGAAAGAGCAGCTCTGACACCAGCCGTATTTCATTGCTATGAAGCACTTATTCCCCAGTCATCATGGTTTAATTGCACTCCTCTGCACATTAATCTGGTGGAAATTGCTGAGTAATTTACATATAATTCAATCTATGCTAACAGGTCCAAGTCAAAAGTGCCGGGCCCAGTATTTCACATTAATGTCCCAGATGCCTAAAACAAGAAAAAAGGCCCCAGTGTGATTCCATAGTTGCAGTGATGGAATGTTGGGCAATAAATTCTGCTGCGTTCAGTGTAAAACGGTAATAAAATAAAGATTATCATGAGGTTATAAATGGTGGCCCAGAAGGATGGCGAACATTTTATCAAGGTAGGTTATTCCTGTCTGACTGATGCTGATGAAAACGAAAGCAAAAAGAAGCAAGTTTTTCCCCCTCACAAGATAAGATTATAATATAGAGATTGGTTTGGATTGAAATGTCAAAATTTGAAATTTTGAATAAATTTCTGACTGATCTATTTTGGAGCAAGGGGAAATCATTAACTAAAATAACGAATGTACTGGTTCTAGTATATGGTCCTAAATAATGGCATATCATATCATTAATTGATAACAATTACTGTTATTTTATATTTAGTATAAAAGAATTCTTAGCAAACTGGTCTTCATGCATGTGCCCAAACATGTTGATTTTAACACAATCTAATATACATTTTTGATCACAGAATATAATTGTACATTTGTTCCCATTTCTATCTCCCTACCTCACTCTCTGTTATGCTTTCTTTTGCTCTCTCACTGATTTTGTCCCTGTGTCTGTGCTAGGTGTGTTATAAAAATTACCACCGTGAAATACTACCCAGTTCTTTAATAAAGGTTACTGTACAGAGGGAGTTAACAATATGACTACTATTATATCATTCATTCCATTAAATGGTTTATAAAAGAGAACAGAATTTCTGGCCCTAATTAACCATGCTTAATTCTGCAGCTTTTGCATAACAAACTACTCTATACAACACAACATCTGTGATTCATCCTGCTAATGCTAATGAAATTGGTAAGCTATAAATCTATCCATGACGTGCACATTCCCACTGGGGGCAATTTAAACATTTCAAGCTATTCATGAATTCACATAAAAAAACCGGTTTCAGATACCAGAAAATTTGAATCCTTTCAAAACTGAATACATTTAAGCCTCTTCTAATTAATTGCTGGATACTGTCACTGCCAGGTAATTCAATATACAGAGTACAATCATATTATGAGTCTCATTTTCTCAGTGAACTTTAAACCCACCGAACACAAAAATGCTTGTGTGAACTGATTGTGCAGTCCAGTTGACACAGGAAACAACCCTAGTTGAAAAGTATCATGGGAAATTAATTGGCTGACATGATGGTCAATAATTTTAATTTTAACTGAGCAAGGGGACATTCTGACGTATGGCATCCCACTCTTCATAATGATAAACCTCAGCTATACTCACTGAATTTCAGGGTAATTAGGAATTATAGCCTGTTCTAGATAAACCATTTAGGCCATGGACTCCAGCCAAGGTTTATTTCTGTTCTTTAAGAATGGGGAAAAAAAAGACTAGCAAAGCACTTATATTTGATTGAGTGTTTTTACAGATGGAAGCCAGGAAAAAAAACCCTCCAGACTGCTTCATTGGATGTTGTGTTGAACATGGCTATGAATGGCTTTTTCCATCCCTTTTGTCAAAAATATTGATCTTCTGTACTGTGATGAGAGACCCAAGGAGCTCCAGCACGTTCTCATCACAAAGGTGAAAATGCCTTCATTATTGTTTTCTGAACCGTGCCTTTACAAAAATATATGACCAACTTCAGTACTCCATTTTTGTGGGGAGAGCATATAAAGCCTGTTTCTGGACTATTCACAAAAACAAGGACAGAAGGCTGAAGAAACCCTCAGGAGTACAATAACCACTCTTTTGATGACTGAGATTTCAGGGTCTTATCACTGATGCTCATCGCTAGCCGTGAAAACTTGAGTTTCGTCCTACCTCTCTTCCACCTTAGTGCCACTGCTTAGCCCAAATATTCAAAAGAATTGTGCACTTTGTGATACAAGCACCAAATTTGGCTCAAATGTACATTGATACGGTGCAAACATTTTAAGATATTAGGCCACCTGAAATTCTCTCTTTATGTTTGCCATATTGGATTTCAAAATGGCCTCCACTCAAATCTACATTTTCTATTATCTCTGGACAGCTCTGGACTGCAGCTATTGACTTGATTTTGGTATCTAAATGTATGTTTTTGGGGGCAAGAAACCCAATGGTATCAATTCCCACTTGGTATTGTCAAGTATTTCCCTCCATATTGGATTTCAAAATGGCTGCTTTACATTACATGGCCGCTTTACGATCAACATTTGATGATTTGGAATTATCTCAATTCTTTTGAATATTTGTGCTAAGCTGTAGCACTGTACACACTGCCCAATCGCCACATCGGCCACCCTGAGACCACATCCGATTCACAGAGCACACATGAGATTCACGGAGCCTCCACATAAGATTCACTTTGCAACACATCAGCTTCACTTAGCAACACCTCGGCTTTACTCAGCAAAACCGTGATGAATGCCAAGAGGATTGGCCAAGAGCAGTTCGAGGCTTTTACCAGAGAGCGTCTGTTGGACAGAACAATGACAGTGGACGACCCCATTCCTCGTAACAAGCTGAAGATGTTCGGTATTTCTACTCCAAGAAGCCAGAGCAAACAGCTCGCCTCTGTCAAGAATGACCGTGAACTCTTCGCACGCCTGTACATTGGCTGCCAGTCGAGGGATGGAAACCTAGAGGAATTCTTTCGTCACAAGAATCAGGCATGTCCTCCTGCATTGTCTGATGGTGGAAGCCTCTGCACTGGTACCAAGAGTGATCTCCTCACATGCTTAGAAGAAGTCTCTAACGCAAAGACAGAGGCTCCTATTATGACCTGTCTTGTGCTTGATGGAGCAGCCATCGTCCAGATGCTGAAGCTGGCTGCATCAAAGACTTTTGAAGAGTATGCACAACAGATCTTCATCCCATATATGTCCACGCAGCTGCAAACTATGTCACGCTGAAAAAGTAAAGTGTAAACAAACTTTGGATATTATTTATTTCATTTAGTTTTTGTTGAAATGTGCTCATCATTCCAAGTCTGCAAAAATCAATAGCCAATCAGGACTTTTTTCAAGTTTTGCGACATGTGCAAAGACTTTGATTTGAGAAGTCAGCAAATTTGATAGGATGTTAGAGAGTCATGTAATGAACAATGGTCTACAACATGGCAGCCATCAGTCACATGACCAGGCAGCCATCTTGGATTGACATCACTGTTTTCAAAAGCTCAGCCCCTTTGACCCATTTGACAAAAAGTCACAAAACTTGGTAGACAGGTTCCGCTCATCACAAGGAACAACTTTACTACTTACTTTCAAGTCCGCCATATTGGATTTCAAACTAACTAGCATAATTATGGCTTCTCTTGAACCATTGGGCTGATTTCAACAAAATTTAAAACACATCATCTTGAACCCAGTCACAACTTATAACAACTTCTTCTTTGCAATTTATCAAAAAAATATGGCTGCTACAAGCTAATCCAATTCCTTAATTTACTAATTTATGCAAATTAGCCAATATCATTCATTGTTGCACCAATCATTCTGAAATTTCCTATCTCAATGACAAGGCTGCACTGACAAGATACTCCAAAGTTGAAAGCAATCCTTTGAAAAAAACAGAATCCACAAGTGCTTGAAAACGCCCATTTTTAAGCCAATTGTTAATATGTGAAAATATACTTAAAAATCTTCTCATGACCCATAACTTCAATTGATACAGAATTCCATATGTCAAGCCTTTGGGTTATGCTCTATCAAAATTGCAAAGGAGGAGTTGCTACGTAAAAAAACACCAGAGCTATGTATCAATCAATTTGCAAAGGTGACATAATGAGCTTTTATATATATTTAATATTATTATCATATTAATATCATATTTTTTATATATTTAATATTCATGTGCTTCTGAACCACTGTGCTGATTGGCAAAAAACCCTTCCACTTCCCTCTGTCTAATTTATGAAGGAAAAGTTGCAACATCAAAAAAACATGGCCGCTACAAGTCAATTATTCGCTTCATTTACTAGTTCATATGCAAATGAGGCTATATCATTCACCATCATATCAATCATTCTGAAATTTCTAATGCAAAATAACAAGGCCTTGCTGAAATGATGCTACAAATTTGAAAGCAATCCATCAAAAAACATGGACTCTACAAGCACTTGAACACACCCATTTTTAACCCAATTTTTAATACATGAAAAATATGCTGAAAAAGCTTTTCATGACTCCAACTGATGCAAAATTTCCAATGTATTACCTTTGAAGTATGCTCTATTTAAATTCTGAAGGAATAGTTGCGACGCTAAATAACAATAGACCAGGCACACCAGGTTTTAACTTGAAGAAAGTTGAGAAAAATGGCCCAGAGAAACTAATGCTTGGAAGTTGTTCTATATGGCCCATTTGTATCAACCATGAAAACCTTTAAAAAATTCCAGAGCAAATTTTTTGAAAAATTCGAACAGCTTCCAAGCCGGTATATGACGGAGGGGCGAAAGCTCCAAGCTAAACGGCCTTTTTGGAAATTTCCCGTGGTAATGGTTTACTTATTGCTTCGGAACGACCAGCTTTTCCTCGCGGAAAATGGGCGCATTATGGATAGCATGCGAGAGCTAGACAGAGCTCCGGTTATGTCATGAACATAATACAGGTTTTACAGACCTTAAGTTCCGTCTGCGTGAACTGTTGCTTATGTGGAGCTAGCGAATCGATCACTTTGACAAGAAAGAATGAAAGCCTGTGCGCTTTCCTATTGCTTTCAATGGTAGTATCAGAGAACTTGCCCAGACATTGGAGATGTATCAGGCTGACCCTAGTCATGGATAAGTAAAGCGATCATTTCATAAGCACCCAAAAATGCACCCCAAGCTCTGTAAAATCTTTGTCTGGTCTAACTGCAGCCCAACTCGGCAGACATGTACAGCACCTCTCTGTTTAGCTTCAACTGTAGTGGCTACAATCAGGCAACGTTATGATGAAACTGTCACATTGATGCTTACCGAAGTTACACAAGCACCAATCATAATTGCTGCATATAAGTTAACCAGAAGCATTTATAATTTTCAAAGCACGCATCTAACATGCAGTAGCTGGTAACCCAGCGGTCATAACCACAGAGACAAACCCGTGCAATACAAGTTTTACAGACAGCAAGTTCTGTTACTGTGAACAATTGTACCAAGCATCCAAATTACAAACAAGTATTAAAAGTTAGCTTCAATTGAGGTTTATGTTCACACACCTTCAGTAGAATTTCCCCTGATATCACTCTTGGATACTTAGGACACAAACATTAGCAACAGTAACTTGGCTACGTTAGCGGCTGTGCTACAGCCACAATCAACAGGCTATCACGTCAGGTTGACTTATGCAGTAAAAGCAACTTACAACTTCTGTGTCTGTGAGTCACGGACAGTCGCTAACGATACAGGCTTTATCTTCAGATATTTTACAAAGCCTGCATTTGAGGCCAATTGCTAGTGCTAACTATCGCTAGCGGTCCTGCTAGCCACCTGTAACACGTTAGCTTCACTTACATTATTTGCTGTTATATGGTTACTGACAGCTTGTGGCTCCGAGCGCTTGATCGATGCAACTGCTTCAGGTTTGAGAAGAAGCTGACACGCTTATCCTGTGTCTAATTATCCTTCTTTGACAAAGCTGTCTTTGGTGAAATGCTGAGCACTAACAGCTAACGTTCCCTTAAGCCATGGCTGTTTGCTGCCAGCAAACCAAAAAAACTCCCCACTGATATCTGGTGGCATCGTCTTTTGGAAGAGAAAAATTTGTTTTTCTTCGCATCCAAAAGTAAAATGACAAGTAGCTTTGGGAGAGATACTGACAAAATTGCACTTCAAATGATCTGCGGTTCTTCTTTTGTATTTCCAAAAGTGTAGACACTACTAAGGCATAGCATGATCTGCCGTTGTTAGTGCCTGCTAGAATAGTTTCCGGTGTAGGCAGGTCCAGCGCCATGATTGGCTCTGGCTAGGACTGTACTATTTGGACGGCACAACCTGACGTCAGGTTTTGCCCAGATCTCGTGACGATCTCGGGAGGAGCTGTTCAGAGAGGTAATCACGCTCACGAAATCACATTCTTGGATTTAGGCAAAATCCCTGTATCTTATGTTTAGAATCTTTTCAGAGGTTGAGCATGGACAACCAACATTATAACATTACTAATATGTATTAGAAGAAGGATCAGCATGTTAGGTCCCCTTTAAGTCACTCAGGGGTCACCAACCCTGTTCCTGGAGAGCTACCAACCTGTACGTTTCTGCTCTGTCTCCAATTCAGCACACTGATTCAACTAATTAGCTACTTAACAAGATCACAAGATGGGCAATTAAGTAGCTAATTAGTTGAATCAGGTGTGCTGAATAGGAGGTAGAACAGAAACCTACTGGATGGTAGCTCTCCAGGAACAGAGTTGGTGACCCCTGCTCTACACTAACCCATATGTTATAAATAAACATTCCAAAATAGAATGTGCTGTATTACGTGTGGTGTTGTCCATATTCTTACTCCATACTCTAATTGCAGTGGAGTGTTAATGGGTTGAGTCCAGCATTATGAGCATCAGTATTAGTCTATGGTAAAATGGGTCTTTCTTAGATTTGATGCTGTTGATTTTCAGTGATGCCGCATTGAAAAAGCTTCTGTGAAATTCAGACATCTTGTAAGAACTGCCTGCATCCAATTGCACATTTGATGTTATCACCAATTATATGCTAATTTGCAAGGGGAATGCATTCTCTCTGGGTGATTTGAGTGCGTGTAATTATATGGCTACAGGAGTGATGTATCAGGGTCTGTGATGGAACCAATGCTTTGACATTTTTTACCCCATCTTCACAGCTGAATAATACCTTCACTGATGAAATTTTCTCAAGGTTTTGTTTGAAATCCAAATTTTTTATTTTCTATGCACAAATAAGTTCTGTCCAATCCATCAGTTCACATTCAGTAACAAGGGAAAAAAACACTCCGGCAAACAGTCGGCACTGTGTTATTCTATGTGAGACGCTGGTTATCTCGTCAAGCCTTTGAATGCAGTTTTGCATGTTTAGAGAAACACTGCAATGAGTAGCTTCTTGAGACTTAAAATACATCCTGGATATGGGATGAGTTTTGAGATCATGGGAAAATAGTCCACAACATTCAAAGTAGGAGGTATAATTTTTAAAAGGCCTTTATTAAAACATGGCTATAGTATATTAAAATCAATGGCAGACCTGTTGCAGCTCAGAGTGCTTGCCTGAGAAATAACTTCTCCCACCAGTGAAAATAACTAAAAGTATGCAAAATGTGAGTCTGAAATGCATGCAAAATGTGCATTTTTAGTTTGACTGGGTTGAATGCCAATGCATAGCATGCAAAAAAGTAATGTTGTCTACGTACCTTGTTTCTTGATGATTCATGGCTTGGCTTCAATAATTTTTTATTGTGTAAGGATTATGAATCGGAAATGGGGGTCTATTTCCTACATTATGAGCATATGAAATGCTTGCCTGCTCTGCCTTTGGTCTGTCCCTCAGCTACTCTGTTAGTGATTCCTGTTCAAGATGAAAGAAGAAATGTATTAAAGATTATGGTAGTGTATAACAGAGACATGCAAACAGAATGTTATTTGCTCTATAACTGAGCGTAATCGGTAAGGCGATAAGATGACTGGGCCAATTATAAAGTTAGCATTTTTGTGTTCATCTCACAGGCTACTCATGAAACTGCACAGCTTTGAGTTTGAAGAGCTAATTGTTCTAAAAGCTATATCTTAAGTTTAACACTAATATAAAATGCCACTACTATAGATGGAATTCACTGCTTTTGTTTCACATTATTCAAATAATTGTCGGCCATCCAATCTCAGATTGTAGCCATCATCTTTGTTGTTCTCATGTCTTCCTGAATATTGATAACATATTGCTATTATTTATATGATAAATTCATTGTGTGATTCTTAATCCAAGACAGGTCAAGAGTAAATTTAATTCTGAATAAAAATAGCACATCCCTGTAGCACACACGCTTCCCTGGGCGACAAAAGCTGTGGGTCTTTACATATCCGTGCGCTATATAATACGCAGTAAACATTCAGGATTGTGTAGATTACTGTGCACATAACATTGTAAAAATAATAAGATTTTGGAAGCTGAACACTGTTCTGTTAGATCAGCACACAATAGCCAGAGGATGCACTAATTTTGTCCTAACAGGGCTTCTGTACAATTTACAGGTTTGCTTCATGAGTGAAAAAAGTTAATTGCAGTGAAATTCTGCAAGAAGCGCAGCCTGTACGTCTATATCAAAGTCATTTTAGTGACATTTGTCCATGCTTGCTTGTTTCGTGGACTAAAACTAAAACAGGTTCTTATGCCTGGCTGGCTACTGAGGCAAGGGTGGTTATGACACAATTTTAAATACTATTTCCACTATTGTATTTGCTTCATAAAATGGTGAGAATGTTGAGTGCTGAAACATTTAAAGATATATAGTTCTACAACATAGCATAATATTAGATGGCATGAAACCACAGTTATGCTTAAATGATGCCAATGGAAGAAGATGCCAGAGGAAGAAAAAAAACACACACACACAACAACAACAACAACATACATTTTATTCTCTTTTCCATTGTATACTGACAGACGCATGGCTCCTTAAAATTTGTAAATAATTGTGGCCTTACATGATGCTGAAGACATTAAATGCTGCCATGGCACAGTAAAGAAACACCATCAGGTGTTTGAATGAGACCAGTTCACTGGGAACTAGTGGCATTAGAGGTGGAAAACGAAAGTTAAGTGCCTCTGATGTTTGTTTGCTGTGTATGACAAGTAAAATAAATTTGGCAGTTGAAGGCATGACAACTCCTTCATGATATTAATACCGCCAGAAGTGAAGAGATGAAAGTATCAACATCTACTATTTTCAGATGCCTCAGTGAAAATGGTCTGATTGGTCGTGTTGCTGCCAAGAACTGGCAACATCAAAAAAAGACTTGAGTTTGCCAAGAAATTCAAGGATTGGACACCAGTGGAATGGGAACAAATACTCTGGAAAAATGACTAAAAAAAAAAAATTAAAAAAAATCCTGCTTGAGCTTCACTAAGTAATTCATTTAAATTCAATCCGTACTTGCAATGCAATACGTACACACTCCAATGTGTTCGTAAATAGCTTTTCAATGGTATCTAACAATAAAGTACCTCTATTGTTAGACCGGTCTGATGATTTACCTGATTATAATAAGGGGATTATCAAACTCATTTTCCAAAATTTATGGTAAACTCCTAAATCTAAAACTTTATTTAAGAGTAATACTAAATGAGGTTCTAGAATAGGACGAGCTGCTTTAAGGAAATCTGCAGAAATGCCATCTTCACCTGGAGACCTTCCCCATTTCAAATACTTTATACATTCTGAAACTTCCCTCTCGGTAATATCAGCAGAACGTAGAACTTGTTCATCAAATAGAGGAAATTACGTACAACAATCACGGAAAGCTAATAAAATCAGCAACATAATCATAAAAATCTTAACAAATAAGCGCCGGATGGATTAAGTAAGTTCTTGCAATACTCATGCTAGTCCTGAGGTGAAATGGAATTGCACTTATTCCGACCACCCAAGTAACGTTTTACTGTATTCCAAAATTTGCAATCCTTTTGCTTTGAGGCTTCATGAAAATCATTAGACCATTTCATAAGATAATTGTTTTTCTTAATTTGACAGCACTTTCTAAATACATATTTCGCTTTCAAATACTGTAAATTCACATCACACTTACATTTTCTTAGCAAGTTAAGATATTGGTAATGTTCAGATTTAAAGGAGGAGACCGCACCTTGGCAAAGTATATTTCAGCAGAAAGTAGAATTCTTGACATAGTTTTATAAATTTTAATTCGTAATGATCCAGAGTGAGGCATTTTAAAACCAGCGAGTCTTCAAATTGGTGTCAATATCAGGGGGCAGACATTTTTACTTGTGTAATCTAAGGCTGCGTTTAGGATGCACACCTGTCCACTCGCTCACGATCGCTCTCTTTATATTGTTTCGAATGTAGAACATTCAATACATAGTGCCCTATATAGTAGGTGAGTGTACATCAAACGCCAGTGCCGTGGTGCTTGTGGTGTCAGTTATTTTTTGTGACGTCAGTTGTTCTCTTTTGTTTCATCCGGGCCATGGAGCTTTCAGTAAGCTCACCCTTTACGACTTAACTCCCCGCAAACTGTTTTTATTTTAGCTGGCCTGATTAACAATTAAACAATTTATAAGTTTCTAGCAACAAAAAAGATTCAAAATACCTGGGGAATTGAGCCATCACCCCTCTGCCGATTCTGTCAAGAGTAGGTGGAGTCAGTAGACCATTTCTTTTGGTACTGTCCTGTAACAGCCCTTTTGGTGTCGCCTGCGAAGCATAGCGGCACAAAGGGATCACTTTGTCCGCCGTCTGTCTGTCCGTCTGTCTGTCCGGTAGTCACACTTTCAGTTGGTAGTCACACGCAGGCGACACGTGTTCACGTGAACACTCTAGTTTGGATAAAGGTGCAAAATTGGATATCTCAGTATAATAGGATACAAATAGATTTATTTCAAGTGTTACTGGGTGATGTAACAAAAGAAAAACACCAAATATGTAATATAATTGTATATCTTGCAAAAATATTTATTTTCAGGTTGACATCTGTTGAGGAGTTAAGACTTGAGAGATTCAAAAATTTTGTCATTAGAATTGAGTGTGCGATGGCCTATGAGACGGGACTTGTAATTTATGCCAAAAGATGGGATAAAATTCGGGAGGCTGAAGGTTGGGAATAATAAAGAGATGGAATGGATGAGCTAATAATTACAAATGCCAAAGATATAAAACTCTGTGAATGTAATCCTTATTGTATTGTATTTTATTTATTTTTATGTTTCTTTTTTCTTTTCCCGTGTGTGTGTGTTTTGTTGGGTGATGGTAGGAGGATTCATACTTAATTATATAACTTATTGAATGAATAAAGCTGTCCTCCAAAGTGGGGGGGTGGTGGCGGGATAGAAAAAAAAAAAAACAATCAAACAATTTATTGACTGAGCTACCAAGACCAATACATGACATATAATTAGAAATGACAATGAAAAGGTGAATTCCTATTGCCTGCATTTATATAATTCATATGGCATTGTAAATCCAAAACTTTCGCTGACTTTGCAGCATTTATTTTCGCTGTCCTTAGGATTGTCACACAGCCGTGCAACTTGCCTTACAGCGCCCTTCTTCCGCAACAATATTCAGAATATAGAACGGATTCTCGCAGCCTCGCAAACTAATTTACGCAAATCTGTGCTGCTTAATGAGCAACAGAAGTGCAGAAATGATAAAGATATGTGGATATTTTACCTCGTCATTTACGTATATGCAGAAGAAGACGCCTCATAATTTTGCAGTGCAAAGCATAACAATGCAATCAGAAGTTAAATTAGACTGTCATCGGTTTTTACCAGTTAGTGTGATGTTTCTGCCCTGCAGTCCCTCCCCCTTCCTGCTGTCTTCGCCTCCACTTCAACGAGCCACACATGTTGCTCGTTGAAGTGGAGGTGAAGCTTAGCGTATTTAAGAGCTGCTGCATTCTAGTGTGTTGCTGCTGCTCCCCTGTCGTTTTCTCATTTATTAAATGTCTTTCTATTTTTTGTACCAGCCTGTACGAGTGGGTCGCTTTATCAGGCTTTGGGTACATAGTCTCAGTGCCCGCCGGATTGCATGTTTGCATCTGGCGGGACTAAACCATGACAGTTAGTCTGAGAAACTGTGGCTAATTGGGAGATGTAAGCTGCGAGAGGTTTTGCTTATGAAGCATTTAAAGGTAAGGCTTTCGAAGATCAAATTCAAAATCAGAAGATTCCCCAAGTTAAAATGTCTGCCCCCTAATAGTGAAGCCAATTTGAAGACTCGCTGGTTTAAAAATGCATTGCACTGGATTACTATCAAATTAAAATATACGTTTTAAACACTTCAAAAATTCTACTTTTCGCTGAAATATACTTTGCCGAAGTACAGTCTCCTCCTTTAAGGTGTGCATATCTACGGTCAACCACGGTTGTTGTTGTTGCTTATTAAATTTCCTGAAAGAACTCATAATCTTGGCACCAACAGTAGATACTTATTGTACAAAAATATCTGCAAATAACTTACAGTCATATCAACCTCAAGATGTACAAAATTTTTTCAAATGCAGCATTAATAGTTACAAATGCCCAATACCGAGAGTAATCTGACCTCATTAATTACTCATTTCTTGAGGATTTAAAAAAGGCTATGGTCTCATTTTCAACTGCGATTGATGCATCACTAAGTAATCTAACTGTACTGACAAGCGGCAGGTGGTCAGATTCTGGGCATGGCTTTACATGGCTTTAGGGCAAAAATTATGTTTTTTGCTTTTAGATACATCCATGTTGGACCCATCTTCTGGGAAAATTTTTGGTCTGAATTCTTATCCTAAAGGGGTCCAAACCCTTTTTCAAAAAGACTTATCTGCAAGTAAAATTTTCCCATCAATGTTTCTTATTTGCTGGAAGGGCCTATGTAACAATTCCCAAGTTAGGTGGGCATAAGTGGTAGTGTTGTGATTCTGCATTTCAGCCATGTCTTTTGTCTAGCCCCATGTTTAAGTTCTGTGCCTGGCTTGCCATGTATGCCTTTTGTGTTTTAGTGACCACTGCCTGCCTCTGACCATCCCTAGGATTATGTATTGTGTTTTGGTTGTTTGATTTCATGTTTTATTATTTTTCTTGTTTTGTTATCATTTACGTCTTTGCCATGTTTCTTAGTCTTGCCTTGTTTCATAGCCTTGCCATGTTTCATAGTCTTGTTTTTGGTTCTAGTCCTGCACTTCGTTTTCCCCTGTCTTGTCTGGTGTAGGTCTTTGCCCACGGTCCCTTGTCTGACGTGCCACTCATTCGGGTGATTTCCTGGTTTCTGGGATTTCAATCTTTCTTCATATCTCGTTTTCTTCCTTCCTCTCTCTTTATGCTATCTACTAACCCTACTAACAGTTTATTGTTTTCGATAATTACTAACCCCGATTAACATTGTATATTCATACTAACTGACTAACTTGCACTCGGGATTGTATAGCTGCACATACTAATAGACTAACGATCTCTCAGCATTCGCCCAATCTGTATCTCCGCCCTCCTTGCCTATCACTAATTATCTCTACTGCAGTTTCCATTTATATCTCAGGCTTTCTCTTTTCTTTAGACTATACACTTTAGTACTCCTTAACCGGAGCTGTTATTCGTTCATAGGAATGTCTCGTTATCCCTGTCTGCGTTTCGGCATTCGCCAAATTCATGTAATTAGTTTTCCTCATGTGTCACTCCCATGTCATTGATTACACCTGTTTACCCTAGTCATGTGTTCACCCCGGATGTGTATATAAGGTGTCTGCACTTTTAGTTCCTTGTCAGATCGTCTTTACTCCTTTGTCTTGTGCTACGTTCCTCGCCTTGCTCATCGTGATATTTTCTTTCTGACTGGATTGCCCGACACTTGTTTTTTGGTTTGCCCTTTTGGATCTGATTGCCTTCGTGAGTTTTGACCTATTTTTGCCCGACCACGTCTATTGTCTTTGCTGCCCTGGTATTTGGATTCGGACTGTTTACGGCTTATGAGTTTGTTTCTCCACCAAACCCACGCCTGTGTACCGAACCATTTTTGCCTGACCTTGAGTTTTGTTATTGGTGCCCTGGTTACAGTTTTGGACTTTGCCCTTTGGATTCTGTTTGTGGATTGTGGACATTGTACTGTTGCCAGCTCTGTTGGGGGGTTTCCCCCTTCAGAAATAAAGCCTCCATTTTGCATTTATCTGGTTTTCGCTCTTGGCTCATTTCGTAAAACCTCACAGGTAGTTTACGGCCCTTTTACAAAGAATATGCATTTTCAGTCCAGGTATATCTGCCTCTTGAACCTTTTTTTGGATATTGCTAGTTCTAATTGGTACCATCATTAATCGTACATATGCCCACAGGCAATGCACGTTGTATTATCCTTTGTTGTTGTATCGGTTTTTTTATGGCTTCAGATATCAGTGTCAGGACAGAGGTGACACAGTGACCTTAATTCAGAAATACCTTGCATTGTTTTTAGCCACTGGGGTGTATAGTGTATCTGATGATTCTGAGGTCTTTGATAGTGAGCTGATGATTCACTTTTACATGCTCAAATTCGTAGCAGTTTGACAGCAATTTCATGCAGTATAGATAGACCAGCTGTTTTACAAAGTACTTCAAAATTTTGACCATGGAAACCAAAATGTATTTCTTGCCATATCACATCCATGCATTAAAATGTTTCAAACATTTAAAACATTTATGAGGGAAACAGGAAACTATTATAAGTATTGAGAAATAATAAATTACGAACATTGAACAGACTCTAGGCACTCTCACGAGGCGACCTTCATTTCTGTCAGCAGAGTGTTGCAGATATGCCCTTTTAGGATGCGATTCTCAAATATTGAACTCTTTATCCCGACTCATGCTAAAAGGCCGTGAATAATCTGGATCATCTCTTCATTGGCTAATGATTAGAACTCAATCTTTATTTTTTTACGGCTTCAGTATCATCTTATGACCCACTCATTCATCACGGAAATTTTAATCTATATGGTAGAGATTTACCTGGAGCAGTTTTTTGCCTCACCTGTAAAGTTTGTAAAATGTCACTTTCACTCTTCTTGCATGAGGGTATCGCGATCATCAACATAATGAAAATCTCCGGAAATTTTTCACCCTTTATTGTTACAAAAATGCAATGCCTGCCCGTTAAATTGTGTCAGCTGCTGGGACAGTGCCAGTGTCTTTAGTGAATCAGGCTCATATTCTTGTGCATAATAATACATTTTGAAAAGATTTCCATATATTTCTAGAATTTCAACTGAGCAGCTGCTGGGCCTCATGGCCACCAGTGGATAAGTATCATAAATAATTTGTTTTGGATCACATTAACCACAGTCTTATATTTTGCACATAAACTGCACAAACAAGCTCTTGAGCCCACTGTGTATTGGTACCTCACTATTCCTGCAGGGAAGGATCATTTGCCTTTAGGGCTGCATAGTCATTCCTATGAGCCAAAGAAGCTGGGATCAGTTATTCCATTTCGTGACCTTATCTTGCCTTCATTAAATAGTCACATTTTACATGGTTCCTCGACATGTTCTTCATGCCTATCTAGAGTATCATGGAAAGCAGGACACATTATGTTCATATTAATTTTACATGGTAAATCCAGTGTATGCAATTCACATGCATCACATTATTCACATCCTCCAATAACAAATATGACACTTATTCATGCGGGTCCAAAAGTAGGGTTTTCAGGAACTATCAAACGATCATTAATATTATCGTTTCTCCAGCTGCCAGTAATGTGGTCTAGGAACAGAAGTAAAAGGCTCTGGATGGTTTTTCATTGGAAGCAGCTGCCGTTGCAGATGCTTCGATGTTACCAGGTCACTTTTGCTCACTGCGTTTTTGTGCTCACATGAGCTCCGACTGCCTCTGAGACCTCTGATCAAAATATAAAAGGGCCGAGCTGCGCAAAGTAATAAATCTGCTGGTATTTACAACACCCCAGGTTTATACAGCGATGAATCACTACTGCACCATATGACACTGAAAATAGGAAGTGATGTCATATTACTAGTGATTAAAACAACAGTGGCAATGAGAACGCAATGCATGCATATGCATTATACAAATCAAGCTGTCATTTCAACAATATCAGGATCTTGCTGCAACATATCAAAGGCACAAAATGAGACAAAGAGGAAAAGGTTGGAAGAGCCAACTGTAGAATCTTGTTGTTAAGCTGAATTTCTGCTCTGCTTTGGGGAATACACTATATGAGAATTAATCCACCAAGAATTTATAATAGAAGATGGTGCAAGACAGCAAAGTAAAACCATTCTGTTTTGTCATGTCTGTTGTGTCTCCCACTATTATTGAGAGAATTTTTTAGACTCTCGAGCAATTTCTGACCGCCCCCCCCCATTTCCGTTTTGGAGAACGCTTTAATTGAACATACATAAGTGAATTATTTCATTAGCTGAGATACAGGCCTGAGCTGCCCATCTGTTGCCAGCCAGCAGGTAAATACAAGACACTCTGTTCTGTTTGTTTCCCAGTTGTCTCTCCTGCGTCTTCAACCGAGTTCAGCAGATCTGAGGTGACAGCTCACAGGATCACAGGAAATGATTTTGGTTATGATGCAAGTTATTGGGTACAAACACTGAATGCCAATACCCCTTTCTTTGAGAATAGCAGCCTTTGCACTCCAGAATAAATCTGGCAGATGTACTGGGAGAAAATTGACGAAGACAGAGGCGCTTATTGTTGCGGATGCCTAGCAAACCTGGGCAGCCACCAAGCTGTAGCTGTCTTGCTAGCATAGACCTTCATCGAAGCTACCGAACATACAAATTCAGAGCTTTGCAGTATTCTGTATTCCACAATACATTTTAAGCAATGGTAACATACATTCCAACAAGACCAAGGTGATCTTTAATGAATGTGTGTTCCAGACTGCTGTGTGAGATGTGGTAATTGTGATACAATGTCATGAAAAAGTATTTATCCCCACTTGATTTCTGCTATTTCTGCTTATTTTTCATACTTAAATATTTCAGATTGTTTAAATAATTTTAATATTAGCCGAAGATAATCCATGTAAACACAAAATGCTTAAACGATCATTGAATTTATTAAAGATAAAGCGTTATTCAATACCTTCACCACCCATGTGAGAAAATAACTGCCCCTCTAAACCAAATAATTGTTTTTGCCAGCTTTGGCAGCAATGACTGCAATCAACAGTTTGAGATAATTAGCAATGAGGTTTTTACATCTTTACGAAAAATTTTGGCTCATTCATCTTCGCAAAATTGTTTTTTTCAGCCACAGTGATGGGTTTTGAGCATTAACTGTCATGCCTATGGCGTTAGAACACTGACAAAAATAGCGCACACGAATGAGACCTGCGTGCAATATCTGCATGCACAAATCAAATATCCGCACGCGCTATTTTTGCGAGCGCTGCACCAATGGGGTGTATCCAGGCGTATTTTGCAATTTCATGCCCGATGTAGCCCGACACAAGTACTACTCTGTCCCACCTGCCGGCGCAAGTGACAAAGAGGGAGGAGAGAAGGCGTGAGTGGGTTTAACACAGGCGAGTCAAATCTTCACCAATCAAATGAGCTCCTCTCCTCACCTTTTAAAGTGTTGGAATAAAGAAGCCTCTGTCCTATATCTGCATGATGCGTTAATGTTGAATTCTACTTTGCTGCTTCATTCATGTTTTCAGCACCGCTTACGTCTGTGTTGAGCATTACGAATATGAGTTAGCTGGCTAGCTTGGGCATTTGCAAATTATTACCATTAGGCTACTTGAATGAAATTTCAAAATGAAACTACGTTAAATCATTCAAACTTATGAAGTTGGAATGAGATACGACAGTTGCTCATTTATTTCTTCTGCCTGCATCATTGGGAAGAGAAATGATGGATAGCATGTTCCTATTATTACATCCTGTTGCTGATTAAAATTTTGGGATTAACATGCATGGACTACAATGCAAGATACCTTACACATTTACTTTCAATATGATCTTAACTGAGTACGAGATCATAGCAATCGGGCTGTATTCCTTTCCCACACTAAAAACGACAAATTGTAAGTGATAATAATAGTATTAAGCCACTCACACACTGGACGCGAAATGAATTTTTCGCACGATAGATTACATTTAAAGTCAATGTAATTTGCTTTGACTTTAAATGTAATCAGTCGCCTGAAAAATTTGTTTCGCGTCCGGTGTTAAAGCAGCTGAAGGACACGTGCCGACATAGCCTACACACGCACTCACTCGCCCACATCTTTCTCTCTCTCTCTCTCACCCCCTGCTGATACGGCACATGCAGTTCGGCCTCTCTCTCTCTCAAGTCCTGAAATGTCTCCTGCTTTAGGTCAAAGTCACATCCATGGCGTACAGCTAAGTTGTGTAGCACGCAACATGCCACAGAGAATGCACTGACACTCTGGGGGCTGTCAGGCCGAGTTTCCAACCGCCTTTGATCTGACATCAGGACAATCGATATAGATACTATAATGTATGTGTTGATTCAGATAGCTACATTAAATAGTGGTTGCTGTAATTATTTATTGCATTGAAATGTGCCTGACATTCTGGAAACCTCCCTGTGAGGTTTCGGTGATGTGTGCGCACTGTGTGCCGCTCAGCCGAATTACCACTGTACAGAAAGTAAACCTAGTTGGAGCTGGCGAGCTCTCTGCGGACTTGATCCACGAAATTGTCACTGCGTCATGATGAATATGTGATCCCTCCCCTTACTACGCTGCCACACCCATCTCGGCGCACGTCCGTCAACCAAATTGCCAAAGTGGCTGCGCACGGTATTGCTCCGGATGAAGTTACCACTGTGTGGACTACGCCACCCTGCGCTGAGCCAAGAAATTAAAGCCCAAACCAGCTCCATCTGCTAAAGCATTATCTCCTTTGACACCACCTTCAGATTCATTGGAACTCCTTCCTTTTCTGATCTTCATGCCACGCCTGTTTCCTGTGTAATTTTATTTGCCCTTATTCACAAATCTTTCAGAAAGGACAGATAAGAAACAGTCTCCAAAAAAGTCTGGACCCATTAGCGCAGCCGTCAAAAAACTGCCATGTGAATGACAGCTTGTTTGATATCTGATTAATCCAAAGTCAATGATAAAAATGTTTTTTTGTCATGAGGCATCCGATTCTATAATTCTATATTCTACAGAGAATGATAGAGTCCATGTGCACAGGCATACAATTAGATAGATTATAATGTTGTTTTACATGAAAAGGATCATTCAATCAAAAATTATTTTATAACTAACCTTAAGGGTACCACCATTGTGTTCTTCATGAAGCAGTAACAGGGATATCCATTTTATTTGAGGCTTTTCGCCGACTCATTCTACTGAAGTAGATTCTATACAATCTTGGCCTGCTACCCAGTAATAAGGTATGATTGGTTTTACTGTTAACAGTTCCCATCATAGTGCACAAGAAGCTGTCCTTCAGCTAATTAGACTTTGGAACACTTATGCAAGAATTCACCTGAAGAGGCAGGAGACCTGCAAATTGAGAGAGAAGTCACAGGCAGCAAATATGCTTTGTGAGGAAAAAGATTTAACACAAATTCTTGGTCTCAAAACCCTGGGGATGCGTAGCACAGATGCAGGCATAAAGTGGCCTTCAGTGAGATGGGAGAACATCCAGTTCAATATACCACATACTGATAGGCTTGCCAATGACTGGGCCTTAGGCATCAAATGCTCCAGTACGGTAATATTTCCAAAAAACTGAGCAGATTCATTTGGACTATGATACATCACCTTGGACTGCTAATCCCATTTAGCACATATCCGATAGCATTTGAGCTGTACACTGAAAAATAAGCTTGCACCAGGGTTTTAGATTGCTGGGACAAGCTGGCCTTGGGCAAGAATTACATGAGTTGTCCAACAAATAAAATAGTTTTTCACTTCAAAATGCGATGCCTTGCAGAAGTATTTGAACTGTTACAAATTAGTTCTGTTTTTGCTTGTTATAAATGGTTTCATCAATTTGACCAGAGCCAAAGCAGGAATTTAAATGGATTTGGAATCATTAAATGGCAGACTAAGCAGATAAATACAACTTTAGTGGGAAATACTGGCTTTACCAATTAGTCTATAACTGTCTGATTTGTTGCTTACTGAGCTTCCATAATTCAGAACAGCCCACTGTCTGCAAATGTAGCCATGTCCATGCTTCTCGGACCACTACGGAAGGCTGTCATGCGCTCGTAAGACATACAAAAGTATATCGACAGATATCTTGAGAAACGTTTCAGGCCATACAGATTCTTTTTGTGAGAAATAAGTGTGTGAAACATTGTCTATGGAACAGACTTTCATTTCCATGGGAATTATAGGTGTTGCTTTATAACCATAACCAACTGATCTTTTTGCAAACGCTGCTGCATCAACTTTCTATTTCTAAGGCTACCACCATCCAGCCAATGAAATAAGATAACGAAGGACAGTCTTTGTGACGTTACAAATATTCGATTAAAATTATAAAAGGAAAACGAACGTTATTGAGCAATAGATCATCATCAGGTAACTGAGATAAGTTTTGTTTCAAATTGAGCGTTTATGATATTCCTCTGGAGAACAATTTTAAATGGAATGCCCGCACCTGTTTGTCCAAAGAAGGTTTCAATTTGCTTGTGAACAAAGCCTCCATTAAATGTCTGATTGTCCAAGGGTGTGCTGTTTTAGTTTAGGACCAATTAAACTGTGTCGGGTTTTCTTAGAGATTTCTTCTGGGCTCTGATTGGCCAGTTACTGTTTCGTAGTCTTTACAGCACAAAACAAAATTCCTTGACGTTTCCCCGATGTACGAATCAGGACAAGAACCACATTTGCCATAGTACACTATATGGAAGTCATGAATGTGTCTGTCTTTCAGTTGGAATAAGGTGTAAATATTATTAGTGTCCCAAATGATGATATATTTGTAAAAGGCCACAAGTTAACTGTTCTAATTTCTGGAGAAACCCACAGCTTTGTTGTTCATTGTTGGAACAGTAGGGAACGTGACTCATTACCTTCCGTTCGTCGAACCAGGTGGTGGAAATAATTGTCCGGGGTTCATGAGGACTTTCACTAACAACATGCTTTATAACAAATTGACGGCTATGGCATGAAAAATCCATTGTCACCAGTATTGGCTTCCATTGTCATGTGCAAGTTAGAGAATGATGTCATATCTGAACACAATCTGATTTCTATTACCGCTATGTTAACTACTGTTTTTCTGAAAGATAGCAGACTTCTGATGACTGTCTTTTGGATGCTTTAAATTCATACTACCCTAACATTACCTTCACTGTCGAGGAAAGCCCAGCACATTTCCTGGACACTGCATTCAACTATGAAGCTGGTAAAGGTTTTTCCATTACAGTATTTACTAAACCAGGCAAATTACAAACACATTGGAAATCAGCAAAACCAATAAAATGGAAGCGGAACACCTTACTTAATGCCTTCACCGTGCTAAGGGAATATCAAGAGATTGGGGAAAGGATAAATAATCACTCATCAACACATTCAAGCCCGCTGGCTATTCCTGGTATTTCATCAAACAAACTATAGACAATTTTTAAAGTAAGATGCAAGGTTCAAAGAGGTCATACTTCATTTCTTAATTATTTCATATGTCTGTTTTGGCCGTAACACAAAATAAACCAATCAAAGTTTAATCTCCCATCCCTTTGAAAAGCCAGATGCCCTTGTACCATGGCAAATTCCTATTGTAAGCGGGGATTTTCCTAATAGTAGGAAAATATCTGCGTTAATGCGAGTGGTACCCATCAGCCCCGTGCATAGTTGAAGCGTGTGTATCTATCCTGTAAAATCGTTGACAAAAAAAATTTGTTTAGGCTATGGATCAGAGAGGACTGATTCTAGAATACTTCTCCCCATGTGAGAAATGTATGCAATTGCCCTACTACTTTCCATTATACTATAAAATATCAAAGTGATGGAAATAGTCTTAGCCATCTGACTGCCACATTTCAGATTCTCTGATTTCAATATATGACATGATAGCACAGCTGAGTACCATTTTCAGATGAGACAGTGCAATGCAGGAACAGTAAGAAGTGAATCACTTATCTCACCATGGAGATGACAGGACTGAATAGCAGTCTTTTTATGTTATTGTAAAAATTTGTGGTGCTGGTTGTGGTGCTGGCAGAACTGTCCAGAGAACTGCAATGAAATTTTCAGTCCTTACTATGGCAAACAGTAATATAATGTTCAAGAGAAAATAAATTAGTCTTTTCTCCTGAGGGTTATTGAGAATATTTGATGTAATATATTACGTGTGTCCTGCTTAAGGATAGATTATGAGCAGCCAAGATGATCCCTTCGAAAAAAAAAATAAAACAATGTCACTCTATTCGATACAGGAAAGACACACTGTGCCCCCTTCTTGATTATCAAATCTAATCGGTAATTGGGTTCAATTTCACTGCAAAAATCCAGGCATGAATACTCCAGCAACACTGAATGCAAGCATCGCTTAAATAGAACCTGTCTGGCAATGTGAAGCAGGCAAAAAGCAGAACATGGTGCCGTGATCAAAAGGAATTCAAGAACAGGAGAGAAATAAGTCATTGACATCGATCACTCTGTAAAGGGTTAAAATGAACTGTGATGAAAGTGGCATTATCTACACATGGAGAAAGCTTGAACTTTCCCAGGAGTGGCCAGCAAACCCAAATTCCTCTAAAAGTGCAACAGTGACTGTGTTTACAATGTCTTTAGTATCCCGGTATTGAGGCTTATCCCGGCTTTCAACATATCCGGGATTTGATGTTTACATGGAACACAAAGAAAACAGAGAAACAGAGAATCCCATTTATTCATATCCCTGTATACATGATAAATACCAGTAACCTGTTTTCTGATCACTGCATCCTATCTGCTGCGTCACTCTGGCACCTGCGCGCACAGTGGGCAGCGGTCAGACATCGAGATAAGGCATATACATGCTCCAGTGTCCCGCCTTCTTTTGGAATACTCCAGGGAGCAAAACCGGGTTTTTTGAAACCTGGATAAGGGGAAGAGCCGTCAGACGGAACCTTGTGTTTGACTCAGAGCTGCATAATTAAATCTCAGCTCCTTGTGCCGTCTGAGTATTTCCTTTGTATGATTCCTGAGTCTTGTATTTTGCTGCGCCTACATCTTGTCTGCCCTTTGTTTAAGTCTCCCAGTGTGTCCGTCAGTCTTGTTAGGTCCAGTTTTTGTTTTTCTAGTTTATACACTCTTGGAGTGAGTATTTCTGTTTCCCCCCGCCCTGGGCAGTGTACCTTAGTTTTCCAAATCGTTCGGTGCATGTGCGCGGTGTTTTGTTTCTGGCTTGTGTACCTATTTTCTCCTAGTGTTGTGTGTTTCAATAAACACTTCAGTTCCTGCATCTGGTTTTCCCCTGCCTACTTAACAATTAAAGCATTGTTCACTGCTCAAGCACCTGCTGTTGGCAAACCAGGGGCTTGTCAGTAAAATTCTAAGCTTGTTCATATTCTCCGCCCTCATTCTGAACTTGCAACGTTTTGAGGTATGAGTGTAATAAGAAGCAGCGGCTGACAGGCACATGCTTCGGAGGAGAGCCACTAACCGTCGTTGCTCTCCCGAGACGGCAACATGGGGTCATACACAAGCAAGCTTTTGTACAGTCGCCAATTGCACATTCCAGATTCGGGTGGGATTAGAAACGCAAAATTTAAAAAAAAAGAAGAAAGAGACTAGACAAACACGGTATCCAAGGTGAAAACCACTGCAGACCAAAAGGAGCATGAAGGCCCATCTCACATTTTAAATATCAAAAATATCTTAATAACCCCCAAAAACATTTGGGACAGTATCTTGTGGATTGATGGGTCAAAACTGAAAAAATTTTGGAATACATGGATCCCGTTTTATTTAGCATGAATAAAAACGGCATAAAGCCGTCCGTCGTAAAAGCATCATACCATTGGTCGAACATGGTGGTGCCAGTAGGTTAGTCTGGGGCTGCTTCAGGACCTGGGCAACCCGACATAATTGACAGAACCATAAATTCTGCCCTATACCTGATAATTCTGCAGGAGAATGTCTGCCCAGTCTGATCACTGGTTCTGCACTTTGTCCGTGATGCTGAATAAACTTTTTGTTATAACTCTGGCCATGATCATTTCAGATTGTTTTTCGATGTCTAAAAATGTTTGGTGTTATGTTTGTCCTTGCATGTGCCATTTTGTATGTAGATTCTTGTGTTGTACTGCTGTACATCAGAAATACATAATAAAGGGACCCGAGACAGAGACGTACGTTCAGTCCATTTACTAGTAGAAACTCAACTCCGTATGCGCATGCGCGCATGATACATTCATTTAACCATTCTGTATCACTACAATTCATACTGCAAACAAGTTTCTCTGTAAGAAACAATAAAGATACCCTTGACTTTTGATCTTGGCCCTTCAGTCCGTCACCTAAAGCTCAAGCGCAGCTGGGTTACATGGCAGGGGAATGGTCTGAAGTTTACAAGCAATTTCGCCTGTGAATGGCTCAAAGTAAATAAAATGAAGGTTTTGAAGTGGTCTAGTAAAGTCATGACTTGGATGCTGTGGCATGACCATACTGTGGACTGACGCTGTGGCATAACCTAAAGCGGGCAGTTTATGTGTTTGATTGCAGTTGTTTTGGCCATGAGTGGTACAGCCATTTATTAGGTTTAAGGGGGCAACTGATTTTTTCACATGGATGATATAGGATTTGAATTACTCTTTACCTTCAAGAACTGAAGTGGTCATTCATAAGCTACACTTTGAGTTTACTCACATTGTTATTATCTTATATTAAAATTAGCTGGATTAAATGAAACATTTAAATATGACCAATAAGCATAATCAGGAGAAATCTGGAAGAGGACAAATACTTTTACATGGCACTATATGTATTGACTGAAGCATAAAGATCTAATATCAACCTAAATCTTGAATAGAGATGAAATTTATCACAACCCTCATGTGAATCCCTTAATTATCTTCGCCCATCCAGTAGCTTACATGTCTTTTAGATATACTGTCCCCTTTGATTGGTTTGACGTCCTGTGCTTTATGCATTCATGCATTCCATTCCCTATTGTAGGTGTGGCCGAATGCAAACCCCTTACTTTGAGAGAGCAACTTGCTGGATTGTCGCTTACCCTTTAGCAACCAGTGAGTATCTTCTTAGTTAAAGTTAATTGACTTTGGAAATTATTAACCTTTGATGATATACTCAGCACCAAAAGTTTCTGTGACACCATTTATGTGTATGTTATAAATGACACGCAAAGATCTCAATGCAATCAATATGTTTATTTAACAGGAGAAACACTGACTTTTCAGTGCCAACGTCACTCAAAACGAAAAATGTCATTTTCATGCTTCATGAAGCACTTGTCTGACGTCTAACCAATTGTGACCTTCACACTTCAATACCGGGTGTGACTTCCTCGTGCCATGATGCAAGCAACGCATCTCCGGCGCATGGACCGAATCAGATGTGCCAGAAATTGCTGTGGGATGTCATTCCAAATCTGACGTAGACGTTGTCGCAATTCCTGGAGTGTAGCTGGCGGGTTATCCAACCGCCGCAAACGTCGATCCATCTCGTCCCAAAGATGCTCGATTGGGGACATGTCTGGGGATCTGGCTGGCCATGGCAGGACATTGACATGTTGTTGCATCAGATACTGCTGTACAATCCTTGCAACGTGTGGTCTGGCGTTATCATGTTGCAGCGTTATTCCGGGACCATGTTGCATCAAAAACGGTACCACCAATGGCCGTAGCACTTCATCGCGATATCTTTGACCTGTCAGATTTCCATCAATAACAAGCAAATCTGTTCTGTTTCTAGCCGTGATCCCTCCCCAAATCATGACACTACCACCTCCAAAACGATCAAATTCCTGAACACAGTTGTTGGCATAACGTTCTCCACGTCGACGGTATACACGTAAACGACCATCACATCGGTTAAGCATGAATCTTGATTCATCAGTGAAGAGTACAAGATCCCACTGACGTTGGATCCACCGTCGATGTTGTTGTGCCCACTGTACACGCAGTCGTCGGTGCTGTACTGTGAGTATTGGAAGTCTTGCTGGCCGACGTGGGACAATGCCAAAATGACGGAGACGGCGACGGATTGTCTGTGCAGACAGTCGCCTCAAACCAGGTATCGTTCTTGCAGTTATGGTTGCAGGTTGGAATCGATTTCGGAGATGGGTTGTTCGAATCCAGTTGTCCTGTCTGGGAGTGGTTACTCGTGGACGGCCGCCGCGAGGACGGTCTCTGACATGTCTTGTCTGCTGATGACGCTGCCATAAGTTCCAAATGGTGTTTCGGTGGACATTCAGGCGATGAGCAACTTCCCTCTGCGAGGTTCCGGATTCAATCATCCCAATGGCCCTCCACTGATCATTTTCAGACAGTCTTGGCATTTTGAGGGTAGAGTTCCTGATCCGAAATGGCTGTGTTTTCGATAAGTGATGCTTCCGTCGTTCATCAGGCACAATGTGAACATTCCAAAAATTCTCCTCTTTTATTGCCATCCACAAGCATGATTTACGCACATTTTCACGTGCAAAGTCATTTTCTCGCATTTTCATGATTTCCATTTCAATGTTGTGTTTACGTGTACTGTTTCAGTCTGATATCACCATGTATGACAATTTCATAATTGCGTTATGAAAAATAATTAACAATATTGGTGTCACAGAAACTTTTGTTGCTGAGTATACTTAAATATGGAAGTACTCTATCTCACCTTACTAATTGGAGGAAGCTCCCAAGCCTTTCTCTCAGTCTCCAGGATTGTGATCGCATTCCTGTTAATCACTCTTCAGTCTGCCCCTCTACCCAGTTTGTTAGAAACACCTCACAAGCTTTCTGCAGTCATTGGGATTGGGACTACGTTCCTGCTGAACTCTCTGGTCCTGCCATGTGAAAGTTCTTTTCTGGAGAGTGTGCACTCCAACTGGCTACCACGTGATGTCACAGGCTGGGCGCAGACATGCTCCCACCCTCAAACCTACTCCATCTGAACTGAACTGCGCCATTCTGCTCTGGGTACTGTCCCTCTGTCATTACTGTATTAGTATAAATAAGCCCTACCGTGTATTTGGTCCCTGGGCTGGATCATGACAGAAATCAATGCAAACTTTTCTTAATTTATAGAACATTTCTTATTTTTGAAGGTCAATCAGAAGTTGTTATTTGACCAGAACTTTTTCAGCGGCATGCATGGTGGCAAAGCAGGGTAGTAAAGGCAAAATGTGCTTTCCATTTAAATCATGATGAGCTGAATTATGTACAATTAAATATTTCATATGAATCTCATAAAAAATCTAATAAGGTCACCTTCTTGCATTCGATCTTAGATGACGTGACCTAAATGTCAAATGCATGAAAGTGCACATGATCGTAATTTCACAGGCTGTAAGTTTGAGTTTAGGGGCATCTTATTGAAAATTTACATAAAAAAACGAACTAAAAACTAAATGAACTAAAATAAAAAATGAATACCAATTACTTAAGAACCAGTGTGTGCCATAATGAATTCCATATTAGTATTGTGGAGCACTGTGACAAACCACACAGTAACAAACATGCTTGATATTGTGGGTTTTCATAAACCTACTTTAATAGCCAAATGATTCCATAGCTGCTTTTAAGCGACAGAATAGACCTCGTTGCTATACTTAGAACAACAATTTCCACAGAATAATATTTATTAATAATGTAGGTGCAGTAGCCGATTCGATACTGGGCAGCTGTCACAATGTCACTTAGTGCCTCATCGCTTTCACTTCACCATATGGGCCTCGTATTCACCAGTCTGCGGGGAGGCCTAGCAGGGGGGAAATGAGGTTGAACAGGGGCCTATATGAACGAACAGAATAAACAAACAAGCAGCCAGGTGTTCCTGACACAGACGCAAGCCGGTCTCGTCTGTTCTCCGTAGAGTATGAGGGCCACGTGTGGCGCGTAGCCAGCAGGGCCACGAGCGGAAACTCACAAAAAGATTTAAAACAAACAGCAGAAGGTCCTGGTTGTTTATTCCATACTGTGCCCAGGCAAGATTCAAGACAAAACAAAATTAGCCCAGGCAGAAACGAAGCCATATTTAGTGTGAACAAATGTGAGAAAGTAAACAAAGGCAGAAGCAGTGTGGGTTTCATGAAGCTCGTACTGTCAAAATAACAGATTTCAGTCTGCGGGACAAGAAAAACACCACCACCTTTGCCCCCAGCCCAGTCAGGTGCCATTAGCAGTAGAAACTGTGCAGCCAGAATATTGGTAACTCTATCTCCTTGGGTAAGACAGTCACTTGAATACCTGCAGCTAGCTCTGTGCATGAGATGTGCCACTTTGGTTCAGCATGCTCAGATGGTGAACCCAGCGACAGAATGCAGTAGTCAGCATCAGTGGAAAACCGGGTGACAGAAGCTTGCTGATATTTACTCTTCCAAAAAAGAAACTATATAAATATTGAATTATTGATTACTCTTTCTTTTCAATGTTTTCCACATTTGTCAAAACATTTCATGTATAATAAATTGATGCTAAAAACAATGTATAGTTTGTTTTTTGGAAGAGTATAAAATGGGGCAGCAAATGCTGAGAGGTAAAATAATAAAGATATCAAATGAGATAAATAATCAGTTAAAATGTTAAATCACGAGGATCTGATGGACTATGGATGAGAGGAGGAGTTACTTGCTCTCAGGAGGAGAGAATCAAGTCTGGGCCTTTTCCCATCATTGGCGGAATCTATGAAAAATGCTTAGGCAAGCTATAGGTATGGGTGAGCCAGAAAGCAGCACAGTCAAAGCTTTGGGATTCTCTGATATTCTCTTGCTGGAACCACAGAAATTTTGCTGAAAGCCTTACGATTGTGCATCTGACACATGAGGTGGCAACTCAACAATGTAGAGTGCTGAAAGAAATAGGGCTTTTCGTGGATATTTGAGGCGAAGATTCACTCTGTGGTTCTGAATACGGTAATAACTGGGTGAAAAGCTGCTTGCAGTTTGTTAGAGTTGTCCTTGGCTCTGCTGAAGTTGCAATCAGTGTCAGCATGTAGCAAAATTCAACTGTTTTGATGAGCCCATCATGAGAAACACACTTTCCTACCTCCTATTGGCAAAAAAAAAAAAAAAAACTCGAATTTAACAACATGATAATTGGGTTCACCAGTTCGATGTGATGATCAACAGTTAAAAATGACTTCATAATTAAAAGACACACACAAATTATTGGGGCCAACAAAATGAAGATGCACATTTTAGATTAATGTGCAGAACAGGAAAAAGAGAAGAGAATGTAAACAAGTGAGGGCATGATTTTCATGTTCCATAATGTCGTTATCTGTGTAATATAGCTATTAAGCTGTCGAGCATGTGGCAAATGCTACCTACAGTCGAGGAATTTTTTATGGTCAAGTTACACTGATACATCTAGACATATCTAAGTCTAGACACATTTTCAAATTCCTATTTTACCCGAAGGATGGATTTTCCAACAGCATTATCAGTCATTTACATTCTTCACTCATACGACTGAAGAAAAGAATATATATATATTTTTTTTATCCGAGTTAATTTATGTAAATGCATAATTTTTTGGCATAATTTGGGACTCAGCAAGACTGCAGCATTTCAGATATTCCTTTCGCAATCATCACTCTGGACTGTAGCAAAGCTAGTATTTTTTAAAGACGTTTAAATGAAAGATTTCCACTTTTAGTGTCGAATTGAGAAAAAGGGGCAGCCGCATTGTTTCGCACGCCAAGTTATGGCAATTATATCCAGATTTCATCACAACTCACTGGTGGATTCTGAGAGCAGGGCAGAATTATAATTAATCAACCATGTATGATTTCTCTTCTCTCAATCAAAAATGAGCTGCACCTCAGTTTAACACTATTTCGGAAACAGCACAATATTACATTGTAATGCATTATAATGATGTTTTCTTTACAAACAACATTTCCTCAAAAGTTTCTACGTTTAATCATGCTTCTGTTTTACCCCAGTATTTCTGCTGTAACAGATTTATCCTCAGGTGGTTTGCAGAGAAGATACTAAACTAGAGAAGGAGGCTTTTTTTGGTTTAAAATATAAGAATATATTGTGCACCCACAAAAACCATTTTGTCTGATTTTCTTTCTGATGTTTCACATCATTAAATTATATGAGTTGCAGTAAAGTCTTGAGTCATAAAGATTGCTTACTATCTAGAGCTATAGTTTCAATTTTACAAGTTAATTGGAACATCTCAAAGTGTATATGACACATTTTTTTTCAGTGTTTGGTTCTTTGATATGTGTAAAAAAGCATTCTGACATTGAAATACTTCCAAAGTATTGAGCCTATTTTTAAGCATTGAAAAATACTTTTGTTTTGACTTGAAAATCGTTGCATGGATGTATTGCCAAAAAAGTCACATGATTTACTCTTGTGCAGTCAGTCGATTTGATTCACAAGAAAACACAGCGGAAAGCAAGTGAAAAGCTGTGAAGGAAGGAGGATAACACCATGCGGCTGGCGAGCCGAACAACGAGTACAAATACATTTTACACACAGGGCAAATTTATGCATGTGTTTCCTCCAGATTTCACTTCGAGCACAAAATGGGTCAAATTTGTGCAGAGACACCACGTTGATTTCAGCGAGCAAATGTAAATTAAACGTCTCGAAGTTGAACTACACTTCAATCAATTACACCGATGGTTCTCAAACCCTGTCCTGGTGCCTGCCTGTGTATGCTGTATTTTGTTACAACAACATTTGCAATTGCAGGATTTTATGAGCTGTTCATTTGTCCTAATTAGGCGCATTTAATGTTTATAGTCATTATTAACTGTCATCATGTTTTTATTGTAAAACAAAAATATCCATGTCTGAAATGAAAATAATAAAATAAAAATATAACTAGACTTTTAAAGGTCCCATATTATGCTGTGTTTAGTCATTTAAAATATGTCCAATGGGTCTTTAAAATAATGTTCAGAATTCAGTAATAAAAAAATTAAAAAAACACACACTGTAATGGGCGGTGATGCGATGCCAGGTGTCGCGACCAGCGAGAGAAAGAGCAATGAGCAGCCCAGATAAGAGACAAAGACCAAAGAGGTAAGAACCTATGGTAAAAGCTTGCTCTTCTGAGGACAAATAAAAGTCTGAAAATCAGAAGCAGTGCGAGAGAAAATAAACAACAAGAGAGAAAATTTCAAAAAGAAGCAATTCCTAACAATAAATGGAATATAACAAATCACTAGGAAGTTTAACTGGAGATTTTCTCAGGCCAAAGTGCTATAAACAAGCAGACACTCTAGCAATAGGCGTGGCGAACCGCCAGTCATATATATAAGTCTCGGAAAACTCAGCCAGCTGGGCCAGGAATTCGATGGAAAAGAATATTAATTACGTCCTGGACGACAGAAGAAAGAACGGTCCGACAAACAGATGCACGCCTAAACCATGACACACACATGCAGGCCTAGTGAGACCTCTTCTCTCACCCCATCTGTGCCTTTTTTTTTTGGGGGGGGGGGGGGGGGGGGATAGGGAGGTAGTGGCTGGCGGAAAAATTTCACTTTATTTGACAAGAAAGTGTGCAGTTTAACATCATACTGGACTATATTTCTATATTTCCCTTAAAACATTGATATTATTAGCTCTTGAGTTTATATATCACCAATTAGCCTACAACAAAAAAATTGTTATGTTTATCTAACATACAAACCCAGTGGCTATATGTAAGTGTGATCTTACCAGATGTTAACAGATCACCTTGTCCACCCCCACATGTTCATGGACTTATGTATGTCCTGAAAAAAACTGAATATAATGATGCTGTCCTGTATTAAAACATACCATTGTCAACATATAACTAATGTATTTTACAGAAATATTATTATTATTTTTACATGGATGTGAAATGTAATTTTGGGGGCATTGAAATTTTCAATAAGACCACTGTATTATTTTGATTGATTCATACATGGCCTTTTAAAAAATAAAGTTACATATTTTTCTAACAGACTGTAATGGGCGTAGAATAGCTCACCAGCCTTAGAACCGCAGAAACTTAGTTGCAAGTTTAATGGCTGGTGATTCTGAACAACAGGGTTTTGGAATTGAAAATTTGGGAAGTCTGCCTATATTCTAGGAGAAACTTTATTTGGCACCTGAAAACAATGAATCAATTTATATGCATCAAATAGTATGCTAATAACTTGTCCATTGGGGTCGTTACATTAGCTCAAGCAAATTTTAACCAAATTCGTACTAATTTAACGTCAGTCTTACCGCTTCCGTGTCCCCCTCCAAAAGAAAACTGCTTGCTGCATGAGGATCATCGTGGCAAAACAGCTGGTCGGTTTTTAGTTTGCATTTGAAAGCCTGGGGCTCCATTGTCTGCTTCCTTTATTCTCTTTGCTTTCCTGCCTCTCCATTGCTTTCTGACATTTTCGTGATCATGTAGTCGTTGAGATGCATTTTTAGACTGTTACCGCAGCAGGGGACGAGCAAAGCCATAGGTCAAACAAATTTCCCAGCAAGCCAGCCTTCCTAAACTATAGGACAAAAACAACAAAGTTAATTCAATTGGGAATAGCCAAAGCCCATAAATTGTTTTTATTTGCAAGAAAACAGTTACAAAAATACAAAAAAAGGCCATAATTTAAAACAACTGGAATAGTGAAGTAGAACTACTAAAAGTGTTATGACACTTGATGAAAATGAAAGTAGACAGACAGCCATCGGTGGGCTGGTTATACCTTACGTGGTCATGTAACAAGTTACTCATTCATCAGGTGTCCACTAATGCTGAAGTAAAGTGTTGGAGAGCCAATCCATGGTGCTTGTACGCAACCCATTACAAGCTGTTAGTTCCTACTAATGAATGTTTAGCGGGTTTTTACGCTGACTGGATTCCCAGTTTTTCCGATGGTTAGTCCGCCCCTGGACTAGAGTGTGAAGAAGTAGATTAGCAGGGGGAAAAAAAAAAAACTGGTGATGACAACAATAGCCGTCCTGGAGTATCGGCCGTTCTGTGACTCTCCGGAACGCACAGATGGCCAGTCTGCCCCTGTGTAAGACTGTACATGTTTGATCCTGAATCCAACTCCGAAAGGGAGAAGGATGCCATTGAAGTGTTGCAGCAACGTTTTATTAGAATGTCAGTGAGTGGTAAGTTGAAATTTTAGTGTTTTCCTCGTAATGTCTTGCCTTACATGCGTGCGGTTGTAGCTGTATTGTTATGTCGTCATGTTATATGCCCACTTATCCAGAAGAAACATTGCTAAAAGCTCCTGATGACCATTTCTCCCGAAACAAAACAATTCCGGCCCCAAGCTACTGAATGAGCTTGTAGCAAAAGCACGCAGTGTAAGCATTGCTTATGTGGAGCAAGAAAATGGATAGCTTGTAACGGAAAGAATTCCAAATCCAATCCCCACTTTTCAGCTTTTTATAAGCCAGAACAATTTTTAAAGGGGAATGAAATTCCGCAGTGGTAATGCAGAGAAATCATTCGTAATACTAGACACATTTTAGCTTGTGCATCTCGCGATTGCTTTCACCGCTGAAGCATCAGAGAGCTAGCCCACACATTGGCAAAGTACTCGGCTGACCCTGGTCAGGGATAAGTAAAACTTCCGTTTTACAGCAGCAGTAAAGAAAGCCAAACACGTACCTGAAGCTCTGAGAAACCTACTTCTGGTTCAACTGCAGCCTTATTGCACCAACTTTGCAGACATGCACAACACCTCTCCTTTTAGCTTCCACTGTAGTGGCTATGGTCAGGTAACAATTTGAAAAACTACCACCTTGATGCTAACCAAAATAACACAAGCATGCTGATCAGAATTACTTCCTTTAAGTTAACCAGGAGCATTTTTAAGTAGCAATGCACACAAACTTACATACAGGATTAACCAAGCATTCATAATAATGACAGAGACAAAGGTTACTGTGCAATACAGGTTTTATAGACTGTAAGTTCTGTTAGCCTGAACCGTTGCTTATGTAGAGCTAGTGAATCGATAACCTCTACAGAAAAGAATTTTGTATCGAATCTCAACCTTTTTCAGCTTTTTATTAGCTAGAATAAATTTAAAGAGGGATGGAATTCCCTCTTTATTCCCCTCAAATTGTTTGTTATACAAGACAGGTTAGAGTGCGTTTCCGGATTGCTTTCACCGCGGTAGCATCAGAGAGCTAGCCCATACAATGGCAAAGTACCCGGCTGACCCCGGTTATGGATAAGTAAAACAATTGTTTTGCAGGTGTGGTAAATAAACCCAAACAACTACCCCAAGCTTTGCAAAATCTATGTCTCGTCTAACTGCAGACTTTTCAGTCCAACTTTGCAGACACGCACAACAGCTCTCCTGTTACCTTCAACTGTCGTGGCTACAATCAGGCAACGTCATGCTGAAACTGCCACGTTGGTGCTAACCAAAGTAACACAAGCGTACCAATCAGAATTACTGCATATAAGTTAACCAAAGGCCTTTTTTACGTAGCACAGCACGCAAACTAACATGCAGCAGCTAGTAACCATGCATTCATAACAACAACAGAGACAAATGTTACCCTGCAATACAGGTTTTACAGACAGTACTTTCTGTTATGGTGAACAGTTGTACTAAGCATCCAAAGTTCAAACAAGTATAAGAATTAAGCTTCGAATGAGATTTATGTTCACACACCCTCTGCTGAATGCCTCCTTAATATTATTTACTGTGGCATATTTAGGACCTGAACATCAGCAACAGTAACTGAGTTACTGTTAGCCGCAGTGCTACAGCCACATTCAACAAGCTATCACATTAGGTAGGCTTATGCAATAAAGCAACACAAAATGCTAAAACTGCCGCGTCTGTGAGTCACGGACAGTTGGTACTGATCCAGGCTTTATCTTCAGATATTTTACAAAGCCTGTGTTTGAGGCCAGTTGTTAGTGCTAACTATCGTTAACGGTGCCGCTAGTCACCCGTAACAAGTAAGCTTCACTTACATTATTTGCTGTTATATCGTTACTCATACCTTGTGGCTCCAAGCGCTCGATCGATGCAACTGCTTCAGGATTGAGAAGCAGCTGAAACGCTTATCCTGAGTCGAATTATCCTTTATTAACAAAGCTGTCCTTGGTAAAAAGCTGAGCACAAACAGCTAACGTTCCCTTTGGCCGTTGCTGTTCGCTGCCAGCAAACAAAAAAAAAAGCTACCCACTGATTTCTGGTGGCTTTGTCTTTTGGAAGAGAAATATGTCCTTTTCTTAGCGTCCAAAAGGAAACAGACACGCAGCTTTGGGAGAGATACTGACAAAACTGCACCTCGGTATTTCCAAAAGTGTAGACTTTTCTAAGGCATAGTATGATCCACGGTTGTTTGTGCCTGCTAGAATTGTTTCTGGTGTGGGCAGGTCCAGCACCATGATTGGCCCTGGCTAGGTCTGTATTACTTGGACGGCACAACCTGATGTCAGGTTTTGCCCAGATCTTGCATAGATCTTGGGACGAGCTGTTCAGTGAGGAAATTATGTTCACGAAATCTTAGATTACGGCAAAACCCCCGTATCTTATGTTTAGAAACTTTTCAGGTCGAATATGGACATCCAACATTATAACATCGCAGAGGTTTGTGGAGCAAATTTTTTTTCAGATTTTTCTTCATCTTTTTTTCCCCCTGTGGCTTATCCATAGTGATGGCCTCCTTCAATGTCAAATGCCATTGCTATACCTACTGGGTGTTTCTCCGGGGGTTGTTGCGGGTGGTTCTTTCTTCGCATGACAGGATGATTTATTTTTGCCTATGCTCAATATTTATGAGCAATGGATTTTTGTGGACATATATTTTGCAGAATACGGAAAGTATACCGCCGTTGGGATGAGTGTTACTAAACTGGTAACACAGAATATTAAGGAAATTAATAACGTAGTTAAGAGGTGTAGAATTCTCTCATTTTTGAAAAAAGAAGGTAGACATATAGCCTTTTTTTTTTTTTTTACAAGAGACCCATCTATCTGATCTTGAGCATTTAAAACTAAGAAGAGACTGGGAGGGCCAGGTTTCTTTCTTCTTTTAATTCCGGAAACAGATAGGTGGGAATCCTGCTACATTAAAGACTGCCTTTCACATTAGTAACATGCATAAAGGGAGGGAGATATGTCATAATTTTAGGCTTCTTATACAGGGTAAGGCTCAATCTTAGGTGCATTTAATCCCCCAATTCATTTGAGGCTTCTTTCTATTCCAAACTCCTAGCAGATTTATCCTCTTATATCTCACCCCTTGTTATTTTTGGTGGGGATGTAAACTCTTGTTTGGAACAGGAGTTGGACAGGAGCCCCTTTAATCCATATAGCCATCCAAAATGGCGCGAGCTATTAGGAAGCTTTGCAATGATCAGAATCTATTTGACACTCGGAGGATATCGAATCCAAAAGTAAAGGATTTTACATTCTTTTCCCGTCCTCAAAATTTATTTTCAAGAATTGATTACTTTTTCACCTCAAAGCAAGCTTAGGACAGGGTTAGAGCATGTTCTATAGAAGCACTGACACTCTCAGAACACTCGCATATTAGACTGGAACTTACACCACCTAATTATGACCCCTCTGTATGTCACTGGCGGCAAAACTCTTCTTTACTTGTTAATCCTTCTTTTTAGCTTTAATTTAAATCTCTTTTTTTCTATTAATGACACCTCAGATGTCTCAGGATAAACACTGTGGGACAGAGCCAAGGCTTTTTTAAGAGGAGTATTTATCTTATACAATCCATTCGAAGAAAGGAAGCACTCATGACAACTAGAGCTTGAACGCCAGATCAGATCTCCAACCCAGAGAAGAGTTTAAACACTCCCTTTCAAAATCAGTATTGCTGAAGCTGGATGCAGCACGTTCTGCTCTTGATAATTTTCTTCGACAAAAAGCAGAAACAACCATTTTTTTTGCGCTGAGCACCGGCGTTTGAATCTCCCAACAAATCAGGGAGATTTCTGGCCCGATTGGCCAGGGGCAGGATTGATTCTAACGTGATTTCATCACTTAAAGATGACCGAGGAGTAAAAAATTTAGAAACTAAACCTATGGTTGATATTATGAAATTCTGTGTTCTTCTGACTGCCCTAATAGTGCCGATGACAGGGCCAGATTCTTAGACCTCGTAAATTTGCTAACCTTGTCGGCTGAGAGAAGGGACATTCTGCTTTGTCCGGTCACTAAGGAAGAGGTCTCTGAGATAATTAAATCCCTGCCAAGTGGCAAAGCCCCAGGTCCCAGTGGGTTATGCCCTGAATTATATTAAAAAATGACCAAATTTGCGGTAGAGCCACTCACCAGAATGTGCACTGAGTCATTTGAACAGGGCACTTTACCTCAGACAACTCAGCCAATATTTCACTTTTTTAAAGAAGCATAAGTCCTCTGGTTGCTGCTCTTCCTATGGATCGATATGTCTGATTGGTGGTTTGTCCTGCCTTTCTCTTGGTTAGTGTTACGACCCCTGTCGTACATTTGTGAATCTGCGCTTGAAATCTGTTATCTTTTTTTTTTGGTTCGCCTAGGTCTGATACTTCCGTTTCCGGTTTACCCCTTTAAAAGGCGCGGTCTAGTGTCAACCGGGGAGACTAGCTCTTCCGATCTATTAATTGCGTGAACGTCCTGTGAGATTAATTGTTTCTGCCTTCTTTGACTCGGATTGCCTCTGGATTTACGATTCTTGCCGTTCCCTTTAATTGGTTTGTTTGAATTGTGGTGGCTGACCCTTGGCTTGTCCCATTAGACTAGAATTCTAGCCCTTGCGTTTTGGTTTGGTTGCTTGGTGAATTCCCGGTGTTTTGACCTCGGCTTCTGTATCTGACTATCCCTCTCGTCTTGCCCTTTCCGGTACGCTGGTAGGTCTACTCTGGTTAGTCAGCGTGCTCCCAGCTGGATCTCACAGTCCTTCCATCGGGGCACTTCTTTGTTGTTTTGCTTTGTTATTTTTCCTTTGTTATTTTTAAAGGTGATTCTGGGCGGAAACTTGTTTCCAGAGGGGGTACACTATTCGTTCCCTCAGTCCTTATTTGCGGACTGGGAGTTCGGGAGTTAAGTGTTTAAAAGCCGCCCCGAGCCCGGCGAACCTTCGAAGATTAGCCGTAGGAATAGTTTAGCTTTGGTTAGGCAGATAGGGACCAGAGTAACTGAGCAGCGTACTATTCGTGCCTTTTACAGTTCTCCCCGCCCGTCCTTCCCTTACTTTCTTTACCTGTTGCTGTCTGCAGTAGACCGGGTCGTAACAATTGGGGGCTCGTCTTAAATAACCGTTCTAGCGGCAAAAATGTCTAAATTTGATTTGGATGAATTTGTCATTTTCCCCACTGTTGAACAGTTTGAACTCTGCCGCAAGGATGATCTCTTACTCCTTGCAAATTTCTTTAGCATTTCGGTGCCTAAGTATAAAACAAAGAAGGAAATAAAGACGGTGCTGTATCAGGAGTTTCTTGAGCGCGGAATCCTACCTGAGGAAGACGGAGTCACGGGTGTTGCTTCAGAGTCGGAGGCACCACAGAATTCGGTTGCGGCGAAGGCCGATGTCGGATCTGTCTCTCCACGCATAGATCCCGCTGATTCTCGCTTTAAGGAGGATCCCATGTTAACGCTCCGCTCGAAGGAACTAGACCTCCAATTAAGCAGGCAGGATTATGAAACACAGCTGCTTAAACTCCGAGCGTTTGAGCTTGAAACGGACCGCCAGGTGAAATTAAGGGAACTGGAGCTACGGGCGAAGGATTGGAAACCAACTCCAATGCCGCGTAAGTCTCTGATGGGTTCGCCTGCTCCTGCGGCTCGTTTGCCCGTTAGTTCCTCATCCCCTATTCCGGCAGTTACCCAAGGCACCGTAGCAATGAGTTTGGCCGATTTTGATGTCAGTCGTCAGATTCGTTTAGTACCTCCTTTCAGAGAAAGCGAAGTAGACAGGTACTTTCCTGTTTTTGAACGAATTGCTTCTACTTTAAATTGGCCAAAAAGCGTCTGGTCTTTGCTGTTGCAATGTAAATTAGTTGGCAAGGCTCAGGAGGTGTGTTCGACTTTGTCTTTGGAAGAAAGTTTGGACTATGACATTGTTAAAGCTACTGTACTGCGTGCCTATGAACTTGTCCCAGAGGCTTATCGGCAAAAATTCAGAAAATTCGTGAAAGTCGCCAAGCAAACGTTCATAGAGTTTGCTCGTGAGAAAACTGTTCTTTTTGATAAGTGGTGCTCGGCAAGCAAGGTTACTACTTTTGAACAACTAAGGGAATTATTACTGCTTGAGGAGTTCAAGAACTGTATTCCGAATAGGATTGTGGTTTATTTAAATGAACAAAAGGTGTCATCATTAAATGAAGCCGCTGTTTTCGCTGATGAGTTTGTGCTCACGCATAAATCAGTCTTCGCCACTCCGGGGCGTTCTGAGTTCAATAATACCTTTCAAAGCGAAGCTGCGCTGAGTGCGGATAGGGAAGGTAAACTGTCTGGAGGTGCTGCTGACTCGCAGGAGTGTTTTTACTGCCACGAAATTGGACACTTCATTGCAGCTTGTCCAACGCTTAAGCGTAAAAATCAGCAGTCCCAGTCATCTCCGAAAAGTGTTGGTCTAGTTCATGCCCCACCTTCCCATTCCAATGTTACAAATTTCGATTCACGTTTAGATACGGCGTTCGAACCGTTTATTCTAAGTGGTGCTGTATCTCTTTCAGATTCGGGACCCTCAACCCCCCTTAGAATATTGCGGGATACTGGCTCTGCGCAGTCGTTCATTCTTGAGAGTGTACTGCCATTTTCGGAGCGCACCAGCTGCGGTGCTGATGTGTTGGTTCAAGGCATTGCATTAAGCATAATGAAAGCTCCCTTGCATACAGTTTTCTTGCAATCTGACTTGGTTTCAGGCCTTGTGAAAGTGGCGATTTGTTCGGAGTTGCCGGTTAAAGGGGTTTCGTTTATACTTGGTAATGATTTAGCGGGGGGAAATGTGTTCTCTCTACCTGAAGTTACTGACGAGCCAAGCATGGGCGAAACTATCGATAATGTGGCGATGGAGTTTCCTTCGGTTTTCCCTGCATGTGTAGTGACTCGCGCTCAGGCTCGCAAATTTCAAGACGCGGTCGATCTGACGGGGACTTTTCTGGGAGATAATCCTGAGTCTGAAAAGGTGGCCGATGCTGGTTCTGGTTTGGACAACGTCTCTACTTGTGAAATTAGTTTAGACAAATGTAATCCTCAGTTGTTATTTGGAAGACAACAGCTAGCTGCTGCCCAACGAGCTGATGAATCTTTGTCCTCGTGTTTTACTGCTGTCGAACACAAACATGAGCGGCCTCAGTCGTCAGTGACCTATTTTTTTCAAAATGAGGTGCTTATGCGAAAATGGGCTCCCCCTAGCCCGGAAAACGAGTGGGGTTCGGTTATACAAGTGGTCGTTCCTAAATCCTATAGACAAGAAGTGCTGTGTGTAGCACATGACCATGAACTCTCTGGCCATCTTGGCGTTCGGAAAACTTATGATCGAATGTTAAAACATTTTTTTTGGCCTGGTATGAAGTCAGATGTCTCTCGGTATTGCCGTTCTTGTCATGCCTGTCAAGTTGCAGGGAAACCCAATCAAATAATTTCTCCTGCTCCCCTCAAGCCCATTCCTGTCATGGGGGAACCTTTTGAAAAGATTATAATTGATTGCGTTAGTCCCCTTCCTCGCTCAAAGTCTGGTCACATGTATCTATTGACCTTAATGTGTGCTGCAACGCGTTACCCAGAGGCTGTACCACTGCGCACACTAAAGGCTCATGTCATTGTGAAGGCGCTAATCAAATTTTGTTCTACTTTTGGAGTACCAAAGTTCATCCAGTCTGATCAAGGTTCTAATTTTATGTCGGGGCTGTTTGGCAAGGTCATCAAGCAATTAAAAATTAAACATAGCGTATCAAGCGCATATCACCCAGAGTCTCAGGGAGCTCTGGAAAGGTTCCATCAGACAATGAAGTCCATGCTACGGACATACTGTATTGCCCAGGGTAAGGACTGGGAGGAGGGCCTTCCCTTGCTACTTTTTGCTGCACGTACCACGGTACAGGAGTCTCTTGGTTTTAGCCCCTCTGAGTTGGTGTTTGGTCACACTATCCGTGGCCCATTAAAAATACTTCAGGAGAGCTGGTTGTCAACAGATCAGGAGCAGTCTACTTTGAAAAGTGTGCATGATTATGTTGCCTCATTCCGCAAACGTTTACATGCTGCCTGGGATCTTGCAAAATCCTCTTTGGCTTCCACTCAGGATAAGATGAAGCTTCACTTTGATCAGCGGTCTGTACAGCGCTCATTTAGGGTGGGTGATAAAGTTCTAGTGTTGTTACCGGTGCCTGGTTCTGCTCTCCAGGCAAAGTTCTCTGGGCCCTATGTTATTGCAGAAAAGCTAAGTGGTACTGATTATGTTGTGACGACACCAGACAGAAGACGGAAATCTCGTGTTTGCCACATAAATATGTTAAAGGCTTATATCTCGCGCTCTGAAAATGAAGCCTCTTCTTCCTCAACCCCTTGTCCAGTTGCTTTGGTTTCTGCTGAAGTTTCCCTATCTGAGTACTCTCCAGAGGTGGATGGCCTCAGTCAGGGTAGCACTTCTCTATCTGCTCCCCGTTTACCTAATTCTGAGTCGCTGTTGGCTCTCCCCACTAAGTTGTCTCATTTGTCCAGTTCCGAGCAATCTGATATATTGCATTTAATTGAGGCATACCCTTCACTTTTCTCAGATACCCCGTCCAGAACTACAATCCTAAAACATGACATCGATGTTGGAGATAATCCTCCAATCAAACAGAATGCATACCGGGCGAACCCATCAAAGCGGACTATCATGAAAAAAGAAACTGAGTATCTTGTTGCCAATGGCCTCGCTATTCCTAGTTCAAGCCCCTGGTGCTCACCATGTTTGCTGGTGCCTAAACCTGATGGCACCTTCCGTTTCTGCACGGATTATAGAAAGGTTAATGCTGTTACCAAAGCTGATTCATTCCCCCTCCCAAGAATGGAAGATTGTGTCGACCGAATTGGAAATGCAAACTATGTAACAAAGTTGGATCTCCTAAAAGGCTACTGGCAGGTTCCCTTAACTGATCGGGCTTCTGAGATCTCCGCCTTTGCCACTCCTGACTCTTTCCTGAAGTATACGGTGATGGCCTTTGGTTTACGAAATGCCCCAGCAACCTTTCAGAGGTTGATGAATCAGGTTCTAGCTAATATTGAAAACTGCGAAGCCTACCTGGATGATGTTGTAATATATTCAGCCACATGGGAAGACCACCTCTGTACTTTAAAAAGGGTATTTTCACGCTTTCAGGAGGCTTCTCTCACTCTAAATCTAGCTAAATGTGAATTTGGCCATGGAACTGTTGATTATTTAGGTAAGAGGGTTGGACAGGGAGCTGTTCGTCCATTGGATGCGAAGGTTCAGGCTATTAACAACTTCCCACCTCCTAAGACAAAGCGAGAATTGTGACGCTTTCTTGGCATGGCTGGGTATTATCGCAGTTTTTGCAGAAATTTCTCTGATGCAGTATCACCGCTCACAGATCTTCTTCGAAAAACACAGAATTTTATGTGGTCTCCAACTTGTCAGAAAGCCTTTGATGCTGTAAAAAGCCTTTTGTGTAGTGCTCCAGTTCTGGCTGCTCCAAACTTCTCCGCACCATTTAAACTGGAGGTGGATGCTAGTGGCTCTGGTGTTGGAGCGGTGTTGCTTCAGGAGGACCATCTTGGTGTTGATCATCCAGTCTCTTATTTTTCAAAGAAATTTGTTTGTCATCAAATTGCATATAGCACCATTGAAAAGGAAGCTCTTGCGCTTCTTCTGGCGCTTCAGCATTTTGAGGTGTACCTCGGCTCAAGCTCAAACCCGGTTCAGGTCTATACAGACCACAATCCCCTTGTTTTTCTTCAGCGCATGTGCAACTCTAATCACAGACTCATGCGTTGGTCCCTAATTGTGCAAAGTTTCAATCTGGTAATAAAGCATAAGAAAGGTGCACAGAATATTGTTGCTGATGCCCTTTCACGTTGCTGATTTAAGGAAAACCAAGACCTGAGGTTTTCTCTTAAGGGTGGGGGTGTTACGACCCCTGTCGTACATTTGTGAATCTGCGCTTGAAATCTGTTATCTTTTTTTTTTTGGTTCGCCTAGGTCTGATACTTCCGTTTCCGGTTTACCCCTTTAAAAGGCGCGGTCTAGTGTCAACCGGGTAGACTAGCTCTTCCGATCTATTAATTGCGTGAACGTCCTGTGAGATTAATTGTTTCTGCCTTCTTTGACTCGGATTGCCTCTGGATTTACGATTCTTGCCGTTCCCTTTAATTGGTTTGTTTGAATTGTGGTGGCTGACCCTTGGCTTGTCCCATTAGACTAGAATTCTAGCCCTTGCGTTTTGGTTTGGTTGCTTGGTGAATTCCCGGTGTTTTGACCTCGGCTTCTGTATCTGACTATCCCTCTCGTCTTGCCCTTTCCGGTACGCTGGTAGGTCTACTCTGGTTAGTCAGCGTGCTCCCAGCTGGATCTCACAGTCCTTCCATCGGGGCACTTCTTTGTTGTTTTGCTTTGTTATTTTTCCTTTGTTATTTTTAAAGGTGATTCTGGGCGGAAACTTGTTTCCAGAGGGGGTACACTATTCGTTCCCTCAGTCCTTATTTGCGGACTGGGAGTTCGGGAGTTAAGTGTTTAAAAGCCGCCCCGAGCCCGGCGAACCTTCGAAGATTAGCCGTAGGAATAGTTTAGCTTTGGTTAGGCAGATAGGGACCAGAGTAACTGAGCAGCGTACTATTCGTGCCTTTTACAGTTCTCCCCGCCCGTCCTTCCCTTACTTTCTTTACCTGTTGCTGTCTGCCCTAGACCGGGTCGTAACAGTTAGGCATAGTTCGTTCAGTCAAAATGAATATCCTTCCTTGGATCTTGCATCCAAAAAAAAAAATGCTCCCTCTTTGGATTGGTAAGTCTGTATTTTTTGATATTTATAGAGCTGGTTTGAACTTTATTTTTCAGGGGAAAACCATGCCTTAATCTTAAATCATTACAGCTGCCAAACGAGAGGGATGGTCTTTTATTGCCTAACTTCATGTTTTACAACTTGGCATGCCACATGAGTATAGTACCACATTGGCTGATGCATTTTTTAGATTCTAGATAGGAGATCCAATATGATGCCTGGCATTGCCCGTCATTGCCTTTTCTCCTTGTTACGAGTAAAGTGTATTTTCTTCTGGTTGAGGCTAGAAACAGTCCACTTATGATGAACAAGATTAAAACGTGGGAAAGGATGGTGAACTTTACCCAAAGCAAGGGCCCCTTCTCGGTCCTGCACACCATTATACAAAATAAAGCCTTTTCGCCCTGATTAGGAACGAGTATATCCCAATGCAGATACAATCATGGTATTAAGATTGTTGGTGATTTATTTGAGTGTGCAAAATTACTTTCATTTGACCAGCTTAAAATCAAATATGACATACCTTTATAGCTTTATTCAAGTCAGACATTTCATTAACAATCTTAATTTCTTACCATTCAGCCAATAGCCTCAGGTAGTGACTCATTTTTGCTACAGTTTTGCTGCAGTAAAAACTTTATCTCCCCTGGTTATTGGACATTGCAGTCCATCAGTACATTCAACATTGACAAAATTAAAAGTGTATGGGAAAGGGATCTTGGGATGTGTTTGGCGAGGACGAATGGTCTAATCTAATGGAGTCAGTAGGTGGTACATTTTTGTGCAATAGGCTGAAAGAGAGTCACAGATTGCAGCCACTCCAATCCCTTCACACTTTTTATCCTTGGATATTTCTCCTCTGTGTAAAGTGTAAGAAAGAGATTGGGCCTTACATACATTGCATTTAGAGTTTCCCTCTGATACTTTAATTCTGGGAAAAAATCTCAAAGGAACTTAACTTCATTTTTGGTAAAGTAAATGAATGGAAATAAACAATGCAAATAAACCCTGGCTTGTTTTTGCAGTTTATCTCGGATGAAGGTTTCTCCTTGATAAGTGTCCAGAAAAAAATATTGAAAAAAAACTTATATTAGCTTGGGGATGTATTTTATTTCAGTGGATTAAGTCCAGACCTCCTACTGTCAACCAGTGGCATAGAGGAAATATGAAAGTTTTGCCAAGCTCAGATTAAGCTCAGTTTTGAAGGGGAATGAGAGGGTTTTTGATATACTCTGGGCGCCTTTTCTAAACCATCTCCCAGATTGCACACAGACTTTATATGTAGGGGGTGCTGCAATATGGTCTGGCGTCCCATCAGTACCCCTGTGAATGTCTAAAGCTCCCTCCTGGGCATTGTATTGCTCTTCCCCAGTGCCGTATTGCTTGATCTACGTGACATATCAAAGCTTGATTAAATTTTCCTGTAATGTACTACGTAGTGCTGTAATATTTATGTATGTAATGGTTTTTTTTCTTCTCTTTTTTCGCATCTTAAAAGGTCTGTGATCTACTCATATTTCTACCTGTAATGTCTTCCCCCTTCAAGGCATTCCTGGTTCCCTGGCTACCTGCCTTTCCTTATTATTATTGGCAGAGGTTGACTCAATTTCATAGAATCCAAGTCCTCAATACTGTTAAGATCTTGGTCAACGTACCTGATGCAGACACTCATTTGTTCTTGTACTGCCAAAAAGTTCTGCTTCACTTCCGTGCTGCTGTATCCACGTCGGTGTTGGTAGAGATACACCTGGAGGCACTTCAGTCTTCGGCTGGATCAGTGTGAATTCTGAGTGACTGGTGCACGCAATCTGGGCAGAGGTATGCAGAGAGTCGTTCTGTTTTGCACCGCTTCCAGGCTAGACAAGGGGATTGATTTCACTGGCCTTGGTGCTGCGTGCTCTCTCAGGCCGGGACCGCTACCTCCTCATTTCGACCACTGAATCCTCCGAGGTTGCTGGAGCTCTTCTACTGTCGGCTGGCTGTGTCAGCAGTTCCTCCTTTGCGTGGAGGTTGGCTGCCTTGTCGAGAGTCTCTGTGTTGCGGTGCACTCAGAGGGACCGGTTTCTTCTGCTTCCGGACGTCAACTAATGCCGGACCTGCCGGGATCCTGGCAGCCTTCCTTCATTGTCTTCTCAGTCTGTGGAACTGTTGGCATGGTGCTGTGGGATATTGGCAGTCGTCTTCATTGCCGTGTTTTTCTGTCATCAATTTTGCCTCTTAAATGTGCAGTAGGCCTATGGCTTTAATTCTATCTTGAAAACTTTTTGCCGCAGAGTCAGTCCTTTCTAATAACAATGTCCAAAGCCGGGTTTTTATTTGTTATATTCATAGGCTGTATGGTCAAGACGCACTTCGGTGCTTCCATCGACCTGCCTTCATCGTATTCTTCTTTTAGTTTTAACCATTCTGATTGTGTAACTTCTAGCGAGATGATATTTGCTGGTTCTCATCATAATTTGCTAGCATTTGGTAACACTAAAGGTACTGTCCCTTACAAACTGTTAATTATCGAGTCTCTTATTTCTAAGACCTGGCACGGTCCTGTGTTATTGTTATTGATATTGTTACTGTTCTGAAACTTGGCTGAAGCCATCAATCACTGATCGAGTAATATACATTGACGGTCACAATGTATTTACAACCGACCACAAAGTTAGAGCTGGAGAAGTTGCGATTTATATTACTAATAAATTTCATGGGTCTGTTCTCAAGTCTTTTTCAATACCAAGACAGTTTGAGTTCTTGGCTGTTCAGATCATTGAAGCAAATGCCCCTCTCACGGTCGTTGGCTGCCACAGGCCTCCATCTGCTATTAATGATTGCATTTCAAACTTCGGATGCGAGAGGTCCTGGGTTCAGCTCCCGGACAAGCCCCCACTTGTTACGAACCCACTGCTCTCCAAGCTCGTAAATATGCAAATACAGAGCGCAGGGAAGTAACAAAAAAAACAAACAAACAGCGATGTGTATGTATGTGTATATATAAGCAAGTGAATGCGCCAAGGGAGAAGAGAAAAAAACAATTTAAACATATACTAGCACCTGACAAATCCCCCTCAGAGAAGCGAGGCTTACCCTTTCTCCCCAGAAGAAAGCCCTTCTTCGGAGGTGTCGACGTACTAGCAGCGAACAGCCCGCGCGGTGAAATTCCCTCTTGATCTTGAGGCTTGTTCAGTTTTGTTTTTTTAATCTTTTATCTATATTTTTCCTATTTTCTAAAAAACTGCCAAATGGCTAATTGTGATAACCCAGTCCTGCAAAGTAAGTTGTGCAGATGAGAGACAAGATGGCTTAGTCGCTTCTCCCGGTGTGGTTTACAGGTGTCAGGGTGGCAAAAAGATGAAAAAAAACAACCCCCACTTGTTGTGAAAGCACCCGGACCTTCCTCCCTCTAGCCTGATCAGGCCTGAGGATTAAAAAGAACTCCCTCCCCAGAGCTCGCCCTAACACCGTCTTATTTCTTTGTTTTGCTTCTCAAAATCTGCTGCAGCGTTTTGTTGCCCGACTCTCTGCCATCACCCCACCGTTTGAACTCCTAGCTCTCTCTCTCATATGAAAAGTTAGACCCACCCCTACTGGGGGGGTGTCAACTGCACATGTGCAAACTCAACAGGTGCCAGGAATCAAGCTCAAACATGAGGCAAAAAAAGGATATGTATGTAACAGTATTTATACCTCAGTTTTTCCCTTCACAGGCAGGTAGCTTCACATTACATTTTAGTTTAGAGCACCCCTGGTCGGTTCTTTACTTTTATTCACTTGTTTAGTTTTATTCTTTCTGTTTGCACTTTGTTCAGTCAATAAACTTCACACCCTTGCATTTGGGTCCTCAACTTCACTTTCCCAATTCCCCCATTCCATCCTGGGGCACCAAGTGTGACAGTTGCTGTCTTTTTTTTTAGTTTAATAAAATATTGTTCAAAAAGATAAATAAACTCCAGCTTGTTCAGAATTCTGCAGCCACAGTTTTAACTAAAACCAAAAGATCTGAACACATCACTCAAATTGTAACTTCTCTTCACTGGCTCCCTGTAAAACCAAAACTGTTCTTAAAATACAAACCCCAATTCCCATGAAGTTGAGACGTTGTTTTAAATGTGAACAAAAACAGAATACAATGATTTGCAAATCCTTTTCGACCAATGGTGGGGAAAATAAGTATTGAACGTGCCAACATTTTTCTCAGTAAATAAACTGTATTTTTACTGGGACTATTGACATGAAATTTTCGCCAGATGTCGATCACAACCCAAGTAATCCACACATACAAAGAAATCAAAATAACTAAGTCTATAAATTAAGTTATGTGTAATAAAGTGGAATGACACAGGGATTAAGTGTTGAACACATGAAGAAAAGGGGGTGCAAAAAGGTATGGAAAGCCAAGAAACAAGCTGAAATCTATCAGTATTTAGAAAGCAACCATGTCCTTTATCATAATTATTTCACCATTAACTGGCCACGACCAGTTGCTCCTTGCAAGATTTCTGATTGAGGAGTCAAAAGAATAATCAGAAGAGTTGTGCAAGTGCCTAGAACCACTTGCAGAGAGCTTCAGAAAGACCTGGAATTAGCAGGTACAGTTGTTTCAAAGAAAACAATTAGTAATGCACCGTTCACCGTGCAAGACTCAATTGCTGAAGAAAAAGCATGTTGAAGCTTGTTTAAACTTTGCCGCACAGCATTTGGACAAGCCTATGAAATACTGGAAGAATACAGTCTGGTCAGATGAGACCAAAATCAAACTCATTGGAAATCATAGCACCTGCCATGTTTGGTGGAAGAAAGCACTGCACATCACCCCCAAAACAACATACCAACAGTGAAGTTTAGAGGTGGGAACATCAGCATATGCTACTGGCAGACTTCACATAATTGAGGGAAGGATGAATCGAGAAATGTATGGAGACATTCTTGATAAGAATCTGCTGCCATCTACCAGGATGCTGAAGATAAAACCAGGGTGGACATTTCAGCAAGACAATGATCCCAAACACACAGTCAAGGAAACACTCAATTGGTTTCAGAGAAAGAAAATGAAGCTGCTTGAATGGCCCAGTCAATCACCTGACTTGAATCCAATTGAAAATCTATGGAAAGAACTGAAGATCAGAGTTCATAGAAGAAGCCTGCAGAACCTTCAAGATTTGAAGACAGTTTGTGTGGAAGTATGGGCCACAATCATACCTGAGCAATGCATGCAACTAGTTTCTCCATACAGGAGGCGTCTTGAAGCTGTTATTACCAACAAAGGCTTTTCTATTTTTCCAAGTATTGAATACATTTCAGTAAGAGTGTTCAATACTTTCTCCCGGTGTCATTTCACTTTATTGCTCATAACTTAATTTATGGACTTATAGACTTTGTTTTGATTTCTTTGTATGTGTGAAATACTTTGTTTGCTCCCGACTGGTGAAAATTTCATGTCACTAGCCCCTTTAGAAATATATTTGCTAAGAAACATGTTGACGTGTTCGATACTTATTTCCTCCACTGTATATTCAATTGAGTACACAACAAAGACAAGATGTTTAATGTTCAAACTCATAAACTTTATTGTTTTTTTGGAAATATTCACTCATTTTGAATTTGATGCCTGCAAGACCTTCCAAAAAAGCTGGGACAGAGGCATGTTTACCCGTTTTTATTCACGTTTTACACAGCGTCTCACCTTCATTGGAATTGGGGGTTTGTATTGCATATTTTAATCTATTAATGGCTTTGCACTTTATTTGCGCTCACAGAATACGCAGTTGGCAGATCCCTTTGATCATCTAGTAATGGTCTCCTCACCGTACCTAGAATTAATACAAAATCTGCTCATGGTGCTTTCAGTCACTCTGGTCACACAAGAACTGAGGTCTGCTTCAACTGTGTTTTCCTTCAAAAGCAGACAATAAACATTATGTTATTACATAAGCCTTTGGCTCAGTCATAAGTGATTGGTGAACAGGTAACACCTTATTAAGGAATCAGAAGTCACTATTGTTGTTCCTTTTGTTACCATTATTCTCGTTGTTATCAGCCCATTGCAATTATTCCCTTTTGACAATAATGGTATGTTTTTATCTGACCCCTTTTGATATTATTGTGATGGCTTCTCATCTGACATTTTATTTTATACTTTTTAATCATTTTTTTTTCCTATTTGTAATGTCTTCCTGTCTTTTTTTGTTAATAATTCTGTCATGTATAATGTCTATTTTTTTTCTTATTTTAAGCACATTCACTTAAGACTTGTTCAATGAATTATGCTATATACATGAACAAGACTCTTTTTACCCACTTTCAGTCAGGTTTTCAGGGAATTTCGCCCAGTTCTATTTTACTTTTTGCATTCGTTTGTTGGTCCTTCCTTCCCCTCATCATATACAGTCTATTTCACTTGTCATTACCATTGCTAGTCTAGGTTAGCTTCATCATCTCCACCTTTACATATTTCCTCCTGTAGATTGATTTATTGTTTACTTTTTCCCTTTTAACTTCACTTGGTAATTGCAATTTCTTTCTGATTTTCAACTAATTTTCCCGGGTTCATTTTAGCTTAGTCTCGCTTGCTGCGGGCTCAGATAATTATCACATTTTGTTCAATCTCTTCAGCTTTTTTACTTCTTAATGGCCTGGCTTTCCACAGCTTTGAGGGCCTCTCTCTCCTCGGAGAGAGATAAAGAGGCTACATCATCATCACTGGGTCATTCTCTGCGTTGCTCATTTACCTGAAATCAGCGCTGGATATCTGAACTCAGCATTCGGCACTCGTATGAAAACCAGCAAGGCCTGTGATTTCCCGATTGAACTGAAAATTTTTTGCAGTTTGTTTTGTTTTTTAGTGTCATAGTTTAAAACAAATTGGGATTCAAATCACATTGTTGAACTCGGTTTGCCCAAAAAGATCATGAAAGCCATTGGCATTTTGTAATGGGGTATATATGTAGCACATTTAGACAAAAGAACCAAAATTAAAAGTTTGCTCAGGTCTGCGTTTTTATATTAGACTTTGTTGTTAGCATAGATAAACTATTGTAGTATAAGTTACAAACTTGGTAATAATATACATCCAGATAAACATGATTATGAAACATCATGCCTACATACTTTCAATTGAATGTTTTTTTGTCAAAATTCTCTGCATTGTGTAATAAAACAGCTGGCAAATTATTCCCAAATTGTGCATTGAAATGGGTTAGAGATCTCGACAAACAAGAGGATGAAATTTCACAGTCCGATACGCAGAAAAATGCAAGATACTTCTTCAACCATGAGAGTTTAAAATTCAAATACTGCACTCCATCTCCGTAGTACTAACTAGGACTGTGGGAAAATGGTAATTGCATAAAATGTGGCACTTGAGAAGGATAACTATTGCATTTGTTATGGGAATGAAATCAAGGAGTTATTGTTCGGTATAACAAAACATGTTCTGAAAGCCAATAAAATAGACATACAACTAAATGCTTAAACGTATTCTTGGAGACCTATACACAACTACAATAAGCGTTCATGTACAACGTAATAATAAAAAAAAAAATTTTCAATTTGCATGGTTACAAAAAAGATAATTCTGAACAAATGGATTGAGCATACCCACTGGTAAAGAATGGATCAATGGAGCAATTGATTTGATTAACATGGAGGAAACTGCTTCAGACATGCAGGGCAAACAAAAATAATTTAATGAAACATGGGGTCCATAAGAAGACTATATTAAGTCTATTTAATATTTAGCCTGAAATCACAACATGGAACAGTTTGTGTCTCTCAATTAACATGTGACTTATCTGATTAATTATTAAGTTAATTGATTTGTCAATTGAGTGCTTATTTAATTATTATTGTCAATATTGTTGGCACATTTAATTCCCATTAAAATTAAAACCCCTTAACACTCCAACGGCCCAAATACGAGCCCATCAGGGAAGTTAAAAACAAGAAAAGATTTCAATTTACCTTGAGTTCGTCCTTTATAGGCATTTCAAGAAAATGTTACCGGGGTGGTAAGGGGTTAAACATTGATGTATGCTAAGGACAGAAATATTCAAGGGTGGGATTTTAGGGATGTAGGGAAAGAGTTTGACACCAGATGACTTGAGTATGGAATTACCCTTGAAGATTTGTTATTGACGAATGTAACTGGAAACTGTGAGCAGTTGTACACCTGAAACTTCAGTATTTAGATTTTATGTCAATGTTAGGAATCATGTATATGTCTTTTGGTGTGTGTGTGTGTGTGTGTGTTTGGGGGATCACTGATGAGTTGTTCATGCCACTAAGTAATGTCCAAATATGTTTGTTTGCGCTAGTGTTGTCTTGTAATACACTTCCTCTGAGGAGTGGTTTCATCGTGATTTCTGATATAATTATTTCTATACAAATACATATATATAAACGAAACAATATAACGATAATAATAAAGCTGACCTTCAAAGCGGGGTGGCGGGGGGGTTGGACTTGGATTTAAAAAGAAAAAATATTGAATGTTATTTTTTTTTCTCTCAAATTTATCGCCATAAAAATATGCCAGATTGGAATTAACAAAATAAATAAACAATAGTCTCAAAGGATGATTTGTTTAAGTCTTTTACATTTTGCATTTTTATGAGGACCACAGATGGTGCAAATAAGCAAAGAAATAAAATGTGACGGTCATAAAATGCCAATTGTCCCAACTGTAGTTTTGTGAATCATTTTCAATTTCTTGTCATTTACTACTTATATGCTGGTTTCTGCTTGTATGTTGGCCTGACTTTATTTTGAAAAATCCTCAGCTGAGAAATAACTTGGTCTATCTGCATTTTTGTGAATATTTGAGATATTCTGTCTTAATGATTTTCAAGTTAATATGGTCTATTTTAGGTTATGACCCTGCTTAGATTTGTACTCAGATTATGTCAAAGGTCAATATTAGAAGGGTCTATTTTCAAATTTGCCTCTTCACCAAGTTTTAAGTAGGTCTATCTGCAGTTAACCAATAATATTAGGGGGATCACATCATGTGACTTCAGGCCTCAGAAACAAAATGGCTGCCAAGAAGAAATTTACCGAAGCAGAGTAGAGAGAAATTGTTGCATTTCCTCATTTAGGTGAGTGCTTTGAGAAGTCAGATTGAACAGAGTGTCATTTGCTGAAACTTAAATGATTTGCTGAAAAAGTATGTTCTGTCAAGTTAATCATGTACAAAATAATTTGAGTCCAAGGTTACCTTTTCTATGCAGATCAAAGTTAAGAATAATGACCCAAAGACTTTGATCAATTGGACAAATAGGCAGAGTCAAAAAATCACATTATTTATATACTTTAAGTTGTTCACAGTTATAATGTTCATTTTTCCTTGATGTGAGATCATTCACACGTGAATGTTCCTCTCTCTTTACTAGGTCATGTTGAAAAAGGCCTAAAAAGTGTTAATCTTGTATTTTTTTTTACTTTGACAGTGTTTAAAAGTTGTTTCATAAAGTATTATAAGTCAAAAAAACATCGGGGTTTTAAGAGACTATTAATTCATTTCTAGATGTCTTTAAACCTGTAATCTGCAGAGAGACCAAGGTAACACAGAAATTTTATGAATTCTAAAGTTATAATAGTCTATCTGCAAAATTGGGTGCCCAGAATTCAATGTTGCCCAACGAATATAGAGGTTTGTAAATTAGCCCTATTTAGTCTCGTCATATTCTAATTCTTTAGGGCAAAAAATCTTTTAATTCGGAAAAACCCGAAGTGGATATTTTTTATACCAAATTTTTAATTGCTAATTCCTTCAAAACACAAAAATGGCAGATAGACCTTGTTAAAGGTATAGTAATAAAGGTATAGCGATCATAATTCACACACTTTTTATCAAAAGTACCTTATTTCTCCTAACTTTCGGCAAGATGTCACTTCTGAGAGCAAGCTGAAAGAAAAATCCAGTTTCAATACACAGCCTGGGCTCTGAATTTCAGCAGGTAAATCTCTGGCTCGGACCGAGCCACCAGAACATGGGTCCACCCCCCACGCCCAGGGGCAGGTTCATACTCGTGCTCAGGTCAGACACGGGGGGCGCAGCAGGTCGCGTAGCGGGCGCTATTAGAGTAGAGAGAGAGACACGGCATTGCAGCATTTGCGATGGCTGAAAAACAGCCCAAGGGAAAACGGTTGGAGGAACATAAATTTAAAAAGAAGGGCTACGACCATGAAAGGGCGAAGACCCGGGTCAACATTAGTGTGGCTTTTTTGTGGCGAATTGATGGGTCTGAAAACGGACGTGGAGGTTGCCATCTTTCTGCTGGACAGGTGAGCAACATTAGCTTTGCGGTACTTCACACAAGAGTAACAGCCGTCAGGCATTCATCATATTATCTAATCTGCCAAAATGTACTGTTGTTGTGATGTTATCTATTTATAATAGCAGTCAAGTTGTGGGTACAGTTGTCTGACGAGTCAGCTAAGCATAGCTTCGCAAATTGAACTTGTGGCTACGAGTTCTTATGAATGTCTGACATCTTTATATAAGGAATCGTCGGGGAATTGCGCAATCAAACGCTGTACATATGTGCGACTAGAATGAAATGAACCGCCTTCCTCTCAGCTTATTGTTTTGCTTGTACTGTCTCGCTTTGCATGCATGCAGTTGTAGCTGTACTGTTATATAGGCCTACCCACTTTTCAGGAAGAAATTTTGCTATAAGCTCCTGATAACCATTTCTTCCAAAACAAAACAATTCCGATAGTAAGCTACTAAATGAGCTCATAGCAGAAACACATAAACGGTCTTAGTGTTGCTTGTATGGGGCTTGCAAATCGATAACTTGTACCGGGATTACTTGCATGCTTTAGCAGTTCCTTATATGACAGGGTTATTATCACCTTTGCTTCAATACTACTAAAACTCCTCACATGTACTTTCAAAGCAATAAATAAGGCTTCCCCTCGCCAACTCAACCTCGAGCATTGGAGGGTCCAGCCTCCGCCAAATTAGTCAGCTACGCAGTTTCTATGGCCGTTTACGTGACAATGCACGTCCATGAACTTCAGGGGTGGGCCCCGGGGCGGAGTTTGAAGGGAGGCATGAGTCTGTTTTCATTTGCACTTCAAATATTAACAACCGCACAACTCGTTTTCTCCCACATCGCTGACTACAACACAGCCGACAAAATTACCTCTTATATGTCAATATTGAGTAAATTTTCTTTGGTTCCTTTCTTGATCCTTCTGAGATTTGAAATATATTGTTCTGATTCAGTTTATGCACAATTTACTGCAAACGTGCAATTTTATTATAAATTCATCATATAGCATAAAGCCAAAACACTCAGTGGGATACGAAACTCCTTATCGCTCGAACTTTAGAAGTGACGTGACTGATGTCATATTGTGATTGTAATATGGCAACTTTTGCTGCCTCAAAACGCAAGCCTTATGACTGTCATACCCGTACTCTGTTTACAAGATATGCCACCTAAAAACAAACTAATCACCAAATGAGAGTAAAATGTCCCATCTGACACTCTGCTGCATACATGGCTGTAGTAATGGTAAAAGCCACAGGCTTGAATTTGTTACATAAGGACTTGGCCTCCGTCTCAGACTCGAACATCAGACAGTGTAATGCCCCGTTCACACATATTGCTGCTCGCTCATCGCCCCTAGCTTCTCGCTAAAATTTTACTCGCCGGTAGGAAAATTCTCTGCCGCTGGCGTAGGTTGCCATGGCTTCCCGATAGTTTACTTCCCACCGCAGAAGTGTCGTAGGGAAACAAGTTGTGGCTTCAGACATGATGGTAGGAACCAATATTCTTGACGTGGTGTTCAAACGGCAGCTCTCTGTGAAACTTTCTGTTCTCATCAACTGTCAATCATCTCTATCATACATTCCCATTGGTAACTCGCTTCACGCGCATCGCTGACAGTAAAAAATATTTTATGTCCGTACCCGCCCACATCGCATCGCTAGTCCTCAACTCGCCTGTCCTCGCCACATTCTGCTGGGAAACGTTCACATTCCATTGACGGTTCTCGCTCAGAGATGTGCGAGTAGCGATATGTGTGAACGGGGCATAAGGGACTCGCACTCAGACTCGGACAACAAGGACTCAGACTAGAACTCTGCTGAACTGCTCAATGAACAATGCCCTTCCATTATGGCAAAGAATTGTTCCATTTGACTCTCTTGATAAAGTTTATTCACAGCAGCTGGTGAGATCCTTATAATTCAATGTGACAGTTTCTCTTATCAGCCTCCAAAAACTATTAGATTCCTGAGCTTATCATTTCTGAGGCAGACAGAATGAGGCAAAATGGTTTCCAGCCACCCTTTTGATGTCAAATCACTGTCAAGATATTGGAAGGGTATAATTTGCCCTACCCACCCTAATATGTCAACAGGCCTGTACGAAAGTATCTGCCAGAAATTTTATTTGCATGCAGGCCAGCATCCACAAAGTGGCAGAGAAGCCTTAAACAGATACGTCTGAGACAATATAACAAATTGCAGTTTGTTCATTAAATGATGTTATGGCATGCTCAGAGTTCAGCTGACAGAAACCAAGCTTTTTGATGTAAACTAGTGTGCAATATATTAGTATTGGTAAGACACAAAACAATTGATGTTCATCGCATTCATGAAGATATTCTGCCACTGAATTTCACTGTGACCTTTCCTGAAGCTTCCTCCCACATAAAAAAACCTACCCTTTTCACCCCAGAAGCGCGAATAATTACATTTTTCAATGTAGCTCAGTGATTCATACGGTTTATCGTCTCAGATATTGGCAGTACATGCGTGCTTCAAGTCTCTGTACCCAAAAAGAGGAAAAAGACAACATTATCATCTCTGATTAGGCGTGAACTATTTTGAGAAACATCTGTACAAGAAATGGCATTTCAAAGCTGACCTTGAAGAATGGAGGGCCCCTGCATGCTATGTATCTCCAGAGGGTTAGGTTTGGAGAGGGATTTTTTTTTTTTGACAGATGCAGTCTTATTGGACCATTCTCTCTCTCTCTCGCTCTCGCTCTCTCTCTCTCTCTCCATCTCATTCACACTCACACATACTGTATAATTTATTGGAGGCACAGACTGAGAGATATAAATGGGCTGGGTTATGAATATTTCTACAGTATTTCCTCTGATGGAGAAGAGACTTTCACCATCTATTATGCAGTGAATTATCTCCCTCTGCTTACACTTATGGGTGTGAAAATGCAAGGTCAATCGCAGAGACACAGGACGGTCTGACAGTCAGTCATCAACTCTGGGTTAAAGGCCCTTAACTTTTATACCTTTTGCTTTCAGAGATCATGAATCACCTGTCAGTATTTGCGTCTCCAACCTCACCCTTCCTTTGAGACTGGTACCTTACCATGAGTTTGCCTCCACTGCCTATTCAACTTAGAGCATCAGTTCCACCTCCATTGCCATGGCTTTTTAGCTAATCCAGTCTCTACTTTTCTTGCTCTCTGTATGGTCGGCTTTATATCTCCCCAGTCGTGTACAGCCTCTTCTGCGCATTATAATATAATATGATCAAGTTTTGCCACAATTTCCGGAGACAGTGAGTACATATGTCAGTTGTGATTTTCATATAATCGCAAACAGCGAAAACACTGCTCATTGATCTAAGCAGACTTGAAGGCATTTTTAAAAGTTAAGTGCAATGTTTTGTTCTGTTTTACCCAATCACCTTGTCTGATTTACGGCATAAGCCTTCAGTGGCTCTGTTTGAGCATTACCTCTTGAATTTCACAAATCGTAAAATGGAAAAGCTGCTTTGCAGACTGTAGTTCTTTTTTCCAAATTAATTATTTATATTTAAGAGCTAGACCTCCAATTTGTTATATCACAGATCCTAGCTCTTGCATGCATTGTGCAATGTTATCTGGTGAACTCTCAGAGCTGAAATTAAATGAAAACTTTACTGAGCGGGGTAATAAGAAACATTTTAACAGAATTGAATGAGTGACTGCATAAGAGCATTCAGCGCATTCCAATGTTTAATGAAGAATACATAAAATGATATGCAATTAATGGTTATCGTGATATAAGTTTCATGACTTTTTGCAAGAATTGAAGCTACACAATAGCGATTGATGGGAATCAAGAAGCCAGTTACAGTTATTTTACAAGATCTAATTACTGAGCAGCATTTCAGGAAAAAACCATTTTCACCATGACCCAAAGCAGATTAAACACTATAATTTCTTTGCTTTGAGTTTCAGAACTTACAGTTCATGCTTGCATGCACCAAAATCTTCAATTCTACTCAGTGTAAAGCCCAATGGCTTCATCTAGATAGTATTTCAGTCAGTCAAGATTGAAATGTTTGTTTCAGCAACAGAACATACTGTAGTATGATTATACACCACCACTTACATCTAAAAGGGGTCATAATATATTACTTCTTTCTAATTTTTTTGGTGAAATTGTATTAAAAATACTATTGTGGGCAATGAGAAAAAAAAACATTCCCACAATTCCCACATTGAAGCAAAAGCACAGGGAATAAACAAAAACATTGAAAAAATCAATCTTTCATGACGATTGAAAGGTGTTGCGAATGTAATTTTTTTTCACTCTAGCGCAGCATGAGCTAGACTGCCTGTCTAGTCGACACTGTTTTTGGATTTCGTATTGTGGCTTGGCAATTCCTGTGTTTTTTGGCTTTGACTCGGACTCTAATAAAGGAATATGTTTTTTGATTTCTGTCTCTTGCGAGTGGTTCCTGAAACGTACCTCACATAAAAACCATCAAGCATCTCAAACAGACTGGTTGGCTGAAAAGTGTGTGCAAAATGTAAGTTAAGTGCCTCTCATGTTCCTTATCTGTGTATGACAAGTTAAAAAAAAAATCCGTGGTCGACAGCACAGCAACTCCGTGATGATGTTAATGTGCCAGAAGTGAAGAGATGAAAGTATCAAGATCTACTATTTCCAAACACCTGTGTGAAAATAGTCTGATTGCTCATGTTGCTGCCAAGGGCTGGTAGCATCAAAAAAGGCCTTGAGTTTGCCAGGAACTTCAAGGATTGGACACCAATGGACTGGGAACAAGTCGTTTGGACTGATGAATCAATATTCAAACCAAACACAGAACTTGTGTGCACCGTAGATTTAGAGAACATTTCAAAAATGACTGTTTAACCCTCTCATTAAAATATATGGAGGTGGGAATATTATGGTTTTGGGTTCAGTCTGCTCGTAAGGAACCGATGATCTTGTAAATATCTGCAGAATCATGGATCAGAAGAAGTATCACAGCATCCTTGTGAGGCATGCATTGCCATCTGGAAAGAGACTGATTGGTTGGGGATTTTATTTTCAGCAAGATAATGACCCTAAACAGACTTCTTGTGCAAGAATGATCTCAAGTGAAAACAAAAAAAAATCATAACTGTTTCACTTTCATAACTCTTACCTGGCTGGTCAAATGCAATACCTTATCAAATGGATACATGCAAACTATGACCCCATCCACCCCTGCATTGACATCGAGCAGACAGACTCAAAGAACGTATCATTGGCAGACTTACCCTTCATAAGCAAAAGCATTAAAAAAACACAGTTGCATCAAGAATCCTGTAATCTCAACAACACTGACAGCTTGGTGGAAAATCAATAAAATTAAGAACTTCACAGTAAGTCCCAGCCCTCACGCACCAATTTGGCATAACCCGGAACTCACTATCAACCAATCACCTATGAATGGCAATTAATGGAAAGAAAAAGGGATCTCACATCTGCACCATATTTTTGAAAATAACAACCTGCTTTCCTTCCCGCAGTTAATAGAAAAAAACATGACATAAATAAAAATCAGTACTTCCAATACCTTCAATTAAAACAGTCAATTAAGAAAAAAAATTTGATCTCACTAACATTGACCTCAAAAAATCACCACTATTGAATGATTTAATCAAAATTGCAAAATCAAGTAAAAAACCTTTCTCTAAACTTTATAAACTCATATCATCCCTTGGTCCTGACAACACACCATGCATTCCAATAGATAAGAGGGGAAAAGACCTGAACATTAAAATTAACGCTAACTAATTATGTTCTGGAATGAAATCTGCAGGAACATCTACAACGTGTCACAAAATACTGACATTAGACTAATCCAGTTCAAGGTAATACACAGAACACACATTACACAACAAACAATGTGCAAAATGGGATTATTAAAAACCGATTTACGCACTCAGTGCACACTCAATACCACACATCACTACTTACACACTGTTTGGCTTTGCCAACCTGTACAGCACTTTTGGGAAGAGGTAATCACCAAACTGTCAGCACTATTTAAATGCAGCATCCCATTAACCTCATCCATCGGCATATTAGGTGAGATGAACTCAATTTCAACACAAATCACAACATCGATACTATTATTCCTAACTACCGCCAAGAAAACAATATTGCTAAATTGGAAAAACAAAAAACAGCTGAAAATATCTCAATGGTTCGACCTATTAGCAAAACAATTGTCAATCGAACACTACTCAGCCCTACCAAAAAAAAAAAAAAAACAAATGCAACAACTTTCCTAGAAAATTTTCATACTTTCATGATATTATTTCACTGCCACTTAACTCTTGCCTACGCGCACTACAAAAAAGAAAAATCATGTACATACAACACATAACACTGGCCATTAAGAACAATTCCCATCCTCCCCTTAAATAACACTCCATAATGACCTTTTTTATGTTTTGTGTTAAATAGTGTCCTCTCATCACTTTTCCCCTTTTCTTTATTTTTTCCCTTCCCTCTCCCCTTTGCTTTAATAATTATTGTGATTACTGTTAATTTTCTTAACCGTCACGGTTGATATATCATGTCACTCTGTCTTGACTGAAAAAAGGAGTAATAAAAGTTATGACTTGGTCTGCTCAAAGTCAAGACTTTAATCTGATTGAAAAATCTGTTGTGACATTGAAAGAATCTCTTTTCGAATGAACTTCAAACTATATTGGTTTAGCAAGTGAGAAAATAAAAAAATAATTGAAAACTATGCCTGAAAGATTAAATGCTGTAATCAGAGCAAAAGAAGGCCACACTAGATAATGACTCCTTACTCTCAAACACATTATCATGTTTCTTTTTACTGTATATTGTTATCTTTTTGCTTATTTTCATCTATATGATCCAATATTACATGAAATTAATACTTGAATAGCATTTGGTATCTGATTTATCCTTATTTGTTTAGTGTATAATCATCACTGCACACTACTATTGTTAGTGTTTGGCATTTCGACAAGGACAACTCACTCCCCGCAAATTGGTTTACATGAGATGTTAGGGAGTGATGATTAAATATCTCAATAATCCCCACCCCCCCTCTTCAGCCGGACCCTGCACGTGGATACTGGGGCGGTGGAGGGGCTGAAGGGCAGGCAGAAATACTGGTATAAAACAGCAACAAGTTAACAAGCAGAGGGAACTGGGAGATTTTCTCAGCTTTAAGTAAACTGGTTTGCCATTGCCATAAAACATCACAGAGGAAGAATACCTTTGGACGCACTTGAATAACTGCGAATAGTCACTTCGATTTATTAATGAATTAATAGACGTCTGCTGCACTCCGGTTTTCCACCTCAACGGTGTTTACCGCAGCAGTAATAGTTTTCCAAACTGCAGCCTTCTGGGATCCCTTTATGCTACTCTTAAGGCTTCCAAATAATATTATTTTGTTTTTCTCCACCTCAGAAATGATAATCTATATTTCATCCTCAGTGAAGTTCTTTCTTTTTTGCCATCTTTCAAGAGTCCATATCATATAGAGGGCAGGACTATGCCACCCGGAGCATGAATTTATAGGGGCGTGTCATGTAAATTATGATGGTTTCAGCCGCCAGATTTATCAATGCCACGGCAGTTCTACACCGAAATCGGCGACGTACACACTTTAAGTAAATCAGACATTACATCTGGCGAATGCTGATATTTACACAAGAATCTAAACCAGATCCTACGCAAGTTTGATAAATGAGGGTCACTCTGTCTCACATCAACTTATTTTCAGGACAACGGCAAACACTACAGGCAATGTAAGCACTGAAGGTGCTGATGCCTCGGTGCTTACAGCAGTGGCAAGTAAGTCCCTTAATGAAGCCACAAAATTCTGTGTGGACATGTCAGAGTGCCCTAGCTGTGCATCAATGCTTGACATAAGCTATGTTTCCATCCACTTTTCAACTGAATTACCTGAAGTTCGCCAAAAATATTAATGCAAATAAAGGCGGTAAAAATGCATTTCCACCTAACAGCAGTAAAGCGAATAAAAAACTTGCGCGTAATGACGTTACTTGCTGCAATCGCAGAACCTTTGAGTGAACAGAAGTAGCGTCGAATGCAACAAAATTAACTAGTTAGTAATAAAATGCAGTCGAAACTATCAGCTAATCTAATAACGTTGAGCGACTATAAACTTTGTACTCAATAGAACACCAACAAAATTAATTTAAGGTAGCCAAATGAACGACAAATGACATCTGGTTATGCTAGATCATTAAGAGCTGCTCACGTCATCTACTTTAAGTTTAATATGAATTTAACAGGTTGTTTTCTGACGATCAACATGTACTAAAGCTGGGTACAGAAAATTACGCTAACAACAAAATTCATTAGGGGTCAGCTAATGCGACAAATTTCCCAAAAATGCAGTTATTTCATAAACTTACCAGCAAACATGTTTGAATGAAAATGTATGGAGGTCAGTGCTGGAACTATACATTGTTTGGAACAATTGCTTTCCCCATGACACGCATTACTTCCGCATTCCTCGATTCCTATTGGAGTCTATGGAAGTGAAAAATAGTGCTATAAGTCATAAACAAAGCTCCATCTCAAAAATCTGGCAAATTTCAATCCAAGATATCATGTCATTTAACCCATGGAGCCATATTCTAGGACTTAATTTTGACCGGAGTAGCGGCTATCCCGGTAACAGACAGAATGACTGACACACACATCGAACTACCGTTTGCCCTGTTTGTGCATGCGCACCAAGGCATAATTACATGGCACAGACATGGGCTCTCCAGTTTCTGTTGTTGTTGGTCAGAATCTAGATACCAATGCATCAATTCAATGCATCTTACAACTATATAACATACTAGTCGCACACAAACATGTCATGACTTTTAGACATTTATTGACTAACGTTAAAGACAAGGACGAACCACTTAACAGACTAGGGGCTATTTACAAAATAGCTTGTTCTGATTGTGATGCGACTTACATTGGTGAGACTGGGAGGAACCTAAACATCCGACTTACTGAACACGAACACGCCACTAAAAACAAACAAAAACATATTGCCGAACATCACAAACACACTGCACTCAGCATTGACTGGGATTCTGCTGATTGCATTACATATTGCACAAACTATCACCAGCGCCATATACTTGAAAGCTGGTACACAAATTTACGATAGAAACCACTCAATTGTTGTCAGACACTCCCTACAACAGACAAAATAATCATTTAAAACACACCTGCAATGAGTAATGCCTCCACACGCACCTGACATATATTTCTGATTGAACCAAACGTATAAATTCCGTCTCTGTCTGTTTATTCGTTTCCTTCCTCTGAAGATGACTTCCGCTCAAGTTGTCGAAACATCAGATGCCAACAACAGTCTTTTTCAAGACTATATTATCCATCCAGACGATCACACAATACCAACATTCTTCATATCCTTTGGCTACAGCACTAAAATAGCGCTTTGAATCTTTGAAAATCTATAGAAAACTCCTTCATACAAAAGGCATAATGCATTTGTATGTATTTGAATACATTTGAATGTATTTATATACAATTCAATGCGACGATGAATCGGCAAGTATGAAGTCAGATAATGACTTGACATCAAGCAGATTGACTGTGTTAGGATGAAAGTTCTGAGCATTTGCAGTAATTGTGACACAGCTCCAGTAAATACACCACCATATTGGGAAGAGGTGATTGTAGAGGTTATACTAGACAGCGAGGTAATAACCCAGCTTGAGTCGACTGCTTGAACTAGCCAACAGATGTCACCTCATCCCAGTCAGCCAATATTCATTGCAGCGGCAGAAAATAGTTAGTTTGGCATCTAGATTCTGACCTCATCAGTCCCCTCAGATAAGTTGACAAGAGTTTACATGAGTTATTTATATTTATATTATATAAAATTGATCTGACTCCAATTAATAAATTTAGAGCTCTGTTGTGCGTTGGACTCGTAACTGGTCTATACCTTACTCCGCCGGACCAGAAACATCTGTGCAGCCCAATTCGGTGGATTAACTGAGAGGCTGGCGATCTTATTAAGCACAATAATTTGACATAGAATATAGCTATGACTAGGGACTATCAGGGCCCAAAATGAGGAATTCCAAGGTTAGACCATCTAACGCGGACCTTGTGTTCTAATTTGAAGATTTCAGTTGAGGGACCGATTCCTACTGGGTATATCGGAATCTCCTCGAAAATCCCGTTCAGGGACTGATTCCTACTCGGTATAAAGGAATCTCCTCGAAGCCAATCAAAATAACACCTATCACAGCGTGGAGAATCCACCTTATAACGCAGATCAAGCGTGTTGATCAGGCATGTGATTACAGTCCTACGTTACCCAATTAGGAGAGAGGACTCCGGGCGGAAGGATGTAAGTTTTGAGTCAGAAACCCACAACAGAATACAATTACCAATTCATTTTGCCAGGCAGGCACAAGCTTAAATTACAAGAACCAATCACATTGTTACAGAAAATGTAAGAAAGGAGTCAAATAATACCTTGCACAGCTCATAACTACACATATACACAAAGTGTACGATGCGGGAAGAATGAATACTAGCTTCCATAGCTATATCATGTCAGCACATGATACTGCCCATGGCATGGAGATGCGCGTGGGGGGAAGTTGAATGCAATCTTCCATTGTGATCACAGCTACACACATACAGATTCATGTGTGGGAAGTCGTCTGCGATCTTCCATTACTATATATTGGCTACACACGACGTGGATATGCACTTGTGGGAAGTCAGTTGTGGTCTTCCTCGGGGTCATAGGTCACTTGTGTAATTCTAACCAGGAAGGTGCCCCCTCCCCAGAGGAACCTTGGGTGGAGACATTACCATGAGGAGAAGTAGAAGTATATTTTGTTTCATATTTATCAAATGAGGGTTTAGTCCAGTAGAAGTATTATTTGTTTTTATACTTATCAAATGAGGGTTTAGTCCAATTTTAATCCCTTTGCAATATGCCCCATGCAATTTTGGGAACTTAGTAGAGTCAAATGATACTAAGCACAATATGCTTGCACTACAATTCGGCATGAAACGTCCGCTACAGTCCATAATTTCAAAGATAACTGGTATAAATGTTAACAATCAGCTTTTATTGTATTACAAAAATACACATTAGATTTGTAACATTACAGGAGGAAATGTGAAGTATATTGCTGGTGAAATCTCTGAAAAGTCCAGTTTATGACACTGCAGCATTGTCTCTGCCAAAGTGGTCTCAGCCGTTTTTGGGTGGTTTGCAAGACATTTGATACCGACTTTTACTCCAGAGCTTTTTCATTACCTCTGAGGCCGGTGGCTGCTCCAGCTGTGGCAAATTAAGTTGGGCTACATAGGCCCTAGTTGAGTCTGCTCCCAGGGGCAGAGGGTCTCTGCTAGTTGCCGGGGCCCTTAAGACAGTAAGGGTCTGTTTGCCAGAGTTTTGCGTACGTGACAAGTGCACATAGTTTTCCCTGCCTTCCCAGCGTGGCTTACAAATTCTTCCAATATTGGCTATTCATGACCTATTAGTGAAAGGCAGGGCATGTCTGGCTAGTTAACAGTGCATTATGGTACAAAGCTCAAAACTTTTAAGATTTAAATGAGTCTATGCGTCACCTTTTTCAACCTTCTATTCAGGCTGCAATCTCTTGAAAAAAAAAATTATGTTTAATAATGTTTACAGCCACTTCTTTGTCACCAGACACCAGAGTCCGCTTTACTCCACCCTTTGACTGAAAGCATAATTTGATGACTGTGTATAATTCAAACAATGCTCTTTATTTCATTTGTGGAATGGACGATGACAACTCTTCAGGCTAAGCTTTCGAAAACCACTCCAAAAACCCCCTATACCCAAGAGGAAGAGCTGCATCGGAGCAGAAGTATTTCATGTTTCTCATTTCTGCTGCACAGCCCTGACTTAGTTGATCGTGTTTAACTCTAGATAGAATTTGGAGAGCATGTTTCCAGTTATATAACTGCTCATGAAACTCGGAGGAAAATTAGTTCTGCTGAAATGCCATTATTGGTGTAAATCTGATAGAGCCAGAATGCAAAAGCAGAACAAAAGAGTGTAGCAAGTAATCCGAGTGACAAGGAACTCCCCCAGACTGGAAAAAAAATTACTTGTTAAATAGATTTATTATTTCTAGTGGAAGATAATAAGCTTCTTCACACCCACACAAGACAAATTGTTTGGAGAAAAGAGAATCCATCAAAAACATTTTGCATCATCTCACTTCTTTGTTGCTTATACAGAGCAAATAAGATTAGCCAATATAACTGCATGCATTCTCAGAAAAAAGGAGAAAACTTTCTCAGTTGATATAATAGGCAAGATGTTAGTTAAATTATTTGTTTGTACATTTTTTCCTCATAAAATTGAGTTATATGTCACCAAAGAAAAGAATCATATATTTCAAGGTACAAAATGTTTTTTGTTTTTTACTTTAAAAGAGAGCTGTACTTTCATTATACCTTTGTTTTTCAGCTCGAGTTGAATTTCAGACTAGATGAATTTAACAGTGCCAACACTTATATTTTGTTGAAGAAAACCAATGAATACCAATTTGTAAAATGCAATACAGTGTGATGTCTCTCTTGCCACCCACAATGTGCTGCTGGCTTATTGTAAGTGAGAACTTAATTCAGAGGGTTAATACACTGGGCTCTAATTTCTTGGTGCAGCGTAGCTTGACGCAGCCTACGCAGTGGTAATTTCGTGAGGTGCAACACCGTGCGCAGCCTTTGGTAGACAAATGCGCGCCGAGATGGGTGTGGCGGCGTTGTAGGGGGAGGTGTCACATATTCATCAAGACGCAGTGACAATTACGTAGAAAAAGTCTTCGCTGCAGTTGCGCAGAAAGCTCGCCAGCTCCAACCTGGTTTACTTACTGTGCAGTGGTAATTTGGCTGACCGGCGTACAGTGCGCACACGTCACCGAAACCTCACAGGCAGGTTTCCAGAATGTCAGGCATATTTCAATACAGTAAATAATTACAGCAACCACTGTTTAATGTATCTCTCTGAATTAGCACATAAATTATAGTATCTATATCAATTGTCCTGATGTCAGATCAAAGGCAGCTGGCACGCGTAATGGAAACTCGACCTGGCTTTATCAACGCAGCTGAATCAGTGAAGCAAATTAACGACTTCACATCTTTCTCAGCCAACCACAGTGCGTATTTTACTTGCGTTCTATGCTCAGTGAAGCCGCTTGCGCACTGGACACGAAACAAATTTTTCGCACGAATGATTACAGTCAAAGTCAATACAAAGACGCGATAGTCGGACAGGGTATTAATATAGCTCCGTGTCCGAAAGTCATAAAAATTCGAATTTTTCGAGTGTTCCAGGAATAATGAGACGTGCAAACTTGGCCATGTTTGTGTTCGACCTTAGCAAAATGCAAATTGATAGCAATCGACTTTTCTTGGTCTTTGTATTCGTCTGTTTTTTTCCGTTGAAGATAGACAACTACTGTAGTTCATGGCATCCACAGGATCGCCCCTGGAAGGGTGGCTGTTCGGCGACAATAGTTGGGGCGAAATATCAACTACAAGCCCCAATTACAATGAAGTTGGGACACTGTGTAAAACGTGAATAAAAACAGAATACAATGACTTACAAATCCTTTTTGTCTTATATTCAATTGAGTACACTACAAAGACAAGATATTTAATGTTCAAACAAATTTTTTTTTTTTTTAAATATTCACTAATTTTAATTTGATGACTGCAGTGCATTCCAAAAAAGCTGAGACAGGGGCATGATTATCACTGTGTTACATTACCGTTCCTTTTAACAACACTCAATGAGCGTTTGGGAACTGAGGACACTGATTGTGGAAGCTTTGTCGGTGGAACTTTTTCCCATTCTTCTTGATGTACAATTTCAGTTGCTCAACAGTCTGGGGTCTCCATCATCGTATTTAGCACTTCATAATGCGGCACACATTTTCAATGGGAGACTGGTCTGGATTGCAGGATGGCCAGTCTATTACCGGCACTCTTTTACTATGAAGCCACTCTGTTGTAACACGCATAGAATGTGGCTTGGCATTGTCTTGCTGAAATAAGCAACAGGGACGTTGCTTGGATGGCAGCATATGTTGCTCCAAAACCTGTATGTACTTTTCAGTATTTATGGTGCCTTCACAGATGTGCAAGTTACCCAAGCCATGGGCACCAACACATCCCCATACCATTGCAGTTGTTGGCTTTTTAGCTTTGTGCTCATAATAATCTGGATGGTCCTTTTCCTCTTTAGCCCAGATGACATGACGTCCACGATTTCCAAAAACAATTTGAAATTTGGACTCTGTTGTGATTCTGCATTCTGCATGTCATGTTAAGTTCTGTGCCTGGCCTAGCCATGTTTAGGATTTCTGTGTTTAGTGACCACTGCCTGCCCTTTGACCATTCTTAGGATCATGTATTGTGTTTTTGGTAATTTAGATTTCATGTTTTCATGCCTCAGTTTTCATGCCATGTTTTCATTTGCATGCATTGCACTTAGTCTACCCTGTCTTGTCTTGTGTAGGTCTTTGCCCACGGTCCCTAGTCTTGTGTGCCACTCATTCGGGTGATTTATTAGTTTCTGGGTTTTCAATCTTCCTTCATTATCTAGTGTGCTTCCTTCCTCTCTCTTTTACTATCTACTAACCATACTAACAGTTTGTTGTTTTCGATAATTACTAACCCTCATTAACATTGTATATTTTTACTAACTTACTAACATTCACTCGGGATTATATAGCTGCATATACTAATTGACTAACGATCTCTCAGCAGTCGCTCAATTCTAATCTCCGCCTCCTTGCCCATCCCTAATTATCTCTGCTGCAGTTTTCCACTTATATCTCATGCTTTCCTTTTCTTTAGACTATGCACTTAAGTACTCCTTAACCAGAGCCGTTGTTTGTTCATAGGATTGTCTTGTGATCCCTGTCTGCGTTTTGGCATTTGCCAAATTCATGTAATTAGATTATTCCTCATGTGTCACTCCTGATATTTGTATCATTGATTGCACCTGTTCTTCCTGGTCATGTGTTTCATCGGGATGTGTATTTAAGATGTCTGTTTAGTTACTTCCAGGGCTGCGTTCCAATCTGAAATAAGATACTCCCTTCACTTCTTCCCTCCACTCGAGTGAGCCCTCTGAATGACGTAGCAGGCGAATCAGCCCTTCCCGAGCGAAAGAAGGCAATTGAGGGAACTTAGGGGGAGGGTTGTTGGACAACGGATTGGAACAACCCTCGCGGCGCTTCTTCCGCGCTTCGACCTTTGTCGACAAGCCAACGGGAAGTTTGTGTTGCCATGGAGCCGACTGAGTTAGCTGCCTGTACGTTTCACCTTTTACAGCTCAGCGGACGCTGTTCATGGCAAGAAGAAGACGGTTGCTCGTTTGATTGCTGCGGCACTCGCGACTGTTTTACGGGAAAATGAAGCTGCTTTCACACCGGACAAGAAACAAATTTTTCGAGCGAGAGATTACATTCAAAATCAATACAACGACGCAGATTACATTCAAAGTCAACGTGCGTCCAATGTGAAAGCGGCTATGAGCTCCGCAACAGTCCTCGCGGATGCTATGTGCTAGCTACAGCAAAAATGAACGTAACTTACATGCTTAAAAATAATGCGAAACCGATGCCCCTCAGCCCCAAACTTCGCCATTTGCATATAACTATGTTATGTCATAAATTGCACACTACTCGAACACAATTCTTAAATTTGTATGGTCATTTCCTACCACAATTTCTCCTTTTGCCATCTGAAATAAATGGCGAACGTCAAATTTTTACCGAGGGAGAATGAGCAAAGCATTCTGGGCAATATCAAAGCTTGGAGGGATGTTCGTTGTTGGCTTCGTTTGAGGGAGGATAATCGAGGGCTTGAGCAAATGAAAATGCGCCCTTCCCTCCGCAAAACTGGATTGGAACGACCCTACATGTGGCAGCCATCTTACATCCGGGATTTTTTGGGGATTCCCCCCTCGATTGGAGGGCGAGTGAACACGACGAAGCAAGCATTTTTTCGGATTGGAACCCAGCCCAGTTGTCAGATCGTTCTCCCTAGTTTTCTTGTGCCACGTTTCTCACCTCGATTTCTCAGTGTTTATCTTTCTGACTGGATTGCCCGACTTTTGATTTTTGCCTCTGTGTTTTTGGATTATTGTTGCATCTGTGTGTTTTGACCATTTTTCTGCCCGACTACGAGATCTCTGTTTGCTGCCCTGGTAATGATTCGGATTACGCCCTTTGGATTCTGGCTTGTCTCTCTGATAGAACTATTCCTGTGTACCAGACCCATTTCTGTCCGACTATGATTACTGTGATTGCTGCCCTGGTTTTTGATTCTATTTTTGCCCTACTGGATTTCGACTTTTGGATTGTGGACTTTGTACTGTTTTTCGCCCTTTACCAATAAAACAAGCTCTACTGCATTTCCTGGTTCTCGCATCTGGTTCCTGATCGAAACTCAACAGACTTTTCAGACCACAGTCCACTTTGCGTCAGTCCATCTCATCAGTTCATGAATGGGAACGGCCAGACCAGTGCCATGTGGTTTTTTTTTTTTTTCCTGTAACCTAAAAACTAGCCTTCTGGCTTTTTTTTTTTTTTTTTTTGCTTTCTCAACCTTATCATGCACAGCTGATAAGATGCTTACTGCTTTCTGGGGCAAAATCCCATCTCCACATTCTTGACAAGCGTGTCCATTTTCTCAGTTTGAATCAGGTTTTAATATCGTGGCTGCTCTCACAAATATGACATTTTTGTTGTTGGTGACACAGATGACCTGTCTGAAAACGTAAAAAGTTGTTCATGCCTACTGTTTCAGACAGCAGATGCATACACTTTACACACATATACAGGTCACTTGAAATGATGAATGTAAGCTGTTAAGAAAAGCAAATCTGATGAGCAAAAAATTTGAATTCAAAAACAAGGCTGGTACTGTGAGTGTAGCAAAAAAACCAGCACACTGCACACAGGGAATCCACATGAGGAACCCTGAGAGCCACTGGGCTACTGCAAGAGAGAAGCTATGTCTGAAAATTACAACTTGATTTACGAAAACCTTTGCCACGTACTAAACCCTTTAGGACACACAAAATCAATAACATGTCCAGTGATTTGTTGTCATATTTGTCTTTCAGCAATTATACTTGTGTGGGAAAATGTTTTTGCACATACTGAAGGTATTTATAAACCAGGCACCAACTGTAGTAAAATTACAATATTTTCCTTTCTTTTTCATGTTTTCACAAATTCTCTTACTGTATAAATGTGGTAATGTACCTGACAGTATAAAGCCATCAGATGCCAAGTAATAAAAACAATTTGCTATGCAAATTATACATCTCAATCCATTTCACAACAAGGAGCTTGATGATACACCAACAATATACCTTCACTAAATGTACAGATGTCTTCTCCACAGGATATTCAACACATCAAACAGTGAAGAAAATAACCTTCCCTTTATTGAGAAAAAAGTTGAGTGAGGGGGGTGGTGTATGCATCCTTAATGTGTGTTTTCCGTACTGGCTGGACTGATGGTGTTGGACTGGATTCAGAATTATTCAGTGACTGATGATCTTAGCTCATGCATAAGCATCATGGACAAGTACCAGAGATGCATAATCAGAAAGCATTGCTATGCAGATGTAATGCCACTGTCAGATTTCCACCTGTGTGTGACTTTTGAGGATATGAATCATGTATGTACCATGCTATGTACACTCTGAGAAAGTAGCGATAAATAAGCACTGATGACATGCAGTACCTGGAGCTTCCAGTTAACAAGCACTGCAGGGGTAAATAATCTTATCATTCTTTACATCTATAATTCTCTGATGAATCCCGAATGTCCTTCCCTTATAACTGTAATTCTCAAATTCAGTCCAGGGGGACCTCTGTTTATGCTGGTTATTATTTTAACCACAATCGGTTAAAATAATCTGACCATTTTTAGCTACATTTTGATCAAAATGGCCTTACATCCTACAAATCACAAAAGGTTAAAGTTTATATTGTGTTTATTTTGCTATTTATTCAGTATTTGCCTTAATGGTGACATTTTTAAATTCAGGGCTGTTAGGTTTAAGGTTTCTGAACACAAGTGAAAGCATTGCACTTTCTTGCAAAATTTTAATTTTTTTTTGTTTTGTTTATTTTTTTTAGAAAGCAGCGCTAAAAATGACACAAAACAGATTTAACTCATAACTGGCTTTACCTTTGAATTTTTATCTAATGAATAGTAGGTTTTAGTGGCCATGTGTTCACAGTTTCACCAAATAAAAATAAATTGATTGTTTAATTTAATCAGTTACAATTTTTCTTCCTTATGGTATATGAGGTCATTGCTAATATAGCACAATATGAATATGTAACTTTTACTCTACTCAGTAAGCATAGCTATTTAACTATAAACAAGGAAAATCAGCAACATGTTGAAATTCTTGGGTAGCAGTTGTGGTTGTAAGAAAAACCAGCAGTGAGTGATCCCCCATGATCTTGTGGATGAACTACTGCCCTGTACACATTAGTTTGGAGGGCAGAGAGCAGGCTCAAACACCTGCTGGATTTCCCAGCGGACTGTCATTGGATAACATGATTTATGAATCAATCCTTTTTGAGTACCTGCACTTTCAGAGTAGAATTAACATTTTTTTTTCACAGATCAACACTTGAGTCTGGTCTGAATTATAGTAGTGTGACTGTTGCAGCATGTGTATGCGAAGGATGGACCCTTTATTAAAATGCATTTTTCTCCCCCTGAAATACCCACCCAAGTAAAATGCAACAGGATCTTGGAAAAAAACAGATCATGAATTTAAATGAGTGAAAACTTATAAAAGAAATTATGGTCAGCTAAAAATTTTGCACCAAAAAAGAGAGGAAATGACAGTTGATGCCTAATTATGTTTCCTTTGCACAGAATTAATAATTTAAGAAAATAAAATTTAAAATGCATCAAGCTTAGTTTGACAGTTATGAAAATTAGAAGTTATAACACAGTGAGGTGCTGAAAAAGTACACTCCTGACATTTCCCTTTTATATGTGGAACAAGGCGGGGTTCTCCAAAATGGAATACATGTGTGGATCCAAACACAAAAGATGAAGAGGCCAGAGAAAAGAGTGCAGTTCGCTTATTTATGCAGAGAGAAGGCAAAGCCAAACACAAAACTACTACCCACAGGGCAGGGACAAAAAAGGTTACTGTACGGGAAAAGCTACAACCCACAAAACACAGAGCTACTACTAGTCAGAGTAAACAAAAAGTCAGAATAAACCACAGAACTGTAGTTAGAAATAATAGATGACAGATCAGAATCTAATATCTTAACTGAAAACAAACTGACTTCAATAAAAGCTCCAAAACAGAGGTAAGAAGAGAAGCTGATCTCAAACTCCTCAAATACGGTTCCATTACAGCCAGAATTTGTGTGATCGTCAAAACAAAAAAAAAAGGAAGCAAAATACCCAGAGGTGACTTCTTCACTGAAATTTCTTACATTTCTGGGACTGCCTCACATCTGATGATCAGCTTGCATTGCGGCATGACAGCAGCAATTCAGCTATACTTGAGAAACTGCAAATGACATCAACGCTAAAATCATGCCAGGAAAAAGTACTGGATGCGTTAAAAATTGATACGGCTCTTACGCTCGGTATTGTATGGCCAAGTATCCATGCTCATGCATGCCTGGCCACCAAACTATCCCATAAAGCATGGGAAATGGGCCTTGAATGCCAAATCCATTTTTTCTTTTTCTTTTCTTTTTTTAATCTATTTTGTATTGGCGATCGCGCATTCTTTCCCTGGCGTGTTCTCCCACGTTGCCGGGAGTGCGCTTCAGGACCGCGGACAGCGGTCTGCGGCCTGAATCGTCACTGAAGCGCGCCTTTGCTGACTTCAGTACCGCGGACAGCGTTCGTAGGATCGTGCGGAAAAGCGTCTGCGACTACGAAAAAGCTCCAAAAAATGAACGGTGCAGTTTTCACTGAAGAAGTGTATGTTCATGACTGATGTGCTTTGTTTTGACAAATATTCAGTAAGAGCAGACAAAGGCATGCACACACGTAGGCTTCAGGATAATTAATCTGAAGTAAACATAAACAGAGCTGAGGAGGGAAAAAAGAAGTCTTAACTGCTTTGATTGATTGAGAGTTGGACCAAAGCAAGAGATAGGTCAGTTGAATTTCTCTTCAATAGATTATGAATGAAAGATTCATGTGTAATTCAGGCATGTCAATCACAGTATTTGTCAAGCAGTCCATATCTGTTAGATAGGCACACCCAAACCTCCTATGACACCCAAAAGTTTTCAATACTGGTGGTAATAATTATTTTGATTCCCACTGGAACACCTGCTGATTGCAAATACCAATATGTTAAATTGAACTTGGATTTACAAAGCAAGATACAGGGGCACATTTCCAAACAAATCAAACTGTTGGCCGCATAATGCAGTAAGGGACAGCGTGGCAGTGCGGTGTGTCCATTCTGTGATATGATTCCATGATATTTTTCTCTTGGCTGGATGAATATTTTCATTTGAAATGCAGATGAACCAAATCTGCCATATTTACTGGGACACACTCCCTTTCTTATCAGTTTGTATACTTCGGTAAAATTTTGAGGGTGTGTGCTGCACACATATTTGTGACATTATATCAATGTCATGTTCTGATGAATAAAATATATCATTAACACACTTTTTTGCCCATAAGTGCTTGAAGACATGGGATGATTGGACAGTAAGTTACCTAATTGTATTTATTTGATTTTCAGGTATAATTTGTACTGTTGCTTACAAAGCCCATGCGCCATTACCATTACAAGATGGCAGACATCATTCACTGCTGTGGAAAACAGTGCAGACTCCATTATTTTGGTAGATCCAAAAATACATAAGGCGCACTAATTTTAAAGTTTCACAGGAAGTTCTGTGCAGAGATTACATGTTTACTTCTGGATGCCACCGTAATCTATTGAGAATAATATTGTAAATACTTGTATTGGGATTTTTATTTTTTTTTGCAATGTTTTTAGTTTTTAAATTTTCCCTAAAAATGCAAAATTATTTCTCTATACAAGCTCTCAATCAGATTCTCAAATAGTTCCTACTGTTGGCAGGACATGAAAAATAGTAACAGCAAAAGTAAATTGAACAAAAACAACTATATTTGTTGTATTTAAGTTCTGTTTTGATTGCAATGTTATCTGGTTCTGGAAGGAATATGAGAAGGAGCAATGCTTACTTCTGAAAATCACTGCATTTCAACCCTTCAAAGTGCAGCCTTTTTTTTTTTTTTTTTGCAAATTCCCCCCAAAACTAAAATGCTTACTGTTCTTGAACCACTTTGACTACAGGCATAATCATGATCTAGTTTGAAAGGTGATACTGAGTTGATTGCTCTCAGAAAGATTTGCTGAGAAAATTACCCAAATTGAGTATCAACACAGGAAATCTATGTTTTTGTCAGACGGAAAAAGATAATGTTTTCTTCTGCCCCTACAACGCTGTGACCAACCTTCATTGGCCTATAATAATACAGCCACAGACAGACTCCTGAACAGCTACAGGCTCAAACATTATGATTATGTAAACAATTTTCTTTTTTTTTCCCTGGGGGGCGGCACAGTGGCACAGTGGCTAGCACTGCTGACTCACAGCAAGAAGATGACAGGTTCATATCTCGCCTGGGGCCTCTCTGTGTGGAGTTTGCATGTTCATGTGGGTTTCCTCCAAGTACTCCAGTTTCCTCCCACAGTCTGAAAACATGAACATCAGGCTAACTGGAGACATTAAATTACCTGCTGATGTGAGTGAATGGTGTGCGCACCCTGCAATGAATTGCAAAACTGTCCAGGGTAGGTCCCTGCATTTGGTCTAAATTCAGCTGGGACAGGCTCTTCCAGCTCTTCCATGACCACACTGAGGGAAAAGCAGAACAGAGGATGGATAGATGGATTTTTTTTATCATGTTCGTATGTTTTTCAATAATTTTGGAGTGTCCAAATTTCCTTGCGTTCTTAGCCACAGTCAAGTTAGCAGTTTTACAGCTTCCTTCAATCAATATGCTTCCCAATATGTCGCTAAATTTTCACTCAAATATATCCCTCTGATTCTTTGCACTAGTGTGCAGTTGTATATGCGTAATAAAGCTATTTCCAAATCTGCTTTGCTTCATTGAAAAAATACCCCCTTGTCAGAGAGCAGTGAAATAATTACACCTCATAAAAATTTATCCCTTCATTTGCATGTCTTTTAGGATTTTCAGACCACTGGCTTTCTGTATAGACTAAAATAATTTGATTTTCACATTGGAGTGAGGGCTGACAGGCTAAAACCCTTACTGTTCGGTTAGATCAGCACATAATAGCCGGTGACTGCACTTATTTTGTTCCTAAAGGGTTACTGTACAATATACAGCACTGCATCATGAGTAAAAAAAGCCAATTAATGTGAAATTCACTAAGACACACAGCTAATACCTTTATGCCGAGCTCAATTTAGTGACAATTAGCTATGCTTGCTAGTTTTGTGGATTAAAAACTTTGACAAGATTTTATGTGAGGACCGCAACTGAGGTAGGAACATCCAATTCATCATATTGTGAAAAATCTGAACAATGCACCTGTGGGACTGCATGAGGATGAGGGTTGTTTTGACACTATTTTGAATACTATTTTTGTGAATGTATTTACATCATATAATGGCTTTCACAGAATGCCACAGAGTCCTCAAACGTTCAAACAATATGCAGTTCTACAATGTAGCACAATATTTGAAGGTATTAAAACGCAATCATGCAGAACGGCCAGCCCTCAACCTGATGGTCACAAAAGGGTTGAGTGAAAAATTGAGTCTCAAAATTTTTAGATGGATAGATGATATATTTAAAAATAAAGAACCCAAGAAATGCACTCATTGACCAGTTTATTGGGTGAAACTTTCTAGAAGCAGTTAATGGTACTTTTGTCCCCAAAACAACCTACATGACTCATGTCATAAATTCCTAAAAGACCTTGTACACATTCCACAGAGATTCTGGTCCCAGTAGACATAAGGGCATCACAGAGCTGCTGTAGCTTTGTTGGCTATGCAGAAAAATGCAAATCTTACCTTCAACCATGTCACAAAGGTGTTCTACTATACTTTATTTGGTTGACATTCACTTGTCCAAGGAGGATAAATCTTTGGATTCACCTCAACTGAAGTCAATAATTGTATGATATAGCATGGTTCATTTTCCCCATTTCAACAATTAGAAGATGAGCAGACTGCTTATTCATGAATGCACATTGCAAGAATTGCCAGATTTTTAGAGGTTATGACACTTGAATGATGCTCAATTCTTATGAAGGGACATTAAACCCAATTCTCAATTCTTGCTCAATTCTTATGAAGGGACCACACCCAGCTGCCTGAAAAATTGTCACAAGGTAGTATGTTTTCATGTCATTTACACCAAATTCCGGTCCAGTCATTTGCTTGTCGCAGAAAAAATTGTGAAAAAATTGCCTTAACTTGCCAAATCAAACTTCAGTTATTTTCTGCTTTTGTACTCCTTCTGCAATGGCATAATTTAACCTTACTGCTAAAATATCATTATATATTGCCGGTGAATATATAAGAAAGCTATGAACTGATGCTTGCTTGCATGACCTGACATGCTAGGTAGCACTTTTGACAGAGCAAATGAATTGGCCTCTGCAATATAATCCACATGACTAGTTAGCTAGTTAGATACACAGCAATAAAATACAGAGGCATGTCGCACTGGGAATAGGTAAAAAACTTCCCATTGGGAATCACAATTGTGCCTTTATGCATCTGGGCAGTGTTACAGCAGTGGCAGAGCTGCCGTGAGTTGAGTGATGGAATATGATGCAAAAATTTTAAGCTAGACAGACAATAAGTAATATATATATATATTTATTTATTTATTTATTATTATTTTTTTTTAAACAAAAAGACATTGATGACATTCATTTTTTCAGTGTGCAGTGAAAAAGTATTTGCCCTTATTCCCTTTTCTTCTGTTTTTGCTGGTTCGTCATATTTAAATGTTTGATAATCTAATTTCAATTTAAAACAAAGACAATGAGAGTAAATGCTAAATGCAGATTATTGATGGGGAGTTACTCAAAAGCTAATTCATCCATGTGAAAATATAATTTCCCCCATCGAACTAATAACTGGCTGTATCATCTTTAGTGGCAACAACGGCAATCTAAAGTTTGTGATAACTGGCAATTGCAGTGCAGGAATTTTGGAATGCTCTTCTTTGCAGAATTGTTTTAATTCAGTCACATTGGAGGGTGTTTAAGCATGAACTGCGAGTTTAAGGTCATACCACAGCATCTCAATTTAATTCAAATAAGGACTTTGACTGGGCCGCCACAAAATCATAATTTTGTTCCCTTTGAGCTATTCAGAGGTGGACTCACTTTTTTGCTTAGGACTGTTGTCCAGCTGTACAACCCAATTGTACATGAGGACAGAAACTGATGGCCCGACATTTTCCTTCAGGATTATCAGTAAGTACGCAGAATTCATCTCTCCATTGAATACAAGTCGCCCAGGTCCTGAAGCAGGAAAGCAGCCCGAGACCATCACATTCCCACCACTGAGTTTAACTGGTTGTATGGTGTTCTTATTGTGTAAGGTTGTGTTAGCTTTACATCCGATGTAATGGGATCCACGTCTTGCAAAACACGTCTCGCTTCTGACTCATCAGTCCAATGAATACTATCCCATCAAGACGGTCTTTGGCAAATGTGAGATGAGCCTTTGTGTTTAGTCAGCAGTGCTCTTCACCATGCAGCTCTCCCATGGATGCCATTATCACCCAGTCTTTCTTATCATGGATTCATTAAATTTGACATTAACTGAAGAAAGTGAGGCCTGATATTTCTTAGATATTAGTCTGGTTTCTTTTGCAACATCCTGAATGAGTCATTTATTGTTAGGAAGTGGACAGGTGAACACCAGATGCAGGAACTGAAGTGTTTATTGAAACACAAAACACTAGGAGAAAATTGGCAGAGACACCAGAAATAAAACACCATGCACATGCACTGAACAAATGGGAAAACTAAGGTACACTGCCCAAGGCAGGGGGAAACAGAGATACTCACTCCAAGAGAGGATAAACTAGAAAAACAAAAACTGGACCTAACTAGACTGACGGACACACTGGGAGACTTAAACAAAGGGCAGACAAGAGGTAGGTGCAGCAAAACACAAGACTCAGGAATCATACAAAGGAAATACTCAGAAGGCACAAGGAGCTGAGATTGAACCATGCAGATCTGAGTCAAACACAAGGTTCCGTCTGTTGGCTCCTCCCCTCTCTGCCACATTTATAGTCACGAGAGGAGACAGGGACTCGGAAAACAATTTCGACTGGAAACAGAAACACATGGGATTAATAAACAATTACACGAGAACCGGGTTAACAATAATGACTCGAGACAAGACGCTGAGACCATCAATCAAGCTAGACAGTTTGGATTAAGGAAATCTAAATGTGACGAGTAAAAAGCACCACAAGAACAGAAAAGGGAAGCACAGCTTTGAACGCAGTTAATCAGGGAAAGCTTAGGAAGGAAATTATAAAGCTAAAAACACTCGCACTCACTTATGAGTTAATAGGTTATACTATGTGACGAAATATATGCACACCCTTAAATAAGTGCTGGTTAGTACGGGTTAGTAATTATCCTATCAGAGAACGCATTCACTCAGAGTTTTGCGAGACCCAGAATTAAACACAGGTGGAAGCAATGAATAAAATATCAGAGCTGAAAGCAAAAGAGGAAACGTGATTGGACAACGAGACGCAGGCATGCTGAAGGCTGTCATATGACATCACTGGAGTTTAGCAGAGAGGGAGTCGATCATCAGACGGTGGAAATGAAAGCTGAAAAATGAAACGAAAGTAAAGCACAAGCACAAATAAGCACAAGACAACACACATGAGGCAGAATCATAACATTTATCTGCTTTTGAGGAAATACTGCTGGCCACTCCTGGGAAGGTTTATTCACTAGTTTTCTCCACTAATAGATAATGCCTCTCACTGTGGTTTTCTGGAGTTTTAGAGCCTTAGAAATTGCTTTGTAACTTTTTTCCTGACTGATAGATGTCAACAATATTGTTTCTCATCTGTTCTGTAATTTATTTAAATTGCAGCATACTGTGCTATTTTTTTTTTTTTTTGCCTACTTTACATCGCCAGACAGGCTCTAATTTAGTGATATTTAGATTCAACAGGGCTGGCAGTGATCATGCCTGGGTGTATCCAGTGAAAATAAGCCAAATATCGATTAAATCTGTATAAGGGGTCTTCAGGGTAAAAGTAAAAAAAAAAAGTTTTAAAAAGTTTTTTTTTTTCCGGACATTTCAATATTTTTGATTTTCGCAAAAAATGAATAAATAAAATAAATAACGGAATGCAGTGAAATGCCAGTAAACACCAAGAATCTATGTTTTTCCTCTGCCTCAATTGTTGCTCGTGATTTTAAATGTAAATGACCGAAAATCAGAATTTTGACTGATTTTCAACCTTGTGGCATTCATAAAATCATTAATATTCCTCTGATTGACTTGAAATTTGGAATGAAGTTGTATCTGTTGGAGATCTTTGAAATGACAGAGGATTTTCTAGATAGGTGCAGCCCTAGGGGGTTAATTTTGAAAATGAAGCAAGTTGATGATTTTCAGATTTATTTTCAGATTTTGTCATTAAAGTGCTGTTTCCATGGCAACCATATACAAATTTATCAAAATACTACATTTTATGAGGTTAAAATCATGTTGAGTATGTTTATTTCTTATTTACACATTATTATGGTTATTTCTTTACTTTACCCTGAGGACCACTTAATTGGTTTATTCAGTATACAGGGTCAGGCAGGGTTTGATAGCTTGCTCTTTCCATACATCTTTCAATAAGCAGTGCATTTTGAGTTGACTAGGGTTACCTTTGTCAGTTATTATCATCAGTTTGATCTGAAATATTAAACTGTGACAAAAAAGCTAAAATAGAGGAAACTGGAAAGAGGTCAAATACTTTCTCACAGCTCTGTGCAAAACAAACGTGGCCTCAAAAGCTGCAAAACACCCACACAATTTAATTCACAATCTATTTACAGCATCTTCAGTACATATAAATTAATAAATTTAAAACAGGGTATTGGATAAATTAAATAGCAAAACCTGAAATATTTCTGCTCAATTTAATGTGGATACTGTGGCCTAATATTCCTCAAGTATGTTTTGGAAATGAATATATTCATGTACTATGGAGAAACCTAAATTACACAAGACGTATGATTGAACCCCATTCTGTTTTAACTTAAAAGATGCTGTTTCGGTGCTCCTCGACTGGATGAATAGACAGTAATATGTGTATTTCACGGAGGAGTTTTTGTGTTTCTCACAACCAGTGAAAGCATCTGATTCCAATGAGCTGAAAATTCCCTTTGGATTTTAGCATTGAAAGATTGATTAAAAGACTCAATTAATTTCATGAGAAACTCAAAAACCACATAGTGGGGAAGCAAAGTGAACAGTGATTGTTCACCATTAGGGGCTTTTCAATAGACATGCCATTCAGGTAGAAAATTTTGTAATCTTCATTCCAGATGTTAAATCTCTGATCCAGCATTTTGAATATAACCCCTTTTGTTGTTCTGTTTTTATCTTCAAAAATATGAATCGACTGTGATAGAATTGTTCCTCTGAAGACTTTTGTTAAATTGTCGTCTGTTTCCCCTGGTTGCATTCAAGTGTTATGCCTGTTGATCAAAGTAGGTAAAACATGAATTATTTCCTGAACTAGTTTACATGAGTGAATTAGAAAATTTAACAAAGTTGTTTGATTACTTGTTTGTAAACTGTAGAATTTACTTAAGATGAGCAGAGGCAGTCTATCCGCTCTCCCTTCATCAGTGGTATGGAAGGCAATTAAATTGCTGTGTAAATATTCTATATCTCTCATGCAACGACAACTGTACTAACATTTTACAGACTGAGTAAATGTTTTTTTTTTTATTCTTATCACAGCAGCTTTGGATGCAATGGTCCAAGTAATCTGTAATTTTAGTATAAGCAACAAGATTCAAAATGACCAAATCAAAACCTGTTTTTGTGTCATGGTTTTGGAGGTTGGCGTTGGTTTGGGAGCTTTCTTTGTTACTCTCGTCCGGGACGATATCGTTATGCCCATATCGGATTCTTGGGCCAGCTGGTATTAATTGTGGGCAGCACTCGGACTCTATTTAAGCCCAAGTTTCGCTTCGCCACCTTTGCTAGAGTGTTTTGTTTGCACTACAGCCGGTAAGGTCTCTAGTCAGAGGATTGTTGAGGAATTCGCTGCAAAGAGGAAAGTGCTAGTTAGCAGGGGAATCTTTTCTTCCTCTTTCTGGGCACCGTCTGGTGCTAAATCTTTTTTCCCTTTTATTTCGTTCTGTCGAACTTGCTTTGATTCCTTGTTGTTACTCGGACTGGATTTAGGTCCTTTGGAAGCGCGAGTCCCCTCTCTTATTTTGTCTGTGTTTGTCTCTTATTTTGCTATTCTTCCTTTCGTTGTGGCCACAGCATTTGGCGTCTCAATAAACCAACCGTCACATTCCGCGGCAATAATTTTGCCACATACTCTTTTTAAATTTTTTGCATTTCCAACCTATTACTTTAATTTAATTGGGGCATCTCCTCAGATGTCATCTCACTGCTACAAGCGAGCCCAGGCCAAAACCACTACAAAAGTACGCAAAAATTAAAGATAATAATTAAAAAGACAACAGTAAAAATAATATTTTTAAAGACAAAAATTGTACCAAGGGAATAAAATACAATTCTAATGCAGTATTTTACTCACAGAATGGCAGTCAAGTCTATGTAAAGCATTTACATTGTTCTGCAAAACTTTCTAGGATCATATATGAATTACTTTAGTCTCATGTAAAATTCATGAAGTGCACATCTGTTTACTTCTGTTACAAAAGTGCAGAAACAGCAGTACATACCTACTGGGAAATTGACCTAAGTCTGGTATAAATTTAAATGGGCAAATGCAGGGAGTGGACAACATATTAGGAGCATCACTGAAAAAAATGCCCTTAACTTTGAATTCTCTGAACCACAATCAACGTAGTGTGTTCCAATTAATTTGGATACTAATTAACAGCAATTTTCAAATTAAAAGAGGGCTGACCAGCAGCAATTTGCCAATTAACACTCCAAAGTAAGATGAGGATGTTATCAAAGCTCCTAAGGAGACAAATAGTTGGTGCGCAAAAATATGCAGATATGTCACAAAAGCAGCGTAATTATAAATGCTGACAGGGGGACTGTGGCAAATAATACAAATACATGACTATCACCAAAAAAGAGCAGATCACAGGATTTGGCAAAATTGGCCTCATGACAAGACTGAGTTCAAACGTAGAAGGGACCCATTATGTTGTTATTATTAGCCTATTATTTTTTAAGTTATAGTATGTTTGGATGCTCAAAAGAGCAGAAGTGAGCTGTATATACTTTTAGCCAAAAAAAAGATAGATATCATGATAGATAGATATCACTGGGAGCGAAGTTCAGTAATAGCGTGTCATAGGATTTCAAGACGGCAGCCGTGGCGGCCATACTGTTTGACTGATTGCGGTCAAAATCGGTCCGGTCCATCCCTGATGTAATAGCAACCCACCCACAAAATTTCATATCCGTTCATAATCTTTTGAGTTCTCGTACACAAACAGACAGACAGACAGACAGACAAACCAATGTTGGCAAAAACATAGCCTCCTTGGTGGAGGTAATTAGCATTGCCTATAGAGGGTAGTATGATTGTTTACGGCAAGACTGTTGTCCAAACCCACAGGGCACTCAAGTGATGTAGGTCTCTGAACAGTGCAGTGTGGATAGTATATTCACTGACTCAATTTTTTAAAACTATATCCAGCTGTATAATGCTTCATAACTGCAAGCAAAGTGTGGAGTTGAAAGCATTTAAAGTTTCCCCAAATGTAAGCATCAGCTCCATAAATGAAAGTTTTATTTTTACAAATTATTCTGTGCTATGAACTGTGTGTTATGGATGTTTAAAGTTACATGATGCTGGTCCCAAATAAACCCACTGTTCAGGTAGTTCCTTCTTTTTAAATCAAAATTAGGCTTTTATTTAATTATTATTGCAACACTTATTACTGGCCTGTACAGAATAACATTCTGTGTCATAAAGAGGATACTAAACTGACTGGAAATTGAATAGCCAACCATTTTAAATTATGCAGTGTTAAGTACTCTGTTTTTGATTCTCTTATATAAAATAATAGTACATTCAATAAATGGTTTCACTAAATAAAATGAAGATCTTCCATTGCTGACTGATCAGTTAACAGTATGTTTTTTGCAAGTAAATTTACTAACAGAATATCTGTTTCTCAGGTTCACCCGTTTTTGCTAAATTAGCATATTTCTTGTGAATATTAAATGAGTCTTAGGGATGGCATGGTGGCAGAAAGGCATTGCGTGTTCGCTTAAAGCAAGGGCTTCATGGGTTTGACTCCGCCCTGTGGCCATTCTAATATCATGGCAATATATCACAGTTGTGGGGAAAAAAATAAGAGAAGTTAACTCCAGATGCATGGAACACTCTAACCATCCAAATCTGCTCTTACCCAGGAGTGCTGAATGATGAATCCCACTTGATCATAAATTGGAAGTGCGTGGCTAATTGTTTGTAATCAGTGTGGATAGTGCCCTGTAAACACAAATAAGGGCAGGTGTTGTGCTGTGTGCAAATTGCAGACACTAACACAACAACAACAGGAGAGATGCCAACGAAAAGGTCGAAAGAAGAACTTCTGCAGCCGCGAAATTGAAGTACTGTTAAATCAACTTAATCCCTCTGCGCAGAATACAAATATTTTCCTGTTATGCATGAGCCTATTTAGGCTTTATTACTGTAAATGTGTCATGGAGACTCTGGAAAATTATTTTTGTGAAGCAAAACATTTGGAAATTCAATGACAGAATTATTTAGGAATAAGATTTTGGAATTTACGGACGCTGGCGTCTGTATCTGTGCAAAGGGGTTAAACAAAGTAAATGTTATCTTCTCAAGGGATCAATTGGCAAACAAATGTGGTTTCATTTTAGCCACAAATGAAATGATCCAATCAAGAAAATTTTTCTAAAACAAATAACAATCAAGATTTGAGTTTATTATGTATTTTCTATGTTCCTAAAATATAAAAAATGTTTTAATGCATTGGACAAAAAAAAAAGTTGACTTTGAAAACAGGATGTTTTTCTCTTATCTTGCTCTTGACCACTGATAAAGGAAAACAAAGATTTGTGAATCCCAGAAATCAATGGGTACTAACAAAATAAGTGAAAATCATGGATTACTACAAAAATAAGAGAAAATACGTTGTACATTACTTCCTGAATGAGGCCCGTTGTATCTAAAAAACATGCCAGCTGCTGTATGGGTGGAGACACCAAAGGAATCTACATGAGGGTTGAGACAAATTTATCTTCAATTTATCTGCAAAGGGACGCTCAATCCTCACCCTTCAGTGCTGAATGACCTAAGCCTGTCGCGGTTTACTTTTCTTGATAAGAACGTTTCTCAGACTAATTGGTAAAACGACAATGAAATGTATTTTAATAGCGTTGTTATACATTGCATCAGAAAATTGAGGCATTTCTTTCGCATATAAATGACGATGTAAATATCAGCATCTCTTCATAATTTCTGTGGTGGAGTGGCTTGCGAAAGGCGCAGGACAGCCCGCGAGGCTCAGGATGCAACAAGCAGCGAAACGTGCCGGACATTTCCTTCTACATTCAGCCAATAAGAATGTAGAAAAGAATGGATTCTCGTGACTTGCAGCTACATGAGCCTTGCAGACCAATCCACACGCGCCCCACGAGCCGCTGACTGCAGAATTTTCCAACCCGTCAGTAAAGAAAAGCACAAGAAATCCGAATGCGTGAGACAGATATGCGTCATTAATGAAAACTGGCCACACCTGATAATGTTGAGAGTTTTCGCAATGGTAATTTTATTAATTGAAAACGGCAATAATTATCAGTGCGCTTTCTAACTGCGGTCAAGCTATCACCAGTTTGCAACTTAACAAGTAGAACTTATGACACATGATAATCATTAGGATTTTTGGAGTTCAAGTAAATTAAATTTTATTAAATGATTGAAAACAGGTCATGTCCAATCATTATTTTTAAGGGATGTTTTTGAGCTTCCCCTATTGCCAGTTCACCTGTAGCCACTGGTGGGTGCACAAATGCTAACCCAGATAGCAAGCTCCTCCGCTACGGATCTGCCCTGGCTCTGAGCCGGAGCAGCTGGAGCCGGGGCAGATCCGGAGCGGAGGTGCTTGCTATCTGGACTTCACCGCAGTGCAGTTCCTAAACTCTGAAACCAGGTGGTCAGTCAGCAAGTTAACGGCATCGTTATCATCATTTTAGTTAAAATTGGCGTAGTAGGGATTGCTTCGAGCACGTGGCTGTAAATGATCCAGAGTTTCCAATTTTTTTAACCACCTGAAAGCCATGATAACGAAATACCGGTGGAAGTCAGCGCGGCTCAAGGGAGGTGTTCCCTGCACTCAGCCCTCACTCAGAAAGAAACACTATTTTCAGTGTGAGTGAGGTCTTTGAAAGCAAATGAGTGTTAGTGCAACCTCTGACTCGTTTAGTATAACCTGACACCAACTAAGTTTTAGTACTCACTCACACTCAATTAGGGTGAGTGTCGTTTCTGAATACGGGCCATAGTATTAACCTATTAACTAATTTGCGAGTGCGAGTGTTTCTAGCTTTTGTGATTTCCTTCCTAAGCTTTCCCTGATTAACTGCGTTTAAAGCTGTGCTTCCCTTTTCTGTTCTTGTGGTGCTTTTTACTCGTCACGTTTAGATTACCTCAATCTAAACTATTTAGGTTGATCGTCTCAGCATCTTGTCTCGAGTCATTATTGTTAACCTGGTCCTTGTGAATTTGTTCAATAATCCCGTGTTTCCGTTTCCACGGGAGATTGCCTTCAGTGTCCCTGCCTCCTCCCATGTGTATTTAAGGAAGGAAGATTGAGGAGACGTCAGACGGGACTTTTTTTGGTTTCCTGAGTTCTGCCCCAGCCTCCTGTTTGCTGCGTGCACGTCTTGTCTACCCCTTGTCAAAGTCTCCCAGTGTTCCCGTCAGTTTAGTTTAGGTCCAGTGTTTGTTCTTTAGCCTAGCCACTCGAGGAGTGCGAACTTCTGTTTTCCCCCTGCCTCGGGCAGTGTACCTTAGTCCTCCCAGCTATTCAGTGCATGCGCACGGTGTTTTGTTTCTGGCCCGTCTACCATCTTTTCCCCTTGTTGTATTTAAATAAAACCTTCTGGATCCTGCATCTGGTGTCCCCCTGACTACTTCCTTAACACATTTATAATTTGATTTTAGTGCACCCGCCATTCATTGTTCATTAGCAAAGCTTTGCAAGAGTAAGCTGCTCAATACACAGACTACACCAAATAGTTTTTCTTTTCCTTTTCCTTTGGAGAGATTGGATTCATGACCAATCCTTCCTATTTAATGTCTATGTAGTCCACCAAGACACTGAAATGTTTGAGCTATGAAATACAATGCTGACAGCATCCTCACTGATAAGATGGCCAGACAATAGACCCGAGTTACAGTTTGTGGTTGGGCGGGGGTGTCTTACGAATAATGAGAAGCTGGGTAATCCTGTCTGCGTGAAAAAGAGCTGGGTAGACAAGTGGGCTCTGCTCTGCTCTGCTGAGCGTGGAATAAGGGCCTCGATTGCGCATCCAGTGTCTGGACAATGGTCAATTTTTAATATCTCAATAGTGCAGTCCTGTGTAATGGTTTGTAATAGGTGGGAAAACATTTTCAGCTGTATGATAGAGAGGTTAAACAGAGATAACTATTATTGCTGTTTGCAGTGACCACAGCAGGGGGGTGAGTTGGGGTGGGGGCATGCAAATAAATCACAGCCCCTCAAACAACTAGATGCTTGGATTGTGTGCATCATTGTTTCTTGGGTGAAAACTTAACTGCAATACTATTCATATAGCTTTTCAGCAAAAATACGCTCCCGGATATTTTTATGCTTCAATGTTCACTGTTTGACATGTATAACAATGACAAAATGTCCTGATATTAACTGATGGGGGCACATAATATCCAAATATGAAGGTGAGTCATCCTCCACATAGCTATCATCAAATCTTCATTCTTCATGCTGTTGTCATTAGAGTTAGATTCACAATAGGCCTCCGGCTGTTTGTCTTGTCTCATCAAGTATTTGCCGAAAATGTATGAAAAATGACTAAGAATGTGTTTGTGAGTCATTCAGTTCGCCATGTTTGTGCCAGCCACCGTCTTAATTAAGAGAGATGAGCCATTATACACATGTAATTTGAATGCATTTATTGAAGTGAACATTAATATAGACTACTTGGCAATCACTACTCTTATAAAAATATTACTCTCAATTAGATGTACAATATCTGCTAATTAATTCATTTACTTCAGAAATAATTTATTGGGACTGGAAAGAAATATGAGCATTCATAAATGGCTGTTTTCTAGCAGAGAAAAAAAAAATGTTTTGCTCACTAATTTGATTTGCTGTTTCATATTGAACAAATAAGATTTGATTTACAACGGTCTAGATAGAGCTGCACACCAGGATTAAACACCGCTTATCCTGGACATTTTGGAGCCTGGTGCAGTACATGAACTTCACTACACATGGAGCCGTTTATAGCTCACTTGGTCCAACGAGCCAAAGGGAGCTGATGCAATCATGCAGCGGCATCGGCGTCTGCGTTAACTTTGATCTTCTTCTGCCGAACCACTGAAGGGATCAAAGTGAAATACTGTGGGGAGGTGCATATGGATGTAGAGATGAATAGATGTACAGATGATAAATTGTTCGATTAGCGTAAATGTATCCATAGGTGGCACTATAGCAAACAAATTGTCATAACTCCTAAACCATGTCTGATCAACTTGAAATTTTGCATGCTTCATGTTAGTCAGGGTTGCTATGAAAGTATAAATAAACAAATTGATAAATGAAACAACATCAGCCAATCAAATTTCAATACCCCTTATGGTCAGTTTAGCTGTCACCTGTCATCATCAAACTTTATAATTATGATAAAGATGTGAAAAAGAACTATTTTAATTAAAATTACTTTGATTGGCTATATGGCGGCTCTAAAGAAAGGGACGATATGTCTTGGGCAGCAACTTCTGAACCAATCCATGGAAGCCACACCTATTTTTGAATTTGTAAACTTTCTGCCATTTTCAATTTTTTGGAAACCTTTAATTTTTATCTCCTCCAAGGCAGCGAGATCAATTTACACAAAATGTAAGGGCATAGCCTAGTATATTAATATAAAGAGCTGTAATTCTTTATAATATTGGATGCAATATCCATGCATTACCAAACTCGAGATCATACATGTACAGGCCATGCAACTTCATCACATTGAATTTGGTTTCAATCTGTTCGTAGGTGGTGCCATAGCTAAACAAATGGCCATATCTCTCATACCAACTGTGTGAGCAACTTTAAATCTCGAATGCCTTATGATGGTGAAGGTTGCCATGAAAACCAATAAGTGAGAAGAGATTGTTCAAACAAGAACCAGCCAATTAAATTTCATTAGCCCCTTTACTCACTTCAACTGTCATCAATCATGAAACTATATACTATTGTTAAGGATGTGTCAAAGGGCAGTGTTAAATTACTTTGATTGGCCAGATGGTGGCACTAGAGAAACATACAACAAATTAGATTCCAATTGACCAACATGTGGTGCTGTCATAAGATAAACAAGGCACATTTGCAAATTTGTTTTCAACTATTTGATTCACTGGTTCTAACTTTGCATATTTTATCTCTGTATAAGGATGAAACAGTCATTCCAATGAACAAAATAATTCTCAAATATCTGGCTGCTATTTAACAATCAAGTATCTGCTCCTATTTCAAAGACATGGCAATGGCTAATCAACCTAAAATTTGCAGGGCAAAGTATACCATGCACAGTTATGCGCCATGAACTGAAAATTGTTTGAAAAACTCAACAATTTCTGTCCTCACTGCTTCAAAACCTATGATTACCTCATGGTGCTTGGACCCCGTAGTTACCGCTTGCATATTATATTTGCGTTTTTTTTTCCCCTATACAAATTACAATAGGTGTCTTTATTGTCCCCGTGTTGGACCCAAGAATAAAAAATACTACCACTTGAGAGCTTACATAACACTACAGCCTGAAATAAACCAAGTGAGCATTAATGCCCTTGGCACGATTTTTTGATTTGATATCTCTTTCAGCATGGTAAGTTGCTTCCCCTTCATGGTGACACCTGGTTAAATCTGTGATGGTTCTGCTCTGCACTTCCTCCCCCCTCCTGCTGTCTTTGCCTCCACTTCAATGAGCCGCACCTGTTGCTCGTTGAAGTGGAGGTGAAGTGTACGGGCAGGGATGACACAGGCAACGTATGAAAAACAGACGACTCCGGTTAGGGAGTTCTAAAGTGCACAGAGTGAGATGGCAGAACAGTGATAAACCAGGTGCGGAGAATCCGCTGAAGCACAGCAAAGTAAATTGAGTGAAGGCAAGGGGCGGAGACTAGAGCAGAGCGAGTGCTGAGAGCTCGTTAGTCAATTAGTAATGTGCAGCAATACAATCCCTAGTGCTTGTTAGTAAGTTAGTACTATAAACAATGTTAGTTAATGTTCATAATTTATCTAAAATAATAAACTGTTAGTATTGTTTGTAAAGATAGAACAGAAAGGCGAAGGAGGCCAAATAGATTGGAAGGAATGTTTGGAAACCCAGAAATCATGAAATCACCTGAAACTATGGCACACAAAACTAGGGAATAAAACTGTCTCAGAACACAAGACAAGACTGGGGAGACAATGTGCAATGCAGGGTATGAGAATAACAAAATCCAGATTGATAACTAAACAGTGAACACAGGAAATGGCAGGCAAGGACATAACAAAGAAAGACAGGCAAAATATAAAACATGGCATGGACTAAATCAGAACACATGGCTTGGGATCAGGGTCATTACAGAAACATGGTCAGGCAACAGCAGAATCATAAGAATCAGGGCAATGAATAAGAAATTCAAGGCATATGGCCTCATTTAAAACAGGACGGAACGCACTGTGATGAAGATGGTTCAAGTGGTAAGGAAAACGGCAAAGATCACAGCTGGAGAATTACACACAGAAATTATGTCATGGGGAGAGAACATTTCCAAAATTACAATAACATGCCATCTATGCCAAGATGTTTGAGCAGGTTGCCTTAAAAAAAAGCCGCTGCGGCTAAAAAAAAATTAAAAAAAAAACAAATTTGTGCACCTAAAATTTTCCAAACGTTCCATATGCTTTCTTAAAAAGGATTATATCATCTACAATGCACAAATACTGCATATGATGCACTCAGTCTTACTGGGTTAAAGAGGCCACAAAGTGTAAATTTGTTATGCAATTTTATTTTGCCACTGATGACTAAAGATTCCAGGAATGATGCTGGTTTTCATAACTTTTTTCCCTGGCAATTTTGTTTCCATTGACAGGAAGTGAATTACCCCAGCAGTAGACAAATTAACGAACTCTTTTTCCTGTCTTTATCCTCCAGTAGAAGGATGTTATATCTTTGGCCTTTGGAAAATGGAGATACATTACTTCAGTTACTATTTCTCCAATACATTTTGGTTCATTTTAGATTGATATTTTCTTTTTGTAAGTCAGACTGTGCTACCACTGGGCTGAGGAATCATTTAAATCGAAGGTTCTGTGCCAATCGGCATGGTACATATAGCGTTTATATGAGGGTGCTGGGAATCATCCACCCTCATACTTACCCAAATCCTAATTCATGGGGAAAAAATGTGAAATTATGGTCCCTGTTATTTTCATTAACATTGCATGAACAGATTCAGAGCTGACACATTATGGAAATCACTGAATAACATGACAAAGTATAGCATAGGACAACAAAATTTTATACAGAGATTAATTCAGATCAGAAGAGCTCAAATTCATCAGCGAAGGTAATGTCAGAGCATTATGTAATTTAGTGTTGTTTACCAGGCTCTACCAGAGACCAGGAGCAATGCTTGGCCTGCAAACCATTTACAATCTGGCTGAAATGTTTTCAACTAATTATTGGCCCAAAACAAAGTATATAAAAGCCACCAAAATTTAAATTCAGACAGTGCGCTCTTCTGTCCTTCCCTTGGCTTTGTGTATTGTGGCACCAAAATTATCATCTGGGAGTGTAAGAGAGCTGGCATCCTCAGACGTGACAGACAGCTGAAGGCTCTTCTGCCTCTCTTAAGCAAGAGAAGGTTGATATTTTGCAATAATTCCCCTTTCTGGCTATTCATGCACAAGGACGGAGTGGCTAAAGGGATTTGATTGATCTAATCTATTTGCGGCTTTTTTTTTTCTCAGTGTGAAACTTTCAAATGAACAAGCTGGCTTTGTGTTGGCATTGTAAACAGTGGTTTTCAAATGGTTGATGATTTCACGGCCATTTGACCCTAATTGGCCGACTGTACGTTTCCAGCTGTATAAGATCTAAACAGGGCCAATTCAGCATGTTATAATGACAGTCTGTGACTTATTGACCTTCATGTTTTTGTTCCATGGCACTTAAATGGAGCTTTTCAGTTTGTTGGTCTGTAGTCCTCATCAATAATAGTACCTCCAAGATTGAATGTGAACAATACTGATGTTAAATGTAAAAGACAATTAGATTAGTAATATTCCCATGTATGAAACAACCTTACGTTGAAGAAAACTATTGCAGTCGATATAATAATGTTGTTATCTTTTTCAGTGTCTGCAGGAATGAAAGCAGGACTCTATTCTAAAGGCTGCTATTATCTATGTGTTGAGGGCCGTATTGACAAACAGTAAATAACCAGACAGCATCGAAGATAGGGAACATAAAAGCTCAATTATTAGCTCTCAACATTCAGCAGAGCATTAACAAAGGTCTGTCTTTAAAAACTACTGAGAAACAGTGTGGGTAGATAATGAAGCCTTGAATTGCGAGAGAAATCGTACAGCTAGCGTTCTACATCTCAAAGGCAGTGTGGGTAGTTGAAGAGGTGGCCATTACAGGTTTCACAAGAGACTTCATTTCACTGGGAAAAAAAAAAAAACTTTTTTCAATGAGTTTCAACAGTGTTGCATATTTTTGTGGTTTTATGTAAAAGTTAGAGAAGAGTAAATAATCTCAAAATGGATGAAGAGCAAGACTATCCTATTAAATGTTTTGTACAACTTCAATTCCACAAGCATTGGTATGCACAATGGAAATAATGACAACATTAAGTGATTTGTGAATTCTCTTTCATCTACATTCAGTTGAAAACAGCACGCAAGTGAAGTTTCACCTTTTCAACTGCATTGGTTTTGAAAAAGGGTGGCACGGTGGTGCGGTAGATAGCTCTACCGCCACCCAGCAAGGTCTTAAAGGAGTTTGAATGTTCTCCCTGTGTTTGCGTAGGTTTCCTCTGGGTACTCCGATTTCCCCTCATAGTCCAAACACATGCATGTCAGGCTAAACGGAGGCTCGAAATTTGCCGAAGCTCCGAACGAATGGCGTATGATTGGTGTGTGCGTCCTGCAATAAATTGGGGAAGTGTCCAGGTTCTGTCTCTGCCTTTCTTCCGTAGTCAGCTGGGATAGGCTCCAGCTCTTCCGCAACCCTAACGAGGAAGACTCGGAATACAAAATGGATGGATGATTTCTGTAAATATTCACCTATGCCAAATTTGATGCTTGTCACTGTGGAATCAAATTAGTGCCAGAATTTTTTTTTTTTTTTAAACGAATGCATTTTTTTGAACAAGTATAATCTGCATTGCAAAGATAAAACCTAGTTATGGTTCACACTAGGAATCAAAAGCATATTCAGGATACAATCCACAAGGGAACATTCATGGAGTTATATTCAATATTATGGTAATAAAAGAGAGAAAGGCTGTAGCCTAGAGCTGTGGAAAGGCAGGCCACCTATGTTTCTGGTAAAGGGTAGAGGCTTGCCCCAGGGCAGAAGCCAGGTGGTGAATCCCCCTTGCAGGACTGTTTGACAGTAGAGCAAGTAAACTCAGCAGGAAAGCAATCCCAATCCTGGAGACAGATATAGCTTGGGGAGGTGTTCCTAATAAACTGACTCCGAGAAACAGGCAGGAACGATGGATTAATGAGAACGCGACTCCAATCCTGATGGCTCATATAAAGGCTTCAAAGCTTTTTCATATCAATAAGACTCCAAAGAGTAATTATGATTTTCTGATGATGCGCAGATTTGAGGTCCATGATCCACGTGGAGTAGCCATGCCGCTCTGCCCTGTCCACCACCATAAATAACATGATTTTCAATTCGGTAAAGTCATTTAACAGGGTGAGTCTGTAGTCCTAGCAGCAGTGCCGGGCATACGTTAGTTAAATAAGAGACTTGCATTCTTGAATTTTAAGAGCCCCACAGACTTATTAGCACTCTGGAGGTTGTTAGGCCTCATGGAGGTGCATATGTGCGCAAATTCCCCCACACAATCACCATCCTTGAGCTTGATGTGTCTTAGCCAACTAAAAAGCAACGATTGAATGTTCTCCTTTTATTATAACCGGATAGGGGGCAGGGAATGTGCCCACCCTTTGTTGTGTGATGACGATTAAGGGCGCTGCTTATGAAAGCGATGTCATCACATTCCCTGCAGGTTCTTCTGACTGAAAGAAAGTCATTGTCTTCTCGTCTGCCCAGTTGAACCTAAGTTTGGACACAGCTAACTGGGAACAACAAACATAATTTTCCACTCTCTATGTTCAGTTTCCTTCTTGCTGCAGTTTTATTATCTTCTGCTTTGGCCTGCTGTCTTAATGACACCATGTTTCCTCTCAATACTCTGATCCAGCCTATCAATTGAATCCTGGACCAAAACCATTGAGGTAGTCCACCCCAGTCACATGACAAGTTGCAAAAACTGACTGCCATTTTCTCGGGCTAATAACCTTGCCTGAGCTCAGCCAAGCTTGCACCAGACCATAACCTTGTTAAATTCATTGTGTTTATGCTGATCGTTTTACGATAATGTAATAATGCTAGCATTCCCTGGAAAGCACAGCTGTTATGGATACATGGTGTGTATCAGGATAATTATGTGTGAACAGGTACCATTCATCTTATACATACATGTCTATTTGTATTTTATATGTCATATATTTAGACCATGACGAGCATATCTGGAACAAGCAGGCTTCTTTTAAATTTAGGAATTATTCATTTATGAAGGTCAAATACTTAAATACTAACTGCTACACATTATGACGAGTTTCCGTAAACACCTTTGTAAAAGAATTGAGTGTGTAAAATTACCACCTCCACATGGGTAGATAAAGAGTAAAAAATTCCAGTATACTACATGAGGCACAGGAAAATTACACCTTTGTGGTCAGTGCATTATTCCGGCATATCTGGGATCACACCATAAGGAGTAAAACTCCAATCAATCTGGCAATATTGGTAGGGTTCCCGCTAGAAATAAGCCATTAAACACAAACTCATAGCAGATGGTTGTGCATTTAAAATCAACTGACATTTATGACTACAACAGTAGCATGATTCATGTTCTTTTTAGGCCTACTGTACATTAAACAACTGAAAGAGTTTTAATTCAGCTTTTCTATTAAAAAAAACAATGTCTCGTTTAAGTCATTGAAGCAGTTGATATTTCAGACATGTTGGTAGTTTGCGCCGGCTTGTTTGACATTCTGTGCCATTTTACCGGGAATGTACGTAGTTGATTTGGAAAAAATATATGCCATTGATTAAAAAAATTTAATCTTAGTCCAAAAGGGTTCATAATGTCTGTAATAAGGTAGGATAAAACCTTTTCTGTCTGAAAATAAGAACGTCAACGCTAAATTTTAATCTTGTTTGTTTGAGGTGTGTTTCATGAACATCCTCAAATGTGATTCCGTAATTTTTAACAGGAGTTGTGTATATAAATGGATGGCGACATGTATTGAAAGGGCCATTGACAATAAAGATTTAAAAAAAAAACTGTGGCTCAGTGTCTAAATGTAAGCCAAAGCATTATCAGCAGACTCTGGCTGAGGTTCAGGACAACTAATGATGTTCAGAATTGGCCCCATTCTGGAAGACCCCAATCAACAACAGCACATGAAGACTGCTTGCTGATGATAATGGCACTGGGACAGCACTTTGTGAGTACACGGGATCAACTCAAAGCTCCCAGAGGCACCGACGTATTCAACCAGACCATTAGGAATCATTTGTGAGATTGAGGTTTGTGATGCTGGCTTCCTGCAGTCCGATCACCGCTACTTGACCTTCACTGAAGGGCTTGCCAAGACATCATGACTTGTGATGCAGACATCACATCTGGGGTAACCAAGGTTAGTGGGCACAGATAATGTTCACAGATGAGTAAGGCCTCTCGCTGCAGTTCATTAAAGCCGGGCGCTTGTTTATTCTCATCAAGGAGAGAAATTTGCCTTGCTCAGCCTTGCTCAATGTCTTCCATTTAGGAGAGGATATGTGATGGAGTGGGCCAATATGTCAATGAACCACAGAACCCCTCTGTATTTCGTGAATGGACATTACACTGGTAAGCTTTATCCCAGCAAGATTGTACAGCCTTTGGTTATGTCACTTCTGCAGCGGATTGGACTAAGAGCTTGGTGTCTGGAGGAAAATACAACACCTCAATATGCCAGGGTGGTGACCGACTTCCTGCAGCAGCAGAACGTTCGGCACATGGATAGGTCGGGTGAATATGCAGACCAGTCAGCCATGAAGCATGCGTGGGATGAACTAGAGTGGCGAGTTCGATCACATCACGGTCCTGCTGTCAACCTCCGGCAACTAGCTAAGTGTTTATGCCATGGATCATGCGCTTACACACACATCATGACAAATACTTCATGCATTCAGGGGCATTAAATGCCGTTTCTGACATGTCAAGGCCTCCAAACTCTCCCGCATTCGGCGTGAGATTTACTGGCATATTCACGTTCCAGTGCAGTATGTCGGCAATCATTCAATCAGCGCGTTTGTAAGAGATTCTCGTGCGTAACTGAAGTCCTTGTGCGTGGAGATTTTTCAGTTTCTCATGTGTCACGGTGGATTTCACCATTAGTAACATGTGAATCAATAACAATTGCGGACTTCTCATGCTTTTCTTTACTCAGGGGTTGAAAGCAATGGAATTCCATAAAAATGTTTCAAATGGTCTTATTTCATTTAAACAATTTAAACGATCATTAAACACATGCATTGCGTTGCACGGGAACATGAATATGCCACTAAATCTCACGCAGAATGTGGGAGAGTTGGGAGCCCTGCATGTCTGAAGATTTTACGACAGAAAATTTGGCCATCCAATGAATTTTTTTGGGAAATAATGATTTTTTTTTTCAAATAATAAAATGTTTTTGCGGAAGCTATTTTGACATGCAGGCGGTAATCTAACACTTTCATTCCCATGGCCTCAAGGAAACCACTGTTTTGTAAAATCACTTTCTTCTAATTAGCATATCCTGGTTCAGTGAATATTTCTTCTTGTTTGAAATTGGAAACACCAAAAATTGCGACTAGCAAAACAAAAGCAGGCATATTGTGAGACAGAATAGTCTTACCATGGTTAAAGGGGAACTCCGGTCAATTTCAACACGTATGTTTGTTGTTTGTGGTGAAGAAGTACTGTCAATTGCAAGACAAACGGAGAAATTTGGTTTTGCCCACACCGAGTTATGCTCCTGCTAAAGTTCGCACCTAAGCGGCTCCAATGGGGCAGGCTTTTAACGTGCTTTTAGCATCTTAACATGATCGTGATGTCATTTCAAGTCCATAGCCATGTTCACCTAACCCTTCCAAGTGACCACAATGAATTTGACTACAGTAGCTGAACTAGAAATGTATAAAAATTGTGCTAATTTACTCAGTGCACGTACCTCTGTTTACTTCCTGTTTTCCGATGAAGTCCGCACTGGTCGATTGTCGAACTCGAAAAATCCAATATTCCAAAATGTAATTTTTCCACCAAAAAACATGCTTACGAACCGCTGTGGTTATGTCCATTGCGATGACTGTGTAGCAACATAGCTACACTGCAGCCTAACATCACAACTACATTTTAATACTCGCGCACAGTCTCATTGGGAATTAGCACTACAGGTGAGTGTCGGCAACATCCGCGTAGATCTGACAGCTGACTTTCTTCCTCTTTGGTCATTGCGATGCAGTACCCACAGGAGCACCACCACGTCTCCGCACTTTGTGGCCATGAAGCAGCCTCAGCCTGCTCCTCTGCTTCTGCCGCTCTTTCGACATCTTGTGCCAATAACTCTTCGTCCGTATATTCAGGTTCGAAGCGGCCATCAAACTCAAAAAACTCCTCGTGTTCCACATCGGATTCGGATGAACTATCCATCAGAGCAAATATTTTCAAGATACCGAGCAAATGTCGTTGTCGTTCCAATGCTCCGTCTTCGTCTGAGATCTCCGCAGATGTTGCCGACACTCACCTGTAGTGCTAATTTCCAATGAGACTGCGCGCGAGTATTAAAATGTAGTTGTGATGTTAGGCTGCAGTGTAGCTATGTTGCTACACAGTCATCGCAATGGACATAACCACAGCGGTTCGTAAGCATGTTTTTTGGTGGAAAAATTACATTTTGGAATATTGCATTTTTCGAGTTCGACAATCGACCAGTGCGAACTTCATCGGAAAACAGGAAGTAAACAGAGGTACGTGCACTGAGTAAATTAGCACAATTTTTATACATTTCTAGTCCAGCTACTGTACTGAAATTCATTGCGGTCACTTGGAAGGGTTAGGTGAACATGGCTATGGACTTGAAATGACATCACGATCGTGTTACTCGTTTGTCTCGCAATCGACAGTACTCCTTCACCACAAACAACAAACATACGTGTTGAAATTGACCGGAGTTCCCCTTTAAGACTGGTACCAGCTTTCACTTGCTTCATAGTTTGTCCAAATGGGCACTTGGGAAAAGTAATTGAAATTGGCGGGGATGAACAATCCATATTTACATCAGAAGCAGACAGGGCAGAGTTGGAAGACGGTGTGCTAGGATTTTGTGGTGGCCGAAGTTCGGTGCCTCCAACACCAAAACAGTTACACTTAGCCCAGTGTCGGTAGATGCATTGACTGGTGGGTTCGACAGTGGAGGCAGCATGAACTGGGATTGAGGGTGCCTGTTTTTTGCGGAGCCCCAACTGACGGACCAGCCCATCAAACATGAATGTCAAAGATTCACTGACGGAGTAGTTGAGTGACAGAGCTCCACCACTGGCTGTAGCAGTTTCAAAATATATCAGCAGGTATTTGTATTATGTCTTCAGCAAATTACATTTTTTGAGAACTCAGGTCTCATTGCTCTGGTGTCGGAGGTAAATGTCTGCTCATTTCACCCATGGACCTTTGAAGTATACTCAGCGCCATTAAAAACGTACAGGTGAGGTATGTACTGTATTTGCGGCAAATTAAAGAATCAATCGATTTTTATTGCTTTTCCAGTGAGGCACGAGAGGAACTAAAGAAAAGCGTGTGGTATTGTAATCCTGACACGCACCACGTGCAGGCGCTAAGCACTTCAGACATAACAAACATTAAGCTGTTCGTGATGTGCACGGTGACACTTGACTTGTTCTTTTTGTTATGGTCAATAGCCTATATAAAGCCAAAAAAAAAAAGAAAAATGCTACTGCGTGAAGAAAATGAAATGGTTTGTGACACAGGAGAGAGAAAACAAGCTTTTTGCCCATTTACGTATAGCTGCCCTTCCCATGGTCGGTCAGCGACAGTCCCTGTCGCTTAACTCGCCGTAAAGCAGATCTACCCAGGTGGCTGAAAGTATGGCGGTGATAGTGGCGCCCCCCTTCCCAGGTGAAGTGTATTCCACCCAGAAGAACTTGCAAGCAATACTTGGATAAGTTGAGGTCTATTTTGACATCTACTCCGGGATAGTGAGTCAGAGGTCTCACACACAATGAATCATACGATAAATTTTAATTTGAATCGTTAAAAAGGAATACAATCACATCAGCTCCAAGAAGACTGTCAGCATGACTAAAATAAAAATGATATGGAAAACAGTCTGCCAACATACATGTGTATACAGTCAGTATATAAAAATATATTTGTGTAGATTGTTTTTAAATAAAAGAAACCAGAATAAATTAAATGTTGAACTGAAACCTAAATAAAAATAAGTAAAACAAAAGAAGATAAACAAAATTAACTGAAACTAAGAACAGCCTTTTCCTTGCACTCCGAAAAGTGTAAGATCTTATTTACATTGCAAACTGTTCACGTCTTCCCTGATATGTCGCCGCAAGACTCGCTACTTCTGCTGGTTGCTGGCCAGCATGTTATCTACACGTTTGCCACTACAAACTGTTTTAACCCACTACGGCAACATAAATTGACAAACATCAACTTTCGCAAATAACTACAAGACAATTGGATTAATAATTTGTTAGCTAGTATGTAAACGCTTTTGGCCAGTACAGTAATAAGTAACACAAGCAACTGTTGTCATGGATGCTTTAATGTATTTTTTTAATGGATAAATGCATTAGCATCCGAGCTAGCGAATTATACATGATATATTCCATTAACTTGTATTGGCTTCCGCCGTTAGATGTTATTAGCAACCTCGTATAGCAGCACTAGCAACGAAACCAAGTGTTCTTGACTGGATGTGTTTTTCTGACTCGTAGAAAAACACTGATGGTGCTGCTGCTGATTTTCAGTAAGACTTTTTAAACCACTCCACGACGTGACAAAAGTTCTGCGTCACTTTAAAAGTCGGTTGGAAGAAAGTGCCCGGAGCAAAAAATCGATTGTCCTGAAAGCTGCCAGTGTCACCGCTTCATGCTCCAGCCTGTCAAACCTTTCCCACTTACCCCTTCCACTGATCTCTGCTGTGAGTTTCTTATTTTTTTTTTCAAAACAAAATTAGCAACATCTACAGACAGCTTCAACTACGCCCTACTACTACTACATTTAGTGACACCCCCACCTCTCTACTTGCAGTACCTGCACAGTCCTTCTCTGCCTTTACACCTGCTGACGAGCCCTTTGTCTTTGACCTTTCCACTAAGGCTAGGGCCCCTATCTGCTTCCTGGACCCTATGCCCTCCCCATTCCTCAAGATCTGCCTTCCAGCTCTCTGCTCCTTTCTTGTTAATATTATAAATTCATCTCTTCTTACTGGTTCCGTCCCTTGCTCCCTTAAAACTGCAGCTATCACTCCAATTCTAAAAAAAAAAAACCTGGAGCAGCTGCTGATGACTTCAAAAACTATCGTCCCATTTCCAACCAGCCAATCATCACCAAACGTCATGAGCACATTGTAGCCTTATAGCTGCAGGAACATTTGACCCAGTATACCCTGTGGGAAGTGTTTCAGTCTAATTATAGGGCCAAGCACAGCACTGAGACTGCCCTGGTCAAGGTTGTCAACGATCTACTCATAGCTGTTGACACAGGCCATGTCAGTTTTCTCTTACTGCTGGACCTCACAGCTGCTTTTGATACGGTCTTTCTCATCACCCTGCTCACCCGGCTGGAAACACTTCTAGGTATCACTGGCACCCCACTCTCTTGGTTCAGATCATACCTCACGGCTAGGGAACAGTATGTCTCCACTCGTAACTTCAGGTCCCCCAGTTCACCCCTCCCAGGGTTCTGTGCTGGATCCCCTGCTCTTTTTCATCTACATCCCACCCCTTGGACACATCATACATCAGTATGGTTTAAATTTTCATTGCTATGCTGGCGATAGACAAATTTACATTCAAACAAAGCCCTCCCACACACTCTTTCCGTCCAATTTGGTCTCCTGTCTTAATGCCATTAGCAATTGGATGACACAGAAGACAAAGGCCATTTTCATTGCCACACCAGCTGTGTTGAAAAAACTCTAAGACTCTCAGTAATCCATTCCTGGCTATTTCACCACCACTACATCTGAAGTCAAAAACCTTGACGTCATAATTAATTCAACTCTCTCCTTTGACTCTCACAGAAAAAATGTTACTAAAACTGCCTTCTTCCACCTCAAAAACATTTCCAAGCTCCGCCCCTCACTTAAATCTTCCACTGCTGAGATCCTCATTTATGCTTTCATAACCTCCAGACTTGATTACTGCAATGCCCTGCTCTTTGGTGTTGCAGAAAAAAGATTACACAGACTACAATACATAATGCTGCTGCAAGAGTTCTCACCCATACCAGGCCCTGGCAATATATCACACCCATCCTACATCAATTACACTGGCTCCCTGTACATTACCGCGTTCAATTCAAAATCCGTCTGCTCGTTTTCAATGCCCATCATAATCTAGCACCCTCTTATCTTTCAAATCTCCTAATGCCATACCAACCAACCCGCACCTTACGCTTGACTGATGGTCACCTCCTATCCACCCTCTTCGCCCATCTTCGTTCCATGGGTGACAGGGAATTTACTGTGGCTGGCCCTAACCTCTGGAATAACCTCCCACCTGCACTACGTCAATGCACTTCTCTTTCTACTTTCAAATCCATGCTAAAAGCTCACCTTTTTGCCTTGGCTTTTCCTCCCTACTTTTAACTGTCCCCTCCATCCTGTTCTCTCCCCTTGGTAATTTTCTTTCTTTCCTGTGCTACCCAGCCTGATCAGTGTGGCCTCATCTCCATGTTTATATAGCTCAACTCTGCCACTAATGCTTATAGTATGGTGTCTTTCATCATGTGTACATTGTCCCTATTCCTGTCCCTGTATTTCATTTTTATGACTGTCTTATTCTTGGTTTAATTGTAAAGTGTCCTTTTATGGCTGTTTTATTCTTGGTTTAATTGTACAGTGTCCTTGGATGACTTGAAAGGCACTTCAAATAAAATGTATTATTATTATTACGCAAGACAGCCATGTAATAATAGTAATAATTTTTTATATATATATATCCCCTCAGTGTGGAGGCCCTGGGCCCAGGCCCAACTGGCCCTATGGTAAATCCGGCCTTGCTTGTTTTCCATTCTGAGACAGAAAAAGGGAAATGAAGTGCCAAAAAATTACACAGAGGCAGGTGCCCACAGTCAGAAGTGAAGAGTTCCTACTCCTGTTGATGGGCAGAAAATGGGTTTTCTGTGGGGGCCGTGTGCACGCATGTTTTGCTCATGAAGACGGCATCTAACGGTACCTGCGCTCACCCTCAATCGTCTCAGACCCCTCATCTCATGATTCTTGGTTGCTGTCCAGAATCTGTCACGTACAGGCTTTAACCAGATGTGGCGCTCTTGAGCTGCCATTGTCACTTGTGGCTGCCCTAAGCGGGGTTGGTCTGTGACAGTGCCTGTGTTCCATTCTCGGATAGACAGCAGACTGATTGTTGAATGGTGTCAGTGCAAATGACGCACCACCTCTTGCGGCTGAGATCTGCCCGTAACATGCCAAAGGCTCTTTTTCTCTCTCCTGTGTCACAAGCCGTTCCATTCTCTTGTTCCAGAAGTGTTTTTCTTTTTTTTTTTTGTTGGCTGTATGTAGGCTATTGACCACACCAAAAAGAACAAGTCAAGTGCCACTGTACACATCACGAACAGCTCAATGTTTGTAATTACTGAAGTGCTTGGCGCGTGCACATGGCGCGAGTCAGGATTACAATATCACGCGCTTTTCTTTATTTTGTCTCGTGCCTCACTTAAAAAGCAATAAAAACCAATTGATTCTTCAATTTGCTGCAAATACAGTGCATACATCACCTGTGAATTTTTAATGGCACTGAGTATACTTTGCATCACTTTTAAGCCTCCATCGTTTTCGAGATTTTGCATCACGTTCCGATGTCACTATACACGCTGTTTATTTGGGCCATAATCAACCATAATTTAGATCTTTTTAATTTTTTATTGACATGCTAACCCCTATTACTTTATAAACTACATGTCCCATGATCCCCCTGGTTCCCAAAGCAAAAAGCAGGCTTAAAAGGCATGACCGCTGGCTGAGGTGGCCCACTAATTAGTTAACTATTGTATATTGTAATTAGTTAACCTGACCAAGCTAGACAAGTTTTGTAGCTATCCGGTGCCAAATTAAATATTCTGCCAATATTTGGCAAACTAGTTAGCCATATGTACCGACCTAGCTAGCTAGCTAACTAAATAGTTATTACTAATTGACCAAAAGCGACAGTGGAGTGCAGTGATAATTATACACCAAAACTTTCATCTAAAAATGGTTCTAATATATTACTTCTCTATAATTTTTGTAGAAAATGTATTGAAAAATACAACCCCAATTCCAAAATAGTTGGGATGAAGTGTGAATTGTGAATATAATCAAAGTTCAATGACTTTCAGATCACATGAGCCAATGTTTTTACAATTGAACATAGATAACATTCCAAATGTGGAAACTGAGACATTTTACATTTTTATCCACAAAATGAGCTTACTTCAAATTTTCTGGCTGCAACAGGTCTCAAAAAAGTTGGGACACCAGCGAAAAAGGGCTGAAAAAGCAATTAATATATAAGAGAGTCAGCTGAAAGAACATTTAGCAAGTAATTAAGTTAACTGGCATCAGGTGTGTAACATGATTGGCTATAAAAGGGATGTCTTAGAGGCAGTCTCTCACAGAAGTAAAGATGGCCAGAGGCTATTGCTCTCTTCAAAGAAACAGATGACATTTGCAGACCTAGAATTTAGCTCTTTAATGAGTCCTGAAGTTGCATACTTCAGAAGTCATAATTTGTCATGATAGCACGAGATATGTAACCAATTAATAAAAATATTATAAATTGCTTATTTTTGCATTGCTTATACATAGGGTTGCACTTGGCTTCTGATTTACCTTAATTTTCTTAAGTGTATAATCATCATTGCAGGCTACTTTAGTTAGAAAAGAGGCAAAATAATCATTATTCATTGTTCTCTACTTATTTCTTTGCACCAAATGTTGTTAGCAAATAGTGTTCTGCAAAATAACTGGCCAATTATTCAATTTCGCCAGCACGCCTCTGACCTAGCTGGCCAACTAATTAAAGACTTGTCACTGTCTTGCTGTTCTTTCTTGATTTCTGTGCAGCACATATTTGCTAATTGCAGCCTATTGCGAAAGTTTGCTTGGCCACAGGTTCCATAAGTTTCCAGAGGTAGCCAATACCTTGCAAAAAAAGTATTACTTTTGTTTTCTCAAATTTTTGTCTCTCTTCGGCCTCCATCTGATTTGTGAAACCAAAAAAAAGGTTGATTTAACTGCTTTTCCCCCATACAGACCAAATAAGACCAGATCCACTTCAACCTACCATTGTAAAACTCAAAAAACCAGGACTGCATTATATCTGGCTAAATTTTTTAAAGAAAATAGTTCCAGATATGCGAAACTTTCTTATTTGTGAAGACAGATAAAAAGCCAATTTATGTAAAAGGAGGGAGGAGGTTTTCCAGGACATTGGCACAACTTTCATTTTGGAACTAATTTTGATTCATAACAGGATGTCTTGATTTTTTGTTCAAAGACTGTCATTCAACATCTCAATGTGTGCTGGGTAATTCCAGTTTGGTCTGCATAGTTTTATGTAAAAATGTCAGTGCCAACTTGTAAAAGCAAAAGAAAGCAACAGCAAAAGAATTTGGGAGGAGGGAGGCAGGAGGCGGGTGGGGGAGCGAGGGAAAGAAAGAGACATTATGTAGGCAAACTCAATTTAGTGTGCTTTGGTACACACTAATATGGCCTTTGACAGTGATAATCACATATTTGATTGAAATATGTAAAATAAATTGACAAAAATTAGTATTTCTGTGCATGTTTATGCTTCCTTGGCTGAGCACTTATTGGCTATGTGCTTAAGTCTCTCTCTCCACTGACTCGAAAAGGGAGAGCCAAATCTTTTTCACCTGAGGCCAGTTCTATCTCAGGGATTAGAATAATGTGAGACACGGGACACATTGAGCCAAATCGTCATTTAATGAATCTGCATCGGACTCATCACTGACTGCTCTGACTAGAATTTGGAAAAGTAGGATAGCTCATAGCTTGATTAATCTACTCCCTGGGGAGATAAACAGGCCATTTTCACTTTGGCTTTATTGTTGCTGGCATCGATTTCCATTTACTTTGTGTGTGTGTGTGTGCGTGTGCGTGTGTGTGTATTAGAATGTACTTGTTTACTGTGTCAGTCTAACGGGAGCCCCAATGCGGAAGATAAAACTGGAGCCTGATTTATAGACCTTAAATGCTTGAAACACTGTTCATCCAACTTTATACTTGGAAAATATGTAAAAAGAAAAATACATTAGTTGAAGTAATGGAAATTTGAAGAAAAAATTCTGTTGCGTAAAAAGGCTAGTATGCATTAATGATAGCACTTCAAGATGGCTATCATTGTTTACAAAAATAGTTGTCCCATATTTCTTGATAATCATTTCTAGTCAGCATGACATTTGCTAGTTTTAACGTGCAGTTAAATTGGTCCGGCTCAATTTCTCATATGAATCATGAAGATGCTCTGATTCTCTCTTCGGACACCGTAAGTTATTGTGGAAAGTTGTCTGCCAAATAAATGTATTGCAGCTCACTGTAATGTGAACAGAAATTATGCTGAATAAGACTGACTTATCTATTGAGGTTTATAGATGAATGAATATGTTTCCCTCCCCTAATGTAAGAAAGGGGACCCCTTACATTTATCATTTTTAAGCTAACATTACCCAGAGTTATTTGCATTAATATGTTTTCTCTGAATTCATGTCTGTAGTGTAAGAGAAGGTTCAGCTTTACTACGCCGATGAATTGATGATGTTCTGCGAGTGTTTTGGTGGATTTAAGCAATGCATTCATGGAAGCTCAGAGCTGGTGGGGGACGTGGGGTAGGGAATGAGGCTGATAGATGGATAATGGTGGATTTTAAGGCTGCCTTCAGGGGAACTTGTATAATCCTTTAGCTGATACTTTTCCCCCTGAAATTGCTTGTCTGCAAAACCGGGCAAATCCTAACTTCTTGTGATATGTGGAATTCTGACATGGTTTGCCATTCATATTTGTGTTAGTATGACTATTCGACACAAGTTGAAGTCTTCTGGGTGAAGAATGACAAGCGCTGTTATGTTTTGATCTGGGATTGCAGTAGCGTATAACTTCACAATTACTTTACAGACTGAGGACTTTGAGGCTTAGCAACAAATTTAACAGGAGCTACTGGGAGATGGCATGTCCCCCCGGCCCATGCAACGCAGTCAAATTAACCTTAGTCGAGCGTGTTTCCCAAAAAACAGGAAAAGTCAAAACATGAAATGTAAACGCAGGCGATAATTAACAGGGTCAAAACAACATGAGGCAATTATTAACGCTGAAGCAGTGAAGACATTTTGCATTGGTGCATCTTACAGTGCTACCTATTGACCACTTGGTACCAAATTTTGTAGGCATCAGTTTATCTAACAGAAGGGACTGATGTACCCTTGGGAGAGGAGGATTTGAAGGTTGCGTACTAGCAGTCACGTAACAATATGTGTCGTAATACTGTCGTGGAAAAATAGTCATAAAATACGTCAAGACAGTTTTGTGACTGACCTAGGATAGAATTGTAATCCTTTGATGAACTTACGACAGTCGCTGAAAGGACATACAACGGTGGAACATTCGTAGGATTGTCGTGGGTTTAATGTAGGATGACTGTAGGTTTATCATACACTCTCAGAAATAGGAGTACAGCTGGAGTCCATTTCCGTTCTCCAAGGTACATTGAGCACTTATGTACCCTTTAGGGCTAATTATAGGACCTCAAGGTACCTGTGTGAACCTTTTTAGGGTCTAAAAGGTACTTTTATGTACCTTTGAGGGTACTGCCTAATGACAACCAAGGATTTGGTAGTTACGGATTTCCGTATTTTTTTAAATTGTCCTCCGTAAGAGCAAATCTGATGTTCAGTGTCGAACACATTTTTATTTCGTGCAGATGTTCAGCCGTATCATCGATCCTCCGTTGCATCACTGTCTTGAACCACAAATGCAGCCCCCGAACACCGCGCCCAACACATTTCAACTGGTTAAAGTTTTCCTATCCATTCAATATTTGTAGTTCATCATTTAAAATGTGAACCGCAAAAATTGTGTCCTTGTTTAGTGCTGTCCTGTAAATACTAAATGACAACAATTCAGCAAACATTTTAGATCTTATATGACAAGTTGCTGTAAAGTTACGACATTGTGTCGAAGTCTACAATTAGTTGAAGCTGCTTTTCCACTGAACGCGAAACAAATTTTTCGTGCGACAGATTAAATTCAAAGTCACTGCAAAGATGCAAATACATACGAGTTTGCGTGTTTTTGAGTACAATCTGTCGCGCGAAAAATTCACTTCGCGTTCAGTAGAAAAGCAGCTTATGGTAGCTAGGTAATAAGGCTCAATTGTTTTCCGTGGCCATTTGGAGCATTGCTTTTATGCTGCTATTTTGCTTGTGATGAAATTATGGATAGCTCACCAGATCGTGGACATAATCTACATCGCTTGGCAGTACAGGAAGTTGCATCTGATGATGATGATGAGTTGTAGATGCCCTTATTACAATGACTTCAGGACAGTCCGTCAAAGTTGATGTGGTTTCAATTGCATAGACTTCTATACATATAATTGATTTTTGTGTCATATTGATGCGTGTATGAGCATTAATGTATGAACATTCAATATTGTTTGTTTTCTTTGTTTATGAAGACTGGATGAATGTGAATGAAATACGAATTGGATTCCAAAAAAAAAAAAAAAATCCAAATGGTGATGTATGATAATGATGTGATGTCAATACTTCCTTATTTTAAAATCCTACCATGTAGAATTTCCTTATTTTTAAAAAAATCTCTGAGCAATCTGTGGTTATGGACCAGCTTTTCGATCCCTCAAACTTGGGAGGTATGCTAAAATCACATTACCGGGATGATATACATGTCATCTGCTCAGCATCTGATATAGCCTTATAAGTAACAGAAGCAAACTGTTAATGTTGAAGCAACCCCTACGTATTTCAGAAAGTACTCAACACCACCTAGGGCGACTACCCAACAGGGCAATTTAACACGGTTCAGAAAAGGCCGGTGTGGGTGCAGGGCCTTTCATTGCAACCAAGCAGTAACACACCTGATACTACTAATCAAGAACCTTGGTGAAGAATCTCAGGGTTGATTAGTAGAAATAGGTTTGTAAGTGCTTGGTTGCAATGAAAGCCTGCACCCACACTGGCCCTTTCTGAACCGTGTTTGAATAGCCCTGCAATAGGCCATATTGATCATTTGTTATCATATAATGTACTGGGACAATCACACTATCAAACACAATAGCTGTGTGAATAGCGCATACCTCTGGGTGAAGGGCGATGTTTCGTCATTATCATGCGACCGTTGTTGCAGACGACAGCCAATTAGAGGGAAATAAACCTCTATCTAATCTTTGAAAACAAAAATTTTACATTTTTTGTATTTTACCACATTCATTTACTAATTATGTTTGTATAAAACAGCATTATGCATACTTACTTTATAAAACTTCGGGAAGCTATTTATTTCTATAAATTTTCAGTTGACGTTATAAGAGATGCTGCTGACCGTGGGAACACTCTGCACTTTTTGTTTTTGTTTGAACTTAAAACAAAGATAAATAAGTGAAAGATAAGATAAAATTTAATTTATATTCTATTGTCTATTGTCTAAGATAAAAAAAAACCTTTAACATGGTGCAAATCTGAAAAGCTGTTTAATAAACATATGCTTAAAGGTATGTAAACGAAGTTAAGTGTTGGAGTTTGTATTATTCAAAATTTTGACGCCAATATTTTTACTTTTACTGCACATGAATATCGGCTCCAAATATCAGTTATCGGCCTCCTTGACTACTATTAATCGGCATCGATATCAGCCATGAAAAAAACCATATCGGTCTATCCCTACTACAAAGCTAACTGGGTGCTCGGCTGTCCTGCATTGACCGCCAGTGCTTTGCGGTTACTCTTGTATCTCCACCCATTCTGTCCAAAAACCTGATGTCGTGGGTATATCCTTGCATAGTTAAGGCCTCTCTGGAAGACTTGGCCGGGCAACTTAGCCACATTGAGTAAGAAATAAATTGCAATATTTTCAGGAATATGCGCCAGAGAGTGGTGCTCAAACTTCTGCTGAGCTGTTGTCAATGTGGAAATGAGCTGCATAGTTCTGATCTTAGCAACAGTCACTAGGCGGGGGGAGGGGGGGGGGGGGTGTATGGCAGAGCTGGGTGGAATTAGGTCCGTTGTATTCAAATCAGTTGCATCGCATAAAAGGAGATACATTGTTAAAGTTTTTGCAAAAAAATCCAAATGGCGTTACTCATACACTAATAGACGCGGCTTGTATGGATAGATTCATATAAACGTACAAAATCCAATAAACAATTTTTTTTTGTCTGATACCTACTGTTCTGAAGATATAGGCCAAAAAGTATTGTTTGTTATTATAAAACCACCATGTGGTCAATCAATTTAGAAATTCCAAAAAAAATAAAAGGCTCTGCTCCAGCATGTGGTTAATGTGTTTGCCAAGGTTTAAATGAAATTTTACAACATTGTCAAGTTATGCACCGGAAAAAAAAATAAAAAAAACATGCTGACAGAGACAGACAAATGGACAGAGCGATATCTCCCTCCTCCAACATAAAATGCCAGGTGGATGGACTTTTTCACTGAGTCTAAGTGGTTTCACATTTTTGTGCTTGTCTTGGCCATTTTGATTTCCCAAGTGGTCAGTGCAAGTGAGAGTTCACAGTTGAATCAGCTTGTTAAATGAATTACTAATATAAAATATCAGTTTCTGATTCTGATTCTGTTTAATGGTTTTATCTGGGAGATCAGAAAAAAAGAGCATTACTGTAATCAGTGCTGCTTGAGATTGAGGTATGCACAAGTTTTTTCAGTATTAGAATTCAAGAGAAAACATTTTACCTTGGAAATATTGGTAAGGATGGTAAAAGGAGGTCCTAGTAATGCAGCTTGTATGTGCCTGGAAAGTTAAGTCCGCATCCATTATCACCACAAGATTTCTGACCTGTTGCTACTTTTGAAGTATCACGATTTGAGGTAAACATATGAATGTGTCTTTTATTCATAGCCAGACAGACTACGTGAACTTTTTTGTTATTTCCGTTTGCAAATGAGATCAGTGATACACAAACAGAGAAAAGTCATCAAAATGACAGTAGGGTGATCTTGAGAGAACACAGGTGAATAATTTGGTTGAAAACTAGGTTCAGGGTCTTATGTTCATACCCGGACAAATCTAGAGGCAAAAAGTCTCCCCCCCACCCCCCCACCCCCACCCCCACTCCCCCAATGATGTTTGACAGTGAAAATGATTCACAGACCGTAAAGGGCACATCTACATACAATGTTGAGTGTGCAGGTTTGATGTAAATATCTTGAACGGATTGCGAGTTACAGCCCGGAAACAGTGGGAATACAGACGCGAATGCTGATATAGATGGGAAACCAAAAAAAAACAAAGTGTCCCCTCTCCCTCCTGGAGGGAGACATAATGAGTGAATTAGGATTTCCTCATTCATTGTGCATAAATATCGCTGTGATGATATCCTTGGTCTGTAAATCACTACTTCAGGCAAGGATACAAATACTGGTTTATTGTTAAAAAGCCAATGTACAATAGACCTGTGCCCTAAAAATAAATAGACCACTTAACCATTTTTCCACAGGGCATGTTTGCATATCGCAAACAATATTAACAAAAATGCATTCTCATTAATGCTTTTTCTTCTTCAAAAAGAAGAAATTTTATTTTTATCTTAATGAAAATGTCATGCTTCACCAATAAAATCAAACAATCTAACATATATGTTGAAAAAGTAGTACTTGATATATATCCCACTACACATCCGACATTATAAATATTAAAATTTGAATCGCTCAATTTTCGGTTTTAAAGGTATAAAATGAAGATCACCATCAGTAAACTCTGTTTTCCCAAATTCTGACTGCACTGAGTAAACACCCCACATCTAGCAACTATAAAATGAAGCAAACTGTATGTCCTTTCAGCTGTCTGTCCATTCTCCTGTCTGAATTAATCTTTCTCCTCAGCAGGTCAGTCAGTCAATCTGGAACTGCTCATAGGCATTGAACTTTGCCATAGGCAGGGACTCACAAGGCAGACTTTGTCCATTCTTCAAAGTTTAAGATCTCTACGAGCAAATTTAAGCCAATCACAAACATTTTTGGCGAGACTCATGCCCATCCCTGAATGTGTGCGAGTCAAGCGGTGTGCGCTGTCTCGCATGTGGACAAATGTACAAAAATGTAATTCTTCTACACACATCGACTACAAATTACTGTCAGAAAAGAGCTGACTTTGATGCAAACAGATAACAGCCTGACATTGGTTGCTTATGAATATATTCCACTGAGGTTTGCTTGGTACCAACAGAGAATTATTGCTCTCTTTGAAGTGAGACAAAAAAAAAAAAATAAAAAATCCGTCATCTGAAGAAATGCCATGGGCAGGATTATACTCTTGTCCTGATTCTCACAAAAAAATCTTGCACTTGCATAACTGCCATCATTCCTTTTATTCTGAGATGAACCCAGCCAGAAGTTCAACAGCTCTCAGACAATGGTGCATTAAAGATGAACACATTGAATGCAAGAGATAATCACCTGAGGATTAATGTGAAGGTACGGCCAGGGTAAATTCTCTTCTGATTGCATTTAAAAATGTTATTTCAAAGGCTTTTTATGTTTTTGCATCACCCTCTACCGTTCTCTACATTCAATATGGCGTAATCAAGTTTTGGTTCCACATCCTGCTAAGAGTAGATTTAAATGCAATTACACTCATTGGGCCACTTCATTAGTTACACATTGCTAGTACCGGTTGGACCCCCTTTTGCCTTCAGAATTTCCTTAATTATTCATGACATAGATTCAACAAGGTGCTGGAAACATTCCTTAGAGATTTTAATCAATATTGAGAGCATCAGATCATGCAGTTGCTGTAGATTGGTCAGCTGCCCATCCTTGATGCAAATCTCCCATTTGTCACATCCCAAAGGTGCTCCACTGGATTGAGATCTGGTGACTGCGGAGCTCATTTGAGTACAGTGAACTCATTGCCATGGTCAAGAAACCAGTTTGCGATGTTTTGAGCTTTGTGACAGGGCACATTATCCTTCCGGAAGTAGCCATCAAAAGATGGGTACATTGTAGTCATAAAGGGATGGACATGGTCAGAAACAGTACTGAGGTAGGCTGTGGCGTTTAACTGATATTCAATTGGTACTAAGGGGCCCAAACCTGACCTTACCATCCAAACATTGTAGCAGAAATCAAGACTCATCAGACGAAACAACTCAAATCAGTATTTTATGAATACCGGCTCCTTCAGGCAGTCAAACTACAGCATTTAATAGTCCTGAAAAGATAGAGAATGATTTTATGCTTGCTCAATCTTCATAAGCCAAATTAACCGCCGCCAAATTGCGGTACGTAGAGGAGAGACGAATCTTAATATTTTATTTGCGAATATTAAGGTAATTGTTTGTGCAAGAGTAAAAAATCACAACCCCGACAGCAAGTGGGTCAAATTACCTTAAACTAGGAGAGAAAGTGGAAAACAGCTTCTCACTCTCTGATAATGGCAACAAGCGTTTACCTTGAGAGCAATCAATTCGACAAGAACCGAAGAAATGTCATGCTGATTAGATATTAGAAACAGATTTCTTAGTAACCCAAGTATGAGCAATGTAGGAGGCACGGTGCCAGAGATATGAGGGACCACTGCCTTGGTCATAAAAGCTCACAAATTAGGTGGGAGGAGCTAAAGTTAAGAATGATTGGACAGAAACAGGCTCATGACCAGTCTGGCTACCATGCCTGACAGAACTAACACTATAAACCCTCAGTCTATTCGCAAAGGTGCTGAATTTAGTCAATACGTTAGCCAGATTTTTAAAGATGTCTCAGAAAACAACCAAATGATAAAGCCACCGGAAAGGCTGGTTTGCAGCAATATATAGTCAAAATAATTGTATATAAATCTAAAGAGGCTATCCTTATCTTATACAACGCATTCTTCAGACCAAACTTAGAGTATTGCATACCGTTCTGGGGACCATATTTCAAGAAAGAAATAGAAACTTTATAAAAAGTTAAAAGAAGAGCCACATAGCTTTCATCTTTTATACAAGGAATTAACTATGAGGAGAACCTGGAGATTGTTAATCTACTCTGTTTTAGAAAAAGGAGACTGGGGTAATCTGATTGTTCATCCCTGTAACATATTCACTGACCTCAAAGTTAACTATGCAGGATTACTTAGGCTAACTTCTGTCAGCAGAATGCGGGGTCACAAATGCAAGATAACCAAGGATAAATTTAGCACTGATATAAGGAAACATTTTTTTCACGGCAAGAGTAATCTCAGTGTGGAATAGCTTGCCTGACTATATTGTAGTGGCAGAAACTCTGGGATGTTTTAGACCAGGCTTGATTTAGTGCTAGATGCCATTTATTCATCCAGTATCTGAAGTATTAGGTTCACTTTAGCAAAAGGCTAATGGCAAGCCTAGTTGGGCCTAATGTCCTGTTCTTGCCACCCATGTCATGTTACGATTGACACAGCCAATGATCCTGTCTTCTCCTTGCAAACGAACTGGACTGTCTGTCATTGTGCTTTATTTAATTTAGGTCTGGTGAACTAATATTGCAGCTGCGCTTGAGTGTTGATCACCAAGTTTGTCAGCCATATAGGTATTACAGCTGTAAAACCCCACAAAACAATACCTAAGTACGGACATTGCCGGGGTGAAGGTTTTACGTGTTTTTTTTGGCTAGCGTTAATTCGAGCAACCTCCTGATTGGTGTGAGTCACAATAGAATGGATATTTTGCTTTCAAGAGGATGGAAGAAATTACCATGATAGTAGCATCGAGGCATAAACAAAGTAGCACTTAGCATAAACATATCATGAACCCAGATTTATGTACACCGAAGGGCCCCTTAAGGAGATCAATCAGGCGCCAGCTTATAACGTTAAGCCCAGGGGTACCCTTTAGACCGAATCCCCAGGACCTGTACCACATAAACCCTTTAGGGGTAGACCATAATCAGCAATCCAACTTAAAACCCATCACTACCTAAAACATTCGCTAGCTAGTCTGGAATGGTAAGGAATCGCCCCCTAAGTACCGGTCGTAACATGGCTAGAAAGAATGTACAAGTGTTAAGAGTCACGGAGACCACGCAAGCTGAAAGGAATGATAATAATTTAATAATAAAAAGGAAGACCTCAAATACAGTGCCCACTAGTATATGAACTGATGACTCTGTGATCTCTAATAAGTCTGACATTGTCCATGCCTTTAACAAGCACTTTGCAGATGCTGCATATTTATTTGAAAAAGACTATCCTGGCCTTCCGTCAGTTGATGTTAGTCATTTGAATGCTGGGAGCCACACTTCTTGTTTTTTCTTCCGCCTCTTCTATTATGCTGATATTCTGAATGCGCTGCAGGCCTTAGACCCCAGGAGTTCCACTGGGGAAGACCAATTGGATTCATTCTTTCTAAAATTGGCTGCTCCAGTTATTGCTGAGCCATTAAGGCATATATTTAATTTATCTCTGACCACAGGAAGTTTTCCAATGTTATGGAAGTCTGCACGTGTAATACCCCTGCATAAAGGAGGTTCAAGAGAGGACATGAACAATTATCGCCTCATCTCCAAATTGCCATGTTTAGCAAAAGTGATGGAATCCCTGGTAAACAATCAACTAAAGTCATTTCATTCAACCAACTCTGTACTTAGCCCATACCAGTCTGGTTTCAGAACAAATCATAGCACAATTTCAGCCATTACATTAGTCACAAATCACATCATATCAGCATTGGACAAGAAGCAACACTGTGCAGCAGGTTTTGTAGATCTGTCCAAAGCCTTCAATACAGTTGATCATGACATACTGTTAAGTAAACTGTTCAACATAGGACTGAGTGAAAGTACACGTGCCTGGATTCATGAATATTTGTCTGAGAGGCGTCAGTGTATTAAATCAGGTGACACCAAGTCAGATTTCTTGTTTATTAATAGGGGTGTGCCGCAAGGTTCCATTTTGGGCCCTGTACTCTTTTCTATTTACATTAATGATATTGTGTCCTCTTTAAGTGATTGCCATGTCCATTTGTGTGCGGATGACACCATTGTTTATTGCATTGCAGACTCTGTACCGCTTGCCATCAACAATTTGCAACTTACTTTTAATGAGCTTCAAAAATCTCTTTTAAATCACAAACTTCTTTTAAATGTAATGAAAACAAAGTACATGCTGTTCTCCAAAGCAAGAAACATTGATCTTGAAACGTTGAATTTGTTCACTTTAGAAGGCTCTAGCATTGAAAAAGTTACTGAATATAAATATCTTGGCACGTAAACCACCGTGTCACTAAAATGCGACAAAAGATTGGTTTTTTATACAGAAACAAATCCAGCTTTCCTTTATTCTGTAGAAAAAGAGTTGTTGAAGCCATGTCATTATCAGTAATGATTATGGTGATGTGATTTACAGACATGCTGCAGCTTCAGTTCTAAAGCCTTTGGATAGTGTATATCACTCTGCTCTTAGATTTATTACTGGTGATGGGTACAGAACTCATCATCTTGTTCTATACGAGAAGGTTGGTTGGCCTTCCCTGGAAGAGAGGCGCAACAAACATTGGTTTTTATATATCTTTAAGGCCCTCGTTGGAAAATTACCACTTTATATCTCAACCTTGTTAGAGTGGAAGGCTGGTAGCTATACAACTCGCTCTACTGAACTGTTACTTTTGAAAGTTCCTCGAGCACGTACTGAACTTGGTAAAACAGCTTTTTCTTTTGATGCCCCAAGCTCATGGAACATCCTCCAAGAGTCTCTAAAAATTGATGTTCTTCCCTCTCTTTCAAAGTTCAAGACTTCAATCTCCCGCTATTGTGTTTCACATTGCAACTTTTTTAATTGATTTTATTTATTTATTGCATTTTACCTGTCACTGACAAAATTGTTGCTCACAATGATTATCCTATATTATACTTGTTTTATTGTGCTGTGGTTTTAATCTGTCTGTAATCTTGACGGCATTGGAAATGAGGGAAACCTCAATGTCCTTTCGAGAATAAATAAAGGTCTAAAAAAATAATAATAATAATTTAATCACCAGGTAGGCGCAAACTTAGATCAAACAAATCAATGTTAAGCTAATTACAAGTTACACACAATTTAGAAAGAGAGAATAGAGTCATACCTGGAGGAAAGGAGACCAACCATGCGGAGAGAGCTGGGATGCGATTTTCCATAATTAAAAGACTACTCACGCCCTTCCACACATGGGGAGACCGAAATACTTCTCTCCCCGAATGGAAAGTCTCATTCGTTTAAAGAAAAACCACACCTTTGATCCAGACGGCAACGCCCGGGAAGGGGGGGGTCGAATCTGGGTTTTCCACCATTTGGAGGATGTAATAAAACTTTCGAGTAGAGAGAGGAGACTAGGGTAATTACCCGAGTGAAATCTGACCAATTTTCAGGAGTTTCCCAAAGGGAATGAACTATAATTTCAATGGAAATTAAACATACTCCATTCAATTTCTTGGATTCCCCCGAGAATAAAAAGACCAAACATGGTAGGAATATGTACTAATATGATGCAGTTGTCATGAAAAAGCCTTAAGATTAATAATTATATACAGCGCACTCCATGATTATTGGCACCCCTGGTTAAGATGTGTTAAAAGCCTTAAAGTCAATTTTTATTGCAGAAGCATCCCCTTACACAGAAAATTGTACAAAAATGTAACCTGCAACTCAAATGAATTTTAATGGGGGAAAAAATATCCCTGAATAAGAAATAATTATTTTTCATAAAATCACATGTTCCACAATTATTGGCACCCCTAACAATTCCTAGGAAATAAATGTAATTGGAAGTATTTCTGTCATTTCTACAGTAGTTTACAAAGTTGATCAGAGTATCTAGAAACATTTAATTAGTAATTCATCACTTCCTGTTTCCCTGGGGTATAAATATGACGTGACACAGAGTCCAATTCTCTTATCCACTCTTCAACACGGGAAAGACAAAGGAACACACCATATAAGTAAGGCAGATGTCTGTCGACCTTCACAAGTCAGGCAATGGCTACAAGAAAATAGCCACTTGCCTGCACCTGCCCATATCTAATGTCAGAGGAACCTGGAACAGTGGTAAACAAGCCTGGACGAGGAAGCAAGGTTATTTTGCCACCACGCATAGTGAGGAGGATGGTCAGAGAAATAAAAAGTTCTCCAAAGCTCACTGTTAAAGAATTGCAACAAATGGTAGCATCTTGGGGTCACAAAGTCTCCAAAACAACCATCAGGCACTATCTACATGCCAACAAGTTGTTTGGGAGGCATGCATGGAAAAAATCTTTTCTCACTCACAATCATAGATGCAAACATCTGGAGTTCGCCAAGCGTTATTGGGACTTCAACTGGGACCGTGTGCTTTGGTCAAATGAGACCAAGATAGAGCTTTTTGGCAACAAACACTCTAAGTGGGTCTGGTGGAACACAAAAGATGAGTATGCAGAAAAGCATATCATGCCCACTGTGAAGACTGAGGGAGGATCGGTGATGCTGTGGGCCTGTTTCTCTTCCAGAAGCCCTGGGAACCTTGTTAGGGTGCATGGCATCATGAACGCTTTGAAATACCTGGAAATTTTAAATCAAAATCTGGTGGCCTCTGCCGGAAAGCTGAAGATGGGTTGTCACTCGATCTTTCAGCAAGATAATGACCCTAAAAATATGGCCAAATCTGCACAGAAATGGTTCACTAGACACAGAATCAAGCTCCTTCCATGACCATCTCAGTCCCCAGACCTCAACCCCATTGAAAACCTGTGGAGTGAGCTGAAGAGGAGAGTGCAGAGGAGAGGACCCAGGTCGCTGGATGATTTAGGGAGATTTTGCATAGAGGAATGGTCGAAGATCCCTCTTTCTGTATTCCCCTAGCTTGTGAAACATTATAGGAGAAGATTAGATGCTGTTTTGCTGGCAAAAGGGGGTTGTACAAAGTATTAACATCAGGGGTGCTAATAATTGTGGCACACATGATTTGATGTCAGAAAATTATTTCTTAATATGGGATTTTTTTACCCGCTGAATAAATGCAATTGAATTAAAGGTTGGATTTTCCTCTTTTTTCCATTGTGGTACTATATTATTTAGGAAAAAAGAATTTATCAGAAGCTAAAGAACAACCAGGGGTGCCAATTATTATGGAGGGTGCAGAAGTTTAATTGGGTTATAAGTATATAAGTGATTTCTTCACAGGATCTTGCACATATAAGCATATTACCAAGTTCCCAGAGATTTAGATTATTTTAAATGGATTAATATAACTGGACTTTAACTTAAGACTGGGGGCAGCAATATGACTCCCACGGGGTATTGTGGCAGTCAGGGCTTTGCAACTACACCCCCCACTGAGAGTAACAGAAAGAATACAGACACCTTCCACTGGCAGGCTGAGCGAGCATCCTTGGGGGAAGGTCATGAAATTTTCACTGCTATTTGCCCTGGCTCTGGATCGAGCTTATCAGCCATTTGTACATTTAACTTTCCAGATTCTACACAGTCAACTCTAAACATTTCTATATGTGGGCTGCTTTCCTGACACAATACGATCACAAAATGATGACACACTGTATTTACTTGACTTTTTTATTGAGTTGGAAAATACTTAGAAATGAAAGTGAAAGTAATACTCCACGCAGCATATTTACTGGACGTAGTTACCTATTCTGCCTGATGACACATCATATTCATTTTTCAATGCGTAATCGCACTCTGCACTCATGCCCTCAGCGCTTTGTGAGTGCAGCTCCTACAAACAAACTGGGAGCACCTTGCTGCCAGTTACTTTTCTGTCTTATTGTAGAAATAGGACTCGTGGAAATAGGACCACGAACACATTTCGCCATGTTCTTTTGTTTTATGGCATGCTGTAAAACCATAAGAAATTAAATGTGTGAAATCTGTCATATGCAAATGCTCTCTCCGGGAACATCAGCATTTAAAACTACAGGATTTGTAGCACATTTCAGTTAGAAATCAGTTGTAAATCCTTGCTGTTCCAATGTTACCTGATATCCGCTCCTCGGTCACCTGACTCAACATTGGCTCGATCCTTGTTTCCCTGCCAGCCTTCTATTCTCCGGCTGATATATAATATTTATTATTGATGTCATGATTTTTTCTTTCAAATAGTTTCATGTCAATAAAAAGGCAAGAGTTTTGTAAATATTTTGAGTACAAGGGCACAAGGATAAACAGCAAAGTAATTTTTTCACAGCCTATCTGTCTGATATTCTGTCTGAATGCCAACGAGGGTGAATAAAATGACATAAGATCATTTGGAACGTCTTTTGGCAATTCTATTGCTTTCAATGATCTTATTTATTTAAACAATTTAAACAATCATGAAACATATGCAATGCTTCCAACCCCTGAGAAAACAAAAGTGAAACTGATAAACCTCCATGCACAAGGACTTCAATTCCGTGCAAGAATCTGTTACAAAAGCGTTGATTGAATAATTGCTGACCACAGCAGGGGAACACAAATATGCCACTAAAGCTCATGCCGAGTGCGTGAGAGTTGACAGGTATGCGTTATTAATGAAAACTCACAACACCTGGTAATGTTGAGAGTTTTCATAGCTTTAGTAATGGTAATTTAAATGAATGATTGAAAACAGGTTGTGACCAATAATTATTTTTAAGGGATGGGTTTGAGCTTCCCCTATCTCCAGTTCACCAGCCGCCACTGAGAGTAAACCAGTATGATATATGATGAACACACAGAGACTATTTTCCAAGATAATGCCAAAAACATCTTTTTTGCAGAACCTGTTATGTAAGTTTCTAGCTGTGTCTTCAGTGCATTATCTCTAATTGAACTTACACATATGATTCAGATGGGATGAGTTATCGCAAATGTTAGTTTAGGATGAAGTTATCATTGTCTCAGCTCACTGCCTGACCTATTAAGGACACGGGTAATATGATTTACTTGTGAGGTCAGTTGATTTTACTCACAACACAACACAGTGGAAAGTAAGAAGGCAGTACAAAAAAGGAGGTCAATATTATGTGGCCGAAGCACCAAACTACCATAGTTGTACGAATACGTTTTGCATAAGCCTTCCACATTTCTCAAACACTAGAAAAAATAAAAAAGGTCACACTTTAGATGAAATATTGCTCATAAAGGCTTTATACAGCATGTATAATGCCTTCATAAATGAGACATGATGTCTTCATAAATCATGCAGAAGCAAATGTCATGCTTTGTGAAATAATTAATCGTTATTCAGCATGCAATGCCAGATGTGAAAGCGTCACTTAGCTGACAATGTCACCCTTGATGACATTCAGCCACTAGCTAAATGGCATTGTCAGCAAATCACATTTGGCATCAGATCCTGAATAAGGATGTGTTATTTCACCTGTTACAAAGCATGACATTTGCTTATGTATGATTTATGAAGGCATTATGCATGCTGTATAAAGCCTTTATGAGCAACACTTCATCTAAATTGAGACCATAAAAAAAGAATACAAATTCACAGCTATTGGAAATATAAAAGAATAAATGTTATTGTCAAACTCCGCAGATGTCCCTATAGGTAATCATATACAACATAAAAATAATATCTAATATCTCGCGGTACATCCAAAACAAGGCTAGTGCGTCAGCGAGGTACTTTGAGCCTAAATCCATGGTTTTCGATGTCACTTGGGTGGCTCTCTTTGAACCTGGCTAGATTGTCTTTGAAACATATGATATCTCTGATTACGAGTTAGGGTTTGTAAAGCCAGCTCATCCAAACAAAGCCTAGCTATTTCTAACTTGCTTTGTACACCCCTCAGGACTACTGGATTTACAAATATATTGACTGTATTTGAGACAAAAAGAGCTAAGTAGTTCCTGTATATTTTTACCATTTGTTGTCAAATATGAAGTCCCTCATTAAGTGAGCTTTTTGATGTAGTGGTAACTGTTACTATTTAGCTTGGAACATTATTAACTATGTAGGTTGTCTTGGTTTATCCACAATTATTGCATCCCCTTCAATTAATACTATGTGTTGCTTCCCATTACTGTGGAAGTGCTCGAGGGTTTTCTTTAAGTGCAGCGCTAATGAGTGAGGGCAGGATGGGTGCACGCAATCATAAACTTTCTTTAAATATAGCAGCTCCTTTAAAAATTTATGCTCAATAATGATTTAATGCATGTCTTTTCCAGTCATAGTACAATCATTTGGCTGCAGGAGACTTATATTATGCTGCAATAGCTATATGGAATAATCTTGCAGACATTTTTGGTTGTTTTTGGACTCTAAAGAACGCAAATGAACAAGTCCCCATTGGCTTCAGTCATTTTGGAGAAAGCTGCTAAATTAACAGAGTTCACCCATGTGTCTACTGGCAAGGAGATGGGTACATAACGGCATGGTTTAAATTTTTGGGTGAATTGTTACACCCTGGACTTGCCATTGGAGAGATTGTATCCCTGCTCCACCTTGTCTTAAAGTGCATTACTTCTCCAAACCTGTTCCCATTTACGTTTCCAAATTCGCAATATACAGTATACAATATACATATACAATAAGCTTTGAAAGACCCAAAGCCAGAACAGCGCTGAAGGAAAGTGGAAATACCGCAGCCATCCAGTAGGAAAGAAGCAATGCATGCATTAGAGAAAACAAGACGTGGACTGGAACGCAGACACGAGGAGGATTCCACTTGGCAGTGCGGGACAAGACCTGGAACAGGCAAAAAGCAGACAGAACATAACAAAACTATTGTGCCTGAACTACTGCATGGCCTGTACATGACAAAAAATCAGATTTTAGAGGCAGTCATTCTCATTCAAACAGTTTTCCACTCCCCCAAAAGTTTTGAGAGATCCATTAACGATCTCTCAGGTGCCACTTTTCTACAGTGCTATGATGCCATGTGCTTTGATGTAAAGTAAAAGTAAGGGAGCAAAGAATGTGGCTCTGTTCCCTATTCCGCCATCTACTCCCATCTAACCATCCATCAATCCCATGTCTCGTTCACTTTTTTTTGAAGTCCTTTCATCTTGCACCTGAAATCAAAGCCATCCAGTAATGACAGCATTTCAGCTTATTGCTTCTCTGATTGACACTCCCGTAGGTGGCAAGAGGTCAAGAAAAGATACTGAAACTATTTTTATTTGAGGCCACTGGGCATTGTTGCCACTTAGAAACTGCTATTTTGAAATATATAAATCGGTTACCTGCCAAATATGAGAACGATTATGGGTGATTTCACTGCTTTAATAAATAACAAAAGGTGCAATCTTTACAAAGCACTGTCTAAGAATGCAACTTTATCTCTTCATCGAGATATAAAAGATTAATACAGCGCCCTCCATAATTATTGGCACTCCTCGTTAACAAGTGTGAAAAGCCTCAAAATAAATACGATTTTTATTGTAGAAGCATACTCTCACACTGAAAATTGTAGAAAAATGAATCAACCCAAGTGAATTTTGAGGGGAAAAAAATCCCAGACTAAGAAATAATAATTTTTCATAAAATCTCCTGTTACACAATTATTGGCACCCCTAACAATTAGGAATTAAATGTAATTGAAGTATTTCTGTCATTTCTACAGTAGTTTACAAAGTTGAACAGAGTATCTAACATTTAATTAGTAAATCATCACTTCCTGTTTCCCTGGGGTATAAATATGACGTGACACAGAGGCCATTTCTCTTATCCACTCTTCAACACAGGAAAGACAAATGAACACACCATTCAAGTAAGGCAGATGTGCGTCGACCTTCTCAAGTCAGGCAATGGCAACAAGAAATTAGCCACTGGCCTGCACCTGCCCATATCTACTGCCAGAGGAATTATTAAGAAGTTTAAAACAACTGGAACAGTGGTAAACAAGCCAGGACAAGGACGCAAGGTTATTTTGCCGCCACGCATAGTGAGGAGGATGGGAAGAGAAATAAATAAAATCTCCGAAGCTCACTGTTAAAGAATTGCAACAAATGGTAGCATCTTGGGGTCACAAAGTCTCCAAAACAACCATCAGGTGCTATCTACATGCCAACAAGCTGTTTGGGAGGCATGCACGGAAAGAACCTTTCCTCACTCACAATCATAAACGCAAACATCTGGAGTTCGCTAAGCGGTACTGGGACTTCAACTGGGACTGTGGGCTTTGGTCAGATGAGACCAAGATAGAGTGTCTGTTGCTAAAAAGCTCTAAGTGGGTCAGGCGGAACACAAAAGATGAGTATGCAGAAAAGCACCTCATGCCCACTGTGAATTATGGGGGAGGATTGGGGATGCTGTGGGCCTGTTTCTCTTCCAGAAGCCCTGGGAACTTTGTTAGGGTACATGGCATCATGAACGCTTTGAGATACCAGGACACTTTGAATCAAAATCTGGTGGCCTCTGCCTGTAAGCTGCAGATGGGTCATCACTGGGTCTTTCAGCAACATAATGACCCCAAACAAAACCTGTGGAGTGAGCTGAAGAGGAGAGTGCAGAGGAGAGGACCCAGGTCGCTGGATGATTTATAGAGATTGTGCAAAAAGGAATGGTCAAAGATCCCTCTTTCTGTATTCTCCCATCTTGTGAAACATTATAGGAAAATATTAGGTGCTGTTTTGATGGCAAAAGGGGGTTGTACAAAGTATTGACATCAGGGGTGCTAATAATAGTGGCACACATGATTTGATGTAAAAGAATTATTTCTTAATGTGGGATTTTTTTCCCACTGAATAAATGCACTTGAATTAAAGGTTGGATTTTCCTCTTTTTCATTGTGGTCCTATTCTATTTAGAAAAAACTGAATTTATTAGAAGCTAAAGAACACATCTTAACCAGGGGTGCCTATAATTATGGAGGGCGCTGTACATCCTGTAAAAGCTATAGATGGTTGAGGCTATTGAAAAAAAAAAACCATCTCAAAGCAAAGGAGAATTCTAATTAAAAAACAAAATTCCTGGGTTTGTCATATTAAATCTTAATTGGACTCTTGCATCCATTTAATTATTATTGGGCAGTTAATAACTGAAAAAAATTAAGAGTGGTATTTACTTGGGAAAACCTAGGAAAGTTTTTGCTGTTAGAAATTGTAAGTAAATTCTACAAGGGCGATCACCAAGACGTGTCTCGGCATGTGAGAGCTAAAGGACACTTGGATTTCTTTAGATGAGCAGTATGGAGACATTTTATTGATAATGGATGTATTTTTGGACGTTTGAAGCTAAGATACCGAACAAAACTTCACCAATCCTCTTATCAACAAAGGGGTAACAAAAATGTCATCATAGGGTGAGATATACCTTGTTGTTAAATTTACTTTATATCCGCAATTAAAGTTTATTTGATGATCGCCCTTGTAGAATTTACTTACAATTTCTAAGTGAAAAAACTTTCCTAGGCTTTCCCAAGAAAATACCGCTCCAAATTTATTTCAGTGTTATACGCTGTGGATGAATTGGAGTAATTCTGCAAAAAAAAAAAAGTCTGAGCCAAAATTTCTCCTCAGCCATGTAAAAAAAAACCCTCATTGCCAGTTATAATAATTATTTGTTCTCAGTTCTTGCCGCCAAGTGTGGCACAGCCAGTAACTAGGTTTTGGGGGGCAATGATTTTGTTTTCCACATGAATGATGTAGACTTTGAATGATTCCTTACCGTCATGGATTTACTAAGCTGCATTTTGCGTTAACTCGCATTATCTTTGTCTTAATTGGATGATCTGAGACATTTAAGTATGACTAATAAGGAAAAATAGAAGAAATTGGGAAGAGAACAAATTCTTTTTCACAACTCAGTAAGACAGTTACTGTGAAAATAGGTGCAAAATTATCCACCAGGCACACTAAACGCAAACAAATGTTTTTTACAGTATGTACCCTATTTTCACTTCCACTACATCACTTAAAGTCACTGCTCAGCAACTAGAGAGAATCATTTGTCAGAAGGGAAAAGGCAGCCTTGAGCTGTGGCTGTAAGCCCTGCAAGACTGAACCAGTATTTTGAAAGTAGAAGCCTTCCAGTTTTGAATATTACAGATAATGGCCAATTAGTTTAATTTTAAGTGTGAAATAAATGGATAAGTCCAGCAAGAACAGTTTTGACAGAAGAAGGAGCTTCAGACATCTGCTTTGCATAAAGCCAAAATGAAAGAATGAATCAAAACAACGGGCATCATATCTCATCACAGACGAATTAACAGATGGGAAGACAAATGTTTTACACATTTTATTTGCATAAATATTTTATAACATATCACCACCGTGAGCAACTCAGAGTAGCCACATTTTTGTTATCCAGTAAAAAAAATGAACAAGACACCATTGGCTGAAAAAACAACACACATTCATAACACAAAATTATGAAATTGTCTAGCATTATGTATCCTATCAATGCAGGGAAATGAGTCTCTTCATCTTAACATGTATTCTGCGTACATAGTTACAGCGCCCTCCGTAATTATTGGCACCCCTGGTTAAGATGTGTTCATTAGCTTTGAATAAATTCAGTTTTTTTCTAAAAAATATAGGACCACAATGAAAAAAAGAGGAAAATCCAACTTTTGATTCAAGTGCATTTATTCAGTGGGGAAAAAAATCTCACATTAAGAAATAATTCTTTTACAATAAATCATGTGTGCCACAATTATTAGCACCCCTGATGTTAATACTTTGTACAACCCCCTTTTGCCAACAAAACAGCACTTAATCTTCTCCGATAATGTTTCACAAGATGAGAGAATACAGAAAGAGGGATCTTCGACCATTCCTCTTTGCACAATGTCTATAAATCATCCAGCGACCTGGGTCCTCTCCTCTGCACGCTCCTCTTCAGCTCACTCCACAGGTTTTCAATGGGGTTGAGGTCTAGGGACTGAGATGGACATGGGAAGAGCTTGATTCTGTGTCTAGTCAACAATTTCTGCGTATATTTGGCCTTGTGTTTTGGGTCATTATCTTGCTGAAAGACCCAGTGACGACACATCTTCAGCTTTTGGGCAGAGGCCACCAGATTTTGATTTAAAATGTCCTGGTATTTCAAAGTGATCATGATGCCATGCACCCTAACAAGGTTCCCAGGGCCTCTGGAAGAGAAACAGGCCCACAGCATCACCGATCCTCCCCCATACTTCACAGGAGGCATGAGGTGCTTTTCTGCATACTCATCTTTTGTGTTCCTCTGAATTGTTTGGGGTACCAATAATAATAATATAATAATTATGTCTTAGTCGGGGATTTTTTTTCCCCCTTAAAATTCACTTGAGTTTAAGGTTACATTTTTATACAACTGAAAAAGATGGGCTGGAGCCCAGAGGTAACAGAGGAATAGTAGTCTCGCAAAAGAGGTGGTATAACTGAAGTAGGTGGGGGCAAGTCTGTGCCAAAGCCAGAGAGCAGAAGCCAGGTAGAATATCCATCTTGTGGGGGCAGAACTGCTAGCTGCAAACAGTAAGATTTGGCAGGAATGCGCACCCAATCCTGGAGACCAACGAAGGCTTGAGAGGTAGTTGCTATAAAGTAGACATTGAGGATCAATGAACATTTCTTTAATTCACTATTACCAAGCACAAGGAGGAAGGAGAGCACGATGGTCAATACTAAAAAGTATTTACTGAGTGGGAGGTTATGTGGGGACTGAGACTTCACGAGAAAATTATATAGACAAGGCAATCAAAGAGAGGGACGAGGCATGCAAATGTTCAGATTGGGAGGCTGGGTATAAGACAAGATGATAAATCAATGGCAGACAAACCAAAAAACTCGCAAAGACCCCTGGAACAGTGAAGGGACTAATTGCCAAGACATGATGGCTGTGACGCACTGTCAGGCTTATTTTCCGCTTTGTATCTTTCTGCCTGCCCTCTATTTTCTTTTATAGAATAGTTTAGGAGAAAGTTTTTGAAAATTTGTTTCACTTGTGAATATTCTGTAACTGTATTCGTGGGGTGAGCATATCATTAATTTAAGCTGTCTTTAGTCTTGGTAGTCCATGAAATTTTGCTTTTGCAGTCCTTCGTTTGTCCAAACCCTTGAAATAAGATAAATAAATTTCAAGGTATATCACTACCTCTTCTGTCCTAAATGGCTGGAATGTATATTGCCAAGTATTTGCATACAATGTTATCATGAAATTCTTTAGTTCTGTTTAATTAACTGAGATTGTTTAATCAATGTAAATCACTTGGGTAGTGTATTTAGGGTTATTGATTTATATGTGGCTTGACAAAAAAGGCTACTGACTTTTGCTGGCAGAGGGCTGAAGTACTTGAGAGAGAACAAGCAGAAGCACATGACTCCAAAAAGTTCTCCAACGGCAGGATTAACTGTATTTAAAAAGTAAAGTTTCCTAAGTAAAATGTGATCTCAATTGTAAATCAGAGCTAACATCTCCTTTATTTGATGCTGGCATTGCAGAGATCACAGCTGCTGTCTCACATAGTGAACCGGTATTACTTATTACGAAAGTTGGCCGAGGGGTACGGTCGTGGCGCGCGCCATCCATCTGTCTGTCAACTTTTCGCTACCGGATGATAGCTATAACATACCTTGGCCAAATGTTCTCATTTTTTGGTGGTATGTTGCATGTGGTTAGAGGAAGCTCCCTATCGATTTGTGTCCCACTCTTATTATCAATATGGCCACCACGGCAGCCATCTTCTTTTTCGTTTCCGGACGATAGCGTAAAAACGCCTTGGCTAAACACTCAAATTTTTTGTTGGCATGTTAGGGGTGGTTGCAGGAAGCTCCCTATCGATTTTTATCCCGCTCTGATAGTCAATATGGCCACCACGGCAGCCATCTTCATTTTCGTTTCTGGACAATAACTGAAAAACCCCTTGGCCAAATGTTCTCATTTTTTGGTGATCCGTTGAGGGTGGTACAGAAAGCTCCGTATCGATTTGTGTCCCGCTCTGATAATCAGTATGGCCGCCATGGTTGCCATCTTCATTTTCCATTCCAGACGATAACTGAAAAACCCCTTGGCCAAATGTTCTCATTTTTTGGTGGTATGTTGGGGGTGGTTACAGGAAACTCTATCAATTTTTGTCTTGCTCTGATAATCAATATGGCAGCCAATAAAGCGCAAGGCTGAGGGGTCCAGCTTGTGACAGCACGCTATATTTTTCATTTGTATTATACTGTGGTTGTTTTCTCTGGTTTTAGGTATGTGGTATTACTGCATATTACTTTATGGGGAGATGGCACAGTACAGAATAGCTGACAGCTGATCCATTATTAATTTTTTGTGCTTGTATTGCACTGCTGTTGTTTTATACTGTTTTATATTGTGCATATTATATTTATATGTGGTATGATACTCTTAAACTGTTTCACATTGCATATATTGAATAACAATATATGCTGTTATATATTACATTGTTCTTTGTCAAAGGGAGAAAGCACTGCCAGACTGTATTTACAACACACAGGTGAAGGATACAGATTGTTATGGTCCAGTCCAGGAATCTAGAGCAGAAGCAGATTACAATCCAACAGAAAGGTTAAATAATAGTCACAGTAACAGTTGGGCTGTCATGGTTTGTGAATGTGCTTTTTACTTTCTTTGTTACTCTCGTCCCTGACGACATCGTTTTCTTTCCACACCAGATTTTTTACCCAGCTGACGGATTATTTCTAGGCGTTCCTTCCCTGGAGTCTATTTAAGCTGGAGGTTGCCACGCCTCCTTCGCTGATATGACTTTGCTCACTTCGGCTCGATACATTTCTTGTCAGGGGTTTGCCGATTTATATATCTGATTTATATATATATTCTTTGTTTCTGGGAAGCTTAGCTTCTTTAGGTTATTTTGGCTCTGTAGTTGAGTGCCTTTCTGGTATTCTCTTTTATTGAGATTTCTTTTCTATCTGGTTGCTCGCTTCGGTTCTGGAACTTAAGCCTTTTGTTTACTCAGAAACGCGAGCTCCTTTCCCCCTTATTATGCCCAATCACTTTCAGCTGCGTCGGCTCGCTGCTTGGTGCAGCTTCGCCTGCCGCGGCATCTGATACTCCACTCTAACCAGCCATTACAGGGACGGAGCCTAGAAGAAGAAGCCACAGTTCAGTTCCGGTGTTGTGGGCAAAGCAGGGCACTGCCAATCTCTGGCCAGTGGCTTTCAGGAATGATTGCCAGAAGGAGTACAAGCTTTGCCGGAGCCAAACTGTCCACAATGAGGGTGGAGCTGGAGGAGCACTTGGTTACATGGTTCCAATCCTGATGACCAAAGAAGTTCCGAACAAACTGGACAGAGAGACATACTTGAACAGGGTTAAAAAGAATGCAGTTCTACTCCTGGACCATAAATTAGGCTTGGGAGTTTGATCCTATGAAGCTGGACAAAGGGGCAAACTTGACCTGGGTTTACTTGAACGTAGTCCCAATCCTGGACCCTGAATTAGGCTTAGGAGCTAGTGCGAATGAACTAAGTAAAGAAGAAGGTTCCTGTATATAACTGTCATTAAATATTACATTTAACTTACTAAAGACATGGAGTTTCTATTTGGAAATACTGACTGATTGGAAGCACAAATAGCGAATTACAATTCAGCAACTTGCAACTCAAAGTGGGGGCTTTAAATACACGTCCGAGGTACATCAGGAAGTAACAATGAAACAAGGCACAACCAGGGACTGGGGCACATGTGAGACTTAAACCATTCAAAGGAGACATTACTTGTAATGGACACGCAAGTTGCTGAAGGCAATCAGACAAGGATTGTGATCGCAGATACTATGATTGTATAGCTATTTTGCAAAAAACTTATCAAGTACAGCACACCATTAAAATTGAGAAGCACAGTACATACTGCAGAAACTTTAATGTTCTGTGGCAATTTTGTTTGACAGAGAATTGGCTCAAACATGCAGTTGTGCAGCCAGCCCGTGACAATTATCCCAATACATCACATTTCTTCAGAGACTGGAACTTCTGGCATTTTCCACTATGTGGTACCAGCTCAACTTTACTGTGTTCTACTCGCTTTTTTTGCTTTCCCATTAGGAAAAAGTAACTGGTACAGGTACCAGATTTTCTGGTCCTTGCTCTCTTGTGGTTCCAAAAAAAGTGTCCGTTCGGCTAACAGGTACTAAAGTGTGACATGACAACACTGCAGCCCACTGATTAGTCAGAGAGAATTGTGTCTGCAGAAGACAACTTGCTTCCACATTATCGCTAGATAACTAGGGGTGTAACGATTCTGAATCAATGTTTTTTTAATGCGTCGTAACACCACCTGCTACCATGGGGCAAACATCTGAGCTTTCCCTTGTCCTTTATTAACCCCCACGCTGTCCTGAACAAAAATGCCTAATATCAAAGCACATGGGAAATGCTTCCGGAAAAAAAACCTGAAATCAGTAGTTTTTGGCTACATGTTGAGAGAAGCCAAGTAAATGAAAACAAGATTGTCTCCTATTAACTAATTAGGCAACTCTAAGAAAAGTAGCATATTCCTGTTCCCGTTTACTTTGCTTGATTAGCAATCAAATGGTGGAATCTTTAAGTTGAATGAGTAGAGCTGTTTATCAAAACAACATGTTTGATTGCTGTATTTTGAAATTTAAATATCCATAGAATAGCACAGATTTGCAAGAACGCGATTACCATTGCCACGCCATTCCGTGCGACTGTGGTAATATATATCTCACATTCACATTTCATCCGCTTTACAGAATGTTTTCCACCTTGTAATTTTTAGACGCTAAAACTCCAGGGCGATCTTAACAAATCTGTTTTAAATTAATCTTTAATAATGTCCTAAAATGCTACAATGAGAGGTAATTCAGAGGAACATTTTTTCAAATTGGCATTCTTTTAATCTAACACCGTAGCCCAGTTTGGTTTGTCTGCTTTTCACCATCACATCTTAATCGATAACGTCTACTGGCTAAATTTCTTGATTGTTATATAGGCCAAGTACACGGGAGCAGATTTAAGGAAGGGCGGAGCACCTGCAATTAGCGGTCAGGCTTCTTCCAAACGGCATTTTTGTGAGGTATCGTTTAGGAACCAGTCGCGAGAACCAAGCAGTGCAGTAAAACAGGATTTTATTAAGGAAGGGGGAGAACCCCTGCAGAGCAGGAGGCAACAGTACAAAGTCCACAATCCAAAAATCTAAATCCAGAGGGCAAAATCCAAGTCGTAACCAGGGCACCAGTCACAGTACTCATAGTCGGGCAAAACAGGTTCGGTACACAGGCACGGGTTTGTCAGAGAATCCAAAGCCAAATCCAGAGGGCGTAATCCGAACCGTTAACAGGGCAGCAAACACAAAAGTCGGTAGTCAGGCAAAACAGGTATGGTACACGGGCACAGGAATATCAAAGGTAAAGCCAAAATCAGAATCCGGGACGTTCCAGTCAGAAGTATAACAATAAAAGTACAAGGCATAAACAATCACAGTACAAGCAAACCAGGGAAAACATTCTGACAACAGCTGTGAGTGAAATGACTGCTTAAATACACATGGGGGAAGTCACATGCCACAAAGGGGAGGCAGGTGATATGGATAAGACTAATTACAAAGGAATGAACATGAGGAGGTTCCTGATTTAAAGAAATTGGCAAAAGTCAAAACGTGAACTGAGATCACAGAGACAGCCTCCTGAAAAACATACGGCTCCGGTAAGGGAGTTCTACCGTGCGCAGAGTGAGAGGCAGAACAGTGATGAACAAGGTGCAGAAAATCTGCTGAAACACAGCAAAGTAAATTGAGTGAAGGCAAGGGGCAGAGACTAGAGCACAGCGAGTGCTGAGAGCTTAGTCAATTAGTAATGTGCAGCTATACAATCCATAGTGCTTGTTAGTAAGTTAGTACTATAAATAATGTAAGTCTTGATTAGTAAGTTTACTTAAAACAACAAACTGTTAGTATTCTTAGTAATATAGAAAAGCAAAGTGAAGGAAGTAAACAAGATTGGAAGGAATGGATGAAATCCCAGAAACCATGAAATCACCCGAAAGTGTGGCACACAATACTGGGGCAGTGAGCGATCACATGACAAAAGACCAGACAGGGGGAGACAAAGTGCAATGCAAGGTATGACACAAAACAAGACCGGAATGTAACTGCAATGGTGGAAAATGGCAAACAGACCAAGAAAAGGCAAAAACAAAACATGGCAAGGAATCTAAATCACAATACAAAATACAGAGCATAGTCGGACAAGGCAGAATTCATAATCAAAACATGGTCAGCCAGGACAGGAACAAAACAAAAACACGATCAGGCAGATCAGGATCACAACAATTTTAAATCGTTTTAAGTCGCTTCAGGTGTGTATGTTTCCAGAATACACGCGACTGCCACACCCCATGATGGCAAGTTGTCTAATCACACTTAAAAAAAAAAATCCTTGTTCAACTTTGCCACATCCCAACTCAGCAGTTCTTCTCTCATTGGAGTATTTTCAGCAGATCTATAATGATAAAATAAAAATAAAGAGATTTATATTCAGATCGCCCTGGATTTCAAGCGTCTAAAAAAATACACAACGTGGAAAACATCAAAGCGGATGAAACGTGAATGTCAGCTATATTTTATCACAATCACACGAAATGGCCAAATATGTGTTCTTGCAAATCTATGCCCATTTAACGTTCAGAATGTGGAAATCAAACATGCTGTCTTAATAAATAGCTCTACTCATTCAGCAAAGTGAATAAGTGAATCCTCTGTTTGATTGCTAATTGAGCAAAGTAAACAAGGACAAGATTAGAGTATCCTATTTGCTTTAAAGAAGACAATTCTGTAGTCCTTTACTCGGCTCCGTGCAGCATGTCGCCGAAAAATACTAAGTATACAGTCAAGTATTTTTTCCGGAAGCATTTCCTTTGATGTTTGGCACTTTCATTCAAGACTGCATCAGATTTAATAAAAGAAGAGGGAAAGCACGAATGTTCGCCCCATGGCGGTCCTATGCCTTATGCCCTGTTTACACCAAAATACGACTGAAATGGCGACTGCTGCGACTTGTCAGATCACAAGGATGTGAAGAACTCGCACAAGTCTTGTATACTCTCCAATCTAATCGCTAATTTGTGTTCACACCAAGCTTCCAGTGAGACCACATTTAAAATATATTAATAAAAATTAGGCGATATATGCAACATAATTTACGATGACTCTCCTTTCTCTTGTTTGGTCTCTCTTGGTCTTGTGATGTCGATGCGATGGTTACAGCAAGTGAGGAACCGATTAAAACAATGGCTTTATATAGGAAACCCACTCTCAGGAAGAGTCGCATGGAAGCTGGCCATTGGTCGCAATTTCACTCTCACTGATCGCCATTGGTCAAATTTTGATCCCATCCATCACTGATTTCACTTGCCATGACTTTTTTGCTCTTGAAGGCATTGCAATGGGCTCTTATTCAGCTCGCAAAAACGATCGCCATAGTCGCATAATGAAAAATATTCAGATATTTGGAGATTATTTATGCAACCTGTTTGAGAGTCCATCAAGAGTCCATCAAGACCTGTGAGACCGAGTCAAGAGTGACTTGAGAGTTATGAGAGCTCATTATGATTGTTTTTGAGATCTGCATTTATTTCTGACCACTCGCACACACTCGCAAAAGTTATGCGATTTTTTTGAACAGCTCAAAACAATCGTAAACCCCTTCAAGATCGATAGAGAGTGAAAGAGATCAGAGAGATTGAATTTGAGACCATTGAGAGTTTATTGAGAGTTACTTGCAACTTCATCAAGAGTCAGTGAGAGTGATGGCGATTTATGTCCATTTTTCGGTCGCAACCTGCTCGCAAGTGCGGTGTAAACAGGGTTTTAAAAAACATAGATTCAGAATCATTACACCCCTATAGGAAACTGGCTTCAGTTGGTCTTAAATTCAGGTCATCAGGTCTTAAAATTGTGTTTTCGAAACGTGCGTTGTTTTAGGCAGCTTGATTAAGAAAATATGCATTGCCTTACCTTTAAAACAAGGTTCCGTTTGTTCACCAAAGCTGCTGCATTTTTGAAAGTTTCTTTGTCTGTGACGGTGTTCGTAGCGAAATTAGAAGCAACGGTGCTGTGTCCAATTCTGTTCCCGAAATTCCCCTTGCGAAAGGTATTATGCTGCCCCATTTTACGAAAATTGCGCGGAAAATAACTTTACGGGTGCTGATGAAGCATTTTGTTCTTAGGAAAGGTATCTGATGAGATGAGTATCGTAAAGAGATAAATTCTCATACTCTGCCATCTCCTGCGATTTGCGCATTCGCTACGTGTTTTGCTTTCAATTTCAAAGTGAAATCTTTCATAGAGTCTGAATGTCAAGCTAATAAACTATTATTGTTTTATAATATGTGATATTTGCTTCTTTGTTATGAAGGAAAAATGTCATTAACACCCTCGGTGGGTGGTGATTCCATAATTTTTGCCAGGGGTTGTAGTTACATCATGGAATACTGATGGTACACAAATGCCTTGAGGATATATTGCCTTTTTCATATAATACTCTATGCCTTTTACGGATATGCTTAGCGTTTTTGTGCAACCGAAGCCGTCGCGGCAGTAACATTCTGTGTCGCAACGATGAGCAGGTACCACGGAGGCGGTACTATACTCTAATGGAAAAGCAACTCCAAAAAACTACCCGGTACCAAGGCGAGTAGATTAGATCCCATACCGCGTAGTGGAAAGGCGCCATTAGACACTGCAGCTGGAGAGTGTAAGTAGTAAGTAAGTAAACTTTATTTATATAGCGCTCTTCACAGCACAAGTCCACAGAGTGCTTTACAGAGGTAAGAAACATACATGGCGATCACAGTTTTAAAACAAGATTGCATAAAAATAAAAATAAAATAAATAAAAATGACATAAAGGAGACATTTACAAGAAGTAACCAATAAAAGACGATAAAACCGCAACACTTAAAGCAGAGCAAAAAATAAATAAATTAGCTACACATGGCCGAAAGCCTGTCTGAAAAAGTGTGTTTTCAAATGAGTCTTGAACTGAAGTTCAGAAAGGGAGGCTCTCAGGTCATGGGGGAGCGCATTCCAGAGCCTTGGGGCCACTGCCCCAAAGGCTCTGTCACCCTTGGTTTTTAACCTGGTCTGAGGCACTACCAGGAGCAACTGGTCAGTCGACCTCAGACGACGGCTAGGCAGATACAGCTGAAGGAGATCTGAGATGTAGTCTGGGGTTTGACCTTGGAGGGAGAGAGAGTGTTCTCCTCCCCTTCTAGCACTACCATGCAGACTCACACATTTTCTCCTTGACTCTAATACTGCATTCAATCACGTGGTCAAAATAATTCCAATTAAATCCAATGCAGTCCAGAAGTATTTGGTTTTTGCTGTCTATCTCCGTTCAACAAGGTAGAGGATTTTTAAGGAATTAATATGAGATGTAAATAGGTAGATCTTGTAATCCATGATTGCCCTGGCGCTGTGTCTGATATTCACCGCCTCTAAATATCATCAAAAACACACGGCAAATATTTGCTCACCCAAATTTTTTTTCTGCGTACACATGCATTGGATAACAAGAGACCCTCCTTGACTAACAAGCTGAGCACATCAATTGATTCATTGGAAATAGATGAAATAAGACGACACATTTTCTGGTCCTTAAAAGAGCAGACACTGCCTATCCTTGGGAGTAAGGGAGAGGGGAAAGCTGGGTATCAGTGCAAAAATGGACGATGTGGAGAAGTGGATGGAGGGAAAATGAAAAGAAAAAAATTGAAAGAGCAAATATTCGCAATATCAATGCAAGTGGCCAGAAATAGTTGCGAAGCACACCACATCTTTAGTGATAGACACTTCATTGGGAATTTTATGAGGCAAGAAATTGGAATCATGAAAGCAATGAGGGTGTGTTGAAATAGGATAGTGGTAATTGAATGTACAACAAGGAGACAAAGGGGCAAGGCAATAAAAATTATAGAATTTGATCTCGCAAGCGTAACATGTTTTCTGATGAGTGACCAAGCTACTATTAAGGGGGTAATCGGCCCATTCAGCATTCCATGATAATTGATTCATTTTTGGAGGTGTTTGTAGCACTTGGCATTTGAAAAAGTTCCAGGACGGTAAGGAAAATGATAGTATATTGGGGTTATTAGAATTTGAGAGACAGCTCCCAGATAGGGTGTACAGGAGTGGGCAAGTCTGGTCCCGGTGGGGCAGGGTATATGCAGGTTTTTGTTTCTATCAGTTACCTTGACTAATTTAGCTGATTGGTTGTACACACAAACATAGATTTGCACATAGAATCAGCCTAATGAAAAATTTTACATTTATAAGGAGACGAGAACAGGCTTTGGTAGTCATTCATGATAATTTGAAGAAATGCCGCAGAAACATCTGATTTCATGAATGCTTTGGCTAACTAAAATAATCAACAAATTAATGACCAGAAATTGGTGTGAAAATCAGGAACAGATATGGCCCTCATTGCTCTCCTCTGTGTTAGACTACGTAAGGTATGGGGTGCTGCCGTTTGCAATTGCATTGTTACAATGCTGTTTGTGTCAGGAATATGGTTATGAGGAAACAGTTGGCAGAAAAAAAACTACTGATGTAGAAGGTGTGGCAAAGACGTAACTCAGAGGTGGACAGTCAGCTTTTCGAAAAGCAGATGGCCGTATGCAGTTATTGTGGAGGCAATCACATAGCGGGGTCCATATCATGTCAAAGACAAAAGGTAGCATGCGAGTTGAGGTAGGTTTTGGCGCAGAGTACAGTATTGTATGTAGAGACTATTAAGATTTTGAGGGAAGAACATGGAACTACGAGGAAATAACTGGACGTTGTGGAGAAGGTAATAAAAGACTGGAAACAGCAAAGAACAAACACATACGGATAAAAGGAGACTCTTAGTTTTCATACCCATGGTTATAAATTGTGCAAGTGAAATTTCAGAAAAAAAATTAGGGATAAGGACATTGCTGCATGCAGCAAGAGAGATTTTGAAAATAACTTATGTTCTTTTATGGAATTTTGGAGAAGGGATTAGGGGGGAGCCAGACATTAAATAGCTTGATGCTTGTTAGGAGGGAAAAAAGATAAAAAAATAAACAAGGAAGAATATAACAAATTGAGTATTTTTAACCCAATTGAAGATGGCAATACACCAATTTGAGTGCCAGCTGCCATAAAACCCCAAAGAAGTGGAAAAAGATCGTCCTTGGGGTCTTGCCGTATGGACTGCAATACCAGGTTGAACGTGCTGCTGTTTAGTGTTGGTAACGTAGAATTTTTGGGGTTGATTTGATTGCATATTTGGTTTCATTTTGGTGGAACTGTATTCCAGGTACCTTACTGCAGTAAACATTTCCACATCGAGCACCAACCTCCCAGTGGTGTGCTGTCAGGGCCAGCAAGGTCTTCTCTGCTGGCCTAGATAAATTGGAAAAATTATGTTTTCTTCATAAATGCCTTAATTAAAGCTACACATGTTTTAGAAAGTCAATCAAAATCCTCAGTCATTAAATCTAAGTGATTTAATTGCTTAACCCCGAGCTGCGCAGCTTCCGAGTGCAGAAAGCTTTTATAAAGGCCAGCTTCATCTAATCCAGTCTGATTTTTTCTCTGCTGTCTCTGGGTCAAAGCTGCTCTCTCTAAATGGCTCTGGTCTCAAGTCTCAAGGCCTTCAGCATGTAGATTGCTTCCCTCTCCCATTAAAAAGAGCAGGGCGATTTTGCTGATTGTCATAATTTTAACCAAGTGGGTGTAATCTTTGACACAGCAGAGCCTTCTAGCTGGCCTCTGCCTACGTCAGGACATTACGTGCTGACAACAGGTTAGTTAAGTTGGAGCTTTAGAGAGGCATGACTCTGAGTTAGGTTAACAAACGGAACAGTCTGTATAGTAGATCTTACATAGGTGGGTGTGTCATATGAAAGTAATGCAATGACTACTATGAATTTTGCGGTTGTTTCAAGCTATAGTGAGCTACAAATTTAAAAGAGTTAGCACTGAGCTGACTCCTTCACTGGTACTAAAACAGCCTCTGAGTCACAGGTATTTGTTTTTGAACTAACAGTAAGCTAGCTGCAATTTTTTAATTCACTGTGATTTGAGTAACGATGCGATCTATGTAAGAGCATGCATCAACTTCACGCACTGGCATATCTGGTGGTAACCATCCCGGTGTCTACTGCCTCTGTCGAGCAGTCATTTTCAGCTGTTTAAACACGTCAAAACTAACTCGCGAAATGCGACTGGGAAGGCTCAACTGTCAGTACTGGCCTCCGTGGCAATCCTGAAAGACTTTTTATTGGAGCTCAAACGGACTGATATGGTGTACGACGGCATCATTCATCATTTTGTAAGAAAGAGAGGAGGGTGGAGTTCATTTTCAAATAACAAGCAGTTGCTGTGAGTTTAATACATTTTTCATTTTATTTATGGTAAGTTTTGGATTTTGTTTTAGATCGTTACTGCTGGTGCGTGAATGACGTCTGGCTGCACCCTTCCACATTGAGGCACATGCGTGTTTAGGTGCAGCAGCTTGGCTAGTGCCCCAGTAGTCTTTCCTAGTTGTCTACTTGGATGTGACTGGTTGCTGTGACTTTTTTTTTTTCTTGTTTCTTGGTAAAGGCAGTGATTGATTAATGCAATATGGCAAAGTGCTTTATGTGTGAATGCTGTCACTGGGAATTTGAGGTGGGGGGGTTTATGTTATGACGTGATGCTGTTGCCGTTGAGTTAAGTTAAATTTAGGTTAATTGCGGGAGGGATACTGAAGGCTTAGGTGTAAAATGCACGGCCCGCCACTGCAACCTCCACATCACACCATCCACGACCTGGTTGTTTTCATGCAAGTGCCAATTTAGGGCTTTGCTGAGTGGAATTTTTAAAATTTATTTTATAATACTGTCTTGCTTGTTTATGGCAGCCTCGGTATGAGGGGACCTCAGCTACTGTGGGCTTGCTGTGTTTCTCTGTAATTCACTGTTAAAGAGACTGGTACTGCCGCTTGTGTCCACACAAGTGTGAATGCACAATAACCAACTGATTTAATTGAGAAGTACTACCATTTTAAACTTGTTTGTGAGATTGAGTGGATCTACTGAATTTGAGAACATTTTTACACTGTTGTATGAAGCTTTGCATGCAGGGGAAAAGGGTAGAAAATGATGGCAGAAATGGTCCAGTTTGCTATGCTCTGTTCCCTGTGTAACAGGATGAGGTGCATCATCTCTGCTCTGATTGAGACTGTGCTGCCCAGCGTTCTCTCGTTAGCCAATCAGCTCTTGAGGCCACTCTATATAGGCAATCTATATAGTCCGCCTCAGCTGCTCATGGGGATTCCCTGTCCTGACGCGCTTTGTTGGCCGTTGGTTTGCCACTGCAGTCAGGCAAGTAGGAAGCTCGCCTCTCCTTTCTTCCATGGGGGCGTGATCTTGTGCACTGATCGGTAAAACTCTCAACAGCCTGATCGTTAGCTTATCACTTACGTTGATAGTGTTTCTTATTAACATTGGTTTAATTTATATCTTTATAACAGAGATTGACTGGGTCGTGTGACGTAACATAGAAACACTGCTGCTTTGCCTGGTGGTGCTTCTTCGATATGGCGCCAGTTATCGACAGATAAATCAAGGGTGCGGGCGTCCGATAGCTAAGTGAAAGCTCTGTCCGAAGGGACTTCCACAATAGCCCATTGCTGTTCAAGCAGGGGATGAAACATATCGTGGATTGAATTCCACCTTATGCGACAGTATTGCACAAAGCGGTGTTCAGGTATGTTCTGCAGTGTCTGCTTTTGTTTAAGTGCCTGTGTTGACGTAGTGCTGCGGCGAAAGTGCGATACGAGTTGGCTGGCAGAAACGACAACATTGTGTAATGCAGCGAGTTTGAACCCATCATTTACTGCAGAGTATTAGCAAAACATGGACTTGACTCCCAATCGAGAAATTCTCCGTGAGCTCGCACAATGTTACTAGCATTATCATGCACACAGGTGGATACTTTGCCATTTAAACCCCACGAAGTTGCAGCAGTGCTGCGCACATTAGCGATGTTTTCGGCTGTGTGCGATTCTGGCATTGTTCGTGTATGTAGCACCACGCTTTTCATCTCCCAAGTAACAAGATAATGACACGTAATAGTTACGTATGATTCAGCAGTCGGTGCAGTCCATGCATCAGTAGTTAAAGCTACTTTTTCAACGCCAGCTAAATCTCTGCAAAGATCGTCTGCAGTAGGCTACGTTATCTGCATACAGCTTTTCGAGTTGTGCTGTAATGGTTTTTCGGCTTGGGACCGTATACTCTGGTTCCACGTCTGCCATCAATTCACGAAACCCCGTTCCTTCCACGAAACTTATGGGCAGCATGTCTTTTGAAATCATTTTTGTCATGAGAGCTGTTGTTCGTCCCAAATGTGCCTTGTTGCAAAGCTAGGCATAGACGGCTGGTTACTGGCGGCCTGTAGCTGTAAGGTCTGGCAGATAATGGTTAATTTAAATGCGTGTGCTTACATGTCGTCGATTTGTGGTAGGACAACTTTGCGCTGCACAACTTGCATTTCCCTTTGTTTTGTCACGTTTTATCGATTAATTTCCAGATGGCACTTCGACCGTGTACTGCAATTCTTTCCTTGTCTTCCCTTCGCTGTTCATGTGGTGTGACTGTAGGCCTACGATAATGTACTCAAATGTAACTGTAGGTATATTAAAATAGCCACCAGATGGCAGTGTGAATGCGGCATGTATAGCAAATATCGCAGTACACAGTTGCCCATTATGATATCAAAATGTATTATATCTGTGCGACTATGGCATTCGTCATGCGTGGATTTTTGAAAATTCGAATACTCTGACTCATCCCTACTTTATTGTAGCGCACTTCACAGCCGCTTTGCTCTGTCCTGCGTTGCTTTGCTCTGCTTGGCCCTGCTCTGCTCAGTTTGATTTTGCGGCCTGTTTTCCAGTCTCTGGCCTCCTTCATCCTCCTGGCTCTGCATGTAATTAACAGGCCTTAGGAGCAGGCCGGTGCGGGGATTCTGGCCATTTGTGTATCCTGACTGTATTGGGCTTATATTTATTTTTAATGAGTGATAGCGTTGGGTTGCCCCCCCTTAATCTTTCTTATTTTCTGAATTTGGTTTAATCACTGATTGAAGTTTTTTGTCTTTGTTCAACTCTGTTTTTGTTTTGCTTAGGTTGAGTGTTTATTTGACACCCACTTGGTAAATTGCTACAGCTGAAATTCTTTTGTTGTGTTATACATTAGAATCTTGTGTACAGTTGCTTTTGGTAGATAGTTTTTTTTTTTTTTTTTTTCGTTATTTTTAATAGCTTAATATTGGTAAACTGTTGTTTTGAGTTATTGTTATTTTTCATTTTTGATTTTGATAAATTGTATTTTCTTGTTATTTTTGATAGCTTAATTTTGGTAGATTGTTTCTTTAAGTAACTTTTTTTTTTCAACAGCTTAATTTTAGTAAACTTCTTTTTTACAGTTATTGTGTTTTGATTTATGATATTCAACCCCACTAATTCCCCCTCTCCTTTCAGGACTGGAAGCTTACGGAGGTGGTCCTGGTGTCCTGGTGGTGGTGTCCCCCTCCTGTGTGCTGTGTAGCCCGTGGCTTCTATTTTTCACCATTGTATGTGTGTGTGTGTGGGGGGGTGCGAGTGCCACAAATTATTGGGTGCTCCCCTTCTCGGATTCCTCCTCCCTTCTTGATCCCAGGTCCTCCCCCTGGTGAGCTCCATCACTGCTAGGCTTCCTCTCTCCCTTTCCTTGTGTGTACGGTGTTTCTTTTAAAATAATTCAATTTTGTAAATTGGTGAAAATAAAGTCTCTTTATATATTTTTTGTACCTGGACCATGTCTCATGCTCCGTTTGTAAAACAAACCTGGGTACTTTATCAATTGTATTGTAGTTTAAGTATTTTCCTGGGCGAAATTCCCAGGGTGACGTTTCCAGGTTTTCAGTTGATGGATAAAATTAATACATTTGCACCTACTCTCACCCTTGAGTGAGGGTGTGTTAAGCCGCTCCCTGCCACCTCTGCCTTAAGAGTGTTTAACTCTTTTCCCTGTAATGATTAAATATGATGCCTATATGTTCAGTACCAGTCAAAAGTTTGGACACACTTTGCTAATGTCACAGCGCTGTATTTTCAGAGAAATTTAAATGGGTTAACTTCTCTATATAATCTCAAATGGAGACTGGTGAGAGATAAACAGTCAGAGGTTAAAAGAGAATAATTTACTTGTTGGAATTTTAGAATGCTCAATGAAGCCATATTTTGCAAAGTAAGCAGACAAACAAGCTCTTTCCATTTTCTAACAGCCAAATTGAAGACAGGCTGTTTTGGAACTGATTGGGGAAAAAAAAGTCGATGAAAAGCAAACCACAAGTGCAGCACATCTTTGGGAACTTAGAAGGTCACTCAGCAGCAAACTCATTATAGTGATATAACTGCTTTCGTAAAGAAAAATGTGAGCATGCCTGTAAATATGATAGAAAATGCTGGTTAGCTTGATGGATTACAGAATTAGATCTCTTCTTTTTTTTGCAAAATAAACTGAACCTGTTTCTTTTTTTTACCCTTTAACACTCCGGTAAAATTTGCCTAAAATGCTTATCCAAGGCATAACCAAAGTAAATTGAAAGCTGTTCTTGAACTGTTTGGAGAAATTGGATGGTTTTGGTCTCTTTTGAAAGGAAGCACTCATAAGTTTTTTTCCCCAGCTGAAAGAATCACTGTAAGTGCTACTGTCATTGAGTAATAGAAAAAAACTTTTACCTGGGTACTTCAAAAAGACTACCCAAAAGTATAAACACTGGAGCACACTTTACAAGTCTGCACATAATAAATGTGCAGACTTGTAAAGTGTGCTCCAGTGTTTATACTTTTGGGTAGTCTTTTTGAAGTACCCAGGTATAAGTCTTTTTCTATGTCTATTGTCCTTTACTGTTTCACTTTTGAAACTTTGCTGAAGCGCGTTGCACTTTTGCATATTGACAGTCATTGAGTAATGGAAGTTGCAACACACTGAAGTAGAAGGTTTTTATTCTTACCTGAATTTTTTTTTGCAAACAGATGCCTGCAGATGAGTGTAGTTGGGACTTATTTGCTGAAAAAACACAATGGAACCACAGCATGAAGCTGTGACACATGTGATGATTATATTTTTAAATGGTTGGCATCAATTGAATCTCAAGAATCTTAGCTTTCTGAAGATATGGGGCATGAGTATCTCACATTACATATGAGCTGTGTAAATGATGTAGTTTGCTTTTAACTTCCCTGACAGCCCGTGGACGGGCCTTTGGCGTAACAAGGCCTTTCAGCTCTCACTTATGGACATTTTTACTCATATACCAGCAACCTTTTAAGAATTGTAACCTTTCTAATCAGTGTCACTTTCAGAATATTTTCACTATTTTCCCTCATGCTTTACCATTGAACATCCAGGTTTGGATAAAATGATTGATGTTTCCCGGTTGCCATTATAACTATCTGTTCTTCAGCACAACTTTTGTAAATGATGGAGCAATGAGAAACTGAGGGAAATGCATTTTATGTGGTGAATGATGAATCCGCACACCTACATATGAGTCTTGAAATGCCATAGACTTCCTTAACCCTATTAACCTATATAGAAAAACCTACATTACACGTTTTTTTAATGGCTGGTTAGAGCGAAGTTTCAGATGCCGTGGCAGGCTTAGCTGCACGGAGCACAGGGCCGATGCAGCTGAAAGTAATTGGTCGAGATAGAAGAGGAAAGGAGCTCACGTTTCTGAACAAATGAAAGGCTTCAGTGCCAGAAACAGAGCGAGCAACCAGAAAGAAAAGAAATCTCAATAAAAGAGAAAAGCTAACATGGCACCTTACAATAGTCCCAAAACCTTAAGAAGCAAAGCCTTCAAAGCAAAGCCCAGAAATAATCATCCAGCTGGGTAAAGAATCCGATGTGGAAAGAAAAGATGTTGTCAGGGACGAGAGTAACAAACAAAGTAAAAAGCACATTCACAAACCATGACAGTTTTTTGGGATCCAATGGGCCCTGAGTGATGTTTGCTCTGTTTTAGTGCTTTAAAGTGGATCTGTTTGAATATGTTAGTGTCTACTGATGGTGAGGGAGGCATTTTGCATCAAGTTGCCCTCTTTAGTCAGGATACCTCCTGCTCAGGGTCAGCTAAGCACTTAAGCAACATCACATATTTTCAAGAAAACACAATTTATTCATTTTTTAACAAAATATGAACAAAGACTTGTTTGATTACACGCTGTAACTGTTGACCTGAGTAATTCTCATGATTTGACACAATTAAAACAAATTAAATGACTATTTATTATTATATTTGGTAATATATCTTGGAAATATATCAGATTCAATGTAGCTAAAATGAAACTAATCGCCATAACACTAGATCTCTCTTTTAAAGTGCCAATTCTACTAATCAATCTCTGGAATGTTTGTTCAGGGCCGTGAATAGTAGAATCGGGTGTGTAGCAGTTTGGTTGGTATGCAAGTCTGCACTTACAGTGGCTCTGTCTGGAGAAGGTTCCCCACCCCTGCTGTAATACAAACAAAAATAACTTTGAATTAGAAACATTCCTAGGATATTCTTAGGTCAATTATGGTTTCAACATCGAATTTTGAAAATTGTCTATAGGACCCCAAAAGGTTTTTTATATGTACCTGAGAAACCACTATCCAAAATTAAATTTCTAGCTGTCCCGTGCGTTACCAGTAGGTTGGTAGAGGATTACGTATGGACTTAATGTCTCAAATAGGAAGAACGAAACCAAAAAAAAAAACTGCCCGGGGTCCACTGGGCCCCAAAAAACAGCAATAGGGTTAAAAAAGCAAATCATATTTATTACTTTGCTTGGTAATACTTTACTTGGATATTCAACCATTTCACTTCATCTATAGCTGTTCAAAAGTTTATCAAGGAATATATGAGACGATTCATCAGCATACCTATAGAGTATTTGTAATGTTTTAATAGCTTATAAGTAGAGATTAAACAATACAGCTGTTTCACTTCGTAGATGTTCAACGGATTAACAAAGTATATGTGACAGTTCATCTGCATACCTGCATATTCTCAGAATAGTTGAACTCCTCACTCAACCTTTGCTATACAAATGTTCAACAATGTTTAAACAAATATTCACCAACAGCAAAGAATTATATTAATAATGGTCAACTAATATTTAACTTATTTCAACTACGTGTATAGTTAAACATATTACAAACACTCCATGAACTATTTGTAGCTGAATATCCAAGTAAAGTGTAACAATTTGCTTGTCCCATAGTTGTCTTGGCACATTTTGTTGAAATTAATTGTTTAGAAGTGATTTATTTAATTAAAAAACAAAAATGATAAAAGATTATTATTCTGTTTTATAATCTGAGTATAGTAACACTGATTTTTCGAATAGTGTGGTGCTCTTGCCCAGACCCTTAATGGAATTTAATTCTGCCAGGATCTGCAATTTACAGATTCAAAGTTAAATAAATGGTATTAACCTTTCACTGGGCTACGATGATTGACGGGAAAGAGCTGTTGCTTGTCAGGCATTCTGAATGGCTGCTGGAAATTCAGCATTGACTGATTGACATATTTGGCAATATTTCCACTGCAAAAGGCCAACATTTCCTGACAAAGCCAGGAATTTGGGTCAGAATCCATCAAATCTTCCTTTGTAATCCTTGCAAAGGGCCTTTGATGGTACCCAGGGACCACCCTGGTAGAAATATAATAATAAAAAAGTTAACATGAAACTCTCTCACTAATGTAGGCTGGTGTCAGCATTTAAAAAATATGTCAGACAACTCGGGAAATTACAAGCGTCTTGTATTATGGGGCGGCCCAATCATGTTTCTAGTGATCTTTAATCTCGGAAGAACACCTCAAAACATCCTGTACCCGAATTACATCCCCCAAAACTCAGTTATTATGGATTCACCTCGGCTACATCCACCACAGATACTTCATGCTATCGCTATAACTAGACCAGTTTTTATGGGTATCACTTGAAACTTCTGGTGTTCATTCCTGGTGCATAGAGGACGGATGCTGTTGTTTTCTGTGACCCTATGACCAGAAATTCAACCAGTCTTTATGGACATTATATCATACTCCATGTTTCTGGGGCATAGAGGAGAGCTGCAATCGATGCTGTTCACTCCATGATCTTTGTTGTCGCACCACCACTCACTAAACTTTTCATTTTTAAAAATTGCAACAACTCACACAGCTTTAATGGGAATCATGTCATCTCTGCTGTCAACATCCCTGGGGCTTATTGGAGGTTATTGATTGTAGTGTAATGTTTCCTAAGGGGCCGCCACTTGGCTGAATTCAACATTTTAAAATACAATCACTCAAACAGTTTTGATCATGTCCAAACCATCTGTGTTCGTTCCTCGTGTGTAGAGGTGAGCTTGTTGATCCAATGAAATTTCCTGCTGTACCATCACAGTGTCATTTTCATTTTTAAAAGTGCAAAAAAAAAAAAAGAAAACCTGGAATACGGATGTCTTGGCATGAAGGTATTGGCAGTGGTTTTATCTGTTGGGGAATCTTTTTTTAAATTCTCAAATAGACAGGTTCCTGACTTTTTGAAGATTATGATTCCAGCTGAGAGCATACACTTCTATCATGCAGCCAAAAACAGTTATCATGGACCGTTATGTGGATCAAAGAAGACGAGTAAAGAAAATTAATAAACAGTTCGCAAGCTCTTCCTGATTTCGGGTTAACTGCATTCCTGACATAATTTGCGTCAAATGTTTGCCAAGCCAGCTCCTCTGAAGAGAAACCTTCCCTAGGCCACGAGAATGCAATCGCCCAGTCATCTCTACCTTGCGGTAAGATGGATCCGTATTCAAAGACCTACATGATGTAGATGTATGTATACATAAATCCACCTGGCATATTACTCTTATTACTTCCAAACTTATTATATTGCATTGGCTGCCTGCTAAGTAACATGTAGATTCTAAGATTTGAGTGTTTACTTTTAAAGCCTTACATGACCTTGTGCCTGCTCATCTGAGTAATTTAATTTTAGTTAAGGTAAATACTGTCAGTCTCATGTCATCCAACGAACCCAAGGCGAAGCGAGAATTGAAAATTTGGAGTGGCACAGATCATCCCTTTAAAACAATTATTAGTCCTGACAATTTCATAATTACAATAGTTTCACTCCGAGAACATTCCACACACTCAGGTGTTGCTAGTTCTCCCTGTTTAGGTAAGATGACGATCATTCATTTGGATGCGTAATTTGGTGAATTAAATCAGCGTAATGAAAAATTGCATACCTGTCAACTCTCACATATATGGCGTGAGTCTCACTCTTTTCAGTAGCATATCATGTTCTCTCGCTGTTGTCAGCAGTCTTACTCTTAAAAAGAATAATGGAGAAATAGCAAAAATATCACCTCCATTGTATGCAATATACAGTATATTAAGCATGAATTCAAAGCATAAAATAATGCAAATATACGCAGTGAATGAGTTTTTATCTCATGTTGTATCCTGCACAGTGACCATGCATTTTATTCCTTCTTTGTTAATGTAGGTTTTTTGCAACAAATTAATTGGGAGAGAGCCAAGGACAAGTCCACTTTGTTTTCCTGCCAAAATGTTAATGCGGTGCTTACAGGACAAAGTTATTGGCACCTTTGATAAAAAATGAAGATAAAAACAGGCTGTGTACAACCCCCCACTTATACTGTTGGGGCTGTCTCTTAAATTTAAATTCTTCTGTCACACATTTTACAAACATTCTGAACACCATTAACAGCAGTGGCAAACTAGGAGCACCACAATGTCTTATGTGCTGTTGGTTCAGTTAGTATGTTTGTTTGTTACTTGTCAAAAGAATTTCGGCAAGTACTGAATGTTAGCCGGTTCGTTTTGTAAGTTTGTTTTTTTTTGTTTGTTTGTTTTGTTAATCTATTATTCGCACCCTCAACTGCCCTTTCTCTTGCAGTGATCGTCTTTGTTTTTATGTTATTGTGCCCGAAAGTGTCTTGGATAGAAGCCTAAGCTATACTTTTGGGCAATCTTATCTTCAAGGCCAAGGTCAACGTTATCAAAAAGGTCAAAAACAATGTTTTGTTGATTACCTTAATCAAACAATTAAACCTATCGGACTCCATAGTCAGGCTGAGCGTTGTAATCACACAATTTTAAAAACTATTTTCGCTATCATATTTGCATCATAAAATGGCTTACACAGTTATAATGCTGAGTCCTCAAACATCTGAAGGATATATAGTTCTACAATGTTTGACGATATAAAAAGTGATTTCCCTTGTGGATGGTAAAAGTCATATTCTCATTTCATGTCTTCAGTGATTACACAAAGCCTTCAACAAGTCAGTTGGAGGAGAGTTTAAAGTCAAGGGGACTGATAAAGTGTTTAAGGTAGGCAGTCTGACCTCGAGGGATATCCAGTGTTCCAGCCGGTTGCCCAGAATGATTTCCCAAGTTGGCAGCAAGCAAAGTGCTAATTATGCCATCCAGTGCTGTTGATGTGACTGACAGAAATATGGTCACCCAGATGTGCTGTGCGTGTCCCCAGAATCTAGGTCTGAATACACAAAACTGGTGGGATTTGTGCCTGTTTGATCAGTTTATGGTTATAATGTCTTTCATTAAATAATCAGTTATTACAGCTGCATTTTGGAAATCTCTGAGCTGAAAATTATTTTCATTCTCACGCTGTAAATCAGCAGGGGAGAATAACAGCACAACCTGACGGGAAGCCATCAACCCCATTTACATTTGTAGAGGACCGAGGAAGCAGTCAAGACCAGTGCAAATTCTTAAATTACTGCTGATAGCCCAAGAGAACTATTGTGCAGCCACACTGGTGCCTCTAGCACCACGAGGCCAATCCAACTGCCCAAGTGTGCTGTAACCTGTGGAACTATCCTTTACCCAACACAAAACTCCATGCAGGACAGTGGATTATCTCTGCAGAATGTATTTTAAAGAAATGGAACTGCACCGATGGACGGACAGAGCTAGAGGTGGAACTTTTACAACGAGTGTCAGGATATACAAACATGTCTCACCTACATCTCCTTCACAGGGGGACTCAGAACATTACCTCTCCTCTCCTGATACACACCAGTTCCGGCAAATGAGTGACTTTTGAATGTAACAAAGCCATTACTTTGTCACGATTCTTATGATTTTATTTGGGTATTTGTGTTACTACTTAAACTAGAGATTTGTTTGTGTCTGTAGCTAAATTCTGCCAGCTGCATGTGAAATATTTTTAGCTCTTAAACTTATATATTAAGATCTTTGGAACCATTTGGGGTAAACATGTAATATTTGGTATCATTTTCTTAACATAAACATCAGGATGCCATATCTTTATTCACAGTAGTTATGTAATCACACAATACAGTTAATTTGGAAATTATCTGAAAGTGAGACCATAGAGTATGTGTCATGGAAAGTGCGACCAAAGGGGCATCACCAATTACTTGCCCTCAAGCTGTTCACATTTAAGTTTGCCTGATTAACAGTCAAACAATTTATTGACTGAACAACCAAGACCAATACATGACCTGTAATAAGAAATGATAAGGAAAACGTGAATGCCAATCACCAACAATTATATAATTGATATGGTATTGTAAGGATGGAAATTTAAATGCAAAAATTCTAAACTTTTGCTGACTTAGCAGCATTTATTTTGGGCATCCTTCTAATCAATTGTCACTCAGCTGTGCATCATGCTTAATATGTCATGGTTTGTGAGGCGTTGTTTGGACTTTTCTTTGTGACTCTCGTCCTGGGACAATATATAGCGCCTTCAATAATTATTGGCACCCCTGGTTAAGATGTGTTCTTTAACTTCTAATAAATTCAGTTTTTTTTTAAATAATATAGGACCACAATGAAAAAAGTAGGAAAATCCAAACTTTAATTCAAGTGCAATTATTCACTGGGGAAAAAAATCCCACATTAAGAAATAATTCTTTTACATCAAATCATGTGTGCCACAATTATTAGCACCCCTAATGTTAATACTTTGTACAACCCCCTTTTGCCAACAAAACAGCTCCTAATCTTGTCCTATAATGTTTCACAAGATGAGAGAATACAGAAAGAGGGATCTTCGACCATTCCTCTTTGCACAATCTGTCTAAATCATCCAGTGACCTGGGTCCTCTCCTCTGCACACTCCTCTTCAGCTCACTCCACAGGTTTTCAATGGGGTTGAGGTCTGGGAACTGAGATGGCCATGGGAGGAGCTTGGTTCTGTGTCAGGTGAACCATTTCTGTGTACATTTGGCCACATGTTTCTGGTCATTATCTTGTTGAAAGACCCAGTGACGTCCCATCTGCAGCTTTCGGGCAGAGGCCACCAGATTTTGATTTAAAATGCCCGGGTATTTCAAAGCGTCCATGGTGCCATTCACCCTAACAAGGTTCCCAGGGCCTCTGGAAGAGAAGCAGGCCCACAGGATGACCAATCCTCCCCTATAATTCACAGGAGGCATGACGTGCTTTTCTGTATACTCGTCTTTTGTGTTCCGCCAGACCCACTTAGAGTGTTTGTTGCCAAAAAGCAAAAAATCTTGGTCTCAACTGACCAAAGCACAAGGTCCCAGTTGAAGTCCCAGTACCAATTAGCGAACTCCAGATGCTTGCGTTTATGATTGTGAGTGAGAAAAGGTTTTTTCTGTGCATGCCTCCCAAACAGCTTATTGGCATGTAGATAGCGGCTGATGGTTGTTTTGGAGACTTTGTGGCCCCAGGATGCTACCATTTGTTGCAATTCTTTAACAGTGAGCTTTGGAGAACTTTTTATTTCTCTTACCATCCTCCTCACTGTGCGTGGTGGCAAAATAACCTTGCGTCCTCATCCAGGCTTTTTAACTACTGTTCCAGTTGTTTTAAACTTCTAAATGATTCCTCTGACAGTAGATATGGGCAGGTGCAGGCAAGTGGCTAGTTTCTTGTAGCCATTGCCTGACTTGTGAAGGTCGACACACATCTGCCTCACTTGAAGGGTGTGTTCCTTTGTCTTTACAATGTGGAAGAGTGGATAAGAGAAATGGCCTCGCCATTTCTGACGTGTCACGTCATATTTATACCCCAGGGAAACAGCAAGTGATGAATTACTAATTTTATGTCCCTAGATACTCTGATCAACTTTGTAAACTACTGTAGAAATGACAGAAATATTTCAATTACATTTATTTCCTAGGAATTGTTAGGGGTACCAATAATTGTGGAAAAGGTGATTTTATGAAAAATCAGGGATTTTTATAGTCAGGGATTTTTTCCCCCTTAAAATTCACTTGAATTGAAGGTTACATTTTCCCTCAATTTTCAGAATGAGAGTATGTTTCTGCAATAAAAATTGAATTTATTTTAAGGCTTTTAACTCATCTTAACCAGGGGTGCCAATAATTATGGAGGGCACTGTAGAATTCCCGGGCCATCAAATTCTTTACCCAGCTGGCTGATTGAGCTTGGGCAGCGCTTCCCAGAATCTATATAAGCAGGAAGTCCGGCACGCCTCCCTCGCTAGAGTGTCAGTTTTTAGCTTCGCACTATAGCCAAAGATTTCTGTAGTCAGGTTTTGTATGACTTTCCATCTTCTAATTATTGGAGTTTCTTCTCCCTCTTTCTATCTCGCTTTGCTCCCGTGTTTCAGACTATTATATGTCCTTTGGAAGCGCAAGTACTTTCGTTTAGTCTGTATTATTCTCTGTGTTTGTACTGTGTCCGAGCTACTCTCTTTCTCTCTGGTCTTTGCAGAATAGCGTTTTTCTTGCTGAACAAACACTCATCAAAGCAGCGCATTAATGTCAGTGGGACAAGATCGGCACTGAAACCTGCGCAATTTTGAGCTCACTTCTGTCGTGCTAAGGAAAAGGGCTTAAATTAATTTATGATCTATAGTGATTATTTGCATATTGTTAACAATAAAGACATCCACTACTACCTGGACAAATATTCTGAGTTTGCTGAAAATAATGGGTTGTGTTTACCGTAACTACGAAAAGCTCGAGAGAACTTTTGGGGTTGGGGTTCTTTAGCTTTGTTTTGATGCCCTTAAAATACAATGCTGAGCCACGCATAAAGTTATTGTTTTTCAGCACTGATGTTAAGGTGCATTGCCTTGGTATTTTATATCTCATGGGCTACCTTACACAAGCAGTCCACCCGCAACCGTCATACTTAAGAGCAACCTTATAACTAAATAAATGGCAAACTTGTTGGTATGCAAGCTATTTGTCAGAATGGCCCAGTATTCTAAACGCAGTATTCACAAATTGGTCGGTAATATAGCAGAGATAATTTAGCTTGAGCGAGCCAACGTACTGTCTACTCGAGGCAGAACTGGACAATTCTTCAGAACTGAGTTCAGTGCAACCGCGACAAATAATCTGTCAACTACCCTGCTAAATGTTAGTAAGTATACAACAATGATAGCATTTTTTGCGGCTTTAAAATGACAAAATGCCTGTCGGTTACGTGCGACTCGGCCACAAGTCATTCTCAGTCGAACTCCAAGCGGCCGACTGCATGCCGCTGACGTTGAGACAGAATGACACAAAAGAAAACGATGAGTATGACTGTTAAAGTTAAATCCAAATCATGATAGAGCGTCTGGGCTCTACATGATAAGCTGTCACTTTTAGAAACAAATCCATAACGCAAGTTGGCTACTGCAAACTGTGCTGTCGACAAAATGATAATAGTCTTCGCTTTGCTTTATGGCGAATGATGCATCCAGACATATTACTCCAAAAAACTGCTAAGAAGTTCATACAACATCGACCTTTATCACGGTATACAGTTGAATCCGATAAGTTCTACCGATATTTAGGCAGACCTATGGCATTATTTCCCTCATATTGGCATACGTTTGCCTATTACACATTTTTGTCCACAACTAGTTTGTTATTCAGGTAAAATTATATCTAGATGGCAATCGTGTTCAGACTGGAACATGTTGCACTCTGAGCAAATGGAATTTACATAAATGTAAATATTCACATTTCTTCTTACTTCAAACTGCCATTTCTTATGAGTTTGAGTAAAATAATTCTGACAATATTACCAACTGGAAGATGATAAATGATAAACTGGGAGTGGGTTCATGGCATTCAAGTCGTATTTTACTGTATGAGCCAGAATAAGGTTGCATCCAGGTGTGTAGATGTGAATTCATAGTGGCTGTATGGGATAACTTTTAATCCATTCCACACCCTGAAATACACAGCAACCAGTGTGCCTAAGTTGGATCTGTTCATGATGTAATACATGTAATAATCACTTGGCCACAGCTGGGGATTACAAAATGACAATTTAGCACGTTAAGCTGGCCCTATCAAGTTAGTAATTCAACTATTTATTGGACTTCTATCGATCAAGTTCCCATTTGTCTGAAGTAGCAGCAAGACTAATTAGACTGGAGGATGGCCTTAATAGTCTTTAATACCTACCCCGCACCCTTGCAAAGCTGGCACTTGAGCCAGCTCTCCGTCACCACAATATTGTTATACCATGTGGCTGTGCGCATTTTGTCGAAAAGTTTTGATTGGTTTTACATGACGCTGACAAGATGATGCATACCTACAAGTCTCTGGACGTCTGTGCACTTATTCTGTGACTGTGTATGCACACTGTATGACTGAATCCAAGTTCTAAGGTTTTTAACTAAAATTTAAGGTAAAATGTGTGGCTAAATGGTTTTCTCTGTAGCTACCTGAACTCCAGTGTGATTAGCCACTGTGGCAAAGTGAAATTTTTGGCCAGCACACACCCTGTGTGCGGAAGAAAGTGCCTCATAATTTTATGGTCCAATCTGCATAACAATGCTATTGAAAATAAATTAGACTGTTTTCGGTTCTACCAGTTAGTCTGAGCAACTGTTGCTAATTGGGGAAAAGTAATAACCTAAACCTCTCACAGTTTAAGCATTGAAAGGTCAGGTTTCAGAAGGCCTTTGCTACTGCTGATGGACAATCAATGCCATTGGCACAATGTCTCTGACCACCCTTGCCAAACTTTCTATACAGAGGACCCTCACTGGAATGCAAAGTGAGATTTCGTTCATTACCAGAGACCCCACTGTTACCAGAGCCTTTGGAGTCCCGTTCTGCCTCTAACTCCAACCAACTTCGACTGACATCTGCAAACCATCCTCATCCTCACCTCAGTTGATAGTACTCCACCGGCACACTTGTAACACTTCTCTGCTAACCAGGGGAATTAAGGAATTACAGTTGACTTCCCTATTCAAATGTGTTTCTAAATTTACTACCACTTTTAGCAGCTGCTTCCAGTGACAGCCCATTTGGTTAATTCCACTGGTGCAAACTTTCCCCTGAAAACATCAGTATTGCATTAATCTATTCACTCACACTTTTGTCTTTTTATCTGCTTATAACGTATTGTCATCTTATTCTTGTGTATTATTAGTCTCTTATGATAAGTGTTTAAAGTCATAGCTTTTATGTTCTGCAACTTCCTTACACTTCGCTTCACATGTCCGATCCTAAGTTGTCTGTTCTACCCAAGTTCAAGTAAATCCTATTTTAATATTAATTTGACCGTTATAGACACTCTTAACTGATCACCAAGAGAAACAGTAATTATTTTTGTTCCACTTACTCTGACATTGTATTGGTGGATGAGTTATTTCAGGGGTACTATGTAATAACTCTGATTAATGCAATATTACCACAAATTAAGCTAATTTACCCTTCACAGCATCACATTGCATAAATAATGGAAGCCGTCAATTGAGGAGGATGTTTTGCAATTAAATGCAATGTGGCCACTAAAATATTGAATTTATCACAAATGTAAATGAGTCATACGCGGTTGTTATGATGGGCATTTAAATGTGCAGTATTTACAAGCTTGGACATCCATCTGCCTCAGCACCCTACCTTAAATAACTAAGGCCTTCTCAAAAGGGACAGTTTGTGTTTTTTCTAAATACAAAGCTTGAGTAATTCCCACTATTTATTTCTTTCATTAGATATTGTGATTCAGGATATTTGTGATATTTAAGATAATAGAGAAGGGAAGGATCAGGGCTTGAGACAAATGAATTAAACTTTAGTCTTTTCTAGTTATCAGAGCCCATTTTCACTTGTTAATACATCAGAGGTCATTGCATCTGTAAAAAAGAGTTGGATTTCAGACCACTATAAAGAAGTGAAACTTAAGTGAAAACACAAATATCAGTGTTATTACCAGTTCAATAAATTCACTTACACATTCGTGCACATATGGTTTATGAACAGTAACAACAGACTACACATTAACAAACACATACTCTCTCAGACACACTAATATACTTTCGCACCATTATTCTTCTGTACAATAAAAGACTGAAAATAGAAATGTTGTGCTCCTTTATAATCTGTGTTGTACTGAGAGGGGGACTGTCCAATTTTCTCTGGAAAGCCCAAAATAACTAATCTATGTCTCAAGAGTATTATGCTCTTAAATCATTGTAAACACTTAAAACCAGTGTTTTCAAGGTATGATTGTATATTTTAATGGTAGTGATGCTTGCATTTAAAAAAAGTAATTCCATGGGTGGGATAAATCACAAGTCGGCATGTTCCTGTGCATTTACAGGCATAGTTATTTATACGCCCCATAGTTACTTCTGTTAATAGGTTCCTTCAAGGCCCTTTTCGAAAGCTGAATTGATTTTATGCACAAAACACGAATTTAAATTGTCAGGTGTGAGTAGCTGGTTTTATCAAATATGTACTTTTAGCTTGATAAATTTTCCCTGATGCTGGTAGACCTGAAGAATATTGTTTTATTTGTTGGACAAGAATTCAGAAATGTTGAAATAGATTCTTTTTTACCTGGATTTTTGGCGACCCATGAGCAGACATAACTCGTCGAACTCAAATAGCAAAATACAAAGACCATTGCTAACCAATCTGTCCCACAAGACCTCAAGGCCTGACACAACACTGCCACAAACCTGCTTATATACAGATAGACTAACTCAAAACATAAGTAAACTATTAAACCTAGAACAATGAGGATAAATGGTCTGGGTCTCATTCAATATAACAATAAGGTCAAATCATTCAAAGCTTAGCATGATGAAACTAAGCAAGTTAAATGTTTTATGGGCACACTTAACTGCGATATTAGCAGGAATTGAATCGAAAGTTATGTGCAAGAATTTACCAAAGTATCAGTTCTTGAAATGTGTCCCCTAAAGTCTATGTCAAAGTGATTACCACAGGGATTAGACTGAAAGCCCTCACCCCTCTTGAAATCTTGAAGCTGAGGGATATAAAAAGCAAAAATAATCTTGACAAAACCCCTGCCTGTCAAAGAGCCCAGTGTTACTTGATTTAATAATCATCAGTATAAGATGTCCTTGCTGTTTATTTAGCCTTGGACTTAGGCCAGGTTTGAAATAACAGCTGGAGACTTCTCCAAACCAACATACTGTATATTGATAACAAAACTACCATATAGGTCATTTGTTTCCTACCTTTTGGTAATGCTTTGAAAAAGCATTTCCCCCTTCCAAGTCTCTTTCTCTTTTTTACTTTGTCAAACGTCAAGTTTCAGATATTCAAACTAATTCTAATATCAGAAAAAGATAACCCAAGTAATCACGCACTGAAGTTTATAAATTATGATTTAATTTATTGAAGGAGAATGCTTTCTGACCTTATCTGGCCCTTTGTGAAAAAGTAATTGCCCCTTTAGTAAGTAAATCAACAAATTAAACAAATTTCTTTGAAAGCTGGGTTCAATTTCAATAGATGCATCCAGGATTTACGTTCTAATACCTCTAGCCCTGTTGAATTTAAACAATACTTAAAGTGAACCTGTCTGGCAATGTAAAGTTGGCAACAAGCAGCACACAATGACGCAATCTAAAGAACTTCAAGAACAGATGAGAAACAAAATCATTGACATCAATCAGTCTAGAAAGGGTTACAAAGCCATTTATAAGGTTCTGGGATTCTAGCAATCAGTAGTTAGTGCTATTTTCTACTGTCATAATCCAGACCACAAAGCATATTATCTTACTGCTAGGAGTACTCCTAAATCATGCTAAAACATTTTATGAAGGAGTAAAACCTTAAAAGTTATTCACAAAGCTGCTGAGAGCAACTTTTAGTTCAGAAAACTGGTAACTCTTAGACTAGGAGTAGCTCTGAGACAGGTGGGAGTAAATCTCCGTTGCTATGGATGACGTCAGTTCTCATGCACGAGTCTTGGGACAGTGAGCACGGTGATTGGTTGTTTGGTGACAGGGCAGCCCATTGAAAAAACATCCCACATACAACCCATGGAGAAAAAAATGAGGAAATAGTCCAAGCAGCTGTCCCATAAAATAACATGTTGAGCACTCCTGAAAATGCACTGTGTGCAGTCCCCAAATATCACTCCTTAGGCAAATAAACATAAAGTACATTGGAAAGAGATAATTGAAAAAATGCCAATAGCATAAAATGAGTCAATGATAAAACGTGTCATTTGCCCCAATAATTAGCAACTTATTACCCAATGAGAATATGTTGTCGTTTAAATGTCGGGATGTTCAAGTTTGTTTGTCCCAAACTGTCACGCGTGAAAGTTCAAAAAGGATGCGAAAGCCCAACTGGAGCCAGTTGGTGCTGGAGCGAAAGCATGTAGTCTAATCAAAGGGAAATTTGGCTCGAGGATAAACAGCAAATCCAACCGAGATGCGTGGGATAATATCAGCCTACAGATCAATGCTGCATTATAAATAAAATAATTTGCGCATAGCAGGAGGAGGTACAGCACCAAAGCCACTGTCCCTGAGCAAGTGACATCCCACAGGCACATAATGCCTGTCAAATAATTGGCGCACGCTACTTTCCATTAAAATGCGAGTCGTCCGTGGATCCTGGGCATTTCGCAACAATGTTCAAAATATTTTATTCGGCATCAAATACTATGGAATGAACTTTTTTCTATTTACAAATACCTCTTCATCTTGGTTCTGAGAAATAATTTGAATATGGGTCTCGTCAGTATCACCGACACCGGGCATACCTGATGAATATGAATTCAAGTTTGATTCTGTGTTGTAGGCGAATGTCCATTGGAAACTGAATAAACTGTTGGATGATATGAGGTTCACAGAGTGCATTGATTGTTTGTTGAATTGAGTGACTGACAGAGGATTGTGAAGTCCCTAATTGCCCACATTGCAAAGTTGCATTTTTCAAGTAACAAAGTGTTGTCAAAAAACATTTTATTTCGGGGCTTATTGGGTTGTTTTTCATACTTGGAGACGTAATTTTCTCCTTCACCAAGTCAAAAATAAAATCCCTTCACGATCGATCCGATATCTTTTCAACAACTGCGCATCATTCAGAATTTCCAAGTTATTCCGATTTTCAACAGTGGCAGCCGTTTTCCGATTCTTTGTGAATAGGTTTTAACGAGTTAAAAGTCCTCTTGACTACTTTTAAGCTCTCCCAAACTTAGGAGCTACTTTTAGGCCTAAAATGCTTTGTGAGTGACAAAAATGATTAGAAGTCCTAAATTTATGGCTGAGACACCCATGTTTTTTTGGAGTTTCTCCTAAATCCGCTAAGATGCTTTGTGAATACAGGCCCAGGAATCAAGCGCGGAGGCAGAATGCTATCCAGTCGTGGTGTTATTGATAGTTATACGTTAGACAATGTGACGGATCCTAGAAGAGAATAGCACAGTTCAGTTCCGATGTTACAGGCAAGGCTGTGTGGGCGTAGCCTATGCCCAGCCAGTGGCTTTCTGGGATGACTGCCAGATGGAGTGCACACTTCGCCAGAGCTGAACTGTCCAATGGCAGGACGGAGAAGCTTAGGAGGAATGCAATCCCAATTCTGTGTTCCAAATGAACCAGGGAGAGGAGAGGATTAACAGGAACACGGTCCCAATCCTGAAGACCACGAAAGGGGCTTAGGAGCTTATTATAGTGACTGAGCAAGCAAGCGGTTTCTCATCCTGGAGGTCATCAAAAAACCCAGACTAACATCTGAAGAACTGGAGGCCTCATTTTCCTCAGTTAAGGTCAGTGTTCATGATTCCACATTAAGAGAGACTCTGGGGCATTCATGGGAGAGCTGCACGACATAAACCTTGGCTGACGAAAAAGAACACAAAGGCTTGTCTCTCTTTTCCCAAAAATATCTTGATGTCAACCCAGAATTTTGAGATTATATTTTCTTGACTAATAAGTCAAGTAAAGATTTTTTGAAGACATGGGCCATATTTTATCTGGCATAAAACTAATTCAGCAATTCAGAACATAATTGCAGCAGCATAAAAAAAAATTGGTGGTAATGTGATGATCTGGGGCTGCTTTGCTACTTCAGGACCTCAATGACTTGCCATGATCAATTGAACTTTGAATTCTGCTCCTCTACCTGAAAATCCTGAAGAACAACGTCCGACCATCAGTGTTTGGCCTTAACTTAAAGCGTTAATGGATTATGCCGCAGGACAATGATTCCCGCCTCCCCTCCCCCAATGATATTGCTCTCATTGTGCCAGATATGGGACATGCATTAATGGAATATAGTTGTGCTTATTTTTACACTAGAACGGCCAACAATGCAGTACCTCCTAGAACGGCCATGAGGTTTTGACCTCCCACCACTGCGGGCTTTATGATTGCAGATTAGAAGTCTGTAACTGGAACAGTTGTTAATTATTTTAAAATAGCATGTAAAAATAAATGAAAAAAAACATCTTATTTGATTATTTTTGCACATCAGGCTTTATTTTATTTTAATAATCTAACAGAGTAGATTAATTTCTGTTCTGTTTAATCAGTGTCTCATTGAACAATGGGGAAAAAAATACAATTTGATGAAGCTGTCAAACAAATAAAAAAGACCACTGCACATAAACATTGAAGATTAAAATAACAATACACCTCTGCTCTCATTAAAAAAATGAACATGAACACAGAGCACAAGAGAGAGAGCCTTGGTCAAAATGATTGGGATGCACAACTTGTTCCTCTGCACAGTCCACTAGCAACCAGTAAAAACACTGAACACCTTGACAGGTTCAAAATCAGTCGGATTCACAGGACCAGGACACATCACTAAGCCCTGATATTTCTTCTCCATCTCACTCACCAGAACTCATGTCCTGAAGCTTTGCCAAAGCCTGACTTACATTCATCCGTTTCCTCTGATCTATTTGCTTTTCTGGTATAAAACCTATTTAACTAAATAAACTGAATCACGAAGAGAACAGCCCTGTGACAATCACAATTTCTATCTGCAAAATGAAAGAACAAACTGATTCTGACGTCATGACAGCAACGGGTATATAAACGCACCCTGCACACTATTCAAAAGGTAACAAAATGTATTGCTCGGCAACCAAGATGCAGTTGAATGCCTTACATAGCTGTCAGTGTATGAATGTGTTGTATACTGTAAATGGGCATATGCGAGGTATTAGGCTACTGTCAAGGGCTTTGAGCTGTCTGACTGACTATGGACCATTTGCAGTTTTTTGCATTAGAAGAATTGGAGGTCAAAATGACCTTATGGCCGTTCTAGGTATAATCAGTGATTTTTTCCTTCCTCTTTTATTCCAGAATCGCCATAACTGAACAGTTGATGAATAACACTATTTTTGGAAAACTCGTTGACCTTGAGACATAGGGTTGTTATTCAAACAGAGTTACGTTCAGTTTCATAGGCAAGATAGGTCAAAATGACCTAACAGCCATAGTGAGGAATGCTTTTTTTTTTTTTACACATGTTCCTCTGTTTAAATGGAACGTCATTAAGGAAGACATTGTGTACTTTACATTGCCTGAATTATGCAGACGCCTGGCATCCAACATATCCTGCAAAATTATGAGCATCAATATAGCATCAGTCGAGGCTTTATTCCCTAACAGCCTCACTCTAATAAAAGGCTTAATTGTAGGAGTTGAAGCATTGCTGCACGGATTTGCAGCCAATCTGCCGCAACCGCATTAGTGAGGTCAGATCCTGATTTTGGCATAAGGTCCTTGAAATTGGTTTTCCAATTAATCCCAAAACTTTGGGGAGAAGTTGAGGTCAGTGCCCTAAGCAGCACAGTCAAATTATGATTACCAATTCTATTTGTATATGGAACTTGTGTGCTTGAGGTCTTGTCATTCTGAAACAACAATAAGAATGGTGGATGTTACATTTCACATTTTTTATTTACTCTATAACTGTGCATCATGAAAGAATTACCTGTACCTGCCATGGAAAATGAAAGTCCCGTGTCCAAGTAGTGATTATGTTGCTGTTTTGAAAGTAATTGCACAAATTATGACAAATCTATTGATAAGTGTACTACAAAGGTCAATTAATGTGCACCCATGGATCACTGTGCACAAGTGTAAGGTTCTTTCACATTTTTTTTTTTCTAATTATTTTATGCTTTAACTTTTGAATTCAATTGATGAATGCTTGTTTCAAATGTAATGACTGCAGACTTTGATGTAGGGCGGTGCAGGAGTAATTCAAGAATAATAATAACGTATGTGGCCTTGTTATGTCTTTGTTGTAATCATGTCATAATCATTAGTGGAAACAAATTGCTGTTTATTATTCAATAAATTAACGCTGATATTCTTCACCGAGAACATGTCAAGATTAATCCTGCATGAAAAGGTGAGGTTGCTGCCAACCTGGATGGCAAGGCTTAATTGTTATTTGTCCATCTTCATTGACAAGCTGTTTGCTGTTTGCAGAATAACCATAATTTATATGAGACTGTTTTAAGACCAGAGATGTGCCATCGGATGCATGTTAAGGTATATGCACAATCTCTATCTTTTAACACAAAATTACTGTCAACCTGTTCCCATTCACTTTTATGTTTAGTTAGCATATAGCGTTCATTAGATGCTCATGAAACAGCACAGATTTCAGTTTAAACACCTGCATTTAAAGACCAAATCACTGTGTGACATGGATGCAACATCACATCCAAATTATTTTTCTTATCCATGTTCATTTACTTACTGGATATGTTCAATACCTTTTTAATTCTTACAGCAATAAATAACTTTGTTCATCCTTTGGTGCACATTTTCCAAATAACATAAATGGATGGTAAAGATTGTAAAGGGGGGGGGGTGGCATTGACAGCAAGTCATTGAACCGGTTTCCACCATTGTTAGAAAAAATCAATACCACTGTAGCCCAACTCATCAAATTGGCTCCTTTCAATAAGCAACTAAGCTCACATCAGAACAATATATAATGTGTTGCTGTACTGTTTTCAGAATATTTGAGGGTGAATGGAGTTTTAAAATCGGTCCTTTTTGATTTTACTTGCATTATCCCTGATCTGCCAACTCAGAGTTGATTTGATTTAAAGTAGTTTTGTCCTTATACTGACTGTGAGTGCATATAATGCATCGAATCCAAGATCAGGGTTTTTTTTTTAAGTAAACTAATAATACAATCAGAGGGAGAGAGGGAATGTCTCCAGCTTTTGTGGATATTCTTAGCCCTCTTCCTCAGTGCCAATGGGAATACAGAGTTTTCCCCAGATGGCTGAGTGGCTTTTTATTCACGCTTCACACTTTATCAGAGAGGCAGAATGTCCCAGGGAATGTTAAAATTGGCTTTGTAGCTTTATTACATTATTACAACGTTTTTTTAACCAAAACATTTCTCTCTGCTCCTGGCTAATCTGTCAGAATTGGGCCTAGCTCTAAATATTTTGGCTGTGATTTCTGACATACCACACTGGTCTATCAGCCCGAATAATTGAGTCAGAAACATAAGAGTAGGAAAGGTGATATCTACTTCCGGTGTGCTGCTCTGCTGCGCACTGCAAGTCAGTATGCTCCGTTTGTTTGTGTCTGCTTTCTATGTTTTTGTGGCACTAAATGACATCTGATCACTGTTTTTACAATGTACGGTCATTGTACGCCTAGATGAGGAAACAACTTCATCGATGATGCCTTTGATTGTGTGGATTGGTGGCCTGTGTGGATCCTGGCTGTGGCTGTCACTGCTACCGCTAACACTAGCACACCTGAGTGACAACAACCTGGGCAAGTGTGGGGAGCTATTACAAACAGTTTGCTCCTGCAATGGAGAGACTTTTTTGGAGTTATGTGAGCGGACTATGCACATCTTTTCCCCCCACACTTTGATGCGGGACACCATCCCTCGGGAGCTGATCTGAACCAAGCGGAGTACAAAACGGGGAGGGAGAGGGGGAGTTAAGAACCGGCTACAGCGGAGATCTAATCGCCCGCCGCTCCCCTCAATCGTCCTCACAAACCTGCGTTCTCTGAGCAACAAAGTCGACACTATAAGGGCATACAGCAGGTACTGTAATGAATTTCACGAAGCGTCTTTGTTATATTTCACTGAAAGCTGGTTACAGCAGACGATGTCTGACTCGCTCTTTGATCACATTTCCGGGATCACGCTTGTGTGAGCAGACAGGCATGCAGACTCAGGAACGACGCGGGTAGGAGGCATCTGCGTGTACATAAACGATCTTTGGTGCAGGCTGCACACTGTGAAATACCGGACATGCGATCCAAATGTAGAAATGCTGGGAATGACTTTAAGACCTTTCTACTTACCCAGAGAGTTTGGATGCATTTTACTCTTTTTGGTTTATAAGCTTTACCGCTGGGAGGAGCATAGAGCAGCTAACATCATCGCTGACTGTGTTCATGAGCAACAACTTAAATATCCTGATGCACCAGCTATAGTAGTTGGAGACATGAACCAACGTCACCTGGGCTCTGTGTTGCCTGGCGTTGAGCAGTATGTAACAAAATCAAACCAGAAAAAATAACATTCTGGACCAATGTTTTGTTAATATTAAGAAGAATTTCAAAATGCAGACCTCCTATCTCAAACTCAGATCAGAAGAAGAAGAAATTAGCCTGAAAAGAAAGTCATAAGAATTTGGACAAATGAGAGTAGAACAGCTTAAAGCATGTTTTGACTGGACTGACTGGAGCGAGTTTTATGAAGGCTCTTCAGACGAAAGAACAACTGTCATTAACGACTATATTAACTTTTGTGTACAGTTGGTAGTCCCTACAAAAGAAATTAAAATTTGCCCAGATAATAAACTATATGTGACCGAGGACGTCAAAACGACCGACAGAAAAACAACTAAGGCTTAAATTAGGAGAAGCAAAATCACAGCAGACAAATCAAAACACTTTTAAAACTAACAACTCAAAAAAGGTGTGGGACACCATGAAATCAATGACAGGCATTCTGTCTCCAAATAAACCAATTGCAACAGATGAGGACTATAAGTTTGTCAACGACTTAAATATTTACTTTACTAGATTTGAATCATCTGACAGCCCTGAGAAATGTAATCAAATCCTTTTAAAAATATTCAACCAGGACCCTAAGACAGAATCAAGATTACTGTAGATGAAGTTAGAAAAATATTTAAAGGCACTAATACAAAAAAAAGCTGAAGGTCCAGGTAAGTGTAGTCCCTTCTATTTTAAAAAACTTTGCGACAGAGCTGGCACCAGCTTGGCAACCAGTGTTTCAACTCTCAATTGACACACATACAGTACCATTGGCATGGAAAACTTCACACAAAACCCCTGCCCAAAACTCAAAGTCCAAAAGAACACAAAGATTTCAGACCCATAGCTCTGACCTTGGTTATCATGAAGGCTCTAGAGAAACTCCTGCTCAAATATCTACTAACCACAACTAATGACAAACTGGATCCATTTCAGTTCGCGTATAAAACAGGTTGTGGCACAGAAGATGCTGTTGTTACATTTGTTGTTACTGTTAAACATTCAGATATACCCCATAACTATGCAAGAGCACTCTTTCTACGTAGATTATTCATCGGCCTTCAATACAATACAACCTGACATTTTACTTTCCAAAATGTACCACCTGGGAGTGAACCCATACTTGATTCCCTGGTATGCCTCTTTTCTTACAGAGTCCAGCTGGTTAAAGTGAACAAGACACTTTGCGTTAGTTCTGCTTTGCTCTTTATGTTCTACACAGATGACTGCCGTTTAAGTTCAAATAATCAATATGTATTAAAATATTCAGATGACACTGTTCTGTTAACACTATTACACGACTCGGAGGGCCCGATCTGCACCAACAGGGGGTTAACAAAGTGGTTACATGGAGCAATAACAATGCTCTAGAAATAAACACAAAGAAAACATAAGAAATTGTATTTAGCCCAAAACCTATAGTTGCTAACTCCCCATAATCAATAATGAAATAATCAAACAGGTACAGTCTTTATAAATATCTGGGTGTAATGATTGATGCCACCTTATCATGGAAACACCACATTGATTACACCTGTCAAAAAACTAAACAGAAAATGTATTTCCTCCGTCGCCTTTGATCTAATGGAGCTTCTAGGCAGATACTCTTACTGTTTTATACTGCTGTTATTCTGAGTGTTCTGCAGTACTGTAATGCTGTGTGGTACAGCTGCTTGTCCACATCTGTAAAGTCTGGACTGAAACTGTGATGGCTGGTGAGTCTGAGACGCCAAACGCAGGGGCCAGAATAAAAGGGGGAGCTGCAGATGTGAGAGAGAGACACAAATAAAATAAGATAGCGAGACTCGCGCATCCAACGGACCTAGATGTCGTCTGAGGCCAGGAAGCAAGGCGAACTCGACAGGACGAAAAGAAAGGGAAAAAACAGAAAGATTCCCTTGCTATCTAGAACTTCTCCTCAAATATGCAGCTAAAGCCTCAACAACTCTCTTACTAGAGGCCTTACTGGCTAAAGTGCAAACATAACACTGACACTCTATCAAGGAAAGTGAGGGTGAACTACGGCTTAACTAGAATCCGGGCAACACCCCCAATTAATGCCTGCTGGCCCAGGAATCCGATTGAGAGCAAAACGATATCGTCCCGGACGAGAGCAACAAAGAAAGCTCTCAAAGCCTCCAAACCATGACAGAAACACTTGATCAAAATCTTTTCAAAGATTGTGGGTCAGCCTCTAGAAGGCTTGTATGAGACTGCCTATCATAACAACACACTGCAGCTGGCTAACAAATCACATCTGATACTAGTCATGTTTTGAACAGTGAATATGCTCTTCTTCCATCTGGACGACAGTACAGTGTCCCACGATTTAATAAGATCAGACTGAAGCATTCTTTTTTCCATCAGTCAATCCTTAAATTAAACAAGAGCCTTAATCCGTAATTGTCAAAGGTGTTAGAAAGCAAGTACATTTGTTGTATGAATGGTTTCTGTATAAAGCCTGTGTCTTAGGCGTTGTGATGTTAATATGTTGTGTTGCAACGAAGCTACTGTTTTATGCAAAACAAATTTCAGATCTCTGATCTGACAATAAATTATTATCTAATCTAATCTATTCTACTGATCATAAGTTTTTGTACAATTAAGTCAAAGTAAAAAACATTGTGTTTGTTTGAGTGAAGTATTTTTAAACATCATAAAATAAACTGGTGCTGTGAAAGCATGAGTAGAGGAAAATCAAATAAAATCGTTAGCCTTTTCCCTCCTAAAATTTCCTTAGAAACTTGCGTGGTAATTGCAAGCAAGAGAGCAAGATGCTTCTGGGTTACGTCTAAAGTGGTCATAGCAAAGCTCCTCCCTTCTGTGCCTGCACTGCCCTTACGAAGCTGCTACACTGAATTAATTGATGGCTTGACACACTTTTGTTCCCTTGTATGCATCCATAAGATCTGTAAACTTGGTATTTCTTTGTGGTTTTGTTTGGAACTGTTCTAATTTCTGCCTGATGTTCTTAAGCGAATTGTCACACTTGAATCGCTTGTTAATTAGCCTCTTGTATGACTTATCAGAATTAGCCTCAAGACATGCGGTGCTAGACATGTTATTCAATTTGATGCTGGCAGCTTAGGTTGTTAATCTGTATCTATGCAGCTATCCTGCAATTGACACAGAGAAATGTATTCACGTGTGTGCTATTATAGTGATTTATTCTAATCATAGTGATTTTGTTTCTCGTGGAAACCTCAAGGAATGATTGCAAAGAGACATGTTTCATGTTTCAGAGACCTGGTTTCAGCCATCTAATTGCTTTATACGGTTTTCTGTTTATTACAAAACCACATGTTTAAAGACAGAAAAAAGTAAGAGCGCACAAGAGCCGCCTCAAATCTCCTGGAAATGTGTAATGAGGAACAGCTCTTATGGAGAGAAATAATTAATATGATACGTAGGTTACCCTCATTTCAGAGGATCCTGAAAGATTCTCAAGCCCCTGGCTGGGTTTGAGTTCTAACAGACAGTTTTAGCTTGGTCTGAAGTCATTTACAGAGTGTATCCCCCCTCCCACTGAACTATTAAGAAAATAGAATCTCTGTACACCATCACTTTGTGGTTTTTGTTTTCTTTATTTAGTAATTGTATATCAATTACATAATTTCTTGTGTTTTGTATGTGTTTTTGCTGCTTTGGCTTTTTTTTTACTTAATATGAATTGAAAAATGTATTGGCAACTATGTTTTAATTTGACTTTATCTTATCATTTTTGAGTTTGTGGCTGCCAATAAAAAAAAAAGTAAGAGCGTACACCAGAAGTGAGGGGTCAGCGTACACATCTATCCTCTTCCATGCTAATTCTTAGCATCTCCTGTTGCATTAAACTTCTTAATTGTTCCCCTGATTGTGGAAATGGCTATTCTCAACTGTTCAGAGATATTTGTACGTCCACTTCCTGATTCACAGACCTCAATAACTTTTTGTAGCACATGGTTCATGAGTATTTCCATTGAGACAAATGACAACAGGAATCATGTAATATTTATACCCCCATGATACAGGAAGTCAAGGATGAGCTCTTCAGAGTTTTTTTTAATCAAACTGGTGACCATAAAAAATATGATTTTGATCTCAGGGTTTTCAAGGGGTGTTAATGATTGAGACACTCATGTTTTGGAGACAAAAATTTGAACGTGACATAGAATGGTCGAACGGGGTATTTATCCTTGTTCTGTGATGTGACATATAGACAACAAAATTTTGGTTGGGTCTGTATTGCCTCAGAAGCTTCCTAAGAAGCTTCCTAAAAGCCTCTCTCAAAAAGCTATGTTAGGGTGGGGAATTTAGAACGCGTTGTTTTGTACCTATTTGGTGACCTTTTGGGCTAGACTGGCAACCTCATTATGAAATGCAAGTACTTGACGCTGATCGGCTGGCTTTGCTGCCTAAAGCAAAGAAAGTCATAATCGCTTTGGAAGGTTATGGAACATTTGTACACTGCTTCCACAGCATGGAAGAGCACATCTCGGTACGCAACTCGCCATTTCACCTTGAACTTAGCGAACACTGCTACTTTCCGTAGGGGGCAGGAGAGCGGGTATATGCAAATTATTTTGAAGCGGAGGAAACAGAATGAGAGTGGGGGGGGGGGGCAGTGAGATACATATGACATCATATGTATGCGTTGTTCAGATTGGGCCGTTTTTTTTTTTTAAATTTAGCATCTCCAATCCCACCCGAATCTGGAATGCCCAATTGATGAGCTATGTAAAAAGGCTTACTCGTATGCAACCCCTTGCTGCCAACTCAGGAGAGTGTAAGTTCCCGGCTTTCCCCCGAAGCACGCGCCTGTCAGCCACTGCTTCTCATACACTCATTGGTTGAATGTTCGCAAGTTCAGAACGAGGGCGGAGAGTACCCGGACGTGAACAAACTTAGAATTTTCCTGCCAAGCGCCTGTCTGGCCAACAGGAGGCGCTTGAGTAACGAACAAGTCAACTATTATATTCCCTTCCCGACAGTCCCTTCCCAATTTGCAACCCTGTAGCGCTATAGCCAATTGTGCGCTACTCTGAAAAGGGATGCCTACCACTGCTGGTACGAAGCGGGGCACGAACCCGCGACATGATAGTCACCTCTGCTTCGCAACGCGATGCTTTACCGAGTGAGCTATCCAGCGGCCCTATTGGCGGTCATTTTTAAAACAGGAATTTCTATGAAACAGAGATGTTCAGAATGTCCAGGGTTTTTCGTATGTTCTTGAATGCGGGTAGACTGCCGTTATTCAATACAGACAAGGTAAAAATGGTTTTTGATTCTATGTCACCTTTAAGGGTACAAAGTATTCTGGTGGGCATTAAATATGTCTATTAATCATGGTTTGTCTTTTTATGTAAATATAAACCTGATGGATGCATCAGTGTGTGTGTGTGTGTGTGTGCATGCATGTGTGTGGGTATGTGAGTGCATGTGTTTGCATTAATGTGTGGTAAGGCAAAACTGTGTTCCTTTAACGCAAATGAGTTCATCTGAAATCTGTCACTCTAAGAGCAAGGGAACCAAATCCTGTAGACAGATGTTCTTGGAAAAAACCAAAGAGCCAAACACACAATCGATCCCTTTTGTCTGACACTGCTCTAATTAGTGGACAGCTGCAATCCATCTTCTCCATTTTCAGAATGGGGGAGAAAAAAGCCACTCGATCCAAGCAGGATGAAATATTTTCAACACCTACTAAGATTAAGTATGGAGCTTTAAGCTGCCATGCACTCCTGATCCAAAAAGCTGAGGACTTCAGATGCTGACACGTTTTGGGATTTAGACTCTGTTAAAGTTGCTGTTCAGGGCACTTTCTTCAAAGCATGTGGCCAACATGAGCAGCAGGAGGGAGGCATAATTGACAGTAGCACATTAATTGATAATGGAGAAAGTCTAAAGCGCTAAAGCGCTGATTAGGCCAAATTATGGGTAATTAAGAAAATGATATTCAGGATGGGGAAAGCGTGAGGTTGGGAAAAACAATATTCCTCTGTAAGATTCAACAATTAATCTTCCCAGGCCTTGGTTTTTCTTTTTTTTTTTTGATGAACATAACTATGCACAGCCAAGGTAATTTGCGACATATGCTTAGTCCTGTAAGGCATTGCATCGAACCAAAATTTGTTTTAGCGGGTGAATCATGTTTTCTATTTATGTCCAGATTGTTTCTAAAAAATACGCCTCTTTATTTCCAGAATCTATTGGGTAGGTATACCCAATACATGACCAAAATATAAATATATAAAATAAAATACATGCAATACACCAAAAATATACCCAATAGATATACATGACCAAACTCTCTATATGTGGATACTAGCTTAGCAAATACCTCACTCTGAAACAAGGTCATAATAGTTTTGGATTTTTCATTATAGTTTAGTTTTTTTTGTTTGGACTTTTTTTTTCTCTAATTCAGTTAGTTTTAATTCGTTTTTAGCGCGGATTTTCTAGTTTTTATTAGTTGTTGTTTTTCTCTAAATGCTTAGTTTTAGTTTAGTTTTTATTAGTTTTCATTTTTTTTCATACGTTGGGTTATTTGTCAGGTGCTGGATTCAAAATGATCAGGGTAAGTATTGTGAAATAAAACTAAACAAAAGATAGCTGTAAATAAAATGTATCCATACACATGAACAAAAACAATGATTTGTGAGACACGTCACATTTCTGGTCAGCCAATGTCTTGCCTGTCAAATCCCCGGACAATACTGCTCTTCCCCTCACCGTGGACTTCTCTTCTTCCCTTGACAGTTTTGGCTTCCAACAGTTTGTAGACTTCTCCACACATAAAAAAGGTCACACACTTGATTTATTTTGCTGCTCTAGTCTCACCGTCTCCAACTGTAATGCTTATGAACTTCATATTACGGACCATTTTCTCCTCGCATTTAATGTCACCCTCCACCTCTCCATCTTCAAGCCCCCCAGTGTCATTTCATTTCATTCGTATTAAGAACATTAATTTGGACTCCCTCTCCTCCTACATCACCACCCTGACTCCGGAGCCCCCTTCCACCCCCGATGATCTATACAATACAATATACAATAATGGACTCTCCAATTGTCAACTTTCTCCTATCAAATCCCGCTCTGTCTTCTTCACTTGGTGTGCCCCCCGGTTCACCCCCCATCTCTGCTCCATGAAATCCAAAAAATCGACAGCTTGAAAGACTTTACAGAAAAACAGGTCTCACTATACACAAAGACATCAACATAGCTCAGTTATCTCTATATCAGGACTCCATTTCTCACGCCAAATCACAATATTACTCTGGACTCATCTGCTTTTCTGCCAACAACTCCAAGACTCTCTTCTCCGTTTACAACAAAATCATCCAACCCCCTGACTCCCTACCCCCCCCACATGTACTCCTCGGACACCTGTAACTCTCTCCTCCGGTTTTTCAATGACAAAATCAGTAAAATTCACTTGCACCTTGGCTCCTCCTCTTCACCACTCCTCTCCTCTGAACTTCTCCCACCTTGTCAACCGTTCTCTACCTTTGAACTCCCTCACCCCTCAGTAATCTCCAACCTCATCAGCAGGTCCAAGCCTTCTTCCTGCCAATTAGATCCTCTCCCCACTCTCCTGGTAAAATCCTGCGTCCCCTCTCTGCTCCCCTTCATTTCAGCTATCATCCACTCCTCACTGTCCACTGGAATTGTTCCCACCCCTTTCAAATCCGCAGCCATCAGTCCCATCCTGAAAAAACCTGGATCAGGCCCCAATGATTTCAATAACCTCCGCCCCATTTCCCATCTCCCCTTCATTTGCAAAATCCTAGAAAAAGACTGTTGCCTCTCAACTCCGCTCCCATCTCACCCATAACAGCTTTTACGAACAATTCCAGTCTGGTTTCTGTCCCCTCTATAGCCCAGAAACAGCCCTCATCAAGATCACTAATGACCTCCTCGTGGCAGCTGACTCCGGTTTGATCTCCATACTCATCCTCCTCGATCTGAGTGCGGCCTTCAACACTATTTCTCACCCCATCTTCCACAATAGACTCTCCTCCATAGGCATCACTCACACCCCCCTTCACTGGTTTCGCTCTTACCTCACAGGCCGCACTCAGTTCTTCAAAACTCAAATCCTTCAATTCTCACCCCTCCCCCGTCACTTCAGATGTGCCCCAGGGCTCCGTCTTTGCGCCCCTCCTCCTCATTATCTATCTCCTCCCACTTGGCAATATTTTCCGTAAATTTGGTATCCACTCACTGCTTCTCGGATGACACCCAGCCCTACCTACTACTAAAACCTGACGCCTCCCTCCCACCCTCTTCCCTCACCCACTGCCTCTCAGACATTAAATCCTGGTTCACCTCCAACTTCCTTAAACTCAACTCTGACAACACAGAACTCCTCCTGGTCGGTACCAAATCCACTGTATCCAAAACAAACAGTTTCTCCCTCACTATAGACAGCTCCAAAGTGTCCCCTCCCCTTCAGGTCAAGAGTCTGGGTGTCATCCTGGACAGCTCACTGTCCTTTCACTCTCACATCAATAACATAACCCGGTATCCTGGTTCACAGCCTTGTCACGTCCTGTATTGATTATAGTAATTCACTCCTCTTTGGTGCCCCTCACAAATCCCTCCATAAGCTTCAACTGGTCCAAAACTCTGCAGCCCAAGTCATCTCCAGAACCCCCTCCTTTTACCACATCACCCCCATCCTACAGCAGCGTCACTGGCTCCTGATCAAATTCAGAATCAACTTCTAAATCCTTCCGTATACTTTCAATGCCATTCGCAATCTTGCCCCCCCCACCTGTCTGATCTCCTCAGCATTGCCACCCCCTCTCGCTCCCTTAGGTCATCCTCCTCCCTCCACCTCTCTGTATCCTCCGCCCGGCTCAGCACCATGGGGATCAGGGCCTTCAGTTGCTCTGCTCCTAAACTCTGGAATTCTCTCCCTCCAGACCTCATAAACATTGACTCTTTACCTCACTTCAAATCTAGACTCACAACCCATCTGTTCAAAATTGCACATTCCCTCTAATTTCCCACATCCACTTTGTTTTCACTCTTGTCTGTTGTTCTATTTATTTTATTTTTGACTTTAATTGTCTTTTTAATTACTCTGTAAAGTGTCTTCGAGTGCTTAAAAAGGCGCTTTTAAATAAAATGTATTATTATTCGGGACAATAAGTTGCACCCCTGAGCCTACTTCTCCAGGTCATTGTCGGCAGCCAAACGGAATTACAGTATAGGTGACCAAGAGTTGCTAGCCGTTAAACTGGCGTTAAAGGAATGGCGCCATTAGTTGGAGGGGGCTCGGCATCCATTTGTGGTTTGGACGGATCATAAAAATCTCCAATACATTTAAAAGTCTAAGCGATGTAATTCCTGGCAGGCGCGGTGGTCGTTGTTTTTTTAATCGCTTTAACTTTAACTTCCCTTTTGGGGTCTAAAAACACCAACCCTGACGCCTTGTCATGGACTTACAACCGCTGTGGTCATGACAACATTCTGGAGCCTGTTATCCTGACTGATCAGATTGTGGCTCCCATTCAGTGGCGCATTGAGTCTGATGTGTGGTAGGCCTCAAGATCTGATCCCAGGCCTGGTGGGGAGCCACCTGGATGTTTGTGTGTTCCACCCTCTGTACTTGCCCAGGTTCTCCAGTGGGGGCACTCTTCCCATCTGGCAGGTCACCCAGGGGTTCATTGGACCAAACAGTTCTTGGACCGACGTTTTTAGTGGACCAGCATGATTGAAGACATCCGGGAGTTTGTAACAGCGTGGGGTGTCTACACTAGGAATAAGACTTCCCACCTCCCTCCCTCCGGTTCGTTGTCACCGTTACCTATCCCTAAACGCCCATGGAGCCATATTGCTCTTGATTTCATTTCGGGTCTGCTTAATTCTGAAGGCCACACTGTCATCTTAGTCGCGGTTGACCATTTTTCTAAGGCCACCCATTTTATCGCTCTGCTGAAGTTCCCTTCAGCGCGGGAGACAGCCCATCTTGTTGTGGACCATGTTTTCCGCCTGCATGGCTTCCCGCAAGATGTGGTTTCTGACAGGGGCCCTCAATTCACGGCTAAGTTCTGGTGGGGCTTTTGCAGTCTGTTGGGGGCCACTGTGAGCCTTTCTTCTGGCTTTCATCCAGAGACTAATGGACAGACAGAGCGGACCAACCAGTCTTTGGAGAATACCCTTTGATGTTTAATGGCTGATAATCCATCATCACGGAGTCGTTTTTTTAGCTTGGGATGAATATTCTCATAATTCTCTGGACAACTCCTCCACAGGCCTTTCACCATTTGAGGCTCAGTTAGGCTATCAACCCCCCCCATGTGATGTGAGTCCACAAAGGCAATCCGGAGGTCAGGGCACTTAGCCTGTGCACATTCTTGAACTCCTAGGCTTGGAGGAACTGGCCAACTTGTTGCACAGGGAAATATTCCAATAAAATGGTTATTTGGTTTTCTTTACTGAACTATGGAAGATGGAGCTTAAACAGCTCTAGAACACAATGAAGAGAGAATCCCACAGGCAACGATCATAGTCTCGGAATTTAAAGAGAAACTCAACCCGAAACATCTTTTTCAGCTCAAAACCAATGTAAATGGGAATTTAGTTGTACTGTTGATTGATTCAGGTCCAAGTTTTGACAGTTTTTTGCATACTTTTTTAATTTTACATTTTATAATAGAAAATATGCATAGCGCCTGCCCACTACAGGTTCAAACCAATGAGCTATTGCAACTGAATTTCTCTGTAAGCTGATCTGGCACCCAATGACGTGGATGGTTCAGTCTTTCATCTTGTATTGTGATTATTGGTTTTGACTCCTGCTGGATTTTAGCATATCATGCTGATCTCTTTTAGATTTTGCATTCTCACTGTTTCGCACTCCACCTCTCGACTATATTATGTCTACTATTTGGATCTCCCTTCGGTCCTGCATGCTAGCTACTTTTCCTAGCTACTGTAACCTAGTTCGTAAAATATCTACTGTACATCAGTTGGTGGTGATGTGTGTGTGTGTGTGTGTGTGTGTGTGTGTCTGTGAATCTGTACACAAACATTGGACTCAGAATGAGACTGGGCTCATCCTAACGAGCTGCCACCAGTGGATCCTGTCCAAACAGGACGGGCTCTGGAGAGCGCAGCGGCGCCTCAGAATGCTGGCTTATGATTCATGTGGTCCTCCTGTGACATTAGATATTAGATTAAAGAGGCAGCCTCTGTGACAGGGGAAACTGGTGACATTGATTGGCTGTCCGTCAGGCCTGCCAATAACTGGATGAGCAAGTTGGCAGCTTTCTCACTCTTTATCATCAGGACTTCTCCATCGCTTTACAAGCACCTACAAAGTGAAAGATAGATGTCTGCAGGCGTGCATGTGTGTGTGCGTGTGTGTGCGTGTGTGTGCGTGTGTGTGTGTGTGTGTGTGTGTGTGCGCTTTTGTGTGGGACGGGGGGTTTGAGTCCATCTTTGTGTGTCTATTCACTTTTAATGAAAATCAATTTCACATTAAATTAATTTCATCAGGTACAATACTAACAGATTTCATCACTAGTGAGAAATGCAAAGCACAGGGTATTTTTATTGGATTTTTTATTGGCATTTTATTCCAGCCAGTCGTCTCAGCTCTGATTTCAGTGAGAAAGAGCTGCTATTGTTTATTCTTGCTGCAGTTGTTGAGAATGGCAGGTGTTGGCAGTGATTTGAAATTCACATTGTTAAAACACTGGACATGTTACTCAGTGTTTACAGTTCGTACAGCTGGATTTGGCAAGCGTATAAAACTCTGAATTTTTAAGGTCAGCGGTCATACTGCATATGAGTTTATTGTTGTGACGAGAATATATTTTGATACCCTTGATAATTAAGCAAGCTGGCCAAAACTCACCAGCATATTGATGTTATTTCATGCATGTGTTTTTCTTCCAACAAATATTACAGCTGCAAGACGTCCGTCAAAAACCATTTGCTGCATGGCCTACAGTGAGAGCTTTATTTAGTACTAGTCTCCCGTGGGGTTGCACAACAAAAAAAAAGACTAAAGGATGGTTCAAGACAATTTATTTGAAACCCATCTTTTTTATAATGCATTGGTTTGTTTTAATCAGCCAATTTAGTGTTCTTGGGTTTCCTCAAAACCAATTTCATAGTTGAATTTTACGGAGCATAAACTGTGTTCTGGCAAGCCTGAAGCAGAAATTATCGAGAGAAAAACCCTTACGGGCCTGGCATTACTGTGGAATGAGTTTGGTTCTCATGTCGAAAAATGTTTTACCTGGCTGCCTAATAGTTGTGAAATGTCTTCATTATACATGCTAAAATGTAGCACAATGGTGTGGGTGTGCACACGGATTTGTGTTTGTGTCGTACGCCCATTTTAATTCAGTAGACTGTGCAATTACAGCGTAATGCTGCCAAGTATGAAGTGGCCATGAAATCACTTTGAAACAGAGGAAGAGCCCCATGCTGCTTGGATGAAGTGTCATAGCAAACATTCCCAAGGTCTCTAGGGCCGTTTCACCTCCGCAGGTGCTAGAAAAATAACCGGATTAGGGGATGAGAAATACGAATAAGCCAAAGGGAATTGAACACGAGAACGCAAACCAGCTAGGAGGTGACAGACTGTGTTTAATATAACAGACGGTTCAAGCCCCAGGACCCAGGTTCCCCATTATTCTGCACTGCATAGATTGATAGGGGTCTGTCGTCACTCCCAGGCGTTTGATATTCTGAATAGAGAACAGCGTGGAAATTCACAGTTGGCCAGACTGTACCTTTTCCTCTTGGGGCCCAAAAATTGTGAGCTGGGGGGACAGGGATTAAAATAAGAGGTTTGAACTTTGGGAATATTTAGGTATCCCTTGTAGAAAGTCACTGGCTTTTTCACAAAATTTAAATGAGGTGCAGTTTTAAAAAAAACTTACTGTATCACTTTTTTGTTTCCGCATCTGGATGAATTGCTTTTGTAAAACAAAACAATGTAATTTTTCTTGAATTTGCTTTACTCCACATATTTCAGAATACAGCTTAAATTATAATGAATATTATGAAAATCTGCAGTAACAAACATCAAAATCTTTTTGATCTTTTGATATGTCGTATTCCCACAAGATCCTTTTGTGTGTAACTTGTATAGATATGCCCTCCAGAGCCTGCAGTATCAATGCCATTCCATTTGAAGTGTTAAAAGTTATCCTCAAAATCCAATTTCCATTTCAGAGCCAGAAATCAATTTCTGGTCCTAAATGTTTACCTTAACAGGTAATACTGGCAAAAAAAGACAAAAAAAAACCCCATAGGTTCAAGGCAGAGTCTTTCCCTCTTGAGAAACCATGTCCACATCCTCTCAAAAACTGACAATAACCTGCAAGTCCTCAAAGGGCAACAAAAACACGTAGATGCTTTGGCAAGAATTAAGTCTGCTGATAAACTTTTTGCAGTTTAAGACTGCGCCAGTCCACTTCATTACCTTCCTTTGCTCTGACTGGAGTCAGTTGGATGTGACATTGAAGGGCCCTGAGATTGTGATGGCAGCCATGCAAGACAATTCTTTTTAGTTGCCAGCTTGCCATGCCATCTAAGCACACGTTTACAGTTGGCATAATAGACTGCATTTATGTACTTCCAAAATACTGTATATCATGCAATCATTCATTGAAAGCAAAATAGTTAAATTATTTGCACTATTAAACAAGATGCTTTATCTCATTGGTCAAACTATGAGGAAAGAACAAACAAATATAGCTAACTAGCAGCATGTTCCCAATATATGACTAAATCTGAAAAATAAACTTGAACCGGAATGATGCAATCTTTGGGCTCATGTCATTTTGTAAATTCATATCAGAATTATATTTTGATGCAGATCACATCAAATATATAGGCAAACTTCAATAAATATATCTTATGACCTCAAGTAGAAAATAAAATGGAAGAATCAATAAAATTGAATTATAGTGGTTTAGGTTGATGATCTCTTCAATAGGTTACACCAGTGTTCCCCAACCCTCTCCTAGAGGCCCACCTGTTCTGCATGTTTTAGATCTCTCCCTGCTCCAGCACAGGTGATTCAAATGATCAGGCGTCATCAATCAGCTTTAGGGGGTGATTAACGAGCTGATCATTTGAATCACCTGCGCTGAAGCAGGGAGAAATCTAAAACAAGCAGGACAGGTGGGCCTCCATGAGAGGGTTGGGGAACACTGGGCTACACCAGTGGTGCTCAACTCTGGTCCTGGAGAGCCGCAGCGTCTGCTGGTTTTTGATGTAAATCAGCACTTAATTGATGAATTAAAGCAGTTGACTCCACGCTTAACTCATCTCACCTGGTGTCTTTGGGTTTCTCCACCCGGGCTTGCTACCCCTGCCCTATGAACCTTTATCTCTACTTTGTCTGCATTACAACTAGGCTACACCAAATGTCCAACCACATTAACAAATCTTGGTTTCCACGTAGACTGCTGTCACAACCTGCATGTCTGCTTAATTGGCTCTTGGAGTCTTGTGGGTATTTCCTGGCAATTGACTAATTATATATAATTATGTGCACGAGTACAGCTAACCCTGGTCCTGGAGAGCCACAGGGTGCGCTGAGTTTGGTTTTCACCACCCTATTTAAACCGAAGACACCAGTTGAGATGAGTTAAGCGTTGAGCACCACTGGGTTACACTTAGAAAGGCTTGTGGGATTTTTTACATTTTGCTTCATTCAAACAATACTGTTGTTGATAAAAGCAATTATGACAAGCGAGATCAATTAATGGTTTTATTACAGCCAGCTGAGAAACAGTCCTATACCAAACTTCTCTGATTTTTGCTATTTTAGGATTTTTATGTTTATAGTGTATAATTGTATTGTATTGGTTGGATTTCTGCACATAAAAAAAAGAGTTGCTTTTTTGTCAGATGCTCTGTTATGAGGTCATGAATGTGAACACTTGCTTGTATTTTACATTGAACCATTGCCAACCACAAGTTAACATAATAATGCATCAAGCTAAAATATACTACAATAATTATGCATCGTTTAGGCATCGAGAGTGAATGAGTTACACAGTATATTCAAGTCTCAAACATCCAGTAAATGTGCGACAGAGTATCTCAGTGACTAGTCTAAAAGCGCATCAGGTGAGTGGTAAAACTGTGGGCTTTACACTGCAGCAGCCATTTTATTTCACCTCTAATTCTTTTAATCCTGTCTGTAAATCCTTTTTCAATTTTCAACAGCCCACCGACAATAGCACCAACAGCTGTGCCTACACGAAAATCATATAATTCCCCTCAAGGCATTCTCACTGAATTTCAGTGACCCTGCAACTTGAAAAGACAATAAACAAAAATCAGGGGCTCAAGACATCTCAACTTATGGCTTCCATAGATTTACATGTGAAGACATTGGGTTCTAAATTCGTTGACCAGGCACAGGTGCGGTGTAGGAACGGTGAATGGGGGGAGCGCCGCGCCAAAGGGGTGTATCCAGGCGTATTTTGTGATTTCGTGCCTGGCACAACCCTGGCGCAAGTACTCCTCTGTCCCGCCTCTGTCCTTCCTGCCGGCACAAGTGGCAAAGAGGGAGGAGGCAAGGCGTGGGTGGGTTTAAAAAAGCCAAGTCAAATCTTCACCAATCAAATGAGCTACTCTCCTCACCTTTAATGTGTTGGAATATAGAAGCCTCTGTCCTATATCTGCATGATGCGTTAATGTTGCATTTTACTTTGCTGCTTCAGGCATGTTTTCTGCACCGCTCATGTCTATATTAAACATTACGAATATGAGTTAGCTGGCTAGCTAGGGTATTCGCAAATTATTACCATTAGCGAACTTGAATGGGATTTCAAAACAAAACTACGTCAGATCATTCAAACTTATGAAGTTGAAATGAAATACGACGGTTGCTCATTCATTTTTTTTGCCTGCGCCATTGGGAAGAGAAACGATGGATAGTGTGTTGCCATTATTATACCCTGTTGCTGCTTAAAATTTTGGGATGAACATGCATGGACAATAATGCAAGATGTTTATTTTCAATTTGTGATCTTCACTCAGTATGAGATCAAAGCAATCAGGCTGTATTCCATTCCTATCTGAATCAGCACATAAATTATAGTAACAATAAATAGTGGTTGCTGTAATAATCCATTGCATTGAAATGTGCCTGACATTCTGGAAACCTGCCTGTGAGGTTTCGGTGACGTGTGCACACTGTGCGCCGGTCAGCCAAATCACCACTGCGCCGAAAGTAAACCAGGTTGGAGCTGGCAAGCTCTCTGCGCACTATCAGCGGAGCCTTTATCCATGATATTGTCACTGCGTCATGATGAATACGTGACACCTCCCCCTACTACGCCACCACACCCATCTCAGCGCACGTCCGTCTACCAAATTGCCAAAGTGGCTGCACACTGCACGAAATTACCACTGCGCGGGCTGCACTGGACAAAATTACCACTGCGTGGGCTATGCCACGCTGCGCCAAGAAATTAGAGCCCATTATGTCATTCCCTAAAAATGAGTAGTTACTAAATACTTTGTTTTCCAGGTAAAGCGAAGTGTACGTAAACTCATGGTTTTGTGAATGCTGAGCAAGAATAAAGCGCACTCTGCCAGACAATCCTCGATAGCCTCTGTAGCATCTCTTGAAACCTGTCATCAGGTTCTGTGTTCAGTGCTTATTTTGCAGTTGAAGTGCGTGGAAAACAGTCTATTCCCTCCAAAGAGTCATTGTCAAATTGAGTCATTTCCTCCAAACCCCAAATGCACATTACTGTTACATTGGCTGTTTTGCTGCAGCTTGGGACACTAATAAGCATTCCTCCGCTTTTGTATAAATGCTGAGGCTTCCGTTTTGGGAAAGCCAGTGGCTGTATTTGATTTTTGCAAACAATCTGATTAATTGATCCTCTTTATTTTCATTTTATTTTTACAGTGGAAATCTGTAAAGAATATGGAGGATAAGCCAGACGATCCCTCTGCCAGATAAGTGTATCAAAGCTGTTAATTATCAGCATGACCAATTCTGGTACTGAAAGCGGTGTAAAATGAAAACACAGGATGAATGTTTAATTCAGTTTTGTTGTGAGAGGATGAAACAGGCCATGATTGCAAAGACCATCACTTTTTTCCAGATGTTCAACAGCATAAGACTTTGAAAGGATCACATTAAGGATTGATGGCATGTCAAAATATTACATTTAAATCATTCTTTCAGAATAATATTGCCAAGGGTGGTATTGTTAGCATGGTTGACACACTGATGTAAAGCAATTAGTTACCCTCTCAACATATGCCAACATCCTGGAAGATGATGGTGTGTAGTTTGGTCATGTTCACAGGAAGTAATTACTTTGAGGAAAACAATAATGGAACAACCTGGTAGTCATCAACAGCTGTCATGTGCAGCTCTTCTGTTCTTTCTGTATTGGCTGTATAAATTTAAATAACAATACATATGGTTTGCTTTTTGTGATCTCTACTGTAATTCAAAACAAATGCAATACTCCAACACTGAAATCCATTGCTGCAAACAGGCATGCTTTCAAGAGATAAATTCTGGAAAACCTTATGAGCAGTCTCTGGCTTCCTTGCATAAACTACTTTTATTTATTCATGTGTTATTTGTTTAATTTTGCAATTTCTCAGTTTGCCTTTTGGCAGATCTAATCAAGTTAATTCACAAGGAAAGATACTGGATGGAATAATAAACTTTTCTTTCAATTTCCTATTTTCTGTTTATTTTGACTCAGTTTCCCCCACACATCTCTCTTTGTAGTTGGATATTATCTGTGGATAATAAACTAGAGGTTGGACAATTATTATTATTATTTTTGTTTATTCATATTAATCTCAACTACCAATTGGAAAATAGGAAAAATAAAAATCCAGTTACCCTTGCAACAAAACTCAAACTGTGTAGATATATTGAAACTGCAGAAATTAATATCCAAAGTTTGCGAAAGGTTGGGGGATTTCAAATGGATAAATGAGTCATGCTGTAAATGCATAGAAAGCAGACTTGTATACTCTATTAAGCCAAAACACAAAGCCAGAGAAATGGTTTGCATTTTACGTGGGTTTTTCATTGAAACAATTTAGCATCGTTATTTCTCTGAATGAGAATAAATTAAAGGCATCAGTATAGACAGAAGCAACTACGCTGAGTAACTTGTGATTTAGAATTGAAAGGCTGTGAGCTCACGAACTTACATGCTAAAATGCTTGACTGTGGTGAAATAAAATGCGTTCAACTCACATTTTTTTTAAACAAAGATCTGCATGTACATTTTTAGCTCAGGCATTCCTTAGAAAGTTGTCTCCAAGGCATAAGAAACATTATTTCAACAGCCTCAAGACATTTTTGCTTAATTTTATAAAATTTTAAAGGGGACCTCTTATGCTGATCCTTCTTTTAATGCCGTAATCCAAGAATGTGATTTCATGAAATGTGATTTCCTCTCTGAACAGCTCCTCCCGAGATCTTCACGAGATCTGGGCAAAACCTGACGTCAGGTTGTGCCGTCCAATTACAGACCTCGCCAGAGCCAACCATGGAGCTGAACCTGCCCACACCAGAAACTATTCTAGCAGGCACTAACAATGGCAGATCATACTATGCCTTGGTAGTGTCTACACTTATGGAAATACAAAAGAAGAACCGCAGATCATTTGAGGTGCAGTTTTGTCAGTGTCTCTCCCAAAGCTGCTCGTCCGTTTATTTTTGGACGTGAAGAAAAACACCTATTTCTCTTCCAAAAGATGATGCCACCAGAAATCAATGGGTAGTTTTTTTTTGTTTGCTGGCAGCAAGCAGCCACGGCCAAAGGGAACCTTAGCTGCTTGTGCTCAGCATTTCACCAAAGACTGCTTTGTTAATAAAGGATAATTTGACTCAGGATAAGCGTTTCAGCTGCTTCTCAAATCAGAAGCAGCTGCATCGATCAAGCACTCGGAGCCACAAGCTGTAAATAACGATATAAAAAATTATGTAAGCGAAGTGAAGTGTTACGGGTGGCCACTGGCTAGCAGGACCGCTGACGATAGTTTGCACTAACAACTAGCCTCAAGCACAGGCTTTCTAAAATATCTGAAAATAAATCCTTGATTGGTCGTGACTGTTCGTGTCTCACAGGCACAGAAGCTGCAAGTTGCTTTTACTTCATAAGCCAACCTGATGTGGTAGCCAGTTGATTGTGGCTGATTGATTGTAGCACTGCGGCTAACGTAGCCAAGTTACTGTTGCTAATTTTTGTGTCCTATATATGCAAGAGTGATACCAGGGGAAATTCGACAGAAGGTGTGTGAACATAAACCTCATTTGAAGCTAACGTTTTATACTTGTTTATAATTTGGGTGCTTGGTACTGTTATGGCCCCAATTTGTTATGCCAATCTACAACACAACAGCAACAGCAAGGGATGACAGACACAATTTAAAACTTAACACATTTAATTAACAAAGACAAAAACAAATAACTACTCTACTATCTACAACTAAATGACCAAGATTGATTTACAACAAAAACAGAAATATTTACAGTCCCTTGTTTTGGTGGGGTGGCTTGGTGATGTCCTGGGTGAGTAAAATGCTTAAACACAGGCAAAAATCCACAAAAGAAACTTCACAGGTCTTGAACAGAAATGACAGGTCTGGTCACGTGTATCCTTCTCCTTGCAATTTCTCCTACTACTTTACTATCTCAATTCTACTCCTTATATACTCTTTTGCAGACCCCACCCACATTTAGACCTTTTTTTTCTTTTAATTTTCGGGGACTTGCCCCAGACATGTCTGAAACAAGTCCAAACATAGCTCCGGTCTGAGCTGAATAAAAAAAAGGCCATCTAGTGGCCTATATTCACATTACAGTACAACTGTCCATGGTAACGGAACTTGCTGTCTGTAAAACCTGTATTGCAAGGTTTTGTCTCTGTGGTTGTTATGACCGCCTGACCGTATGTTATGACCACTCGGTTACCAGCTACTGTATGCTAGCTTGCGTGCTGTGCCAATTAAAAATTCTCCTGGTTAACTTATATGCAATAATTCTGATCGATGCATTTGTGTTACTTCGGTAAACATCAATATGGCAGTTTCATCATTACCTTGCCCAATTGTAGCCATCGCAGTTGAAGGTAACTGGAGAGGTGCTGCATGTGTACGCAAAGTTGGGCTGAAAAGCACAATTAGACCAGACAGGTTTTGCAGAGCTTGGGATACTTGTTTGGGTTTGTTAACGGTCGCTTGTAGTTGTTTCACTTATCCATCCATGCTCTCAAATCGGACGCGAAACAAATTTTCCACGGGACAGATTTGCCTACATTCAATGCGAAGATGCGAATACACGCGTTATGGGCGCATTAAGCAGCTTTCAACCCGGACGCGGAACTAATTTTTCGCGCAACAGATTACATTCGAAGTCAATGCGAAGATGCGAATACACGCGTTATGGGCGCATCAAGCCGCTTTCACACCGGACGCAAAACAAATTTTTCACACGACAGATTACATTCAAAGTCATGACTGCTTATCAGCTACTGCATGTTATTTCCTGTGCTCTGCTAATTAAAAATCCTCCTGGTTAACTTATATGCAGCAATTCTGATCAATATGCTTGTGTTACCTCGGTAAGCATCATTGTGACAGTTTCATCATAATGTTGCCTGATTGTAACCACTACAGTTGAAGATTACCAGAGAGGTGCAGTTAGACCAGACACAGGTTTTGCAAAGCTTGGGGTGCGTTTTTGGGTACTTGTGAAACAATCGCTTTACTTATCCATGACCGGGCTCTGTCTGACACTTAGTCAAATATCTGGGTAAGCTCTCTGATGCTACTGGTGAAAGCAATAGGGAAACGCACAAGCTATAATGTGTCTGGTATCACAAACGATTTCTCTGCGTTGCTGTCAATTGAATATTAAATCGCCGATTGAATATTAAATTCTTTCCTGAAATAGTGATCGATTCGCTTACTTGACATAAGCAACAGTTCACGTAAGCGGAACTTCCTGTCTGTAAAACCTGTATTATGCTCATAACATAACTGGAGCTCTGTCTAGCTCTCATGCACTATCCATAACGCGCCCATTCTCTGCAAGGAAACGCTCCTCATTCCGACGCAATGAGTAAACCATTACCACGGGAAATTTCCGAAAAGGCTGTCTAGCCTGGAGCTTTCGCCCCTCCATCATATACCAGCTCAGAAGCTATACATTTCTCCACGCTAACGACACACCACAGTTATGCACACGAACCAGCAGGTCCTGATAATACACTTTGAGGCAGTCTATAACCTGTTGGTTTACTTTAGCTGCTCCTCACTGTCTATGTTTCCCTCCAAACTCAGACCCACCGGATTTCTATGGTCTCCGGTCTACACGTGGGTATGTCCACTCGTTCTACAAATGTGTCTGTATGTAGTGGATTCTAGCTTTCCCTGCATTCTAGCTATAGAGTAGAAAAACCGCTGTACTCACCACTATTACAGTAGCAAACTGTAGCCGATAGCAAATTTGAGCTTGAGCTGCCAGATTTTCGCACAGCGTCCTCCACTTTGGCGTTGCGTTTATTAGAACAAGTTCATTTCATTAGACCTATATTCAAGTTTAACGTTAGATTGCGGAATTTGCCCGCCGCTTCCCTCTCAAATGGCAGACGTGTCTCACGTTTCACTCTGGGGAGGCGGACCCGGAAAACTGCGTTCTGCAGCCTCTTCCCGCCCAACTTCGCCCTCCACAGAGCTGGCAAAATAGGTCCCCTTTAAGCAGTACTTATAATGTTAAATTTGTGTTAATTCTTATTAGGAAAACCTACAGCACTAAAAACATCACTTCAAATTTATTTGAATTAGCAAGCTCGTTTCTACACCTGTCAAGGGGTGTGCACACAGGAGATGTGTTAGAGACGTGTTAGTGACATTGCACGCACATCTTTCAAAAACAAGGAGAAAAGGAGATTTGTTCAAATGTTGCTTTGATGACAAGTCACCAGTCCAGTGACAACATCTAATATTGTCCCATTTTCCCCATAACTGTTTAGGAAAGTGGACCAGTGGAAATGCAAGTCCTGCTCAATCTCTTTTCTGATTGGTTGCTTGCCCTGAAACTGAGATTCATGAGTGGTGTTATACCCATAAAGTTGAACAGATTTTAACTTAGGAAGGAATCCAAAAAACACTTACCAAATGACTCTAATCAGTCTGAAAAATTTGAGTGCCCCTTGGTTTAAGGGGCTGTGCACCTAGGTTACAGACTTGCATTTGAAAAACAACGTAACACTACATGCATAGTTTTAACTGAGAGGAGAAAAGGAAACGCGTTGAAATGTTGCAATGAAAAGTGACTGCTTCAGTGACTTTGTCTAATATTGTGACATTTTCACAGGAAGGGTACGTTTCACGCGCAGCGTTTTTTTTCTCAGCTGCCAGCGCACAAAACATGTTGAAAGTAGCCGCACAGCGGGCGGGGTGGCCGCACAGCAAGCAGCCACTCTTTCAAAGCGCCTGAGGCAGCACTTTTTCCGCCAAGAAAAATGCTTCCCAAATGCTGAGAACAGTCAAACTTTTTGGGGAAATGCGCTGTGACATCAACCACCTTTTTTTCCGTCAGGAACCAATCATGATGAAGGGGAGACTGATGTAGCTGTAGCTGAGCAGCTGATTCATCACAAACAGAAAAAAAAAATGCCCAAAGTACCAGCAAAGAAAATAGTTTGCCGAAAGCTAAACTCAAAGAAAGGAGCCTCTTCTCAGGTATGTTTATGCTGATCAAAACATACAGCACAACAAAATACACTCAAAAATAAGGCCAAATCAACAGAAACAGACACAAATATAGTTGAGCGTAAGAGTAATCTCTTTCTATGACAATACTGGGGTATTTGTGAACTCCCTCGAGCAATATTTTTTCTATGAAATAGAAAATGCACTGAAAGCATTGCATTTTCAAAAGTATGGGTGAACGGTGGTCTCAGGCAGCAGAATTGCAACCAACAAGACCACAGCCTTGTCTCTTTGAATGGGCAGATTTCTATATCTGGCATTCTGGCATATGCATTGTCATTGATTTCCGTTTTAACGATCAAAACGCACAGTCTGAACCGCGTGGCGCAAGTGCATTTAGGGAATGTCCAAGTCGGCGGGTTATCCGGACACAATTCAAGGCGCAAGTTTCAAAGGGGTCGTACTTAGACTCTTAATTAATTATAAGCATGTTTTGGGCGTAACAATAAACAAGCCAATCAGAGCGTCATCACTCAAGTCCTTGAACACCCAGATGCCCTTGCACCTAGGCAAACTGCTTATAAGGGCCTACTTACCAGGTAGCAGGGGAAAAAAGTGTTTGCTGCAGATGACAGGGTCAGCGAAGCGCACAAGTGAATCCTTACTTGAAGTATGGAAACCGAAACTCAGTAATCTCCAAAAATGTAATAAAAACTTAAAATTGTGGAAAAATTGTTTTTTTTTTCTTTCATATCTTGATGTTTAAAAATCATTGTGAACTTCTATGGCTGCATTTGAACTTAAGATTCCATTACAATTTGTGGATAAAATAAGTAAACGAAAAAAAAAAAACTATTATTTCAGGGTTGCAGGTTAAAAAATATCAAGCGCTAATGGGGGACGACCAACAGAAATTAAAACGAGTGAGAAAAACAGCCAGTGAGAAAGAGACAAAAATAATGTTATTTTGATTACGCCACTGTAACCCCTCGAATAATATCCGACAGGAATGAGGAGAACTTGCTTCCAATTGGCTGATGATTGAATTGTAGAAAAATGTAACCTTTAACTCAAGTGAATTTTAAGGGAAAAAAAATCCCTGACTAAGAAATAATTATTTTTCTTAAAATCACCTGTTCCACAATTATTGGCACCCATAGCAATTCCTTGGAAATAAATGTAATCTTCTTACTTCCACCTGCGCTGCATCAATCGTCTTCGCCCCACCCTCACCCCCCACACCACCGCTATCCTCGTCCATAGCCTTGTCACCTCCCGCCTTGACTATTGTAATTCACTCCTCTTCGGCCTCTCTCATCAGTCCCTCCATAAACTTCAGCTGGTTCAGAATTCTGCTGTCCGGATCATCACCAAAACCCCCTCATCTCACCACATCACCCCTGTCCTTCTCCACTGGCTCCCAGTAAATCAAAGAATCACTTACAAAATCCTTCCGTACACCTACAAGTCTATCCATAACCTCGCCCCTCCTTATCTCTCTGACCCCCTGCACGTTGTCACTCCATCCCGTGCCCACAGATCTTCCTCCTCCCTCTACCTGTCTCTACCCGCTGCCCACCTTTGCTCTATGGGGAGCAGAGCTTTCAGCTGCTCTGCTCCCAAACTCTGGAACTCACTGCCACCTGACCTCCGCCACCCTGCCCATCTTCAAATCTAAACTCAAAAGACATCTGTTCAGACTTGCTTACTCTCTCTAAACTGCTTCACATGGTCCCCCCTCCCTATTTACTGTATGCTGTCTTTTATCTTGTATTTTATATTTTTGTTTTTATATTTTCTGTACAGTGACCTTGGGTGTCCTGAAAGGCGCTTTGAAATAAAATGTATTATTAAATGTAATTGAAGTTTTTCTGTCATTTCCACAGTAGTTTACAAAGTTGATCAGAGTATCTAGGAACATTTAATTAGTAATTCATCACTTCCTGTTTCCCTGTGGTATAAATATGATGTGACACAGAGGCCATTTCTCTTATCCACTCTTCAACATGGGAAAGACAAAGGAACACACCATTCAAGTGAGGCAGATGTGAGCCTGATGAAGCCTGTGTGGCGAAACGCGTTGCAAACCGTTCACCAATGAATTACATTTTAAGCTTGCATTTTGTGTGCAGTGGGAACTTTTCTCAGCTAAGGCAGATGTGTATCGACCTTCACAAGTCAGGCAATGGCTACAAGATAATAGCCACTCACCTGTACCTGCCCATATTTACTGTCAGAGGAATCATTTAGATGTTTAAAACAACTGGAAAAGTGATAAACAAGCCTGGATGAAGACGCAAGGTTATTTTGCCACCAGTCACAGTGAGGATGATGGTAAGAGAAATAAAAAGTTCTCCAAAGCCCACTGTTAAAGAATTGCAACAAATAGTAGCATCTTGGGGTCACAAAGTCTCCAAAACAACCATCAGGTGCTATCTACATGCCAACAAGCTGTTTGGGAGGCATGCACGGAAAAAACCTTTTCTCACTCACAATCATAAACGCAAAAGTCTGGAGTTCGCTAAGCGGTACTGGGACTTCAGCTGGACCGTGTGTTTAGATCAGATGAGACTAAGATAGAGTGTTTGTCGCCAAAAAGCACTAAGTGGGTCTGGTGGAACGCAAAAGATGAGTATGCAGAAAAGCACTTCATGCCTCCTGTGAAGTATGGGGGAGGATCGGTGATGCTGTCGGCCTGTTTCTCTTCCAGAGGCCCTGGGAACCTTGTTAGGGTGCATGGCATCATGAACGCTTTGAAACACCAGGACATTTTAAATCAAAATCTGGTGACCTCTGCCCGAAAGCTGAAGATGGGTCATCACTGGGCCTTTCAGCAAGATAATGACCCCAAACATGTGGCCAAATCTACACAAAAATGGTTCACCAGACACAGAATCAAGCTCCTCCCACGGCCATCTCAGTCCCCAGACCTCAACCCCATTGAAAACCTGTGGAGTGAGCTGAAGAGGAGAGTGCAGAGCAGAGGACCCAGGTTGCTGGATAATCTATAGAGATTGTGCAAAGAGGAATGGTCGAAGATCCCTCTTTCTGTATTCTCCCATCTTGTGAAACATTATAGGGGAAGATTAGGTGCTGTTTTGTTGGCAAAAGGGGGTTGTACAAAGTCTTAACATCAGGGGTGCTGATAATTGTGGCACATATGATTTGTTGTAAAAGAATTATTTCTTACTGTGGGATTTTTTTTCCCACTGAATAAATGCACTTGAATTTAAAGTCGGATTTTCCTCTTTTTTTCATTGTGGTCCTACATTATTTGGAAAAAAACTGAATTTATTAGAAGCTAAAGAACTCATCTTAACCAGGGGTGCCTAAAATTATGGAGGGTGCTGTACATGAAAGAAATCAGGATTTATTACTGACTGTGAAAATGTCTCAGTTATCTTTGCTGCTACTTAGAGGGGCATTTTTTGTGGCCATTTTGTTTGTCAGCTGAACTGTAAAAAATAATGAAGACATTTCAAGTGAAATGCGGGGGCTTGTATTTGATAATAGCCGTGGGACAGATGGGTTGCAGGCACTGTATTGATGAATCAGGTCGGATTCAAAATTTATTTTTCAGATAACTGCGGATAATGAGCCGTCCCATGCACAACTTATCCAAAGATCTGAAGTGCATTTTCAGCACATCAAACATTTGTTCTGTTACAGTTTGTGTTTTGTGTGATGGAAGCAAAATCCATGCTTTGTTTTAAAGGATGTGTCATGTAATGAACACACAGGCTAACCAATGTCCCCGAACAGCCATCACTCCAGGACAGATCATCTGGAGAACAACAGGAATGACAGAGCTCCCCAATATCTAGAAGTCGTGGCTTTATCCAGAAGAATTTGCGAATACCTAGATGCATACCATACTTATGTTTGGTATCAAAATGTGCGTCATGTTATTGTGTACCCATTAAAAATCAACTGGTTTTCAAAACAATCATTTATGGGTTTAAATATGGACTTCGAGGCCTTGCCCCACAAAAATCTTGGAATCACTAAATAGGTCACTGTTCACTTCCTGTATGCACATATCACATTTCAAATCTATTTTCTGGACAGTCCCACAAGTAGGTACATATAACCAGAAGATGGTTCAAATTGGGCTGTGGGAAAATTTGCCCATACCCTGCAAAACCTCCTTTGGACACCATCAAAAAATGTGTACAAAAGGACAGCTTTCCATTTTAAAAGCACCAGTGCTCAGTGTTAAAACACAGTGCACATGATGCAAGATAAAAGACTTGCATCTGGCACATGTTGCCAATGGTAACAATTAAAGACAAAAAATCCCCTTCATTGTGCTTGTTGGGGATGTGGGGGGCGGGTGGGTCTTCAAACAACAAATATCCTGCACAGCACTGTGGAGATACTGGAGGGCTGTCAATTTTTTTTTAAAAACTTCATTTTTATCTACAGATCATGCTCACAGCTCCAGTCAGCATGGTGCCCTGCTATGTAGCCATTTACTCAGTAGGCATTCCACACCCCCAGAAAGTTCAACAAAGATTTACGTATCCATGAGGAGAGAATGTGAGTGAACTGGCCCTGAATAACAGTGTGGGGCCACAATAGAGACCAAATGTTGTTGCAGCCCACTTAAATTTCCCATTTAAATGCATTGAAGCTCTCTAGATAAAGAAGAAAATTATTTGGGTTTGGCAGGAAGACTGAGCTGACACTGCTGCTTGCTCTTGAGACAGTCTTATCATCCCCCAGCCATGCAAAATGTGGTTGTGAGGGGTGTAGGTGTTTGCTAGATGTGTATGTGGGTACTGGGACTGTGTCTTAGGGATAGCACATTCAGGAGAAATTTCAGGCCCAAACTCCTCAGAGCCTTGTCACTGGTTCTATTTTTGGGATACAGTAGCTTTGGATTTTCTTCCTACTTTAAGTCACCCATAAAAACAGGCTGATTTTAGCTTATAGTTGTTGATTTTGTTCACTGGCATAAAATACTGTGCTGTCCTCTTTGAATCTGATTGGAGACAAACATTTTGAGACTGATGGTGTAGTCAGGTAAACACTTTCATAATAAAAATGCATCTGCTGCTCCAGAAATACTTCCATCACATTATTAACAGATAATAGCTAATTGACTCTTCAAAAAAAATGTCATGCATGCCTAACACAAGTGATTGAACATAGAGAAACAGCATGCATGCTCTCATGTATGCTTTTTTTGTTTTCCAGCTGCTAAATTCTGAAAAATGTTGGAATGGATAACAATATAACACCGCTTTGGCCAGTTTGGGTATGCCAATACCGGCCAGATCAAAATTAACATTTTTACCCATAAATTACACAAACATTTTTAAGGTCATCTTTCCCAATGAAATGAATGGGCTGAAAAATGCTCAGTGTGCAGTCATTCCTACCCTGCCAGGAAGGTGAGGGATTTTGTTTCCACTGGCAACTGTCTGTCCGTCTGTCTGTCTGTGACTGCCAGCAGTTTAACGCAAACACAGTTTAATCAAATTATGCAAAATTTTCAGGAGAGATGTGAAGTGGCCCAGGGGTCAACCTGTTTGCATTTTGGGCCTAACTGGGTCAAGGTCAGGATCACCAAAAAGGTAAAGAGTGCAGATGCGGTACGTTGTTCCTGGTACTACTTGTATTTTGCATTGTTCTTTTTGAATTTCAGAAATTGTTTTTTGTTCTCAATAATTCGGTCTTCAGTTTGATTTCATTGCAGTTGTAGATGTGTTTTTTTTTTGCTGAGGAAGTTTTCTGAATGCAAGGTGGTAATTGTAGACACAGAACAAACATAAAAATGAAATGATTTCAGGGACATAACCCTCTCCCAGTGTTTTAATTGGGCCAAATCAAAGATAAATGCATTGTGCTCTCACAGTCACACGAGAATGAGACCACTTGAATTCAGTTTTTCTACAATGTCTGTCCTCTGTCCATTGCATTCAGAAATGTAAAGGAAGTTCAGTCTGATGCGCTTTGGTCAGTAACGTTGCAGATAACTAAATTAAACCAGTAAATTTCAAGGGCATACTTCTTTTGGCACAGAGTAGTATTTCAATTCAATGCTTTCCACATGGGATCCATACCACTCATGAAACTGCCCTACCTTGACAAAATAAAATCTTGGTATTCATTCCGAGGCACTTAAGCAATAAAACAATATGAGCAATGGAATGTGCTTCTCCAGATTCACTAGGAGTCCATGTGCGGTCAATTCATTCTCGTATATAATCATTGCATTCAGTTGGATCACATAAATGTATTGATGATATTTGAACACATACATGTATGGTATTTACATATAATCAGTAGGTTCTGCAGCTATTAAAAAGTTTTATCCCAAAATGGCTGATGAAGGGTCCATGTCTCATGGCTCTCAATTGATTCTTGTTGGTCAACTGAGTGCCCATGTTCTCTCTACTTACGTTAGTGCTCTCCAGGACCTCTTGTCAGTGCATACTTTCCTTGTAGGCTTCAGCATGGAGTTGAGGTGACCAGTGTTCCCCTCATGTTCATCAGTCAGATTCAGGTTTTCCATGTGCACCATGTTCAACAAACTCGATACAATATCTGAAAGCCCATCAGTAGTTTTGAAGCCTGTTTTAAATGAACCGCTTCAAATACTTGAATCTGTTAGGAGGTAATTAAAGGACCAGTGAATAAAATATGCGGTATTTGTTTGCAAATATATTGACAGAAGTGAATTCTAACATTCATACAAAGTTTCTCTTATGTATGATCACCTGAAAATAAGAATCAGTGTGTTTCTGTTACTTTAGAATGAACACTTTTTGTCTATGGAGGAAATAGGTATTTAACCATAAAGCTGGCAAACTAGAGAGGGCATTTTTTGCAAGTTTCACGGCTGCCGTAGGTTCTCCTTTATGTTTGGAAGGGGAGGGCATGGGGGAGCAGTAAGTTGGTTGAAATCTGCAACCTCACCATTAAATGGCACTACTGCCTACACATTGGTCCTATAAAGAGAGAGTTACTGGTGATATTGCATGATTTGAGGATAATGTGCTTATGTTGCCTCAACCACTATGGTTCCATCCTCGCTTTTATATGATTGAGCATCTCAAATTATGGTAAAAGTTGAAGAACACTGTGATTTTTCTAGGGCTGACCCCATTTAGTCAGCCGGTTGATTGTTTGATTGATGTGCTGTTGGTCAACCAGGATTTGTTTTGGTGGAGCCATCACGTATAAGACATGACTGAAATGACTGCTTAAATACACACAGGGAAGGTCACATGCTATACAGGAATCAGGTGTAGTGAATAAGACTAATTACAACGGGAGAATCACATGAGGGAAGCCCTAACCACGAAAATGGGCGAAAGACAAGACACGAACGGGATTCACACAAACAGCCTATGACATTAAAACAACTCCGGTCCAGGAGTTCAACGTACACAGATAATGAGCGCAGGAAAGTAATTAAGCACGTGAGAGAGATCTCGCTGAAACTCAGGAGAAGACAGGAAGAGCCTAGCAAGAGGCAGAGATTAAAACAGGGCGATTGCTGAGAGGGAATTAGTCTAAATCAGTAGTGGTGCAACTTTACAAATTTAACTAGAGTGCTCGTTAGTAAGTTAACTAATCTATGTGTATATAGATTACTGTGTTAGTAGACTATGATACAAAATACAAATGTTAGTCTTGTTAGTAATCAGAACAGAAAGACGAAGGAAGTAAACGAGAATCGAAGGAATATTTTAAACACTGGAATTCATTTAAATCACACAAAGTCAGTGGGTACGCAGACAGGGAAGACGGTCTGAACCAACTAGATCACAAAAGAGGGGAGACAAGTGCAATGGAACTGAGAAATGGAATGAACTACAAAACAATAACAGTATTACAATAACCAAAAAGAATAAATAAAAGACAAAATCATGAACACAGAACATGAACATAAACATGACAACAAGGCAGAATCAGATGCAGCAACAGAAACAGATGCATTTTCCAATTATCGTAATTGGCAACTGAAGACATGGTTTCTCTCCATATGTGATGAAAACAGCGATGAAATCATGGGCTAAATTAAGTACAGAAAAATAATTTACTTGTTAAAAGGCCAATGCTTCACGTTGATTGAACTGGTCCTCGTTCCAATAAAATATCGCCTTTCACTCTCAGTATTGCATGGGTTGATTTAAAAAAAAAAAGTGGCACTCGGCAGTTAAATAGGCTATAAAAAGCGTGCGGCTCAAGCTATTTGCGTGAGAGTCGACAGGTATGCAATTTTGAATAAAGTCCAGATGAATGATTGTCTTCTCACCTAATTGGGGAGAACAAGCAGCATTTGTTAAGTGTGGAGTGCTTGTCATGGTTTGTGAGGTGTGCGGTTTGTTTGTTGGTTTCTTTGTGGCTCTCATCTTGGTACGATATCGAATTTCTGGGCCATCAAATTCTTTACCCAGCTGGTTGATTGAGCTGGGGAGGCGCTTTCCCAGAATCTATATAAGCAGGAAGTCTATCTTTCTATCTTTTGATTGTTGGAGTTTCTTCTCCCTTTTCTATCTCGCTTTGCTTCCATGGCTCAGACTATAAAACGCCCTTTGGAAGCATGGGTACTTTTGTTTGGTCTATATTGTTCTCTGTGTTTGTACTGTATCCAAGCTACTCTCTTTCTCTCTGGTCGATGCGCTTGGCCTCCGTATACTACCGGCCATTTAAGTGCTCTCAGAGTGAACCTTTTTTAATTATGATAGTAGCTGAGAACAGGTCAGGACTAGTTTTGGGCACCCTAATTCTCAGTTCTGACTCTGCCACTGTACTGAATTTAGCCCATAATTTCATCACTGTTAGATCGCATTTGGAGAGAAACCGTTTCTTCAGTTGCCAGTTACGATAATTGGAAAATTCACCAATAAAGGAAAATGATTGAGAAACAAGCCAGGACATATTGTTGTCATAAAGGGTCGTGTCTGTGCCCCCCCACAGTTCCCAGTTCTAGCTCTGCCACTGCTGTAACGTCAGCTGTTCTCAGCCCAAATGAAAAACTTTTAATTGAACCATAAACAATTAGCCAAAATGAAAATGCATTTTTGAATCGACCACATTTTTTATTCAATGTTATTTCCAGTTTGCATCTATTTAAGAGCGATTATCAGTGTCCACGGGATTAAACTTCTGAAATGTTATAGCCTATGATGAAACAATAATTCTGCTTAAGAGATTTAAAATCACAATGAGACTAACCAGGTTTAATGAATATAGCAGAATGTATTATGGTTTGGTCAAATAAAAACATCAACCTATTGTGTGATCACACTTCAACTGATGAACTATGGCAGAATCTGTTAGGGCAGCATGAAGAAGAGGCTCTAAAAGGGGTTTAAACAGCCAACTGTTGGTCGACCAAGATATGTTTTGATCAGGGACAGCTCTCGATTTTTCTCAACAAAAAAAACAGCTTTTCCTCACAGATTTCCATAACTCATCTAGCTTTATATCCATACCCCTTTGATGGTCAATTCAGTATGGTCATACTGCAGTCATTAGGCATTATCCATACTAAATTTGAAAGAAATATATCAGGAAAATCAACTTAAGTTAGTTTCTTAGTATGAGAAATATTTTACGCAGAGCTCTGTGTCCTCACTTGTATTTGGCATTTTGCACTGTTTCTTTCTTCCTCTTTTTTTTCAGCCTTTCAAAGCCTGAGATGACTCTGTGCTCACATTAACCTCAGGCGTAATGCCCCTCCCCCTGGGCATTCAGGACTTTTGGCAACCTGCCTTCACCCAATTATTCAATTATCCCTTCTGCTCTTTTAGTCAATTATCTCAGCTATTTTTCTTATGTTAGTCATCATCTCCTAATCTACAAAGTATTTAAACTTCAGTTTTCCCCCTCACAGGCAGGTAGCCTGTTTGTTTTGTGCACTCCATTTTTGTTGTCCCTGCAGTTTTTGTATTAGTTTTGTAATGAGACTTTTCTTTATTTAATAAACTATCACATCCCCTGCAATTGGGTCCTCATATTCCCTCACTTTCCCAAAGATGTAAGGAGGGCGCCAGGACATTACATCAGGTAGCCTTTAGTGGATTATTCAGAGCAAGAAACCTTGAATAACAACAGAGCTCTGATTTGCCCTCTTTAATTTGCTAGTTCATAGGACGGTATTGACTTATCAGTAAATATTTCTTATACAATGATTAATTAAATAAAGCAACAAGGACATTTGTTATTATACTTCATCACTCCGCATTATATGGTACATCAGAAGAAGGCTAAGATTTCAATGTTGCCATTAAAAGTTTGCTTATATTGGATTCATCCTTCTCTGTCAATTTTTTTGACCATCAACAAGCTGTGAAGACATCCTGTGCTGAAATCCTGGAAACAGTATCGATTCGGTGGCGCACTAGGAAGGTTGTCACCATAAACTTTCAATGCTGTGTAAGTTTTGTTTCAGATAATGTTCATATACAAACCAGCCCAGACAAGAGGCCTGTACAGTCAAACAGATTTTAGGCTTAACTATATAACTTTTCAGGGTTTTGACGATTGTTTGTTTCCTACATCGCTCCAGTGGCTAATGCTGCACACCTAACCAGCTCCAGAGCAAGTTATGTTGTCGAATAGACCAATGTATAAAAGCACTACCAACTGACCAATCAATTCTCTTTGAAAACGACATCACGATTCGTAGAACATCACGTAGCACTCAGTGCACAAATCATGAGAGGGTCTCATAGCAGGCAAGAGTGTTCAAAGAAAGGAGAAAAAAAAAAAAAAAACCCTTTGGCTTTCCCAGTTGATTTTTTTTTTATATGTGAGATATGTCTGTGCGTGTGTGTGTAAAAGTGCTCCAAAGAAATGGTGAGTAACGTTAACAGTATGAAAAAAGTAGGCTGCATTAAATATACTGCAGTACACGTCATAAGGTCTACATTATGGATCAGTGGTCACTTCAATTGTACAGTTAGTTTTTATTTGCTCCCAAATTCATTTGACACTGAAAGTCAACAAAAAGAATAAGGCTAAAATTGTCATATACGCCATAAGAATTATCTAGGCTACACATTAATTTATTGGAATACAAATATAATTATAGTCATATCTACTCATTCTCTCATGAAGGGGAAGTGATGTCACAGGCCTACAGGCCGATATATTCATGTAGTAGGCAATTCTCCTCCAGCAGCTCTCACTGCAGTTGGCAGCTGCAACTGTGTTACATTTAGCCAGCACTCTTTTCTTTTCTTTTGTCAAATACTATAGATGCTCTTCGTTTGTAAAATATGCTACTCTGCTGCTAGTAAACATCTCCATGTTTGTTATGTGAACATGCTGATGGCAAGATTAGGAAATTGGGGTTGATTCAGTGAGTTGATAGCCATCGTCATGCGACCGCTTGTCTTAGCATGCTTGTGGTCATTAGGCTCAATGAAGCCAAAAAAAGATCCTGGGATGTTGAACTTGCACTGTAGTACTGGCCCAGTTTTTAACAGAAATCTTTGGAATGAGGAGGATGGGTCAGGCGATGCAGGATTAATCAGTCCTTCAGAAGGACAGTGCATAATACAGTATGCCGAATGCTGTGTGCTACGTTATATATCTGAATATTAAGGATGTGACCAACATTTCAGGACATTCAAGGAATGAGAAAAAGTTGTATTTTACAATTTTCACACAATTTATTAGGGCATAGAGCTCACAATGCACCGGGGCTGGTGGGCTGACTATTGTTTGTATTTATATTATCAAATTAATATTTTAAACAAAATTTTGTTACAGTTTTGTTTTTATCATAAAAAGTAGTATTATGAAAATTGAAAGCAACATCGAGACTGTAGTTTATTCAAAATAAATGACCCTCTTCCCTATTGGAGGGGTAATGCTTGCCAGGTTGTAAATGTAGCAGCTGCAGGATGGAGAGGCCAACGAGAGGGGATGTGTGCCATCAGCCTTCTGTTCCTGAGCAGTCTGGGAAATTCACCATGCAGAACTGTTCACAAGAACAGTTAAATATGATTTTATACCAGAGGCATATAAATGGAGAATATATTTTTATTCGTAGATACACTCGTGTTCTGAATTTTAAAGCAACTTTGAGCGCCATCATGGCACTTATTTGACTCCGCCTACCTCCCGGCTAATCCAAAAATAGGCAAAAAGATGGCCCGTTGCTGGAGCAGACGCGAGCCCACAGGGCGGGCCGAATGGAGCCGGTTTGCTGAAACACGCCCTCTAAGCTAGCAGCTACCAAGCTAGCTATGGCTTCTGTACTCTACCTTTAAAGCCAACTCAGCTTCGTGCTTCTCATGGTTCGCTAAGGCCGAGATGCGGGGTCATATCAGTCCTAGTAAAGGAATGGATCCTGCTAAGTTGCTTGGGGTGGCGGGTCGAACGCTGTTTATATTCGTGAAGCAGTTGTGAGACGAACATTGTTTGTATCCGGAAGGCAGTAGCGCTGTATAACGCTGTGAAGTTGCGGCGATTGGCTCACTGAATATCAGTATCCCCCAAGACTGCGAGCGGGTGCTCGGCTCAGCTCTTGTACGCACCTTAGCCAGGTCCCATTAATGGTTGTATGACCAGCCAAACGATAATACTGCATTACGTATGCTTACGAGCAAACCTGGCAGATCTTTATTTTCCTATCTAACACTCGCACATTTTGATATGGAGTAAATCACTCTACATCTTTACTTTGGTGAATGCTGAATTAATTAGTGACTGTAGCCAGCATTCGTGGGCTCATCAATGCTCAGACATCTGGGCGTCCGGCTCCTAGGCTCCATAGTTATTTCATCAGCTGCCCAGCTTATCTCTGACCTTTATATTACTGAAAGATGCCACTGCGGCGCGGAACTTTATTGCGTCGTAAAATTGATTTTACTTTCTGGAAAATACCGTTACCCTAAGCGACAGCAAATATAGCCAAACGTGGCTAGTTAGTGACACTTTTCAGTTTCCGTCTGGCTTATTTGTTACGTTTATGTTTATAGCAAGCTTGTGGATGATGGACTTAAATGTAGAAACACATTTAGCGACAGCTAGCTAGCTTGCTAGATAACGTGGGATATGTTAAATTAGCTATATAGGTAGCTAGCTAGCCTTTCTACTTACAGTGATACCGCATCAGTCATCACACTGAAGATGGAACTAATCCATTGGTGGCATATGCAGTTCTATAAAATACTGCTGTGTGAGTCTAATGAGTGTATACTATTGACTGTATATTGCCCTCTCATGGAGATGCCTTGGCTAAGGATGGCTGAGGCTGCTGGCCTATGTTGTTTATGTTTTTGCTTGTTTTGTGGCTTTGTGTTTTGTATATTAGCTTTTGTGTTATATCATCACAACCCTCAATAACCATTTTTGATTACCTAATTTGTCTAGCTCTGAATAATGTTATTATTCATATGAAGCTCAGCCTTCTAACTGAATTATATTAAAGGTTTAAAAATCATTCATCTGAATATTCAAAGTCGGTGCCAAAAACTGATTTACTCCGTGTATGGGTAGTCCAACACAATCCCAGTATTATTACACTGTTGGAAACATGGCTTAAGAGCAAAATCTCTGACATTGAAATGAAACTTGAGAATTATGTACAATATAGAGCTGATAGGTAGCCACACCGCCTCCCCTGGAGCCTCTTTGTCTCCTCCAATTTAGTTTCTGAGCTAATCACACCTACAGTCAAACCAACACATTTTGAATGCTTTTTTGTTAAAATTACATTTCATCAGAATAAATATATTAAAATTAGACAAAATAAGAAAATGAATATTGATCTATTTATTAATGATTTAATATCTATCAACTGGGACAGCTACCAGTTAATACCAACTGTTCGGGATGCCTGGGACTTTCTACACTCTGAATTCACACAAGTAGTTGACAAACATCAAAGGTTAAAGGTCGACATCTTCCCTGGATAATTGCTGATCTTTTTTTTTTATTTTTATTTTTTTTATTTGGCATCTCCAATCCCATCCGAATCTGGAATGCCCAATCGGTGAGCTATGAACAAAGCTTGCTCGTATGCGACCCCTTGCTGCCAACTCAGGATAGTGAAGACAGTTCATGGCTCTCTTCCAAAGCACGTGCCTGTCATCCACTGCTTCTTATACACTCATTGGTTGAATCTTCGCAAGCTCAGAACGAGGGCGGAGAATACCCGGACATGAACAAACCCAGAATCTTCCAGACAAGCGCCCGTCTGGCCAACAGGAGGCGCTTGAGCAACAAACAAAGCTGTTTGCATCCCATACCCGGCAGTCCCTTCCCAATTTGAAACCCTGTAGCGCGATTGCCAATTGTGCGCTACTCTGAAAAAGCTGCCGACCACTACCGGTTGGTACGACCGGGGCTTGAACCCGCGATGTGATAGTCACCTCTGCATTGCATGAGTTGGGATGAGAACGTGTTCTTCAAAATCAAAGTGCTGGAGAACAGTGCTGAAATAAAACGTGAATGTCCAGTGAACTATGGCGCTCATTGCAACCTCTTATTGTTGTGATTCTGCATTTCAGCCATGTCTTTTGTCTGTCCCATGTTTAAGTTCTGTGCCTGGTTTGCCATGTATGCCGTTTGTGTTTTAGTGACCACTGCCTGCCTCTGACCATCCCTAGGATTATGTATTGTGTTTTGGTTGTTTGATTTCATGTTTTATTATTTTTCTTGTTTTGTTATTATTTACGTCTTTGCCATGTTTCATAGCCTTGCCATGTTTCATAGTCTTGTTTTTGGTTCTAGTCCTGCACTTCGTTTTCCCCTGTCTTGTCTGGTGTAGGTCTTTGCCCACGGTCCCTTGTCTGACGTGCCACTCATTCGGGTGATTTCCTGGTTTCTGGGATTTCAATCTTTCTTCATATCTCGTTTTCTTCCTTCCTCTCTCTTTATGCTATCTACTAACCCTACTAACAGTTTATTGTTTTCGATAATTACTAACCCCGATTAACATTGTATATTCATACTAACTGACTAACTTGCACTCGGGATTGTATAGCTGCACATACTAATAGACTAACGATCTCTCAGCATTCGCCCAATCTGTATCTCCGCCCTCCTTGCCTATCACTAATTATCTCTACTGCAGTTTCCATTTATATCTCAGGCTTTCTCTTTTCTTTAGACTATACACTTTAGTACTCCTTAACCGGAGCTGTTATTCGTTCATAGGAATGTCTCGTTATCCCTGTCTGCGTTTCGGCATTCGCCAAATTCATGTAATTAGTTTTCCTCATGTGTCACTCCCATGTCATTGATTACACCTGTTTACCCTAGTCATGTGTTCACCCCGGATGTGTATATAAGGTGTCTGCACTTTTAGTTCCTTGTCAGATCGTCTTTACTCCTTTGTCTTGTGCTACGTTCCTCGCCTTGCTCATCGTGATATTTTCTTTCTGACTGGATTGCCCGACACTTGTTTTTTGGTTTGCCCTTTTGGATCTGATTGCCTTCGTGAGTTTTGACCCATTTTTGCCCGACCACGTCTATTGTCTTTGCTGCCCTGGTATTTGGATTCGGACTGTTTACGGCTTATGAGTTTGTCTCTCCACCAAACCCACGCCTGTGTACCGAACCATTTTTGCCTGACCTTGAGTTTTGTTATTGGTGCCCTGGTTACAGTTTTGGATTTTGCCCTTTGGATTCTGTTTGTGGATTGTGGACATTGTACTGTTGCCAGCTCTGTTGGGGGGTTCCCCCCTTCAGAAATAAAGCCTCCATTTTGCATTTATCTGGTTTTCGCTCTTGGCTCATTTCGTAAAACCTCACACTTATGGTAAACTGTTTATACTGTAATAGTCATGAACTGAGAATTTGTTTTGTCAATGCTGACTCAGAGCATTTTATGCAATTCTCCCATTAATGCTCATTTACCTCTAATGAAATTTTTCTTGTCACTTAGGTATCTCTAAAAACTAGATCACCCAAGAAAATAATTCTCTGAATTCAGAGCATCTAACATGATTTAGTTTTATTTTCGTAATTGCTTTTAGAATTCACATACACTATTTTAAGGCCTTTTGCCATGATATTATAACTCCATGTGTAAGCGGCAGAAAACCCGCATGTTGGATTCGTGTGAATTCTCATGTATGCAGAATATCTCCCAATTACTTTTAATGGCACCAGCACCTGGCGAAGAAATTTCTGATTCCTGAGACAATATCGATAAGGGCTTTTATGATCCAACAGGCGCCCAATCTTATCGGCCTTATCAAGTCTTATCAAATATTAATATTGCGCATGCATATGCTGTGCGTGCCCTAGCAACCCAGTGTGTCATCTGTAACATGGATTACCATGTATAGCAGCATGAGAAATTACATTAGAAATTTTCTTGACTGATTGCATTTTGTGTTTACACATCTGAATGGGTACCCAAACATCAAGGTAAGCTGAAACTGTAGCCTACTGTTACATTCGACATTGGTGGATGTTTAATACAGAATTCTTTCGCCCTTGCGTTTTTGGCCGATTATGCTGTCCACTGTCTCATACCACGAAAATGTATCCATCTCATAACTTGAGCTGCTAGACTTTCGCACGGCGTCCCGCACTTTGAATATCGCAACCGCATTTTCAGTTTTGTCACGGCACGGATCTATTATTCTGTGATAACCACTGAAGACTGTAACTACTCACAAATTATTCCATAAATCTCTGAGTTTTTGTGCGTTAGTATCCAGTTGTAATTGTATGTTTTTATCTGCCTACATTTCAAGCAAACATTGAATTCCTTCATTTGAATGGGCTATCTTTTTGCTGCATTTGTTAATACCGACAAGAGAGGCGTAACACATAACTGTGATCTTCCCTTTTTGTCAGTTCTGTCTGTTGGCTCAAGTAGACTGAAAACGAGTTCCCATTAGGGTAACCAGAATTATTCAACACATCGATGATTAAAAAAAAAAAAGTTATTTACTTGTTATAAATCTGCCATAAAAAAGAACGGGAGTGTCATCCAGTACACTAATAACATGACACATGAATGGGTGGTACAGGAACTCATTAAATTTATTTGATATCTTATGCTTTATTCTACCCCGATAAAATATGAGTCAGAGAAAAAAATTGAAAAGAAATATCAACAGTTGGGCATTTTCTCTAATTATCGCTCAAATGTGTGTCCGAAGCAAATATCTGACTCTGTGCTGACACAGAAAGCAGAAAATCACCGTGTTCAATCCTGACATATCATAGTTGTTTCTTACACTCCTGTTCTGATAATATTTGATGGGTAAAGTCCAGTATTTTAACTCCAAAAACGTGATGTTTTCCTTGCGTTCTCACGGTTTCCCGCTCTGTGTGGACTCATCCTATTGAATGTTTGACGGAGGTACCGAGATTGGCAGAGGCAACGCAATTCTTGCAAATACCCTTTTCTGGGAGCTCAATCTCTGGATCTCTGTTTGGTGAATCTGGTTTTGTTCGAATGCAACTGCCGCTTCCAAAGGTGCGCTCTGCCATCATTGGAGGCTGGGATTGCAATACCTGATTGGATTAAACTTCCGAGGCAGCAACACAACCAATTTGTTTTGTGAAGTGAACATTTTGGCGAGTGATCTTGAAATGTAATGAAGTCCATTTTTAGAAATGTAGTGGAGTAGAAAGTACAGATAATTGCCGCAAAATGTAATGGAGTAAAAGTAAAAAGTATGCACTAGAATTTTTGCTTAAGTAAAATACAGATACGTGAAAAACGTACTGAAGTATAGGAACAAAGTATTTGCACTTCGTTACATTCTACCACTGCCTGCATGTTTACTTTGTGTGTATGAGTAGCTGCGCCAGGTATGATTGAATTATTTCTCTAAAGATAATGTAACCGTATAATTTGGTTTTATGTTTTAAGCTTGTGCCTGCCTGGTGAAATAAATTGTTAATTGCATTCTGTTGTGGCTTTCTGACTCTAACTAACTAATATTCTGCCAGATCGGAGTTCCTGTCACCCAATGGGGTATAATGTTGGGCTATGAGACCTGCCTGATCACCAGGCCTCCCTGGTGTTCTACGCTGCGATTGGTGTTATTTTGATTGACTTCTAGAATATGTTGTTAAACTTAAGAGTCCCTGTATGCCTTCTTTTTTTATGTTAAACTGAATTACAGTCCCTGAACAACTTTTTGCATCAAACTAAAATGTTTTTAAATGAACATTCATTCCGGTCCTCGGTGGTCACTCGTCATAGCTACTTTCTTTGTCAAACACCTGGCAGAGTAGGACCGCCAGCCTCTGAGTTCACCACCGAGTTGGGCTGTACTGATGTTTTTGCCTAGTGGACTTAGGGCAGAGGTGGGCAGCCAGGGCCGCATCTATCCCTGGTTTTCACACCAACGTCTGGCCTTTAATTAGTTGATTGTCTCAATTAGCCAAACCATTTATGAAATCTGACGTTTCATGTGCATTTCTTTAAATTATCATGAAACTACAAAGACTAGTCTTGTCTCCCTTCATAAAACATTTTCCTTTGATCGTATCATTGCGAAGATCTATATTTGTGTATGCAATCAATTAACTCAATTAGTCAGGGTAATTGATAGGAATAAAAACCTGCATACACACCGGCCCCCCAGGACCGTGATTGCCCACCCCTGACTTAGGGTATAGACCAGTTACGAATCAGATGCACTACAGAGCTCTAAATTCATAAACTGGAGTCAGATGATATTAACAAAACGCATGGTTTAATTGTAACTGCGATTGATTAAAACTAAATTTTATATTCTAAATTTAATATGGAGTCAGATAAGCTTTAACCGCTATGCTATGCGCCCTGTTTCCTCAGTTGGTTTGAATCAGGATAAAACAGGTGTTAATTATCAACTTTCTCTGTTCATGTAACAGGGCGCATATTGTTTTGCTGCTTCATTAGTCTATTAGGTATCAATGTCATGTAAAGAATGCCCAGCAGGTTACAGTTATCTTCCAATTAATGCAGCAGATTCATAAAGCCTTCTTTTTGAAGCATTTGTTTTCTGATGCAATGCCCCATTGCTAAAGCATGAGCAGTTCGGTTCCAAAAGAAACATGCAGTTCATGCCAAAATACAGAGAGAAGCAATTTAAAACCCAGTGACTTAGCCCTCCACTTCACCCCATTTTTGCAGAGCTTTCTGCCAGATAGCTTGGAAGAAGATTAATTAATACTGAGAGGGTGTGCATTGAGCCCCCTGTCATATTAACATTTTTATCCCTGATCTTTGTACTATAATGAGTAGGTGGTCAGGTTGCATTTTTCCAGCATAAAATTTTCCAATTTCATTCCTGGCCACAGGAAATGACGCAAATTATTAAGCCTGAGAGGCCTAATTTATGAAGAGTCCTCTGCATGTTGTAATAAGGAGATTACTGGTGTATACTGAGATATTTACTGACTAAGAAGGAGAAAGTACTGAAAATAATAATAATGACTTTGCCTCGAAGACCAGTGGGCTTCGGGAAAATGTTTAACATGGAAGGCTTGTCACTCCTCACACAGGGCTATTTACTGATTCTGAATCCATTAAAATTCTATTTTCCTGATTTTATCAAATTTGCATAATTTTGTTGGGTGATAGGTTCTTGCCAAATGAGTCTTCATGGCAGATATCCATGATAACTCTCATTTTGAATTGTGTAATCTGAATGCAAGTAAGAATCTTCAGTCACTCCCCCAGGTTGTAACATTAGCTTGTTCAGATCTTGGCAGGGGAAACAGCCCCCATACCAAGGATAGTGACTCTCTTCCAGAATGAGGTGGTGTCGGTACAGGCTTTCATTCTAACCATGCAGTTTTACACCTGATTCATTTAATCAAGGGTCTATGGCAAAAGCTTTAAGGGTTGATTAGAAGAATCAGGTGTGTGATTGGTTGGTTAGAATGAAAACATGCTCCCACACTGGCTCATCTTGGATAAGAATGAGTATTCCTGCCCTATACAGTGAAATCCAACATGACTACAGAAAAATGACTAATATTTTATTTATCACTGAATTTAAAGGAGGCTGTTTCTTTATTCTCGATTATTCAATTATTCATGATTGGTCATATTCCCTTGATTGGCAGACACGATGACATTACCAAACCTCCGGCTAGTAACTGTGAACCATTGCTAGCATGAGTTTTATGTTTGCGGTTTACTTTAAAACACATACTCACGGATTCACTAATTAAGACTTAATTTTGAGATTTTTTTTACAGAACTTTCCTATGTTCGTAGTGGCTACATTTAACGAATACGAACAATCGCACAATTTTAGAACCCCCAGGTCCAGCGATATAGATAAAACTATTGAGGAAGTTTCCCTTGTCGGCAAGTTGATAAAAATAGACCCGGAAGGAAAAATAAGTGTGTCGCGTTATTGTGTGATTTAGGCGATCGTTATCCTATCGAAGATGAGCATGTGGCTTTAAGTCAATGGGATACATATTCCACCAGCTAGCATGCTAGTGCTTTTTGTCATTGAAGTAATAAGTTATAAAGGTTACTCTTACTGTAGAAACTTGAATTTATTAATTTAATGACGAAAAGCATTAGTATGCTAGCTAATTATTCATCCCTTTGACTTGAACAGACCGCCAATTAGAACCTGATGCTTTTATTTAATTTTCCAAATAATGCCATGCGGATATTTATGGGATTAACAGGATCTCAAATTCGAGAGTCTGAGATTTGAAATTTATGAAACGAGAGTTGTTTTGGGTCGGAATAGACGAAAATTACAACTCCCTTTTCATGAATTTGAAATCCTCGATATAAACTCTAGACTGGTATTGCAGAACAAGACCTATTATGTAGGCGTAAGTTCAAACCCCAGAACTAATTTATGTCATCTTCCCAAGACAACTGAAATTACTTTTTGTACAAGAGTGAAGCCACTGATATAGTAAGCCTTTCAATGTGACCTTGTGTGTGTGTGTGTGTGTGTGTGTGTGTGTGCGCGCGCGCGCGCGTGTGTGTGTGTGTGTTTGTGCGCACGCGTGTTCTTGTACTTACTATAAAGTGAGAACCAAAAAACTTTTTTTTTTTTCCCACAGAGTGAGGACATTATTGGGAAGTGAGGGTATTTTCATGAGTGCTTACATCTATAAAGGCAAATGGTGACTTATTTGTTATGGTTAGAGGTACAGTTAGAATTAGGGATAGGTTAAGGTTAGTGGAAAGGTTTGGATAAGGCATGCATTGCTTATTGATAAGATTGGGAAAAGGCTGTATAGACATGCAAAGAATGAATGAAAGTCATCGCAATGTCCTCACAAGGATAGACTTACAAAGGTGTGTGTGTGTGTGTGTGGGGGGCTGATTCTTTGAATCTACAAAAAATTTCCATGATACACTACAACATGTGTGTGTCCTGACAGACCTTTAATCTTGATATCAGACTTCTTGTTTTTTCTCTCTCAAGTTGAAAATATCTGATTAACTTAATACATGCATGACGAGTAATTAGCACATCTAGAAATGAGTCACAATTATCACCTCATTTGCAGAATCTTTGTCTTACTAAGAAAAAAGTAATAGAAATAAGTGTTCTAAGTCTAAATACAAGTTCAAAATGCTTGGAAAGATGGACTATGCAGTAACCTTAATATGCCTTTATGGTTATTTCTGTTTCATACAATTTAACAGCATTTACGGTGACCCGGAAAATGTGGACTGATATAGCCCAATGATTAGCAGCACCATTAAAAAACCCTGACCACAAATGGTTTAATTGGTTCAGCCTGGCCATTCTCTCCTTTTCATCACCTCAACTTGCACATATTCAGTGCTCCCTAATGAATGCCAACCTAATGGAGGATAAGATGGCTGTAAATTATCAGTTTGATGTGCCATTATTTTAGTTTTTAAGACTTGGATCTGGTGAATGAAGAAAGAGATCTCATACACTTAGGTTTCATACCTGATAAGGTATGGTTGGCTGGTGCAAAATTAATTGACAAAACTCAACTTCTAGCTAGAAGCTCTCATGAACGGCTGACTACATTAATACCACAACAGCACTGTAATGCTGTCATTTTTCTCAGCTTTTCCTCTCTCAGTCTTTATCATCTCTTCGCTCAAATCAACTCTGCTCTCTACTTTCACCTATCTTAGCAATGGCAGGAATAAAATATTGAAATATAAAATATTTATAATAATGCAAAACTATCTCAATTGTTTTTCAAATCACCAAGAGTTGAAACATTTAATTAATAGACATATTGTCTGGGCTTATTTCCCTCTCCCTCAAGGAAAGCTTGCCTCCATACAGGATGGAAAGCCAAACAGAAGACATGGCATTGCATTAAGAATTTAATGTATTAGTCAAACCATCAGAATGACACTGAAATGTCTTGAGAACTTCATGAAACTGCTCATGAAACAAACAGATTTGGTAATGTGGACATCTCTATGGTTGGTACCTCTAAACTTTGCAACTCACACCAAAACAATCTTTATCAATAAATAGCACTGCAGGATAGAGGAAATTCATGTATTATTTAACTAGCTTATCTCCAGAGGGCGGAGCCATGTCTGATATGTAATAAGTATCTGAGGTAAAGCCCCTGTCACACTTTGGCGACCTTAGGAGGGCGAGTCCCCTAGAACTAGAAAAAAACTGCCCTGCAGTGCAGAGGTGATCACCACGTTGCGAGTTCGAGCCCCGGCGTACCCACCGGCAGGGGTCGGCAGCTTTTTCAGAGTAGCGCACAATTGGCTATCGCGCTACAGGGTTTCAGATTGGGAAGGGACTGCCGTATTTGGGGATATAATAAAAGCTTTGTTCGTTGCTCCAGCGCCTCCTGTTGGCCAGACGGGCGCTCGTCAGGAAGATTCCGGGTTGGTTCATGTCCAGGTATCCTCCGCCCTAGTTCTGAACTTGCGAAGATTCAACCAATGAGTGTACAAGAATCAGTGGCAGACGGGCACGTGCTTCGGAGGAGAGCCGTGAACTGTCTCACTATCCTGAGTTGGCAGCAAGGGGTCGCATACGAGCAAGCTTTGTACATAGTTCCCCAATTGGGCATTCCAGATTCGGGTGGGATTGGAGATGCCAAATTAAAAAAAAATAAATAAAAAATTCCTAGCAATTCGTATTGGGCTCGTGGTGGATTTTCCCTCATTCCCCGGCATTCTTAGCCAGTCTCAGAAGGGCTACGACTGTTTTGAAATGTTCAAAACAGCGCAATTTATTTTTTATCGTACTGCATTCCTACTGCATTCTTGGAGCCAGTCATAACGATTTGCATATATTCTTGAACATTTGTGCCCTGGATCTCTCCAGAAATTGACCTGTGATGTCATGATCCCATAAAAAAAGTTGTACATTTCGGTGCGTCCACATTTCCTACATTCGTACTCAATCCTACTGCGTTCGTACTGCATTCTTGTACTGCATTCGTACTCAAGCATAATGAGTTCGTACTGCGATCGTATACATTCGTGGTGATTCTGCATGATTCCTAATCCAGGCTTCTAGCTTCGTACAAAGTTGGCACGTGATTAGTACTACATGCGTAACGATTCTTGTTCATTCTCACTGCAATCTTACTCCCGTCGCCGACATACCAACGGCAATCGTACAAAATACCTACAGCACGTGGACCACAGTCTTAGGGCATTCGTGTATTGGTCCAGACAGGGCCCCAAACAGACAAATGATGACGACAAAAATAATCCCCCCAGTACGTGGGGATTTGCCACAATAGTGGCCGCAGGGTGACAGGGGCTTAATGAGGCTAGGTCTTGAGTTGTCCTCCAGAAATGGCACAGTGAGCCATGCCCCATATTGTCTTTTACTCAGAATATTTGAATTCATTTTACCCTTCAACTTCGTTTCACCAGTTTATCTTTATTCTGCTTTTGCTGGCAGTAGTAGTCAATTAAAGGTGTTTCCAAAGCCGACACCAGAGTTTAGAGAGAGCCCCATCATATTGCCACTTCACTTTCCAGTAGCATACTATTATATACTACTATACTATTTCTGCTTCACCACTGCTGGCCAAAAGGTGCAGTGTGTTTGGTTCTGGAGGATCACTGAACCCACCAGAAGCCATAGCCAAAAATGTGACATTATCTATATTTCTTATTATAACACTGACATGGACAGTACATCCAGACGTTAGATTTCTCAGATGAAGTGAGCATATTGGCCTGACCTACGCCACTAGATTAACTTATTAATAAACTGACAGCTAACAGAAACTAGACAAGATTTAATGAATTCCACTGGAAGGTGTACTGAACAGTGTCGCTGAAGGAAGAAGCTTAATGTTGGATAAACATACCCAGGAAAAGCTGACGTGAGAAATCACGCTAGTTTCTTGGGTGCACTCAGCCATGGAAGCTGCCAAGGGAACATGGACGTGGGGCGTAAAGATTTATTTTGTGGAGTTAAATAACAGATGGGTCTTGCAGCTACAGACAGCGTTGTCCTTGCCTCCTATTTCTGATATCGAATGTTTTCAAAACACTACAGATATACCTGAGATGGATTCAGGAATCTAACAAAATGAGGGTACAAACTTCATCATAAATACTGCCAAAACTGCAAGGAATTTAATCAACATTGATTTGATGTCCATAATTTCCAATCAATGCTAAATTAAATGCACATAATGCACAAAGACATGATTTTCCTTAGCTTTAGGCCCATGGCAAGATACTGAATAAAATTTTCATTTTTAAGCCCATGGGATACAAAAGGGAAGAACATTTCTTAAATATGTGCATATCCGGTATCACATTGTATGATAAGGAAGTAATCATGTGTGTTTTTGATGGGCAATATACTTCATTGGAAATTAACACTATGTACTTAGCTTGACGTGCATCGCTAAATACAATGTTAATTCCTAATGAAGGATATTACCCATCAAGAAAACCTACAGTATTCATAACCACTATATTTTCTCCATAATAATGCTGAATTACTGTGGTTCAGTGAGAATGTATTAATTACTCCTCACATTCAAGTTGGAATGTCATTAATTACCTTTTTACAGATCCACCAGAGTTGGACTCGAATAAATGTTCGCCACGTTCTCATGTTGTTCTTTGAAACAAGGTTGTATTAACATTATTCATAAACTTTTTAATCATCAAAATGTCAGCAAATTACACAATTGCACCAAAAAGAGTTTGAAATAAAGAAATCTCGGGGGGGGGGGCATTCCCCAGACCCACCTAGCAGGCTAAGGCGCTTCACACCCTCAAAATGAGTACAAATAATTAAGGATTAGTTACGCCCATGATGGAACTCACATTTTACTGCAATGCCTTGCGCTACAATAATGAATAGAAAGGGTAAACTAATTGTGTGACTGTGATTATTTTTATAAAACATCAGCTGTGGTCCAGTTCTGTGGTATGACTAGGTGCTATTTAACCTGAAGTCATAGGCCCCAGGGCCTGGTTTCACACCTGTGTTCATTTAATACAAGTAGCATACTTAGCTGTCAAACACCTCAGAAAATATTGGCATAAAACAATTATAGACTCAACCGTTAAACAATTCCAACTTCATCATTAGCTTGGATCTGCATCTGGTTTACTGTTGGATTTTACGGGTGTGCGAGTTTGATTTCTATGTTAATTCTTGCAATATTCCATCACTAATTAAGCATATTCATCAAGATATGTAAATGCATCTGCTAATATCCTGAATCTGATCATTAATTTTAATTTAAATGAAGAGTCTACGGTACACATTTTTCGGTCAACCCTTAAACTGGTCTACATCAATGCCCAGAACACTGACACATTTTAAGTAAACAAATAAAGGTAGAGTGTACATTTTAAAATGGAATACTTGTACAATGATCGTGAAAACGTCAAAGTTATGCCTTAGCATTATTCATTGTAATAATATTTACACTTTTTTCTCTTTTATAACATTTCCAAGGTAAAAAGTCTGCAAAGTATGCCTTCAGGGAGGCTTTGCATGTGATGGATGTGTCCTTACAACCAATTTAGGTGTTGCGTCCGAACGTTTGACGGCAGCAATAGCAGTCAGCTTCTAAGAACAGTAGAAATCCGATATAGAGCATATTTTTGTCGTTGGTTCGGCATAGAAGCCAGGTTAGAACAGCAAAGTTTAAGCCTCAGGCCTGGACATATACAGGATTGTAAAACATGAGTTACCACAGCCACCTGCCCGTTGGCTTCCCTGGTTGGGTTACATTGCAAAAACAATGTGGAAAGCATAAATTGAAGTGTCTGATTCTCAGTGACTCTCTGAGGGTATGTTTGTGGCTCTGGCAGTATTGACTTCACAAGGGAGTCTTAGACCGATGACAGAGGTGAGGAGAAGCAGCAGACTTGTGAACACAGAGATCGTATAACATCACATCGGGGACTTTTATTGTCTGTAATCCAGGGCACTACAGTAGCTAAGGTGTCTGGAAGCGCATTTCTGCTTTCATGCGTATCTTGAGTACAGTGTTTATAAAGGACACCATGATTATCTCTCCGGGCTACTAAGGTTGATTTAAAGAGAGTGAAGGGTACATGGGATGGCATCCAGGAGTGTCAGAACATCTCAAGAGAAAAGATTTTGCTGAAATACACCTGTCAAGAAACCCTGTACCTTAAGCTAAAAACCGACCTCGACTGCAGTCTATTTTGAGGTTGGAAGTGGATTTACTCAGTGTGAGGGGATGGGCTATTGGGGCAGCTATTCAGCCTGACTGTCACATCGTAAAGCCGATGCATTCAGTCACAAGCGGCTGCAGCGCCCGCTTCAGAAAACTTCCTGTTGTCCCTGTGTCCCTCATCAGAAATGTTCTGGCTTATAACTGGCATAAACAACCCTAACTTTCCTCAGCTCGGTCTGTTCCATGGGTCAAAAGTCAAATAAAAACAGCAAGGAAAGTTGCCTTTCATAAACTTGCGCTGTTTCGCATTTAACTCCTGCCTGCTGCAGCCACCCTTTCCCTCTTTCTCCACCATGATAGTCTGTCATTGTTCTGCAATAAATCACTTATCTCTTTCTCTTATGCCTGACCATTCCCCTTTGGAAACTATAAATGGCTTTTAAATGTTGCATTCTTTGATGTGAATATCTCTGGGATCAATGATTATTTTGTAAATGTTGCAATAATATGATCCCAACATGATAGAAGATGTTATCTCATGACTCACTTCAATTTCAGTAGTTCTTTCTATTTTTTTTTCATTTAAGTGTTTGAATAATAGTGCATAATATGAAATAAACACTTATTGAAAGATGTTCCATGTAACATTTCGAGTATTTGGCAGCAAAAAGGTGGTCAATTCTCATCTAGGTATCCCTCATGATGTCTGATCACTGCTTTGCCAATTTTTGGCATTTGGGATATTAATGTCAAAGGTATAATTTTCCATTGGGGTGAACTTTACAATCCAGGTGGTCCCACAGCAGGTCTATGGGTGTATATCCATTGATTGAGCTTACAATCAGCAGAATTTTGGTTTATTTCTCTGATCATTACCTTGCTGGAACACAAAGTTTGATCCATTTAATCCAAGCGAAAATCAGTAGTGATCCAAACTTTTGAGTAACAGTTAGTTGCGTATATCATGATAGGTAATCATGATGGGTATTTTAAGTTGACAGGACAAGACAATAATATATGCACATATGCACTGGAGATAACAGGACCCAAAAATAACATTGCATGGCCCTCCCAGGCTTATGTACAATCCATATATGAATATACCATTATAAGGCCTGGATTCAACCAGCAATGGAAAGGATTTTTTAATCAGCCTGGCCTTTTTGTATCTAGGGATTTTAATGAGTTTCTTTATTTACCCCAGGGAAATGGAAAAGTTATCAAGAGGGCTTAATGAGATCTTTAATTGAAGAATGCTCGTGGAGGCTCATTGAAAGAGGAAGATAGCCAGGTGGCATTAGCTGCAGGACATGATATTATATCATGATCCCTTAGTTACAGGAGTAATTCCATGTGCTATAATTGGCACAAGTCAAAGAGAAGCCAGTGAGACTGAACTTTGTATGGGTTCCTGTTTTGTGATTCTCCGCTATGGCAAGAGTTTTGTAAACAGATGTAATTTTACTGTGAGTGAATATATTAATTTCATATATATATATATATATTTATTTTTTTTTTTTTTTTTAATTAATTTTTTTTTTTTTTTTTGCTTTTTACAACGCATCCCACCTTTTTCAGACATTGGGTTGTGAAGGTTTGTGTCAAAATCATCTGAGTTGTGTGTGATGTCTGACTTTTATATTATTGGTATTTCACTTTCATTTGGTGATTTGTCTCACCATCCCTCTATCTCAAGAAAACACTACTTGCACCATACTGTTGTGTTAAGGCTGGCAGGTAGCTCAGTGGCAGAGTATGTACGGTACCCTTTTGTCCTTATTCTCCATCCAGGGACTGCACAAGCTTTAAATTGTGAGCAAAGAAGGCTGGAGGAAGTGAGACAATATGTATTTCATGGTAATGAGCACCAGTAGTCTGAGTGTACTGTATGTAGCAGTAATGTAAGGAACATTGACATCCCAGTGTGGAAAGAGAAGAAGTCACCATGGGAGGCTAATTTATTGTCAAATAATATATCTAACTAATAGTCAATAATTAATTAGATGCCAAACTTATATTTTCTATCATTAGATTATTTTATTTCACTTAAATGATATTTCTGAATTAGTAATGAGACGTGTACATATGTATTGGTCGTTTTAAAGCTGTGAAAACAAGAGCTTAAATTGAGTTTTGTCCTTGAAATGTTATTACAATGGCTCCTGTTGGGCCCTCTATTGCTCCTCTGAGTAAGAAAGACTTGCATACACCCATAAGATGTATAAAAAAGTGCAATGTCTAGATGAACCACCAGATATCTGTGCTATTGTGTGAGTCCCCAGGTCCAAAACTGCCAGAATGTGTTGAATAATTCAAATGTCCCCAGCAGCTTGAATGCAACTGTGCTATTTACATCCTTTCACTGCAGTCTCAAAGAAGGTGTTGATCTATTGCCAGTGAGATGGTCAGTTCTCCAGAATAATTCTCAACATTCGATGTGAGAATACAAAACAATGCCGAGGCAAAGTTTCTTACAGCAGATATGTTTACTTGATACCACTATACAAGTTAGAGCCTACCAAACACACATTGAATAGGATAATATATTCCTGTCCACCTATGAACTGTTAAATTATTTCTGAATTACTCTGAGAATTATTCATGAGCATTCATAGTAGTGGATCACAATAAGAAATGCTATATCTTTGTTCACCACATATAGTAATGATGCATTGCTTGCTCTCTGAACAACTGTATAGTGGCAGTGAGTGATAAGAGGCTATGAATATTTATTGTAAAGATAGCAGCTGTTAGATTTTTAATGAATGGTCTGGGCGTTGTGGAAATGTTAAGTTGTACTCATATGACACAGAGCAGTCCACCAAGGAAATTACACTGCTTTGGGAAGCAGTGAGTATTCAGTGTAGAATTGTCACAAGCTATATCTGCCCACCTCTGCTGGCATCCCTCAGAATCAGACACGCTCTGAACCAGCTTATAATTTGGATTTTGTTTAATTTCTTATCACTCTGCTTTGAATAAAGTATATGTGGTGCCAATGACAAACTGAGTAGATTGTAAGCATTTCAAAGTCATTAAAGGGGACCTATTTTGCTAATCCTTCTTTTAATACATATAAGTAATGTTGGATGTCCATGCTCAACCTCTGAAAAGTTTCTAAACATAAGATACAGGGGTTTTGCCATAATCCAAGAATGTGATTTTGTGAATTTCCTCTTTGAACAACTCATCCCGAGACATTCATGAGATCTGGGCAAAACCTGACATCAGGTTATGCCGTCCAATTAGTACAGACCTTGCCAGAGGCAATCACGGCGCTGGACCTGTCCAAACCAGAAACTATTCTAGCAAGGATAAACAACCGCAGATCATACTATGCCTTAGTAGCGCCTACACTTTCGGAAGCTGCTTGTCTGTTTACTTTTGGACGTGAAGAAAAGCACCTATTTCTGTTCCAAAATACGATGCCACCAGAAATCAGTGGGTAGCTTTTTTTGTTTGCTGGCAGCAAACAGCCACGGCCAACGGGAACGTTAGCTGTTTGTGCTCAGCATTTCATCAAAGGCAGCTTTGTTAATAAAGGATCATTTGACACAGGATAAGCATTTGAGCTGCTTCTCAAACCTGAAGCAGTTGCATCGATCAAGCGCTCAGAGCCACAAGCTGTAAGTAATGATATAACAGCAAATAATGTAAGTGAAGCTAACATGTTACGGGTGGCTAGCAGGACCGCTAACGAGACCGTAGTTAGCACTAACAACTGGCCTCAAACACAGGCTTTGTAAAATATCTGAAGATAAAGCCTGGATTAGTCGCGACTGTCCGAGACTCACAACCGCCGAGCTGTAAGTTGCTTTACTGCATAAGCCTAACTAACATGATAGCCTGTTAAGTGTGGCAGTAGCACTGCGGCTAGCGTAGCCAAGTTATTGCTGCTAATGTTTGTGTCCTAAATATGCTCGAGTAATATCAGGGAAATTCAACACAAGATGTGTGAACATAAACCTCATTTGAAGCTAACTTTTTATACTTGTTTGTAATTTGGATGCTTTGAACTGTCCAGGGTAAAGGAACTTGCTGTCTGTAAGACCTGTATTGCAAGGGTTTGTCTCTGTTGTTGTTTTGAATGTAATTCATAATTGGTAATTCTGATCGGTATCGTGTGTTACTTTGGTAAGCACCAGTGTGGCAGTGGCATGATAACGTAGCCTGATTGTAGCCGCTACAGTTGAAACTAGCTGGAGAGGTGCTGTATGTGTCTGCAAATGTGTTGGGCTGAAAAGGCTGCAGTTAGACCAGATGTAGGTTTTGCAGAGCTTGGGATACATTTTTGGGTTTGTTTACGGCTGCTTGTGATCGCTTCACTTATCCATGACCGGAATCAGCCTGATACTTCACCAATATCTGGGCTAGCTCTCTGATGCTACTGTGAAAGCGATCAGGAAAAGCACAAGTTCTAACATGTCTGGTATGACAAACGATCTCTCTACATTGCCATGGCATGATTTCATCCCCCTTTTAGAAATTGTTCTGGCTAAAAAAAAAGCAGAAAAAGGCGGAAATTGAATAAGAAATTCTTTCCTGTAGAAGTGAGCGATTCGCTAGCTCCACATAAGCAACTGTCCACGCTAATAGAACTTACGGTCTGTAAAACCTGTATTATATTCATAACATAACCGGAGGTCTCTCTCGCTGTCGCATACCATACAGAAAGCTGCTTTCACATCGGACACAAAACAAATTTTTCAAGCCACAGATTACTCTGAGAAGTTTCTAAACATAAGATACAGGGGTTTTGCCGCAATCCGAGAACGTGATTTTGTGAATGTCCTCTCTGAACAGCTCGTCCCGAGATAGTCAATGCAAAGACCTGAAAACATGCGTTATGGGCACGCTAAGCTGCTTTCACACGGGACGCAAAACAAATTTTTCGTGCGACAGATTACATTCAAAGTCAATGCAAAGATAAATTTGTTTTGTGTATGGTGTGAAAGCGGCTTATTGCGCCGCAAGCAAATGCTGGTGATTCCGACAAAATAAGTAAACCATTACCACAGGCAATTTCCGAAAAGGTTGTTTAGCCCGGAGCTTTCGCCCCTCCGTCATACACCAGTGCAGAAGCTGTTTGTTACTCCATGCTAAAAACACACCACAGTTATGCACACGAACCAGCCGGTCCTTATAATACACACCTAAGCAGTCCGTCAGTTATTGGTTCAGTTTTTGCTGCTCCTCCCTGTCCGTGTTTCTCTCTAAACTCAGACCCAAGGGATTTCTGCGGTCTCTGGTCTACACTTGGGTATGTCGATCCGTTCTACAAATGTGTCAGTATAGGGTGGATTCTAGCTTTGCCTCAATCCTAGCTATAGAGTAGAAACACAGGTGTACTCACCATAGTATCCATAGGTAGATAGCAAATTCGAGCTTGAGCTGCCAGACTTTCACATTGCGTCCTCCACTTTTACCGCTGCGTTTATTAGAACGTTTATTAGTTCATTTCAGTAGATCAATACACATGTACTGAGTTTTATTGCGGAATTTCCCCGCCGATTCCTTAGGTCAGATGGCAGACGCGTCTCTCGTTTCACACTAGGGAGGCGGACCCGGAAAACTGCATTCTGCCGAGTCCTGCCCAGCTTTGCCCTCCACAGAGCTGGCCAATCAGAAGAAAGTGGGCACACGGGGAGGGCCATAGCGGGCCATGGAGTCACCCAAATGAGGCGTTTCAGGCAGAGACTAAAATAAGGACCCTTTTTTGGACTTTGAACAGTCAGGAGTACTCTAGGGGAGTCCAAGATCAAAATATAAATTTGGAAATGTAGCATAATAGGTCCCCTTTCAGTAAAGCTCTGAATTAAAAATGACCAACTATCCCTAACAAGACTGATCCTCTGCTTGCCACATAAAAGTTTGTTGTCCAATGCTGCAAGTAGGAAAAACTGACTGAAAAAGCAAGAGTTTTTCTGCCTTTGACGGAATACAATCGCAAATTCCGCGCTTTTTGACAACGTCATTGGCTGGACCAAAGCGCACATGGCAGAATAGCCATCTTGTGTATGTATAAAAGTCCAATGAGGCACATGTAAACAGTAAACGTGGGTGACGACAAATGTTATTTTTTGGGTGGGGGGGGACTTGTTTTCCGTGTTCTTTTTTATCTTTTCATACTTAAACAAGCTGCTGACATTGTCGAGCAATATCCCTCGCAACTGGCATTGCATTTTTGAATAGAGAATGTTGATATGCATTTAGATTTCTAAAGAGCTGTACTAATCGCAAAGCTGTTAATTTCCTTGCAAAAAAAATATGCCGGAGAGTATGCATCAGAAAAATCGAAAATTATACCAAACTGTTTTCATGACGCACCTTTATGTCAGCTTGATGCCAAATATGATCAGAATCGGATGATTAGTTTCAAATTTATAGCCAAGACAGGACACCTTACAGATTTCCCACAAATCTGACGCTTTTTGACCCAAAACGCAAACAACTGTAATGATATTTTCAATATTATTTTTCATGACACACCTTCATGTGTTTTTACACCTTGATGCCAAATATGATCAGAATCGGATCATTATTTTCAAAGTTATAGCCCGGACACGACACATTACATATTTCCCGCAAATTTTTCGCTATTTGCCCCAAAACGTGGAAAATTACAAAATTATTTTTAAAATTGTTTTTCTTGACACACCTTTAAATGGTTTTACACCTCGATGCCAAATATGATCAGAATCGGATGATTAGTTTCAAAGTTATAGCCCGGACACGACACATTACGGATTTCCCACAAATTTGTGGCTTTTTGCCCCAAAACGTGAGAAATTGCAGAATTATTTTCAAAATTGTTTTTCATGACACACCTTCATGTGGATTTACACCTCGATGCCAAATATGATCAGAATCGGATGATTGGTTTCTAAGTTATAGCCCGGACAACAAACGTGTTGGACGGACGGACTGACGGACGGACGGACCCCATTTTTATTTACAATTCCTTACTTGTGTCCTTTTTATTATCTCCCGCAACAACGTTGTTGCGGGGGGTAATAAAAAGGACACGAATAAGGAATAAGCTCTTAATTGCTTATTTCCGTATTGCCTTGGCATTGGCCTGAGGGTTGTCGTATTACCGTGATATGTAATACCGCGACCCAAAGGGCAATACCAAGGCAATGTGAAAATAATAAAAATATTATAAATTGCTTAATTGGTTAAGTATGTTGTGCTATCATGACAGTATTATGACTATGACTTCTGAAGTACGCAACATCAAGACTCATTAAAGAGCTAAATGATAGGTCCGCGACTGCTAGTGCACCTGCTGAACTCGGCCAGTACAGGATATATTGGTAGGCCGTTTTCATTGTATGCGAGCAATAACATACCTAACCAAGCTGTAATGAAAAGGTTGTTATGCCCTCCAGAGGTATGCAACGGTCACGTGAATGAAAGCTATGAATAGGCATTCTTTACACTCCTGCCACCGAATTAAAATCAAACTTTATATGACAGAAAAAAAGTGAACAAAGAGGAGATTGCTTTTTTTTCTCATTGTATCTTTATAAAAGGGTGAATTGGAGCTAGTTGGCCAGGCTGTGCTTATCAGGGACAGCTCAATAAGGTAGCAGTACATTTTATTGGATCATGTTTCGATTGCACTGCTTGTAGTTGTAATGGTTAAATTTTCATATTTACAGCTTCTCCTCTTGAAATATCTATTGCACGCTTTCATGTACTATATTTTGTAAATGACTTTGGGTGAAAGCACCTGCTGAAAGAATTCAATTTATTGTGGTGTAGTACCATGCAATGTAATGAATTTCTGGAGTATAAGATGGATGAGGACTGCACCTGCTTGCTCAAAATGAACGATGACAGTAGAGAAGAGGAATTACAATACCAGCTAAAATGAAACCGCGTAAATTAACATGTAGACAATGAAATTTGAAATCCTCTATTTTACTGGTTTGATGAGCGTTCAACATTAGCTGATTTCTTTTCTTGGTGTACTGTGCATGCATTAAATATTAGAGCTCCAAAATGAAAAGGGTGCACAAAACTGCTGGGTCAATAATCACCCAAATTGGGTAATTACAGTGACCCAACAGATATAGTGACTATCACCTACTAGGCACTGGGTCAAAAGGACCCAGGGCACTTGAGTCACAATTTTGACCCAACATACTGGGTCAACCTATTTTACCCAAAACTGGGTGACTTTGAGCCAGTAGTGTGGGTCACTTTTCACCTTTTGTTTGGTTAATGTTATTTTGTTAATGCTGAAATTCTTTACCCAATGCTGGCCATTTCTTACCCAGCATTGGTAAATTTTTACCCTTTTGTTGGGTAAATGTTATTTAGTTAATCCTGAAATTCTTTACCTAATGCTGGGCATTTCTTACCCATTGGTAATTTTGATGCTTTTTATGGGCTTTATTTATTCAGTTCTAAATAAATAACACACATAAAACACAGAAACGGCTTATTTACATTGTATATATTTGATATATATTTGAAACAGTACAAAATCATTAAAAATACAAATTAGTCCAACACTCCAACAAAATATTAAAACACAAAATACAGATCAATGTATATCTACCTATATTTATCTATATTTTAAATTGCTTATAAAACCTCAATGCTCTGAACAATTAGCAAACAAAACAATCAGTGTCTGGGAGGGTGTAGTTGGGTTAACCCAGGTGGAGGGAGCTGCCCAGGTGGGAAGGTGCAGTGAGTGTCTGTAATGTGTGTGCACATGCATGCACATTGGTGGTGTGTGGACATGTGTGTGAGAGAATGAAGGAGTGTGTGTGTGTGTGTGAGTGAGGTGTGTGTGTTGTGCTATCCAACCCATGTGGAGAAAGTTGGAGGTGCACAGAGGGTGCTGCTGGTTGGGGCTGAAGGAGCGTTAGGCCCTCACACTGCCATCCTCTCTGGCAGACAGCTTCATGAGCAGCATTGGTTACATGGAGATACTCTGGCATGTTGGTTCCAATCTGTGAACAATACAGATTCCATTCGGGATGGAGGAACTTTCATAATTTTACTGAAATAAATATTAAGTCAAATATGGGAAGTTTAATACTCCTCACAGGGGTACAGAATCATTGTTATTTTGACATGGACTACATGGGGAAACTAAAATATTGCCTTTAAGTGTCCCTCACATTTTACGAACAGTTCAATATTTATAATAATTCTTTGCATTTCTATGGAACTTTTCATGACACCCAAAGCACCTGACTCTTCTCATTCACACACATGGAGAAGCAGTGCCAGCGTCCTTTCTGTACGCACGTGCACACACACGCGCACACTTAATGACAGGCAGCCCCAACACAAAGTGAGGCAAAAGACAGATTTACTATACCTTCAAATATCTTCAAATTTCGGGATGAGTACTTCAAGGTTCCGTGACCTGAGTCGCTCTTTTACGTACTCAGAAATGAGACCAAAAAGACAGCATATAACATATAGGCCAGGCTGCAACAACAGGGTTCAACGTTAAGGTTTTTTTTCACTAGCTCAGTCAGGCAAGTTGGTCAGGGATCTACTTGCCCAAAGTCAGTTTTTACTTGCCGCTATACAAATCGTTTCAATTAAGCAGCTATCAAATGTCAACAAAGATTACCATTCATTTTTATGCTCAGTCCTAGTCTGGATGAATATACTAATAGGCTCTAAGAAAAGGCCAATGTGACACTCCTTTTTTAGTTTTGACAACTATAAATATAAATAACTTATTGAAATCCAATTTTAATATAGGCTTGAGGTCATGACATAATCACAAATGCACACATAGAAGATTTAAAAACAAAATCTGAAGAAAATTCAGTTGAATGTGTAATGTGTAATTTTCTGCCGCTAGGGGTCTCAGACCAAAACAGTCACAATAAACGGTGCTGGATGACGTCATGAAGTAGCGTGGGATCATGGGAGCTGTAGTCGTTTAGAGTGTCTCGCTGTTATTTACACTCTACTCAGAAATGGTACTCACATTAGCTTAGCGGTTAGCAATCCGCTAGTTATTTTACCAAACTGCTAGTTACTTAGCTTTACAATTAGTGATGGCTTCTCCCTCTCTGTTGCTGTCTCTTGCTCAGTACGTCTTATGTTAAGCTATTCCTCTGACTCCTTTATAAATGCAGTTCATGGCATCAGCTCAGCATCATAGAAAGCTATTGTCACGTGCTGTGGTTAGCCAGCCTCCGCCCCATATCGCTCTGCACCCCGACAGCTCCAGACCGACAGCCCCGTACCTCACAGCTTCCCACCAGCGACCCAGCCAGCGGAGGACGTATACTTTTACTATTTTTTCCTCCTTTTTTTGTGTTATTATTTTGACCATTGGAACGGTCTATAGGTAGGAGAGATCAATGGAACACCTGCCAAGTAAATCTAACGACTCGCTGGGGGATGGCCGGGGGGCTCCATACCAAAGACCCAGCCAGCCTAGTTTAAACTCAGTTTTCAATTTACATTAACCCGACAAGCCTACAATATCAGTAGTACTGGCTACGTAGCCAGAAGGCTTTGCTCGGTAGCCAAACAGACAACAGCTAATGTAAGCAATAGCCTAACACACAAGATGCCGTGTATACATTCCAACTCTACCGCTTCTGGCAGTAGACTACATTTTTTCATTCATTCTGAAAAAAAAAAAGGCCCAAAAGCGGTAGAGTTGGAATGTATGAGCCGTGCTATGTCGTGAATATTGGCAAGGCTGAATAACATTAATATGAAATAAAGCCAATTACGTCCAAGATCCGAAGATCGTCCCTTGCCCCTGCCTGCAATCCACAGCAGCGGGAAAATTGACCCATTAAATGGGTATTCATCCAAGACTAAATTAATCACCCAATATTAACAGACCCAGCAAATGGGTCCTTCAATTCAACCAGCAATTAGTACATAATGACCAGGACCAGGGTATTGTGCAGTGTCGTCTGTTGCGGTGACCCAGGTTGTGGTTAATATTCGTACAACAACAATAAAAAACCCAAAGATATTTCACCCAAGACTAAATTAATCACCCGTTGGGTCTGTTGTCAATGACCCAACGATTGAGTCATGAAATTCACCCAGCATTTTTTAGTGTGTGACTTAGTGGTAAAGTATGTAGGACTTGTGCATCAAAGCTTAATGGGTGCATGTTTTAATCTGGCCAAGGGCCTTTCTGTGTACAGTTTGCAAGTACATCCAGCAATTGCATTGGGTTCCTGAGTGCTCTGGTTTCCCTCCACGGGCCAAACATATCCAATGGATATTATCCATTACACCAAACATATCCACTCCTCCAAATATGTCCATTCCTGGCTTGGAGGAGACTGTAAATTGCCCATGTTTTTGAATGAATGGTGTGTGATCCCAGCAATGGATAGGTGTCCTGTCCGGGGTGTGTTCCTCCTAAAATCAGACGAAGGTATTCAAGAAAAAGTTATGTTGAACCTGAAAGAGGATTGGTGGGAGTTATCTTTTAATTTGCATGTCGTATGGAGGAAGTAAATGTCATCTCATGGGATTAATGGATGATATATCAGCCCACGTAAGAGTTAAGCTCAACTAAGCAAAGCGGATAGTTTATTTAGAGGAGGAAAAATAACTGCAAGGCTTTGAGTAGGAGAGTCACTCAGCAGAGCTTATTCCATCTGTGATGTCACCTGACAGAAAGCCTTTTGGGATGCTTGTATCCAGGTATCATGCTCTTTTTTCAGGCAGGAAGAGCTCAGAGTTTCCGTTAAGCTTTTTATACAGAGTTTTTATTGTCCTGCTAAATGGAACAACAGCAGCAGCCCTGTTCCTTTTCTTCACTTGTTTGTCAGTACTAATCTGACCATTGTGCTCATGATTTTATCATGAGTTTCAAGCACAGGATGTGCCAACATACCATTTGCTCTCCTGCAGAGATAAAAGTGATTCTATCGGACAATATGCACAGGCAGTGCATAAAAAGCATAAAAAGTGTGTTCTCTGAAAATACTAAATGACCACTAAGTGACCATTCCAGTTATGTAATTCCAGTAGTGCTGCTGCGTCACAAAAATGTGTTTTGATTTTTAACTGAACCAAGCTATTAGGAGTTATTAGGTAGTTGTTGATTTGTGTGGACATAGATGTGGTCAATTTACACAACATTCTGAGGTTCTGGCTAATTATAAAGTTGACAACTACTGCTCACCAAAAGTGATGGGAATGTAGATTCTACAGAACACTACTGCCAAAACAATCTGCCACATGATCAGTGTCATTTAAATTCATCATGTGAGAAGCACTGGTTAGTGTTTTTTTTTTTTTTTTGGACTTCTGTTGACAAAGATCAAAGGTGAAGTAGCCTATCCATGCAAAATCTTTTAGACAAGTAGTTGTACACGAAGAGATATTAAAAATGCCTGATGGTATTTATTGTCTAAGATGACAACTGATAGTTTGTTCCTTTTGCAGATTCATACAATGACCATCAGGTATGGTAAGCATTGCAAAATCTCAGTTGTCTGGGTTTGAATCCCTACTTGGATTATTACCTCATTATAACAGCCCAAATGCAACAAAATTCCCTAGATCAAGGTTCTGAATCACATATTGTGAGACATATTGTTTTGCACATGGAAAGTTTATGCTTAGGGCCAGTAAAAACACAGATTAAGAAAGTCACATCATTCCAATTCCAAATGCCACAAAAGAATGAATCTTGGAAGAATCCAACATTTTGAATGTTGAATGATGGCCAGTCTCAAAGAAAAAATTCTGGTCGCATTAAAGTCCATTAATTGACTGCAGGGATGATGCAGAATAACCAGAGTTGTCAGGTATCATCTCTGGCAAAGTGTGTCATCTGTGATGTCACAAAAACACATTCCATAAAATGTCCTCTGCCATGTCAGATAATGGATAAGAACTGCTGAATTGACTGCCAATGTAACGATAGCAGAGAGGGCAAGTCTGTTATGATAGCATCACCTGTTGTTGATAACATAACCGCTGTCTAACTCACCTGGTGATACCAGAATCAAAGATGTAGCACAAAAGAAAAAGTTTTTAAGTTGATTTGGCAAAATAGTAAATATCTTGTATTGTATTGTTGTCAATACATGTAAACAATAATTTACAAATGACAGCTTTTCATTACATTTTTCATCGCAACCTTTGTTAACAATCTTTTTCAAATGAGGTTTTTTTGTGACTCAAGGAAAAGACTCAAGAAAACTTAAAAACTGTTCTATCCATCTCTGGTAGAACCCAGGAAAACTCTTTTTTATAATAAGTGCATTGAATGTTACTTCAACAGCAGCTGGCAGCTAGTTGACAGTTACATTATTTTTCATTTTTGTGGGAAAGCCTCAGTTGTGAAGAATGACACCAAGAACAGCAATAAAAAAGTACAAGTGCAAAGTCAAATCATGATCATGACAAATTACAGAAAAAGCACTAGATAAGAATGTTGGCCATCTTGTTGATGTCATGGTCTTTTTTTTTTTTATACTGGCTCCAGTGCTCACTCCCACACACAGATAATCACAGTCCTTCTCGGGAACCTCAGAACAAAAGCATTTTCATGTCCACATTACTGCAGACCCTCTGTAACACTGTTATGCCAAAATAGCCTGAGAGAATATCCATTAGTGAAGCTCCTGTAACATTACAGCGTGGCCTGTACAACTGAACACGATAGCCAGTACTCTAAGCTTAATTGAGCAATGTTGTTCCAAAATGCACTCAGTCACATCAAAGTGATTCAGTGTACATCACAAAAAAAAAAAACTTTTTCAGGCAGTTCTCTTTAAGTACTACTGATCTTCAAATGAATATCAAAAGTAAATGTTCAGACAAAGCATGTATGCCTTATTGCAAAAATATGGGAATTAATTTTAGTAAAGTGGATTCACTGCAACTGTGACAGTTTTGTCTGAGACTAATAAGCATGTTTTGAAGAACCTCCAACAGCTGGTTCATTTCATGACTTTTTCAACAAAGCTTCATGAAGCAGTATTTTCTTTTTCAGTTCTCTTCTCTGGAATGGCTCTTCCTCGTTGCGTATGTCTGCTGTGATGGCATTTTCTGTGAAGTAGTGAAGCACTTTGCCTCATAAAAGTTATCAGGATCCTTGATGAAGAGCCTATTCATTTTGCTTTTACATGATTGGGTAGTCCCGGCACCAGACACAAATTTATGGGCATTTTCTCTGGGGGAAGGGGTGGAGGGTTAAATTAAATCAATCTCTTTAACAAAATTCACTACTCTTGCATCTCATGACACTACTTTTAATTTTACTTGATAGTGAATCAGAACATACTGTCGCCTGATGTAGCATCAAAGTTAGAGAGCACTGTAAAGCACAATCAGCAGAAAAACAAAGACTCAAAGGGAATATCCATTATCCATTTAATTCATGACTCGTCCAATACCCACCCCACTCAAGTTATTATCACCAGTCATAAGCAGTTGCTCACATTAGAGCTTACACATCAACACTCAATCTCTTTTCAACTGCCACACTAAAATGGACACCCAAGTCCCAACTATCAAACACCCAGAGTAATAATTAAGAATATTTATTATTGTAATATTTCTAATAATATTAAGAATAATAAACAGCACCACGCTATTTGACGTGATGCATGGAGCAAAACAACCTAAGAAAGAATCAACTACTATTCCATTCAAACTACTATGCCTGCTCCTGTAGCCATCTAAAGTGCTCTTTTAAGCAATATTACACGCGACGGTATGCTTGACCGTCATTATCGTCACGACAGTGATAGGCTTGGAACAAGGCGCTTGCGCCGAGTTCTGTTAGCATCGCTGAAGTGACAATAAAGACGGTCAAGCACACCCTCACATGTAATAATGCGATCATACAACTATTACCAACAAAATAAAATGTATAATCTGTAAACTGTGGGCATTTCACTCTCAAAATATAAAAGTTTTTTTGCGAGTATTCTCTCCGTTTCAGTGGAAATAAATGAGATCTGATGTTAACTAGTCCTTGTCAACCAGCCAACTTGGGCTAATTTTTCCTAGACATCGTGATTCCCAAGACTGAATAAATACCACACATAGCAACACAAAACTCCTTTGCTAGCTTAATCATGTTGTAACTAGAATATCCGCTGGAAAAAAATCTTTTTTTCATGGACTGATAATACTTCTGCTGACATCTAAGTCATTTTCATGCTAACAGGTGCGTGACAACGACTTGCCAGCACAGCTGATCTTTATCTACAACGAACTTATATTAACAGTTATATTTAAATGTAGGCAACGGCTCTCCAGTGTCGGCGCCAGAACAAACATCTGTCTTTCAATTAACTCACCATTAACTCATTAGATGTTTCATTTCAGCTGGTAGAGTGTCACTCCAATTTAACTTTAGCTCCGATTAATGTGGCCAAGCAGCAAAAGTAACCTATAACATTAAGGCTGAACAGTTTTACAATTTCACCCCAACTTTTGGGGGCTTTAGCTAATCACCTTTCAGGCCATTATCATTTTACCTCAGAAATAAAGATGACAGTTTTCACAGATGTGCTGATTTATGAAAAGTTAATTTCAATTTACAAATGCAAACAAATTGACAAATTAATTAAATCAATGGCCTAGGCAACTAAGATAGGCGGAGTAATATTTTCAGTGATGAGGTATATTTTCATTTGAGCACAGGCTACCTGTGCTGTCTTGCTCATTTGAAAACATCCTAAAAGTCTGATTGACCGATCAGATTGCTCGGTCGGATCTACATGTTGTATAATCCCCATTTTTATATAGCTGGCATAATGCTTTGTCAGATTTAATGGGACTTCAGCGGAGAAAGACTTCAGCAAAACCCTGAAATCATTATGAACACAGGCCATGCATGCACTGGACCAAAAATTATACACATTATATACCAGTGGCCATCAGTAACTCAAAAATTTAGGGAGGACAGGACAGCAATCACAGAATCATAAGCAAGGTGAAATGAGACCTGCACTCTATTGTAGCCCCCGGACGGCTTCTATGAAGTCACGCGTCATCTCCGCTGCTGCATTTGCGTTCGTAGACTCTTTCTTGTGGACGCTCTACAGGCTGTCATTTTTGACCAATTACTTTCAATACTTGGTATAGACATGTGTTATACTTCACTTAGGACACCTATCGATTTTGGTTGCCATGGCGACAGTATTGGCTGGATAATACGCAAATTCGTGGGAAAACATAGGCATTTCATTGGGGATGCAGTACAGGCTGCAATTTTTGACTGATTACTTTGGACATGTGAACACATTTTGACATGTGTTCTACTTCACTTATGACACCTGTCGATTTTGGTTGCCATGGCCACAGTATTGGCTGAATAATGCGCAAAAAAGGGGAGAAGCGGGCTTTTGAGGAATACACCCATGCGGTCGCAGCCGACTGGACTGTCTAGGTGATTCTTACTCTTGGGAGACAAAATTTGCTGGTAGTTATAGGAGAGCCAACTGATCATCATTTTAATACTCAGACTCAGACCACTTTATTTATCCCAAGAGGGCGATTCGGTCTACCCAGACCATTTTAAAAAAACAAAAACAAACCACAAACAAATATATACCAAGACAATAAAAATAAATAAAATAAGTTAATGAATAAATTGCGCATTTCATAACTAGATAAATAAATAAAAAATAAATAAAAACATAAGCAACCCAGCAACAACGACAACAGGCCACGGGCATGAATCTATACCTCCGGTGTAACCACTATGCGGTTAAACACAAAACGGGAATAGAAGTTTCATAAAAAGAAATTCATTATCCGTTCCGTTAATACAACTGTCCAGCACCTTTAAAAGCTCAGATTTTAAAGTTCAATGGTCCATCTAATTTCATTTAAGTCTTATTATTGGCCCACAATTTATTTTAAAGCTACAATAAGCAATTTATTATATAAATATATATCATTTTCAGTAAAATAACCCTTTGCAATGTGAGAGTCATCATTTGTAGGCCTCTTTCCACCATACAGTTTACTGCCAATCTACAGTTGTTGCCAAATTTCATTGACGGCTTATAATATATATTGTACCTATAATATATTAAAACGGCCAATTTTATGTATGTCGCATATATGTGAAACCTATGTCTGGCCCTATATTAAAACTTATATGTTTATATAGGTTCTTTCCATTTGGGAAAACTTTCGGTAATTATGATTTTACATGAAAAGTCTGTAGGCCCACGGAGTTCCCATTCGGGCATGTAATTTAAACAACCATAACTTCTGCATGGATTAAGATTAATATAAAATATTTTTAGATATCCAGAAGATATTATGCAAAAATCTGGTTGTATTGGTTGAAGCAAAATTTGAGCAAGTTGAATTTCAGTGCTTTTGCACCATAAAATGACATCTGACTGTCCATTTTTCTATACCCGCTTATTCCTCACTAGGGTCACGGGGCGAGCTGGAGCCTATCCCAGCTGACTACGGGCAAAGGCAGGGACCCACCCTGAACAGGTTGCCAATCCATCGCAGGGCGCACACACCATTTACACACCATTCACTCTCACACTCATACCTATGGGCAATTTGGTGTCTCCAATTAGCCTAATATGCATGTCTTTGGACTGTGGGAGGAAACCGGAGTACCCGGCGAAAACCCACGCAACACGGGGAGAACATGCAAACTCCACACAGAAAGGCCCCAGGCCGGATTCAAACCCACGACCTTCTTGCTGTGAGGCAGCAATGCTAACCACTGTGCCACCGTGCCTAATGCCGCGACTAATGTTAGTTGTGCCAGTCACTAACATCTCACCCGTGACCATATCACTTTCAGTCATCAGCAAACATTCGCAAATCCATTCGCAAAACATTTTTAACCCAACAAATTTCTATTTTTACTCATGATTTGAGAGCATACAAAGCCATAACTTTCGCTAACAGTAGCATATTCATAAAAAGAATAATTTCAATGAGCAAAGGACTAGTCATTGGCGGGAAGTGGGCCTGGGGACGCACGCTCATCCTCATGACTCAGCCCCCTCATGACCACCCATGGTTCCTTCTCTGAATGGACCTTTGACCTGGCTGCTATGATGCTGCAATGAAGGAAAAAGAACATACCTTCCACCTGGCTGTGCCACTTTGACTGAAAGTGCTTTTTTAATTTTTCAGGACATAAGCACATTTTGGAAAAATTGAGAATTAATACACACTTAATAACGCTGGAATGAGCACATACGTCAATGGAATTTTAAGAATCTGGAAAATATAATACTATTTAATGAGAGTGTGTCCTCATGTATGCATGTCAGTCCATCAATTCTCTAAACAATTGTTCATCTGATCCACTTCATACTTGGCGTATCGCTGTGGAGCCATGGAAAAGCAATGTCGATTCAGCTGTTTGGCTGAGTGGTTCATGAGAAACTTGCAAATAGCAATACCTGAGGCCAAGCAATCGGCATGTTCTAAACAGGGAAGATTTTATGGGGCACTGCACTAATTATCTCAATTTTGAATTGAGCACCTGTTGGAAATCTGCTCCTCAATTCTGAAAGTAATCATTTGCCCAGAGCACAGTAAGTGTGGGAATTGTGACAATGGAAACACATGATTCAAAACGTCCTATAATAACATACAAAAAAATACCACAATGAATAAATACACTGTGTTTAATAGAATTTTGGAATTGTTTTAAAATTCACAAAATATTAATCAGTGCATAAATACCCAGGGAAGTGTTCAGTTGTTTGGCAATAATTTATAATTACTTATGGATCATTGTATAATGGTCGGGCTTAGTGCACAGTTCAGATGCATGAAGGACAGGAAGTTAAAGGAGACCAATTTTGCTGTATTTCCAAATTTATATTTAGATCTTGGACTCCCCTAGAGTACTCTTGATCGTTCAAAGTCCAAAACAGGGTCCTTGTTTAGCTCATACTGCCATCCTCAAAAAAACCCTATTTGTAGTCCATTGTAGTCTCTGCCTGGCTCTTCCGCTATAGCCCCCACTCCCTGTGTGCCCACTTTCTTCTTACTGGCCAGCTCTGTAGAGGGCGGAGTCGGGTTGGACGTGGCAGCAGAACGCAGTTTTCCGGGTCTTTCTCCCCAGAGTGAAACGTGAGACACTGCTGCCATCTGATAAGGAAGAGGCAGACAAATTCCGCAATCTAACGCAGTACATGTGTATAGATCTAAAGAAATGAACTTGTTCTAATAAACGCAGTGGCGAAAATGGAGGACGCAGTGTGAAAGTCTGGCAGCTCAAGCACGAATTTGCTCTCGGCTATAGTTTGCTACGGCAACAGTGGTGAGTACAGCGGTTTTTCTACTTTATAGCTAGGATGCAGGGAATGCTAGAATCCACCCCATATAGACACATTTGAAGAACGGGTCGACATGCCCAAGTGTAGACCTGAGACCGTAGAAATACGGTAGGTTTGAGTTTAGAGGAAAACATTGACAGTGAGGAGCAGCTAAAAGTGGACCAACAGCTTATGGACTGCTTCAGTGTGTATTACGATCTGCTGGTTTGTATGCATAGCTGCGGTGTGTTGTTAGCGAAGAGAAACGAACAGCTTCCGCACTGGTATATGACGGAGGGGCGAAAGCTCCAGGCTAAACGGCTTTTTCGGAAATTGTCCGTGGTAATGGTTTACTTATTGCTTCAGAATGACCAGCTGTTCCTCGCGGAAAATGGGCACGTTATGGATAGTCTGCAAGAGCTATATAGAGCACCGGTTATGTCATGAACATAGTGTAGGTTTTACAGACCGTAAGTTCCGTTTGCGTGAACCATTGCTTATGTGGAGCTAGCGAATCGATCACTTTTACAGGAAAGAATTTAATGTTCAAATCGACGGCAATGCAGCGAAATTGTTTGTTATACCGGACACATTATAGCCTGTGCGCTTCCCTATTGCTTTCACTGGTAGCATCAGAGAGCTTGCCTAGACATTGGAGATGTATCTGGCTGACCCGGTCATGGATAGGTAAAGCGATCGTGTCACAAGCACCCAAAAACGCACCCCAAGCTCTGCAAAACGTACGTCTGGTCTAACTTCAGCCCAACTCGGCAGACACATACAGCACCTCTCCGGTTAGCTTCAACTGTAGTGGCTACAATCACGAAACATTATGATGAAACTGTTACATTGATGCTTACCGAAGTAACACAAGCATACCGATCATAATTGCTGCATATAAGTTCACCAGGAACATTTTTAATTAGCAGAGCATGCAAACTAACATGCAGCAGCTGAAAAGCAGTCATGACTTTGAATGTAATCTGTCGCGCGAAAAATTAGTTTCACGTCTGGTGTGAAAGCTGCGTAATGCGCCCATGTATTCGTGTCTTTGCATTGACTTTGAATGTAGGCTAATCTGTCCCGCAAAAAATTTGTTTTGTGTCCAATGTGAAAACAGCTTCATGGATAGTACGCGGCAGCTAGAGTGAACTCGGTTATGTTTTGAACATAATACAGGTTTTGCAGACCGTAAGTTCCGTTAGCGCAGACAAGTTGCTTATGTGGAGTTAGCGAATCAATCACTTCAACAGGAAAGAATTACCTATTTAATCTCCGCCTTTTTTTAGCCACAACAATTTCTAAGGGAGGATGGAATTATGTCAAGGTAGTGCAGAGAAATCATTTTTTATGGATAAGTGAAGTGAACGCTAACTGTAGTGGATACAATCGGTCAAAATTTTGATGAAACTGCCACATTGATGCTTACCGAACTAACACAAGCATACTAATCAGAATTACTGCATATAAGCTAACCAGGAGCATTATTAATTAGCACGACACGAAAACTAACATGCAGTAGCAGGTAACCGAGCGGTCATAACCACAGACACAAACCCTTGCAATACAGGTTTTATAGACAGCAAGTTCTGTTACTGTGAACAGTTGTACTAAAAATCCAAGTTACAAACAAGTATTAAAAGTTAGCTTCAAATGAGGTTTATGTTCACACACTTTCTGTAGAATTTCCCCTGATATCACTCTTGCATATTTAGGACACAAAAATTAGCAACAGTAACTTGGCTATGTTAGCCGCTGTCCTACAGCCACAATCAACTGTCTATCACATTAGGCTTATGCAGTTAAAGCAACTTACAGCTTCTGAGTCTGTGAGTCACGGACAGTCATGACCTATACAGGCTTTATCTTCAGATATTTTACAAAGCCTGCATTTGAGGCCAGTTGTTCGTGCTAACTATCGCTAGCCACTCGTAACACGTTAGCTTCACTTAAAATATTTGCAGTTATATCATTACTTACAGCCTGTGGCTCCAAGCGCTTGATCGATGCAGCTGCTTCAGGTTTGAGAAGCAGCTGAAACGCTTATCCTGTGTCAAATTATCCTTTATTAACAAAGCTGTCTTTGGTGAAATGCTAGCACTAACAGCTAACGTTCCCTTTGGCCGTGGCTGTTTGCTGCCAGCAAACAAAAAATGCTACCCACTGATTACTAGAGGCATCGTATTTTGGAAGAGACATTAGTGTTTTTCTTGGCGTCCAAATGTAAACGGACAAGCAGCTTTGGGAGAGATACTGACAAAACTGCACCTCAAATAATCTGCGATTCTTCTTTTGTACTTACAAAAGTGTCGACGCTACTAAGGAATACTATGATCTGCCATTGTTAGTGCCTGCTAGAATATTTTCCGGTTTAGGCAGGTCCAGTGCCGTGATTGGCTCTGGCTAGGTCTGTACTAATTGGATGGCACAACCTGACATCAGGTTTTGCCCAGATCTTGCGAAGATCTCGGGAGGAGCTGGTTAGAGAGAAAATCACGTTCACTAAATCACATTGTTGGATTACAGCAAAACCCCTGTATCTTATGTTTAGAAACTTTTCAGAGGTTGAGTATGGACAACTAACATTATAACCTTACTTTTATGTATTAAAAGAAGGATCAGCATAATAGGTCTCCTTTAAGGACTGGACTCAGGTGCAAGGATTGAGTTTGTTGTATTTATTATGCCTACTGTGCAACAGCAGGCACAAATGTTGCAACACAAAATGGAAATGTAGATCCTTCGTACTATTAGTAGTACAGACTGTGGGCTTTAGCTGCAGTAACAATGTGTTACATATAGGAAAAGAATGAAAATGAGGTTCTTGTAAATAAAGTGCTGGTATAAAACAATAAACAGTTTGAGAATAATACATGTGACCCGCGGAAAATACGTCAATACAAGACGTGAAAATACAGCACAGGCATGTATTGTACAAGACTTTGTCGAGACTAAGTGCAAAGCTTGGTCTTGAATAGTCCACTGCGACCGCAAAGTGGAAATGAACAACAGGTGCAAGTGACTGTATAATTGAATAAAGGAGCGAAGTGCAGTCTGGGTTTGAGTAGATCGCTGAGCTGGATGACTGGAGACGTACCCTTCTACATTGCATCCGACTAAAAACTTTTCCTGGTTTTAAATCTTTGTGGAACACTGCTTGAGTTATAAAATGTATTTCACTTAACGGACCTGCGTTTGCGTATTGTTTTTTGACCAAGGTTTGTGGGAAAATTAAATCCTTTGACTGCCTTTCCGTTGTTTTGATGACTTACAGCAACCCAGCATTGAATTTCATTAAGGTTTTTAATCACTCTGTATTGTCTTCTATTTACATTCCAATTCCTGCAGAGACATAATTCATTTTACTTGCAATCGCTCTCTTTTGTGAGGATGTGTTTGTCAGCCATCTGCAGGGCCTATCAAAAACTTGCCTGTTCAGAACAGACTGATTGTTTGGCATTTGGTATTTCTGGTTCCTCTAGAATCGCTCAGTCAAACAGCCACACTCTCAACATACTATATCCTTGGGTCCTAAGCAAAACACCTGCCTAGTGAAAAGACAATCGGATGAGCGGTTGTCAATAAAATTGGGACAGAGCTGCATGCAAACACACAGACTCCTTCCTTTTTGGTGGATATGAAAGGAAGTCAGAGATTTCCCTTCGAAAAATATTTTTTTACTGCCGCACTCAAAAAGTCTGAGGCAATCTCCTCCAACATTTCTCCTGCCGTGTCGATAAGAATACTGAAAAAAGAATTCCAATTAGACGTTTTGACTTGGCATCGCATAAAAAGATGCAAATCTGCCATATGCTTTATGAATTTGTCAAACCCTTATTATTTTGTTCTCCTACTCCCCTTATTTACATATTTATTCACCAATGATCCAAATCAGTGTGATTGCGGTGACAGATTGTCATGCATCATATCAAATACTATCCTTGTTTGTAAATGAGAAATATACAGAGAAAAGCAAACCGCAAAGTAAAGGAAGACCCACAGAAAACATTTCCCTTAATGATGTGTGATGCAGGGGTCATCTGAGGGGCCTTTGGACCTCACTGCCACTGTAATTCATCCCTTAATAACTGAGCTGTAATTTCTCTGAGCTCATTATCCATGGTTGTCCACGTTTCTCATTTTCTTTGTGACACAAAGAGACACGAATGTCAGATGGCCTGAGGAATGGAACAAATTCTGCAATAAACCGACCTGCCAATCTCACTAATTGCAAAGGGTATTGGACAACATTATATTGGGGAGGCATATACGGCAGTAATACATCTTGCGTATATTGAGGAAACAGTATTATTGTAGGTGGCACACTGTATGTAGGTTAGAATAATTCACAAAATATCCAGAAGAGAGCTCCATTGAGATTGTCATCTCTTTCTAGGGCAGCTAGGCTGGTAAAAGGGAATATATGGCTTCAAATACACAAACGTGCAAATATAAAACCAAACTGATAATACAAAAAATGCACAATGTCAACATAATCCATAATCCATTAACCCTTGACCTGCCCACAGTGGCACAGGCTGAACTTTTCTTGGGGGTGGACAAGTTTTCAAATATTTTCCCGAAAGTAATATTCCCTCAGTAGCTCATGACTAGGCAACAATTCATGTTGATTTTTACTTCATTGATTAAGTGTTGAAAACAAATCACATTGTAGTGCAGCCAATGTTGAACATACTCTGACATCACCAAAAAAAAAAAAAAAATTCAGATGTGGGACATTTTGGTTGGAAACCATTTATTGTTTGCCAACATACTAACAAAAGATGACAGATGGACTACAGGTTGATGCCAAGCAGAGGTAATGGTTAACATGCCAAGTGAAAATATTTACTTTTTTCTAATCTACAGTAAATACCACAGTCAGTCTGCCACAAAGAAATAATTCAAACTATTACATGTTTTATGTTACTTAATGTTTCCACAACTTTTCTGAAGTCACGGGAAGTTGCCGGCTGTCTTTTTGTGCTGATAACTACAAGCCTATGAGTCTCTCTTCCGTCATAGTTGGTTCTAAATAAGACTTGAGAACTGAGTTTGCTGAAAGAGCACTTGGCACTACATCTGTTCCCACAGCTGGAGCCAAGTTTTCTGTACAAAATTGCAATATTAAGCCAAGCATTTTGTTGGTTGTTTCTTTTTAAAAAGAAGAGCTGTTATAGTTCTGCCTTTTGTGTGTAGTCTCTTGCTTATTTGTGCTTGTGCTTTACTTTTGTTTTATATTTCAGCTTTCAGTTCAGCCGTCTGATGATCCACTCCCACTCTGCCTTCAGTGATGTCGCGTGACAGCCTTCAGCATTCCTGCTTCTCGTCGTCCAATCACGTTTCCTCTTTCGGTTTCGGCTCTGGTATTTCATTCATTGCTTCCACCTGCGCTTAATTCTGGGTCTCGCGAAACTCTGATTGAATGCGTTCTCTGATAGGATAATTACTAACCTGTACTAAACAGCACTTATATAAGGGTGATTGTAAATATTTCATCACGTAGTATTAACCTTAATTAACTCATTAGCGAGTGCGTGCGATTCTGGCTTTCAGTAAATTCAGCCGGAGCTATCTCTGATTAACTGCATAGCTTTCCTTCGCTTTTCTTGTGGTGCTTTTTACTTGTCCCGTTTAGATTGAGGTAATCTAAACTGTAAAGCTTGATTGATGGTTTTAGCGTTTTGTCTCGAGTCATTATTGTTCACCCGGTTCTCGTGTAATTGTTTATTAACCCCATGTGTTTCTGATTCGTTCCGAGATTGCATTTCGAGTCCCTGCTTCCTCTCGTGACAATAGGTGGCAGAGTTGGGAGAGTGGATGTCAGACGGATCCTCTGTATCGACTCAGTCTACATGGTGAAATCTCAGCTCTTCGTGCCTTCCGAGTTTTATTATTCTCGAGTCTTATATTTTGCTGCGACCTTGTCTTGTCTGCCCCGCGTTAAAGTCTCCCAGTGTTATCCCTCAGTTAGGTTCAGTTTTAGTTTTCTTAGTTTTTCCACTCTTGGAGTGAATATTTCTGTTTCCCCCTGCCTTTAGCAGTGTACTTCAGTTCTCCCATTTGTTCAGTACTTGTGCACGGTGTTTAGTTTCTGGCAATTTCCCTTAATGTTTTGCGTTTAATAAACACTTTTGGATCCAGCAACTGGTGTTCCTCTGACCTCTCCTTACAAGGGCACTTCTTGCATATTATAATCTTTTAATTCAATTGGATCCACCTTTTTCAGAAAGAATGGAAACTGTTCAGACTGTGCCATGGTGGAAGTAGTATGTATGTAATTTTCATAGGTCTCTGTCAGCTTTTGAAATGTTTTCTTCTTTCCCATGCCATTTGAAAGCAAACAACTGAAGTTGGAAGCATGTATGCGGAAGTCTTAATCTCTCATTCACTTTACCAATAAGAAAGTCATATACGAACTCTGAAAAATACCACCACTCGAATCCTGTCAGTGGTATTTGTTAATGGCTCATCAGTGGCCAGCTCTCCAGGCATTCTGTTCTTCTTTTTCATTTTTGCCTTCTGAGAGTCTGTGTCCACATTACATGCTTCAGCCAGCAGTTTAGCCTTTTTCAGTTTTGACTTAAACGTAATTTCTGAATGGTTGAGTGGTTCATGGAAGCTGCAGTGGATATATCAGGCATTTAGACTGCACGTAGTTTGACAGTGAAACAGTGGGTCCCAAAATTTCTTCCCAAATCTTCAAAGAGGGGTAACCACCAGTTTTGCTGGCTGATCGAGCAATCTGGTTGTTTCGGCAACAGTGCCTGATTATTTTTGTCCTTATACCACATTCTCAGGTGCTAGTAACAGTGCTAATTGTAATTTTGGGACTGAACAGATGAGTACTTGCAGTATCACATATTTCACATATTCTTTAAAGCTTAAACTTTATTTTTCCTACCTTGTCTTGAGTTCAATAAAATATTATGTGTCTGGGTTGGCTCCTGATGAAAAAGGTGAATATGTTTTCTGGGGATCCAAAAAAGTTGACTGCATCTGGAATTCCAGAGCATGCATCTGCTAAAGTTATATTTGCGACAGGAGCACAGCATTGAATGTAATGGGCCAGATGATTTTGTTCCTTCACTCGACTTTGTAAACCAAAAATATCATCACTCATATTGGCAGCACCATAATACCGTACGCTGAGCAACGCATGTTCTACATGTCTAAGCTTTAGTCATCAAGTAAAGGGACAAAGATTTTACTGTTCTTCAGATTTTGAGTTATCAATGTCTGTAAACTGATTGAAATTGATGGTGGTGTAGTGGTTCGCTGTGCCGCTTCACAGCAAAAAGGTCCCGGGTTGAATCAGGCCTGGGGCCTTTCTATTCTCTTTCTTTTCTATTCTATTCTCTGTTGGCGTGGGTTTCTTCCAGGTACTCCAGTTTCCCTCACCTGCACAAACATGCTTATAGGAACACTCCTGCCAGTACCCCTGACCAAGGAACTGGCTTTAGAACTGGAATTGGTCCCTGGGTGCTGCTCTGTGGCTGCCCACTGCTCCTAACTCTAGGATGGGTCAAATGGTCTGTGGTGGCATTGGGGATGTGTTCCCACTTTGATCCAGAGCTGCATGGAGTTGGTGGATTTTGGTGATAAGTGGAAAACGATGAGAAACTCTTTGGTCGAGGACATCCCAATGATGCTTGATGGCGGACAAATCTGGAGAATAAGCCGGCCATTCAAATGCAAAAATGTCTTCAGCTGGGGGGACTTCCGGTATAACTATTGTAATGTGGAAAAAAGCCACTAGATTGCAGTATTGACTTTTTTTTTTTTTTTTTTGTTAAGCCCAGTCTAGAGCTAGGTTTGGGCATTTCCTGGGCATGTCTGAGAGGGGAAGTCCCAGAGAATTGAAAAAAGTCTGGAAGGTGGGAGGGGGCTGCAAAAGTGTATATAAGGAGAGAAATTGAGAGAGTAAAGCAGTAGGAGAAATCACAAGGAGAAGGATACATTTGACCAGACCTGTCACTCTTTTCAAGACCTGTGAAAGTTTTTGTGGATTTTTGCCTGTGTTGGAGCATTTCCCTGTCCAAGGACATGACCAAGCAACCTCACCAAAGGGACTGTAAATATATATTTTTTTCTTTCATATGTCAATCTTGGTCGGTAGTAGGTTAGTTTTCAGTCTTTGTTTAATTAAATCTGTTTAGGTTTTAAAATTTTTGTCTGTCATCCCTTGCTGTCTTGTATGTCATAACAAATTTGGGGCCATAACACTATGGAGTAGACATCTTTAGCCAAGCTCTACAAAACTGTTTTATTAATGCAAACATTAAGGCACATTTTTGACTGGAAAAGTTATATCTGCAGTTTCTTTTATTTTGGTTCACTTAAATTAGATCGAGAAAAATGTCTGGCAAACACAAATCTCGAAAAACGCCCGTTTCTACTTCGAGGCCTGGTACTCCCAGCCCATTCCCGATATTGCCTGATGATTCAGGATAGGTCAGCATAGGGAGTTTAGGCCAGTATTGCTTGTTTTTTTTTACGGTCATACATCTTGCACAGTTTTTTCATAATGCTTTGAAAGGGACTTTGTTTTTTTTTTAATCGCTCATATGGCTGCACTATCCAATAGGCTACAGTGTTTACGGTTTTGGATCATGGCTGACACTTCGGCAATAGGCTCAACTCGATTCATCAGTTGGAATAGTAGGGGAATCCAGCATCCTATAAAACGCAACAGGGTCCTTGCACATTTAAAATCACTGGGGCCAGACATAGTATATCTCCAAGAAACACACCTACATGATGGTGAGTTCAATTAACTTAGGAAGGGTTGGATTGAACAGATTTCTCATTCAAAGTAGAAGGCCAGATCCAGAGGTGTTGCAATTTTGAATAAAAAAGGTGTCCAGTTCATTCCAACAAATTCTGTATCTGATACTAATGGTAGGTTCATCTTAGTAACAGGAAGACTGTATGGCAATCGAGCGGCACTAGTCAATCTTTAAGGCACAAATTGGGATAATCCTCAATTCTTTTTCTTGCTTAAGAATTCCAGACCTGAACTCACATCTTCTCATATTAGGGGGGGATTTCAATTGCACTTTGAACCTAACTTTGGACAAATCTATACAATAGAGGTACAATAGTGCTGGATCCAAATCAGGTGCAACAATCCTGTCATTTATGCAGTCCTTAAAATTTTACGATCCCTGGAGACATTCTAACCGCACTTTGAAACCGTTCTCTTTTTTTGCCGGTCCATCTTTTGTACTCTAGAATCGACTTTTATTTGACTGACTATAGGGCCATGTGGTATGTTACCAATTGTAAATATCATAGCATAGTGATCTCAGATCACTCACCAGTTCAGTTAGATATATCATTTCCAAATAGTACTGTCCCTCAATGCTCATGGCAGCTTCACCCATTGTTACTGAATAGCAGCTCGTTCAGAAAATTCATCGGTGAGCAGATTGACATGTATTTAGAAGTTAAATGCAGGCCTGCCATAACATATACGGTTATATTGGAATCACTGGAGGCTTTCCTGAGAGGTCAAATAATCTTGTACACAGCACATGAAAAGCGGGCACGGACTGAACGTCTTATTAAGCTCACTGAACAGATATTGGACCTAGATGCCGAACCGGCACAGATTACCAACCCAGAATTATTTAAACGGCGTTTATTAATGCAAACTGAATTTAACAATCTTTCAATTAAAAAGATGGAGCGGCTTATATTCAGAACAAAACAAACCTACTATGAACATGGAAATAAGACAGGGAAGCTGTTAGCTCATCAGCTTAGACAGGCAGCAGCCAGCATAGCCATCCTTAGAATTGCTTCAGGCTAAACCACCACACACCCCAAAATCATTAACGATCAATTTAAATCATTCTATACCAAACTTTATACATCGCAAGCCTTTATAGGCAGCAAAGAGATCCAGACATTTTTTGAGGGCTTGGAAATTCCAGAGATTGGATATGAAATTCAGGATATGATTGATGCGCCTATAACTAATGATGAAATAATACAGGCGGTGAATTTGATGCAGAGTGGGAAGGCCCCTGGCCCAAACAGATTACCATCCGAATTTTATAAGCGTTACTCCTCTAAATTAGTATCCCTGTGGAGCTTGTTATTTAACGAAATCTTATCAAAGGAAAAGCTGCCTCCCACTATGACACAGGCAACTATATCGGTCCTAATAAAGAAGGATAAAGACCCCCTGGAGTGTGGCTCTTATCGCCCTATAAGCCTTCTCTGCTGTGACTACAAGATTCTTACTAAGTTCTTATTGCGTCATCTTGAAATTGTAATTCTGGATATTATTGATCCTGACCAAACGGGTTTTGTGCCAAGGCGGCAGTCTTTTTTCAATATATGGCGACTGTGTAATGTGCTCTACTCCTTCGATTCAGCCCCTCTCCCCGAGATAGTACTTTCTCTTGATGCTGAAAAAGCTTTCGATCGGGTTGAGTGGGAGTATTTATTCATGGTTTTAAAGAAATTTGGGTTCAGATAGGTCTTTATTTCATGGGTCAAAATACTTTATGCTTCATCTAAGGCAGCGGTACGCACAAACTCTGTAAGGTCAGACTATTTCACTTTACATAGAGGGACTCGACAAGGGTGTTGTCTCTCACCATTTTTGTTCGACCTTGCAGTTGAACCCCCAGCCATAGCACTGAGAACGGACAGTAATATCATAGGCATTACAAGAAAAGATGACATACATAAGGTAACACTATACACGGATGATCTGCTGCTATATACATCTGGTCCCATGGTATCATTACCACGACTCATAGACAGACTACAGCATTTCGGGAAAATTTCAGGATACAAGTTTAATTTTTCTTAAAGTTTACTTTTCCCGATAAATCAACTTGCCACTACTTTAAATATAACAATTATATTATTATATTTATATATTATTATTATAACAATTTCCCCTTTAAAGTGGAACACACATCAGTCACATATTCAGACATAAAAGTTACAAAATCACATAAGACACTGCTTGAACGTACCACTCAGGATTTTAAAAGATGGTCTGCGCTTCCAACTACATTGGCAGGCCGAGTCAATACAGTTAAAATGTCAGTATTGCCTCGTTTTTTTGTTTTTTTTTTCAAATGATTTATTATTTTTCTTTACTAAATCTTGGTTTAGGCAATTGAATACACATATTACTACCTTTATATGGGAAATGTCCCCACTGCGGATAAGGAGAGCTTGTTTGGAGATGCCGAAAGCTGCAGGTGAGTTTAGTTCACCCAATTTTCAGTTTTATTACTGGGCTGGCAATATCGCAATATTAAACTACTGGATATTTACTCATGAAACAAAGCAGGACCACAGATGGACTTCTATGGAGCTATCCGCTAACTCAACGCTTTCTGCCATTTCATTTCTGTGTTGCGCCCTCCCTGCAAATCTGGGCAGCCAAATGTTTGGCCTCGTAGTTATACATTCTCTTAAAATATGGTATCAGTTTAGAAGACATTTTCACTTTTCTCAAACTAGTTTTTTCTTACCATCGGCAAATAATCATTTATTTCCCCCTTCTCAAATTGATGTTGCATTTCAGCAGAGGCACCGATATGGCTTGGTTTTTGTAAATGGCCTTTTCCAAGATGACACATTCCTGTCTTTTGAGAGTATGCAAGCAGACCACAATATATCTAGAAATAACTTTTTCAGGTATTTGCAGATCCGCAGCTTTGCGAAGAAGCATTTCCCTTTCCCCAATCGTGCACCTGCAAGTGGCATGGATGTCATACTTGAGTTTGACCCCTTTTCCAAAAAAAAGAGTATCCAAAATTTATACAACAATATACGGGATCAATGCCTTACCACTCGAAACGGCTGAACTAGCGTGGGAACAAGATTTGAATATAGCGAATTCTGATGAGGTTTGGCAGAATGGTCAGAAGCACATCCATACTGCATCATTCTGTCTCAAACACTGTCATACAATTCAAGGTGGTCCACCGTCTACATTACTCCAATGAAAATTATCTAAAATATACCCGGTCCAGGATGCCATCACAGCCCAGCTACACTGGGCCATATGTTCTGGTCATGTGATTTATTGAATGAGTTCTGTACAAATATTTTTGAAGCATTTTCCCGCATATGTGGGAGAACAATTGATCCCAGCCCTATCATTGCGGTTTTTGGAGTGTCCCCAGAAGTGGAGGGGGTCTCTCCTTTCCAGGCGAATGCGGTAGCATTTGCATCTTTACTGGCTAGAAGACTCGTTCTCCTGCAGTGGAAGGCTGAGAGACCCCCCTCATATATGCATTGGATAAGAGAGGTGCTCTCAATGATGCCTCTAGAGAAGTTAAAATATAATCAAATAGGGTCCCAAGATCGATATATTGTGACATGGTCTCCATTTATTGAGTTTGTAGAGGGTCTACCTACTGCCACCGGTACATTGAACAAAACTGATATTGCTGCCGTTTAACCCCATTTATTGTCAGTGTCAGCCAGATCGAATTGTGAGCTGGTGTTCTATAGATGTCCCATTGATCCTATTTATGTAATGTGTTAAATGTATGTTATCTGTATAGCCTGAGGTGGGGGAGGGGGTACTTTGTTTTGTGTCTTTACATGTTGAAAATCTATAAATAAAGTATGAAAAAAACATGTTTTCAGCTTCGGAGCTCTGTGCATACTTGGGCAACATGAGGTCTGGCATGAGGTTGTTTCGACAAATGAATGGTAGGATGACAAGCCACGGTATCTCATCGCAATATCGCTATGCATTAAAGTTACCATTAATGAAATGCAGTTGTGTGCGATGTTCAGGGGATATTCCCAACTTAACCAGCATTTCTCCACCATATGCCACCGTATGCACCACACTGACGTTGGCATAACGCTGTCCTGAGTGGCACCAGACACGCTGCTGTCCGTCCGCTTTGTGAAGCTGGCAAAGTGACTCGACTGTAATGAGAACAGTCTTCCATTGTGTCATGGGCCATCGGACATGTCTGTTCACCCAGTCATGCCCATTTCTTCGTTGAGCAGGGGTGAGGTCCACTCCACAAAGAAGACGACATACGCTAAGATGGATTCCCGGAGATGATTTCTCTCAGATTTCCCAGAAATCCAGCGAATGTAAAGACCAGCTCTCTCATCTTCAATGGCAGTTGTTCGGCTCAGATGATCATAGAGATGGATAGTCCGGCTATGGCGGTCTTGCGTAGGAGTCATGACACGGGGTCTTCTTGCTCTGGGCGGTTTGCTGCCATGCCTAATTCCTCAAAACAGTGTCTTAGGCGACATATGTTGAAACAGGGACATTAAGAGCCCTTGCAGCTGCCCTGAGAAACATTGCTGCATTGAGCATGCCAATGGTACACTATCTGAGGTTTCAAATCATCTGTGGAATGTTGAAAAATGGCTGAACTAGGACTTTTAGGGTGGCCATTTCTTGACCAGAGGACAGGTGTGCCTAACTGACCATCCCCAATTTCAATAGTTCTGGGTCAGGCCCCCACCTGTCTGACCACCCAATTTTGACAAAAGGTGTGAAATTGACAATGAAATGGCAAAGGTTACTGAAATGCACAGAGCAGTAGCACTCAACCTTAGTCGTGTAATTAAACCCAACCAAATCAACCACAGAAATAATTTTGCAAAGTATTAAAAGGATTAAACTGTTGCTCTTCTCATTTTTGTTCCGTGTATATGCTCTGAAAAACCACTCCAGAAGATGGACTACTGATGGTTGCATTGGTCACTGCATGTATCACATATGTTATGAAAATTAGGCACAGTAAATTGTTTTATTGTTGTCTATTTAGTACAGGTAAAAGATGGTTCACAAATAACTGCTTTTTTGTTTAGAATGCAGTTTGCAAAACAAGTTGCAACTTCCTTGACACGAGGTGACTTCTTTAATGAACTCAAACAGCAAGGCTGAGCTTTTTTCTACTATGTACACCATGCTTTATATACTCAGACTGCCATTTCAGTGAACATTTCAGGCTCAAAAAAGGGATTTACCTTGTCATTTTTTGTCAAGAAGTGTGTGGGATATTTTACTCAGAATCTGTTTGGTTTGGTTATGTCTTGCAAACCTGCATGGCTTGCAAACCCTCAGCTTTAACACTATATTTAATATTAGCATTGTTAACACTTGCGCTACTCAGATATAGTGGAAGGGTTTACACATTGCTGTGCAGATCCACAGGACACAGAGCTGGAAGTCTTTATTTATCAGACTTCAGCACATTTTCACCGCAGGCGAACAGTAGGAGTACAGATTGACATGTCGACACGCTCTCTAAAGGAGAATGTCGGGAAAGATAGGCTGATTTCCTGTTTCTTTCGAAAAAGATGGAAAAGAAAATATCAATGACTGAGAGTTAGCATGCGGTCCATGCTTTTCTCATGGGATACAGGTCAGTCAAGAAAATCTTCATCAAATTAATAGTGATTGAAATAAATATTTATAAAGCAAAACCTCACCGATGACAATGTGAAAACATGACATGCAGATTGACTGTCTTCATCTGTCACAGTGAGAGCTGACAGATAACCATGTCATTTTTCATTTAATCCTCTGTGTGATTCTGTGTAATTAATGAAAAGTTGTTGCTTGAGAAAAACGTGGCATTTCTTGCTCATTAAGCAAGACATCTGACATCAGTTACACTTCCCTTTTCAATGTATGCCAACAGAAATATTGACTTCGTCAAAAAAAGTACATTCCGTACAAATTGTGTAATACAAAAGTAAATTCTGCACTCTACAGTACTCATCATTACCTTTCTGCACAAGAAAACATACAGATGATTATTTCTAAAATATTTTATGTAACAGTCATGACACTCACATTTCTGTTTCACTTGATTATTTGCTTTTCGTGATTTGCAGTGAAAGCTTAATGCAGTTGTATAGCTGGAATTTGCTTGAATTTAAATTTCAGAATGAAACTTTTTCTTTTATCTGAAGGTCAGAGAGAAAATGTGAAACATATGCAGGCTTAACTGTTCACATCAGCCAGAAAACCTGACAGAGAGAAAACAAAGGTCTTGTCATCATTGCTTTCACCTCTTACAGCGCAAGGATTTATGAATCGATACGGATTCATGTAAATGACGTGGCCAAGATCATCACTGTCACCCTAAACAGGACTTAATTGACCACACATCGTTTGCACAATGAAGCCTGACCCGAAGTTGCTTATAAAGATTATAAGTTCAGCGCTTACAATTTGCCAAGTGTAATTGGGTGCTTAAAAACTTAATAACCTTTGAATAAAAGTGCTCGTCAGCATTTGAGTAATTCATATGTAGCCTGTGACCTGAGTTCCAGTAGCATTCATACTAATGACAACTACGGGGATTTAATTAAATGATTTTCCCCATCATCCTTTGACTACTTCAGCTTAGCACTTCAGATATGAGAAAATACAGTTAAATAATCATTCAGTCAAACGGCGACAAATCGATTTCAATGACATTCTAAAAGAAATCACATTGGATTTAATTAAAGATGCCTGTTACTTTCAACATATTTGCCCCCAGCAATTTCCCAGTTGCCATTATCCACTGTTTAAAACTTTGTCGTATCACTATCCCATTGTTATATTAATTGCATTCCACTGAGTACCAAATGAGGGTGGAATTAGTTTTAATGAAGATGTTGACACATTAGTGCCAACAGTTTAAATTAAGTCACTTGGTTCTCAGTAAGGCACACAGGGCGATTTTAGAAACATTCAACTTGGCAGAAAGATTGCTAAACTATTCACTTTGAACTTCTGTTACATTACCAAAGGGCTAAAATAAGGACAGTCTATTTGTGTTTATAACGTTCTTTGTTGCATTGAAAACTGCAATTTAAATACAGTTAAATACAAAATTAAAAAAAACAGTCAGCCATCAAATAGAGGTTGTGATAGGTAGGTGTACTGAAATTAGATGGTATTCGTGCGTTGATACTGTAGAATTTGATATTAATCAGGATGCACATGCAATTCCCAGAAGAAAGTACACTGAACAATAATATAATCGCCCCATGTCAAATATTTATGCCACATGGAGTTAACAACTCTAATTGAGCATATGCGGACTTTTACTTGTATAATAGGGATATTTCTCTTGATTTGCGTACCATTTTTTAAATTCGTCTCTCTGTCAGGGAGCATTTGCTCAGAGATGCAGTGATTTCACTCAGTACATGGGTGTGGCATTTCCAGACGGTGATCAGACAGAATGAGCGGTAACCAGACACTCCTTATACTGGGGTCAATAAAAGGCCACCCCAAAATGTCAAATTTTGTCAAAAGTCGTCATGCCTCAGATGTCTCAGGTCATGCAGGAACGTGCCATTTGCATGCTGGATGCAGGGATGTCCACCAGAGCGGTCACTGTGTCGCTGAATATTACCTATCAGACGATAGTGCGTTTGAGAGTTCGTTTCCGACAGACAGGCAGTACTGCAAATCGACCTGATCCACGTTGGCCACGTGTGACCACACCAGCACAAGATCGCTTCATCCAGCTCGTCCACCTGCGGGATCGGCTCAGATCAGCGACACGCACAGCGGATGAGACCGTTGGTCTGCACAACAGACGCATCACACCGCAGACAGTCCGTAACCGCCTGCGAGAAGCCAACTTGCACGCTCGGCATCCTCACCGTGGTCTGGATCTCACCGCTGCCCGGTGTCGGAACCGACTCGCATGGGCAAACGCACACGTTCGATGGCCCTTGGCACGCTGGTGAAGAGTGCTATTCACAGACGAATTCCGGTTCCAGTTTTTTGTTAATAAAAACTCAAAAATTTGACATGGGGTCAAATACACTGTGTAATATACGGAAACATTTTAATCTTACAGCATCATCCTCATGAAAAGTCCTGAGAGCAAATCTTTCTGGAAAGGTAAAAAGCAAGAAATCAGCAGCTGTTGCTAACAGAAAATTTGTTATGTAAGTTTGTACTTTGGCCTGTTTAGACCAATCAAGGGTGGTTGGGGTGAATAGGTGTCAGCAGGAGTGCTGCCAGGAATTCTGGGCTTGATGAAGCTATTGTCACCACATCTCTAGGACCTAACTGACCCATTAAAAGCTTTACATAACACCAACTCAGAAGGCTTGCAACTGTCTTGCTTCTGATAGTTCAATACTACCAGTGCAATATTTTCTGCTAGTGAGTTGTACATGCAACAGTCTGCATTCAGTATGTAATTCACCATTTGATGCAAGAGAACATAAAGAAAATGTGCTAAAGGCCATTCTTTCACAGTCTCAATGTAATTTTTATTGTAAAATTCCAAAATGGAAAATCATCAGTGAAGGAAATTTTAAGGTCTTGTATTTGAGGTCAAGTTGACTGTGAAGGCCAGTGACAATCATCTAACTGATACCAAAATGTTTGGAAAGATGTGTCCTAACTCTGTACACAGAAAGTTGGCATTGCAATGAGAAGTAGACCTAGGGTCTTGGGACCTGTAATGCTAATATACTAGTGCGCAGCAGAGGTGAAAAAAGTGCACGTGCCTGACTCAACTCAAATTACAGATACTCTAGTGATAAAAGAAAATACTCCACTAAAAGTTGTAGAATTGCGTCCAACTTTTTTATTTAAGCAAAAGTATCAATGTGCAAGCTCTTGAATTTCTTTATGTATGAAAATAGATGTCTCTAGGGCACTTTCTTAGTAGCAGGTCATACTGCGACACATAAACAAAAAAACTGTACCTCGACAATTGACAAACAATCATTTTTAGAACTGACAACTTAAAAGAATTCCTCTAAATAAAACCATGGCTTTAGAATATGGTTTTCTGTGCGCATTCTGGCTGCCTCCTCAGTGATCGATGATCTTTCATCCTTAACACTGCTCGTTGACTTTGTCACAATCATGACTGTGTTTATTGAATAACCCTCCCCTCTCTGTCAGCATCTCCACCTCTACTTCCACTGTGATACATCCATTGTACATTCAGTCGCTAGCTTGTCCGCCTATCAGTTCATACATATGATTTTTCACCATTAAGATGTGCTGCGAATCTGTGTTTGATTGGCTGTCCAACTGGATGCTAAAAGGTATAATGTAAAACAGAAACTTGAAAAGACAATACCGTTCTATTCAGATTCATATTTTTGCTCCAGAATGCATGATACATAAATGATTGACCTGCGAGTCTACCTCTGCTGTAGCTAGCTTATTTCATTATGGACATTAAAGGAGAAATTCACCCAAAAATGATAATTCACTCTGCTCACCCCAAGGCAAATCAAAGGGTCCATGAATTTCTTTCTTCCTCAAAACACTTTTGGAGTTGCAAATTAAAACAGCTTTGAAGACAAATCCAAATCAATTGAAGTCAACAGAGGCCACTTTTTCAAGCGTGAAAAACATAATCTTAAAACCATAAAATGCCTCCATACTGCTCATGCGGCATAATCCAAGTGTCCGTAAGCCCCGACATTCAAATTTGACTCATTAAGACGTCTTGTCACTATATATTTAGCCTTAATATCCAACGTAGCCACTGAACTAAAAGAGCCCGGTTTATTTTTGCAAAAGAAGTTGACCTCGCTAAGTTGGGCGACCGTAAAAATGCGCCGTTCAGTTAGGGGTCTATTCTCCCATGCGCTTAAGTCGAAAAAAGCGCGTAGCTACGCGCTTTTCAGCCTACGCGTATTCTCCCCTCGACTTAAGTCTGTGCATTACGCGCCTTGAAGGCAGTTACGCGCTTGGGGCGGAGCAAGGCCAAAATCGGGGCGTTTCCGGGCGTTTCTCATGCAAATAACACTTACGCGTATTCTCCCCCTGGCTTACGCGCTTTTTCTGTTAAGCCCTTTTGAGGGCTGTATTAAGGTCAAGTGCCAACATTAGGCGAAATTGAATATTGCGTTTGATGTCAGTTATAGGCCGAATTTTAACATTACTTTTATTTTATTTAACATGGTAAAGGTTGAGACATTTAATATTCGATTGTTCTTCCTTATTTCTAAACTACATTTCTCAAAGCCATGATAATTTATCAAACGAAATCATCACATGATATTACGCATCAGCCTCTTCTCCAATCAGTTAAATTACAAACGAAAAACAATTAATTAATACGAGAATACATAAGACCATCATTCTACCATGCCCTCAAAATCTAAAGCCAAAATGCCAGTCCTGCATTTGCCTGCTCTCTTGCGTGATTGGGAAGGAGTAAGAGGAGCGCGCCGAGCTCGAAGACGAACACGCATATATCAGCTTCGTTTGGACATCCTGGGACAAACAAACATCGAGTGCATCCAGCGCTTTCGCCTGGACCGTGCATGAGGCAATCATCTATCTTTGCCGACTTCTGGATGAACAGCTATCCAGCGGCAGCAATTATCCACAAAACATACCCGTGGTCATCAACGTCACAACTGCGCTGTCGCTCCTGGCATCTGGGTCGTTTCAGAGAGTGGCTGGTGATGTCATTCACATCAAAGGCGTCTGTGTCAAGGTGTCTGACGCAGTTCGTTGGCGCTTCAAGTTCTTCTCCATGCACTTCCACTGCAGAAAGAGTGGATGACATCCCCTCCTCCTGTGCAGTGAAATGCACAGGGGATGATGGTTGCCCACCACCTGTTGCGTGTACACTTCTCCGGTGTGCAGAGAACCTGGCTTTCACAGCGCCCTGCAGATCTCTCCATTTATGCTTTAAATCGGGGATACTGCGCTTACATCTCCCCACCGAAGCCACATCCAGAACGATTCGCAGATTAATTCCTCGGATCAGCCTTCATTGCTTGCTTGCCATACAACACCAACATCTGTGAAATTTGGTTTTCGGCTTTGGCTCGACGTCGCCATCATTGTCTTCCATGTTCTATTAACAAATGCGACTGCCCTGTATGTTCGTGATAATCTAAAACGTTGTGATATTCTCACGAGTGAGGGGATTGATTTTCTAATTGAGGCTATCTTTATTAACTAACTCGAGTCCAAGTAATTTTTTACCATTGATAATACTGTGTAATTTAATGTGTGAATAAAGATATTATGAAATAGGCTACTCTAGATTGAGCCCTACCCTGGCAAATACCAAAGCGCTATCCATTTCTTAATCAATTTTAGCCTTTAAAGAATAGCCGACATGGGAAGAATCATTATCAGCAAATGAGATTATTGATTATAATAAAGTATTAGGCACAAGTTCAAGTGAATGTGTCGCTCAAATCAAATAGGATGATAGGCTATGGATATGGAATTCCGTCATTACTGAGGCGGTTTCGGGGCGGGGAGATGACCGCGTGCGGGGTAAGAATCCTTGTTAAAGCGTTTCCATGTCCTTTAGTTGCAAACCTGACATCGGAATAGTTTTCAAGTGCGAAATTTCTAAATGAGATCATATAAACTGTCTTTGTGTGAATAGAATGTTCTCTTTGTCTTCTTCCCTGTCTTCCACGGAACAAACAGGCTGGTGTAGGAGGGGCACATTTTCAATGATCTGATTGCGCTGATTGAGAAGCGCTAAATTCTTTATTTATTATTTCATTATCGCGGCAATTTGTTTGTATGCATAGCTTTAATGCCATGGTGGCTAGAGTGAGAAATAACAAGTGTTTGTCACTAACATATCCCCCGCCACCGCAATTTTATGTGTCCTTACAGACGGAGCCCAATGCTCCCCCGCTTCGCGGCGGGGGATAAATAAAGAGATGTCTGAATTACGTCTTGTAATTGGTCCGGCCTACTATTACAGCGCATATAAAACCTCGTATCTTCACAATGACAAACTTCACATAAAAATAAAAAATAAATATAAAATAAAATAATAGTAATTATTATAATGATATAAATGGATAAATATAGTTTAAAATAAAAATGTTTAATTTTGCATGTAAGAATAGTGGACATACGAGTTTTCGTTTCTTCTCAGTTTGGAGATACGAGGTTTTATCAGCAGGCCGACGATATTCAAATTTAAAGTCTGGTTTGCGTTTTCCATGGACCACAAATGTGTTTTCATGGTTAATCAGAAAATCCTTTTTCCATGTTTTCCTGATAGCCATAATCAATAAGCTTTGTACAGAGTCTGCCTCTCTTTTGGATCAGTCACACCTCTTTCATAAGGCCGCCTACATTCTGAAGTTAAGCGCTGTGGGCGTGATCGAAGCGAGTAGGGGAGAATACGCGTAACTCAAAAGCGCTTAACTCGAAGCGCGTAAAAAAAGACTTACGCGCTAATGGGAGAATAGACCCCTTAGTGAATATGAACATTCAAAACTGAAGCACTTTTCTCCAATTGGAGATGTTTACGGCCGTTGCAGAATTTTTTGCCCTCGTTGGTCACCATAGCTAGAGGTCTTGAATTTTGAAGGCGGCTACATTGGACATTGAGGCGAAAAATATCGCGAAAAGACGTCTTTACGAGTCAAATTTGAATGGCGGGGCTTATGGAGACTTGGATTATGCCGCAAGAGCAGTATGGAGGCATTTTGTGGTTTTTAAATGTTGTCTTTTACGATTGAAAGAGTGGTCTCCGTTGACTTCAATTGATTTGGATTTGTTTCCAATGCTGTTTTTCTTTGTAACACCAAAAGTGTTTTGAGGAATAAAGAAATTCATGGACCCTTCGAGAAGCCTGTAAACATGATGAGCAAATTTTTATTTCTGGGTGAACTTTTCCTTAAAACTGACAGGTTGATTTCTACCACTCACAGTCTGTAGGCTAGGCTACCCACCTATCTTGGAGAAAAACTGGGTCAGATATTGACACCCTTTCTTTTGCCTCTCTTCTCTCTCCTTTCTCTCTTTCCTTTTTTGAAAACCAGATTTTATTTTAGTACTGACCAGCATTGTAGCGCTCTGGCACAACTACAGACTGCTACTTAACCCCGTCACCAGCAAGTGTGCTACGGCAGGACCAAAACATTTCATGCAGATACAGGGGGGTGATCGGTCAATAAGGATGTTTACGTTTTGGATATTTAACTTTTAGTGCCAAAAACAAGTAAAAACAAAGAGATTGTTTTTGATCATTTTCTAACTATATTTGAAAAAATATTCTTAACCCAGATAGCAAAATCAAAATTACATTTTTACCTATTTTTGGGGCCCCTGTCAGTCAGGGGCCCTTGGAATTGTCCTAAATTTTCCCCCCTATACGGCGCCCCTGGGTGTCAGGTCTCACCTTCTGTGATCCAGCACATCCGGCCAATCAAGACCGGGAGCGCAGACCCACTTAACACAATGAGATTGATCTGTTTCCTGTTGCTGCTCAATCAGCGCTGCATGTATTTATATCACAGCCTGTACAGTAGTACTTTGCTTGATCTTGTAAGCTAAAAGCCTGTCCTGTTATTGCCTTAGCAGGCTAATTACCACGTATTATATTTAAAACCTAAACTAAATTACTGTTGAGTCTTACCTAAGATGGCTCCTATTATTTACACCTTCAAGAGAAATTACCCTGTGACATGATCCATTCTACTGTTCTTCATGTTATGGTTACAACAGCATAGCATCCTAAGCTGCAAGACTGGCCTGCCTATTGTCCAGATCTGCCCGCCATTGTAAAATATATGATGGTTTAAGAAGCCCAAGACATATGAGCAGCATGAGATAGTAAACAAACACTCCTATCAAATGTTTCTGAAATATGTTGCATGCATAAAATTCTAAATGAGTGTTTATTTAAAAAAAAAACAATTAAAAGCAGAAAGGAAGATATTAAATACCTTGTTTTTTGAACTGTTTTTAATTTAATCAAAGCCAAGGATGACTTACAAATCAATGTTTTCATATTTGCAATATACTTGCTTTTTTTTGCATTGTTTATCCAATTTAATGCCACTATGACCCTACCCTACAGGCAAACTAAATGGCCAAATTGCATTCCAGTTTCTTCACTATTTTACCAATTCTTGAAAAAGTTTGAGTTCAGAAAAGATACAAAATGAAGAATCAATGAGCATGAATTTGAATATACCTATTTATAAACTTGTTTTCACGAGCTATTTAAGCTCTTGATGCATCAGTTGCATGAAAATCATCATTTAATTCCATATTGGATAGGAAACAATTTGACTCAGGAGGAGTATAACAGGCACACTCTACTATGACACTGTCTTGCCTCTTAACAGCTGCACATTCAACCAGCCTGCCTTTGGAAAAGTTAGTGGTGAGAATGATATTCACCATCGCATTACTCCTTGACAGGAAAGGGTTGTCTCTGATGAAACGCCGTGCACTGATGACAGCCTCTTCTTTCGTACAGAATATTTACATGGTGGGCAGAGGAGAGCAATAAATAAACTCACTGGCCCAAACTGCGGGTGCAAATGCAAAACAACAAACATTACAACCTATTCAAAACAAGGTAAGGGTGACAAGTGATCTCAGCAGTTCTAATGCCTCTCGCAGGAAGAGCCAAAACTCAAAACTAAATGACCTTCCTACTTTATTCAGCTTTACTCATACATGAACATACCCTCATGACATGTTCATATACAACCAATAATTGCAAACATTGGAGGGGTTTGGTGCTCCTTTGTCAGGTCTGTCACCCTAAAGATCAATATTATTCAAACATAAATTTGGTAAGAACACAAATAGAAGGAATCAAAGTCATACCTCATTTGGACAGGCTTACTCAAACAGTCTGGAAACTCATGTTCATGATACATTGCAGATTTGATTAGGTAAATACACGTTGATGCATTTTATGGCTGAGAATATTTAACCATTCAAGTTTTACAATTCAAATTTGATATGAATGACAGAAGTAATAACACAATCCAGCTATGCACAATAAACCATCAAGTGGTTCATTCTGCAATTTCTAAGAATACAAAACCTAACAACATAAACTATTCACCTCTAACTCTAACTAAATTTGGTGAGATGTGGAACTTATTTTATAAAGCATAGGCGTTATAGAATTGTAAATATTGAAATCACATATAGGCATTTGACTTTAATAAATGAATTAATGGTATAACAATGTTGAACTTAATTCTCTTTTTACAGAAGAAGGCATACAACTCTGCATGTTTCCTGCAATTTGCTGAGCATTCAATAAACAACAATTCATTGTGCGTGTTAATAATAGCCTACACTGGTCCTAATGGAAGGTGATTTCCAAAGCATGGGTGAAAGCAATCTTCAGCTCCAGAGGCCTGCTGCCATCAGTGGCTGCTTTGAAATGCCACACGTTGATCTGCTTGTTTACCGCAATGGGTTTTTGTTTTGCTCCTGCTCTGTGACAGATGCTTTCTGAAAGTAATATTTTCAGAGATAGTTTATGATGCATGAGCTCCCCCCTTTAGGATTCATAATTTAGCAAAACACCAAACGCAGAGTTATCTTTGTCTCATTTCCATGGTAAATTATTCCAATGCAATATCTCATAAAGTCAGCTGTTATAAAATGCATGACTCTTTGATTTTATTTTTCTTCCCTCCAAGGTTGAAATGGAAAGGTATGTATCAGGGCATGCCTGAATCTGTGAGAACCACTGTTCTTTCCATCTGCTTATCTGAGCCCTAATATCACATTCTGCCTATCAACCAATCTCTCTGTCCCTGCAATTTTGTGTGTCCTTTCCTTAATATATGTTCTGCATTTAACATTTTACTTTTATCTTTCAGTTCATGATTGATCAGGATACAGAAGCTGCAATCCAACTACTAAATCTTACCAAGCATTTTAATATTTTATTAAGACATAAACAATAATTTCTATTAGCTTATTTCTTTGAAAAAGATTTTTTTTTTCCCACTGATTTTCTTGCTTCATATCAAAATTTTTCAATGGGGTAAGTGAAATTATCTTACCGCATGGACAAATCTTGGAATGATTTAAAATTACTTCAAACTTGTTGCTGAAACTCTTCTACAAAGAAGAAAGGCAATAAAAATTAGTGTTTTAAATCTAAATACAATATCAAAATGAAAATTTTCAAACACATATGCACAGGCACACGCACTGTTCATTTATGTACATCCACAAATGCTTGTAAACGCAGTATCTCTCCTTCATACACCGCATCTCACAAATAGATGCAAGCTGTGACACAATTATTTCACTGTAATGAACTTTCTGTTGTAAGTTGTGTATCTTTTATTTCATTTTTGTCAGAAAAAGCTATTAGCTTGTCCGTCTGTCCATACATCTATAATGTTTTTTTTTTTTTTTTAGCTAGAGCATAACTTAAGAATCACTCTTTACTTTTTCATGACTCTGTCTACAAGCAACAAACAAATAAAGCAGTGGTTTATTTTTTTTTTTTGTTACCCACTGAAGCATTACCATCGAGACGTTGGGTCTCATGCAAAAAGTGTTATAAGAACAAATTCTCTTTTTTTTGTTCGTATCCCCGATTTTCTTTTTGTGTTCTCACCCTTTGATTTCTGGGATGCACCGATGTTTTATTTTTGCTCTTCTCTTATACCCCCATTCCACACAACCATTCAAAACTACCATTCCTATACCGATCAAGGAATAGACAAATTCAAAACAATACAAGACAAAACAATACAAGAAGGGCAATGGCAAGAATCGTAGTCATACAAACCAGTAGAAGAAAAACAATACTCAATGGCATACACGGCACTCTGCACAAAGAAATATTGATCAACGTTCTGACAAGAAGCTGGCTGTGAAAAGACTGCTTAAATAGACGGAAGGAAAGTCACATGCTATGCAGGGAACAAGTGAATCAGACTTATTACAATGGGAGAGTCACATGAGGGAAACCCTAACCACGAAAATGGGCGAAAGGTAAGACACGGACGGGAATCACACAGTCTATGACATTTAAACAGCTCCTGTCAGGGAGTTCTAAGTGCACAAATAACGAGTGCAGGAAAGTAATTAAGCACGTGCGAGAGATCTCACAGAAACACAGGGGGAGACAGGTAAAACTGAGCAAAAGGGCGATTGCTGAGAGGGAATTAGTATAAATTAGTAGCGGTGCAACTTTACAGATTTAACTAAAGTGCTCATTAGTAAGTTAGTAATCTATATACATGGATTAGTTGTGTTATTAGACTATGATACAAAAATACAAATGTTAGTTTTGTTAGTAATCATAACAGTAAGACGAAGGAAGTAAATGAGAATCGAGGGAATATATTAAACACCAGAATTCATTTAAATCATCCAAAATAAATGAGCACGCAAACCGGGAAGACGGACTGAACCAACTAGATCACAAGGCAGAGGAGACAAGTGCAATGGAACTGAGAAATGGAATGAACTAAAAACCTGAGAATTACAATAACCAAAGAGAATAAATAAAAGGCAAAATCATGAACCCAGACCCTGAACATAAACATGACAAAAAACCATAACCATGACACAAATAAAGACGTCAAAAGCTTCCTTCTGCGTCGTATATCGACGCTTGGTCAGGTTGTGTCAACATATGACGAGTCGGGATGAGAATGTGTTGGTTGCTACCATTCCGTACCATTCTCATACAGATCTGGTAACGTTCTAATCCGACCCAATCTGTACCTCACCGTTTCAACCAGATTGTCTTAGCATTGTATTAAGGTTCTAATAGCATTCCGATACTGTCCCAACCATTCCAATACCAATGCATTAGTGTTGCCTCACCGTGCCAGCCGATGGGTATATAGGTGTCATGTTTGAATATCAATCCGTTTATTTTCACACGAGCTAGAGGGCACATAGTCACAGAACAGTAAACATGGGTGTCGACAATTATCATTTTTTTGGGTGAGGGACTTGTTTTCCGTGTTATTTTTTATCTTTTCGTTCTTAAAAATGAACATTAAGAAGGAATGGCAATTTGAACAATAATATTTTTGCTCATTATTTGGCAAAGCTAAAGAATAAGCTCTACGATTTCCTTACCCAGCGTAAAATGCAGTGCAGTTTTAATATAACTCCGTGTCCGACAGTCGGATGGTTTCAACATAACTCCGGGTCCGACAGTCAAAATTGTTTTCAATTTTTTAAAATCTACTAAATCCTTTAGATACTTAACGTGAATGTTTTGATCAGAGGGCTCAGTTCTTCAACATGAGCACCGAGAATTTCAATCAATGTTTCTGTTTAAGCTCTGCTCAATAAAGTGAGCCGACATTGGCGCCGGACTTTGTGCATTTATGACAAAGTTAACGACTGGCAGATTGAGATCCTAAAATAGGCTGCTCTGTGTCCGAAAGTCATAAGTTTCAATTTTTTGCGTATTCCAGCAATTCTTAGACGTACAAACTTGGCCATGTTTGTGTTTGACCTTCACAAAATGCAAATTGATAGCTATCGACTTTTCTTTGTCTTTTTATTCATCTGTTTTGTTTCGTTGAAGATAGACAACAGTCTTTATTCGGTCTCTCTTTCGAAAATTAGTCAGATGGATCAAACAGAATCACGCTTTATTTCCACACCAGAAAAATTGGTGCTTGTAGTCAGTGAGCAAATCAATTCCATGACCACTGACATTGTGAATTGAATATTGCATGCATAATCAAAACTGTCGGACACAAAATGCAAAATACTCCATGTTCAATACTCCAAGTATTAATATGAGAGCAGATTTATTACGAAGGAAAGGATAAAAATATATCACCAATAATCAGAACATCCAATGTGCACTGCAATCAATTTATTTGGGCCATTTTTAAAAATACAACGAAGTCCATACAATGCCTGTCAGACATTAAATGCAAAATACTCCGTGTCCGACTGCCGAAAAAGAGGATGATTAGAACAGATTAATAATAAAAATAATAATAACACATTTTTTAAAAACACATAGCTACAAACAGAACCTCCAATGAACAGTGTGATTTATTTATTTGCAGGCCATCCTTTTTGGATGTTCTGTTTGTTGGTGATATATTTTTATTCTTTATTTCATCATAGGCTAAATCTGTCATCCTGTGGATTTTTAGCAACTGAATACATGTTTGATATGTGTCTCATTTTTCTAACCTCTGTAGATCATTACGGCCAACGCATTCTCACCCGGACTCGTCATATGTTGACGCAACCTGACCAACCGTTGATATATGACGCAGAATGAAGCTTTTGACATTTTTATTTGATGGTTAGGGTTAGGGTTCGGGTTAAGGGTTAGGGATTAGGGGTGCGGGTGCGTTTCAAACTGGTGTCAAATGAGGAAGCTAAAAGTGACCTTTTGCGTTGTATATCGACGCTTGGACAGTTCGCGTCAATACATGATGAATCGGGATGAGACTGCGCTCTTATGGACACGCTGTACGGACCTTACATGGTCGGTGCATGAACTGTCTTAAAACTCTACAGCATTGTTACGGTCATTACCAGATCGCTACTGGAACGCAAGAATGCCAAAAACGGTTGTTCTCCTAGCGTCTGATCGGTAGAGGCAGCCGTCCTGAGGGCAGCTTAGAACGGCTGAGAACGGTAGATTGAAAGGTTGTGTGGAATGGGGGCATTAGGTAAGAGAACATTTTACGAGTGGTCGAGAGCACTATAACAGAGATTAGAGAAAACAGAAAACTTTCATCTTTATCCACAAATTGCTTGTCTAATGCGCGAAAACATGAGGTTTAAAACCTAAATATTAAAAATGCATCATATAATCAAATTTTGATTGTTTTATGTTTTTAGAAATTATAATGATTATTTAATTCTTGGAATAAAGAGTTTGGCCAGCTGATTCTAATTCAGACTAAGCTGTAAAAACCCTTAGATAGCCAACTTGCATGCATTCTGCTTCTGAATAGCTTACCTAATGCTGCTGGATGCTTTGGCTATCCAGGCCTTGCGCAGAGATCGCGTTTTTGAGATCGCACGGATCTGTTTCCTGAGACAGATGAATGGCTGCTGAGCCCGAGTCCCTTGTGTGACAGCAGGGTACTTGAGTACAGAAGATAACTTATGTGTTATGGCTCTCTTGTTCTGACAAATTCAGAAAAATATTCAGAAAAGATATCTCCACTCAAATGAAGAAATTCAGTGCTTGTGCGAAATGTAGGCAGACGAAAACCCAACTGGATACTACACGCCAAAACTCAGAAATTTATGGAATAATTTGTGAGTAGTTTCATTTGTGTGGCTATCACAGAGTAATAGATCAATGCCGTGACAAACTGAAGAAAATGCGGCTGCGAAATTTCAAAGTGCAGGACGCGGTGCGAAAGTGTGGCAGCTCAAGTTATGAGATAGATCAATTTTCATGGTATGAGGCACTGGACAGCATAATCGACCAAAAACGCCAGGGCGAAAGAATTACATGTGCACCATCCACCAATATCGAATGTAATCAGTACATTTTCTGCTGACCTTGATATTTGGGTACCCAGGGAAAGATTTGGATGTGTAAAAATACAAAGCATTCAGTCAAGAAAATTTTGAGTTTAATTTTTCATGCTGCTATACATGGTAATCCATGTTACTGATGACACACTGGATTGCTAGGGCATGTGCAGTATACAGGTATTTGCAATATTAATATTCTAAACCCCTTTCTCAATAATAAACCCCCCAGAGATATATTGGCGCTTCCTCGCAGGTGTACTCAGGTATGGTACGATATTACTAGTGTGAAAGCTGACCAGAGAGGGGAGGGGGACAATCGTACTGTGGCACGATACGTAACAATCTTACCTGGCGTGAAAGCGCCCAAGACTGCCACAAGTAGTTGGCTCTTTGCAAGCGGCATGTCACCTGCCCTTATATGATGTTTAGTGGGCGTCATATTTGCTAACTTAAAACAACCGGCCATGCACTTCCATTTTACGATCAAGCAGGATTCAACATTCACCGCACCTGGGTAAGAGCAGATTTGGACGATAAGAGTGTTTGGTGGATTCCGAGTTTATTTCTCTTATTTTCTCTCTTAGCAAAAAATAAGAGAAAATATGTTGTGTTCTTGGGTCCTGGGCCTTTGGCCGGGACAGTATATGGTTTTAACAGTTTCATGTTCCAAGTTTCATAGTTCATGCTCATAATTCATGTCACAGTTTTAACAGTTTCTTGTATTAGGCTCAAGTATTTCATAATTCATGTTCATTGTCCATATTTTTACTTTTCCATGTTTTTGTTTTTGCCAGGTCTGCCAAGCCACTCCATTGCTTGTCTGCGTTCCGCCCCGTGCCTTCGTTGTTGCACATTTCAGAGTTCTGGTTGGCTTTGGTATTTTACCCTTCCTTCTGTGCTGTGCTGGATTCGGGGCTGTCTAAGCTTAATTGACAATTAACTGTTTTTAAGTTACTAACATTTACTAACATTCACTGGGTGGTGTAATTCTTAGATAGGCACATTACTAATATTACTAATTTAGACAGGGAGTTTATTGTCATGATTCCTGCTTTCCTATTTCAAGTCTTGCTGTGCTTTTTCTGTTCTAAACATTCATGCTGCTTCCAAACTGCATACTTAATTGGTACTTAAGCTGAGCCGCTCATTCTCTTAATGAGCAAGTCTTGTCATCCAATCTTAGTCCATGTCCAATGATCTTGCCCTGCCTCTTGTTTCTGCTTCTCCAGGTGTTGCCCCTCATGTCTTGATTTCTTACCCTTTATCTGGATGCGGTGGAAGTTGGCTGGCAGACAGTGTCTCAAGTTTTGTTGCCAAGTTTCTGCTCAAGTCTCATAGTTCTTGTTTCCTTGTATATAGCGTTTTGTTTTCCAAGCCAAGTCTTGTCTTTGACATCATAAGTCTTATTTTTGTTCATGTTTATCTCCCTGGAGTTTCCAGTGGCTTTTGTTTTTTGTTGTTTTTGATCCTTTGCTATTAGCTCTGTGAAGCTCTCCTTAGTTTTGTCTTTTGCAACCCTTTGGGCCAAGATTTTTGTTGGCCCTCGTGCCTGTTTTGTTTAATTTCAATAAATTGCCTTTTCCCTTCCACCTCGCATTTGGTGTCTTCCTGATCTCACATCAAAATAGCGGAGAAATTTAAGAGAGAGTTGCTGCATGAGGCCCATTATACAAATGTATCAGTAGACTCGGCTTTGAAGTTTACATCCGAGACAAACGTACTCAATGAGGAATAAAAGTATTCGGACTCTGCTCATCCGATGCCCCATGGTAAGCTCCAAAATGGGATTTTGAAAGAGCTGCGGTATTTTCGCTTGTTAGGACTGTAAGTGTAGCACTCAGTGGAAATCAGAAAAACTGAATGTTTATGTAGTTACGCACAAATAAGATGCCTATTTCCCATACAAATAACTATTGGATCTAGTCCTTTACCAGACCGGCGACTGAAAATAATTCCAGCTGCTCACACTTTTGTTGCTTAACCAATCAGGCCGTAGCGAGCCTGGCGAGTCCACTATACTGTGACGCTATACCTATATCATTGGTTTGTAGGAGGTGCGTGGGTTGAACCAACTAAGCACTGGCATTAGCACCAGGTCCTTTTTGGTGGAAAAGGGGTAATAGTAGTTGTCTGTCGATAGCGCTATGGCAAACAAATAATGGTAACTCCAAAATCAAAAGCCAAATCAACTTAGAATTTTACATTCTATGTTTTCATCAAGAGTGCTATGGATATCTGAAAGTATGTTATTTTGATAAGATGGCTGCCATCAGCAATGACATTTCACCAGCTCATGCACACTCTGGGGTATCGTGTATCATCTTGAGATTTTGCAAGATTATCGAGGATGTGTGAGAAATTAATTCACTGTGTGCTGGAGTGCTGTTTTGGAATTTTTCAGATTTCAAATTTTGGGGGGCTGAGGGGATATGCTGCCTTGTGATGGCTCTTGTTCAAATTCACCAATGACAGCACTGAGAATTTGTGTGAATTGACCACTAATCTCATAGTCAGTATACATATCCTTCATATGCCCAGTATCGTGCATAGTTCATACTGCCAAGGCCAGTGTGTATTCCAAGCTGTCCACTATCATGCACTACATTTACTGTGTGGAGGAACAGATTCTAAATGGGGTGTTTGCTGCTTGTTTTGTTCCCTAAGCCAGTGAGACAAAGGTACTGCAGAACATTTCCTGGCTAGGCTCTCCAGTATATTCCCCTGCCCTCATGTAAACGCACCATTTATCAGCTCTCACAGAGAGAGAGAAAAAATCCTCAGGTTCACTGCATCCCCCTGCACTCCCCTGCGTGGGCCACAGCTTGCTTTTGTAATACAGAAAGGGGCGTTTAATACCTGGGCTGTCCTGCACTGTTCAAATCCATCTTATCACAAATTGACAAAACAGTGACGGGGGATTTGAGGGCCGGGGTCAGGCGTTGGGGTTGGTGTAAGGATAAAGGAGAGTGGTGGGGGTGGGGAAGAGGCAGTTAACAGGGTCTGCACAGCTCAGTTTCTCTACAGCTCCCTGGAACATGATTGAGGCCTACTGGATTATACATGGACAAAAATATCCCTCTCAAACAAGGTTCCCGAACCTCCCTGAATGGGCTTCATTACAATCATTATTGTTGTTTGGATGATGAATGAAAGAGACAGCCTGGTCCCTTTCTGTGGCTTTGCACTTTGTCTTTGGGCCCATAGGGTGAATTCATCACAATCGATCAAGGCCCAGAGGAAAATACGGCTCCGATCGACTCAGTGGCTGCTAATGTAGTGTTATACAAGAGCAGCACCTCACATGGATTTCAACACCTTGTGCCTGCGCTCTATATGGCAGAAGAGAGTTAACAGCTGTAACCTATTTTATGCTGCAGTAGAAATGCAGTTTTTGGGACTCTCCCTTACTTGAACAACACACTGGCTGTAGAGTGAACAGTGAACGCAGTTAACCCAAAATCATTTCTGTTATTCCTCCTCAAGGTGCTGAATGACCTTCTCACCGGCAATTTCACCACTTTGGTAAATGAGCTAAAAATCACAATGCTAATCAGTGTTTCCAGCAACAGAATTTTTAATATTTTTACTTTATTTTTAGGCAATGCATTGGATATGTAGATTCCAATTATTCACACCTACACCAAGTGTAACAGAATTCCTAAAAAGCACACAGCACCTCTCACATTCTCAAGCCTGCATTCTGGCTGTTTGTGTTGGTTCCGGCTACATTTTGTCAATTGATTTGAGTCATCATGCTAACTTGTCTCGTTACTTCTCCACTCACCATATTCATTCTTCATGCCTTTTCCGCTCTTGTTTTCCATTGTAACTCATTGTCCCTGCGCATTAAGTTCCTGTCTTTGTCATTCTCATAGTTAGATTGGTAGACATGCTTTGTGTCCAATTCTCCTCTCAGTTTGAAAGCGTGCGATTTAAAGGAGCTATACATTAGTTTGTGGCAAAAACTGGTAGTGCAGTGACATTCAAAATAGTGCAGAGTGCAGTATGCCCTCCTCCTCTCCACCAGACGAGAGGTTGCCGGATCCAGCAAGAACATCTACTACATGGAGCTACCATGGCTACGTTTCAATATCATCAATGATTTGGTCTGACAGGGTTGTGTTCAGTTCAGAAAAGTTTGAGACTAATGACTCACTAACTTTAGCAATGGTCATGGTCAACTTGTTCGTCACTCTTCTGTGTGGATAGCCCACTAAAGTCCATACTCTAAAATGCGCAAAGAATTAATGAGGACTCATTTGACCAATGTACTGTCTCAATTACATTTCATATTGCCATAATGACTGTGCTAATGTTGGAACGGTTTCCACAGCATCTCAGCATAATGCCAGAGAAATGGACTAATAATGCATTGCTAATGTCAGCAATGAAGAGCCACGGATTTTATTTCTCAAACAATTTGTTACCTAGTCAGTTCAATGACCCACGGCCACCTGCATACGCACTAACGTACCATGAACGAACATGCGTAACGTCATTCGACTGTTGAGAATATTTAAAAATATCCGTGCCTACATTGAATACAATTAAGTTAGTCAAACTGAGCTGAATCTTACCGGCCCAGGAGAAATTAGCAACTTTGGCGTCGGTCTTCCAATTCTTCTCTGCTTTCAGCCGTCTCGACCTTTCAAAGGCATGTCCTATACAGATCCTTGTTTTGTTTCTGACTTTGTCACAACGTGTTTTGGTATCATAACGAGGCCTTTTAGGTTTAGTAACATCAGACATTTGCGGTCGGAAATTGTGTAGCTGCAGCTCAATGGTAACTGGTAACCTGGATGCCAAAATGCTACTGACTTTGTGATTGGGAGATCGTTGGAGGGTGGCGCAACTGGACAAAACACAAAATGAAATCATAAACATTAGTTGTGGGCTGCAACTTCGGTTTTGTAATGAGAATATTCTGGCTGGACTACTGTTGTCAGTGATATAAGTATTTAAAATTAACATCAATCCTTAATGTCTGGTGATATATCAGGGCCATTTCATGATTAATCAACATAAATTTCTTACATATTTCTCCTTTAAAAAAGATTGTGAAACAGAATAATACCCTTGCTAGAGCTGACAGGAATAAGCACCTTACCACCCCAAAATGTTGAAAATTCACAGACATGAAACGCATGATTTGTCCATTTTTCCTATGGTGTGCCACTTAGCAGTACCAACATGCATAGATTCTAACCTTGGGGCTGTTTCCACACTCATATCTCCAATATCTTCAAAGATACTAAAAAATACAATCTTTTATATTGCACCTTCGACATGTGAGCACATACAGTAAATGATTATATGCAGGCAGTGGCTTTGTTGAAAAATGTACCTGTTGGACACTAAATAATAGCATCACAGCATGCAGAATGTTACCTTTAAACATACATAGCTAGCTTGTTATATGTACACTTGTTATAACAAGCTAATTTAAGTTGCTAGTGAAAGCTCATACATATTTTAATATTGAGGTGGAAACAAACACTCTGCAGTCGTTTTGCGCAGTGGAAGGATTTTCAGACGAGGCCACATAAATTGTCAGAATAAGAGCTAGCATGGGGTGTCGAACAATCTGTCCCGGCATGCATTGGGAATACTAGCATGACACCATCACGCATAAATGAGCGCAGTATTCATGGGTGAGTCAATTATCTCCTCCCCACTACCAGCAATTTGCGTGGCTTTTCGAGGTATTGTCTCTTTAATTGATTTTGTGTCTTATGCGTCTCCCATTGCCGTGGTGTCATTCTTTATATGCCCCATTTTCTTGGAGTGTCTGCGGTGTGTATGGGCTTCAGATCTTTCTAGGAGGGTTGCTTGATTTTAAAGCTTTCTCTATCTAAAGCAGAGGTGGGCAGCGAGGGCTGTATTTGTCCCTGGTTTTCACACCAACGTCTGGTCTTTAATTAGTTGATTGTCTGAATTAGCCAAACCATTTATGAAATGTGACGTTTCATGCGCATTTCTTTAAATTATCATGAAACTACAAAGACTAGTCTTGTCTCCCTTGATAAAACATTTTCCTTTGATCGAATCATTGCGAAAATCGATATTTGTGCATGCAATCAATTAACTCAATTAGTCAGGGTAATTGATAGGAATAAAAACCTGCATACACACCGGCCCTCCAGGACCGTGATTGCCCACCCCAGATCTAAAGCCTACCAGTCAGCTTTGTAGCTTAGTATATTCTAGTATTCTTTCATTGATTTTTCACAAATGATAGAGAAAGATGTAGTCTTATTAAAAAGAACACGCTTTCAAGCCTTAATATTGGTTTCAAGGATTGGGACCATGTTCCCCTTATTCATCTGATTCAGTTTGTTTCTTTTCATTGGTTTATTCAGAACAATTCCCAAACCTTCATGGGTCTCCAAGACTGGGACTGCCCCCTACCTTCTTGTGTTAACAGCAACTAAGCTGGACTGTCCCTCTAACCATCCTGGGCTTTGACCTCATCACCCCCATTACCACATTCCAATCAATAAATATCCATCTTTGAATTTTATCCGGTGTCTGCGTTTGGCTCCTTGTTTGCATCATAACATAACACAATATTTCTTCGTCAAAATAGGCTATATTATGAAATACTCCTTGGTTGCTGCTGTGGCCAGATACTACAGAGTAGTAGCAGATCAGGTTTGATCAGAAATAGGATTCCATTAGCATCTTTTTCACAGTTTCATCTCAGAACTCCTATATTTTGAAGGCACCACCTCCAAATGAACATTCAATGTGCAGTTATGTGCTCCAGGAGCAATTCAATTATGACATAATTTAGATGCCTGCATGTAGGGTTACTGCTTTCTGCAGCAGGGGGTTAAGACCCAACAGTATTTTGTAAAAAGCCATTGTGGAGTGATGCCCAAAAAACAGACTGCAGAGCCATTTTCCAAAATGTCCTTCCAAATAAAAAAAATTAGCAGGTCATCAAGCATGTGTTGTCTCTCAAACTGGGCAGTGATAGGTCATTTTGTGTAAGTTCCCACACATCTCTGGTAGGATGCGGATGGCTCTGTGGAATACAGGTCATAGTAGGCAAAGTGTACAGTATTTCTGAAGTGTAAGGACTCAATTTTTGGTCGAGTCTTCTCGTGGAAAATGCTATCATTGAGCTACTTGGGAGCCAATGTAAAATAAATGCATGCGTAAAAAAATGGTTTGGAAGTCAAGATCAAAAATGATGTGACAGCTCAGTTTCATGTAATACTGGGGACAATTAACAGATTTCAAACTTTCAAATACAAAGGGTAGTTCCTCCTTTACTGAAACATTTTCCCTCCCTCTTTCTGTATCAGGGCTATCACTTAGGTACATCACAATGCTGGTATTTCGCTGAATTTTTGGTATGTTCGCTGAACTACGATATTGAGCGAAAAACTTTTTTTTTCACAGAAAATGAGACTCTTTACCTTTCTGCTTATGCCTTGAGTTTGTTCTGATGTTTCAGTGATGAACGCAATCATGACCTGAATCAAAATCCAACAAAGTGCGATAACCAATGTGTGCATTGTGATACAAGTTTTGCAGCAGGTGGGTCTGTTTGCCAAAAGAGCGGTATGAGGAAAAACGTCTCATGGCGTTTAACTTAAATAAACCTGCATATTACCAATCAAGCAATCATTAGACTATGAAGTCAGGTGGCGGTCATGAGCATAAGGTGACTGTCCAGCAGGTTGAAGCAGCTGCTCTACATAGCTAAGAGCTACTTGATGCTGTGGCTTATCAGAATTTACACCTCAGTTTTAGTGATTTAAAATTGTGCATTCAGTTAATGCCAACGAAAATTAAATCCAACAGCTGCACTATATTTCTATTCTATTGCCCTACATTTTTACAACGCCAATTCCGATATAGTTGGGATAAAGTGTAAATTGTAAATAAAATCAAAATGCAATAACTTTCAAATCACACCAGCCAGTATTTTATTCACAATAAAACAAAGATAACATAGGAAATGTTGAAACCGAGAAATTTTACAATTTTATTGACAAAATGAGCTCATTTCAAATTTGATGGCTGCTACGGGTTATTATTTCTGCTTTTTGGAAATTATCTTTTGTATGGACCGGAAAATAGAATCTTACAACTTATATTTGAATAATTTCAAACCTTGAGAGCTTCAGAAAAATTAGAGCATTAATGTTGCATGAGTGTGAAAATGATGACGGAATTCAACAATGCCAGATTTCCTTTACAGTCGAACTGCTCTTTTTCAGAAGAGGCTCTTTTGTATCTAAGCAAAGAGCGAGAGCAAGAGAGATGCTGAAATGCTTTAATACTGTTAGATGACAATCAAGTGTTCACTCAAACATGAACTAGTGACTACCAATTTACCCAAGTGGGTCATGGGCGTATGTTTCTTTGTTCTGTGGCATGCAAAAGCATGAATTTTCCACATCTGTAAATGGCCAAAAATGTATTCACTGAGCTGCCAGTTTATAACATTGATTGCAATATGCAGCCAAATTATTTACCAGTCTGCGGGGTTAGCTTTGTATGTTTAAATTATCACTTAACACTGTGAGCCAGAGGTATGCAAGTGGTATTGCAGCTTCCTTAGTTTTCCAAGTCTACCATCGTAATTCACAATCCTTAAAAGCCTGTCACCATATTTCCCCTACACGAATACAAAAGATCATATACTTGCTTAGGGATTTGACTGAAATGTCTCTTTCAGAATTATTATTTTTTTAATTACTTTATTAATCAAATAGGAGGATGCATTTGAAGAAGGTCACGTTCAGAATACTCAAGACCGATTTTTATGCTGAATGATGCAAGGAGCATATGAGGGGGTAATTTTACGTCCACCTTACTTTGTTCCATTGAATTACTCAATTGTTCATCTATGGAGATATCAGAGAGCTGATAGGACATATCCAGTGGGGAGAAGAATTTGAAATCCTCTTGCCATGAAACTGTACAGACGAGATTCTGAATTTTTCTATCCATCAGTTTCCGTATCTTTTTGCAAATTCATTCTCATTATCCGTCTTTCGGATGAGACGGTAAACCGAGGTCCTGACTCACTGTGGTCATTAGAGATCCTATGAAACTCCTCAACAAGAGTAGGGTGTTACCCGGTGTTGTGGCTAAATTCCCAACCTGGCTCTTTCAACCTGCAACCTAACCATCCCCTGATCCAATTGGGTATGCAAATTGTCCCCTCCTTCTCCACCTCAACCCCCAGGTTTCCCTTGAAAAAGAGATTTCAATCACAATGTGACTTCCCTAGTGAAATAAAAAGGTAAAATAATTTTATTGTTTCATTTCATTCCCCTTTCTCCTCGTTTCTCTCTCAATGCCACTCTCAACGCCTTCCATTTCATTGTCTTGTCGGCTAGTGTATTTAAATTCTTAGCCTCCGTCTTCCCATTGCTGGATCGCTTAGAGGAAATCGGATAAAAACTAAAGACTCTATTCCTCAGGGATGTTCCTCCCAGGTTCTACAGTCTTGGTTGGTGGAGTCTTTCAGCTTTGTCATCGGTCCTGTCTGAAGAATCACTACTACCTGTGTGCCTTGCTCCTTCCGACTTACTGTTCTTACCCCACTCCAGCGCCTTTGACTTCCTCGAGCACCAGTCCTCAATTCCCTGCCACATCTGCTTGACTGCAGACATCTACTTAAAAAAGCTCTTTTCTGAAAGTTCAGTGTTATCAACACGAATGGAGCTCTCCAGAGATATTTAGTGATAGTGTTTTATTTATTTATAAGTTCTTATTGACGGTAACCATATTCATGGGCATGTGTGAGGGCTGAAGTCTTGTCGCGTTAGCGTATTTATGCTCGCAGCCCTGCGCTTTTACAGACTTCATGTTATCACTCAGAGCACCTCATTTATGGTGCAGTCCATAAGAGCAACATCTTTGAGGGCCAGTTCTGCCAAATCCACATTGCAGACATTTGGATTCAGTCTGAAAGGAGGACAATAATCGAGATTAACGCTCATCCATTGGACAGCACTTCCAGAATAACATGTTTACATACTCAATTCTATTCCTGAATTAATCATCAACTCTTCAAATGTAATTTCTTATTAATGTAAATTTCTTTATATGCACTTCACATACGAGTGATAGTCATCATAGTATTTCAAGAAACTTTATTTAAATAAAGAAAGATTGCCTATATTTCATTTAGATTGATTCTACATGCTGTCCAGTCTCAGTTAAAGACATTATACTACACTCATAAAATTAATTTATTAGGTACTCAGTACAGTACGAGTTCTGTATAACATTCCATAAAACATGACATTACCCTTGTAAAACACGCAAATGGCTGGTGTTATTAGGCAATTTTCTCGGAAGGATACAGACTCCTTGGTTTCATGTGCTACTGGCTGTAAAACAATGAATGCACATCCCAAGTCACATATCCTGTTCCCTCCCTTGTTCTCTGCAAATGTATGTACCACTCTAATGAAGCTAAAGCTCCCTTCTCTGGGTCTATTACCCAGAGCTGAATTTTAATAAGCATGTTACTGAGGCAAGGCTGCCACTCTTCTCAGGGTGTTGCAGAAAATGGCAAAAGCAGTCGGCCCGTGTTCATCCCGTCAGTGACGGCATGAATAATTCACCATGGCCAACTCAGGTGACAGGTTGGAGAGTTGGAGTCCAAGACACTCACAGGTAAGAGTTCTGGCAGTTTCACTCAGAATTCAATAAACAAGCAGTGCACTGAATCATCGACTGACAGGACCTGCTTATATCATGAACAAGCCGGATAAGTAATTAAATGCACAGGTTGAATAATGAGTTGAGGACTTTCTGTTCTGTTCACTAAATGATGCACCGCTACACAAGAATGGAAGTAAAATGCGAATGAAATGTCAAGAATTAAAAAAAAACTGAATTTTTGCCTTTGTGTTGATGAGACTCTTGCATAGATAATTATGGCATTATCAGTAAAGTCCCTTTTGTTGAGACTTAAATCAGCTGATCACCGAGCTAAACTGCAATAACTGTCATGAACCCATGCATTCTCAGGTCAGATGACCCACAGTCTAATGCAGTGCAACACTTGAGTTTGGCAAATTTGGAGATTTGCTGATGTAAGCCCGAGTGAGAATAGCACAGCTATGGGTTAGTGTTGCCGCACCTCGTATCAAAATGTTGTAAAATACTCTTGTGCAAAGGGAGATTATACCTTGGAATAGTCTGTCTCTGACTGGGTACCATCTTTCATTGATTTATTTTATAATTGTTACTTGCCTTGGTCCAGTTTCTATTGTTTGCTAATGCAGTCAAACCTTTATCTTAAGAATAGATATTGATGACTTTGCACATTACATTGTAATATTAATGATAAGCTGGTGGTGAATCATAAATCAGTTGGCCCTGCCCATACAAATTGGCTTTGTTAATTAATATTATATATTTGAAAATGATTGACAATTGTAATCAAATTAATTCATTCAACATGTTGGATAACTGGTGCGTTCCCATGGTTGATAGAATTTTGTATAATATTAAATGAGGGGGTTTGGGGGTGAAACTGATAGATGCAATAAGTAACCATATTTCAATGAATGTTCATATCTCTGACAAACTGCATCCTTAGCTCCATCTTCAAATATTTGTGTATTATATTGATGCTTGAACAGGCATTTTTTTTTTTCATTATGGAGTTTGAATGATTAACCCCTTCAATCCCAAATTTTTCCTTGCAATGTAAGTGCATGTATTTTACCCCTAGACCTCCCTAACACACAAACTATGTATTTTTTGATTTCATGATAGTTAAGTAAAGTTCAAAGTTGTTATTTCCCAAAGCTAAAAACAGCTCTTTTAGAGCTTCTAGAAGTAAAAGGGAAAAAAAAATCGGTCACAAATGTGACCAGTGGGATATAACAGGTTGAGATGAAAAATGTGTATGTAAATAATTCAACTGATAAAAAATGTCAAAGTTTCAATGTGATGGTTGTTCCATTTAAAATTTTGTAGCAAAAAATTTAAGACCTCCATCTCTGTTTTTGATGATCTACACTCATTCTTTAAAGATGTTTATTCACCTAAAGCATGAAGTTTCTGCATCTCTGAATAAAAAATAGCCATGCAATGGTTTTTCAGTGAGCAATGCTACCTCGTTGCGTATATGCCCAATATTCACATCTGAAGTAATTGAAATAAATCAATTAAAAACCAAAGTAGCTCCTATTATTAACAGTATGCATTCAGCTTTTCCTGGGACTCTTGTGTTGTCGCACATTAGTCTGCAAATTGCAATTTTCTCAAAGGACAGTGCCTGTTATTTGATGCTTGTAAGATTGGTATTCATGTTGCACAGAGACAGGAACACTTTGGTGTGACCTTTACAGTCTGAAAGTCTTCCCATCCGGTCCAATTAGTCTCACTCTGAGCCACGTCCCTTTGTGGTCTGCTGCTTATGACTTGAAATGGTTTTTAAAGAAATGTGGCTGAAATCTAAATCCAGACTGCTAACCATGGCCTCTGGACCCTGTGGAAATAATTCATTCTTTCTCCTTCAATCGATCATTTAGCAATGCTGCATATATTTGATTTGAACATTCAAAGTGAGTTACTAGCCAGTGTCATTTATTAGGTCATAATGCCGGGGGAAAAGTAGAAAAACTAATAATAAATTAATGTTATAGATAAAAGTAATTTAATTGAAACCAAATTAACTTAATATTATGCTGTGTATAAACATGAATTAAAGAACCAGGTTTAATGATGAAAAGTGGAATCAGTTGCTATTCAATTACCTTGTGGCTACAGGTGAATGAGTCAATGGTAAACAGCAATTCAGGGCTTAGGCTGGAAGAATGCAGGAATTCTGTATTCTGCTGCATAGAGAATAGTTGTGTGGCAAACACAGCCTTACAGTGACATCAGGGTGCCACTTAACTACATTTACAATTGTTGGTGCTAATTGAGCCTGTCGTCTAGCAAAATACGCCTGCAAAGGTCATTCGTACAAGCAGCTTATTACGACCTAAAGAAACGTTTAAGAGTTAAGTGACCTCTAGCAGTCATTTAAATAACAACAATTTGGTTTCCATTGTCAGCATCGCCATCACTAAATCGCTAAGCTAAGCCTACTTTGAACCCAAACCCTAAACCTGACCTTAACCCTAATTGTAAGTCTAATTCTAACTCTAACTGTAACTCTAACTTTACGTTTGCGCTGCCAGTACTGGGGCACTAATTTAGGAAATCCTCCTCTGGGTCATAAGTCAGGGTAAACAATGTATTTGGGCATATAGCTGGAGGATAGGCTGTGCTAATTATGGCCTGACTAGTTTGCTGCAATCAACCAAATCCTTATGTTTAGCCTGGAGAGCTAATTCATTTGATTGGATAAATAAATTCAATTCAGGTCTGTCTTCAGCACCTTACTGTAGAAGTGATTTATGTATAAATCTTAAAAATTATGCTCCAAAAATGTGTGTGTGTGTGTGTGTGTGTGTGTGTGTGTGTGTGTGAGTGTGTGTCCTTGATCAAAATTTGAAATATCTGTTGCATTTGGGGGAACTTTGCATACCCATTTTATCTGTTTTTCCCAGTCTTTCAGTGTATGGGCAGGCTGTTCCCAGTAACTGCAAGATAATAGCCGTAATGAGGTGAAGGGATCGGCATAGGTCCTCTGTTAATTAAAGCATTCATCAAAAAGTGGTTTTAAAAGAAATGTGAAATATTGAAAATGTTTGAATTAGCATTGTTGAATATACTAATGAACAAACATGAAGCTTGGGCAGGTTGGTAGTGGGGGTTCATTTCAGTCACTCCATTGGAGCTGGTTATGATACATACCTGACAACTCCACGAAGGACAACAACCACCGCATCTACTGCTCAAGGTCAGAGTAGCAGCCTGTTGTTTCATTAATGCAAGTATTTCCCTTAAGTGAGTCCTCATTAATCCCCACAGTGCTACAAGTCATTAACCCAGTATAACACGGTAACACACTAGTGCCAACTTAATAAGTAATCCACACTCCTGGTCGCCTCCTTAAATACTTCAGCAGTGAACAGTATGCAAAACATTAGCGCGCACATAGAGAGGATTCTGCATCACAAATCTAAGCCTTTTCCCTCTACATTGATGATGACCTGATTAGGTGGTACAATGCTATGAAAAAGTATTTGCCCCATCCCTATTTCTTGTATATTTGCATGTTTGGCACATTTGAATGTTTCAGATCATGAAACCTATTTTAATTTTAGACAAAAATAACTTAAGTAAACACAAAATGCAGCTTTTAAATGATGATTCCATTTACTTAAGGGATAAAGCAATCAAACCCTACCTGAACTTATGTGAAAAAGTAACTGCCCTCTTAGTTGCTAAATTAACCAATTTAATTGATAATTGAGTTCAATTTTTCCGGGCTAAACCAGGCCTGATTCCTGCCAGCCCAGATTAATCCAAATAATTCTTCAATAGAACCTGTCTTCTAATGTGAATAAAGTTAAAGGAACCACATCTGAAAAAAATTCAAGAAATGACAAACAAATTCATTGACATCCATCAGTCTGGAAAGTGTTCCAAAGCTATTTCTAAGGCTCTGGGACTCCAGCACACCACAACCAATGGAAAAACTTGGAACTGAAATTAAGTCAGAATTTATGTTTGGTCAATTGAGCATCAAAAGCAAAACTGTCTCACCTGATTGAACTTCATTTAACACAGGGGTGGGCAATTCCAGTCCTGGACGGTCGGTGTGTTCGCAGGTTTTATTTCTATCAGTTACACAGACTAATTGAGCTAAAAGAAAAAAAAAATAGCTAAAAGAAAAATGTTTTATGTAGGGGGAGAAGAATAGTCTTTGGTGGTTATATATGATAATTAAACGAAATGCAGCAGAAAAGTCAGATTTCATGAATACTTAACTAAGTTAATTGACCAATTAAAGGCCAAACATTGGAGTGAAATCCAGGGACTGATACGGCCCTCATTGCCCACCTCTGATTTGACAACTTCACTAGAGGGCACTAGGTAGAGCGCATACCTCCGCCAAGCCAAATATCTGTTCTTTTGGTGACAGAATATGTTCTGGATCATTTCCAAAATTAAGTCATCTCTTCCTTGGACTACCAACTATCATCCTGCCAAATTTTGTGCCAAACCGTTTGTAATTTTTTTGTTATCTGGTCAGAAATATCACACAGACCCACATTAGACAAATATTAAAATTTTTCTGGATCCAGAATGCAGAATATGTTCCGGATCACCTCCTAAATTTCATCAGCTCATTGTTAGGCAACCACCTACCACCCTACCTAATTTCACGCCACTCTGTTCATAACTTTTTGTTCTGTTAACAGACAGACAGAAAAACAAACAAACAAATGGGAGAAAGCATTGCTTAAACTGCTGTTTTTTTTTGGCTCATTCCGCTTGAATTGTTCTGAAATAGTCAATAAAACAGCTGCTTCAGTTTTTCACTTGCACACATCCTAATGTTTTCCAAAAACAGCCATCCGATCATGTGTGTACATGGCCATTCATAAAATTATTTAAAGGACTCCACTATCTTTTCAATCAGCTTAGATTTTCAATCAGATCGGAGTATTTGTTCAGATCGAAGGGTTCACATGATTGACCTTCTATCTGATTGCAAATGATCCATGCAGCATGTATAATGGACTCTACTGGCCCAAATAGAATTGAAATTCCAGACTATGGGGAGTAGCATATTACCAATGTGCAGTATTTCCGCTTTATTTTCCAATGGACAGCTTGAAGAGGCAGCTTTCCTCTACCCTCCCTAAGGGTAGTAGAGAGAAACAGTAAATAAGCTTCCTGTAATAATACCTGCAGATACGTTTGTTTCAGACACAGCGCACCCATTGATTTTACCATTATAACACAACAAATGAATAATTCATGGCTGCTTTTCAAGATTGATATGTTGAATATTATTCCAAATTCCAGACTCCCAAGAAATTGATTACCACAGTTGTAAACAATTTTAATTTGAACCTGCATGCTTAAAATGTACTTGTTGAGTTACTGCTCGTTTGTCACTGTTATAGGGGTGAGCCAGTGCTGGAATAACCAGTGCAATCATCTTCCATAATGAATGTGGAAAAGCAATTCTCGCACTGCATTGGACATACTTTCTTGTGATTGTGTGAAAGTATAATACTCCTTTGACAGAGGACTGCATAATAGAATCACTGGCTGAATTATTATCTTTTTTTCCCCCTCAACTTTTTGGAGCAGTGGTCCCCAACCACTGAGCTGAAAGTTAACTAGCAAGCCACGAGAAAACGGTAATTGGAGGAAATTAAATGCTGAAAATCCTGCAGCAATACACCCCACAAGACTTCTCAAGATAATGCAATCATCACTTGATTTCTGTCCACACTTGTGCTAACTACCTTTTTCAGTGCTTAATGTTAAATAGATGCATGCTGAAAAAACACAGCTGTCATTCCTGCTTTTGTTTCTGCAGTAAAGACAATTTCTTAAGGAAATCACAACAGTCTGTGCATCCCGATATTCTGGTGATGAAGAAGTGTACAACTTCAATAAAAAACTTATGATGAACCAAATATAGAGTGATTGGTAATTAGAGCCGTTTTAGTTTGAGCAATATCAGCTGGGACTACTTACATCTTAAAATGAAAAGACATTTATTGAGTGTAAAGTGGTACATTACTATTGGTTTGGCACTGAATTTCTTAGCTGTGGGTACACAGTGCGCATTATTGTGGACTACCTTGAATACAGGGAGAAGTAACATGTAGGAAGTAACACCAAATCACAGAAAATCCCTTGAGTTCAAGAAGCAGATCTAAACTACATTGGGGAGCTAAGGTGGCAGTGGAAGAGCAGCAAAGAAAACTAGTGGCAAAATTAGCAAAAACAATAAACCAGAAATGGTAGCAATCAGTCACTCAATCAATCAATTGATACACTGAAAAAAGTGATTTTGACCCCTAGTAAATGTTCCATATATTAATTAAGCATATTTTAATAGAAATAGGCGTGTTATTTAACTCCACTTAAAAATATATAAGTAATTTCAAATAGTCAACATAATAAAAATATCTGGCTTCAGATAAAAATATTTTGTGCAACCACTTACCTTAAAAAAATTATGTTCATTCAACAAAACATTTTTTTCAGGGTAGCTTTATTGTCCCTGATGGGAAATTTGTTTTGCAGTCAGGAAAGCGCATAAACATCTAAAAACATAAATGACAAAAAAAGACTTTGACGACATGAAAACCCATTGATTAAAGACATTACAAATGTGGTTCACTCCTTGATAAGAGCTGCAAAGGGCTAATGCTATTAAATCCTGGTTATTTCCAACAGCTTAGCAGGGTGGTGGCCTGTGGCAGAAAACAGTTTTTCTCTCTCTGACCTCAAAGCCAAAACACCGAAGTGGCCACCTGATGGCTGGAGTTCATAATCAGCAGACTGTTTGGAAAGGGTGGGTCAGACAATTGAGAATGCTGCCAACTTTCCCAAGTGCCAGTCTCCTTAAACCTAAAAATGTTTGAGAGCTGTGCTGCTGTATCCCTGTTAATTTGCTTTTACTATTTAGCTAACCTGGCCCTGTTAGCTACATTTAACATTTCACTCCTAATGATTATTTTGAAAAGTCAACACAGGCTCTACATAATTGAAATGAGTTGGGGTTATCATTTCCCTGCTCATATAAAATGCCTCTCAGTCAGTGTAGCTATCCATTTTCTATATCTCATTTTTTTACATTGATTTGTCCATAATTTGTTGTTAATTATTCAGCTAGAATCGGTGTGGGTGACCTCCTAAAGTCAATAACCGTGGCTTTTATCTTCATGGTCCAACCACTATTGCCCAGGAATTGAATGAAGAAAATTCCTCAACCAAGCCTGCACAGCATACCAGTGACCTGTGCAGAGTACAAGATGTTCACCATGTCCACAGGTTGCTTCTCCACATCCGCACCGCATCCGCAGGAATTAGATCAAAATCTGAGTCAGAGTTGATATACAATTGATTCAATGCTGGTGGTGTTTGAGTGCCTGACGATTTCTATGCATGGTACCCTGTCGTGCCGGGAGACTGAGATGGTGTTCTGAAGGCTCTGCATGTTAAGAACCTCTAGTGCTGTCAGGAGGCAGGCATACCCAGTTCTTACACCCACACAAGAAAGCAGTGACACAGAATTCACATTAAACAAGGACTTTGCTGTGATTGCTAAGGTGGCCTCTCTGAAAACTCTTCTCTAGATGGCCTTTCTGGATGGGACAGCATGGGAACATCAAGAATCTCAATTTACAAATGTTAATTTGTCATAGCTGCACGCAGGTATGTATATGCAGCCTTGTGTGCATGCATTCACACAGACACCACCCAGTGGCGATTCTAGGATTTATTTTTAGGGGAAGCCAATAAGGGCCCAATGCTATATTTTAGGGGGCACCCAATTACTGTGTTATTTGTAGATGTAGCCGATAACTATTTCTTGAGAAGTTTTCTTTATATGTACTCATTGCATAACTTAATATAGACCTTACCTAATTGAATAGATCTAACAAAGGTATCTTTGCTATAAGAAAGGGAACAGGGCTAAAAGTGAACCATTTCTGAATATTATTGTTTACCTTTGTTAATATTTACAGATCTTTACAATTTGCATGATTTACAATAGCATGAGTCTACTGTTTCCATGCTGAGTGGCAAGTTATATCAGCAAATGCATGCACTAATTTCTTATGTATCTTTATGGGAGTGAACGAGGGAAAAAAGGCAGTTGCAATGGGTACGGCAGTTTTCCAATGCATTTCAATCTAGAGAGGTACGGCAGTCCCCATTTCAAGCCCTGCCCTAACCTAACCCTGACCCTAATTCTAACCCTGACCCAAACACAACAGTAACATTAAAGACACATATGACTTAATACACAAATAAAAAAAAAACACCCCAAAACACCAATAGCACAGGAAGCCATCCTGTTCACAATTGACATAGACGGCTTGTACACAAACATAAACACAGTGGCGGGACTAACAGCGATAAAAGCCTGGATGGAGAAGTACCCGGACGACAATCGCCCAGACAGACTTCTCCCGCAACTCCTGGAAATCAGCCTCACCAAGAATGATTTCGAAGTCAATAAGGACTTCTACTTACAAATCATTGGCTCGGCTATGGGCAAAAGATTTGCACCAGCATATGCCAACAATTACATGGCATATTGGGAGGAGACGGTTTTCGAAAAATGCCCCTAACTACCCCCTCATTACTTTAGATACTTCGATGACATATGGATAACATGGACACATTGCCTAGAAGTTTCATAAACTTCAACTTCATTCATATCCTCAACACACACCACAGAACAATCACAGTTAAATACACCACACATAAAGAATGCATAGACTTCTTGGACACCACCACATATAAAGGACCCTCATTTACCCAGACACACACATTAGACACAAAGGTCTTCTGTAAAGACACAGACACACACCCACTTTTACACAAAAACAGTCTCCATCCAAAACACACTTTCAAAGGCCTGATCAAATCACAATTGCTAAGGTACCACGGGATTTGTACTCAAACAACAGATTTTGAGGAAGCTACCCAGAGCCTCTTCAAAGCATTAAAACCCAGGGGATACACTCGATCCTTCCTCAGACAGATCCGGAAAAACTTCTTGACCACAAGATCCGAGGTAATAATCCCACTCATCACTACCTACTCAGCATTTAGCCAAGCAGCAAACATTAAAATTAAACAAAATCTAAACAGATCCCTACGGAACACTGACATACTCCAGGACTATCTTAGCTTATAAGAAAGGCAAGAACCTCGAGGACCACCTGGTAAACAGCAAATTACCAGAAATTAAAACGGTACATCCACAAGACTCAGTATTTTACAAACAAGCCACAACAATCAGAAACAACACAACAAATGCAACATACCTAATCAATCAAACAATCACACTCAACACAAAACACTGCAAATATGTCATTAAGTGTAACCACTGTGACATAAAATATGTAGGAGAAACAGGTATCAGGACTAGATTAGCACAACACATATATAACATTAGAACTCATAAAGACACAGTCACACACCCAGTTCTTCTCTTCCTTCACCATGGACTTGAGGCACTAGAAATATCTGGGCTCCAGACAAACAACAACTGGACACCGGAGGACAGACGCAGGACAGAAAAACATTGGATCATAAAACTAAACACTTTGTTCCCAAGAGGACTCAACAAACGCACTTCAAACTTCAACTCAAGAGGGACCATGATTGGACCCACAACCTATTAAAACTTCTTTTTCACCGTATTTATCGTTACAGGATGCAATTTTAATGTCAGTGAAACTAATGTCCTCCATAAGGCTAATCGCTCTTGAGCATATTTCCTCCCCTCAATCCTTTTTTCCATGGTTTGGACAAACTAATATTGACAAGCATACGTCATGATAATGGACACATTCTGGTCCTTCTGCTGGTATTAATGTTCAATGGTCGGACGGAGAAGCAAGCTTGTTTTAATTCCTGCAGCCGTTTCAAGAAAACTTTGACATTTTCGAGAGGGAAAACGGAGTCTCTTGTCAGGTCATCTCCGACCTATTAGCTATAGATAACTTTTTTCTGTATGCACATACTTGGCATAAATCCACAAAGGGCTCTTGTGCCGGTTCAACTTGTCGCCGCATTTAGCACTAACAAAAGTATCTGAAAGCCAGATCTCCGCTTGCTTGTGCAGTGCAGCCATGCCCCTGTGTGAAATGAGTAGCGTAGCTACATAACCACAAAGGTATAAAGACAAGTCAACCGATTATGCTTGAGGGAATGTGCGATTTTTAAATTTGGGGACTCACCAATATCCTCTCTGTGCGCTCTCCTGAAATACGGCGCCAAAGCTGATTTTTTTCATTTCCTGCACTTGGGACTGTAGTCTGTATCTTTAGTGCTGCTGTTTCATAGCCAGACATGTCCGATAAATAATTACAACATTTATTGACTCAAGAAATGCAACATATGTAACAAGGCTTTTCGGAGTTCACAACGTTTCAGATGGTCGTCGGTGATGTCCCTGATCCAGTCACTGGCACAGCAACGTTTTTACAGTTGGAAAGGGGCTTAGTTAAATTGGCTAACTTGGTGCTCCAAATTTTGCAGTGAGCTTCACTTTGACAGACAGCATCAGTTCCTATAAACCAACCACTCTTTTCAATACATTTAACTCTTTTTCCTACACTTGTATGATTACAATAATACGGTAATGGCCTTTATCTGGGCAGGGTAGATGGCTCAGCTGGCTAAAGGGGGCCTGCGACTGCTCAGGTGCGCTTGCCTTCTGGGCCAACATTTTGCACTAATGTTATATGGGGTCCAGAGGAGAGGGAGGGGGCGTAGCTCACCGTGACCATGGCTCTGGGCGTGACCACATGTCCTTGGCTACCTCCTCTCAATGAGAGTGGCCAAAATGTACATCAATCAAAGTTGTAAAAGCCAATCAATGTTTTACGTGCGCACTTAACAAACACAAATTATGGATGTTAAATAAAACAGCCGAGTTCATGCCACCAGCCCAACACAGACCACAATACTGTTTCCCCCTCACCTTAGCCAGTAACAACCAGCAAACGCTCCTCAGAGGGAAAACAAATTACCCAATGACAAGACATTATCTCTCTGAGGGGGCCAATCAGATTCCAGCAGGGGCCATGGCCCCAGTGGCCCCTCCCTTCACCAAAGACACCATCTCACAAGCATTTGAACTCTATGGAAAATGAGGGGGTGGCGCCAATCCATGCCTCTGAAAAATGTACCTTTGCTGAGTCCAGTAATACCTCTAACAAGAGTCTAAAACAAATGGTCCCTAAGTTATGAATGGGGACATGGCTAAGGTACATAGGGTGGGTAAAATCGTCACCAGTGAAAAATTACCTCTGTTTTTTCCAGTGACTAACGCTCATGAATGCATAAAATGGACACTTAATGAGTAATGGAAGGGGCAGTGACTAAACTATAGGGACAGGGATGATGCGCGCCATTGAAAGAGAAACTTTCTGCTAAGACTAATGATGCCCGCTCCAAGAGTATGCAAGAAACTGTTCATAACTTATAGCCATGCCCTCATTCATGTGTATAGTATAAAAGGTGTGGCTAACCCACACTGATAAAAAAGTACTCTCTGCTGAGAACAATGATGCCTACCACAAGGGTTCATGACAAACATTTCACTTAATATGAAAGAGGGCGTGGCTAAAGTGTAGGGCAAGTCAAACATCACTAAAACTCTGTTGAATGCACTAATACCTCCCACACGAGTCTACCATAATGAGTACTGCAATGGGGTGAGACTAAAGTGTTGAGGGAGAGGAAAACATCACTCATGAAAAGGAGCTCTGCTTCGTCCAATGATGCCTCCCACAAGTGTCTACAAGTACCATTTCATGAGTTATGAAAATGGATGTGGAAAAATTGTTTGCGTGTGTGCATCTTCCTCTAAAGTTTGACCATGTTATGTAAATCCATTTAGAAGTTTAACACCTTTTCTTTATCAGCCACTCCTGCTGCCAAACCCCCCTTTTTAAGGGTATTTTTATCTTTAGGGGATTGGAAATTCTGTTTGTGATGGGGACATTGCTTAATGTCAGTGATCTCGCCTCTCTCTACAAACTTTGTCATAATGATAGTTGCTATTCTAACTCTCCTTAGAGCAATGGTTGTTGCACTTGCCGGTGGTTTAGCCACTATATTTCATAGTCATATTAATTATAACTGCTGCCTGTTGATGTATTCTCAGGCTTTGAGGTGCAGTTATTTAACATAAATACTACCAGCTGTGGTACAAGGTGGCACTCTTCTCCTCCCCCTTAACCATCATTCGGTCTGTACCTGTCTATTCAACCAATCCACTCCCATTGTTATCTTTTGAATGTCCCTCCACCCCCCCTCTGTTGATCATTCATTGGTTTTCTCTGCCATTTGTCCTTTTGTATCCAATCAGTTCAATCTTTACTGTCAAGAACAGCCCACCTTGTTTCAGCATAAATCTCTGGGCCTCCATCTTAAGGGCTTCTAGCCATGCTGGTACCAGACAGAACCACAGACTTCATTGGTATGGTTCACCACTTGCTCACAATTTTACCACTACAATAAACTTGATAAAAGACAATTGGCTGTAATCTCTCGGTGCTACGACACAGTCAAGTGCTTTATGCATTAGTATTCAGGCCTCTAAAATTAAATAAAGATTTCATCCACAAATTCAGTTTTATCCTCTGTTGCGCCCCTTTTTGAAAAGCTTTTAATATTAGGAGATATAGACATTAATGTTTGCCATCCATCTAGCCCCATTGTGAAAGTTTAATGTGTCTAGAGGAGTCTTTTAAGAAGACTTTTACAGTCTGTATCAGGCCCTATTCATCAGAAAGGTCAATTCAGATTTTGTTTAAACACAAGGAGTCTAATTTGACAACCTAAATACAGTTGGCAAATGCCAGTGCTAAAGATATCACAAATCAAAACGGTGTACCTGACTTGATTTTGGTCATTTTCTGACAGGAAGCCACAGAGCAACCATGGCACTGATGTAAAAAGGGTTAGACTATGACAAATTAATCAGGTGAAGATGTGATGGGGGTTTGGTTCCATTCAAGCCAATCCGATCAGCTGCTGCCAAATCCCTTTAAAACCAGTGTGTTAACACCACAGCAAACTAGCAATTTTTTTCAGGAGAAGAACAAGCCCTTAGTTTGTGTTACCACCTCCTACTTTGGTCCTCTGAGATCTGTGCACTAATGTAGTAAGCGTTTCAATAATATGAGGTGTACAGGAAAGTAATCACTGGCGACAGTCAGATGGGAGACCACATACTCTTAAGGAAGGACCCCCAACTGTGAGCTACTCATACCAGCAGAAGACATGACTGTCCTTACAGTGGAGTGTGGAGGGGTTTGGAGGGGATAGAGGTTGATTTACCTGGTAATGCATTTTGTATGAAAATTTGTGGGTCATTTAAGCTGTATACCAAATGGTTCTCATGATATCAAAACAAGGGTGAGACTGAAGTTAATTATCTGTATTCCACCCCACTCAAAGAAACTTTGTGCAGATGAAAATACCCTTCACCTTCCCCTTCCCAATAGGCCCCACCATAAAGTTGTTTACATTATTTGTACAAAACAAAAGTGAAAAAGGAAGGAAAACAACAGAAATAATATGAATTTATTCACAAACAGCACCACTGGCTGAAATTATGGTAGTGCGGCAGCATTTGCATTAAAAGGCGGTCTGGGTGAGTCAAGAGGAAAACAAGGTCTGTAACTTAAAACGGGCTTTATGCATGGACACACCTCTTGATACACTGTCCAATCCATTGGGACGCAAGTGCTCTTATTTTAGAGCATGAAACTACCAAACTGGGTGAAGGCGATAAATGTCCTGTTTGCTGAGGACAAAACTGTGCATAGTGTTACCGCCATATGGGTTTCCAGGCAGGACAATAGATCTTGTGGCCTCCCTGTAAATAATTTGGAAGGGTTTAATGCTGGCGGTCAGTCTGATCACAGTCCTTTTTTTTTTCTTTTTTTTTTTTTGAGGTCTCAAATCCCACCTCCTGCAGATGACCATACAGCTGCTTTAACCAATTTCAGCCTATGCCCCTCCTCCAGTTATCAGAGATGGTCTCTCACATGAAGCCAACTGCTTTTTCTTTGGAAATTTTACCCTCACATATTTTTAAAGAAGTTTTTTCCACTATCAGTCCTATGGTCATGGGCTTAATTAAGCCTTTGTTGCATAGTAGTTACCAAAGTAACCAAACCTGCCAAACACCCTTAATAGGCGATGAGGAAAAGAATAATGCAACAAAGGGTTAATAGCTGTCTCGACAAACGTAATGCACTGCACAGCTTTTTGTTGAAACGGTCAAAGCCTGACCCAACATTTCATAAAAACTACAGACCTATTTCCAAACTAACGTTTTTGTCCAAGGTTGTCGGTATTTTGATTTTGATTTATTATTTTTAGTTAATTTCTGTTTGAATCTGTTCGGTTCATCTTTGATTTCCTCTTTTTCCCCCTTGTGTTTCTCTCTCTCTTACTCACTCCTCACACTGTGCCTGATTGCTCCTTATTACTTCATTTCCTGCCAAGCCCTTTCCATGCTTCTCAGTCTACTCACCTGCAATATGTTCCCTTAATTGGTTCTTGGTTTCCTTTCTTCCTATTTTTTTCACCCTGGTGCCTCTTATCCCTCCCCGTGTCCTTTTAGCTCATTTCTTTATGGTCCCGTTTTGTGCTCCGCCTCTTCCTGTGTCTCACTCACGCTCCTCTGCTGCTCATTACCAACGTCTATATATGTTCTGTCTTTCAGTCTTGTCTCATGTTCTCCCCGTGTGCCTTCCAACCTCTAGTGAGGGCTCTTGGGCGTTCCGTTCATTTTTAATAAATCTCTGCCAGTATTTTCAGTTGTATCCGCGCCTGGTTTCTTCTCCCAAGCTACCCTGTTTGAGATTTTGGAAAAGGTTGTTTTTACTCAACACTCGTTTGAAATGCTATAACATCATTAAGAAATTCCAGACAGGTTTCAGACCATTACACAGCACATAATCTGTACTTCGTAAGGTTACAAATTACCTCCTGCTGGCTGTAAACTCTGGGTCTTGTGCAGTCTGTGAGTTTTGATTGACCTTAGTGTGGCATTTAACAAAATTGACAAAACGGTTCTGTTAAACCACCTTAGCAGTGAAATTGGTATTCAGGATGCTGCTTTAGAGTACTTTTTCTGTTACTTTGAGGACAAAAGGTTCTCTGTCAACATGGGTAAGACCTCGTTGTTGGCTCCCACTTCATGAGGTATTCCCTTAGGTTCAGTATCATTTTTCTGTTCATTTTTCTGTACATCCTCTTTCTCAGCTCTACTTTTCAAAAGCACAGTATCACCTTTCATTGGTGCGCTGACAACACGTGGCTTTATCCATTTGTACCAGTCAGACGGAATTGGGGTGGAGCATTGACAACACCTTTTGATTTCATTGGAGAGAATAAGTGCTGGATATCAAATAACTTCCTTCAACTTAACGAAGAAAAAGACTGAGATGATCTTTGTTTGGCCTCCACTTTATCTACCACCTTGTATGATGATACAAAAACTCGGTGTAATTTTTGAGTCTGCACTGAAATTTGGCAAACAAATTAGTTCTGTATCAAAAGGAGGTTTCTTTCAGCTCTATACAATTGCCAAGCTAAAATCACTTTCATCGCCCAAGGACTTGGAGTTCGTAATCCATACCCTCATTACATCTTGCTTAAATTACAGCAATTCTCCAGCAAATATATATGGGAATTGTGGGAACCACTCGGTCTTGGCTCCAGGTTCAGAAAAATGCGGCAGCTACGTTTTTAACAGGTACAAAGAGAAAGGAGCACATAAACCCCTCTCTGGCTAAACTCCACAGGCCGCCAATTAAATTCCAAATTAATTTTAAAATGGTACTTTTTGCTTTTAAGACACTTTGCGGTCTTGGACCTCACTGCATTTACGACCTCTTTAAACCATATTCTTTCCCAAAGTCCCCCAGGTCATCTAACCAGCCTTCATTTACAATCCTGCAATCACAGCTGAACCCGAGGAGTGATCGGGCATTTTCTGACACCACCCCAAGGCGTAAAACAGTCTGCCTATCTGTATTAGGACTTCCCTCGCTATTACTGCTTTTAAATCTCGTTTAAAAGCCTCACTCTGACATGGCTACATCACTGGCAAGATTGTGATTCATTGACTGCTTGTATAGATCATGTGTTTATGGATTGCCCTCATCTCTCATTCTCTATCCAGCTACTCCATTAATGATTTTCACTGATGCTAAACCAGCAAGGGCCAGAGTCAATCTGCTGGTGTGGCGCATGTAACACAAATGCAGGAAATTCATGGCTGTGGAGAGATTGCAGAGACTAACGTACTGCTAGTGTGATATGTGTTGCCCTCCCAGATATATCCGTTAGGTCCAAGATAATCTGCAGCGTCTTCAGTCATCCCCAGTCAGGTGCATGTGCTCTGAAAGCTGAAAGCTGGCTGGCGAGTGAAACATAAAACATGGCAACGCAATGTAATATTACAAGACGGCTAGATAGGACCAGAGGTGTAAAATCTAGGAGTCAGAAAGTAAAAATCCTGCCAATTTTTTCTCCCTCCCACAGAATGAGCTGATCACTCATATTGGCTCTGTCTCCTGCCCGAAGTAAATCCAGGTGGTTTGAATAAAGTTCTGGGGAGGATTTTAACTTCCTGAACCTGGACCCCTGGATAGAGTAAGCCTGTTACGAGGCTAGTGGCTCATTGGGCCGGTGCTTAACCCTGGTCTCCATGGCATGAAGCAACAAGGAGAGGCTCCCTGACTATTTACTGGTACCCCTTCATGCACTTTACATTATTGAGCAGGACAGGACAAGACAATTAACACCTTTGTGCAGAAGCCATATATGGCTATTTATGCGTTACCCAATTTAAGGCTTTATAATTCAAGATTTGAACTTCACTGAGAGGAGGAAAATGGCTGAAATGAGACAAGACACTTGTAGCATTCAGTGTAGAATTCTATTGTATTTTAGTCTCGAAGAAGGGCCTCAAACACAATGAAAACTCAGAAATTAAATTATAAAAAAATACTAAAAATTGGAAAATGGCTGGGAGTTAAAACAATTCATTTCTGGCATCATAATCTCCTTGATCACAAGTAGACTTCATCTGACTATGATATTCAAAATTATCTACCATTTATGAGTCAAATAAGATTTCCAAGTGGCTCTCCATGCTGTTCGAGCCCTCAAAATTATGCACTGTTAAATCATAAAATACTCAAATTTTTTATTAAAATCAACTTTAGACTTATAAAGTTCAAGGGCAATTAATGATTTTCTAGCAGAATTAGCTAGATTTTAGAGTTTATCAATATTGGTGCAAATGGACATCTATGGTCACCAGTAACCTCTCCAAACCAAAAACATGCCTTTTCTCCACAATAAAGTTCAGAGTTTTGTCTATTTTTCTTCAGAGCTCCATCAGCAAGCACACATACTCATTAAAGGAACTGCAGATTTTACAGTCAGAACGTTCACCCAGCAGCTGACAGCTTGCTATTTACAATTCTGATCATCCAAGCAAAACCCAGCTTCTATAAACACTTTTTACGCCCAATAAGGAGCAAGTATTACTAACACAGTAATATCTGAAATATACCTTATTTTAGCAAAGCAGAAATTCCTCTGTCAGGACAAAGCAGGCAATATGATTCTCTAGATTGAATAGAATCGTTATAAGGAACGTAGCAGGGGATTTACGAAAGTCTAAAGTCCATTTGCATTTTCAATGAGTGAAAACCTAATGTTAGGCATTCTACTTTATTGAATGTGCTATAAGTTCTAAAACAAATTTCCACTTTGAGAAAAATGTAACCACATGTAGTATTATTAGCAAAGGCTAATTATTACTCTTATTAACCTATGTGGCAAACAAGCTCTGTGAACATCATGGCTGTGCTAAACCTAAAACAAAAAACAGCTAGCTAACCAGAAGTCATCGATACGCCAGTGTACTTACAAATTATGAACGAAAACTCTCCATTTTCAAACTCCTCCTAGCATACACAGCAATCCAGTATAAGATACCCTCCAGCCCTGTTCCATTCGGAAAAACTCCCTTTGACCATCTCAGTATCATATTTCATCCTCGTAAATGTAACCAAATGCAACTGGGCTGGCTTTGGAGGTTTTTTTTTCTTTGCATTCACATCATTCAGCTGTGCACAGGCGGTGGAAAGTTGAGAGAATATGAATTGAGACCACAAGGAAAACTGAAGTATATTTCTTTCCAAAATTTTGGATGAGGGTACGGCACAATTTTAATTCCTTCGAAATACGCCCTATGCGATTCCAGAAATTTAGAAGATTAAAATGACACCAAACACAAGCTGCTTGCGTTAGAGTTGGTCATCAAACGTCCAATACAATACAGGATCATTCTTGTGTGTTTTCCTTGTGGTCATGTCTCCTCCCAAAGCCCCACTGGAGAGGGGGAGCCTTCCTGGTTCGAATTACTCAAACGACCCCGCCATAGGACGTAGTCTGGCATTTGGGCATAAAAGAGGGGGTAACAGAGAAGTCAGGAAAGCTTGTATTCATCCTTCCCTCATATAATTTGTGTATATGAGTAGTTTTGAGCTGCGCCAGGTATGAATTGACTTCTTTTTATCTTTTCTGTAACAATGTAATTGGGTTGGGTCTTGTGATTTAAGCTTGTGCCTGCCTGGCGAAATAAATTGATATCTGCATCTGTTGTGTGCTTCTGACTTTAAACGAACATATACTCTCCGGTTCGGACTCCTGGCTCGCAATTGAGTATGGTAGACCGTAATTGCGTGTCTGATCAACACGTTTGGCATCTGCGTTATAAGGTGGATTTTCCATGCTGTGTATGGTGTTAAACCACTTGAACACCAAGCTCAGGTCATAGCCACAAGCTCTGCAGTTCCATTTGAAGGCAGTATCTATCAGTACTGCATGTGTCCTCTACCTTGAATGCATGAGTTGGGAGTTGTGATGTGAAAGTTGAACTGAGGGCTGTGGGTGTGTGCCCAGTTTTAATTTAACTCATTTTATTTTTAAAATCTGGAGGTGTGCAACTATAATACTATAGTATAGCCCTTGGCCCATCTAAATGCAGTTAAATGAGCAAAGCATTTTGGGACCTCTTTCATAAGACCACCTTCAATTTACACATTTAACTTAATTTCCTTGTATTATTAAGAAAGCAGGAAGAAAAATTTAAATTACTCCATACTAACAGTCATTTGTTAGAATGATTCCTTTCCCAAACATTGGTCCACTGATGATTCACATGAAGTCCTGTATGATGTTCATTCTAACATCCAGTTTATATTAAATACCAGATATCACACAAGCACAAACCAAAATAGATACCTGTCAAGGTGTGATACTTTGTATCCACACTCTATTATGAGACATCCCGGTTTTCACAATACCGATGGAAAAACCTTTGAATTAAATCAAGATAATGCATGCAAACGTATTGATTTCCTCTTCCTAGCTGAAAAAGCTTTAGAGTTTATCAGAGATTCATGTGCTCTGGTTTATCCGAGTGGAGCTTAAGAAGTCAATTATCTGGACCAACAGCCTCTGTGAATATATAGATTGGTTCACACAAATGGTGTGTTTAAGCCGTATTCTGGTTTATTTTAGGGTGCAAATTTGAAGTGATCAAATGTATCAGGGCACAAATAATGAGATGGAGAAGGCCACATATTATAATGTTTTTACTGCACAGCAGTCATGTACAGCACCTGTCAAAAGTTTGGACACACCCACATTTTTCTTACGATACACATTCAATAAAGAGGCACCCTTTATTTTTCAAAAAAATACCTAATTCTGAAATCCATCAAACTAACCAGCATTTGTTGTCATATTTGCTGAGCATACTCGCAACCAACCCCCCCCCCCCCCATCATATTTCCTTTCAGATGATCGAACCACAACCCATTTTAAGTTTTCTTGTGGAGACGGCAAGTTTTCTGTTTAATATAGTCTGAAAATTGATGGAATCCATGATACTATACATCCCAACAAGTGGTCTGGGGTATTTGGAAGAAAAACAGTGCCACAACATCAGAAATCCACTGCCATACTTCACAGTGGGAATGGAGTTCTTTATAGAATTGCTATCTGTTTTAGTTTCATCTGACCAAAGAACCAAGTCCCATTGAAAGTCTGAGTATTGTTCAGTAAACCAGGGTCAAGAGTTAATATTTTGGTGTTAATTGTGGCTCTTCTCTGGCCATCCTCCAATAATTATTGTAGGTGTGCTCATGACATCTAATTCTTATTTTAAAGACCCAAAAACATGATTAATATCTACGATTCTCCAATGTGATCATTGACATTGCTTAACCACTTGAACCATCCTCCTCAGAGAACATGCATTGAAAATGGGCACTAGCCCTTGTCCATGTGCATTTTTAAAATTTATTTATTCCCTTTTATTATTGTATTTATTTATTTTTTGCATTACAACAGTACATGCCAACAGTGCAAAACCTTCTTGTCACACAATTGCTTCAATATTGTGTCCTAACCATGGTAATGAATGACAGGGAAATAAGCTTTTGTATTGCCTCATATTTACACCTAATGGCAACAGAAAGTCAGGGTTGGAAATGTAGGTTTTCTTCAGCATCATGGTGAACTTAAAGAAGTGAAATATAAATGAGAATTTACTTCAATTTCATTTTTTAGGTAATTGCTTTGGTTTGTGCTGCATTTTTTTCTTTCTTTTTTTTTGCACGTTCGTGTTGGATATCTCTCTTCCTCCATCAACCTTTTATCTATGTGTAAAGCACTTAGTAACCTCGGTTGTGAAAGGTGCCATATAAATAAAACTTTACTTACGGGCGTACTTCTCCTATAAGGTTCAAGGGGTGCCAATAATTGGGGCACACACATTTTTGGGAAAAAATACTTCAGTCCTTTTCTTTACATTCAAGATTAATACTATGGATGAAAGTTTGGGAGGATTTCAAAGCGTTTTTAGCAAATATTGTCAAAGGGTGATATTATGCTGGGAGAACATATGTTCTCCCAGCATTCACTTGGCTTTTCTCCCAGTCCAAAGACGTGTGTCTGACTGATTGCAGACTCAAAATTGCCCAGTGATGTGAGTGAATATTGCATGATCCTCACAACGGAGAAGTTAACTGTCCAGGATGTATTCCAGCCTCCTGGGTGTCGAGATGAGTGGGTTAGATATTGATGGATGTAGTTGAGCCTGGCTAGCCCATATTCCTGCTTTACCGCCGCATACTGAAGCACCATAGCTTTAGTGTTATCGTCAGTGAAGCAATTCCTCCTCTGGTGGGGTTGCTTGACATCTAGTTTTTGTCCAGAATGTTCAGCTTTCAAATTCTTTGTATATGTCCAGCTGTGACAGGGTAGCCAAGGCGGTTGGTTGACAGACAACAATTTACTTGTCTGAGCCTTGACTGGCGCTCAGTATTCTGACTTTCACCAGAAAGAATGAAATGCGTACTCTCTCTCTGCTTGCAGCTGTTTCTTCCAGTTCATCATTGAAAAAGAGTAACAAGTTTGAGGTTCAGTTCCTCCCTGGAACTCTCTTTAGATTGAAGTTATTAGATTGAAGTTATTATTAAATCTGCCTTTTTTTTTTTAGTCTTAAGCATTTCATTTACATGTATTATGATTTACCTATCATTTAAATACACCTGGCAAAATTTTGATAAATTTATATCTTAACTTAATAACTAAAAAGTTTATAAATAACTGTAACTTTGTAGTGCAAAAACCCCATGGAAAACTTTTTTCCAAGAAGTCTACCATAAAGCAGGCAAAATGGATTAAATATGAGTGATGGACATACACTTTGGGACAGTTTTATGATCTTTTATTCTAAGTAATTTTAAGCAAGTAATTTGGTTAATTTAATTGAATTGAATGCTCAGTTCCCAAGGTAGGGTCAAATTTAGCAATTTATTCAAATTATTAAAATGTCATTCAAGCATTCTGAGTACTTGTAATCTCAACATAGATGTAACATATCATATATCACTGGAAAGTAGAGTTCATTACGGATCCACTGGTTTCCAAATTAACACTGTTCCTCACTTGTAGATATGGTTTTTACACAGCTAACCTGATGTTCTTTTTCAAATGTTACATTTTTTTGCCCGAAAATGGTCATATTTTGGACCATTAATGGTTGCTGTAGGTACACGGTAGATGCACTATACCTAGAATTGTCTTTGCAGCTTGATGGCAGTGGGTGTGAAATATATTGACCCATATCTGTCACGAGAAGTAGATTTTAACTTCGCTAAAGCTTCAAAAAGTTGTAAACTGGAATTGATGACCAGCATTGTGAACACGCTCAAACGCATTCACACACATAGGCAAAATGTGATACTAGAAATAATGTAGCCTCTACCAAACGCATCCAGGCAACTCTGTCATGTTTCATGGCCATTTAAATTTCAAAATGCGACAAACAAAAATGATATCTAAATATATTAGACTGCCAACCAATTTAAATTGTTAAATGAGCAAATCAACTGTCAACTGTTTGATTGCAAATTGAGCAAAGTAAATGGGAAGGGGGTGAAAGCAATTGTCGAGTAGAGAATGATGATATTGACGAGCTTAACGTGGTTTGGTTCAGCACGCAATTTGCCTGAATGTGTTTGTTGGTTTACTACATTTGGCCATTGTGTGCAGATGCAATAATAATTTACATGTCACGTTCGATATGCTTAAACAAAATGTTTTCCACCTTCACTGTAGGCTATTTAGACGCTCAAAAGTAACTAAAATCAAAAACTATGAAATACTTTACTTCAAATTAATCTATTATCTATAGGATCTATAGGATAATAGATAACTTAAATACATATGACATCCAACAACTAGTATTTGTGAAGGTTATTGAATGTTATTTTTGTTAGCATTTATGTATCTGTCATTTGCTTTGATAACCGACACCATTCTCATAGACATGCGATTAATGACAAGTTATAAATAATTGGTGGTGATCTAATTTTCTGCGTAACATATCTGCCAATACGTTGCAGGCGACAATATGTGCCTTTCATATAAGTGACAACTAATACTTGAAGCACAAAATGTCGCTGGCGACAGTGCATCCTGTGAAGCAGGGAACAAATTGTCTTCGGCGACGAAATATGCTGAGAGAGACAGTACAAATTGTCGCCAGTGACAATATGTGCAGGGCGACAATATATGCCGCAACAGGGGGGCGTTTCCTGACACACCCGGTTCTCTTCTCCTCAAGCTCAATGGGCTGGAGTGTGTGTTCAGGTCAAGGCTAAGACACCAAAACCATCTTTGTATATCTTTAGTAATACAACATTTCACTCTTTACAGGCAAGTTGGGTGACTGTATGTGATTATCAATAATAATAATGAATAAAAAAATAATATCAACCTAATCCTATTATGGTGAAAGCATATCTATGAAGGCCAACCACTGAAAAATGCATTTATATGGTCTAGTCCTGATCCGTCGTTCATCGAATCTGTGCTACTGGCAAGAGCTTTGAATGACAGTAACACTTGGGAGCTCATAAATGGATATTTACATTTATGAAGCATGTAGAAGTGCATTACATGGAGTCAGTATTTAATCCTGCATGTGGAAACTCATTTTACATGTTGGCACTCTTTCCCTGAGAAATAAATGCATTTAATTAAGTTTGACCTCTTGATAATATATTAAGATTTGACATTTTTCAACAGTTATTTATTTTTCTCTGTTTTTGTGAAAGAAACAAAGAGTAAATTGGAAGGAGGAAAGTGGTAATAACCAGTCTATTCTACAATTTAATAAAAGTTTTTTTTTTGCGCGTATGTGTGGCTACACCAAATATATTTTGGTTACATTTGTTTATTATCTCACATAAGAGACAAGCACCTACTTGGTAATGTGATATATTGCTCACTTTATAAAAAACATGAGCATGATGTTATCAAACTCAAAGAGCATTTTTTTACTGCAGGATTATCCCATGGCTGAGGTCCAAATTCTGACAGGGATAAACTGAGTGAGGAGCAGGGATGGAACTGACTGGAACTGAATGCTAACGCTCTCATTTTGTTTGAATAACGGGCAAAATGTTAGCATAAAAGTGGTGTAAATTCAGAGAGAGACATAAAAATGAAAATTTTATCTTCTCAATGGAAGTCCCAGAGAGAGCGAAGAAGTGAGTTACAGCCGCAGATATATGAGCTGAAGGTCACTTTTCATACAATCAGATATTATCCTGAAATAAAATACAGCAGTGGGCACAAAATGGTCTGAAAAACACAAAAGGGAACAAAGAACAGGCTCGCCCACCTATTCCTGTTGAGATGAAGCGATGAACAGATGTGCAATGCCACAAATCTTCCTTTATCTGTCATGATAGTATGACACTGATTGAATCTCCAAATAAATCCTAATCCCATTCCTGAACAAAAACAAAAGTCAAGCTCACAGATATATATAGCAGGCATAACCTTTTTATAAGGCCATTTTCAAGGAATGGACTGTATGTGCCATTCGCTGTAACTGGTCAATTTATTAGCCTGGCTTTTTTCCTGAAATACATTTAACACTGCACAAATATATAAACGTCCCATATCAAATTTTTTAAATTTATTAAACTTTGACAGCAGTCAGGATGCGATCGACAGGTGACAAGGCACCTATAGTGAGCAATCCTCCAATTACATATGCAGAAAATTGCAAAAAGAAAAAGACAATGAAAAACAAAGAAAATTTGCCTCAGAAATACAGACAAAAGCGGCCAAGAAACAAAGTTTAACTATATTAGGCGGCAGCGTGTACAACGGCATTTGCCAACCCATGTACAGGAATTGTTGGGCAAAAAATTATTATTGAACTTTTTTGGGTAATAATTAAATAACTTTGACTTAAAAACAGCTGTGGTATCAGAAAGTTGAAAAAGTGCATTGGCATTCCATAAGTAAAATATTATATTAAAATACGAATGTCGGAAAGTTTCCGTCCTGAGTTTTGGAATTTGTATTGAAAAAGTATCCTTGGATTGGAATGAAACAAACTGCTCATAGGAAAGGTCATAGTCACCCCTCAAACATTTACACAGAAATACACAGTCCATTATGTCACGCTGATAGCCAAGCGGTAATAAAGTCAGCTTCATTAGATGGACTTTGAAATCACTACCTTCACAATCACTGTAACCAAGAATGTACTTGGTTGCTCTCCTTTGCACACCTTCGATGTGAAGGAGAGATTTTTTGGATGCTACAGCCCAAGATTGGGTAGAATATTCCAAGAGTGGTCTTATGAGCAAAGTTTACAGTTTTGTTTTTGTTTGAATTGAACATGAGTGACCACAAGTTCTTTGAATTAATCCTAGCCTATGATTTGCTTTACTGACCAGTACATTTGCATGTGCATCCCATGATAAATTAGATGACACCATAATCACGAGATCACGCATGCAATTGACTTTGTCAATTATATTACGATTCATTGTGTACCGGTGAAGAATGGGAAATCGCTTCCTTGTAATACTCAAAAGTTTACATTTGGCAGTGTTAGATCTCATATCCCATTTACGACTCCAGACCAAGATGCTTTCAAGGTCGCACTGCAAATTTGAACAGTCATGAGTGTTTTTGATTTCTCTTATGCATTTTAAATTGTCCGCGAACAAAGCAACCTGTGTCTCAGGACTTAGGCAATCTGGCATGTCATTGATGTACGATTAAAACATTAAAGGACCTAATATTGATCCTTGTGAACTGATATAACAGGAGATGAGGAGGATAGAGCACCACCGACAACAACTCTTTGTTTGCGATTAGATGAATATGACTTAAGCCATTTTAAAAGATTGCCTGATGAAGGTCTAGTACCGAAATGTCGCAAATAAATTACATATTGCAAATTCGACAGTGTGCGGGAATTCTTTTGTTATTTTTGTCTTCTTTCTCCAACGCACCTGCCTTGTTCAATAGATGTGCGAAGTGCTTCTTTTTCTTCTTTTTGTAAGAGATTGCCATGAAATCCATAAACCTGAAGTTTATGCAGAATTAAGTCGTGGGGGACAGAGTCAAAAGCAGATGAAAAGTCTAAATAAAGAATGTCAATTTGTCCAGACTGATTAAGGATTTTGCTGACTTCATGAAAAACCTGAATTAACTGAGTTGTTGTCGACCGTCCCTCTACAGAACCGTGTTGTAAGTGATGCAAGACAGACACAACATGAGGATAAACCAAATTTAGGACACACCTTACCAGCACCTTGCAGCATATGCACAATAACGATGCTGGTCGATAATTTCTCACATTTTTTTTTTATCAGATTTTTTATGCACAGGAAAAACTTGCTCTTAGCCATGCAAGTGGCAAATCTCCAGTGTGAAGAGATTTGTTAAACAGGACACAAATGGCGATGGCGCCAATTCATGAGCACATTCTTTTAAAATCCGAGCCGGTAACTCGCCTGGCCCGCACGCTTTGTTCGTATCAAGATTAGTCAGAACAGATCTGACATCCTGGACAGTAATCCTTACATTACTCAAATAAGCATGTTTAAAAACTGTTACGTCTGTCTGGATATAATCGTAATGAAGGCTGGGGGGTGAAAAGGGATTGAAAATACTTGTTAAACAGACTAGCCTTTGCGCAAGGATCAGAGGCAGTTTTCTCACCATAAGCAACAACGCTAAGGACACTTTTTATTATTATACGCCCATCTGAAGACGGGACGTATTATGTCATCACCCCGTCCGTCCGTCTGTTGTCTGTTAGCAATTTCTTGTCCGGGGCATAACTCCTGAGCCGCTTGAGCTACATTCGTGATACTTCACATACACGTGCACCATCACGAGGCGCTGTGTCGCGCACCATGATTTTGTTCACCCGGTCAAGGTCAAGGTCACTGGCAAAGGTCAAAGGTCACATGGGGCCCAGATAGGGCTTGTCCGGAGCATAACTTCACAACCGCTTCAGATACATCCATGATATTTCACACACACGTGTACCATCACTGAGTGGAGTGTCGCGTACCATGTTTACGGCCCTCCCTCCAAGGTCAAGGTCACGGACAAAGGTCAAAGGTCACATGGGGCTGTTGTCTGTTGGATATTGGTGTCATGTTGTCTGTCCACTTCCTGATCCAATGTTCATGATGGGCGTATTATGCACCGTTGGCGGTGCTCTTCTTGTTGTCTTTGTTTTGCTCTTGAAAAACCCCCAAAAGCGCTTTGGCGTTTTGGCAAGAGAATCACTGAGAACATCCAAATTTTGATTACACTTAAAAACGCATATTAATTTGTTCCTTAATTTATGAAATTTTGCCCACAATGCTGCAGTGTTGCGTGCAGTGTTTTAGCTTGTTTCCGTGTGGATTGTCCTTTGTTGCTCAGGTGACGTATTTCACTGTCAATCCAGGCCGGAGAATTTACATCCTTGAATACAATAGTTTGAATAAATTCACTGACAGATTAATGCACAAGATCTAACCAACTTTGCCAGCTAAGCTCAGGATGAAGCATAGCAGAGTGGAATGACACTTTGCCCATGTAAGATCGAAGCCCATTAAAGTCAGCTCTCTTGAAATTTACGTGCGTATGTGCGAAGTCTGTTGACTCGAGTTTGGAAACTGAACTCGATCAGAGCATGATCACTGTCAAACTGACCAAATGTTATATATATTTTGAGTTTTTATTGACAAAAAACTGGAACTGGGATTAGTCTGTGAATAGCACTCTTCTCCAGCGTGCCAAGGGCCATCGACCGTGTCCGTTTGCCCATGCGAGTCGGTCCCGACGCTGGACAGTGGTGAGATCCAGACCACGGTGACACCGAGTGTGCAAGTTGGCTTCTCGCAAGCGGTTACGGACTGTCTGTGGTGTGATGCGTCTGTTGTGCAGACCAACAGTCTCATCCGCCGTGCGTGTCACTGATCTGAGCCGATCCCACAGGTGGATGAGCCGGATGTAGCGATCTTGTGCTGGTGTGGTCACACGTGGCCGATGTGGATGAGATCGATTAGCAGTCCTGCCCGTCTGTCGGAAACAAACTCTGAAACGGACTTTTGTCCGATAGTTAATATTCAGCTGCACAGTGACCGCTCTGGCGGACATCCCTGCATCCAGCATGCCAATGGCACGTTCCCGCATGACCTGAGACATCTGAGGCATGATGACTTTTGACAAAATTTTGGGGTGGCCTTTTATTGTCCCCGGTATAAGGAGTGTCTGGGTACTGCTCATTCTGTCTGATCACCGTCTGGAAATGCCACACCCATGTACTGAGTGAAATCACCGCATCACTGAGCAAATGCTCACTGACAGAGAGATGGATTATAAAAATGGTACACAAATCAAGAGAAATATCCCTATTGTACAAGTAAAAGTCAGCATTTGCTCACTTCTAGAGTTGTTAACTCCATTTGGCATCAATATTTGACATGGGGCATTTGTATTTTCGGTCAGTGTAGATAGTTTTGACAGAAATGGTCATCAGCGCAAAATGTGATCCTGAGGACGCCCACTGTGGTCTGAATGCCCAAAGATGAACTTTCAAGTTCTTTATCAAGTGTTTATTTTTCTGTCTGTCAACCGACAGATCCTATTAATGCGATAGTGCCACAATCGTGCAAGATGTAGGCGGAAAGTGTGTAGTTGAGATCAAAACGAGCCCCGAGTGCGAACGTGGGTGTGGTCTGAGCATCAGCATTGGCAGTAGGGGATTAGAAGAACTGCTGGTGGGATCACAACCAAAGATGGTCCTGTGTTCACTCGTTTTGTCCAAATCCTGAATAAGATAGTGATCACAAAAAATGCTATAAATGCAGTTGGTTTTATAAGTCTTTGCGATTTACCAAGAACTAATGTCTTATGGAAGTGGACAATAATGCATGACCATTTGAATATGAGAAGTTTTAAATTTGATTAAGAATCTGTTGGAAGTGGCTGTTTCTCAGTATCTCTTTCCATGTGTACTGGCTAAGTGATTCATAATAGGAAAGTGGATAATTACTCAAGTGTTTCATGGTGTCAAAGCCATGGCACTGAGCCTTGCCTGGAGGCAAGTAGACTACAGTGTGGTGCACCAGTGTGCTGTTCATTAATCCTCTCTACATGAGTAATAGACTTTGAATAAAATACTGTTGAGAAAAGTTGTGAGCTGTTTTTAAGATGTCTTTGGATGACCAATGCTCCTGTCAGTCTTATTATTAGTTTTGCACATTTAACAGGGTATATTTTTTAAATATTGCTGAGAGCTAAATTTAATGTTTGCTATTGTATTGATAAAGGTTGCTAAACACAAGTACGGGACTACAAATTACAATAACTTTACCAAGGTAAACGTCACTGCTTTTAAATAATTGAGACTCATGCCTTTAGAGATTTCTATAAGTTCTCTTCTGCTCAATTATCTACGCATCAGATTTATTTCAGACATTTTTGGGGAATTTAGTAGCATTTTCCCTTTCCTTTGACAGTCGTAATGTGAAAATCTCTGCATTATAATGGATGTTGTTTTATATTGTTAATTGGCACTGCAGGTGTCTGAACACTTTCATACCCAAACATTTTCTGGTAACTTGTTGACTTGATCACCTTTATAATAAATATGCAACTGTAGTATCACACACAAGGCACCCAAATTTTCTGAGTTTTAAGTAAATCCCCCTTTAAAAGAAAATGAAATTTCATCCCATTGTACCCACAGTCTTTTCCCCATTTTGTTTTTGCACAAAATGGCTGCCACGTATCATCCAGGTGGGTGGCTCATTAAAATCACAAACTGCACTCACAAAGCTTTCCAACTCCCTAAAAAGTGGTATACGAATTCAATATCTAGATAGACATTATCTGTCCAGTATAATAGGGTATATGGGTGGGCTGTCAACATTAATCCACATTTCACTTCAGCAAGCTGTCAGCTCCTATCTCCAGGGCAAGAGATGGGATGACGTTGTATGTGTGTTTACAGGGTGGGAGCACATGTGAGCGGGCAGATAAAAAGGAGAGCGTCTGCTGCCTACTTCAATCTCCACGCTACTAAATTTATGAAAATGCCACTTGCGAAGTGGTGCGGGTGTCGCCCAGAGCAGAGCAGTGACACCTGTCTGATAGGCCACTCCTCCCCTGGTGTGGAGCTAATTATTATGGCAGTTTTTAAATGGGTTTGTGAAAGCATTGGGAATAGGATTCATGCGCTATGTTTGGTAATTCAATACAAGAGCGAGATAGGAAATTCTTGGCCCAGTACATTGGCAGTCTCAGAGGGCCCTTCACCTCTGGATTCAAGATTTTCTCATTTTTATAAATAAACTAACTTTATGCATTCATTTCAGCATACGTTTTGGGTAATCAGTGTTGAACAATTTATGCAACATGTAAAATAATAATACTCAAATTACGTGATATGTACATATGTCTGCAGAGTTTGAAATGTGACGTTTCAGCCAACATTTCTTTTTCATTCTGATTCAAACACATTGACGATAAGTATTGATTGCTGCTGCTCCTTCCTATATTTTCTCTGGATATAGTGCAATAATTTCTCATTCTAGAGCAGGAAAGTAATAATAATAATAATGTTTAGCAATTACAGCTACAGGCTTCAGAATACAGACAGCAGAATTCAAAGCAAACAAGCCAAAAATTGAATCTTATCTGCTGAATGAAAGAATTACAATCACTGTAAATTAAAGATTATTTTTTTTGCTTCTTTTTGCCCCATCACTTTCCAAAAAAAGTACCACTGAGTATTTCCTCAATTATTGTCTGTCTTTATGAGTTTCCAAAGATACTTTCAAGCTGTCATGAGAGCATGTGAAGGTCACATAATGTACTGAAATAATTTTGGACATTCTCCATCTCAGGCTAAGTTTGTGCGATTACGGTCTTTGTGGGCTTGCTGGAAACGTCAGAGCCCATAGAATAAAAAATCAAATTGACCGCATCACAAGCCAATCACAAAAGAGAAAATACATTAATGCAATGGGAAAGCTCAGGGCTTATCCTCTTTGGAAGCAGTGGCCCCCCAAAAAAACACTGAGACTGAGAAAAGTAGTTTCAATTGGACGCATTGGACTAACAATAGGCAGCACAGATTTACCCTCAAACGCAGTTTTTTTTATTACAAAATAGCAAAGGTAAGGAAAAATTTTTGCTCATTGCTGTAGAATATAAAGTGTATGCTTGGGTGTTCTTTGAGTGTTATATCAGTTTAAAATGCCAAGGTTTATATTATTAGATTCTATACACTTTCCTCTTTCATTTGATGTATCGTTTGTTTGCATAGCACAAATTCAGTAGAAACACTAGCGACGGAGCACTGATATTATTTTATCCTAAGTTTTGCTACATGCTTATTTACTTGTTAGGTGCTTGAATTGTGTTCGGTTTCGGTGAAAATGGTCGTCATGAACTTTTTGCCGAGTTTCTTCCCTGTAAGAGGATATGCTGCATGACAATGATACTATAAGGAATATGCTGTATTTATTATGCGTAATGATTGCCCCAGTACCGGGGGTGTTTTGGGGTAATAATGTCATCTGTTCAAGTATGCTGATGCTTTTGTTTCTTGGATTAAGACTAAGGATGTAAACAACACTTGGAATTCAAGATCAGTTTTTACATTTCACATAAACGAGTCGGCATCAAGTGTTTCTTTACTTAATGTGTTCCTTTAAATTAAGTTTATACAGGTTGATGCTTTTTCAGTCATGTAATTGTAAAAGTAGCCGTGTATTGAGAAATCAGAAAATGGGCAAATTATACCACAACAGAAAGCTAATGCCATGGAGGTGATGAATAAAACACTGGACACTCACTCAAAGTTGGAAAATAATAAAAGAGGCATTTCGTACAGTGGCGCTGTGTCTATAGATTTAGGTTAGTGGACTGAACTGAACTTCTATTGGTTTATCTTTAGTCCAGAGGCGTGCCATGGTAAATCCCATCTCAGGAACTTAGCGTAGTGCACTGTCGGTCGAAACAAGCCCATAACAGATGAAACTGGCATTTGCCGTTCCCCAGCAGGTTGTACGGACAAGCTTACATGTGATGCTGACAAGTGGACAGGTAGCCTAAAACTAAGCTTAGCTACTCAGGCTTGAAAATGTATTCCCTTGCTTTGGAACATACGTTCTTTCAATCGCCTATAAAATGTGCGTATTTTTGGTAATTTTATTTTTTGAAATACCCTTGTGCGGATGGCTATGCGTGTGTAAATATAGTTTGACAATGCAAAACACTACGTTAAATGACTTATACATCGATTTAAGGGGTCAAGACTAGGTTCAGACCTGAAAAAAATTTTTGAAAAAATGAAAAAATTGTTTTTCATTTTGTTAAAAATCTTTCAAAACATTCATAAAAGGTTATTTGATTAAGACCAAAAACTATCTTTTAAGTGGATTTTTATCATGTGAACGCCTCCAGTGCATTCATTTCACGACAGAAACGCAATTTTCTTGCATCGCGAAATTTCATAGTTTATCAGGCTTGTGGCGGGCATAAGATCCACATTTTTCAAGATATTGCTCTGAAATTTTTACCATAGCATCAGTTTGTTTTGTTCTATACGATAACTTAGCCATTGTTGGGTAGGGTTACATGTTACATGTTGTATTTATGATCCATCTGCCAGGCAGGTTCTGCCACCCATTTCTAAAATTCTATGACCTAATCATTTTTCAAAATATTTTTCCATGAAAATACCCAGATTGAGTATCACATTGAATAGCTGGTGATATTAGCTTCAAAACAAACAAAAAAAAAAGAATTACAGGAAAATATGGTAAAGTTTCTGAGATATTGTTGCCTCAAGATTTCACATTTTTCACCAATAAAGTACAGTTTTCACGGTAACAAACTTATTAAATTTGATTAAAATCAAATTCCATTCTGAGCTTTTTTCAGTTGACACAATTTTTATGTGTTTTTAGTGTCTATAAGTACTTAAATTGAGTGAACCCAGCCTTGACCCCTTAATATTAAAGATATTAAATTGTTTTCTTATCCTTTTCTAGTATATTTTGTGATGTCACGTCAAATACACGCGCAAAGAATCAATGGAGTGGACAAAAATGTATGGTATGGTTATTACAGGCAATTCTTGAAGGCTGTGACTTCAGCAGCAAATATCCTTCAGAATAGTGAAATATTATTGATGTTGTTTTTGCTTATTGAAATGAAAATGATCAAAACGTATTCTGTACTTAGGTGAAAAGACGCAGAGCTATTTTCAGATAAAGCTTTAAAAAAGGTTGGGTTTTATACTTCAGGACGACTGGGATTCAACTGTACGGAGGATTTTTCTTTATCTCTGCCTTTTACTGATCTGCTATCGAATGCACAGGATGACCTCGGTGGTCACTTCATTAGGTATACTTTGATTTGTTGAATTGTAAACTACAAACTTCAAAAAATCAATGAGTATTATTGATGTAAAGGAGACATATTAAAATTGTACATTATAGCTAAGGTGTGCACACCCAAAAATTTGGCTTGCACAACGCTCCTGATTTTGTACTCCCTGTCAACTTGCGTAAATTCCCAAAGAGATCGAAAGAAAATAGCCCCTTTATACAGCAGGTATAATAACTTCATGCAAATCTCATGCTTTGTAAAGGGAGAAATAACACATCCTTAAAAAAGGGTCACTGTGCATCTTACTGCGAAAGTCAGCTGAATCAGGTGCTAAACAGCTCAAGGACAACAAATACTGTATAAAAAGGGACAAAGGAGACTGGAGCACACTGATAAATTAACAGCCTTTATTGTGCAAACAAACTAACATTTCGACACTACTGTGTCTTCGTCAGAGTCACATATGGCTAAATGCTATAAAGCGTGGCATAAAACTTGCTTATGTATGAATCCAGACAGTCACATCATCCCAGATGTCAAAATGTCCATCAACTAGCGGCTTAGAGTGAAGTAATTTGGCTAATTGAAGATGGTTATTGGCTAATCATTTGGCTAATAGGTTTTAGAAGCAAGCTCTTGCCCTGAAATAGACTGGTTAAATCTGGCAGTTCATTGCATTTGATAAAGAAATCATTTCACACTGTGGGGAGGTAAAACAGAAACACAATTGAATGCCTTTAATGGCATTCAGATAGCTGCTATGCAAGCACATTTCACCATGGAGGAAGAGAAGCAAGCGAGTTCGACAACAGTGATGATCCCTCCAAAGTTACATATCGCCCAAAATTCATTGCAGTTGGGCATTCGGTGCAAGAAATGACCTCCATGATTACTTGGCAGCGATGTATGCAAAACTTTGGTTGCTTAATTCTTTCCAATAAAAGAAGAAATGAATACATTAAGTAAAATGAATGACATAGGCAATAAATCAATCAAACTAAACCTGTCACAGTTTAACTTTGATTAATAAGAAGCCAAACATTGGTTTGCTCTGTTGCTGAGACTAACTGGATGATTAGCCATTTAACCCCTTTGCGCAGAAGCCAAATCTGGCTTTTTAGGTGTTACCTGATTTAAGGCTTTATAATTTAAGATTGCAGCTTTACAGACAGGAAAACTTTGGCTCAATTGAGTCTAGACACTTGAAGAATTTAGACTCCCATCAAATTATAGTTTATTTTTATGATTTTGTTGGAGAAAAGGGGCTGCAAACATAAAAAATCTTCATGAGAATTCACCATTGAAATAGAAAAAAAAAATAATGCTGACAATTGAAAAACTGCTGGGGCCTAAAACTATACATTTCTGGGATCATAAACTTCTTGACCACAAGTACAATTCATCTTTAACATTCCATTTTAGATTACCCGCTTGCTATGAGACAAATAAGACAGCTATCCAGGTGTCTCTCCAAAGTCTGACATCCATCAACATTTTTAACTGTCAAATCAAACATGAATCATATATTTAACACAAATAAACTTTTGGGGCTTGAAATTCGGCATGAACTAATGATTTTCTGGTTGAGTTTTGCATGAATTAATCAATATCAGTGCAGTGGAACATCATTGGTCACCAGTAACCTCTCAAAACATGCCTTTTCTCCATAATAAAGTTAACAATATTGTCCATTTCTCTTCGAAGTACCCCAAGCATTAAATGAAGTGCAGATTTAACAGCTATAACATTCACGCAAGACCAAACATGATATGAATAAAAAGCTAACCGCTCTCACATCCGAGCTCATAACCTTACACCTTATAAGGGTGAAAACTCACTAACTCAGTAATATCTGAATTCTGAAATACACCTTATTTTAACAGAACAGAAATTTCACTTTCAGGAAAAAAATACAACGACATATGCCTCCATATTCATCAGAGTGTTGTAATGAACGTACCGAGGGATCTACCGACCTGCGTGGGATGTATGCATTTGGAGAAACGAAAACCTCGGCATTCGATGTCTTTAAACGCGGTATAGATTCTACAGCAAAAAGCCAAATTAAGCAAAATGCAAACAGAGTAGAAGTATAACCTGTTTTCTTCATTGATGCCCCCCTCCAGAGACAGATGTATCGGGTAGAAGGAACGTTCCAGTTCTGTTTCATTCGGAATAATTCCCGTTGACCGCGTCCATACAACATTTAAATCTCGTAAATGAAACTGAACACTTCAGAACGGTCTCGAGTGTCTTTATTTCTTTGATATCGCATCATTTTCAGCTGCGCAACCGCGGCCAACATTCGAAGAATACAACCGACCTTACTTTTACGCTTAGCTTTGTATCCCATTCTTATTGTCCGATCAATGTATTTCAGTTATAGAGGAAAGTTAAGACACTGGGGAATGGGATAAGAAACGAGTCTGTCAACACATCGTTACCGGGGAAGCTTCACGAGGACGTGAACTATAACTGTAGAGTTACGCAGATGAATCTGAGTATATCATTGAGTGACTGGCTATCGACACCAGTACTTCGGCGGATAGAAGGGAGCGCTGAATTTGTCGATGGAGGAATCTAAGCGTTAATCCATGGGAGGGAACTACGCATATTTTGTGTGTGATGATTGTAACAGACAGTAGAATGTGAGAGAAGCAATACTATGTCGGATTTTTTTCTTCACAAAACGTATTTTTTTAACCACTAATTGGAATACTGTTGGCTCACTGTAGCTAAAATGGTTGCTACAGAGTAGTACGTTTTTTTTCTGTCGCAAGTGATAATTTTTTAAAACTACTGGATCGATACTATGGGCAAGGTTATTGACCAGTTTGCACATCAGGCTTAGCTGAGGAGTTTAATCCATGCTACTCCTGAAAAACAGGGATTGGAGGGAACTTCTCCATACTATAAATCGCGTTTCAGCTCTGCCTGCTTGTGAATATCCAATAGCTGATCCGGGGGTGCCATCTTGTGGTCGAGTACTGTAACTTAAGTGCTTACATTTGCATGTCTATAGACGCGAGCGTCTACATCTGCAGAAAGGGGTTAATTTTTGAGAGCGTTATTGTACTTTGCTTCACAAACTTATTAGGTGCAAAAAATGACGCCTTAAAATGTTATCCCGTTCGAAGATTCCGAACTCATGTAGCTGAAGAAATGGTATCGATTCACAAAACTATGTTTGTGAGGCTTATTGTAATAAACCCTTTTGCCTGAGAGTATGGTTCGATACACCTAAGATTAATTCCTCTTAAGATGTATTTGTTTGAATGCTTGGAACATTATAGTTAATTCAAAAACCATGTTGTGTTTAATTTCACTGCTAAAATAAAATGCTAAAATGTGTGTTCGAAGTCAGGGAAAGTTTAGAGTTTTTTTCAGTTTATTTGGATATTACCACCCGAGCAATATCACATCCATTACATAAATGTAGCCAATGGGTAATCACTTTGCCATTATTTCTTAGTCATTATAGACTTCCTATGGGTTTAGATTCTTCAGCATATACATTGTTGATTGTTAATCAGATGAAAAAACAGGAGTAATCAAGTATGATACAGTCCTCTAACAGAAGTCTAATTTCTAAATACGACACTGATAAAGATAATTATTTAGTCAACCAAGTGCCAATGTTATTGCAATGTTATTCCCAGGATCAGGGCAATACAGGTGCACAGGCGCAGGTCTTGGACAACTGCAACCTTGGTGTGGGTGGCCAGACTTTTCTATCACAGCTGGATGGGACTCGGGAACAGACAACAGGGTGAAACTGGAAATCCAAAATGAGTTTAATGAGGGAAAGACAAAAGACACAAACCAAGGAATAATACTAATTCAGTGACCTGAGGTCTGCTCCGACACAAACACAATGCCAGGCAAAGAGTGTTGTGTGAGAGCTGGCTTAAATAACAGGAGTTCATTGGAAACAGGTACTGGTGATTAAGGAGTGGGAACAAAAACGCGGGCTGGAGTAGAGTGCGGAGGGGGCATGTTGACTGGAAAACCCGGTCCAGACATGATAATAAGCATTAGTACCCACTTAAAGGTGCTGTGTCATGGTTACAGCACATGCTCACAACTTTGAACAAAGTAAATCCACTCAACTGCAAGTCAAAATCTGGAAGGTAATTTTCTTCTTCTAACATTGCTGATGATGGCAACCAGTTTACATTCTTCTTATCCCTTGGCCCAATCCTAAAGTATTGCTTTTAATCCCAGAATTTCCATAGAAAGCTCCTTAATATGAAAGGCATAATGCTGGAGTAACTAAAGCATATACTTAACAGCAAAAGAAATGTCACAGACATTTAGTATATAAACTGTTGAATTTACAAATATTCATAAAGTTAATTGGGACATCAATGGGAGACATGTTTTGCTTGGAGCATGTTTGACGTGATGTTTGCGATCATCTGATCGGATTAATGTTTAAAGCCAGTGCCATTAAATCATTACCATATATGCCATATATGCCACCATTAGTGTTGGTTATGGACAGGCATCTTCTGTACATGGAATTCACAAGGCGATTGATGAAGGTGATCAGGATCTGGGCCCATACTCTCCAACAGGCTGCAGAGAGCTGTGCAGCAGTTATCGGACTTTGTTGTACCTCATTAAGACATCTTTGGATCTCATCCCACAAGTGCTCTATCGGTTTCAGATCAGGACTATGGGCAGGCCAAGACAGCTTACGTTTGTTGTGCTCTTGCAGTTTCTGGTTGACCAAGCGGTGTGAGCACGTGCTTTGTCTTGTTAAAACAAGTGATGTTGGTGACTGGCAGAGTGTAGCACAGCATAAGGTCGTAAAACTTGATTGATGTGCTTGGTAGCTGGGACCCCACGGCTTTAACCTGTTCTGACATTTTGAAAAACCACAGGTTCAATTTTTAGGGTCAGTGTAATTCTTCCCCACACCATGATGTTTTGTCTGCCCCATCTCTTTCCATCGCACGACTTTTATCTGAAAAAAACCACGGTCCTTAACTGCTGATAATGCCAGTTTTTTCATTGCTGAGGCCACTGTACACGGTCCCATCGGTAACAATCTGCCAGGAGGGGACCCTGAGCCGGCCGTCATCTGGACAGGTTATTTGACCTCAAGCAGCGACGAAAAATATCAACACTTATGGATCTTTGCTGAGTCCTGATGGACTGCTGAGCCATTTCAGTTGCTGTGGTGTACCGGTGCTGGAGATGTTGCCAGTCTTGTCGAAGCGTCATAATCCTGGGGCGACCACTGCGTGGACGATGTTTGGTACTGTTGGTGGTGTCGTACCTTCTGTTTTACGACACCACCAAGATTTTTTAATTGGTGGAAAATAATCTCCTTGTCAACACTCCAGCTACCATGGCTTTTTGGCCCACAATGATTAAAATACTTCTGCCTAGACTGTTCAAGTTTGGGCATAACAAGAGCTGAATGACCTGCAGCAGAATGCTGCAATTGACTCAAGTGGTCAGCCTGTGGTTTCTAACTTTCTGACCAGCTACCATCACCAAACCTTACCCTATAAGGTCCCCCACACCCAGTTGTACGATAGTGAATGACCTATTACCGCTCAGCCAACTGAGTTTTTACTACAGTTTTTCCCCTCTAGCCGGTGTCAAATAGCAAGCGCAGCCATAGCCGGATAAAACTGACGAAGATTCCGGGTTTAAACGGGATGTCCTTTGGAAATTGTTGTCAGCAGAACGTGAAGCACCTCATTTCATGAAATGATTTCATTGAACAGACAAGCCTTTCCGGCTGATTCAAATTGGATCACCCGCATGTTGCGGCAACAGAGTTCAGGTAAGAACAGCTAAATTAATTGCACAATTTTCTTTTATAGCATGTGGCCTACACTCAAGATTTGCCACAGCAAATATGCATACAAGTTTTACACCTGCTGGATGCAGCAGCTTGCAAACCAGAGGACATGCATGTTTACTAGCAGCAGACAATGTGAACTAGCATTAGTTCAGAGAGCAGGAGTGCAGCTTAAATAGCCTGCCTCGCAGAGGGGCAGAACAGAGACAGTTATGAATGGAAGTGTCTGTGAGAATAAAGGCATGTTTTTAGTGGTCTGCCAGAAGTAGCTCAGAAGGCAGCTCCCCATTTATGGTATTTGTTGCGATAGACATTTTTTAAATTGCTGACAAAAACATTTAGAATCATTGTCTTATAATCTGGGGAATGGATCGTTAGTTGTAATCATACACCACAGTAATGATAGAAATATTAGTATTTACCCAACGTACAGGGACTCACAGAATTGTTGAGTGCAATGTTTCATGTTTTTCATGCAATTCCAATTTTGTTGGACATTTGCTGCTGTTTTTTTTTTTTTTTTTGGTTTAAGACACAACAGCAATCTTTTATCTCAGATTTGAAAGTGTAACTTATAGTTACAGTCTTGGTTCTCAGCTATTACACAATGCAATCAGGCTGGGTCTCTGGTGGAATTAAAAAATAATAAGTAGGTAGACAGGCTGTTGATGTGAAACAGACTAATAATAACAGCCCTAATTTGCTCCCATTATGAAGACAGTGAAGGGTTGAGGAGGGAGCTCTAAGGAGCGGTGAAAATGTGAGATGAATGCTAATGTTATTGCACTGTTAAGGAAATACTAATATCACACTGTGTCTCTCACAGGACAGAAAAAAATAGTTTTAACAAACACAGCACCTGCGGACAGTAGTTTAGGTTCCCCTTGTTGGCCTCCCACGTTGCGTGTGTGTGTGTGTGTGTGTGTGCGCACAGTCATGCACTGGGCAGCACATGGCTTGATAGTATTATTTACAGCGCACACCTTTCAACCATTCAGCACTTTCCTTCAACAAACAGACACACGGGGGGCGGGGGGTAATACTACGAAGCTGACTTTGTGATTAAATCTGACTTTAAGCTTAAGTCAAGCCTGGAAAAGCAATTTTTACATTTTACATGTTCCAGATTTGAAGAGTTTCCTGGTTTTACTGAGTGCTGAAGTCAGGCTTACAGTTTTTTCCAATTGCTAAAGCACAATTTTGCAAACGAGGCTGGTTTTATCAAAATACTTAACTCAATTCACAAAACCACACACCCAAACTGCAAATACCTCATATATCCTGCTAAATGAAGCACTGCAACCAAAACTACATATACCATTATCAAAATCAAACTTTTGCACCAAATGGCACACACTTCATTCATATTACCAGATTTTTGCCTAACCAACCAAACACTGTTGGGCATAATGAAAAGTGCTCTCATCTTTCGTACGCTTTGCCATAATACTAATAGCTCAAATTGTAGAGAATTCTTCTGAGTGTTCACATGCACAGAAATATTTGCAGATACACACACATGCTGTTGAAACATTTATTTATTTTATTTTTCACGAAACAAAACAGTACAACATATGCAGAGCAGATATACGTTGTATTTACATTGGGAGTGAACGAAAATATGCTCACAAAACAGTGAACTAAAAAAAACTTTGCAGAAAAAATGCGCAGAAAAAATATAGGAAAAAGAGGCAAGAAAAATAAGTAAGCAGCATCTTGCTGAACTGCTGGGTCTGGCCACAACGCCTCGCCCACATCACAGGCAATATCTTCCCTTTCCAGACATCGAAGGAAGAAGCACCTTGAGTGCCTCATCCATCCCTGAGTCGCACCCACATCAATTTCATCACATGCCTCTTCCATAGCTGACACAAGAGGCATGCGCACAAAGGGCCTGGGGCCGCACGATGAAAGCTCACGTTGTCCCGTACTACAACATACCGGTTTCTTTGATGGTCTGCATCATTCATCAGCTCTGGTGGTAAGAGAATGTTGTGGAGTCTGTCCAGAAATGTGAGAATATGGGTTGTGTTGTATGGTTTATGGTTGGCATGATGGTGGAGGACACCATGCGTATTGGAGATGGCAGCGCACATTCTGATGTTCCCACCACGTTGGCCAGGAACATCTATAATGGCTATGTGGCCAATGAGGTTTCTTACCCTTCCTCTGGTCTTTGCTAGGTTGAACTCGGCCTCATCTATAAAGATGAACTCATGCGGGATTGCATGAGCATCTATTTCCAGTACTCTCTGAAAACAAAGAACAAAAATCAGTCAAAATGGTGTTACAGTAACCAGTGCACTGGGAAACAATGTTGCGTGTAGTGTACTCTAGTCAATATTGTACGTACATCCACATGTGCTCGTCTGAGCTCTTTGTGTCTTTGAGAGTTTCTCTCAAAGGGCACCTTATAAAGTTGTTTCATTCTGATTCGGTTTAACTTGAGAATGGGAGCCAGTGTGGACAGACTGACTCGTTGAATGTTGTTTAATATGGAGCTGTCTTGGATGATGTGGCTTTGAATTTCTCGTAGTCTGATTTCATTATTTTCCAAAACCAAGTTAACAATGGCCGCTTCCTGTACCCCGGTGAACATTTGGCCCCTTCTTCCATTGTTGCATCTCTCAGTCCTTTAGAAAAAAACCAAAAAAATAACAAGAATATAGGGCTTGGACAATGCAGCCAAAAGATATTTCCCCTATTGTAGAGTAAATTGTACAGGAAACTTATACAGTTAGTGTATGACATCAGCCATTCATGAAGTAAACAGGTGTCACCCAACTGATACACTATGACATGGGGTGTACTACACAGTGTGAAAGAAATTTTGCTTACATACCTGTACTCCAGTCTAAATTTCCAGATTACAGAGGCGACAGTAAAACGGCTCAAGTTGGGCTGCACTCTCTCCAGCCTCTTGCATAGTCAGCCCATGTTTGATGACATGAACAACAAAGGTTGCTCTGATTTCATATGAAAGTTGTTGTTTTCTTTGGCCATGACCTCCTCTACCAGATCTACCCCTACCTCTCACTCTTCCTCCCCCCTCATTCTCACCCTCCCTCCTCCTCTCCCTCTCTCTGCAACGTCTTCCATTGCTGTTTTAAAAAAACCTGTGGTCTTCTAGTGCTTACTTTCTGACTGAAGTGGTAACAATTAACTATTGAGGTGTTTGGCTAGGTGGCGCATATATTGGCCAATTAGCTCATGTGGTGTCATTTTGAATGGCGGTGTTTTGAAATGGCAAACATGTGACTTTATGTCAGATTGTTGTGTCTTATGCAGAGAACCGTGTTCAGTGCAGTTAAAAAGTGCCATTTTGAATTACAAAATGTGAGTAAAGCAGAAAATGTGTTTAAAGTTTTGGAGACTTGAGAAGAGGTTTTGCTCTCTGTGTGTCAGGTTAAATAATGGTGCTATGCATGTCATTTTAGTGTGTTAGCAATTGGAAAAATCTGTAATCACAAAGCCAGCTTCGTAGTATATCCCCCAGGTCCCAGCAGCTCTGATGATATTGCCCTCCTAACGACATTCAATGAAGAATATCCGATCTGTCTCTGTCGTGCAAGGTCTTTTAAGCATGTAAGGGATTCCAATTGATATGTGTATTTCATGATACGAGGAGAGCATTTCAAGAATGACACTATATGTAAGTCCCTTGTTGTAGTATTGAGCTATCAACTCAAGCTCCTCTTCCATCCTGGTAAACACTTGAAATTTCATGTTGGCTCTGCGGTATCCAGTGTAAACAGGAATTGATTAATGACTAATGCCGGACATATTTTGGTTTAGCCAATCACAAACACGTACCATGGTCCTACCCTTTCCGGTTTAGTGAGATGTATTTTTGTGATCTGTGAAATGCTTTTGTGTTTTGTGAAATGTATTTGTGTTCTCTGAAATTTATTTTTGTTCTGTTAAATTAATTTGTGTTTTGTGAAATTTATTTTTGTTCTGTGAAATGCGTTTGTGTTTTGTGAAATGTTTCAGTGTTCTGTGAAACATATTTTGCGCTTTTGAAATATTTATTACTATTTCCCTTCAGGGTCACTGTATGATCTGGTTTGAGGCAACATTATTCTGTAAATTGCCTTAGTTGTACCAGTATATATGTGACATGAACTTTGAGCGGGGTCACAGTGTCAAACACAACGGCATGATGGAAGGATCTCTCTGAGATTGTTTGTAGCTGCATTGTGGCCTTTCATGATGCTGAAGACATTAAATGCTGTCATTGCACTGTAAGAAACACCATCAAACATTTCAAAGAGACCAGTTCACTGAAAACTAGTGGCAATAGAGGTTCAAAATGGAAGTTAAGTCTCTGTTGTTCATTATCTGCGTATGACAAGTAAAAAAAAATTACCTCTGGGATGCTCATCAGAACTCCACAATGACCTCCCAAAAATGCTTGTAAACAGCTTAAATTTGTTTGTAAAAACCTTTGAGAAAATGGAGTATTCACTACCTGCCTTTGCACTGTAAACCCTGACAAGTGTGGTGAACTCAAATGTTTTGTGGAAACCGATTACCTAAAAAAAAATTGGGTGAGCCAACTCAATGATCTTGTGTATTCTGCACTTAAAAAAAGTGTAAAAAAAAAAAACTATGTATAATAACTTCACCTTACTTTCTTTAAGCTCCTTCCGAACAATGCAATTGAGTTGGCCAACAGAATTTTTTTGAGGTAATTTTTTTGAGTTTCCACCAAACATTTGAGTTCACCACACTATCAGGGTTTACAGTGTGCCAGTGGTCAATATCCATGTGCACTGTGGGATTGATTGGCTGATCGAATGAGGTTAGGTTAGGCAGACTGACAGACTTATTCTTATGAGGTGGAACATATGTAATAATGCCAGAGAAAACGCATGTCTATCCATTTAAGCATTAGGTTGCAGTGGCCAGCACTGATCAACAGTGTCTTGTCCCCTGAGAAAGTTTGTGTGCCGGTTATGATATGATAATCTCACTGGGGCATTTCAGCAGTATAACTTTTATAGTTTAATTTAAAATAAATTAAAAATAAATTAAATAATAAATATATATATATATATATATATATATATATATATGTGTGTGTGTGTGTGTGTGTGTGTGTGTGTGTGTGTGTATATATATATATATATATATATATATTATCATATATTGTACATATATGATATGACATATTATATCATAATTACATTAAATTAAACATTTAAATATGAATGATAAATTAATTTATAATTTATAACTATTTAACTATTCAATCTTTTTTGTCACTAAATATGTACTGTATTCTTAAATAAAACCTACCATTTAGTATCATTCAGTTGCTGTAAGTCATGTTGCTTGTTGCATAGTTGCCCGAATTTCAGCGATGTGATTTGAGGCACGATCATCATTTGCTTCGTCATCAGCCTCTGACTGGGCTCAGTACTAAGCAGGTCTGTGAACACTCATCCCTGTTGCACCCCAAAATTTCAATCGATTTGAATTTTCAAAAGCCAACGACAAAAAAAATATTCCTCTTAACCAAAGCCATTCAAACATTATAATGCTATGGCTGCGTAATGAATGACCTTGGGAACCTTCCCTTTCTGACATCAGGCCAATGTGGTGATGCTATCCCATTGGGAAATGAATGATAGTGAATTTTGAGTATTTATTAAGTATTTTGCTAAAATAATGGAAGTTATTTTGCAAAACACACAAAATAGATTCTTATTTCAGATAACGCAGGACACAAAGTATCAAACTCGGCATTTTGCAGTAATTTAAACTTTGTGTCAGTAGCAGTTTAATAAAGCCTCACTCTGAGAGATGGCAGAGTTTACAAAGGCGCAGAGTCTGAGCGAATGTGTCAGCTGGTCTATTTAGGTAGACAGATTTCTAAAATCAATTATCAGGGGAAATGATGTCAGCACATTTGCCTGCCACACTATTATATGGTTTATGGGTACTCAGCCATCATGTGGAAAGTGGAGTTTATTGCTCAAGGGCATCAAGTGAATAGATGAAACAAAATGGAAATCATAACAGTTATTCTGTTATTTATTCAGCCAAGTGGAAAATAAATAGCTCCGACTCATGTGCCTTCCAGTACTATACATGTTGTTGCCAGTGCTGCAAAGATGTTTTGTCTTTTAGTCGCATTTTTGGTGGAACCTCAAGATAAACTCTCATCTAAAATTTACTTATTCAACAGGTGATACAGTCTAACCTATGGGTGCAAGACCCCAGTCTTTTAGGACAGCAGTACTAGTTGGTTTTGGCAGTGCTTCAGCATTCGAAAACTTAATTTAGGTGAATGACTGGCCAAGAAGACCAGACACCTTGTTTTCAAGGCTTACACTGGCTGCTGATTTAAAAGATATTGCAAAACCTGAAAACACAGTCCTGAAAGTTCAACAAAGATGATCTCAAAGCACATCATGAGTGGTTTACTAGATTACCATCAAAGGTTGGCAAATTGTTTTCTATTATCTTGGTACTGATTTGAAACCATTGGCCCAAACTTCAACTCTAAAGAGTCTGTGGGAAAGAGTTTTTTTTTTTTCTTCAAGATTTGTTGTTGCTATGAATTTCAAGTATCAGCGTGCATTTTTTGATGCACTCTGCTTCAAAAAACCTATGACTGCCTTTCAGAGAGTGATATCTTAGTGCTTCATTATTTTTATGTCGAGTGGATTTGTATTCTGCTGTGCTTGTCTCTGTCTCACACATGCAGGTGGAGGTGACATCACAGTCCCGGGTAGGAGAGCCTAATGCATGGTCAGTAAAAAGCACGCCATTACCAGACTCACTATTGAGGGAGCACTATTGTGAAGGACGCAGATCGCTGGGCTGGCTGTTTAAGGGATGACTGTTTTGGTGGATAGAAGGTTTTGTCACGAACATGCATCCTTTTCTCAAGAGACCATTTTCAACCACTGAGAGAACTGACAATACCAGCTGCACCCATCTCTTGTCTGTTGTCTGCTGTCTGTTGACCTTTTTATTCTCTATAAACTGCATGCTGACCATAACTTTTCTTACTGGGTCTAAGTAAATAATTGTGCACAAGTTGTGTAGACAGTGAGAGACTGACCAGTTCTAGCACTGGGCCACTTGCAAGTGACTCGTGGAAGGACAGTTAATGGTGGGCCATTTACACGAATGCTGCATGTAACACCATCCCACATAAAATTGAAACCATTCTTATACATAGCCCCACCACCGCCATTTTATGCACTCAAAATTAATAGGGTAAACCAACAATCTTTTTTTTTTCCTGCTGTCAGTTCCTATTTATTATCAGAGCATTCAGTAAGTGACATGCATGCTCAACTGAATTCAGGTCAGGTGTTTAACTTTGCCATTGTGAAACTTTCCACTTTGTTGTCTAAAAAAGCTGCATGCGGGTAAGCGGCTGCAGTGCTCGGCTCGCAGAATCTGCATCGCTGCTGCAGGCAGTGTGGCCCGGGCCTAAGCCCTCTTTACTTACTCTGAAGCCCTCACTTGATTGTTGACCCTTTACGCCTACCTCCCGGATGGCATTCTTGATCTGGCCCACTGCTGTGAAGAGGTTTTCATCTGGAAAGGGATTTTTTTCTGTCATTCACCATGGTTTTTATTCAACGTCTTCTGAGCCTTTTGGTGTTCCTGAGCTCAGCAGTGCGCTCTTTCGTTTTCAGAATGTTCCTAATGGCAGATTTCACAACACTCAATGTTTTTTCCATTTCTGACGGGGTTGTTTAAATTTTTTTAGTTGTTGCATGGTGATGGCGGTGGCAGCTTTATGGACCTCATATTGAGAGTTGATTACAGATTCCATGAAATTACACACTTGATCAATTCTAGACCTTTCATGTGTTTGCTTTTTAATAAAATATTGAAGGAACAACATGCCCCTGGCTGTGGAACAGATGAACAGCCCATTGTCCGCTTATATCTGGTCACTTAAGACAGGGGGAGAAGAAGGAGAACGAATAAAAAGCGCAAACGTTCTGTAGCAGATAGAAACATGAAATAAAACCATTTGAAAGCATAAGACTTTGGCTCTTATAGGAAATTAATGCCTTTGTCTCAATATTTGCAAAATTAAAAAAAAAAATCTTTTGCAGATTTTCATAATTTGTTGTCGTTCTTCCTCCTCCTGCTCATCTTCTTCTAATTATTGGGTCATTCCATGATTTTCTTGAAAAAAATATCATGTTGGTGGATTCACTTCTTAATAGAATAATCCCAAAATTGTAGATCTCTACTGCCAATAGTTTGGCCAAAAAAAATATTTAAAAGACAAAGGTTTGCGCAATTTTCAGCATTGCCTTCTGAAGTTCTAATTTTGAGCTGGAATATCTTAAAAAGTACTTGATCTAGGACCTCCAAAGTTTGTATGTCAAATATCTGGTGCTATATCTGTACATAATTTAACTTTCAACAGTCTAGCTCATGTGTCACATGCAATAATAGGCGCCTAGATTCTGTCGAAAATTTCTATTCACGAACTTTGGCAGCGCTTTTAAAATTAATCTCCAAGAAGTTGTGGTTGACCACAAAAAAAAAAAACTAACAACAATATTTGCAAATGTTAACTAAAAACTAAAAAATCGACACTTTGTGGCCTCTTAAGTTTGTTAACATGTGCTAAAGCACAGAAGTCATAAACAGATTGGTGCTATCGCGTTTTTTTGCAACAAAATTAGCAGAGGAAAACTTACCAGCTAGAATTTTGAAGCCAATCTTGATCCTGCTCATCGTTATGTTTGCTGTTTGATGCTTCACTCTCGTTGCAAAAGGAGGCTACATTTTGCGTGCCAAACTCGTCAAAACTCTAAAAAAAAACTCAAGCTGTCAGTCTTCTTCACATGAACTATTGTCTGACATGATTTTTTTTTTGGTACTGTAGTCATAATGTAGGAAAAAATTGCAGTACAGAGAGCAAAAAACATCAGAAAACACTGTGACGTCATGGACCAGCTTGCTATGGAAAATGACGTCACTGAAAGCAGTTGTTTTGAATTTTTTTTTTTTTTTTCAGATGTGGATGGTTGAACTGCTCCAAATATTATATTATTTGGTCGCAAACTAAGGTAGTTTCAGAAAAAAAATTGTTCCTTTTTTAGCCTGTTTCCTGTAGCCTGAATGACTGCATCATGAATCAGTTTTAATTAAATATATTTTTCTGTATAGTAAGTATAGTATAAGTGTATGTAGAAACTATTCATTTCTGGAGCATTGACAGAATCTACTCCTCAGCGATTCTAAAAATGAGAGCTGGCTTGTACTAGTTATCTTGATGTTTGATTAAATTATGGACTCATCAATTGGGCGAACAAGATGTTACAATTAGGCTTATTTGCGGCAGACATGAGAATTCGATTTACTCATTTATGCTAATGATTTGAAAAGACGGTGAAAATGGCTTCAACTCCACTGCTGAGAGCTTCTTCAGCAAAGATTATGAATGCGGGGTGGAACAGCGGTGCAGTGGGTTGTACTGCCGCAGAGGTTTGAATCTGGCCGGGTGTTTCTGTTTTGAGTTGGCATGTTCTCCTTGTGTTTGCATGGGTTCCTCTGGGTACTCCGATTTCCTCTCACAGTCCAAAGCTATGCATATCAGGGCAGGCTAATCAGAGTTTCTGAATTTCCCATAAATGTGAGTGTGTGAGTGAATGGTGAACGAATGGTGTGTGCATCCTGCCATGGATTATTGAACTCTCCAGGGTATATCCTTGCCTTTCACCTGGAATGGGCTCCACCTCCCCTGCGACCAAAGTGAAGGAGTCATATAGATAATGGATAGATGGATAATGAGTCCTTCATCAAGGAATAGGTTTGATTATTAATTATAAATGTGGCGCATCAAATTTTTGATAATGTTTCACATGTCATTGGTGGCCAGGTATTTCACTGAAATGTCAGTCAGCTCACATAAATTAATGGGGGAAAGAAGATAACCCTCATCAGCACAGTTATTCCAGACGTTTAAAAGCAATTCAATCTTCGGTATTTCGAGGTTTTACCTTTACCGCCCTGCCGTGTTCACCCCCCTCCCCTTACTTTAGTGATCCCAGTCAAATTTGACTGGTCTGTTTTAACTGCTCTTAAATTAACACAAAAACCATTAATCACCACCAATTTTTTATTTAACACTCTTTTTAGTTGTGAACAATATCTCAGAGTAGTGGTTAACATGAATAACTGCAGTGAAAATACATATAGACACTGAAAATGTATTCCAAAAATAACATGCAATCTAAAAAAGAAACGGAAGACTAGAGATCAAACTCCTAAACATGTGTGTGTGTGTGTGTGTGTGTGTGTGTGTGTGCGGGCGTGCATTTGTGCGCGCGTGTCTGTGCTTGTGTGCACGTGAATTAATGCACGAGTGGCATTTGATACTCAGGTCAGAGTGGGCCTTGCGAACATATGCATCACATTTGCAGCATCTCAGGCTTGTTTTGTTGTCTCTATGGGCACAGAGCTCACAGCACTTCATTCTCTGCCCCTGTCCTTGTTGAAGGAGAGCGGGCAGGCAGCGGCTGGGGTTTGCACACTCCTAACCTAACTCTATTTCTGGTGCAACTTCAGTGCCCTCTTCATCTTGTTCTAAAATCTGGTCCAGAGCTTCTCTGACAAATGACCGCCTGGTCAGTCGCCTACTCATTGTGCTCAGAGTAAAGGGAGTGCAAGGCAAACATCAAGCTGTATGTTGGTGGTCTGTGTGAAGATATGATTCATTGATTGGTCTGGAAGTTGTGGTTCAAGTGGGGGAGGGGGAGGGGGGGGGAGTCGGCACAAAAGCAGGGGAAAGAGACAGGTTTACAAACGCCTGTCTCATCTGTGTGAAGATGTGATACATTGGTTCAACAGGAAGTTAGTTCACGTGGGAGGATCAGCACATAAGCGCGGGAAAGAGATGTATACACAAAAGACATTGTTCAGTCTGAAATGTGTGGTTCGTGTGTGTGTGTGTGTGTGTGTGTGTGTGTGTTTGGGTGGTGTGTATGGGGATGTCTTCATATCTGATGGATGAATATAATCTGGATACCCATTCATTTCCTATGGCGGTCACTTTTGACCGGGAACACCACAGGTGTAACTAGGGGTGTAACGATTCTGAATCAATTTTTTTTTAAAGCGTAGTAACACCACCTGCTACCATGGGGCGAACATCTGAGCTTTCCCTTTTCCTTTATTAACCCCCGCGCTGTCCTGAATGAAAGTGCCTAACATCAAAGCACATGGGAAATGCTTACGGAAAAAACTTGACTGACATCAGAATTTTTCGGCGACAGGAGCCAAACAAAGGAAAACAAAATCGTCATCCTATTAACCAATTAGGCAACTCTAAGAAACGTAAACCTGTTCCCGTTTACTTTGCCTGATTAGCAATCAAATGATGGATTTGTTTTCTCTTTAAGTTGAATGAGTAGAGCTGTTTATTGAGACAACATGTTTGATTGCTGCATTTTGAAATTTAAATAGGGAAAGAACAGCACTGCTGGAACACGATTGCCATTGACACAGCATTTCGTGTGACTGTGATCATTTATATCTCACATTCATGTTTCATCCGCTTTTCCACCTTGTGTATTTTTAGACGCTTAAACTCCAGGTCGATCTGATGACAAATCTGTTTTAAATTAATCTTGGATAATGTTCTAAAATGCTACAATGACAGATGTAATTCAGAGGAAGATTTTTTCAAATTATTCAAATTGGCATTCTTTCAATCTAACACTGTAGCCCAGTTAGGTTTGTCTGCTTTTCACCATGTTATGGCCCCAATTCGTTATTAGATTTACAACGCAACAGCAACAGCAACAGCAAGGGATGACAGACACAGTTTTAACAACTAAAACACATTTAATTTTTAACAAAGACAATAATGACTAAACAACTAACAACTAAGACCAAGATTGATTATAACAAAAACAAAAAGAAATATTTACAGTCCCTTTTTGTGGGGCGGCTTGGTGATGTCCTGGGTGAGAAAATGCTCAAACACAGGTAAAGAAATCCACAAAAGAAACGTCACAGGTCTTGAACAGAATGGCAGGTCTGGTCATCTGTATCCTTCTTGCAATTTCTCCTACTACTTTACTGTCTCAATTCTTTTCCTTATATACTCTTTTGCAGACCCCACCCACATCCAGACCTCTTTCTTTTAATTCTCTGAGACTTGCCCCAGACATGTCCAGGACATGTCCAAACATGACTCCAGTCTGAGCTGAACAAAAAAAAGGCAAATACTGCCATCTAGTGGCCTATATTCACATTACACCTCCATTCCAAAAGGGAAAAATTTTGACTCATAAAGGCAAAATTTTTCTTTTCAATACAAAATGGTTAAGTGAACACTTGTCTATATATACATATCATACAATATTCAAACACATGATATATATATACACATTCAAACACGGGATAAGCAATCAGCAATTACATTGTCTGTACCCTTCACATGCTTAATTTCCAAGTCAAACTCCTGTAAAATCAAACTCCAATTCAACAATCTCCGATTCTTGTTTTTCATCTTACTCAAAAACATTAACGGATTGTGGTCAGTGTACACAATCATTGGCTTTTGTCCTGAACAAACATAAACCTCAAAGTGTTGTAAAGAAAGGACCAGAGCCAACAGTTCCTTCTCTATTGTGGAATAGTTCCTTTGGTGGCGATTGAACTTCCTGGAGAAGTATGCCACGGGATGCTCAATGTCATCAGAGTCACTTCTCTGTAGGAGCACAGATCCACAAGCTTGGTCGCTAGCATCGACCGCGATGGAGAACGGTTTGTTGAAGTCAGGAGATTTGAGCACGGGGAAGTGACACAGCAGAGACTTCAGGTGATCGAAGGCTCTCTGGCATGCATCATCCCAGGTGAACTTTACGCCTTTCTTCAGTTGGTTAGTTAGACTGAGAGCAATCTCAGCAAAGTTCTTGCAGAACTTGCGGTAGTACCCGATCATTCCAAGGAAGCGGCGCAAAGCTTTTTTGTTGTCAGGAACTGGAAAGTCCATGATGGCTTGGACTTTAGCATTTATGGGTGCCACCTCACCCTGGCCTATGACGTAGCCAAGATAGGTGACAGTAGCACAACCAAAGTCACTCTTGCTCAGGTTAACAGTCAGGTTAGCCTGGGTCAGGCGCTGGAACAACGTCTCTACATCTTTTAGATGTTCTTCCCAGGAGTCACTCCATGTGATCAGGTCATCGATGTACGCACCCGTGTGTGGCAATCCGGCGATTGTAGACTGTATCATCCTTTGGAACGTGGCTGGGGCATTTTTCATGCCAAAGGGTAGGACTTCATACTGGTACAATCCAGACGGTGTGGCAAAAGCAGAGATGCTCTTGGCCCTCTCAGTTAAAGGCACACACCAATAACCCTTCAATAAATCAATCTTGGTCAGAAATTTTGCTTGCCCTACACTATCAATACAATCATCAATCCTAGGTATTGGAAACACATCAGTTCTAGTTACAGCATTGACTTTGCGATAATCTGTACAGAATCTAGTACTTCCATCAGGTTTTGGAACTAGCACACAGGGTGAACTCCAATCGGAGTTGGTGGGTCTGATAATATCATGTTTTAACATGTACTCAACCTCTTTCTCAGCAATCTTTCTCTTTTCAGGATTCATCCGGTATGGATGCTGTTTTATTGGTTTGGCATCACCAACATCTACATCATGAGAGGCTATAGTAACTCTCTTTGGAACATCAGGAAACAAATCCTCATATTTCTTGATCAACCTTTCAAACTGATCTCTCTGTGAGGGTTCTAAGTAATGGAGTTTTACATCAAGATTTTGCAACACTTCAGTGTTTGACAATTTACATGAAAGAACTTCAGCTTTAATTCTTGGTTCATCATCTTGAAACTCCCCCTCATCTTCACACGTTTCGGCCATAGGAGAATCTGAAATGACAGCTGCAACCCTAGCATTTCTGTCATGATAAGGCTTCAGCATGTTAATGTGACACAATTGTTTTGGTTTTCTCCTATCTGGAGTCTTCACAATGTAATTGAGATCATTGAGTTTTGTCAGAATTTCATAAGGACCATGAAATCTAGCCTGCAATGGATTGGACTGCAAGGGAAACAACACAAGGACCTTGTCTCCTGGTTTAAACTCACGGCTTCTAGCCTTATGATCATACCAAGTTTTCATTTTTCCCTGACTTGATTTCAAGTTCTCTTTGGCAAGGTCACAAGCTGCACGCAATCTTTCCTTGAACTTGCTGACATAGTCTAGCAGACTGATATGCGGCTCTTTCTCTTGCCATTGTTCACTCAATAATAGCAAAGGTCCTCTCACTTCATGACCAAACACTAGCTCAAATGGACTGAATCCAGTAGACTCCTGCACTGCTTCTCTAGCTGCAAACAACAGCAAATGAACCCCTTCATCCCAGTCTTTCTCATGGTCATAACAATAAGTCCTCATCATTGTCTTGAGAGTGGAATGAAACCGCTCTAAGGCACCCTGACTTTCTGGATGATAGGCACTAGAAAGAATCTGTTTTGCACCTAGTTCATACACAACCTGCTGAAACAATCCTGAAGTGAAATTGCTACCCTGGTCTGACTGAATTTCCCTGGGAAGGCCAAACAACGTGAAGAACTTTATCAAAGCCTTCGAGATTGCAGTTGCCTTAGAGACGTAGAGGTATGGCTTCGGGGAATCTGGTAGATGCACACGATTGTCAACAAGTACTGATTTCCAGATCTAGTCTTGGGTAATGGACCAACGCAATCAACAATGACCCGAGAGAATGGCTCCCCAAATGCTGGGATAGGCTGCAATGGAGCTACAGGTGGGTCTAACTGGTGTTTTCCAACTACCTGACAAGTGTGACAGGTTTTGCAAAAGTTGGAAACGTCTTTCCGAAGCCCAGGCCAAAAGAAGTGTTTCATGATCTTATCAACAGTCTTGTTAACACCAAGATGACCTCCTAAAGGTAAACTATGAGCCATTGTTAAGATCTCATTCCTGTAGACCTTCGGAACAACAATTTGCCTGACCACTGCCCAATCTGCATTGGCAGGGATATCAGGAGGGCGCCACTTCCGCATCAACACACCATCCTTGAGATAATACCCAACTGGAACTGCGTCTATTTCTTTATCAGGAAGGGCTCTCCTCTTTAGTACACAAATTTCAGGATCATTAGTTTGCTCCTCAATCAACCGCTTTCTGGACAGAGACAAGTCTCCAGACACATCAGAATCACCAGACCCATCCGGCTGGCTGAATAGAGAACTGATAAAAGTATCTGATAAGTCCTCAAACGGAGAAACCATAGTAGGCCAATCAGAGTCATGAGGCGAACCACTTGAGTCCTGACTATTCAATGTACTGGACGGCACCACATCATCTTCTTCTTTAGCCTTCTTGGCCATAGCACGAGTCACTGCGCAAGAAGGATACAGAGATGGGTCCTCATCCCCATCTTCAGTGCTCGGCTGTGAAGTAAGATGTACAGGGGGAACTACTTTGCCCCCAGCCAGGTCATTGCCTAGCAACAGAGAAACACCCTTTATAGGTAGACTTGACATAAGTCCCACCTTTACCTGTCCTGTAACTAAATCTGACTTCAAGAATATAGAGCGCAGGGGTACAGATACAGTCCTCCCTTCAATACCTTGTACAAGTATGAAATCCCCTGAAGCGGTCTCATCACGTAACTCCAAGGAGTCCATCAACAAAAGTGACTGAGAAGCTCCGGTATCCCTTAGGATATATATGGGGACAGGAGTAGTATGCTCATTCAGAGCCACAAATCCCTCTGACACAAATGGAAGAAATTCCTCCCTCACAAAGTCAGCTGTATCAGGCTTTTTAGCCCCACAAGAAGCAGGCAATTTAGCAGATTGGTTATCTACTACAGGGGTTACTAACCTTGTTTTCACAAAGGCATTTGGTTTGGTATCCTTTTCTTTTTCTTTTTTAGCTTTAAGGAACCAACAGTTAGTTGTAACATGACCAGATTTCTTGCAATATCTGCAAACTAGACCACTTCTGTCACTGTCAGCTTTCACACTTTGATCAGACCTGTTACTGGATTTCTGAGCACCATCACCAGATTTGTCTTTGTCTTCTGGTGAGGAATCTTGGGTATCACCATAACCCTTTTTCTGAAATTGGGACCATCTATTATTACTGCTAGACTGAAATTTGGACTTATGTGTGAGAACATATTCATCTGCAAATTTGGCAGCTGATTGCAAATTCAGTGCTTGCTTCTCATTAAGGTAGGTCTTAACATCATCCTTAACACAGTTCTTGAATTCTTCAACTAACATCATCTCCTTTAGTGAGTTGAAATCATCCTTGACCTCCATAGAAGTACACCAGCGCTCAAAGCAAACCTGCTTTTCATTCGCAAATTCAACATAAGTCTGATTTTCAGATTTCTTCAGACCTCTGAATTTCTGTCGGTAAGCCTCTGGAACCAACTCATAAGCTCTCAAAATAACCTTTTTGACAACCTCATAATCAGAGGAATCATCTGCAGACAAAGCCGAATAGGCTTGTTGAGCTTTACCCTTGAGGACAGTTTGCAACATCAGTGGCCAGTGTTCCTTTGGCCACTGGCAACTCTTTGCTACCTTTTCAAAACATTGGAAATAGTTGTCAACATCCTTTTCCGAAAATGGAGGCACCAGTTTTACCTCCTGACTAGCACAAAATTTATTTTTCATTGCTATTTTAATTTTTAGTTGCTCCATTTGGAGTCTTTCTTCTCTATCCAACTTCTCTAATTCAAAATCTCTCTGTCTTGCAAATTTTTCTAACTCAAATTCTCTTTGTTTTTCTTTTTCTCCCTTTCAATCTCTAGCATTTTTAATTAAAGTTCCATTTCTATATTTGGATTTTCCACTGGAAACTGTTCCAGATCTCCTGGTGCAAACACATTTTCATCAATGTAATATTCAACTATCTCTCGAGCCAGTCTTGCTTTTCGCATGGCTGGTTTCACCTCTGTCAGCTCTAAATGTCTGCAAATTTCTAGCAGTTCTGTCTTTTTAAAAGACTTCAAAACCCCTACGGTTGGTGATGCCAAGAAATCATCCATTGCTGTTGTCAATATATATGTATTCAATTAAAAAAAATCAATTTTACAATTTGAAGAATGTTAGATTTTCAATAAATTACTCACAACAATGTTCTGTCCCGGACTTGAGCCCCCAATTTGTTATGGGGCCCCAATTCGTTATTAGATTTACAACGCAACAGCAACAGCAACAGCAAGGGATGACAGACACAGTTTTAACAACTAAAACACATTTAATTTTTAACAAAGACAATAATGACTAAACAACTAACAACTAAGACCAAGATTGATTATAACAAAAACAAAAAGAAATATTTACAGTCCCTTTTTGCGGGGCGGCTTGGTGATGTCCTGGGTGAGAAAATGCTCAAACACAGGTAAAGAAATCCACAAAAGAAACGTCACAGGTCTTGAACAGAATGGCAGGTCTGGTCATCTGTATCCTTCTTGCAATTTCTCCTACTACTTTACTGTCTCAATTCTTTTCCTTATATACTCTTTTGCAGACCCCACCCACATCCAGACCTCTTTCTTTTAATTCTCTGAGACTTGCCCCAGACATGTCCAGGACATGTCCAAACATGACTCCAGTCTGAGCTTAACAAAAAAAAAGGCAAATACTGCCATCTAGTGGCCTACATTCACATTACAACCATCAGATCTTAATCATCATAGGTTACTGGCTAAATTTCTTGATTGTTATTTAGGCCAAGTACAGGGGAGCAGATTTAGGGAAGGGCGGAGCACCTGCAATTAGTGAGTTTTCTCATCACACTTTAAAAAATCCTCGTTCAACATCACCACTTCCCAGCTCAGCATTTCATCTCTCATTATGGTATTTTTAGGAAATCTACAATGATAAAATAAAAATCAAGAGATTTTTTTTCAGATTGCCCTGGATTTCAAGCGTCTAAAATATAGACAAGGTGGAAAACATTAAAGCAAATGAAACGTGAATGTGAGCTATAAATGATCACAATCACACGAAATGGCCAAATATGTGCTCTTGCAAATCTATGGCCATTTAGCTTTCAGAATGCGGCAATCAAACATGCTGTCTTAATAAACAGCTCTACTCATTCAGCAAAGTAAAAAAGCGAATCACCTGTTTGATTGCTAATTAGCAAAGTAAACAGGGACAAGATTAGAGTAACCTAATTGCTTAAAAGGAGACAATTCTGTGGTCCTTTACTTGGATCAGTGCACGATGTCATCGGAACAGTCAAGTTTTTTTTTTTTCCGGAAGCATTTCTCCTGCCCTTTGACGTTTGGTAGTTTCGTTCAAGACTGCATCAGGTTTGATAAAGGAAAAGGGAAAACTCGGATGTTCGCCCCATGGTAGTCCTACGCCGTAAAAAACATCGATACAGAATCGTTACACCCCTAGGTGTAACAAGGTTGACTAAACCACTCAAAATTCAATGAAAGTGGTGATCATCACTTTTATATGTTCAAGTGCGCAGTGTGGAGGAGCATGTACAACACAATATCTATGAGTGTTTTAAGTTGTAAATCGGTCAGATTTGACCCGAACATGACAGGAAGGTTAAAAGACTCATGATACTCGTATAAAATGGAGTCCGAACCTCCTTTTGGAGTTTCCAGAAGGTGATTATGTTAATCTGCTTGTATTTAATAAGCAAGCATTGCATAATACTCATTTACAGTAGTAGTCATCAACTTTTGACCAGGATTTCGCAGGTATTTTAATGGAGTATCTCTTGTGTTTCAGAACAGACCAGGCACTGGCACAAACATCTGTCTCTGCAGAGAAAGAGAGTGAGAAAAACAACTTCTGCAGCCTTTGAGCTTCTGTAACTGTATCAGTGATATCTGGTGTAATTTTGTTGCAGTTGTTAGTTTTCATGAGACCAAGATACACAGGAGAAACTGGACCCCACATAATGGACCCTACAAATATATTTTTGCATAATATGATGAAATGGGATATTTCAGTGATTTGCATCATTGATAATCACAGCCTACTTTCCTTCAGAACCCCTGCAGAAAATGTTCGTTGAAGTACTTTGTTTTTTCAGCTTTCAGATTATCTAGGGCAACAAGTTTTATGGGTAAATGGGCTTTGTTCAATATTATGTGTATTTATCTCTTAAAAACGCTTAAAGCTGTTTAAAACGGGCTCTCCCGGGTCAACAGAAAGGAGGAATATTTTTGTAAACAACTAAAGGACATGTATACAGAAAATCTTACACAAAAGAGCGCCCTTTATACATGGCACATGTTTTTATTGACCTCATTATTGGGCACACCAGTCTCACATCAGATATCCTCCTTTTCAACTAATTTTTAATTCTGCTTGAATTTGAATGAATTTGCATTTGAATTACGTTCAGTTGCTGTTAAGGGGTCTGATTTGTGCCAAGAAGACGTTTCCCACTCCGTGACCCTGCCAAAATCCCGTTTGTAGCCCAATTCATGGTTTTGCAGTTCCATGGCTAATGTACTCAGAGTTACTGTCTTGCGAGCCGCAGTTCTATATCACAGTTATTTGAACATTTGCAAACCTCCTGGCAGGTTGAATGAGTCTGTTCATGATAGAGGTCGGAGAAGCAATGTGTTTTCAGCCACAGAAATTCCAGATACAGGATAAATTTTGCTTTCTCACCACTCACTGTCAACTCCAGAGACAGTCGTGTAAGAAAAATCCCTGGAGGGGAAGGAGTCTCCGAGATGATGGAACCATCACATATGGCACCTACATTAATAATGAGGGCAAAGACATGATTACACAAGGTCTGGCCCATTTTAATATGTATCCAGACAAAAAACTAATCCACTTAACCACTTCTGTATTCTAAGTTGCGGCTGCACAATGTGTTGGTTGAAGGAACAGATGTAACATGCAATTGTACTTTTTAAAGTTGTAAGTATAAGTATGACTAAACACTGGGGCTTTTGAGAATTTTTATTCTTTAGGAATTGCCCTTTTGTGATGCAGTTATTTGGTCTTTCAAATCAACAACATTTTAATGCATTGTTGTCAATCAGCTCTCTGTAACTAATGTAGATAACTTGACAGCAACTCTTCACCTTCAGAAAAATACTTGGGACTGTCAGGTGAAAACTTAATTTTTTGTGCCCAAGGTACAGTGACCCCTAAGTGCAGAAAAGAACTGCAAATCAAAAACACAATAAAATTTCACAAAACAATGATGTTTGAGAGAGAAATAGTTCCCAAAACACATCACTTCAGAAACATGTCACCGAACAATACATTTCAGGATATGAAACAAAACATTTAACAAAACAAAACTTATAAATTTCTGAGAAAACAACATTTCAGAAAATACACTGGCATTTCACAAAACACAGCAACATTCAAGAAAAGTAAAAAATATTTCAGACTTCTGAAAAGGTGAGACAACATTTCTTGTTTGTGATTGGACAGTCCCTGGTGAAAATTCAGTATAATTTCCTGCTTCTAATGCTGTGACTCCCAATCGAGGCAAGTCCAGGAGCGCCGTGGGATTTTTTGACAACTATGCCCAATACATTATTTTACTACAGAACCCAACAAGTGCAGGGAGAAATAAAAAATATTTTTGTCTGGGCAATAGGCTCTGACTCACTCTAACAATTTATTTAATTAACGACCTTGAGATATCATTCTCTAAATTTAATTAACTTGTTCTCACTATTTAGTTCAATGGTGACCATGAGATAAAACTTGTTCCCTTAATTTGGTTAATCTTTCCTTCTTTTGAATATTCCCCCCAAATTGCTAACATACATAGTCAAATCCTGAACTTTTATTTTTGAAGTTTAAATGATTTTTCCCATTAATCAGTATTTGATTATAAAATAAGAGTACGTTTTTTACTCATTTGACTGCACAGTATGTAAGTTTAGCAGTTGGAGATTGCGATGCTCTGCTTCAAGTGCGTTCGCTATTATTGCATGTAGTTTGTATTACACTGTGTTAAATCACTGAAAGACACCCAAAAGTTCCTGGCAAAAGTCACATCTGTCGACCATTCACAGGACTTAACAATCAGTAGCAATCAGTAGCAATTATTTTTCGAAATCCAATATGGAGCCCAGGGCAAGTGTCACAGACAGAAAGATCTCAACACAGTGTATTGATTGCACAACCTATAGTGACTTCACTTACTCAATTTTTCATTGGAATGTATCCAATCATTTTCACGCCATTAACATTTCAAGAGAAATTTTGTCACATGACATTTTTGACCAATGGTTCCTTGCACAGTTTTGCATATTTAAAAATTTTATTGACAGGTCAGTTGCCTAATCTGTGTGTGAAATGTCAGCTCGATTGGTTTGTTGGTAGTAAAATTGCTGTAAAACGCAAAACAATCAATATATTCCAGAATGCCAGTACCAATACAAATGTAAATAAAATTCATTGTACTGTAATATGAAATTTAATTATCTCTAAAGGATGCAAATCTCACCTGATGTATTGTTGAAAAATTGGAACTGATGCAGCTGTTGAATACTGCAGATTTGGTTGCACTCGTAACGGTCTCTCTCAAAGGTGGGCCATAGTTTAAAATGGTCATTAATTGTGGCCCTTATCTCATCAGAAACCACCACTCTTGGTCTTCCTCTCCTTTGCCCATGCATTCTCCCACTCCCTGACACATTTCTTCCCACACCAATCTGTCTTCCTTGATTCATATTTCCGAACAACACCATCCAAGTACTGTTTTTCAATTATGTTTTCATATGGGTGATATAGGTTTTGAAAATAAATAAATGAAACGATCATTTAAAAGCTGAATTTTGCGTTTAGTCAAGTTTTCAAAAAAGTTTGATGGTCTGAAACATTTAAATATGACATGCAAGCACAAATAGAGGAAATTGAGCTAGGGCAAACATAGGCTCATAGGTTCTGGTGGGAGTCATCATTAAACTCAGTGGAGTTTTTCTTTCATTGGTGACTCATTGACCCACCCCCAAAACTCTAGCCATGCCTTTTTTCTTAACTCACAAACTGTTTCTCACAGACACTTTCAGGAGGTAACATTGGGCTGTGTCCGAATAGTCTTTTTTGCCTCTGAAAATTCCTTACTCATAAAAGATGATCCAGAAATAATTACGTGGCAGCCATGATGAGTTCTTTAAATGTAAAGGACAGGTGTCTCAGTGTGTCTAATGTACCTCCTTTAGCATAGGGTACACTATAAAAAAAAGTTGTCTCAACTGAAAAAAGTTAGTGTCCAGGCTGCCTTAACCCTTTCATGCATGGAGGTCACTACAGTGTACAGCTGTTTCAAGGTGTTTTTTTTTCTTTATATATGCCAGCAATTTTGGGCACTGCTGCATATTTGTAAAAAAAATCCTGACGGATTTTATCATAATTCATGCATGTGAGGGTTAAAATTTCAAGTTAACTGAATTTAAGATTATAACTTGAATATTACCTCAACTGATCATCTCAAATTCAATGAGTTTAAAATTTTAAGGCAGCCTGGACACTAACTTTTTTCAGTTGAGACAACTGTTTTTTTTACAGTGTACATAGAACCATCCTTTTTGAAAAGAAAGGAGATCCCACAACACACTATACCACAATTCCATGTGGCAGCAATATTTAAAGTGACGACCATTCATCTGGCCAATCATGAAAGGAAACATATAGGACGGGCAGGGGACACATGATCACGTTGCCTAGTGCAAGTGCATTCTCTTATTAGTATGGTTGTCTTCCTAAGCCGTTAGGAATTCCCTTTCAAACCTTCCCTTTGCCTTATGAAGTTTTGCACAAAGGTGAAAGAAAAATGGTTAGGAATTAGTGGAAAGGATGTAATTTTTTTTCTATTTGGACGCAGCCTAGGTCTCAGGCGGAGAGTTCCTGTTTCATTTATATGAGTTAGCCCCGTCCCCTATACTTCAGCCATGCCCCTTTTTATGACTAATTATGCCTTGGTGTGCATGTGTGCAAGCGGGGCATACAGTAGTTCGTTTGTGTGTCTGTCATTCTGTCCATTACCAGGATAGCCGATTCGCCAGTCAAAATCAAGTCCTAGAATATCGCTCTATGGGTTAAATGCCATGATAAATTTGCCAGATTTTTGAGATGAAGCTTTGTTTTTGAATTATAACACTATTTGACACTTCCATGGACTCCAATAGGAATCGAGGAATGCGGAAGTCATGCGTGTCATGGGGAAAGCAATTGTTCCAAACAATGAATTCATTTTCAGTGGAACACGCTCGCAGGTAAGTTTATGAAATGTTTTTGGCTAAATTCAGGTAATTGGATTGACAAGTGGATGGAAACAAAGCTTATGTCAAGCATAGATACACAGCAAGGGCACTCTTACATGTCCACACAGAATTTCATTGCTTCCTCAAGGGACATACTTCTCACTGTTGTAAGCACCGAGGCATCAGTACCTTCGGTGCTTTCATTTACCATTTGTTTTAGGCCATTGTGGGAGTCGTCAATGAACGAAGCAGGGTTCATTTTTCACTGGTGAAAGTTTGCCCAGTCCCCAGTACTTTGGCCACTCCCCCATTTATCATTTACAAAGCATTTGTAAGCCAGCCATAACCATTTTGATGCCTTAGCCAAGATTTTTGCTGATGCCCCTTGTACTGCAGGCAATTCCACAATGTGTTCATACACTTTGACAGAAACTACATATGTCTTACCGATTTCCTTTATTTTAATATCACAAACCCTCACAAATGGTGACAAAATCCAAAATAATAAAAAAAATAATACATGTAACATTGAACTACAAAATATTTATAAATACAATATAAATAAATATAGTAAATTTAAATCATATCATAAATATAATATAAACATTCTAAACCACAGAGGTAATTACAGGGTTTTCCCTAGCTCTCTGGACAGTTTAGGCAGTGTGGTGGCATTTTGTTGGCCCTATTGTTGTTACTGACATAAAGGTTTTGGGCCAACTTTATATTTTAATTTTGAACAAAAGCTAGAGGAAACACAAATATGCTCATGACCAATTGTTCTTTTACCATGGAAATGATAAGGTGTTGTGACCATGTCTCAGTGGCAGAAAAAACGTCATGCACATTTCTGTAAGTCACAGTGGATGACAGATTAAAGTATCACTATGAACAGACTTAAAACTCCCCAACCTTGCAACATTAATGCCACAAACAACCTGGGGTGCTCTCTGTAAAATACTGCATTTACACTGTACTTGTCCATTCAAAATTAATATTTTAAATGGTCAACAAGCTATTCCAGTTTAGTGAATAAAATCTCAATTTTTTAAAAGCTTATTTCCAGAAACATTATGGAATAGTTTATCTCCAGCACAATAAAGAAAACAACACAATTTTTCTGTCTCTACATTGTCATAGAATTTAGAACCTATATTGTCGGAGAAGTCCTGATGTATCAAGCATTCAAGGCAAAATATCTATTTAATGAGCTATTCTCACAGATGATGCATGCCATTTCCTATACATCAATAAGCAGAACACAAAGCCGTAAAACTATTAATTACAAAAGGGAATGCAAAAGGGAAAACATTATCAATGCTCTAATTTACTTCTACAGGAGAGACTATAGGTAAATAGACTAAGATGCCAATAAAAACATACGTCTGGTTTTTTGAGATGTGGGTGGTTTTAAAAGAAAAAAAAAAGTTTATTTTGCAAGTTGATACTGCAGGGTATTCTTAGCACTACTGCCTCACAGCAAGAAGGTTATGGGTTATGGGTTATGGGTTCGAAGTCACAATGATCTTATAACCTAGTAAAGTCATGTATAAATGTGGTAATTTCATCATTCCACTGGACAATATTGACTTTTTTCAGCAGAAAGTTTTGTTTTACTTCAGTGGACAAAATGTAACATACGTAACGTCAAGTAATGTCCATCACAGAGGATTTTGCACAATTCTGTAACGGCCTGGCAAGAGACTCTCATTTGGAGCTGTGTTATGATTTGCGTATTAGGTGGCCAGGTTCTCGTATAATTCTGGGATAAACATTCATGTGTATGCTATTTACAATAATCTTTCCATTCCATGTTACATTAATTGTGAAACCCTTATTTGGAGGATTTTCAGTTAACCCAGTGAATAATTTTCATTGGTTCCATTGGGACATTAATATTGCACAGTATTTTCCATGTTGTGATTTAGATTTTCTCCATAGATATATTTTTTCTAGAATTTTTTGTGCAGTGTCAGTCAGGGGTGTCAATAATTTTTGAGTCCACTGAAACTGAAGAATATACTACTACAGAAAAACTTAATGTAAAACTGCACAGCACAGTTTTCAGTAAAAACAGGCATGAAATTACACCAAGCTGTGAAATGTTGGCTGAATTACAGCTTAGTCTACAGACAGTATCCAAATTTAGTCAAAAAGGTCATCTGAATTTATTCCCTCATTTCCATTAACTTCAGCTAGAGGTTTTGTTCTTTAATGCAGCACATGTGATGTCTGACTGTATCTTTGTAGGTTGCAGAATACACTTAAATGAAAGGATGGAAGGAGTGCTCACTAAATAAAAATGAATGTAATAGAAATGATCAACAGGAAAATTCTGGGAACAAATAATTTTGCTGAGCCCACTGCTCTTGGTGAGATATTTTCCTGACTTTAGCTTTCCAACTGTAGTAAATGTTTGCCACTGCTTTTAATTCTATATGAATGCTGCGCAAATTTAGCCTTTCGCATGCTGTAACATTTGTGCATCCGCTTGACCCCAAAGGCCATTAACACTGCCTGACCCTGAAGACTTTCATGTCAGAAGGAAGTTGCAGCACCTTTCAGGTTGACGCAGTCATTTTTAGCAGTCAATTCAAGAAATAATTCCAGAAATTCCACATTTTAGCCGTGAGTTTTCATTAATCAGCCCTGTTCACATCCATTTACTATTTCTTTAAATTTTCATTGATGAAAGGAAAAGCAAGTTACTTGGCTCACAACCTAATTTGATTGACTGATTGTATTGAGTAGAAAAGGAGTATTACTTCATTTCAGCTGTGAGCTGCTCCGTATGGTACATGGGTACTACATAGTGTCAGCAACTCATGCCCACTGCTTTGACTTCAGGAGATATACTGAAGCCTGTATTCAGGCAGGCTGACTGTACGAGGCCCAGTTCAGTGCCCAGAAGAAGAGTGCCGTGAAATATGGAGCTCCTGTATCTGTTTCAGTGGCTGCGTTTACATGGATGGTTTTCCTCAATCTGATTGAAATCAAACGGATTAAAGCTGCAGTATGTAAGTTTTAGAAAAATAACTTTTTGTCATTTTTGCTAAAACTGTCACTGTGTACAGACAGTATTACATAAAACTAGTACTCTGTAATTAAAAAAAGGCTAATTTGAACCCACCTAATGCTCCTACTGCAATTTAAAATATTCCTTCGGACCGACCAAAAAGAACCAATTCGAGCCAGGATGGTGTCTGACAGCCGTCAAACAGTGCACATGCACGCGCTGCAGACAGCCCCCTCCCCCTTCCTCCTCAGTTCACGCCAGTGCTCAGTCAAGTTCAAATCTCTGAGAGCGGGTTCAGGAGCTTAGAGCCATCAGCGAGGAATAAAATACCGATACCCCAGTTACCAGAAACGGCACACATGGCTAAGACAAGTTAAAAAGGAAGCCAGAAGAAAAAAAAGCACAAAAGAAAGAATTTAACAAAACCCAGGATAAAACCAGAGTGAACATCGGAGTGGATTTTTAGAAGTGGAAGGAACTCCGTGATCTGGAAGGATTAAAAACTGACGCGGAGTTTGCAACTTTTCTCCTTGACAGGTAAACCCCTGCTATAGCCTATTTGTTGGTTCATTTTTGCTTTGCAAATAAGCGAGTTGGCGTCGCTGACATGATCACCAAACTAACCCCAGCCCTACCAGCATCAATTCATTTTCGCTCTGCAAATAAGCGAGTGAACGTCGCTTGCAAGCACAGTCGCTGTTCGAATAGCCAGTCTTGTAATTGTTACAGTACTCTGCAGTGCATGTGATGTTACTGTGATGTTGCAGTCGAACTAACGTTAGCCTGTTTCAGATGCTAGGGCTAACGTCACTGGCGTTGTTTTATTAGAAAGCAGCAGAAAATCTCTTTATGAAGTGACCTGGCAGTCTTGTCTGTTGTGTTGTTGTCCTTATAAATATGTGTAACGTTTCTGTTCTCTCACAGCTAAATGCTGACATACATGATTTACTGGCCATTCAGCTGGATTCACGACAGTTTCAGTACTCAAAAAACGGATAATTTCCCGAAATAAGTGTGTGCTGGGTTTTAAATGAATACATACTGCTGTAGATTACTTTTCATGTCGATATGATTTATTTCTGCTCCTTTGTTGGCAGGCGTGTCGTTGGACCTGAAAAATCCGGGGCTAATATTCCTCCTTTTTTTGAAAATAATTAATCCTGGCTAATTCTAGATGGGTTTTCGTTATTAACAAGTTTTTAAATTCACGAATAATCAAGTGGCAATCGAAGAGACGGCTTCTCTCCCCCATGCAATGTAAAAGCGACAAAATAATGCGCTGCATTCGGGACAGAAAAATAATTTAATTATAATTAGTTCTATGCACCTGCACTGGGCGACGGCATTTCAGACTAGTAAGTGGTTTCGTCCGTTTACATTTTCCAATTGAACAGCTGTCTATTTTTTTTTTTTTTTAACTACGAATTGAGCGACCGTGCTGCAAAAACAGGAGTATGTACTTGTCGCCGAAATTACCTTCATTCGCTGAAGAGTTATGAAATGCGATCGCCGAGTGATGGTGCATAGACCTAATTATAATCTAATAATTTTTCGGTACTGAGTATAGCCCAATATTTTGTCGCTTTTAGATCGCATGGGGGAGAGAAGCCGTGTCTTCAACTGCCACTTGATTATTCTTGAATTGGAAAACGTGTGAATGAAGGAAAACCATCTAGAATCTGCCAGGACTAATTATCATCCCTTGCTGCGCGATTAGCGCGAAGCGGGGGATATAGCATCGGGCTCCGTCTGTACAGACACAAAATTGAGGCGGCGGGGGATATTGCCATGTTGGTGGCAAACACTTGTTTTCAATAAAAGGAGTGATATTAGCCCCGGAATTTTCAGGTCTAACAACGCGCCGTGTGTTGGCCAGCAGTGTTGACTGTTCGCAACAGTAACGTCTCGCCTCGGCAACTTGGCCGCTTTGTTAATGTGAACGTGCAAAATCTCTCCGCAGTTGCATGGATAACAGTTTGCACGCCTTCGCGTGCACGGTAGCTTTCTACGGCAGGGTCTGAGGAGTGCAGTGGAGAGGGAGGGGGAGGGATCTGAAAGTTGCTTTTTTTCAAATTTTTGTGCGAAGTCCCCTCTCTCCTCAAAGTTACGGACTGCAGCTTTAAATGAATCTGATTCGATCTGTATACATGAACGCTAAGTAAAGCGATCCATGTTCAATCCGCGTGTACATGGCCCCATCTGAAACCGATAACACATTCTTTGACACGTGCAAAAGGTCCCACTAACATCATCACGTGATTACGTGACTCCAACGTACTAGGTAGCGCACACGCAGAAAGAACAATCCAATCCATCAACCGAATCCACTCTCTTCAGCCGTTTATATGCAGCATCAAGCTGATTATCAATCGGCATAGACTACCTCTTTCGATCTGATCGTAGCCCGCGTTGCCAGAGGTCAGCGGCTGGCGGGAGAAAGGAGAGGAAAGACCGCCTGCACGATAATGTAGGATTTTGAGTAGCCGCCCACTTCCTTGCGCAACAAGCCGCGACGGACCACCCCTTTTTTAAACCAAGTACAGTTAAAATCATGCTTTTACCGAAGGCAGTCGGCAAAACTCCAAGTACATCTTTACCATCTAGTAAAGGATTGATCGCCTGTAGTTGTTCGTTCTTTAGAGTAATCTTTCGGCCGTGAATTTCAAGATATTCAAGTGATTTCTTTATCAAAGCGTCGTTCTCTACATTCGCCATCTTTTTTCAGGCAGTTTACGGCGTAACCATGCGCTGCGTTACATTCGATGACAGTATACTTTTGATTGACACCTCTTAAGCCAATCAGTAATTCCCGTTCACTGGTGAAGGGACAACTCAAAATCACTACCTTATCGTGTTGGCGGTCTTTCCTCTCCTTTCTCCCGCCAGCCGTTGGCTGCCGGCAACGCGGGCTAATCTGATCGAAAATTTAAACCGATCCTGGTGAATCGGATCAGCTAAGGTGTTTACACGAGACATTTTGAATCTGACGTACCTGTCAATCCGATTATAAGTAGGATTTTTGGACCCATGTAAACGCAACCACTGAGAGAGAGAGAGAGAGAGAGAGAGAGAGGGGCAGGGACCAGCAGATATTAATTGAACCTGTTTTCCTTTGTCCGCCATTTACTTCTTCCTGCCCATAATTCTGATGTCCCCCAAACAGCATCAATTGCATCTGATCACGCACCTCTCGCTATGTGTTTATGGGTTTGTTAGCACTTAAAGTACTCCCTCCTCCTGGCCTTGCATACCTACTTGGCCTCTGCGATCAGCATCATTTCACAAAGCAATTACTGGGACATTTACTGCACCGTAGTGTTGCATCTGCTTTGTGCAACAGGGGAAAAATGCCATTAGTTTTCCACAAAGATGAGGAGGTGTTTGATTACAGTGCGGACTGTGGCCATAAAAGGCAGTTTGTTAAGCGCTCGTCTCTTTGAGCTCTGACACTTTGTCTCAAACATGTGCTAATCTGCGGCACAACACCCTAATTCAATTACCATAATGTGGTAATGCCAACTGTACAAGGCCTCATTTATACTCCTCGAAAAATTTACTGTGCAACACAGTGTCACACTGGAATGTCATTGTGGTTTCACCACTGAAACACTTAACTCACAGCCCTAAGGAGGAAGAGATGAACATTAGGATACCGGTGGTGACAACTGCAGTGTGGGGGCCCGCAGTAATGGGTGGGGGGGTGGAATACTCTTGCAGGAAGCAAAGTGAAATGACGGCCGTCAGAAATAAGGCCGCCAATGCTGTGTCCAACATGAGTTTCAAAACTCCGTGAGACTGACATACTTCCCTTCACTGTTTTTGCCTTTGCGCAACATTTTGCTGAAGAGCGTTGCGCTATTACACGCCCTTTATTCATTCCAACTCCTTTGCCTCCATCCTGTCTAATGTTAATTTCTTGTGCCTTTTTGTAATGGTAGCTAGATATTTTTTTTCCTTTTCCTCTCAGTGTGAATTGTGCAATAGTGGAAAAAAGGCCTGTATTATTTCTACAATGTCATCTGTCAATTTTGTACAACATGGATGAACAGATGCTTTAAACTAAAGTTGGCTCCACCAGGTGAGTTGTGCAGTCATTGCATCGGAGGAGGATTTTTTTCATCTGCTGCCAGCACAGGCAGCTGGAAGACTAAATTCAGGCGAGCAATTAACCAGAGGGCCCAGAGATGCCAGTCAGTCTCTAGTATGTGAATGCATGGAATGTACTGATCTTGCACGAAGCATTAAAATGCTGGCTCTGAAGCTGGTTTAGGGTGATAACAAGATACAAAAGGGTTTTGATGAGGACAGTAAAATTGTGCCTTAGTTTTGTTCTGTGATGAACAGGGTTGAAAAGTTTGCACGTGAAGTATTGTAACTCCACAACAAATACTGAGCAAGTTCGAGGGCTGAAAAAGTGCATCAGTTAATTCATCTTGGGAACAGTCCAGGGGGCAAGTCATAGCCTGCACCATACTTCTTTGTGAGAATGACAGTTAGATTTACAGCGTTGACAATCTGTTAAAATGTCCAGAGAGGGAGGCTGAATGTGACTCATCTTTATTTGTGATATTGTCTGTTTCACTAAAATGACTGGTTTTAAGTGGTCTGATCACAGACAGAAACACTTAAAACAAACACCCTGGGGAGATCACGATCAAACCTATGTCTGCATGAACATATTTTATCCCATAACTGCAGTACGTTTCCCATAACCCCCTCTCAACACATATTTTTGATATTGCCCTAGGGAAATATCACTTTTGAGAAAATTTCACTAGCTGAGACTGAGAACGCGGAAATCAATCCGCGTTGTCATGCACTTTATATATAGCCAAACTGAATACCATGCGTAACGTTGGCAAAATCAGTATGGCTCAGGATTGTAGCGAACAAGTGAAATGCCACTGTCATACGTAACTAAGTTTACGTTACCCATTTATTTGTATTGAAGCATCTCGCCCACAGTTTCTAAACAGTCATTTGAGTAAAAACCTACTGTAGGTAATAAACTGCACAATGATTATGGAAAGGTAATGTGTGCATGCTAAGCTTTTTGAGTGTGGCACAGAACTACATTGACAACCAAGGCACTCAGGTTTAATTAACATTACTCTTGGAATTCAGTTTAAATATGAACAGAGATCAGAAATACTCAGCTAGCTCACTAGCTGCGAATTGTACTGGAAAATAAATCTACTTAAGTCACTGCTTAACCTTATGTTGGTCGTTGCAGATGAGGACAGGTATTACCAAAGTATTTTTACCAGAATAAGTCAGCCTTTTTCAGTACGTTTCTCTCAGTACCTTTTTGTCCTTATTTTTATCCTAGATAACTGTTTTTTTCATAAGAGAAGGAGAGGGACTGAGCCACTACAATGGAGTTATGGAAAGGTTAGCTAGGTGTTTGGGGCTGTTGTGGGTCTGACTGTACACCTTGCATTAACTATATAACGTTAGCTTGTCAATAAGCATGTTGAGCACTGGTCAGTGCGCTGGAAATTATGGGCTGGGCGACGAGTGGGCTTATGCAAATTAGTGTATTGTTGTGACATCACATAGTTATGTAAGTTCAAATAGCTAGATAAACACTTTAAAGCATGTTGAGGCAAAAAAAAAAAAAAATGCCCAAAAAGTAACAAAATTTTCAGATTCAGAACATCTTTAGGCAGTGAACAAATGTTGTAGTGAGGAGAGTGTATTGAAATACAACCCCTTTCCAAAGAAGTTGGGGCGTGGAGTCAAATGTGAATGAAAACCGAGTGCAATGATGTGCAAATCACTTAAACCTTAAATTTTATTGAAAATAGTACAAAGACAATGTATTAGATGTTGAAACTGAGAAACGTCATTGTTTATTAAAAAATATCTGCTCATTTTGATTTTGATGTCAGCAACACATTTCAAAAAAGTCAGGACAGTGGCAAGAATAGACCAGAAAAGTAATTATTATTTAAAAGATACACACCCGGTGGAACATCTCACTGCTAATTGTGTTAATTGGCAAGATGACAGTAGCATAACTGGGTAAAAAAATTCCTTCAGAACTAAGGATAGCAAGGCTTCATCACTCTGTGAGAAACTGCATGGGCAACTGGTTGAAAAATTTAAGAATAACATTTCCCAATTTAGAATTGCAAAAAATTTGGGGATTTTTCCCTCTATGACACATAATATAATATGAAAATTCAATGAATCAGGAGAAATCTTGGTATGCAAGGGACACAGCTGAAGACAAACACTGAATGGCCACGAGCTTCAGGCCCTCAGGCAGCATTGCATCAAAAGAGTCAGATTTCTCTGGTGGAAATCACTACATGGGCTCAGGAGTACATTTATAAACTACTGTTGGTGAACAGAGTTAGTCACTGCATCCACAAATGCAAGTTAAACCTTTGCGAAACATTAAACCAAATCTAAACATAATCCAGAAACACTGCTGCATCTCTGGGTGCAAGCTCATTTAAGATGGACAGAGGCAAAGTAGGAAACTGTCCTGTGCAAAACAGCAGATGGGCCATCCGGCTCATTATTAGCCCGCAGTTCTAAAGGCAGCATGAATGATAGTACAGGGGTGCATTCGTGCACACGGCATGACTAACTAGCACATTTGTGAAGACAACATTAATAATGAACAATATGTACAAGTTTTGGAGCAAGATATAATGCCATCAAGAAATCTTTTTCAAGGAATGTCTTGCTTACTTCTGCAAGACAATGCCAAACACCATATTCTGCACTTATTACAACAATATGACTCTTTAGTTAAAGAATCTGGGTGCTAAACTGGCCTTCCTCCAGGCCAGACCTGTCATACACAGAGAATATTTGGTGCATTATGAAACGAGAAATATGACACAGGAGGCCACAAAGTGTTGACAGCTGATATCCTGCATCAAGAAAAAATGGGAAAATATTTTGCTTTTAAAAATACAGCATTTGGTTTCCTCACCTCCCAAATACTGAGTGTTGTTAAAAGAGGAGGTGATGCAACACGGTGTTGAGCAACCAGCAATTGAAACATATATGAAATGTGCTACTGACTTCAAATTCAAAACAAGCGGATGTTTTTAAAAAAGCAGTAAAATTTCTGTGTAAACATCTAACATGTTGTCTTTATACTATTTTCAATAAAATTTAAGGTTTAAGTGATTTGCAAAATATGGGTATCTTTATTACCATTTGACCGAGTGTCCCAACTTTTTTGGAAATGGGGTTGTAATAAAATGGAAACGCTTGTCATTAAATGTTAAGGTTTGTGAGAGTGCTTTATCAAGTGCTTGAAACGCTATTTACGCAAAGATACAATGCCTTAAGCTACTATGAATGAACAACAATCATTTTAAATAGATTTTTAAACACTGTTTCTGAATATGGGCATATGATCAGTGAGCGTTTCCAGGTGAACTGAATGTTTAGATACTTTCATAGTATTCATACTATGCCTAGACCTGCTTTTTAATGAAAAGAAATGGAAATCTCACTTTCTACAGCATGTGACCTTCAAGAAAGGTTGAGATTAGACTTCTTTCTTGTGCTATGGTGATATACTCCTTTCATATATTGCGTAGCTGAAGTGAAACCATACAGTAAAGAATTCAAACTTTATCTGACTCTGACAGAGTCAAATTAACTCTATTTGAGTCCACTCTTGCCAGAGTGGTGCCAAATGAACTCTGCGAGAGTAGATTGAACTCTAAACATTTTGCTGCCCACCTAAAACAGCAGTGCTTTTATGAAGCAATGGGGAACTGCTCCCTCTTTCTCTTGTTCTGTCTCTCTCTCTTTCATAAAAAGGCCTTGCTAACAAGGCTAAATAAGCATATCAATCCATCTGGAATACAAGAAGTACAGTGAGTTTAATGGTGACTGTGGTGTCAATGGTAGTGCCAAGAGGAAGGGGAGCAGGGAGAAACAGAGGAGGGGACAAGGCCGGAACCATCTCCGAATGTCTTTGGACAGCCAATGTCAAGAGAAAAATGTTTCCATGGCAACTGCTCAACAGCAGTGCTTCTTATAGAGTTGCAAAGCTCCCCAACCACATTAGTTTTTTCCTTGATTAATCCCACTCTATCCGTGTCTTTCGCTGCAAAGCTCCATTATGACTCTTTTGGGTTTTAAGGTCCCTGCTTCATTTGGGTCAGTCTTATGGTGGAGGGCATTCTGGGACCTGCTCCACAAGGATGGCTCTGTCCGGCTGATTGGAAAAGCAATCAGTGTTAATTGGTGCCTTGTCATTGCTCTATTACAAGACAGTTCAGAAGATAATTAATGTAAGCAATATGCTTTCCACTAACCCCTAATACTTTCAGGTCACTCCCTCTCATTAATGTAGCCCGGCAGACAATGGTGAGGCTGGGTTAATGTTTTTGCCGAGCTTGAGTTAAGCCACATCCCTAAACTAAGTGAGACTATTTCTGGCCACCAAATTAGGTCTGAAGCTGTATCAACGGCAGCCAAGTCTGCTATTGGCTAGATCACCATCAGCTAAAATGCACCAGTCAGACAGCTGAAGCTGTAATGTGATGATCGATCTGAATTTGCTACCTTCTCCTGTGCAATGAGAAGATTTCTTTTTTTTTTTTTTTGCTTTCCGCCTCCCACCAATCTCCATCAGCTTAGCTCTGCTTTGTCTGACATTGAGGCTCTCGGAAGTTTATCTCCCTGCCCAATTTTTGTGTGTGTGTGTTTTTTTTAGCATGTCCTGGCTGTGGGCAAGGTTTGTAGCATTGCAGGAGCAGGACCTTCTACTAAAGGGGAGATCATCATGTCAATCAATATTCAATCCAAATACATACGTTCACTTGACTGAAATGAAGCCAGACGGCATTCCAGACACAGAAGGAATCCCCTAGACAACTTTGAATGCTTTTCAAGTCAATTGTTCGAAGGCATGTTACAAATCAGCCCTCTGTTTATCGCTCCATGTTTCGTGGGGTTGGATTGGAGATTCCATTTCTGTGTCTTGTCCTGTTCTGCCAGCATCACAAAAGCAGAGAACCTTTTCTGTAACAACCCTCGTCTGTAATTAACTGGTTCCTCCCTTGTTCCAGCACATGTGTTTAGCCTTTATCCTTTCATTGATTTATTGCCTTGTCTCCTCCTCTGCTCCTAGGTGTTATTGTTTGAGTGCTTCACCCCCTTTGCGACTGTCCCTTCTATATAAGTTAACTGTGGCGTTTGTGTGGTTACTGGATTGTCATGATTCATATTCTGCGACACCGTCCAGTCATAGTCTGTCTTCTAGTACTGAGCGAAGCACTTCTGTATGTTTTCAGTAAATTAATGATAAAGAAAAATGTATTTACTCTTCGGAGGCTTAATATTTGTAACTAGGTCCCAAGCCTTTATATCAATCTCCAGGATTGAGACGGCATTCTTGTTAATCCAGAGTTCATGCCTGTTCATATGAATCCGTTTATAAGGAACATCTCAAGCCTTCATCATCATCATCAAGCCTTCATAGATCTCCACGATTGGGAGTATATTTCTGCAAAACCCTTTGGTTCTACTGCCAAGTTTTCCTGCTTCAGCGAGAGGGAATTCACCACCTGGTTTCTGACATAGGACTGGCCTGGATGCGGACACTACTACCTTCTCCACTCATTATCACCTGAGCTGGATTGTCCCCTCCTCTGTTCTGGGCTACAAGTTTTCCCTCTATTGTTCCCAAATTCCTGTGAATAACTCCCTCGTGGATTTAACCTTGAATTTGGTTCCTTGTCTAGATCATAACACTTTTCCTTGTGAGTGAACATTTCAGTCAAAATATTTTCTCTGTTAAAAGATATTTTCAGTCAAGGTGTTTTCTTTCATTCATAGTCCTGTATGAGTAGCAGAGCCTACAAATCTAGAATTCTCGGTCACACTTTAAATGAAGTGTTGCTCATAACGACTTTATACAGCATGTATAATGCCTTCATAAATGAGACATAATGTATTCATAAATCATACAAAAGCAAATGTCATGCTTTATAAAGGGTGAAATAACATCCTTCTTCAGCGTGTGATACCAGATGTGATATAACTGACAGTGTCACTTAGTTAGTGGCTAAATACTATATAGGGTGACAGCACGACATTTGCTTTTATATGATTTATGAATACATTATGTCATATTAATCAAGGCAGTATACTTTTGTACATGCTGTATAATACCTTTATGAGCAACACTTCATCTGAAGTGTGACCGAATTCTCTTCTTGTGGTTGACTGAAAACTACATTTTCATTAATTATTTCCATTACTGTCTAGGTTTTGTATTACCAAAGCTGTGAAAAAATTGTAGACGATCAGCAGCAGTTGTTCGAAGCGTTTACTGATGTTGACATTGTGTGCTGCACTGCCATCCCACTGCACAGCTTTGTGTTTACAGTCAGTCTATGTACAGTATGAGGTCTGAACAGATGCCATAAAATCTTTGAACCGATGTTCAGCTGCTGGGGTCAGAGGAACATTCGTGTGGGATAAAACGAGATAGATGGAGAGTGGAAGAAAGGAAGCGGATGAAGAAGATGAACTCTCCTGCACCCTCACCCACACATTTAGCACAGGGACACACACGCTTGTTTACACTGCAGTCCAAACTGGATCACATCCTCAGCTTACTGCTGATTGAGGAGGGAGTAGCGATTAGGCTCCATAAGATGAAGTTAAAAGTTTGATCGGTTTTACTGCGAAATAACAGTTCCCCTAGGGCTTCAATACCTCGATGTCATATTATGACTAAATGTGGGATTAAAAATTACACAGCAATCCAGAATGATTCTGAAGGAACTAACAGGGCTCAGGGTTTCAGTGCATACGCTGTGCGGAAGATAGCCTGTACATCTGTGTTAAGGTTTCATCATCTCAAAATTACCAAAACACAGCTTGGAATTATTGATTCCGCTGTACATCTTTATCCATATCTCACCTCATTGCCACAAAAACAGCAGTCTCTGCCATTTTTTTTTTTTTTTGCCTCCTGCTTTTGTAATGTTTCTGTTAAACAAAAGGCTTCTGTGTGTCTGCATACACAGAGACTATAGCACCAACAATATCATGCATGCAGCTGCTTATACAACATTTTCTTTAAAGCTACCTGCAAATTTTATTTTTTGCAGGCAGCATAATTTAATGAACCGTCAACAACCTTACCAATGTATTTATTTATTTATGCTGAAAGTCCCCTTTAACTGTCAGTTGAGGCACAATAAACATATAATGAGCACCATAATTCATTGAACACAGGCATATTTTTTGTTGCATTTGTTTTGTTAGCCAAGTCATTCACTGAATGTGAGTCCAACTAAACATGCATTTTACATGCGGAAGAAGAGACTGATGGCAAATAGTCCTTGCAACAAGCAGTTACTAAAGATGGCTGAGTAAAGGCCTGGCGGAGTATCATCAGGGAAGATACCCGTTTCTGGTGATGACTTCAAGCGCTCATTGCCTGCGAAGAATTTGCGACGAAATGTTAAAAATGATTACTTGATTCAAAGGTCCTTTCGCAAGCTCATGACTGATTTTTTGCAGGTGATTAGCATGTTGGAAAAACCATGTCAAAGAATCCACAAACAGTATGACATTTGTTTCCCCTAAAAATGTTTTATTAAGGAAATAATTGGAATCATACAATAGATTTGGGAAGATCCCTAGAACAGGAAATGTTGGACGGTTTCGTAATCATGGTGATGTCATCAGGGGGAGCAGTGCTGGAGACTGTCAATGATGCCGGATGCTCTCTCAGTGGAACAACCGCCGAAACAGAGAGATCATTTGGTGTAACCAGATTAATAAAAGGCTGATGTTTCATGAGATGTAGCCTGTGGAACTGCGACTGCATAGTCACTGGGCTGTGAGTTCGATAAAAACAGCCTAAAATCAAACATTTCTTACACTTGTCTGAAGGCAGTTGTCATTATCGTGTGTTAGAAATATATTCCAATATCATTTGATGGGTGGATTTTATAGTTTATTAAAATCAAACAACGAAACAGTAACTTAGAATCTTCTTTGCCGGGTCAAACTACTTTTATTATCAATCGGACAGAAGACACGGTCACACGGCTTGTTCTTATGAAAATGTGAATGTGTGCTGGTTGCGATCGGACTATCATTAGTAATGACATAGCGAAATCAATATTGAACAAGTAAATATCGGCCTCTCACCCTGATTTTATTCCTTTTTTCAGTAGCTCTCCTCTCCACATCACTTTGAAAGTTTTACAAACAGATCACAAAGGTTTCAACGCAGCTGAACGAGTAAACACAATTAGGGCTGAAACAATTCCTCGAATAAATCGAGTACCACGATTATTAAAATGTATCCAGGCAAGTTTATGCTTCGAGGCTTCGTTTACATCCAGAGCATAACTCTCTTTCAGACGGACACATATTTCTGTGGCTCAGCACCTTCGTTTGGGCTGTACCAAATTGATGTGCATAAAACCGCATTGCCAAATAAGTTAAATAATGCATATTCTTGTATCATTGTTAAAAATTTTGTTGTCTCACACAGAGGCGCATGAGCTCATGTTCGATTATACGGTGACCATGAAGGCCACTAGTGATAAATATATCAGAAGTGCAAAATATATTTCCAAAAACACAAAAGCATTTCACAAAACACAAATACATTACACAAAACACAAACACATTTCACAGAACACAAATGCATTTCACAGAACAAAAATAAATTTCACAAAATACAAATAAATTTAACAGAACAAAAATAAATTTCACAGTGCAAAAATACATTTCACAGAACAAAAATAAATTTCAGAGAACACAAATACATTTCACAAAACACAAAAACATTTCACAGATCACAAACTACATTTCACAAAACCGGAAAGGGTAGGACCATGGTACTTGTTTGTGATTGGCTAAACCCAAGTCTGTCTGGCATCAGTCATTTATCATTTCCTGTATACACTGGATACCACAGAGCCAAAATTTCAAATCCTCACCAGGATGGAAGAGGAGCTTGAGTTGATACTTAACAAGGGACATACATATAGTGTCATTCTTGAAATGCTCTCCTCATATCATGAAACACACATATCAATTGGAACCCTCAAAGCTGGAGTATGCAATCTTGGAACAGCAAGCAAGTTTGAATGTAGCCTCACTTCTAAACCCACCCCCTCCCCACAAGTCTCTGACCAAAGCCGCGTCCCTTGATTCACATGCATGAGCGCGAGTCTCGCATCCCGTTACCTGGATGCAGTGTCCTATGCCTGAATCGTCAGCGAAGCTGTGTGAAGGCTAGTTGCAAACACAGCGAAATATCTACATTTTACCATCAACAAGTATCCCACGAATGTGGCCTCAGGTCAAAGACCAAACCAATATGACTACCTGGGCATATTAGAAATAGAGTTGCAGCATATTACATACGTATAAAACACAGCTAGCCACTGAGCTAGCCTTAGCACTAGAAACAAACTTACATCAGCCATGAGCGCAATGTTTGTGACATGAAACATTCTCAACAGAGTGTTACTGTAACCAGTGACGACTTACATATGAAGGTGTACGGCATTTCAGAATGTTTGTTAACAATATGCGCCAAGATGCCTCCAGGTGGCAGAACGCGAGCGGCTTCCCACTGACCTGAAGAGATCCAGCCGGGAAAGTCTGTCTTAAATTAATAAGTTTGGGGTTTATGACTTAATATTTTGTAAAATGAGATGAGAAATGTTGACTGTTAAATATGAAAACAGGTTTTATAACCAGAAAACACATTTCTGGTGATATACGATGCATCTACCAGCCACCCACTTGGGTTTGCAACCAATTATACGACAAAGTTATTGTTATGAGCCGAGCTTGCGACGCCTATTGGCGGAAAGTGTAGCCTGCTTTTCCCCGATGGCTTTTGCTGCTAATGTGACAGCATTCTCTGGTGACAGTCAGCGACAACAGCATCCACCGATGAAAAAGCAAATAACTGTTTATTTTTAACAATATTAAAATTGTGAGTAAGGTGAAAAAATAAATTCTAGTGCTGAAATGTTAAGTAGACAAGAACGCAACTGTCTCAAACTGCAGATTCAGCTTACCGTGTACTCACGTTATTGGAAGTTTGTACTCCCGTTCTCAACTTCTCAAGTTTGAACTCACAAATATAGGAGTCCATGAAAAATGGCAGTCCTTATGCTGGCTAGCGTTTGTCCTGTAAAGAAACACCTACAACTAGGCTACACAGCTGATTGAAATGCGTGTGCACGAGAAATGATCGTCATCGTCAGTCACTCCTGGCTCTGATTGGTTGTTTTGTCCTGGTCGCGGTGAAATCTTGCAGAAGGAATTAGAAGCACTAGATAGAGCCAGATGACTGATTTTCTCAAAGATGTTAACTTTTTATCAGTGTACCTTGATTTAGGTACTGTCTAACTGTTATCTAACATTGATAACTTCAATGCCCGCAAAATAACGGATTTCCTTTCAAAACTGCGACTTGGTTAAAAAGCTGGTTGACAACTGCATGTGAGGTTGCCGCTAAATGTGTGCCACTAACCATGATAAGGGGAAATAATTCAATAATCTAAAAGGCAAATGCGTTTTTATTGTGTTGACGCTTCAGAAATTGAGCAGTGGCGAAAAACACCCTGCCAGTGGGCGTTGCTCCATTGAAATGAATGGAACCAGGTTAGGATCAAGCCAAATTGAACAGGGGGGTCAATTTTTAAATGTCATCAAATTGATTAAACGGTTACATCATTGGAAAGGACATTACTTCAAGTTTCTAAAACAGCTGAAATTTTGAAAATATATTGACAATTAAGTATTGTATGAACATTACACTTCAGGGTATTGCCAAAACTCGGAACAATTTTGCTCATTTCAGAGCCAGATTTTCAATTCTCTGCTCTTTGGTGTTCCTTTAGAATAATAGTGATTTTTGACTGATTACACTTTGGTAATACCTCTACTTTCAATACATTTTCACATTTTTTTTAATAAAAATGAATATTTAATAACCTTAAATGCATTATGAATATTGCATAATTCTTGAAGATGCTGGGGCCCCCCCGACATAACAAAAGAAATGTTTTTTCTCTCTTATAATAGTTAAAATTCATTTATTAAGATGAAACTTCATTAAAGTAAGCATTTAAGGATATGTAAAAAGACTATGTAATTTAGAAAGAATAAAGTTAATAGTTTCAAAGTAATATTGGCTGAACGTTTGTCCTACCGACATAATTTCGGCCATCTTGGATTCAGTCAGTTCCAGTATACATGGATGTGTACTATATATCCTGACATTAATCCAGTGTTTTTAATTAATTATGACCTAGAATATAATGAACATATAACTGACTAAATATTGTGATAAGGAACATGACTAAAAATTATTATTTTGAGCTTCAGATTTATGAAGCCACCCTCAAAGGCACATCAATTGGTGTGAATCACCCCCTAAAGCAGTGGTTCTCAAATTCGGTTCTGGCGCCCCCCTGTGTATGCTGGTTTTTGTTCCAGCTGCAACTGCAATTCTAGGATTTTAACAAGCTGTTGATTTGTTTTAATTAGGTGCATTTATGCAAATATCCACAGGTTCCTCATTGGTGAAACTCTTAACACATGGAGGTAAAACCCGACAATTTACTTGGCAAACAATGGAGTCACACCTGTTGTGTTTTCTGTTGATTTTATTTGGTTCAGGCAGGTTATTTGGGAAAAACTCAAAACTCAAAACACCTGCATTCAGAAACCTAATTTGGAGCTTATTGATTTTCTCGGAGTCTAATTTGATCTGTTCAAAAAAGTTTTCACCTGAAAATCCCAGCAATATTGAAAATTAAGCACAAGGTGTTCAAGGGTTTTTATTCTCCATAGCAGAATGGATGTGTCCATCCAAATGTCAATTAAGATGGTAAATAACTACTCTAAACATGGAATGCTGCTAATTAAGACAAAGTAACAGCTTATTAAGATCTTAGAATTGCAGTTGTGGCTAGAACAAAAACCAGCATACACAGGGGGGCGCCAGGACCGAATTTGAGAACCACTGCCCGAAAGGAATATTTCTTGCATCTGCCAGATTCACTTCCCAGTTCAATTTAGGGAATATAAGGACATTTTTCTGGAACCCTTAAGGAACAGAACAGAACCAACTGTTTTCTGACACTTTTGTTGCTCCAGTTATGGGCCACATGCAAGATTCACCATAAGCTATTTCTTCTCAGCATGGCAATGACGTAGAATTAGCATGGAAGTGCACGCAAGTTGCTTTATTAAGAAGATCATTTTGTTTTTACCTAAGAAACAAAAATGGGGCATAGTTTGCAGAGCTAGGTCTGGCTGAAAACTCGAGACACGCACCTTCTCATAGACACTCCTATGCATATCAAGACACTGCGACACTACTTTAGAAGGTGGGTTATTTCAGATGATTTCCTGTTCCGTGGCAAATATGCCTCTGCCTGCTGCTATACTGTATCAGTCTCTGTTGCAGCATCACTCTTGCCTGCCATCAGATAATGTCCAACCATCACCTCAGCATCTACCTATGGGCTCTGAATTTACCCCTTGAGGAACGGGGACTAACCTGTTATTTCCTGCACTCTTCTACTCAGGGCATGTCTGGGTCAGAACCTAATAGCTAAACTATCATTCTATCAATTTGTTCATGATGAAGCAAACACTTCACGCGTGAGTTGGCGGACAGAAATAGCTCTGCACGGTTATGTTGTTATTTTCTCAAATCAGAAATCAAGATATGTAATGAGTGTTTTTTTAATGAAAGTTTTTCCACGATTTCTAGATGAAAAGAGCCTCAAGGTGATGCCCCCCCCCCCCCAAAAAAAACTATATTATGAAATTTCAGGATGCAATTATGGTGACTGTTTCTTCTGTTCATAAAATAGGTTTGAAGTTTTTTTTTTTTTTTTTAATACTTCTCAAAAAAGTAACTGGTGCGAAAAACATTTCCCCATTATTTTTATGCTGTTTTGATTCCAGTATTTAATTTTCTTATTCAAACTGCTGTTATTACATGACTATTATTTTCAGGGTAATGCAGCATTGAGATTTGTGACATTCAAATTACACTGCACTGGGCTTTACCCCACTTTGTAAAGGAGAATATAATGTGCATAAATCAACATTAAATTTCCCCGAAGCGAACCAAATTTGATGGAGTGTACAAAAATTTCTTCAACACTTCCCTCATGTGTATTGCTTCGATTTTTGTATTTCAGAGCAATTTCATGGAAAAGAGCCGTTCACGGATGTACTTTAATGTCATGCATAGAAAATGAGGTCATTATGCGCATGGTCTCTCTCCATGAAAAGCCTAAGAATCTTTTTAACGTGGTACTAACATATACGTAAATTTTATTGCTTTTATACGGTGTGCCAGAGGCATAATATGCATGGCATAATATGCAGGGTAAAATTTCACTGTTGATTAGAGCTTAGTAAAGAATTAACTTCATTAATGATCATCCTTGGCTGCTGTAAAGTTTGGACGATAAACCAAAGTTCAGATTCAGGTGCTGACATATTTGAGCAAAATACGTGGTTATTGCAGTGCTTTCTGTTCTACAGATGTGTAATATTATATTAGTTGAATTACAATAATATTTTTGTAATTTATAATATTGTTCAAAAACGGTTATTGTTTTTCAAAGAATTATGAACAATATGAACGTTGCATTGCACTTCAACTTATGTCAATCATGTTAACTGGGAACCATATTCTATCCTTTACTCAGTGATTGTCAACCCATTTACTAGCCAAAGAGAAGGATGTCTACACCCTGCTCACACAATAGCATATTTACTGCTACTGCAAGATATTGCAGATGGTGCTCCATGGAGGGAACAAATTTTCCATGAGCATATAGACAGTGAGAGTTATTGGGAATCTTTAGCCCTCCCAGAGGTGTCCTCTTGGACCTTCGTGATCATTTGGAGCCAGCACTTTGGAGCCATGCAAGACAGTCTAACCCTGTGCCACCACAATGTGAAGGTACTCTCCACCTTGGGTTTTCTTTGCCACTGAGACCTTACAGTGGGAGCAGGGAGACAGGAGGTACTGCTGTGGGGAGGCATTGACTGCACTGGGTTGGACTGCGAGGTTCCAGGTTGCGCCTCAGACGGTGGTTGGCTCAGGACTTCATCTGTCTATAATCGATAATTGAAACACTGTAGTGACCGTTATCTGCGATTGTTTAAACAGGCCCGAAGGTCTTAATTTCGAATACAAGAAGGTATTCTTTTTCAACACGATGTTGCAAGTTAAACGTGCCTTTGGGACGCACTCATTATTCATTATATTATCAGAGAAAAATAGCTTGCCCTCTGATTTCTCTTTGATAGGAGATGGACAAGGAGGAGATGAAGGTGCTCGCTCAGGGCCCAGGTTTGTGTCCAGACACTCAGCTGATGGCACACTTGATAGGGCCATCTCTTTGATGATGGCCCCGATGCGCTGGTCCAGCTCAGACAATTCTTTGCCTGCTGTCCCTCTCCAGTGCTGGTCTAAATGTATGTATGTATGTATGTATTTATGTATGTATTTAATTATTTAATTATTATTATTATTATTTTTTTTTTGTGTCAGATTTCAAGTAAAATCATTTCTTTTAACTTCATCTGTTGTGCTCCCCTCTGCAGATGAACACTCACAGAAAGGGTAACTGCATGTCATGCATCTTTTTAGTGTGTGATTTTATATCCAGAATTAACACCACTAAATATCACTGTTTGTTTGCGGTTCACTTCCTGTTGCAGTACCTCCACTTCAAACCTGCTATTTGCGTTTTGATTCTGGTGCTCTGTTTTTAGATTTCAGTTTTCGCATTTCTTCAACTTTCCCTCAAGGAATCTCTCTGTGACTCCTGTCTGTGTCTGCACACGGCCCTTCCATTTTATGCTCTTTTAAGGGCATTTGTGGGCATTTACTTATTCTAATTAGGGACAACTGGCACACGCTTTCAATTTACGAGGAGAATGGCATTCGAACAATTCTGCGGGTTAAGAACATGTCCGTGAATCTGATGTAGACTTTTTGTAAGAATTTTCTCAAGAACAATTTAAGAAGGAATTTAAGAAAATACTTAGAAAGATATTGGTGAATGAGGCCCCTTGTCCTTGACATCTTTTTGTTGTTAAAAAGGATAATATAACTGATATGACTGCAATAGGCTTAGAGCTGACTGAAAAAAAGACTAGTGATTCTAAATATAAAGCAGATTCACTACTGTGGTTCCATTTATAAAGACAATCCATTTTTGGTGAGGAATAAACTTATTTAAACTTTATTTAACCAGGGAAGACCAGTTGAGATTGAAATCTCTTTTTCAAAGGAGGCCTGGGGGTTGAGGGGGAGAGGGAGAGAACAAGTTGCAGAGCCAATTCAATAATCAAGTTCACCTGTTAACTGAAGTAACCTGATCTTCAAATGAGTGCATCATGTGCCTGGAATGACATGCTGTACACACATATAGTGAAGGTTTGTTGTTGTTTGGCCAAATGTAGGAAACAGCCAGGATGCATGATCTAAGTGACCATGGTATTAGCTTAGATTCCAGACATGGTGGTTCCAGTTTCTCAGAAAATCTGCCCAGCTTCAATATCTGTGCAAATTTTATGAGTTTTCAGGGAAATAAAGAGAACCTCTTTTTTTCCAAATAAAAATTGAAAGGTGTCGCAAATAATTGAAAGGTGCCTGTGTGAAAATGATTTGATCAGTCATGTTGCTGCAAAGAGCTGAAAACATCAAAAAAAAAAAAGAAAAAAAGACTTGAGTTCACCAAGAAATTCAAGGATTGGACACCAGTGGACTGAGAACAAGTCCTTTGGACCAATTCATAAAAATTTTTAAATTTCCTCACCAAAACACAGAACTTATGTGCGCCGTAGAGTTGATGAACGTTTTCAAAAATGGCTGTTTAACCCCTTTCCGTAAAACTTCGGGGTGGTAATATTATGGTTTTGGGTTCAGTCTGCTTGAAAGGAGCCGATGATCTCATAAAAAAAGTCACAAAATCATGGATCAAAAGAAGTATATTATAGCACCCTGGTGTGGCTTGCATTGCCATCTGGAAAGAGACTGATTGGTCGGGGATTTTATTTTTAACAAGAAAATGACCCTAAACACATTTCTAAGTTGTGCAAGAATTATCTGGTGACATATAATTCATAAGTTGACTTGGCCTGCTCTAAGTCCAGACCTTAGTCCGATTGAGAAAATCTGCTGTCACATTGAAATAATCTCTTTGGAATGAACTTCAAACCATAAGGAATCATTTAGCCAGCGAGGAAATAAAATATATATGAACACTATTAAATTCTGTAATCAAAGCAAAGGGTGGCCACACTGATCTTATTTCACCATTATGGCGCCCACCGTGGCAAACATTTGCTCCTCCTGCAAATGTTTATGTTTGTTTATTTTTCTGTTGCTTTTGAAGTTTTTTGACGTGCACTTTACTTCGGCACTGATCATGTGCGGCAAAGAAACCTTGCTTGAGATTGGCAAACAACCTCGAGGTTTTAATCTTGACTTGTTGAACCTGGATCACCTCCTGCGCTGTAACACCCGCAGACCGGGTCTGCCTGCCGCGGAACTGAGTACACGCCGCCAGGGGAAGGAGCAACCAAAGCGGCGGCGACGGCAAGGCAAGAGAGGTGGGCTACATGCTAGGCTAGCAGACCACCTCTTCCCAGCCTGTTGCTTGCTAATGTCCGATCTTTGTGAAAATAAGACCGATGAACTCAGAACCAGGATTATATCCCAGCAAGAAATGAGAGACTAGTGTGCACTTATCTCTACTGAAACCTGGCTATTGGACAATATCCCGGAATCAGCTGTTCAACTAAACACACACTCCATTCACCGTGCAGACCGCACAGCGTCATCCGGGAAGCTAAAAGGTTGGGGTACCTGCATGTACATTACATTAACCTCTCTTGGTCTCAAGCCATAGTCCCCACTTGCTACAAAACAACCACCATTGTTCCATTGCCAAAAAAGGGAAAAGCAAGCTGTCTGAATGATTACCAGCCTGTAGCATTGACTCCCATACTGATGAAATGCTTTGAGAGGATCATCATGAGCCACATCCAATCATTCATACCTGACACCTTAGACCCTCTTCAGTTTCCGTATAGACCAAATAGATCCACTGAAGGTGTTGTCAACACAACAGTACACACAGTCCTCACACACCTGGAGAACAAGAACAGCTATGCCCGACTACTGTTTATCGATTACAGCTCGGCCTTTAACACTGTGATCAGCTTAGCTCACCAACAAGCTCTCCACTCTAGGTGTGCCATTCACTCTCTGCAATGGGGTTTTGGACTTTTTAACAGGCAGACCCCAGTCAGTCAGACTGCAGAACAACACTTCTGGTACATTAACCATAAACACAGGAACCCCACAAGGCTGTGTTTTGAGTCCAATGCTTTACACACTCTTCACTCACGACTGTACCGCCTCCCAGCATAACCCCAGTATTAAAAAATTTGCGGACGACACCACAGTCCTTGGACTTATTTCTGGGGGAGACGAGTGAGCGTACAGGAGGGAGGTGGCTGACCTTGTGAAGTGGTGCCAGGACAACAATCTCTCTCTCCATCCCAACAAAATAAAAGAGATGATTGTTGACACACGGAGGGAGAGAGGTCAGCATGCACCACTTCTCATTGGAGAGACTGAGGTGGAGAGAGTCGCCACTTTTAACTTACTGGGAATCAAAATCTCTGAGGACCTCACCTGGTCTAATAACATCTCAGACCGGTGGGGAAAGCCCAACAGCGTCTGTACTTCCTGAGAAGGCTGAGGAAGTTCGACATGCCAAGCTCCATCCTCAGCAACTTCTACAGATGCATAATTGAGAGCATCCTCAGTTACTCCATCACAGTCTGGTTTGGTAACAGCACAGCACAGGACAGAAGAGCCTTACAGCAGGTAGTAAAAACAGCAAAAGAGATCATTGGAACAGCACTGCCTGCACTGGAGGACATCAGTAACACCAGAGTTCTCAGGAGGGCTCACAAAATCATACAGGACACTCCCCACCCACAACACAAATTGTTTGAGTTGCTGCCATCTGGAAAAAGACACAGGGGCCTAGCAGCCAGAACAGCAAGGCTGGAGGACAGCTTTTTTCCCCCAAGCTGTCAGATTCCTAAACAAAAGCCACCCACTGCCCCTGCCCCCTGCCTCTGCAGACTGCCCTATGACACACCAGTGCATTTGCACTATTTATTATTGTTTTGCACTATTAATTACTGTTTTTTTATTGCACTTATTCATTACTGTCATTTTAACTATTGTTGTTTTTATTATTACTTGCTCTTTTTTTTTTATATATATGTTGCCGGAGGTACCACAGAACAAGAATCTCATTGTACTGTGTGACGCTGTCTCAGGTGCATATGACAATAAAGACTTATTGGTTGATTGATAGATATTTTTGCTTTTACCATATATTGTTATTGGTTTACTTAATTTCATCTATATGATCCAATATTACATTAAATAAATATTTAATTAGTACTTGGTTCATGATTTTTCTTCATTTTGTTAAGTGTATAATCATCACTGTACACTACTGTAAAAAAATGTTACAGATTTGAATGGTTTGAGATCATAAAATGACTCAGTTCCATGGCCAGATATTTGAATCTGGATAAAAAACACAGTTTATTTGCATATTCAGGCATAGACAAAACAGTGTGATGTGCATGTTATGCACTTAAGCAGTTCAGAAAAAGATACTATTTGAACCAAGGCCAAATGATATAGATTACAAATATACTTGACATGTTAAAATACACATATGCTTTTGATGATAAGACTGCGAGAGGGGTTTACTGGAGTCCGGAAATGCAAATGAGTTCTGCATTTTATAAAACATTGTTGGACTCCACACAATGGCTACAAAATGTTCTACCAACTTCCATCAGCATCCGAGGATTATAATACACAGGCAGGTTTGCTCTTGATCCGGCATATGCAACTCCTCAGTGCTCACAACACCTAATACTATTTATGAAATAATTTCATTAAAAATGGTATAAAAAAAAGACCTCCCAAAATTATAATGCACTCTCACTTTGAGTGTAAACTATGGAAACTATAAGGCACTAAATGTGCTGTTTTGCATTTATACAGCTGTACATTACATCTTTGGAAAGCTTAAAAGTGAATGCTCTAAAACACAACTAGGATTATAGACATGCTTCTTGCCACTTACATATTTGTTCTCGAGTACAAAGCCAGCCACGAAGCAGACAATTTTCTTCAATCTGTGCCTCAAATGATTAAGAGGAAAACAAATATGAAAATACTATTTGTTCAGTTTTCCTCCACTACTTTCAGCAGTGTAATTACAAGAATGCGCTCACACACTGCAGAAATGGTTATGTTAAGCTGAATAGCAGCCAGCCGTTTCCTAATTTAGGAGGCCCGAATAAACAACTCAGTGTAGGAAATTTGCAAAGCGGGGAAATTGTTCATAAATTTGAAATGTGGGTTACCTTTTCCATACTTTGGAGAAGTAATGCAATCTTGTTGACTGTGACTGAAACTTAGATTAACTTTCTCACTGCTGTATTACATGGGAATGCGAAGCTAACGGAGTGAATTTTCCCAGTTGGAGACAGCAGGCTGCCAAATCAACCTCTGATTGTGATTCGGTACCAATAACAAAAGTCAAATTTTCTTCAATTCTACCTTCTGTGGGATGTCATTGTTGCAGCTGTGTATACGCAAAATAAGGGTGAGAATTGCCTCTCTTGATATTCCAGTCAGAATTATGACTGGAGTCAGAAACTAAGTCCCTCATGGTATTGAATTAAAATCAGTTTCTCTTTTATGGAGAGTACCAAAAGTAAACTTGATGTACTGGACATATTCTGCTCTTGCGCCATCATTCTTAACGTCATGCAGTGAATGAAGACTGACAGGATTTCAGGGCTACCTTGCGCTGCCATAAGGGTCCAGCAACAGTAGCTGTTTTGGCTATTTAAACCTTTCAACTCCATTTCAAGCTTTCCAACCCTGATGCCTGCAGTCTGCTCTCGAGGGACAGGGCTCAAAGCAATCAGTTTCCACAAGGAGTACATGTTCTCCTGTCAGAAAATATTAAGTTCTCACTGACTGAATTACACATAAATTTACGTTTACTGAATTGCCCCCACCAAAATGGGAGCTCAATAGACTTCCTATGGATAGAATGAGTGCTGTCAAACCCGCAATTTTAAAAACTTGAAGAAAAGCTTCCAAGAATCATGCAGATCTTTTAGATAATTTCCCCATCAATGCTAAAAGATTTTTTTAAATTGTGGTGCTAGTGTGGCAAGCCGAAGGAGGGCCCGGGTGGGGATCTGAACCCCAGACTCCGAGGTAAGAGTCAAACGCACTGACCACATCGCCAAAGAGCCAGGCTTGTTGGAAAGGTAGCCAGGGCACGTACATTTTATCAGGCATTTTTAGTAACAGGACCCTTCAACTGTCACACTAGGAACATTTTTGGTCAGATGATTTGGTCTCAATAGGTAGTGATAAAATATAAACCTCTAGTCAACATCCTGTCTTCAACAAATTAAATCTGTTAGTGACTGTGGGGTTGGGTACACAGTTGACTGTGATGGCTGGTTTTTTGAGACGCCCAATGCTGTGGCTGGAACGAAAGGAAGAATAGCAAAATAAAAGACAAATACAGAGAGAAATCAGAGAGGGAGACTCGCGCTTCCAAAGGACCTAAATCCAGTCCGAGTAATAGTAAGGAAGCAACGCGACCTCAACAGAATGAAATGAAAGGGAAAAGTCTTGGAAACTGAGAAAAAAAGAACTAGCACCAGACGGTGCCCAGACATTTTTAGCAGCTAATTCCTCAACAACTCCCTATCTAGAGACCTTACTGGCTATAGTGCAAACAAAACACTGACACTCTAACAAGGGCAGCGAGGCGGAACTTGGGCTTAAATAGAGTCGGGGCGCCGCCCCCAATTAATGCCAGCTGGCCCAAGAATCCGATTGAGAGCAAAACGATATCGTCCTGGACGAGAGCAACAAAGAAAGCTCCCAAAGCCACCGCCAGCCTCCAAAACAACGACATTGACATTCACGGTTTATTCCCATCTTAACTAAAAATACTGAGGAAAGATCCTTCCTGAATATACTTGCTAAATTCGAAGATCTATTCACCCCTGACTTTAGCCAGAATAGTATGTTCACACTTACTAGATTGTAGTCTGGTGCTGAAAATCCTAATAAATCATTTCACTAAAGAAAGAACTTGGCTGAAATAGTGCAGGGACAATGCCTAAATGGAAAAAGCAAGGTCATAGGTCACTAGAGTAAAAAAAAAAAAAAGACTAGTACTTGTTGGCTGGTAGCTTTAAGGTACACTGAACAAAAAATATAAACGCCCCATGTCAAATATTGATGCCACATGGAGTTAACAACTCTAAGTGAGCATATGCTGACTTTTACTTGTACAATAGGGATCTTGATTTGTGTGCCATTTTTAATCCATCTCTCTGTCAGTGAGCATTTGCTCAGTGATGCAGTGATTTCACTCAGCACATGGGTGTGGCATTTCCAGACGGTGATCAGACAGAATGAGTAGTACCCAGACACTCCTTATACTGGGGACAATAAAAGGCCACCCCAAAATGTCACATTTTGTCAAAAGCCGTCATGCCTCAGATGTCTCAGGTCAAGTGCCATTGGCATGCTGGATGCAGGGATGTCCACCAGAGTGGTCTGCATGCAGTTCCTTGAAGCAGAGCACATTCCAGTTCTGGACTGGCCTGCGTATTCGCCGGACATGTCGCCCATGGAGCATCGTTGGGATATTCTAGATCGACATGTCCCTGACCATGTTCCAGTTCCGGATAATGTGCACCAGCTCCGTGTGGCCCTCCGGGAAGAATGGAATAACATTCCACAGGCCGCGATAGACAACCTGATCAACTCCATACGAGGAAGATGTGTTGCCCTGAGAGATGAAAATGGTGGACGCACAAGATATTGAACATTCAATTTCTTCAACCTGACCCCCAATTGTGTACAAAGGATTGTCACTCCTTTGCAGATGCCAATATCAAGATGTAATGAATGGTGATCTGAGGATTACTCATTAAGAAAAATGAATTTAGATTCGCTTCATATATTGCATAACCCTAATGTTAATTAAAACTCAAAAATTTGACATGGGGCGTTTATATTTTTGTTCAGTGTACACACAGTTCTTAACCAAAACTGGAATGAACAGTGAAAATAATGCGGGATTGTCATCCATTCATGCTGGAAATTCATAGCCTTGAATTAATTTTATGTTGCAAAGTGTACTTTCAAATCTTTAAGCATCTCCCTTCGGCTCTGGGTGTCCTGACAACAGTTTCAATAATAGTGGAAAACTTATGCTCCAAATATTCCCTGAAATCCAATGCACCCTCATCTAACTTGTCATGGAAAAATTCATATAGTGGTATCAGTCACAGATTCACAATTCCATCGTAGCTTCTAATTATATGATGCAACTCTTTTTTGAGAGAGAAAGTGTGAACTTTCCCTTTACTCGACAAAAATGGATTCTTTCTGAGTTGGTGATTAATCCTATTCAAGTCAAGAACTACATGAAATGTAAATGGATCTCACGATATGAAAACAAACATGCAGAATAGCCTGCTGCAACTGACAGGAGCATTGAAAGTAGGGAATTTTTGGATAAATACAATGTCAGACGTGCAACTGCTTGGCAACAAAGGATCCAAAGTACTAGTAATACACTGAGCCATGCCTGTGGTGGGTGTAACTCAGTGACTCAATAGCTTTGACCCCGTATGTCAATGCAGCTGCTTGAGGAATTTCAGGACTATTTTATATTCTAGTGGAGATCCCAAGGTTTCCAATGATCCCAAATATGTCCTGCTGAATTACAGGCCTGGAGACAGCTAGCAGCCATATGCGACTTTAGTGTACATAGCTAACACCCAGTTTGAGAAGTTTGAGTCAATACTGAATTGGAAATTTTAGTTTAACAAAAAAATGCTGAATGATGATGAAAAAATATCTAAGAGTAACGTAAATTTGCATGGGTCTGAAAAGATGGAAAGAGTTCCTTTCCTTCCCCCTTACTGAAATGGGTTGAAATCCCAATTGCCGCTGGATGAACTCAGATGTGAAATACCCGAGTCAGGGGAAAGTAATATCCGAGCAGTACTTGTCGTTTGTGAGTATTTTGCATTATCAACGCTGGAGTACAGCATGATGGTAAGATGCCACTTCCTGTTTATCAGGAAATCAAAATTTCTACACTTCTTAATATTGTGTGCAGTCATCAAGGGAATTGTAGTGTTATAGAAGAACCTACATTATTTATTTATTCTTTTTTGGGGTGTGGAGGAGAATGTTCTAGCGAAGTGTTTGGGATGGTGGCAAAATTGATTTTTTGGGCCTAATTTGGCTGTTTACATGACTGGATGGATAACATGTTTTGTATACCATTGCAAATGTATCGCAGAAGTGTACTTTTTGAATACAAATGTGCTGTATATATTGGTTTGCATCTGCAGTTGGAGTTGCCTTCAGTAATTGAGTGTGATACAGGCATACCATGCAGACATATCTCCGTAGCCTTGCTACAATGTGGTGGGCAATTGTTGTGCTCTGATGTCTTAAATGGTATTGAACTAAGAGGCAATATCTTTTTGACAGTCGGAAATGATAGTAAGATGCACAGTTAAGCATGATTTGTTGTTAATCACTGTGACCAGTGCTTAATTTGAAAGTAAAACGATGCTGGAACGCAAAGTGTATACACAAGTGCCCACATATTATGATGTGGGGCTTCCAGACTTCAATTTCAAAGAAAGTGCATTATTTAATATTATGCCAATAATTTATAACCATTTTTGGCTCCTGTATACAACACACAACACTCACTGCACGTTTGACAGTGGGGCTTACACTGTTTGCAGTCTGCAATTTATTTTGCAGCAGATTTACACTTACATTTAGTAAAACGTACTACTTCACAGTTTATTAAAAAAGGAATCACATGAAGCTTTCTAAAATATTAATAGACAAATATATCTTGCACTCTTTTTATAGTTGTAAAATGTTAATTTTGAGATTGTTCTCAATTTTTTTTTTTAGAAATCTGTTTAAAAATGTTTTTCATTAGTAATTGCCTAAAACATTATTTTTTAATAACTGGCATTTTAAGCAATCGAACAAGGATTTACATGAACATTTTCCTCAACATTTACTTCTGGTGAAATAACACCTATTTCCACTCTGTCATCCTGGTACAAGTTTCTTATTTCAATTCTTGTTTTTAGCCTCAGAAGGTTCCTAAAATATTCCTAATTTCTGGGCATTTTTCAGCCTCATCATTCTGATAGCAAAGGTTCTGATAAAATGTTTCCGAAAAAAGTGTGACCTCTGTAGTTGTCCAGTCAACATTAGAATGTAGACTTCTACCCACATCAACTCCATTTAACTCTTGAGAATCGATCTCTGATCCTCTCCGATCCTCTCTGATTCTGTGTTCTCACTGCAGCAGGTTTTGGCAATATTGACTCATCTGCAAAGGTGATGTAGACCAAAATTAGCCCCCAAGATTTTTGCTCATTGCACTCGCTTGCACAAACAGTTAGGCCCAGGCTGCTGACTTTTTAATAAACTTGCAAAGAATGTGAAATTGCTGTAAAACTAGTCAGTACATCAAACCAAAGGTGTTAACTGCAAAAAAGTTATGGCAATTAGTCATTTTTAAAAATAGTAATACATCAACAGGGTTTCCTGAAAGGTGCATGATGAAAGTATTTATTTTCTCATAGAAGTTACATTGATTAAGATTTTAACAATTTTTTAACAATGCGTCCTTTGTTGACTTGGGTCTGCAACTTAGCTGGTAGATCTCTGTAATAGGATTCTTGCAGTTGCCAGCTTGCTTGCTGGAAACCATCTGGCTAATTACCTAACCCTTTACCTCAACACCCAAAGTAATACAAACGTAATTTGATTCTGGATAAATATTTAAGATAACCTGCTAAGCCATGTTGCGTAAGATGCAGTAGACATTTTGCTAGCAAGCTAGCCAGCTATTTATTCATAGATAAAGGAATACATGAAATTTGAAACACCTCCACACAAAGTGATCGCACTTAATCTTTACAGATTGTTTATAGCTGCATACTGCAATATGTGTTCATGAATTCATTAGTCACCGCAAAAGATTTGTGACTTAATATTATCCAGTTGTCACATTCATTTCACTTTTCGCGACCTCGACTGTAACGTGACTGAGAAACTGTCTGATAAACTGTTGGGGGCATATGCTTCAAGCATTTCGCGACTGGAATTCTCCCTGACACACTAGATTGGGATGACACATTCCAAATATCGAGGAAACTGTATTTTGTACTTTTAAGATGTATAATTTATTTTATATAATGTCATTACGTCTGTTTTTATATCACAAGATGTACCGGATCCGAACAAATAAGCATCGGGAAAAAACCAAGAGGTCTTGGATCACGTTCCTGCAGGATCTGGTACATATGAAGCCCTGGATGTAAATAATTATGTCATAGTTTCTGCGCTTACAAACATTGAAATAATATTGCGGGCTATTGACCTGTGTCTGCATAGTCTTAACATTTTTTAATTACAGGATGAACATTTTGCATCATTTTCTAAGGCAGATGCTTCTCTATTACCCTCATCTGATGAATGTCTGCAGCCTGCCCTGGAACTCAAAGCTCTTGTTTTCAGAATGGGTCTGCCTAAAGTCATTGGTCAGCCACTGCTTGAAATAATTACCAGATAAAACTTTTTTCAGTTGCAGATTTTTTTCTCAAGTATATAACTTGCCTCCTCATTCTCTTATTTTAATCCAACCAAACTCCAATAAAGCTCGGAAGAGCACAGAATCCATCTGCCAGAGTGATTCTCTCCACATGTTAGAGGAACTTTCACTGTGCCTTTATTCAACTCCCTGGAGTATAATGGATTATACACACCACAGAGCCAGCTGCCTGTCGGGCAAGTAGTTGGTAGAGTTTAAGCGTCTTCAGTCTGTGGATTGTGAGAGTGAGTGAGTGTGTGTGTGTGTGCACGCGTGTGTCTCTGAATGTGAGATGAAAGCAGTTTTCTTGGGGTAAATGTGCATTAGCTGTAAAGCTTTTGTAAGACATATTGGACTCCAGCTTAAATTCCCAGGAAACTTAAATTATCAATTAGGTCATAAAAAATTAGTTTTTTACCATCCCTGCCCACCCGAAAAACCTGCCGGTCAGTGATTTTTAAATTTTTTATTTTGAAAGAAGTCTATTAAAATTGCACCAAAATAAGTGAGAAAAATGCTCTGAATCCTTGTCCATGGAGTGAACAATCTATACGACTTTCAATCATTGCACCACTTATGGGTTTGGCAGATTTAATCCTCTATATTAATACATGTACTTTGGCTATTTGGATCTCATAGCAATTTTATCATGAACTAAAACATAAAGAACCCTTCCAGCCGTCCATGATAATTCAAATATATAGGGTGCTAACGAACAATTTTTTTGAATGGCCTTTTGTTGATATTTTATAGGCCGTGGGGTATTCAGTATGCATACACAAAGTATGAGACGATGACTACTTTTCCCAAAATAGATTCTCAAATCAAAAGATTTTCCTTTGCCAGTTACTGGATTCAAACTGGGAGTGAACCTTTTCAACCTAAGGTGGCATCACAGTGTACTTCAGTGTTCCAATTAACTCCAGTCACTGGAGCTCACCAATCATATAGTTCATACAAATTGCCCCTCCCCCTGAAACATTCAACCTTGCTATGCCAATGCAGTTTGTGAGAAAGCTCTGATGAGTCAAAACAGCCATCTTTGCTATCCATTTTATTATATCCAAGCTCATCTTTTCCATTTATGCCGTGTTGTATACAACAAAGTAAACTTTGAAATATAACGATTTTCAAGATTGATTGCGAGATCCCAGAGACTTCATGTCTCCTCAAGGAAGAGTACAAGCTGTAATTGGGGTCCGAGAGGCTCATTTCTGTCAACTGCATAATATCTTACTGCACATGAAGTACAGTCCTACACATGAATGCAGGTAGCATAGAAGAATATTTCTACTGAGTACACAGCAAAACTCAGTATACAGACTGCTCTGGTGAAAGTGAGCACCCAATACAGCCATAATCAAGGTTAAAGAGAGGCAATACAAGTGTGACAAAATTACACAAATGCCAAGAAATGGAATATAATATCAACAATTCTTTTTCCTCCCACATCATGATATCTCTTCTAAGCATGCAGAATGCACACTGGAAAACTCTCTCGTTTGCCCCCACATGAGCTGCACATACGCAAACAGAACCTCTTGCCTGCCCTCCCATTTACAAGGCCTGCTCGACGCAGCCTAAATAAGCTTTGCACCCCTCAGTTGCAAGCAACGGTGGAGACATGACGGCCCCTATGGTCACAAAGCGACAGGCCAGCATAGGTCAGCAAAGAATCCGGGGCTCCGAGGTAAGCAGCCTGTAATGGTTCTGCCTTTTGTGTGTAGTTTCGTGCTTATTTGTGCTTGTGCTTTACTTTCGTTTCAGATTTCAGCTTTCATTTCGGCCGTCTGATGATCCACTCCCTTGCTACCTTCAGTGATGCCACGGGACAGCCTTCAGCATGCCTGCGTCTCGTCGTCCAATCACAGGTCTTCTTTCGGTTTCAACTCTGGTATTTCATTCATTGCTTCCACCTGTGTTTAATTCGGGGTCTAGCGAAACTCTGAGTGAATGCGTTCTCTGATAGGATATTACTAACCCGCACTAAACAGCACTTATTTGAGGGTGATTGTAAATATTTCGTCACGTAGTATTAACCTTCATTAACTCATTAGCGAGTGCGTGTGTTTCTGGCTTTCGTGAATTCTGCCTAAGCTGTCCCTGAATAACTGCATTAAAAGCTGAGTCTCCCTGCACTTCTCTTTTGGTGCTTTTTACTCGCCATGTTTAGATCACCTTAATCTAAACTGTCTAGCTTAATTGATGGTCTCAGCGTCTTGTCTCGAGTCATTATTGTTAGTACAGTTCTTGTGTAATTGTTTATTAATCCCATGTGCTTCTGTTTCAGTCGAGATTGCTGTCAGAGTCCCCGCCTTCTCTCGTGACTATTTATGTGGCAGCATTGGGAGAGGACGTCAGACGGATCCTTGAGTTGACTCAGTTCTTCTTGGTGAAATCTCTGCTCCTGTGCCTTCCGAGTATTTCCCTTGTGTTTTTTCTGAGTCTTGTATTTTGCTGCGCCCTCGTCTTGTCTGCCCCTTGTTAAGTCTCCCAGTGTTATCCCTCAGTCAGTTAGGTTAAGTTTTTGTTTTCTTAGTTTATCCACTCTTTGAGTGAGTACCTTTGTTTTTTTCCCCCTGCCTTTGGCAGTGTATATTAGTTCTCCCCATCGTTCAGAGCATGTGCATGGTGAATTATTTCTGGCGTGTCTGTCAACTTTTCTCCTAGTGTTTTTTGTGTTTAATAAACACTTCTGAATCCTGCACCTAGTGTTCCCCAGACCTCTTCTTACACAGCCTGCAAGGAACACCCTGCTACAATTGGAAATCTACCCTTTATTTGGACTTCAAAAGGAGATGGGGCAATTCTCCTGTCAAACTAATGTGCCCTTGCAAAGCAAAGAACAAATGCAACATAGAAACATGCGGAACCTGTCAAAAAAATGCAGAAAAAACTGTTAATCCGGTAAAGTTGTCTCAGCGGGCACAAACAGCAAAAAAGTGCTGTGAAATATGCATTTGCCAATTGCTCATTCCCAATTTCTTCTGTTCTTGCTTATTTCTCTCATTTACCTTACATGTTTCAGATCATCCAGCTAATTTTAATTAATAAAAGGCAAAGACGATGTGAGTAAACACAAATTCAGCTTTTACATTTCATTTATTGAATGGAAAGAGTTCATCAAAACCTTTACCTTTCATGTAAAAAGTAATTGTCCCCCTCAGTCAAATTTCTGGTTGTGGCATTCTTGGGGGAAAGATCTGCACTCAAACATTTGTGATAACTGGCAATGAGACTTCTAAATCGCTGTGGCAGATATTTGGCCCAGTCTTCTTTGCAGAATTGTTTTAACTCAGCCACATTACAGATTTCGAGCATAAATGGTCTATTTAAGGATATGCCTAAGCATCTCAAGTGGATTCAAGTCATGGCTTGGACTAGCTACTCCAAAACCGAAATTTTGTTTCTTTTTAGCCATTCAGAGGTAGACTTGCTCATATACGTTGGATCATTTCTTGCTGAACAAACCAAATGCACTGAGCTTTTGGTCACACACTGATGGCTGGAAATTCTCCCTCAGGATTTTCTGGTAGAGAGTACCATTAATGTTTCCATCAATTATGGCTAGTTGCTCAAGGCCTGAAGCAGCAAATTAACCCCAGACCGTCACACTACCACAACTGTGTTTGACTGTTGATATGGTTTTTTATTGTAGAATGGTGCGTTAATAACTTAATGTGATGGGACACGTCTCCCTGAAAGTTGCACATTTGACTCACAAATCCACAGAATATCATCTCAAAAGTCTTGATGTTTTTTTTTTTTTTTCAGCAAATGTGAGATGAGCTTTTTTGGTCTTTGCAGCCATTGCGGTTTTTGCCTTGCAGCTTTCCCATGACTACCATTTTCGTCCAGTCTCTCTATAATTGTGGAATTGTGAACCTGTCCCTAACTGATACATAAATAAATTTATAACTGTAAATGAGGCCTGAAGTTCTTTAGATTTTAGTTTGGATTCTTTTGTGACCTCCTGGATCAATTGTTTTTGCATTTTTGGAGGTCAGCCACTCCACAGAAGGTTCACCACTGTTCCAAATTTTCTCCATTTTTAGATTGTGGCTTTCATCTGAGAGCCTTAGAAATGACCTTGTAACCCTTTCCAGACTGATAGATGTCAATGACTTTGTCATCTATTCTTAAAATTACTTTAGATTGTGCCATCAGGTGCTGCTTTTTGCCAACAGTACTTCACATTGCCTGGCAGGTTCTATTAAAATGACTTTTAGGTTTAACAGGACTGGCAGTAGTAATGCCTTGGTTTGTATAGTGACATTTAAAAACAAATTATCAATAAGTTTTTTAACAAGTATATTAATAAGTATATTAATTTAATATATTAATAAGTATAATTAACTAACTAACTTTAATAAGTATATTAACTAACTAGCTAATTAGCATTTCTTTTCGTTGCTTGAGCGAACCCTATCAGCAATCTAGTATAGTTGGCACCTTCACTCGCAGAGCCAAGGATGTTTTATGCATAGAGCACATGAACCACAACTACTACTCCTTCTTCTTCTATAATTATGATGGTTAATATGAAAGTCAAATTGAGTGTATTACCACCTCCATCTGTAGTGGTGGTGAACTACTTGCTTGAGGTTGAATAGCGTCCCTGTGGGAACACTTGTGTGCAGAAAAAGTTGCCAGCAAAGCCCGGTGGTGGGGGGGCTGGGGGGTGGCCGAAATGTAACTTATGGTGGCCGTGGCCACCCCTGGCTCCGGCCCTGGATGATACAACAGCCACTCATTTGAGCACTTTGTATTGCATTTTGACACGATGAAAAATTTTTTTTTTCTTATTTTTTTTATCCGTGTTCAAAGAGAATATTTTTCATAAAAATTCATAATTGCAGTGGGGTCCTGTGATGATTATACACTGAGGGAAATTAAGATAATTCAGGTACCAAGTACTATTCAAGTTATTTATTTCATGAACTATAGTAAGTATAGTAGTAAAGACAAAAATTAATAATGTTTTTTTGAGGGAAAAAGTTGATATCTACTGTAGTTACCCTTTGCTTTGATTACAGAATGTTATCTTTCAGGCATAGTTTTCTCTTTTTTATTTTCTCACTTGCTAAACCATTCTATATGGTTTGAAGTTCATTCCAAAGAGATTCTTTCGATGTTACAAAAGGTTTGCTCGATTGGATTGAGGTCTGGACTTTGAGCGGGACAAGTCAGAACTTCTGTATCACCAGATGCTTCTTTCCAACTGAGGTCATTCTTGCACAACTTTGAAGTGTTTCAGGGTCATTATCTTGTTGAAAATAAAATCCCTGATCAATCACTGTCTTTCTAGATGGCAGTGCATGTCTCACAAGGATGCTCTGACACTTCTATTGAGCCATGATTGCATCGATTTTTGTGAGATCACTGGCTCCTTCCAAGCAGACTGAACCCCAAACCATATTTCCTCCTCCATGTTTTATGGAAGAGGTTAAACAGTAATTTTGAAATATTCTCCGACAGTACGGCACACGTTTTGCGTTTGGGTGAGAAAGTTTTGAATTTTGATTCATTGGTCCAAAAGACTTGTTCCCAGTCCATTGGTGTCCAATCCTTGAATTTCTAGGCAAACTCAAGTGTTTTCTTTTGATGGTGCCAGCTCTTGGCAGCAACACAACCAATAAGACCATTTTCACTCAGGCGTCTGGATATCTCTTCACTTCTGGTTTGATCAATATCATCACAGAGTTGTCGTGCTTTTCTGCAAACCATTCTCATTGAAATGCTTGATGGTGCTTCTTACGGTGCTATTGCAGCATTTCACGTCTTCAGCATCATGTAAGGCCGCAACGTGGCTATGAACAACCCCAGAGAGCTCCTTCCTTCGTGCCATCGTGTTTAACACACTGACTGTGCTCAAAGTTCATGTCACCTTATAATCTTGCTTCAAACCAGTTAAAACTATTTTTCTACTTCATGGAATGAGCCTTCAAACATGCATTCAGGCTGTGCAACACCTTTTTACACCTTTCAATTGTTACAAAAAAAATTAGATGTTTTCAGTGTGTTTATTACTCTTATTTTTACCCCAATCTCCTTATGTTCTCATTGGCTACAATAGTATTTTTCAATACATTTTCACCAAACAAATTATCGGGTAGCAACACATTAGGATGTATTTTCATCATTGCACACTACTGTAGATTTACAGTAAATATGCACACGGAGAAATGTGAGCATTAAAGTATGTTAAAGTATGCTTATATCAAACTTATGCATTTGTATTCAAAGCACCATGCATTTTTCACTTGAAAATTTTTTGCTTTGAAGAGTCCGACAGTATGCAGTACACTGGCAGATAATCATTTTGAGGGACACCCTATGTTATCAATTTCCTGCCAGAGGATTCTTGATATCACCAGGCAATTTACACACAGTAACTACCTTAGAGGTCTCACCATTCTACCGCTGGGGAGGATCTCCCACCCTCAGAACACCTGGAGTTATGCACGACTTCAACGAGGTGCTGAAATCTTTCTGTGGAAAAACTTGTCAGTGTTGATGCGACGGAATCTGCCAGTTGTGATTGATATGTCGGCAGCGCCTATTTGCTGTCAATCTCCTGTTCAACCTAATGCCAGGGTTGTTATTTTGGATTGAAATCAGGTGACTGTAGGGGGAGCTGGGGTGTACTAGACTCATTATCATGTTTAGTCTAAACAGCAAGTGAACGTCTTGAACAAGTCTGCTTGTTTTTGTGATCTGAGTTGCTGCCAAATAATTGGGAGATTTGATATTTTCAAAGTAGGTGTATTTAATGAAGTGGCCAATGTGAGTGAAACCCAAAGAACAGCCTGGCTGCTAGAAAATGCAAGTGCATTACGCCCCAACACACAGTGAGGCAGATGGTTCAGGAGGCAATGGGCCACATTTGGAAATCTACAAAATTTTGTTGCTTCTAGGGGACCCAAAGTCTTTTGGTTTCCCACTAGAAGTAACCTCCATGCCAACAGACCACTAGAAAAGGTTGGTACAACAAAGCCTCTTTTGTGGGCAATCAACAAACATAAGCATCTGGAGCTTGCTAATTGGAACTGGCACTTCGGTTGGAACAAAGATAATGGTCAGGAGAGACCACTGAGGTTTCTGGCCATCGGCTGTGAAAATGAATGTTATACTAGTGGTAAAATGGTAAAACTTTACCATCAAGGTTTCCATCAAGGATCAAGGTGTTTTTTTTTTGAGGGGGGGTGGGGGGCGTGCTATTCCTGAAACTCTTGTTTGGGTCAGAAACTGGACTTATAGAGCCAAAGACACTTTCATAAAAACAAACTTTTAAGTTCTGGAAACAAGGACGTTGATACTGCCACAATTTTCGGGAGGCACTGTCAAATGATTTTAGGCAAGGGGAAATTTGAAGGATTAGCCTTAATCAACCAAACACAATAGTTCACAAGTGCCATTTGAATTTAATCTGCAGTTTTCCACCAATATTAGATTTTTTTTTTTTTAAATCAATCATTGTTAAGTATGTAAATCATTTTAATAGGTACAGCATTATATGTTAGTCAGTCAGGCCTTTGTCTGAATTAAGCTTTTACTTGAATGACAAATTTGATGCTTTTATTTTTTAAATTACACGAAGAACAATGTGGAAGCTTAAGTGTATTCCATTGTTGATGTGCATTAGAAAGTGTATTCCACAGTCACCGTTAGGACAGAAAGGATCTTCCTAACTGCAGATATTGTCTTAACATTGCCCTAAAGGGATGGCACTTCTTTGGACAATTTGAGAGCTGGGCTGCCTTCTAAAATTAGTATCCACCTGACACACACTGCAGAGAAAATGACATTTGTCAAGTGCAATCTGAGGAGTAGTGTAAGTATGGGAGCCCATTTTCCCACCTGGCAGGACAGTCTCCTGCTTCACTGTGAGCAGAAGTCTTCTGCTAGGTCATGGAACCGTGCCGAGCCTCTCCACATACTGTTAACCTGTTCAGTGAAGTGGAAAGGATGCACTTTTAACCTTTGTTTCACGCTCATTTTTAAAACCACTGATCACGCAGGTTATGTAAAGGTAATATCTTTCTCAAGATGCCAAAAAAAAAAAAAACAGGTCTTAAACTTGATTTTTGCCACAGATTTATTTAAAAAGTTAAATTGTTTTTTCAAATGCTGCATGAAATATTTATGCTTGGTTAAGTCAATTAATATTTTAACAGCTTTTGAATATTAAAGAGTTCATTCATATGCTTTGTTCTATAATGAAAGCAGTGCAAAACAGATGGAAAAAACTATAACCCCTGGCAAAAATGATGGAGTCACCACGCATAAAAGATGTTCATATAGCTTTTTTTACTTCATTGCAAATACACAAATCGCAGATATAATACAACTCAATTAGTGTTTATACAACACAATCTGTGTTTATTAGTTTAACATTCAGGCGTCATGAAACACGCCTCAAAAATATTAGAATAAATTATGTTAATAACCAGCATTTCTTTTTCATTATCAAGTAGAAGAAAAAAAATATGGAATCACTCAATATAGTGCAGGGGTTCCAAAACTCTGTCCTGGGAACCCACTGTGTATGCTGGTTTTAGTTCCAACCACACTTAATATCCCAGAATTTTCAAGCTGTTAATTTTTTAAATTCATTGCTTTTCAGGCTAGAGAGACATTTCAACCTCTTAAACCGCTTTGACAAAAATGACCACGCATTCCATGATTTCAAAAAGCCCAGCATTTGTATTGTGCTTATTTTGCGAAAATAACCTTGGTGGCAATAATGATCATAATTAAGACTTTGGCGAATAAGCTGCTAATTAGGCTTCTGAACACTGGTGTTCAAGTTCTTTCCAAATGGTTTTCTGAAAACCAATCACAAAAATAATTACTTGCTTTGTCTTTGAAATCTTAATCACCAAATAATGGTTAGTATTAGTGACCACATGTCCACAGTTTCAACAATATAAAGTCAACTGATTCTACAATTTCAAGATGACCAATTTTCCTCTCTTTATGCAATAAAGTAATTTGTTATCTTGTACAATTTAAACATGCAGCTCTTCAGGAATAGCTCTAATACATTGTAGCCATATCTGACATATTGTGGCTTAAAAGTGTAAATGATCCAAATGCGTATGGGTAGTGTAGTTAAAAAAAAAAAAAAGAGCATCTCAATAAAATTTTGGGATTGCAATTGTGGCTGGAACAAAAACCAGCAGTCAAAGTGGGTCCCCAGGACCGAGTTTGGGAACCCCAGATATACAGGAACAAATTATGGAATCATATTGTAATTGGCATTTCTAAAAGAAATACCAGCACAAATATGAATATGCAAATTAGTCTGCAGTTAAAAGAGTGCTGGCTAATTGAGAGGAGGCATGGCACCAACAATACAACTGGCAATTGAAACAATGAAAAAGACCATAAAACTGCACCAAGAAGGAAATTCAACAAGGAAAGTGTGCAAATGATGTTGTTTGTTCCCAGTCAACTGTGTCTAAAATTTGATGCAAGAATAAACAAAATGGGATGGTTGTAAAAGGAAGACATAAGTGTCGACCACAGAAGACGTCAATGCCTCAGGACATTAAAATCAAAGCAATATTCCTTGAAAATGGCACATTCTCTACAAAACAAATGAGCAAAACAGGAGTAGGTCCCCTGAGGCGTATCTGCAAACAGTTTATCAAGAAAGACTAATGAGGTGGGCCGGTTTCTGAAGCTCTCAAGGGCCTATCAGATTCTATTTGATGCTCAAATCAGAGTCCAGTGGTGACTGACAAACAGAATCTACCAATGACTGCTTTGCAGTTTCACGGCTGATTTTAAATTTTATCACCGTAGTTATCCTTGAGGTGGGTGCACCGAGTTAGAAGACCACAAATAAATTATGCAGCTCTTGTTGACTAAACATACAATCCATTTTTATAGCTGGAAATTGCTGAAACAACACATGGTGAGCATGCTGCTTAATGATGCGATGCAGGTGAAGTATCAAGGAACCTTTTACGATCCAGACCAAGTGCAGAGGCTGAGTACAATCCAGACGTAGGGTTTATTGATAGTAATAGGCCAAAGTGCCAGTTTGATGGAACCCAGAATAGGACAGCACAGTTCACTTCAAATGTAGTGGGAAAAGTGAGGAGGCATTGCCAATTGCTAGCCAGTGGCTTTCCAGGATAATAGCCAGATGGAGTGAACAGATGGAGTTGCTTAAGAGGAATGCAGTTCCAAACCTAATGACTGTCAAAGCTTGTCCCTAATAAACTGGTCAGAGCAACATATTCGGACAGGAATGGACAAAAACATGGTTCCAAGCCCAGGAACCCGAGAGAGGCTTGGGAGCGTGTTCTCATTAACTAAACAAGTAAGATAGCTTCCGTAAATTACTATCTATGAATGCTACATAAGATGAAGACTTAAAGTAGTAAATACTGCCTGGGTTTTAGCACACAAAATGAATAACAATTCAGCAACTTGTGACTCTGAAAAGGAGGTTTAAATACGTCACAGGTGCAAGAGGTGAGAACTAGGAAATGAGACACAGCCAGGAATAAGGCACCATGCAAGATGCAAACCAATCAATCAAAAGAGACATTGGGCTCTAAATTCGTAGACCAGGCGCAGGTGTGGCGACTAGGGGGAGCGCCGCGCCAACGGGGTGTGTGCAGGCGTATGTTGCAATTTCGTGCCCGGCATAGCCTGGCGCAAGTACTCCTCTGTCCCGCCTCTCTCCCTTCTGCTGGCGCAAGAGGCAAAGAGGGAGAAGAAAAGGCTTAAGTGGGTTTTAACATGGCCGAGTCAACTCTTCAATAAAATGAGCTCCTCTCCTCACCTTTAAAGTGTTAAAATAAAGAAGCCTCTGTCCTATATCTGCAGGATGCGTTAATGTTTTATTTTACTTTGCTGCTTCAGGCATGTTTTCTGCATCGCTTACGTCTATATTAAGCATTATGAATATGAGGCATTATCGAATTATTACCTTTAGCTAACTTGAATGGAATTTCAAAATGAAACTACGTGAGATCATTCAAATTTATGAAGATGGAATGAAATATGATGGTTGCTCATTTATTTCTTCTGCCTGCATCAGTGGGAAGAGAAACAATGGATAGCTTGTTCCTATTATTACACCCTGTAGCTGCTTAATATTTTGGGATTAACATGCATGGACAACAATGCAAGATACGTTACACATTTATTTTCAACATGTGGTCTTAACTCCGTACAAGATCGTAGCGATCAGGCTGTATTCCTTTCCCCCGCTAAAAACGATAAAACTTCAGTGACCACTAGAGAGGCAATTCCTGAAAAAATGAATGTGAATGTGAATGAAAATGTGAATGCTACACGCTGAACTCAAACTGCGATGCTGTGTTGCATACAATAAAGTTTGAATGATTTGAATGTTTGCTGATGCCACACTGAGTAGCTGCCATGAAAATATAATATTTGAATTATGTGGAATATTTGAATGTTTATTAAAAAAACAGAAAGCTGAGCAAAGAAAGAATGAAAACAATTGTTGGTAGCAATATGCTGGAATAGGATCTCCATCTATTGTTTTTTCTGCTTAGCCATTTTTACTGTAACATGTTGTCTTGGACGCACCCAGCAAAAAGTGTCTCCTTTCCCGCACTCAATCTGCTTTTGCGGGAGGCGAAATGTTTTTTTTCTCCACTAGAGTTCCGGACACCAACAGAAACTCATTTGCGTACAGCCAATTGGCGACCTTGTGCCGCACCTCTGAAGGAGTGTCTCGAGACAGTTTTTCTCTTCACTGGCCTTGCACTAATAATGTAAACATAACCGAGATTGTGTCAGCTTATTCTAGAAGATATGAATGCTCTGAACAGATGATTTTAACCAATTCTAGCTGGTAACATTAAAAATGATAGGCAGGATTGGAAATGGCCAGCGCATTTTCAAATGAAGCCCACGAAGATTTCATATCCTGGAGCCGGATTCAGCATCTGTACCAACTACTATACCGGAAATTCTTTCACTGAGTTTGACGCAGAATTATTCTTTTAGAGTTGTCTGTATCTTTGTCTCTTAAAAATGACCATGTTCAGGTATGGAAAAAGGCCAGCAGAGGACAGAATCCAACCGCAAGTGATCCATATTTAAGATACTGTATATGATCATTTAGTAGCCCAGGTGTCTATTTTGGAAAATTGACTTGGATCCCAGGCGTTTATAAGAACCAGGCGGGTATTTGCAACAGGCCATTATTTATTTTTGCACCGACCTGCACCAGGCCAGTTCGGCTTTCCTACAGTTATAAACTGACTGAATTTAACCTTTAAATGAAAGCATTGTCTCCTTGTCATTTTCACTGTAAGTGGAGTCCTGTGCGCACTTAACCGTGGTTTACACTGAACATGCACTGAACTCCATGCTAAACTTAATGTAACATTACAGTTAAAATGACTGGCTAAAAGGCACCAGTTAAATTACCTGGTAAAAAAGGCTTCAGTTTATTTATTAACAGTTTATTCACGGAAACTGAAACTGGCGCGGTTTCATTTACATACTTTAGTTTTGAGACTTCTACATTGATCCCTGTTGGGGCAACACGGAATCCTGTTATCCATTGTCTCAGGGCAAAGACAGACTAAATGAAGACCATGAGTAAGTATGAACACTTCAGAATGAAGTTGTTCCGATCTTAATTCGCAAAGCATACATATAAATTCATATATGCATATAACGACTAGTTTCTTCCAGGTATAGACCTGAGTCAGACTTGCAGCCACAGCTGAATGTGAACGTTTTTTTTTTTTTTGAACGAAAGGAAAACATGGGTAACTGAGCGATTTGCTAGACCTATATAAAGGGTAAGGTTATTCTTTAGCTTTGCCACCCAATACAGCATATATATTGTTGATTTACAATTCCTTATTCGTGAAGTTTGCAAGCAGCTTGCAAACTGCCACACAGACCTCCCCATCTGCAGTTGGACCATCCAATCATCACATGATTGTTTGCATTCCAGCTGACCACTTCATTTTCTGTCTGGTTCATCTCTTCAGTGCATTATGTTATGGAAGCAAAAGCAGTGCAAAACAACCTGGAAAAATCTGCCGCACGCTCCCACTCCCCTCAACGGCACAGAGTAAACCGTGGAGTCATAGACCGTGGAATTCATACTGAGTGTTGAGGCAATGGTGTTCAGTGGCATGCTTCCTGGTTTTTCCTTATTGAAAAAAAGTTTGTTTTAAGGTGTATACCACTACTTCAGATTTGTCTTGAGCTTTTAGCTGTATTGGCCCTATTCAGACGGATACATATTTAAATCTGAATGTTTCCAGACACCTCATTTCACTCCTTTTTTATACATCATTGCATTGAGGAAACTCTTTCTTAACCTGGAAGAGCACTTTCCCTGAATTAAATACTTACTTTAAGGCAGAAGTTGCTTATTACTGTGGCAGGTGGCCTATGAACTTCTAGCAGCACATCCAAAACTTAATTATCATAGAGAGAAAACCCCGCTATCCCTTGGACACAGTTCTGCCAGATCTAAACATTTCTGAGAGTGCAGGGTCCATAAATGCGAAGAACATAGAAATGTTTCGTACTTATTGTAAGCACATTCTATTGCATTAGTCTCAAGGCATTTCAGTGTTTGACTCATTTTCTCCATGAATCCTCAGCACACATTACAACCAATATTACATGTCTAGACAGGATTTGCCACCGTATAATCAAATTACCTAAAGTCATCAGTTTCATGTAACCAAATATGAATTATTAAAGAGAAAGAAAGCAAAATATATCACAAGAATTCATTTTTTTTACACCCTCTGGGAGTGACGGGGTGGTAGGACACATGGAAATTACAACCTCAATTCCGCAATAGTTGTGATTAAATAATTGTGATTAAAATCAAAATGCAATGACTTTCAGATCACAAGCCAATATGTTATTTACAAAAGAACATAGATACCATTTCAAATATTGAAACTGAGACATTTTACATTTTTATACACAAAATGAGCTCATTTCAAATTTTATGGCTGCAAGAGGCCTCAAAAAAGTTGGAACACAGGCAAAAAGAGGGCTGAAAAAGCAGTTCTCATAAGAGAATCAGAACATGAAAGAACATTTCAATCAGGTAAGACTAGAACAAGGTGGTGATTTGCAATGATAATGTTTATTAAATACGGAGCAAGATCTTTGGCGGTTAGATCCCGGAAAGAAATAATTATATAACGTTGTTGATGATTCTGTCGATTATATGCTCTATGAGAGTAATAAAATACCCCCCGGGATCTAAACACTGGTGGTGGTTAGGAACTACGGCTGGAACGATTCCTGGGAGCCGACTTGATCATGTGGCTGGTAGAATTCAATTCATTACCTTCGCCAGCGACTTCGCTGACGAAAGTAATGTTTTGATCCCCGTGTATTTATTTGTTTGTGTGTCTGTCTGTCTGTGTGTATGTATGTGTATCGAATAACACAAAAAGTACCAAACGGAATTTCATAAAATTTGGTGGGTTGATTTGGCATGACCTGAGGATCAATCGATTAGATTTTGGGAGTGATCGGGTCAAAGGTCAAGGTCAAGGCCACGAAAAGGTCAAAACCGACTTTCGGCCATATCTCGGTCAATTTTTATTCGATCGGCATGAAACCAACGCCAAAATGTGCAGAATTATATACCCGATCCTGTGATGTGAAACACGGTACAATGGGGTCAATACCCTTTTTAGCGGTTGGGGGTCAAAGGTCAGGGGGGTCATTACCTTTCGAACTTAAAGGCGTATTGATGTAAAAAAAAAATATATCGTACTCTTGTCATTCATCGATCATTTAAAAAAATAAAAATTGGTCCTCAGAGTTATGTGGCGAGGGATTCAGTGGCGTCGGCGAAGGTATGCGCTCTACCGAGTGCCCGTTCTAGTTTGATAGTGCTTTTCGCGGAGACTGTCGCGAAGACGCTCTACAATGAAACATTAAATAAAAGAATAAAGGGGCAGTGCATAGCCTAATCCCCACTACAGCAATGAGGCAAAAAACTCCCAGTAAGTAGAAAAATCCTCAAACAGTGGTGAGAAAAAACTCCCCAGTGGGAAGAAATCTCAGCAGGAACCCGGCTGTAGTGGGGAAGCCCAACCTCCACGGGCTTGCTAATTAATAATACGAGTCCAAATTTGACATTCTTGTTGCAGATCATGGGCGTTGTGTCCTCCAGGCTAAAGAGGAAAAAGACCACCCCTCCTGTTGTCAGTGTTTAGTTCAAAAGCCAGCATCTCTGATGGTATGGGGATGCATTAGTGCATATGGTGTGGGACACTGTTTTAAAAAGCACCACGAATGCTGAAAGTTATATAAAAGTTTTAGAGCAACATATGCTCCCCTAGATGACATCTATTCCTATTTCAGCAGGACAATGCAAAATCACATACTGCAGCTATTACAACAACATGGCTTCAAAGTAGAAGAGTCTGTGTGCTGAACTGGCCTGTCTGCAGTCCTGATCTTTCACCGATTGAGAATATTTGGCGGATAATTAAATTAAAAGTCTGTCAAAGGAGACCCAAAACTCTCCAGCAGCTGGAAGCCTGTATTAAACAAGAGGGGGATCAAATTCCAATGGCTAAACTCAAGAAACTTGTCTCCTCAATGCCCAGACGGCTCCACTCTGTGTTAAAAAGAAGAGCGGATGCTACGCCATGGTAAACAGGCCCCTGTCCCAACTTTTTTGAGACCTGTAGCAGCCATCAAATTTGAAATGAGCTTGATTGGTGGACAAAATTATAAAAATTCTCAGTTTCAACATTTGCTATGTTATTTCTGTTGTATTGTGAATAAAATACTGGCTAGTGTGATCTTTCATTGCGTTTTGATTTTATTCACAATTTACACTTTGTCCCAACTATTTCCGAGTTGGGGTTGTAAGCATTTCTTTCCCTGGCATTTTTTTTTTTTTTTTTCATAAAAAGAGTGCTCATTCAGCAATTGAACTAAACTGTTTTTCTTTTTACTTGTATAGCATCTGGGTTAAATCATTTCTAAAATGGCAAGAAGAAAAAAGCAGAATTTCATGATACTTTTTTAGCTCTCAGCTTTGCAGATTTTGTTTTTACCAGTTTCCTTGGTTTTCTCAAACTTGGTCTCTCTCAGTGTGGGGATTCCCTGGCCCCAGAAGTCTATGGTGGATAGAAGGCCTTCAGCTAAATGTAACCCCGGCGTAGGGCCTATTTAACCAGCAAACATGGCCCAGGACTGCTCTCCTCCACTGCCAGACTGAGCCGTGCCACAGCATTGCTCCAAATACACTCTGCCAAAAGCACCTCTCCATTCCCAACGCACATCCATTTGTTTACAAATATAATGAATGAAGAGAACAGGGGAAAGAGATGAGAGGGAGTTAATTAAATGCAAGTTAATTAAAAGGGGATTTGATGGAGTGGGGCTTTGGGCAGTGAGCAGGCCAATAACTTATTGAAACGGGAAAAGAACGAGGACCCCCAGATAGTAATGATAATAACAAACTTTATTTATATAGCTCATTCAATGTACTTTACAGGGAGGTAAAAGAAATGAGAACAGGCAATGGTAAAAACAAAAATAGAATAAATCAAATAAAGCACCTGAAAAAAACTAATTTTTATCTGGTAATCTGATATACAAAAAAGCACTTTTTAAAAACAAAAACAAAAAAAAATCTAAATGCTAAATAATCACCATTTTAATAATAATTACTGAGTGTACAGACTCCTACATACTCATACAGCGCCCATATTCTTACAGTTCCAGCTGGGCAGTAGAAGCTTGACGTTTTGAACTTGGGATTTTCTTTTACTTGATCTTTCTTCCTATAGGTCCCAAACTGTATGATTTGAATTCTCTTGGAGAAAATTCTTATTTCAATGTATGTTAATTCTAGCCAAATACAGCTTCTCTCAGAATTCCGAAATGTTGTACTTTGTTCTATGAAGCAAATCGTTCTTTATGTATTATGTAATTCCATTTCAAATGATAGCGTTACAGACAAAAACAAATTTTTGTCATGATCAATGACTCTCCTGTGTTCTATCAATCTCAGGTGAGATTTTTTACGAATGAATAGGGACTTTGGTATGACTGACTTTGAATAGATGTTGCACATGGTTACTTTTGACCCCAATGATCTGGTCAAAAATATCAAATGGGCAGGTGAAAAGTAACAGAATGGCATGAACTTGAATTCCTTCTTTTGGTTTTTATTTAAAATGTCTAATAAGCTAACCATGATATATTGACAAAGACATTATGTCCTCTCTTATAAAAAATCATTTTCATTTTCAATTTTTAATTTCATCAAGTGTTTCAGAAGTAATACAACTGTATAAACTAACTGTTAATATTACTCTTTTTTAACTTGAAGAATGGCTGAATGTTCTTGTTAATTTGGGATGGAAAACATCAAGTCCTTTATCTTCAGAAAATATTACATTTCATTTTCAATTTACAATTTTGTCAAATGTTTTGAAAGAAAAGTTAGATTTTTATTTACAGTGTAAATATAACATCACGTTTCCTGCATTGCTAACATATATTCTCTTTTTTATTCATTGTCACAGCTGAGACTGATATGCTTGTTGTTACTGTAGAAGAGTAGCTTGTTGTCAATATCGAGGCAAAAAAAATAATCTTGGCACCATTTCTACAATAACTCCTGACAGTTAGATTTGCATCGATACTCGGACAAACTCTGATATGCCACACATCAGGATGTCAAGGAATGAAGAAACCTTTCAAACCAGCATGACCATGACATCCCAGCCAGCAACTGACCGACCTTCAACATTTAAATGTTGTTGAAATAATGTTATTTAATCGTTTAAACGCAAGGGGACCCTGAGAACACACCAGAAGAAACAGCAAAAAATAAATATATTGTCACAATATATTCATGCAGCACATCAAATTAAACAGAAAAACCTCCTCAGCTACAGAATCTGTAAGCCATTCTCACATGCTTCAAACGCAATTCCAACATCAACAAAATGAATCACCAAACACCAAAATCCCTACAGCGCCACCTAGTTAACCCACTTGCCACAATTTCGATGCTATTGCTCAGCTGCTTTATACCACCTGCACAAACGACAGCTCCAACGAAACCAGAGACTCCACAGATTCCAGTGATCTGCCCCTCTTTAGTCACCAAAGCATTTGCAAGATATCAGCAAAAGAAGAGTAAGAACAGAAATGGGTTCATAAAAAAAGCATCCGTGTCCGTTCCTTGAAGAGACAGAGGACAATGAAGCGCAAATCCGGAGAAGAATTCTCCGTTAGAGAGAGTTATCCGACCACGTTTGGATGTTTTAATGTTTTTGGGCAAATATTTGTTTGAGTTCCTTTTTTCATTTTATTTCAACAAAATTTTCTGCCCACCTATTGCTCGTGTAACACATCAAGGACATTCACTCAGTGCAGAACAAATTGCGTAGCTTTTCTGGGTTTTTTGTTTGTATTTTTGTTTTTTGTTGCAAACGGCAGTTTTCATTATCGTTTTGTTTTATTATGGAAAGAAACAAGCATGTCTTCATTCATTAAAGGCACAGTCAGTTTCTATCACGAATGGGCTCTTCAAAGTACAAAATAATGAATAACTCTCTGGAGAGTTTTAAATTCTTCACAATACATGTTGCAAAGTCTGCTAATTTGCAGTATGTTCAATTCATTCCAAGTCAATAGACCCCAAGATAGAACAACATGTTTTCTGGTGCACAAACACTAGCTCTTTTGCAGCTGGAGCTGTACTTCTTAAAAAGAAAAACTGTTCATACTCAGCGTATGCCTTTATTAATTTGTTTATTTGTCCAACTCTGCCGGAGAAAAATACAACGTGCAACTTTTTTCTCCACCATTGCCATGGTGAAACGTGTTATCTATATTCCATTGATGAGGTTTTTTTAATATCCGTATGCACACGCCTGACTGTGGGGTAAGTTAACATTTGGTTCAGTCAACTCTGAGTTATCACCTGTTCTGAACCCAAAATCTCCACGATTAGCTACTCAGAGTAAGTCAACTCACAGTCTCAGAACAAAGTCAGAGTTTGTTTACCCTGCTTTCTGAAACAGGGCCCAGGTCTAACTGCAGCCTTATTAACCCAACTTTGCAGATACAACACCTCTCCGGTTAGCTTCAACTGTAGCGGCTACAGTCAGGAAATGTTATGATGAAACTACCACCTTGATCCTAACCAAAGTAACGCAAGCATACCAGTCTGAATTACTGCATATAAGTTAACCAGGCAGTATTTTTAAGTAGCACGGAATGCAAACTAATGTGCGGTGGTAACCGAGCGATCATCAGAATGACAGAGACAAACGTTACCCCTGCAATACAGGTTTTACAGACAGTAAGTTCCGTTACAGTGAATGGTTGTACCAAGCATCCAAATTACAAACAAGTATAAAAAGTTGCTTCAAATGAGGTTTATGTTCACACACACCTTCTGTTGAATGTCTCCTTGATATTATTCACTATGGCATATTTAGAACACGAACATTAGCAACAGTAACTTAGCTACATTAGCCGCAGTGCTACAGCCATATTCAACAGACTATCACGTTAGGAAGGCTTATGCAGTAAAGCAACACAAGTTGCTAGTTGTTAGTGGTCCTGCTAGCCACCCGTAACACATAAGCTTCACTTATATTGTTACGTACAGCTTGTTTCTCAGAGCGCTTGATTGATGCAACTGCTCCAGGTTTGAGAAGCAGCTGAGAGGCAAATCCAGTGTTGAAAGATCCTTTCTTGACAAAGCTGTCTTTGGTGAAAGGCCGAGCACAAACAGCTAATGTTCCCTTTGAGTGTGGCTGTTTGCTGCCAGCAAACAAAAAAGCTACCTGCTGATTTCTGATGGCATCGTCTTTTGGAAGCAAATAGTTGTGCTTTTTTTCAAATCCAAAAAAAACACATACCAACAGCTTTGGGAGACATACTGATAAATCTACACGTTACATGATTTGGGCTCATTTGTGTCTGATAGAATAAATTCCAGGGTGGCCAGGTCCAGCGCCGTGATTGGCATTGGCCAGGTCTGTCCCGATTGAACGCAACAACCTGATGTCAGGTTTTGCCCAGATCTCGTGAAGATCTTGGGACGAGCTCTTCAGAGAGGAAATCACGTTCGGGATATCACATTCTCGGATTACGGTAAAAACCCCTGTATCTTATGTTTGGAAACTGCAGAGGTTGAGTATGGACATCCAACATTATAACATCACTTGTATTTATTAACCCTCGGCGCAGCGCAGCGAAGGTTACTGTAGTTGGGTCTTTGTGTCTGTTAAGTCATATCTCACCTCTGGAGCGTCTGTTCGTCCTGAAAATGCTGTCATGTACTCAGCGGGCAAAGGAGGTAAAAAAATTTGTGGAGTTTTCTCTGAAACCGTTCCGTTGCAGAGATCCAGCACTCTCCGTTGTACGGCCATGTTACAACCCGCCATACGATTTTCCTGCCAAAAGCCCGCATTCGATTATAGTCCTATACCGCGTGGGACTGGTCATTTCTTCCTGTGTGGTGTGCAGAGAAGAGCGAGTAGTTTTGTGAGTTGCAATTGGTCAGCTTACAAGTAAATGAAGATACCAACGGCTTCCGAATGACACGGAGCAGATTATTATTAGAATGGATTTTGCTATAAACGCTTCAAAAGTTATAATTATGGCGTGAAACACAAGCGAAAGAGCCTATTATAATATGCTAATTAGCTTACTCTGGCCTACCCGCGATCAGTTTTCCTGTTCGATGTACAGCGAAGCACCAGAGGTTGCTGAGGGAGTACAAGCATGTGCACTGCTCCGGTCAAAGCTATAGCGCTTCCAGCAGTGTACAGAGCCACTTGCTAGTTGGGCCAGTAGTCTTTAGTATACTTTTCGTTATACAACGAGAGGCGGATGTAAACGTAATACACATGCGCATCATCTTCGTTCAGCACAATTGCTGCACCGAGGGTTTTGCACTTCAGTGCTTTCATTAAAAGATGAATCAGCATAAAAGGGGACCTTCCAGTGTTCTGGGATATAAGCGCTGACTGAGTTAGGTATATCTCAGTTGCATGAGCCCTGAGAAAATGGCAACATTACATTTGTCCTACGTTACTTTTGTGTTAGTTATCCTCTACAATGAATTCATCAGACTTCTTTCCCCCAAATCATGAGCAAAATAACTCAATTAAAGCAGATCTATTGAGGTTGGTCTGCTGCTCAAAAATAGACTGAACAAAAATATAAACGCCCCAGGTCAAATATTGATGCCCCATCGAGTTGTTAACTCTAAGTGAGCATATGCTGACTTTTACTTGAACTATATGGATATTTCTCTTGATTTGGTTACCATTTTTTAATCCATCTGTCTGTCAGTGAGCATTTGCTCAGTGATGCAGTGATTTCACTCAGTACATGGGTGTGGCATTTCCAGATGGTGATCGGTCAGAATGAGCAGAACCCAGATGCTCCTTATACTGGGGACAATAAAAGGCCACCTTAAAATGTCAAATTCTGTCAAAAGTCATCATGCCTCAGATGTCTCAGGTCATGCAGGAACGGCCATTTGCATGCTGGATGCAGGGATGTCCACAAGAGCGGTCGCTGTGAAGCTGAATGTTAACTATCAGACGATAGGCTGTTTGCGAGTTTGTTTCCAACAGACAGGCAGTACTGCAAATTGACCTCATCCACGTCGGCCACGTGTGACCACACCAGCACAAGATTGCTACATCTGGCTCGTCCGCCCGCGGGATCGGCTCAGATCAGCGACACACGCAGTGGATGAGACTGTTGGTCTGCACAACAGACGCATCACACCACAGACAGTCTGTATCTGCCTGCGAGAAGCCAACTTGCACGCTCGGCATCCTCTCTGTTGTCTGGATCTCACTGCTGCCCGGTGTCGGATCCGACTCACATGGGCAAACGCACTCATTCGATGGCCCTTGGCACGCTGGAGAGGAGTGCTATTCACAGACGAATCGCGATTGCAGTTTTTTGTTAATAAAAACTGAAAAATTTGACATGGGACATTTATATTTTTGTTCAGTGTATATAGAGTCAGATCCAAAGGAAGTACGATGCTTTGTGAGAGAGCATACAAATAAACAGCAACCTCACTAAGTTTTCATCCTAGGTTCTGGGATAGATAAAAAGAGGGAAGCTTTTCTCAGGGGTTGGAAGCTATGAAATTACATAAAGACATTTCAAATGGTCATTTATTTCATTTAAATAATTTAAATGATCATGATGTGCAAGTTTAATTGCTTGATGTGCAAAAAAGGTAGTGCAGAGGTTTCAGAGCAGTTCGTTTTTCGAAAAGCAAAGGCTTATTTTTGAGTAAAGCATTTGTCTGTTCTGAATTTAGCCAGTTATTTAGTTGCCAATTGATCGCATGGAGTGAGAAGCAGTGACTTTGATTGCCAATGGAATATTATTATAATAATTGGAAAACGTGTTCATAAAGGAAAATGATTGAGAACAAGCCAGGACTAGTAGTTGGAAAGGGATGATCTAGACACGCCATTGAAAGTCCATGCACTCAAAGTTAGCCAAATGAATTATCGGAAAGACCTCAGGACAATTTATGATAAGTTTGCATATCTGCAGTTTTGAAATTCTCATGAAACACCACAAATGTGTGTCTACAAGCTTGACTGTAAAAGCGGTAGCCTATAGCCTGCATAGTGGGGGGGGAACAGTGAATTCAGGAAATGGAATTCAGAGACATTTAGATTTTCAAATTAATGATGTGGATAAAAAACATTGCTTTTTTTATGCTATCAAAGAGTGACACGGTGTCAGGCAATGATGCACTGCCCGTCCAAAAAAAAAGTTGCACCCTCAAATATTTTTGTTGGAACCCCTGTAGCTTTGATTACAGTGCAAATTCATCTTGTCATTGCTTTGATGACCATATATATGCAACGCCAGAACATTTATTTTCAATCAGAAATACCAAAATTTTTGGCCGAGATCTTGTCATCTCGACAAAATGGTTGAACCACTCGGTGGTCTCTCTTGAGCACATCCCAATAACTTTGAATATGCTTCAGGTCAGGGCTTTGTGGTGGCAAATTTGTCTGTGAAAATGATTCCTCATACTTGTTTTTGTCATTCATGGTTTCCTTTGCTAGATACAGGCCAATAACTTGCCCATTCTGAAATACTGTAACATCTTTTCCACCATCAGGAGATGTGTCTTCCGCTGTGATTTTTTAAGAAATGAGTAGCGACACGCTTCATCAGTCAGGGTTAAAATGATTACTGCCCGCTGAAACATATTAATAATCACAATAATGATCCAATTATAGAATTTGTTCATTTATTTCCAAACGATTACTTTTTTTTGGACGGGCAGTGGTTTCCCAGTGTGTCCAGGAATAAAGTTAAACTTTTGAAGCTGTGAAAAATATGGACAACATGGTAAATTACTTCTTTACTAAAGCATAGTAGAGTGAAATTGCACACTTAATATTCACTTTGAACCACCTCACATCAAAATTTTGTTGTGGATCTTTTAAACAGTCAGTGTATCCTGATACAGACAGGGATTCAGAGGCAAATTCAGGGTACAATCTGCAAGGATGTGTTTATTAACAGGAATACAGTAATGCAAGGAAAGGCCATATCCCAGAGAAAAGTAGGGGCAATCAAGCTATATTGGTAATAACTGGGTTGGGGCATGTCTGCGCCAGGCCATCGGGCATCACGGGGCAGAAGCCAGGTGGTGAGTTCCCCAGAAGCAGGACTGCTTGACAGTAGAACCAAGGGTTCAGCAGGAACGCCAATCCTGGAGACCAATGAAGGCTCCAAATAAACTGAGCTGGAGAATCACTCAAAACTCGAAGACACAAACTGACTGGATGGCTTTGCTGTGAATAAAGCGCTGTTCCAATCCAGCGGCCCTGCTAAAAATAATGTAAGCTTATACTGACCACAATTTCATGTAACAAATGGGGTGTACAACTGACAACACCTGCAGAGCCAGGGGAAAATTATACAATGAATCAGTTAAAGGAAACAAAACCACAAACACATGCAGGCTGCTGGAAAGGGGGGAACCAATGAAGGAAGCAGAAGGGTTCTGGCGCAGTGCCTAACCTACGTGTTGTGCACTCAAAGCACTTTAAAACAAAATCTAAAAGTCAAGAGGCAGCCAGTGTAATGTCTTTAAAATCACATTTGTGGTCAAACTTCCTACATTTCGATAAAATCCCAGCACCATTTTTTACTAATTGCTGTCTGACTTTGCAAGGAAGGGCTGAACGGAAGCAGAGGCTTGCTTATGACTTTCAGAGAAACCACTAAGAGGAGGGATGCATGTCTCTGTGACCTAACTCTTGCTTCTATTTTGACTTCATCTGACTAGAGCCATGGCCACCATCACACGCTCCCTGCCCACTACCATGTGACAGCTGCAGGTACAAGTGAACTCTGTATCACTGTGAGATGAGAGTCCAATCCATCCTTTTTAAGACAAGTGGCAGACACTCTTATTACTCTACTAATATTATTACCTGCAGCCTTGGTGCCATTTATCCATTCATGTTTATTGGTCTTTCCATTTGGTGTCTATTCCTTTTATTGTCATTATTGTCTCAGCATTTACTTGGGTCATACACAATAAAATAAGATGGCGATAAATTGAAGAAGTAGGAATCCCAATGTTGTCATGGGCTGACAAGTCCATCTCTATTTTGCTCCAGAAGACAATTTATCTGCTTAAAATTACCATTGTTGACATTCTAAAAGCAAAACAGGTGTTAAATGCTTCAAGCTATATTTCTCAGTAATTGCTCTAAAATTTATGGGGTAACGCATATAAATTTATTGTCCATTAGATGCGAAAGCTGTTACTCCATTCAGCAATGCAAACTGTCACAGGCTGCAACTAATGCATCACGGGAAGGGGGTCATTAATCTGAAATCACACGACAACTGACAGTCTCATATTGTTTTAGTCTCTTTTCTCTCCCTCTCGCATCCACTTTAAAAGCTTCCATGGGGTTCACCACTCTTCAGACCCAGACTCAAGCATCACTGCATTGTAGGCTGAACATTTTTTATTTTTTTTGATTAAATGCTCGAATTTAAAAACCATTATGCAAAAGATCTTGATCTGACATCTGTTGAGGAAACTCCTCAATAATGCATGCTAGATCATTTCTGTACTTTGATGTTTATAGAATTTGTGTGATCTTTTCAATTTGTTGACAGCCCCCCTCCCACCCTACACACACACACACACACACACACGCACACACACAAACAACTAAAAAAAAGCGTAAAATGCACTTTAAGGATTCCACTTGCCCTTGAAACTCCAGTATCCCCCCAGCAGGGGGGTATGAGATTGGCCAAGGCACAGGCTTCCCACCAACAATCTAATCCTCTCCCTTCCTCCACAATATCGATTAATACGTTGCTGTCTTTTCATTTTCTTTTTTGTTGGAACGAAACTACAGTGATGGACACATACAGAAATCTTACCTCATGCGTTGGGGACAGAATCAGTGGGAAGCAGTGGGCTGTGGAAAAAGAGGCGGCGGCTTTAAAACGATGTTCTGCTATGCAGTTCCTCTTTGTATTCTTTCCTGTACCTGCCACTTTTACTTTTTACTTTTATCCACTGTCCAAAGCTATAGCACATTCCACCAACAAATACTGACAAAAAACTTCCCTCCACTCTTTGGACCAATCACTGACTGAAATGTCAGAGGAGAAACATATAGTCATAAGGAATAGGCCAGCCAGATTACTTTAAATGACCTGTGACATGGCCAAAGTAGAAAAAGATTATTCCATATATACACATATATATATATATATATATATATATATATATATATATATATACACACACAAATATATATATATATATATATTTTTTTTTTTTGTTTACAGGTCAGCTGGAGCCTGCTACTTTGATTGATTGTGGGAGTGGGGGTAGGGGTGATATTCTGTGGTGTTCAAACTTCTTTTAATGAACAAAGCCAGATTAGCAATCAACCACTTTAGAAAATTGGGTCACACTTTAGATGAAGTGTTGCTCATAAAGGCTTTATACAGCATATATAATGCCTTCATAAATGAGGCATGACGACTTCATAGATCATACTTAAGCAGATGTCATGTCTTGAAAAGGGTGAAATTACACATCCTTATTCAGCATGTGATGCCAGATGTGACAATTACAGTGTCATTTAGCTGACAATGTCACCCTTTATAGCATTTAGCCACTAGCTAAGTGACATTGTCAGTTATATCACATCTGGTATCACATGCTGAATGAGGATGTGTTATTTCACCCTTTACAAACCATGACATTCGCTTTTGTATGATTTATGAAGACATTATGCCTCATTTATGAAGGGATTATACATGATGTATAAAGCCTTTATGAGCAACACTTCATCTAAAGTGTGACCAAAAATAGTAGAGAGATGATGAGAGATTTTTTTCCTCTGGGACCCAGCACAACAGGATGGGATTGCTACAAATTGGTCCAACAACAAAAGAATGCAGCAACTATTGAATTCCGCACAAGGTTGTGCAGCTACCCCTTGATCGAGTTATTTAACCTGCATCGCTTTAGTAAAAATGTCAAGGTTTATAATGGACAGCAGGTAAATTGAAAGGCATCCAAGTTGCCCCAAGAAAGTTACCAAATTATGCAAGGTAAGGAGAGGAGAGAGGATGCCTACAGCAAGCAGCGGCACCATTTCCCTGAGCTCATTAAGAACAATATCAAAGGTTTGGCCTCGGCCATTCTGACTCATACAGGGGACAAACACAAAGGGATTTGCAGTCTTTGTTTACCCTTATGTTAATTGTCCAGTGTCCTCAGGTAAACCAAATACCCAGAGATGCTGGGATCAAAGCCGGGACATGTCAATAGCATTATGCTTGCACAAGCTGGAGACTCATTTAAATCCCAAAACACCCTGAAACCAGCCACCAATCACATTACTGTAACAATCAAGTGTTGGATGATGAGTGCTTTCTGAGCCTGAATCCATCCATGGGAAATGGCTGAACTGTTTATTATACTTCTGAGGTAGTCTTATGAGAAGTGCCTAAAACATGTCAAGATCGGTGTAAACAATGACAATTAAGCAAAACTAAAGTAGAACCCTGCCCCTGTATGGGAAAGGCACATAAAAACATGTTGGACCATGTTTGCGCTAGACCAAAGAAAAAAGGACCTTGTAGACTGTTGCCAGCAAAAAGCCCAGAATCAATGCTCTGACATATCATGTGGTTGTGTCAGTACCCTGTGTCAGTTGTAAGGGCATCTTGCACTACTGAAAAAGCAAAATTAAATTAATGCTTGTAAAGGACACTGAGACTTTAGAAATAGAAATCTTTATTGTCCACTCGTGTGTAAATTTCTCTTTGGCCCCACAAAAGAACATTTACCACACATATGCATAAAAATTGTACAATAAATATATTTCTGACACACACACACACACACACACACACACACACACACAGACAGGCAAGAGCTACTCATCCCATGGATAATAAACACACAAGACATGAGACAAATCTGGTGGTAAATGTGGTACCGGCATGGCGTGCCATTGAGCAGGGTATAAATGAATACATATATAAGTAGATAATATAAACTACGAGCAACTTACACTGCCTTCAAGACATCTTTTCTAGGGATGCTCATGAATGTCAACAAGACAATGCAAAACTTCATTCTGCATGCAATACAGTGGCATGGCTGCACAAGGAGAGGGTGTGGTTGCTGGACTGGGCTACCTGCAGTTCTGACTCCTTCCCAAAAAAGAGCATGTGGAACACTTTCAAACGCGTGACAAGTAAGACGCTGCACTTTTTCGTACTTGAAGAATAAGCGAAAATTACACCTGAAACATTTATTCACTTGCTGTCTTCTGTTCCGAAGTGTTGAAGTGTTGTGAGAGGGAATGGAAACATTACAATGTGGTAACTTTTCACTGTCCTATTTTTTTTACTTTTTTTTTTTTTTAGATTTCGATAGAATCACATTATAGGATTTTTGGTGCTGACACAATGATCCAAACTCAAATTGGAAAAAAGGTGGATGGAATGTTGAATTGAAATTAAACTAAAAACTGTGATTTTTCATTATCTTTAATTTGTATTATGTTGAAAACAATACAACAGCACATTTTTTGATGTTTCAATGCATGAATTTTATTGATTCCTTAAAAAAAAAAAATTCAATTTTTATTTTTGAAACATTTTTCAAAAACATTGGGACAGCAAAGTACAGTTGCAATCAAAATTATTCAACCCTCGTTGCAAATTAGGTTTACAGGCAAAATTTACTTTCAACTGTTTGCAATGAACAAATCAAGCAAGTACAATTTAAATGGCTCAACACAACAAGTGCCTTCTCCAAATTCAACACAAAATGCCAGTAATGACTATTGCAGGCTCAAAATTATTCAACCCCTTCATGATAAGCTTCTTTACTACTTAGTAGAGCACCCTTTTGCTGCTGTGACCTGCTGGAAATGTCAGCAGATGTCAGCTTTCGGCAACATTCCCAAGATATCTTGGTCCAGTCCTCATGGACAATGGCCTCCAGTTCACTAATATTCTGGGGTTTGCATGCTGCAACTGTGCTCTTCAAATCCTACCAGAGATTTTTTTATGGGGTTCAAGTGAGGCAACAGTGATGGGCACTCTAGAATCTTCCCAGACTTCTGAAACGAAGATATGGTAAGAATTGAAATGCATCACAGCTCTGTAAAATTTATCTAAATAACTTAAGTGGGATATTTCTTAACTAAATAACTTCCGTGGGATCTGGTAGCTATTGAATATTGAATCTCGTGCACTGTTTGGAAATTTGGCGATCCTTGGTCCATCCTTGTTCCTAAAGGACTAGGCCTTTCCTGAATATTGCTTTTATTATAAATCATGAATAAAACTACCTACGGACATTGACTGTTTGAAATCAGATTATTATTCAATTTTTTCCCCTCATTATTAGTCCTATATTGCCCTTTCCCCAACTTTTTCGGAACGCATCGCAGACCCGACTGGAAGAAATGGATTAATATTTACAAATAAAACAAAATTTACTGGACAAAACATTAAACATCTGGTCTTATTACTGTCTACAATGAAATACAAGCTAAAAAAAAGAGAAATCTGCTTTCTGTTTTTATGTGCATTTCCATACCGTACCAACGTTTTCCGAGATGTGGTTATAGATTCTCCCAAGATGAGCTGTAAATTAATCTTGATTGCCTCAATATCTTGCTCTTCAAAAATAACAAGATGTGTTTGTATAACACTAATGTCCCCGTATGCCAAGGTGAAGAAGACAGGATCAAGGCCTAGATCACCTTTCTTCAACGAGAGGAATCGTATACCTAAGTATCAAAGACGTACCGCTAACCAGTCAAAAGTTATGGCCACGGTTAAACTTTTATGAAAATGTCACCGACACCAAGGTCAAGGTCACAAAGTCAAATTTGATGACCTCATCTGAAAGGTCTCGTGACGAGGGATGCACATGCCAAGTACCAAAGACCTACCACTAAGCAGTCAAAAGTTATGGCCAAGGTTAAAGTTTTTTTTCCCACTGCGGACAAACAGACGGACAGACAGACAGACGGACAGACAAAAAACTATATGCCCCCGTAATAAAAATTTTAAAAATCTGAATTTTCTCATGAACATCAATTTGAAGTAAGAAAGCGGTGTCCCGAAATGGAAAGTCCTTTTTGATGTTGAAACGCAGAGTATGTGCCAAGTTGAATGTGCCAGTGCTACTAAAGTGATTACTACATCTAATCAAATATGACTTGGCAAAAACTGCTTTGATGCATGTATCATTTCAGTTGGAGGATGTTGTTATTCAAAGGACATAATGTGTCGCTGAGCTTGGATGCATTTCTCTCCCTAATTTCCCTCATTTAAATGCTGCCATTTGTCTGATTAACACAAAGACATTTTCACAGTGTTGGTGATTAGCTGCTGTATTCATACTTTTTGCCATATTATTCAATTTCCCTTGCCTTTCCTTTTGTTTCTCGCTCTCATTCAGCAGAGATAAGAGCACAGGTTTAAGGAATTTACAGCACTGCCCAGACCTGAATAGACACAATGGAGGAGGGCTTGAGGCCTCTGTTCTTGGACCAACCGTAGCATATGTGAAAACAAGGAATATTTTCCTCCTCCAGTATTTGGAAAAACTACAGGCCAAGATCAATGGCCAGCACAAGGAATCCGGGGACCCCGTCATGACATTCTGTTGGTTTACATCTCTTTCGCTGCACTCCTTATCCACAAAAAGCCTGCGCAGAGGAGGTATTATGTAGGGAAATACAATTCAAATAAAGCAGAGGATTTCACCATCCATCTCTCAGGAATAAATGATCCTTGGATAGCACAGGTTGTATTGTCTTATGTTCTGCCTTTGGGTTGCTTCCCTCAAGTCTTTGTTCCTCCTACAAAACCAAAAGACCGCAGGGAAGGGATAGCAAGACACGGTCATTTTGGGCCGAGCAGCAGAGACCAGTGGCAGAATTAATGCATGTCCGAGCGTGTGACCAGTCTGTACAAGTCGCTGAGGGGCAGTGGAAATGGGGGCTCAGACAAATTCGTTCAGGTGTTGATGCTGGGAAGCAGGCCCCATTGCATCTCGCCACCACTTAACTCCGAGGGAATGACAGGGCTGTGCTCTGCGGGATCGGGCTGACAGTGTAATTAGCCGAGAGGAATGGGCAGAGCGTGAGTAGCTTCTCCCCCGCAACACAGTTACTGAGCTTGCATTCGAGAGAACACATTGTTGAACTGCGCGATTCAGGAATAAAAGCATATCTAACCTCGATGTTTCAGCAGCATATCGCTCTCACGGCGAGCGATTTTCCCTGAGAGAGGAAGAACACAAGCAGAGAGGGTTCAAGCAGACTGTGACTCCTTCATCTGGCAGGGACCAACTGCATTTGCCAAGACTGCCACTGTTGTCTAAATTCACGGCATTCCAATAATGAGCCCACTAAAAATTTAAGTAATTGTTCTTCCTGAAAAACACGCTCACTGATGGCAGTAATGCAGCAGTGTGGTGGAAGCCACAAGAAACACTGCCCTCTGCTGTCCGGATTTTGCAAAACAGGGACAGATGCGAGCTGAACTGCGATGAAACAAATCCCAAGGTTCAACGATCCGTGGGCATCTTCTATATTGGAGTTTGAGGGTTTCCAATGATTACTTCAGCATGACAACATGCCCGTAATTGGCCGAAGGATTTTTCAGAATGTGCAGCATAATATGTCCCATTAATCCATCTTACCCCACCCACCACACATTCACCACATCTGCAACACAAGTCAGTTCAAAACTTAAGTCTGAAGAAGAAAACTTTGTCTAGTTTGCATAGTTCTTATTTTTCCATTTCACATTCTTTCCTCGATGCATGTCCCCGTCTACCCTAATGGGTGGAGCTAGGAGCAGGGGAAAGGCATGATCAGGAATAGGAGTAACATGAAAATGAGTAAGCTAGAGTCCCAGCGGCTGAGAGCTGAAGAAACTGCATCAAACATGCTCTGCCAAAATATATCTGAGCTGTATTTATATGCAAGGTACATTACAGGCATATTTGCACATATTGTTGCACAGATGACAGACAGACAGACAGATATGGGAGAGGTATTTGTTCAGATTTAGAATCTTCCAATCGTAAAAGGTCCACTTGTGTTTTTATGGAGGCTACATCAACAGAAAAAAAAAACCTGATGTTCAAAGCAAATTTATTCCTTGTACAGACTTTATTTAACTTGTTCAGTTAATGTAGTTTGGCCAATTCGCAACACAGTTACATGCAGTGTGCTAGTTGGCAACCTAACTTATTTCCTTCATGAACCAGTGATTAGCTTGCTAATACTGTAAAGTGAAATTAATTTAAGTTTCAACCAGGTGATGTTGCAGGCCGGTTTAAACATTTTATTGTAAACAAAAATTCAAACGTCCGGCAAATAAAGGCAATGTTGCCAATTTATTTCAAATTTAGCAGTTTATATGCAATGTTTTGTGAGTTTTACTTTGACAATATAATGGCATTAGATAAAGTAGGAATAAAAGTTGGGAAAATGGAATTTGAGTGAGTATTTTCAACTAGGCTCAATATACCTATTAATTATGACGCAGATGATTTAAATATTCAACATTTAATCAATAAATTGTACTTTTTGTATAATGTTGAGGTTACTGCATTACAGAAGGTTATATAGTGCAATTATACTGCCAACAGCCCAAATGTCTTGAATTTATCCCCCAAGCACAAGGACAATGATGACATTAGACCGACAATGTATGCTTGTACTTGATGGAGCTGTCCTACGGAATCACTGGATCCCTTTTAAACCCACGATTTGTGTTAGAGCTTAAGGTTTAGTGGAGGTGTGAATTCACGTGGTGTGGGGTTTAATCAACATTTTTGGTGGCCGTCACATTGCCCCAGGCAAAAGTTCCAGTTATTTCCAGCGACTCTTATGACCGTGAATTTCCAGCTGTTTTGTCTACTCCTGTTTGATCTCAGGGCAGCACTGCATGAACCGCAGTCACTGAAATTCCTCGATATTTTTTGCTGTTCTTCAAAAGAATCTGCTTGGCTGTAATTCAGCTGACAGTCTGATTCCTGGGTGTTGAATGTTGCTCAGGTTCTTTTTTAAAGCCACCGTAGCCTATAATGAGAGCGGCACTGATGACTGACGCGAGCGAACGAGTCGGCTGTCGAACAGACAGGGGCAGTTAAGATGAGTATAGAGAAGACTCCCACGTTCTCTATGGTTTGATAGAAGGGTATGCCCAATGGATGAGCAGCCGTATACAAGTGCGCCTTCAATGCGTATTTTGGGACTTGCTTTCAGTGAATTTCAGGTGGGGGGTTCAGCTGACAAAAGCAATCTGTCAGCAGAGACCACATTATCTGGAATAACAGAACAAGAGTGCAGGCTCAGAGCTCATCCAGGCAGAGAGACGTGACTGACGTCAGCCCCAGCAACAACACCTGTATTCGGACTGTCTGTCTGCGAAATGGGTCCCACTGATTCCAAAGTGACGGCCACGGAGAGAAACAGATGAACAACCACGCAACTGATCACGGAGGCTTACGGAGACACACTCGTCCTTCATAATGTACACATTCTTAATTATTCATGGAGCTCCCCTCCTCTGCGAGAAGGGAAAGTAATTAGCAAAGTAAAGCCCCGGTAATGATGCAAAAGTTTGGCCGCGGGAATGCAGCGCGCGTTTCCACAGCTCTTTGCCGTTCTTGCTCCCTGCGGCCCATGTGTTTGTGTGCGTGTGCACCCAGGGGGATAGCACTTTAGTATGGAGACGGAAAGCCTGACTCTCTCTGGAGATGTACTAGGAGAATTGTTTTTATCCTCTTTCAGGCATCTATTTTTCACACGACGCGGAGAGGAGGAGGAGAGAGCTGCAGCAAAAATACAGATTATGTTTCATGAGCACAGATGGGCACGCCACATAGGCATTTAAAAAATTAATGTTTAAAAAAAAATTCAAGGCCACATGCATTAAAAAAGCACATTTGAGGGATTTTAGTTTGTATTCCACACCATACTCATAAGTGTTGAGAATATAATGCCTTGAATAGAGCCGTCTCACACGACTGAATCATTACCTGCTCAAATATAACTCAAAAAGGGGTTTGGTTTGGTTTGTCACCCAGCCTCCTATACCAGAATTTCCTTTCCTCATCACTCCCCCACCCACAGTTTTATTTATTTTCATGGTCTGACTTGTCTGGCATTTTTCTGATCTAGTTCCATTAACAGTGCAGGTTCACCCCATGTCCCAAAGCGACAGAGGTTAAATAGGCCTGCCCTGCTGCAGGGCACGGCAGTCACCTTCACTCGCCACAGAATGAAGTTTGTTGCATTTTGCTGGCAGTCCCTCTCTGGCACAGCACACTCTACGACTTCAACCCTTTAGGGCACATACAAGAGTGGGCCTTCACCAAAACAAAAAGTACAAAGCAATGAACAGACATACTCATAGTAAACTTACTGACCTCTTTATTTCGTACACTTGCACCTTAAAGAAATGCACAGCTCCTTTTAACAGTGAGGCATACAGCAAGTAAAAAGGTTTTTTTTTTTTTTTTTGGTCCGACCAAGTATTAGAGTGGGCAAGAGGTGTGATTCTGACCTTGGCATGATTGTTAGTGCACTTATTATCCTGAGAACTACACTGGCGCAATCAAATGAATTATGATTTTTAATAATGGTACAGAAACTATTGCCATGAGACTTGCTGGCGAGCTTAGGCCTCCTGTTTTTCTTGTATCATACCTGCAGCGGTATTAAACAATCAGTATCCAAAAACCAGAGGCCATTTGAAATGATTACATGAAAAATGGTTCGAGAAATTACCAGCTAATCGCAAACGAGAGTGATCTTTTTAATGCGCGATTAGGCTCAACCTGGTTTAATGTAGTTCGCTGAATGACATTCATGGTATTTGTATACTGATGAATCAATATGTTGCCCCTTATACTTAAAATATTAGTCCTCAAGGACCAAAAGCGGATGATTTTCCATCCTCATTTCACCAGGGAGTCAGGTGTGATGACACTCAGGCCAATTTGTAGCAAAATTTATTCATAATTGCCCTGAAGGGAAGAAAACCAGGGCTGGATTTGGGTTCAACAAGCCAGACTGAGGATTCGTGGTGTAGCCTATAATGAGTAAGAAGAGAGATTTAAAAGCCGAAAAGCTGACCTAGGCTACTATGTGAGATAACAATAGCCATAATCTGAATAATTTTAAGAACTAAACCTCCTCTGAATTTAATCTCCCCTTGAAGCATTTTTCCCCCTGAACATAAATTGATTAACATATCTTTCATTACAGTTTTAAATTAAGATGGCACTTAATTTAATTTTAAGCAGTTTTAAACATACATCTACATTGGAAAATACTTTGTTACGCGTGTCGCACCGTTGATGAACGTGACATACAAATTATTTTCACATTCACATGAAATGGCCAAACCAGCAGTAATCCTATTGATCAAATTGATGCAAACCTGTGCCGTTTCCTGAGAATTTGAAATTCAGGAAGAACAATGATTCTGTCTACACCTAAATGGGCCAGTCTTCTGATTAGTGTTGATGATCGAGAGAATCAATCGTTTGATTGCAATTTGCAAATCAAGGACAGTAAATGGGGGCAGGCTGACCTTAAATGTCAGCAAAAACTTGGGGAATTTGCCTACTCAACACATCTCCCTGAGGCACATCACCGATAGATAACAATATCAGGGAGGTTTTCTTCTAGAAGCATTTCACATGGCCTCTGGCATTAGGTTTCCGTTTGTGTGACACCGCATCAGGTTTGATTGAAGAAAAAGAATTAGCCAGCTTGATTGTATGCCCCAGGGCGGCGGTTACTCTCATTACTTTAAAAAGTTTTGCGATTTGAGCAACTATCCAGCCCCACTGAGAACCCGCTAAGCTCAGGCAGCAGGCTGCAGTTGGCAACTGTAAGGACCAAGGGAGATCTATAACCATGCAAAGTTTCATTGGCAGTAAAAGACACGAGTACTGAGCAGAGCTGAAGAAGGTGAATTTTCCACTCAGTACCCTCCCCATGGGGGCCTATGCTACACGCTTAATCTGATGTTACATTCATCTAAAACTGCACATTTTTGGGTTTTTCAGCCCTTAATATTATTATTATATGCTTTCTAGCTGTCCTCAAAAGATGGGCGCACAGGCGCACATACATATACCCGCACGTGTGCATTAACACACGCTCGATTAGAGATCAATGGAAAGATATCATGACAGATGACCCTGATAACTCTGTGACAGCAATAATGATCCCATCACATTTCATCTGAAGGCAGACATAGGCACTGTCTGTGATGCTTGGGGTGTAAAGCAGGCAGTGGAGGTATGCAGTGAACTGCAGACACAGGGAATGTTATCATTACATCAAGGGTCAGCGGGAATAGAACAGCAGAAATGGTACTTTTTTTTTTTGGTTGTTATAAATTTTACATGCCAGAAATAAGTCTGCTGCTCGAGACAACACAGGAAGTCTGCTGTGAGCCAAGTATGTTCTGCCCATCCAACTGAAAAGGACACATTCTGAAAGAATTATCCATCTTCCAGAAAAAACAGGCTAATGGTTTCATGCTATCAAGTCACTGAGCTTAATCAAATGTGGGAATAGTGATTCCAACTTGGATGTCCCTCAGTCATTAAGGTAATTGCATGATCACTTTATAAAATCCGTCCTCTGGGTTTGCCACGGTAATTTGGCACTGGGTGCCCGTGGCAGCATAAGTTACCATAACTACATTACCACTGAAAATCCACTTCCTCATGTCAGCCTCCAGATGCCATAAATTGACCCCCCCCCCCCCCCCCCCCTTTCCTGACTGAGAGCCTCTTCGTCTGGCTCTCATCTATGCTGTGTCATTTGAGCCAAGAGAGTCCATTGCTGATTATGAGGCCAGATTGATCTTGGCATCTTCAAGGTGGCCCAGCTGAGGACTCACCCACTGCGGCCTCATAATGGAGTCTAAGAGAATAAGCTGTTATATGGAAAGAGCAAAAACTTGTCCAGAGAGCCCTCAGGCTGATGGGACTGTTCCACTAAAGTGGTCATCAGAGGATCTCACAAACAGGCTGGAAACATCAAGGCATGCTTGGGCTTGCCAGCTTTTTTTCAATAAAAAGAAGAAAAGAAAGAATTATTAGGGTAACAAGGGGACCATTCCAATTGCTTATTTCATCCTTCTTCATCACCCATTCCTTGCATGATCTAGAAATCAACTGAGATCCACCGTACGCAAGGACATTGTCTTTAAACAAAGTAGGAGTGAGGAAGCACCAAGAAAATGCTTCAGTGAAAACAGACCAGACGGCCTTTGCAAAAGCCTTCATCAAAATGGCACCAATGGAGCTACCTCTCCACATCTTCCACATCAGGCATTGACATTAATTCAAACTGGACTCTAGCCATTCAAGCAGTCACTTTGCCTTATATCGGTTACCTGGCTCTGCCACCGTCACAGTCCTCATTGGGAGGGACAGGTCATTGGTTGAGCGCACGACGCAAGGACTGAATATCAACAAATGCAATGAACACACAGTGCCTGTAACACCTGCCCCCACTGAATAAATACTGCAGTTAAAGTCCCTGGGAACACAGAATCAATCTTTCTACGATGTAACTAATGTCATATCTCAAAACTTACTTTGTTCTGAAGGACCCACCGAACCGCAAATGGAGAAAAACAAAAAAAATAAATGAATCAAACACGTGCTAAAATGCTAAACAAGAAATAGCTGGATTGACTCATCAGAGCTTTCTCCCAGACTGTGAGGGCATGGCCGTAATGATCGTTTCAAAGGAGGGGGTGGTTTATATTAGCTCCTAACCAAAAAACATTGGTGGATGACACTATTACGATGTGACATCACCTTGGGATGAAAAGTTTCAGACCTAATTTGAATACAGTCAACAAGAAAGGAAAATGTTTAGAGTTTGGGGAAAAGTATTCATTTTCTCATAAACAACAGATGAGAGAATTGATGATTGAAGTTCCAAGCTTTGAGAATAGACAACAGTTATATTGTAACATTTAAAGAAAATCAGCGAGACGTGCATTTTAAACAACACATGTACGTGAGCAGACTTGGCCGTGCTCGCATTATCACTGAAGGCCATGACCTGGCATCAAGCAAATGGAGCCTCTCTGCTGACATTTAAGGATGCAAGCACTAGTGCACAGAAAACAGATAAGATCTTCTATCCTCCTTAAAGCATCATCCAAGATATCTTTTTAAACCACAATTATAATCACTGTTTTCAAGAATGGGAATAAGTTTAATGACTGGCTAATGTCAGTCAGAACCACAGAATCGCTACTCCTGCTGTGATTATTCAGAATTAATTAATCATATACACCTATTCCTCTACTTTTAATTACAATTCAATCACCTCTACATATACTTGTTTAAAAAAAAAAGACGTAGCCATGAATCTAACAGCTCAGAACCTGCATAGATGCTACTGCGCCTATAAATAAGGCTGTTGAGCAGGCCGACAAAAAGTCCCCTTCAAGACACTGTACAAATCCTCTTCAGTTTGACTTCAGAATCCACTCCAGCATAATGAAATGAATACAAGGATTTGAAGTCACTCGCATGAATGCAGGTAGCCAAAATGGACACTGGTACTTGTTTAGTTTGGGGTTTTGTTTTTTCAATTACTTTGATTGGGTTTGGCCTTACTGTCGCAATGGGAGAGTCCAGAGGGCCAATTAGTTCAGTTTGCTCTTAAAAAGGGGGTACAATTGGAAAGATTTTCCTTAACAAGACAAAAACGGCAGCACTCAGCATCAATTTGAAGGTACAACATTTGGCCGACAGTTGCTTAATGACCCTCTAAATTCAGCAAGGGATCATGCTCTTTAAAGAGAAAAGAATAAAAGAAAACCACTTTGATAGAACTTAACTTCACTTATTTCTCTCGGAAAAAAAGATTCTGGAGTCTAAAAAGAGAATTATATTCCCTCACACAAACATTTAAACATTTCTTCAGAGGTGCAAACCCAGTCCAGAAAGTTTGTGATGCTTTCAGAGCAAACTCAAGCTCAAGGGTATCCAAGCTCATACAGAAACAGATTTTTTTTTTTTTTTTTACAAATCAACACAAACACAACTAATCCCTTATTATCAAGGTCATGATTGAGGACCCTGATTTGTTCATAAGTTGAACCAAGCCTTGTGGTGCAAGGCTAAACCAAAAATCATCAGCCTTACAGAACTTACTGGTTCTGAACGCTGCCGCTCTTGTTGGAACAATGATAGTTATCAGCAGTGCTTCCCTAACTCAGCACAAAGGCAACCCCTTGCTAGGGTTACGTTACTGGGGTGAAGTAGACTCGGACTTTTCTGCCTCATTGTGAGACAAATCTGATGTATGCAGGGCTATGTAAACACAAAAAACCAATCTTATTCCAATCAGAATTGAGCCACTCTCATATGTGGTACTAGATCAAGTACAAATCTGATACATGGCCGTGCAGCATGAATGAGAATGGTCAGATCAGAACCAATATGGCTTTTCACCCGTACGCATGTGCCGAGTGCAATTACAAAGGTAAAAAGCCAGCTGCCTGTGGATTCCTCACCTTCTCAACCTCATAATGTTCTGCTGACAAACTGTTTTCCATCCTCCTTGGTAAAATCTCATCCGTATGTTCGTTTCAAGCACTTCCATTCACCCGATTTGAATCAGGTTTTACTAGCGCGAGTGCGCTCACAAACATGAGGTTTTTTGTTGCAAAAAGGTATCTATATGCGCATATCCACAGTTTTGGAAGGCAGATGCATTTACATTACGTGTGGATACAGGTCACTGGTAATTGTGAATGTGAACCGTTAAGACTGAGAAATCTGATGTGAGCAAAAAAATCTGAATTGAGCAATGAGGCTTGTAATCTGAATGTGCCCGGGTATTGTGCCATTTGTCAGAATGGTGATTGCAACTTAAACAGACTCATCATTTTTCTTAATTGAATTCTCTTCATATTTGGACAGATTGTTGTTCATGTCAAGCCATGTCAGCAATGACTATACTTGGGATGAAACATAGCTTTCCCATGATCATTTTGTGCTTACTGAGGTATATTGCAAAGAAGAATACAGAAGAGGTAATTGTCATCAGGGGATTTGTGACTATGGTTAATCAGTAGGCTTATGTGGTCAGACTGAGGACCAGAGCTAATCCCTTGGTGAAAGGAGGAGCAATTCAAAAATGACAGGCCATTCATTAAATGATGACTTGCCGAAATCGTGCACAGATCGCTGAAACAGAATGGAGTTGGTTTGAAGTTGTTTTGATGTTTTTGGCAACCTTGACCTTGGGACTAAAAAAAGCAAAGCCTTCTGGCAATGAACCTCCTCAGTCATATGAAGTTTGATGAACATAAACTATGCAATGGTTGGGAGACAGGATAGTGCAGTGGTCAAGTAGGGGGCACCCAGGCAGGGGAAATCACTGGTGCTACGCCAGTTACTTCCCTTCGTTTCACCACTAACAACCACGCGCTTTTTCGCCGGAAAAACAACATATCCTACGAGTTGTTTTGAAATTTAAGTTGAGAGTCCGCAAGAACCATGCCAAGGAAAAAACCACATCGAAGACACAATGAATCTTTGCCATATTTCTGTGCTGAAAGACAGGAGGTCAGTGCACATTTTCTTGCATGATCTAATAAAAATCATAATCTCTTTGTACTCAAGGTTTGAAATTTTGTTGTTGATTTTTGATGAGGCTTTTACATTTCGGATATTTTCTCAGTTGCATGGGTGAAGACATATGATCTTGGTGTTGATTTACTGTTAAGCTCAATGGGTACTTGGTTTTGTAAAAGGCACTCCTGTTGGATATTAATGACATTTTTACATGATTTATTTTGGTTTAAATTGGATGTAGAATGCCTGGAGATGACATTGCGATACCCTTATTTGGCAGAAATTTCTAAGTCCAGAAATAGGATTATGGAGAAAAATGGTCAAAAATCTGTTATAATAACATTAATACAAGGCAAGTATCCAAAATTATGCAAAAAGGGACATAAAGCCCAAGTGCACCATAACGAGACCATGACCTAATGTAGAGGGAAACCAGGTTACAACATACTGTCAACATGGTCAAGTTTGATCACTACATGCGAGATCAGGCATCCCATGTTACACTACCATGTGTCCCAATAAATTATGTTGTTTATGATTCCTACCGAATGAGATACAGCTAAGGGTTAAAATAAGGGCCCAAGTACTGTACGTCTTAAGCAGGGGTCGTGTCAATTCGCTGGAACCCAATCAGAATAAATTTGCAAGGATTCCAAGTGATGCAGGACACGTGAGGAAGAAGCAGCAAGGTGACGTCTATGGTAAATTCATGAAAAGTGCAAACAGTATCTCTTCTTGACCATCTGACCATGAACAGGTTCTATGGTGGGTGCCATTCCAGCATATTATCTGCTGTATAGAACCACCTGAAATTCATGGACGTAGTGCGCGCTAGTACAAAGTTGCGGAATATGACCATCAAAAAATCATGCTGCTGCTTCCTCAATTTGTAGGACAAAAGACCTGAGGGATTCTGAATAAATGGTATTCCTATTTCCTGGTAACAATAGAATACTACCATGTGTCCCAATAAATTATGTTGCTCATGTGCTGAAACCACATCTTGAACAATTGTTGGCAGTATGTTGTTACCTGGTTTCCCACTACACCAGGTCATGGTCGTGTTATGGTGCACAAGGGGTTAAAGTCCCTTTCTGAATCATTTTGGATGCTTACCTCAGGTTTTCACTGATGAACATCTGTATTTATGTAGTTATAACAGATTTTAAAGAGTTTAGTCAACTCTTTATGTTTGAACTATTTACTATGCTTTAATAGGATTTCAGAATGCCTTTTTTCAAAAAATATGTTCATATAGAAGGAGGTTGATAATAAAAGTTTTTATTTCATTAAATGAATGTTTAAATATGTATATTTGTCCAGTATAAATGCCATCACCATCATCCAGTGCTCACAGGGTCATCTGGATGTCTGAAGTCCAGGATCTGAGAGGATCGTTTTTGTCCGCAGTGGTTTTTTGACCCCCACAAGTCCCTCATCAATGGTACGATTATCCTAAAACTTAGTTTAGTGGTGTACGAGGGAGAAACACATTTTGAACAGTAACATTCACTGAACTGAATCCTAGGGACCCCCAAAAAGAGAAAAATCACTTGCCGCCTTTCGGATTTCGGGGGCCCACCCCTCTGATCTCTCATGGTGATTCTGGCTGCAGAATCCTGATATATGGGCCAGAATGCACCAGCACATGAAGTTTCAGCTTCTGGTCTCTATTACCTGAGAAGTTATGGTCCTTCCAAAATGCAACAAAACGAAATGACTAATTCACGCAAGTCAAAAAGGGGCGTTTCACCAATATTTCAAGAAATTTTCTTGCGAAAACCGTCGGAGGTACTGACATGAAACTTGGGATTCGTTTGTTTGGTGCCATAAAGTATTTTTGGACAAAGTTTGAGTGAAATCTGAGAGGTGTCATGTACTACATGGGTGGCTGAGTTGACACAGAATGACCCTTCAGAAACAGCTAAAATGCTGGATTTTTCAGGGGCTTCGTACCCTGAGCCTCCACAGGGGCGCTGCCCCTTGATCCCGCCAGGGGGCCTATGCGGCCCCTTGGACCCCTACCAGGAAACCCCCACCCCACAACTCATTTGAGCCAGCCCTGAAGCTCGACTTGGGATCATAAGGTCCTGAGTTCAAGCCCCGGCCACGACCTTCGCAGTGTGTTCTTGGGCAAAACACTTCACTCCCACGTACCACGCCTCACTCCACCCAGGTGTATAAATGGGTTCCAGCAAATAGCCAGGGAAACTTGACAAAGAGCTGGGGGAGCACCTGCGATGGACTGGTATCCCATCTAGGGGGAGTAGTAATAATCCTAGTCGCTTCATGCCATGGAAACAGGGGTAAAGCGCTAGGCTCCTAAAAGACTTACTCTAAACGATATGTAAATGGTAAATAATCTGTATGACTAACAAACAGACAGACAAACTAACATACAAACATGCAACGGGGAAGATATGCATTTTTTGTAAGTAATAACTAGAGTGTTCAGGTGAACACGTGTCGCCTGCGAAGCACTTATGTGAAAGTGTGACTACCAACTGAAAGTTTGACTACCGGACAGACAGACGGACAGACGGACGCCAGACAAAGTGATTCTTATGTACCGCTATGCTTCGCAGGCGACACAAAAATGAAACATGCATCCACCAACCTTCTCAGGATTTGATTGGTTAACCTTACTCAACCATGAGAAAAAATATATTTCTTCACAGTTACAAAGATTGGACTATAATGATATTATTGTATTCATGGACAGAGTTGGGCATAGTATGGATCAGCGATCATCACACCGCATCTGCCGCTGCATCAGAAATTTGCTTGTGAGCAATCTCCTTGCTATAAATTTCAATCGATTTATTTCATATTTGGCGTGGGCCTTGTGCGTGGTAAGGTCTCCAGTCCTATCGATTTTGGGAGCGATTGCTTTAGGGGATCGGGAGATACACAGCGATCAGTGAGAGACCAACTGTCTAACTGGCTTTATACTTTGTGTGGAATTAGACTCCAGTGGTGGCTGCATGGGACCATTTCCAGGTCTTATGATCCAAAGATTTCCAGTTAGAGTGTTGTAGCCTGAAGTCAAAATTCCAAAAGTCAAATTTACTGAACCACGATGGATCTAATCATTTCCAAAATCCTCAATGTTTTTCCTGATGAAATATTCCACGTCAATCCCTAACTAATAAATTAAGCAAATTTAATTTCAAAGCGGAATCTTTCACTGCAATCAAAAATTGCCTTCCAACCTGCAGTATATATGCATGCGGATGTATTACTGGGGCAGACTAGCCACAGATTAACTGCACCTTAAATTTCTTGTACATTACAAAGTTAAAAAATTTAAGCAATGGCACTATTATTATAAATCACTTTAAGTCCTCACTCAGTTCATATTATGCGTCTGCATTCACATGGTGCTCGGTGCCCCATCATGACATAACTTTCATACTTTCAACTGCAGTGGACACGTCAAAGATATCCCCAGCTGGCATGCATTTTAAGACTGCTGATGGTGATCCCCAAGTGAGCAATTGTTGGCAATTCCATCATTATTATATGCCTTTTATTGGATTAGCCTGCTGCTTGCATGTATTTATGTTGGCAAAAATGACAAGCTACATTCATTAAAGAAAGTTGATTTCATTAAAAAAGCGACTCCTTCACTATGATAAATCACATTAGTCAAATTGAGGATTTTGTTCAAGGATATTTATTATTATTATTATTATTATTATTATATTTTTTAATGGGGTGATAATGTCCTATAGCTCAAAAACGGCACATAATAGCTGGGCTTCCAAGTGATTGCGCTTCGTACCAATTTTCATAGGGCTAGACATGAAAATGTTTCTGTTTTAAATATTTTAAAAAATGCTAAAAGAGATGAAGATGAAATTCAAAGAAGGTTATGGATTAATTAACTGATATTTGCATTGTTGATGCTCCAAAGAAATTCCAGCAGAAATAAACATTTCTCATTTTCATTTGGTTTGTTGTCACCATGAGGACAGGCGATGGTCTGACAATTTAGAGAATAGAGCTTTGAGGGGGAAAAAAGGGCTACATGTGCTTGTAAAATGCGGCCAGTCCACTGGAGACCAGAGGACCTTCATCTGTGAATGTCATTATACGTTGTAGAAAAGAACGGACTTTACAGCCGTTTTGTTTGTTTGTCATCTGCCGGCCAAACAACTTCCTCCAAGAGATTACTACACTGCTTACAGTTTTATGCATTATCCATGTCAATTTCTCAAAAGCAGTCAAAGTTAAATACCTGGCTCAAGGGTGTGACAGCAGTGACCCCAGCAAGAAAAAAAGGCCCGTGACATTTGGGTTACAAGCTAAGTTCAATTAATTAGCACAACACTGGTCCCTTTGACAATACGGGATAGTTAATGAGCTTTCTTAGCCTGGGGGGCTGGAGTTGTTTCCAAGGCCTTCTACTTTCGTTTGACCGTGACCATGGCCTAAACCTGCAGCCACATACTGCTGTTTAATTAAATGGCACGTCAGGAACCAAATGACTGACATGCAAAAAATCTGTGTCAGGAATGTGCAAGAAAAACAGGTCACAGGGAAGATGCTGCAGCTGTGAAGCCAAGTTGACAAAAATTTGTCCCCTTGCCCATTAGTGAAAAACTGACATTTCTCTGACTTTCATCATCAACTAATTATGACACAGAATAATGAGCATGTTAATGAGAGAAATGAGTAATGCAGGCCTGTACTGGTCAGGTTTCAATAAGGTTGTGATTCAGCATTTTGGCATATAGGTCATTTTCATCACTAATTCATTGTACCGATCCATTTATTGAGCAAAAGCCTTAATCCAGGGCAATTCACATTGGTTTTATGTACTCAGACATTCACTGTCATTCACTCACACTGTTATCTCCCAAAATGAATTTAACAGTCAGGGTGCCGCAGCTCTGCTGCACTGGCATCCAATTCTACAAACCATTTCGAACAGCCTCCCTAATGCGTGCATCCGCTGAATAGATCAGGTAACTGTGTTGTGATGCCAAGAAGAGAGAGGGGCAGGAAATTTCTACATGTGCAATCCTGATCGCATGAACAACATAGATTATAAGCACCTAGCCGAGGTATCTCGTTTAAATGACAACCTCCATTAATCTATTAAATGGATCATTGAAAATGGAGGCTCCAGGACGCATTTGCTCAATAAGGTATACATCCAAATTTATATGGTACAATCACAATGCAGTACTGTTGGGAAAAAAAAAAGATCTCGCCAGTGAAGATATTAAAGGCAGGATTGTGCATGGGTATCAGTGCTCATTAAAACATTAACTATCATTTATTGCATCAGGATTATGATATTAGCAAACATGAGGGCCATTTATTTGAAAACTCCTCAGCTGGGGCTGAGGTGAATGTTCTTACTGCTGCCATGTACCATAACAACCATGACTGCGCAGTTGCCATCTGTTGTTATTTACTCGAGAATCCTGTTGGGTGAATCATTAATTTGCAATGAGGTTTCTCAGACAGGGAAGACAGCAGTTGACAGGACAATTCAGGAGGTTATTTCCTTTACTCAAAACAGTAAGCAATACATGTGCTTACTTTGCAGTTGCCTTCATTTGCCGAGTCAGTCCAACAGTTGTCCATCGCGATATTGCATGGCTTAACGTCCTTGGTAACATAATGTACTCTCTTTTATCCATTTTTGGACTTAGTGCGAATGCAGTATATACACAAGATATGAGATGACTTCTTCTCAAAATTGATTCGCAAATCTAAATATTTTCTCCACCAGTGGCTAGATTTAAATGGAGAGTGAAGTTTTTCGTCCCAAGATGACTTCAATATTGTACTTAAGTAATCCACCCACGTACACTGATTAGGAGCTCAACTAATTAGATACAGTGCTGTGAAAAAGAATTTGTCGCTTTCCCAACAAGTTCTGATTTTGCATATTTGTCATGTTTAAATATTTTACTTCAAGACAAAAGCAAGGCAAGTTAAAACAAAATGCAGGTTTTTCACGATCATTTCTTTTATTGATGGTAAAGATGGATTCAAACTCTATATCAGTCATACAAAAAACGTTTGAATATTTGTCCCTCCAAACCTAATAACCAGTTGTGTCACCCCTTAGCTGCAACAACTGCAATCAAAGATTTGGGATAAAGAGCACTGAGTGTTTTACATCATTGTGAAGGAATATTGGCCCACTCTTTGCAAAATTGTTTCATTTAAGCCTCTTAGGTGGGCTTTTCAGCATGAACTGCCCATTTAAGGTGATGCCACAGCATCTCAGTAGGATTCAATTCCAACTTTTACTAAGCCACTCCAAAACCTTCACTATATTTCTTCTGAACTATTTAGAGGTGGACTTGCTTCCAGCATAGCCCAACTGCACTGGAGCTTTAGGTCACAAACTGATGGCTGAATATGTTCCTTCAAGATCATCAGGAAGAGAGCAGAATTCATGGTTCCATCAATTAAAGAAAATCACCCAGGTCCAGAAGCAGCAAGGCGACTCAAGGCCATCACTGCCTTTGACTGTCACCATAATGTTCCTACTAAGAAATGCTGCATTAGCTTTATGCAAGATGTAATAGGATCCATGTCTTTAAAGAAGTTCCACTTTTGACTCGTCAGCTGACAATATTATCACAAAAGTCCTGGGGTTCATCAAGATATTTTAGTCAAGCCTTTGTGATCTTTTTGGTCAGCTGAAGTTTTTGCTTTTTGGCTCTCGCATGGATACCATTTTTTTCAGGCTCTCTCTTATCGTGAAATGGTGGACAGTGACCTTAACGAAGGGAGGTAAGACTTGCTGTTCATTAGATGTTTGTCTGCATTCTTGGTAGGCTGGCTACTCCTAGTTTACCACTGTAGCTTTTGTAGATAATGGCTCTCACTGTGGTTCCCTGGAGTCCTAGAGCCTAATAAATGTCTTTGTAACGCTTCCAAGACTGATTAAATGTCAACAATTTTTCTTTCTCCTCTGTCGTTGAATTTCTTTCTATCACTGCATCATGTGCCGCTTTTTGCCTACTCTGCATTGCAGGACAGGTTTTATTTAAATGATGTTTAGATTCAATCGGGCAGGCAGCAATCATGCCTAAATGTGTCTTGTGAAATTGAACCAAAAATCAATTAAATTGTTTTAATAGTTTGATTTAGTCGGTAAGTGAAAAATTACTTTTTCACATAGATCCAGGTAGGGTTGGGTAGCTGTTTTTCTTCAATAAACTAATTCATAATGTATAAACTGTACTTTGTCTTAATTCGGGTCATCCGAGTCTGATATTGAAATTAGTCTGATGTATTGAAACATTTAAGCGTGACAAATATTCAAAAATAGAAAAGATAGGGATGGGAGCAAATACTTTTCCGCAGCACAATAATGCAAATCACTCCCTCCTTTGCTTCGTTCAATACAGCCATGCCTGTACAGTTTTTGAGAAAGCTTTGAGTCTATTCAGCTTTTTGAAACGCATTTCATTATATGTATGTTTATTTTGTTCCATTCAAACTTTGGTGAAAGCCAACTCAAAAAAATCAATTTTGAAATGACATGAAATCAATTATAAAGACTGATTCAGTGTTCCGAGAGAGTTTAAACTTCCCACAGCTGTTTTTCGTTTAAGCAAAATGTCTTTGGAATGGAAAAATGAGCATTATACCACTTTCAAAAAAAGACTACAATGACTATCAACTGGTGATTATGATACTTTTACTTTTCTGCAATTATGCCACATGCCATTGTGCACATTTGTACATCTACTGAAGAGAGGCATACTATAAAAATAGAAATAGAAAAATTGTTACTTCTGTCAGTTCAATGTAAAACTGCAATTTTTTTTAACAAAACGGAGGATTTGATGTTGACTTCATCTCTAAAAACATGCTGAAATGATAAAGCGAAGTACCATTTCTATAGTGCATGGACGAATGCTCAACATAAGCACACAAGCTCCCCATGCATATTTGTTCTAACTGGGTGAATTTGGTCTGCCCCTGCATGGAACAGCAGCAGACCACATCATTCAGCTGAAAGAGAACAGCGCAGACCAAAATATGTTTTTGGGAATGACTGAGCACAGGTAACGCACCCCTTGGAAATACAGGCTCAGCTCCACATGATACCAAATTACTGCCACTTAAAGAATCTACTTTGATGTCCTTCTCAGAACACGGTTAATATCTTTATAGAGTGGAAAAAAATGGCGCTCAGGGCAATTGGGATGACTGCGTCATTTCCCACAATCTGATGTTAACCTAGGCTTCTAACTCCTCTGCGGGATCCAACCTCTGACCTGTCTGAGCTTTAAATGCTTTTGTAATCATGTATCCAACCCAGATGCCAATAAGCTCGTTTGACCACCACCTTTCCCACCACCGCCATGACGAAGTTTCCATTAGACATCCAGAATATGACAGATGGGGAGTAAAGTTGTTCATTCATGGGATTCTTCCCATGATCATCAATCCACTCCAAATGGAGCTTGTGTCAAAGTTTCTTTGAAGTTCTGTCAATTCAGCTCTTAAATCGTAAACTATTCTCTCCTCACTGAAATACAATTAATGGAATTCATCTTCTTGGTCTCATGAGTCTTGCATAAGAGGCTTTGTGTGGGATGGCTTTCCATAGAATACCTATACCTCAATTCCATCTCCTACAGAATTCCCACATTCTGAATCAATGTGATTACACAGGGGGAGTATTCAGAGCAAAAACCAGCACCGTAAAAGTACCTGCATATTTCTCATGGCTACAAAGAGAGCAAAAAAAAAAAAAGATGAGAGACCATTAGGGAAGCCTTCTTTGGGCCCTGAAACACATTTCACTGTTAATGGGCATCTAAATGATTTTTTTTTTAATCTGCAAAAGTGGAATATGCGGCTAAAAAAGCAGGTAATGCTTCTTTGGTGCCTTTACTCTCGGTAATTCTGTTTTATGTCTCCTTCACAGACACCAAGGTTTGAGGCACTCAGATTTTTCATGCGGCAATCGTTCATATCCTCAGCTTAATTCCACATCAATGGTCCTTCATGTCTGCGAATGGGTTTCAATGCTCCCAGAATCTGCAGCTGACAACTTTATAAAATGACAGCTCAACTGGCATACCTTTTTAATGAGCTTGTCCTTTTGACATCTGAATTAATATTTGATTTTTCCCTCTGTTGTAATTTCATGTTTTAATTGTTCACTGGAGTGAAAAGTGAACAGTCGACATTGCATCCTGCTACGTCCATTAGTTTTCTAGCATTTTGATGATTAAATTACTCAATGAGAGATTAATCAGAAAACAAATCATTTTCTGCACCCTGAATACTGCAATATAAACACCATTTTTCTTTGCTTCTGCAAACTACACATATATCCAGTACTAAAGAGGTGTGACCCCAGACCTGATTTAACAACAGGAGGATCTTTATCACAAATTTCTAGTACTTTTACTGCATCCCAGCTCATTACGTATTTTGATATTTCCCCAGTACAAATCACTTATGGAAAATTTTAATTGGCTGAGATCAAGGGAAAAAAATTGCTCAACGTCATGCTGTTAATATTTAGTTAAACTGAATACATAGTGTACTGTCGGTTAAATCAATATGGTTTAACGCTGTAGCAAGCTTGCCAAGTGCCTCATCTCATTACCAAGTTAAAGTTAATCAGCTAGCAAGCTAATGTGAACGCAGTACCATTCCATATCATTTTGTAACACTAGCCAGCGAGCAAACATTAGCTAGCGACTCAGCTCAGTGAATTTTGAAACCGTTACTGGTTCCAATGTGAATGTTAGACTCACTGACGGAGTAGCAGAATGATGGAGTCAGCTTAATGCTGACATAATGGGACTTACCATTCAGGAGTTAATAGAAATTACGCAATTCATTTATGTGAAAGAATCTTATACTTTGGGTCATCTCATATTAATGTTAAGAAACTCGTTCAGTACACAAACTTTAGATCCTCCTTTTGTTGCCTTTATTGGCCAGTTGATTTGCATGATAGCTCTTCTCACATCATTTTGCTAAGCATAAGCACTGCTAAGCACTGATAGCTCCACTTTCAAAACCTACTAAATGATGTAATAAATTGTTACGGAAAAGCGAAACTCTGCCAAACCCCCCCCAAGTCAAGGAGGAAAACGGTCAAATTCTGCTAAGTCATCAGTCAATGTGGAAACGTGATTCCATTTTCGTTCACTAGAAGGAACCAATCACAGTCGAGCTTTTATAGCTTGTTCAGTCTTTGCTTTCTCTAACTCAAGATGGGGAACGAGACTCAAGTTTCGTTTTGATTGCAGAAAATGCAAACAAATCTCATTGCCTAATGGTGACAATCAAAGTCTGGTAACACATTGGGTTCTAGTTTGTTGGTTTGGGCAGTTCAGGAAAATATGTGACGATAGTGATACCATAACAGGGGAATTTGAACCCATGGACTCACGTTTTTGTTGTCATTGTCATAGTAGCTATTCAACCACTGTGCTGTCTGTAGCAACGAGTTGCATGTAGAGTGGGTCCTGAGTCAAATACCTTCACCTATTGAGCAACAGGGCTGGTTTCAACACTAAAAACCTGCTAAATTTTCACTCCACTTTCAAAACCTGCAAAGTCAAAACTTTGTGTTGCAAAATAAAAGCAATTTCTTAAAAAAAAAATTATGAATTGCCTCACAGATTGTGTGTGCAAGGCTAATCTTTAAAAAATCTTTAAAAAATGGACCAAATTGACTTTGCAAATGGACTCCTCGACTATAATTCTACAGGGATTGAGAATTCACCCATTCAGAATACTTTTATTTATTTATTAATTTTTTTTTAAATTGGCAAAGGCACTATGTTATATACAATCAGAACAATGAGAAATTGACTGAAAGTTAAATGAAGATTTGGTAAGGATATCACATTCTGAAAACTTCACCAGCAGCCTCATGTGTGCAAGAAAGCAAAACACATCAATACCATGAGTGGTTATTAAATACAATTTGCACCCTTATTATGATACTTTATATGCACTTTGGTAATTATGGTCTTCTGAAATTAATGTCGGTAGAATACACAAGATGGTGACTTTGTCCTGCGCAATGTTTCTGCAGTAGGATAAAAGACATGCCTCACACAGTGGCAGCTGCAGTAAATAAGACCAGTCCACCAAAGTATCACCAGTCACACAGAGAGAGCAGGTGAGAGAGAAAAAGAGTGAGAAGAAGGGGAAAAGATCAAACCGGACATAATGTATGAATAATGTATGGATAATGATTCACTGAAGCTCACACTCACCCAGAAGAAACATGAAGAGTAATAGACCTCTATTTTCCTGTTCTCTACCTTATGATCCCTAAGGAGGCCCCTGCTTTCATTCTCTAAGTCAGTGTAACCTTTACTTCTTGTCCAGGCAGCTAATCTGTTGTTTATGAGCCCAGTGGTCGTGATCTTAAACGGATTCTCTTTCACACATGGTTTATTCCAGCCCATGGGGCATTGAGGCTGCGCTTCTGTGAAAATCATGCGAAAGCAGGAGGTTTTTTGTTCCAGAGATTTGCATCTGTGATTCAGTAAAACCAACGATTGTTGAAGTAAGAGCAAGCAAAGCTGGAATGGCCAATGTGGTGGGGGGGGGGGTTTCTCGTAATCCCAGAACACAGTTTGAGGAAAGCCATTCAGATTTGCCAAATAATTTTGCGCCAAGTGCCTTACAAAAGCACTTTGAATTTCAAAGTAGCAAGACGGCTTCATATTAAGCATCCCTGCGCACACTCACATACTCACAGTCACATACATGGACACAGTCTATTTAGGAACGACAGACTGGAAAAAAATTTGGGGTGCAAAATTGCATATTGGGGCAAATTATAAATTCATTAAATAATCTACATCATTTTTCTTTGAATTCTTGGTTGCCAACAGACTAAAATAAACACAAAAATAATCAAATCTAAAAATACTTTTATTTTATACTCAACACAGAGCAGCCAAACTGGATACGTGTTCTATAAGACTGTGCAGTCTTAATTCCATTTTTGAGATTGTTCCTTGGAAGTCCCAACAGCTACTTTGAATAAGTACAGATTTTTATTTTCTCCTCACCAAAACGCATAGCTGACATGAAAAGCTTATGAAAAAGGCACCAGGCCAGGTCTGCAGAGCACAATGGCTGTAGAATGGGCCATTTGGCAGGGGCATTAGCAATTTACTACAGCAATAAATCCATTACGGAAGCAAAACAATGTAAAATTTTGAGTTTTAACGAGGGTGAGGGTAGTGCCAGGCATACTTGTAAAATTAAGATTACATTGCATAATTATAAAAATTAGGTTGTAAAATGAAGTGTATAACAAATTGATTACCAGCCTTACCATCAGTTAGTGGATTAGTTTTTTTTTTTTTTTTTTTTAATTGTATCTTGAATTTAAAAACTGTTATGAATACACGTTCATGTTAATTCTAATTGATGCACTTCTCAATGTGTTCCCAAAATGGCATTTGGAGAAACACATAGGGAAATTTCATTGCATATTAGAAACAGTACTTTTCCAATAGCAATATTAATTGAAGCGGTGAGATTAAAATTTTATCTCTGTTAAATTCATGTAAAGGAGTATCTGCATTAAAAAAAAATCTCTGCCACATACAAATATGCATCATGCCGCTTATAGGTTTAAGTATGACGCTAGCGTGCAGTCCAGTCCAGTCCTTGGAAATGATTTCAGGTAGTCATACACTTATTAAGAACATGAAATAGGTTAATGCATACATACTGTATGTATACAACTGGAATTGTATCAGCTACCCTAGATAAGAGTACGATCAACAGGAAAAAATACAACTAAGGGTTTGGGAGAGGTGTTAATGATGAATTGACAGCGGTGTTTCAATCTTCTCGCAGATTGGTTTTGGCTGGCATATGCTTTCCACTCAGCGTTTTCATGACGTTTAGACACAATCATGGTATAAAATTGAACAACGATACAATAGTCTCCAAAGTAATCTAGTACAGAAAGTCCAAGAGCTCCTCACGACGGCAAGTTTTACGCAAGCACATTTGGCACCACCCATCACTTAACCCACATATTCCTGGTCAGTGTCACAGGGAATCTGGAGCCCATCCCATCCAATGGGCAAGAGGTAGGAGCAACCCAGAACAGCTCAGCAATCCATCCCAGGGGTCACACACCATTTACCCACATATGCTCTGGCTTATTAGCAATTTAAAGAATTAGCCCGTCATCCATGACTGAAGAAATAAGAGTCCCCACAGAAAACCAACAAGAACATGAGGAGACCTACATACACACTGTGCCACTCACACTTGGAACCGCTTCCAGCACAAGACGCAGTGCACATTTCATACATGTGCATCTCCTCTGATTCCCATTATTTAAACTTCACTGAGAGTCATGCAGCATATGGCCACACAATCAGACAGTACTCAGTACAGAATGCAAAGGGCGGCCATTTTCTACCGAAAAGGAGCAGGAGTGGGCCTACTCTCAACGAGGTTTGGCTCGAAACCAGACTGTGCACTACCTGGAGAGCAAGAAGGGGAAAACAGGAGATTGAAAAGCAGAAAAATATAGGGAGAGGGGTGAGAAATGTCAAGGGGGTGCAGGAGGAATGAGAGAGCGGGGAGTTGAAACGAGCGAGAGAAAACGGTCAAAAGGGGAAAGAGTGGACAAACTGGAGAAAGAGGCAGTAAAATTGACAAAGAAAGTCAGTGACAACAAATAGAAACTAGTGAAAGGCAACAAAGAGATGAGCATAAACAGCCTCTAAATTTGTCCTCCTCGTACACAGACGAGACTGAAACTTTTCCCCTTCAACCTGCCCGTGATAAAACCAAACGCGCAAGCAGAGCCAGCTTTACAAAAGACATTACTACCCCTCCCACTTGGATATGAGAAGAGCAGCAGAAAACAGGCAGTTTACATTTTCTGAATGACGTGAACACAATAAATTTGTCATCCATCCTCCTTCTGATGTGTCAGAAAATATACACATGGCATTAAACAAGGCCCGCAGTGAGTCTGGTCCACTTTGCGACATTCATAACACAAATGGATCAATGCAAATACACAGATGAAACTTCCTGATCCGAGCGAACTGCCTTAATCGCGCCAACAAGCTTCAATCATAAAAGCCCAAAAAAAAAAAACCCCAAGTTTTTACTCCAACCAATCATTACTCCTGCAGATTGAACCAATTAGTTCCCTCCCTCTGCTCGAAGGCGTGCTAATCTCTAAGATCAGCAGGTGCTGTGATTGGTTGGAATGAAAACTTGCATACACTTGGGCCTCCATGGCACATGATCAGGCACCACCGAATTACCCCGTCTACACACACGCACGCACGCATGCACACACACACACACACACAAGATTTTGGGGTCCAGATCTTCATACTCATCTTATTCTACCCATCAAGTTCTCACTTCAGTAGGGAAACAGAGGATTGCTGCTGTTCAAATTATTCTTAACATAGTGGCTCATAGGGACATGTTCATTTCGCACAGGCTTATTCTGCATACATCATATGAGGCACCACAGTAGGTAGCGGAGGCTGGCTGTGCAAATGCATTGAGGTGAAATAGAGCAGTTGCTACTTGAGTACTGTATGTGATGGGCGACTCACAAATTTGTCTCTGTGGACAGAATGACCCAGTCATACTACACTGAACAAAAATATAAATGCCCCATGTCAAATACTGATGCCACACAGAGTTAACAACTCTAAGTGAGCATATGCTGACTTTTACTTGTACAGTAGGGATATTTCTCTTGATTTGGTTACCATTTTTTAATCCATCTCTTTCAGTGAGCATTTGCTCAATGATGCAGTGATTTCAGTCAGTACATGGGTGTGGCATTTCCAGACGGTGATCAGACAGAATGAGCAGTACCCAGACACTCCTTATACTGGGGACAATAAAAGGCCATCCCAAAATGTCAAATTTTGTCAAAAGTCATCATGCCTCAGATGTCTCAGGGCATGCGGGAACGTGCCATTGGCATGCTGGATGCAGGATGTCCACCAGAGCAGTGGCTCTGCAGCTGAATGTGAACTATCGGAAGATAGGCTGTTTGAGAGTTCGCTTCCGACAGACGGGCAGTACAGCAAATGGACCACGTGTGACCGCACCAGCACAAGATCGCTTCATCCAGCTCGTCCGCCCGCGGGATCGGCTCAGATCAGCGACACGAACAGCTGATGAGACTGTTGGTCTGCACAACAGACGCACTACACCACAGACAGTGCGTAACCGCCTGCGAGAAGCCAACTTGCACGCTCGGCGTCCTGACTGTGGTCTGGATCTCACCGCTGTACGGCGTTGGGACCAACTCGCATGGGCAAACGCACACGTTCGATGGCCCTTGGCACGCTGGAGAAGAGTGCTATTCACAGATGAATCCCAGTTCCAGTTTTTTGTTAATAAAAACTCAAAAATTTGACGTGGGGCGTTTATATTTTTATTCAGTGTATAATCAGTTGGTTCTTAAGCACAAGTAGTAATTCCATTTTGTGATAATTACATGCAGGAAAAAGTAAACCAGCTTTAAAAAAAAAAAAAAAAAATACATACATTAAAAAAAAAAAACTCATACATTATCAATTTGTGAGCTAAAATACTGACAGGAAATGCATGTCCAAGGTTACAATAAAATTTTAAACTAAAATTTCAGGGCACAGCAGAATCTTGACAGGCACACCCTCAGTGGCAGCTGTCCTCTGACCGATGCAAGGCGAGTCATAAAATTGCCCCTTGTCACTGGTCAGTGCGGCATGCAACTTGCACCGGCCGGAAAATAGAGGCCATTACCTAATGGTGCATTCAGGCTTGTATGATGATACCAATTTTCCCTGTAGGCTTCGTAATAGCAGAATGGAATAGGCTTTTAATGCTATTCTGATTGGGACACCAGGTGATGTATTTCTGTTGGGCTAAGCAGAAATGCAATCAGCCTCCTTCATCACTGTCAATGCGGCGAGCATGTGCAAGCAGTGGACTTATTCTCACTTCACAATGAAGTAGTTTCATAAAAGATCCCTGCACTGGATCTCTGAATAGGGTTTAATTACAGCTTCCTTCAAATATCGGTATTGTTTAAGCCCGCAGGTAGCCACAATAGAAGTCCATAGACCAATGTTCCTAACCAATGAACCCTGGCGTCAGTTTCAGCACAGCAGAAAAACGCAAATCTCTCTACCCAGCTTGAGCCAGTATATCCCACCTCTTACAGGCTGATTCACCACAAGGTCACACTCGTTACAAGCCACCTAATCAGCTCCACCCCCATTGCCTTGTAAAAAAAGATTCCACTTGGCATGCCTAAGGCTTCTTATTTGACCCAGTAAATGGCATCAATTTTTTGCTTCACTACAAGGTTACAGTCGTTACCCACCCACTCACTGCTCCTCGGATGAGATAGTGCTGCAGCCCTCTCTCTATCAGACTGTGATTACATTTTACACCGATCAGCCACAAGATTAAAACCAGCTGCCATATATTGTGAAGGTCCCCCCAGTACTGCCAAAACAGCACTATAAAACTAAAGTTACTTAAATTCTCAAACTCAGGTTTCCCAGAAGAACATTTCACAGAGTATCACACTCTCTGCAACAGCTTGCCCTCTTCCCATAATGCATCCTGATGCCATCTCTTCCCCAGTAAATGGTGCATATGTACCCCGCCAAAGCACTATCTTTAAAAAAATAAAAAAAAAATTTGGGACTCACTAGACCAGGCGACCTTCAACTGCTCCAAGAACCAGTTCTGAAGCTCGGGTGGCCATGTGGGGAGCGAATCGGGGTTAGTGGGCATTTTGATTCGCAGAGTGTGATGCACTGGGTCTGGTGACACCTGCCTTGAATAACACTATTAAAATCGTCAGCTACAGTTGCCACTCTGTCAGTTTTGACCAAACGGAATCACCCTCATAGCCTTCCTGCATTTATCAGCCTCGGGAAGCCAAAAACCCCATCGCCAGCTTTGTTTGTCCCTCGTACCGCTGTCAGTAGTTACTCACCTCTGCTGAAGCCTTGCAACTTCACTGATGCTCTGACTCGCTCCTTGGGCCAGAACGATTTAGCCCTTGAAGTTGTTTAGTCATTTTTCCTACAACCAACACAAGAACCAACTGTTCACTTACTGTCTAAGAGCAGTCTGCAGACCTTGACGTGCTGTTGTCAACAATAATTAACAATAGCAACAACAATAATAAACAACATTATTTTCCGGATCTGTGATTAATTTTAATGTTTTGACTCATCGTTGTATATTCTACTATCCGTGTTAGCGTAGTTATGTTTCTCTCTCACTCACAAAAGCAAACAAGCGCATGATTGCATATTACACTAATTTAGCAAAGCTCCAACCAGACTATGAATGGAACATTGCAAGGAAGTTTAGCCATTCGTTGTGGGTCGTTGTTTTTAGCTTGGTTATGTGCTTACGCATGCCTTTAAAACGCAAAGAAGCAGTTAAATCCAGATCCTGCATTAATGGACTAACAAGACCATCTTTTCGCAGACGGTCATCAATTGTGTCGCGTTTCTGCATGGGAACTTATTTTTCTCCCCAGGCCTGCACTGTGGTGTCAATGGCAGTAATACTGAGCCCCATCTAAGACTCCGTATAAATAAAACTTGGTTGCAGATGGCAAAAAAAAGGACATTTATTGTGGTTAAGAGCATCTTCTGAGCGGACTGAGGAGACATTTCAGACCGTATTATTGAGTAAAGCACTGCATTACTTTTTCAGAAGTCTCTCCATAAATTACCCTCCTGTCCACCCAAAAGGAAGGAAACAAAAGTCAGGACAGCGGAGGCTTGATGCAAAACTCATTGATTGCCATTGTTAGCTGAACTGACATTAATTAGGAGAAACTGAAACAATGAAGTTACGCAAAATAATGTTGTGTATTTACAATGGGAACAACATAGACATCTTGTTTAATCTGAAGGTCTGTATCGATCGCGGTCCCTCTGTGGTCGACCTCTCTCACCGCAAGATCAATAAACCAATCGCAGCCTTCTCTGCTTCTGCCCTCCAATATTCCTGATATACAACACAGTTCCATCCTTTTGTTCTTGAAATCCATGTTTTATTCAAGTAAATCTGACAGAAACATGTCCACAAGGATAAACCATACAGATAGTACATAGTGCATTAAAAAATTGAAACACTTTTTTCACGTGCAGTGTAATACAACCACTGAAAGTCCATCACCATTACAATAGAACATAGTGGTTCTGAGGTAAAGCACTGCTGGCAGGGTTCCCACCAGCTGGGTGTTGTTTGGTCATTTCCTGCCAGGAAAGGAGGAAGTGCACACTTCAGGGCTTATATCTCACTTAACGGGGTGCCAGCACCTTTACAATTTAATGGTATCCCTGCAGCCAACACGTCAACTATGGAGTCAGATCGATAGTAGACGTGTTTGAATGCAATCAGCAGAGAGAAACTTCTGGACCAGAGCCCACTTCCTTTTAAGATACACACCTTGTGATCCGACTTGCCAGTTTAGTGGAGCAGACCAGGGCTTAGGGCACTAGGGATGGTCTCTGTTACACATCTATATTCTTCTACCGCAATTCATAACTTCAAACTTCTAACCCAGATAGTCTTGCATAACATAATCTTCATAACGCAGTCCTGTCAGTTCACACTGACAAGGAAAGTTTACCTCCTGGCTGACAGATGGTCATAGTAACACTGCTTAGCCCAAACTGACATGTTTAGTGACCACTCCCTGCTCCTCGAGTCTACTCCGTGGTTTTCATGCTCAATGTTTTATCTTCGCTTCTGACTCCTAGTCATTGCTGACACAGAAGAGGGCTTTATTAATTATTCAGCAGTTGAGGCTGCAAATTCGCTGGATCGTGACTTTAGTCAAGGTTTATTCTGAACATTTTGTAAAGGCAGCTGTTCACTTCCTGATTACAACCCACTGATCTTGGAATCCTAATTGGATGTTGGAGAAAGAAATAATCTATGAAGATTGATGGCAGCAAAATGAATATATTCAATCTCTTTGCAAGGATAAAACATGGTTTAGAATCTGATTTCTCTCGATTAAAAGAAAGATGTTACCCCAGGAAAAATCCAGCAGCTCATCAGACTCGTTTTAGCTTTATACCAACTTGCGCAGTCAATCCCATCAGCATCACCGGTCCTCGGATCATTTTGCTGTACGTCCGTTGTATCATAACATCTGGATTAAGCTTGATTTATGGATCCATGTTTTATTCATTGACTCTTTCATTCAGTTTTTGTCAGTCAAGCACTGAATCAACAGATAACTGTACACAACAACACTCAAAATGCATGAATGCAAAAAAAAATTTTTAAAAATTACATGCCTTAGGTTGAAAGAATGCAAGTCGAGGCTACTTTTTGTTGGGACATGCTTTGCATTGAAATTGATGAAAGCAATGGTTGTGGCATTTTCCAAAAACAACAATTTTATAGGGTCACAGGTCGCCAAAATATAGAAATGTTTAGGGGCCAAACATTTTCATCCGATGTACAGTTGCACTGTGGAATGCGAATAGCCAAATGAGGACTGGAACTGAAAAACACCTGCAGATAAAAATACAGAATAAGACGACATTTATGTACATTATTTATCACTGATCATTTTTACAGCTAAACTACGCTTTTACAGATTTGAGGTTTTGACATTGTCGTACCTTGTCTTTGTAGATAGACTTGCTTTGCAGAACTGAAAATGGACAGTTTACCCCAAAATCTCAACAAACCACGATCACCACAGTGATCCATCAATTAATCTCTGGGTGATGTATGAAAAACAGGGTGCAGTGGGAAATAGAGGTGGGCTTTATGGTCATTTTTGATGGTGTTACTTTGGATGGAAGTGCTAGGTAATCCTGACTTGAAAGCACTAGTCGCTCCTGACTTAATTATTAATGAAAGTCAACATTGATAAGACACACTTGGAGCAATTCTTATAAGTAACTAATATTGTTACTTTCCTTTCACTGCAAAACCTGATTGTGTCATGGGCAAAAATCACAGGCCAAGGCAAATTCTAAATGTTCCAAGAGAGGGGGGGATGTTGGTGGTAATGAACAAAACTTTAAAATACTTGCGACTCGCCACCTGCCAAGAACACCCTGACCCCCAACAGTAGTACAGCTTCATCTCTGGACCCACCCTCTTACGCTGCATGCGCTACGATCAGCTAATGAAGAACCTAAAGGACAACCAAAGTCAAGATCAGGGGAAGAAATCCGTCTGAAGTGCGGCAATCATTACTTTGAAGCTAAAAGGAGGATACCTCGGCAAATGACTTCTAACACAGAATTCCAGTAAGGAGGTTAGATAACTTGACAGTGTACCCTTATACTTTCAGGACCTAATCAAGGGCACCTTTCTTTGCTAGTTCAGATAACCAAAGCAGGTTTGTTATTTATGTATATTCAGTGCCCAAGATCATCGTACTCATCTCAACTGTCCTCTTAGGTGTGATACAGTAACCCCATTTATATTTATTATTCCTCGGCATATAATGCGGGGGGATATAGTCATGGGTGCGGTTGTCCGTCCGTCTGTCTGTCTGTGAGAATTTTGTTTCCAGAGCATAACTTGAAAACCGTTCAATATTTTTCCACAAAACTTGGTGTGCACATTAATCATCACCTAATGTGGTGCCTTTTGCTAATCTGAAGTTGATGACATGGGGCCGGATCTTGTTTAGAATTGCAAAGAAGAAGAAGAAAATAAGAAAAAGGTAAAAACAGTGCCATGTGCCACTCCTTTTCTGTATCAAGCCAATCACTTAAGTGGTGACATGGAGAAGAACAGAATTCAGGGGAATCAACTAATTTTCATGGAGACTGTTGTTAAAGGCAATGAATACTCCCACTTAATCAACTCAAGCACATGAATGCACAAAGGGGCACGCATCTTTGGTGGGTATGCTGCCGGATCGCACATATTCATGAAGTCAAAAATCAGCCTTTCTGAAAACTCTTTCACCATCTCCTGTAGGTTTCATCCTTCCTCTGAGAGCATCAAATCAGCAGTGGAGCTGAGAGACCACACTCGCAGTAAAACACATATTCAATACAAACAAACTGCATGAAGGGTTTTCTAACTCTTATGTGTAATCAATTGAAACACTCAACTGTTGTTAATTATGCGTTTTTATTTTTCCTGCTCCGCTAATCACATCATTACTCAGGAAATGAACAGGTGGGTCTGCGAAGTTTCCGAAGCACTGTAGGGTTTTTATGTTCAAATGAAAGCTTTAAGAAATTACTGCTTGAAATTGGCATCGTTTAGGACCCCCTGCACTGATTATCATGAAGTTAGACTGCCCTCTGTAGGAAATGGAATAATAGTTCAGAAGATTAAAGATTAACTCAAATCTTTTTTTTTTTTTTTTTCCTTTTCTATATTTGCATGTGTGTACATTTAAGAAGTTATGTAAGCATAATAACCAATTTGCTATTATCTCAATCTCAGGAAGCCAAATGTATCAATCTGATGAATGACTTATATTCTTCCTCTTGGCCAATATAGGTGGAATGGAGTCCCGCTAGTAACCTAATTTGCTCACCTGGAATGCCCAGAAGTAGAACCCTTTGGGCCAGACATTTTCCAATTAAATGTTTCATTTGTACCCTAATTTTCTCCGTCAGACATTAGCATTTTCTAGAGTTTGCGTGGCCAGATTTTAATTTCCGGATGGTAATGAATGCTGCAGCAGGTACATTTACTATTCTCAGTGAAAAGGAGAGATGAACCCTGATAGCAGGGGACTGAATGCACACTAAAAAGCTTCACAGAGTAGTATTAATGTGAACTGCCAGGCTAATTAAAGGCTTATAATCACACGCGTTCACATCTGTCTGCTACAGGGTATTCAGAAAGTATTCAGACCCCTTCGCCGTTTTTTTCCACATTTGTCATGTTTCCGCCCTATGCTTAAAATCATTTAAATTCACCCCCCAAATCATCATTCTACACTCAAAACCCTATTACGACAGAACAAAAACTGAATTTTATCATTTTTACAAATATATCAAGGAGGAAAACTGAAGAATTGCATTAACATAAGTATGCAGACCCCTTCCGCAGTATTTAGCTGAAGTATCTTTGGCAGTGATTATAACCTTGAGTCTTCTTGGGTATGAAGCAACAGGCTTTGCACACCTGGATTTGGGGATTTTCTACTGTTGTTCTCTGCAAATCCTTTCAAGCACTGTCAAGTTAGATGGGGACCATTGGTGGACAACCCTTTTCAGGCCTCTTCAGAGATGTTCAATCGGGTTTCACTCAGGGCTCTGACTGAGCCACTCGAGAACATTCTCAGAACTGTCCCTGAGCCACTCCTTCCTCGCCTTGGCTGTGTGTTTAGGGCCCCTGCCCTGTTGGAAAGCGAACCTTCAGCCCAGTCTGAGGTCTTGAGCACTCTGGAGCAGGTTCACATTGGCGGCAACTATGGATTTGGCCTCATCATGCGCCCGCCGCAAACGTAAAAATTTCCTTGTGGACGCCCCACAGGCCACAAATTTAAGGCTGCAGTATTTCTTTTATATTTGCCATGTATATGAGCAGTGGCTAGAAAACGGTGCCTATTGATTTTGGTGCATTACGTCACCATGCCAACCAAGTCATAGACAATTTTGTGTCAAAAATAAGTAAAACAAAATGAAAAATGTGGGCGATTGGGGGGGGTGGGGGGGGGTGGGGCTACATCCTTTGGTCGTCGGCAGCCAACCTGTCTAGTTAAGGATAGCGCTGTACTTTTCTCCATTCAGCTTTCCCTCAACCCTGACCAGTCCCCAAGTTCCTGCCGCTGAAAAACACCCCCACAGCATAATGCTGCCACCACCATGCTTCACCGTTGGGATGGCATCAGGCAGGTGACGAGCGGGGCCAGGTTTCCTGCAAACATGACGCTTGGAACTGAGGCCAAACAGTTCAATCTTGCTTTCAACAAACCAAAGAACCTTGATCATCACAGTCTGAGAGTTCAAGTGCTTTTTTTGCAAACTCTAACAGGGCTTTCATGTGTCCATCACTGAGAAGAGGCTTCCTCTGGCCACTCCGCATTAGCCCAGATCAGCGGAGTGCTGCAGTGATGGTCGTCTTTCTGCAACTTTCACCATCTGCACACAGGATCTCTGGAGCTCAGCCAGAGTGACCGTAGGGTTCCTGGTCACCTCTCTGACCGAGGCTCCTCTCCCCCAAATGTTTAGTTTGGCCAGGCGGCCAGCTTTCGGTAGATTCCCGGTTGTTCCAAACTTCTTGCATTTAAGAATTAAGGGGACAACTATGTTCTGGGAACCCTTCAATCCAGCAGAAATTCTTTTTGTGACCTTCCCCAGATCTGTGCCTCGACACAATCCAGTCGCTGAACTCTGCAGACAGCTCCTTTGAGCTCATGGCTTGGTTTTTGCCCTGATTCACATTGACAGCTGTGAAACCTTATATAGATGGGCGAGTCTTTCCAAATCATGTCCAGTCAGTCAAATTTATCACAGGTGGCCTCCAATCTAGAAGTAGAAACATCTCAAAGATGATCAAGAAAACTGGAGGGCACCTGAGCTAAATTTTGGGCGTCTTAGCAAAAGGTCTTAATACTTTCTAAATTTCTAAAATTCTGTTTTTGCTTTGGCATAATGGGGCACTGAGTACAGACTGATGAGAAAACAATGAATTTAAATGATATTAAGCATAGGGCTGCTACATAACAAATGTGAGAAAAGTTAAAGGGTCCGAATAGTGAATGCACTGAATGCAGCGCTTTATATTTAAGTCCCCCTTGTGACAGGACTTTTAAGTGAAGCCACTCTTATATTCTGCAGTTTTTTGGGTTTGGCATCCATAAGATGCATTACTGATTTGTAACAGAAGCATTTAATAAAGTCAAGGACGACTGATGATTGCCCATGCACATACCACAGAACAAGTATGGAGTTCGCGAGCATTTTGCTGCTAGAATGCCTTCTTCAAGACATCTCTTAACAGGTCTGGCAAATACATAAAGAAATTTGAAATTACACAATCTGCTTACCCATGTTGGATAAACCAAAGTTTTTATTTACACATTTCGCATGTGCCTATTGAGATTGCAAACCAAGCGTCTCGCAAATAGAACGGTTTAGATGTCCTGGCCTGGAAAAAAGCCTGACGGATGGGCTGACAGACGCACAGAAGGACAGCACTCATTTCAACACGCTCCGCCACAAAACAAGCCAACTGATAGAAATTCAGGTTTGAGCAGTACGAGATTAGGACGTCGCAACTGAGTTGAAATTCACAGCAAGGTTGCTGTGAATATGAAAATATATTGTAAGATGTGAAATAGCGCCAGTGTGTCATCTTCGTGCCTTTGCAAACACCCAAGTGATAGGCTGCAAGTTCGAATTATGAAACTCAGTCGACAGGACCTGAATTCTCAGATGACTTTTTCATTCTCAAACAGCAACAAAAAAACCAAACACACAAATGAGGCTCCAGACACCGAGGGATTAACATTCACTCTGCTGCTGCCTCAACCCCTTCCCCTGAACCCAGCCAAAGCAGGGAAGCAAGCTGAACATCTATTAGTGTGAGACATCTCTAATAATATTTTTCATTTTCCAGTTGGCTTAAATGAAGGTTTCCTCTTAGTAGTAATGAAATGAAAACATCTGCAATAGCTAATGGCAATTTTTTTCCATTATGTTCAAATTTGATACTGACATAACGCTAAAAAAATACAATGAAAATGTATTACATTAACCTTGGTGTCCTCTGCTTTCAAAGAAAACTGTCTCAACAGTAAAATAATATTTTCATACATAATTACTTTGTAAAAGCAAAGCGGGGCTCAGAGATCAAAAGAAAATCTTATGACCGAATGAACTGCTTCATGCGCTTGGCAACTGAACCACAGCGCTATGCTCTACAAGACCTCTCACAAAGAGAGCGCACAAATGCACACAAAGAAGCCAGATTATTGTCAACCAACGTAACATGCCAGGCTAATGTGAACAGAAACTGCTCGAGGGAAATTCAGAATTTGATCCTCCCACATTAGTATGGAGCTATAAAGGGCAAGGATTCCATTTTTAGAAATAATTAGAATGGATCAGAGTTCTTGAGAGCAACCTCGGCGACATGGATACAGAGTATGGGGATGTGGAAAGTTCAAGCGCAGGACTTTATTCGTCTGTCAGAGGCAGTATGTATGAAATATGCGCTTGTCCTACACCAGGCGTAAAAAACAACATGAGCTCCTGTGGCCCTATGCAACCAAACTGCACAACACACTGGTTTTAAAATAGTTTAAACAGCACAATGATCATTCAAAAAAACTCATGTCACATTCTTCAATCAAGGATATCCAGTCATTTATGGAAGCAGCGATGCATTACCAAGAATCATGTTTGAGTGTCATTCAATGGTACTGAAACAGCTGTTCCATAAAACCCTTTGCTTCAACTGCTGTAAAAAAGTAAGCTTAATCAGTCAAGCTGAATCAACTCAATTACTGGGTCTTGACCAAGACTGACTCTCAGTTCCCTGTTCATTTTTAAAAACTTGCATGTAAATGGAATCCAATCAAATTTAAAAAAATCTCTGTCATTCAAAGTATAATGGTAGACTGTCCCTATTCCATTTGAAGCCTAATAGAGCCTGGATAGAGCAGTCACTCTCTTTCATCAATGAGTGATTAATCATTTCTTTGCCAACATGAAATGATACTTCTGCCAAGCTGTCACTGGTCAGTGAATGGTGATAACTTTATTTTATTTTCGGTTATGATACCGGTTCAATGTTATCATTCTTCTGAACAGGTAAATATTTGACTGAGTGGATTCACTTGTGCGCTTACAGGGAATGAAAATGCTGTAATATGCATTTACAAAATAAACTAAGTTCGAATGACGGAGTAAAACCAAGCCACACACAATTGGCATTCAGAATCAAGCACTAAAGTAAAATTAGTCTGAGCATTCAGAGCGAAGATTGTCACAAAAATGGCTCAAATGCAATGCTCGTCACGAAAATTGCAATTAATTTAACAGCCGAAACGAATGGACTGAGGCATACATTAGGCAGCTCCTGAATCGGTGCCATTTAGCTAGTGCTGGCTGTCAACATAAATTAACATAGCTCTATTAATACAAGCATAATGTAATTAGATACCCACCACAAAATTCCCCTTATTCTTATTAACACGCATTAAGATCATGCTTGCTTAATTATAATATCTTTATTAGGTCATTATGAGACATTTTATCTTTTCATTCAATATGAATGCTTCGTCTAGCATCGCAGCCTGGCTGCAATTAAACACAGGCATTTAAGTTAGCCTTATTTAGTCATATTGGGGACAGTCTCGTTCCCCTGAAATCCAGATCAGGTTTAATCTTCCCTGCTGGATGAGAAAGGCAGTCATAGGGCCACAGCTCTCCCTTCGGCAGGTGAGGCGACCTCCCTACAACAGAGTAGAGCTGCATTGCCCACTTCGATGACCTTAACGGCTGACAACAACCGGTTCCACAACCAACGAGTCAGGTTTTTAGCCAGTCAAGATAATCAGTTGCACCACTTGCTAATTACCTGCGATGAAAGGGTCTGATTCTGGTTCACCGGCCAACTTCAAACATCCACAATGTAGAGGCTAGAACTGCAGCAGGAGGCCTTGCGCGCAGCCTCTCGCAGGTGTGTGTCTGGGTTTGCCTTTGACAGAGCATCAGAGGCAGCCGTAAGAGGGGCAGTAACAAGAAAACCCCAGCAACCTGCCATTTTAACAAAGATGAATGGAAATGGCGCCATTCATTGTGTACGACAATCAAACACTGCCATTAAAAACATGGTCTTATAATGAAACATCCAGCAAATGGCACTACATTTCATTCTCCTTACAGCATTCATTTGCAGACATCACTTACAATCACTCAATACCAGCACGTCAATATGTGACGGGATAGTGCCATCTTCTGGAACACAAACAGACTGCAGTCACGTAGTAATTGTGGGATCTCAATCCCCTGAAACATGAGACTATATTTAAGGCTTACATTTGTATTTTGGAACTGTATTTAAAGACTAGTACCCATACCACATTCTCACCAAAATTGAAGTCAGTGTGCTGGACTGAACATCGGCAATACTTTATTTGACACTGAGAGAGAAAAAACGACTTCTCCAAGCCAACCATTTTACCTACGAGGCTTCGGCAACGTTGTCTAGCTTTGATACTTACTCCAGTCTAGGCTAAATTGCAAAACAAGTTCACATGCTTGTGCCTTATATTCACAAAATGAGAGATTTTACCCACGGGTCAGTGATGAATCATAAGTGTGCGAACACAAACAAGGGCACTCAAATGAATGCTCACTAGAATGGAGGGCAGATTATATTGATCCAATCAAAAAAAAATAATAAAAATAAGTTTCCTTCTTTGTACTCACTTGCCCTCCAATGGAAGGAGGTTTCCCTAGAAAATCCCAGATGCAAGATGGCCGTCAAGAGAAAGGTGATTTAAATAGTTTTGTGGAGGGTAGGACTAATTTTCATTTGCTCAAGACTTCAGTTTTCTTCCCTCATACAGAGCAGCAAATATCATCCATCCAAGCTTTGATATTGCCCAGAATACTCCTTTTATTTTCCCTCGATAAAATTTTCACCTCCGGCATTTTATTTGTTGCGGTAAAAGGATTAATTATGGCTATGAAAATGGCGTAAAAATATAAGAATATTAGCAATGTGTCAGTGTTTAATATATAACAGGTGTATATGCAAATCACATTGTTCGGGGGTGGGAGGCATCCCGTTTGTGTACTTAACTTTACTCTTCATTTTTGTCGTAGCCTATAGTATCCTTGAGGGCTGTTGCGGTACTTAATTTTAGAAGAAAACATTATCTAGTCGCTGAAATAAGTACCAAACATGACGGAAGTTTGGCAGCTGGTTAATAAACCAATTTGACAGCACTGCAGCGATTAGACGAGCAAGCCGCCTTCTTGCCATTATCACGCGATACAGAGTCCGTGTGAAGTTACATAGGTACAGCGTACAGGCAACTAACTCAGTCGGCTCCATGGCGACAAAAGATTCCAGTTTGCTTGTTGACAAAGGCTGAAGTGTGGAGGACATGCGAGGGTCATTCCAATTCGAACAGCCACAACCCCTCCCCTCCATTGCTCACCCTTACTCGCGAACGGCCCCCTAGGCCTGTTACGTCACTCGCGGGGCTTACTCGATTGGAGGGCAGTGAAGGGGGCATTTCATTTTGGACTGGAACGCAGCCCTGGATCACCTTGCGCACATACCATATTCATCACCCGCAAAGAAGCAACACCAGTGCTGTGTGTGCACGTCTCACTCCAACACTGAACAAGCAAAACAGAAACTCTTCAGACTTCCAATGCAGAACTTGAGCAGAATGGAAAAATGTGTATGAATTGCATGCATGTATGGGCGGCATGAAAAGCAGAGAAGCCTAGGATCGAAGAGGCACATTGACAAGGATTGGGATATATTAGGCAGCGAGTGGCGCACTGCTTTTGAGACCTGCAACAGCTGAACTTCAGATGACCGCTGACATTACTCGCCAACAGATTGGTGTGTACAGCACAGTTATTTGTGGTCCTTTAAAAGTGCAAACATATTGAACACGTAGCACATCAATGCAATAATCAACAGACAAGACAACAACACCCCATTTTTAACTTTTCAAAGCAGTGTTGCCAAAACATACAACATGACCAGATTTTTCCCCATTTATCCAACACCACAGTGACTATTCCTGCCCAAGACACCCCTCCATGCAAAACAAATAAAATGGAAACCCAGTGAAATATTAGTCAAAGAATTTATTCAATTTACAAAATTTAAGCCTAGTCTTCATCCTCCTCTTCCTCCTCATCCTGGTTGATCTGGAAGTACCGCAGTTCATAGCTCTCCTTCGTGTTGGCCACAACACGGAGCCAGTCTCGCAAATTATTCTTTTTCAGGTACTTCTTTGTCAGATACTTCAGGTACCTGGGGAAAAGATGACAACATTGACGCAGACAAGGCATTATTAAGCGGAAAAGCCCAAGGTCAAGACAGGACAGAAAACATCCTTAGAGTCTTATTGTAAATCCTATCAAAGTATGGCAGCAAATACTTAAATATCAATTATGCACAAAGTCAATTAACGAATTCTACATTTATCCCTCATCTCATTCCTGGCACAGATTTCAAGGGAAGTACAAAGATAGTTAATCCAATTGCCGGCATACGGACGATAATAAAGCTAAACTGCTCTTTCACCACCAAAATATTAAAACTGAGCAACATTTTCCAAAGGAGGTTTCAGCCAACAATATTTTTAACAGTCACTCATTATACCAGATTCAAAAGGCTTTCCCTCAGCACTCAATTTAGAAGATTCAATTCTACCATTTTAAACCCTACCTCTGGGATTAATACATCCACTGCCTAGGGCCAGCAGTCCATTTACTCTCCACAATTTATGCAGCATGTTGAAAGAAATAACCCTGCAAATTTGTACCCCCCCCACCCCCTCACAAATCATTTACAGCTTCCCCAGTGCAGTTCAGATCTACTCTGACTCAAACGAGCCAAGTAAAACTGTAACAAACAAGAACTGCAAAACTGTGTTTTCATATTTAAAAGCAGATGTCTTCCCCCTTCCCTCCTCCCAAACACCCTAAACCCGTTGCTTGACACACCCCCGCCCCTCAATCTCAAAGAATGCTTTTGTATCCATTAAATGAACCATTAAATGAAGACAGAAATTAATGAGTCAGTTTATAGGGCTTCTGACTGTGTTGCAGCAATATTACTATTGAGGTTTGAACTACATCAAACTAGATTGTTTGCTCTGGATTTGAAATGATGTTCTGTTGACAGAAGTATTTCTGCATTGATGACTGTCAAGTTGTATTTGATTATAGACGTTATTTGATGATAATTACTTGACAAAATGTAAAAAGACGACGTCATCTAAAGCGGCAAAATAAACCAACCAAACTTAAGGCAAGAGTCATGGTTCTCAAAACACAAATGGTTAACTTCCACTGCCTATAAGGAAACTTAGAACTACTATCCCAAAGAGTTTGGTGTGGATACTTGGACAACCTGCAGCACAGCGTTAGCCAGAACGGTATCTCAGGGTGTCTCACCCCTGCGTCCAGGCCAACCTGGCCAAGACAAAACCACAGACAGTAGTGGTTCATCCCCTCGACCAAGGTTGTTGTCCGCAGAAGAACTGATGCGTATTTTGTGACACAGAAGAAATTGACAAAGACACCACTTCAATTCAAAACACCACATTTAATTATACAAGAAACTCATCTTTAATCTACAGCTGTACTTGCATCAAAACATGAGTGTATATGGTTCACTTAAGGAAACTGTATATAAAAGAAAATCATGGCACTATCGAAACCTCGAACCTAAATGAATTCAGTGTTGTACTTTGTCACAGGGAAAACCTATAGTGACCCAAGACGCATGCGCGAAGTCCGAACGGCCTCGATTTAAACTATCCCGAAGAATACAGGGAACAGCGGTAGGACGTCTCAAATGCCAAATGCCTTAGACTCGATACAAGCCTGAAAACCATTCTTTTATTTATTACCAACAGGTGATGCCACGAGTTTATTTAGCTTTTTTAGGACAGAGATTCTCCAAGAATGGGCTCTAGTGGAAAGACTGGCCATCTCCACAACATCAGTTCAGTAGGTGATTAGATCGTGTAGGGAGATTAAGTTCAGCACCCCTTCCGCCGATCGACCATTTCTCTGTGTTGAAGCACCAAATATTTTTCTGAAAAGGGCTATTCAACATTATCCAGAAAGGGCCAGTGAGGGTGACAGGTTTTCATTCCAACCAAGCAGTTACACACCTGATTCCTAAAATAAGAGTTTTTACGAAAGAGCTTGATTAGTGGAATCAGGTGTGTAACTGCTTGGTTGGAATGAAAGCCTGCACACACAGTGGCCTTTTCTGGATAATGTTGGAGCCTGTGCTAGGCCTTAAGTAACTAAAAGAGAATTAGAACGCAAATCAGTCACAAAATCTTGTTATTGTTCAACAATTATAGAGATCTCAGCTGGCAAACAACAGTGCTGGAAGTACCAGCTTTGAGAGGTGTGATGGCTATTGTTCTTGGCCATTTAGTGGTTTCAGCAATCTCCTCTGTTGTTTTCTATGCTTTCGCCTACTGCAGCATGCTTCCAGAAACCCTCCCACCTCAGCCTCATTTTCGCCTCTGAAATTTTCAAGATGGTGCCTTGTGTGATATAAGCATATGGCGCCATTGTGTACTGTAGAAATAAAATGAACAATCCACGCACTTCGGTCTTATGTTAATGAGTTTATGTTTGAGCCCAATTTCGCACCCGGCAGCACATCAGTTCACGAAGGAAATAAGGGGACTTACAGTTAAGCAAACATTTTTCCTAGATATTAACTTTTTAAAATGAGAATTATTATCAAAATAAATCCATTAGAAATTGCAAATTAAAATAGTGAGTTTCTGTAGCATCACATCAGTGGCTGCAAGGGCAAAGGCTGTTTTAATGAATATATAGATACTTGGAGAAATACGGTTATTGAGAAAACTAAAGTGTCTGGTTATAATTTCAGCAGTAATGTGAAGGAAAAAAAAAATTCCTAATGTCACTACGGAGCTTTAATTTCCTGGTTTCTATGTTCTAGTGTTGAATTTGACCCCCCAAAATCAATTTCGGCAGGAGACAGCTGATTAAATATGCATATTTTGATTAACTCATATTTAGAGGTAAATACAATGTGACTCTGTATGCGCAGGGATGATACCTGCCCCTGTCACATTAAAGGAACAGGATGTAGTCATGATCCTCCAGCAGGTCAAACCACACAAAGCCCCTGGGCCAGATGGGCTCAAGGGATGAGTCCTGAAAGAATGTGCTGTCCAGTTAGGACCGTTACTGACCCAACTGTTCCAGATGTTCCTCAATATCAGTTTTCTCCCCCAAGCCTGGAAATTGGCAACCATTGTCCCGGTGCTCAAAACTGTTCACGCACGATCACTGAGCGATTTTAGACCAATTGCCCTCACATCTCTATTAGGCAAATGCATGGAGCTTCTAGTGAGTAGGGAACTCGCATTGCAAACAGCAAAGTTCATGGACCCCATGCAATTTACCTATAGAGCCAGTCGAGGTGTGGCAGACGCCACTCACTCTCTTGGACAAAATATACTGTCATTTAAACAATCCCACTAAAACCTACACTACCTGACAAAAGTATTAGGACGATCCTCATTCTCACTCAACCTTTGATGTACGTGCTATATTACACATGTGAGTGTTGTAGGAATTTAATGGTGTCCTAAAATGTACATGTAAACATCACAGAACATTATTTGAACATTTGGGGATGCTACAGATATACAAATTAGCATATTTTTTCTCTGCATAAAAAAACTCTCACTTTGGGTCTGTAATAAATAAGAGATATTATAATAAACAGTGCTTGCAAGATGGTAATCTTCAAATTTACAAGTTTGGAATTGTGTCTTTGTTATAATGGAAGACCACGGCTACTATTAGTTCAATCAATATGATCAGGTGTGGCACATGGAGTGATTTTGAGTCTCTATAAAAGGAGGGTCAAGACTTAGAATAATTCAGTTTGGTGTATCCAAAATGGGGTCTGTATTTTTATTTGAATAAACAACTACTTCCAAATATGATACATTCACTATTTTCAACTGCACTGTAAGAAAATCACACACATAAATAGTGACGTCCTAATACTTTTGTCAGGAAGTGTATGTCTGTGTACTTTTTATGGATTTTTCCCTCTGCTTTTAATACGGTTCAGCCCAACATTCAGAGACGCTTATGTGACCGGATCGTCAGCAGCAACCTCATTTTGTGGATCAGGGAGTTTTTGAGAGAGAGACCCCAACGCGTGTATGTTAATACGATCCTCTCTGACTGTCTTGTCTTAGACACCGGCGTTCCCCAGGGGTGCGTCTTATCACCCCTCCAATTCTCCCTGTACACAGATGAGTTGCAGTAGGACAGTGAAAACCTCTCCCTCATTAAATATGCGGATGATAGGGCCCTGGTCGCTGGCCTGCATGATGCCTGCTGCCCCTCTTACTCCCAAACTATCAACCAAATTACCACCTGGTTTGAGGATAGTTTCCTCAACCTCAATGTCAGTAAAACCAAGGAGATGCGTTTGGGAGAGAGCGCCGGAGCAGAAAGCAGGGGGGCAATTTTCAGGCCTGTAAGTATGAGAGGGGAGGGGGGGGTGCGGGTCACAGAGTTTAAATATCTTGGCACAATTATTGATAATAACCTCACTTTCCAGGGAAATGCGGATAATATTTACAAAAAAGCAGGACAGCGACTCCATCTACTCAGACAACTGAAGAGCTTTAATGCCAGTAAGCAAAGCCCGGCCATGGTCTACCGGTCTCACTGAGAGTATTCTCTCCTTTAATATCATTTCCGGGTATGGGAACCTCCGTCAGACACAGGAACAAGCTGACCCGGGTAGTTATCCAGGCCAGCAAGATAATAGGAGACGAGCAAATGGAGCTTCAGGAAATATACAACCGTTCCATAACTAAAAAAGCTTTTCAAAGCTTTTTGATACCTCCCAGCCTCACAATTCCGCATTTGTCTTGATGCCATCAGGAAGGAGGCTCAGAGTTCCCCTAGCCAGGAAAGTGGGGTACAAGAGGTTGTTTGTACCTTCCGCAGTGGACATTTTAAATCAAACAATCTTTGGGTGAACTCTGAGCTGTGTGGGGTGAATTATGTGCTGTAGAGAAACTGCAGCTGCTGTATGATACTGCACAGCTGTACTCCATGTATTTATTTATTTATACATTTATTTTACTTATTTGTTGTTGTGTTGGTGGGGCTGTTGTTGGCTGATGATGATGCCAAAGGAAAATTTCCACTGTTTTTAACCAATGGACAATAAATTCTTCTTATTCTTATTGCAAAAAAGCTCTGTACAGATATAGATCACAAAATGAAGAAACGGGCATATATGAAATAATTGGATGTACAGTTGCTGAGAAATCTGTATTTTCTTCTTGAAAAACTGTATTTAAAAAAAAAAACATTATTTTAGTTCGGCAGCAATAATGTGATCAAAGTTTGACAGTAATGTTCTCAGGAGGAATACATTTAGTATTTTGTTTTTTTTGAGTGTGCCCCTGTCTTTATGCCAAGTTTCATAAGAATGGAGGCAATTCCTCACTGGCCATCATTGAAAGTCACCCACACTCTCAGCTGTTCCAGCCGAGAAGACAGCGTTCGTGACGAATGTTTCCTTCGGAATACGACTCCATATTACTGACTATTTGAAGGACCACTTCATATTTGTACCTCAAAACTAAAATTTTGAACCAAAATTGGCATTTTACTTTAGCTATAGGTCCCCTTAAAGTCAAATCGACTCAGAATCAATGCAAAATTTTGGGGCAACCATCGTTATCCATATAGATGCTCACTCGTCTCACATATAAGTAATTTAATGCTGGAAACAGTCGGACCCGTCTCAAATCACACCCACCCACCTCAGTGTCTCAGATAAACCTTCCCCGTCTCAAAGACGGGGATATGGGTGAGTGGCTAACACCATGACCTGTGGTCAAGGCAATAGCATGATCAGTGGAGTTCCAATGGCAACAAAGATATTAGACGCACTAACAGATGATACTCATAAAAGCTGGAAATGCGGAATATGCATTTAGCTTGGCACCAAATGCAGTGAAAACTCCCAATAGGATGTTAAGGCGCATTAAGGTATACATGTAAACAATTCACTTCAATAATGCAAATGAAATCGGTGTACTCTGCATTTCTTAATCCGATTATTGCTTACTCCAACTGTGACATTATTCTGATAAAGGTAATCATAACGTGCTGTTTACATGGCAGTGTCATATTTAGAGTATTGTTTCAATCAGGGAAATATCAGATTATTGCTGTCCATGTAAATGTGCTCACCAAGTGCCTCATGCAACTCCAGTTCAAAAATTCCGACACAGCCCTTAAAAATAAGGCACAGAATCTTCAGTAGTAGGGGGATCATTTTATGATTGGATGCAAATTGCATGAATTATATTCTATTCTAATGTGGTTTAAATGACAATTTGCAGAGCTTCAAACACGATGTAAACCTCAACAAACATTCATATAATAGCCTGCTTCAATTCAACTCACATTCAATTCAATAGCCTGCTTCATATTAAAATAAAATTGAAGCAAGAGTGCAGTCTGGACTAACTGTTGTATACTCCTTATTAGATAAAAGCTCCCACCCACACTGATGTTGAGGAATTTTTTTATTTTGAGTGGGCTATACAACAGTTTAGACCACACATTGTAGCTGGTTGAAGTGCAGTATAATCCTCAATCCCGACAAGAAAGGGAAAATACGTACCAACTCAAAACAGGAGTGATTTTGCATGCATTCATCAAATTAGCAAGTGCTTAAATAGAGCAATTTACACAAAAGAGGGGAAAAAAAAAAAAAAGTACCAACAGCATCATGGCATCATCAAATATTACCTAATTTTTTTGCCCCCCAATATTATACCAAAGTCAGCGCCAATGCAAGCAGCCCTGTTGCTCAATATTGGCAAAGGTAATTATATATCAGATTCGCAATCCATAGCAACATTGAGACTGGACATAATACAATGTATGCGAGCATTATATCATGACATTACAAACATGACGTACTGGTCGCTATGCAGGCCTATATACCAAAAATCATGATTTAGGCCTTTCATTAGAAATAAATGCGTTCAGTGGGTTCGAAAGAGTTCTGCCGAAGAGGACACAGTAAAAATGGCTCAGCGCAACAAATCTCACTCATGGTGCTAGAGTAAAACAATTCTGAATTGCTTGCTCTTTGTTATTATTTCTTTGTGGCTGGAACTGCTGTGACACAAACCTTCCATGATGTCACCGCTTTAAATTCTTGAGGCCTTTTTTTTTAAAATTCTTTTTATGCGTCATGAGCACTTTAAAGCCAACCACTGTTGTAATTGCACACACACAAAACCACAGTATGTGTTGGCATGCTTCGGTTACCTAGAAAGAATGCACTACTTCAATCACCTCTAAGATTGCACTTTACAAGAACAGCTTTGGGACGTGCGGCTTAACTGTGATCCGTCAGAAATAAGCAATACGAACAATCGTAAACAATATGGAGGCAACCAAACAGTCTGTGGAGTTCCTTCCTCTCTCGCTCTTTCTCTCTGACACAACATCTGGTCTTTCCCACGTTTACCCAGAAATTGCAGCAAGTAGAGGGGGTAAAGGGGATATGATGCCGCTGACTGAAGACCAGATGAAACAGACCTTAACCTTGATTAAAATATGGATCTCTCTGGTTTTGAACATTGGAAACATTTAGGATGAAGACAAGTACACAAAACAATCATGTTTTGATTTTTTTAATTTGAGGAAGTTAACCTTTAAGTTATAAAATAGCAGGAGACTATGTCTAAAGGAACAAAGTCCCATATACAACATCAGATCAGCCACATCATCAAAACCATCTGCCTAATGTGGTGAAGATCCACCTTGTGATGCCAGAACAGCTCTGACCCATCGAGGCATGGACTCCTCAAGACCTCTACAGGTGTCCTGTGGTATCTGACGCCAAGATGTCAGCAGCACTTCCTTTCGGTCCAGTAAGTTGCGAGGTGGGCACTCCACTGATAGTTTTTTTTTTCCAGGAAATCCCACAAATGCTCAATTGGATTGAGATTTGGTAAATTTGGAGGCCAATCAACACCATGAACATCTCAGTCACATTCCAAAAACCATTCCTGAACTACATTAGCAGTGTGGCAGGGAGCATTATCCACCTGAAAAGCACCACTGGCATCAGGGAATACCGTATAAAGGGGTGTACTCAGTCCGCAACAATGCTTCGGTAGGCTGTAGGCATCAAAGATGCAGCCACGTGAAAGCAAGGACCCAAGGTGTCCCAGCAGAACATTGCCCAGCACATCAAACTGCCTCTGCCATGCCTTCTTCCCAGAGCATCCTGGTGCCATCTTTACCCCAGGATAATGAATCTATTTCCACCCGGCCATCCACATGATGTAAAAGAAAATGCGATCCATCCAAAATGCGGGCCGCCTTATTCCATTGCTCCATGGTACAGTAATAACTGTAATGGGCCAATTGTCATCACTTTTGCTAGTGGACAGAGGTCAGCATGGGCACTGTGACTACTGACCGGATCTGAGGCAACGCAGCCCCGTACACAGCAAGCTGCAAAGCACTGCGTGTTATGACACCTTGTGATCATAGCCAGCACTGATTTTTCAGCAAGTTGCTCATCTGTGATGCGCTAGCCGTCGGGCCCCACGCAATGCGATAAGCCTTGTGCACCAATAACCATGTCTCTGATTCACCGATTGGTCTTCCTTGAACCACTTTCAGAAGGTACTAACCACTGCATACCAGGAACAGCCCCCAAGTTCTGCTATTCTGGAGATGGTCTGAGCCGTTGTCGAGGCATCACAACTTGGCCCCGGTCAAAGTCACTCAGATCCTGACGCTTGCCCATTTTTCATGTTTCTGACACATCTAATTCAAGAACTGACTGTTTATTTGCAGTCTGATACATCCCAATTCTTAACAGATTCCACTGTAAAGAAAATAAATGTAGTACACTTCACTTGTCAGTGCTTTTCATGTTGCGGCTGATCTGAGTACATGAGCCTAAATGTCCACCCAGCATACATCATAACTAGGAAATATTAACTGGCACACCCACATTTGTCAATTGTGCACACCCACAAGTGCAGTTTACCTTTCGTAAAGCATTGACTTATGAGTTAATTCTTTTTCTGAACTAAATTTAGCCCATTATTTAATCAGGGTTAGATTGCACTAAGGAGGAAGCAGTCTTGAATTGCCAGTGGATTATTCTCATCATTGAAAAAAAAAAAAAAAAAGAAAATGCTGGAAAATGACCAAGAACAAGCCAGCACTAGTAATTGGTGTAAAGGGATGTTCTGTGCTGACCTATAAAGAGAAGTTTCATGAAAAGATCATTCTTTCCAGAGGTGGAATACTCTAAGCGCATCACAGAAGTTGTATCCCTTCAAGTCAAACCCGAATTTCATCTATGGATTGTGAGGGAGGACGTAGGATGTCATAGGAAAGGAAATTAACTTTTTGTGTATGGATGTGATTCACCACATAGAATTATCGGTAACATTAATTAATATTCAAATGCCAAAATTTAGGTTTGTACAGAAAAGTTACGACTGTATTTGAAATGTGAATATCTTTTGCAGCCCTACACACGAACAATAAAACTAGCATCCACGCCCATCAACAAAAGACAAATGGAACACTTAGAGGGTAAAAGTCATTTGAAAACTAAGCTGCATGTTTTTGCAGAAATTTCTGAGCAAAACTGCTTCAAAATAATATCTTCTTTTTATAAGAGAGGTAAGCAGTTACTTCATCACCAGGGTCATTCCATGTCAGATCATCAAATGGGTCTCACCACCACCTTCTCAAATTTAGCAAATTTTTTTGTATACAGCTGTAAAAATGTATATCACTGACAAATCCGAAATTTCAGCTCATTCGGAGCAAAAATGAATTTTAGGTGAATTATCTTCTAAGGGCACTGTCCATCAGTTTTTTGTCAGCTGACATTTTCCTTGTATTTCATATGGCATAACTGTTTTATTATTACACCGATAGCTTTGAAACATTGCATTCAAGCTAATGTTATACTGCTTAATCAGAAAATGCAGTCCATTTTACTTTATTTTTCTTGGTGGTGGGGCTATAAGGACTAAAGCGCCTTTTGTTCAGGCAGTTCCAATTTTAGGTCGTCAAAGCCTCCCCCCCAATATAAACCCAAGCAAAGGCTCTGGCATTTTTTCCATTCATTTGTGTCTGATGAATTCACCATGAATTCATCACCAGCTGCAGTCAGTACCTTGCCAAATACGGAAAAAAGAAAACGCTAAAATGCCACCTGTTCAAAGCCTGTTCAAATTTTGCAGGTGTTTGAACAGTGGTGGGGTAATCTCCAGAATTGCGTGGCACTTTAAGCTTCTTACACATTTAACTATGCAACATTTTAAGTGTTTCAATCATTAGGCAATCACATACTATATTGTACCAATTCCTGAATTATAGTAGACGTAATAAAACAAAAATTGTTGATGTGACTTGAATGACATAAATTTCAGAACCGTCTAAATAGGGGTCAGGCAATTTTTGAAAATCACTCTTCATTGAATCAATAAAATTTACTGACCCTAATTCTTGTAAACTGACTGTCAAATTAAAACTTTGTATTCCATGCCATGTTAACAGTGTTATTGCTTCCTAAATGCAGCAAAGAGCGCAACAATGTTGTCTGTCCCAGTTTTGTCCAACTTATACTGCCGGGCTGTGCGTCCAGTGACATCCGAAGTTGGAACAGTGCAGAGAATGTTATTGAATGGCACCCAGCATTTTTCACAAGTCATCCATGTTAATGCTTGTGTCCTCTTGATTCACTTCATGAAAAACAATAGCAATAATCATAAATTATAGATCAATACCTGGTTCAGGTTTCTCCCTGCCAACATGATCTACCAACCTGCATATACTGACCTTTCTGAGAAGAAAATCCAAGGTGTGCCCCTGGAGATACGGGGTTTTGAACAGGTGGCATTTTAACGTTTTTTCCACATTTGACAAGGTACTGACTGCAGTTGGTGATGAATTCATGGTGAATTCAGCCCGATTTATATTCAGCAGTCATAAATGAATGGAAAAAAATGCCAGAAATCCTATGCTAGGGTTTATATTGGGGGTGCTTTGGGTACCTAAACATGGAACTGCATGAACAAAAGGCACTTTTGGCGTCCTCATAGCTCCACAACCAGAAATGGACTGCATTTTTTGATTGAGCAATATAACATAACCTTAGATACAATGTTTCAACGCTATAGGTGCAACAACAAAAAAAGTTATGCCATACAAGAAAAATGTCAAAAAAAAAAAAAAAAAAGGACGGACAGTACCCTTAGGAAATAATTCACCAAAAATTCATTTTTGGTCTGAATGAGCTGAAATTTCAGATTTGTCCATCACTAATGCATGTTTATCTAATGTGAAAATATGGAAGCAATCTATGACTACATGCCAAACATTTTGTATATCTGATGATTTGACACGGAATGACCCACCAATTTAAAATTTCCATTTAAAGGAATAGACTACGGAATGTCAAACACAGATTGTTTATGACACGATCCATCTTCCAAACGATTAATGTGAATGTTTGAACATATAGAACTCATACAACTAAGCTATGCATCTCCAAAAGTCTGTTCTGAAGCGGAATTCCCTTTTCATCGACGTTTTCATGAATGTCACCATTGAAAATATTACAACCAATCAGTAAAATCCTCGCAGATAGGTTGCGGAGATGCTCAGACGTCACATGGGCGCAGCACATTGAAGCTATACATGGCAAGTGGGCCTGCACAAGCATTGTGATAGTTGTTAAATCACTCACTGTTGTCACCATTTTTCAGTGCCAAAGGACACCGTTAGTCACAAACAGACCCTACTATTCGTGAAAATATTCAAGTAGGCTGTTTGAAGGCCGAGAGTGAGAGAACAATATGCCTGCGTGTGCAGTGGTTGGGTGTACATGAAGGACTGGTTCAGGTCAGTAGCATGACCGCACGTTCTATGCTGCCATGCAAAAGCAAAACACTAACATCACATTTGGTCAAAATGAGTATTGCCATTTTGGGGGTATTAAAGACCTCCTTTATCATGTGCATGAATATTTTGAGTCAATTTGATTTTTTTTTTTTTCATAAAAACAAAGTCTGTGTCAACAGTAATTCCGAAAATCCCATCAAAAACCATGACAGAACGCCATAACTGCACTTACGGTGCTTAGCCTTTGTTTCGGGACGCTGACGATGAGTTAAGGGACTCTGGCTTTGTTTAGCCGCGCATCAAAGCTTTGTTACTGTACAGCCCTGAAGTCACGGTCAGTGATAGTCGGTGCAGGCTCGCCTACGTCTCACTCACACACCTCGCTGTCAGCTAGCCTGCCTGTCATCAGGCCAATAAACAATTAAATGTACATCCTACCTCTCCTTGTAAAACGATAACATCCATGCCAACCACCTCATCTGCAATGTTTCCGCGATAATCCACAAGCGGTAGAGAAAATATTTCTTAGATGCTGCAGGTGAGCAGACGAATACTTTATGATCAATGAGTCCACAAGCTAGGCTACCCAACATCCACAGTTGGTTGCAAAGCAAACAGTTTATAAAAAACTTATGGTGATTGCGTAATGTCGGAGATGGAAAATCAAATTCCATCATTATACATGTCTGCTATGTCAGGCACATCATCTGCAATGTTTCCACAATAATCCACTATTAGAGCAGTTCCTTGGATGCAGGGGAGCAGACCACTTCATGATCAACAAGTCTGCAAGCTAGTCCGATCGAACGTCCATAGTTTGTTGCAAAGCAAATCGAACACACATTCCGCCTGTAAAAGCCTTTCTTTGGTTGATTGCGTCTGAGTTAAGCTGCTTTCACATCGGACGCAAAACAAATTTTTCGCAAGACGGATTACATTCAAAGTCAATGCAAAGACGCGAATACAGGCGAAACGTGTGTATTCGCGTCTTTGCATTGACTTTGAATTAAAAATTATTTCCTGTATTTATTTATACTGTTAAATGCAAAGTAACTTCTCTGCTGACATTCTGTCTCTGGTGCCGCACACCAAAGTGGAGCTATTCTGTAATGTCACCACAGCTCTGTATAGCAACAATTAATTGTATCCAAATCATTCTTAATCATTCAAAACAAATGTCACGATGGTTTGAACTTAGGTAAGTGCTCCAATAATGGTCCTGTGTACAGAAAACAGCAACCAAATATTGAATTTATGCAAGTTCACAGTAGAAGACCAAATGCGCCAATTGAAGAGTAATGAAGAGCGGAGATTCCTTGAGCACGTGACGTCACGCATCGCCCTTTCGGGAGGCTGCATGGTAGCTCAGTAGTGGCCTTCGGACTGCCACACAAAAACACTCACAACTTTTCCATAAATGGTCACGCATGTCTGAAATTTTACTAATGGGCTCTCAATATTACAAGCCATCAACCCACGTATATACGTTCCGTTGTCAATTCCTTTAATGCGGACAGATGCCGATGACAGAATGTGGATTTGTACCACTGCATCCTGTCAGGTGTTCTGCAATTTCAGGTTATTCACAGAATTACAACTCATACATTTCACCAATAACCGGGTTTTTAAACGTAACTAAAATGGGTCCAGACTTTTGAATTGTACTGCAAGTAAAAATGACACCATGATATGCCTGATGACAACAGTCAGTGGACAGTGGCAGAGAGACCGCACAAAAGATGCCATAAGTTGATTTCAGAAAAACTTTTTAAATTTTTGCTGTTAATCAGCATGCCATTTTTGGCTTGTTCTACTGCAGAAAAGGGATTACTGATTAAGGATTTTCCTGGATACAGTTTAAATTAAAGTAATGGACAGTAATCGAAGGTTTATACATTTATACATGCAGATGAATGAATGACAGAACAAATTCAATCGCTTGATAATAAACCACAATACAATGGAGACTTGGAACACCACAGAGGAGCATTTCCAAACAAAAAAAGCAACACTAAACAGGCCACAGCAGTCATGGGCATCAGCAACTTCCCGGGTATCCAGTGACACTCCTACTGGTTTCAACATTCTCCAAATACTAAGGTCCCCAAAAAGGCACAAACAGAGCCACCTTACCTTTTAGAAAATGGCACCTCAGAGGTCACCGTGATCTTGCTCTTGCTCCTTTCAATGCCGATGACTCCCCCGCCCAGGTTTCCAGCCCTGCCGTTCACCTTGATTCTCTCCTGCAGGAACTGCTCCTGTCACCCACAGAGAAACACGTGAACATTTACAGAAATCCATGCCATCCAGTTCACACGACACAACTTCATTGGACAGTTCACAAATGCCATTTTAGATGGGTGTACCAATGCGTCAGTAAAGTAAGAAGTGTCAGCCACTAATACGGCAATATCCTCCGCCGCCTCAATTTTGTGTGTCCGTACGGATGGATGGACGGACGTACGTACGTACGGAGCCCAATACTATATCCTCCGCTTCACGCTAATCACACGGCGGGGGATAAAAAAAGCCAAGAAAAACAGAAATGGACCCGGCACTTACAAAGTTAGCTGCATCCATGATGCCGTCCTCCACAGGATGCGTGCAGTCCAGAGTGAACTTCAGAACCTGTTTCTTCTTCTTGCCACCTTTGGGAACGGGCTTCTTCTGAAATTTTGGAGGAAGAGAAATTCTCTCAGGAAGTAGTTTGACACAAAACTTTTGCTTGGACATCTGATGCTCATCCTGATCATAAAGCTACAGCTTTTAATTCAACACAATTCCACTAACCAGTACATTACAGTCTGACAAGACCTGACAAGTCAACGATGTGTCTACATTCAGCTTTCTGAATACCACTTGACAAACTAGATAGCAAGAACGACAGCACTCCAAGTTAGACAGATCATCTGGCACTGAGAAATGAGTAATGTCAGCTAACCAGGGAATGTCTCACAGTACATACAACATCTAACAGTCAATTAGACCAAGTCTGCGCTATACTAAACAACCTACACGTTAGTAAACCAGCCTGGTAAACAACAAAGATTCTACTAGCCAACTTCTACGCAGTCGAGTAGTAAATGGCTTTGTAATGAGTAGCAATGCAGCTTGTGTCTAAATCCAAGCAGCTCCGTAAAATCAAGCACTGAATGACACCAGTCATAGAAGACAGCAGCAACCAGGCAAAATAGAAGCAGTTATAGGTAAGCAACGCCGATACTCCACAGCAGGTCACAATACAATCAAAAGTAAACGACAGCATGATCCATTGACAAAATAACGTTAACCGAGCGCATCCTGTCACCCTAAACTGGCCGAGCAGTGGCAGCTTCATCGAACACCGAACCGTAGGAAACTCTAGCCTGTGTTAAAAGCAGGATGCTTGTGGACTCCAGTTAACTCCACATAACCGCTTATTTCTAGAAGATCCATCCAGCAACCAGTCCCACGCAATATTGGCAACCGATATAGCCGCGCAATCCAGGCAAGCGAAGTCTTGCAGGCAACCGAGTCAGTTCCTGATAGGCAGCTACTGACTGCAGTTCGCTCGCTACAACGTGGTTTGGGAACAGCAGGCCACGCTGCGAACTCGCCGACCAACAAACGTCTCTGATTACATGTTCAAAGCAAAAAATCACACCTTCCGCATCAGGGTCAGCCCCACTTTTGGAAATACGGACACCAGTCGGGCTCAGATTTGTTATGTGAACAAATTAAGGTATTATTTCAGTAGGAAGGTACTTACTAATGGCGCCATGGTGAATGAACAAGCAGAAAGGAAGAGGACGAGGTGCGCATGCGGATTGACACCGATCAGACATAGTTAATCGATGCCCGTCTGCCCGATTAATCTGAGTGATATTAACCCTTACAACCCTTGGCAGCCGTATTAACATTTATTAGTTTGACTGGATATGCTCAGCAAAAATCCGAAATTCAATTCTCGGTAGTCATGAAGTACATTTTAGATATCAACAACGGCATTCTTCCCATCCATATAAATCGTCATTACAGATGTTCACGACGTTTCGCTTCCCGGGACGCATGTTGTCAATCAGGAATGGTTCTGAAAGGCCATTCACACACCACGGGTGATGAGGGAAATCCACATTTATACGAGTGGTTTGCAGTCTGAATTCGAACAAGGCCTACGCTGTCACCCCCGACAGGATGGGTAGGCCTATATCAGCAAACCCCCTAAGCGAAAGCTTTTTCTCTGAAAAGAAAGCCTTGCTCCAGTATTGCCCGACACAGATTTCGGAAGTTATTACAAGCTGGACTCAAATACATTTTAAGCGCACTCAGACTGTCCTTATTTAGTCATTAAAGATGAAACATACACTAAATAAATTTTAAAGGAATTTAACTACTTCTATAATCTATTGATATTTTGGTGTAGTATTCAGCAATAATTTATCATGAAGGAAATAATCAAATGGCAAAATTTCAAGGTAATATTGCTTACATTTCAGGCAATTTGATGGAACTCAAGTGTTCTAGGGAATTAATGCATTATGAATTATTATTAATGCATTATGAATGATGATACAAATCCCAAAATCAGCCAGTTCTCCTTCTTGATAAGATCTAAAGGCATAAAAACTTTGATTAGGATCTATAATAGTTTTTGAGTTATCACGCAAACACAGAGGATCTGCAGCACAGCGGGGTGACTGCATAATATCAACTTGCATGACTCAAGGAATCAAAGGGAAAATTTCAAGGCGATAATGCTTACATATCAGGCAATATGATGGAACTAAGGCGTTCCAGGAAATTAATTAGTTAATGTATTATTATTAATAAAACAAAGCCCAAAGTCAATCTGATTCTCCATCTTGATAAGATCTAAAAGCATGTTCAATTTGAAAACGATTTATAAAAGAATTTGAGCGATAACGTTAACGTGATGGATCCGCGGCAGATGCAGAAGGTCCGGACGCGGACTAGGTGATGATGATGATTTTACAGTATCAGCTTGCATGACTGGAAAATACAAATGGCAAATTTTCAAGCTCTTATTGCTTACATATCAAGATCAAATTCAAGCGTTCCATGAAATTTATGGAATAATTAATTTATTAATCGACAATACTGAGCCCAAAATCAAATCGGTTCTCTGTCTTCATGAGATCTAAAGGCATAAAAAAATTGAAAAGAATCTATGAAGTATTTTTTGGGTTATCGCAAGATGTTATGGCCCCGATTTGTTATGACATTTCCGACAGCGAGGCAGACAGACAAAACTGTAAAACTTTAGCAGATTTAATAGGACAAATACTGACCAAGATTGAAATATTAACAAAAAAAAAGAGATATTTACAGTCCCTTAAGATGGGGTTGCTTTGCGATGTTCTAGGACAGGAAAATGCTCCAACATAGGCAAAAATCCACAAAAAGTTTCACAGGTCTTGTAAAGAGTGACAGGTCTGGTCAAATGTGTCTTTCCACAATATCTCCTTGCAATTTCTCCTACTAAACAGAACGCAGCAGCCCTTATATACTCTTAACAGCAACAGATGTGGCTCGTTGAGGTGGAGGTGCAGACAGCAGAAGGGGGGAGTCACACCTCCGGACCACACTGGGGCGCCACACCTCCGGATAGCAGGAGGGGGGAGGGCCTGCAGGGCAGGTCCATCACATTAGCACTCCCACCACACTACCATCAGCAATCCAGTCAGGCTTATCCAGCGCTACTGCTTCAGCGGTGGCCTCAGAGACAGACTCAAATGTGACTTCTTCAAACAGCTATTCTGAAACCATTATGAAACTTAAACACTACTGTATCAGTAGAACATGTATTTGTAGTTATGGAATAGCATGTTCCTAAAGAAAAAATCCAGAATTTAGGTAAGCTCGTGTAACTTTTCAGGTAAATGTGCTGGTTTATTTCACTAAACCCTTTTTAATCGAGATAACTGCGACTTCATGTCAAAAATCATTGTTATGTAGTTAATAGACTAAAGAATGCCATGCTTTTGTCTCAGGAAATAAGCCGCCATAATCCATTACGGACACTACTGATTATACTGATTTTTCTATATTTGGACTGTGGTACACAAACGAGAAAAAGATTTGTGAATAGTCATTCAGAATATCTATATTTTTATGTGATCTCTCCTCATGTGACCTTAGCTATGGAAATTTTTCCCTGGCTCCTCAACTAATTGATGTCACAAGGCTGCCTGCCTACTGATAATATTGCAATATTAATATTGATAATATTGTAAAAGATTCCATCAGAATTTTTACATTTCTGTGTGTAAAGAAAGTAAAATGTTAACAATTTTACATGAGTTTGAGTTGGATTGTATTAGTTATCACATTAAATGTTAAATACATGAAGATCCTGTGACATATCGAGTGCATGAAAAGTGTCCTTGTAGTGTCCGTAACATCACCCTACCACATATTTCAACATGTTCTTAAAATTTAGTCGGTCGCATTTACCTCAAGATATTTTTCAGTCATGAAGAGCTACCACGCGTGCTTTTCCAGAAGGAAGGAAAAATGTTTTCGACCAATTTTAAATTTTACCCCTTTTGCAAATCCTTATGTACTCTGATCTTGGCTACACTCCTAGCAAGTAATTACATTAACTGACATCAGGTGTGTAACATGATTGGCTATAAAAGGGATGTCTTAGAGAGGCTGAGTCTCTCAGTAGTAAAGATGGCCAGAGGCTCTCCTACCTGAGAAGGCTTGCGTAAAAAAATTGCTCTCTGTGCGTAAGGGACAAGGCCGAAGACCTTTACTGGATGGGCCCTCCTAGGGCCCTCAGACGTCACTGCATCGCACACCGGCATGATTCTGTCATTGACATTGCTAAATGGGCCCTGGAATACTTAAAGAAACCACTGTCTGTAAACACAGTCTGCCGTGCCATCCACAGATGCCACCTAAAATAAAGAAAAGATTATGAACAAAATCTGTTATGATCAATATTTGTACATTTCATTCATGTACTGAGTGAAATAGGCTACATAATGCATAGATTTTATTTCACCATCCAAAGCTTATTACGTTTGTATCATCACATCTGAGTGACAATTAGGGTCATAATAATGTCATCATTATGCAAGTAAATTTGGCACAGACCAGATCAGTAACTTCGTTCCAAGAAGCAAGTCAAGGGGTCATGATGTATAAGTCCTGCAGGCAAACAGAACATCTAACTCACAGGATTAAAATGGAGATTTCCAGCTTCTGCATTTGGATACTCCGCCGTTATTTGTCTCTTCTCTGAGCACTAACCGTGACATGAATTAACTAGCAACAGAAAATGGGATATTTCACACAATGAACATATTAACGACCAGAAACGAGCTTTTCCCATGAATTATTTCCAAAAACCACGATTTATTAGATCTCTGAGCTTTTGGATGGAGACAGATTCAAGACAGCTTGCAGAATGCGGCCAACGTTATTGGCTACATTAGTGAGAAGTGCCAGGGATCGCCGTTGGCCAAAAAATGACAAAGCAGTGGGCTCGGTAATTCCGACGCATATAATGACAAAGTAGTCAGTTTATCCTCGCCTTATGAATGGGTCCCTAGTACAAGACTAGCAGGAAACCATTAATCAGAACCAGCTACGCAGCAAGGACTGTTTCACACCCCCCGTACCGATGAGATAAACTGTGATGCCGACGACGAAATATACGGGACTGAAATATCAATATTATCAAAAGCTTATTACTCTCGCCCGCCGCTTTTTAACAGTTTTGTTCCCAGCCATGACAGACAGTCAGGTCTCACGGAGTTCAGGGAGTAAATATCGCGTAGTTAGTGTGACAAGTTGACTCCCCGAACCAAACTGTTACTGCGAAAAATAAAGTTGTTGAGATAATTATTTGTCTCCCTCTGTTGGACGGAAGTTACAGTGAAGATAAACGCAAATGCATTAGGATAGTGGTTTTTCATATCTGTAGAATATTTATTATTTTTGCCCTTAAAGAATGAACATTGTCATAGTGCACTGTAAAATGACATAGAACCATGAGGATACAGCAGTTACTCAAGCTAAAACAATGTTAATGAATAGAATAATTCCCGAATCTGACAAACTGGAGTCGGGATTTTCATGGATTCGTGGCTCTCACGCTCCTTTTCATGGAGTTTCTGCTTTGAAGCCCAGTTATTACATTTTTATAGGTCTGTGCCGGCATATTTTACGATTAATGAATTTATCAGCTCATATTATCTTATCCCATGGCAGACAAGCATCTCTCTTTGATAGGTAATTTTGGAATCGACTTGAGCTGTTTTTGATTTAACTTAGGTCAACAAAGTATAAGCGGTTTGAATGGCTTCTGTATGACATTTGGGATGGCCTTTTCAGTTGTCAACTGAGGTTTCCTCTTACAAAAAAAAAACAAAAAAACCACTATAGGAATACCATTAAATTACCACCAAGAACTATCAGGATTAGTATTGTGATTGTCTGTTTTTTGGAAACGCACCATTGAGAGTTTAGTATTACTATTGAAATAATGCAGGGCTACCATAACAAATAAAATAACATGACATAGTAATACCATAGTTGGTGAAACTTACAACAGAACACTACAACCATACTACAGAACACTAAATAATTCTTATAGTACACTATAGTACCCTTTAGTTCATTTTCGTAAGGGTCTGCTTCTCATTTTCACTTAATAGATTGAAAAAGTTAAAACCTTCTCATTTCCACCACAATCTGTTTTTGCATTTAACACACTGCAACAACATCTGTACAAAATTATAAATGAACAACTCAATGAACTCACGTTACATTTTTCAGAGGGGTGATTTGTGTCAGAGCAAGCAGCCGGTGGTTTTACAATGTGGTTTGCGTCGTGTGACTAACTGATATGCAGTCACATGACATAATTTTAATGATTGCTTAATAAGTGACTTCCCCCAGAGCTGACACCAGTATCCTATTTTTGTGTGCCAATTACAGACTCTAGAACTGCCGCAAATCAGACAGAAAAATATCCAGTGCTTACTTGCAAAAGCAGACTTGAGCACCCTCCTCCAACTACCTAAGGCATGACACTTGAAGCGGGACTGTAGGATCTCCCCCTTCACGCCATATCTTCAACCACCACCCCCAAGCCCCAGTGCTGCTTCGGGTTTCCGCAAGTGATCTCACGGCAGGTCAGTGCCTGCAAAGGAATTATTGTGATTCCAAGCCTCATCTATCACCATGGATCATAAACAAGTCAAATGGTAAAAGCTTGTTGTTATTGTTATGAATAGCTGAGATAGGAACCACTTGCAGACCTCAGATAGTGACTTTAACATGAAGACAGGAATTACAATGAACACAAACAAACCTACATTAGTATACATACAGGCCTACGACCTGACTCACAATAAACACACAGCACACAGCAGGATAGAGGCTAACAGTCCTGCAGGGGAAATACAAAGACCAGAAGCTTAAATACTCAAGACAATAATTAAAAATGAGGGACAAGTGGTATACAAATCATACAAGGGAACACAGAAGGAGGGGTAACAAACAAGACAATGATTAACCCCTTTCTGCAGACGTAGACGCCCGCATCTATAGACCTGCAAATTGGAAGCACGCTGTTACTGTACTCGATCACTAAATGGCACCCCCGGATCAGTTATTGAATGTTCACAAGCAAGCAGACCTCGAACGCGGTTCTGAATATGGGGAAGTTCACTCCACGCCCGGTTTTTCAAGAGCTGCATGAATTAAACTCCTCAGCTAAGCCTGATGTGCAAACTGGTCAGTATCCTTGCCTATAGTATCGATCCAGCAGTTTAAAAAAACGATATCTTGACACAGAAAAAATCGTTATCCTCGGTAGCAACCAGATAAGCCACAGTGAGCCAACAGTATTCCAAGTAATGGTTCAGAAAAATCAGTTTTCTGAGGCAAAAAAATCGACAAGGTATTGATTCTCTCACATTCTACTGTTAATTACAGTCGTCACATACAAAAAAATTCGTAGTTCCCTACCGTGGATTTACGCGCAGATCCATTCATTGACAAATTCAGCGCTTCTTTATATCCACCCGAGTACTGGCGTTGATAGCCAATCACTCAACCATACACTCAAGCTCTTCTGCGTAATTGGATAGTTACACTTCATGCCCTGTGAAGCTACCCTGGTAAAAATGTATTGATTGGCTCGTTTCTTATCCAATTCCCGAGTGTTTAAACATTTTAGAGTAAGTGAAACACATTGATTGGACAAACACAGAGCATACAAACCTATGCGTATCAGCAGGCTCGGTTGTATCCTGTCTACGTTATGCACATTACGCGGTTAAAATAGACGCGATTTATAGAAAACGCGTTCGCAAAACTGGCCTTAAAGTGTCCAGTTACATTTACAGGATTTAAATGAGATAAGAATATGGTCAATTGGAATTATTTAGAATGAAACAGGACCGGAGGGTTCCTGCTATTGGATCGGTCTCTGGAGAAGGGATTCATGAGAAAGGTGAGGCTGCTACTTTGTTAATTGTTGTTGTTGTTGTTGTTTTTGGAATGTATACGTACTCAACAAAGTCGAATGTCGAGGTTTTTTTCCTGTTTAAAACGCGAACTGTCCGTGCATTTGGATGGACCCCCTGGTACGTTCATTGCACGTTTCTTTTGAATCCAGGGAGGCAATGGATTGTTCCCTGAAAGTGGAGTGTCTGTTCTGTTAAAATAAGGTATATTTCAGAATTCAGATATTACTGAGTTAGTGAGTTGCACTTGTTCCTTATAAGTAATGAAATGAGTTTGTGAGCTTAGAAGAGGGGACTGGTAGCTTCCATTACAGGGTGAATGTTCTAACCGTTTAATAAGAAGTTTATTTAATGCGTGTTTGTGCTGGCTTGGGGCACTTTGAAGTAAAATGGCCAAAACTCTAAACTTTATTAAGGAGAAAAGGCATATTTTGTCTTTGGAGAGGTTGCTGGTGACCATTGATATTCAACTGCACTGAGATTGATAAATTCATACAAAACTCAACCAGAAAATCATTTGTTCATATTAAATTTCATGCCTTAAAACTTTATTTGTGTTATATACATGATTTTTTTATGATTTGACAGGACTTCATTTTGAGACTTCGGGGAGACACTTGGATAGGTGTATAATTTGGCTAAAAGCATGTAGGTAATCTAGAATGTAATGTTGAAGATAAATTGTACTTGTGGTCAAGGAGTTTATGATCCCAGAAATGTATAGTTTTAAGCCCCAGCAGTTTTTCAATCCTCAGAATGATTTTTTTTGCAATTTCAATGGTGAATTTTTTATGTTTGCAGCTCATTTTCTCTACCATAATCATGAAAATTAACTGAAATACTATGTAATTCTAAATGCTGTAAGTGTCTTTTCAGAATTGAGCCACATTTTTCCTCTTTATGAAGCTTAAATCTTGAATTATACAGCATTAAAGTGGGTAACCCAAAAATAGCCAAATTTGGCTTCTGCACAAAGGGGTTAAATAATGAGAATCATTTAACAAAACAAAAAACAAAACTAACACTGATAGCTAGACTGCATGGAAAACAACAAGGGAAAAGGGATGCAATAATTTATAATTTATGCATTGACAGATCTTCCCTCAATATTTATCACCTTTTTTTTAAGACAACATTCCTTTTAATATAAAGATCCCCAAGGGTGGTAAGTATCACTCCTATTCTCCAGCCAGTATCATTTAATAACTGATGTTGTCCTTTTTCAGGTCAATACAGTCCAGAGGAATGAATATCTTTACGAAGGAGCTTTTCTCCAGTACTTGCCAAATTGAAGGTTCCTCTCACCCTCACCTCAGAATGTACCAAATCATCAGAAAAAGGAACAAGGTAACGGGAACAAGTTGATTTAAGAGTGTTCTGCTGGGTTGACCGACTACTTCCTCTCAGGCTGTGAGATGAAATTGTCAATCCTGCTGACAGAGGACAATTTCATCTCACAGCCTGGTTGGTGTAGGTTTGTCTACACTCAAAGGGTTGCAACTGTACTGTTCCCATATATATTGCGGCAGTAATATTGCTGGTATTATGGCAACAATTACCATATTATAATATAATTACCATATAATATTGTACACATGAATAGAATTGCGCAAGGTGTTTTTTCTTAAGTCACAAGTCCTAAAAATGCAAACACAATACATTTCTTTCTTAAGTCGAGCTATTTGTCATGTGGTCAGTGCATTGGCTGGTTTGGGACAAACAGCTGTCCAGTTTGACATCATGAGATTACTATTGACTATTTTATTAACCTTTGTTTAACCAGGGAAGTCCCACTGAGATTGAAATCTGGGGTTTGAAGTGGAGAGGACAAGTTGCACAGTTAAAGTTGTCAAATAAATGAGGGGATAATTAGGTGGCAGGTTGAAAGAGCCAGGTTGGGAATTTAGCCATGACTCTTGTTGCACTCTTGTCTTGTTTAGCCTACTCTTGTTGAAAAGTGTCATTGGTTCTTCATCTCAGTTTAACATCTCATCCAAAGGATGGCACCTCCTTCAATACAGTGTCCCCATCACTGAAGTGGTGTATTGGGGATTATTCCATTGGAGGGAAGAATGCAACCTCCTGGCCCACCAACACCTCTTTCAGCAGCAACCTGGTTTTCCCAGGTGGTCTCCCATCCACGCACTGACCAAGCCCACACCTGCTTAGCTTCAGCCACACAGCTGGAGCAGATTGAATACTGGTTTGGCTGCTGTGCTCATTTCTGATTCTTAGACTTGGTTGTCTTTGGGATTGTGGATGCTCCAGTTAGATGGGTCTCACTCCTTTAGTCCTGGACCTCCTGGTGGACTGGGATCTGCCTGTGCCTTAGTCAGCTCTGTGCTCTAGTCTGGGCAGTGCCCTTGTTTTCACCATCACCAGAGCAGCACTAGGGGCAGGGCTTTGCCACCATCGTTGAAGCCAAAATGTTTCAGTCAGTGGACAAAAGGTGCAATTGAAACCTGGTCTTGGCCGCAATCCTCTTCTCCATTAAAAATGTATCGAGAGTTTGAAAGCAATATTCAATTCCAGGAATTCTTGTGAGTAACAGATGCCCCGGTCAATAGCAACATATTTAATGGCAATATAAGACAGCAGTTATACTTTACCTGTCAAAAGCTAGGAATCACTTGACATGTAAGTACTCATTGAAAGAGTTCTCATAATAGGAAATTGCATGAAAATGTGATTTTTCTCCTTTCTATTGATTTAAGGGGTCTTCAAGGTAAAACTTTCAATTTGTTTTTCATGTAAAATAAAGGAATGCAACCAGACACCAGTAAACAACAAGAATCTGTGTTTTTCCTCTGCCACAATTGTAATTGTGACTTTAAATGCAAATTACCGAAAATCACAGTTTTGACTGATTTTCAACCTCGTGCCATTCATAAAATCATTATCTGATTGACTTGAAATCTGGACTGAAGTTTTGTCTGTTGGAGATCTATGAAATGACATAGAATTTTCTAGATAGGCGCATTCCTAGGGGGTTAATTTTGAAAATGAAGCAAGTTGATGATAGTGATTTTTGTTATGGTTACATAACACAGCTCATTACATATTCATAAATGCTTGCCACAGCATATTCTGTCATTTCCTTTTCAGAATGTCCCTGCAGAGTTTGAATTTATATTTTGTGTTGTCTCCATGTGACACATTTTTTTTTTAATTCTATGTAGTCAGCGTGGAAAAAAAAACTTGTCATTCCAAACTTTTGAGCAGTAGGCTAGTGTATCTTTTGAATGTGTAATATTGTCCGCACTTGAGATCAGTTTCTGTTATTTTTCTATTTATAGTTTAGTTTTCAGTTTATTTCATGTTTTATGTTGTTTATGGATTACTGTTTTCATTTTCTTGTGTTCGTTTCCTTTGTTCGTTTGAGTTCGCGTGTGCCTTTATTTCATTTGTACTTCCACACTCGCCCTCCCCAATCTGTTTGATTATAGTTTCACTCGTGCCTTTGTCGGTAACTACACCCGCAGTCACGCATCCTTGTTCCTGCGCTCCTGATTTCCATTCCCTCCCTCTTCTATATATCTCATTTTTTACTTCTAGTTCGCAGGTTGCCTTCCAGGGGCGGATCTACATTGGGGGCAGAGGGGGGCAACTGCCCCCCCATGCTGTGAAGCCTTGCCGCCTAGCTGCCCCCCTGAAAAAAGTTCTTAAAACTATACTTGTAAAACTAATCACCACTATGTCTAAAAGCCCCACAAAGCATCGAAATAAAAGCTGAATTTACCAAAAAAAATGTAAATATAATATTAGGCTCGTCAAATAATTAGCTACGGTCCTGCATCAAACACGTGGAGTCTACGTGACGAGCCTCCTGCTCCGCGCTGGCGTGTGTCAGTTGGCACGGACACATGTTGGAGTCTGTGCAGCGCAGCTGAGTGGACCCACTTAGCCACGCAACTTTCTCCAAGTAAAGTCAGTTTCCTCCGGTAAATAAAAGTCAGTTAAATTTGTAATAGATGGACTGTACGCTAAAGGCGACGGTTCAATGGGTTCATTAATCGCTGGTCAAAAGTGACTCACTCCTGTGTGATTTGTTAGGGCATTTTTCTTTTCGTTTAGTTCTGATTATAGTAAAAAGGAGAACAGTTTATGATGCATTTAGCTAGATGTCAAAAACAGGAATGTTTGAATCCAGAGGGTCACTGTTAAGTTTTAGTGTTTTGTGATCAATATCACAGCAATGAGGCTGCATAATAAAACCAGGTCCTTACTGTCAAGGCAGTGGCTACGAGCACAGACCCTTATCTCTAGCCTGTATGCTAAAGGTAAGGCAGCGGTATTATTAGCCTCTCGTCTCATTCTATCACAGGTAAAGGTCCGGGCGGGTCCATACTGACTAACGTTAGCCCTTTTTGCAAATATACGGATGGTAATGAATTTGGCGTGTGTCAGCCAAACCAGGCAAACTTTCTTAAATTCCATTGAAACTTGAAATATAATTGTTATTATTTTTCCGTATATGTGTTTGTATAGATCTGGCAATTCCATTTCTTGATGAAGCTCCTAAGTACTCGCGGCAGGAGCAATATCCGATTTGGCGGAAATTCCACCGCACGACATGGTCGTCGGGCTCCTATTGTGAAAAATAGTGGCAATGCCACTGAGCCCGCTTGGCTCGAATATGCACGGATAGCACCCCCTATTGGCCGAAGTAGAGGGCCGATTGGGCCGAAAATCGAATTCGTCCGAGACCTTTTGGTCATAAACCCACATATGTCAAGATATGCAATATCAAGAAGCTAGCTCAAAAACTGAAGGCGCTAGAGCGCAGACAAGCCCAAAAGTTTACACACTGACGCACGACGGATCACCACTTCGGACCCCGAGCACAGCATAAGCCCGCTGGGCCTTGGGGCCAATCGGGCTAAAAAGTGTTTCAGCAAGCGTGAATCATTTTCACCCATGAATTGGCTGCCAAAGAATCCTGACATTAACCAACTGAAAGTCTTTGGGATGTGCTGAAGAAGGGTGTATTGAGAGGTTTGACTGTCCAATCATTAATGCAATATCCTGGCCAAAATGACTTCCACCCTGGTCAATAATCAATGTTTTAACATTGCAAAAGATTGTTGAAACAATGCCATAATGAATGCGCGCCAAGATAAAACCTAAAGATGGTCACACAAAATATTAGAGTATAAAACTCTTTTTGACCAGGCAGTGTATGTTTGCATGATATGTACTGTAATTTCATGCGTTATGCTGGTAAAGTTACAAACGAAAATTAAACCATGCTATATGGCACATCTTGATAAGGCACTGTTCCAGCTTGTGGGAATGGTTGGTTGATCTGCCATCAAATGTAGACATTACTAATGGGGCATTGCTTAGAGTGCTAGTTCAGGCAGACAACTCAAGACAAGCTCTCGTTATTATAAATACTCCCATGCATATCAACCACAATACGATCCCTCTGTAAAGTGGGCCACCCAATCACTCAAAAGCCTGGAACTGCTTGTGATTTTCACAAGATTAAATGTAAGTGACTTCATAGTACAGCAGTTACCAAAAACAGAGATCCTAAAAATGCAGGAACTTTCTGAAAAGGAAATCACAAAATAAAGAGTGGTCAGCTCTATCACCAGATTTACACCCCCTGGAGCTGTTGTGGGATCACCAGCATCACAAAGTCTGCCAGTTCTCAAGCAACCTACGGAAAATATTGCAGTCCAAGAAAAAACTTGGTTGAGAATAATAAGTTAATAAAAAAATTAAAACCTTAAATTCCAAAAATTTGGAAATTAGTGATTTATTCTTAGAGGGCATACTTTGATGAGAAATCACTCAAATGGACAACCAGGGTATTGATCTTCAGAAAACTTTCTGTCACCAAACAAAATAATTTAAATACTAATGAATCATCGTAAAATATAATTTGGTATTTGTTCAGGTAATTTCCTATGATGCAAACAATTAAATTAAAAAAAAGGAAGAACAAATTGAATGAGGTGATTCCAAACTTGAGAGCATTAGAGCGCTTAAACCGTTCTCCAGCTGCTGGGTAAAATCACATTCTGCTGCTTCACCTCCAGCACAGCATCCACCGGCGGACTCGGAATATTTTCCTCGGGGGACATCTTGCTAATCCCTGCTTTCCTCTCCTCCAGCTCAGGAGGATGAATGGTACGTCAGGGTCAGAGCCTCAACACCAAGCTATCAATGTATATATTTTTGCATGCAGCAAACATCATAACCTCAACCTGATTAATGACTCTACAGCTGAAACTGTCAAACACTCAGATTTCTTCCAATGACAGGAGGACAGAGCACATCTGAAGCACTCAATTTTACTTTTACATATCCTGAGCAAGAAAAGAAAGATGTCACAATAAGAAATGAGAATTGAGAGTGGAGAAAAGAGCAGAGGAGTGGAGAATTACAGGCTATCATTGTAAGTTCTTGAGAAGATAAAAGAATGAATGACGCAAGTCTCAGCCTCAGTCGAAGAGCTGGCCGCTCAAGGGCCAATACATGCGCTGAATGGCTGAACTGCATGTAATAAATTATAGAACATCTGTCCAACACAACAAAGAGCACTTCCAGGCCTTCAATCATACTCTAATTAAATGGTTTCGTTCTCCAAGCAATGACCCATGATAACCTTGAAAAACTGGAGGGCAATAAATAATACAGCATGAGCTGGATCAGCAGGTTCATTTATTTCGAATCAGGAAAGGAAAACATTGCTGCAGTTACAGTACAATTAAAAGTTTAGTGAGAAAGATTTTCCCAAAAACAATCTACAGACGCATTCAAAACTAAACCTTCTCAATAATCTCTTATGACTCATTTGAAGTGCGTGGTGAAGTCACTATCTAGAGAATCTCTGCCATTTGCCTGTATTTTCTTTGTAAAAGACATTTCCTGGCTTCAGCCATTGGGTACTGGGTGTGTAGTCCAAGCCAATAATGGCGCACTGGGTGTGATGGCAGGACAGAGGGTTGCACTGCAGGGTGGCAATTTTGGTGAAGTTAAGCTGGGGAGGAGGGGCCAACTTTGAATGCTATGTTTACAAACTACTACAGATCTTACTATACCTTAAATAGTCAATACATTTGTGCATTTCATTTAGAACAAGGCAGTCAGAGATAGCAGACCTGGCCCCAGCCACGGGCTGACAGACAGTGACAGAAACACACACACACACACACACACACGCACACGCACACGCGCACGCGCACACGCACACGCACACGCACACGCACACGCACACGCACACACAGACATGATCATTGCTTAACCTTAATAATAACTTCACTCAGTAATCAGTTGTAGTAGATACATTCACTTGATTTATTCTCCACAGGGACAGAAACAAAACATGAACCCAGATTTTTTTTCAGAAGCATAGGAGTTGCTAATGGCAGGTACAGCAGTGGCATTGTAGTTAAATATACAGCATTTTATTCAGTCTGTGTAATCTTCTTCACAGCATTAAAGTGAATGGGATAACCTGCTCAGATAAACCTGCAGTAGTACTCTAAATCAGTGGCGTAGCCAGCAGGTGTGCCAAAACACGTCCCTTTATGACAGCAATTAGTCCTTGCTAGTTCTCAATCATTTTCCTTTATTGACGCGTTTTCCAACTATCGTAATTGGCAACTGAAGATACGGTTTCTCTCCAATTGCGATCTAACAGCGATGAAATCATGAGCTAAATTCAGTTAAAAAAAATAATTAACTTATTAATTAGCCAGTTGATTGAACTGGTCCGCATTCCAATGAAATATCGCCTTTCACTCTCGGTATTGCGCGGGTTGATTAAAAAAAAAAAGAGGCACTCGGCAAGTTAAATAGGCTATAAAAAACATGCGGCTCAAGCTATTTTTGCAAATATGCAATTTGGAATAACATTGATTTAAATACAGCAAATATGCCTCCAGATGAATGATTGTCATCTTACCTTATCGGGGAGAACAAACAGCACCTATTAAGTGTGGAGCGCTCTCGGAGTGAACCTTTTGTTAATCATGAAAATGATTACATGAGAACATGACAGGAGTCAGGACTAATAATTGTTTTAAACGGATGTTTTGTGCACCCCAATTATCAGTTCTGGTTCCACCACTGTACTGCATTTAGCCCATGATTTAATCACTGTTAGATCACATATGGAGATAAACTATGTCTTCAGTTGCCAGTTACGATAATTGGAAAACGCTTCAATAAAGGAAAATTATTGAGAACTAGCCAGGACTAACTGCTGTCATAAAGGGACGTGTTTTGGCAGACCCGCTGGCTACGCCACTGCTCTAAATTAACAACATAAACTAAACAAAGCAAGACAAATATATTGAACCGCAGTAGAAACATTGCTTGAGACTGGGTAGTAAAAACTTAATTTTACTGCACATAAATTAGTTACTTCATATGAAGTATTTTCAGAACAGTCAACAACATGATTTGGAGAAGTTTTCCTGTTGGTTGGACCACTGAATACCCAAAGTTGGGGCACGGAAGTGTGTGTGACTGGCACGCATCTCCAGTGGATGGAGTGCACAAGAATATAAGTGAAGGGATCTGGGCCCACACTCTCAGAAATAGTGCATTCAATTCTACTGCAGTTAGACTTTATTGCAATTGCTGAAGCCATCTCAGGATCTTGTCCAGAAGGTGTTCGATTGGGTTCAAGTCTGGGCTATGGGCAGGTCAAGGCATGGTTGCAATAATGCAGTTCTACAAGAAGTCCCTGGTTGAATTGGCAGTGTGGGCACGGGAACGAACCTGCTCAAAGGTGTGATTTTGCTGACACCTGAATTGGGGCACGACATGTGGCTTTAGAACCCGGTAAAGATAGCGCACAGCTGCAACTCCATAATCTCTGTCTGGACCCTTGTTTTGGAAGATGACAGGACCCAGTCTCACGTTTAAGCTGATTCCTCACCACACCATAATGTTTAGTCCACTCTACATATTTCATTCCATGACGCTGGCATCTGCATAATGCACCCCTACTTCACCTCTCTCTAGCTTGGCCTTAAGTTTTGGAAATGCAAAATCTGCTTTCATCTGAAAAGATGATGGTCCGCCTATACCATTGACGTCAATGCTGATGATGCCTTGTCCATTGTAAACGATGACAAGCTGTGAGCACGGGACCCCTGACGGGACAATGGCATGATGTTTTTGGCTATTAAATGGCGCATCATCACTAATCTGTCTCCGGTGAGTGAAAAAATATGTTGCAAGCTATTTCTGTGGCTCTGGCAAATTGGTGTTGGCTGTGATGACACAGTATTAGGGAATCCTGGCGTGGCATTGTCACACTTGGATGACCACTGCGTTGGTGGTATTAGTAGCGTTGTATAACTGCCTCAAATTATGTATTGTTTGTACAGTGCAGTTGAACTGGCTGCAGCTTGAAGATTCTGTCCGGTATTTAAACGTCCTAAGGCTTGTTCATGCTGGTCGGTACCAGGTCATGGTACGACTACTGCATCCGAATAACTGCCTGCAATGAGTTGCACGTGCACTTCACTTTAGCCATGAACAATTTGCTACTACTTTCTACGACGCCTATAAGATAGTGATCTTCAACATCTCAAGAGATGTTAATTTTCCAGAGGGCATGTCCAATGCTCACGATTATTTAGCGGAAATTGAGGTTAGGGATAATGAAGTGTTTGACAAGTTGCATAGACTAAAGGCAGATAAGGCCGGGTGCATCATAGCCTAGAGTGCTCAGGGAAGTTAGTGAGATCATCTTTAAACCACTCTCCTCTATCTTCAGACGGTCTTTAGAAACTGGAGAAATATCAAATGATTGGAAGCAGGGCAATGTAATTCCAATATTTCAGAAAGGGGACCGTACTGAGCCAGGTAATTACAGGCCAGTCAGTTTAATTTGCATAGCATGCAAACTACAGGAATCTATCTCAAAAGACGAGCTGGAATTATTTCTTGAAAGTAATAATGTCTTGAGGAATAGCCAACATGGTTTCCATAAAGGAAGGTCATGCCTGACAAACCCTCTGGAATTCGTTGAAGAGGCCACTAAGACTTATGATCAGAGCAGGGCTTATGATATCATATACTTGGATTTTCAGAAAGCATTTGATACAATACTGCAAAAGAGACTAATTTTTAAAATGAGCTCCATTGGAGTTACAGGAGGTATTCTGGAGTGGATTCAAAACTGGTTACAGGACAGAACACAAAGAGTGGTGGTCAGTGGAATCTCATCTGAGCTAGATATGGTGGGAAGTGGCGCCCCTCGGGGATCAGTGTTGTTCCCCATCAACGTTAATGACCTTGATAGAAATATTGAGAGTAAATTAGTTAAATTTGCAGATGATATTAAATTGGGAGGTTTGGCAAATAGTTTAGAGTCCACTAAAGTGATTCAGAATGATTTGGATAGAATCTAGAATTGGGCAGAAATGTGGCAAATGAAATTTAATGGAGTGAAATGTAAAGTTGTACATGTAGGTAATAAAAACATTAGACAGGATTACTTCATGGGAGGTTTAAAACTGGAATGTGCTGCACATGAAAAAGATCTGGGAGTGATTGTTCACCAAAACCTCACAGGTTCTAACCATTGTGCCGTAGCAGTTAAAAAAGCTAATCAGAATACATTGCCAAAAGTATTGAGTACAAATCCAAGGAGATGATATTTCTCTTGTACAACCCATTCATCAGACCATATCTGGAGTATTGTGAACAGTTTTGGGGACCATTGTTTAAAAAAGATATGGAGGGTCTAGAAAAAGTTCAGGGAAGAGCCACTAAGCTAATTCCTGTTATTAAAGATGAAAGCTATGAGAAGAGGCTGAAGATCCTTAATCTCTCTAATCTTAGGAAAAGGAGACTAAGAGGTGATCTGATTGAGGTCTTTAATATCTTAAGGGATTAACAAAGTGAATTACGTTTGATTCCTTCGGCCAAGTTTTGTTAGTAGAACTCGGGGTTACGAATGGAAGTTGACCAAGGGTAAATTTAGCGCTGAGATTAGGAAATATTTTTTTCACCCAAAGAGTAATTTCGATGTGGAATAGCTTGCCTGACCATATTGTTGAGGCAGAAATGTGGGAAATTTTCAAAAGCAGGCTTGACTCAAAGCTAGATACCATTGAGTCATTGAGTATCTAAAGTGATATATTCACAATAGTAAAAAGAAACTGGCGAGCCTAGTTGGGCTGAATGGCCTGTTCTCGCCACTCATGTTATGTTATGTTGTGTTATGTTATGTTATGTTATGTTATGTTGTAGCTTTGGGGAAACTCATTGTCACATTACATAAACTCAACATAAGAATATCGCTGCATTCTAATGTCACTGTTTGAACGAATTTTGACAAAAAAAAGTTACTTTTGCGGTAAAGTATATTAGAATTTACAAGCTAACAGGCAATTTTAACCTGCAGGCCAGTACAAATAAGTGCAAAGCAACAGTGATTCTCAGTTCAGCAGTGAAGTGAAAATAGGCTCCTTAAAGTCTGTTACACTATATTTTAGCACAGCAAACCACCCAAACAATCATCCTGTGGGAGGACTAACCCAGCACTTGACAAGGTTGCACACACTTCCCATATGTCTCCAGGCTTTGCAGATGCACCTAGCATTCATTGCCAGAATTGCATTAATTGGTGCAATGTTCTTGACTTGGCCTTCCATCTACTGAAATGTCATGAAAAAAATCAGGTCCTTTCTAATTGTTACTCCAGTTTAAAACCAAGATTGTAGTACTGAGTTGTTAACTCGTACACCCAAATGCCAGCAATAGAAAGCCCCTCAGACACTGAGGCTCTCCAGAGCCATCTTTAACAAAAATAATCCCACTCCCTAACTCAACGGGAGCATTGCTCTTTAGAACTCACTCGTACAAGGATTTCAACTGTCCTTACTTAGGGCTTGTGGGACAGAGTGAAGCCATTTAATTTGTGGTCAAAGCCTGGAGTGGATATGGATGTAATAGTGTGACTTAGATTGCTGTTACAGTCGAGGCAAGGCAGAAATGCTAATTTACAACAGGTGTTTTGCAGATAATCCTAAACGCTACGATAACAATGCAGTTATGGCATAACACAGTACACAATTTCAAAGATACACAGTAGGTGAAGAGTTGCACTACAGTGGGGGGGAAATGCAGATATTTTTGTACCATACAGTCAGGCTGTACAAAGTATCCAGTGAAGTTGGATAGGACTGATTCTATTGCTACAGTAGGTACACGCATTCTATAATCCTATAGCAAGGGCATTAGACATGAGACATGAAACTTGAAATAAGTGCAGCATGATTTGACACCATACCCTCCCCAGACACCCATACATTTTCCATGCTGAAAATACAGTGGCTCCAATAAGTATTTGTACACTACTTGAATATTCGACTACATAACAGCTTTTGTATATTCGGCTAAATTCTTGCTATTGTGTGCAAAAGTGATTAAAATATTTGATAATCAATATGTTTTAAACAAATAATGTCAAAATGGCATATTTGGTCAGAAAGGCGATTATCTGACCCAATAAGTATCTGTACAGTTCCATTAGTGAGTCACAAAACTTATAATACTCACCTAAAATTGACTCAAGATGTTTACAGGACATGGTTGACTCTCTTGGTCTGATTTGGTCAAGCGTGACCATACTGGACACTCCCTCTGTACACAGACTGGCCTACATAAATGGCCTGACCATGCCCATAATGTATTCCTGTGATATATGGCTAAGACAGGCGAGGTACCCCGTCGAATGCGGGAGCAAATCATTCAGCTCCATAAAGAAGGCCAAAGCACCAGAAAAATTGGAACTCGGCTATCGTTACGCCACACGACCGTGCAGTACATCATCAAGAAGTACAAACAGTCTGAACGCATAGCCAATGCAGCCAGGAAAGGACGTCCCAGGAAGACCAGCCAGCGCACTGACCAGTACATCTCCCTGCTGGTACAGAGGGAGAGACAGTCCTCGGCCTCCAGTCTTGCCACCAAAGTGGAGGAAGCAACTGGAAGCCATGTTTGTGGCCAGGCCATCCGTAACCGGCTCCATGAAGTACAGTAGTGTACAAATACTTATTGGAGCCACTGTAAATCCTTATTTTTTGAAGATTGGTATGAGAGGAATATATGGTCTATAGTTGACTTGATGGACACGAATGGCAATTTCTTAACTTATGAACAATTCTGTATGAAATATACAGTGGCTCCAATAAGTATATATATATTTATAAGTTTTGTGACTCACTAATGGAACTGTAGTTATTGGGTCAGATAATCGCCTTTCTGACCAAATATGCCATTTTGACATTAAATATTTGTTTAAAACATATTGATTATCACTTTTACACACAATAGCAAGCATTTAGCCGAATATACAAAAGCTGTTATGTAGTCGAATTTTCAAGTAGTGTACAAATACTTATTGGAGCCACTGTAGCAAACAAACAACAGCTTTCAAAAAAGAGTTCAAAATTTTCTAAGAGCTAGAGGGAAAGGCAAAAAAAGAGACCACTTCAGCTGAACCAACCAAACTGCTTAAAATATTAGATTTTTGTTTTTTTAATGACCAAGTTATCACAAACCAGCATCAGCCATAAACCGTCAAAAATCGCCTGGTATAGATCTGCTACTCCTATGAATTCCAACTTTATTGAACCAGAACCCACTGAGGCAAATTGGGCTTGGTCATTAGTAAGTGCAGAAACCATCTAAAAAGCACACAAATATGCATGTATGACATGCATAAAACCTGAATAAAACTTGCACACTCAGGCAAAAAAGATGGCTTGTTTTTAAAGTTTGACAACATACTTGAACCATGGCAAAAACCCTGAATTCACTGGAATGTATTTAAAACGTTTTCACCCCCTCCCCACTCCTCCCCCAACCCACAAACCACAACAAAGTTAACACCTCAACCAGCCCAGAAACGGCTTTCAGTTCATTTGTCTGTAGGAACAAGTTGAAACCAGAGGCTGGAAAAAAAGGAAAACATTTTGATGGTTTAAAATGGCCACAACACAAAAACCCCAATAAAGATTAGGGACACCATAAACAAGCAAATATGCAGATATTTTCATAAGCAACAATAATGTTTAAGATATCTCTAGCCACAAGTCAGCGGTGTAGATGTGCTAGCACCAACTAGCCATAGTGTCATCACCATGTCTCTCTCAATAAGAACGTGGCCCAGGTTTGGGGTCCGCCGTTTGTCCAAATGTGTTGCCTGGGCTGCTGGACTGATCCTGGTGGTCGATGGACTGGTAATTGTCTCGATTCTGGGTTACAGTGGGGAAGCCTGCAAACAAACAAGCATAATCCACGGTCAATCAACAGCTGTGGCCACTTTCGCATCTCAGAACTGTTTTGTCAATGAGAACTATGAGAATATCATATCCTTGTCTTTGTGCTACTAAAATTTCAGCTTTCTGAATTAATATTCACGTTTCTTTGTAAGATTAATATATTCTGCACCTAAATGTGGCAAAAGCTATTTTTTGGAAAAGACTGCCAAGTGAATATAAGGTCACACAAGTACACAGTCCACTGTAAATACACATGTGCAATATATCTTCTTGGAAAAGAATGTGTGCCAACATGCATCCTCACACATTCAGCAGCACAGCAGCCTTGAAATCAAGAAATATTTTACAGGGCTGGTCATTCAGTCCACCTCTGCTGCCCTTTCATCCGATTAATCAATAGTAAATATAGCAGCAAAATCATCAGCAAACTCCTTTCCAATTCATCTCTCGACTCTAAAGAGAAGAACTAATCTTCAACAGCAAAGATGACCACATTGAGTCAATGCATTCAAAGACTGGCACAAAAAAAAAATAGGACCAAGGGTCCTGTAGCTTATCGGCAAGCAGTCTTACAAGTTATGAAAATTTCATGTGAAGTTTGACATTGGGATCAATGAAAATCAATGTCAAGGTCACTAAATAAAAGTTCACATACATTTATTAGACCTTCTGTAATACAATTCTAAACTCTGAAGCAGTTTTGGTGAAACTAGTCATTATAATATGACAATATGTATTCAATATGTCAATTGTGAACTTTAAAGGTCACAGAATGTCAAGATGTGGTCAGCAAATGGACTTCATATATGACTTTCTAAATGTCTCCATACAAACCCTGGCTCTATCTGTGACCATTTCGGTGATACAAGTCATTGTAATTTCACAGTGAAGTTTGATCCTCAAAGGTCATTGACAGTCAAGTTGAATGTCAAATGAAAGTTCATATGTGAACTTTATGTCAGTAACACAGACTTAGGCTCCATCTGTGACCGTTTTAGTGATACAAGTCATTGAATTTTCTCTAGGTCACTTTTGACTTTGAAGGTCAATACGAAGGTTACCAAATGAAACCTCAAATATGACTTCCTATATATCTGTAATACAAACCTAGACTCTATCTGTGACCATTTTGGCAAGACAAGTCTTTGTAATTGTATTATGTCAAGTCTGACCTTCAAATGTTATCAACAGTCAAGCTGAATGTCACCAAATGAAAGTGAATATGTGACATCCTATGTCAGTAACACAAACCTAGGCTCCATCTGTGACCTGTTCAGTGATAGAAGTCATTGAATTTTCTCTTTGGTCAAGTTTGACCTTCGAAGGTCAGTATGAAGGTCACCAAATGAAAGTTTATACATGACTTCTTATACTTCTCCAGTCCAAACCTACACACAATCTGTAACGATTTTGCTGATATAAGACATTGAAATTTCACTGTATAGTTCGGCTGTTCAAGGTCACTGAAGGTCAAGATCAAGGTCACCCAGTGAAACTTCATACATGACTTCCTATATGGCCACAATACAAACCTAAGCTCTATCTGTAATAGTTCTGGTGATAGAAGTCATTGAAATTTCACTGTGAAGTTTGGGCAGTCAAGGTCACTGAAGGTCAAGGTCAATGTCACCAAATGAAACTTCATACATGACTTCCAATATGCCAGCAATACAAACCTAAGCTCTATTTGTAATAGTTTTGGTGATAGAAGTAATTGAAATTTCACTATGACATGACCTTCGAAGGTCGCTGAAGGTCAAGTTCAAGGACACCAAATGAAAGTTCATACATGACTATAAGTTATCAATGCACATATGTTCCCAATATTCTATTTTTTCAAGTCTAAAAACCTTTGAAAATTGTAACATTTTGCTTGACCTTTAAAACAGCCAAAATGACCTATTCGTCAGTGATACAAACTCTCTATCTGCGACCATTTAGCTTCCACAGGCAATTTGGCCCATTTTCCATAAGACCCAATGTTAAAGTACAGCACTAGACCCACTTCCGTCGATTCAATCAAAATGGCACTCGCACTGTACATAAAGTGTATCAAGGTGAGTTGATTGCCAGATTTAGAAAAAATGTTATCAGATAGTTTTAGAGAAATATTTTTTTGAAGTTTCAAGTTATACCTTTTAACATTGTTAATATATTCCCTGACCTCAAGTTCAAAGTCATCGGCGGTCAAATTTAATATTGCCAAAATATTGGTCACATATGACTTCCTATATGATGATAATACAAACTTAATCTCTATCTGCAACCATTTGGCCTCCGCAGGCCACCTTGCGTATTCATTAAGTACAGCACCCCCAATAGACTCACTTACATCAATTCAATCAAAATGGCGCTCGCAGTGTACATTGATGGTACCAAGGTAAGTTGACTGCCTGATTTAGGAAAAAATGTATCAAGCAGTTTTTAAGGAATAATTTTTAAAAATTTCTTAGCCCTATCTTTAACATTGGAGCCAAAATTTCAAGAGCCCATAAAACGGACAAAAATGCTTCAATCAAAAATCTGAAACAACGTCTGGAAATATGGTCTAATAACATGTTATTGCAAATTTACACGAAAATTCATCAGGCCAAAAAAAAGATAAAAAATGTTCTGGACGACAGATGCCAGACGCCACACCACGACAATAGCTTATCGGCCCATAGGGGCCGTCCTTGAGATATCGCGTTCACAACAAACGGGACGTGACGGACGGACGGGCGGACCTGAATACTATGTCCCCCGCTCTGCTCACTACTGCAGCAGTGGCGGACAATAAAAAAAAATTGAGTAGACAGGAAAAGGCGCAGAAAAAACCTGAACATCAGTGGCGATTATTCCCTCTTCCAGCAGTGCATTAGCAGGAGCTGCACTTGTGAAAGCTCAGCAGTAATCACTAAATTAACTGCTGGTGATTAGCAGTAATCACCATTTTTCAAATTTGTTTTTAACTTACTGGCCTGAAAAACAGCCCTTTATTTCATTATGGTTGTAATTATTCAAAATGATATTGTATATATTTCATTATATTAATTTTTCTCGAAGAGGGTAGAATAAGTAAGACAAGTGAAAGACTAGTCTCCACCTTGTGCATTGAGTACATGGGGATCCACAATCAACAATAAACCACAAAAATAGGGACCTGATTTCAACGGGGCAGAAAATTCCACTCAGTTTTGGAATTTTAAGGACACTAAAACACAGATGATGACATGTTTCAGAAAATCAGCATAGGATTATGTTAACCATTGAAGTATATGACATTTTCTGTTAACAGCCCCAATTGTTAGAGGAACTGAGGACACCAATTGTTACACTTTTACATGATTTTCCCTGATTATTCCATGATATTCAATTTCTGCTGCTCAGACTCCAGGTTTTCATTGCAGAATTTTGAGCAACTTAAAGCATATAGTATTTTCTAAAGGGAGACAGATCTGGAATACAGGTAGGCCACTCTAGAAGCCATATTTCTCCAAGTAGAAAGCCATGCTGTTTTACGCAGAGTCTGATTTTTGGTTGTCTTTTTGAAATAAGCAGCAGAGTCCATGAAGAGAGGTCATCGAGAAGACAGCGTTGCTCCAAAATGCATGCATGTTCTTCAACATCAATGGTACACATATGCTCAAGTTACACATAACAGGGGAAGGAACACACTCCAATGCCAACAGAGATTCTGCTTTTCGAATCTTACATTTGCAACAACCAGTATTCTCATTTTTGGTCTGGGGATCACAGTGTCCAATAGTGCCATAAACAATCTAAATGGTTGATTGGTGCAAAAACAGTGCATTTTTCCAAAGTGCATCAGTCCATTTCAGATAAGCTTAAGTCCCAAGACGACAGCGGCGTTTCTGAAGGTTTTTAATAAATGGCTTCCTCGGTACACATGCAGTCTTCACTTGCACTAGTGGATGCAAAGATGAACGGTTTTTAATGGCAAAAGTTTTCCAAAGTATTTCCTACCCATGTGGTAACATTCATCACATACACGTGCCAGTTTTCAATGCTGAGCCATCGGACTTATGAAGATCAAAGGCAGTCAGTATTCATATCAATCTCATCCTTTATGCAGAGATTTCTTTGGATTATTAAATCACACAGTTCTTTGGAGCCTGGCTAGCCTTGATCACTCCATGTTAGTAAACAACTGAGGCATTTAGTGGGTGCTCATTTTATAACTATTAGCATCACCTTTCAAATACCTGTCCACCCATTTTAAGCATTAAAACCCTATCCAAGTCTTATACTGCCCCAGTGTAGGCATCAAATTGTGTATTTCTGAAAAGGTCAAACTTAATGTAGGCAAAACATTATTTATAAATCAATGCTTTCTTTGTTTTTATTATCCATTAAGTCCCTGCTTTTTCTGGAATGTGGTTGTAATTTCCAGTAACATCCATATCCCATGGCAATCCATTTTGAATTTAATCCATATGTATGTTGACACAATAAACCTTCTTCATGGTTCTAATAAGTGAAATGACCGAGCAAGCACAGTCACTAACACAACAATAAAAAAGAGAAAGCAATGATGTCAAGGAAGGAGTTACATGAAATACAAATCTCAGAGTCTACTGACAGATGAGAAGCTTGCCGAGGCTCAGACCTGTCACACAGTAAGAATGATTAGACCTCAAAATTACAGTACAGCTCAGAGCTTCGCCATGGCGCTTTGCCTAGTACACCAAAGAAGTGGAACATTAAGACCACCTGCCTAATATGCTGTAGGTGCTCCACATGGCACCAAAACAGCTCTGTCAGACTGACTTCCGTATGAAGGCCTCGACCAAGGCATTTTCCTAGCAGAACTTATTCAAGAACATCATTCCTAACACTATCTTATCTTCTTTCAACAGCGCATCCTGGTGCCATCTCTTCCTCAGGCAATAGGCCCAAAAGTACTCGGCTCTATAAAGAAAACCCGACTTATCAGAACAGGTGACCTTCTTCCATTGCTCCTAGGCTCAAGTTGGAACATTTGCTGCCCAGCTCACTGTAGGTGCTTTTGACGGTGGACAGAGCATGACCACCCTAATTTGTCCGTAGGTCTAAACTCCCATTTGCAGCAGGGTCCATTACACTGTGTGTCGTGACACATTCCTCCAGCAACCATCCATGAAATAATTTGACTTGAGCCTCAGTGGCCCTTATGTTGATTTTCACCATAAGGGAAAGTCCTTGCGCTTGAAGAACAATGAGGATTAGGCACCCAACATCCTATCACAAACCTCATCGCTTCTGTGATGCCCTTATCCAGTCATCAGGCCGTTATGATTTGACCCTCGTCAAAGTTGCTTGAGTCTCATTTCTGCAACATTCAATTTGCTGAACATGTGGACCAACTATCCACTAAGCCTCAAAGGTACGTTCACAGTCCTTGACCAGCACCACTGCAGATCAATGTTAGTCAACATTATTCGTTTCATGGGAGGCCATAAGGTTTTGGGTCGTCCGTGTGCAACCCCCAGATTAAAAAAGTTGGGGTAAAATGTAAAATTAAAACTGAAAGCAGTGATTTGTAAATTATCTAGGCCTGTATAAAGTTAAAAACAATATAACAGGACATCATTAGATGCATCACCACATGAATTTTATACATTTTTCAAAATAAACAAATTTCAATTTTGATTCTCGCAATATACTTTTAAGAACGCGGGACAGTAATTACAACTCTATATTGATGCCATTCCTTTTAACAACACTTATTAAATGTTTAGAGACTGAAGACTCCAAGTGATCACATTCTTCATCGGGGCCAAATCATAACTGCAGGCAGGCCAGTCCAGGATTTGCATCCCATTCTGACACAGCTTTTCCTTTGTAATATGTAGAGAATGCAGTTCTGCATTGCCTTGTTGAAATACTGTATGTATGGGCATGCCGGGAAAAGATGTCTTCTTGAGGGTAGCATATATTGTTCCAACGTCTTTGGGCCAGATTCTTCAAGACTTTTTCATCTGCTAAGTCTCTTTGTCCTTGCAAAACTAAAAACATGGCCAGTGACAGGCCAGGAGATTTGTTTTGCACCAATCATTGCCAATGGTACTGATTTTGCTAGCCCTAAAAGGTTTTGCACTTGTAAAAGTTGTAAGTGAATCTGACACCAATTCTACTTTTCAGCATGGTACATTAAGAGAAGTGCAAGTTACCCTTGCCAAGGGCACTGACAGGACCTGATACAAAGACATGGCATGACACTCGGACTTGTTACTGGTGACAGTCTAGATGGTCCTTTTCTTCTTCAGTCCAGAGCATGAGACGTCCATTTCGTCCAAAAATGACCATAAATGTTAATTTGTCTCACCACAAAACACATTTCCACTGTCCCACTGATCCCTCTGAGCCCAAAGAAGTGAATGACACTTCTGACGACTATCGTATCATTCTTTGAGCAACGCTGTTCTTAAATCTTTCAAGATATTCTCATGCAAGTGTGGGAAAATCGATGACCCTAACCAACCTGAACGATTAGGACATTCCTGGTTGCTACTTTTATACCAAACCAGGATTACAGTTACTGACATAATCACATATGTCATATATGATCAATAATTAACAAGTGCACCGCCTAACAAGTGCTGCGCAATACTAGTCCCCTACCGGTGTATGCATATTATATTTCCTAAAAAGTAGGTCAAAGTGAACTGAATAGGGTACATGACACACCCTCTCCCCAAGATGCATCCACACATAAACTTTGATGTTCCTAGGTCATACGGTATGGAAGTTATGGAGCGGACACGAATGCGGACGGACGGACTGACAAACGGACAAAGTGCAATGCCATAGTCCCCTCCGTTTCGGTAGGGGACTAATAATGTGATTTCTAATCACATTATAAATTTTTCACCTTACAACGAGTCCAAATTTTCCCCAGTCTAAATTTTTTTTGGAATGTGTAGCAGGTCTGAAGGGCAGGAATGGATATATACAAAAAAATTTATCTGACCAGATAAAACTTTAAATATCTTGTCTTCATACTGCCTGCAAAGAAATACACATAAAACTACATTTAGAAATCACCATTTGCAGTATTTATGTGCATACGCATACTGGCCAAACTTTTTTGGGGTGGTTTACTGTGTCTCACAAAAGTGAGTACACCCCTCACATTTCGACAATTTATTTATTATATCTTTTCAAGAGACAACGTAACAGTGAAACTTGAATATATTCTAGAGTTTTCATTGCACAATATGTGTAGCTGTGTAGATTTATTGCACTGTCCAAATAACTGAACAAACAGCCACTATTTCCAAAATGGGTGTAGTGCTGCACGATTTGGTAAAAATGTGAGATTGCGATTATAGTGGACCAAATTGCGATTTGCGATTGCAATCACGATATGATTTCTGTGTCGCCGGCGAAGCATAGCGGCACATAGGGATCACTTTGTCCGGCGTCTGTCTGTCTGTCCGGTAGTCACACTTTCAGTTGGTAGTCACACTTTCACATAGGTGCTTCGCAGGCGACACGTGTTCACCTTAACACTGTAGTATAAACCTATTAAGTACTACTTAATACAAAAAGCAAAGAGTTTGTACAGTACCCTTAAAAAATAAAGGCATTTCTGCAAAGTACAAAAGCAGTGGCACCATTGGGAATTAGCGGATTTCAGTGTCTCTTTGGCTTAACTTTGCTTGGCTTTCATCACATGCATTCCTTTCATCCTTGCATTGAATCGCAAATCGCCGCCTTTTTTGCGGTCATGCAATCGCACTGCTTGACATCGCGATTGCGATTGCGATTAGATTAATTTTAATTATGCAGCACTAAATGGGTGGCAATAAAAGTGAGTGCATGCCCAAATTGGTAATGGTCAACCAAGCAATGAAACGTGTCTTATTTATCATGTTCATGCTTTTGACTGTTCGATTTGGGCCAAACAAGGTTGTGTAACATGTGTTGAAGCTTTAAATTGTGGTGCTCTGGGTGCAATGCTCTCATTCTGGTCACTGGATGGTCAACATGGCAACTCATGGGAAAGACCTACCTGAAAAAGGGAATTGTTGCTCTCTACAAAGATGGTCTAAGCTACAAGAAGATCTGTGAAACCATGAAACTGAGCTACAGCACAGTGGCCTAGGTTATCCAACGGTTTTCCAAGATGGATTCTACTCGGAACAGGCCTCATCGGGGTCGACCGAAGAGGTGGAGTCCACGTGCTCTGCGTCAGGTGCTCAAGTTGGTTTCAGAAAACAGACGCAAGAGTGCTGACCGCATTGCTAACGAGGTTGCAGCAGTGGGAGAACACTGCCTACAGTCAAACATGGTGGTAGCAGCATCATGGTCTGGGGCTGCATGAGTGCTTCGGGTCCTGGGGAGCTGCGCTTCATTGATGGAATAATGGATTCCAACATGTACTGTGACAATCTGAAGCAGGACATGATGCTCTTGCTTTGGATACTGGGCCACACAGCAGTTTTCCCAACATGGTAACGACCTGAAACACACCTACAAGATGACAACTGCCTTCCTGAAGAAGCTGAAGGTGATGGTGATGGTGTGGCCAAGTATCTATCCAGACCCGAATCCCATTGAGCCCTTGTGGGGCGTGCTCAAGAGGAAGGTGGAGGAGCAGCTGGTGTCCAACATCCACCATCTCTGTGATGTTATCATGGAGGAGTGGAGGGAACAACCTGTGCAGCTCTGGTGAATTCCAGGCATTGGAGAATCAAGGCAGTGCTGGACAATAATGGCGGTCACAGTAAATATTGACACTATGGACACAATTTGGCATGTTGACGGAGAGATGTACTCACTTTTGTTGTCACCCATTTTGGAAATGGTGACTATTTGCTCAGTTATTTGGACAGTACAGTAAATCTACACTGCTACACACATTGTAAAATGACTACTCTAGAATATGTTCAGGTTTCATTTCTGTAACATTGCCCCTTGAAGAGATATAATAATAAATTAATTATCAAAATTTGAGGGGTGTACACTCTCAGAAATAGGGGTACAGCAGGAGTCCATTTTTGTTCCCTAAGGTACATTCAGCACTTATGTACCCCCTAGGGCTAATTATAGGACCTCAAGGGATCTATGTAAACCTTTTGAGGGTTTAAAAAGGTACTTATATGTTCCAAAGTAAATAAGTGCCCACTTCTGCGGGCAAAATGGCAGTACCTTTCAGGGTACCACCCCAGTGACAAGCCTTTTCCCCCAAGGATACAAATAGGTGCTTTTTTTTTCTGAGAGCGTACTTACTTTTGTGAGATACTGCATATTCTGTTGCATTATAACAGGGAAGCGTGAAACACAGGATCTGAATTATTTTGTGTCCGATGAGTGAAGTTCAACAATTAGCATGAGCCCCTAGCTGAGGAGTCTAATTGGGTGTTTAGCTCATCTTGAAGTTCAAATGTGTTGAGCGGTTGGTTGGGGCTCTGTTCCAAAACCAGCACCTGACAATTAGACTGATTTCCAGTGTTATTCATTAAAACCAAAAGCCTGAGCCAACCAGCAAAAGATGCTCTCCCCATCCAATCAGTCCCCAGGGAGTTAATCCTAGTAATCTTGAGCCTAGGGTTTCTTTCATGGGGCTTACACTGAGGTCCATAGTGAACTCTATAGCATCTTGCTCTATAACATGCTAAAAAATACATGGTTATTTGATATGTGCAAAAAAAATCTTAATTTTTTTTCCCCCAAATACAATTTATTAAAAATACACCTTTTAAAATGCATAATATAAATAAATTACTGTTCTTTTTTTATAAACACTCATGAATATTTCAAGGTACAAGGAACAATAGCAGACAATATAGAAGAAGCGTGAAGTAAGCATTTGTTATGTCAGCACCGCATTCAATATTTTTTCACTTAATTATTTTCTGAGCAAAAAACAATCCATCAACATCACCAATGCAATGCATAATGCTGCATTTACATAAGTGATTCAATGCAGACTATCCCACCAGAGGCACAGTACATGATTTCATTAAACAGAGGGACACAATACACTTGATATTGTAAAGTTCACCAAAAAAAAACACAAAGTTTTTCCTTCTAATATAGCTTTTTACCACACACACCACATAGTAATAAAAGACATACAAACTTTAAAAAATCTTCACTATTCAGCAGCATATAAACATATGCCAAAATTCACATACAATAAAGCAGACTCAGACAAAAAAAATGGAAGGAGAAATCCAACAGAAAACACCAGCAAGGCAACAGTTAGGAAAAGACATGTACAACATGTATTCAACAGGTACAAACATGCAAAAAGGTGATTTTACCGAAACAGAATGATTGAGAATGACAGTTCCAGAAGGAGAAGGGATGGAAGGGAGGGTCCTGCTGGAGGAGAGATGAAGAAGAGATTGGAGGTCTGATGAGACGACAGGTCCCCACATTCTGACGGGAAGAGGACTGACGGAATGATTCAGCGATCGCAACCGAATAAACATTGTAGAGCGGACAGTTGGCAGCGCAGTCCGAAGGGGAGGCCAAATTGAGTTCATCAGTAGCTAGCAGTTTGAGTGAGGAGATCAGGGAAAGAAGCATTGGGAGAGGGGAGTGGGGAGTTCAGTAGCGACGACCAATAAAGGCACTGTCACAGCTGTCTGTGGTACACCTGCTGTCCACTGAGGTCTCCAAGTCTAAGGATCAGAACACAAGGAAACGTGGCCAAAAACAACAGAAACATGAGGCAAAAAAGTCAAGTCAGCGCAGAGTCACAGAAAAGATTAACTGCCAGGAGTGAGAAAACAGACCAGGATATAACGCCGAGGTCAATAAGTATTTGGACGGCAACACACGTTTTGCTTCTAAGTTCTGTACTCCAGTGTATTGAATATGAAAATAATTATTCAATATTTGCTTTAATTCGCAGGAATTTATTTAGTCTGCATTGTGGAGACCATGTAGGGATTTCAGCCCATTTATTTATTTTTTTTGATCTCACTGGAAGGAGAGGAGGTCGAGACCAGCAAATACCTACATTCACAGACAAACTGCATTAACGCTTACAGAAAAGATTAATGAACACAAACTTTGGGCAACAGAAATTATGTTTCAAAGAAAACATCTGTGGCATCATTGTGGCATACATCATAAAAACACTCCGAGGCAAATTTTCCCCCAAATCAGCAATGCACGCTCAATTTTCGCAACTGCTATAATCCCAAATTATACAAAAGAAATAAATAAAATAAATTATTCTGAATATTATATTCCACTGAATTCAATGAGATTTGAAAACATTTCCTTTAATCATCAAATGCAAAGAGAGAGTATAACTGTTGAAGAATGTAAAGCGGCACTCCCGAGAGTGAGAAAAATTAGAACTAATTGATTACAATATTTAAGACTTGAGTCATCAGAAGACGCCTTAACGCCCCAGCCCCAGAAATCTATCAGAAATCCCAACATATCAAAAGACACCAGTCTAGGATGAATGATATGCGCAGCTAGTTTTGTTTAAAAATAATGAACGGTATTTGAGTTCTGCTCCGGAAACAAAAAAATTAGAAAGAGACAAACGCACAGATGAATGGACGGACATACTAATGACTAAAAGGATAAAATGCTTCAATCACAAAAAAAAAAAACATGAAGGTCTGGTCTGGTAACTGGTGACATTATATTAGCTTTAATAGGTAGACAATAAGACGATGCCCAAACTGCATTCCAAGTGTCATGGGAACAACCAAAAACACAGGTCTTACAGAGTGAGGATCACATGAAGAATTAATCAATAAATAGCCCACAAACATCATGCCTTGATATTGCAATAAATACGATCTTAAGGTACACAAGTATTGAGAAATCAGTAAATGGGAAAATTATACCTCCATGAAAAGCTGATGTCATGAAAATGATGAATAAAACACTTTCCGGATACTCAGTCGAATTCGAAGACAACAAAAGAGGGATTCTGAACACCCTTTCAACTTGCGCACATCCCCAAAAAGATCGTACAAAAACAGCCCCTTAATGACGATACGATTCATGGGAGACAGGGACGCACAGTGAGGAAGTCAAAGTGCATCGACCATCGTCTGCCTGTTGTAATTTGCACATTTCTTGGTCTCGTTTTGTTTGATATTTCTAGCCAAATTAGATTTATGCTTGTCAAAAACTATGTTATCGTTTATAATGCAGAGGACACGCCCCTGTTATACCTCATTTTCAATTTTTTTCTGTGGAGAGCAGAAGTGTAAAACTTTCCTTGACAAACTTCTTGTGTCATAAAAGTCTGCCTTCCTTTGCCTCATGGAAACTAAAAAGTCTTAAAAACCTTGAATAAAGCAGTAGTTTGTGTAATTATCAACATATATCTGAATGTTTATGTATATTGCACTGTTCCCCGAGTACTTTATTCGAATCCCAACCTTGGACATTGGAACTGGTGGGTGGCTATTTTGCATCAAAATTGTTGGATTTGGGGCTTGCTAACTGCTCAAAATGTAATACATTGCACATTCACACAATCATTTATTTTAAATTTTTTTTTAGATGCTGTAGGATGCTTTTAGGGTTTAAAAAAAGTTTGGGCTCAATTTCCCCCATAATTGAAGGTGGTGTTGACAGGATGTGAATTCCATTTATGGGCCCAATTGCCAGTTATGTGACCAGGATGGAGTCATGATTTCTCCTGAAGTTCCAATGTTTTCAGGAGTGTCTCTTAGTTACGGTCCCCACAGTGTTACAGAATACTAACAAATGTAATAAGGACAACCAAATTATCCATCTTACAATTAGGTTTTCAGGTTTATTAAGAAGAGTTTGTTTAGAAGACTCAATATGTACCAAGAGAGTGAGGAGACTGTTTCATCATATTACTTCACAACCGACTGAGGATGGAACCAGACTGTTTCCCAAAATTCTTCATACGTCTACTAATAGCAAAGTTGCACTGTTGGAAACAAACAAAAAAAAAACTCTCTCGTCCTAAAAACTAATAGTGAAAATGATCTGTTTATGTTAGAGTATAAGAGACACAGAAATAAAAGTTTTTCAGCAGTTTGACTGCCCCACCGTGGTTTCCCCCTCCTCCGAGGGCGCTCGTCTTGTGACTGCTACTTTAACAAGTTAAGTGCTCTTGTGATACAAGTGTGTAGCTAAAAAGAAACCCTTTGCTTGATTTTACCATTCAAAAGAGCAAACAGTCTGCCACATCTTACTTTGAAACTTATTTGTCAATTATACATTTATTGTGCTACTTCTTGTCTATCATTTCTAATCTGTGCATGTGTTTGATTTTTTTTATAATGAAGGGCCCAACAGAAAACATGGACTTCATGCCCAGATAAAGCACAAATTAAAAGGGGAAAACATTTTCCCTGCCAAACCTTCAAAGAAAAGTTGTGAACTGAATTTTCCCCTCATAAAAAGTAGTGACAGGGAAAGGTGGAAGCTGTGAAGCTAATGTTTCAAGTAAATTCGGTAAAGGATCTCCAAGCCAAATCATGAGTCAGTGCTTAGCAGACCATTTTCAAAACACAATCATAAGCCAGCGTGAGATATACAGTAATCCATCCTTGGAAAGGCTTCATGCTTCAGAAAGTTGCATTAGAGATTTTAAGTTTGACAGGGTGCCGAAAGGCACATCTGTGATACGACTGCAGTGTTCGCTCACCAGCTGCTTGCACAGCATTGGTGCTTGTAACCTTCTGGATTTCAAACTGCTCAACCATACAGTTCAAAACTCTACACTATTTCTCCTTTGGTCCTCAGCAATAAACCCACCCAGTTTGAAGGCAATCGGACCAATGGCTGTCAAGATATGAGCATATACAGCATAAATACACACACACACACACACTCACACACACAAAAACATTCCTTGTTTTATAGTTTGATAATGACACTGCAGCTGCAGGAGCAGGCATATGACAAAATAACAGGCGGTCCATTTACAAGGCTTTGGTTATATATTCTGACTCCACAAACCGTGCTGAGTTCAATGAGAAGCAGCCCAGCTTAAATTGAAAATCACCAGCCCGATTGCAGGTGCCATCCCTCTGCCCTATGCAGCCTACAACACAATGATGCCACACCAAAGCCCCTTTTCTCCCAGAAGATGCCCACTCACCGAAGTTGATGTTGTAGTCTCCGCCCCTCTCACGGTACATTTGATAAATAAAAAAGCAGGACGCAGGTTTGAGCAGCAGACTGAGAATGGCCATTCCCACGCTGAAGCGAAACGTGTCTCGGGCACGGTCCCGCAAGACGTCTCCCAGGGGGTAGTAAATGCCTATGTGAATCATGTCAGTCAGCATACTCACAATCATCCCAATGAAGAGCTGGAGGGAGAGGTGGAGAAGCATGGTGTGAATTGGCGGGAGAGAAACATGGACACTGTGAAAAGCACTTTTAGATCAGGACTACTGGCAAAAAAGAACGCAGTAGACACAGGCAGATGCTTCATTAAGAGCACCGTTCTATTATTGGACAAGAGCCCTCTTCTCCCCTTCAACTGCCTGATCTCTTCCTGGCATGGATTCAACCAGGTGCTGGAAATATTCCTTATAATTTCTGGTCCCTGTTGACATGATAGTGTCGCGCAATGGCTGCAGTTTGTTGGCTGCACATTCATGCGGCGAATGTCAAGTTCCACCCCATCCAAAAGGTTATTTATTGGATTAAGATCTGGCAACCGAACAGGATATGGGGGCTCACTGAACCCATTGTCATTTTTGTGGGGAAGCTTGAGATTCATGTGCCTTGTGACACAACGTATTGTTCTGCTAGAGGCATCTATTAAACAAATAGATCAGAAGGATCTAATAGCTGCGACCTCGCCTAGCATCCGTCACGAGGCCTAGTGTCCATGACTGGTGGTTTCTTGCACAAGTGTGATGTCGAAATTGGCAAATGACCTTGAAAATCAATAGGGGACCCTTCCTCTGTACCAAGAAGCTTGTTCTAAGATGTAATAGCCATCCATTGAGTTAAAGTGGAGTTACGGTGCGAAAACTGTCAAATCGGGAAAAATTGACACTTTTTTTTACCTTTGTGACCTTGGGATTTGACGGATGACCTTGAAAAACTATAGGGAACACCTCCTGTATGCCTAGAAGCTATTTCCAAAATTTCATAGCGATCCATGAATTCTAACTGGAGTTACAGCGCGAAAACCTGCAAACAAGGTTGTGACCTCTGTGAACTTGACCTTTGACCTCGACCTAGAGCATGGACATCACTTTGGTGAAGGTCAATAACTCCTGAAAATTTCATGATGATACGACAACAGGAACATGGTGAAAAAGGTGTCACAGACGGACAGACAGACAGACAGACGGACGGACGGACAGACAGACAGAAGCGTTCATAGAGCTGCTTGGTCGCAGCTAAAAAGATGGTCATACTGTGGACATAGAAGGATGCAGATGGTCAGTAAAAATACTCAGGAAGGCTGTGACAATTAAATGAAGCTCAATTTGTATTAGTATTATTTATGGCCTAATGTGTGCCTTAAATACACTCCCCACACCATTATTTCACCTCCACAAATCTGAAACACTGACACACAACAGGATGGATTAGTGGATTGTTTTTGCCACATTTGAACTCTACCACCTGTATGTCTCAGCAGAAATCAAGATTTGCCAGACCAGATGATGTTTTTCTGATCTTCTACAGACCAGTTATCGTGAGCCTTTTCTCACTGTAGCCTCGGTCTCCCGTTCATAGCCTACAGGAGTGGGTCTCGGTGCGGCGTTCTGCTGCTGTGGCCCATTTCCGCCCATAGAACCTTCTTTACTATGTTCTATAAACTCTAGAGACTGTTGTACACCATAATCCCAGGAGATCCACAGTGTCTGGGGTTCTTAAAACTGAGCCTCTCATCCATGTCTGCCTGATTTATACAACCCCAATTCCGAAATAGTTGGGACAAAGTGTAAATTGTGAATAAAATCAAAATGCAATGACTTTCAGATCACATGAGCCAATATGTTATTTTTATTATAGAACATAGATAACATTTCAAACGTTGAAATTGAGACATCTTACATTTTTATACAAAAAATTAGCTTATTTCAAATTTTCTGGCTGCAACAGGTCTCAAAAAAGTTGGAACACCGGCAAAAAAGGGCTGAAATTTAGCAAGTAATTAAGTTAACTGGCATCGGGTGCATAACATGATTGGCTATAAAAGGGATGTCTTAGAGAGGCTGAGTCTCTCAGAAGTAAAGGTGGTCAGAGGCTCTCCAACCCGTGAAGGTTTGCATAAAAAATATTGTGGAATACTTTAAAAACAATGTTCCTCAACGTCAAATTGCAAAGGCTTTGAAGGTCTCATTGACAGTGCATAACATCATCAAAACATTCAGCGAAACTGTAAGGAAGCCATTGTTGAGCATAATCCAGAAGCGCCGCCGTGTTCTGTGGGCCAAGGTTCATTTAAAATGGACTGTAGCAAAGTGGCAAAGTGTCCTGTGGTCAGATGAGTCCAAATTTGACATTCTTGTTGGAAGTCATGGGTGTTGTGTCCTCCAGGCTAAAGAGGAAAAAGACCACCCCTCCTGTTGTCAGTGTTTAGTTCAAAAGCCAGCATCTCTGATGGTATGGGGATGCATTAGTGCATATGGTGTGGGACACTTGGATGTTTTAAAAAGCACCATGAATTTTAAGGTATACAGGTTTTAGAGCAACATATGCTCCCCTCCAGGCGACATCTATTCCAAGGAAGGTCTTGTGTATTTCAGCAGGACAATGCAAAACCACATACTGCAGCTATTACAACAGCATGGCTTCGTAGTCAGAGTCTGTGTGCTGAGCTGGCCTGCCTGCAGTCCTGATCTTTCACCAGTTGAGAACATGTGGCGCATAATTAAATAAAAAGTCCATCAAAGGAAACCCAAAACTCTTCAGCAGCTGGAAGCCAGTATTAAACAAGAGTGGAATCAAATTCCAATGGCCAAACTCAAGAAACTTGTCTCCTCAATGCCCAGATGCCTCCACTCGGTGTTAAAAAGAAGAGGGGATGCTACACCATGGTAAACAGGCCCCTGTTCCAACTTTTTTGAGACCTGTAGCAGCCACCAAATTTGAATTGAGCTCATTTTGTGGATAATATTGTAAGATTTCTCAGTTTCAACATTTGCTATGTTACCTCTGTTCAATTCTGAATAAAATACTGGCTGGTGTAAAAGTAATTGCATTTTGATTTTATTCATAATTTACACTTTGTCCCAGCTATTTCGGAATTGGGGTTGTACATTATGTCTCTGCCATGATTGGCTCATCAGATATTTGCATAAACAAACAGGTGCACTCTTGTACCCAGTGAAGTGGCAACTCATTGTATATAAGCAGGATAAATACAAAAAAAAAAAAATTGGGGCCTTTTCACCACACCAATATTCAGTCCAGAGTATAGAGTCTCTGAGTCTGCAAGTGCTTCAGGCTTCTGACGCATGAATAGTAAAGGTGATGTGAATATTTTGCTCACCATCAGGACAGCATCAATGGAATCCCTCTGCGCAATGGCCCACACACCTATAGCAAGAACTGTGAAGTTTCCCCAGGCATATGAGGACGGCAGCGAGGCCATACAGCCCCTGAGAAGTGCACACAGATACACACACGGAGGTACCCATTAATGCATGAAAATAAAGTTAAAATATTTTACGGTGATAAAAATCTTCTGTCCACAACAAAAGGGAAAAAACTAGCTTGATATTTACCCACAAAAACTTCATGAGCATTGTGAAGACATGACTCAAGGAATGATGCTACCTGATTTAACAAAGTGTGATTGGTGATCTCTTAATTACGCAGGATGACACATCAATATCTAAGATTGAAGATTGCGCGGCAGGCACAATAGGCTTCACTATACAGTGCAGACAGCAAACATAAGCCCCTCGTCATTGCCAGCTCACTGCACGGCTGATCAGACTCCGGAGAGGACAACTCGAGAAATTCCTCAGGTGTGTGCAGAGAAACACAAAAAGCAAATCGACTCACCAGATTGTCAGCAGCCAGTGGACTAGCACTATGGCCTGTGGGGAGAGAAGATCTATCACCATCCCATCGCGCTTGTGTCACTTTCGCAAGCCAACAGAGGAACAATTCTAGAGCAATGTACACTTCCAAAACTGAAGTCAAATGAATGACCGAATTCGCAAAATAAATATACCATTAATATAAAGATGCGAAAACCTCTCATTTCGGAAGATACTTTTACAACAAGATAGAAGACCAACAAAATTTGAACATTTTTGTAGATCGTACAGACCCATTTCATATGGCAATTTGTCCTGCAAGTGCGATCGCAAATCCGACCACTTCTCAACTTGCTAACACGGAGCAAACACTAAGAAAAACACATGACACTTGGTTACAGCCACTGAAAATTGCATTAATATGGTCATCCCACGGCTGCCGATGATTTCTCAGAGCTTTATGGTGCGTAAGTACACGGACAGAAAGTTGACCACTTTAGCGTGAAACCTTAACGCCAAATTCAGTACCATTCATTGTCAACAAAAACCTTCTGTCTTACCTTCAAATTTATGGCCGGAATTTCCATATTAACTGCAATGTGCAGATGTTCCAGTTAACGTTTCAGCCGTCACATCAAAGGAGATCGGGATCTCTTCTCCGACTGAAGTTTCCGACCCCTCCCTCCAGCCAAGAAACACAAACCATGTGACAACTGCTGGACTCTCTCCACGTGATTATTACCCCACCGCCCCACATGACCCAAACGATAGAAGCGACCTCTTAGGCCAGCATGAAACATCTTATGAAGATCCGAGGAGATAAAGTTCCATGTTTCTTTTGCATAGATTGCAGGGTCCCATTATCTGGATTAAAATCACTCCTGAGGTCATTGAACTATTACACAGTTGCTAGATATCCTTAAAGGTATATTACGCGTGAGTTTCAAACTGAAAACAGGGACCTCTTGAAAAACAAAAATGCTCGGTCATTACTGTGGTGAATTTGCCAACTGTGTTTATGATCACTTCTGCTCTACACGAATGGCTAACATTTGCCCATGCTTATTATAGAAAGTGTTTTAGATGTGTCTGGACTTGGCCCTTTTTGTTTGTGTGTCAGATGAGAAGTGGCATAGATTTGTTACTACTGTGGTTCTATCCAACTTTGTGAGAAATAACCTTGATGGCCAAGTGGCTGGCCAATATCTGATCTGATAACAGTTGGTAGCTGCTAAATTATTAGCTTGCTGAATTAATGTAATTTATATTATGCTGGTCAAGATTGCTCCCTCTGCACTATACTGCTGCAATTATTCTGACAGATTGAACCCCTTGAGGCCAGGGATCTGATGCTAAAATCTGGAAAAATCGCAGATATCTGGGGTTCATAATATATATCATAAAAATTTAAAGAGTTGACTAATCACTTTGGCTACCTACAGGTACTGAGTGCTGGCATTCAACAGTCTGACTGGCCTGTCATTTAGGTAATCCATAAACAAGCATACTCAGAAACAACACATTGACTCCAAATGTCTTCAAGCATGGCTGATTGGGTAGGTAATTCTGCAAATGTAGTCAGTTTTTTATTCATTAAACAGAGCAGCACAATATTTGTCACATTTTTTAAAGGGGACCTATTATGCTGATCCTGCTTTTAATACATATATATGTAATGTTATAATGTTAGTTGTCCATACTCAACCTCTGAAAAGTTTCTAAACATAAGATACAGAGGCTTTGCCGTAATCCAAGAACAAGATTTCGCGAACCTGATTTCCTCCCTGAACAGCTCCTCCCGAGATTTTGACGGAATCTGGGAAAAACCTGATGTTAGGTTGTAATGATGTTACCTCTGACACTGAAGCCCCGAGGTCTCTGCTGATCAAAGGGGGCGTGTCCAAATGAAGCCTGTTTCGAGGCCTGTATTGTTCTTCAGAATATCACGTGACCAAAGACAAATGAGGCCCCGGTTCTCTGAAATCACGTGATTGCCTCTTTGCGTGATTCGATTCACTGAAAAACCCGCGAGAAATTCAAGACGTGTTCTGCGTTATCTGGTGAGGTACATGCAGAACACTGGAGATAATAGAGCTAACAAAAAGGAGGAAATCATCCGTTTGGGAACATTTTTATATGATATCTCACAATTGGGTAAAACATAATATACATCTGCTGAAATCAATCACGTCGAGGATGAGTGGTGTGTCTACATAGATACGAACGCACACAGAGACAGAGAGAAGAAGAAGAAACAAAGAACCAAAGCAGATCAGAATGTTATCTGGCCCTAAAAAGAAAATATGAACCGGTAAAATATCTCTCCGCTGTCAGAGATAGACAGCAGAGGCAGGTCCTCACCAAGTACAGGCTCAGCGACCACCAATTGGCAATTGAAAAAGGACGGCACAAAAAATCATGGCAACCAAAAGAGCACAGAATATTTGGGTCACTGCTCGACAGGTGAGGTGGAGACAGATGCACTTCCTCCTAAAATGTGAAAAATTCAAAGAAATAAGAAACACCTATTTTAAAAAATTTTGCGGCAAAATCCAGGATCTTCATAAATTTCCGGATTTCCCGGAAATTTATGAAATTAATATACACATGTAGAAATGCTTGTGAAAATATTAGATAAATATGAATATTGTCATTATGAAATCCATTTTACTTATTTACTTATTAATGACTTATTATTTGTATTATTTTATGTAAATCATCACTTTCTGTTTTGTTACTTGTCTGTCCAAAAATGCTTTGGCAATATTGTATATAATACAGTCATGCCATTAAAGCTTATGGAATTGAGAGAGAGAGAGAGATGTGTGTGTTTGCAGATGTAGCCCACGTGAACATCACAGTAACACTGCTGTACATAAAATGACCAGCAGATGTCAGTACTCCCAAATGAGCTCTTAAATGGGGCGTCATGATCAGCCTTTTCATGAAGCTATTGCTTGGAAAGATTCGATACATTCGCGAGGCCTCATCACACCATCACTATCAGGTTGTGCCGTCCAATTAATACAGACCTAGCCAGAGCCAATCACGGTGCTGGACCTGCCCACACCTGAAACTATTCTAGTAGGCACTAACAACTGCAGATCATACTATGCCTTAGTAGCGTCTACACTTTTGGAAATACAAAAGAAGAACCGCAGATCATTTGAGGCGCAGGTCTGTCAGTGTCCCTCCCAAAGCTGTTTGTCCGTTTACCTTTGGACTTGAAAAAAAAAGTACCTATTCCTCTTCCAAAAGACGATGCCACCAGAAATTAGTGGGTAGCTTTTTTTCTTTTCTGGCAGCAAACAGCCATGGCCAAAGGGAACGTTAGCTGTTAGTGCTCAGCATTTCACCAATGACAGCTTTGTCAATAAAGGATAATTTGACGCTGGATAAGCATTTCAGCTGCTTCTCAAACCTGAAGAAGTTGCATCGATCAAGCGCTCGGAGCCACAAGCTGTAAGTAACGATATAACAGCAAAGAATGTAAGTGAAGCTAAGGTGTTACGGGGGGCTAGCAGGACCGCAAGCGATAGTTAGCACTAACAACTGGCCTCAAGTGCAGACTTTGTAAAATATCTGAAGATAAAGCCTCTATCTGTCGCGACGGTTCGTGACTCACAGATACAGAACTGTAAGTTGCTTTTACTGCATAAGCTAACCTGACGTGATAGCCAGTTGATTGTGGCTGTAGGACAGCGGCTAACTTAGCCAAGTTACTGTTGCTAATGTTTGTGTCCTAAAGAGTAATATCAGGGGAAATTCTACAGAAGGTGTGTGAACATAAACCTCATTTGAAGCTAACTGTTAATACTTGTTTGTAATTTGGATGCTTGGTACAACTGACCACGGTAACAGAACTTGCTGTCTGTAAAACCTGTATTGCAAAGGCTTAGGGTTGTCGCAATAGATTAATCGCGATTATTCGAAGCGCAATAAAAGTAACTGACACTATGAGGCAGATAGAAAAGGTAATAAGCAAGCACATCTATGACACATGCCTAATGCTGTCATTTGAACTGCCTCCGGGAAGAAAACTGTGATTTGAAGTCCGCTAATTACCAGAGTTTGACCATATTTGACCCTGATATATCACCAGACAAGGAATGATGTTAATTTCAAATACTACAACAGTAGTCCAGCCCGAATATTCTCATTACAAAACCGAGGTTGCTGCCCACAACTAATGTTTATGTTTTCATTTTGTGTTTTGGCTGGTTGCACCACCCTCCAACGATCTCCCAATCACAAAGTCAGTAGCATTTCTGCATCCAGGTTACCAGTTACCATTGAGCTGCAGCTACCAGCGTTTCGGAGCGCAAATGTCTGATGTTACTGAACCTAAAAGGCCTTGTTATGATTCCAAAACATGTCATGACAAAGTCAGAAACAAAACAAGGATCTGTATAGGAGATGCCTTCGAAAGATGGTGACGGCTGAAAGCAGAGAAGAATTTGAAGACCGACGCCGAAGTTGCTGATTTTCTCCTGGGCAGATAAGATTCAGCTCAGTTTGGCTTACTTAATTCTATTTAATGTAGGCACAGATATTTCAAATATTCTCTACAGTCGAACATTGTTATGCATGTTCGTTCATGGTACGTTAATGCGTATGCAGGTGGCCGTGGGTCATCGAACTGACTAGGTAACAAATTGTTTGAGAAATAAAAGCCGTGGTTCTTCATTGCTGACATTAGCAATGCATCATTAGTCCGTTTCTCTGGCATTATGCTGAGACACTGTGGAATCCGTTCCAACATTAGCACAGCCATTATGGCAGTTCGAAATGTAATTGAGACAGCACATTGGACAAATGAGTCCTCATTCATTCTTTACACATTTTACAGTATGGACTTTAGTGGGCTGTCGACGGAGAAGTGTGACGAGCAAGTTGACTAATATGACCATCGCTAAAGTTAGTTAGTCATTAGCCTCGATCTTTTCTGAAATGAACTGTACACAACCCTGTCAGAGCAAATCATTGATGATATTGAAACGTAGCCATGGTAGCTCCGTGTTGTAGACGTTCTTGCTGGGTCTGGCAACCATGCTGGCAACCTCTCGTCTGGGGGAGAGGAGGAGGGGATACTGCGCTCTGCACTATTTTGAATGTGACTGCACTGCCAGTTTTGGCCACAAACTTACATACGGCTTCTTTAACAAAACTGGCCCAGACAGATGTTACATCTTATGTATATTAAAGTTTGTTTTTCTTTTTTATTTCTAACTCTCTCTCGCCATTTCCCAAGATTCGCCGCAGTGTTGCCTCCATCCCTTCGTGAGTCATCACTTCCGCCTCCTCAGCATTCATCCATACATCAGTCAGTTATCATTTACCAGCCACGCCCTGCCATGCCTCCCACCACTCTGGAGATGCCCTAGAATTTAAAATGCTGTCAGTCACCTCGTATTCCCAGCTTTCTACCTGTCTGTTTTGATTTGCATTTTATTCTGAATGTGCTTTGATGTTTGTGTTTTGCTGTGTTTTTCCTTTCCAGCAGTTTTCTTTTTTACTCACTGTACATTTAGGTTTTCTGCCACACCGAGGAAAGGACTGGATACATGGGGGCTCCCATACATTTCCACGTAGGTGCAACTCGGATGTACAGATACCCTAGGGTATGAGCGATTGTCACCCGCTGTATGTTTTGTTTGGGTTGTTAAAGTAGGTAGTTAGGTTTCTTTTTTTGTTATTTCATTCTGTTGCCTGGGCAGTCAGTAAAACTGTCCCTTTAGCTAGATTTGTTTGGTTTTGTTGTTTTTATTTAGTTGGCAATCCTTGTAGTCCTTCACCTCGGTTGTGTGCTTGTACTTGTCATTCATGTTTTGTCTTGAGTATAGGACCAATTTCTGTAAATACATTTCTCCACCTGTTCACATGTTTTTCACCATTAAAAAAAAAGACTTGTTCACGTTATATTGTTGTGCACTTTGACACTGTCCCCCCCCCACCACCTTCCATTCAGCACTCCTGCAGGTTAGTCCAATTCACTTTATTCCTCTAGGCTGTCAGGGTCGTAACAACAGACTAGAAGAGGTAATGGGTGTGTAATGACTCATGAGGCAAAGAAAAAGTGGCTCAATGATGCCATGACTAATCACGTTTCTCCCTGCAGGGCTTCTGGCCATAGTCAGCTGCAACACAGTGTGATTTTTCCCACATACCACAAAGTTGTCTCAGCATGGCTCAGGAGCCCTTTCTGTGCATGTTTGATAAATTATATGAGGCAAAGCAGCCACTTTCTTGTTTTTGAGTTTTATTTCCAAGTCTTTTTGCAAGACCTTTCTCCATGGTGCTGCTGTGGCTTGCTCCAGTGTGGATAAAAGATCTTCACGTGAACTTCAACACAAAAATAAGTCCATAACTTATTATTTTTTTGCACACTGTGCATGTATGCTGAATATATGTGTTTTTTTTTTTTTTTTGTCTTGTGAACTAGCGTGGTGATTTTAAAGCTTTGAGACTGTTGATCATTCAGTTTTGCAGGCATTCAAATAGAACACAATGTATTTGTTGCAGACTTTACTTAATCAACTTTTCTGGAGGTCACAAAAGGTGTACCACAGGGTTCCATTTTAGAGCCTTTACTTTTTAATTATTATATTTGGAGACACCGCATGACGTCAGGCAGCTACTCTGGATTTATGGACATCATCTTCACTATTGCTGCGTTGATAGATTTTTTTTGTTGATGCTCTACAGGCCAATTCCACTTGATGTTTGGTGTGGGCGTAGGTTATGTTTTGGTCACAACACCTATCAATTTTGGTCGCCATGGCAACAGAATTGTTTGAATTGTCTCAGCGCAATTTCGTACTGATGCCAGTTTCACTGTATGGCTTACTCTAGAGGTCAGAGTTCTCAAGATATCACTAGCGGGCACTCTGGGGCCACACCCATCTGATTACGGACAACCGGAAGATCTAGTAATCAAATGATCTCTTGAAAATGGCCGCAAGGTACACTTTTATGCTGATGATACAGTTTTTATACTTCTAATTCTTAACTGGATGAAGCATTATCTGCCTTGCATACAGCTTTTGATTCCTTTTAGGGTATCAGTACTTTAAAAATTTGCACTTTGGAGGACTTTCAAATCGAGTGACTGCCATCATACAAGTATTATGGGATATTTATAGATAAAAAGCTGTCTTTTAAAACACATGCTGATGAGCTGATAAAAACTTAAGAGGGAAAATTATGATCTATTTCTATAAAAGAACCTGTTTGAGATTTACATGATTGAAATCCTCTGCTACAATGATGACACCATCTAGATGTGTTGTCAATTGTATGTTGATGTTACGTCGCATTTCCAATGATGAATTAGCCTTAACTTATGGGAGAATGTATACTTCCATAATTGTCACAGCTGTAAATTCCCTCAGTAGAAAAACGGCTTACCATCAGAAGTTCCAGATCTGGGCAGCAGTGCTCATTGCTCTGCACCAGATGTAGTTAATTGTAGACACACAGGTCCCCGTCCCCCCAGGTCCTTCATCCAGTCCACTCTGAAGACAGTGAAGTCTCCTGGATCAATAGCGGAGTCAGGCACATCGGGGATTATTCAGGTGTCTGTGATGATCATAACTTAGTATAGTACTGCTTTTATTGTGATCTCGTCCATCTTATTGGTGAGGGACCTGGCATTGGCGCAGAAAATGCTCAGCAGCGCTGATCTGTACGGGTTAGCTTTAAGCCTCGCTCTCAGGCCGGCTTGTTTACCCCACTTCTGCTTCATCACCGTACGCCACCTGTGGCATTTCACAGGTGGAACAGTCACTCCGCAGGGCTCCGGAATTCACACAGTCTTACAGGCGATTGTACAGTATTAAAACTAAAATCTGCATTGCGATCCTTGATGAAAAGCAACTGGGATTGATCGTACCCTGCAAAAGGTGCTGCACCGTCGACACAGAAATGAGGAAAATTTGTTAAAAGTTAAAAGGTGCTGCACCGAATGAGTAAAATTTGCAAGAAAAGTTAAAAACAGAAAACCAAGAAGAGAAAGCTGAGTCACTGCATACTCACGAGCCACCATTGTGTTTTGACTGCTAATCATCTGTTCTCAAATGACAGAAATCTAATTTAAGATGGATGCTGTCGTGGCCATATTAAAAATTACAGTATACCCATTTTTGAAAGGAACCTTTCTCTACCCACGACCAACGCACACAACAAATTTGAATTTGATGGGATCATCTATTCTCCTCAGGATTGACAGAACCCAAAATATATATGACCTTCCAGATTTCTAAACCAAAAACACATCCAAGTATGATGGCAAATCTCTCAGCATACTTCATTGCCTCTGTCAGATGTTCGCCAGCCCATGACCTGAAAACCCTTGGTGTTCTGCCTGTATTTGCATTTTCCCCTCAAAATTCTAAAACAGTTTTGACCCCAAAAGTGCTGCATGAGGTGATGCATAAGTTGAGCTAAATACACTTCACCGCTTTAATTCATCAATTAAATACTGAGAAAGCAGAAAAAAACTATGTCTGTGCTGGACCAGGATTCATTACCATGATAAGACGCATTGGGCACACCAATCCTGTATTTTTATCATTCACTCTTTGTCATGAATGTGAATTAAAACTCACCCTGAGTCCTTTACACACTTTGAATGAGTGAAGTACAATGTCTGAACCAAACTACTTGTAAATGGTTTTTAAGAATATGTGGGTGAGGGCTGGGTGAAACAGGGTTGATGGGTAGGACAAAGTAGGACATGACTGGGACAGATGGTGAACTGGAGGATATGAAAACATAGTCTCCCCCTCCATCCCAAACCAGAAACCAGACAAGCACACATCCTTGCATATGAACTTGCATTAAATACAGACAAATACACACATAACCAACTCCAAATTGGCTTGCGCTCACAGATAGAAGAGTAATTTTCTGCATGGGGTGAGACACTGAGCTGGTGACGTGTGACATTGGCTCCCAGGCAGGTGGAGGGGCGATGCAATAAATAAAGCAGGATGATTAAAACCTTCCGGCTGAGTCGGCCTGCTGACTTCGACAGCTGGATCTGTGGGGGCTGCATAAACACGCGCAGTAAAAAGGAAGGCTGACTGTCAAAAGCCGTGAAATGACGGGCGATGGATTGGGATTGATGGGATGCAGAGCGGAGAGAGTTGGTTTACAATCAGAACAGATGGTGAGGGCTGCAACAGAGGCTAGAGACTGACACGGGGCGTCGGTTACGAAGAGTCTGATTTGAGGCGATAGGGATATGGATGGTGAATGGGGAATCATAGTAAGGTTTTTACTGATGCGAGTTTGTGCCAGATTTGTTTGGAGAGAGGAATAGAAGTCGTTGGAGATATCTAATTTATTTTCATACTCCTTCTGTCCAACATTATAGAAAATCATTAATTGCGCTAAAAATTCACCTTTTATTCGCTGTCTTGATTTTCTCCGATCATCTTCCACAAATTCATTTCAGCTCACTTGAAGATCATCATAAACAATGGCATGGTGCATCCATGCTTGGTGCCAAAGACAAGCACAGATTACTGCGGGTTCCATTTCGGGAATGACAATATGGCTACAGCAGGGGCAGCCTAAAGCATGAAACTAGGCCTACACTGTCGGCGGCCGACAGCAAGGGGTATATCCCCGAAATTTTCTAATCCTCGAAGCCCCCTGTATTAGATTCCCCTTTACTAGACCTACAATATGAGGCAAATTTGAGGTCTGTGTAAGACATTGTTCCAGAGATATAGCTAAAAAACTGATCTTTTCAATATATAGCGACACCTGGTGGCAAACCTGGGAGGGCATACTTGCCCAAAATCTAATCAGTTCATCCTCTCTACCATATCTACCCATATGATAAAAATGAGAAGCCAATGTAAAGTATTTTGTGAGTTATCGCGCTAACGGCTAAAATCTGTGGACGGGGCGGCGGGTGGGGCGAAACTATGATATCCCCGAAACTCGTATTTTGGGGATATAAATATGAAACCTCTTAAGGTCCTGTGGCCAACAGGGGGCCCACAGACGAGCATGAAGAATAAATTGATAATATAAAGTTATTATTAACCTGAGCTTGCTGCCATGTTGTTCTCTCTGTGCTGCTGCAGTCTGTGAGATGCAATTAATGCCAAATAAGGAGTAGGACAACTGTTTTGTTGCTCTTATTGTCTACTTTACTAATATATTCTGAATTTTTCAAAAACACCTCAATGTACTTGATTCCACTCAATTGATTTGTCTCCAAAACGAAAATGTAGCAATAATAGCGATGCTCACTGTTTACAAACAATGACGTCAAAGTTGTACATGTGCAGTTTGGCGGTTGGCAGAAACCATGATCAGGGCATAAATTACATGGCAGGTAACCTCTTTGGTTCTTCGCTTAAAATCCTTAAAAAAGTGATTCCTGAACCCTGAGCGAATGTGTTGCTGCAACCTATAAAACAACAACTGACTGGCATGACTATTTTAAATCTTTTATTAAGTACGTATAGAGACGGAGATATACGAGTGTAAGATGAGCCTTTTTGGTAACCACGTATCAAAACATGGACGTGAACATCGCTATTAGAGCCAAAAATAAGACCCCTCAGCACCTCAGCTGTTGAGATAATTAGTGCAGGTTGAGGGAAAAGGGGGAAAAGCACCATTTTGCAAAAACAGTCTTACCACTGTCAATCAGAGATGTGCAAGAGGAAGAAAGAAGGACAGAAAAAGAAAACAACAAGATAATGGTGGGGCTGCACGACTCACAACATTATTTAAACTCCTTTAAAATATACCCAGTAGCCGGTGCAGAGATTAACCCAATTCCATGAAAAGAGCCTGCATATTTGAAAAATTTGAGCTCTCCTACTTTAGTTTTAAATTTTAGTTCAGATGCCTAGATGTCAACATATCAAATATGCCATGCTGAATTTCATGAAAATGGGTGCAAAAAGATGAACGATTCAGCGATAATTTCTCATCTATTGTAATGGTGTAGCTGTAGATACAGTTGGTATAGGATTTAAATATCTGGGTCTGAGAGAGAAATCATCAGATAATGTGCACCACAGGTAGTTATGTTTCAAATTCTTGTCACAATTTGACTAAAATTTACAAAGTGAGGAACCGCGAAGTGTGAGGTATCCCTCAAAGTCACATTATTAGTACAAAGGGGAACCCCCCTTCCAACCCCTGCCAGTCAATAAGCCAGAAATATGTCTTGCTAAGGTGGGATGTATGTATTTCTGAGCGTGCTCACATATGCCTCTTACTGTGAGAGCTGTGATATCCCTACTTCAGGCTCCTGGGGAGTTGGAAAGTTGACTCTTCACCGTGGTTAGCAGGGACATACTAGGGCTGGTGCTGTAAAGTGTTCCCGTGGGGGAGGGCGGTTTGGCTTTGCTTTTTGATTTGTTTATTTTATGTATTTAACCCTTATTTAACCAGGGAAGTCCTGTTGTGATTGAAATCTCTTTTTCAAGGGGGCCCAGGGGGTTGTGGTGGGGAGGGAGAGGAGAAATTGCACAGCCAATTAGATCAGGGGATGATTAGGTGGCAGGTTGAAAAAACCAGGTTGGGACTTTAGCCATGACACCGGGGAACCCCCTACTCTTATCGAAGAGTGTCATAGGATCTTTAATGACCACAGTGAGTCACACTGATGGAGGCACACTGGAGGTTTCTACCTGAAACAAGTCCCCGTGCTGCATGAAACCTGGCTGGAAATGAGGGAGATGGCCTGGAAACACACAGCGTGTTTCTCATTCATCAACAATTTTTTGTTTTTCCATCAAACCATGAGTTGATTTGAATTGAACCCAATGGAATGAAGTTGAAACGGACTAAAATTAATTGCATTGTGACAATTAATTAAGTGAAATGACAGACTTAAAGTGAATAGATTGTATTGAATTAAGAGGAGAGAGTATTGAGAAACTGAAAAATGAGAGAGATCCCTCAATGAACAGGTACTGAGGCACTGAATCAACATGTCTTAACACAAGGCACATATCAGCTCTTCGTTTGTGCAAATTACTTGTGATCTTCTGATATTAAAGACGCTGGAAAGAGCTCATCTTTGATGTTTGTTTGGTTTCTTCTGTCCTGATTTGTAAAAATTTGTGAAATCTCAGTTTAAAAAGAGGAATAATTTATTGCAGCTTCTTGCTCGTAGTTCCTGCTGGCTACTTTTTTCTGAAAGAAAATGACATTCACATAGCTTTCATCACATGATCTTAAATGGTCTATTTTACATTGAACATATTAATAATGAATCATATAAATATTATCTTTAAAATTGTGATAGGAAATGAGGCACAATTACAGGAATCTGAAACTCCTCCTCAAACACCCCTCTTCCTGGTGTCCATCACCTTTGATTCCCTGATAGTCCGATATGTACAATTCTGCTTATATCATCCATAAAACACATTGCAAAATGTCAGCAATTTCATTTTATCGCCAGTAAATTCATTGAAAAACCTTGAGTAAAAATGAAAAGCAACATTTAATTCTTTGATTCTCACCATGTCAAAATAAAGTTGACTGGAATTTCTTTTTAACAGCTCAGATTATGCTGAAACAAAAGGCAATACAATATAATGTAGTGTACAAAATACAGTAAATTACAGCTAATAGAAATGATAAATACCAGAACTATGCTGCAGTGTTGTACTATCATTATGCAAAGCAGGGTAATGCATAAACAATTAAGAGCAGTTTCAGAGTCTGGGCTGATTTAAATATTGCCCAGTGCAAGCACTTAATATCAAGACGTGCTGATACTGAAGTGTACTTCCCATGATGGCTACCAAACATGCTTATGCATACATTCTGCCTCAAACAAACACGTACACTCATACAAATACATCCATATTTGTCACAACCCTCATGTGAATTCCCTTTTTGTCTCCTCCAATCCAGCAACTTGCATGTCTTTTACATAATTGTCTCTTTTTATTGACAAAGTGTAATGCATTTATGTTTTACGTTCTCTCTCGCATTTGTGGCTAAGTATATAATCCATTGCTTTGAGTGTGGACATTGCTGGATTGTCACTTGCTTTTTGCCTTTAAGCAAGCAGTCGGTGTCTCCCTAGCTGAGAGTTTATTGTCTTTTGCAATTATTCATAATCTTTGATGATAGTTAAATGTGGAAGTACTCTTCCTAGGCTTACTAATAGAAACAAGCTGCCAGGCCTTCATCTTGGTCTCCAGCATTGGGACCGTGTATTGTTAACCCCTCATCAGTCTGTTCTTCTGCCCAGTTTATTGAGAACACTTCCCTCTGCAGTCATCGGGATTGAGACTGTTTTCTTTCTGAATTCTCTGGTCCTGCCATTTGATAGTTTTGTGCAGGCAAGAGTGACCTCTATGTTTTATTTGCTGGTTTGGGTCCCTCACTGTTAAGGACAAGAACAGGCTTAACGGAATAGTGAGGATGTGTGGCAGAATTGCGGGGACAAATTTTGAGGAGCTCTCTGTCCTGTATAGAGCCAGGGCTACCAGGAAAGCAGAAAGCATCCTGACTGACCCCAGTCACCCGCTGGCCTGCCAATACAGGCTACTGCCTTCTGGTCGCAGGTACATGGTAGCAAAGGTCAGAACAAATAGATTTAAAAACTTGTTTGTACCAATGACAATTGGCCTCATTAATATGTTGTGTTGATCGGTTTCCCTAAACATTAGTGCACTGTATTCATTTATTTATCTATAACTTGTGGTGAATGTTCATGTTATTGTCTGTTTGTATTGTATTGCTGTACTGTTTTTCTGCTGGCTGTAGAACAAATTGCCCCTTATGGGGATAATAAAGTTCACTAAGACTAAGACTATCTGGCTACTGCCCCAGAACACCACTGGCTGGGCGCCTACCCTCAAGCCCACTACCATCTGTACTAAACTGTGTGCGCCATCTCTCACAATCATAAGCATATTACTATCAATAAACCCAATTATTATATGACGTAAGGATTCATTCTCTCCTGATTGGTCAAGGCGAGATCCGCCGGTCCCTGTATACAGTCATATTCATTGCGCGTACGTGTGCCAGAGGTGAATTAAACAATCCAGCAACCTCAAGCTAAAAATAGATTAAGCTGCCCTGCAGGAGCTCCTGACTGTGTCCATATTTCATATTGCTTCGTCCCTGTGAGGAGCTTTACGAATCCACACGATGACTACCTACATGGGACAGTGAAGATAATGTATTCTATGTTTTCAAGTAAGGTCATATAATGAAACAGTTACTGGCTTCAGTTATCGGTAAATCCAAGGATTTATCCACCTCAACTGAAGTCAATAACTGTATACTATTGGATCGTACTCTCACACGTACACGTACAGTATTTATCCTTTATTTTATATTAAATTAAAATGTAGTGTGACTGGGCAGAAGAGGAGCTCAGGGTTTGTAGCTTTTGTTAATGCCTTTGTCTCCAGGCCATACTGATTAGGCTGAAAAAGGAGGAATGACAAGTCATGCCGGGAAGAAAAACAAACACATTTTAATCTGCTTTTTTGTCACTACATTATAATTATTTTGCTGACTGACTTGATCAAACATAGCAGGAGCCAATCTCCTTCATAGCAAAATGAGGTTAAGGACCTTGCACAGGAGCACAACATGCTGTTCTGATCTTATTGAGGAAGCACTGGGGCTTGAAACTCCAGCCATTTTGAGTTTCAGCCAAACACTCACCACTATCTTATAGTGTAAACTTTAAATGCAAAACCAGTGAGGCAGAAAGATCAGCAAGATAATTCACAAAAAGGCTTTGGGTGCTGGAAGCATATCTGCACAAATTAAGAAACTACTAGTGAATTACCCGTGGCGAGAATAATTTCTTGTGACGACCTATGTCCACATAACAACTTTCATGAATACCGTGACCTTTGACCCTCATGACCTTGACCTTTGACGGAACGGACCTCTCGCGGTCATTTCTTGTGACGACCTACGTCCACTTACCAACTTTCATGAAAATCTGTCCAGGGAGATGGGAGATGCGAAAAATTGACCTTTGACCCCAGTGACCTTGACCTTTCAAAAAACTAACCCCTCAAGGACAATTCCAGGGACAGCCTACATAGACCCACCAAGTTTGGTGAAGATCCGTCGGAGGACCTCAGAGAAGTAGGGGAACAAACAAACAGACAGACAAACAGACAAACGTTCCTCAAATTATAGTATGATGATGATTATTCTCACCTCAGATCATGTTTGATATCTGGAGAATTCGAGGCTTTACTCAGCCCACCCACCAGGTCTGCTTGGATCATCTGGTGGCGGAGCGACCTCCGAATCTGGACGATAGTGTTTGAATAAGGCGAGGCTTACTGAGGCTCCCAGCTTCCTGAAGAAAGCCCTCCATACTTAAGAGGTGAGCTGCAGCCCACAGTCCGAGGGGATGTCCTTTGGAAGGCCGAAGTGTTTGAATACCTGCACAAACAGCACTTCTGCCAATTGGAGGGCAGAGGGCAATGTGGCAAATGGCACAAATTTGCAGAACTTAGAGAATATGTCGACAATTACCAGTAAACGTGTTACCTTCTGATGATGGGAGGTCAGGTACAGTATCCATGGCGATGTGCGACTATGGATGATGGGAGACTGGTAATGGGTTGAGTTTGCCGGCTGGCAACTGTTGCAGTGTTTTCGAGATTGCGCAAGTTGAGCACGACCGGATGGCTGCTCCTACATCAGAGGCCAGGTGGGGCCACCAGTGTTTTTTGCTGATGATGTGCGTTGTTCTTTTAGACAGGGAAGTATGAACCCTAAGAGCACTTTCAGCTGCATTTTATGTATGAAAGTTGATCAATAAATGATTATTTATTAAATAATGTATCTATTTATTGGAAAATAGCATTGAACGGTTGATTTTTTTTATTTTTTGAGGAATAGGATAGTGTAGATAGGGGATGGTTAGATTGCCAGAGAAAAACTCAATCAGCAGTGATTGAGAGCTGGACAGTTAGGTATACTCCTGGGTTTGTCAAATTTCTTGGCCAGAAGTTTGCTGCCTTTTCCATGAAAAGATTTTTTGGAAGAGATGCACAAAAGAAGGGCTTACTGAAGGCTGCCAACAAATTTCAGTACCAGATCTCTGCCAGGCGTTATTGGAGCTACGACAAGACTTTTGTGTTGTGGTCAGAGGAGAGTGAAATTTAACTTTATAGCCATGCACACCGACAGTATATTTGGCTGTGCAGATGGTGAAATGCACCAGGCATCAACTGCAAAATCTGGTGCTGGATCACTGACAGTTTTCAGCTGTTTTGCTGCTGGTGGTCCAGGAAATCCTACTAAGATTGTTGGCATAATAAATTCCTCTATGTGCCAGGGTATTTCCTGCTGAAATCTTGGTTTTCTCTGCCAGGAGTTTAAGACTTAGCCATTGATGGACCTTTCAGCGTTATGATAAACCCAAATGTTTATCAAAATTAGCAAAAGGTTGCAGGAGTACATGATCAAAATTTGCAAATAGCTATCACAGTCTCCAGACTTGAACAGTACTGAGAACACCTGAGGTCAGGAATTGGGTAACGTTATTCCACTAGAGTAAATCTAGGAACTTCAAAAATGGTGTACTATTGTGTGTGAAAAGGTGGTCCTAGATACCTTTATGTCAATCATTTGACCATTAAAGGAAGAAGCTCAGTGCAATTCATCTCTATAGAGGGAGACTCCACCTCAGGTTAATCAAAAGGTGTTGATATCTTTCAAACTCATGTTTTGAAGAAATATGTGTTGCTCAAACCAAATTAGTTTTTTAATTGTTGTAGTACAATGAGTATTTCGTTGTATGTTATGTTTGAGGAAAGAAAAATTTTTTTTTTCTTTTTTTTCTCAAACATTTTTGTTCATTTTAAATGTAGAGTGCCAATAGTTGTTGTGTTGACTGCAGTAGTTCCCTGATCATTGTCCTCTCTGAAATGGTCCGTTCTTGCCTTGAAAAAGTTCTTTTTTAAGCTTTAGGCTTGAATTGTGAGGAGAGTGGATGGACCCTGTCAATTCATGTTTCCTATTCAATGGTAGCAAGCTTTTCCAAGCCTTCCTCTTTATATCATGTATATCTTTTTATGAGAAGTTTCTATTTTACCACCTGCAATCAGAGTTCAGCAAACTCTTTAGTATCATTAATTTCACAAAATGAGTTTTTAAAATCCAATCTTTCTAATCTCTGGAACCTTGCTTTGCAAAACCTCATAGATAAATAAATTAATTCATGACATTCTGTATATCCTAATGAAAACAAATGCGTGAAGACAAAATCCCCATCATCATCTCCATTCAAGGGAAAATCATCAATATTAATACAGATCACGTGCCGGTTTGATCCTTATGGTCTCAGCTACTAAGGTTATTCTGTGTTTTATTATATGGCAGGCAATGCCTTCCAAGTGAGCGAGAAACGCGTGAGCGCGTGTGTGTGCGTGCGTGTGTGCGTACATGTGTGTTCTTGCTACGACTAGATAACATTTTTTTCCTTCTGAGTGGGGACATTATTACAACGAGTGGACATTTTTGCCTGTCCTCAGAACTACAACAGCAAATTGTGACTTATTAAGGTTAGGGGTAAGGTTAGAATAGGGATAGGTTAAGGTTGGGGTGAAGGTTTGGCTTGGGCATGAGCTGCTCATTGTTAATATTAGGGAAAGGCTATACTCAAAGAATGAATGGAAGCCAATGTAATGTCCTCACAAGGATAGAAGCATAAGAATGTGTGTGTGCCAGCTTGCATGTGTCACGCTGCATGTCTGTAGGGAGTAGAATGTGACATTTGTGTGTGAAGCATAGAAAGCAGCATATCTGTCCATGTTGCCTGCCTCTGACATGAAATGAGATTCACTCACTCAGCTGGCTTCCTTTCCAAAGGTTTGCGCACTTCTCAACACTGCCAGCCCACATCTACAGACATGAAGGACCCCTGTACTCTTTCACATACTCACAGATTCTCAAGCTCTGCATGGAAAAATATCCACTGCTCCTGCTAAACAACAAAGCCATATGAAGACAAAAATAATAAAACCTTGCCTCTTTCTTCAACAATTCAACTAGGCATCAAATTTCAATACCTGGAAAAATTAATAGAGGAAGTAGTAATGGTTGGTATAATTATGACCTCTAGTGGTGATAATTGTTACAGCGTGACGCATTGTTTTTCATGAATGGGGGTTCTTTGTCAGTGTAGCACTGTTGCAGTGGCAAAGAACCGCCATTCACAAAAAACACAGACTGCATATTTCCCTCGCCTAAGGATTATAAAGCTGATTCTGGAACAGAATAATAACATATTGGCATTTTCAAAAGCTCATCTCAAAAACAGAATGCTAAAAGGCCCTGCAAGATGAGTGGAGTCGGCTGTGGATATGGGTTCAGCGGAGATGGTTTCGGGAACTGCATATTTCAGTGCTTTATTAAACCTGACCTATTTCACTTTGCTTGATTAGCACCAGTTGCTAAGACTAGTTGGTAGAATGTCAAATTTATTTTCGATAGCATTATTGTACATTGCATCACGGAGATATTTGGCTTTTCCTTCTACATAAATGATGATGTAAAACGGCAATATGTCTTGATACCGAACTCATGCAGCTCAGGAAATGGCACAGATGTGTGTAAATTAGTTTGCAAAGTTTAAGTAATAAAGTGGGAAGCCGAATTATATCGTTAACCTCATAGCATAATTGCCTATCTCAGTTTAAAAGGTTTTTTCACCAACATGAAAGAAAAGATATAATTTAGGGAATTATGCTATAAGGCTAACAATATTGTACATATAGTCATGGCAAAAGGCTGCGGATAGACAGAGCAGAGTGACACAAGGCTATAATCCAAATAAGTGCAAATAAATCCAAAACTTTAACTGATTTTCATCTTCCCATTTTTGCCTGCTAAAATCTTGAATTTTTCGCTTACTGCATTTTGATTATTGCCATCCTTACAATGTCACATCATTTATTATATAAATATAGTCAACAGGCAATCACTTTGCAGTAATCATTTCTTAAACCATGATAGGTCCTGGCAAATAAATTGCTTGTTGTTCAGGCAAACTTAAATGGGAAAAGCTGCAGTAAAAGATGTGGCTACTGAAGGCTCTCTAAATATCAAACAGGATGCCACTGGAGTTCAGAATAACTGATAAATACTGATTTTTATGACAGCTCAAATGCTGGGTATATGTCAGCTCTCAGCTCAAGGTTTGTGACAAGCACACTAAGTAACATCAGCACACCCCAAACTTTTGACAAGAAAAGTGAAAATAGTCAAATAAATACGACTGCTCTAAGTTGCATCAGTATGGCACGGCAAAACATTCAATGAAAGACTTACAATTTTTCCTACTTGTATGATCTTTTAAATAACAGATAAGAATATAAAATGTGCTTTTCCAAAATTATACACTAAAGCTTTGGGTTATATTATTGATTGTTGAATTATTTAAAATAATGTAAAACTATTTCGCCAAATATACAAACATTTTGCTAAATATTCAACATAACTAATTGTTGCAAACACTGATACTGTGAAAACCCTATTGTATAAGAATGGGTATTTTTTGTGAAACTGCACCCCCACAGTTTCTAAGTGCAACACCACTGTAGTAAATACAAGTCATGCCTTGACCAGCCACCCTCCATCACTCCATGAAGCGGTACACATGCATTTGTTTACAAGCTGAAGGGGCTGGAATCTGCAAAGACGTCAAAAGCCAAATATCCTTTTCAACTGGCAAGGTAGCGTAATAATTACAAGATTTTACAAAAATATAACTTTGCGTAGTTTTATTTATGGTGACAATGGAGATGAACATAGACATAATGTGATGATAACAGACTGACAGAAAGTTCATATTTGCCGAAATACTGCTAGTGCTCACAGCCTACACATATTATTTGCAAAACATTTGAATACGGAGTGTGTGTAATCAAATTTAATGTTGTTAGGAACATGATATAGGCTACATGACACATAATTCATGTTTGACAGTGTCATTTTTTTGGAAACTAGCTGAGATGCGTTTGCAAGGTTGCAAACTTTCAAAGTTTATGTGATGTGAGATTGGGAAAGACTGGCCAAAATTTTCAGTCCCGCACCACCCAAAGTGTAGATCAGGGGCTATTGGCTGAGTACATTCATGCATGCATGTGTGTGTCCGTCTGGATTCTGTGCTCTGATATTATAGGCTGTAGCCTTACCATTATATACTGACTGTATAACCTTTACCAAAGCTTTACATGCAGTTTGTTGATCTGTTTGGGATGAGTGTACAGTACCATAATTGTTGTGTGGTTGCATGGGTGTGAATGAGTAATATGATATTGTATAATAAAATGTATAATATATAATACATATAATGAGGTAATACATAATATATCTCAGTATTTAATCATATTATGAACTAGTGTAATAATATAAGTATATAATAGTATGTGTATAATAAATGACATGTGGTATGATACTTACCAGATTGGATATAATACAAAATACATATAGAACTTCATGTAGTATGATGCAATATTTACAAGATATTGGAAATTTGTTTAACGGTCATTGTTATATTGTATTATATAATACCTATTATATAAGTGCAGTAACTTATATGTCTAATCTTGCTTTATGTTGTGCTAATATTTGAATATTTTGTATTATTGCTATATTGTTATACATTATATACTGTGATAATTTTATACCAGAGTATGTATGTGTATGGGTGTATTTAGGCTTGTATAGACGTATAGCTGAACATAGCATTGTTGAGGTAATGATATGGAGGGGCAGTCTTAATAAGCTTTCTGCTTCCAACTGCTCTCTCTCAAACACATATGCTTTGATTGTTTCTTTGTTTCTTTTTTCTTATCTATTATTGATGATCACGTCTTATTTTATTTTTTATTATTAATCTTAGTATTTCTTCTATCTTTCTGTTTGTTGCTGTTTTTTATTATTAATATAACTATTTTTATGTTTAGTTTGATTGTGGTTTGAGATAAATAAATACATCTATCCTTTTTGTGACGTCTGACCAATGACCTATATCACTGTTTTAGTTTCTAGAGCATATAACAGACACGGTTGACAGTAGGCTTTCGAAATTACTTGTGTAGCTTAACCTTTTCCTCTTGTTATGCCTTTTGCAGCTTACGTTGACCTGTGACCTTTGTGACCTTTGACTTTTTCCCAACAAACTTCATCTTTTATTTAAAATTTCTCATTTTTAAGCATTTTTTTTTTTTTACAGTTGCACATCAACATTTAATAAGTTTGGTCATGGAACCCAGTGCAAGTAATAAAACTGGCCCACAACTTCAACTGAACTTTTACATGACCTGTAACTCCTGACATTGCTTTAAAGGTCCACTGAGACTTTTTTTTTTTTCGATAATCTGTCCCTTGGGTTGAGAAGCACCCTGATCTTGATCTCTATAATGACACCCATCAAGATTATGAAAAACGGCGTGACTGCACTTCACCGTTGCACGTACGGTGGGCACATTGCACTCATTAAATGGCAAAAAGTTGATATAATTCAACCACTGTTTTTATCTCTCATAAGTAACGTCAGAATCCTAAGTTTATTGTTGCCCTAGTACCATTGTTCAAGCTGCACCTTCTTTCAAAACGACCAGCATGGATGCTGTGAACATTTTATAAACCTTTTCCGGACACATCTAAGTTTGCCTGATAGCATCAGTAAGCACGGGATATCAGAAGTCTTTTACTCCTAGAAGTGTGCTAGGACTCATTCAGTGTTGTTGTCAGCATTTGTCCATTAATATCATATCAGGTCAGTTTGAGCGCCTCAACTGGTGAATCCGGAAACTGTCAGGGGAGGCAATCGTCTTTGAACCAAATTGCCACAGCTCTCCGCAAATATGCTTTCGGGGCGTGGCTATCCTCTGGTCCTCGTCCGATACGGTCAGATCCATCCATAGATACACCCTTCGCTCCTCTCTCGACCTTCAATTCGTGCTTTCATCCAATAGGAATCACATTCGGTTTCAAAATGACAAAATGACGCTGTTCAAATTGCCAAAATCGAGGCTTCCTAAATAGCATGCTGAAACCGGTGGGTGATGTCATGGTTGCTTCGTCCATCTTTTTATACAGTCTTTGTTCACCTCTAGGAGTTATAGAATTCTGGTATCATATAATTTCATTACCAAGAGCAGACTCATGTCCCGCTATTTTGCCTCATGGCTTTGTTGCTTTAAATCATTATTTTTTCTGAGAATCAAGAGAAATGACTAACATGGCTAAAATTATGAGCAATAAAGTTGAGACTGGGGAGCCATTAGGACGAAATGTTGTAATTTAAGTTAGTGAAACAGAAACAGTCTGAGCACCTAAAGCCCTTTTTGGACCTTGGTAATGCATTTGCAAGTCAAATAAGTGACGGACTATTTTAGAAAGATTTGAATTGCGAGGGTTAAGTATTACCTAGGGTCATTTCTTACAGAGCGTTTCACAGCACATAAAAGGCAGTGAGAGGTTTAATCAGTATTGAGTGAATTTGTTTGCAGTGGTTTGAATGTAACAGACATTCTTTTACTGTAAAAGTCCCACACTCTTGATTTAAGTTTTTGAAATTGTTGGCAAAATGTCTTACATTTTACTAAATGTTTGACATCTAAGCATTTTTTGAATCAACTCTTCTTAAAAATAAAATGGACTGGTGATCCCAAAAACAAAAAGGCCCAGGTGAGGACTGTATTGGACGAATGAAGAATTATTTTTGTGGTGAAGACCAACGGCATCACCACAGTAGATCCACTCAAGGACACTCTATAGACAGTTACCTCACCACAATCAAGAAGAGACTACAGATTAAAGTACCGAACAGGCTTGGACATAGTGAAAGTGCAGTTTGCAGTGGCGTAAGTACGGAAGGAAAAAGCCAAAGTGGCGAAACAACCGTATACCCCCATTGGGTTTACCACAGAATTTAAACCTGTGTTCAGTCTCAAAATCAGCAAGGGTGCCAAAAAAACATCTTAAGAACCTTGTACAGCGCAGAAATAATATCCTATGAACAGATAGGGTGAAGACTTGTACCAGAATGATGGAAAGAGAGGAGTATGGAGATGGAAATGAACTCCTCTTGATTCAAAGCACACCCCCTCCGTAGACGGATTATGACATATCGTCCCCCGAGCAAGGACACGTGAAAGTCCCAGCAGCTCGCGCAGGGAAAGTTCACTGCCTTGCAGCCAAAAGCACAATTAACTTCACCTGTACCTCAACAGGATTTACAGTGCATCGGCATGCTGTGCATAGACATGCTATAAATGACCACAGCATTTCAGATATACATCACCTGCTTCTCAGTAGGATTTACAGCACAGGAACAGCGCATAATCAAATTACAGTACTCTCAACTACAAATAAGATGAAGTTAAGCAACCTCTAACATGAACAAAAAAGCCTAAAACAATTCACAGCAAGCTATTTTGTCACTTATAGCAAAGACAGCAAGTCAATATAAGTTTAAATTAATCATGAAATCATCTTGCCTTATGCAATTTTTTCATAAATAGCTAATTTGCGCGCGCGTGCGTGTGTGTGCGCCCGCATATGCATGTGTGCGTGCATGCGTGTGTGTGTGTGTGTGTGTGTGTGTGTGTGTGGCAGGGGGGTCCACATCTATGACCATGTGAGAGGCCCCTGAGACAGAACTTGATTGCACTTGATTTGCACTTGGTCTTTGGATATTATTACATGGCGTAACTCTAAAGTCCAATAGATGAACCAAGGGGACAAACACTTACATAAAATGCATCATTATAGTTTATTTCTCATGTCCTCAAAGTGAATTTTTGGGCTATTCCAGTAGGACATTTGTTATTGACATGAATGACCAGACCCTTTGACTATGCGACAAGAAATGCTTCGTGCAGTGGCTTAGGGGGCCTAAGGGCTCAGTGGGCCCGTTCCATAATCCACCCCTGAGCCCCTCATCCGAGATTCTATTAAGCTCTTCAAAATATATTCTCAACTTTTTTTCTTTTTTTTTTAATTTCAAACCAATACCGAGCAGCTGTATTGAGACATTTCAAGGCATACAATCAGATACCCAGATTTGGACAAGGTTAATAACCATTAAAAAAGTCATAATAAAATACAGTGCTGTGAAGAAGTATTTACTCTCTTCCCAATTTCTTCTATTTGCTTATTTGTCAAGGTGTACAACCTGGTATGTGCTGTGCCACTCAGTGAAAGTGATCGGAGATATTGCACTTTAATGAATATAATAGACAATATAAATAGAGTGAAAAAATACCTCAAAAAAAAAGTGAAAAATACCTCAATTCAAAGCAAGAAAAAAAATGCAATTTTTAATGGATATAAAGTGTCGCAGTGGAGGCTGTGCTGACGGAAACGTTTCGCAGCACATATACCTTTCCAAGAAGTACAGTATAAATCACTCATGAACAGTGTCAGCCATGTATGAATACGTTCTTCATGGAGAGTAAATCGAAGGTAATTCATCGATAAAGACAAGTAGACAAATGATTTACAGTTAATGGCTGCTTCAGCCAGTGAAAGAATCAAATTTGATGAAATTTGTAAATACAAAAGTAAATAATTTCATTGACCTGCCATGAGATTAAATGCTTTTGACCTGTATCATTCTAAAATGAGTCTATCCGAAATAACATGACATACTTTTCAATGTCCCTTAAGAACTTGTAAGTAAACATTAAGGCCTGTATGCATGAAAGCAGAAAAGGTACAGAATAGCCTATACAAAGTATAAATCAATGGTTTTACCACTGTTGCTATGCATGAACGTGGTATAAGTTAAACTGCGGTATAACTTTAAACCTTGAATAGGGAGTTGTATGCACAAATATGGAATAGCTTAATCTGTGGTGTTAATACCACAGATTTCCTGGTGTAACTTATATCAACCAAGGGGAAGGTTTAAGGAGTGGAATCAGACAATTTGCAGTCTGCTTTCAGTGGATGTCTCAAAACTGTGCCTTCTGTTTTCAGGATACTGGCGTGAAGTGATGATCAAATTACCCTGCATAGACTGACACTCATTTGGAGTTGTAAGTTTTCAACTCATTTTATACTTGTCTTTACCAAAAAAATAAAAAAAGACAACTGAATGCCTGAACAAACATTCCAGGTTGCAGTGCATATTCATTTAACTGGTGGAAAGATCGGTGATCAGCCTGGCCCCGACTCAAACCCCTTGCATATTGTCCTCGACATGTTCATTTGGCTCAACCACGTCATCATCCTCAGCTTCAGCGTCACCCTATTGTGATTAGGGAATTTACGCAAACTCCCCTGAAACGTGTACGTGAACGTCCATCTTTTGTGCACTGACCACAAAAACAGCTATCGGCCAATAGATTGGCGTTCGCATACTAGCGGGCGAAAACTCCCTATTCTGAGTAATGAAACATGAGGGGAGGCCTATTAATAGATTTGTGGTAAACAACAGCAATAAATCATTGAATAACCCTTCGACTACGGAATAGCTTATTCACACGATAGTTATTACGTGAATAGCAAAAATATGTTTCGTGCATGCCAATTTTCATACACCACAGGGGATGCAATAACTATTCTCGGGATGAGCTTACACCCAGTATGAGTCAGACCTTGTGCATGCATACGGGCATAATTTTTCAAAATCATTTGTAAAAATGAGGAAGATTCCAATTTTTTTATGAAAACATTGTCAGTTTAAAAAAAAAAACAAACTCCATTTTGGCATTTCACTCTAGCTTGTTTTCCATTATGAAATAAAAAAATGTGCAACAAAGTAGTTGAGTTTTTCCATTTATTTTCAGTTCGCGAACATTTCTGGCAAGATAATATTGCATGCATGACTTCAAACAAAATGCAGACATCACAGACTTCAACGTGCCCTCATAGAAAGCTGAATAACCTCTGAAAAGAGAGATTAACAATGATGTAGCATCACAACTATTGCTTGAAGACATTTTCAAGATAGGATGGAACTCTTAGTAGAGTTGTGAATGGAAAAATCATTAATGGCCTTTATAAAAGACATGAAGATAACTGACAAATTCCTCACTTGAAATATTTAAAACTGGAATGTGAGTATTCACAATTCACATTCACATTTGCAATGCCTCACAAAAAGTGACTACATCATTAAAACAGATGTTAATCAGTTAGATCAATATAAACAGCCTTGCAGTATCATCTACCCAGCCTTAACATATTAGATACATGAAAACAATTATTTCTTCACAGAAGATTCTTTTTTCAAAAATAATGAACGGGAAAGTTCTTTCATTACAGTTCTTCCAAAAGGCATATTCATAATGGAAGTCATTTTCAAACCAATATGGTGAACTTGATATTACTACAAAAGTAACAAATACGAAGTAATAAGTCTAATGTAAAAAAAAAATATTTTAAAGTTGGCAACAAGCAGTTAATCCTGTGTATATGCTAGGTGTCATTTCACTAAAATGAAGTCCTTTACTTTCTCATTGAGAACAAACCTTAATCCTCCTGCACATGCAGAAGAAACACTTCCTACACACTGTGAACTGCAGTACAGACCCATCTAACACAGGGCTCTTCAATTCTGTTTATCTGATTGTCCAGTGACAGACTGCAGGATTCTACCAGGGCCTCCAGAGGGCGCCTTTTACTAGAGTTTCCTCTTTGCTGATGGTCTGTCCAACTGGAGAGTACAGGTGAGGCAGCAGGCTTTGATTCTTGGCGTCAGAGGGAGATGGCTGGTTCTGAAAATGGTTTAGGAGTCCTCTCTGAGAATGTGGCATCACTTCCTCCCTTGACAGGAAATGCTTCATCTCTTGGACACACCTTGAGTGGCCCTGACTGACAGGTGAGGAGCAGGAGGAGCTGTTCACTGGCTTCTGCTGCTGTTGCTGTTTGAGGTATAAAACTGCCATCTCCAGGATGTCTGCTTTCTCCAGCTTGGAGTCTGGCTGCTGCTGCAGGAATGCTGGTGCAAGGAGAGACTTGAGCTGCTCAATGCTGCTGTTGATACGATCTCTGCGCATCCTCTCCACCATCGGCTTTCTCAGCTGCAGAAAGAGAACAAGAAATCTGTTAATAATCTGGATCAAGTATACAATATGACTAAAGCCAATGAATGATTATTTTGGCATTTCTTCAGGGATTAAGTTCTCTATTTACCTTAGTGGACAGGATCAGGTGCTCCTTAGAGTAGGTCAGTGCTGCAGGTACTGTCGGTGCCATGGCTGTATGTGCTGTAGAGGTCTCTGTGTGGAGTGAGTCTGATCTCTGCTGCCTTCAGTTCTCTTATTTATAGTCCCACATCTCCATACCAATGTGTGGGTCTTGCTCATGTTGGAGTTTCCCACAGTGTGCAGCCAATGAGAGAGCTTGATGGGACAATGAGACACGCGTGGCTGTCACAGGCTGAATGAGGTGCTTATTGCAGGGGGACAATGGCTGTGTCTCAGGGGAACAGGTGGAGGGGTGGGGGTGATGGGGAGAGAGTCTCTGAGAGCTGAGAGAATCTGGGAATGTGGTGACCCTTGAGAGAGCAGATCTGCTGCCTGATGTTGGGATCAATGATGCAGACAGAGCAACTGCTCATCACCCCAATGTACACGTGTGGGACTGACGCACAGCTGCAGTGTCACACTTCACATCACTACATAATGCAACCCGACGCCTGTATAACACACTGCAGACTTCTCTTGTGCACATGCACAGAATTAGTCACATTACAGCTGCTAAATGGATTTGACCTCAGCAAAATTGGAAGGGGCTGCTTACGTTTTTAGGGCATCTTTGAAAGCATTATTGTTAAATGTGAAAACATGCATATGTGGGAATCATATAAAATTGTCTTTTGTTAGTGACCAAACATGGTTACTGTATTGGCGTTTATGCAAACTTTAGACTCAGCCAATACTGAATACACCATCGGAACTTGAATTTACGCATAGGCTACCGGCAATGAAGCTGTCCACACGGATGGCTATGGTTTAGTAGATTTATTCCCATAACGGCAAACAGCTCAATCTCCATGCAGCTTCATAGTAAAAACCGTGTGTCCACCAGGTGCATTAACTCGACCTGTGGCCTTTGAGGGCCTACCTTTATGGTGAAATGACCAATTTCATAGGTCAGTGCCCCCTCGTGGTGAAAAAATAATAATGCAGCTTCAAATAAACAAATGAGTACTGTGAATATGGCTTCTACACTCCGGCCCCTAATTGAGCATCACACTTCACAATTACCCAAAATATTTTAGAAGAAGTCATTCAACACAAAAATAATAATAGGTTCAATGAAACAACCGTTTTTTTTGTTTGTTTTTTTTGTTTTTGAAATCTTCTTAATTTGGGATCAACTCCTCTGGTTTAGGTTCTGGCATTCATAATCAGCCATCTTCATCTGCTGCCTCCAGTAGTAGACACAGCTTTGCGACAGGCCGTTCCGGTACTGGTTTTCGTCCGCAGCCGCACAGTGCGTACTAGGCCTCTGGCATCGGGTTTTGCCTCCACAAACCTTCCAAGCATCCACGAGCCTCTGGGAACAGTTGCATCCGCAATGATGACGATGTCTCCAGGGACTAGATTTCTCCTCTTCTTGGACCATTTCTGCCTTTCTTGCATCATAGATAGGTATTCAGAAATCCATCTGGTCCAGAACAGGTTAGCCATATACTTCACCTCCTTCCACCTCCATCTGACATATAGATCCTTCATCTCGAACAATCCAGGAGGTAATACTGGCTTTCCTTTCAAGAGAAGTATATGGTTTGGCGTGAGGGCCTCGAGATCATCTGGCTGCTCTGAAATGGTGGTGATGGGTCTGCTATTCAAGATGGCTTCTGCCTCACAGAGGACCGTTTACAAACCTTCATCATCAAGTATCTGTTGATGCAGAACAGACTTAGATACTTTTTTACTGTTGATGAGCAGTGTTATGACCAAATGTGAAGTTCCCATGAATTTTGGAAAAAGCAAATGTATTACACATGTGTTACAGGCCATTAATACCTTATTCCTGCATCTCCTCTGCTATATTAATGGACAGTGGACATTTTTGATGGTGCAGGTTCAGATGTCACAGATGTGTCCTCAGTCTCTTGGCTGGTGGTCAGTGTGAGTAGAGAGTTGATCTGTGTTTCCCACACCGAGTCCTGTGTGCTGAGATCACCGCACAACAAAAGCTGCTCCACACACTCAATGGGACATTAGTGTTGGTGAATGACTCTGTGCTGAAAAACAGACACAACCTGACGTCACAGTCCATCTGGCAGGAAGGATTAAGGAGCACAAAAACTGGCACTGGTACTGCTCTGGAAATAACTGTTCTCAGATTCACATAAGACAAAACACAGTTTTTTCCTCATTTTAAACCAGAATTAAGTATTTCCATTCTATTCAAATTCAATAAAACTTTGGCCACTGCGATGCTGCCATACAAAAAAGAGTTTTAAATAATTTGCTACTAACACCTAGTACTGGTCTTCTAAATGTGCTTTTTCAATTGTATACATCATCCTGCTGCTGTACTTGCATAATATTAGCTACATTCACAAATGCTTTTTTAAGGCTGAAATCCATGCTTGCCTCCAAGTCCCATTCTTGAGATGGGTCCAGCTGTGGATGGGACTGAAAGTTTAATAATAATGGGACTGGGACTCTCCTCTCCAGAGCTTTCCCACACTTCCTCAATGGGGATCATTCTATTGAACAATTTGAACCATTGAACCGCAGAAGTGTGCCTTGTTAAGTGATAATTAAACTGTCAACAAGCACCTTTCAAAAGAACCTTGGGGTAAAACAACAAGTCAAAGGGTCTTCAGGGTTAAGTGTAGAAATAACCATAATAATGTACAGTAAAAGATAAGAAATAAACATACTCAACGTGATTTTAACTTCATAAAATGTAGTATTTTGATAAAAAATTTACATGGTTGCCATGGAAACAGCACTTTCATGAAAAAAATCTGAAAATATTTTGCGGCACTGATATTTCAATAACCCATGTTCAGATTTGCTCAAATTAGTCTCATAGGAAAGGGTTTAAAATAGTTCTACGAAATGACATAGGATTGTTTTTGTTTGGAACATTTATGAATATTTAATGAGCTCTGATTTGTAACCATAACAAAAATCGCTATCATCAACTTGCTTCATTTTCAAAATTAACCTCCAAGGGATGCACCTATCTAGAAAATTCTATATCATTTCACAGATCTTTAACAGTCCCAATTTAAAGTCAATTAGATGAATTTGAATGAATTTATGAATGTCACATGGTTGAAAATCAGTCAAAATTGTGATTTTTGGTCATTTGCATTTAAAGTCACTACTAACAATTGAGGCAGAGGAAAAACAGATTCTTGGTGTTTACTGGTATCTCGTTGCATTCCTTTATTTAGTTTATCTTTGTGAAAATCAAATATATTGAAATTTTCTAAAAAAAAATAATAATAATAATAAAATGGAAATTTTTACCCTGAAGACCCCTTAAATTATCCTCCTATGGGGAATGAAGTACGTAAGACAGTGTAGAGACAATATCTTACAGCTGCAGCTCTGTTTGTGGACATCAGAGCTATTAAATACTTAAATATATATACAACAATTACACATTACTTTTTTGTGGAATATTTGAACTGTCATCATCATGATGAGGGCAGTATATAAGAGGAAAAAAAGAAAATAGTGACACAGCGGCACAGTGGTCAGTATTGCTGCCTTACAGCATGAAGATCAGGGGTTTGAATCCAGCCTGGGCTTTTCTATGTAGAGTTTGCATGTTCTCCCGTATTTGCGTGGGTTTCCTCCCACAGTCTAAAGACAATTGTGTCAGGCTAATAGCGCTCCGCACAGATTTTAAAAATAGACCCGGCAATACCCGTGAAATCACCAGATACCCAGATGTCCGACAAACTCTGGCTGTACTGTGTACAGGTATGTACTGCAGTTTGTCTGACTCTGTGTCTGGATTACGTTTATTTTTAAGTTAGAAAGCATGGTTTCGACAAAACACTGCTGCTATGGGACTTGCAATAGCGACAACCGATACTCGGATAGACTGTACATGGCCGGTGTTTCGTTTATACCTTTTCCAAAGCCCATTACCAACAGAGAAAAGTGAGATCGCTGGGCTCGTCCGTGTGGACGGGATGGATTTGATCGAACCAAAATCAAAGGAAAGCCATCTTGAGATCAACCCAGACAGTTTTTCTTACCTTTTCAGCAAAGCTGCTCTGTTTCCCGAAACTGTAAGGCCTCGGCACTGCAGCCATCGTTTCAGCTGAGTGTTAGAATACAAATCGCCTTTGTTTTCTTCTAATTTGGCTCCAGGAATGTCGTGTTCTGTAAGCGACTGTCTTAAAAGCATTGGAAGTCGCCATTTTGTTGATGGTGTTTGTCTGACATCCGGGACATTAGGGATTTTCCAGCTCTATTTTGGCGTGAGTGACGTCATCTGTCCGATGCTCAATTGAGATGCTCAATTGCCCATAGGGTGAACGGTGTGTGTGTACCCTGCAATGGATATGCTGTCCAGGGTGGGTCCCTGCCTTTTTCCTGGGATAGGCTACAGCTCCCCCTTGGACCTAAGTGAGGGATAAGCGGGTAAAGAGAATGGATGGATGAAATGATATTGGTTTGGTTGTCATTGAGAAATAGTCCCTGAATGTGCAGCTCTGATTTGATTCCGTTTCTGTTTTCAAAGTGGGGCTCTGAGATTGTTTCTCACAGTTTCTGTTCACTGTGGTGAATGGAGGACTAAAGCAGTGAATCACATCACACATCTTATTAGCCGTGGGGTTTGGTCTCCCATTGATGGAGAAGCACCTCACTCCTACTATGGTCGTCTGGACTATATTTACTTGGACAAGTCCAGACAAACTTCTCATAGAGTTCTCCCTCTCAGCATTTTCAATGCAACTGTCAGATAGCTTTCATACCTGGAAAACACATTGTCAAATACAGAAACCAGCCCAATTTTTCATCCTGTTGTGAATAATTCAATAGTTCACTTATACCAAACAAATTTGATAACAAGAGGCACTCTAGATTGCAAACCTCCGCCAAGGCAGCACAGTTCAATTCTTGCTGAGTGGGAGCAAACTTTGGTTATCGCATGTCATAGGATTTCAAGATGGCCACTGTGGCGGCCAAATTGTTTGACAGATCGCGGTGAAAATCAAAAGGGTGGCAGGACATCATCGACCTCCTCAGCCAACGTCTTGGCTGCCACAACCCTCTCTCTCCTTCCCTCTGTTTACTCGGTGACACATTCAACATCGACTCAACCAACATGTCTTATAGAATACTCTTGGTATCTCTAATAATCGCTAAGAAAACTATCCTCATAAACTGGAAATCAAGGAAAAAAATAGACATTTCACACTGGAAAAATCTACTAACCGAGTATATATCAATGGAAAAATTATCAGCTTCTCTTAAAAATGATTCTTCGATTTTGATTTAACCTGGATTTCATTCATTCACACAGTTAACTCTTAACACCCACAGCTTCACTCACTGCCTCTTGGCTGTGAACCAAATATAATCACCACTCACAATACACTCACAGCCCCCGTCCCACACCTACCATTTATTTATGATATGTTCTTATTCAGTTTCCCCCCCCCCCCCCCCCCTTTCTCCTCATCCACTTTCACCGTCTCTACTTCCTCTGGCATATTTACCATATTTCTCTTCTGCTTTGTCTTCTCTCTCCGTCTGGATTACTATCCTGTACATGAATCAGTGGCGTAGCCAGCGGGTGTGCCAAAACACATCCCTTTATGACAGCAATAAGTCCTGGCTAGTTATCAATCATTTTCCATGATTGACGCGTTTTCCAATTATCGTAACTGGCAACTGAAGACACGGTTTCTCTCCATATGCGATCTAACAGCGATGAAATTGTGGGCCAAATTCAGTACAGTTGCGGAACAAGAACAGAGAATTGGGTTGCGCAAAACCTCCGTTTAAAACAATTATTAGTCCTGAGCTGTTCACTGTCATTTTCATAATTAACAGAACGTTCACTCTGAGAGTACTTCACAGTTAACAGATGCTGCTTGTTCTCCCCGACAATTATTCATCCGGCTTACCTAATCGGGGAGACCAAGCAGCACCTGTTAACTGTGGAGTGCTCTCAGGACTAATAATTGCTTTAAACAGATTTTTTTGTGCAACTAGGATCTTTTTCCACAACTGTACTGAATTTAGCCCATGATTTCATTGCTGTCCTCACATATGGAGAGAAACTATATCTTCGGTTGCCAATTATGATAATTGGAGAACGTGTCAATAAAGGAAAATGATTGTGAACTAGCCAGGACTTATTGCTGTCATAAAGGGACGTGTTTTGGCAAACCCGCAGGCTACGCCACTGACATGAACCATTGATATAATTCAACTCCATTATGATTACAGTTCTTTTGTGTTATATCTTTTCAAAAATGTTTTCCTTTTTCCTTTTTCTTTCAAACCTTTTTCTTTTATGTATGTATAATTTCTTCCTTATTTCTTTTCCCTTTTTTATTTATTTATTTTTATTTTATTTTATCATTTTTTTTTTAACTACAAAACATACTTGCGCACACACCACACACATTCGCACGCATAGAAATGCATTACCCTCCCTTCAACCCCCCCCCCAACCACATGTTTAGGGTCATTATCTTGCTTAAAAACTCAGTGACGACCCATCTTCAGCTTTCGGGCAGAGGCCACCAGATTTTGATTTAAAATGTCCTGGTATTTCAAAGCGTTCATGATGCCATGCAGCCTAACAAGGTTCCCAGGGCCTCTGGAAGAGAAACAGGCCCACAGCATCACCAATCCTCCCCCATACTTAACAGTGGGCATAAGATGCCTTTCTGCATACTCATCTTTTGTGTTCCGCCAAACCCACTTAGAGTGTTTGTTGCCAAAAAGCTTTATCTTGGTGTCATCTGACCAAAGCACACGATTCCAGTTGAAGTCCTAGTACCGCTTAGCGAACTACAGACGTTTGCATTTATGATTGTGACTGAGAAAAGGTTTTTTCCGTGCATGCCTCCCAAACAGCTTGTTGGCATGTAGATAGTGCCTGATGGTTGTTTTGGAGACTTTGTGACCCCAAGATGCTACCATTTGTTGCAATTCTTTACCAGTGGGCTTTGGAGAACTTTTTATTTCTCTTACCATCCTCCTCACTGTGCGTGGTGGCAAAATAAACTTGCGTCCTCGTCCAGGCTTGTTTACTACTGTTCCAGTTGTTTTAAACTTCTTAATGATTCCTCTGACAGTATATATAGACAGGTGCAGGCGAGTGGCTATTTTCTTGTAGCCATTGCCTGACTTGTGAAGGTCGACACACATCTGCCTTATTTGAATGGTGTGTTCCTTTGTCTTTCCCATGTTGAAGAGTGGATAAGAGAAATGGCCTCTGTGTCACGTCATATTTATACCCCAGGGAAACGGAAGTGATGAAATACTAATTAAATGTTCCTAGATACTCCGATCAACTTTGTAAACTAGTGTAGAAATGACAGAAATACTTCAATTACATTCAATTCCAAGTAATTGTTAGGGGTGCCCTATGATTGTGGAACAGGTGATTTTATGAAAAATAATTATTTCTTAGTCAGGGATTGTTTCCCCTTAAAATTCACTTGAGTTGAAGGTTACATTTTTCTTCAATTTTCAGTGTGAGAGTATGCTTCTGCAATAAAAATGGAATTTATGTTAAGGCTTTAACACATCTTAAACAGGGTTACCAATAATTATGGAGGGCGCTGTATATTATGACCTTTTCTTCCCATCTTATGTACCGATGTAAACCTCACTTGCACGAAGCAGTGTGCAACAGTGTTTCAGCTAACTTGACATGCCCTGGACGACAGAAAGTGCACTTTAGTGCAAACTGATGGTAAATATATTAACAAGCAAAACTGGTAAAAAATGGAAAGAAAAAGCATATGAACATGCAGAAGCCCTCAATTCAAGAAAAAATTTAAGAAAGTATTCTAAAAGGGATATGTGCCAGTTAAGGCTTTGCTGAAGATAACCTGTTCCAGAGCACACATGCCTTTACCAAGAGCGCTTATAAACAGTGTGCAACATATATGAATATGCACTGCATTGAGAACACATTGAAAGTAATTCTGTGTGAAAGACAAATAGAAAAATGGTTACTATTTCACAGCAACTTCAGGATGTAAAGGAATTGAATTTTATTAAGTTTTGTGATGTAAAAATTAACAATTTCTTAATGTGCCTGAAGGGAAAATGGTACTAAATAGATAAGACCAATATTTTTTGAAAATGAGCCCATCTGTACAGACGTTACATACATCTTTCATCTTTATGTCTCATCAGAAAATGTAAGAGAACATTAATTAGTTCAGATAAAAATGAGGAGGAAAACTACATGCATTTTATCGCAAAGACCTGGTCAATTTCAACGATAAAACATCCTCCATTTTGAATTTTTGACTTCCTTGCCCTCCAGCATGAACTTATGAGAGACGCAACGAAACAGATGAATTTTGCCATTTATTTTCAGTTTTTTGTTTTCACAATAATTTCTTTGAAGATAATATTGCATGGATAATTTTAAACAGAACAGACATCACAGGCATCAATGTGCCTTCATGGAAAGCAAAATAAACGAATAAAAAGTGATAAATCATCACTACTATTACTTGAAGACATTTTCAAGATAGGATGGAACTCTACAAAGAGTTGTTAAGACAAAATCATTTAGGCCTTTATGAAAGACAATAAGATACTGATCAGTTCCTCACTTGAAATATTTCAAACTGGAACATTAACACTGACAAGTCAATGAGCTATACACTCACAACATCATCGTAACAACAAACATCAAATTAGTGTGTTCCTTGGCGTATCATCCACATGGCATAACCATATTGGATATATGAGTATATAACAATAATAACAAAAATTCCTTCACAGAAAACACCTTTTTAAAATTAAAATGAACATGCATTAAAATCAGAAATCTTGCAAAAGGCATATTCACAATGGAAGCCTTTTTTTCAAACCAATATGGTGAACTTGGCATTATTACAAAAGTAACAAGTATGGAGTAATAAGTCTGATGTAAAAAAAGAAAAAAGTTGGCAACTAGCAGAAGATAATCCTGTTTGTGCCAGGTGTCCAGGACCACTAAAATGAAGTCCTTTACTTTCTCATTGAGAGCAAACATTAATCCTCCTGCACATGCAGAAGAGGAAGATAAACACTTCCTACACACTGAGAACTGCAGTACAGACCCATTTAACACAGGCCTCTTCAACTCTGTTTATCTGATTGTCCAGTGACAGACTGCAGGATTCTACCAGGGCCTCCAGAGGGCGCCTTTTACTGGAATTTCCTCTTTGTTGATGGTCTGTCCAACTGGAGAGTACAGGTGAGGCAGCAGGCTCTGATACTTGGCATCAGAGGGAGATGGCTGGTTCTGGAAATGGTTTAGGAGTCTTCTCTGAGAATGTGGCATCACTTCCTCCCTGGACAGGAAATGCTTCATCTCTTGGACACACCTGGTGTAGCCCTGACTGACAGGTGAGGAGCAGGAGGAGCTGTTCACTGGCTTCTGCTGCTGTTGCTGTTTGAGGTATAAAACTGCCATCTCCAGGATGTCTGCTTTCTCCAGCTTGGAGTCTGGCTGCTGCTGCAGGAATGCTGGTGCAAGGAGAGACTTGAGCTGCTCAATGCTGCTGTTGATACGATCTCTGCGCATCCTCTCCACCATCGGCTTTCTCAGCTGCAGAAAGAGAACAGGAAATCTGTTAGTAATCTGGATCAAGCATACAATATGACTAAAGCCAATGAATGATTATTTTGGCATTTATTCAGGGATTAAGTTCGCAATTTACCTTAGTGGACAGGATCAGGTGCTCCTTAGAGTAGGTCAGTGCTGCAGGTACTGCCGGTGCCATGGCTGTATGTGCTGTAGAGGTCTCTGTGTGGAGTGAGTCTGATCTCTGCTGGCTTCAGTTCTCTTATTTATAGTCCCACATCTCCATACCAATGTGTGGGTCTTACTCATGTTGGAGTTTCCCACAGTGTGCAGCCAATCAGAGAGCTTGGTGGGACAATGAGCCACGCGTGGCTGTCACAGGCTGAATGAAGTGCTGATTGCAGGGGGACAATGGCTGTGTCTCAGGGGAACAGGTGGAGGGGTGGGCGTGATGGGGAGAGAGTCTCTGAGAGCTGAGAGAATCTGGGAATGTGGTGACCCTTGAGAGAGCAGATCTGCTGCCTGATGTTGGGATCAATGATGCAGACAGAGCAACCGCTCATCACCCCAATGTACACGTGTGGGACTGACACACAGCTGCACTACATAATGCAACCCGACGCCTGTATAACACACTGCAGACTTCTCTCCCACGCATTTACTTTGTCAGTCATGTGACAGCTTCTAAATGGATTTCACCTCAGCAAAATAGGGGGGTCTGCACACCTTTTGAGTGCATCTTTGGAAGCATTATGTTTATACAAGAATACATGTATATGTGGGAATCATTTATAATGGTCTTTTATTTCTGAACAAACATTGTTACTTAGATACTTAGATACTGTCGATGAGCCGTTTTAAGACCAAATATAAAAAGTAGATAAAACTTTATTTCCCATGAACTTTGGAAAGAGTAAATGTATTATTCAAAAGTATCAGAGAGTCATGTGTTACAGGACATTAACACCTTATTCCTGCATCTCCTCCGCTGTATTAATGGACAGTGGACATTTTTGATGGTGCAGGTTCAGATGTCACAGATGTGTCCTCAGTCTCTTGGCTGGTGGTCAGTGTGAGTAGAGAGTTGATCTGTGTTTCCCACACCGAGTCCTGTGTGCTGAGATTACCGCACAACAAAAGCTGCTCCACACACTCAATGGGACATTAGTGATGGTGAATGACTCTGTGCTGAAAAACAGACACAACCTGACGTCACAGTCCATCTGCTAGGAAGGATTAAGGAGCACAAAAACTGACACTGCACTGAGAAAAAAAGATTCTCTGTTTCACAGAATACAAAATATGATATTATTTTTTATTTCAACCTAGAGTTCAGCATTTCCATTGGATTCAAAGTCAGTAAAATTGAAGTCACTGCAATCCTGCCATACCTGAAAAGAATTTTAAATATGTTGCTAAGTACACCTTTTATTGGTCGTCTAAATGTGCTTTTTCACTTGTATATATCATCCAGCTGTTGCATGTGCATAATTTTAGCTACATTCACAAATGCTTTTCTAAGGCTGAAATCCATGTTTGCCTCCAGCTGTGGAGGGGACTGAGTTGAATAACAAATGCACTGGGACTCTCCTCCCCAGAGCTTTCCCACACTTCCTTAATGGGGATCATCCTACAGAACAATTTGAACTATTGAACTGCAGAAGTGTGCCTTGTCAAATGCTAATTCATCTGTCAACAAGCAGCTTTCAACAGTATGCAGGGTTTAAAATTAAATTAAATCACCAGAAATCATTTTGAAATGAAAGTTGAATAGGATTATTTTGAAATGATATTGATTTGTTGTCTTTAAGAAATAGTCCCTGAATGTGCAGCTCTGATTTGATTCTGTAACTGTTGTCCCAGTGGGGCTCTGACACTGTTTCTCACAGTCTCTGTTCACTGTGGTGAATGGAGGACAAAAGCAGTGAATCACATCACACATCATATTAGCCATGGGGTTTGGTCTCCCATTGATGGAGAAGCACCTCCCTCCTACTAAGGCCATCTGGACTTGATTTTGAGAGACAAGTCCAGACAAACTTCTCATAGATTTCAGCCTCTCAGCATTTTCAATGCCACAGTCAGACAGCTTTCATACCTCAAAAATACATTGTCATATTGTAATGGCCGGTAGTATACGGAGGCCAGGCGCAACGATCAGAGAGAAAGAGAGTAGCGCGGACACAGACCAAACACAGAGAATAATACAGACCAAGCAAATGTAATCGCGCTTCCGAAGGACGTATAATAGTCCGAACCACGGAAGCAAAGCGAGATAGAGAAAGGGAGAAGAAACTGCGATAATTGTAAGACAGAAAGTCAGATAAATTCTGACTACAGACATTTTCGGCTATAGTGCTTAGCTACAAACAGACACTCTAGCAAAGAGGCGTGGCGAACATCCGGCTTATATAGAATCCGGGAAAGCGCCAAACCAGTTCAATCAGCCAGCTGGGTAAAGAATTCGATAGAACAGGAATACCATATCGTCCCGGGATGAGTGCCACAAAGAAAGTCCACATGCACAAACATCCAGAACCATGACACAAATACAGAAACCAGCCCTATTTTTCATACTGTTGCTAATAATTCAATATTTTGCTTTTACCAAACAAATTTGATGATAATCATTCGGGTAAAAGTAATAATAATAATAATCATCATCATCATCATCATCATCATCATCATAATAATAATAATAAATGAGGACCCCCTTTATTTCTCTACAAGTTTCAACACATTAGCTGTTCAATATGCAGAAACAAGTTTAGCAGGACAGGAGCATTAACAAAACAACAGAGTGTGACAAGAATCAGTATGCGATAAAACTTAATAGGACAGGAACACACCACAGAAAGATGAATTAAGGAAATTGGAATAAAACACAACAGGAAGATGTTTAAACCTGCTGGTTGGCTCATCCCATGACTATGTAACCATTGTTAAGGTACATTGGGGCCCAACTGCAGTCCTGGACGGGCTGTTTGCAACCAAGTTTTTGTTAAATCGCCACAGTTTTATTTTAAAGACGGCTTTGTAACTGAAGTTGGATCATTTCTGTATTTAAGCCCAATACACTGTTGATGACTTTTGCAATTCACAGCTGTAGATTGTTCTCATGAAATGATGGGACAATTAAGCTATACACTGTAAAAATAAATTAATTAATTTATAAAAGTTAGCTTAACTTTAAAAAGTTAGTCTTGCCCAGGCTGCTTTAAAATTTTAAGTTAACTGAGATTAAGGTGACAAGTTGCCGTTAATCTCAACTTTTCATTTCAAATGACAGTGTACTCATAAAATAAAAAAAAGTTGGCGCAAAACATCCTGAAATTAATTGATTGTTTTTGTGTACCTCTGTACTCAAGCATCATGGAAGGGCATCACAGTTCACAATTAAATCTGGACCACGCCAGTGATAACTATCAACTATAAAATAGGATTGCAGACCCTAAATGGCATTTTCCAGCTGCAGTCAGCAGAGATGACCTGATCGGACTGCAGTGGTGGATTAGCACCACAGGTCACTTGACAAAAGGTATGTAATTCTCTTCCCATCTTATTTTCCAATAGAAGCATAACTTGTACGATGCACTGCGTTACTGCGTTTCAGGTAACCTGAGAAGCCCTGGAGGACAGAAAGTGCACTTTACTGCAAACCAATGGTGAACATATTATCAAGTGTAACTGCAAAAATTGATGGAAAGAGAAAAATGGATGAACAACATGCTAAAGCCCTCAATTCAAGACAAAATTAAAGAATGTACACTCATATATATATATGTATCCTCTCGCAGTTTAGGCTTTGAAGAAGATAAACTGTCCCAGAGCACACATGCCTTTACCAATAGTGCGTATTAAACAGTGTGCAACACTTATGAATATGCCCTGCATGGAAAGCACATTGAACCTAATTCAGTGTGAAAAATAATTAGAATAATGAATACTATTTCACAATGACTTCAGGGAGTAAAGGAATCAAATTTTTTGAAGTTTCGTTATATAAAAATCAGCTATTTTCTAAATCTGCCTGAATGGTTAATGCACATGACCAATATTTTTTTTTTGAAAATGAGCCAATCTGCACTGACGTTACATACATCTTTATGTCTCTTCAGAAAATGTGAGAAAACATTAATTAGTTGAGATGAAATTGAGGAAAAAAATTACATGCATTTTATGGCAAAGACCTGGTCCATTGCTGTGATAAAACATTTTCCATTTAGAATTTTCTGACTTGCCTCCCCTCCAGTATGAACTTATGAAAGACGCAACGAAACAGATTCATTTTGCTATTTATTTTCAAATTTTTCTTTTCACATCCATTTCTTTGAAGACAATATTCCATGGATAATTTTAAACAAATCAGACATCACGGAGATCAATCTGCCTTCATGGAAGGCAAGATAAACTATAAATAGAGAGATAAAAAGTGATAAATCATCACTACTATTACTTGAAGACATTTTCAAGACAGGATGAAACTCTTAATAGAGTTGTAAAGACAAAAATAATTCCGAGCCTTTATAAAAGACAATAAAACACTGACATTTTCCTCACTTGAAATATTTTAAACTGGAACATGAGCACTGACAATTCAATGAACTATGTACTAAAAAGTAACATCATTGCAACAATAAACATCAAATTAATTTGTGCCTTGCAGTATCATCCCCATGGCATAACCACATAGGATATATCAGTTTATAACAAAAATTCCTCAACAGAAGACATTTAAATGAGCATGGCTTAAAATCAGAAATCTTGCAGAAGCCATATTCACAATGGAAGCCATTTTTTCCCAACCAATATGGTGAACCTGACATTATTACAAAAGTAACAAATATGGAGTCATAAGTCTGATGTAAAAAAAAAAAAACTAGCAGAAGATAATCCTGCGTATGTGCCAGGTGTCCAGGACCACTAAAATGAAGTCCTTTACTTTCTCATTGAGAGCAAACCTTAATCCTCCTGCACATGCAGAAGAGGAAGAGAAACACTTCCTACACACTGAGAACTGCAGTCCAGACCCATCTAGGACAGGCCTCTTCAATTCTGTTTATCTGACTGTCCAGTGACAGACTGCAGGATTCTACCAGGGCCTCCAGAGGGCGCCTTTTACTGGAGTTTCCTCTTTGCTGATGGTCTGTCCAACTGGAGAGTACAGGTGAGGCAGCAGGCTCTGATCCTTGGCATCAGAGGGAGATGGCTGGTTCTGGAAGTTGTTCAGAAGTCTTCTCTGAGAATGTGGCATCACTTCCTCCCTGGACAGGAAATGCTTCATCTCTTGGACACACCTGGAGTAGCCCTGACTGACAGGTGAGGAGCAGGAGGACCTGTTCACTGGCTTCTGCTGCTGTTGCTGTTTGAGGTATAAAACTGCCATCTCCAGGATGTCTGCTTTCTCCAGCTTGGAGTCTGGCTGCTGCTGCAGGAATGCTGGTGCAAGGAGAGACTTGAGCTGCTCAATGCTGCTGTTGATACGATCTCTGCGCATCCTCTCCACCATCGGCTTTCTCCGCTGCACAAACAAAACAGGAAATTTGTTAATAATCTGGATCAAGTATACAATATGACTAAAGTCAATGAATGATTATTTTGGCATTTATTCAGGGATTAAGTTCGCAATTTACCTTAGTGGACAGGATCAGGTGCTCCTTAGAGTAGGTCAGTGCTGCAGGTACTGTCGGTGCCATGGCTGTATGTGCTGTAGAGGTCTCTGTGTGGAGTGAGTCTGATCTCTGCTGGCTTCAGTTCTCTTATTTATAGTCCCACATCTCCATACCAATGTGTGGGTCTTGCTCATGTTGGAGTTTCCCACAGTGTGCAGCCAATCACAGAGCTTGGTGGGACAATGAGACACGCGTGGCCGTCACATGCTGAATGAAGTGCTTATTGCAGGGGGACAATGGCTGTGTCTCAGGGGAACAGGTGGAGGGGTGGGGGTGATGGGGAGAGAGTCTCTGAGAGCTGAGAGAATCTGGGAATGTGGTGACCCTTGAGAGAGCAGATCTGCTGCCTAATGTTGGGATCAATGATGCAGACAGAGCAACCGCTCATCATCCCAATGTACACGTGTGGGACTGACGCACAGCTGCACTGTCACACTTCATATCACTACATAATACAACCCGACGCCTGTATAAGACGCTGCAGACTTCTCTTGTGCACATGCACAGAATTAGTCACATTACAGCTTCTAAATGGATTTGACCTCGGCAAAATTGGAAGGGGCTGCTTACGTTTTTAGTGCGCCTTTGGAAGCATTATTTTTAAATGAGAATACATGTATATGTGGGAATCATTGAAAATTGGCATTTTTTCTGACCAAACATTGCTACACTAAAATAGATACCTAGATAATGTAGATGAGTCGATTTATTTTCAAATATGAAAATGGCATAAAACTGAAGTTCCCATAAACCTTGCAAAGAGTAAATTTATCACCCGAAAGTATCAGAGAGTCATGTGTTACAGGACATTAAAACCTTATTCCTGCATCTCCTCCACTGTATTAATGGACAGTGGACATTTTTGATGGTGCAGGTTCAGATGTCACAGATGTGTCCTCAGTCTCTTGGCTGGTGGTCAGTGTGAGTAGAGAGTTGATCTGTGTTTCCCACACCGAGTCCTGTGTGCTGAGATCACCGCACAACAAAAGCTGCTCCACACACTCAATGGGACATTAGTGATGTTGAATGGCTCTGTGCTGAAAAACAGGCAGAACCTGACGTCACAGTCCATCTGCTAGGAAGGGTTAAGGAGCACAGAAGGTTGTACTGCTCTGAGAATAACTGTTCTTAGCTTCACATAAGACAAAACATAGTTTTTAAGCATTTTAAACCAGAATTAAGTGCCAGCATGGTATTCAAATTCAGTAAAAATTAGGTCAATGCGATGCTGCCATAAAAAAAAACGAGTTTTAAATATGTTGCAAAGAACAACTAGTATTGGTCTTATACATGTCCTTTTTCAATTGTATATATCATTCAGCTGTTGCACTTGCATAATATTAGCTACTTTCACAAATAATTTTTTAAGGCTGAAATCCACGTTTGCCTCCAAGTCCCAAGGGTCCAGCTGTGGATGGGACTGAGAGTTTAATAACAATGGCACTGGGACTCTCCTCTCCTGAGCTTTCCCACACTTCCTCAATGGGGATCATCCTATTGAACAATTTGAATCATTGAACCGCTGATAAATGCTAATTCAACTGTCACCAAGCGGCTTTCCAAAGGACCCTGGGTTAAAAACAGCAAGTTAAATTATCCTCCATTGGGAATCAGGTACGGAAGACAGTCAAAGACAATGACTTTCTGCTGCAGCTATGTTTGTGGACATCAGCTCTATTAGATACAAGAATATATCCTCGACAATTACTCACTACTTTTTTGTGGAATACTGTAACTGTCATCATCATGGTGAGGGCAATATATGAGAGGGAAAAAAAAGAGTAGTGGAAAAAAACATTGTGAAATCAAAGTTGAATATTATTATTTTGAAATGATATTGGTTTGTTGTCTTTGAGAAATACTCCCTGAATGTGCAGCTCTGATTTGATTCTGTAACTGTTGCTCCATAGGGGCTCTGACACCGTTTCTCAGTCTCTGTTCACTGTGGTGAATGGAGAACTAAAGCAGTGAGTCACATCACACATCATATTAGCCGTGGGGTTTGGTCTCCCATTGATGGAGAAGCAACTCACTCCTACTAAGGCCATCCGGACTTGATTTTGAGAGACAAGTCCAGACAAACTTCTCATAGATTTCAGCCTCTCAGCATTTTCAATGCCACAGTCAGACAGCTTTCATACCTCAAAAATACACTCCTACTCAGGCCATCTGGACTTTATTTAGAAAGACAAGTCAGCACGTCTCATAGAGTTCTGCCTCTCAGCATTTTCCATGCTCCAGTCAGATAGCTTTTATACTTCATAAATACATTGTCAAATACAGAACCCAGCCCAATTTTTCATCCCGTTGCTAATAATTCAGTAGTCTACTTTGACGAAACATTTTACTATAGTGATACGGGTAATAGTAATTATAAACAAGGACCACGTTTATTTCTCTACAAGTTTCAGCACATTAGCAATTCACGATGCAGAACAATGTTTCCCATGATTGGATCATTAACAAAACAACAGAGTGTGGCAAGAATCAGTGTGCAATAAAACTTAATGGGTCAGAAATACATCATAGAAAATTGAATCAAAGGAAATTGGAATAAAAGTCACAACAGGAAGGTGTTTGAACCTGTTGGCCGGCTCATCCTATGACTGTGTATGACACTCTGAGACTCAGAGATGTTGAAAAGGGCACCAGAGCAAGGAGTGGAGCGGAGGACAGAAGTGCCGGGACATGGATTTTATTAAATAAAGAGTGAGAGTAAAACCAAACAAATACAAAACCTCAGGATAATATAAAAGTGACAGCGCCTCACAAAACGGAGAACAGACTCAAGCTGCTTTTCCATTAATACGACTGAAGTTCTGCAGCGACAGGCTGCGTGGCATCACATGCGTCCGCAGTGTTTCCGTATAAACGGCTGAACTACGCTATTTCTCCATTTTTGTCCTCATGGCAGGACCCAACACAGCACTACTTAAACATCGCCTCATGGTGGACATGGTGGCTCATCATAATAATGACAAGCTACATTTTAATAGGCACAGAAGAGGAGACGAGCGAAGAGAAAGCCCCGTTAGAGATGATAAAAACATAAAGACGGATGGAATTATGTCCTGTTGAATAATAAAGTCTGACATTCTGAAGATTCTGCTTCATCCTGTGAATTGCAAGAATTAGATGAAATTATGTTCAAACTCCGTAAAATTGTCGCATGAAAGCCACTCTGTTATCATCTTTTAACAAACTTAAGTGTGTGATACACAGCCACACTTCTGATATATAGAAATCACAAAGGTATCGGGGCATTACAAAGCTCAGACCATAATTTAAAGCGGTAGTATGCATACCAAAAATAGAATTTTAAATGTGTTCCTAAGTGCACCTTTCAATGGTCTTCTAAATGCACTTTTTCACAAGTATACATCATCCAGCTGTTGTGTTTGCCTAAAATTAGCTCCTTTCACAAATGCTTCCTAAAGGCTGAAATCCATGTTTGCCTTGAAATCCTGTTCTTGCGATGGGTCCAGCTGTAGATGGGACTGATAGTTTAATAACAATGGCACTGAGACTCTCCTCTCCAGAGCTTTCCCACACTTCCTCAATGGAGATCATCCAATTGAACAATTTGAACTATTGAACTGTAGAAGTGTGCCTTGTTAAATGCTAATTCAACTGTCAATAAGCAGCCTTCAGAGGGACCTTTGGGTAAAAACAACAAGCTAAATTGAGGGGTTGATTTTCAGAAATGCCCAAGTCCGTTTTCATCCGACAAGAGAAATTAGATTTTAAGAATTCGACAACTTGTGGGGATCATGTTACATGTATTAGGCTGACGTAAATGAAATAAAATATCAGAAAAGATCTCTCAAAACATATTTGGAGACCTTCTTGCCTCTATTTTGACTCTTGTCCCAGATATTTCAAACACCAGTCTGCCGACTTGAATACTTTTAGACGCAAATGTCTGGAGATAAAGAAAATTGAACTTGATTAAAAAAAATTAACAGCATTAAATTTTATTATTTCAGAGTACTAAAACAGAGCATATTTTTGAAAACAAAACACACAACTTCCTAATGAAACGGAACTGCAAATATAGCCATACCAGTATACTGAAATCATGGATGTCAAAAAGCTTCTTGAACAAAATTAATGGAAGATATCTACAGTAAAATGGAAGATAAATGCAGCTGAACAAAGGTCACAATAAAAACCAATCTCTATAAATTACAATTGGACAATACCACCATCAAAAAAGGTTTAAAGACTTCATTCGTCATCGACAGGAATGTAACGTGGTAATTAGGAAGTTCAGCCAAAGAATAAGCAGCTAAAGAAGATAACCTTTTGCTAGACTTCTTTCTTGCTTGTTTTTAGTCCATGTTTCTGTCTTCCTGGGTGTTTTTTTCCCTTTTTGCTCTTTTGGGTGGACTCTACACACACACATCCTGACCTGTAGAGTCAGCCAATTTAGTCAGGTAATAAAGCTACGGTGGCTGCTATTTGCCAACCAGTTTTCTTCGCAATGCTTTGATTGGCTGACTGAACTTGTGTACTTGAAGAAGTTTGAGACTGGACGTTGTCATGCTAGAAGTTGCTTCCTGGGGAACGTCCAATTCACAGCTCATTTTACATTGTACTTGAGTGCTTCTTAGCTAAAATTAGCTAATGTGGCTTATTCCTCATCGATGAAAGAATGGATTTGTAGTGCTGTCTGTTTTTTAATGAATATGGACTTACAGAAATAATCCCTTCAATTATCCTCCATCGGGAATCAGGTAAGTAAGAGAGTCTGAGACAATTACTTTCAGCTGCGGCTTTGTGGACATCAGAGCTACTAGATACAAGAATAAACAATAGTTACACATTCATCATTTTTTGTGGAATATTTAAACTTCATCACCACCATGAGGACAATATATGAGAGGGAAAAAAGATAGTTGTGAAAAGAAAATGTTAAATCACGAGAAATCATTGTGAAAACAAAGTTGAATATGATTATTTTTAAATGATTCTGTTTTGTTGTCTTTGAGAAATACTCCCTGAATGCGCAGCTCTGATTTGATTCTGTAAGTGTTGTCCCAGTGAGGCTCTGACACTGTTTCTCACAGTCTCTGTTCACTGTGGTGAATGGAGAATGAAAGCAGTGAATCACATCACACATCATATTAGCCATGGGGTTTGGTCTCCCATTGATGGAGAAGCACCTCACTCCTACTAAGGCCATCTGGACTTTATTTAGAGAGACAAGTCCAAACTTCTCATAGAGTTCTGCCTCTCAGCATTTTCAATGTTGCTATCAGAGAGGTTACATACTTCAAAAATACATTGTCAAAGATAGAAACCAGTCAAATTTTTCATCCTGTTTTTAATAATTCCATTTTCTGCTTTCATCAAACAAATTTGATCATAATCATTTGGTTAATAATACTAATAAATGAGGACCAACTTAATTTCTGTACAACTTTTGACCCCTTAGCAATTCAATATGCAGAAAAAGTTTACCAGGATAGGAGCATGAACAAAACAAAGGAGTGTGGCAAGAATCAGTGTGTGATATAACGTAATACGACAGGAATACACCATAGAAAGGTGAATTAAGGAAATTGAAATAAACACAACAGGAAGGAGTTTACATCTGCTGGTAGACCCATCCTATGGCTATTTAACCATTGTCAAGGGACGAGGTGGCTGCCCAACAGCAGTCTTGAGTGACTATTTGCTTGTTATGAAGAGTTTGGTTAAGTAAAAGTCAGGAATTTTCTGGACCTGCCTGAAGGATAAATGGTACTCAGTGCATATGACAAATATTTTTTGAAAATGAGCCCATCTCTACAGACGTTACATACATATTTATGTCTCATCAGAAAATGTAAGAAAACATGAATTATTTGAGATGTCTGGTAAAAATGAGGAGGAGAACTACATACATTTTATGGCAAAGACCTGGTCAATTTCAATGATAAAACATTTTCCATTTTGAATTTTCCAACTTCCTTGCCCTCAGGAATGAACTTATGATAGACGCAACGAAACAGATTCATTTTGCAATTTATTTTCAGTTTTTTGTTTTCACATTCATTTATTTGAAGATAATGTTGCATGGACAATTTTAAACAAATCAGACATCATGGACGTCAACGTGCCTTCATGGAAAGCAAAATAGCCTATTAATAGAGAGATAAAAAGTGATAAAGCATCACTACTATTACTTGAAGACATTTTCAAGATGGGATGGAACTCTACATAGAGTTGTTAGTACAAAAATCATTTAGGTCTTTATGAAAGACAATAAGATGCTGACATTTTCCTCATTTGGAAACAGTGAGTTTCAATGTCCATCAAGTCCATTGACTTGAAATGTTGTACTAAAAAGTAACATCATCATAGCAATAAACATCAAATTAGTTTGCGCCTTGCAGTACAATCTACAAAGCATAAACATATAGGATGTATGAAAGGAAGACAATAATTCCTTCACAGAAGATTCCTTTTTAAATTTAAATGAACATGCGTTAAAATCACTAATTTTGTAAAAAAAACATATTCAATATGGAAGTCGTTTTTCCAACCAATATGATTAACTTGACATTTTTTCAAAAGTAACAAATATATACTGATGAGTCTGATGTAAAAAAAAAAAATAGTAATAATAAAGCTGGCAACAGGCAGAAGATAACCCTGTGTTTGTGCCAGGTGTCCAGGACCACTAAAATGAAGTCCTTTACTTTCTCATTGAGAGCAAACCTTAATCCTCCTGCACAGGCAGAAGAGGAAGATAAACTCTTTCTACACACTGAGAACTGCAGTACAGACCCATCTAACACAGGCCTCTTCAATTCTGTTTATCTGATTGTCCAGTGACAGACTGCAAGATTCTACCAGGGCCTCCAGAGGGCGCCTTTTACTGGAATTTCCTCTTTACTGATGGTCTGTCCAACTGGAGAGTACAGGTGAGGCAGCAGGCTCTGATTCTTGGCATCAGAGGGAGATGGCTGGTTCTGGAAGTTGTTCAGAAGTCTTCTCTGAGAAGGTGGCATCACTTCCTCCCTGGACAGGAAATGCTTCATCTCTTGGACACACCTTGAGTAGCCCTGACTGACAGGTGAGGAGCAGGAGGAGCTGTTCACTGGCTTCTGCTGCTGTTGCTGTTTGAGGTATAAAACTGCCATCTCCAGGATGTCTGCTTTCTCCAGCTTGGAGTCTGGCTGCTGCTGCAGGAATGCTGGTGCAAGGAGAGACTTGAGCTGCTCAATGCTGCTGTTGATACGATCTCTGCGCATCCTCTCCACCATCGGCTTTCTCAGCTGCAGAAAGAGAACAGGAAATTTGTTAATAATCTGGATCAAGTATACAATATGACTAAAGCCAATGAATGATTATTCTGGCATTTCTTCAGGGAGTAAGTTCTCAATTTACCTTAGTGGACAGGATCAGGTGCTCCTTAGAGTAGGTCAGTGCTGCAGGTACTCTCGGTGCCATGGCTGTATGTGCTGTAGAGGTCTCTGAGTGGAGTGAGTCTGATCTCTGCTGCCTTCAGTTCTCTTATTTATAGTCCCACATCTCCATACCAATGTGTGGGTCTTGCTCATGTTGGAGTTTCCCACAGTGTGCAGCCAATCAGAGAGCTTGGTGGGACAATGAGCCACGCGTGGCTGTCACAGGCTGAATGAAGTGCTTATTGCAGGGGGACAATGGCTGTGTCTCAGGGGAACAGGTGGAGGGGTGGGGGTGATGGGGAGAGAGTCTCTGAGAGCTGAGAGAATCTGGGAATGTGGTGACCCTTGAGAGAGCAGATCTGCTGCCTGATGTTGGGATCAATGATGCAGACAGAGCAACCGCTCATCACCCCATGTACACGTGTGGGACTGATGCAGAGCTGCAGTGTCACACTTCACATCACTACATAACGCAACCCAACGCCTGTATAACACACTGCAGACTTCTCTCCCACACATTTACTTGTCTTTTACACAGAATACAAAATATGATATCATATTTCTTTATTTAAACCTAGAGTTCAGCATTTCCATTGTATTCAAAGTCAGTAAAACTGAAGTCACTGCAATCCAGCCATACCAAAAAGGAATTTTAAATATGTTGCTAAGTACACCTTTTATTGGTCTTCTAAATGTGCTTTTTCACTTGTATTCATCATCCAGCTGTTGCATGTGAATAATATTAGCTACATTCACAAATGCTTTTTTAAGGCTGAAATCCATGTTTGCCTCCAGCTGTGGAGGGGACTGAGAATTGAATAACAAATGCACTGGGACTCTCCTCCCCAGAGCTTTCCCACACTTCCTTAATGGGGATCATCCTACAGAACAATTTGAACTATTGAACTGCAGAAGTGTGCCTTGTCAAATGCTAATTCATCTGTCAACAAGCAGCTTTCAACAGTATACAGGGGGAAAACACATCAAGTTGAATTATCCTTCATCGGGAATCAGGTACGTAAGACAAAGGCAATGACTTTCACCTGCAGCTATGTTTTTGGACATCAGAGCTATTAGATACAAGAATATGTATTCAACAATTACTCATTACTTTTTTGTGGAATATTTTAACTGTCATCATCATGAAGAGGGCAATATATGAAAGCGAAAAAAGATAGTTGTGGAAAAAAAGGAAAAATTATAACCGATGATTGTGAAATCAAAGTTGAATATGATTATTCTGAAATGATTTTGGTTTGCTGTCTTTAAGAAATACTCCCTGAATGTGCAGCTCTGATTTGATTCTGTAACTGTTGTCCCAGTGGGGCTCTGACACTGTTTCTCACAGTTTCTGTTCACTGTGGTGAATGGAGGACAAAAGCAGTGAATCACATCACACATCATATTAGCCGTGGGGTTTGGTCTCCCATTGATGGAGAAGCACCTCACTCCTACTAAGGCCATCTGGACTTGATTTAGAGAAACAAGTCCAGACAAACTTCTCATAGATTTCTGCCTCTCAGCATTTTCAATGCTACAGTCAAATAGCTTTCATACATCATAAATAAATGGTCAAATACAGAAACCAGCCCCATTTTTCATCCTGTTGATATCATTCAATATTTTGCTTTCACCAAATAAATTTGATAATAATCATTTGGGTAATAATAATAATTAGAAATGAGGACCACCTTTATTTCTCTACAAGTTTCAACACATTAGCAGATCACAATGCAGAACCAAGTTTAGCAGGACAGGAGCATTAACAGAACAAAGAAATGTGGCAAGAATCATATGCGATAAAACTTAATGGGACAGGAACTCACCACAGAAAGATGAATTAAGGAAATTGGAATAAAACACAACAGGAGGATGTTTAACCCTGATGGTTGGCTCATCCAATGACTATGTAACCATTGTTAAGGTACATGGGAGACCAACTGCAGTCAATGAATGATTATTCTGGCATTTCTTCAGGGAGTAAGTTCTCAATTTACCTTAGTGGACAGGATCAGGTGCTCCTTAGAGTAGGTCAGTGCTGCAGGTACTCTCGGTGCCATGGCTGTATGTGCTGTAGAGGTCTCTGAGTGGAGTGAGTCTGATCTCTGCTGCCTTCAGTTCTCTTATTTATAGTCCCACATCTCCATACCAATGTGTGGGTCTTGCTCATGTTGGAGTTTCCCACAGTGTGCAGCCAATCAGAGAGCTTGGTGGGACAATGAGCCACGCGTGGCTGTCGCAGGCTGAATGAAGTGCTTATTGCAGGGGGACAATGGCTGTGTCTCAGGGGAACAGGTGGAGGGGTGGGGATGATGGGGAGAGAGTCTCTGAGAGCTGAGAGAATCTGGGAATGTGGTGACCCTTGAGAGAGCAGATCTGCTGCCTGATGTTGGGATCAATGATGCAGACAGAGCAACCGCTCATCACCCCAATGTACACGTGTGGGACTGATGCACAGCTGCAGTGTCACACTTCACATCACTACATAACGCAACCCAACGCCTGTATAACACACTGCAGACTTCTCTCTCACACATTTACTTCTCTTTTACACAGAATACAAAATATGATATCATATTTCTTTATTTAAACCTAGAGTTCAGCATTTCCATTGTATTCAAAGTCAGTAAAACTGAAGTCACTGCAATCCTGCCATACCAAAAAGGAATTTTCAATATGTTGCTAAGTACACCTTTTATTGGTATTCTAAATGTGCTTTTTCACTTGTATTCATCATCCAGCTGTTGCATGTGAATAATATTAGCTACATTCACAAATGCTTTTTTAAGGCTGAAATCCATGTTTGCCTCCAGCTGTGGAGGGGACTGAGAATTGAATAACAAATGCACTGGGACTCTCCTCCCCAGAGCTTTCCCACACTTCCTTAATGGGGATCATCCTACAGAACAATTTGAACTATTGAACTGCAGAAGTGTGCCTTGTCAAATGCTAATTCATCTGTCAACAAGCAGCTTTCAACAGTATGCAGGGGGAAAACACATCAAGTTGAATTATCCTTCATCGGGAATCAGGTACGTAAGACAAAGACAATGACTTTCACCTGCAGCTATGTTTCTGGACATCAGAGCTATTAGATACAAGAATATGTATTCAACAATTACTCATTACTTTTTTGTGGAATATTTTAACTGTCATCATCATGATGAGGGCAATATATGAAAGGGAAAAAAGATAGTTGTGGAAAAAAAGGAAAAATTATAAGCGATGATTGTGAAATCAAAGTTGAATATGATTATTCTGAAATGATTTTGGTTTGCTGTCTTTAAGAAATACTCCCTGAATGTGCAGCCCTGATTTGATTCTGTAACTGTTGTCCCAGTGGGGCTCTGACACTGTTTCTCACAGTTTCTGTTCACTGTGGTGAATGGAGAATGAAAGCAGTCAGTCACATTACACATCACATTAGCCATGGGGTTTGGTCTCCCATTGATGGAGAAGCACCTCCCTCCTACGAAGGCCATCTGGACTTGATTTAGAGAAACAAGTCCAGACAAACTTCTTATAGATTTCTGCCTCTCAGCATTTTCAATGCTACAGTCAAATAGCTTTCATACATCATAAATAAATGGTCAAATACAGAAACCAGCCCCATTTTTCATCCTGTTGATATCATTCAATATTTTGCTTTCACCAAATAAATTTGATAATAATCATTTGGGTAATAATAATAGTTATAAATGAGGACCACCTTTATTTCTCTACAAGTTTCAACACATTAGCAGATCACAATGCAGAACCAAGTTTAGCAGGACAGGAGCATTAACAAAACAAAGAAATGTGGCAAGAATCAGTATGCGATAAAACTTAATAGGACAGGAACACACCACAGAAAGATGAATTAAGGAAATTTGAATAAAAAACACAACAGGAAGATGATTAAACCTGCTGGTTGGCTCATCCAATGACTATGTAACCATTGTTAAGGTACATGGGTGACCAACTGCAGTCCTGGACGGCCAGTTTGCGTCCAAGTTTTTGTTAAATCGCTATTGTTTTATTTTAAAGACGGCTTTATAATTGAAGTTGGATCATTTCTGTATTTAAGCCCAATACACTGTTTATGACTTTTGCAATTCATAGCTGTAGATTGTTCTCATGAGATGAAGGGACAATTCAACAACACTGAAAAGTAAATAAATAAATTAATAAAAGTGAGTTTAACTTTAAAAAGTTAGTGTTGTCTGGGCTGCTTTGAAATTTTAAGTTAACTGAAATTAAGGTAACACGTTGCAGTAAATTTCAACTTTTGATTTCAAATGACAGTGTACAAATAAAATAAAAAGCTGACATTAGCACACAAACTCCTGAAATGGATTGATTGTTTTTGTGCACCTCTGTACTCAAGCATGGAAGGGCATTATAGTTCGGAATTAAATCTGGACCGTGCCAGTGATAACTATCAACAATAAAATAGGATTGCAGACCCTAAATGGCGTTTTGCCTCTGCAGTCAGCAGAAATGACGGTGCCTGATCGCACTGCAGTGACCCCTACTGGTCAATTATCGCACACTAGTGATTTGACAAGAGAGATATAGTGTAAAACAGAGAAACCGGCTGTCACAAGAAAATTAAAAAGCAGCCAAAAAAGAGGCAGTCCGAGGCACTCTGAAAAATATTAAAATTCCTTTATTCTACATCGGGGACAACCAACGCGTTTCGACTCACATAGTCTTCATCAGGGTCGTGTTAGTGTTAGTGCAGGTGTGTGGGATTTAAAATGTCACTGATACATGGTCACATGTTACTCAGTTAACACCTGATTCCAATAAGCACCACCTTAAGAAAGCAACTGAGTTTGTGAGTTAAGTGTAGCATCATCACTCATTTAGTAAACATTCATTTATAAAACTGTAAAATCCAGTAAAAAACAGACATAATCACCTGACTCAGAATAGAACCATCAAACACAGACAACATATCACACAATAGCAAAAAATCTTGTCCATTTTTCCTTTCTATTTTTTTGAGAATTATTCCCCCGCACATTGATTTTTCGCTATTGTGTGATTTTCTGTTCACCTGCACTAACACTAACACGACCCTGATGAAGACTAGTTGAGTCGAAACGCGTTGGTTGTTCCCGATGTAGAATAAAGGAATTTTAATATTTTTCAGAGTGCCTCGAACTGCCTCTTTTTTGGCTGCTTTTTAACATTCTTGTGACAGCCAGATTTTCCCCTATTTTTTCATCCTGAAGAGCACCTGATTTTTTACAATTTGTTTGACCCAGCTGCACCACTCCCTACAATGAACATTTTGCCAGGTATGCAATGTAATTCTTTTCCCATCTTATGTGCCAATATAAGCATAACTTTTATGAAGCTCTGCGTTGCTGCGTTTCAGCTAACCTGAGATGCCCTGGAAGACAGAAAGTGCACTTCACAGAAAACCAAAGGTGAACATATAATCAACCATACCTTCCAAAATTGATGGAAAGAAAAAAAAATGTACGAAAAACACGCAAAAGCCCTCACTTCAAGATAAGATTATAGAATGTACTGTAATACATATGTATCCTGTCGCAGTTTAGGCTGTGAAGAAGATTAACTGTTCCAGAGCACACATGCCTTTACCAATAGGGCGTATAAACAGTGAGCACCACTTATGAATATGCCCTGCATGGAGAGCATATTGAACATAATTCAGTGTGAAAGACAAATAGATTTATGGATACTATTTCACAATGACATTGGGCTGTAAAGGAATCAAATTTTATGAAGTTTGGTTATGTAAAAATCAGCAATTTTCTTAATCTGCCTGAATGGTTAATGCACATGACCAATATCTTTTTTTTGAAAATGAGCCAATCTGTACAGACGTTACATACATCTTTATGTCTCATCTAAAAATGTAAGAAAACATTAATTAGATAAAAATGAGTAAGAGGACTACATGTATTTTATGGCAAAGACCTGGTCGATTTCAATGATAAACATTTTCCATTAAGAATTTTCCGACTTCCTTGCCCTCCAGTATGAACATTATGAAAGACTCAAGAAGACAGATTCATTTTGCCATTTATTTTCAAATATTTGTATCACATTCATTTCTTTGAAGATAATATTGCATGGATAATTTTAAACAAATCAGACATCATGGACATCAATGTGCCTTCATGGAAAGCAAAATAAACTATTAATAGAAGGATAAAAAGTGATACAACATCACTACTATTACTTGAAGACATTTTCAAGATAGAATGGAACTCTAAATAGAGTTGTAAAGACAAAAATCATTAAGAGCCTTTATGAAAGACAATAAGATGCTGACATTTTCCTCACTTGAAATATTTCAAACTGGAACATGAGCACTGAGAACTCAATGAACTATAACCTCATTTGCAATGCTGTTCTAAAAAGTAACATCATTGACATAATTAACATCAAATTACTGCCTTGCAGTATCATCCACATGGCATTACTATATAGAATATATCAGAATGTAACAATAATGGCAAAAATTCCTTCACAGAAGAAACCTTCTCAAAATTTAAATGAGCATGCGTTAAAATCAGAAATATTGCAAAAGGCATATTCACAATGGTAGCTACTTTTCAATATGGTGAACCTGACATTATTACAAAAGTAACAAATATAAAGTGATAAGTCCAATGTAAAAAAAGAAAAAAAAGTTGGCAACTAGCAGAAGGTAATCCTGTGTATGGGCCAGGTGTCCAAGACCACTAAAATGAAGTCCTTTACTTTCTCATTGAGAGCAAACATTAATCCTCCTGCACGTGCAGAAGAGGAAGATAAACACTTCCTACACACTGAGAACTGCATTACAGACCCATCTAACACAGGTCTCTTAAATTCTATTCATCTGATTGTCCAGTGACAGACTGCAGGAAACTACCAGGGCCTCCAGAGGGCGCCTTTTACTGGAGTTTCCTCTTTGCTGATGGTCTGTCCAACTGGGGAGTACAGGTGAGGCAGTAGGCTCTGATTCTTGGCATCAGTGGGAGATGGCTGGTTCTGGAAATTGTTCTGGAAAAGTCTTCTCCGAGAATGTGGCCTCACTTCCTCCCTGGACAGGAAATGCTTCATCTCTTGGACACACCTGGAGTAGCCCTGACTGACAGGTGAGGAGCAGGAGGACCCGTTCACTGGCTTCTGCTGCTGTTGCTGTTTGAGGTATAAAACTGCCATCTCCAGGATGTCTGCTTTCTCCAGCTTGGAGTCTGGCTGCTGCTGCAGGAATGCTGGTGCAAGGAGAGACTTGAGCTGCTCAATGCTGCTGTTAATACGATCTCTGCGCATCCTCTCCACCATCGGCTTTCTCAGCTGCACAAACAAAACAAGAAATCTGTCAATAACTTGGATCAAGTATACAATATGACTAAAGTCAATGAATGATTATTTTGGCATTTCCTCAGGGATTAAGTTCTCAATTTACCTTAGTGGACAGGATCAGGTGCTCCTTAGAGTAGGTCAGTGCTGCAGGTACTGTCGGTGCCATGGCTGTATGTGCTGTAGAGGTCTCTGTGTGGAGTGAGTCTGATCTCTGCTGGCTTCAGTTCTCTTATTTATAGTCCCACATCTCCATACCAATGTGTGGGTCTCGCTCATTTTGGAGTTTCCCACAGTGTGCAGCCAATCAGAGAGCTTGGGGTCACAATTAGGCACGCGTGGCAGTCACATCCTGAATGAAGTGCTTATTGCAGAGGGACAATGGCTGTGTCTCAGGGGAACAGGTGGAGGGGTGGGGGTGATGGGGAGAGAGTCTCTGAGAGCTGAGAGAATCTGGGAATGTGGTGACCCTTGAGAGAGCAGATCTGCTGCCTGATGTTGGGATCAATTACATTTTCAGCACCTCACTTTACACTACCTCTTACCAATCATTGTGTCTCAACTGACTGCTTCCTTGCATCTTTCTGTCAGTCACGTTTACGGGTTTTTAATGAATTTGACCTCCAAGGCTATTTTGGGTTATGAAGGGCAGATTTTGATTAATAAAAGTTCTATTTATACTGGATATGGGAATCATTTAACCCCATAAAACCTACTGATCCATATATCGGTCCATCAAGCTCCTATATTCAAACCTGTGGAAGTTTTAGGTCTATTTTAAATTCTAGTGGCGATCCCAAGGTTTGCAATGATCCAAAATATGTTCTGGTGGATTACTGCAAAATAAGTATAAAATGAAGAACAAGATATTTTACATTTGATGTAATACTGTGTCCATTAAAATATGGCATTCTGGATTTGGATATTTCCTATCGATATCAATGCGACGTAACTTCATTGATGCACTGCAATCAGCTCATACAGAATATGCTGTGACGCTGTCCTACAGTATGGAAAAAATGCATAACCTGAGCTTAACCTACTTAAAGGAAAACTTTAGAGAGAAGTTCAAGTTTTTCGGGGATTATATTGTCAATGATTAGTGTTGAGAAAATTGCTTAATGCATTAAAATCATTTTATACATTTCTAGCAATTGCAGATGTCATGAGTAAACTGTCTGATGGCAACATGAAAATATGGGAAAACTAAAATTTCTGAGAAACTTTGAAAGTGCACATTGATAACATTTATCAAAGAGTCCATGAGTCACTTGCTTCTGACAGAGAACTGCTGCATCTCCTCTGCAGTATTAATGTGCAGTGGACAATCTCAGTGGTGTAAGTTCACATGTCACAGATGTGTCCTCAGTCTCTTGGCTGGTGGTCAGTGTGAGTAGAGAGCTGATCTGTGTTTCCCACACCGAGTCCTGTGTGCTGAGATCACTGCACAACAAAAGCTGCTCCACACACTCAATGGGACATTACTGATGGTGAATGACTCTGTGCTAAAAAACAGACACAACCTGACGTCACAGTCCATCTGGCGGGAAGGATTAACTGGCACTGAAACTAATACTAACCTGAGAATACATTCTATTTTGTCTGACGATAATTTATCTTGAGTGTTGCATCATGCTTCAAGTCAAATCCATTCATGTATTCTCACCTCAAAAATAAAATAAATAACTGCATTCCTGTCTCTACTAAAATGAGTTTTATGTTTCTCCTGCTTTTGTTTGCATTGGAATATAAATTGTTATAAATGTTCTTTCCCTTAGACAAAATTATCTGTAATCACTGTTGTATATTTATTCGTGACTTAAGTTGTGTTTTCACCACAATTTAGCATCGTCAAAGCCATAGATTATTGCATTTCCTCTGCAGACTTATTTGTGTCCGCCTGATGCTGGGGTTGAAGGCAATTTTGAAACAGAGACTGGAACTCAGCACTCCAGACCTTTCCCACAGCTTTCCCAAACATAGTGGATTGAGATCATCTTGTTGAACAGGATAAGTGTGCCGTGTTAAATGCTGATGTGTTTGTCCTAAAGCTGCCAGGAGCTATAAAACTATTTTGTTCACTTCATCAATTAAAATGGGGTCTTTCCATCGTTGCTGGTTACCCATCACATTCCATTTTTATGTCTGATCCCCGAACATCAATAATATCTGCAGTTTTGAGTCAGTCAGGTAAAATAATCTTCTGAAGTTAGTCTGTACAAGTATCCCCCTCAGTCTAGAGTGTCTTTGTGTAGCTTTTAGTGTCAATTATCCCAGTGGGGCTCTGAGACAGTGTTTGACTCTGTTTCCCACACTCTCTCTATTCACTTTGTTCTATGGGAGAACAAAAGAAGTGTGTCTCATTACACATCGTATTAGCGCAAGGGGTTTGTTCTGCCACTGATGGAGAGGCACCCTACTTCCACAGTGACCATCTGGACGACAGTGTGTGGGACAAGTCCAGACAAACTTCTCTTCATCGTCCACCATCCAGATGTAGCATGCTGTGTTTTCATCGGTAAATGCTGACTGCACCATAGTAATGAACGTAAAAGATACAGACTTAAAGAATATAAAACCAGCTTAGTTTGTCTTGCTGACAATTACCAAACCTGCAAACTTTATGTAAATTAAGTTAAATAATTGGGTTTATGACAAACAAGTACCACCTCTATTGGCATAAACCGTTTCAAATCTTTGCTGCTCAATGTTCTTTACAACATTAACGAGGAGAGGAGTTGAAATAACAATATAATTTTACAAAGTCAGTATGTCATACCATAGGACATAGGTGCAATGAATAAAAAATAAATTTCTAGCACAGAAGATTGAACATGGAAAAGATGTTGGTCTTTGCCTAGTGGCAGGCTAATCCTGCAACAGCTGCTAAGATATTCTTTTTAATACAGGGTTGATCAACCTTTGTCCCTGAGAGGCTCCTGATGTGCTAGTTTTAGTTTTCACCAACCAATTTAGACCGAAGAAAATAAATGAGGTGAGTTAAATGTGTAAATGTTTTAATTGAGTTCTTGGAAATAATTAGAATCAGCAGAAACTGTGCCTTTCCTGTTGTAGTGCATGGGGGGTACAACTGCAGTCCTGGGGGACCAGTATCCTTCCATAGTATGTTCTGATTGATTACATTAGTTTTACATTTCTGACCGCTCCATTACTGAAGGAATTGGTAGTACTGAATTTTACAGTTAAATTAATGAATTGTCTTCTGGTTATTTTGAGTGTAAGTAGAGACGTGCGCGCATTTAACTGTGGTTTACAGTTTACATACACAGAACCATAGGTATAATCTGATTGTAAAGTTACGGTTAAAATTAACGGCAAAAAAGGTGCCAGTTTATAACAGTATATTAATTCGCTGAAAATTTTGGAATAGATTGGTCACTGTTGTCACCCTGTTTTGGAGTACAGATGGGCAGTCTGGCAAATATTAATCTGACCTCGTCGGTGTCAACTATCAACAGTCTGATAGGGTGATGCACACCTGACACTAGTGTCATTGTGGAATTGGACTGTTTATGTCAGAGGGGTCGGCAGTGTCTCATTGCGCACTAGCAGTCCCTGCTGGTTGATTAGTACCAACAATTTAACAAAAATGCCACATGTTACGTGTCTTAGCCCTTGTCCACATGGGTATTTTTGAAATACAACATTCTCAATGCGTTTCAGCGTCCTGTCAACACGCAAACTGCGTTTTCTGCCACTAAAAACTGAGCTCTTGGAAAAGGCCTTGTAAGATGAAGATTTTCTGAAACACTTTTACTGTTTATTTGTGATTCGTGAAAAGTGAACTTTTGGCTTGTGATGTCAGAGGGCGTGCTAGTTTTTAATGCTTGTGATTGGCCAAAATGGTCTTGCATTGAAATATATAATCGCCACCTGTTGGTTTTCATACTCATGACAGCACTTTAATTGTGTTTTTGCTTCTTCATGAGATTTTTTTTGGGAAACGAAGGAGGAAAAAGTCAGTTCTTAAAAAGACAAATGTGCGTGTGTACTAGTCTTCATATCATGCTTGAGCAAGCCTTACTTGTAGCCTGCAGTCTGCTTTAAATAATCAGCTGACCTCACGCTCTCTGGAGGTCTGAAAATCTTCCTTGAAACACGACCATATTGACAGTGGAGGCTGCCCTGTAATGTATTTCGAAAGTATAGATTCTGTTAAAAAGGAGCGGACAGCATGGAAAACCTATTATTTCAAAGCAGGATTATGAGGATGTACAACTCCAATTCCGAAACAGTTGGGACAAAATGCAAAATGTGAATAAAATTAAAATGCAATGACTTTCAAATCACACCAACCAGAATTTTATTCACAAAAGAACAGAGATAACATAGCAAATGTTGAAACCGAGACATTTTACATTTTTATCCACAAAATGAACTCATTTCAAATTTGATGGCTGCTTCAGGTCTGAAAAAAGTTGGGACAGGGGTCTGTTTACCATGGCGTAGCATCCGCTCTTCTTTTTAACACAGAGTGGAGCCGTCTGGGCATTGAGGAGACAAGTTTCTTGAGTTTAGCCATTGGAATTTGATCCCACTCTTGTTTGATATAGGCTTCCAGCTGCTGGAGAGTTTTGGGTCTCCTTTGACTGACTTTTCATTTAATTATCCGCCAAATATTCTCAATCGGTGAAAGATCAGGACTGCAGGCAGGCCTGTTCAGCACACGGACTCTTCTACTACGAAGCCATGCTGTTGTAATAGCTGCAGTATGTGGTTTTGCATTGTCCTGCTGAAATACACAAGGCCTTCCCTGGAATAGATGTTGTCTGGATGGGAGCATATGTTGCTCAAAAACCTTTATATACTTTTCAGCATTCATGGTGCTTTTTAAAAGATGCAAGTGTCCCACACCATACACATTAATGCATCCCCATACCATCGGAGATACTGGCTTTTGAACTGAACGCTGATAGCTGGAGGGGTGGTCTTTCTTCTCTTCAGACCGGAGGACACGACGCCCATGATTTCCAACAAAAATGTCAAATTTGGACTCATCTGACCACAGGACACTTTGCTACAGTCCATTTTAAATGAGTCTTGGCCCACAGAACACGGCGGCGCTTCTGGATCATGCTCAACAATGTCTTCCTTTTTGCATGATAGAGTTTTAGGTGGCATCCGTGAATGGCACGGTGGACTGTGTTTACAGACAGTGGTTTCGCAAAGTATTCCTGGGTCCCTTTAGTTATGTCAATGACAAAATCATGCCGGTGAGTCATGCAGTGGCATCTGACGGCCCGAAGATCACAGGCATCCAGTAAAGGTCTTCGGCCTTGTCCCTAATGCACAGAGATTTCTCTGAATCTTTTTATGATGTTATGCGCTGTCGTTGATGAGACCTTCAAAGCCTTTGCAATTTGACATTGAGGAACATTGTTTTTAAAGTATTCCACAATTTTTTTACACAAGCCTTCACAGGTTGGAGAGCCTCTGGCTATCTTTACTTCTGAGAGACTCAGCCTCTCTAAGACATCCCTTTTATAGCCAATCATGTTACACACCTGATGCCAGTTAACTTAATTACTAGCTAAATGTTCTTTCAGCTGATTCTCTTATATATTACTTGCTTTTCAGCCCTTTTTTTGCCTGTGTCCCAATTTTTTTGAGACCTGTTGCAGCCATAAAATTTGCAATAAGCTCATTTTGTGGATAAAAATGTAAAATGTCTCAGTTTTAACATTTGAAATGTTATCTATGTTTTATTGTAAATTACATATTCGCTCATATGATCTGAAAGTCATTCCATTTTGATTTTATTCACAATTTACACTTTGTCCCAACTATTTCAGAATTGGGGTTGTTTTTATTATTAAATTATCTTTCTGTACTGAATGTAGCCCATTATTTTGTCTCTGTTAGATCGCATGGAGGAGAGAAGTTGTGTCTTCAATTGCCACTTGATTATTCTTGAATTGGAAAACGTGTTAATAAAGGAAAACCATCTACAATTAGCCTAGACTAATTGTAGTCAATGAAGGGATGGATATTTTCCCCGAAATTTTCAGGTCTTGCACCGGACCTGATATTATATATATTTCATTAATATATATTATATATAATAATTATATACTATTATAGAAGTGAAAAAAATGATTGATACAAAACACAAACAATATATACTTACCTGAGAGGCCCAGTTAGCTTGGGAAACTAGTTCACTCACACTTGGAGGGGGGCAGTGTGAGTGAGTGTAATCAACCCCTCACTAGTAACAGCAATATGCTGTTAAGTGAAGAGAGCTGTAAGGCCATCACTGACAAAGATGTTTTGTTCCAAAATGTGGTGGGACTGGAAAAAGCTGACAGTTTGTTCTACACTGATGTTTTGGTCAAAGGTGATGTTTCCTTGCGAGCCCCGTTAGACAGTGGGTCAATGGCTTGCACGATTAATGAGGAGGCTGAACGGAAGCTTGAGGCCTCAGGAGCAACACTTGAGCTCAGTAAGACTAATCCAAATGTCATGCTTGTGAGTTGTGGCGGTATTCAAGTCCAACCAAAGTGTCTTTACCAATTAGAAATGCAGGTGTACGGTTATGCAGTCAGTGTACCCACGGTAGTCGTCCCTGATCAGCGTGATCAGATGATTCTTGGCACGAATGTCATTAAGCACATTCTCGGTCAGCTTAAGACAACTCCGAGTTACTGCCGTGTCCTTAGACAGCCTGAATGTTCAGGCGAGTCGGAAATTGAACAGTTCTTGAATATGCTGTCCTTCATAGGTGGAAAGGTAACGAAATCCCGGAAGTGGTTGGGACTGCTAACCTTACTCAAGCTGTGGTGCTTCTGCCTCAACAGGAACATCTCGTCTGGGCTAAATTACCTGAGGTTGCGCCAGTCTCTGCGGGGAGTGCGGTCATCGTTGAATTGGCCCCGTCTCAGGTACACAAAAAGAGCATCATTGTGGGGAGGGTTGTAGCTTCCATGACTGCTGACAGATGGGTGCCAGTAAAAATGTTAAACCTAAGTGACAGACCAATTACTTTGAGGAAAAATTCAAAAGTCGCTAATGTGTTTCCTTGTGTTGCACTTGAGGACCTTGATATCAGCTCTCAGCAGCCTACTGGCAATGAGTGCGAGGTTTCGACCTAAGTAATAGATGGCTCTGTAACCGGTAGTACAGCCACTGTTTCTGATTTCCGTCGTGACTTGAACCAGCTGGGTTTAGGGGATCTGGACATTGATACGTGCGAGGTTTAAGCATACTGGAAGGGACAGCTGGTACAAAAATATGAGGGGGTTTTCTCTAAGGGCAAGCTAGACTGTGGTAAAGCTGAAAACTTCTGTCACCGGATACACCTGTCAGACGATCAACCGTTCAGACTCTCCTACCGTCGCGTGCTTCCAGGGCATTACCACAAGCTCAGGGAAGTACTTTCTGACATGGAAGAGCGAGAAATCATCGCTCCTGTAGTGAGTGGGCTTCGCCACTCGTGTTGGTATGGAAGAAAAATGGGGATTTGCGCATCTGTGTGGATTATCGGTGGTTAAATGCTCACACCTCAAAAGATGCGCACCCCTTACCGCACAAGGCAGACTGTTTGGCCGCTCTAAGTGGCAATGCTATCTTTAGCACCATGGATCTCACATCAGGGTTCTATAATATCGAGATGGCTGAGAGGGACAAGCGGTTCACTGCGTTTACTACGCCTATGGGGCTATATGAATTCAATAGGCTGCCCCAAGGTTAATGCAATAGCCCCGCAAGCTTTATGCGCCTCATGATGGGCATATTTGAAGATCAGAATTTCCTCACTTTGCTCTGCTACTTGGATGACTTGCTTGTGCTTGCACCTAATGAGGTTGAGGCATTGAGGCGCCTCGAGTTAGTCTTTAGTAGGCTGAGTGCTCACGGGTTGAAGTTGGCTCTGAAGAAATGCCACTTGTTGCGGCGAAGCGTGAAATTTTTGGGCCACGTTATGGATGCAAACGGGGTCGCAACTGATCCTGACAAGGTCAAAGCCATTGCAGCTGTAACTGAAACTGACCAAATGATGGAAGATGGGATCACACCATCTTAGAGAAAGGTCAAGTCATTTCTAGGTATGGTCATGTATTACCAACGATTCATTCAGAATCACTCTAGTATTGCTAAACCCCTGTTTGGGTTGACTGCTGCGCTAAAGGGTAGGAAGGCCAATGGGAGGGGCACAACTGCCTTTAGGAAGCTAAGTCCTGGTGATTGGAGGGAGGAGCATCATAGCTCTTGAGCAGCTAAAATCTGCCTTGTTAGGATCAGTAGTACTTGCTCACCCTGATTTCAGCCGGTCATCCTGTCCACCGACGCATCATTAGATGGTCTGGGTGCTATGTTATCCCAGGTCCCTGTGGGAGGGTCACAGGCTCGGCCAATTGCGTTCGCTAGTAAGGCCCTCACGCGTGCCCAGAGAAACTACCCTGCTCATCGCTTGGAATTCCTAGCGCTAAAGTGGTCTGTCTGTGAAAAATTCAGCCACTGGCTGGAGGGACATGATTTTATGGTTTGGACTGATAACAATCCGTTGACCTATATCCTAACTAAACCAAAGCTGGACGCGTGTGAACAGAGGTGGGTTGCTAAGTTAGCACCATACAATTTTGGCATTCAGTACATTCCTGGTAGCAAAAATGTAGTGGCAGATGCTTTAAGCAGGTGGCCTTTCGTCCGCAGTCGTGTTAGTCAGAGGCTAATAACCGAACCTTACGAAGCATTGTTGTGTGAAGCTGAGCTCTCGCGAGATGATAAGGTTCAGCACGCTTTTCGGATTGGCGCGCAGTGTCAAGGCGAGGAACACTTGCCTTCAGATCAGGGCAGAGATCGCCACTCGCTCTCCAGAGGTCAGGTATCTGCTATCTTGGATGGTCACGTGGATTGGACTGCAGGACCGAGGGAAAGAGCAGGTACATGGTTGGTTCAGGACATGCAAAATTTAATACCGCAAGGTCAAAATGCATTACCTTTGTTTTCCCTGAAAGAGCTTCAGGATAAACAGTCAGAGGATCCTGTGCTGTCTCGAGTTCTTCCCTACGTTGTGCGAGGCAGGCGGCCATCGAGACGGGAGAAAGCCAAAGAGTCACTTGCGGCACTGAAAACATTGAAACAATGGGACAAGTTGAGAATACTTGATGGGACCTTGTATCGCGTCTGTAAGGACCCACTAACTGGAAAAAAACGGCATCAGTATGTTGTACCAGCTTTTCTGTTTGAGCAGGTTTTCCAGGGTGTCCACGATGAAGCTGGCCACCAAGGCCAAAGCAGGACTCTGTACTTAGCTCGCCAGCGTTTCTTTTGGGTTGGTATGGAGCGTAAAGTACGTGATTATGTGAAGTGTTGTAAGCGCTGCGTGGTCAGTAAAATCCCTGAGCCAGAAGGGAGGGCACCGCTCGAGAGTGTTAAGACCACAAGGCCCCTGGAATTAGTGTGTGTTGACTTCTGGTCTGCAGAAGATTGCCACTGCAAAAGTGTTGATGTACTTCACTAAAATGGCACACGCTTTCACATGTCATGACCAGTCAGCAAAGCAGGTTGCTCGCCAATTGTGGGACAGGTACTTTTGTGTCTATGGGTTCCCAGAGAGGCTGCATGTAGACTTGAAAGTCAATTAATCCAGAAGCTACTACAGGTCGCTGGGGTAAAAAAGTTGAGAACCACAGCTTATCACCCCATGGGCAACAGGCATGTTGAGCGATTAAATCGCACCCTTGGTGGGATGATTATGGCCCTACCCCCAAGAGCTAAACTGAAGTGGCCTCAAATGTTGCAGACCCTGAATTGTACAGCTCATGAGTCTACCGAGTACGCGCCATTTTATTTAATGTATGGGAGGGTTCCTCGCTTGCCTGTTGATGTTATGTTTCACAATGTAGACAGGGACAACGACATCGTGGACTATGACATTTATGTCAAGAGATTGCAGGCTGACCTCAAGGAAGCGTTGGCACTGGCACAAGCCAATACTGATGTGAGTCAAAAACGCCAGGCACAGCTCTACAACAGGAGAGCAAAAGGTTGCGACATTGAGGAGGGTGATCGTGTACTATTGGCCAACAAGGGTGAACGTGGGCGCAGGAAATTGGCGGATAAGTGGGAATCCACACCTTATGTTGTAATTTCTAAGGACCCCAGGTGTCATACTTACCGTGTGAGAAACACCAGTACTAGCCAAGAAAAGGTGGTGCACCGTAACTTAATGTTACAGATTAATTTTCTGCCCCTTGAGATAGAGGATGAGGAGGATCTGTGTTTCAGTGATTCAGAGTCGAGCTTAGAGCAAACCAATGGGTCATTGGGACATACCATTTGGTCGAAAATCCCTCTTTCTGTATTCTCCCATCTTGTGAAACATTATAGGAGAATATTAGGTGCTGTTTTGTTGGCAAAAGGGGGTTGTACAAAGTATTAACATCAGGGGTGCTAATAATTGTGGCACACATGATTTCATGTAAAAGAATTATTTCTTAATGTGGGATTTTTTTTCCCACTGAATAAATGCACTTGAATTAAAGGTTGGATTTTCCTCTTTTTTTCATTGTGGTCCTATATTATTTTGAAAAAAACTGAATTTATTAGAAGCTAAAGAACACATCTTAATCAGGGATACCAATTATTATGGAGGGCGCTGTATCACTCAGCAGACTCTCCTCTTTCGTGTGGTAGCTCCATTTTGTAGATTAGACTTGTCATCTTTGAGTTAGAAGTCGCAATATGTAAGAAATGCTTGCGCCAAAATCTCCATTGGACTGAATGACTCAGCCAAACTCAAATATCTTAGATATGGATCATTTTCGGTTCGATTCTGGCCTCTGCTGGCCTTTTTCCAGGCAGTGTACGCATTGTCATTGGCTGCGTGCACTGTCACTCAATTCCGGCTCAGGTCATTTGCTGCATGTCTTCCCCCATTCCTGTCTCTCCACACTGCATAACTGTCAAATAAAGGAAAAATTCCCCCCCAAAAAATATTAGTGAAATCAAAAAAAGAAAAAAAATGGACATAACTACATACAATTTTTGGTGTGTTATGTAAATATTGTTTAAAAAACTAAATAATTTTTTGACAACTAATTACTAACAATTGCTGGTATGTCTCTGAAGCCTACTCGACAAATGCTTCCCAATTTTCCTGACAATAACTTCCAGGAACTATTTGCAGTCTCCATGAATCACGTGATGATCAGCCATTATGAACCTCTGTTGATGTATCTCTCTCTATATAAAGACAACCCACAGTGAGGGTCACATGGTTTCCAGCACCTCAATGGAGGTTATATGGTTTCTGGTCCCAGATTGGAGGTACCAAGGTGGAGACACCCATGCTGTGGCAGCAAGACCCATCTCTTCTATATGACTCTGGTAACAACCACCAAGGACCATGCCAAGAACGCGCATAAGGCAAGGTCCCATTGCTGTTCACATAACCTGAATAAAAATACAAATTTTTGCAGCTACCAAGGAAAAGGCACCAATGATTTAAAAGTGAAAAATCAAATCAATATCAATCGCATGTGGTTGTTACAAAAATGTATTCCTGGATTTGGCAGTCTTTTTCAATGGCTCCCTATGGAGAAACTTACTTCTGCCCCCCTTGGTATCATGGGACTGGCAATCTCAGGTTGACCCACTGACTGACTATTTAAAGATAGGTAGTCAATCGGCTCCCCGAAAGTGATGCCAAAACATCTTGTTTGATATCTAGTTGTTGGCTACAGTACAGGGTATAAACCCACCAACTCCATGTTACTGGGTTGGACCTGAGTTGCACTAAAAAATTAAAGTAGGTATTCAATTGTTTTTTCTGTGAATGGTCTCTGTCATTTCAAATAGTTCTTATCATGCTGATGGATGTTCATGGGTTCATTTTTTTCCGATACTGTTACGTGTGGGGATAGAGGGAGACCCCAAGCACAATGTAGCTGGCAAAACGACTGGTTTATTTGTCATTGTACAAAATTAACGATGAGCACACAAGCACAATAAACAATGGCAATCAAAAATACAAAGTGCAAAAGCTTACAAACTCCAAAAGGGAGAAAACAGCCAATTCCAAATTGGTAATGAACATACAGAGACGCAGATACGTGAGCTCTGACTAAAGTTTAGAAAGAGAAATTTAAACACACGCATGAACGCAAGCTGTCATAAAAGAGAAAATTTAGTCTCCCGAAAGGGGAAAGCCAAATCAGCATAGGGTAAGGGATGTAAGTGGTCTGACCGACAAAAGAAAAGTGAACAAAGCAGGAACTAAACACTAAAGTGAGGTGAGAACTAAACCAATGACAGAAACAAACTAATAATTGAATAATGAGTGAGCGTGCGGGGAAACTATGCTGGCAGGCGGGCTGATGAGCTTCAGCTGGCACTTGTCACGGATGCTTTTGATTGTATTTACTTCTTTGATGCTATAAAAAAGGGGAGTTAGGTCATGATTGACAGATGAATTGACTGCAAATCATACAAGAGGTATTCCCCTAATGACATATTTCCAGGAATTCTTTGGTGGTAGAATGCGACTGTCGAGAAAAGACACTGTATAACGTGAACATTATATGTGCATAAGCTGCAAGGTCCCCTCAAAACCGAATATACGACATTTTGAAAGTCCTGTGAAAATTTAGCATCATGTCCTGTTTGCAGTGATGCTATCACTAAGTGAAGCCAGTTTGCTAGCTTGCTTAGCAAGAAGATCACCATAAGTTAGGTAACATTATAAAACGGGTGCTTCCCATCCTTAAATGTGATTGGCTGAGCCGCGTTCCATGCCGGTATAAAATTACTGTAACTCACTGTGGCAGGCCGCAGCACAAAATATCCCTGCACGCAAGGAACTGACTTTAAGCTGGCTATTTCAGTCTCCGCGAAGTTTAGCCTTTAAACCAGATAACCAGTTGGCTATCTACCTAGCTAGCTATTGCCTTACAACGTTCGATTTCACTTTTGTGTTGCAAGCTATGTTGCTAACTTGCTCGTTATTTCAGTAGCTTATTAGCGATAAATTGTTGACTTTATCTTGTGTGTTTATTTTATGGGCTGTGTGTAGGGTAACCACATCCAGTGTAGTGAACGCTAGCTAGTTGACAAGCTGGCTAGCAAACTAATGCACAATTCCACATATTTTCCTGGGTACCGGCAAGTGTGGAGGACAAAAGTCAATTGTTTCCTGCTCTTGCTGCTGGTTGTAATGATTTGGCAGATCGGCGCAAGTTGAGAACAAGGAAACTCGAAAACCGAAACGCATGTTAAATTAATTAACGGTGTCAAGCTAGTTGACTAGCTGGCTAGCAAACTAATGCACAATTCAAAATATTTTCCTGGACACCGGCAATCGTCAATCGTTTCCTACTTTCTCTGCTGGTTGTAATGATTTTGCCAATCGGCGCAAGTTGAGAACAAGGAAACTCAGAAACTGAAACGAACGCAAAATTTTTAACGGGGTCTTCAGGAGATCGAAGGAGACATTCAAAATAGCCTGCTTTCATAGTATATCTGCATTAGCGAGCCCATAGCCTGATGTGACATGATAATGGCCCTAGATGAAAAAGCAATCTTAGCATCTGTGTTGCTGGCTAACCATTCTGTCCACTCTTTCTTGCATTGGTGGAAGAAGTTCTCAATTTTATTGCTGCATTATTACCAATAAATTGTCGATTTTTTTTTTCTTGTGTGTTTATTTAATGGGCTATATGTAGGGTAACCGTTTTATAAAAGGAATAAGCCCCTTGAAGCATTGGGTTACAGTGATTTTATAACGGTGGAGGGGCACTAAGGCACTCCATTGCGCGTCGTGCCTTAGAACGCGCCTCTGCCGTTATAAAATCACTGTAACCCACTGCTTCTTGGGACTTATTCCTTTAATAGAAACTGATGGTAAAAAACTCCCTCCTCTGAACGTTGCATACTGTACTGTTCGCAACCATGATATGTTTAGTGCAAAGAGCTTTTTTTTTTGCCATCAACTTTCATTGTAAATGTCTTATCCCCAAAACTTGCTAGCCAGGAAAAAATTGTTAGTGAAGCTGGAGTCCAAGCAGATGGGGACCAAGGAGTGATATTGCTTTTTTGCCTACTTTAAACCAACATATTTTCATCCCAACATGTTATGTATTGACGCTACCTGACCAAGTGTCGAAATGCAATGAAAATAGAGCCTATTTGTGTCCTCATTTGATGTTTACGGTTTGGGTTCAGGTTAGGGTTAGGGGTCAGAGGGTGGGGTTTGTTTGCGAAAGGGAAAGTCTTACATTTCTTTGACCTGCCCAAAAATTTTACGTAAATGACTTATATGGATTTTATGCCCCATCAGAAATCGGAAGTAAACATTATTTGGTCAGTACTATTTGTAAAAATGAAAAAGAAACCTATATTTATTCTGTTATTTCGACTTTTCAGAATTTAAGGTAAAACAGAATACCACAATGGAAAAATGATTAGTGTCACATTTTCATGTTTTGGAGAAATGATGAATTAATAGAAACAAAGCACTGAAAAAATATGCAAAAAATAAAATATAGAAAATATAATAATTATAACAATATATAATGTATAAAATATACAAAAATACAAATTTTGGACTCGTTTTTCTTTTCTGGTCTTCATTTTCTACAAAGTATTATAACTCTTGTCACTGCCTTGTTCTCCAATATGAACTGAGGAAAGGTGACAGGAAGCAAATTAAGTTCACCATTTATTTTTCAGTTCATAAACATTTTTGTTAGAACATGTTGCATTAAAATAGATAATTCTGAACTTACGGTAACATCAATATGCCTTCATAGAAAGCAAAATAACCCATCAATAGTGGGACATAAAGTGATTTAGCATCACTGCCATTACCTGAAGACATCTTCAAAACAGGATGGAACTTCTAACAGAGTCAATAATACAAATATCATTTAGGGCCTTTTTAAAAGACATGAAGATAACTGACAAATTCCACACTTGGCGCATTTCAAACAGAAACATAAGTATTGCCATTTCAGTGTACAAAACACCCATTTGCAATGCTATATTATAAAATAGTTCATAAAAATTGACATCAGACCAGTCTGATCTGTATAATTTACCATGCAGTACTTTCCACATACCTTAACCATATATCCTACAAGAAAATAAAAGGGCAATTCCTTCAAGGAAGATTCTTTTTTCATATTTAAATGAACACCAGTATGTTCATTTCACAATTCTTACAAAAGGCATATATAATATGGAAAGCATTTCCAAACCATTCTGGAGAACTTGATATTATTACGAAAGTTACAAGTAATGAGCAATAATATTGTAAATATAAGTAAATATAGGTAAACAAAAGTTGGCAATAGGCAACATATAATTTTGAGTCCTTGCCAGGTGTTTGGAACCACCAAAATCAAGTCTTTTACTCTCTCATTGGGAGCATATCTGTAACCTCCTGCACATGCAGGAGAAGAAGAGAAACACTTCCTACACACTGAGACCTGCAGTCCAGACCCATCTAAGACGGGCCTCTTCAATTCTGTTTATCTGATTGTCCAGTGACAGACTGCAGGATTCTACCAGGGCCTCCAGAGGGCGCCTTTTACTGGAGTTTCCTCTTTGATTATGGTTTGTCCATCAGGAGAGTACAGGTGAGGCAGCAGGCTCTGATTCTTGGCATCAGAGGGAGATGGCTGGTTCTGGAAGTTGTTCAGAAGTCTTCTCTGAAAATGTGGCATCACTTCCTCCCTTGACAGGAAATGCTTCATCTCTTGGACACACCTCGAGTAGCCCTGACTGACAGGTGAGGAGCAGGAGGAGCTGTTCACTGGCTTCTGCTGCTGTTGCTGTTTGAGGTATAAAACTGCCATCTCCAGGATGTCTGCTTTCTCCAGCTTGGAGTCTGGCTGCTGCTGCAGGAATGCTGGTGCAAGGAGAGACTTGAGCTGCTCAATGCTGCTGTTGATACGATCTCTGCGCATCCTCTCCACCATCGGCTTTCTCAGCTGCAGAAAGAGAACAGGAAATTTGTTAATAATCTGTATCAAGTATACAATATGACTAAAGCCAATGAATGATTATTTTGGCATTTCTTCAGGGATTAAGTTCTCTATTTACCTTAGTGGACAGGATCAGGTGCTCCTTAGAGTAGGTCAGTGCTGCAGGTACTGTCAGTGCCATGGCTGTATGTGCTGTAGAGGTCTCTGTGTGCAGTGAGTCTGATCTCTGCTGCCTTCAGTTCTCTTATTTATAGTCCCACATCTCCATACCAATGTGTGGGTCTTGCTCATGTTGGAGTTTCCCACAGTGTGCAGCCAATCAGAGAGCTTGTGGGGACAATGAGGCACGCGTGGCCGTCACATGCTGAATGAAGTGCTTATTGCAGGGGGACAATGGCTGTGTCTCAGGGGAACAGGTGGAGGGGTGTGGGTGATGCGGAGAGAGTCTCTGAGAGCTGAGAGAATCTGGAAATGTGGTGACCCTTGAGAGAGCAGATCTGCTGCCTGATGTTCGTATCAATGATGCAGACAGAGCAACCGCTCATCATCCCAATGTACACGTGTGGGACTGACGCACAGCTGCAGTGTCACACTTTACACAGCTCCATAACCCTGCATGACATCTGTAGATCTCTCTGCAGACTCTTCTAGCACGTGCGCAGATGGGCACACATACACACACACACACACACACACACACACACACATACACACATAATGTTACCCACATTTTACAGCCTTCCAGTGGATTTTACCTCAGCAGCAACAGCAATTGCTGCTCTTATAATGGCTCATAATTGAGTGTTTAATTAATGAATTTTTTAAGCATTCCCACTATGACCTCATAATATGAGATATGAGGGGAATTATTGCAAATGATAGCAGATAGTTTTCCCCAAAACCTTTTCAATGTTTTGATATTACCAAAATATTTAACATTTATTGTTTTGAAATTGCGAGTTCAGTTTGAACAGTTCAGTAGGAGGTTTTTCACTGCTGTTAATGTTAAATACATTAAGATGCAAGTTTGATGTGATTTTCCATTTATCAGGTCATTTTGTGATTCTTTACATGACAGGGCTGGATATGAGGCTTCTGAGCCATTATGTTGCAATTGATATCACTTCAACATTAATGCATTTTAAGCACAGAAAGCCACACCATTCCAGCAACTCCTGGTCTTTATATCCATGCTGGTAGACCAGATGTCACAGATGTGTCTCAGTCTCTTGGCTGGTGGTCAGTGTGAGTAGAGAGTTGATCTGTGTTTCCCACACCGAGTCCTGTGTGCTGAGATCACCGCACAACAAAAGCTGCTCCACACACTCAATGGGACATTAGTGATGGTGCTGGAGGAGACACAGAGTGATGTCACAGACCATCTGGAAGTGAGCATTTACTGGCCCTGACACTAACCTGAGGATATACTCTGTTTTATGTTACATTAATATGTCATAAGTGTCACTACATGCTTTCAGTCACATCTATGGATTTACTGACAATTTAAAGAATGACTGCAATCCTGCCTTCACCGAAAAAGTTCTAAATTTCTCATTAAACAATGTTCTTATTTGCATTAGAATAGGGATTGTTACGAATGTGCCTTCCCTCAAACAAATAAATCAGTGGTGAGTTTATTAATGATGCATGTTTTGTTTTCACCATAATTTTTCAACTGTGGACTATTATAAACTATGGACTATTATACATCATGGATTATTAGTACAGATGTCCATAATTCCACCTGCTGCTGGGATTGAAGATGGTCTCGACACTGGAACTGACACTCCGTTTACACGTGGACGGCTATTTTCATAAACGAACATTTCACCGTCTCCGTTTTCAAAAATAATATCATGCACACGTGTCAGTTTTCAGAAAAGTTTTTGTTTACACATACCTGTATATATATGCCGTCAAGAGCATATCAAACCTGTGGGTGGCAGTGTAACGATAAGATCAAGCCCACGTTAGCCAATCAGAATCCCAAAAATAGCAACAACAGAAACAAATCCAATCACCACAGACAAATGAAAATGTAAACATTGGTCGCACTTTTGTTGCAGGTGCAAGTTCTGGCACATACTGTGATGTCGACTGCCTAAAACTCAGTTTTTCTCTGTTCCTGCAAACGCGCAACCGAAGTTTTCCAAATCCACTCTGGCCAGAGTTTTTAGAAAGAATCGTTTCCAGTGGTGAATTCTCTGTTTGTGTGTAAATGAAGGACACAAACGCAGGGAAATGTCTCCGTTTATCTAAATAACCGTGTAAACGGCCTGTGACTGAGCACTACAGTGCTTTCCTGCACATTGTCAATTCAGATCATCTATTTTACATGTGTCAACCTGGTGCCATGGAAGGCCAAGAGGCTGCAGGTTTACATTCCACTCAAGAACTCCACCAGGTGACTTCACTGATTACCTCTCCTTCAGGCAGAGAGAAGGGACTGATCAGTGAAATCACCTGCTGGAGTTTTTGGGTGGAATGAAAACTTGCAGCCTCTTGGCTCTCCATGGCACCAATTTGACAGTTGGACATGATATGTGTGCCATGTTAGATGCCAATTCATCTGTCCATAATTGCCTTCAATTCGGACCCTGGGGGTTAATCAGTCTTCAAGTAAAAAATGCTCAGACACTGGGCAAACTGAAAGATATTTTTTGTGGATTTTTTAATTCTAATTTAGAAAATAATAACACACTCATTTTTGGATTGTGGTCATTTAAAACATTGCATTGAGTAAAAAAAACTGATTGTATTTCTCCTGTTCAAAGTATTTTGAGAGTCAGGTTAAATAATGTTCTGAAGTTAATCTGTATAAGTATCTGACTCAGTCTATTGCAGTCTTTGAGATGCTCTTAGTGTCAATTATCCCACTGGGGCTCGGAGACGGTGTTTGACTGTTTCCCATATTCTCTGTATTTACTTTGTTCTCTCGGAGAGCAAAAGTGTGTCGAAGTGTGGATCAGGAGCAGTTTTCCAAATGTGGAAATAAACACTGTCCACGTGGTGAGCCGGACATTTAAATAGCGTTTTTCTCCGTAGCATGATCGCCGCTTGGAGGTACCATTTACCATGGTGGGTCATATTTTCCTTATTCATGTAACTGTTGGGCAATATTTGTAAACTTGAATCAATTTTCACTGTTATCCAGCTGTTCTCATCAGCTAAACTCATGAGAAAAAGAAAGTACATCCTCTTTCCGTTCCATAGTTTTATGTATCAGGACATTTTTAAAAAATCAGCTGGTCTTTATCAGGTCCTAAAATTAGGTACATTTAACTGCTGATGTGAAACAACACACAACAGATTCTATGATGCCATTATTTATAAACTGAAATTCAGCCCAAATGCAGGAAACATCTGTGAAAAAACTAAGTACACTCCATGATTCAATAGCTTGTAGACCCACCTTTGGCAGCAATGACTTGAACTAATAATTTTTTATATGATTTTCAGTCTCTCACATCATGGTGGAGGAATTTGGCCCACTTTTATTTTGAACATTGCTTCAGTTTATTAATTTTTGAGGGCATTCATTTATGAACAGCTCTCTTGAGGTCCCGCCACAGCATTCAATCAGGTTGAGATCTGAACTTTTACTTGGCCATTACAACACCTTGATCTTTTTTCTTTTCCGGCCATTCTTTTGTATATTTGCTGGTGTGCTTGGGATCATTGGGCCTCATTAACCAATATCTTTCTAAGTATTTACTTAAATTCCTTCTTAAATTGTCCTTAAGGAAGTTCTTAAGAAAACTCTACGTCAGATTCACAAACGTGTTCTTAACCCTCAGAATCGTTTGCACTTGTGTTGTTGGATTGAGGAATGCCATTCTCCTTGTTAATTGAAAGTGCGCTCCATTTGTCCCTTATTAGAATGAGTAAATGCCCAAGAATGTTCTTTAAAGTGCATGAGATGGAGGGGCTGTGTGCAGACACCGACAGAACTGCAGAGAGATTCCTTGAGGGAAAGTAGAGGAACTACCAAAATGGAAATCTAAAAACGAAGCACCAGAATCAAAACGCAAATTGTAGGTTTGAAGTGGAGGTTCTGCTACAGGAAGTGAACCGCAAACAAACAGCGATATTTAGTGGTGTTAATTCTGGATATAAAATCACACACAAAAACGATGCATGGGATGCAGTTACCCTTTCTGTGAGTGTTTATCTGCAGAGAGATGCATAATGGAATGGAATACTTCGACTTGAAATCTGGCGCACACGCACACAATTTAAAATTCAGATGAGAGATTCACAGCACTGGAGGAGACAGCAGGTAGAGAATTCACTGAGCTGGACCAAAGGAGAGATGGCACTATCAGGTGTGCCATCAGCTGAGTGTCTGGACACAGACCCGGGCCCCGATTGAGCGCCTTCATCTCCTCTTTGGTCAGCCACGTTATTTCTGTTGAGAAGAGGCTTCCTCCAGGCAACCCTTTCAAACTAGCCGTACTTGCTCAGTCTTTCAAATTGTACTGTCATGAACATTTAACATGCTAACTGCGGCCTGTAGAGTCCAAGATGTAGTTGTTGGATTTTCTGCAAATTGTCTGAGCATTATTCGGTCTGACCTTGGGGGTGAGTTTGCTGGGACATCCACTCCTTGGAAGATTGGCAGCTGTCCTGAATGTTTTCCCACTTGTGAACAGTCTTCCTTACTGTAGAATGATGGACTTCAAATAGTTTGGAAATGGCCTCATAATCCTTCCCAGATTGATGGGCAGCAAAAACTGCTTCTCTCAGATGATTGCTGAAGTCTTTCCCTCATGGCATCTTGTGAACACACACCTAAATGCTCCAGGCCAGCTAAGTGCCAAAACCTCTGCTTTTATAGAGATGGTCAGCCACATTTGCTGATGATCAATTAATCAAATGCACTTGATCAGTAACATCTGGCTGCTAATTACTGTCTTAATTCCAATGGAAGCAGTAAGGGTGTACACTAAGTTTTTCCAGATGTGACTTCTGCATTTTTGCTGAATTATTGTAAAATAAATAATGGCATGGTGAAATCTATTGTGTGTTGGCCTTCATAAAACACAAAAAGATATTGGCTACATCCACTGGGTAGCTCAAAACAATTCAAAAGGAGTGTAAGTATGAACAATTGTGCTGACAGTATAATCTAAAGATCATTTTGACAACTGAAATCAGATCAGTATGATCTTTATAATGTGACAAGTTGTATTTTCCATGAACATTCATGTATGTTACAAAGAAAAGCAAAAAACACAATATGACATTTGCTTCTCAGAAGGCTACAATTTTTACAATGAAAAGAAAAAGCATGAAATCATTCAAAATATCAACCAAAAAGCCGTATGCAATATGGATGACTTTTTTTTAAATCAATATGATGGACTAAAAATACAAATACAGAGCAAAATATGTAAATGAATTGCAGAAAACAACAAGCAAAGGGTATGTGTGCCCGGTGTTAAGTTATGCAAAATAAATAATTTACTTTCTCATTGAGAGCATATCGGTAACCTCCTGCACATGCAAAAGGGGAAGTTAAAACACTCCCCTACACATTGAGGATTGCAGTCCAGTCCAAACTAAGACGGGCCTTTTCAATTCTGTTTATCTGGTTGTCCAGTGACAGACTGCAGGATTCTACCAGGGCCTCTAGAGGGCGCCTTTGACTGAAGTTTCCTCTTTGCTGATGGTCTGTCTAACTGGAGAGTACCGGTGAGGCAGCAGGCTCTGATTCTTTTTATCTGAGAAAGATGGTCAGTCCTAGAAATATTTCTGGATTTTGCTCTAGGATTCTGGCATCACTTCCTCCCTGGACAGGAAATGCTTCATCTGTTGGACACACCTGGAGTAGCCCTGACTGACAGGTGAGGAGCAGGAGGAGCTGTTCACTGGCTTCTGCTGCTGTTGCTGTTTGAGGTATAAAACTGCCATCTCCAGGATGTCTGCTTTCTCCAGCTTGGAGTCTGGCTGCTGCTGCAGGAATGCTGGTGCAAGGAGAGACTTGAGCTGCTCAATGGTACTATCAATATGAACTGTTCACAGCTTCTCCACCATCAGCTTTCTCACCTGCGTGAGCAAATCAGGAAATCTGTGCTTAATTTGGATCCGGCATACAACATGTCTGAAGCTTATAAGCAATGGCATACGATTTTCTTAACAGTTCAAGTTCTCTAGTTACCAGTTTGGAAAGAACGAGTTGTTCAGTGCTGTAAAAACTCTTGGTGTCATGGCTGCATGTCTGTGTTTTCGTGTGGATCTTAGTGTAGAGTGACTCTGATTTCTGTTGGCTTCACCTATATTATTTATAGTCCAAAATCTCCACAAAATTGTGTGAGCCTTGCGCATGTTGGGGTTTCCCACAGTGTGCAGCCAATGGCAGAGCTTATGGCGACAATACATGATTGTCAAATGTTGAATGAAGTGCTTATTGCATGGGGGCTAGGGCTGTGTCTCAGGGGAGCAGGTTGAGGGGTGGGGGTGATGGGGAGAGAGTCTCTGAGAGCTGAGAGAATCTGGGAATGTGGTGACCCTTGAGAGAGCAGATCTTCTGCCTGATGTTGGGTTCAGTGCCATTTGCAGTAATGAAGATGTTCGGCACTATCTTACACCGGGCACAAAATAGTACTACGCAAATACAAGTGCCTTTGCCTGCTACAGGCTGACACATTTGCCATTTCCCCATCAAGCACTCACTTTAGTTTGAACTGCAAATTTTCTTGTGCCCATCTGGGTGCCGATGAGCATGTTGGTCTTAAACTGAGGTGTGGTCAGAAGCATTGTAGATGCATTTCTATCCTGAGACAGTGAAAGTCAATTGGTTATGTCAATGGCCCATATTTTCTGTTATTTAAGGACATATTAGAAACATTCTAATATGCATTTACATAGGCATGTACACCAAGTGCAGCGCCTACACTATTCTTCATTATCATTTTTGACACTACAGTAGTTTCCATGCTTTAAAAAAAAAAACAAAATAGCAATTAAAACCCCACTAAGTTTACCTGTTGCTTCACGACTGAACAAAAATATGTTGAAAATAACCTGAGCTGCAATCAAGAAAAATAAACCTTAAAAAAAGAAAAAAAAAACCTTAAAAAAACAAATTAAAACTTTCACTTTCGGTTTGTTCAGGCAACCAATTTCCAAAGTTGTGTTAAACAGGTTTGATACTATGGTTAAAAAAAATCTTCTCTGCATCATTTTGGTTTTCCGTTCTTGATGTGAATTTAAAAAAAAAAACAGAAATCTATGCACCTTTTCTTATTTATATCTTGGCAATTGGAATAGGGATTAAATCAAAATCAAAAAATGACTTGTTTTTTCCTTTTGCTGTTACGTCAAAATTTTCTGCCCTTACTGCATCCCTACAAAACCATTATCATTGGCAATGCTTGCTAGCATAGAGAGATACGCTGTAGATAGATAGATGTCCTCGGGGCAGATAATAGAGAAATAACAATTGAAGTGAAAAACAAGTCGTTTTTTGGTTATGGTTTCAATTTCAAGATGAAAATGGGAAAAGCACGGGGATTTCAGTTTCTTCAGAAACAAATCATTATTCCCTCCAGTCTAAAATATCCCAATCAATTTCCCTCCATCATGTCTGTGATGCAGCGCTGGCTTCTGGAGCAAAATACAACTCACTTGTGCACGCCACGTGGGCTGAGTTTCAAAGGAAACTTTAGCTGAAGTCAAAACAGCTGGCAGACTGGCTAATTAATGATCATAGCCCAGTCACACGCCCTAAGCCAACCTACATTCACTCAAACCCCGACCCCCTCCCGCACCCAAACGACGGCTGCAAGAGCACACGGCTTCCCACACTTGTGTATGAATCGCAGAGCGAAAATCAGACAAAGGGAGCATGAAAGCTCAGACAGGACCTTCCTGGGAACTACTCTCCAACCCAGGCTCCCAGGCAAGCAAACCATCTGCTCAGGAAATGTCAAACCCTCTTCTCAAATGTTCCTCAATGTCTTCTCTCGCTTCTCTGACAGTTAAGAGCCATCGCAAACTTTCTTTCGTTGAAGTCTCACTGGAAAAAAATTTATGAAAAAGAAAAATGAGGGGGAAAAACATAAAATATTGTATTGGGTGAAAGTTGTACATTTAGTTTATAAGCTGCAATTGCTTCAGCCCTGAAAATTGTTGTAAACTCAGGAGAAAGTATCTCAAATCTATGAGCAATCACAATATTGGAACAAAAAGTTGAAGGTGCCTCCATTGCCAAAAATATAATTACCCTCTTTGCAGTACAAAGATTGCCTCTTTTGTCATTTTTATCATTATGTTCTCACTCGAGATTTACTGAGACTTGGATTATTACATTATTGGAAATCATTACATATTATTATTTCACTGTTAATTGCTGATAAGAAGATTACTTCTTGTTCTGTTGTGCAGCATCTGTAACTAATAGTTGTTGATTTAAAGGAACAGAACTGCATACCCTTTTAAACTTGCACTTTTTTGCCAGAGGCAAATCTTTTGCCAGTTATTTTAACTGTAATTTTACGATAGAAATTACAACAGAGTTCCATGTATGTTAAGTGTAAACCACAGTTAAATGTGTGCAGGACTCCACTTACTGTTAAAATAACTGGCAAAAAAGGTGCCAGTTTATAACAGTGTAGATATTCAATGCCTACTTCTGAAAGTTCTGAATGTTATTGCATAAAACTCTAGCAGATGTTCCACTGCACTTTCCCACAAGTGTTCATGCCTAGAACAGGGTGAGAGGTGACAGACCCCTCTCGTTTTCAAATACTTTCCCACTCACCAAAACTTCTTCTGACTGACAGCATGCATTCTGACGACTCCCTCCCATCTTTGAGTGATTCTGACATGATGACTATTGTACTATTGTCCCTTGCCGTGTGCCCTCTGATTGGAGACTCTGAGAATCTAGTTCAGCCTCGACACACCCATTTCATGATGTATAAATACTGGCTGGTGGTGCAGACCAAAACTGACAAAAATTCATCCAGAAAACTGGCAAGCAAAACACAGCCCGATCATCTTTCTACACGACACCATGAAGGACCAGCGTACCAGGTAAATTGAGGTTAATTCTGATCTTGGTTTAAAAAAAAAATACTGAACACTTTGCATATTAAATAGCTTTTGTTTGCATTGATTAATACAACTTAGCCACCTTTAAACAGCGCTCACCACTCTCTCTTTGACCCTGCAGATGTAAACTCTTGAGCCTTGAACGCCAGTGCAGTACCGGTCTGGAGCGACTGAAGACCAACGTGGCTGTTCAGTGCCAAAATGGAGTTCCAACCATGGATGTTTGGGAAAAGGCTTTGTCTCTTTTCACAATTAAGAAAGCCGTACTGTTTCACAATGGCTATTCCAGGTGCTCCCGCCAAGCACTGCGCTTCTCGCCTGCTCCATCTGAAGATGTGACCCCGCTCTGCTTCCAAAACTGACCACATTACCATGGATTGACCAGAGGTCAAGGATCAAGATACATTGATCAGACACTTTATAGAGGATACTGACCAAACAATGGAGAAATTTGGTCAGCGGTCCATACTCAGGAGCGGCACATTGAAATTAAATAAGATTTGAGCGCACTTGAAATAGTCGGGACCTCAAGTTCTAGTCAGAAAGCTTTATTTTTTTAGTAAGATCATTGTTTTATTATTTCTTTTGCTTTTAATTATAGTGTAATTACATTATTGTGTCTTTTGCTTTGAAGCAAAAATTTATCATTGTTTGTATGGAATATACAATGCATAAGGCCAATGGTCTTTTGTAAAGACAGGTTACTGTCTTGATAATGTGACAGATGTTCTGACCTGTCATTTATTAAACTAGTTTGTGCAGATAGCACATATCATGTCCATGAAATCAGAGTATTTCACTCTGAGAAAATTTATTATGATTACTTGAACTATGTAATGAATGAAATGTGCTGCCAGAGAGCAGAGTTGTTAATTAAACCACAACTTTCTATTCCTTTATAAGAAGGAAAAGTACAATATTTTGTTATATCTTTTTTTCTATTAGTCCACTGTTCATAAAGGATTGTTTTTTACTTTTTGTGAAAATGTATTAAAAATTATAAAGTTTAATACTGTTGTAAATTGACTTAAATATCAGTAAAACTTTAAGATGGAAATCCTCTCTTGTTCTCGTCCTGAATACTCCTACACAATAACATTATGACTAACATGCAGATTCAATATTATTTATGAAAGGCTGGAAAACAAAAATATTTGCAAATAACGTATGCAGATGCTGGTCTGAAAATATCGATTGGGAACCAGAATAAAGTTATCACTTGGAGAAAAACACACACGGAGAAAAATATTAAATTTACAACTGGAAAGAATATGAAGTATTTTGATTTTCAGTTTACATTCAGAAAACTGCAATTGAGAACACATTGCATGAGTATGAATGGTACATTTCAACTATTAAGTAAAAGTCTATTTGGCTAATTCAAACAGTTTGATATAGTACGCATGAAACCGGCAAGTAAATACTGTAACTAACTGACCTAATAAACAGGTGAGAAGTATTATGTAAGTGAGCTGTGATTTTAAATGTTAAAGAGTAATATATAGTTAAATTAAAATAGGAATAGCTTCTCTACAAGTGAAACAAAGCTTTCACTAAACATTTATCATAGTGAGAGTCAGATTTATTTATAGTACTAATGAAAAATTATTACATTAAATTTTCGCACACAGTGGTACATTTTCAGTATGTAGAAAATAACTGCTGACCTACATGCAAGAAATACTTCAGTCACATTTGGCAAAAAATGAGTTGACACCAGTATTAAATGCCACAATGGCCAGAGCATCATCTGATTCCAAAGATGTCTCAGAAAAAGTTCTCTGGTCCTGTGTATTGGAGTGTTGCCATTGTCAAAGTCACTTAACTTTAGTGCAACAAATACCCAAGTCCATACTGTTTGAACAAGAAGTACCTAAGTTCATGAGTACCCAATCAAAAGGCTAGTATACTTACCGTCACCTTCGTGAATCATGGTGTGAGACTGCAGGAACTCAAAGGAGCAATAGGCCCGTTTCCACCAAAGAAGTTCCTGGTAGTCTTTGAGGGGCAGGAACTACTTCAGGAACGTCCTCTCACTCGGCCCTCTCAACTGCCCTGTCTCCACCGAGAGGACTTAGTAGGCGGAAGGTTCCTGTAAAGTTGTGTGACGTCCTTTCAAAAATGCGACCCCTCGTCAGCTGCTGAGTTTTAAAAATGCCGGCTATTTTGTCACTTTCTGTTGACGTCACATTCCGCCCTGAGTAAATCCAATCGGCACCAAGTAAACCACAAGCCCCAACCAGGAGTTTTTCGGGGCTGTTCAGAGTACCTACTCCGAGGCAGGGACTTTTTTGGCCCCTGTATAAGTTCTGGAACTCTGTTCTTCGGGGTTGGTTCCTGAGGTGGAGATACGCAACAACGGCCCCGACCCCATAAAATTACCCTGACATTCCTGCGGTGGAAACGGGCCTAATGATGTCGGTCCCCCCAGCATATGTGAATTTGTTGCCCGTTAAGTCAGCACATCATAAAGTGTTTCAAACAATAACTAATTATTTTACTGAACAAATATTGATTAAAGCTACAGAAATCAAATACATTTAAATGACTCAACTGATTACATTTATCAGTAATAACGTTACCGATTAAATTAACTGAACAGAACGAATACCTATCAAATCAGCTAGAATAAATTGAATAAATATAGTTTAAATCAATTGAAATCAACAGAACAGATATTGATTAATTGGACTGAAATCAACAGAATAGATATTGATTAAATGAACTGAAATCAACTGCTTATGGTTACTGATTATGGTCATTGATTTACTGATGAATAAGATGAATGATACTAAAGTATATTTCCCAAAAAAGAATGTGAAAGTTTAGTCACTGATTTGCGGCCCACTGTTACATTCTACCATCACCTGAAGGGTGAGGATGGGGGGGTGAGGATCATGTTAATGAGTATGAATGGAACAAGTGTGGGAAAAACTGAAGAGGCGTCACCTCCGTCAGAGTTCAGAATACATGGAATAGGTTGTATTTTTCTGAGTGGGTCAACCAACCTGCCATGAAAATCTGTAAAGAATGTTGATGGAGGTGGCAATGTGTTTTATACTCTGAGTTGACTTTGTAATATCATTTCACGTCTGGTATGAATTCAATGCAGACTTTTCTGAATGAGGGACTTGTGATGAGAAAAAAGTCTGGAACCAAGTTCGGTTTTCTTTTTTCCAGTCATTTATGACTTAACTGAGTAAAGTTAGATTTAACAAGGTCTTTCTGCATATAATTAAATCAAGAAAGGCAAAGAAAAACAGCAAAAGTGACAGTCAATGAAAAATGAGGCTTCATCAGTACTCAAGTCCAGCCATTTATTGGTTAAATGTACTTAAGTCCAGGTATTTAGGGAATAAAAAATGTACTAAAGTCCACATTTAAAAAAAACTTACTTCTTAACGCATTTGTATGTTTCTACAGAAAAGGGTATGTCTGCTCTCTGTAGCCCCTGGAAACAGCGATAGGCTCCGTAGTTTGCTACTATAACATAAAATATATGGAAAATGTTTTAATACTTTACCCTCAGAATCTCAAAAGTGCTATTTCGTGAATTTGGTACCTCTGGTCTTTGATTGAAAATCTATGATGCCTAGTTTGGAAAATAGAAAATTTGGCAATAGAATTTCTGCTTGTCTCTGTCAGTTTTAGTTCCCGATAATCCTTCCCTCCAGATGGACTATGATATCAGGCTGTGTCAATACTACAACAAGAAGCCAATAGGCATGAATAATTGTTCATTCAAAGCATTGAGCTGCTTTTGTTAGGCATTGATTCCAGGACAAATGACATGGTGTGGGAAACGCAGATCAGCTCCTCACTCACACTAACCACCAGCCACAAGCCTGAGAGCACATCTGTGACATCTTGGTGTGCCAGCACTGAGAGAAACTGGGAGCTGTCGGAAAAGTGAAGTTGTCACTGCTTGAGCTGCATAAATACTAAAGTGGTATCTACTGCATTATATTGGCTCTGAGGCTATATGTCCCAGCCTGGGGTGCTTCTCCCGAAGTCACAGATGCTAAATTACATATTTGGACCCATTGACTGTGAAGGGACAAACTATGTAAGTTGCTTAGGTAACACTTTACTTGAAGGTATCGTCATAAGCGCGACATGATACAGTCATGAACGTGTCATAATCTTTATGTAAATGTCATAAATGTTGTCATTAAGGGTCATTCGGTTTTTCAGATGACAAGTTGACATAGTTTGGGTTGTCTTGATTATGACAACTTCATCTTAAGAGTGACGTGACACTGTCATATAACTGTTACATGACACATGTAACAGTTATGATAGTGCCATGTCACTCTTATGACGGTACCTTCAAGTAAAGTGTAACCGTTGCGGTAACTTAGTTAGCAACTACGCTTTTGGGAAACGCACACCTGAGCTGTTAGGAATTATAAGATTTGCAAAAAAACTTTGGTCAAAATTTATATATAACTGCAGCAAAACTGTTGTTACTGAATTAGCCATTAAAATTTTGTTGGTAATAAACGAAGACATTGAAAACACCACCCTGCATGTTGAAAAAAAGTTCTGATTTCCCCAAAAGACCTCTTATTGTCTAATTTGAGGATAAAAAATTAAAGTAAAAAGTTTCTACCATGTACAGTTCTCTTCACAAAATTAGAATAAAGATTTTCCTTACACAACCCCATTTCCAAAAGGGAACCTGTCTTGAATGTAAATAAAACAAAACGCAATGATTTGCAAATCAATCAAAACCCAATATTTAATTGAAAACAGGAAAAAAAACAACATATCAAGTGCTGAAACTGATAAATATTGTTTTGTGGAAAATATCTGCTCATTTTGAATCTGATGACAGCAACATGGAATAATCAGGGAAACCTGACCAAGAGCTGGGGGGAGTACCTGCGATGGACTGGCATCCCGTCCAGGGGGAGTAGTAATACTCCTAGTCGCTTCATGCCTCAGAAACCGGGGTTAAGCACCGGGCCGATGGGCCATGAGGCTTGAAACAGGCTTACTTCTAATTCTTTTTAACCACTCGATGAAAGACTGTATGAGGAAATAGTTAAACAATTTAAGAATAACACTTCCAACTTGAAATAGCAAAGAGTTTAGAGATTATATTCTCTATGGTACATAAATTCATTAAAAGAGTCCAAGAATCTAGAAAAATCTCGACAAATTTGGACAAGGTCATAGTCCAATTTTGACTGGCTGTGATTTTCTTATTTTCAGATTTTTTGGGCGGGCTCCGTCTTATATCTCAGACCTATTGGTGCTTCACACTCCCTCCCGTGGTTTGAGGTAATCTGGTCAGAGGGTTTTACAGGTTCCATGGACTTATTTTATGAGCCATGGGGACCGATCCTTCCAGGCAGCAGCTCCCAGACTCTGGAACTCACTGCCTTTGTTAATACGATGTTTAAATTCAGCTGAACCTTTTAAGAAGCAGCTAAAGACTCTTCTTTTTAAACAGGCTTATAATGAGATGAGGGCTTGATTGGCTGATTTTCATTTTACTTTTATTTATTTTGGTTTATGTCTTGTGTTGTACTCTCTTGTGTTCTATGTGTATAGCCCTGTAAAGCACTTTGTGATTTTTATCTGCGAAAAGCGCTATATCAATAAAATTTACTGCATATCCTCAGGCGGCACTCCATTAACCCTCAAGCGACCGAGTGGGGTCATTTGAATGACCCCAGACGTACATTTTTATGTGCTGCTTAAATATGTCATATCAGAAAAATGTTTCCTTCAATGAGTTTGTCAAGCTGTTCCTCCAATGAATTTTCATAGATTTTCAGAGGAATTGGCCAATTGCTGTGTCGAAGACAGCTGGGAGATAAATGGGGTCATTTATGACCCCAGAGATAATTTTGTTCACAAAAAAGCACTCCAAGCCGTCATACCTCATTGAAAGCAAATGTTATTATTCTTATTTTGATTACATTTTATTGAGGTAGAAAATGCGTACTCTGAGGGGCCAAAAACCATCCATCAAATGACAAAAAACACTCACTCTGTTCATCTGGCAAAAACATCAATTTTTTTATCCAAAAATTATTTTTAGTTTCATAGTACTCAGCTCAGATGAGATCAAATTTTAGCTATTTTGTCCTTGAACCAATAATGACTCCTATGTAAATTTTGGTGCAGATTGCACCATTAGATTTTTGGGTTTGTGATGGACAGATAGGCAGACAAACAAATTAAAATATATCTTCCTTGGCAAGGGTACATACAGCTGCAAACCATGTTATTCTAGTTCTGAGAGGCAAAATTAGTGAACAAAAATTGACCATTGCCATAAATCTATGATAATACGGTCAAAAAACATGTATATTTTTTGGGGTCATAAATGACCCCAAAAAAGTACTGTAAGCCGGCATATAATCGGTCAAGCAATCATCTGACACCAGTTGCGGCTCGTGAATTGGCAACAGGGGAAGCCCAAACAATCCCTTAATGTTAATGATTGTTCATCACCTGTTTACAATCATTCATTTAAACAGTGTAGGGTCATCGGCCGTAACAAAGTTAAGCCAAAACCTCGCCCTTCAAAGCTTAATGACTTAAACCTTTCGCAGTTTACTTTTCTTGATCAGCAGTTGTTCATACGAATTGTTAGAAGAACACTCAGTTGAGTCAAATTTATTTTCGATAGCATTGTTATACATTGCACCACGAAATTATGAGGGGTTTTCTTTCACACATAAATTACGACATAAATTACCATAGGCCTACGCTATAAATTCCGCGCTCAAGAAGCTCACGAAACGGCATAGATGCGCAAATTGATTAGTGAGGCTCATTAAGCAATAAGCTGTGCAACATTGCATTCTTTTCTTCTATATTAAGATTGTAGAAAATGGACTGTCGAGGCTTCTTGTGAAAGAAGCCTCGCAAACTAATTTATAAAGACGTGTTGATAATTTGCGTCGTCATTTGCTATCGAAAATAAATTTGATTGTCCTTCAACCAATTCGTATGAGCAACTGCTGATAAAGAAAAGTGAACTACGAAATATTGAAGTCATTAAGCTTTGAAGGGCGAGGTTCTGGCTTCCCTTTGTTACGGCCGACGAGCCGCCGCTGTCTGACACATGACAGTCATGTGGACCTCGGTGATTCACCGGAAGGAGAAGCGACCCCTCTATGTTATCAGGCTTGACTCCGTGGCCTATCAGAATTTAGGACAGAGCTCTATTTTTCTGTTGTTGTTTGGGTGTAGTGAAACACCCACAGATGTAGCTGAAAACATCAGGATCATGTTTGCATTTCTTCTGTCAGTGGCCATATTACTAAGCCTGAAATCAGGATTAGGCATAAAATAATGTCTCAAGAATCATTCATACAGGCGAAAATCAGCCGAAAATTGGCTCAGAGGAGGATGGAATGGATGTCATGTTCTTGTGGCAATTCTTCTGGTGGTTAAGGGATGACACAAGACTTCTGAACCTTACGAGTGGTTGTCGAAAGTGACGATGCTATGAAATGCACAACATACATTGTGAGATGTGCAGGAGCAAAACAGACTCTATTTTTGGAATCAGCCCCCCCAAATCAGTGGGAAACCAGTGTAGGATTTTATTCAGCAAAAATGATGCAGGGCATTGAATTTTTTTTTTGAGGAAAATCTTCTGAATGTTTGCAACAAGGTACCCCCTTAACTCAAATTTTGAGGTCATGGTAAATTAATTCACTAAAACATGAGCAATGATATGAGGAGCACGTGCAGATACTGATGAGGTCAAATCCATTCACCATCTGTAAATTGTGAATGACAGTGTGAGTAAGTCTTCTGTGATGTGTGGGGACAACATGTTTGATCATAGAGCAGTGAAACAAGTGATGCTGAAAATGTGTGTCAGTCCCACACGTGTACATTGGGATGATGAGCGGTTGCTCTGTCTGCATCATTGATCCCAACATCAGGCAGCAGATCTGCTCTCTCAAGGGTCACCACATTCCCAGATTCTCTCAGCTCTCAGAGACTCTCTCCCCATCACCCCCACCCCTCCACCTGTTCCCCTGAGACACAGCCATTGTCCCCCTGCAATAAGCACTTCATTCAGCCTGTGACAGCCACGCGTGTCTCATTGTCCCACCAAGCTCTCCGATTGGCTGCACACTGTGGGAAACTCCAACATGAGCGAGACCCACACATTGGTATGGAGATGTGGGACTATAAATAAGAGAACTGAAGCCAGCAGAGATCAGACTCACTCCACACAGAGACCTCTACAGCACATACAGCCATGGCACCGACAATACCTGCAGCACTGACCTACACTAAGCAGCACCTGATCCTGTCCACTAAGGTAAATTGAGAATTTGATCTCTGAAGAAATGCGAAAATAATTATTCATTGGCTTTAGTCATATTGTATACTTGATCCAGATTATTAACAGATTTCCTGTTCTCTTTCTGCAGCTGAGAAAGCCGATGGTGGAGAGGATGCGCAGAGATCGTATCAACAGCAGCATTGAGCAGCTCAAGTCTCTCCTTGCACCAGCATTCCTGCAGCAGCAGCCAGACTCCAAGCTGGAGAAAGCAGACATCCTGGAGATGGCAGTTTTATACCTCAAACAGCAACAGCAGCAGAAGCCAGTGAACAGCTCCTCCTGCTCCTCACCTGTCAGTCAGGGCTACTCCAGGTGTGTCCAAGAGATGAAGCATTTCCTGTCCAGGGAGGAAGTGATGCCACATTCTCAGAGAAGACTTCTGAACAACTTCCAGAACCAGCCATCTCCCTCTGATGCCAAGGATCAGAGCCTGCTGCCTCACCTGTACTCTCCAGTTGGACAGACCATCAGCAAAGAGGAAACTCCAGTAAAAGGCGCCCTCTGGAGGCCCTGGTAGAATCCTGCAGTCTGTCACTGGACAATCAGATAAACAGAATTGAAGAGGCCTGTGTTAGATGGGTCTGTACTGCAGTTCTCAGTGTGTAGGAAGTGTTTATCTTCCTCTTCTGCATGTGCAGGAGGATTAAGGTTTGCTCTCAATGAGAAAGTAAAGGACTTCATTTTAGTGGTCCTGGACACCTGGCACATACAGGATTATCTTCTGCTTGCTGCCAAGTTTTTTCTTTCTTTTTTTTAACCAGACTTATCACTCTATATTTGTTACTTCTGTAATAATGTCAACTTAATCATATTGGTTTGAAAAATGTCTTCCATATTGAATATGCCTTTTGTAAGAATTATGATCTTGACTCATATACATTTTAATTCAAAAAAGGAATATTCTGTGAAGGAATTATTGTTTTATTTTCATATATCCTATATGTTTATGCTCTGTGGATGATGCCACAAGACACAAACCAATTTGATGTTTATTGTTATTTTACTTGTTAAAATGTTACTTTTTAGTACAACATTGCAAGTGAGTGTTTAGTTCATTGAATTGCCAGTGCTCATGTTCCACTTTGAAAAACTTCAGGTGAGGAATATGTTGGTATCTTCTTGTCTTTTATAAAGGCTCTAAGCAATTTTTGTATCAGAAACTCTGTTAAGAGTTCAATCCTGTCTTGAAAATGTCTTCAAGTAACGGTAGTGATGTTATATCACTTATTTATCTCCCTGTTATTGGATTATTTTGCTTTCCATGAAGGCATATTGATGTCTGAATTTGTTTGAAATTATCCACGCAGGATAATCTTGCAAGAAATGTACATTAACTGAAAATAAATGGCAAAATAAATACATCTGCTTCATTGTGCCTTTTATCAGTTCATACTGGAGAACAAGGCAGTTAGCTAAGTCAAAATGGATAATGTTTCATCATTAAAACTAACAAAATGATTGACAAATGATATTGCTCATATGAATTTATCCATCAGGCAGGTCAATAAAATCGCTGACTTTTACATGAATAGAAGCTTTGCGTAAGTTCAGTCGCAAAGGGGAGTCAGGCTGGTGGCAAGCCCGTTTGTGTCCAATCGCTCTTGACTTCAGCGTTTCCCACCCATTTAGCAAGCATTTTCAGGGCTGTGAAAACATATCTGCCCCCTTCCTAACTCCTGATTTTGTTTCGAATCATCAAACAAATTTGAATATGAGACAAAGATAACCTGAATAAATACAAAATGCAGTTTTTAAATGATGACTTCATTTATAATGTGAAAAAAGCTATCTGAACTTACCTGGTCCTATGTGAAACAGTAATTTGATTTAATTGTCCCAAGCATGCCCATCTCTACTACAATAGGTGGCGATATGCCTTTCAGCTTGTTCAGGTTGCATCTTCTTCTGATTGATCAATTAAGTCTGAGACCAAACATTAGACAAACAAGTTAGCTGGTGGCTAGCTAATAGCATGTCGAATGCATTGACTGTATGAGATTGAGTGATAAGAACATGGAAAACTTTACATCTTTGTACATTTAATACGGGTTGTTCGCTATTCCTTTCCTACAACTGAGATGCGCGCTATCCCTGGTGGTTATGGCGTTAGCCAAAGTTTGGCTGAAATGCAGCTTTGCTCTACTTTGTGCCCTCTCTATTTCCCTGGAGCGCGTTTCCCAGAAGCATAGTCGTTAGCAACTAACATAGTTCATCCATTCACAGTCTGTGCCTCCAACTATGCAAGTTAACATCTCTGCTTTCAGGAAACGCACTCCCAGGCTTCCTGTGCATGTTGGATGTGGGTCAGGAGTAATGACTGGGGGGAGGGTGTCGTTTTTCCAATGGCGAGTGGAAGGAAAATTTTCGGATGACGCGCAAGTCATTCCATAAATCATGCGAATTTGGAGTAGAAGTTAAGAGACCCCAAGCACCACTACACTTGCAGACGAGGACTGCTACTGTTCCGTACAAACTTGCGAGCTTGTCAGAGCTCGGAGTTCTCGCCAAGCAGTTTGATGTTTGCCACAGACTGTATAAAAAGATGGACGTAGCAACCGTGATGTCACCCATTGGCTTCAGCATTCCATTGAGGAAGCCTCGATTTTGGCAATTTGAACAGCACCATTTTGTGACCAGATGTGATTCCTATTGGACGAGGGCGTGAATTGAATATCCATGAAGGAGCGAAGGGTGGATCTACGGGTGGATCTGACCTTATCAGACGAGGACAGAGCATAGGTACGCCCCTAAAGCATATTCTGGCTTTACCCTTCATTCTAGTCTATTTGGGATAATAACTTACAAAAATGAACATAATCAAATATCGAAGGAGACTTGAAACTTGCGTTAAATACCATAAAGTGGAAAATCATAATTGAAATAATAAATCAGGTGGGAAGTAGGGTCATTTTCTCAGCGACTTCTATAAGATTGAACTTCTCTCTGCAACCACCGATGTCCCCATCTGCTGGCCATTAAATAGAATGCGAATTATGGAGATTTCCGCATTGGCCTTAGTTTTTTCAGACACGGGTGCTGTGTCCATCTTCTTATACAATCTGATGTTTACATGTCCACAAGACTTCTGAGTCAAAGCCCTTTATGATGAATGTGGAGCATGCTTAGAGCAGAAAGTCCAGTTCGGTTCGATTCAAGCATACACTTGCAGGCATAATGCGACTATTAACCGCATTATCTCAGTGTCTTAGTCAGACTATGAGAAATTCGATTTAGCACGATTCCAGTTGAACTAACATGTCTACCTGAATTTCAAAAACCCGGTTACAGTCGGACTAACATAATAATTCGATTTTCTCTAACGTCCTGTAAACACACTGATTGTGTGTTATTACTAAAGTGCTTGGTGCGTCCATGTAGCGCGCGTCGGGACTGCAATACTGCACACTTTTCTTTATTTCCTGTCATATCCCACTGGAAAAAGCAACAAAAACTGCTTGATTCTTTAAATCGCAGCAAATACAATACAGACCTCACTTGTGCATTCTTAATGGCTCCGAGTATATCTCTGATGTCCACAAACATAGCAGTTGCAGAAAGTCATTGTCTCTAACTGTCTTGTTTAGCTGATCCCTCACTGAGAATAATTAAGCTAGTTGTACATACCCCCAGGGTCCTGTTGAAGGCTGCTTGTTGACAGTTGTATTCGCATTTAACAAGGCACACTTCTGCAGTTCAATAGTTCAACTTGTTCAATAGAATGATCCCCATTGAGGAAGTGTGGGAAAGCTCTGGAGAGGAGAGTCCCAGTGTCATTGTTATTAAACTCTTAGTCCCATCCACAGCTGGACCCATGAGACCCATCAGTGGGACTTGGAGGCAAACATGGACTTCAGCTTTAAAATATATTTGTGAATGTGTTTGATATCATGCAAATCAAACAGCTGAATTATAAATGCAAGTGGAAAAGCATATTTAGAAAACAGATAAATGGTGTACTCAGCAACACACTTAAAACTCTGTTTTGATACGGCAGGATAGCAGTGACCTACGTTTTATTGAATTTGAATACAATGGAAATGCTTATTTCTGGTTTAAAATGAGTTAAAAAAAAAAAAAACAGGTTATTTATTATGTGAAGCTAAGAACAGTTATTCTCAGAGCAGTACGACCTTCTGTGCTCCTTAACCCTTCCTAGCAGATGGACTGTGACGTCAGGTTGTGCCTGTTTTTCACCATCACTAATGTCCCTTTGAGTGTGTGGAGCAGCTTTTGTTGTGCGGTGATCTCAGCACACAGGACTCGGTGTGGGAAACACAGATCAACTCTCTACTCACACTGACCACCAGCCAAGAGACTGAGACACATCTGTGACATCTGAACCTGCACCATCAAAAATGTCCACTGTCCGTTAATATAGCTGAGGAGATGCAGGAATAAGGTGTTAATGTCCTGTAACACATGACTCTGTGATGCTTATGTGTAATACATTTACTCTTTCCAAGGTTCCCTGAAACTTTGGTTATATTTCATTTTCATGTTTATTGATAAGACAGGTTATTTAGTGTATCCATCCATATATCTTAGTCCAAGCATATTTGGTTGGAGATTGTAAACAATTTTGAATGATTCCCACATATACATATATTCACATTTGAAAATTATGCCTCCAAAGATGCACAAAAAGGGAATGCTGCCCCACCCAATTTTGCTGAGGTCAAATCCATTTGAAAGCTGTAACGTGACTGATTCTGTAAATGCGTGCAAGAGAAGTCTGAAGTGTGTTATGCAGGCGTCGGGTTGCATTATGTAGTGCAGCTGTGTGTCAGTCCCACACGTGTACATTGGGATGATGAGCAGTTGCTCTGTCTGCATCATTGATCCCAACATCAGGCAGCAGATCTGCTCTCTCAAGGGTCACCACATTCCCAGATTCTCTCAGCTCTCAGAGACTCTCTCCCCATCACCCCCACCCCTCCACCTGTTCCCCTGAGACACAGCCATTGCCCCCCTGCAATAAGCATTCAGCATGTGACGGCCACGCGTGCCTCATTGTCCACACAAGCTCTCTGATTGGCTGCACACCGTGGGAAACTTCAACATGAGCGAGACCCACACATTGGTATGGAGATGTGGGACTATAAATAAGAGAACTGAAGCCAGCAGAGATCAGACTCACTCCACACAGAGACCTCTACAGCACATACAGCCATGGCACTGACAGTACCTGCAGCACTGACCTACTCTAAGGAGCACCTGATCCTGTCCACTAAGGTAAATTGAGAACTTACTCCCTGAAGAAATGCCAGAATAATCATTCATTGGCTTTAGTCATATTGTATACTTGATCCAGATTATTAACAAATTTCCTGTTTTGTTTGTGCAGCGGAGAAAGCCGATGGTGGAGAGGATGCGCAGAGATCGTATCAACAGCAGCATTGAGCAGCTCAAGTCTCTCCTTGCACCAGCATTCCTGCAGCAGCAGCCAGACTCCAAGCTGGAGAAAGCAGACATCCTGGAGATGGCAGTTTTTTACCTCAAACAGCAACAGCAGCAGAAGCCAGTGAACAGGTCCTCCTGCTCCTCACCTGTCAGTCAGGGCTACACCAGGTGTGTCCAAGAGATGAAGCATTTCCTGTCCAGGGAGGAAGTGATGCCACATTCTCAGAGAAGTCTTCTGAACAACTTCCAGAACCAGCCATCTCCCCCTGATGCCAAGAATCAGAGCCTGCTGCCTCACCTGTACTCTCCAGTTGGACAGACCATCAGCAAAGAGGAAACTCCAGTAAAAGGCGCCCTCTGGAGGCCCTGGTAGAATCCTGCAGTCTGTCACTGGTCAATCAGATAAACAGAATTGAAGAGGCCTGTGTTAGATGGGTCTGTACTGCAGTTCTCAGTGTGTAGGAAGTGTTTATCTTCCTCTTCTGCTTGTGCAGGAGGATTAAGGTTTGCTCTCAATGAGAAAGTAAAGGACTTCATTTTAATGGCCCTGGACACCTGGCATAAACACAGGATTACCTGCCTGTTGCCAACTTTTTTTTCTTTTTTTACATCAGACTTATTACTCCAAATTTGTTACTTTTGTAGTAATGTCAAGTTCACCATATTGGTTGGAAAAATGACTTCCATATTGAATATGACTTATACAAAATTAGTGATTTTAACGCATGTTCATTTAAATTTAAAAAGGAATCTTCTGTGAAGGAATTATTGTTTTCCTTTCATATATCCTATATGTTTATGCTTTGTAGATTGTACTGCAAGGCACAAACTAATTTGATGTTCATTGCTACAATGATGTTACTTTTTAGTACAACATTTCAAGTCAATGGATAGTTCATTGACTTGTCAGTGTTCATGTTACAGTTTGAAATATTTCAAATGAGGAAAATGTCAGTATCTTATTGTCTTTCATAAAGACCTTAATGATTTTGTCTTAACAACTCTATTTAGAGTTCCATCCTATCTTGAAAATGTCTTCAAGTAATAGTAGTGATGATTTATCACTTTTTATCCCTCTATTAATAGGATATTTTGCTTTCCATGAAGGCACATCGATGTCCATGATGTCTGATTTGTTTAAAATTGTCCATGCAACATTATCTTCAAATAAATGAATGTGAAAACAAAAGACTGAAAATAAATTGCAAAATGAATCTGCTTCGTTGCGTCTATCATAAGTTCATTCCTGAGGGCAAGGAAGTTGGAAAATTCAAAATGGAAAATGTTTTATCATTGAAATTGACCAGGTCTTTGCCATAAAATGTATGTAGTTCTCCCTTCATTTTTACCAGACATCTCAAATAATTAATGTTTTTTTAATATTTTCTGATGAGACATAAAGATGTATGTAACGTCTGTACAGATGGGCTCATTGGTTGTATGCATTGAGTAGCATTTAACCTTCAGGCAGGTCCAGAAAATTGCTGATTTTAACATAACCAAACTCTTCATAACAAGCAAATAAGCCACTCAAGACTGCTGTTGGGCAGCCACCTTGTACCTTGACAATGGTCAAATAGCCATAGGATGGGTCTACCAGCAGGTGTAAACTCCTTCCTGTTGTGTTTATTTCAATTTCCTTAATTCATCTTTCTATGGTGTATTCCTGTCGTATTACGTTATATCACACACTGATTCTTGCCACACTCCTTTGTTTTGTTCATGCACCTATCCTGGTAAACTTTTTCTGCATATTGAATTGCTAATGGGTCGAAACTTTTACTGAAATAAAGGTGGTCCTCATTTATTAATATTATGAACCGAATGATGATTATCAAATTTGTTTGATGAAAGCAGACAACGGAATTATTAAAAATAGGATGAAAAATTAGGCTGGTTTCTGTATTTGACAATGTATTTGTGAGGTAAAAAAGCTATCTGACTGTGGCATGGAAAATGCTGAGAGGCAGAACTCTATGAGAAGTTTGTCTGAAGTTGTCTCTCTAAATCAAGTCCAGATGGCCTTAGTAGGAGGGAGGTGCTTCTCCATCAATGGGAGACCAAACCCCACGGCTAATATGATGTGTGGTGTGATTCACTGCTTAAGTTCTCCATTCACCACAGTGAACAGAAACTGTGAGAAACAGTGTCAGAGCCCCACTGGGACAGCAGTTACAGAATCAAATCAGAGCTGCACATTCAGGGAGTATTTCTCAAGGACAACAAACCAATATCATTTTGAAAATAATTATATTCAACTTTGATTTCACAATCAGCTCTTATGATTTTAATTTTTTTTTTCCACAGCTATGTTTTTTCCACTCTCATATATTGCCCTCACCATGATGATGACAGTTAAAATATTCCATAAAAAATAATGTGCAACTGTTGAGTATACAGTATATTCTCGTATCTAACAAAATATAACATGAATGGCGAGAACAGGCCATTTAGCCCACCTAGACACGCCAGTTTCTTTATACTACTGTGAAAATATCACTTCAGATACTCAATGACTCAATGGTATCTAGCTTTAAGTCAAGACTGCTCTTGAATACTCCCAAGGTCTCTGCCTCAACAATATGGTCAGGCAAACTATTCCACATCAAAATTACTCTTTGGGTGAAGAAATATTTCCGAATATCAGTGCTAAATTTACCTTTGGTCAGATTCCATTTGTGACCCCAAGTTCTACTAACAACACTTGGTTGAAGGAATCCTACATAATTTACTTTGTTAATCCCTTTAACATATTTAAATACCTCAATCAGATCGCCCCACAGCCTCCTTTTCCTAAGACTAAAGAGATCAAGGATCTCCAGCCTCTTCCCATAGCTTTCATCTTTTATACCCGGAATTAGCCCAGTAGCTCTTCTCTGAACTTTCTCTAGAGCCCTTATATCTTTCTTAAAGTATGGTCCCCAGAACTGTACACAATGCTCTAGATGTGGTCTGACGAATGTGTTGTACAAAAGAAGCATCACCTCCTTGGATTTGTACTCAATACTTTTGGCAATGTATCCCAGCATCCGATTGGCTTTTTTAACTGCTACGGCACAATGGGTAGAGCCTGGGAGGGTTTGGTCAACAATCACTCCCAGATCTTTCTTGTGTGGAGCACATTCCAATTTAAAACCTTCGATGAAGTAATCCCATTTCGTGTTTTTATTACCTACATGCACAACTGTACATTTCGCAACATTGAATTTAATTTGCCACATTTCTGCCTAATTCTGGTTTCTATCCAAATCATCCTGAATCACTTTAGTGGACTCTAAACTATTTGCCAAACCTCCCAATTTAGTATCATCTGCAAATTTAACTAATCTGCTTTCAATATTCCTATCAAGGTCATTAATATAGATGAGAAACAGGGGCCCCAACACCGATCCCTGGGGGACGCCACTCCCCACCATACCCAGCTCAGATGAGATATCACTGACCACTACTCTTTGGGTTGTGTCCTGCAACCAGTTTTAAATCCACTTCAGAATACCCCCTGTTACTCCAGTGGAGCTCATTTAAAAAATTTGTCTCTTAAGTGGTATTGTAACAAATGCTTTCTGTAAATCCAAGTATATGATGTCATGAGCCCTGTTCTGGTCATAAGTCCTGATGGCCTATTCATAATATTCCAGAACATTTGTCAGGCATGACCTTCCCTTAGAGAAACCATGTTAGCTTTGCCTCAACATATTGTTATGTTCAAGAAATAAGTCCAGCTCATCTTTTATGATAGATTCCAATTTTTTTGCACACAATGCAAGTTAAACTGACTGGCCTGTAATTTCCTGGCTCAGTACGGTACCCCTTCTTATATATTGGTATTATATTGCCCTGTTTCCAATCATTTGGTATTTCTCCAGTTTCTAAAGACCATCTGAAGATAGCGGATAGCGGCTAAAAGGTGATCTCACTAACTTTCCTGAGAACTTTAGGATATAAGCCATCAGGACCCGCCACCTTATTTGCCTTTAGTTAATGCAACTTGTATAATACTTCGTTATCCCTCACCTCAATTTCCGCTAAAAAATCTTGAGCATTGGACATTCCCTCTGGCCGAATAAAGACCAGCTCTGAGGTAAAATTCTCAACAAAGTAATATTTTAAGGTATCCACAATATCCTTGTTATCATATAGCAGCGATCCATTTTTATTCTTTTTTGGGGGGGGGGATTTTTCCTTTATTTGACAGTTATATAGTGTTGAGAGACAGGAAGGTTGGGGAGAAGAATAGGGAAAGACATGCAGCAAATGACCTGAGCCGCAATCAAACCCAGGTCGCTGCGGGAAGGACACAGCCCTTATGGTGCGCGTGCTTAGACCGATGAGCCACCGGGGTGCCCCATCTGTTTTTATTCTTTATGCACTTAACCTGATCTTTGACTTTCCTTTTTCTGCTACAGTACTGAAATAAGCACTTCGGGTTAGTTTTTGCCCCCTCTGCAATTTGTCTTTCATACAGTCTTCTCGCATTCCTCAGCTCTTTTTTTGAACACAGCCCGCATTTTACAGTATTCAGCCTTAGTAATCTCATTGTTATCCTTTATGTACATCTTGTAAAGATTCCTCTTTTCCCTCAAACTCCTACAAATAGCTGTGGTCATCCACTGAGGATTTTGCTTTTTCAGCTTACTTTTGGACACCTTTGGAATGAATTTGCATTGTCAAGTAAAACCCCCATAAATCTTTCCCACATCTCATTTACAGACTTACAGTCCGGAAGTGTCTCCCATTTTATTTCACATAGATATGAGCGTATAAAGCTTGCTCGCCTAAAATTGAAAATTTTTGTTTTTGAAGACACCTTTTTAACTTCCCATGAAACCTCAAAATTAACAGCAGAGTGATCACTTGTCCCAAGTGGGTCCAGTAGCTCAACATTGCTAATTCTATCTGGGTCATTACAGAGCATGAAGTCTAAAATTGCCTTCTCTCTCGCAGGTTTATTAACATACTGCACCAAAAAAATGATCATTTATAACATCTAGAAATTCTTCCTCCCCCCTACCCTGTCCTTGCACCATTTCCCCATCGATACCAGGATAATTTAAGTCTCCCATGATAATATTCCCTCCTCCTCTACAAGCTTGCGTAATCCTCTTAAAGAGCATTTCATTGACTGTACTGTCCAAATCTTGTGGTCGATAGCATACACCTATGTTTAAACCTGTCTCGTGTTTGCCAACGAGCCTGACCAAGATATCTTCGCAGGGCAAGGAATGTTCAATTTCAGGTACTTCCTGCACATTTATGTTTTCGTTCACATAGAGTGCTACACCCCCTCCACGCCTATTGCATCTATCCTTCCTAAAGAGCTTATAACCATCTATATTGTTTTCATCTCCATCCTCTTCACTAATCCATGTCTCTGTAATCCCAACTATGTCATAACCCTCACTAATCATAACAGCCTCAAGTTCTGGAAATGTATTTTTAATGCTTCTTGCATTTAGATAAAAAAATTTCAGGTTACTACGAATGCTCTTCCCCTTCGATTTCCCATGCAGCTGCTGCTCCAAGCCCCTCACTACGCTTTGTTGGTTTAAAAATATATCATCAATAGTGTATGTAACGCTGTCAGCTTCCATCAGGGCAGTCTGCATTTCCCTCTGTAACACTTACTAACCTCCCTACCCCTCAACTCCCTAATTTAAATAACTCTGTGCTACCCTCAACATATGCTGCCCCAGTGTAAAGGTATCTTGTAGCGCTGATGTCCACAAACATAGCTGCAGCAGAAAGTCATTGTCTTTGACTATTTTACGTACCTGATTCCCGATGGAGGATAATTTAACTGGCTGTTTTTACCCCAGGGTCCTTTGGAAAGCCGCTTGGTGACAGTTGAATTAGCATTTATAAGCGGTTCAATGATTCAAATTGTTCAATAGGATGATCCCCATTGAGGAAGTGTGGGAAAGCTCTGGAGAGGAGAGTCCCAGTGCCATTGTTATTAAACTCTCAGTCCCATCCACAGCTGGACCCATCTCAAGATTTCAGCCTAAAAAAGTATTTGTGAAAGTAGCCTATATTATGCAAGTGCGACAGCTGGATGATGTACACAATTGAAAAACGATATTTATAAGACTAATACTAGCAGTTCTTGGCAACATATGTAAAACTCTTTTTTGTATGGCAGCATCGCATTGACCTCATTTTTACTGAATTCAAACACAATGCTGGTACGTAATTCTGGTTTAAAATTTGTTAAAAAAAAAAAAAAAAAAAAACTATGTGTTGTTTTATGTGACGCTAAGAACAGTTATTCTCAGAGCAGTACAACCTTCTGTGCTCCTTAACCCTTCCTAGCAGATGGACTGTGACGTCAGGTTGTGTCTGTTTTTCAGCACAGAGTCATTCACCATCACTAATGTCCCATTGAGTGTGTGGAGCAGCTTTTGTTGTGCGGTGATCTCAGCACACAGGACTCGGTGTGGGAAACACAGATCAACTCTCTACTCACACTGACCACCAGCCAAGAGACTGAGACACATCTGTGACATCTGAACCTGCACCATCAAAAATGTCCACTGTCCATTAATATAGCTGAGGAGATGCAGGAATAAGGTTTTAATGTCCTGTAACGCATGACTCTCTGATACTTTTGGGTGATAAATTTACTCTTTGCAAGGTTTATGGGAACTTCAGTTTTATGTCATTGTCATACTTGAAAATAAATCGACTCATCTACATTATCTAGGTATCTATTTTAGTGTAGCAATGTTTGGTCAGAAAAAAGACAATTTTAAATGATTCCCACATATGCATGTATTCTTATTTAATAATAATGCTTCCAATGATGGACTAAAAACGTAAGCAGCCCCTTCCAATTTTGCTGAGGTCAAATCCATTTAGCAGCTGTAATGTGACTAATTCTGTGCATGTGCACAAGAGAAGTCTGCAGCGTCTTATACAGGCGTCGGGTTGCATTATGTAGTGACGTGAAGTGTGACACTGCAGCTGTGCATCAGTCCCACACGTGTACATTGGGATGATGAGCGGTTGCTCTGTCTGCATCATTGATCCCAACATCAGGCAGCAGATCTGCTCTCTCAAGGGTCACCACATTCCCAGATTCTCTCAGCTCTCAGAGACTCTCTCCCCATCACCCCCACCCCTCCACCTGTTCCCCTGAGACACAGCCATTGTCCCCCTGCAATAAGCACTTCATTCAGCATGTGACGGCCACGCGTGTCTCATTGTCCCACCAAGCTCTGTGATTGGCTGCACACTGTGGGAAACTCCAACATGAGCGAGACCCACACATTGGTATGGAGATGTGGGACTATAAATAAGAGAACTGAAGCCAGCAGAGATCAGACTCACTCCACACAGAGACCTCTACAGCACATACAGCCATGGCACCGACAGTACCTGCAGCACTGACCTACTCTAAGGAGCACCTGATCCTGTCCACTAAGGTAAATTGAGAACTTAATCCCTGAAGAAATGCCAAAATAATCATTCATTGGCTTTAGTCATATTGTATACTTGATCCAGATTATTAACAAATTTCCTGTTCTCTTTCTGCAGCTGAGAAAGCCGATGGTGGAGAGGATGCGCAGAGATCGTATCAACAGCAGCATTGAGCAGCTCAAGTCTCTCCTTGCACCAGCATTCCTGCAGCAGCAGCCAGACTCCAAGCTGGAGAAAGCAGACATCCTGGAGATGGCAGTTTTATACCTCAAACAGCAACAGCAGCAGAAGCCAGTGAACAGGTCCTCCTGCTCCTCACCTGTCAGTCCGGGCTACTCCAGGTGTGTCCAAGAGATGAAGCATTTCCTGTCCAGGGAGGAAGTGATGCCACATTCTCAGAGAAGACTTCTGAACAATTTCCAGAACCAGCCATCTCCCCCTGATGCCAAGAATCAGAGCCTGCTGCCTCACCTGTCCTCTGCAGTTGGACAGACCATCAGCAAAGAGGAAACTCCGGTAAAAGGCGCCCTCTGGAGGCCCTGGTAGAATCCTGCAGTCTGTCACTGGACAATCAGATAAACAGAATTGAAGAGGCCTGTCGTAGATGGGTCTGGACTGCAGTTCTCAGTGTGTAGGAAGTGTTTATCTTCCTCTTCTGCATGTGCAGGAGGATTAAGGTTTGCTCTCAATGAGAAAGTAAAGGACTTCATTTTAGTGGTCCTGAACACCTGGCACATACACAGGATTATCTTGTGCTAGTTTTTTTTTTTACATCAGACTTATGACTCCATAGTTGTTACTTTTGTAGTAATGTCAAGTTCACCATATTGGTTGGAAAAATGGCTTCCACTGTAAATATGCCTTTTGCTTTATTTCTGATTTTAACGCATTTAAATTTTAGAAAGGTGTCTTCTGTTGAGGATTTTTTCTTATTATTGTTATAAATATCCCATGTGGTAATGCCATGTGGATGATACTGCAAGGGACAAATTAATTTGATGTTTATTGTTGCAATGATGCTACTTTTTAGTACGGCATTGTGAGTGTATAGCTCATTGAGTTGTCAGTGCTCATGTTCCAGCAATGTCAGCATCTTATTGTCTTTCATAAAGACTCGGAATTATTTCTGTCTTACCAGCTCTATTCAGAGTTCCATTCTATCTTGAAAATGTCTTCAAGTAATAGTAGTGATGTTGTATCACTTTTTATCCCTCTATTAATAGTTTATTTTGCTTTCCATGAAGGCACATTGATGTCCATGATGTCTGATTTGTTTAAAATTATCCATGGAATATTATCTTCAAAGAAATGGATGTGAAAACAAAAATGTGAAAATAAATGGCAAAATGAAACTGTTTCATTGTGTCTTTCATAAGTTTATGCTGGAGGGGAGGGAAGTCAGAAAATTCAAAATGGAAAATGTTTTATCATTGAAGTTGACCAGGTCTTTGCCATAAAATGTATGTAGTTCTCCTCCTCATTTTTACCAGACATCTCAAATAATTTATGTTTTCTTACATTTTCTAATGAGACATAAAGATGTATGTAACGTCTGTCCAGATGGGCTCAGTTTCAAAAAATATTTGTCATATGCATTAAGTGCCATTTACCCTTCTGGCACATGAAGAAAATTGCTGATTTTTACATCATTAAACTTCATAAAATTTGATTCCTTTACATCCTGAAGTTGCTGTGAAATAGGATTCATTATTTTATTTGTCTTTCACACAGAATTACTTTCAATGTGTTCTCAATGCAGTGCATATTCATATATGATGCACACTGTATATAAGCACTCTTGGTAAAGGCACGTGTGCTCTGGAAGTGGTTGGGCTATAATTTTTTGGTGTGGCGCAGGGTGGCGTAGCGTGGCACAGCCCACGCAGTGGTAATTTCATCCGGTGCAGCTCGCGCAGTGGTAATTTCCTGCGGAGCAACACCGTGCGCAGCCACTTTGGCAATTTGGTAGACGGACGTGCGCCGAGATGGGTGTGGTAGCGTAGAAGCGAGAGGTGTCACATATTCATCAAGACGCAGTGGCAATTTCGTAGCAAAAGTCTCCGCTGGAGTTGCACAGAGAGCTTTCCTGCTCCAACCTGGTTTACTTTCTGTGCAGGGGTAAGTTGGCTGACCGGCGCGCAGTGCGTACACATCACCGAAACCTCACAGGCAGGTTTCCAGAATGTCAGGCACATTTCAGTACAATAAATAATTACAGCAACCACAGTTTAATGTAACTATCAGAATCAGGACATAAATGATAGTATCTATATCGATTGTCCTGATGTCAGATCAAAGGCGGTTGGTAAACGTAATGGAAACTCGACCTGGCTTAATCAATGCAGCTGAATCTGTGATGCATCTTTCTCAGCCAACCACAAACTGCCTTGCCATCAGGCAGTAAATATATATATATTTAAATATATAATATATTAATATATATTAATTCATAGCATTTATCTGTGCTAAAGTTAATGTAACAATGCAGCATACTAGAGTGACCGAATTTGATCAGTTGTAGAAGCTGCAAATGACTTTTTGGGCACTAAAACAAGAGCTGATGAAATTCATGAAATGTTAAAAATATAAATATGGAGAGTCACAAAATGGTTAAATACCTAATAGTGTTAATCATTCTTCAATGGAATGCAAAAAGTATTATTGCAAAGGGACAAGAGTTTAAAAAATTAGTTCATGAATTAATAATAAACCAGATGTTGTTTGTATACAAGAGACATGGTTAAAACCACATTTAGATTTTGTATTAAAAGGTTAGAGGATGAGGGAGTATGACCTTCATCAAAGGTGGTGTATCATACAGACATGTAAGAGCAGCTGAAGAACATGAATGCATTGTATCAGATATTTTTAATGGAGATTATGGTAAATATACTATTGTTAATCATTATAATCCATCTAAGACTTTCACAAACGACTTGTTGAGAAATATGACCAAAAGATCTCAAAGAGAAATATGGTGTGGAGATTTTAATGCCCATAATAGTTTATGGGGAAGTAAAGATACAGATAGACATGGGGAGGCTGTTGAAGAAATGATGAATGATAGAAAGCTAGTAGGTACAAATAATGGTAATGGTACACGGATGAATATATATAAGAACGAAACTTCATGTATAGACCTGACTTTAGTCGATAGGAAAATAGCCAATATATGTGTATGGGAGGTAGATCAGAACACAAACATTGGAAGGGATCATTTTCCTATATTTTGTAAAATTGAAATTGAATTGAAGATTGAAGAGAGTTATATTCACAATAAATGGAAGTTTATAAAAGCAGACTCAGAGAAATATTCAGAAAAATGTAAAGAAGAAATTAAAAAATGACCAGAGATAGATCAAAATATAGATCAGATGAATGAAAATGTAAGTATTCTCAGTTCTCAATGCAGCTAGGCAGAGCATTCCAATTAGTAAAAGTCAAAAGAAAAGTGTGAATGTTCCATGGTGGGATGATAAATGTCAAGAAGTCATTAAAGACCAAAACAGAGCTTTTAAAACTTTGCCTAAAACATTAACGATGGATAACCTTATGGGACACCTAAGAAAGAGGGCTCTAGCTAGGAAAGGAATTAAAGTGGTTAAAAAGGAATATTGGAGGCTGTTTTGTTCTACAGTTGGAAGGGAAACAACTTTGGATCAGATATGGATGATGGTTAATAAGATGGCAGGCAGATATAAACATACAAATATTCCTGTATTAATTGATATTAAAAATCACCAAGCTGTATCAGAAAAGGAAAAGGCTAATATGTTGGGTAAACTGTTTGCAGATATTCATGAAGGAGATAATTCAGATGACTGTTTCAAGAAAAGAAAAGAGGATATTTTAAAAGAGAATGAAGGTATCCTAAATGCTAAAATAGAAACAGGTTCTATACTTGATGATTATTTTCCCTGCTTTCCTCCCTGTCTCCTCTCTGGCTAACCTGTAACAATATTCCACAAAATAAACAATTAGCTTGACTAGCTGCACCAAAATAGAATTTTGTGACTTGGACCTACACATTATCAATTACAACAAAACTGCACTCACATCTGCACAATGTTGCTTTCTAAAACTGTGAAACCAGAGTATTCACAGTTGAAACATTATGGTCATGAGGGTCAACAATTTATGATAAATGCTGCTTTCTTTAATTTTTTAAGGATCTACGGATCTGAAATAAAGATGTATTACGATTAAATCTGGTATGTATGACATGATTTACTGAAGTGCAGGGCTTCTGGTAGTAGGCTATGAGGTAGAAATTGAATTGTAGCTTATAAATAGAACTTCGGAACATCTTGAAACCAGAAATGTTGAAGCCAAAAATAATCTTCCCTTAAAAGCCTACATAGACCAAAAAACTGGAAATAGTTCAATATGTTTTCCAATTTTGAGCTTATTTTTTCAGGTAGTACCAAGTATTACACATTATATGAATCAGGAGAGCCTGCCGTTTTATCTGCTGCAGTGTAAAGTCATATTTTTACCTTACCTTATGGTGAGCATGCCATATTTCAAACAAAAGAAATAAATAAATAAATAAACAATAATAATAATACTAATTATTATTATTAATAATAATAATAATAATAATAATAATAATCGCCCAGGAAAGAGAACTTTTTTGTTGAATATCTTCCTGGTCAACCAGGGAATTTTCTTTTTTTCAAATGTAAAAAGTTGTATTAAGGTGTTTTGAAATACATGTGAAGTTCTGTGCAAATACACTTTTTCTTCTGTGAGTTAGTTAATTGATCATGACCACAGAGGCGGACTTTTCCTCTAAAGGCCTACTATACACCCACAATATAGTAAACATCAGCAACTAACTGAAAAAAATGAACATTTCATCAACATTTATCATCTGCCAACAATAATTAAGTAGGCATAATGATGACTTTGGCTCTCATAAAAGTGTTATATTGGAAAATAGCCAATTGATAACTGGAAGACCAGTGCCTTCCAATTCAAACTTTCTGAAGACAAATGATTGATCATAGTGATGATGGTAATAAAACTAAAAACAAACAAGTAACAAAGTGATTTACAATGCACATCTACCCTATATGGTCCATTGTTGTCAAAGAGGCACCATTCAAGGAACCCCGGAAAGCAGAGAATCTCAGGATTCAGATGCTGTTTACAGCTCATCTCTATCATAAACAGTTCAGAACTTATTTCATGTTTTGTAAAACATGTGAAAGTAACTATTCAGAGAGTAGATATATACATTTATAACATATAATTACCACTGAGAGCATAGGGTTGCCTGAATTAATATTACACATTGTGTTAGACTCGCGCAACAATTTTGCAGCCGCATGCAAAACGTACCCCGACTTCAGGGCCATGGCAGGGTTGACAATCCGAACAGCATATTACCTATATACCATTTTCCCATCAGCTATACTATCCTTTTATACATATCAGGGCATTTTGAGAAGATATAGCTATGTCTATGCATGTGTGACGCTTTAGAAGATATACATGTCTTGAAAGTTACGCAAAACCCAGCACAAAAAATGAGTTGAAGGACCCAACTTTGACCAGGTACCACAAAAAAATGGCTTTGGAACATGATCCCACAACACCTATGGATTTATAATACCCCTCTCAGCTAAGCTCTATAGGTACTTACTTTCATTATTTTTTTCATTATTTTATTTTTCATACATTTTGTGAGCCTGGCCCATATATTGAATCTTGTATCTAATAGCTCTGATGTCCACAAACATACCTGCAGCTGAAAGTCATTGTCTCTGACAGTCTTGCTTATCTGAATCCGGACGGAGGATGATTTAACTTGATGTGTTTTCCCCCTGCATACTGTTGAAGGCTGCTTGTTGACAGATGAATTAGCATTTGACAAGGCACACTTCTGCAGTTCAATAGTTCAAATTGTTCCGTAGGATGATCCCCATTAAGGAAGTGTGGGAAAGCTCTGGGGAGGAGAGTCCCAGTGCATTTGTTATTCAACTCTCAGTCCCCTCCACAGCTGGAGGCAAACATGGATTTCAGCCTTAAAAAAGCATTTGTGAATGTGGCTAATATAATGCACATGCAACAGCTGGATGATGAATACAAGTGAAAAAGCACATTTAGAAGATCAATAAAAGGTGTACTAAGCAACATATTTAAAATTCTTTTTTGGTATGGCAGGATTGCAGTGACTTTAATTTTACTGACTTTGAATCCAATGGAAATTCTAGGTTGAAATGAATAAAAATAATATCATATTTTGTATTCTGTGAAACAGAGAATCTTTTTTTCTCAGTGCAGTGTCAGTTTTTGTGCTCCTTAATCCTTCCCGCCAGATGGACTGTGACGTCAGGTTGTGTCTGTTTTTCAGCACAGAGTCATTCACCATCACTAATGTCCCATTGAGTGTGTGGAGCAGCTTTTGTTGTGCAGTGATCTCAGCACACAGGACTCGGTGTGGGAAACACAGATCAACTCTCTACTCACACTGACCACCAGCCAAGAGACTGAGGACGCATCTGTGACATCTGAACCTGCACCATCAAAAATGTCCACTGTCCATTAATATAGCTGAGGAGATGCAGGAATAAGGTTTTAATGTCCTGTAACACATGACTCTCTGATACTTTTGTATAATACATTTACTCTTTACAAAGTTCATGGGAAATTAAGTTTTATCTACTTTTCATATTTGGTCTTAAAACGGCTCATCGACAGTATCTAAGTATCTAAGTAATAATGTTTGGTCAGAAATAAAAGACCATTATAAATGATTCCCACATATACATGAATTCTCATTTAAAAATTATGTTTCCAAAGATGCACTAAAAAGGTATGCAGACCCCCCAATTTTGCTGAGGTGAAATCCATTTAGAAGCTGTTACATGACTGACAAAGTTAATGTGTGGGAGAGAAGTCTGTAGTGTGTTATGCAGGCGTCGAGTTGCATAATATAGTGATGTGAAGTGTGACACTGCAGCTGTGCGTCAGTCCCACACGTGTACATTGGGGTGATGAGCAGTTGCTCTGACTGCATCATTGATCCCAACATCAGGCAGCAGATCTGCTCTCTCAAGGGTCACCACATTCCCAGATTCTCTCAGCTCTCAGAGACTCTCTCCCCATCATCCCCACCCCTCCACCTGTTCCCCTGAGACACAGCCATTGCCCCCCTGCAATAAGCACTTCATTCAGCATGTGACGGCCACGCGTGCCTCATTGTCCCACCAAGCTCTCTGATTGGCTGCACACTGTGGGAAACTCCAACATGATCGAGACCCACACATTGGTATGGAGATGTGGGACTATAAATAAGAGAACTGAAGCCAGCAGAGATCAGACTCACTCCACACAGAGACCTCTACAGCACATACAGCCATGGCACCGACAGTACCTGCAGCACTGACCTACTCTAAGGAGCACCTGATCCAGTCCACTAAGGTAAATTGAGAACTTAATCCCAGAGGAAATGCCAAAATAATCATTCATTGACTTTAGTCATATTGTATACTTGATCCAGGTTATTGACAGATTCCTTGTTTTGTTTGTGCAGCTGAGAAAGCCGATGGTGGAGAGGATGCGCAGAGATCGTATCAACAGCAGCATTGAGCAGCTCAAGTCTCTCCTTGCACCAGCATTCCTGCAGCAGCAGCCAGACTCCAAGCTGGAGAAAGCAGACATCCTGGAGATGGCAGTTTTATACCTCAAACAGCAACAGCAGCAGAAGCCAGTGAACAGCTCCTCCTGCTCCTCACCTGTCCGTCAGGGCTACTCCAGGTGTGTCCAAGAGATGAAGCATTTCCTGTCCAGAGAGGAAGTGATGCCACATTCTCAGAGAAGACTTCTGAACAATTTCCAGAACCAGCCATCTCCCCCTGATGCCAAGAATCAGAGCCTGCTGCCTCACCTGTACTCTCCAGTTGGACAGACCATCAGCAAAGAGGAAACTCCAGTAAAAGGCGCCCTCTGGAGGCCCTGGTAGAATCCTGCAGTCTGTCACTGGACAATCAGATAAACAGAATTGAAGAGGCCTGTGTTCGATGGGTCTGTACTGCAGTTCTCAGTGTGTAGGAAGTGTTTATCTTCCTCTTCTGCATGTGCAGGAGGTTTAAGGTTTGCTCTCAATGAGAAAGTAAAGGACTTGATTTTAGTGGTCCTGGACACCTGGTACATACGCAGGATTACCTTCTGCTAGTTGCCAACTTTTTTTTCTTTTTTTACATCAGACTTATTACTCCATATTTGTTACTTTTGTAATGTCAAGTTCACCATATTGGTTTGAAAAGTAGCTACCATTGTGAATATACCTTTTTCAATATTTCTGATTTTAACGCATGCTCATTTAAAATTTGAAAAGGTTTCTTCTGTGAAGGAATTTTTGCTATTAATGTTACATACTGATATATTCTATATATATAGCCATGTGGATGATACTGCAAGGCACAAATTAATTTGATGTTTATTATGACAATGATGTTACTTTTTAGGACAGCATTGCAAGTGAGTTAATAGTTCATTGGATTAGTGCTCATGTTCCAGTTTGAAATATTTCAAGTGAGGTAAATGTCAGTATTTTATTGTCTTTCATAAAGGCTCTAAATGCTTTTTGTCTTTACAACTCTATGTAGAGTTCCATCCTATCTTGAAAATGTCTTCAAGTAATGGTAGTGATGATTTATCACTTTTTATCTCTCTATTAATAGTTTATTTTGCTTTCCATGAAGGGACATTGATGTCCATGATGTCTGATTTGTTTAAAATTATCCATGCAATATTATCTTCAAAGAAATGAATGTGATACAAACATTTGAAAATAAATGGCAAAATTAATCTGTTTGTTGTGTCTTTCATAAGTTCATACTGGATGGCAGGGATGTCGGAAAATTCTAAATGGAAAATGTTTATCATTGAAATCGACCAGGCCATGAAATGCATGCAGATTAAGAAAATTGCTGATTTTTACACAACAAAACTTCTTGAAATTTCATTCCTTTACAGCCTGAAGTCATCATGAAATAGTATTCATTATTCTATTTGTCTTTCACACTGAATTATGTTAAATCTGTTCTCTATGCAGTGCATATTCATAAGTGGTGCTCACTATTTAGAAGTGCTCTTGGTAAAGGCAGGTGTGCTCTGGAACAGTTTATGTTCAGACCAGCCTAAACTGCGACAGGATACATATATATATATAATAGATGTTAGTGTACATTCTTTAATTTTGTCTTGAATTGAGGGCTTTAGCGTGCTGTTCATCCATTTTTTTTCCATCAATTTTTGCAGTTACACTTGATAATATGCTCACCATTGGTTTGCAGTGAAGTGCACTTTCTGTTCTCCAGGGCATCTCAGGTTATCTGAAACGCAGTAACGCAGTGCATCGTACAAGTTATGCTTCTATTGGTAAATAAGATGGAAGAGAATTAAATTATATACAGTTGCAATCAAAATATTCAACCTCCATTGCAAATTGGGTTTAATTGCAAAATTTACAAATATTCAGCTGTTCGTGATGAACAGATTAAACAAGAACATTTTAAAAAGCTCAGCACAACTAAAATTACAGGTGATTTCTCCACATTTAATGCAAAATGCCATTTTTAATGACATTTGCCGTCTCCAAATTATTCAACCCCCCGAAAAGAATCCGTCATAAGAACGTATTTGCAGATCAGGTGTTGTCTAGAGCACACCTAATTCAGGTAATCAAGAGCATAATTAGTTGCATCAGGTTTGCTTGAGAACACATCAAATACTTGCACTCGCTAAGGGGTTGTTGACAGTGACATTTGATTGCATATTAAAACTATGGCTGTCAAAAGAATTGTCCAACAAGCAAATGGAGGAGATCATTGTCTGGCAGAAACTATGAAAAGGATACTAAAAGGTAGCACAGGCTCTGAATTTTCATGGTCCCAAGTTCAGACTTAACCTCCTGAGACCCGAGCTTTGAATATTTTTGTACTTTTGATTTTTCCAAGCTATTTGGGATTAGTTGGACCTTACAGGTATAAAAACTAAATATTGTCTTTGAACCGGAAGTAGTTTTTGAAAAAAAAAGATGTCCTCATATGGAGACAGTGGGTTTATTTTACTGTATTATGCAATTAAGTCACCAGTGCGTGACACAGTATAGAACTTGTGAACTCAGTGCATTTGAACCTCGGTGCACTTCAAAGTCCAGCAGTATGCCACCTACTGAAGCCAACACAAAGTTGTTCATGCCAAATAGATTGGGCTTTTATTTTTTCAAAATGGACAGGCTTCCTCTAGATGGAATCATCTGCTCAGCAATTGAAACACATACCGGTCGAGTCCGAAGCAAGCAGCCTTTGTGTACGTGATCAATAAAAGGTCTTGTCTACCAAAATTTATTTTCCCTAATGTCTTCTGATGTGTCAGCATCAATGAAAACTTTCATATGTTTCCACAGTTTGAAAAATCTGTTACGCTTCATTTTGTTGCTAATGGCAGGGATTCATTGGGCATTGGTCAAGAAAACCGTGATTCGTGGTAATGCCCAGCATACACTGTGCGATTTTGGGCTGTCCTTGACCAAAGATGACCTTCGTGAAAGAATCGTGGCAATGTCTTTGGTCTTGGGTCCAAAATGGTGGTCCTATGTTGCACTGTGAGAGAGGTACAGAGATGGCCATTGTTGCAGTCCTGCGACCAAAGACAGCCTAGGACGAAAGACTGACAGTGTCATAAATTTGGGATAACCATCTCAAAGTGTGACAGTGCCTACGACCACTAACCAACCAATAGGAATGCAGCATGAAATGACGTACTGATCAAAGCAACACTCGCGTTAAACCTAAACTTCTCTCCTATTATTGCAGTCAGCAACCTTTCTGCTCTTGACAGAGGAACATGCCCTGCAGATGTATCAAACGAAAATAAAAACAATATGGACTAATTTGTACATGGAAAAAGTATTTATACTCTATAAACTGTTGGTTTATTTTCAAATCTTCCCAAGCTTTCCTAACTTTTACACTTTCACTTTGCATTAACAAAGTCCCGATGTCCTCAAACAAATTACTGTTGCTAAAACTTTTTGAATTTGTATGCCATATCAAACTAGAAGCTTTAATAAACATAAATAATTTCATTTCAACCATAAAATTTGATGCAGGTTTGCACCTTTCTCACTTTTATATAGGTCCCGGCCAAAGGACATTTCAGTAGACACGACAGCCATCTTGTTTCAACACTGATTGGTGAATTTTGCTTTTTCAACCATCAGATGGCAGTGAAAAAAAATGTCTACGAATGAGGACAACAGGTCTAAGTTGGGTAGAATTAAGTATGAGGTGCTGCAAACCCAAAATATAATGTCGTCATACGGGAACGCAGGGTCTCAGTGTCATGGATATTTCGGGCATATGAATCAGTGGTATGTCTGCAGGAGGAATAAAGAAACATATGCTGAAAGGTATGCCCTGCCTACAGTGGAGAATTGTGGGGGCTTTTTGATGCTCTACGGCTGCCTTGCTTCCTCTGGCACTGGAAATCTACAAGGTGTGAAGCGCAAGATGGATTCAGTCAAGAACCAGGATATCCAAGGAGAAAATGTCAATGACACTTGGGCATCATTGGACCTTCCAAAAGGACAATAATCTTAAGCATACCTCAACATCCACCTTGGCTTGGTTTCAGAAGAAGTCTGGGAAGATTATAGAGTGTCCATCAGTGGCACTTTATGACGTCCCTTGATGACAATTAATTCTGGGTAGTTCTCAATCATTTTCCTTTCCTGATGCGTTTTCCAATTATCGCAATTGGGAATTCAAGCCACGGTTTCTCTCCATATGCGATGAAACAGCGATGAAATCATGGGCGAAATTCAGTACGGAAAAATAATTTACTTATTAATAGGCCAGTTTGATTGATTGATCAGGTCCGTGTTCCAATGAAATATCACCTTTCACTCTTGGTATTGTGTGGGTTGATTAAAAAAAAAGTGTGGCACTTGGCAGTTAAATAGGCAGTGTGCTGCTCAAGCTATTTGCGTGAGTCGACAAATATGCAAATTTGAATACCGTTGATTTAAATACAGCAAACAAGCGTCCAGATGAATGATTGTCTTCTTACGTAATTGGGGAGAACAAGCAGCACCTGTTTAGTGTGGAGTGCTCTCAGAGTGAACCTTCTGTTAATAATGAAAATTACTGAGAACAGGTCAGAACTAATAACTGTTTTAAATGGATGTTTTGTCTGAATTCTCAGTTCAGGTTCCGCCACTGTGCTGAATTAAGCCCTTGATTTCATCGCTGTTCCATCACATATGGAGAGAAACCTTGTCTTCCATTGCCAATTACGATAATTAGAAAACGCGTCAGTAAAGGAAAATGATTGAGAACTAGCCAGGAGTAATTGCCATAAAGGGATGTGTCTGTAACCCCCCCCCCCCCAATTCCCGAGTCTAGAACCGCCACTGGTGCCCATTACAGTCGCCTCAGTTGAACTCCATAAAAAAATCTCTGATAGGATTCGAAGAAGACAGTTGCCACACGCAAACCCTTGAATATTAGTGAACTGGAGGCCATTGTCCATGACGACTGGACCGAGATTCATTGAGATTGCTGCCAGAAGCTGTTGTCTGCCTTTGCATCACATTTCCAACCGGTCATAGCGGCAAAAGGGTGCTCTACTAAGTATTAAATTCATGCTTGTTATGAAGGGTTTGAATAATTTTGAGCCTGCAGTAGTCATCAAAAGTGGCATTTTGTGCTGAATTTGGAGAAGCCACTTGTAATATTTGTTGTGTTAAGCCATTTAAATTGTTCTTGTTTGATTTGTTCATTGCAAACAGATGAAAGTTTGTCAATTTTGCCAGTAAACCTAATTTGCAACGGGGGTTGAATAATTTTTATTGCAACTGTACCTCTTGTTAAGTGACTTGTGGTGCTAATTGGCCAGTAGGGGGTCACTGCAGTGCAATCAGGCACTGTCATCTCTGCGACCGCAGCTGGAAAATGCCACTAAGGGTGCGTCCTATTTTATAGTTGATAGTTATCACTGGCATGGTCCAGATTTAATTGCGAACTGTGATGCCCTTCCATGCTTGAGTACAGAGGTACACAAAAACAATCAATCCATTTCAGGATTTTTTGTGCCAACTTCAGCTTTTTATTTTATTAGTACACTGTCATGTGAGATGAAAAGTTGAGATTTACTGCAACTTGTCACCTTAATTTTAGTTAAATTAAAATTTTAAAGCAGCCCAGACAACACAGCACTGGCCTGCCTGTAGTCCTGATGTTTCGCCGATTGAGAACATTTGGCGCGCAATTAAACAAAAAGTCCGTCAAAGGAGACTCAAAAACTCCAGCAGCTGGACGACTGTATTAAACAAGAGTGGGATCAAATTTCAATGGCTAAACTCAAGAAACCTGTCTCCTCAATGCCCAGACGCCTGCCACTCTGTGACAAAAAGAAGAGAGGATGCTACACCATGGTAAACATGCCCCTGTCCCAACTTTCTTGAGACCTGTAGCAGCCATCAAATTTGAAATGAGCTCATTTTGCGGTTAAAATGGTAAAATTTCTCAGTTTCAAAATTTGCTGTTATCTCTGTTCTATTGTGAATAAAATTCTGGCTGGTGTGATTTTAAAGTCATTGCATTTTAATTTTATTCATATTTTATGTTTTGTCCCAACTATTTCGGAATTGGGGTTGTACATCCTCATAATCCTGCTTTGAAATAATAGGTTTTCAAGGAAAATTTTCAGACCTCCAGAGAGCGTGAGGTCAGCTAATTATTTAAAGCAGACTGCAGGCTACAAGTAAGGCTTGCACAAGCATGATATGAAGGCTAGTACACACGCACATTTGTCTTTTTAAAAACGGACTTTTTCCTCCTTTGTTTTCCAAAAAAAATCTTATGAAGAAGCAGAAACACAATTAAAGTGCTGTCATGAGTATGAAAACCAACAGGTGGCGATTATATATTTCAATCCAGGACCTGTTACAATCACAAGCATTAAAAACTAGCACGCCCTCTGACATCACAAGCCAAAAGCTCACTTTTCACTATGCACAAATAAACAGTAAAAAGTGTTTCAGAAAATCTTTATCTTACGAGGCCTCTTCTAAGAGCTCAGTTTTTAGTGGCTGAAAACGCAGTTTGCGTGTTGACAGGACGCTGAAACGCATTGAGAATGTTGTATTTCAAAAATACCCATGTGGACAGGGCCTAGGACACGTAACATGTGGCATTTTTGTTAAATTGTTGGTACTAATCAACCAGCAGGGACTGCTAGTGCGCAATGAGACACTGCCGACCCTGCTGACATAAACAGTCCAATTCCACAATGACACTAGTGTCAGCTGTGCATTGCCCTATCAGACTGTTGATAGTTGACACTGGCGAGGTCCAGATTAATATTTGCCAGACTGCCCATCTGTACTGCAAAACAGGGTGACAACAGTGACCAATCTATTCCAAAATTTTCAGCGAATTAATACACTGTGATAAACTGGCACCTTTATTGCCAGTTATTTTAACCGTAACTTTACAATCAGTTTATAACTATGGTTCTGTGTATGTAAACTGTAAACCACAGTTAAATGTGCGTACGACTCTACTTACAGTCAAAATAACCAGAAGACAATGCAATAATGCATTTGCCTGGTACCAGGCAAAGACCCTCGTCTTTTTACAAGTTCAATCTTCTATGCTAGGAATTTATTTTTTATACATTGCATATGTCCTATGGTATCACATACTGGCTTTGTAAAATTATATTGTCATTTCAACTCCTCTCCTCGTTAATGTTGTAAAGAACATTGAGCAGCAAAGATTTGAAATGGTTTATGCCAAGAGAGGTGGCACTTGTTTGTCATAAACCCACTTATTTAACTTAATTTACATAAAGTTTGCAGGTTTGGTAATTGTCAGCAAGACAAACTAAGCTGGTTTTATATTCTTTGAGTCTGTATCTTTTACGTTCATTACTATGGTGCAATCAGTATTTACCTATGAAAACACAGCATGCTACATCTGGATGGTGGACGATGAAGAGAAGTTTGTCTGGACTGTCACACACTGTCGTCCAGATGGTCACTGTGGAAGTTGGGTGCCTCTCCGTCAGTGGCAGAACAAACCCCTTGCGCTAATACGATGTGTAATGAGACACACTTCTTTTGTTCTCCCATAGAACAAAGTGAATAGAGAGAGTGTGGGAAACAGAGTCAAACACTGTCTCAGAGCCCCACTGGGATAATTGACACTAAAAGCTACACAAAGACACTCTAGACTGAGGGGGATACTTGTACAGACTTACTTCTGAAGATTATTTTACCTGACTGACTCAAAACTGCAGATATTATTGATGTTCGGGGATCAGACATAAAAATGGAATGTGATGGGTAACCAGCAACGATGGAAAAACCCCATTTTAATTGATGAAGTGAACAAAATAGTTTTATAGCTCCTGGCAGCTTTAGGACAGACGAATCAGCATTTAACACGGCACACTTATCCTGTTCAACAAGATGATCTCAATCGACTATGTTTGGGAAAGCTGTGGGAAAGCTCTGGAGTGCTGAGTTCCAGTCTCTGTTTCAAAATTGTCTTCAATCCCAGCATCAGGCGGACGCAAATAAGTCTGCAGGGGCAATGCAATAATCTATGGCTTTGACGATGCTAAATTATGGTGAAAACACAACTTAAGTCTCGTTTAAATATACAACAGTGATTACAGATAATTTTGTCTAAGGGAAAGAACATTTATAACAATCCATATTCCAATGCAAACAAAAGGCGGAGAAACATAAAACTTATTTTAGTAGAGGCAGGAATGCAGTTATTTATTTTATTTTTGAGGTGAGAATACATGAATGGATTTGACTTGAAGCATGATGCAACACTCAAGATAAATTATCGTCAGACAAAATAGAATGTATTCTCAGGTTAGTATTAGTTTCAGTGCCAGTTAATCCTTCCCGCCAGATGGACTGTGACGTCAGGTTGTGTCTGTTTTTCAGCACAGAGTCATTCACCATCACTAATGTCCCATTGAGTGTGTGGAGCAGCTTTTGTTGTGCGGTGATCTCAGCACACAGGACTCGGTGTGGGAAACACAGATCAGCTCTCTCCTCACACTGACCACCAGCCAAGAGACTGAGGACACATCTGTGACATGTGAACTTACACCACTGAGATTGTCCACTGCACATTAATACTGCAGAGGAGATGCAGCAGTTCTCTGTCAGAAGAAAGTGACTCATGGACTCTTTGATAAATGTTATCAATGTGCACTTTCAAAGTTTCTCAGAAATTTTAGTTTTCCCATATTTTCATGTTGCCATCAGGCAGTTTACTCATGACATCTGCAATTGCTAGAAATGTATAAAATGATTTTAATGCGTTAAGCAATTTTCTCAACACTAATCATAGGCAATATTATCCCCTAAAAACTTTAACTTTTCACTTAAGTTTTCCTTTAAGTAGCTTTGTTGGGATTCTGGATTCTGCTGTCATGTTTAAGTTCTGTGCCTGGCTCAGCCATGTATGCTTTTTGTGTATAGTTACCACTGCCTGCCTTATGACTATTCTTAGGATTGTGTTTTGGCAATTTAGATTTCTTGTTTGTTTTTAATGTTTAGATCATTTGGTTTCCATGTCATGTTTTCATTTCCATGCTTTGCACTTTGTCTCCCCTGTCTTGTCATGTGTGTATCTTTGCTCACGGTCCCTTGTCTTGTGTGCCACTCATTCGGGTGATTTATTGGTTTCTGGGTTTCAATCTTCTTTCATTATCTCGTGTTCTTCCTTCCTCTCTCTTTTTCTTTCTTACTAACACATACTAACAGTTTATTGTTTTTGCTCAATACTAATCCACACTAACCTTGTATATTTGGACTAACTTACTAACAAGCACTTGGGATTGTATAGCTGCACTTACTAATTGACTAATGATCTCTCAGCTGTCGCCCTATTCTAGTCTCCGCCTCCTTGCCTATCCCTAATTATCTCTGCTGCAAGTTTCTGTGGATTTCCACTTATACTTTGTGCTTTCCTTTTCTTTTATCTTGGCACTTTAGTACTCCTTAACCGGAGCTGTTTTGTACGTAGGTTTGTCTTGTGATCCCTGTCTGTGTTTTGGCTACAGCCTAATTCATGTAATTAGTTTATTCCTCATGTGTCTCTCCCTGATCATTGTTCCCACTGATTGCACCTGTTCTCCCTGGTCATGTGTTTACCCCGGGTGTGTATATAAGATGTCTGTTTGGTACACTTTCTTGTCAGATCGTTCTCCCTAGTTTTCTTGTGCTACGTTTCTCGCCTCGATATCTCAGTGTTTATCTTTCTGACTGGATTGCCCGACTATTGTTTTTGGTTTGCCCTTTTTGGATATTGTTGCATCTGTGAATTTTGACCTTTTTTCTGCCCGACCTTGATTTTGTGATTACTGCCCTGGTTTTGGATTCGGACTGTCTTTGGCTTATGCGTTTGTTTCTCCTCCAAACCTACGCCTGTGTACCGAACCCTTTTTGTCTGACCACGAACTTTGTTATTGGTGCCCTGGTTACGATTCTGGATTACGCCCATCGGATACTGTTTTTGGATTGTGGACTTTGTACCGTTGCCAGCTCTGTTGGGGGGTTTCCCCCTTCAGAAATAAAGCCTCCTTTTTGCATTTTACTGGTTGTCGCACTTGGTTCATTTCGTAAATCACAACAAGCTTAAGCTCAGGTTATGCATTTTTTCCATACTGTAGGACAGCTTCACAGCATATTCTGTATGAGCTGATTGCAGTGCATCAATGAAGTTACGTCGCATTGATATCGATAGGAAATATCCAAATCCAGGGTGCCATATTTTAATGGACACAGTATTACATCAAATGAAAAATATCTTGTTCTTTATTTTATACTCATTTTCCGGTAATCCACCAGAACATAATTTGGATCATTGCAAACCTTGGGATCGCCACTAGAATTTAAAATAGACAAAAAACTTCCATAGGTTTGAAGATAGGAGCTACCTTTGATGGACCGATATATGGATCCGTAGGTTTTATGGGGTTAAATGATTCCCATATATAGTATAAAGAGAACTTTTATGGATCAAAATCTGCCCTTCATAACCTGAAATAGCCTTGGAGGTCAAATTCATTAAAAACCAGTAAAACGTGACTGACAATGGAAAGATGCAAGGAAGCAGTCAGTTGAGACACAATGATTGGTAAGAGGTTGTGTAAAGTGAGGTGCTGAAAATGTGATTGAGCCCAACATCATGCAGAAAATCTGCTCTCTCAAGGGTCACCACATTCCCAGATTCTCTCAGCTCTCAGAGACTCTCTCCCCATCACCCCCACCCCTCCACCTGTTCCCCTGAGACACAGCCATTGTCCCCCTGCAATAAGCACTTCATTCAGCCTGTGACAGCCACGCGTGTCTCATTGTCCCCACAAGCTCTCTCATTGGCTGCACACTGTGGGAAACTCCAACATGAGCAAGACCCACACATTGGTATGGAGATGTGGGACTATAAATAAGAGAACTGAAGCCAGCAGAGATCAGACTCACTCCACACAGAGACCCCTACAGCACATACAGCCATGGCACCGACAATACCTGCAGCACTGACCTACTCTAAGGAGCACCTGATCCTGTCCACTAAGGTAAATTGAGAACTTAATCCCTAAAGAAATGCCAAAATAATCATTCATTGGCTTTAGTCATATTGTATACTTGATCCAGATTAACAAATTTCCTGTTCTCTTTCTGCAGCGGAGAAAGCCGATGGTGGAGAGGATGCGCAGAGATCGTATCAACAGCAGCATTGAGCAGCTCAAGTCTCTCCTTGCACCAGCATTCCTGCAGCAGCAGCCAGACTCCAAGCTGGAGAAAGCAGACATCCTGGAGATGGTAGTTTTATACCTCAAACAGCAACAGCAGCAGAAGCCAGTGAACAGCTCCTCCTGCTCCTCACCTGCCAGTCAGGGCTACTCCAGGTGTGTCCAAGAGATGAAGCATTTCCTGTCCAGGGAGGAAGTGAAGCCACATTCTCGGAGAAGACTTCTGAACAACTTCCAGAATCAGCTATCTCCTTCTGATGCCAAGAATCAGAGCCTGCTGCCTCACCTGTACTCTCCAGTTGGACAGACCATCAGCAAAGATGAAACTCCAGTAAAAGGCGCCCTCTGGAGGCCCTGGTAGAATCCTGCAGTCTGTCACTGGACAACCAGATAAACAGAATTGAAGAGGCCTGTGTTAGATGGGTTTGTACTGCAGTTCTCAGTGTCTAGGAAGAGTTTATCTTCCTCTTCTGCATGTGCAGGAGGTTTAAGGTTTGCTCTCAATGAGAAAGTAAAGGACTTCATTTTAGTGGTCCTGAACACCTGGCACAGACAGGATTATCTTCTGCTAGTTGCCAACTTTTTTTTCTTTTTTTACATTGGACTTATCACTTTATATTTGTTACTTTTGTAATAATGTTAAGTTCACCACATTGGTTTGAAAAGTAGCTACCATTGTGAATATGCCTTTTGCAATATTTCTGATTTTAACGCATGCTCATTTAAATTTTTATAAGGTTTCTTCTGTGAAGGAATTTTTGCTATTATTGTTACATTCTGATATATTCTATAAGGTATAGCCATGTGGATGATACTGCAAGACACAAATAAATTTGATGTTTATTGTTGCAATGATGTTACTTTTTTGTACAGCATTGCAAGTGAGGTTATAGTTCATTGAATTAGTGCTCATGTTCCAGTTTGAAATATTTCAAGTGAGGAAAATGTCAGTATCTTATTGTCTTTCATAAAGGCCTAAATGATTTTTGTAATAACAACTCTATTAAGAGTTCCATTCTATCTTGAAAATGTCTTCAAGTAATAGTAGTGATGTTGTATCACTTTTTATTCCTCTATTAATAGTTTATTTTGCTTTCCATGAAGGCACATTGATGTCCATGATGTCTGATTTGTTGAAAATTATCCATGCAATATTATCCTCAAGGAAATGAATGTGATACAAATATTTGAAAATAAATGGCAAAATTAATCTGTCTTCTTGAGTCTTTCATACTGTTCATACTGGAGGGCAAGGAAGTCGGAAATTCTTCATGGAAAATGTTTATCATTGAAATTGACCAGGTCTTTGCCATAAAATGCATGTAGTTCTCTTACTCATTTTTATCTAACTTATTAATGTTTTCTTACATTTTCTGATGAGACATAAAGATGTATGTAACATCTGTACCGATTGGCTCATTTTCAAAAAAAAATATTGGTCATGTGCATTAACCATTCAGCCAGATTAAGAAAATTGCTGATTTTTATATAACCAAACTTCATAAAATTTGATTCCTTTTCAGCCCTATGTCATTGTGAAATAGTATTCATAAATCTATTTGTCTTTCACACTGAATTATGTTCAATGTGCTCTCCATACAGGGCATATTCATAAGTGGTGCTCACTGTTTAATACGCACTATTAGTTAAGGCATGTGTGCTCTGGAACAGTTTATCTTCTTCACAGCCTAAACTGCGACAGGATACATATAATAGAGTACATTCTATAATCTTGTCTTTAAGTGAGGGCTTTTGCTTGTTGTTCGTACATTTTTTTTCTTTCCATCAATTTTGGAAGGTATGGTTGATAATATGTTCACCTTTGGTTTGCAGTGAAGTGTACTTTCTGTCTTCCAGGGCATCTCAGGTTAGCTGAAACGCAGCAACGCAGTGCTTCGTAAAAGTTATGCTTATGTTGACACATAAAATGGGAAAAGAATTACATTGCATACCTGGCAAAAGGTTCTTTGCAGGGAATGGCGCAGTTGGGTCAAACAAATAGTAAAAAATCAGGTGCTCTTCACGATGAAAAAATAGGGGAAAACAGAGAATCCGGCTGTCAGAAGAACGTTAAAAAGCAGCCAAAAAAGAGGCAGTCTGAGACACTCTGGAAAATATTAAAATTCATTTATTCTACATCGGGGACAACCAACGCATATCGACTCAACTAGTCTTCATCAGGGTCGTGTTAGTATTAGTGCAGGTGAACAGAAACATCACACATTAGCAAAAAATCAAAGTGCAGGGGACAAATTCTCGAAAAAATAGAAAGAACTAGTGGACGAGATTTTTTGCTGTTGTGTGATATGTTTTCTGTGTTTGATGGTTATATTCTGAGGCAGGTGATTGTGTCTGTTTTTTTACTGTATTTTACAGTTTTATAAATGAATGTTTACTAAATGAGTGATGACGCTATACTAAAGAAAGCAACTGAGTTTGTGTGTTAAGGTGGTGCTTATTGTAATCAGGTGTTTACTGAGTAACATGTGACCATGTATCAGTGACATTTTAAATCCCACACACCTGCACTAACACTAACACGACCCTGATGAAGACTATGTGAGTCGAAACGCGTCGGTTGTCCCCAATGTAGAAAAAAGGAATTTTAATATTTTTCGGAGTGCCTCGGACTGCCTCTTTTTTGGCTGTCTTTTAAATTTTCTTGAGACAGCCAGTTTCTCTGTTTTACATTATATCCTTCTTGTTGAATGAGTAGTGTGTGCTAATCGACCAGTAGGGGTCACTGCAGTGCGATCAGGCACCGTCATTTCTGCTGACTGCAGAGGCAAAACGCCATTTCGGGTCTGCAGTCCTATTTTATTGTTGATAGTTATCACTGGCATGATCCAGATTTACTATAATGTCTTTCCATGCTTGAGTACAGAGGTACACAAAAATAATCAATCCATTTCAGGATTTTTTGTGCCAACTTCAGCTTTTTATTTTATTAGTGCACTGCCATTTGAGATGAAAAGTTCAGATTTACTGCAACTTGTCACCTTAATTTCAGTGGACTTAAAAATTTAAAGCAGCCCGGACAACACTAACTTTTTAAAGTTAAACTAACTTTTATAAATTCATTTGTTTATTTTTACAGTGTAGCTTAATTGACCCTTCATTTCATGAGAATAATCTACAGCTATGAATTGCAAAAGTTATAAACAGTGTATTGGGCTTAAATTCAGAAGTGATCCAACTTCAGTTACAAAGCCGTCATTAAAATAAAACTATGGCGATTTAACAAAAACTTGGAAGCAAACTGGCCGTCCAGGACTGCAGTTGGTCACCCATGTACCTTAACAATGGTTACATAGTCATTGGATGAGCCAGCCAGCAGGTTTAAACATCTTCCTGTTGTGATTTATTCCAATTTCCTTAATTCGTCTTTCTGTGGTGTGTTTCTGTCACGTTAAGCTTTATCGCTTACTGATTCTTGTCACATTTCTTTGTTTTGTTAATGCTCCTATTCTGCTAAACTCTGCATATTGAACAATATGTTGAAACTTGTTGAGGAATAAAGGGGGTTCTCATTTATAATAAAAATATTAATTATTATTATTATTACTATTATTACCCAAATGATTATTATCAAATTTGTTTGGTAAAAGCAAAATATTGAATTATTAGCAACAGGATGAAAAATAGGGCTGGTTTCTGTATTTGAGTCATGGTTCTCAATGTTTGCGCGTGTGTTTTGGACTTTCTTTGTGGCTCTCGTCCCGGGACGATGTTGTATTTCTGTTCTAGTGAATTCTTTACCCAGCTGGCTGATTGAACTGGGGTGGCGCTTCCCCGGATTCTACATAAGCCAGATGTTCGCCATGCCTCTTTGTTCGAGTGTCTGTTCGTAGCTAAGCACTATAGCTGAAGATATCTTTAGTCAGGATTTATCTGACTTTCTGTCTTCTAATTATTTGAGTTTCTTCTCCCTTTCTCTATCTCGCTTTGCTTCCGTGGTTCGGACTATTATACGTCCTTTGGAAGCGCAATTACCTTTGCTTGGTCTGTATTATTCTCTGTGTTTGTACTGTGTCTGCGCTACTCTCTTTCTCTCTGGTCGTTGCACCTGGCCTCCGTATACTACTGGGCATTACAATTTGACAATGTGTATTCGAGGTATGAAAGCTATCTGACTGTTGCATTGAAAATGCTGAGAGGCAGAAATCTATGAGAAGTTTGTCTGGACTTGTTTCTCTAAATCAAGTCCAGACGGCCTTAGTAGGAGTGAGGTGCTTCTCCATCAATGGGAGACCAAACCCCATGGCTAATATGATGTGTGATGTGATTCACTGCTTTTGTCCACCATTCACCACAGTGAACAGAGACTGTGAGAAACAGTGTCAGAGCCCCACTGGGACAACAGTTACAGAATCAAATCAGAGCTGCACATTCAGGGACTATTTCTCAATGACAACCAAACCAATATCATTTCAAAATAATCCTATTCAACTTTCATTTCAAAATGATTTCTGGTGATTTAATTTAATTTTAAACCTTGCATACTGTTGAAAGCTGCTTGTTGACAGATGAATTAGCATTTGACAAGGCACACTTCTGCAGTTCAATAGTTCAAATTGTTCTGTAGGATGATCCCCATTAAGGAAGTGTGGGAAAGCTCTGGGGAGGAGAGTCCCAGTGCATTTGTTATTCAACTCTCAGTCCCCTCCACAGCTGGAGGCAAACATGGATTTCAGCCGTAAAAAGCATGTGTGAATGTAGCCAATATAATGCACATGCAACAGCTGGATGATATATACAAGTGAAAAAGCACATTTTCTTTCTTTTTTCAAAAGACCAATAAAAGGTGTACTTCTTTTTTGGATTGCAGTGACTTCAGTTTTACTGACTTTGAATACAATGAAAATGCTGAACTCTAGGTTGAAATGAATAAAAATAATATCATATTTTGTATTCTGTGAAACGGAGAATCTTTTTTTCTCAGTGCAGTGTCAGTTTTTGTGCTCCTTAATCCTTCCTGCCAGATGGACTGTGACGTCAGGTTGTGTCTGTTTTTCAGCACAGAGTCATTCACCATCACTAATGTCCCATTGAGTGTGTGGAGCAGCTTTTGTTGTGCAGTGATCTCAGCACACAGGACTCGGTGTGGGAAACACAGATCAACTCTCTACTCACACTGACCACCAGCCAAGAGACTGAGGACACATCTGTGACATCTGAACCTGCACCATCAAAAATGTCCACTGTCCATTAATATAGCGGAGGAGATGCAGGAATAAGGTTTTAATGTCCTGTAACACATGACTCGCTGATACTTTTGAATAATACATTTACTCTTACCAAAGTTCATGGGAACTTATGTTTTATCTACTTTTCATATTCGGTCTTAAAACAGCTCATCGACAATATCTAAGTATCTAAGTAACAATGTTTGGTCAGAAATAAAAGACCATTATAAATGTTTCCCACATATACATGAATTCTCATTTAAAAATGATGTTTCCAAAGATGCACTGAAAAGGTATGCAGACCCCCCTATTTTGCTGAGGTCAAATCCATTTAGAAGCTGTAATATGACTGACAAAGTTAATGTGTGGGAGAGAAGTCTGCAGGGTCTTATACAGGCGTCGGGTTGCATTATGTAGTGATGTGAAGTGTGACACTGCAGCTGTGCGTCAGTCCCACACGTGTACATTGGGATGATGAGCGGTTGCTCTGTCTGCATCATTGATCCCAACATCAGGCAGCAGATCTGCTCTCTCAAGGGTCACCACATTCCCAGATTCTCTAAGCTCTCAGAGACTCTCTCCCCATCACCCCCACCCCTCCACCTGTTCCCCTGAGACACAGCCATTATCCCCCTGCAATAAGCACTTCATTCAGCCTGTGACAGCCACGCGTGTCTCATTGTCCCACCAAGCTCTCCGATTGGCTGCACACTGTGGGAAACTCCAACATGAGCAAGACCCACACATTGGTATGGAGATGTGGGACTATAAATAAGAGAACTGAAGCCCGCAGAGATCAGACTCACTCCACACAGAGACCTCTACAGCACATACAGCCATGGCACCGAGAGTACCTGCAGCACTGACCTACTCTAAGGAGCACCTGATCCTGTCCACTAAGGTAAATTGAGAACTTAATCCCTGAAGAAATGTCAAAATAATCATTCATTGGCTTTAGTCATATTGTATACTTGATACAGATTATTAACAAATTTCCTGTTCTCTTTCTGCAGCTGAGAAAGCCGATGGTGGAGAGGATGCGCAGAGATCGTATCAACAGCAGCATTGAGCAGCTCAAGTCTCTCCTTGCACCAGCATTCCTACAGCAGCAGCCAGACTCCAAGCTGGAGAAAGCAGACATCCTGGAGATGGCAGTTTTATGCCTCAAACAGCAACAGCAGCAGAAGCCAGTGAACAGCTCCTCCTGTTCCTCACCTGTCAGTCAGGGCTACTCCAGGTGTGTCCAAGAGATGAAGCATTTCCTGTCCAGGGAGGAAGTGATGCCACATTCTCAGAGAAGACTTCTGAACAACTTCCAGAATCAGCCATCTCCCTCTGATGCCAAGAATCAGAGCCTGCTGCCTCACCTCTACTCTCCAGTTGGACAGAACATTAGCAAAGATGTAACTGCAGGCCCCCTCTGGAGGCCCTGGTAGAATCCTGCAGTCTGTCACTGGACAATCAGATAAACAGAATTGAAGAGGCCTGTTTTAAATGGGTCTGGACTGCAGTTCTCAGTGTGTAGGAAGTGTTTATCTTCCTCTTCTGCATGTGCAGGAGTTTTACATTTGCTTTCCATGATAGGTTTTACTCTATATCATTTTTATTTTCAATTTATTTGTTATTCTTTCGTTATGTTGCCACATTTGGGAACAGTCTGGTATTTTCTGTAGAAATTAAAACCATGTAATCTTCTTTGAAGGAATTGGTGAATCTGGTAGCGTAGGTGATTTGTGCAAGAAAGATTGAAATGCGGTTTTTTTATATTATAATCCTTTTTTTTTTTTTAATGGGACAAAGTCTTGGTATATTGCCCAGAAACATGTTTATTTCCCCTGCTGGTTGGGAAATATTGATTTGCATGTTCTTAAAAAATACTTTTTTGTATTTTGAGGTTTTCTGTAAAGTTCAGACGTGGTGCATTGTCACAGTGTGTTCATGTTTTAAAGCCAAAGCCGTCTTAGCTTGCATTTCCATTGAGATAAAATGCTTTTTTTCTGATGTATTCTTTATGGCACAATATTATATATTGTCTTCTGTATTGAACATACATATAATTAGAGGAAATGCCAGTAGTCTCACTGTTTTAGTAAGGCTTGAGTTATCTCTGTTTGTCTTTTATAAAGACTAATTATGTGTACAGAGTATTCTGTAAAGAGTGTTCTCTTTTGAAGATGTCTTCAAAGAAATGTTGTGGTGATCCACCACCGTTTTAATTTCCTATGAACATGAAGTTACCTTCTATGAAGGAAGTTTGGTTTCTTCTAACTGCTATGAAAGTAGTTCAATGTTCAAAACACTTTAATGACCATAATATTATGGAAAATAAATGCTCTAAAAATATGCTTTCTCGTTGGATTCCTTGTAGTTACTTTCTTGCTCAAACTCAAGCACACAAAAGCACACAAGCAATATCAAATGAGAATACTAAATACTACAAAGATAGAATGTTAATACTACAAAAAGAAATACAGCAAATAACATAAAGTTCATAAACATCTTGATGACATTACTTTTAAAAACATATAATTCTTTTTTGGGCTGATTAGTTTCTTTTCATTCCATTTTAAGTTATTGCAGTAACTTTGTATCTAAAGTTATTGAGAGTCTGAATCAGCTTGGTGACAGAGTGTTGAGTTACATCAAAAACCAATCGTAAGTTGTTGTGCAGTGAGTTAGCACACGATGTGGAGTCATGACATTTAGAATTTCTAGGTATTGTAGTGTGATTTTAGAGGTCCTCTTACTTCACTGAGGGCTTTTTTTCCCTGAGAGCAAACAATTTGTGTGTTTTTTTCTTTTTTGGTAACTGAATTCTTAATTTTAAGAATTTAAATTTTAAAGGACTAAATATAGCATAATAGGGCACATTTAAGTTCCTCTGCCGACTCAGAGTCTCACTTACATCCATCTCTCCTGGTCATTCCACACAGCCTTGATGATGATATTAGGGCACTGTCAGGGCTACATGTCATGCATCAACCGTCTTTTGTGGAGTTCAAACATTTTAGTAAGAATTAATTTAATGACATTTTATGTCTCAAAATCTGCTTTTAATTTGCAGAAACATTGAGGAAAACAATAAATCAACATCCAAAACCAAATCTTAATCAAATAAAATCTACGGTGCCCAAAACATGTGCACACTACGGCACACACTGTAATTAACTGGCACCTTTTTTGCCAGTTATTTTAACTGTAATTTTACAATCAGTTTATAACAGAGGTTCCATGTGTATGTTAACTGTAAACCACAGTTAAATGCGTGCAGTACTCTACTTACAGTTGCAGACCACAAAGAAAAAATGATCAGTCCAAATTTTGCATTTTTGTATATTTTATATTGTGTAAATTATTATCATATTTACAATAATATACAATAATTTTATATATAATTATAATATTTCACTGTATATATTTCATATTTTTTTGCATATTTTTTCAGTGCTTTGCTTCTAAGATTATTTTGAATTTTTAATTCATCATTTCTCCGCAATGTGAAAATTTTACTCTGATCATCTGTCCATTATAATCTTCAATTAAAATAGCAAGGACACAATGCATTAATTAACCTGTTAAATTCAGACAATACAGTGTGTTAAAATATCAGAAGAGTGAATTATGAGCCTCATGTAATAAACATGCACATCCACACGAGCACATGTACACATGCACGCATACACACACAGACACACATACAAGCAGTGCACACACACATGAGCAGTGCACACAGACACATGCGCATACACATACACACGCACAGGCACAAGCAGCACAAATACACACACACACACACACCGACACACACAGACATACAAGCAGTTCACACACACATGAGCAGTGCACACAGACACATGCACACACACATAAACATGCACAGGCAGAAGCAACACATGTACACATGCATACACACACACACACACACACACACACACACACACACACACACATACAAGCAGTTCACACACAGACACACACATTCAAGCAATTCAGTTCACACATGCATGGGCAGCTCACACACACATAAGCAGCAGGCCTCTGTAGCTTTGATTAGTAAGCAGGCTTCTGTTTAGTTGATTCGAAAACATAATCAGGTGATGTATTTGATTTCTGTAGCTTTGATCAATATTTGTTCAGTAAAATCATTAGTTACAGAAAACGTAATCAGTTGAATAATTTATGTATGTGTATCCTCCACCTTTGGCTGTATTTTTCCTCTCTTGACTGTAATTTTCCTCTCCTTTTTACCTGCGTCGCCGAAGGCAGCAGGTCTAGGAATGCCTTTTTCACTTCCGGACCCGAACTCTGAAAAATGCTCAGAGGACAAAAATCTCTTTTGGGGAGCACCAAACTCATCAAATAGGGCGGGTGAAATTTTATCGTCCATTATCCATCAGTCATTCCATCCAGTAATGACGCTATCGAGATCACTCAAAAAATAACTGGCCGAGGAAGTTGTAATTTGGTATGATGATGTATCTTGACCCAAGGCAGGCCGCGATAGAAAATGGGCACACTGCGTCAAAATCCAAGATGGCCGCCACCGTTTTTGTAAAAACAACGTTATCGAGAATGCAAAAAATAAGTGTCGTAGGAAGTTCTAATTTGGTATGCTGATATATCTTGACCTAAGGCAGTTTGCTATTGAAAATAGGCATGCTGTGTCAAAATCTAAGATGGCCGCTGCCATTTTTTTAAAAATTACGTTATCAAGATAACGCAAAAAACATGTGTCGTAGGAAGTTCTGATTTGGTATGCTGATGTATCTTGACCTAAGGCAGTTCACAATCAAAAATGGATGCGCTGCGTCAAAATCCAAGATGGCCGCTGTTGTTTTTGAGAAAATTACATTATCGAGACAACGCGAAAAGTAAGTGTCGTAGGAAGTTCTAATTTGGTATGCTGATGTATCTAATAGCAGGTTGCCATTGAAAATGGGCATACTGCATCAAAATCTAAGATGGCCGCTGCCATTTTTGTAAAAATGACATTATCAAGAACGCGAAAAATGTATGTGCTGTCGGAAGTTCTGATTTGGTATGCTGCTGTTTCTTGACCTTAGGCGGGTCACTATTGAAAATGGGCACGCTGCGTCAAAATCAAAGATGGCTGCCACCATTTTTGTAAAAAATGACGTTAGAGATATTTTTCGCGTTAAGTGTCATAGGAAGTTTTGATTTGTGTGCTGATGTATGTTGACCTAAGGCAGGTTGCAATCGAAAATGGGCACGCTAAGTCAAAATCCAAGATGGCCGCTGCTGTTTTTGTAAAAATTACATTATCCAGGTAACTCAAAAAATAAGTGTCGTAGGATGTTATAAATTGGTATGCTGATTTGTCTTTACCTAAGGCAGGTTGCTATTGAAAATGGGTGTGCTGCATCAAAATCCTAGATAGCCACCGCTATGGATCTGCTGGGACAGCGTCATCGCAATTACTCCAAAAATAAGTGGCCTAGGAACTTTTCCGTTGGTATGGTGGTGCATTTTGGCCTATTGCATGTTCTTATTGAAAATGATATCACAACAGCAAAATCCAAGATGGCCACCAAACAACGTTATGGAGATAACGTTCTCAAAGGAAGTTGGCAGTGTTTTGGTTTGCCTGTCCTTTTGTAGCATGAGAATGAGAAGGTGGAAAGACCATATTTGGAAGATATTTCAGGTGATGAAGGTATAACACCTGGGTGTGATCAGCAAGATGTCAGTTCTTCTTGCGCAAAAAGAACTCGGCTTTATATGCATCAATATGCCTCAATAAAGCCTAATTGTCTGAATAATCTGTCCCTCTCCAATTGACTGAGGATGGGGGAACCTTCTAATATGAAAATATGTCTGAATGAAAACCATGACAACAGCCTTTCCCTAGTCTTATGTGGTGCGGCGTGAGCCGCGAGTGTGCTAAGACAAATGCCGAACTTCCCTCACTGACTTGCCCTGCACAGAGCTCAATTGAGTGCCGATTTAAACCAGAAAACGAAAACGTTACGGCTAAGAAGAACAGCCGAGAGAAGCACCCAAGAATCCCGACTAACACCCTGCGGGAATTCTAAGAAACAACAACAAAAAAACAAAATGTAAATAATGGGTCTCGCTACCTCCTCCGCGTTGCAGAGCAACACAAAGTACCTGCTGGGAACCGAAAGTCACGAACGCTGCGTGTTCAGCTCCTTTCGTGACTCCGATAACCCAGCTACCAGAAAGACCCAGGAAACCACCTAAGTAGAATATCATATGACTGAACAAACAGTCTCAGAAAGAATGACGATCAAGCGCCGATCAGCTGGAGACACCTCCCTGAAATAGGTCTCCTGCTGGGTGGAGCCCAGTCAACCAGCCCGTCAGCGCACAGCAGAGCTGAGTGTTGCACGAGGCAATTAAGGACTTGATCAGAGAAAGCTGGTCTGGCTGCATGACAGGACCCCCGCGCTAAGGGACGACCCCTGGCGTTCCCGCAGCCCCCCGCCTACGAAAATCACGAATAAGTTCCGGGTCCAAAATGTCCCTAGATGGGACCCAGCAACGTTCCTCAGGGCCGTACCCCTCCCAATCCACCAAAAACTGAAACCCCCTCCCTACACGCCTCTCAGCCATTATGCGCCGAACCGTGTATGCTGGACCCCCCTCAATGAACCGTGGAGGTGGCGGAGGTCTGTCCTCTGGAGCCAAAGCATTAACCAGGAGAGGCTTCAGATGCGAGACGTGGAAAGTGGGATGTATCCGCATGGAACGAGGAAGTCGCAAGCGAACAGTAACCGGGTTTATCTTTTGAACAATTAGGAATGGTCCAATATAACGCGGAGCCAATTTCCTAGATTCAACCCTTAACGGGCGATCACCCGCGGACAGCCACACCCGCTGCCCCACCCGATACGACGGTGCCTGTCGACGGCGCCTATCAGCACGCTGCTTCTGCGACGAAGTGGCACGCAAGAGAGAAGAGCGCACTCTCCTCCAGACTGTTCGACATCTTCGAAACAAAGCAGCCACTGAGGGAACCTCCACACTCCTCTCCAGCTCAGGGAATAGTGGGGGTTGATAACCAACCTGAACCTCGAATGGTGAGAGCCCGGTGGAAGCATTCCGCAAAGTATTATGCGTATACTCTGCCCATGCCAAATAACGGCTCCACATCGTCGCCTTAGCTGAGGCCAAACAACGGAGAGTATTTTCCAACGTTTGATTAGTTCGTTCGGTCTGTCCATTAGTCTCAGGGTGAAAGCCAGAAGACAGACTTACAGAAGCTCCCAGTTGAGAGCAGAAAGCCTGCCAAAAGCGCAAGATGAACTGGGGTCCACGATCGGACACCACATCCTGTGGCAAGCCATGTAGTCTAAAGACGTGGTCGAACACCAATCTAGCTGTCTCCTGAGCGGATGGTAATTTGGGTAAGGCCACAAAGTGGGCCGCCTTAGAAAACCGATCGACCACCACCAAGATGGCAGTATTACCATCCGAGTTGGGTAGTCCCGTGATAAAATCTAAGGCCACGTGACTCCATGGGCGCCTGGGGATGGGTAACGGGCGCAACAGCCCCGAGGGTGGGAGATGGGAATTCTTATTACGAGCACAAACTGGACATGCAGCCACAAACTCCCGCACATCCTTTTCCATGCCTGGCCACCAAAAGCGGCGGCTAAGAAAATCCCTCATCCGCTGTACCCCAGGATGACCCACTAACTGGGTGGAATGACCCCACAGCAACACCTGAGAGCGAACCCTGGAGGGAACAAAGAGACAATATGGGGGCCCCCCCCCAAGCCCGCCTCTTGACGAAGAGCAGAACGAACCTTCTTCTCAATGTCCCACAAAACGGGCGCCATGATCTGAGTCTCAGGAATAATGGACGTAGGATTAACCTCCCCATCTGACCGATCATGAATCCGAGAGAGCGCATCTGGTTTAATATTCTTAGAACCTGGACGACAGGTCACCAGAAAATTAAACCGATTAAAGAACACAGCCCAGCGAGCTTCCCGAGTATTACGTCTTTTAGTCTGCTGAATGAACTGGAGATTATGATCAGTCCAGACCACAAACGGATGTTCTGCTCCCTCCAACCAATGACGCCACTCCTCCAAAGCTAATTTTACCGCCAATAGTTCCCGATCACCAATTTCATAATTTCTCTCAGCAGAGGACAACGACCGGGAGAAAAAAGAACAAGGGTGCAGCTTGTTATCCAAAATCGATACTTTTGAGAGGATAGCTCCTACTCCTACTTCAGAAGCATCCGTCTTCACTACAAAGGGGAGTGATGGATTGGGTGTTATAAGTATGGGTTGAGAACAAAACCTTCTCTTTAATTCTTCAAATGCTGCATTAGCCTTCGCATCCCAAACGAAATGTGAGGAAGTCTTTCTTGTTAAAGCAGTTATAGGAGCAGCCACGGTGCTAAAGTTTTTAATAAAACGCCGATAAAAATTAGCGAATCCAAGAAACCGCTGAACTTCCTTGACAGATTGCGGGGCCGGCCAATTCCTGACAACCCCTGAGTCTTCAAAAGCCTCCAGATTCCGGCTTTGTCTCTCCCATGCTAATTGAATGGGAATCATAGTACGGAAGATTGTAAGATTGAGTCTCACTGGTGTCCTCCATTTCATCAGTGAGACCCTTAGTTTCCCTTCCTCTGCGGGCAGTTTCGTCTCAGACGTCCCTTCCGTCCACATCTCCAACATGCATTGGAGATAGGCATTTTATCTTTGTCCCTTACATAGGAACCGTCAATCTGCATAGGTTCCCCCTCACTCTGACCCTCATGACGAGAACCCTGTGAACCAGCACCATGGAACTGGCAACCTTCTATTTTATGTTCGCCTTTTAGACGCTGCCTTTCCAGTCTACGTTCTGACATGCGATTGTCGATTCTGATAGCTGTGGAGATCAGAGCATTTAATGAGCTTGGAAATTCCACAACAGCTGAAGCATCTCTTATGGGGTCTGAGAGAGCCTTGGAAAATAGAGTCATTAAAGGATCCTCTGGCCAGCCTGTCTCCCCAACCAGTGACCTAAATAAAATAGAAAATTCAGCGACGCTCTGACTTCCCTGCCGAATCTGAGTCAACCGGCTAGCTGCCTCCTTACCGGAGACGTCATGATCAAAAACTGTAGTCATTTCATTCGTGAGTAGTGAAGAGCTAGAAAGAAGTGCCGACTGCGACCTGATCAGTGGCTCCGCCCACTTCAGAGCCTTTCCAGTCAGAAGGGATAAAATAAACGCCACTTGTGATTCCTGAGTGCCAAAGCGTGAAGGCTGTGCTTTAAACACAATCTCGCATTGCGCGATGAATCCACGACATTCACCGGGCTCCCCAGCATATCTATTAGGGCTGTAATTTAGGCTCTCTGCCAAAAATAGGTGCGATGGGATTAGGGGAAACCGGGGGCTGTGAAGGTGCTTGTTGAACATTTGTTAAATTGACAGTTAACTGCTGCAGTTTAGCAGTTAAACTATTAATCGCGTCAGCTTGGTGTTGCATATTAGCCGCAAGTTCTCGTAAAGTCTCACCCTGTTGGTTTAACTGAGACAACAGCTGATTCTGCCTGTGATCAGTAGCGTTTTGCATAGCGTGCAAGTTTTGCACCTCTGTATGTAGTGCTGCTTGCGCGTCTAGCTCCATCCGAAACGGCTGTCTTATTTAAATGGCTTGATCGCACTGTGGTGCGGCGTGAGCCGCGAGTGTGCTAAGACAAATGCCGAACTTCCCTCACTGACTTGCCCTGCACAGAGCTCAATTGAGTGCCGATTTAAACCAGAAAACGAAAACGTTACGGCTAAGAAGAACAGCCGAGAGAAGCACCCAAGAATCCCGACTAACGCCCTGCGGGAATTCTAAGAAACAACAACAAAAAAACAAAATGTAAATAATGGGTCTCGCTACCTCCTCCGCGTTGCAGAGCAACACGAAGTACCTGCTGGGAACCGAAAGTCACGAACGCTGCGTGTTCAGCTCCTTTCGTGACTCCGATAACCCGGCTACCAGAAAGACCCAGGAAACCACCTAAGTAGAATATCATATGACTGAACAAACAGTCTCAGAAAGAATGACGATCAAGCGCCGATCAGCTGGAGACACCTCCCTGAAATAGGTCTCCTGCTGGGTGGAGCCCAGTCAACCAGCCCGTCAGCGCACAGCAGAGCTGAGTGTTGCACGAGGCAATTAAGGACTTGATCAGAGAAAGCTGGTCTGGCTGCAATCCGCAGCCAACCATGACATCTTATCTATGACCAATACATACCAAACCCAAAGCCTTGCACTAACCTTAACCTATCCCTATTCTAACCTTAATGCTAATCTCAAAAAAAATAGGTCAATTTGCCCTCATAGTTGTATGGATGGCCCAGAATGTTCTAATTTTGTTCTCCATTTTGTAGTTCTCAACATTGGACCACAGAATCAGCAAGATTCATCAACAGTTTATTGAAGAGAATGTGGTCGATATGCAAGAGCGAAATTCCCATTGAGCTCTTCAGCTTTTTTGACTCTGAGATTGGGGAAGTTGCAAAAGGGAATTTACTGTAGCAACTGGGCACGACGAACCCTCTTAGGACCCTTACCGAAAGGACAAAGAGATGGGTGATGTGGGAGGAGAAAAGAACAGGATGGGTAGGAGGGGCACATAACCCAAACCCAGAGTGGGAGGAGTGGGTTAGGTGTGCATTTATAGGACATTCTGAACGCATCATGTTTAATGTGTGGTCCTGGCCCTCAAACTCTGCCAGATAGTTTTGGTGAAGACGAGATCTGGTCCTTGCTACAAATTCTCTCCTCTCTCAGATGCTGGACAAAAGGAATGTGCCGCACCAATTCCCCAGGGGTAAAAGCCCCAATTCTCACCCTTCTGACCCCAAGCACCAAGAGATACCTCTCTTGGAGGGAAGATAAGAAATAGCTTTGTCATTTAAAATTGACATGCGACTGACAGTGCAAAGCGAGGGGTCACCGCGCCTAGAGCTCTCAAGCAAATAATTATTGCCATTACACACATGATTATTTTGCTCATTTTATAGCTGTATTAAAGCCTATCTTTTGCACATTTTGGAGGAGTGATGGGAAAATCATTTTTCTGGAGAACTATAATTACACTTAAATTGCTTTTCTTTTTCAGGATTATTTGCAGTCGTCCACAATAATTACGGTATGTGATTTCACGTCTTCCTGTTCTTAATTTACTCAAAATCTGAAAATATGTCTTTGCAATTGTGGCATTAAAAACAATCATATGAAAGTACATTTATCAAAGAATATATTTTATTCCACTGTTTAATTCTATCATCATAAATCAGTGAGAATACACAGTGAATTAAGTGGACGTGTCATATTTCATGTTACCGAGAGGAGTCATTTTCCCATGATTTACTACATACTGTATATCAGTTCCTGTCACTTCAGAAAAATATTTTCATTTTCATTTGCTTTAAAATTTCCAATTTTTTTAGTCTGCAGAATCACTGTCTCATTTTGGTCATCTTATTAGAAATCCATTACATTTATTTTTGTTAAAAGAAAGGTCAGGGCCTTCTTAATATTGCTCCTTATGAGGGAGACTTAGTGCCCAAAAATGATGGCGCATTCCCTGGAAAAATAATTTCGGTGAAAATCTTTAGTGTGTTATTTATTTATTTTATTTTTTTATCCTTTATGTAACCAGGGAAGTCCCGCTGAAATTGAATTTTTTTTCCTGGGAGCCCTGGGGGTTGAGGTGGAGAGGGAGAGGACAAGTTCCTAAAGGCAGGAGCTCACGCCCCTCACACACACACACACACACACACACACACACACGGGACCTCAGAAGTGTGTTACAGCTGTTAGCTGAGGGCACGCCCTCAGAAACACACATCAGAGGAAAGTAACTGTCATCTTTTGAGAGCTGGCTGCTGGTGGAGCGACATTGTAACATCATCTGAACTTTAGCCAATTAAAGCAAACAAAATAGCTTATGTATTCCTGAAAATAGACATTGTTTGTCCAAAACCTTCTGGGTTGAGTACTTGATCATTAGTTGTCCAAGACTCCAATGATGTCTACTCATTTCAACTACTTTTGGATGCAACATTTTGAAGAATAAAACTATTTTTATTTTTTGAAATTTTATGAGTAATGGGTAAAACTTACTTGCTTTTTATGCAGTTTAAAAGACATCCATTTGAAAAAAAATAAAAAATGCATGCACAAATAGTGGCAACACATTTTGCCACTTTCTTCTGCCCTAATCTACTGTTTCCCTCTTGTGGTGGAACAAGCTAATGACCACCTTCAGAACAGCAGCCGTTCATCTGCGACCTGCACAGTCAGTTCTGCAGCATTGACTGTAAGGATGGTTGTTCACTCATGCTTTGAATCCATCTTAAAATATTTAATGTATCTGGAAACATACATGTTAGAAACTGGAACCAAGAATGAAATATTTAACTGCTCAGTTTTAAGTTGGAGCCATTAATGAAACATAAATTACACGAACGTTATGAACACGGCTGATTGAAGGAAAGGGAAAGAGGTTGATTGGCAAAGATGAAAGTATACAGTATTCTGGCTGTGCTGCATGTTATATTTTGTTGAACCAACAACCTGTTTTGGAACAGGTCTGGAACAGCAGGCAGCTGCTCTTTATTACTTCCTTATGGCCATTTCTTCAGTCCGTTTTAATATGTGTCAACTGTTATCTCCTTACAAAGAGAGTGCTGGGATTACACACAATACCTATAATCAGTTTAAAGTTACATTTTAGCCCAACATGCATGCCTTTCGATTATGGGAGTACAGTACCCAGAGGAGACCCACACAAACATTCAATTCAATTCATTTCAACTGTATTTGCACGGCACTTTTAACAGAGGAAAGTTACAAAGATGCTTTACAGGGCAAAAAAGTAGTGCCTGGTTTAATCTCCAAACTGGCAAATGAGGTTTAAAAAAAAAAACTCCTAATAGAAGGAAAAACCCTCCAAAAGTGTTGAAAAAAAAACTCCCCAGTGAGAATAAATCTCAGGAGGAACCCAGCTATGGAGGAGCCCGTCCTATGCTGGTACACTAATTCATGATAGATGGATTAAAATCAATTAAAAGAATAAATAAATAAATCCAAACTCCACTCAGAAATGCTGCAGGTCAGATTTCAACCCATGACCTTCTTGCTTTGAGGCAATAGCTCAACCTACTGCACAATCAAGCCACTCTTGCGTCTCTGCCATCTGTGCCCATAAATAATATGAACAAGCCTTTTTTTAATCATACAGACGAAAGTAGGGAACCTTAACAAAGTGTTTTTATCATGTATATCACTTCAGACCAGAAAGAGGCAGGTGAAGTAAATGAAGGAAAGGGCGCACAGCAGAATCAACACTAAACCTGAAACATTTTATTAAGGCACAGAGGGAATTGATAAGAGACAATAACATGTCATTAACCCTCACAGTGGTGTCAACATAAAAAATGTTCTCCTTTCTTTTACATGGCTAAGGAATTTTATAAAATGGGAGAACCTCTGGGTTGTGAGTTTGCATTGCAACTATATTTCTTATTTACACAGTAAACATTCAACCATTGTATCTTTATGCAAAGGCAACTTTTGGCACATGCCATTATAAGCACAGGAATGTCAGAGATTGAATAGCCAACATAGGCTACCAATGCAAAAATAAAGTAAATCAAGCTTCCACTGTACCAAAATGGCTTTTTCTAAAGACAGCAATAATTCGCACTGCAAGCAAAATCATTCCCAGAACTAACTCTGCATTTTTTGTATTCTGTACTGGTAAAATGATATCAATGAGGAATATTGCAAATATTTATTTCCAATCCATTGAGCATCAACATGTGCCTTTGGTGATCGAACGCAAACATCTCAATCAGGTGAGTCTGAACACTCTAAAGAGGGGTTCCACTGTGGACACATCAAGCAGGCTAGTAGAGGCACACTCATGCATCAGAACAGATGCCTCCACAGCGGCATTTCCCACACCTGTCTGTACAGATTCTACCGCACTGTCATCAGCTGACTGAATTTAACAGTGAAATTAACGCATTGTCTCCTTGTTATTTTACCTGTAATAGAGTCCTGTGCGCATTTAACTGTGGTTTATAGTTAACATACATGGAACCTCCGTTATGAACTGATTCTAAAATTTCAGTCAAAATGATTGGCAAAAAAATGGTGCCAGTTAAAATAACTGGCAAAAAATGAGCCAGTTTATAAAAGTGCAAGGTCTCCAGAGGATTGTATGGGCTGGTGTGTCCTGTTTTTCTGTGGCCTGACAGTGTTTCCGTATGACCGGAGCTTATGGATGGAATTCTTGGGTGCCTCTCTGGCCGTGATAGAAACGATACAGCAGGTGGAATGGCACGTCTCTCTCAGTATTCGCTAACAGGAAGAGCAGCAGTCCCTCCAGCACTGAGACTGGCCCTCCCTGTGAGCCCTCTGGCTGAACGCAGCACAACACTGCAGTCAGCAGCAGGACCCTAAGCTGCTCGATACTGCTGTTCATGCCATCCCTGTACATCTGCTCTACAGCTGGTTTTCTGAGCTGTGAGGGGAGAGAGCAGGCTGGTCAGTGCCTTGTTCAAACACATCACACGTGTCAGGCAAGATGATCTCAGTATCCAGCCTGGTTTTCACAATGATTATGAAATGCACTTTTTTATTTTCTCTGTGGGAAAGCTGGTGGACTGTGCAGTCACTACTGGAGGAGCATGGCGCCATATTGGTAACAGTAAGGTTGTCAATGTGCGTGAGAAAGCTGGCTGTGATCTAACTGAGGGTCCCGTCTCCCTCGTTTATAGCTGCAGATTAGCATTACAAAGCCATGGGGCCCATCTAGGATTAGGGTTCCCACACTCATCGCACTGTGCGCGTGGCCTTCACAGCAATGGGAGAGTCGTCCGTTATCTCACGGGTAACTGGCAGTGAATTCCTCCAAAGGGATGGAGAGATCATCTTCACATTATGGACAGAGTCTGAAAAACACCTCAGTCAGGGCATTTGTGTTTTATTACCTGAGAGCATGCACTCTCTTCTGCTCTGTTATAAATTAACTGAATTCAACAGTTAAATTAATACATTGTTTCCTGGTTATTTTAAGTGTAAGTAGAGTCCAGCATGCATTTAACTGTCGTTTACAGTTAACATACATGGAAGCTCTGTTTTAAGCTGATTGTAAAATTACATCTGATATATATAAAATTATATCTGAGCCGTATGGATAAGATTCTATCTCCTCGCCTGAGTGAAATTTTCCTTGGCACGTGGCATCACTGTGATTGGAACAGTAAAACTGGCCATTATTATTCTTCCCGTTAGTTTTAGCGCTCCTTTTAACTCAGATTCATATAAATCTAACGCAAACTCACATGCACACACTGGCGCTCATTCAGCACACACACACAGACGCACGCGCACACAAACGCACACGCACTCGCACACATTTCTGGTGGGGGACGGCCAATTAAATGCAATTATCCAGCCCCTTCACTCATGGCACACTTCCATTGTTCTCCACCCTGAGAATATTGAGTGGTGAATGGGTGAATAGTGTGGGAAACCTGGGCGGATTCCTGCTCACACGTCCTCTCGTCAATAGACAACCCCCCCCCACCCCCCACCCCCCCACACCCCACCCGCTCCCCACACAGACACATTACAAAGATCAGAAGAACCAACACACCCCTCAAGAAGTGTGCGTTCATTCTGCGGCCCCCCACCCATCACCTGCCTCAATGCATCTCTCGAGAACTAATCTTTCTGCGATTACACTGCTGTTCTCACCAAACTGACCCACCCTCTCTGCTTTTTATGGACTGGACAGCCACTCCAACATCTGCCACCAACTGGAATGTGCAGTTATAAATGAGAGGCAGATAACAGCAATATACTGCTTTGAAGGTGGATTCATTTTTCTGATAGAGCTATTTTTGTCGATAGAACAAAAAGAAAACTATTATAAATAAATCTTACATGAATGATTACCTTCATTCTCAATACTGTTACCATTCCTTCTGGCACAGAATAGTATCATTTTTTTCTTTCAGTGTTGCAGTAAGGTTGTGCACATATGCAGAGACTCACAAGGAAGAAATTTTATAATATTTCTCTGTACAACCTGAAGCTTATGAATGGGTCATACATTGCCTAAAAAGTACTGGCCCCTCTTTTTTTTTTTTTTTTCTGGATTAGTCATGTATGACTGATTCAGATCTTCCAATAAATTTTAACTACCTCCTAAGTCGACACAAAATGCAGTTTTTACCCCTTTCAGTACTAATGGGACACATATTTCCAAAAGTATTTCCAAATATCCTGTTCAGGTATGAGTCCCAGAAACCCTTGCATTTGGACTAATTCCTTTTTCCATATAATCGGCTATATAGCTAATGAGTTATCTACCTCAATGTATTACCGAGTTAAGATTAAGTTTGAATATTATAGTCACACAAATGGCATATACATGTATTTTCAATGGGCAACTCTGATTCGTATTACTGTATTCAGTATTGGCAATTTTAAATGATCATTTCATTAATTAAGGAAGAACATTATCCATCACTAACTCTACATCTACTTGTATAGCTCTTTGGGTCAGCATCTGTTGTTTTTAAATGTGGTATATACATAAATTTGACTTGACTTGACAAACTGGCCATCAATGAAAAAGCAATTGCCCTCTTTGTTCAATCAAATTTCATTGATGATTGGGTTAAATTAAACCACACACATCTGGGCTTGATTACTCCTAGCCCTGTTAAATCTGAGCATCAACTAAAATATATCCTTTCCAGTAATGCGAACTTGGGAGTTGATTAAATGGTCTCACCAATTAGCAAACCATGCTGTGATCAAAATAAACTCTGAAGGCAATGGAAAAGAAAATTATATTCTTCTGCAAAAAGGATTGCAAGCAAGCACTGGCAAACCATAGTTTCACAACATGGATCCAAACATTTACGTTTCATAGAGTTTCGTAACTATCGTACAAAAAAATTGACTTTAGAACCTAACTTTGAAAACATTTCTATATTTAATGTCCAGGTTGGACTCCTGGATGATAATAGGTCCTTTGTCATTCAGAGTTTTGGTTTTTAAACAAAACAAAATAATGCTTCCATTACCCGCAGTAATATGGGGGAATAATTAAATAAAAATGAAAAATAACTAACTCTGTGGGCATTAGTTTTAATTTAATCAACACCAAAAAAAAGGCAAAAATTGAATTACTTGGGGGAGTGCACAATGAAATCTACTGTTAAGAAAGACAGATGCCAGAGGTCCATTTTGGAGGGAAAACACCACTTCACTTTTCTCTTTGTACTGTGCTCTAAGCCCACATAGTGTCCAAACAACGAAGTGAAACACACTATAATGATGAAAAGACATCATCTGGGTATTAAGGCATTCCAATGAATACATTCTTTCCATTCATAAAGAAAAGCCACATCTTCACCATGTTACCACCCCCCCAAACACAGACACCAAACAACTCCAGCTGCCTTGGTGTTTAAACACTGCAAGAGAACCACTTGACGAGCCAGTCAGGAATGTGTGGGAGCTCGGACCCGCACTACTTTCCCACAATTCGTGCCCATTCATTTTGTCCCAAAACAAGTGTGCCCTGGTTGCCCCGAGGCCTGCATTGTGCTTCCCCTTCAATAGGCCATCTGGACATTTGCTGCACAAGCCAAACCCGTTAGTGCGCTTTGCACACCTTCACAGAGAGCGTGGCGAGATGGGGCAAGATAATTTGTTCTTAAGGAAAATCTAGTAACTGTGATGAATGTGGACAAATGAAAATGAAAATCTAAACAAAGATAAAAATATCCAGAGAAGTACCCAAGTTCATAGAGTCGTTTATTGTACATGTAAGTCGATACCACTCAACAACAGACACCTAAACTATCAATTTCACTTTGTCTCTTGGTTTTCTGAATTATCCGCAATTAAGATAGGCATTGTAGACTAAGGTAACTCAAAAGAGAGATACCATCCTTTTGTAAAAGGTAACTTTATGAAAAAAAGACCTGACCACACACAGATCACAGCCGTCTAAACAGGGCTTTCTTTTGTGTCCTGCCTCACAGAGAACAGTTTTCCCGCCTCTTCTTCACTTTCTGGGTTTTAATGCGGGCATGAAGATCATGTGATACTGGAATGTCATTGAAGAGCACAGATAGGTCAGAACAATTCTATCCACCCACGAAGAGTCAAGATCTTCCCAGGTCCCATGCAAGTGGCTGGGTCACGCACATGCCAGTGCTCATATTCCATTCAATACCGCACACCTGCTCCCCTGTGTGAGCCCACGGCACGCAAACCAAAGCCTGCTCAGTAGCAGGCTGTTAAAGTGTGGGAAACTCGGTACAGGTGGAGACACACTTCAGTGATGTGAACCCCTGGATTTACAAGACAATACAACTGAGACAGGTATAGCCTACATTTAATGCCACAGGGGGACTAGTGTGTGACCATATGGTTATTGGGAGGCAGAATCATGATATGCTATGCCTAATGGTTGTTTCAGTTGTTTGTTTATATACTCTTCCAAAAAAGAAACTATTCATTGCTTTTAGCATCAATTTATTATACATGAAATGTTTTGACAAATGTGGAAAACATATAGAAAAGAAAGTGTAATCAATAATTCAACATTTGTATAGTTTCTTTTTTGGAAGAGTATATGTCAATATGTTTTCCACATTTGTCAAAACATTTCATGTAAAATAAAATGATGCTAAAAAGCTTTGCAAGAGTATATTTCATGAGGTGGTATTCAGGTGGCAATCAGGTGGGTTCAACCTATGAATTTGATTGAACTGAAAATGTTAATTTTCGGGTAAATATTTGAGATTATCACCAAATGTTAATGTGGCTAATCATATAATTATGGAGTTAAATACTCAACAGGTTACAAAATGTTGAATTACAGTTGTTGGGGAACAAAGAATCTGCTGTAGGGCAATATATGGATTGAAAATTAACAAAGCTTTTTTTTTCAGGATGCAAGTGTATCAACTAGACATAATAATATCCATCCATTTTATTAGGCATAGGAAGGCATTCTGCATATATATGAAGACACAAGCCCAGGGCTGAAAACTGACACTGCATTTGCAATTGAAGAGTGTCTGTGAAAAAATAAACTTTATGCTAGCCTTTGATGACAGCAGTCAGCACCTACTTAAAATTCCCGCGCGCAGAAGGCAGCTGCTCTTTTGAGCCGACGGATGTCGTCTTTTAAAAAGAGCTCTGGAGACCGCGTTTCCCTAACTTTCCCACACCACACATTCAACACCAGGACAAAAGAAGTGTGCCACGCTGAATGTAGCATTCTCTGTAGAGCTATTTTGTTGCCTATCCACCTCACAGTTGGACACCTGGGAAAAAATAACATGTTGCTGCAAATTTTTCCCCTTAAGGCACACCCAGTTCTATTTCACATGTTAACCCAGATAGTGTGGTGTGCTGAAATGTTTTTTTTTTCCAAATGATTACCTCAAAAAAATGATGTCATCCAACTTCATGGCCTTTTGTTCGCAGCACTTAAAAAACATGGTATTTATTTCAGAAAGTAATTTTTACCATGTTTTTAAGTTCAGTCAATAGGCTATAAGGCAATTAAGTTTGCTAACACAATTTTTGAGATAAACAGTTTCCACAAAACGTCTGAGTGTGCCACACCATGGGTTTGTGGTGTAGTTATGGCACTGAGATTAAGCGTGATAAGTGTGTGTGTCTGTGTGTGTTGCACATTACATAGCCATAAGCCAAGCACAAAATCATCACCCCTGACTGCTACACTGTTATAATTAGACTGAATTTAACAGTTAAATTAATGAATTAATGCATGCATTTGATTGTGGTTTACAGTTAACATGCACGGAACCTCTGTTATAAAATGATCGTAAAATTACAGTAAAAATAACTGGCAAAAAAGGTGCCAGTTAAAATAACTGGCAAAAAAGTGTGAGATTATAGCAGTGTATAGCTATAGACCGACAAGATTTTGAGCGGGAAAGAAAAAAAAATGCCTGAAATCACTTTTCTTGAATGATGGGTCTTTTTTGTAGATCTCCTTTGAAGTCGCGTTTTGTCATTTTCCCGCCTTTTGCTCATCCTTTATACTTGAATGGGACGCGCAAGTCTATTCGAATTTGGTTGCATGGAAAATGGTTAAGACGTGGGGGCTGGAGGGTCCTTTGGTGGTCAACTATTTCCCAGATTCTACATGATTCTACGGGTGCTCCCCATTATCGCCTACCCTCCACCTGTTCATGCGGAAGACGTTTATTATCCACAGGCAATATGCTGTCAATTTACCATGAAGTAATTGAAGCCGTCTCTATTGTGCTGCCTATTCTGATTTCCCATTGGCTGCCGAGTGTGGGAACCCCATGCCCGCTTTAAACCCACAGTATTTCTACTCAGGACAAGAAGTATAAATACGGGTACCTGAGTCAGAAAGGAATCAAACTGATTTCAGTATTTCACTCCTCCTCAACTCCTCTATTTGCAATCTACAATCAATATGGCTCCTGTGTCGGCTTATACCACTTCACTGACCACGAAAGAGAAAATTAAAGTAAGTAGTAAATGTTATGTACAGTTCTATTTACAATGCGGGCTATTGTGGGCTTATATCGCAGTTGTGCGCGTGCACGTTTCTTATTTTGTGTAATTTTTTCTTCCAGATGAGAAAACCTGTTGTGGAGAAGATGCGTAGAGACCGCATCAACAACAGCATTGAGCAACTGAAAGCGCTTCTTGAAAATGAGTTCAAAGCGAATCAGTCCTCCTCCAAGCTCGAAAAGGCAGACGTCCTGGAGATGGCCGTGTTCTACTTGCGGGGAAACGCCAGTCCATTCAGCCAGTGTCACTCGCCCGCTCCCCGACAGAGCTACGCGGAGGGGTTCACCAAATGCCTGGAGGAAACTCTCCACTTCCTCTCCGTGCATGAGCGATCCAAAGACTCACAGCGCAAGCTGCTAACGCACTTTCACCGGGCCGAACTGAAGAGTGATCGGGATCAGCGCAGCCCGATGGTCGGACAACATTGCCCTATGGCCATCTATATTCCGAAATGCCCTGGAACAAGCGACAGAAAGCCGCTGTGGAGGCCGTGGTGATCGCATCTCCCGTACCTTAAGACTGTGTCAATGTACAATTCCAGAGGGCGCGTTGGCTTCTTGTGCAGCCATTGTTAATTCGTTCTCTTATGAGTAGGAAATGTTCATTCCATTTTTAATCTAACCCTTGTAGACAAAAGTTGTCGCGAATTCTAATATTCTGTATAGAATGATTTATTTCGGAAACGTTTGCATTTAACAATGCCCTATTACTAACTTCACTTCTGTGAAGAGATTTTTTTCCCTTTACATATTGTAAAAAAACTTGTCATTGCCCATCCAGGGTGATTCTGATGGGGGGATTTTTATGCTTTGTTTTCAGATCTAGATCCCTACGTCTGGCTTGTGTATGTGTGATTATGTATTTATCATATTGATAGTATTCTTGCACTTATTTCTATCATGCAATCGTGTGTGATGAATAAATAAACCTTTGAAGACGAAGTAATGACTTTTTTCTTCTGTAGGTTTGTAGGCAGATTTAAAAACTTGCCAATTCGACAGGAGGGATATACTATAAACACTGTTTATCCCTTAATCACCACTGTAAGTCAAATGTAAAATATGCCACAGCCAGTGATATATTTCATGGCAATATATTATGGGCCGATATGGGACACGCGGAAGTCACAGCCTTAACACCAGCATCAGTTTGATTGTTTTATTTCCTAATAGGACCATTAAATGACATTCTGTGGGTGGTCAAATAATGGGAAATGCCATTATAAATAGGAAATGACCTGTGTATATACTTTCGTAAAAATGGTTTAGAGATTTAAAAGTTAAAGCCATTTTCAGGGGTACAGTACCACCGATATTCTGTATATCCTCTAAGGCTATTCTGTCACAGGTGAAGGATAAAGTCATTTGTAGACCTCAATGGAAAAACGATCAGTCAAAATTTAGCATTTTCGTATATTTTATATATTATTACAATGTTTATAATAATAATATTACAATATTTCATTTTTTCAGTGCTTTGTTTCTAAGATTGTTTTTAATTTTTAATTCATCATTTTTCCATTGAGGTTTTCACTTGTTGCTAAGACAGTTTATCTTTAATATTTTGCTCCATTTCTAGGACGTACTCAGCCACATAGTTTTTTAGACATTAGTTTTTGCCAAAATGGGCTGATCACATCATGCAATCGACTTTTAGGCTTGAATGTAACTTTTGGGCAGGAAAAGCAAGGAAGTATGTTGAACAGGTTTGTTGGGGTTCATCCCAGCTGAAGAGGTTTATCCAGCTGCTGCCACACCAGACAAAGAGGGCGCAGCCGTCCTGAGAAGGGCACGCGGGAGCCCCAGCTCATACGCGTTTCCCACACTCCCTCTGCACTCAGTGCTTTCAAACGCTGGACAAAAGAAGTGTGCTCTATTCTGGAATTCAAAGCACGGTCTGACCCTCAGTAGATGCAAAGTCGTCTAAAATGCGCCACGGAATTTTAAATTTTCTTGCGATGTGAATAAATGCAAGTAATCTAGTGGTAGTAACTCCTGCACGTTACATTTTATTTAATGACAGATTTATTGGTGCATGATTTGGACACACGTGTAAAAAAAGGCAACTGCAATGACTGGCAATGATAGGCTATAATTAAAACTACTTGGAGTTTGTGTGTCAAATAAATGTGCTTGTGTGTCAAGTGAGTGAACACCTGGCACCGAGATTAACGGGGAGGGGTGGCACTGGAGAGGAGATATAAGTGTAGACATTGCACTCTGTGTTAGCTATAAGAATGGTGTGGCATAAAGTTAGGTTTGAGAGAGATGGACCGTCACCAACACCCTTGCAGCTGCCATGAGTAGCGATGTGGCTTACTGATTAGAGTGAAGCGAGCATGTACTGCCAGTTACTGCGCACACACGAGATAAGGCCGCACCTGCACTTATATCACCAAAGATGCTATTTTCCAGTCATTTTCATAATTCAGAATCCAAAAGTATCTTCACACTATAACTATCTACCTTGGGCACAGCCTGTGGATGTGCGTGTGCGTGTGTGAATACAAATGTTTGATGACTATCACGTTATGGAGACACTAAGCAAGTGCCGAAATCAGGGAAGACAAAACCTACAGTAGATGCTTTTCTAAACATGGTCTAGTAGAGGGGAAATTGAATACATTGCGAAATGAAAACTATTGCATTGCAGTATGAACACACTTCAGTACAGTGGTGCACCTGATGGTCAAATTAGAATTTCCAAGGGCTGTGTCTTTGTTTATCCGCAGTTGTACTGCAGCTGCTTGGGGGTCTCCATCAGGTCAGCCAGTTTGGGCGGGTCACCCACATTCTGCAGTCAATCTATGCAAAAAAGAGGATTCTGGGACATCTGGAAGGCATTGTGAGATTATGCGAGCATGAATCAAGCCTGCCCATACAGACCTCAAGCCACTCTGCTGTGCCAAACTCAGGCACACATGCTCACCAGGACAAGGGGCACTGGCTGCCAGCAGCACCAACAGAAGGCATGGCCACATCCACCCGGTCTGTACACACAATGTCCTATTCTTCTGGCCTTTACAGAAATGGACAGGGCTAGCAGACATGGACCCATGAGAGAACACAAAAGGAAAAATACACATGGCCAGCCTCCTCTATAAAACTGGATTAGACCTTTTTTTGGTGATAGGTCTCATTTTCATTATGTTGGATAGTATGTTGCTTCAATGACAGTATCAAGTCATTTCTGAACTATAATTCACAAAACACAGGCAATGTTTAAATGTCCAGCAGACTCAGAAATACTTAAAATAAGACCGCAGCAGAGGCAGTTGCGTATGCAGAACTGGTAGCCCAGGTATTAGTAGGCGTCATTAACTACCAACATTCATTCATCTGTAAAACTGCAATAACCATGGGAAAGATGCGTGTGGTGCGCCATCTGCTGGTGGATTTGTGAACTATAAACAATTATACGTTCCGTATTCCGCAATTTTGACGCGGTACCTCCCCAGAAAAGGATCTATCAATACATTAAGCTTTGCTATCTGCAGTCCTCGGGAATACCTTTTCTTTCACAATAGTGAACCTGGTGTTAAATATGGATCTGTCTCCATCTCTTCTGGGGGCAGCATGGCAGTCTGTATTTGTTACATATACCTATACGTTGGGGACAGGATAAAGCAGAGGGAAACTATTGAGAAAATTATTACTCATCTCTCCAGTTGGGGAGGAAGGCTACTTTGGGCACAGACTGTGTGAGTGGGTTATCTAAAGTTCGAGTGCAATAGTGTAACACACAACAAAATGCCAAAGCACAAGAGCAAGTCCACCAATGAATGGCTCGAAGAAACAAAATGAACACCTGACCTGATCTCCACTGAGATGCCAAAACCTTAAGGCAGCAGCTCATACTAAAATCTTTGCACTGTGATGGAGTTAAAGCAGTTATGAAAAGAGTAGTCCAAAATTCATTCACAGAGTCGTGAGAGACTGAACTCGTGACCAGAAGCATTTCGCTGCAGTTGTGGCAACCAAATGAAGTTTCATTATTCCTTCAGTAAATGAAAACCTAATTTGTGAAGTGTGACAAATATGCAAAATGGAGGTGAACAAATACCAGTCAACAGCGCCGTACAGGAAATAAGTAAAAATGATAGAAATCACATTACACTATTACTGGATATCAAGCCAGTCAGAGACCACAGTAGTCCTCTGCCACACATGGATGGATGGACACGGTCTAAATCAAGTCTCACAACATAACCTTCCAGCGCTGGGGACTAATAAGCAAGGAACAAAAATAAATAAATAAATAAAAACAACTGACATCAGGTAAATTAATAAACAACTTTTATTTTCTGGTGAATGAACAGATATATTAATGAGATTCCAATCTGCCAGTTAACATCCATAAAGGGGAGTTTAACAGAAAAGATAGACATTTCATGGTAAAATGGCAATTAAACAATCATTCTGTCAGTTGACTAAAACAAATGGACAATGCTGCATTCAACAAATATCACCCATCTCCGTTAAAAATTCAGGCACATTTTTTCGCAGCACAATTATTTTCTCAATAAATCAATTCCTATACATGTTACATGAATTGCAGTAGAAGAATCAATGCAAGTTCAAGTTCAGCAGATCAAATGATAGACTTTTAAATAATTTCAAGCAAACAATTAATTTCAATAGCACTGCTAGCATTAGCCAACAGGGTGGTGCAAAAATCTAGGCACACCTGATTTAAAGTCTGTCACCATTAATCTCCAAGTGATTGAAAGCAAACCTGAACACTAAATGTTACTAAGTTAAACATGACACCCTTCTACAAATTTAAAAGCAAGTTTCTTTTCATTTGAATTTTTCTGAGTTTTTAAATGATAAGAAAGGAAAAAGGCCCTGTGCAAAAGATAGAATGGCCTGAGATCTGGTGAGAAATGCTCAGAAGAACCCACACATCACTGCAAAAGAGCTACAAAAAAAAAAAAAAAAGAGTAGCAGATACGTCTAGTGGTTCACAGGACAACAACACAGCGTACCTTAAACAACAAAGACCTACAAGGCAGAGTTGTAAGACAGAAGCCTTACCTATGACCTCAACACAAAATTAAGCATCTGAAGTATGCAAAAGAGAACCTTGACAACCCTCAAGCCTACTGGAACAATGTGCTTCGGACTGAGGAAAACAATATTGAACTTTTTGGCCACAACCAAAGAAGGTGTGAATGGAGAAAAAAGGGTGAAGCATTTGTAGAGAAGAACACGTTGCCAACTGTTAAACATGGAGGTGGATCCATTATCCTTTGGGGTTGTGTAGCAGCTGGGGGCCACAGGCAATATTGTGCAGGTGGAAGGAAGAATGGATTCCACCAAACATCAATACATTCTAGAGGCTAATGTTCAAAGCTCAGTTCAGAAATTGAAGTTGCAGAGACTTTGGGTATTCCAGCAAGACAATGACCCAAAGCATACCTCAAAATCCACCATGAAGTACCTCCAGGGAAGACAGATGAAGGTTTTGGAATGGCCATCACAGTCCCCAGACTTGAATATAATTGAAAATAGAGCTAGAGGTGTTCTGTCAGGAAGAATGGGGTAAAAATTCCAAAGACAAGAATTGAAAAGCTCTTAGCTGGCTACAGGAGGAGGAAGAGTTACAAAGAACTAGCTGACAGGGTTTCCAAACTTTTGCACAAAACCTTTTTCCTTGTTTTATTATTCTGAAACTGTAAAAAGTTAAAAATAAAAATTATTCTTGCTTTGAAATGTGGTGAAATGTGTCATGTTTAACATCATGTAGCATTTAGTGTTCAGGTTTGCTTTCAATCACTCGGAGATTAACTGTAACAAACATTTAAACCAGGGGTGCCCAAATTTTTGCACCCCACAGTAATCTGCTTAATGAAATAATCCTACCCACAAGTGTGTTATTGCCATAGTGATTGTGTAAGCAGACCGCCCCAGGAGAAATTAAATGTTCCAACACAGCGGTGGCTCTAGGGAGGAGGCGAGAGGTCGTGATGCTGGACTCTGCCCATAACAAATTTAGATAGACGAGGCACACGGTACAGATGAGACTGGGAACAAAATGGGTTACATTTGCTTGGAAAAAATACAGAGGTACGCACAGACAAAGGATGCGTCTTGAATTTAAGCAACAGAGGAGTAAAAAAAAAAAAATTTTATCCTGATGTGACCCAAGAAAAACCGTCTTAGTGGTCACTGAACCTTCTCTGTTGCCTGGCAGTCAGTTAGCAAGGTTAACCATTAAACACATAAAACATGCTGACCAAAATACAGCTGCTGCATTCAAACCTGCAGAACTTCAGGCCCATTTTAATTTCCAGAAGAGATCCCAAGGTTTCTAATGATCCCAAATTTGTCCTGCTGAATTATAGGAAAATATGGATAAAATGATGAAAAAAATGTTAACACTTCCATCTGATGCAACACTGTGGCCATAAAAATGGGGCATCCTGAATTTGAATGTTATTAAGAGTGATGTAGCCTCAGTGAAGTAACTTTATCGGACAACATGAAAAAAAGCTTTTTTTAAATTTTTTTATTGTGAACCAATTGAAGGGGAAAGCTAAAGTGAAAAACAAGAGAATGCCTGTCCCAGATAGGACTAAAAAATTGCTGCATTCTGCATGGCATTTGAATGAAGTAGCATTACCATATACTGTGCACTCAGATAACCCCAATACTGAATTTTCTACATCAAAAAATGACAAAATCTCCATGAAAAGGATTAATAACTTTCAAAATTGCTGGAGCACAGGTTCTCATTGAGATAATAATGCACGCCAAGTGGTTTAAGAAAAAAAAAAAAGCTCTGAAAGAAATTGCTTCCGCAGACCGAGAGACAAGCTGATTCCAGTATAACCCACTGCAACTCGCCGTGGGGGTATAATTAGAGTTTAAAGGGTTACCTTTTGGGCAAAGGCAAATGTCACTCAAAGCAAACGCGTTACATTTAGTAGGCTTCAGGACATTCAATACCTGTTAAATTCTGACAGATGAGTCAAGGAGATCATTTAACTTCAAGATAAAAGCCAAGGGTACACTCTGAGAATTAAGAGTAGGATGCCAAATGACCAAAATCCTCAGGTTTCCCAGCATTTTTCTAACCCTCCTATGGCAAATACAAGACTTGTCAGTTGACATTCCTTCACATTTTTAGGCCAGTGCAACAGCATTGCTGATCTTCTGAATTATCTGGAGCTCTGGAGCACAGTCCTACATCTTTCAGGTCACAGTCATGGTAGATCTCATGTAACATCCAGTGAGAGAAGGACCCACAGTGTAGTTCCACTGATGTTGTCCCAGGTAAAAGGCAGGTGAATCCGTCTTCCCTGAATCACCCCTCTCCAATACAATGAGAGGAGGGCTGGATAACACTCAAGTTGCAGTAACAATCCCTTTTAATAAATTCAGCAGCATCTCCAGTGATAAGTACAGAAAAACAGGGTGGAAGAGGATAGGGGTTCAGTGCTGTTCCGCAGGGTTGGGGTTAGGCAAGGCAGGGTGGGGCTTTGTGGAGGAGAGGTACAAATCAGTTTCCTTCAGCCCATATAGGGATACTTCCATTCAGTCAGTGGAACATGGGTCTCCTTGACGACCTGTGGTGATGTCCACCTCAGGACATAATATGGGCCACCGGGCTTGTCATTAGTACCTGTGCATGAGTGAGAGTTTGAGTAGAGTAATACAGTCAGCCAGGTTTGCAAAGTGTCTGACATGGTGTTAACCGGAGAAACACTAGCAGGACAGCTGACAATGTACAGGAAAGTTTGAGCATGGAAGCTTAAAGATACATGTGCTGGACTCTGATAGAACACATCGTCTTCATGTCTTGGATTGCAGTTTGAACCACAGACTGTGTATAAAGATGGACGCCATGTCTTAACTACGTCCAACTGTACTGAAATGGTGACAGAATATCCTAGATCCAGACGCTGTAATTTTGCACGAGACATCTTTAGGAGCCGCAGTCAGTGCCGTAGTGAATGGGGGGTTTGGTGACAAGTCAAGCAACAGTATCGAGGTCTCGCTCATACACCTGCCAAACTCAATCGCAAGCACATCCCCTGAACTTTTTATGTAGCCTGTGGTAGCAGTCAACTCTGCTTATTGTACGCAGACTAGCGACTAGTTCTACCACCACAGAAGGCTTGTGTAAGATAGTTGGGATTTCTTTCAGTTAGAGTTGTGTGAGGCTAAAATAAGGTTTGCCGCTTTCCTTATCCTTAGCAATACCTTGTTTAGCTTCTGTGCAGATGTCCACTACGTTACTTAATTAATTACATGATATGCTGTATCATTAACGACTATTACAATCATTATTTGGCAGTAGCGGATCCAGAACTGGGAAGCAGTTTTACAAAAACGTCCCGACCTGTTCTCAGTCATTTTCATAATTAACAAAAAAAATTCACTCCAAGAGCACTCCACACTGTTAGGTGCTGCTAGTTCTCCCTGATTAGGTAAGACAACAATCATTTATCTGGACGCTTAAGTTATTGCATTTAAATCAGCGTTATTCAAAATTGCAGACCTGTCAACTCTCACGCATATGACTTGAGCTGTACACTTTTTATATTTAATTTCCGAGGGCTACTTTTTTTAACCAACCCACGCTGAACCAAGGGTGAGGGGAGATATTTCTTTGGAACGTGGGCCAGTCATAATTCATTCATGCATATTTTAGAGATTCTCACGCGGAATTGAAATCTCTATGTATGGTAGTTTTTTTTCGTTTTTACACAAAGAATTTAAATGATCATGAAGCACAAGTTAAATCGCCTGATGTGCGGAAAAGGTAGCGCTGCAAAGTTTCAGAGCAGTTTGTCTTTCGTACAGCATAGGCTTATTACTAAGTAAATTATGTTTCTGTTCTGAATTCAGCCCTTTATTTCATCGCTGTTAGATCACATATGGAGTGAAGCAGTGTCTTCAATTGTCAATGGACTACTACGATAATTACCTGGCCCCTCCCCTAGGGGGCCAGGTTAAGCAATGATCATGTCTGTGTGTGTCTGTCACTCTGTCTGTCAGCCCGTGGCTGGGGCCAGGTCTGCTATCTCTGATTGCCTTGTTTGAAAATGCGTCAATAAAGGAAAATTACTGAGAACTAGCCAGGACAAGCAGCCAGGATGCGGGTCAAAAACAAAAGTTCACTATTCTGACAATAATAGAAGTGAAAGCATATTTGGGGTCATTTATATATTGTTTCTAGGGGTTTTATTGGACGCTCGATGCACTCATTTTAAGTGATTTTTGAAAAAAATAGTGCTGGTTGGGAAAATCTGAGTGGTGGTCGGTGGATTCTGAGTGCTGGTCCGGGTCGACCAGCATTGGCGGTACCCTGGGAATATTCAGTTGTTCTCAGACCAAGGAACTAATGCATGTATAATATTAAGTGACATCGCTTCACAATGGGCACATTCTAGCAATGCACAATTCCCGAAAAGAAGTCTGCACTCTACTCAGAGCAGCTGCCAATCACAGCTGTCAACCAGGACTTTACAACCTCTCAATATAGTATCGAACAACTAACTAAAACCAAACTTATCTGAAAAAAATTAAGACTTGAACATACATAAGCATGGTAAGAACCACCTGAAATAACAGAAACAATCCTCAGGAAAAATTTATTTGGCATGTACTCAGATTTTTTTTTTTAGTATATCCCATGTCCCATCCACAAACATGGAGGGGGCGGAGTTTATAGCCTGTGCTGGAGCCAGCCACCAGGAGGAAATCAAGATGCTTCGACTTCTCTTTTGGGGAGCTGTCAGGTCTTCCATCTTTAAGTACAGACAAAGTCATCTTGATTTCATGCAGAACAAATTGCTTTAACACCCTTACCTGATGCTCTTGAACCACCAAATGGTTGCTGGGCAACAATGGAACCAGTGGACTTGTCATTCACATAGTAATTCCCAGCAGCATTCCTCAGGGTCTTGGCAGCTTCATCCACCACATTCCTGAATTGAATGGCAGGGAGAGAGTTATTCACCAAAACAGGGACAGGTCCGAGTATTACTTCCTGATAGGAAAGAGGTGTTCAAGACTACGACGACTGCCAATGACTGTCTTTTTTCTTTTTTTTTCAAATGAGGAGCAACAGTGTCATTCCGTGCAACGTCTGAAAGTTAGTCAGCCTTAACTAGCCTGTCTGTCAGTCTGATTACTCAGAGCTCTGCCTCGTTTACCCTCCGCCGGACCAACCAACGAACAGAAGGAGTAGCCGAGAGCCATGATATAGCCGTTGCGCCAAGTTTGAAATTGTAGTCTCCGCAATAAACAATAGCCACGGACATGGATACACTGGTGGCCATTTGCTCTGACGTGGAGAAAATCCCGGGTATCAGGGACTTATAGCCACAACAAGATGAATGTGGTCAGTTATTTTTTTGAATGGAAATGATGTTGTAGCGCTACTCCCTACAGATTGTCATATCTCCTTAATAGCAATCATGAAATAACCACCCTGTTCATCTCTGTGAGAGACAGCCGAAGCACCTCAGCTAGCTTGTAGCTTCTAGCATTACATTGCCCGCAAATTTCACACTATTTAAGTAAGCAGCGAACTTTTTAAAAGCCGCGTTTTTGTTCATATCACAAGACCTATTCGCTGTCTCAGCATTATATTGTCACTATCCATGAATGAAATGGCTGTCTGAGACGGCCAAACGCTTAGAGCCAAACTGTGCAGCTATAAAGTTAGACGGCGAGCTCGGTATGATGTTAGCGCGAGCGCAAGTTAACGGTTAAGGAAAAATGATAGCTCAACAGTTTGTTTTTTCTAAGGAGAACAGAAAGAGAACCTTTGGTTCTTTTAAGTGAATAAGTGAAGGCTAAAATTTGGTAGATGGGCATACGTATGGGTACAGTATTATCAGTTTGTTTTCGCAGCATTCCTGGTATGAAGGACTGTAGTTTCCAGCGGAAGTACTAGGCGGCTGCGCCGGCGCATAACATACATCATCGCCAAACGTTGGTGATTAGTTTACAGGTACACCAATGATTTTAAATTTCTGACAAGCGCCCACCCACCAGGAAGTAAACACTTGTCAATGACAACTACACAGACTCTGCGTACAAAGCAAAGCGAAGTAGCAGAGTCTGGTTTTACCAGGCTAAGGCTCAACACCAGAGGCGGTATAATTTTTCCAAGATTTGAGCAAGAGTTAAATACACATATTCTAACACATAAGCATCTCCTAGATTACATACTTATCTTGGGCAAAAACAGCTCCCGTCAGAGCAAAGGGAGAAGTGCTGTCGATCAGCTTCAGGACATCCTTGTACTGATTCTCAGGGTAAACATAAACAGTCAGGACAGGACCAAAGATTTCCTGCAGAGAAGACCAAAACTTATATGATACATTTTGTACACTCGCCGCTTACATAATGCTGAGAACTACCTCAAAATGCAAGGACAATGATTCATAAGTGGGTTCAGGATCACATAAATACAAACTGCGAAAACTTTCAAATTCATTTCATTCACACTGCCACGGACAGTTCGTTGTCCCTTTCTGAAGGAACTGGAGACAAAACAGGAGTTTAGTAATTTCTGTGACAGGAAAGTACACACAAGGATGACAGCCACTCGCTTGCAAAACCAAGCATCACATCTGTTCATGGAGGCATACGGTAAAAACATGGTAAGAGGAGTCCCTGCCATTCAACAAGCTCAGCAGCTGAGCACAATTACCGTATTACGTCAGCTAAGAGCTCACTGTGATGGTGGTCAGAAAAACTGCTATGCTTCTCACTCATCTCATGCGTCTACTCCAACAGCCCCACCTGCTGGGGGCCTAAGAAATCTTATAATCAACAACCAACCCCATCCTTCCTGTACCTCGTTCATGATGGGGTCCTGTGGGTCCTTCGTCTCAATAATGGTTGGCTCCACAAAGTAACCTTTGCTGCTGTCACAATGTCCGCCAGCAAGGACAGTCAGATTAGGCGATGAGTTGGCATGTTCCAGCCATTTTGAGATACGGCCAAAGGACTACAAGGACAGTGGGGTGGGGGGTGGGGGGATACTGTTAAATAATAATCCATGTCTGAGGTGCATTACTAGAAAAATGTTTTTCAAATGAACTCTGGATTTACATGAGCATGCTGGTACACACCTTGTCATCAATGACTGCAGAGAAGAAGGTGTCAAAATCATTCACAGGCTAGAGTGAGGAATGGGGGGGGGGGGGGGGGGGGGACAATGTGTCAAAAAATTAACTTTGAAAATGAAACTTTGACTTTTACCAAAGGGTGCCTGATTTACTACATTAACAAGCATAAGATCTTGTGTCTTAACGGCTGATGTTAAACTTTCACAGAGAAGTCAGGTGAGAAAGGTTGGAAAACAGAGCAGGGGAAACAAAATGCTTTTTGCTGCATTGTATTCATTAATCCTTGAAAGAAGAGCCATCCATGTGCACATTAAAAAAAATGTTTCCCTGAAAATATGCTTGCTTTTATCTTTAATCACTTATGAAACTCAAACATTAATATATCAGAGTGCTTTAAAGAGTGTTTATGCGAAATTCACATTTGCTCCCGTCATCAATGCAAATCACCCTGAGCATGTGAATGTACTGATCCTGGAGAGAGAAAAACAGCACATGAAAGCATACGCCAGTGCAGACGCTCTCATAGGCTGGTGTATCCTGTGTAAGTTTAACAGCACACGAAAGCATACGCCAGTGCAGACGCTCTCATAGGCTGGTGTATCCTGTGTAAGTTTAACAGCACATGAAAGCATAATCCAGTGCAGACGCTCTCATAGGCTGCTGTATCCTGTGTAAGTTTAACAGCACATGAAAGCATAATCCAGTGCAGACGCTCTCATAGGCTGCTGTATCCTGTGTAAGTTTAACAGCACATGAAAGCATAATCCAGTGCAGACGCTCTCATAGGCTGGTGTATCCTGTGTAAGTTTAACAGCACATGAAAGCATAATCCAGTGCAGACGCTCTCATAGGCTGCCGTATCCTGTGTAAGTTTAACAGCACACGAAAGCATAATCCAGTGCAGACGCTCTCATAGGCTGGTGTATCCTGTGTAAGTTTAACAGCACATGAAAGCATACGCCAGTGCAGACGCTCTCATAGGCTGGTGTATCCTGTGTAAGTTTAACAGCACACGAAAGCATAATCCAGTGCAGACGCTCTCATAGGCTGCTGTATCCTGTGTAAGTTTAATACGACTGCTTGCTTCTGCTGACACTCCAACAAAGAAAGAAAAGACAAGGAAGGGCAGAGCCCATTAGATGCCCCAAATGACCTTTTTCCTCACAAGCAAAACATCAATAGTTTACAGTAACAAGAATTAATTAGAAAGTATCCCAAAGTATTGGCCAAAAAGCCAAGAAAAAATACACACTTGCATTGCACCATCTCCCACCCAAAAATATTTCCCTCAGCACCATGTCATAAAGAGGCCCAAAAGCCTAAAACAAATTGGCCACTTTTTTTTTTTTTTTACAAAAACACAAACTGGGTCTTGAAGCGAGAAAACATAACCCAGAAGACAATTTTACAATGGAAGTACGAGACCAGCGGCAGGTCCAGAGCACCAGGACTGGCTGTCTGAGGGGTGGAGAGGGGGTCAGATGTGACCATGAGCGCGAGCGGCTGCGCCTCACTCACATCTCCCACTCTTAGCTCCTTGTGCACGGTCAGGAGGTCCTTCTTGATCTGGGGCCACAGGCTGTCAGGCACATACATCCTGGAGCAGGCAGAACACTTCTGCCCCCCGTACTCAAACGCCGAGCGAATCGTCCCCATCACCACGCTGCGCACGTCAGCCGACTTGTGCACAAAGTGGAAGTTCTTCCCCCCGCACTCTGTACCATAAGAAATACAGGAAAAAAAACTGCATTGTACTGACTGGTACATTGTTATGCATCATCAACAACATTTAAAAACACCCTTGTCATGCCACAAATTGGCTTCATACAGCAGTATGTTCAGTGATAAAACTGCCATAATTGTTTCGCATTTTATGGAAGTACAATATTCATCCAGGTTGGTCATTTTGCAAGAAAAACTGATCCTAACCTCTGGCTAAGAGGGCCTCCTTGAGCTGAGAGACCACAAACTGAACATGGCTGAATAATTTCAGGCGTGGTCATGTGCATTACAGTCAAAAGGGACTCAATCACTCAAGTGTTTTCCTGATTGGCTGAAATTCATTTTGAGCTTCTCATAGGGTCATGGGACCAAAAGAGACACCATCAAAGCCTCCAAAGACAAGCAAAGATATAATCCAGATCTTTGAAAACTTAAAATGTTTCTAACAAGGGATCAGACTGCAATCTATCCTTGCACAGGAATAAAGTTTGATAGCGAACGCACCGCCTCCCACTCGTGGAAAGTTCCTGTAGTGATCCAGGTTCTGTGCAACCTGCTTCCACAACCGCTTGAAGGTTCTGAGAAGAAGGAAGAGGCCTTTCATCAACTCCAGGACTGCAAAGTGCAAAATCTACATTTGTGGAATAAACATGGATGCAAAGCCAAGTATACTTGAAATAAAGGCTAGGACACACTCTGACCAAACTGGAATCATACATGTATTTATTTTTTTGCCAGTGTTTCAACATGGGGACACATGCATACATAATATGGATATAAAAGGATACACAGAGGAATAGACAGGCAAAGTTAAGCAGAATTCAATAAAGGCAGGCAGGCAGAGGTGCAGGCAAACACAGGGGGGCAACGTTGAGAACATTGGGGTATCTTGGCATAGGTTTAGATAAAGAATCAAGACTTACGGGACACTGCCAGTGAAGTTGATGCCAGCCAGGTGCTCAGACGCTGTGACTGTGTCGCCGAACACGGGCCCATCAGCCGGCACAAACTGGATGATGTTTGGCGGCAGGCCGGACTCCCTCAGGACCTTGTAGACAGCGTAGCTGGCGGACATGGCTGTGTCACTGGGCTTCCACAGGACCACGTTACCCTGACAACCACAAAGCACCATTTAATCAGCAGCCTTTCCATTCTACCAGGGGTTCAGCGTCCTCTTTTAACCATCTAATCATTGACTCAGATGAACCAAATGACCGCATACATGAGCAGCTAAAAGGGGCCATAGACCCTGCAGGTCAAAACACCCGTGTCCCTTCGCCCAAAGCATCGCCCAGCGCACTCAAACATAGAGCAGAAGGCCACAAAAACACAGGATACTGCAAATAGTCTTTAAATATCATCATTCTATGTTAAAAAATGAAATTCTAGAACACAATAAACGTCACGAGCTCACTTGTATTACATTGCTTTAATTTATTCATGGAATTTCTGAAGACTTGAGCGAGACTGACCATCAGGGCCGGAGTTCCTGCCAAGTTCCCTCCGATCGCTGTGAAGTTAAATGGGGCAACAGCGGCTACAAAGCCCTAAAGGAGAGCAAAATACCCAAGTGTGAGCTTTACCAGCACTGTGGTGCAAAATAAATACGAACTCGTGCACTTGAGTGGGCTTGCATGAGCACCAAGTTAGAAGACAAGCACTCTGCACGAATACCTAAATAAACCATTGAGATACACTGCAATAAGAATAAACTGAGAACCAGCCAAACAAATATTATGAACAATAGTATTATTTTCCTCAGCACAATTACCAAGTGTCATGCAATGATCACGCAAATGACTTTCTAAGGAAACTCTGCCCTTAAAAATCAAATCTTGCACAGAACTAGCCGTAATCTGTGTCGCATGAACTGGCCCTTATGTCAAAAGGAAAGGTCCATAAAATTGGAAATATATTGAGCTGCTCGTCGGGAAGGGAAGGTGACAGGTATCTTTGAAACAGCAGTGTGTGTGAAGAGAGAAATCTCCTGCAGTGCAGATCTTAGGGCACTCACCTCCAGGCCCCGGTATAGTGTGGTGTTAGTGCTGCCTTCACCGCTCAAAGGCTGCTGCTGCTGAAGATCTAAGGCATACTTAGCGTTGAAACGGAAAAAATCAATCAGCTCTGCAGCAGCATCAATCTCCGCCTGGACAACAGTCTTACCCTGTAAAAGAAAGTGAGGTGACGCACAAATCCTGTGACATTACAGGTTATCCCACCAGCATCCTCCACACTACACCACCACTTCCAACATATCCAATGCCCCACCATCTCCAACGTCCATCCCCATATCTGCTGCATCTAAACATCACTGAGAAGAACTTCCCAGGGTTACAAAGAAAGTGGCAAATCATAGAGAAAAATCCAAATCTTGATTAACTGTATATTTTTCCAGATGGGCACTGCAAAAACCCAACCCCATCAGAGTCAAAGCATTCTCTATGGCAGCAGATGTTCTAATGTAGTGACTTAATCAGCGGGGCAAATGAGGGCGTGGCATTGTACCTGTCCAATCATCGTCTTAGCCAGCAGTTCCGCTCTCTTGGGGCCACTGATGATGTCAGCGGCCTTAAAGAGAACCTGGGCTCGGTCCTGCACTGGCTTCAGGTCCCACTCCCTCCGAGCTGCAACAGAGGCAAGTATGGCCCGGTTGAGCAGATCCTACAGGAACAGAGCCAATAAAGGTAAGTGCAAGGTGGGCTAAAGGAAATCTACGACAGTATTAGAAGTGGAACAGTTTTACATAGGGAGCATGTTCGATATCTAATCTGATATTTACAACTTTTTCAGTGCATTACATCCATGCCATCCTTAATACAGCAAATATCTTGAGTGTTGTCTTCAAACATTATGCATTATTTTGGGTTAGTATAGAAAAAATTTAAGTAAGGCATGTTTTTATGAAATTCTTTTAAGTGCATGTCTTCTGCACATTGAGGCTGCATCAAGTTAGATCCACAAGGACCATTTTCACAGGTTGCGCAGCAGCTTAGAAAACTCATGTCACTGAAGCTCTGAGCGGACTAATGTAACTGCTAGCAAGTGGAAAAAAAAAAGACCTTTTCGTTTTAGATGAACTGCCCCCTGAAGGTACGTTTTCCAGAGGCATGTTGAATGGCCGGTGCATAAACAGCACATGCAAGACGGCATTATTATACAGAGACTGCATCAGTGGACATGTTTCAGATTATAAATCACGAACCCACCCGCAGACACGCGCGCTCGCAGACACGCGCGCACACACACACACACACACACACACACACTTACCTTGTCAGCATAGCAGAACTTGGCCACTTTGTGAGAGTGATTGAAGGGCTACAATCAAAGCAAGAAATGCTGAATGACATTTTGAACAGATGAGTGACCTGAACTTCCACTAAGATTGTGCACTGAAGACCCAGTTTCTCACAGGACTGCTGTTCAAAAGCCATGGGCTCCCAAAATTTTCATTTGTAACTCCTACAACAACCAACTTATAAAATCCCCTGCCCTAAAACTACAAAAATAATCTATCAATCCCTCACTAGAGGTGGGAATGCAGTAGCAATGGATTAGTATACAGAACCAAATATAAAATAAGAAATTACATACTATCCATTTCAAACACATTTCATACAACACAAAGATGCAATATTGTATAACAATCATCGGTGAGGACAGTTAAAACTTCTTCACTTTTGAGCAGTAGTGGACATATGAGTTCACAAACTATTGCTGAATACACGGCAAGTACACAAACAAAATCAAGCAAAATACACTTCATACATACTTTTAGCAATGATCCCCAAAATTATGAACCACATCAGCACTCTGTACTCCGCGTCGGCATAAATTTCACATGGGCAGTGTCCATGCCTCTGGCCCTAAAGTCTGAACAGAGCTCCCAGAGCTCACTTTCACCTGCAATGTCTCACTGCTTCGGCAGCTGATTGGTATAACTCACTGCCTCGGCAGCTGATTGGCATAACTCGCTGCTTTGGCAGCTGATTGGCATAACTCACCGACAGCTGGTATCGGATATCTTTGGTCCAGACATGCTCATCTCCAACCACACAGGGTACTTCATCAGTCTTTCCCCTCAGCTCTTCCAGAACCTGCCAACCACATTCAATCACGAGGTTACGAATAGAATTACAATTAAATATTTCATGATTTCAGGTCTGGCAAACCACAGCGGACCTCACAGGTAAATAACATAAGGAATTTTTTTTTTTTTTTGCGCATTTGGAGAGAAGTTTCTTCACTTGGCTGTCAGGCAGCGTGTTCTGTTAAAACATGCTTTTCCATTGCATAGAAACTGAATTATGAGAATCTAGCATGAAGTTTGGCTCGCAGCTGCACTGAATAACACAGAATTGGCTGCAGCACCATTAAGGGCGAGGATTTGCAGCCAACACGGTAGTCCCATGACTCTTCTGCAAGAGCAACTTTTTTCATTGACCAATTACCTGATTTCCATCCATCCATAACAACAGGGAACAAAGTATGGCTTATCGATACAATTACAGAATAATCCGAGTGGTGCAGAGCAGAGTGAAAAAGACTGCAGGTGTTGGTCCTTCCGCTCTCTGCCACATTGGCAGCAAACAAAGAAAAGGATTGAAAAAAAAAATTTAACCGCAAGCCGTTATTAACTAGGTCCAAGCAACATGGGGCAATAATTCTAAAACAGTGAAGACACAGTGTTTGAAATCCTGATACAGTTCATGCTACATAATGATATTCATGATATTCCCTTGCCTGGCAAGATTCATGATGATCTGACCGATGGCGGCCATTTTGTTCGTTCCATTACCTTTTCCTCACAGAATTAACAAGAGCATTTTACCAAGACACAGCAGCCAAAATGTGAACTTAGTCAGAGAAGGGGATCAGAAGTTATGACCATTCGTTTTCTATAGCGCCAACAAGGGGTGCAAACAAGTAATTGAATAAATCAGCTCTTGCCTTATAAATCGTAAATAAATTGATAACAAAAAACTGATGATTGATCATTGTTTTGGAGTCCTATATTTTTTCTACATTTTATTCCATCAGGTTTCTGTGCAATGCAGGCCTACATGTATCACTAACAAAGCTATTATGGGTCATTCCATGCCAACTGTCCAAAAGGCTCCCACTCCACCATCTCAGATTTGGCTGAAAAATTCCAGCGGGTGCATTCACCTCCTAATAGAAGGAATCCAAAATTTTAGCTCTCAACTCTAAATATTTTCGTCATAAAAAGACATTTTTGCAACTAAGTTCTGGCCCTTTATGAACAGCAATTTCTGATGAGCCACTTTCACATGGCTATATCTAGAAAAGTATTTCAGCCAAGTCCTTCAAGTTATCAGGGGTGAAAATCTGCAATTATAACTTGAGGACAATGGAATATAAAGGTGTCCCTTCAGTTTATCATATATTTTTGGTGCTTAAATTTGCTTGAAAATTTTACTCTGCGCTCGACGGTAGCATATGTGAAGGACTTTAAAAGGCCTACTTTCAAAGATAGAATTTGCTACTGCACATACAGCTTCCCATATGTTGTGCATTTTGTACGCTAATTCTGCCCCTCTCTCATGAATAATCTAGAAAATATTAACACTTTAAAATGTAGGAAAACAAATTGTGCCATTTTTAAAATTTTCACCAAAAAAAAGACACCATCCGATAACATCAAACTGACTGTTTTCGAAAGATTAGATGCCCGTTATCAACATATTCGAAATTTGTGATGGTGTTCTGCTTTATATTCTGAAAATAAATTTTTGAAAATGTGGTATTTTCATGGACGCACAGCATTAATGGCATTGAGGGCATACTCAAACATTATTGTATAAAATGCACATAGTTTATGATAGAAAGCTCAAACTCAAAGAAATGCTATATTTCATGATCAAATTTTGGTGTTGAAAGAACACCAAAAGGTTCCTTCATGAAGGAACATATGTTTCAGCTTTATCAGTCCAATGGTTTCAGAGCAGATGTTTACGGACGACGCCGACGACAGACAGACAGGCCTTAACATAAGCCTACCAGACCTTTGGTCCAGGTGATCTAAAAACACAACTGAGACGAGTACTTGGTTAGAAAAAATGTTGAATTTTTGCACCCCAGCACCATTTTTCAATATGCTATAACCAAAATTTGTCAGCTTCAGCTTCTTGTCCAATAAATGTAAATTCTTAAGTTTTGTAAAGATTGGGCATTGCATTCTGGAATCATATTTATTTAATCAATTGAGATAAAGCCCAAACTATTGGTTTACTGAGGCCACGTTTTTAACATGCCAACTTTTTTTTGACAATATTTAAAGATATTGATCTGAAGATGCATTTTTTTTAAACATCAGACAAAGTCTTGGAGGAAGTAGATTTCAAAACTGTTACAAAAAAATTTAAAATGGCAGAAATATCAAATGTGGTGCATAATTTTGGTCCTAGAGGCTTTTTCTGTTCACCAGAGGCTGGGGAATCTGTAAAGAAAAAAAGAATTTTCACTCAATGCCGAACGGTTCAAGAGTAATAGACCAAAACCATTTTTCTAAACTGAGTAGAGGATGGCCATCGGTACCTAGCTGACAAGTCTGGCTGCTCAATCATATCTATTTTTGATGTGCAAACACTTGCTGCTTGAAACCCTAAAAAATGAAAAGTATGGTATGACTGCTGGTTGCTACACAACTGCCTTCCCACCAGCATGACAGCTGTTTGGCACTGAAGGCTATTGATACAGCTGAGCTCCATTTAATCATCTTCACAGAAAGTTGGACCCCAACTGTTTTTGACTTCCCGGTGCACATATGAAGGTGTACGGGAGAATGTTTGCTTGCCTTTTGTAGTTCTGCTCTCTCTTTACTCCCCTCCTTAAATCCCAGGATAGGTTCATTCTTCACTTCAACAGCAGCACAAGGAAATGTCCTGAAACTACATGCATAGACACACAGCCATGCAAAAACATGGACACACAAAAACACACAGTCAGCAATCTGGTGCCTCCACTGATCTCACTTTATCAACTGTTTGCCGAGTGAAAGCGTCCAAACACTATTGCGACTTATTGACCTTCAACATAGAGTGGTTTGTCTTGCACGTTATGTTGACTCACTATGAAGTCCAGATCTCTTTGGTGGCATTGCAGCCCTTCTACAGGCTAACAAAATCTTATTACAGAATATGATTAACAGTTACGGGTCGGTCACAATCAGGGTGCTCGATGGCATGTCACCGTCATGAAAATGATCTCTCTGCCCCAAAAACCTGAAAACACTGTTAATGCTAAGCACACACATTTGTGTTACTAACCTCCAAATTTCAGGTGCAAATCTTTTGTAGTTTTGCAGAAATCAACATTTAAACATATGCCTGTCAGGGCGTATATTGTACGCCACGGACACTACCATAAATTAATCGTCTTGTTTCACTAGATTTCTAACATGATGTGCTCCATTTGATTAAAAAAAAGAACGTTGTTCAAGAACATTCTTATACACATGGTATATTAATGGATGCATATAGACATGGGAACTAAACTGACAGCAGGTATCCTTCCCTACTATGAGGAATAGTATAAGATTGAGCTACATTTATGACCAAAAAGTGTCTTATCATCGAGCTTGACACAATGTGAAAAGATGACCCCTTGGCATAAATGATGTTGGCTCTATATGGAGATAAGAACACGTCATGGACACTAAAAGTTTTTTGGCAGATTGACTGTCTTCCAGCTTGAATGGTTGTGATGTAAGCACATGCATTATGCGCATACAGAGCTCAGTATACCATAAATGCCAATCCTTTGGTAATCAAAATGAGACATGATCTTGTTGTATAAGGTAGTTTAAACAACACTGGGTAATAATACAGTGATACATGCTGAAATTGGAGAAATTCTATAACAAAATGCACTATTTCAATCAATGCATGCCATTTCGGATATTTCACTCCAATTTTGATGGCTGTTTTGCACATACAAAAAATAATATATAGTTACAAATAAATGTTCAAACTATAGCAGGTTTACCACACAAACCAAAGAATAAACACACAAAAATAACCATTAACACCTAGTGACTCGTCATAACGCTAAAATTCCAGATTGCAAGGCACCTTCACCAGATCCTCGCTTTCACCCAAAAATGTCCAGCATCAAGTATCAATACACCATTGTGGCGTTCACAAAAAGTATAATCCAAAACTACTTGTAATATTCTATTTACATATTAAATAGTGATGTTATAAGACTATAACATCCAGTAAAACTGTACTGCACCCTAATTGTGACCGACCCGTTAATGAACTGCTGGTAATGCCTAACAAGAGAAGTTGAGAACATGCGAAAATGTGCACAGATAGCCAGTTATTTGGCTGAAAATCCAAAAATATCAAGAGAGAGACCTATGGCAGCACTCCATGAGAAAGCTGAAGCAGTTTTGCATTTTGGCCAACTACACACTCTCTGCTTTGTACAGTCTAACTCAAGCAGGACAAATGTGATAAGGACATACAGCCATCTCTCCTGAAATCAGCATTTTTAAAGCCATTATATTCTAACTTTTCACCCAGGTTTTCCCTGAAGTTGTTTCAAAGTCAAAAGAGGCTTTTTTTTTTGTAGGACAATGACACTGACCTACTCTTAATCTGCTGGTTGCAGTGCTTCTCTAAGGCTACATCAAACTTATAAGAGAAACATCCCAACCCAGGATGCCATGTTTTCTATTGCCACAGCATCATATCAGACGTAAAATATCTATACCTTGTACATCATTCCATATACATTTCCCTGTCATTCAGGGGAATATATTTGGAATTGTTGAAAACTTCGAGATCTTCACTAGAATTCGAAAATTACAACATTTTAATACAGCAGCATTTTACGGACAGAAATATGGGTCAGTAGGCTTTGTGGGGTTAAGTGGCACCAGAAGTAAGTCAAACTTGCTCCCAAGCAGACCAAACTCTAAAACAGAAAGCACAACATACACTTTGATCCTGACCCATTTACGGTACAAATGCTGCAATTTATTTCTTGTCTGACAAACTGTTCTGGTGGCCAAAAAAAAAAAAACTGTAGCCCAAGAACATTGGGGTGTTCTGTCAAATTTTGCTCCCAAGTCAAAAAATTGCTACCGTAATGCAGAGCGATCGTAAAGTCTTTGTCTTCACCTTGATATTGCAACATGAATCGGTTTACAGTAGTAAATTTGTTATTTGTTAGCTTATTATTACATAAGCAGATTCTATAACGCGTTGAATACGTTTGTTCAAAGATATATGCCCATACACGCCATTATCATCTAATTTCTTCATTTTCAAGAAAACCCAGCGTGCACATGCAAACTTATGTACTCTTACAGGTCGAAATGCGCACTGAAAATAAATCTATTTCCATGATTTTTGAAGATGATTAAGATATGAGCGAGGAAGCAGCCCGAGATTTTTGGTTTGCGCAAGCGCAGAACGGTGAGGTAGCATATTTTGACAGGTAGCAAAATTGTCAGAACAGGGGCAGCACTGTAGAATGCACTAGTAATCAAAACTAGCGGTGAAAGATACAAGAATGCAAAGAATACGATTTCGCTAGTGCTGGGATCATTGTTAAAAAAAGAAGGCTGAATGACGGTTTTAAATAAAGCATACGAGCAATAAGATAGCGAACATCATCTTCAAAGCAAACATATATTTCTTTAAAAATTTTTAAATCAGACCGAGAGCTCTTCAGATTGCTCAGAAAGAGTGTCAACTTCTAACCAGCAACGTCTAGTTATTACTCTCATTTGCTTAGGCAAGACTAACTACTTTGCTGCAGTATGCTGAATATAATGTTAGGTTCTGCAAGAAACCCAGTAAAGCCTACCAAAGTTTCACAAGCCTAACATTAACTTAGTCCGTTGTAGTTATTATTACGCTCTCTAAATAATGTTTGGTAGCAGTTCCATGATAAACAGTTAGTTGGCTAAATAAACGATCTCTCTTCACGCCTCTGGATTAAACAACTGAACGCAGCTAACGACTGCTTAATTTAGCTTGCTAACGTTAGGTGGTAACTTGAGCTCATTTGAAACACCCCGTAAAGCGGCATGGCAATAGGCTAATATTTCTTAGCTAGGTAGATGGGTTTAGCAGTTACATAGACTGGCCAGTCTAGATCAAGTGGGAACATTAACTTTATGAAATACGTCAGATCTGACAAGCTGAAATCTACGTTGGGCACATTTCCAGCATGCGAGCAAACTGTCATTTACTGAACCTGCCAGAGCTGAGTGAAGAGCTCTGCGCTCTGAAATGTCATAAGTACGTTACGTTAGGCGAAAGAGGGTCATTAGTGTTCGCGTGAAAATGCGTAATGTTACCTTCTCACAGACTGATAAAGCACCGCTCTCATACGCAGCATGCTTCAGAGATGAGGAAATGGAGCGGACGGGAAAAAAACAATTCAAAGATGAAGTTCACAATCAGTATGAAAAAAGTTGTCAAACTTATGGGGCTCCAGTCGAGAAGGCTTTCGATACCTTTCAAACTGTCCCTGAGAGCTTGCATGTATCGAGTGCGGACGAATTCAGACTATACCACTACGATGAAAGGGGTGGTATATAATTGACCCTGTTAAGTAAAACGTTAATATGTTAAATTGAATGGATTGTATTTTAACATTATTTAAAAATAAAAATCTACGCTCATTTTTGTAAACTTATTTTTATTTGGTTTCATTTGAACTTTTTTTTTTTAACAATACAACTACGATACTCCACACCTGAGTTTTGTAAAATGGAAAGTACAAGAGGGCAGTCGACTGGCGCGTAAACGCTCCAGTATCTATGGTAATAATTTACCGTACCGGAAGCGCAAAAAAACGTGACTCACCAGCGAGAAACCAATGCGTGCATCTCAAACCAAGCCGTTTTATAACATTTAATCGCTAGACTGGATATGCATTACATATATCTGTAATTCAATTCTTCCTAGTCAAAAAGAATATTTCAGATATCCACAATGACATTCTTCCTATCCACAATTGTCATTTCAAGATATCCACAATGACATTCTTCCTAGGACAAATGACGTCACTTTTGCCATTCATGTGTTTTGGGCTTTCAGTTTCAGATATCCACAATTACATTCTGGATATCTGCAATTGAATTCTTACTAGGAAAACTACCATTTCAGACATCTTCAATCCAGTTGAGACGCGTCATAATTTTCAATTCAAATATCCAAAATGTAATTTTGAATATCCAAAATACATTGTGACTAGTAAAAATGTCATTATGGATATCCACAATTCGTATTATGACTAGTAAAAATGTAATTTCAGATATATACAGTTAGAATTATGACTAGCAACAACACAATTGCAGATATCCATAAAAGTATTGTTGATATCTGTCGACAATTAGACAGGACTAGTTTTTCATTTTTTTCAAATTTTCATTTTCAGTTTTTATTTTTTCATTTTGGTACTTTTTCACAATGAGCGAGGTAGATTTGGAAAACTCTTTCCCTCAATAAATGAAATCATTTTAAAACTGCATTTTGTATTTACTCGGGTTATCTTTGTCTAAGATTAAAATTTGTTTGATGATCTGAAACATTTAAGTGTGACAAATATGCACATAAATAAGAAATCAGGAAGGGGGCAAATACTTTTTCACAGCACTGTACTTTTTCCGACTTATTTTGAGCTTTCAAGTATCTCACACACAAAAAATATATGGCGTGTTGATTATTTTTCTAATTAATTGTTAAATTTATCATTTATTAAATCAATCATTCGATCAATAATTTTTAAATAAAATAATATTTTCACGGCTGGATGGGCCAGAGCACAATGTGGGTGGGCCTGTACTGCCTTGTCCCAAAACTGGCTATGACCTTGGGGTGGACATTTTGAGCTATAGTTAGCCTTAATTCTGCTTGTGACTGAGACTTAGCTAGGATAATCATCAATACTTGAAGAGTCTTTAACTTTTCACACACATATTTTGAAATTATTCAATTTGATTGATAGCCTCTATTCTAAAGCTTAACAGGGTAGACGGTTAAACACATCAATATAGCTTACTAAAAACATTAAATAGTACAAGAGGTAGATAATCAATCATTACCCCATGAGTTTCCTACCACAAATGTAATGTCACTTTATGACACTAGACTGTTACTGTAGGATATCGATTTTTTTTTCTTAAAGGAATAGTAATGCATGGATGAATTTGAAACATTAATTTTTTGGTATTACACATCACAATTTTGATTAAAAAAACATTGCTTGATTTATGGCTTATGCACAGACTGCACATTGACTCGATTTTTGCTTTTTGAATTTCAGTGTTATATTATGAATATATTTTGATCAGTGGCGTAGACAATATTGAAAATTGGGTTGGCACACAACATCCCTTCATTATAGATGTTTCAAAGACACAGTTTAAACCAGGGGTCCCCAATCTTTCCCAGAAAGGGCCTGTGTGGGGGCAGGCTTTCATTGCAACCAAGCAGCTACACACCTGATGTTACTAATCAAGCTTATTAGCAAAGAGTCTAGGGGTTGATTAGTGTTGACAGGTGTGTAGCTGCTTGGTTGCAATGAAAGCCAGCACCCACACTGGCCCTTTCTGGGAAAGATTGGGGACCCCTGATTTAAATGATCATGAAGCATGGATTAGATTGCCTGACATGCCAAATAGGTTGCGTGGAGGTTCCAGAGCTGTTTATCTTTTCACCTATTTATGAGTTATTTTTCTGAACTGAATTTAGCCTATTATTTAGTCACCCTTGGATTCCATTAAGAGAGAAGCCGTATCTTTAATTGCCAATGGATTATTCTTATAATTGGAAAACATGCTAATAAAGGAAGAGGATCAATAACAAGTCAGGACTAAGAATTGTTGTTCAGGGATTTTATTTCCATGCCTACCCAAGTTCAGTTCTAGCTACTCCACTGATTTACATTCATATTTATTTTTGTTGGAGGGATGTACAATATTCATCTAAAATGTCATTTTTCCACCTCGCTGGTGAAAAGACAGGTGAATGGCAACCAAACGTCAGACCCAATTAATTTTTTTCTTTTTTAGTGGTTGAAGCGGTGAAGCTAATGAAAGGATATTGTCATATCTGTTTGTATAAACGCGTGTCCCTAACAAGCTTACAAGCCGGACATTCGCCACTCAAATACCCATATTTGTATTTTTCTCTCTTATGCTGTTATTTCCAATATATAACATAATTGGATGTGTTTCTGTTATTTATGACATGCATTGCCATGTCTTATATGTGTTTTAAAAGGTGAAACAATCGGTCTTCAGGCCTGCAATAAAAAAAATATTGTAATTAAAAATACATATACTGCCTAGTTAAAATCCAGGGATTGCAACTGTGGCTGGAACAAACCATAAAACAAACACCTGCATGCACATGGGGCCCCCCGGCCAGAGCCTAAGCTGAAATCCTTTTTTATCAGGATTTTATTCATTATGATACAATTTTCTTCTTCTTCTTCTTTTTGGTTTTACGGTGGTTGACAATCTATTGATGTATTACCGTCGACTGCTGTATACTTCGGGTAATTTAATAGTCGTTTCTCTTGATTAAAAAAAAAGAAAAAAGAAACAAAACTCCAACTTCACCCGCATTCTTCAACTAACATAATTAGATTTATATACTTGACGATTGGCTGCCCCTACCCAAAAAAGCCATTCTCTACCATTACCGAGATTTCCTCCCCCTTCACGTCGGTTGTTTCTAAAATCTTCCTCGCTGCGTACACCACCATCCTCATCCTCCTTGTCTTCGTTTCAAATTCATTTGCACAGTTGATAACCATCGCTATAAACGCAAAGAACCTTCTTTCATCTATACTCAAAAACTGCCCTTTTTTCGTCGCTCTTTCCCCTTCGTTTCAACTATGTCCAGCTCTTTCCCCACAGCTCTTTTCTATCTTCACCTTCTTCACAGCCTCTTCTTATTCAGTGTCTATGTTCGCTCAACCTCACTTTCTAATTGAAGCACCTATTACTAAAACCCCATAAGTCACACTTGACTTGACTTGAGGGGTTTTAGTAATCAGTGCTTAAATTTCTTCCGTTCACATTGCTTTGCTCTCGTTTCATGATTTCCCCCACAGTGACAACAAACAGCCTTTTCTTTTGTTCGCTCACAATCTTCCTCTGAACATCCCTCTTTCCCACACCTTCTGCATCTCAGTCTTGCAGACTGCTGCAACATGGCCATTGCCTTGACACCAGTAACAGCAAACAGGAGCCCGTTCACATCCACAGCTTGTGAATAACATAATCAAAATCCTCTCGTAATTCATTTTCAAACTCAAGAAGTACTGACATACTATGTAGCTCCTTTCCGTCACTAACTTTTCAAGCACAGAGCAATGCAAATTTCCTCCACCTCCAGAAACGTATCTGGTTCCACTGAAAATTAAACACCTCTAATAACACCCTTCACTGTCGGTTGTCACTTAATTTGAATACGTTGCTCATTTTCCAAAATTTATTGCCACATGTACTTTTATTTTTGGTGCCTTTTCCATTTGTTTAGTTGCTTTACACTCCATAATCACATTTTCACTTTGAGATATCCTTACTGCCTTTACATCACCAATTTCACCCTTCAAAAAGTTTTCATCATGATTATCACCAAAAACTTGGCCAATTTCCCAACTCTCGCCCTCCGCTTTCACTCTTACTACAAATGACTCGTAGTCATCTTCACTTTCAATTTCCTTTCCTTTTCTTTTCCCCTCATCTCCATCTTCCCACTCCATTCCTCCACAATCCAAAGATCCTTTTCCAAAACTTAAATTAACGTCAATAACCAAATGAAATGTTAGAGCGACTGGCTGAAATAGAATTTTGTGAGACCTTGACCTTTCACATAGAAACTTCAAGAAAAGTAGCCTATAGATTTTTGTTGAGTGACTTTTGCTAACCTGTCCCCTAATTTAATCGGTGCAGGATAAATGGCAAAAGGGTGCCTAACTAACAAAGTGACAGACAAACAGACGTCTCACGCAACCGACTGATACTTCCAAGTTCAAAACTACGCGCTTTCTCGAACGACCACCGCATATCGCTCTCCTCGCCGGTACAATTCCTCTTCTTCTTCTTTTATATTTCTGGTAGTATAACGCAGCTAAGGCGTATTACTGCCCTCCGCCAGTCAACTTTAAAACTTGTATTGGGCACAAAAAAAAAAAAAGACTTCTGATCCATAACTCCAACAGATTTCATTCAATTACAAAATTAATTCCCACAAGTTAATTTGCATTTGGGTCTCGCCAAATCCTCGCCCTAAAATCTCTTGAATTTCCTCTCCCTTTACATCAGTAATACTAAGTACCTCCCTTGATGCATGGACCACCATCCTAATCCTATCCGTCTTCGACTCAATTTCCTTCGCACAATTTATTAGCATTGCCACAAATTCCCAAAATCTCCTCTTATCCACAATTATAAATCAAGTGTCAGACCTTGGTTCTTTTATCTCTTTCTTTGCAGTACGCAGTTCCTCGCTCACATTTCCCTTTTCTATCTTTGCCTTATTTGCATCTTCGGCATATGATAAATTACTTTGGGTTTGCACTCATTCCACCTAACTTTCACATTTTCAGCGATTGCATTGTTTATCTCCAATTTCATGATCACCTCCGCAATGAAAGCAAACCGCTTGCTCTTTCGTGAGTTTACATTCAGCTTCTGTACACCCCGAGTTGCCACACCGTCTACAAGTATATGTTCTCACCCGACACACAGCAGCAACATGGCCGTATTCTTGGCAATAAAAACATCAGAGTGGCACCCTTTCGTAGCCTCTCACCCGATAATTTACGTAATCCAAATAGATCCTGTCCAGTAATTCTGTTAAATTCCAGCAACACTGCCATACTGTCCTGTTCTTTCCCTTTTCTGTAACTTTTCAAGCGCTGAGCTGCTCAAACTCCCCCCGCCACCAAAAAAGTGTCAACTTTCACAGAATATGGTTCACCACCGATCACACCCTTCTTAGTTGGCTTTGGAATCATTTTAAAACAGATAACAGGAGACAGATCAAAAGTACTAATTTTAAGTGCTTTTCCCCTTTGTTTTATTTGTTGTGCATTCAATAACCACAATACCGCTTCGACATACCCTAACAGCCTTAACATCCCCGATTTCCTTTTTAACAAATTTCCTAACAAGGTGTTTGTCATTAAATGTTTTATTATTGTTCCACCTATCTCCAACCGCTTTCATCCCAACAACAAATGACCCTTCATCGATTTCATTTTCACTTCCTTTCTTTCTTTTCTTTTTACTCCCTTCCACCTCATCACTCTCCATTTGTCTGGAATTAATTTCCAATCAATAAGTGAAAAAAAACAACAATTCAACAAAAAACACCAAAGTCTCCAAATTCTCCCGCCAAATCTCCATCCAACTCGTTTTCAATCCTTGCCAAAGTCTTTCTTCTTCATTGGGAAGTCCCTCTTCCTCCTCTTCTTTTATTTATTTTACGGTTTTACCAACGCTCGGTGCATTACCGCCACCCTCTGAAATGGAGTGTTAGTCTGGATGTTCTTACCTCACAGCCTCTTTTTTAACCGAGTTCCTCCAAAAAATAAAAATTTATAACATAATTCCCCAGAATTTCTCTGCAGTATGTCTCTAGTCCACAAAGGTACTGCTTCTTCTTGAAGTTACTGAATTAGTTGTTGCCCGCCTGATTATATTTAATACATGATCCTAACACATGCTCTTTGGTCGGCAGTACAATTTTGCTCAGGCATCACTTAAGTTGTCTATTCTTGAAGGAAAACATTTAGGGGTCCTTCCCGTAGGGGTAGTTTGAGAAGTCTAACGTGGAAAGCATGCCGAAATCAAAGAGGGATAAGAAAAGTAGGTTATTTGGTCATAACATTGAAATAATTTTACCGTTTATGACTTTAGCGTAATATGACACTCCGGGCTGGCAGAAGGGTGGTGACTGACAAACTCATTTGATCGGGATGTTGCTTGAAATGGAAGTAGTTGTACGGCTAGTTAGCTTGTTGTAACGTTCATGTGCAGCCAAACTATCTGCACGTGTTGCTGAAATAGTTTGACCTGCAAATTAAGTAATTTGTGTCATGCATGTAGATGTCAGAACATATGATAATTCCAGTTAACAGTCGTTCATATAATGGTTAGTTTACGTTTTGTTTCATTTGGCTAGCTAAATGCTTGAACTTGTTTAGTTGTTCAGAGATGCCAAGGCTTACGTCTTAGGCGTGAGTTTCTCCTCTTAGTGACATTCACGTTTCTGTGCCGTAGTCAGCAGTTATTCAATCAAAGCGCACTGAAGAAATTCACTCGGGGAATTTAAGTCATTGTACATCAAGTTAATCAGTTTCACGTGCAGTACGGTGGATTTCCCTACCAATGACAATGACATCGATTATAACTTGGGAATTCTCAGGCTTGTCTTTACTGAGGGATTAAAAGCAATGGAATTGCATAAAAATGTTTCAAATGGTCTTGTTTCATTAAAACAATTTAAACGATCATGAAAAACATGCATTGTTTCTAATCCCTGAGTAAAGAGAAGCACGGGAAGTCCGGAGTCATAATCGCTTTCCATGTTAATTGTGATGAGGTGCAGCTTTACGCAAGTGAACCGGACACTTCAGTGCACAAGGATTTTAATTCCGCATGAGAATCTCATTAAGGATTCAATGAATAATTACGGACTACGGTGAATCAGTCTAAAAAAATGCGTTAGACCTACGGTGAATAAGCCTAAAAATGCGTAAGATCTACGCCGAATGCGTGAGACTTGGCATCTCTGGTTGTACGTCCATTGCTTTAATGAGCCGGCTCGACTATTCCTAAACTCGGTCTAAGGGATACCATGAGTTACCCCGGCGATGTAGCCGGGTTTAAGTAGTGCCACCTAATTAACACTAAAATTTATTGGTTTTAGACTCAGCATACCTCGCAAAGCCATTCATTTCTGTTGGTTGTACACCCTTCTGACCTCTTCACCGACGAACTATTTATTTTCAGTTTCTTTGACAAAAACGACCAAAAAGGGATTGGAATCGAAACAGAACTTAATAGAAGAGGTAAGCCGTATCATAGTTTAACTCTTGCATGTTTACATGTCGTTGTCCCTCAAGATGGCTCGTTAATGTTGCATTGCATGGTGTAATATTACATTACAAAGTTACATAGCAAATTGCGGTGCCTTTTTGTACATCTCTTTTCATTTCTGATCCTCTAGTTGCGGAAATGTGTGGACACATACAAATACGTCTTCATTTTTTCCGTTGCCAACATGAGGAATAATAAACTAAAAGACATTCGGACGGCATGGAAACACAGTAGGTGAGTAACGTTGACTTGGCTATTAAAAACAAAACCCAGTCTTATCGTTGGGCAAGGCTTTTGTAAAGTCTGCTTGACAAATATTGGTAAAGCTTCTCTTTTCACTCTGCAAGCTTGTTACACATTCATCAACTGATTATTTTTTGTATTTTCAGGTTCTTCTTTGGGAAAAATAAAGTCATGATGATTGCGTTGGGAAAAGGGCCAACAGATGAGTACAAGGACAATTTACATAAGGTGTGAGATTTCTTGGGATTTTGTTCCCGGTGTTATGTCATGGGGTTTCAGTGATTTGCTTTCCTTAATCTACTGCTGGTCTGAATTTCTGTTGTGCCTGGGCATCTTATTCCTGTAGATCAGCAAGTTCCTTAGAGGTGAAGTGGGAGTCCTGTTTACAAATAAAACCAAAGAGGAGGTGCAAGAGTGAGTCTGTTTTAAATGCTGGAATATTTGTGTGAACTTAATACATTTAGGATACCTAGTCATAGGATAAACTGCCATTTGAATGAAACTACAAATAAAATTCAATTTGGTCCTTTATTAAAATCTGTGTATGTGAAACCAGCTCTTGGTTCCAATTTCTCTTTCTTTGACCTAGGATAAGAATAATTTTTGCACTTCTGTGAACTTTGCAAACTATGAATGGTGAACTTCAATGGGATTTTTTTCATGCTTTGTTTTCTGTTATTTTTATATATTCAGCTATTTCAGTAACTTCAAGGAGGTGGATTTTGCACGGGCTGGAAACAAGGCACACATGCCCATCACTTTGGATGAAGGACCCCTCTCCCAGTTCCCACATTCTATGGAGCCTCAGTTGAGGCAGTTGGGATTGCCTACTGCTCTCAAGAAAGGTAAAATTTGACCACTGGTCTTCACTTTGTATAAAAACTTAGCCTTGAACAGTTAGCTGGCCACATGATTATGCTAACAGCAGGCCACTGATTCTTTGTTTTTTAAAATTGAGAGCCCTGTCAGAAGATCAGTACATTTCGGGGACCTGTCATCTTTACGAACAAGCATAGTCTGGGAGACTAGAGACTCTTTGAGACCCTCACCACACACCCCTCCTGCCCTTTTAGGTCTTGATCTTCAGTTTGAGAAACATTGCACCAGTTGGTAACCCTTTCTGACCTACCCAGAGTTCTCATTACTTTCTGTCTGTAGGTGTGGTGACACTACTGAAAGATCATGAAGTGTGTAAAGATGGGGATGTGCTGACCCCAGAGCAGGCACGGATCTTGGTGAGTAAAACGCCGTTTCTGACTGCTGCACCTTCAGAGGGTCCTCCAGAAATCTCTCTCGAAGTAACTTACTTGGTTGTCAGTTAAAAATAAGAAGAGCTGTTGTTCACAAACCCAACTTGTAGGACTCATTTCTTCACTGGACTGTGCTGCTCATTCATGTTTTAAGACCGTCTTTCTTTACAGAAACTCTTCAGTATTCAAATGGCTGAGTTCAAGGTGACAATTAAGTGCATGTGGAACTCTGAGACTGGAGAATTTGAGAAAATGCTGGATGAAGACGAGGAGGAGGAGGATAAACTGGAGGATGAAGATGTGGATGAGGAGGAGGCTGAATGAGAAGTTTTTAGAGCGCCTTTTTTTTTTTTTAAATTTTTTTAATGCGAAAGTTGTTACAGGTGGACAACATGTATTTAATGTCTTCAGTGGGAAGGCCTTGCTCCATTATGGAATTGCCTCTTGAACACGAATTACAGCAAATGTAATTGTAAATTTGTAGTATATTCTGTGAACGATTCCAATTGTTTCAAGTGACCCCAAATGTTGAAATCTTGCTGTAGTTGGGATGAACCACTCTGCATTCTGTATTAACCTCAACAGGCTTTCCTAGTTTGCTGTATGTGCAGTAAATGGTTTGTGGCCAGTGGTGCAAACATTTAAGCGTAATCTCTTACTGGCGAATTGAATATTGTCTAATTTGTGGGAGATGGGAGCAGTACTTGGGGGGGAAAAAAATATGAAATGTGGCATCAGGAAGGTGCACTTGGTGCTGTTTAAGTAGTCTTTACTGTTGAGTGAATCTTTTAAGTGGGCATGGCTTTTCCTGCCAACAGGAATTGAGCAACAAAACATTCTTGTTGAGCTATAGTGATGCAATTGAATTCCATTAGTCTGGAATGGGCAGCGAACAACAGGAGCTATACCTATGAGCAGTGTTAGCACTGTAGCCGTATTGTGGTAAATCTACACCCCCCCCCCCCCCCCATACACACACTCCCTATAGTATTGTGAGGCAATTCAGTGTCCTGTGCATAACCTTTGAAATTCTAAGATGGGGCAAAATTATTTAGTTTGATTTCACGGTTTAATTTTTGCAGGAGGTTTGTTGCTTCATCATGAGGTTAAACTTATGGGTTGGTGCTGACAAATTTCAGCTGAATAGAGTAAAATATCCTGTTTATCATACATTACGTCCAAGGAGACAAGATTCCTGAAGCACAGTGCTGCTCTTGTCAAGCTGTCATTCTGAATGACCTCTAAATTAATTCTGCATGCATGTACGCACACAGTCATCCTGGGACCATGCTGGTTGCTGGCAGTGGGTGTCATATCCTGCATTTAATCATATTTCAAACTTAATTAAATGCAATAGAGAAATCATGCAGGATTGAGAAATTATGGGAGAAAAATACAGTAATGCGCAGTGATGATTATACACGTAACAAAATGAAGATGGATCAGAAACCAAGTTCTATTCTAGATTTTCATCATGTAGTTGGGGGGGGGGGGGGGGTAAAAGATATTATATTGCAAAAACAAAAATGTCTGAGTGAAAAAGTCTATATCTAGTGTGGCCATCCTGTGCTCTGACTACAGCATTTAATGTTACAGGCATAGTTTTCCCCCTTTTTTGCCTCACATGTTAAACCATTACCTTATGGTTTGAAGTACATTATTACGAGATTCTACAGATTTGTTTATCTTGGTATCAAGGAAATTCCAGATTTGCTGAATTGGATTATGCTGAGGACTTTGAGCTGGGCAAGTCCTAACTTTAGTCACTTGATGATTCTTGCACTACTTGGGAGATGTGTTTAGGGTCATTATCTTGATGAAAATAAAACCCCTGACCAATCAGTCTCTTTCCAGATGGCAAAGTGTGGCTCACAAGGATGCTGTGATACTTCGATTTGTGATTTTGTCGATTTTTATCAGATTGCTGGCTCCCTTTGAGCAGACTGAACCCCAAACCATTATATTACCACCTCCACGTTTTACTGATGGGGTTGCACAGTCATGTTTGAAATGTTCCCTAACTTAGGCGCACATATGTTCTGTGATTCGATGAGAAAAGTTTGAATTTCGAGTCATCGCTCCAAAAGACTTGTTCCCAGTCCGTTCGTGTCCCATCCTTGACTTTCTGGGCTAATGAGTCTCTTTTTGATGTTGCCAGCTCTTGGCAGCAACATGATTAATCAGACCATATTCACTTAAAGTGTCTGGAAATGGATGATGCTTTAATGTCTTCACTTCTGGTGCTGTTCATTTCAGTTTTCTTGCTGTCAATAAGATTTTTTTTTTTGTCATATGCAGAGAACAAACATGAAAAGCACTTTTGCACCTCTATTGCTGCTAGTTTTCATTGATCAGGTTTCTTTGAAACACTTGGTGTCCCTTACAGTGCTACAGCAGCATTCAATGTCTTCAGCATAATGTAAGGCCTGTTTGATTTTTGCAAGAACTTTGTGGCTTCATCACAATGTTAAACTTACCCTATGGCATGGTGCTGCCAAATTTCAGCTGTATGGAGCAAAATATCGTGTTTATCATCCAGTATGTCCAAGGAGACAAGATTCCTGACGCAGTGCTCCTTTTTTGTGAAGCTGTCAGTCTGCGGCTACAAACTATCTCAGAGCTCTTTCCATCGTGCCATTGACACTGCTCAAAGTTCATGTCACCTTATTTATTGGAACAACTCAGAATTGGAGGTAATATTGTAAAATAATATTCCCTCAGACCAGTTTAATCAATCATCACTGCACACTACAAGTACTAAGAATTTGCATGGACTTTATTTTGCCGTGCAGATGAACACATCAGGCTGCCTAATTGATTTGTTCATTTACTTAGATTCACTGTTAACTGTACCATTTTCTTATTCAAGGCTTTAGACCAGGCCCGACAGCAGAGGATGGTTTCCCCATCTGTATGTGGAGTCCTGAGACTTCATTTTATTTCTGTTTGCTTATTTATCCTCACTGCTGGGAATTACTTTTTTCACCTCACATTTAAGTCTGGTCCATCTTTTTAAATTTAACATGGCTGTATACAAATAAACAAATACTACTCCCACTCTCACATGACTGCCACAGAATACTCTGCCATACTTAAGCCTTTCTTGGCATCAACTGACATTTGAAGCAGTCTGACCCATGAAGTTCCAATATCGGAATTAAATGAGTTTCGCTCGGGCTGGGGACGCACTCCTGCCATCTCGTTTGGCGTTAGTTTTATCTGTAGTCTTTAAGTTGTGGAAAAATTAGACATATTACTCAAAGTCGTCAGTCTTGTTTCATGAAAATATTGAAGTTCAATGACATGAACAATCAGTAAGTGCACTGAGCAAGATCCCCAATTTTTGTAAAATCCCAGGCTGTAAGAACCAAGAACTGACTTTGACACAGTCTTCCAGTGTGAGAAGGTGTCAGGCAGTCTTTTGAAAGCCTTCTGGCGTACAGGAGGCACTAGGCAGTGTGACATCTCAATTGCTATTGTCTCCCACTCACTCAAAACTCATTTTATGTCATGTGCATTAACTTGATTTGGCTGCAAAATTTAATGTAAATTTTGAAGTTAAGTTGCTTAGGATCCATAGAATCAGGAGTGTCCAGTCCAGTGCACTTAGTTTAACTACAACCCCAAATCAGAAAAAAGTTTTGATATGCTAAATTAAAACTGAAAGCAGTGATCTGTGAATACTTTGATTAGTACTGCATTAAAAACAATACAAGAGCACATTATTTGGCGTTATACTCCATATATTTAACTGATTTTTAAACATTCATTCTGACTATTGCAAGATATTTCATGATTGGAACTGTAACGTATTTACCAATTAGTAATGTTGCCATTCCTTTTTACAACAGTAACTAGAATGGTTTTTACACGTAAAAACTGATGTCTACCCCTTCCCCCATTTCACATTTTAGAGTTATGGTCCGGAAAGGAGTCCCACCCTTCAAAATGCCTAAGTCCAAATTGTTGCCATGGAAGCAGAAAAAATAAAATTCAAAAGCAGTTCAAACCCTCTACATCTACATATTATGGAGAGACACAAAATCAAATTTGGTGAGAATCGGTCGAACAGTTTCAAAGTTATGCTCCGGAAACAAATAGGAACGCCGACGCCAACGGGAATTCAGGCAAAAACAATATTCCCTCCCCCCCCCCAGGAAGGGGGAGATATAATTAATCATTTAGGGACAAAAAACACCAAGCGAATTGTGATTCAAGTGTAATTTTGTCCCGTTCTCCCTCCAAATAAGTCAAAGTATGCAACATAGTGCAAAGTACAACAGCAAAGACTATGTGGCACACTTTCTGTTTTGGGGAGAAGTTTGGACTGCAGGCACCCTCTTTTGCTGCCATTACTTTGTAATCGGCGCACAATGGATTTTTTGTTGTCTTGTTGAAATGTGCGGACGCATCTCTGGAAAGGATGCTTGCTTGAAGGACGCACATGTTTTTCTATAACCTGTGCTTACCAGCATTAATAGAGCCTTCACTAAAGTTAGGGAAAAAAACTCTAGCTTAAAAAAAAAGTATGTTAACCAAGTTTCTTGAGAAGGCAAATATCGAATCGGGTCAGACTGACCCCAAACATAATAGGAGGGTAAAACCGTTCAGTGATCTTCTCATGCATTTGAGAAACCCTCAATCCATCTCTGCTTCTAAAGGTCTAGGCCTGTGGCAGGGAACCCTTCTCCTGGGGAACAGGAACCCTGCATATTTTTTTATATATCCTTTCAAACACTTCTGATTCAAATGATGGTGGCTTGTCCACACCTTAATAATGAGCCAGATAGTTAATAATGAGGCAGTTGTTCTTATCAGACATGTTAGAGACTAGAAATGTCTAAAGCATTCCCCACACGATTCCCAACTCTTGAACAAGGGCTTACCTGGATGCTGCTGTTGTGCCTTATCGTGATTACAATCATCTGCTGACATCAAGAATTCCGCATAACGTCATTCAAATTTTTTGCCTTATTACTCTTCCTAAATTATCCCCGTACTAACTTTTATTGAAAGACGTTGCAGGCATACATGGCAGGAATGGCTGTATGTTTATTAATAAAATTTATTTAACCTGACAGAACAATTACCTTATCTTCATACTGATTGCAGTGAATTACAAGCAAAGAAAAAAAAAAAAGTGAAAATCTCTGCTTTCCCTTCATATTTGCATTTTCAGCACCATCCCAGCTTCCTTGCAGTTGAGGTTGTAGTTGAGGGGAAGACCTTGGACATCGGCAAGAAGGGTGTGGGGGGCGTGGTTTCTGCCCGGCAGGTGATGCTTTTAGCGAAAGTAGTTGGGGCATTCGTGGGCTACCAGGTCCCATGCCTGTTTGAAGGCTTCAACCACAGTTGAAACCAAGGGACCCTCTTCAACAGCCGACAAATTCTGCTCCAACTGCTCCATGGAGGTCATGCCAATGATGACGCCATCACCAAGTTCCCCCTGAGAGATAATGGTCATTAAACCAGTCTTGCGCAGCTGAAACGCACAGCAACTTAATACACATTTGCAGATGCAGGTATGCATGTAATAAAATTATGGTACAGACAACAGAGCACCACAAGGCTTATTAAACTGGGTGAATATATTAGGACTGATTATGGCGCACATGGGCCTACGCAACTTGTATGCGTATAAGTGAGATATTGGAAAACTGGTCGGTACTTACACATTCTAAACCTGAAAATGACCATTTCAGGGTTAACCCAATGAAAAGGAAAACAATGTGAGTTTCTGCAGCAATTAGCTGTAGAGCACAACATACTATGACACGCACAATAGGTTTTAAGCAGTGCTGGACTTCTACAAGCTTTGTGTGCACAATGTACTCAAAATAGAATGTAGTTTAGGATTAGAGTTGACTGCAGTCTGCCTCACTGCCCCTGCGTGGACCGGACTTGTACCCATGGAAAGGTTTTAGTAAACGCAACCAGATTTTTAAAGGGAATTCAGTAGATATTTGCGACTGCATGAGCGAGGTGTAATTGGAGTCAGTGACTTCACAGGGTATTAGTGAAGGTCCACTTATACCTGGAGGTTGGAGTGGTGGTACATCCAACGCAGGGCAGCACTGATCATACTGGGCTTTTTTGCACCATACGCTGCCTCCAACGCCTTGTTTACCAAATCAATGCCATCGAAGTGACTCTTCTTCCAGTACCTGGCTCAGCACACAAATAAGAAGAAATCCTCAATGTATATTTCAGTTCAGTCAGGACAACTCATGTATTCAAATGAAAACCATTTATTGAGTATGGTAAAGAATTTAGCAGAGTTTGGGGCGTAGATCTGCTTTGGGTACTGGGTGCACAGGATCTGCACAAACCTGAATAGAGGAGAATTTATATCTACCTGTGAAAAAGATACCAAATCCCCCGAGTGCACAAGCAGAACGTTTGTTATAATGGGAATCCCCATTTACAACACAGATGCTTCCTGTACTGCCGTCTATATATTTCACCCCGGAATGAGGAATGGTAAACTGAGGTTACTGAAGAAATATTTGCGAACAAATGTAAAAATTTCTTTTAGTTGTCACTAGTTGAATTTATGTTTTTGTTATCTATGAAATGGAGCCTAATGCCATGCCCGTCTCTGTAAATGGCATCTGCCAGTCGCCCAGTGGTCAGTTAGATGCAGCTTTCTTACCTGTCTCGGTAGGCTTGAGCCCAACTATTGCCAAAGAAGCGGCCCTCAGGCTGAGAGTCCAGATCCTGGTACTGATATTTCCCCGTAAGGAGACCCCCTGAATTGGAGCAACAGTTTAACCCATGAAGGGGACTAATACTCAAACTGACATCCCCAAACACTTGCTTCCTTTCCTACAGTTGTATGGATTACGACACTGCTATCAAGCCCCAGTGTATTAACCCAAACATTGAAAAAATAAACATTTAATGTAAACGGATAAAAATGAGGAAACACCAATAAGGTCATTCAGCAAGTAAATGGACTTGGGAGCAGCATATTCCTCAAGTTAAGCCTTGCCTCTTTGGTTGTTACAGTTTTCACTGGGCCACCATACATCAGCCCAATTTCAAAGTTCACTCAGCTCCTCCAGCTATGCTAGATATAACAGCAGGAAACCAGGCCAGTACTAACCCGAACACTACAAAAAACACGTAATGATGAAAAATGTGGAAACACCAATACAATGTCATTCAGCAAGGTGATGGATTTAAGGGATCAGCAGTCGTCATTAAGTAAAGCCTTATTTGATGGTATTACCATTTTCACATTAACTGAGGTGCCCACACAATTACCCAATTTCAAAGGTCTTGTCCTCCAGCTATACTCATTTATATGGAAAACCATGCTGATGCAACCTTTTGTGCTAGAGTGCGAATGCTGGGACATCGACAGCTTGACTTAAAAACCAAACCCAGTTCCAATTTCAAATGCTAACTCACAGTTATAATATTGCCCCAGCTGGACGATGAATTTTTGGACAAAATCTCAGAGGTTACTGTACCTGCCAGGGGGTTATAGGCATAGAAGCGAATGCCATAGTATCTCAGGCAGGGAAGCAGCTCTGTCTCCACTTGGCGAGTGGTGGCGTTGTACATGCCCTGCGTCAGAGAGGCAATTGTAAGACCGCTGTAATGCTTGTAATCTAATAGATAATAAATGTTTTTAAAATTATAATTGCAGTCCCAACTGATGGTTTGAATGCAGTCCTAGAAAATTTTCGACACTGATCAAGTACAAAGTGACCAGCTCATGACATCTTAACAAGGACTATATGTGAAACAAGCAATATACACACACACACCACAGTTCCCTGAGGGCAAAAACATAACCAACATAAATACTCAAAGAGAAATCAAACAAAAAATGGCTCTATTGTAAGCTGTCTCAGCAGTTAACTACTAATGCAGTTAGATCCAAGATCGATAACAATAAACATTTAATAACAATAATAATAATGATAATAATAATTATCATTATTAAATTATAAAATACCTTTCGAAAGAGAGTGCTAAGTACTTCACAAACAATAAGGTTCAAAACAGTCCATCTATTCATCCATTTTCTTTACCGGCTTTCCCTCACTAGAAGCTGAAGCCTATCCAAGCTGACTATGGGCGAAAGGCACGGACAGACCCTAGACAGATCGCCAATCCATCACTGAGCGCACACACCATTCACACAGGCACACTCATACCTACGGGCAACTTAAAGTCACCAATTAGACTGATCTGGATGTATTAGCACAGTGGGAGGAAATGAGAGGACCCGGAGTAAACACATGCAAACTCAGGAGAACATGCAAACTTCACACAGAAAGGCCCAAGACCAGATGACGTTCTGGCTGTGAGGCAGCTCTGTGCTACCCATGATGGAAATTCAATAGTAATTGAAAAAAAAAAAAACTGAGGTCGCAAGATGATTGTTCCAGATTTTTCGGGCCCAGGCATCAAAAGCACCATCTTCTTTAGTTTTAAATTCAAATTAGGGAACTATTAGCAAAGATTTGGAGCAAGACATGGGGTTGCATGCAGGAAGATGGGGGCATTTAAGTTCATAAATGTACGCTGGAGCTAGACCATGTACTGCTTTTAAAGTAATGAGCAAAACCACAAAATCTATTCTAAAGTTAAAAGGTATACAGAGAAGAATTTTTTTTCACTGGAGTGGGAAACGAAAATACAGACACAGGCACAGACACAGACACCACAGGCACTTGTAGATTCACTATGTATTCGGCATATACAGATCGAGGGTCATCTGTCATTTTTCAGAAAAAGAAATAGGTGAAAGGTCGATATACCGAAGTCAGAGAACAGAAGTGGAGAAAGGGAGGTCTAAGTAATATGGTTTTATGTGAAGTTTTCTTAATTTGTTTAACAAGAATAAGTTCTGCCCAGAAAATGAGCCATGCGAAGGATCAAATTTTTGCACAAGTGGCATTGTGATTTTAAAAAATGACTGAAAGCTTTCCTGACTGAAGAAATTTAATTAATGAATGATAAATCTTTTCTCCGTTTTGAACGGGAACTAAATGTCTTCATGGAAAAGAAACTGAGTGACTAATAAACTTTCTCCAATTTTTTAACTTTCACAGGAAAATATCCAAGCCCTAGCAAGAGGAAAAGCAACAAAATGATGATGAATTGAGTTTTGGTCATTGTTGTATGCATCTAACACATTCTATTGAAACTTTTCCACAGAGTGCGCAATCCAGAAGAGAGGAGATTCTTCTAAAATAAATTTGGGGAAATTCAATTTGGAGTATTAACACAAGAGTAAGACTAAATTCAAAATGTGGACCAACATATAATTGAAAAAGTCGACAAATAACGTGATCACATTCTAAATTTATTTTAATTAGGCTGACAAAATCTTTTCCTCTGACTATTAGTGAGAAGGACGGGGACTTTCAAATAAAAGGTACTGACTGAGCTGAACAGATTTGGGACAATTGTTTACCTGTAAGAGCTATACTGCTCAAAAAAATAAAGGGAACACTTAAACAACACAATATAACTCGAAGTGTTCCCTTTATATTTTTGAGCAGTATATATTACAGTTGAATATTCGATATGTGCCCGTTTTGGTGAATTGTCTGGGGGAAAAAAAAAAACTGCATATTGTAACATACGGTCTAAAGCAAATCCACCCGGTTCTGCTGAGGATATGGGGAGTTGTCATGTCTGGGGCTAATAAGCCCTGACTGTGCATCTCCTCCATGCTCTTAGCGGAACGCTAGATTGTGGTGGGTTGCTAAATCAAAATTAATTGAAAAAAAAATTCTGTGAAAAGATATTATTCTTACTGCCCTATCTTTTGACCTAGAATACACTGAAACAAAAAATTATTAGTACACTGCCGAAAAATATTGATTTAAAATTGATAGGAGCTCAATAGGATGAGCAATTTGGGTATATTATTAATTTATCAGGATGGCACATCAACAACTCATTGTATTCCAAATAATTAAGGTGACATTGATGATTTTGTAAAGCACATTCAGACCAAGGGGAAAAATACACAAGACAAATTTCTTGAATTGAGACTTATTCGGCTGGTTAAACAAGAATCTAAGTGTCAGAACTATAATTGCGGAATCTGTTTTAAAATTGTTATTGATGAGTGATAACTTTAATCATTTCATCTATTATTCCAACAAAGCGGCAGCAATAGCCCCAATTCAACTGAAATGATCTCATAACTATCCCATTATGAGGGGTGAGGAAACCTACCCCCCTCATGAGCACAGAGCTCAATGCAGATCACCTGAGTGTGTGTTGTGACTCACTCCAGAGACGGGTAAGATCTCCAATCGAGGAGACAACCTAAGGCAGGGGTCAGTCGACCCCCAGGCGACACGGTATTGTATTTCGGCATAAAGTGGCAATTGCTGAAATCAAAGTCTTTTGGGAGATTATTATTACGGGCTACTGCATGGAGGCGCTATTGTAAGTCCTTAGGAAGGCCTGGATGAACCTGTTTTCAAAATGTTTTGACTCAAAAGTGTCTGCGTAGTCTTTGCAGCAAAAGTAAATATCATAAAATCTGGTACATCTAAGACTTAAAGTGAAATTACGCAGGAACAGATGACCCTCGTTCTTTATGTGCCAAGTACATAGTGAATCTGCAAGTGCCTGTGGTGTCTGTGTCTGTGTCTGTGCCTGTGTCTGTATTTTATTTTCCCACTCCAGTGACGGGCGGGTGGCAGTTTAGCGTACCAGCTGGTCAAGGCCCGCTCCTTCGTGGAGCCTCCCTGAAGTTTTGAACAAATATGCTGAGACAGTGATTCCAGTCATGGAGGCTCGTTCACCAAAACAAGAAGATGGGAAAATCAATGACTGTGTTTACATACACACCATATTGCGTACCTGTCATGTAAACACGTGTAATAACCCGATTAAGGTCATTTTCCCATTCGAAATATTCTGAATAAGACCTCTGGCATATGCCTGTTTTGGCTCATGTATATAGCTTAATCGGAAAATACCCCCGAACAGAATATTCAACTGCGTCTGTGCCTGTTCAATTCGCAAGGAATTAACCTTCTTGGAGCGAAGAGGAGACGACTGTGTGCATTCAGATAATGAAAGACATGAAAATATATCGATGGGCGACAGCACAGTAACAATTATATCTTTAAGATGTGCGAAAAGTGGAGAGGCTGGTTTTGTTTTAACTGCAAACCAAGTCATACAACGCTGGAAAACTCTGAAGGTAGCATATTCCAAAGCGAAAAAAATACAGGCAGTGGCTATTTTTACGCCAATTGTGATCTTACTCCAATTCTTATGAGCTTCCGTATGTTCATGCACAATGTAGGAAATCTGGACTTGGACACACAGGCTGACTTATACAGTCTATTGACTATGATATATCAGCTGACGTTAGCTAGCGGGACGGCAGTAATATTACTTATGTTTTCTAGCAAGTTGCTTAACTTAGCTAACGGGTTAGGTAGTTGTGAGAGTGTAATATTCAGGTCCACGTTTGCTCGCTAATATTTGGGGAACTGTCAGGTCGTCACTCTCCACAATCAATAGTCAGTAGTGATTAGTGTCGTGTAGAAGAGCTGATAGCTGCACAAAGTTTGTCCTTGCAAGTAATTCTGGAGTACAAATTGGCTAATGAGTTAGATGGCAAGCTGGCAAAGTTAGCTGGCTAATAACTAACCCTACCTAACTTGAGTAGAGGTTCTGAATGTAACTTAAAGTAAGTAAGGAGGCTAACTGGTCTAGTAATGTGTACCACAATGCATGCAGCGAAAGCAGGATGTTTTCAACCCAGTTGAGAAGCAGTTTTTTTCGAGGCCGAATTTCCTACTGTGCATGCGGATACGGAAGCTCGTAAGAACCGCAAATTACAGTAAGCTCATGACTGGCGTAAAAATAGCTACTGCCAAAATCAAAACTATACCAGCGGCCCTAATTAAGCCAGTTTCATTTATTTATTAGATGAAATTCTGGGACAGAGACCGCTGGCGATGGCAATGGCCAAGAGAGTGGAGTCGATGTCGGCTTTGAAACTCTTACTGAAGGCAACCAAAGCCATGATGATTACTTTCGAGCGTTATATTTGCTGAAAACCCGATGTTGGCATTGGACCTAAGTGGCGGATATGCTAATGAACATGTAAACGGAATATTCCCATCGCTCAGCGCATGTAAACAGCTTATTCGGAATATTACCTTAACCCGAATATGGACCTTATCGGAATATGGTGTGCATGTAAACGCAGTCAATGTTGAATATGGACTTGGACATTGGACTAACTTTGGACTAATTACCTGCAATAAGCAACATTACTGTACTTCAAGTGGGACATTAGACTGGGACTTTATTTACCAGAGCAACGAAAGGCCTTAAGGCCTTGAGAAACCTTGATGCAAAAACAACTGGAGTTCACATGCTGGCGTACATGACAGACTGTTTTTACCCAAAGTGTTACAGTCGGAAAGGACCAACAAAGGACCAACAAATGATTTTATCTTCGGGCTCATAAGAAATTCACTTGTGTGTAGAATGGGGGTCATAGACAAGGGGTAGATAATGCTGTGCTATTTTTCACCCATGATTAATGTGATGCCATGAATGGGATGGCCTCAACGGGAGGAATGTTGTGGATTATATTTCAATATTTCTCATCATATTCATTAGTAGATCAATTGCCATGTTGAATAACGATAATCAATAATCATTATCAATAACCATATTATGTAAGCACACGTACATATGCACACTGACACACATACATAGTCGGCATTCATTGCGCACTTTAAAACATGCAAGTGTCCCGCACCATATTCACTGATGCATCCCATACCATCAGAGATGCTGGCTTTTGAACTGAATGCTGAGAACAGGAGGGGTGGTCTTTCTCCTTTTTAGCCTGGAGGACACAACAGCCATGATTTCCAACAAGAATGTCAAATTTGGACTCGTCTGACCGCAGGACACTTTGCCACTTTGCTACAGTCCATTTTAAATGAGCCTTGGCCCACAGAACATGGCGGTGCTTCTGGATCATGCTCAAAAATGGCTTCCTTTTTGCAAGATAGAGTTTTAGGTGACATCTTTGGATGGCACAGCAGATTGTGTTTACAGACAGTGGTTTCTTGAAGTATTCCTGGGCCCATGTGGTAATGTCAATGACAGAATCATGCCAGTCAGTGATGTAGTGGCGTCTGAGGGCCTGTAGTTCACAGGCATCCGGTAAAGGCCTTCGGCCTTGTCCCTTACGCACAGAGATTTTTCCAGATTCTCTGAATCTTTTGATGATGTTAAGCATTGTCGAGGATGAGACCTTCAAAGCCATTGCAATTTGACATTGAGGAACATTGTTTTTAAAGTATTCCACAATTTTTTTACGCAAGCCTTCACAGGTTGGAGAGCCTCTGGCCATCTTTACTTTTGAGAGACTCAGCCTTCCTAAGACATCCCTTTTATAGCCAATCATGATACACACCTGATGCCAGTTAACTTAATTACTTGCTAAATGTTCTTTTATCCGATTCTCTTCTATATTAATTGCTTTTTCAGCCCTTTTTTGTCTGGGTCCCAACTTTTTTGAGACCTATTGCAGCCAAAAAATTTGAAATAAGCTCATTTTGTGTTTTAAAATGGAAAATATCTGTTTCAACATTTGAAATGTTGTCTATGTTCTATTGTAAATAGCATATTGGCTCATGTGAAATGAAAGTCATTGCATTTTGATTCAATTCACAATTAACACTTCGTTCCAACCATTTTGTAATTGGGGTTGTAGTTAAGGAAGTTAGAACGCTGGGGATCCTGATTTTCTGGACTCAAAGTTGCCCGTCATCAGCAAAGAACGAAAAAGAGATGGTATGATTGTATACTAAGCACGTTCATCACAAACTTTTGATTGCAGTTATTGCTGCCAAGGGTGGCACAACTTGTCACTAGATTTAGGAGGCAATTATTTCAGGGTATGATGTGATACAGGCTATTGAATTCGTAAGTGAACCAGTTCCATCAGGTAATTTGCAATTCAACACGTGAGGTCATGTAGGTGTTCGCAATTTCTCCCGGATAAAGCCAGAACTTCTTGATATTGGCAAGCTTTGTCATCCTTGCTGTTCTCCCTGAAGACTCTTCCTGGAGGGGTCGCAGTTCGGGGACAACGGTTGTCCTATGTATTCATTACATGACACATCGTCAAAAACAGTGCGTGGATTGTCTTTCCATCACACAAAACACAAACTATAACAGAACAAATGTTTGAAGTGCTGAAAATGTGCTTCAGATCTTTGTATAAATCATGCTTGGGATGACCCATTATCCTGAGTTATCTGAAAAATCTATCTTGAATCTGACCTGATTCACGAATACAGTGCCTGCAACCCATCTCTCCCGCTTCTATAATAAAATATAAAACCCTGCACTTCATTTGAAATGTCTGTATTATTATTTACAGTTTGGCAGAAAAACAAAGCGGCAACAAACAAAAAACGTCCCTTTTAATAGCAGCAAAAGCGACAAAGAAACAGTTATCTTCTATAATTAATCCAAATTTCTTCCATGTATCTCACTTGACCTTCAATTGTCAGCAAGTTCTTTATAGGGCTTTCCCACTAGCACCTACTCGGCTCTACTTGACCGGACTGTACTCCTGTCAGATATTTATTATTCAAGGGGTTATGGTTGCACTCTGATTGGCTTATTTCATGTCACGCCCAAAAAGAGCCCATGATTAACTATGAGACTCAGTACGACCCATTTGAAACTTGCGCCTTGCATTGCGCCCTGATAACCCGCCGTTTAACTAGCAAAAATGGATTTGGACATGCCCTAAATGTACTTGTGTTACGCGCTTCATTCTGTGTGCTTAGATCGTTAAAATAGGGCCCTTCATGAGAAAATAATCACCAAGTCACCTTCAATATGGTTAAAACATGTTTTCCATCTGCACTATAGGCTACGCAGACACACACAAGTAACCAATATTAGAGCAATGAATTACTTTACCTTAATTTTTTTTTAAATGATCAAATAACAAGATGTGTTTGTGAAACACTGATGCCCCTGTGGATAACATGCACATGCTAACCATTAAAGGCCTATCATGAGTCAATCAAAGGTTAAAGGTCAAGGTCACAAGCTCAACATGCATTACCTCATCAGAAAGGCCTTATCCTAAGGAGTACATATGTCAGGTAACAAATGCCTATTACTAGCTAATGAAAAGTTATGGCCCATGTTAAAGTTTTTGTCACCAAACGTCATGCTCCAAGGTCAAGGTCACAAGGTCAAAAGTCATGACCCCGTCTGAAATGCCTTCTCACAAGCAATGCCTATGCCAAGTATCAAAGTCCTATCATGAGCCGATCAAAAGTTATAGCCATGGCAAAGTGCGGACAGACAGACAGACGGACAGGTGAAAAACTATATGCCCCCGAAACTTTGTTTACGGGGGCATAAAAACGCTACAAATTTGAGGCACAGATTTCCCGGAATACATTTTCTAGGTATTCTGTACATTTGACCATTTCTTGCCATGCAAAAATAATTCATATCTCACATTCTGATTCGATATGTTTAGCAAAATGTTTTCCACATTGCACAGGCCTAAATTTCTAGACAGTTGAAAACCAGAGCCATCTTCAAATGAATTTATTTTTGAAAATGGTGCAATGAAAGACAGAACTCAAAGATTTTATTATTATTTTTTACTAATTATTCGGCTTATTTGCACTCTTTCAATCCAACATGGAAGCCTAGTTAGGTCTGTCTAGGAAGGTGGCTCGATAAATAGCATGATTCTTGGTTGGACAAATTACCCAGGAGTAGGGTGTGATTAAAAGATATGGTGGTATTACACAGTGGTAAACAGACTGTGTCAACTTTTTTGGACAGTCATCACACTATATTTTCATTAAAGAATTAAATCCACGCGATAGAACATAAAATAATGTGTGGTAGTTTGTTTTATAGAGGAGGGTGAATGGATTTTTTTTAATTTACTTGCATTTCATCAGATGCCAACTTTTTCAGAATTGGAATTAGAGAGTTTGCAACGATATGCCAGAGGGAAAACTGAAGACAACTTGCTGTCTTACCTGATAAACTGTGGGAAGCACCCATCCATTGTGCTTACAGATGTAGTAGATCTCCGAAACCTCCCATGAGGCGTAGTTAGACAAGCCCAGCTCCTTGTATTTACCCTATGAAAAATGAACCCCAGTGCCATTTAAACCTTAGCTGTGACATTAAAAAACAACTTCAGTTCCATAAGCACTTGGAAAGTGACAAAAGTTTTGGCTTTGGTGAGCAGCCTGCATGCATTTTTTCTTTTTCTAAAACAACATACATGCAACAACAAACTTTCTCTCGTCTAAAAAGTGATGCAACAAATAAAATTCTTTATTAATGTTCAAAATAAAGTTGGGTGCCTTAATGAAAATAAAGACAGCAGCATGCAAACCCTTCTCTTGTGCCTTCACCAAGAGCCCAACACAGAGTGGCAATACTGGGACTGAAGCTGACTCAGCTTTTTTTTTGAAATATCACCACTCTTTATCGTGATTACTTTTTGCCATCACATAACGCATGTAAGTTAAAACATACAGATGAACTACCCACATTGACAGATCGCAGAAGAGGTTGCAATAGTCTTTGCATGTGTCACATAAGTGGGGGGAGAAATGAAGGACTTAAAATAATCTAATTTTGAGTATGTGATCACATCTTTACTAAGCCTTTTTAGGTGCCTCAAGATTCTGCAACATGCACGGTATTTTATCTCATTTGTACTTATCTCACTTGGTTAAGAACTGTGTCTTGAATTTGTTAGCCATTGGGAGTTGACAGAGGTCATCCTTAAGAGCCAAGAATTGACAGGGAAGATTTGTTAGTCTGTTCAGAACAGTGTGTTCCCTCAAAGAATAGGGATTTAAACTAATTGATTGGGGAAGTGCCAGAGAGTTTCAACATGTGTGGGTTGTCTCATGGCTTTATCCGTGATGCTCCATCTGATCTTGTGTCTTCAGATATCAACGAAGAATGAAGCCTTTACAGTGGGGTGCAAAAATTTGGTTGCCCCTGGTTTGAATGTCTGTTACAATGAATCTCCAAGTGCAAACCTGAACACTAAATGCTACAAAGTTAAACATGACACATTTCATCACATTTTAAGGCATGAATCATTTAAAAAAAAAAAAAAAAAAAAAACTTTTTACAGTTTCAAAATAATAAAACACGGAAAAAGGCCTTGAGCAAAAGTTTGGGAAACGTGTCAGCTAGTACTTTGTAACTCCTCCTTTGGCAGCTATAACAGCTTGCAAACGCTTCCTGTAGCCAGCGAAGAGCCTTTCAATTCTTGTCTTTGGAATTTTGCCCCATTCTTCCTGACAGAACACCTCTCGCTCCGATATATTCTTTGGCCTTCTTGCAAGCACTATAAAAGCACAAACGGGCTTCACTCCCAAACTTTAAGAGTGCTAGACCTAAAAACAACAATAATGAAATGAGAAATGGGCATATAACCTGTGGATTGACTATGTTTGTAAGCACACTGAAGAAGGCACTACGCCGAAACGCGTTTGTGCTGAGATGCTTGGTACAATAAATGTGTTTATGCAAAGTGCGACCTTTTTTCTCATTTCCTTCTTGCAAGCACAGCATGTTTGAGGTCTCTTCACAGATTTTCAATAATATTCAAGTCTGGGGAATGTGATGGCCATTCCAAAACCTTCATCTGTCTTCCCTGGAGGTACTTCATGGTGGATTTTTGAGGTATGCTTCGGGTCATTGTCTTGCTGGAATCCCCAACGTCTCTTCAACTTCAATTTCTGGACTGAGCTTTGAACATTAGCCTCTAGAATGTCTTGATGTTTGATGGAATCCATTCTTCTTTCCACCTGCACAATATTGCCTGTGCCCCCCGCCGCTACACAACCCCAAAGCCTAGTGGATCCACCTCCATGCTTAACAGTTGGCATTATGGCATAAGACCTCACAGCGTGTCACATGATGACAACATACCTGTATGGTTCAATATTTTGCCACCAAGTGGGGCTTTGTGATGGAAAATTACCATTTTGGCCATATCTTCAGCACCATTTGACCAATTGACCTGAAATTAAGTTCAAATGAAAGTCTATTCAAGGTCTATTCAAACATTGGGTAATTGGAGGATTGGGGGCATTCAGGGATATACCCCCAGCCGTCGCCTCTGACGGCATAAGCCTAGTTTTCCATTTTCTTACGATGTTTTGACAGTAGAAATGGGTAGTTTGAAATGCTGTGAGAGTTTTCTTGTAGCCCTCTCCTTGTTGGTGGAAGTAAATTATCTTGATTTTGACATCCTTGGACAAATGTTTGGAGGAACACCTGGTTTTTAACACCAAACACAACAGCCACCACAGTCAGATACTTTAGAAGGCATGGAGTTCCTTCAGAATATATAATTAAACCTTGGAATTATATTCACCTGACTCATTGAAGCCCTAATGAGTAAATCACCTGGGTCTGGGCCTTAGTAATCATCCTCTGAAAAGTTAACAAAGAATAATCCAAAAGGTTTCCCAAACTTTTGCCCAGGGCTTTTTTTTTTTCCTTTCTAATCATTTAAAAACTCAGAAAACTTAAAATAAAAAGAAACTTTGCTTTTAAATTTGCAGAAAGGTGTCATGTTTCACTTTGTAGCATTTAGTGTTCAACTTTACATTTTGCTACATTAAATTTCATTTGCCACATTTCTGCCCAATTCTGGATTCTATCCTAATCATCCTGAATCACTTTAGTGGACTCAAAACTATTTGCCAAACCCCCCAATTTAGTATCATCTGCAAATTTAACTAATCTGCTCTCAATATTCCCATCCAGGTCATTAATGTAGATGAGGAACAGCAGGGGTCCCAACACCGATCCCTGGGGGACGCCACTCCCCACCATACCTAGCTCAGATGAGATACCACTGACCACCACTCTTTGTGTTCTGTCCTGTAATCAGTTTTGAATCCACTCCAGAATACCTCCTGTAACTCCAATGGAGATTATTTGTAACAGACATTTAAACCAGGGGTGCTCAAATTTTTGCACCCCACTGTATATGTCCAACAATAATAATGTATGAACAAAAGCAATTTGGACGAAACATATACAGTAGTGTGCAGTGACAATTAAATAAAGATAATTCAGAAGATAAAAATAAAGATAAATCAGCAACCAAGCACTTATCAAGCATATATTTCATGTAATATTGGCTCATATAGATGAAGATAAGTAAATCGATAAGAATATATAGTAAAAACAAAAATAATAATGCTTTTTTGAGGGAAAAAGTCAATATCTGGTGTGGCCACCTCTTGCTCTGATTAAATCTTTCAGGCATAGTTTTCAAAGATCAAAGAAATTGCTATGTTTACATCATTAACAAGGCTCAAAGTAGCTCCACACTTCATTGGTAGATTTCCGAGGGCACGAACTAATAGGTAGGATAGGGGAACAGAATGCAATCTATTCATTCGTGCTCTGCAATCCACTTATCGTGACTTTCAAGATGGAGGCGACCGGAAACTACCTCCAGGTACTGTCTGCATAAACAGTATTTTTTAATTAACTATCTGTGCATTTTCAAAGTTCTCAGTGCCTCGTTTTAAGTGTCAGGGCCCTCGGAAATCTACCAATGAAGTGTGGAGCTACTTTGAGGTTTATTAATGATGTAAAAATAGATATTTCTTTGCATGGCAATGCTATGCCCCATTCACTACCATTGTAAGCTTCGGGAGCTTCGGCTAAAAAGCCATGTATTTTGAAATGTTGGGTGCGTACGGAGCTGGGGTATTCCACAAAAGTTAGTACTTTATATGATGATTCAGTACACCCCAAGTCAATTTCACATTGGAGTTCCCCTTTAAGTGCCCGGTTTGTTTACATGATGCTCGATGCGTCCGCTTACATCACAAGGATATCCAGCGCATTTGCTGACGCAACTATGTTCAGAAAATTCCGGTGTTGTGTCCAAAAACGCATAGTTTTATCAATTTTAATTTGGTAATGAACAAACAGTTGATTTGCTCAATTAGGCAAATAAACTTCACAAAATATTCTCCTCTTCATGTAAACTATATTTTTAAGCAGTGGCGGGCGGTGGACAGAGAACAAGGCAATAAACATGTCTTCAAACTGCTTATTAGTCTTGATCTGTATTCAGTCAAATTCCCAGGTAAAAGGCACTGTAACTCTCCCCTCTCAGGTGTCGGCAATTGTCTTCATTTAGACAAAATCCAACGCATCAGTTGAACGCAAGAAAGAGCGCATTTCAATCTTTTTCAATTAAACAATCATTACTCGCAGGTTTGACGACTTGCTTAGGATGTGACAAAATTTAACATGGAAAATCCAGTGGGTTTTTTTCATGAAGAGTTGCCCATTAAGGCACGTGAATTAAACATTTTATCAAATTTATTATTCACTTGCCTAAACATTTCATTATAAGGGAAACTAATATGTTGACCAAGAACAAATGATTGAAATTGGGTCTCTAATCTCATCCGCTTCAAGGGATGTTTTCCGTCCACTGCCCGCCACTGTTTTAAGCGCTTAAAATCAGGGCCATCTTAAAATAATTTAATCAAGAAATATCTTTAATAATACATATAAAATTCCCCAATGAGAGGTGGAATTAGGAGATCTGCTATTTATTCAGACTAATGACATTCTTTCAATCTAACACGGGAGCCTGGTTAGGTCTCTCTGCTTCTCATTATCTATTCTATCATTTTAGAAATATTTTGGTTTTGATCGGTCATTTGGCTGAATAAATGGCTTGATTGCAAGTTAGGTAAAGTACACGGGAATTGATTTAAGGTAAGCCAATTATGCCAAAGCGATAGAGGCTGTCCAACCTCGCTGGTAATTAGCGGACTTCAAATCACAGTTTTCTTCCCGGAAGCATTTCAAATGACCACATTAGGTATGTCACAGAAAAGGTAATAAACAAGCTCCTCTGCCTGCCTCATAGTGGCAGTTACTATTATTATGCTTAAAATAATCGCGATTCGATTAATTGAGCAGCTCTAGCTCAAAGTTCATGTCACTTTACATACAGGAACAACTGGTCATCAAAGGTACATTTTCAGAATAATGTTGCCTCAGACCAGTTTAAACAATTTTTTTTTTTGCATCAATGACATGAAATGAGCCTTAAAAAAGCAATCAGGCTGTGCAAGAGTCAAAAAAAAATTGCTACACCTTTCAATTGTTATAAAAAAATTGATGAATTGAACATTTTTGTGCATTGTCCCTAGGCTACTTTTGACCTCAATGTGGGCCTACTTGTGGGAGTGATTTTTTTTTTTTTTTTGCTCTCATTGCCCACAATTGTATTATTTAATACATTTTCACCAAAAAATTACAAAGAAGTAATATATTTAGACCCCTTTCCGATGAAAGTGGTGGCATATAATCATCGCAGCACATTACTGTATAATTTGCGTACCAATGGACCTACATGTAAGAGTAAATCTCAATAATAATTGAAATCTTATGAATCAAGCATTATTAATTTACTAATTTTATACAGAGTGTTGTTCCCTAGGTCAGTGTTTCCCAACCCTATTCTTGGAGTACCCATGTCATACACATTTTATAGGTCTCCCGAATTTAACACACCCGATTCAGCTGATCAGCTCATTAGTGGAGTACCTAATGACCTGATCTGGGTGTGTAAAGTTAAAGAGACATCTGAAATATGCAGGGCAGGGATACTCCGGAACAGGGTTGGGAAACACTGCCCTCGGTAATAAATTACTATTCAAAAGAACTCACCTACATTTGGAGTTCCTGGTTACCTCCGCAAGAAGGCATTGTAATCACTTGTGTGTGCATGTGTGTTTATGTATGTGTGTGTCGGTAAGGTTACTGAAAAAATTATTTAACGGATTACAACATTTTATTTGAAGTTGAAGTGTATGAATGAGAAGAGGTAATTAAAATTCCAGACCAATCCCAGAGACAGATCAAGATTTTGCAGCTGATTAAAACTGATTGTGGATCAAAACCTGCTGGCGGAGGTATGCGCTCTCTGAGTGCTCTTTAGTTGGAACACATATTTTGGTATTTTTTGAGTTATATTAAAATTTAATACTATTGATTGTAGATTAACAAAGTCGCACCATGCTAGACATTGCGCAATATACACAGAAAAATACAATTTGAGAAGGGAAGGGTTAGTGAGGCAGTGGCTTATCTGGTGACTCCAGAGAAGCAGCCCCCCCCTGCTGGGATGGGTCTGAAAGGGTATAACAGTTTGTGCACACAGGAGGGAGTTTGCGCACTTTCCGCAATCTTCTCGTGCCTATTAATTTGCTTAACTGGTTTTGAACTTATTGGCCTCTAGCTTACACTCAGCACAAAGTGTGACGGAAGGATCTTTGCAACTTTATGACCGGGGCAGAGACAATTTTTTCATGTAGCATGCACACTGCTTAAATAGCCAAAGCGTTTGTGCCAAATTGAGCGCAAATGTGCTTGTTTGTCTTAAAATGAGGAGTGGTCAGGTATTCTGCTGCCGTGTTGCTATCCTGATGTAGCATAAAGCTCTTGCGCGATTGACCAACAAAAACCTGGTCTACAGTTAATAGTCAGTTTTTAACATCTATTTTGCATGCGTATTTTAAGGTAGTATTATGTGCCTTTCTAGCTGAGCGCACAACACGGATACCCACGGCTTGTTGCTCACACGGGGACGAGTGGCAGTACGAATGATTAAAAATAAATAATTATAATTTGAAAGATTATCATCATGTAAATCAGTTATTTAAAACAAAGATTTCATAATGGTGAGTACGATCTTTTCCATGCTCGTGCAACTGCGCGCCAGATCACTATATGCTCCGATTTATTTATATCGTGAGGGAATGTAGTCCATCAACATCAAGGTAATTTGCAATTTGCAAGATTACACATTTAGGTGTTCGCAAATTATTCAGGATAAAGCCATGTCTCCTTTATACTTGCAAACTCTGCCATTCTTGAAGTCTTCGAGGTTTATAGATCATGGCCCCAATGGTGATCACTAGAATATTCAGAAGTTTAGAAATACATCTGTGATCAATGCCATCAGTATGTTTTGCAACAATAAGGATGCAAAGGTCTTGCAAGAGGTCTTTGCTTTTACCCAACATGAGATGCTTCTTGTGTAACACCATGGTAATGAGAAACCTTTTTATCGGCCACCAATTAGGACTAAACCAGCTGATATTAATTTGCACTGATGGGGGCAGGACTACTTTCTAAATACTGACAGATTTCAGCAGGTTTCTTGGCTTTCCATGCCTTTTAGTACCTCCCTTTCCTCGTGGTAAATGGTTATTTCCTGTGTCATTCCACTTTATTGCACATAACTTAATTTATGGACTTATTTGTTTTGATTTCTTTGTATGTGTGGATTACTTGAATTGTCCCCGAAATCTGGTGAAAATTTCATGTCAATAGTCCCATTAGAAATATATTTACTGAGAAAAATGTCAACGCGTTCAATACTTATTTTCCCCGTAGCATATCATGTTACGCCCAAGACATGCTGATGATTTATTAAGAAATTAAGTACAATTCCTTTGAACCCAGCACTTCACTTTGCACCCTGATAACCCGCAGTTAAACCAGACAAGAGGCCTGTCCGCCTGGAGAGCTCCGCTGAGGATGAGTGAAATGTCCATGTTATAACTTCATTTCAGAAATGCTTGAAAGCTATTGCAATAGTGACAAATACGACACATTTGGTAGCCAGAATATGCTGTGAACCAGTTTGGAGTCTCAATTTATGTAGCAGAACAATAGATAATAATAATCTGTGCAAGGGGGGGTGGGGGGTATTTATTGGTTGTTAGTATTGCTTGCTGGTAAGATGACTGAAATAAATGATTGTTTACAAAAATCTGACTTTGAAATGGATTGTTTTCCCTGTTATGATTGATATATAATGGCTCATTGTGCCATTTTTGGAGAGCAGATAATCATAGAATTTTTAATGAATTTCAGAAAATTTGTCAATTATGCTCTTTTAAGATCAAGACGCCCATGTAGACTTACTATTTACCCAACCTGAGCGCTGACTGGTTAAACGACAACAGCACCAGTCACACACTCGCAAAGACATTTGTGTCACGCATGGTGCTGCTTTGTGCCGAGCGAAAGACAAAGCTCAAAGAGTGAACGCAAGTATGAAGGTGCTGTGGTACCTCCTGATGCAACTCATTGCAGGCCAGCAGGGTTTCCTGAACAGGTGTGTTGTGGTCAGGTGCATGAAGATAGAAGATATCCACGCACTGGGTCCGCAACTTGTGCAGAGAGGTCTCTAACTGGGAACGCACACTCTCTGGTTTGAGGGTTTTCCCATCCCATGGGTTTGCCTTCGTGGCGATCCTCACTGATAAAAACAGCCACTGAGTTTAAGTGCATGCTTAAGTGCAGGCCAAATATGGAGAGAATTCCGTATACAACCCCCAACAATATCAAATGAAATCAGTACTTTTTCGGCTTACCTTGATGTCGGGGTACACACAGAAACATTTAACTGCGTAAAAACATCAAGTGTATATGTACATCCAGTAAAGAAAATTTAGAGTGCAATTTCAAGTGTTGCTATACAGGATAATAGCATGTAACCATGGCAGCCATGTTACTGATGACACATTGGGTTGCTGGGGCATACGCAGCATATGCATCCACAATATTAAATATTAATATTGAATTCTAAATCCCCCTTCTCACTTAAAAAACCCCCCCAAATACATTGGTGCCCCCTTATAAAATCATTCTGGCAAATAAAAAGCCAAAAAAAAGGTAGAATATGGAATTCTTTTCCAACTATTCGCCTTTAGTTTTAAGTAACAATGTCCAATTAAAGGATAAAACTAAATCATCGTTTTTGGAGTTATGTGCCAATTGGTTTGCAAGCTACTGGCTCCCTTAAGCGGGCATGCGATGGTTCAGTACGGTAGCCGACAGGGGCAAACGCGCTGCAACGGCCAAAAACATCTCCAATTGGAGAAATGTGTGGCAAAAACAGAAATGATGCAACATCAAAAACATGCAAACCACAAAAGCAAATACAAGAGAAAAATGCTGCATATCCAGATCGATACAATGGAAGTGCTCTCAGCCACGATGGGGAGCGCCAACTAGAACAGCTTTTACTTTTGACCAGAGCAAGACTAGCTGGCTAAGTCGGCAAAAAGACTTTCTACCGAGCTTGCTAGCCAATGTCAGTTCACTTGCGTAGCTAGCTAGTTTGCTAGCCTAGCCTAGCTAGCCAACAGTTATATTTAATGCATGGATGTCAATAGAAAATAAGTGAATAAAAATGATCCTTTATTTTGCTATCTGACATAGCTAGAGTTGAACCGCGAGCATTTATATTATACTGAATAGCCTATAATTGTTTATTAGCAAGGCTAACGAAGTAGCTAGCTGAGCAAACTAATTTTAATGAGCTAGAAAGCCTTTTTGTCAACTTAGCTAGTCATATCTGATGCATGTAAATGCTAGCTTACTAACTAAATGGCAGTAATGACTATTCACTGCTATCCATTGATTTCTGCGAATCACATTTAAGGCCATAATCCTTAGCGAACCCTTTGCGCATGCTCATAAGGCCGCAAAGCTTAGCAAGCCCTTAGCACATGCTCACAAGGTTGCAGCCATGGCAAACCCTTCGCTGTAGTGTCAAACCATAAAACCAAGGCCCAGTCCCAATACTCGCACTTCTGCCCTATGGTCTTCTTTCAAGAGCACATATCTTGACGGTGCACTTAGGGGTGTAAGTGCACAAGGGACCGAAGCTGTTAAGAGCACAATTGGGACACTTCTGTTCACTTCATACATTGCATCACTTAAGTTTTGGTTTAGGACTCAGGAGAGAACAGCCTGTCATTCTCAGCCGTCTGCTTTAAAAATAAAAGGTCACCTCGTCCATCCATGCGTAAAAATAATAGCAAAAGAAACAATCGACCGAATAACAAAGACCAATACATGACCTATAATTAGGAGTGATAATGAAAAATGGAATGCCTTTTGCCCACATTTATATAATTGATATGTCATTGGAAAAACGGCAATAAAATGCAAAATTCCAAAACTTTCGCTGACTTAGCAGCGTTTATTTTCGGCATCCTTAAAATTGTCACTTAGCCGGGCATCGTACCTAACAACGTGCTTTAGCTGTGACTACATCCAGAATATAGAAATGATTCTTGTGGCTTTTTGCTCAATGAGCCTTGCAAACCAATGCAAATCTGTGGTGTTTAACAAGCTACACGAGCTCAGAAATTTTTAAGACAATTTAATATTTTATATTACAACAACAATGCTATCGAAAATAAATTGGACTGTCGTCAGTTTTACCAATTTTTCTGAGCCACTGTTGCTAATCGGGAAAAGTGAACCGCGAGAGTTTCAGTTCAATGCGGTTTTATTATGCATTGAAAGGTGAGGTCTCCGAAGGGCTTTGTTACTGCCAACGGAACGCTATGCTATACAACCCCAATTCCAAAATAGTTGGGACGAAGTTTAAATTGTGAATGAAATCCAAATGCAATGACTTTCAGATCACGAGCTAATACGTTATTTACAAGAGAACATACCCTGAACAAAAATATAAACGCCCCATGTCACATATTGAAGCCACATGGAGTTAACAACTCTAAGAGAGCATATGCTGACTTTTGCTTGTACAGTAGGGAAATTTATCTTGATTTGTTTACCATATTTAATCCATCTCTCCGTCAGTGAGCATTTGCTCAGTGATTTCACTCAGTACATGGGTGTGGCATTTCCAGACGGTGATCAGACAGAATGAGCAGTACCCAGACACTCCTTATACTGGGGACAATAAAAGGCCACTCCAATATGTCAAATTTTGTCAAAAATGTCTCATTGATGTCTCAGGGCATGCTGGATGCAGGGATGTCCACCAGAGCGGTTGCTGTGCAGCTGAATGTTAACCTTCGGACGATAGGCCGTTTGAGAGTTAGTTTCCGACAGACAGGCAGTACTGCAAATCGACCTTATACACGTCGGCCACATGTGACCACACCAGCACAAGATCACTATATCCGGCTCGTCCACCTGCGAGATAGGCTCAGATCAGCGACACCCACAGCGGATGAGACCGTTGGTCTGCACAACAGACTCATCATACCACAGACAGTCTGTCACCTCCTACGAGAAGCCAACTTGCAGGCTCGGCATCCTCACCACGGTCTGGATCTCACCGCTGTCCGGCGTCGGAACTGACTCGCATGGGCAAACGCACTTGTTCGATGGCCCTTGGCACGCTGCAGAAGAGTGCTATTCACAGATGAATCCCATTTCCAGTTTTTTGTTAATAAAAACTCAAAAATTTGACATGGGGTGTTTATATTTTTGTTCAGTGTAGATAACGTTTCAAACGTTGAAACTGAGACATTTTACATTATTATCCACTAAATGAACTTATTTCAAATTTTGTAGCTGAAACAGGTCTCAGAAAAGTTGGGACACAGACAAAAAGGGCTGAAAAAGCAATTAATATATGAGAATTAGCTGAAAGAACATTTAGCAAGTGATTAAGTTAACTGGCATCAGGTGTGTAACATGATTGGCTATTAAAGGGATGTCTTAGAGAGGCCGGGTCTCTCAGAAGTAAAGATGGCCAGAGGCTACTGTGAAGGCCTGCAAGAAAAAATTGTGGAATACTTTAAAAACGATGTTCCTCAACGTCAAATTGCAAAATCTTTGAAGGTCTCATCATCGACAGTGCATAACTTCATCAAAAGATTCAGAGAAACTGGAAAAATCTCTGCGTAAAGGACAAGGCCGAAGACCTTCACTGGATGCCCGTGATCTTCGGGCTCTCAGACACCACTGCATCACTCACCAGCATGATTCTGTCATTGACATTACTAAATGGGCCAGGAATACTTCAAGAAACCACTGCCAGTAAACACAATCCGCCGTGCCATCCACAGATGCCACCTAAAACTCTATCATGCAAAAAGGAAACCATTGTTGAGAATCATCCAGAAGCTCCACTGTGTTTTGTGGGCCACGGCTCATTTAAAATGGACTGTAGCAAAGTGGCAAAGTGTCCTGAGGTCAAAGGAGTCCAAATTTGACATTCTTGTTGGAAATCATGGGCGTCGTGTCCTCCGGGCTAAAGAGGAGAAAGACCACCCCTCCTGTTATCAGCGTTCAGTTCAAAAGCCAGCATCTCTGATGGTATGGGGATGCAATAGTGCATATGGTGTGGGACACAAGTGTACGTTTTAAAAAGCACCATTAATGCTGAAAGGTATATCAAGGTTTTAAAGCAACATATGCTCCCCTCCAGAGGACATCATTTCCAGGGAGGGCCTTGTGTATTTCAGCAGAACAATGCAAAACCACATACTGCAGCTATTACAACAGCATAGCTTCACAGTAGAAGAGTCCGTGTGCTGAACTGGCCTGCCTGCAGTCCTGATCTTTCACCGACTGAGAACATTTGGTGCAGAATTAAACAAAAAGTCAGTCAAAGGAGACCCAAAACTCTCCAGCAGCTGGAGCCGTGTATTGAACAAGAGTGGGATCAAATTCCAATGGCTAAACTCAAGAAACTTGTCTCCTCAATGCCCAGACGCCTCCACTCTGTGTTAAAAAGAAGAGGGGATGCTACACCATGGTAAACAGGCCTTTGTCCCAACTTTTTTGAGACCTATAGCAGCCATCAAATTGGAAATGAGCTCATTTTGTGGATAAAATTGTAAAATTTCTCAGTTTCAACATTTGCTATGTTGTCTCTGTTCTATTATGAATAAAATACTGGCTGGTGTGATTTGAAAGTCATCGCGTTTTGATTTTATACACAATTTATATTTTGTCCCAACCATTTCGGAATTGGGGTTATATATATGTCAATTTCTGGAAAAAAAAAAAATGTTCAAAAGACATTTCCTCCCCATCGCATTGGCTTCTAATAGCCCTGGCTTCAGATTTCCACGGCAACAGTTGCTTTGCCTCCCCATTGGCTAGCGGTTGGAAACGTTAAGACACCATTGGAATTTTGGGTAAATGCCTTCAGCAAAGTGAGGTCTGATGCCCACTTGGGGGAGGGGTGCATTAAGGGTGCAAGATGGCACCGCTGGTGAACAAAACAAGGAAATTGGGACACCCTGTGCTCTTGCACCCCTTAGTGTGAACACGCAGTTGAGGGGCACAAGGAGAGAAGTGCGAGTATTGCTACTGGGCCGGAATACGCCAGCGGGTCTCGATGAGGTCAAAAATAAAAACTGTTCAAGTTCGCACTCTCATAGTGGCTTGGAGTGCTTCCATTGTGCTGATGTCTAAATGCAGCATTTTTCTCGCGCATTTGCTTGTGGTTAGACTGTTTTTGACTTTGCATCGTGTCTGTTTTTGCAGCGTGATTCTCAGATTGAGGATGTCTTAGGCCGTTGCAGCGCGTTTGTGTTGATGTGGACATGCAGCGTTCTTCTCTTGCATTTGCTGTTTGCGCGTTTCAGAATTTTCATCGTTTCAGCACGTTTCTCCAATTGGGGATGTTTTACGTCGTTGCAGCACGTTTGCTGTCGGCCACCGTAGTTCACTTCCCAGCAGCAGGAGTGGTTTGCCTTGCTGCAGGGTGAAGTTGCCTTTAGACGTCGACTTCCAGGCTGCTCAGCCTGTCAGGCTGCATAAACACCGCCCCCAAGTACAGCCAATCAGATCGCGAGCAAGAGTACAACCAATCCGCTCACGAGCCAGCCAATTCAGTTCAAATTCCTCTCCTCAAAGTGGATTGGGCTTTTGAACATTAATATGGTAAAAAACGAATGCATTAAATCGTCTTTTCTCATGAAAGAAATTGATTTGTGAGGTTACGTTAGATATTTCAGCTATTTTGACTATGTAGACCAATGCGAACAAGTGCTTTTTTTTGTCTTACAGTAAACTTATTGACCTAACTTTTGCTAAATAGGTCATACTTGTTAACTTGAACACTTGTACAATGTAACTTCAAGTATGACTGTTTGAAACATAAAATTGGCCTACTTGAGAGATATTTTGTTCAATAAGCTGTTTAGCTGAGCTTCTAAAAAACTTCAACAGCAAGTTGTTGTAACGTCAGTTGCCTTCAAGGCTGATTGTAGAGACTAGTGCCTTGCAGGCTGGTTAGAAGGCTAATGTTGATTTCATATTGTATAATCTTTAATAGCATTCAGTCAGATGCCTTCAAGGCTGATTGTAGAGATTAGTGCCTTCAAGGCTGATTGTAGAGACTAGTGCCTTCCAGGCTGACCATAGAGACCAGTGCCTTGCAAGCTGGTTAGAAGGCTAATGTTGATTTCATATTGCATGGTCTTTCATAGTACTCAGTCAGATGCCTTCCAGGCTGACAGTAGAGACTAGTGCCTTGCAGGCTGACTATATAGACTAGTGCATTGCAGGCTGACAGTAGAGACTAGTGCCTTGCAGGCTGGTTAGAAGGCTAATGTTGATTTCATATTGAATAGTCTTTAATAGAATTCAGTCAGATGCCTTCAAGGCTGATTGTAGAGACTAGTGCCTTCCGGGCTGACTGTAAAGACCAGTGCCTTCCAGGTTGGTTAGAAGGCTAATGATGATTTCATATTGTATGATCTTCCATAGTATTAAATCAGATGGCTTCAAGGCATCGGGGCCCTGGATGGGTGCTGGGGCTGTTTTTTTAAAAATTTTTTTTACATTTTTAGCTGGGCAGGTAGATAGGGCTTCACGGCGGCACCGAGACATCGTTTGAACTCCTAAAGAGTGTAAAAAGTAAAGACAGCACCAATATGCAACATCTCAAGCAGTTTTCTGAGGTAACATGGTTGGTTTCGAACTGTAATAAATCTATGGGCTGAAAAAAGAAGATTTTAAATTAGCCTAGGAAGGCAATAATATGAAATCAACATTAGCCTTCTAACCAGCCTGCGAGGCACAAGTCTCAGCAGTCAGCCTGGAAGGCACTGGTGCTTTACAATCAGCCTTGATGGCATCTGAGGCAATATTATTAAAGATTATACAATATCAAATCAACACTAGCCTTCTAACCAGACTTTAAGGCACTAGTCTCTACAATCAGCCTTGATGGCAGCAAAAGTTACAACAACTTGCAGTTGAAGTTTTTAAGAAGCTCAACTTAAATAGCTTATTGAACAAAATATCTCTCAAGTAGGCCAATTTTATGTTTCAAACAGAGTTATACTTGAAGTTATATTGTGGAAGTGTTTAAGTTAACAAGTATGACCTGTTTAGCTAAGGTTAGGTCAATAAGTTAACTATAAGACAAAAAAGCATGTGCTTGTACTGATTAACATAATCAAAATAGCAGAAATATCTAACGTAACCTCAATAATCAGTTTCTTTAATGAGAAAAGACGATTAAATGCATTTGTTTTTAACAATTTTGATGTTCTTAAGCCCGCTCCGCTTTGAGAAGAGGAATTTGAACTGAATTGGCTGGCTCGTGAGTGGATTGGTTGTACTGTAGCTCGCGATCTGATTGGCTGTACTTGGGGCGGCGTTTCCGCAGCCTGACAGGCTGAGCAGCCAGGAAGTCGACGTCTGAAGGCAACTTCACCCTGCGGCGGTTTGCCTCAGGCTGATTTCCTATCTTGCGTTAGTATGTAGTAGTTCTGTGCCTCAGTCCCCAATTATTCAATCAAAGCGCACTGAAGAAATTCACTCGCGGAATAGAAGTCATTGTGCACCAAGTTCATCATTAAGGTGGATTTCCCCACTGATGACACGGAAATCGATTATGACTCGGGTATTCTCAGGCTTGTCTTTACTGAGGGATTAAAAGCAATGGAATTGCATAAAAACTTTTCACATGGTCTTATGTCATAAAAACAATTTAAACGACCATGAAGCGCAAGCATTGTTTTCTGCCCCTGAGTAAAGAGAAGCTCGGGCAGTCCGGAGTCATAATCGCTTCCCATGTCACTTGTGATGAGGTGCACCTTTACGCAAATGAAACGGAAACTTCAATGCACAAGGGTTTTAATTCCGGAGAAGAATGTCATTAAGCATTCAATGAATAATTATGGACTACGATGAATAAGACTAAAGAATGCGCAAGACCTACGGTGAATAAGCCTAAAAAATGCATAAGACCTACGCCGAATGCGTGAGACTTGACATCTCTGATACACAGCGACGTTTCCGTCACTCGTAGTGTCGTGTTTGGAGTTGACAATTTGGCTGGGTAAGTTTGGTGACTTAAAGCAAACAAAAGCGTAGATAACTGTATGTTCATGTCATTTCTGAACGTGAATATAAAGCGCTAGTTATCACCACGTACTCTGCTTCATAGCCACTAATGACAACACCCGCTTACCTGTCTTCGGAAGTTCGATCGCCCCGATGATAGTCTCTGCTCGCCCGTCTGCGTACATAAAGGCTGTGTCTATGTCATTATGACCGCGCTCCGTAAAAGCGCGTACCATATCCCTACTCTTATTCAAGTCCACCCGACCCCCAAAAGCCATCGTCCCTAGTACGGTAATGGGGACTTTAGAGGATGTTTCTTTTAACGAAGACATGCTGCGATATGTCAGGGAGTGCCTAATCCCAATCCCAACCGTTCGTTGAACTATGCACAGGCCTGCGCCCCACACCATCGTAAAAACTGAGTCAGCCCTCGCTGCGGAGTGCAGGACATCAGTCCCCACCCCCCTGATGTCCGACCCCACCCCCTAATGTCCCGACACTGCACATTCCCTACCATTTGGCGGCGGTAATTCCCCTAAATTTTGTTGTCAAACGGTCCAGGTTTATCCCAAATTTCAAAGGAGCGGGGCTGAGGCCGAATAGTCTTTTTTGCCTAGGAAAGTGCCTAACTCCCGATAAATGATCCGGAAAAAATTACGTGGCAGCCATGACTAGGGGATTCGAATTCTATAAATGTCAAGGAAAGGTGCCCCATAGGGTACACAGAACCATCCTTTTCAAAAAGAAGGGAGATAACGCTATCCCACAATTCTGTGCAGCTGCAATATTTAAAGCGACAACCATTCAGCTGGCCAACTGCGTAAAGAAAGGTACAACCCCAATTCCGAAATAGTTGGGACAAAGTGTAAATTGTAAATAAAATCAAAACGCAATGACTTTCAAATCACAGCTGCCAATATTTTATTCACAATAAAACAGACATAACATAGCAAGTGTTGAAACAGAGAAATTTTACAATTTTATCCATAAAATGAGATCATCTCAAATTTGAAAAATGCTACAGGTCTCAAAAAAGTTGGGACGGGGGCCTGTTTACCATGGTGTAGCATCTCCTCTTGTTTTTAACACAGAGTGGAGGCATCTGGGCATTTAGGAGACAAGATTCTTGAGTTTAGCCATTGGAATTTGATCCCACTCTTGTTTATTACAGGCTTCCAGCTGCTGGAGAGTTTTGGGTCGCCTTTGTCGGACTTTTCGTTTAATTATGCGCCAAATGTGCTGAATCGGTGAAAGATCACGACTGCAGGCAGGCCAGTTCAGCACACAGACTCTTCTACTACAGAGCCATCCTGTTGTAATAGCTGCAGTATGTGGTTTTCCACTGTCCTGCTGAAATACACAAGGTCTTCCCTGGAATAGATGTTGTCTGATGGGGAGCATATGTTGCTCTGAAACCTTTATATTCCTTTCAGCATTCGTGGTGCTTTTTAAAACATGCAAGTGTCCAACACCATATGCATTAATGCATCTCCATACCATGCAGAGATGCTGGCTTTTGAACTGAAGGCTGATAACAGGAAGGGTGGTCTTTCTCCTCTTTAGCCCGGAGGACACAACACTCTTGTTGGAAATCATGGATGTCAAATTTAGACTCGTCTGACCACAGGACATTTTGCCACTTTGCTACAGTCCATTTTAAATTAGCCTTGGCCCATAGAGCACAGCGGCACTTCTGGATCATGCGCAACAATGGCTTCCTTTTTGCATGATTGAGTTTTAGGTGGCATCTGTGGATTGCGCGGTGGACTGTGTTTACAGACAGTGGTTTCTTGAAATATTCCTGGGCCCATTCAGTAATGTCAAAGACAGAATCATGCCAGTGAGTGATGCAGTGGCGTCTGAGAGCCCGAATATCACAGGCATCCAGTAAAGGTCTTCAGCCTTGTCCAGACTCCCTTACGCACCAAGATTTTTCCAGTTTCTCTGAATCTTTTGATGATATTGTGCACTGTCGATGACGAGACCTTCAGAGCCTTTGCAATTTGAAGTTGAGGAACATTGTTTTTAAAGTATTGCTCAATTTTTTTACACAAGCCTTCACAGGTGGGAGAGTCTCTTGCCATCTTTACTTCTGAGAGACTTAGCCTCTCTAAGACATCCCTTTTATAGCCAATCATGTTACACATCTGATGCTAGTCAACTTAATTACATGCTAAATGTTCTTTCAGCTGTTTCTCTTATATATTAATTGCTTTTTCTGCCCTTTTTTGCCTGTGTCCCAACTTTTTTGAGACCAATTGCAGCCATAAAATTTGAAATAAGCTCATTTTGTGGATAAAAACGTTAGATGTCTCAGTTTCAACCTTTGAAATGTCATCTATGTTCTATTGTAAATAACCTATTGGCTCATGTGATCTGAAAGTCATTGCATTTTGATTTTATTCACAATTAACACTTTGTTCGAACTATTTTGGAATTGGGGTTGGATATGATGGGCAGTGGACTGATGATTACGTTGTTTAGTGTAAGTGCATTCAGATTCTCTAGCGCGGTTGTCTTCCTAAGTCGTTTGGAATTCCCCTTTACACCTGCCCTTTATCTTATGACATTTTCCACAAAGGTTAAAGAGAAGTGGTCAGGTTTTTGTTGATAGGACGTAATTTTTTTTGACTTGCCAGACACAGTCCGGGATTCATATTTCAGAAATATGCCAAATTGGTCACCCGCTGTGGGACTTAGTCAAATTTCTGAAAGCTGGTGGTATCACTGCATTAGTTTTTAAAATCAGATTCCTTGCTCCAGAACATTGCGACCACCCAGCTGAAGAGCGTGACACCAGTTCACCCCTTTCCCTGCAGCACCTGAGCCTGGCCACCGGGGGCGTTTTGGGGGGGAAGAGAAAGGCGCGCCCTGGGGGGGGGGTTGCTGGGCCACGGGGCGGGGCAGGGAAACTAAGGGGGGCTGGGGGCTTTTCGGCAAATAACTCTGCGCTGCAGCAAGCTATAAGGACTGGGTTTGGAGGTGGCAAAGGCGGGGGGGAGCCCTTTCAGGGGAGCCCCGGCTGAACCTGGGGTGCGGTGCCGGTCGGCCACAGAGGGCGCAAACATGTTCCAGCCCCCAGCCTCCCCAGGATTTCAAATGGTGCAAAGTTCTCATGGACTTGCGTTTTGTAATTCCGAGCCACTTTACTTTGCGAGAATATCTACATTATAAGATTTACGTTTACGTTTTCATTTTATTGGTGATATGGTGGAGCACTTTTTGGAAATGAAAATGCAAACGGGGAATGTAATTGTATTTTTGAATAGTTCTAAAAAGTGCATTAATTGACAAGAAAATGAAAATGCATATGGGGACAATTACATTATCATTTTCATTATGATACAAATAGTGTAGTGAAGTGATGACGTTACACTGGTGCCGGAAGTTCCTATTCATTTCACACAGACCTTTTTAAATACTCACTTTTCAAGCAGTTCCCATTGTTTTCAAGCCTCCGTCATTTTCAAGATTTTGCATCATATTTCCGTGTAAAAAAAAATACAAATTTTTCTTGACTGGAGTTATAATTTAAATCATTTAAAATTTTTGCCATGATGATAATCCTCTTTGCTGTGTAAAAACTAGTCGTCCCACACCCACAGAGACTTACTGAAATGACAAAAATGAGGAAACGCCACCCTGCTGGACAGTCATAATGGATTACTTGTTAATCTTCAACATTTACAAGGGCCCAAAATAGAGGCGGCATTGAACTAGCTGAATTATATTTAAAGGACCAGTGTGTAATATTTGACATGGTTTATTGGCAAAATCTGGATATACTACCTATTAATATGTTTATACTAGTTTATAATCGCTATAAAATAAAATTTGTTTGGTTTTCGTAGCCTTATAATTATGCCTTTATATATACATATAGCAAGGGCCTTGCTTTAGAGACGTCGCCAGCTTTCACCGCCATGTTGAAACAGCAGCCCGACCGGACAATCCAGCCAGCAAGAGAATGTGTTTTGCATGTATAAATCCCAGTCGTGGAAGAGGCCATTTCTGCAAAAGTGTTTCGGTCCTTGGAGGCCACCGTCTTTTTGCCAACGGGAGGGGTGAGCTTGAGTGAGTGAGCACTGCAGTCTAGAATCTGAACACTGGATGTGACTGTCCCCCCCATTTTACACACTGGTCCTTTAAGAAACTATTTCAATCAAGGTCAGACTGAACTTCACCAGTGGGTAGCACAGAAGTCTAATGATGGACGGAAGATGTCAGGCAATGTCTCCAGACCTTGGATCTAGTGCAGCTCAGTGGGAATACTCAAGATAATATACTTGGGTTCCATTCCAATGTGCTCACACAGGTGGACTATCACTGAGCTCCATAATGATTTGGACATTTAACCCAATCTCATTAGGCAAATGTGAACATTTTCATGACCAACATAGATACACAATACACCCAAATAGCTGCCAAGAATGTGCTCTTTAAACAAGTATGAATGATTTGATTACATATGTGAAATTTTGGAACACACAGCTAAGTGAGGGAAAAATATATTTGTCCCCAACATTACATGCCTCACTCAATGCACCAGTACCATGTACGGTGAGAGATTAAGGAAGAAGCCATGGTCCATTGCCCTGTTGACCATGAGACACTATGCCCTGCTGGCAGAGATTGAAGTTCTGAGTTTAGGGTTCAGGGGAAAATGAGAACAAATAGTGGCTTTTAATTCAGATTATCTCTCTTGCTCAAGTATTGATATTTACTGCTTCTGCAAGAGAAAATGGGTAGTAAAAAGGAGTTTCCAAGGGTTACAATATGTACTGCATTTCTTTTTCAAGTTAGGACACACACATTGAATATTCTCCAACTGCCAGGAACTGGTAGCCTGGCAATCATACTCAACGACCTTTTAAAATGCTCTCTCCTACTGTCCGGGAGATGGCAATGTTAACAGGTTATTCCTCCCAAAGCGCAATTCTGCCTCATTTCAATAATTTTTTAAGTAAATAAATACCCCAAGACTTGTATGTGGACAGTCCACTCAATATTGAGTAATCGTAGGTTAGTCTGTTAGCAACCGTTTGCAGCTTTAGCATGTACACATTTTTCATGCAAACAGATGCCTCCAGTTATCATGTCTTCACTTGTGTCTTTAAAATATAATTCTGACATTTTAAGCAAACAAATTACAAAAATCATATTAACACAGGCAAAGTCTGGTATTTTCCTGGTTGGCATTTAATATGTCCCTTAAAACAAGTTTCAAAAAAGGACTGAGGTGGTCTTGATTTCACTTGTCAGAGCCGCAGCCCAGGCTCGTGACGGAGCCACAAACACACAATATTGTTTAGGTAAGAACACTAGAATCATGTTTTGTGTAATGTGGGAATACTACACAAATTCTACATCACTAACACCAGGTACAGCCACCCTTTATTCCGATGACTACCTCAATACATTGTGGCATGGATTTCTTTGATGTTCTGATCCATGTTGGCATGATTGCATTGGGTATCGATAGATCGTCCGCTGCTTTCTCACTGCGAATCTCCCATTCTAGCACATTCCAGAAGTGTTCCATTGGATTCATATCTGGTGACTGGAGCCACTGAAGTACACAGAGCTCATTGTCAGGTTCATACAACCCGTTGTACTGTATGCTTTGTAAAATTGCGCATTTTCTTGCTAAAAGTAGCCATTAGAAGATATTGAGGCCACTAAGGGATGCATGTGGCCAGTATCAATACTCAGAATGTGGCTTTCAAATGATTGTTTACCATGACATGGTCCAAAGTGCGCCAAAAAAATATTCCCCACACCATAACTCCACCACCAGCAAGACAAAGGAGTTCAGGTCAAGGGATTCATAATGCTGAAGCCAAATTCTGACCCTACCATCGGCTTCTCATAACAGAAATCGAAACCCATCTTTTAAGGTGGCTTCTTTCCAATCTTTAACTATCCTGTTTTGATTAGCCTGTGTCTTTTGCAGCCTCAAATTTCTGCTCTTGGCAGACAGGAGTTAAATCCATTATGGTCTTCTGAAATTGCAGCCTATCCACTTGAAGGTCTGACATGTTCTGCATTGAGTAGCTTTTCTGCTCAGTGCAGTTGTAAAGAGAGGTCCTCAGAGTCATCTGTATCTAAACGATCATACGCATTTCATTGATTCCTCGTGATTGGCTGAAAAGAGCCAAATCATAAAAACAAAAGACGAAGGATTCAAACAAGCCAAACTCGGAACAGTTGGTAATCATTGACTAAAGTATGAGAGAAAATCAAAGGCCAAGCATAAAAAATGATCTTGTTCATAACTTTAATTTTCATGTCATAAATACAGTAGCTGTACATATGTTGGATGCTCCGATTCAAGCAGAATGCAGTTAACAATGCCTGCCAATGAAAATAAAGTCTTAAAAATTAAACGGGCAGAAGTTGTTAGAGCCATTATTATATACAAAGATCAAACTATGTACATTTAGAAGCTATTGTGACACTTCATCAGGTACCAAGAAAGAGTAAAATATGTAGCCTGGAACAGTAAGCATTTTATGATAATACTCTGAAGGCATACAGATCTTTTCTTCAGTCATTGCCACCTCATAAACAAAACCATAAAATGCTGCTCATTACAAAAATAAAATAGTAAAATCTATCTTGGAGAATTCTGCTCATCTACAGCCAAGGTCTGATTGATTCATTTACTGGCATCGCACAACACAGAACTTCCAGTTCCCGTGCAAGCCACTTCACAGTGTGGAAACACCACAGACCTGTGCCGTGAGAGCCATCATCTACCTAGCATGAGAGTGAAGATGCTTTTTAATCCAAAAAGGGTAACATTTAACATTATGCACTCAGTCAACTGGCAAGATTTTTACCTTAATTATTCTGCATAGAAGGGAATATAGATGAGGAACACATAAAGCATATCAAAAGAGTGAGTGGGCGAACGGCGTCCTTGTTTAGCACTGTAGCTAAAATTCTCAAGGCTTTTGCAGCAGCTGTCAGACTCCAGGCCTGTCCCTCAACTCCGCTATCTATCTGGGGTTCACACATTGAGAAATTACCCACAACTCCCAGCTATCCCCATAGACAATGTAATCACTTCTGTGAGTTGCATGCCTGTGCAGACTAAACTCCAGTGCTCAACACTCCTTCAGCCATTCCTTCACTCAGACCAGGCGCGCATAAATACTTCTGAATCTGTAGGGAGGACCCAATTCTCAGTTCGGAACAAAAAGCCCTGTGTGGTTTCTGTGGGAAGCATGTGAGGACAGCTGAGAAAATTTTAAAAGCCTCATCCATGTGCTGTGGACCTCTTCTGGTAAGCTTCAGCACAGAGTCTGCACTTGGACTGAAATGGAATGATGTGCACACACATACAATTATACTCAGAAACGTAAGTATCCAAGCGCACACGTTTGCATCTGCACCAATCACTAGATAAAAGTATGCACACTCCCTTGCTAGGCAGCTGCAATGCTTATCAAGCACATTAGATTCAGGCTACTCACAGCTTCCATGTCTGTCAATTTATCGACTGTACACACAGGAGAGGAACTGGTCTCGGGTGAATACCAGTTTAAGATCACAGGCAAACAGGGCAAAGGGGAAAGAAAAATAATAGCAACAATATTTAGTATGCATCTCTCTATACGTGGTGCAGTTATTCAAAACCGTTATATTCTCACTGTGCGTGGCACACAGCACAGGTAATCTGCTTATTGTGATGAAATGCTCATGCATAGGCTGACTGAAAACGCCCGGTGAGACCTTCACAAAGGCGCAGTACTCAAAGGTAATTTAAACAAACATGCTGTGCAGCGTCAGACCTTTAAGATAATTACTTTCAAAGACTGGATTTTGCTCGACTTAAATGGATAGTTAAATAATTACAGAGCGAAAATATTGGCTGCGTCATTTCGAGGACGTGCGTGTTCTTGAGCTCCATGCAATTGGGATGCATTCCACGGCACCACTGTTCTCGTCGGCCAGATGGGGGAGCCAGAGGCCACGGGAGAAAGTCAACTTTGGTTTGGATCTGGTGTGGGCATCCAGCACCCCCTCCCCCACCCCTCAAAAAAAAAAAGTGGCAAGAAGCACAAATGCATCCAACAGAAAGCAATCTCACAATGTTGGTGGAATGTTTGGTAAATGTTTCAACAAAACTGCCACATGGAAACATTGTTATGAGAGTGTTTTACGATACCTTGGTCTGCCTGCGGACTGCACTGCCTGAAAGACCACATGGGGAAAACAGATGGTGGATGTTACAGCTTGCAGCTCAGCCATCTACTCTCTCCATCACCTCCGACATACCTCTTCGCACTATTAGAACTACGCTTTTGCAAGAGCCTGGTATGAACACCAACATTCCAAAACACTGTTCCTAACCCCTCAGATATATTGAAATAACCAATCTAATAGAAGAATACAAGACCTATATGAACAGAACTAGATTCTGAAGCTGAGAGTACGATTTTTTTGCTATACTTGCGAGCAGCTGATACTGAATGCCCTGATATTATGGGACATATTCTGATTATGAACATTTAATTAATAACTACGATGCCTAGGTCAGGTTAAATGTCATCAAACTCTATAGATCACTCTTAATTCTCGAATCATTATGCATTATTCAATAGGAAAGAACTGTAAGCAATATCGATCAACCTAACTGCAACAAACTAACAGTTCAGCTAGTCATATCTTAATTATGGCCAGATAAATCCGTGCACTATTCTTACAGGAAACGGAAAAGGCAGGAATGCACTCATTAATCGAATTATGGAAAGCTAGCTAGTCATTGCTTCATCATTTTCGCAAATCTAACTCTCCGCAGTCCCTTTTTGAACACAGTTGGTTTGTATAATTAACTCACCCGTCCACAATCCAGTTTCTACATCCTAACTCACGGAGTTCATAACTGAATTCCCATGACTCAGGTCTGGACAGTGCACGAGGGTATGCCAGGATGAATGCGAGCCTAAAATTATGAATACGTGCAGTTTCCGGCATTTGTGCGTTATAGCTTGAGAGCGCATTTTCCTGTATTATGGGATATGGGTGCGTTACTATTCCATGCAACTTGTATGCGTGTGAATATCCCAGGATTTATGGAACAGACCGTATGAGAGTGTATCCCTGCACTTATCTTAGCGTGTCTATTTCTGTATTTCATGAGTGAGATGGTATGTGATGACTGGCTCCTCCGAGCCAGGAACAGCAATGAGGAGCAGGTTCACTATGTGCCCAAAACGCACGCGCACACACACACACACACACACACACACTGCTAAGGGCAAAAGCGCTATGCGCACATCATTTTAGACAAATGACTGCCTTCGGACAAGCAAGATTTACAGACTTATGGATGAATGTGTGGTGCAAGTGTGGAGATATACATTGTATGTACAGTGCATTTACATACCACTCTCTGAGTCTACACACACATACAAATTATAGTAAATCTCAAAGACCCTGAATGACCTTAAAAAATAAGTGAACTTCACAGAATGAAGAGAGGGGAGCTCTATATTTGCATTTATGTGAATATTTTCATGTACAATACCTGCATAGATATATACACAAACATACAGATGCTGCTTTCTATATACATGTATAGAAAGATGGCGAGGATGAATCAGATTGAACATGTCATAAAACAAATGGTTTGCAAGCAACACACAGATGTTAGGAGTCACTGACTCAAACCAGGAGACGAATCACTCTCAATGGTTGTGAAATAGCTTCCATTAGTAGCACACACATACAGAACAACTCAAATCACTCCAATCCAAGAGCCTCTGAGTACCAGCAGCCACAAGCAGCATTTGGTAATCTGGTACTGTGCTCCTACTGTATAGGCCAGAATGTACAAGTGGTTTGGTCAGACTACACCACTGATCCCATTCTGAACATCTCCAGTTTCCCCCAGTGAGCTGCTGTGATGAGCAATGATAAACCTTCAGTAGGACCAGGTCTGGCATGATGAAGACATATCAGGACCAGGTTGAAATAGTTGAGCCCAAAACAAGACCTTACAAGACCTGGGGGAGCCATGCCCCAATAAATCCCATTTAAAGCAAGATGGGATAACAGAACAGACCATCAAGTTTAACAGAACCAAGTCTCATCTGAGCAACCTGTGGTGCTCTCCAGCATAATGCCTTACAATCACGATACAACCAGTTCAACCACTATGAGGACCACATCTAACCAGGTGAGCTTGTAATAGGACCAGTGCAAATAATCTGTGATGATGCCTTTATTAGCACTGGACAGTAAAAGCATCGTCCCTGACATCAGCGGTTAGTGCATTCGTAGCTCAATACACTTCAACACACAATCACTCAGTTCAATGAAAGGAAAGCCAAGTTTGGTCATATGATATTAGAACAAATTGGCAATAAACGCTCTGGAAGTCCATTCCGAAAATGAATATAGGCCAATGAATGAGGCTGTTTCTCCAAAACACGAACATACACCCACATGCTACCCACAACTTTTTAGCCACCAAAGAACCCAACTTAAAATGAGTGAGTAAATAGCGGCCATAGAACATGTCAATCGCTCATATTAATAATACTTTTGTTCTTATGCATTCAGTATAAAAAAAGGTAAGTAAATAAAACAAGAATATTTTAACAGGCAAGCAAGCATGTGCTTTTTAGTATTTTTTCTTCTCATTTCAAAATGCGTTTCTGCTGAGATGCACAGACGGCCAATTAATGTTCCCGCCTTTTCACACGCGCACTGCTCTTTTCCCAGGCTTCAGGGCTGCAGGTTCGAACTGGGTTCTCTTCTGTGTGCACGTGTAAAGGCTGGCCCTCTTTATATTGCTAAGCCCCGGCTCTTCTTGCGTGCCAGTTTCTACTAGTAAAAAAATAATAAATAAAAAGAAAAGCTCAAGCAAACAGAACAGCCATAAGACTCAGGCAGCGACCAGCTCCAAAACGACGGTCCCTGGCTCCTCCCTGGTTAGGACCGGTAGTCCTTTTTACTGTAGGGTTTGTTCCCCAGGATACTGTCGACCTCATGCACGATGGAGGATGACAGCTTCGGAAGGACCTGCGTGACAAAGGCAGAATTTACGCTTCAATCGGAGCGCTAGCTTAAAGAGAACTGCAGCCTGCAGGGATATCGTGTCCGACTGCGGGAGTTCTGTCAGACGAAACATTTAATGCCTCAAATGTCAAGTGCCTAATGGGGAAAACAAACAGTACATCACAAAACCTGCAACAACCTCCTCTATAAGAGAGAGACAGACACACAGAGGGAGATCTTGAGAGTACAGAGTTAGAGAGAAATAAGAATACAGAGCAGGGGCAGATCCATAAGTATCTGGCAGTGAAATGATTTTCATAATTTTAGCTCTGTATGCCACCACAATGGATTTGAAAAGAAAAAACCGAGATAGGCAGTGAAGGAATGAACTGTGAATTAATTATAAGAATTATAATCATTTTCATACCACGCCCCCAATTTTAGGGACTCAAAAGTGATTGGCCAAACTGAATCATAATTCAAATTATAGTTTTTAATATTTGGTCACAAATCCTATGCAGTCAATGACAGCCTTAAGTCTGGACTTGTGACCTGACCAGATGCAAAGCGCCTTTCCTGGTGACGTTCTACTAGGACTTCCCTGCAATGTCCGCAGTTCCTGCTTGTTCTTCGGGCAGTTTGCCTTCAGCAAATACACTGCCCGGCCAAAAAAAAAGTCGCACACTCAAATATTTAGTTGGAACCCCTGTAGCTTTGATTACAGTGCATATTCATTTTGTCATTGTTTTGACAACTATATGCAATGCCAGAACATTTATTTTCGATCATACATGCCGTAATTTTTGGCCGAGATCTTGTCTTCTCGACATAATGGTTGAACCACTCGGTGGTCTTTCTTGAGCACATCCCAATAACTTTTACTGGGTCTAAGATCAGGACTTTGTGGTGGCAAATATGCTTGTGAAAACGATTCCTCATACTTGTTTTTGCATTCATGAGTTTCTTTGCTAAATACTGGCCAATAAGTTGCCTGTTCTGAAATACTGTAACATCTTTTCCACCAGCAAGGGATGTGTCTTCCAACATGATTTTTTGAGAAATGAGTAGCGATGCCCTTCATCAGTCAGGGGAAAAATGATTATTGCCAGCTGAAACATATTAGTAACCGCAATAATGATCCAATTCTAGAATTTGTTCATTAATTTCCAAATGGTGACTTTTTTTTTGGCCGGGCAGTGTACATGCTCAGTAAAATGCAGGCCAGGAGATTGACTTGGCCAGATTACAGCACTTCTCTTCCTTAAAAGAGTCTTTGGTTGCTTTCACAGTATATTATGGGTCATTACCCCTGCACCGTGAGGTGCCGTCCAATGAGTTTTAAAGCATTTGGTTTAATCTGAAGGGATCTTCATTTTTGTCATGAGACGGCCAATTTTTGAAGGGGTTTTCCTTCCCAGGAAAAGAATTCATTGGTCGTCTGCCGCAGTTGTTATCTGTGGTCTTTGGGGCCTGTTGTAGCATAAGCTTCCCAGTGTGTTCCTTCTTTTTTAAGCGTTTAACCATCGATTTGACCACACATAATGATTCTCCCATCTCTGTGATGTGTTTCCGTTTGTTTTTTAGCCTAATGATGGCTGGCTTTACAAGCAGTGACAGCTCTTCAGATACCCTCATAAAAGTTCACAGCAACAGATTCCAAATGCAAATGCCACACCTGAGATCAATTCTCAACCTTTTATCCATAACTCAAGACCTTTTATGTTTTCTAGTAAATGGAATAATGAGGTAATTAAACACACCTGGCCATGGAACAGTTGAGTCGGAAACTTCCAAATTACAATTAATCCCTAAAAGGGGGCTGGGGATTGGCACATAAACAAAGTTCCATAATTACTACACCTGACAGAAATTTAATATAAATATCCTCAAATTAATGCTGAAAGTCAGCACTTTGAGCTTTTATCAATGTTTACTCTCAACTCAAATATGCTGCAGAAGGCAGCTAAACTAACAATAACTTCTTCAGTGTCCAAATATTTACAGACCTGACTGCAAATTAAGAATTTTCTCCAGGCCAAACCCATCATGCTGAGTATACATACAGTATAACTATAGCTGTATTGGCTAAAATGCATCCGTGTGTATGAGCCTATCTATCTCATAAGTGAGTGCTTCCCCCTTCCTTGACATAAACCACGAAAGCACATTACTTTCCAATGGCTGGACTGAAATGGCAACACAGGTTTATTTCAAAATGAAATTACTGGTAATTCCACTTCATCTTGCATTTCAGACTGACACTTTCGCCATTTGGCAGAGGATCTTGTCCGCACAGGGTTGTGCAGGGGCGGGCGGATCAAAAGGAACACTGCCAGCTTTGCGAAGTTCACAGCATACATTTTTTAGAGGCTGGTTTAAAAATGGATCGGTTCTTGATGATTCATCAGCATTTTTCAGGGGCACCTGAACACCCCTGTATATTTATGTAAGCATATTCATTGAAGATATTCGGGTTTAGAAGCCTGTCAAAGAGACCGCTCAGAGACCAAAACGATAAACCAGCAGGGCAGGAGACAAAAACAAAGTTCTTCCCCCATTACAATGCTGTCCGACATCTGCACTCCCATGAACACCTGTTGTCTTGAACTTACAAAGAAAGCAAAGGAAAGGACACCAATATTTCGAAAATTTATTCTGACAATGCACCTTTCGATCCTGGGATTTTAATCATCACTTCACAACTTATGATTTCTGGTGAGTGGAGTCTGTAAGAAGAGGGTGAGAATGCCGGCAAACATAAAATATTCCCAAATACATTTACAGAAGCATGTTGCCAATGTTATAACTTCTCGAAGGAAATAGTCCTTCCCTGCTCCAGCAGATCTTACTGGGCATGTTTAAGTGTAGGGCGTGTCTAAATAAATGACATCAAAAGCAACCAATCCAGTGACAGAAGTGCCCCACCTTACACAGTGAGGATGTACATGTTGTGGCCTCACCTGAATGGCTCCAATGTTCTCCATCAGCTGGTCAGTGTTTGACGCCCCCAACAGGACAGAGCTCACGCCCTCATTCCGCAGACACCACGCTGAGAGAGATCAGCACATGGCAGTGAAGCATCCTGGGAAAACTTATCACAGCCCCGCCCACACCAAACACACCCGTTTGAAACAAACACGCCAAACACACCGCCCCAATCACGCAAACCCTCCTCCACCAAACACAGCCTGAAGGATGTGCTCACACCCACACACACCTAGACAAATACACTAAATACTTTCATTTCCAATAAAAAGTGTATTCTACTGCAAACCCACAGATACCAAAATTCATCAGATAATTAAAACATACTGTGACGACAGGAAAACTCACAACAGAGGTTCACACCACTGACAGCATTTTTTATTTATTCATTTCAAAAAATGTTTAAAGAATACTTTATCAGGGTGCACCATCTGATTGAGTTCCAACAGCATCTGAGGTGACTTGACACGGAATTATACCCTCGCCCGAGGGAAAAAGCCTGCAAGGATGTTACTGGGCTCTACTTCAACTTCAACCATCAACCTTCCATATCTTCAGCAAACAAACAAGTCACCAGGCCACACGCTGTAACATCTGCATTAACGTGATGCCCTGACCTGCTGTCTCAGTGACGTCTGTCTTTATTTTGGGTCCCTGCAAGCAGGAGCACATAACGGAGCACTTCCTGTGCCTCTTCCCTACTACCATCCCCCAGCACTGCAGGGCACTGTGAAGACCGGGTGCGGCTCCACTCACCCAAACAGCACACATATAAGAGAACAGAAAAGACCAATGTTTGGCATTTGCCCATAAGCCCCAAGGGCCTGTCTGTGAACAGGGGTCAGTAGAGATTGGATGTACAACGATGTAATGAGCATTCCGCTCTCCACTGCATTACATAACACTACATGACCCTACCCTGCGCATTCTCCTCCAGCCTGACAGCAATCAAATCAACAGCACACACAAAACACCACCCTCCCCTTGTGGGACAGACGCACACACCAGATGCCAGAGCGGACGGGACGGACGGACAGACGGACAGAAAGAGAGAGAGCGGCAGCGGTGCGGTGCGTACCGATGGCGAGCTGGGGGAGCGTGCAGCCCAGTCGCTCGGCGATCACCTGCAGCTCTTTCAGCTTAGCCTGCTGGCGCCGGCCCTCCTCGCTCAGAATCTTATCCTTCAACCACTGGTAGCCCTGTCAGACGACACAGCGCGCCTGCTGAAAAACCAGCGCCCTACCCATCCCGTGCCGAGCCACGCCACATCTGAGAGACGGGAGAGACTGCGTCTCCCCCACCATACAAATACACAAACACTCACACTACCATCGTGCTCTTTTCAGATTACACGGTGTAGTGCACGAGTGTTCAACAGTGGAGCCACATTTCTAAAATGGCTCACAGGATTCACATTCAAAATACCCAAAAATTCAATCTGAAAATCTCATTTCCCTTCATTTTAAAATCAAATGTATTGGAACACAGAGCCAAAAAGTAAAAATATATCGCTGTTCAAATCCTTGGAGATGGTCTGTACCAACTCCAACGTCATTTATCTGGTCCATCAACTCAATTTTAAATTTCTCTTCTCAATTTTTTAGTAGGTCCTCATTTTTATTTTAAGCAGTAAGCTACCCAGGATATAAAAATTTCACAGATCTAAAAAAATTCACAGCAAAATGTCTTTCCCTATTGAGACAAAAAAAAAAAACTTAGTAATTAATAGTGCAAATATGAAATTTACACACAAAACTTTTAACACTTATTTATATGGTGGAGAAGATATGCGCTTCGTGGCAGGCAGTGTTCAGGTGGATGGGGCAGTTTTTAAACAGGTGACTGATCTCTATTCAACCTCTTTCAATCACTGCCTCGCACTCACTCACTCACTCACTCACTCCCTCGCACTCACTCACTCACTGCCTCGCACTCACTCACTCACTCACTGCCTCGCACTCACTCACTCACTCACTGCCTCGCACTCACTCACTCACTCACCCACTCCCTCGCACTCACTCACTCACCCACTGCCTCGCACTCCCTCGTACTCGCTCACTCACCCACTGCCTCGCACTCACGCACTCCCTCGTACTCGCTCACTCAGTCACTCACTCGCTCACTCACTCGCCACACAAAAATCACAGTAAATAAAAAAAAAACCCCCAAGCCTTCAATATTCATAATCATTTTTCACTTTCAGTAATTCTATTTTTAAAAGATAAAATGTAAACTCTCCATCATAATGGGCCCAAAGGGGGAACTTCATACAGAATATCAAACTGAAGTGTTTTATGCAAGCAACAGTCAGAGTACTGAAACAGAGACTCCATTAAGCAGCCCTACTTCAGACAGCATTTTCATGCTTCACAGAAACTCTGAGTAAAAGCTTATCTGGCAGGTGAGAGACCAGGAAGATAAGAGTTGCAGTTCATCTCGGAGCGAAATGAAAAGCTCCATCACTGTTCAAAAAACGCACAATCGCAGCTCTTTAATTTCCTCTTGGCCTTGATTAAAACTTACTCCACATTCCCCCAAACAATATACAAAATTTACTGCGCTTATAGACCAACCCCAACACATATTTTAATACAGACCTCACAGCAACCATTGTTGAGGGAAAAGAGAATAGACCAGCAACAGGCTTGAGCGAATGAAGAATGGGAAAACAACACAGGATTGTGCATGTGCGTGTGTGTCGGGGCACGTGCGCGCACGTGTGTCTGTGTACATGCTTCGGGTCCCTGAGATTTGAAGGAGCACGCACATCCTCAGAGGAGGGGAGACACACACACCTATGGGACAATATAACCTAGGAGACACGAGAGAGTTAACACAAGAGGCACCAACAACAGTAGGAGGAGACGTTTGGAGACAGAGACGCGAGCAGAGAGCACAGACCGCTGGAGCAAAGATCAGAGCAGGTGATGAGTAAACAGGTGCAGGATAGACAGGAGGAGAAAAGGTAACCTTCAGGAGGAGAGGAGGAGATGGAGGACAGGCAGGAAAAAGAGGGGATCAGGCAGAAGTGTAACCCAGGTAGGGGAGAGACTGAGATGAACAAGGAGAGAGAGGGAGGGAAATGTTAAGAACAGCTGCCAGTGAAGGTGGGGATGATGGGCGAAAGGTTTAAGAATGGTGTAGAATAGGCTGAAGAGGAGGAGAGGTAAAGTGCTGTGAAAAAGTATTTGCCCCTTCTTTCTTCTTCTATTTTGGCATTTTCATCACACATAAATGTTTCACATCAAATACATTTTCATATTAGACAAAACTAATCAAGTGAACAAAAAAATGACCATCTCATTTATTACAGATAAATCCTAGTCATTCAATCCTACCAGGCCCCATGTGAAAAAAAGCTATTGTTGCCTTAATTACCAAATCAACCAATTGAAAAACAGTTTAACTGAAAATTGGGTTCAATTTCACTAGCCACACTGAGGCATGATTACTGCCAGCCTAAGTTAAATCTAAACATCACTTAAATAGAATGTGCCTGTCTGAAAAAGGCAAAAAAAAGCAGCAAATGATACAACGATCTAAAGAAATTAAAGAAAAGATGAAAAACAAAGTCATTGATACCTTTCAGGCTGGAAAGAGTGACTAAGCCATTTCTAAGGCTCTGGGACTCCCATGAACCTTGGTGAGGGGCATTTTCTACAAATAAAGAAAACTTGGAACAGTGGTGAACCTTCCCAGGACTAGCCGGCCTACCAAAATTCCCCCAAGACTGCATTGGCAATTCATCCAGGAGGTCACAAAATAACCAAGACTAACATTTGCGGAACTGCATGCTTCACTTGCCGCAGTTCAAATCAGTGTTAACAATTCAACAATAAGAGAGAAACTGGGCAAAAACGGCATCCATGGCAGACCTGCATGGAAAAAGCTACAGCCGACCAAAAAGAATACAACGGCTCTTATTTCAAATTTGCCAAAAAACATCTTGATGACCCAAAAGATTTTTTGGATAATAATTCATGGACTGATAAGTCAAAAGTTCAAGGTTTTGGAAGACACAAGTCCCGCTACATCTGACATAAGGTAAAAACGGAATTCTACATTAGCTTCATCAAACAAGCAGTCAAACACAGTGGTGGTAGCGTGAGGGTCTGGGGCTGCTTAGTTGCTTCAGGACCGTGGCGACTTGCCATTATTGATCAAACCACGAATTCCACTCTGTAACAGAAAATCTTGAAGGATAATGTCAGGCCATCAGTTTCTGACCAAAAGCTCAACCGCAGTTCGGTTACGCAGCAGGTCAATGATTCAAAACTCATAAGCACCTCCAAATGGCTCAATAGAAACAAAGTGAAGGTTTTGGAATGTCAAAGTCCTGCCTTAAATCCAATTAAAGATGCTGTGGCATGTCCTTAAATAGCCAGTTCATGCTCAAAAACACTAAAATGTGACCTACTTTAAACAATGCTGCAAAGGAGACTGGGCCACTGATGTAAAAGGTGCATTACCAGTTTTCGTTGGATCGCAGTTGCTTCAATGGACGGCATGACCAGTGATTAGGTTAAGGAAGACAATTATTTTTTTCAAATAGGTGATACAAGTTTTGAAAAACCTTTTACCTTCAATCATGACAAGATCAATTAAAAGCTGCATCTTGTATTTACTCATATTGTCTTTAACTCACATAAAAATTCTTCTGATGATCAGAAACATTTAAGTCTGACAAATAAGCAAAAATAGGACAAACCAGGAATGAGGAAAACACTTTCACAGCATCGTAGCTGTAGGCACGTAAAGGCGACAGACAGTCAGCAGAAAGTACCTTCAGAGAGGCGCGGGAGTATGGGGGAACGCCACTGTCATATTTCCCTGAGATGATCCCACAGGCCAGCGGGGACCACGTCATGGCACCCACACCTGAGGAGTGGAGGAGTAGAGCATCAGTGCCATGGTCTCGCCCAGCCCTCCTGACCAGCAGGGGGAGTCCACTCATGGTTTTCCCATTTCTCTGGGCCTGCAGGGGAACCCACTCACCGATCTTGTGGAAAAGCTCGGGCAGCTGCACCTCCACCTTTTCCCTCTGAAACATGTGGTACTCTGCCTGCTCACAGATCGGCGGGATCTGGTTGAACTGCCTTGCCACGGAGTACGCCTCCTGCAGGACACAAAGGGAAGAGCAGGGTAAAGCCTTATTCTTCACCTGCGACGGTGCAAATAGTGAACAAACCCCCAATAGGCTACAGAGCAAGAGGTCTGTTTGGTAACCTCATGTCCTGCTTTCCCTGGAAGTAACACCTCTCATCCCTTTCTAATAGGAGCTTTGCAGATTCTGCCCCAGATGTAGTCCAGACGGAGTCCTCCAACATGAAAGTTTACTCCGTGATTATCAAGGTTTAAATCCCAGATAAGTCGAGCAGGTTTAGCTCTCTGGGCTGATACCAGTCCAGATGGTTCATGGGTCTTAAATTCTGCCCCTCTGTTCACTTCCTCATATAGAGAGGAAGTTGCTTCACAGAACTCTATCCAGTGGGTGTTCAGGGTGTACACTAGCATAGACCCAACAGTACCACCATCTTAAACCACGGCCTCCTTATCCAACCAGATCTGCCACAGCCAATCCCCAAAATGCCTTTCAAAGACACTCTTATCCACGTTGAGCTACACTGAAAGGTGTGTAAAACGGAGAAGCGATGGAAACAGAGAGGGGGTGTGGCTCACCATGATCTCCATGGGGCTCCAGCGAGATGTGCCCCAGTACATGGCCATTCCCTGATTGATCACGTGAGTCATCGCTCGTACAGTCTCTGCCAATCAAAACACAGATTCTGAGACGGGCAGAGGAGGGGATAAGGCTCTGGAAATTAACCTCAACAAAAATTTGACATGGCAGTGAAATGGGGAATATTCTGCCCTCTGTCTGCTCTTCTCTACACTGACCACTGAGGCCTGAGCAGCTGCTGCCCTGCTGACTGCACCAGGCACAGAGAGAGAGAGAGAGAGAGAGAGACAGAGAGAGGGAGAGGAAAGAGAGAGGGACGGAGAGGGAGAGAGAGAGCGAGAGGGAGAGAGGGGGGAGAAAGAGCAGATGGGAGAGAAACAAAGAGCAAATAAGAAAAAGACGGAGAGGTAAGCAATTTTGCCCTCTGGCAGTGAGCTAAGAACAACTTAACAGATGGAAAAATTTCCCAAGGCGAGACTTCAACTGCAATGAACTTTATTCGAAGGCACATAACTGCTGATAGCCTCCATCCATTCCAAAATGCAGTGAGGAAATGGTGGACAGAGCAGAGACTTAGTGATTAGTGCCACTCTTACATAGGGATGGAATAAATTCAGACCAGCTTCAAAATGAGGTTCCAAGAAGGTTTTATTGAGATTCACTGCGCATTAGAATACCACTTTTGAGGAATACATAAGCCTGGATTGAAGCAGAGGATATTGAAGGTGGTCTCTCGCTTGGGATGGTATTAAAATTTTGAGAAAGATTTGGATTGGCCCACAGAATTTGAAAGGAAGCATAATTTAAAAAGTCTTATGTTTAGCGGACTCCTTGAGGAACTAGCAGGCTTAAAGTTCAAAGCAAAAACAAATAAGAAGTACACATCACTCAGTTTCAAAGCAGCTTGTGCAGTGATATTATGCCTACAAATAATACTATAATTGTTTACCATAACTGGATTAATTAAAAAAAGAGGGAGGGATCATAGGCTCCAGTTACTACTGGGCCAGGTCACGCGGTAACGGACTTACTATTTTGCAACGCCGTTACCAACCAGTTTTTTGCCACTTTCACCCAAAATATATATAAAATAATAAAATATATGAACAAACTGAGCTATTTTGTTGTTTGACGTTTGGAACCATGTTGTATATCGTACTTAGTTTCGGAGCAATGATACAAAATACACCAATGATGTTACTCCGTTACCGTGTGACCTGGCCCTACTGTTTCCTGTGGAACACGTAACCAAAGACTACTGTGCTAGAGGACCGAGGGACCTGAAGAACATCCCTTAAAATTGTGAATACACTGACGCTGCACAACCACAGGACATCAGGGTGTAAGCTGCTTCAGAATTATGAGGAGCAGTCAAGTGTCAAGTCATCTGTCCAGCTCAGTACAGATACGATTACCTTTTTGTATCAACGTTTGTCAAAAATTGAACCCGCCCAAGATGGAATTTAATTTTCCAGATGACTTAGGACAGTAAAACACACACACACACACACAACACAAATGAGAATGATGAATAGTAAATGAAGGGAATACAAGGGGCGTTTGTTCAGCCGCGCATCAGTATCTCATCCTCTCAGCGCAGGGCCTAATGGAGGAGTGTAACTCTGGGGAGTGATCTGAGAAATGCCCTCAGAGACCACAGAGGCAGAGGGAGAGAGGAGCTACAGGCCGACCTCAGTACCTTCCATGGGCGTGTTGGGGTCTGGTCTGTTGGCGAAGACCACGTCCACATATTCCAACTGTAGTCTCTCCAGTGATGCCTTGAGACCTGAGAAAAACAGAGCATCAGTCCTGCTGTACAAAGGTTCATTCTTTGAAATATTTATTTGGTGTGAGCAGAATTTCATCATTCTGAACTTAAGAGACGTATTGTCAAGAGCTGGTGGTACGTACGCTCAGACAAGTGGGGCCTTTGTTCTTTTGGACCATACTTGCATTCGCGAAATGAAATGAATGACAATAAGCTAGGGCCTCCATGTTGAGATTAATCCACCATCAGGTCCAATCATATTTGCGGTAATATTTTCACAGTGTCAATGTTACAAGCAAATGTGAATGCAAAACAAGTAATGGAACAATCACACTGCCTGATTCTCACTCATTTTCAACAACCCGGAACTTTCTTTACAGAGAGTTTGACCATCCCCAAAAGAGACTGCGATACCCATCTTGTAGCCGTGAGTCTCCATGAGCTTGTGATTGGGACAAATTTAGACACGATGCCTCAGTTTTAATATTAGGGTCATGACGTTCTCTATGAATCAATAATCTACCGGGCATATAGCATCAATCCATCCTTGTGATCGATTCTTCCTCAACAGGGTTGCGAGGGAGCTGGAACCAATCGCCGTTGTCCATGGGTGAAAGGCAGGGACGCACCCCGGACAGCTCGCCAATACATCACAAGTTCATGCACCATTCACTCACACACTCATACCTACGGGCAATTTAGAGTCTCCAATTAATCGGCCGTGCAAGTTTCTGGGCTGTGGGAGGAAACAGGACCACTTGGGACAAGATCCACACAAACACGTGGAGAACATGCAGACTTCAGGAGTCCAACTGTGTTAAGCCAAGACACCAAGAGCCTCAGTGCATTAATCCAGGATGCCATAGTTTAGCCAGCCCGCCCCACTCTTTGTTCTTCAAGCTGCAGTCTTACCTTCTATGATATGCTTCCTAGACAGTCCTCTTTCAGTCTCTGCCCTGGAAAACAACCACAGACCATCCACATACTCAGAGCACTACTGCAGTAATAATGTTACACACAGGGCACTAAAGCAGCTATATAAAACTACAGTATCCATTCTCTCAGACTGTGACGAAAGCTGTAACATTCAACAAAGGGCACCCAATTAACCATACCACAGTGCCGGGAGTAATCTTCAAAATGGAGTACCCGCAGTGATGCGAAGGCTAAATTAGATGTATTTAAATTACAACCACCATCTTAATCCATGACTAAATTAAGAACACTCAACATGGCAAATCCACACCTGACTGTGATTCTGAGCTAAATCAGTGCCACTGAACGAAGAACATTCTCTGGGTCTCACCACCGTAGCTCAAACAGACAGCTTGAGGACACTACATGCAATCTCACCTTCACTAAAACAGGGGGAATTTAATGCTGTCACACTGTGCCTAACAGACACAGATATTCAATACAGAAAATCCACACTCTTGCATTATGACTAAATCAGAATCACATCGGCAGTGAGAGCACCCACTCTGTCACGCAACAGCAATGAAAAAAGATCCACATGGACTATGGCTTGAAGCAGAAATATTTCAGATATGACAGCAGTGGGGTATAATAATTAGAGCGCTGACACTAGAGGCTCTCCCATTACTGCACGCGTGTAAGCCCACACATAAATGGACACGCACAGACGCCCCCGTCACTGCCACAGATACAAGCAAAAAAAGCAGAGCACATACTTTCCTCCCCAGAAAATCTTAGTTGTGATGACAAGACTGGAGCGCCTGCAAAATAAAACAAAGCAACACATAGTTCATCAAATTGAACAAGTAATTCCATCTGTATATTAACCCTTAGAGCGCTAAAGGTAAATAGCGTTGCTCAATGATGTAAGATATCAAAGTCAAAGCTTTTGAAAACCTATTGTGTGGCAACTTGTTTAAAAGATCTCCCACAGGGGAGCTCTTTGAAACAAGTTGCCACATGATAGGTTTTCAACAGCTTAAGATAATTTATGATTTTTTGAAAATTTATTTCAGCGCTCTAAGGGTTGATATTTATGCTCCAAACTCCACATCCCACGCGCATTTTCAGAGTCCACACGCGCACACACACACACACACGCACACACACACACGCACACACACGCGCACACACGCTCACACACGCGCACACACACACAAGACCATACACACACACAGACCCGCTTTCTTTTACTCCACAGAAGTGTTTACTCGTTTCGAATGAGTCCCGTCGATGTGGGCCCTCGTAGCCTCCACATCACAAGCTAGTGAAAGGCAGAGATAAGAGAGAGGAAATGAAAGGCCACCTTTAATAAAACCCACCTCCATCCTTTTTTCTTTATGACATTTCCCAGCACCACCTCTGCTCTGGAGGAGGGGAAGAGAAAAAAGGTGTGAGAGAGAGAGAGAGAGAGAGAGAGCGCACAGCATTATCTTGAGCTTCTAGCTCATAACTCACAAACACAAAACATTCCAATCTTCTGAGATGGAGTAACACTTCATTTGCACTGAAATCCCACCATCTGTAGTGCTGGATAGGTAAAGTCCCCATTTAACAAATACAACCTCAAGCCAGTTTTTAGGACATTTTCCAGCACTCACTGGGCAGCAATTTGTATTCAAAGAGAGTCATTCCTGGAGTGGGAAGTCAAGTCTTCAAAGCGAGAGAAATTGACAAACACTTAAATTTGAGTTCATGTGCACCACTTAAAATAACAGCATTTCACCCAGACTGCAGGCGAGTTGTGGTGACCGTGTGGCACTGCGGTTGCTTTCAGCTCATTGGAGCTGGGTGCCTGAGTAAGAGCCTATTCACAGAGCAGCTCCAATTCTGCCAACTGTGGACGAGCTGCAACAATTCAGTGAAAAGGACTCAAGCCTGCTTGTCGCGCAGAAGATCCCACAGTGCCTTTATCAATCTGCAGCGACTCTGAGCTCTTCAAACATTAAAGAACAGAAGCATGCCACTGACCCAGTACAGTTTCATCTACAGGGGGTGGGGTCCACTGTCCTACCTAAGAGATAGCACTGAAGAGTATACAGCTGGTCCTCTAGCCCCTAACATCAATGTCTTCTCCGGGAACACATCCTTTTGCCCCATTACAGGAAGAAAGCTTTTAACCAGCATTCTTACACAAACACAGCAGGAGATGGAGCAGAAATAGTCAGCCAATACATGGTACTATAGATCTAGCTTTGTACAAGAAACTGTGGTAACTTCTGCAGTATACTGAACGTTCCTTCTCCAGATGGAATGAGAGACCAGCATTCATCTGTTTGTTTACTCTAAATATGAACACATCCCACAAAAAACTTCTGATAACGCTCTTCTGAACTGCTATAATTCTCAGTGTTCGATGCATGCCAAATTTGTGATTTTTTCCTTGGTGATATCGAGTCCTTCGTGATATTCCCAAGAGGTCTGTGCTGAAACTGAAGTTGCAACAAATTACTTCCTGAAATGTTAAAACAAGAGGAGTTCAAATATACTTCCAATAGCAGAGAATGCTAGTGGATTTAAATATGCAAGCAATGAGTTTGGTATTAGCAGTGGCGTAGCCAGCGGGGATGCAAAAACGTGTCCCTTTTTGACTGCAATTAATCATTTCCCTTTATTGACGCATTTCCAATTACCTTAATTGGCAACCGAAGAGACTGTTTCTCTCCATATGCGATCTAACAGCGATTAACTCATGGGCTAAATTCAGTTCAGTTGCCGAACAAGAACAGAGAATTGGGTTGCACAAAACTTCTGTTTAAAACAATCATTAGTCCTGACCTGTTCTCGCAAATACGTGTCCAGATGAATGATTGTCGTCTTACCTAATCGGGGAGAACAAGCAGCACCTATTAACTGTGGTGCTCTCGGAGTGCACCTTCTCTTAATTATGAAAATGACTGAGAACAGGTCAGGACTAATAGTCGTTTTATACGGAAGTTTTGTGCAACCCAATTCTCTGTTCTTGTTCCGAAACTGTACTGAATTTAGCCCAATTTGAAAAGAATCCAATGCATAATATTTGCGATATCGATTGGACAAATTGTCATTGAACTAAATTTTAAATTTCAGAATCCAAGAACAGGAAAACGGCTATATTTTTGTGAAAAATCATTCCAGATGACCAACACTTTGCACTGCGCATCTCCCTGTTGTAGAGAATATGTGTGCCAAATTTGAAAAGAATCCAATGTATAATATTTGCAATATCGATTGGACAAGTTGACATTGAACTACCTTAAATTTTTACTGTAAGTCCAAAAACAGGAAAACGGCAATATCTTTGTGAAAAATCATCTCAGATGGCCGACACTTTGCACTGCGCCTCTCCCTTTGGTAGAGAATATATGTGCCAATTTTGGAAAGAAACCAATGCATAATATTTGTGATATTGATTGGACAAATTGACATTGAACCAACTTGAAAATTTCTAAGTCCGAAAACACGAAAATGGCTATGGCTATATTTTTGTGAAAAATCATCCTAAATGGCCGAAACGTTGCAATGCGCCTCTCCCTGTGGTAGAGAATATGCGTGCCAAATTTGAAAAGAATCTAATGTATAATATTCGAGATATCGATCAGACAAATAATGTCTTCGGACGGAATGATGGACGGACGGAATTCTTGGTATACAACATTATACCCCCGACTTTTTGTCAGGGGTATAATATGAAATATTTCCAAATTATACCACTCTTATGGGGTAAATTTGGTTTCCTCACAATCTGGGCTATTGAGACTTAGGGATTTCCACTCGGATTATTCTTTGGAGTCTAATCCACTTGGACAGCTTAATCTTTGCTCGTAAATACAAACCTTACATACACATTGCAATTCAGAGATTTATTCATTTTCCAGGACCAAGGTGAAGCTTGTGTAACAGCAGCTAAGCACTAGTACATCTGAAGAAATCAATTCAGCGTTGGCTGTACATGAGAGCTCACCAGTCAGTGAGCTGTCACTGCCAGCCACAGTGACAAATGTCTGCAGTGTTGTCAACATGCTTGAACAGTCAGAGAGTCGGTGACACGAGAGCGAATGTCACTGCAGGGCACTCACTTCCCGGCAGCGTAGACCTCGGCAGTGTCAAACAAATTGATCCCGTTTTCATAGGCCAGCGTCAACAACTGCTCTGCCATCTGGAATAGACCGCACAATCATCAAAGAAACGTTATTCATAGGGACAGGTTAGGGTCAGTATTACTGACAAATGTGTTCATCATGATTCTCAAATTAGAGAAGCTTCTCAATTGTGTTTTACAATCAAAGACAAATATCTATCAACTTGTGTTGATAAAAATTTCAATGAAGGCACACTGATTTCAACAAATAGATACATTTGTACATTCATAAAACCTATGATCGAAAGTAAATCGGTTTGTGAATTCTGTGATCTGTGTTTTGGTAAAGTTACACACGTATGACACAGTTGTCAGTCTCTTAAAATTTTGAAACTTTTGAACATGAGTTGTGGGTTACAAAACCCACAAATGAGTCGACACAAAATAGCTCACCGTCTTTAATAGAGGTTAATAAGGCCTAGCCTTCCCGGGACCTCGAGCCCGTTGTTTGCACACATCGACCATTTGCGCAAAAGCTTGGAAGAACATACTGTAAATCTATTGCGTAGTAAGCAGAATAAAATGTCAATAGTCATTTTAGGTGTGGCATGAATGATTTTGGATATGAAACATGACAGTTGAAATTGGCTTGACTCGTAGACACTTAACTTGTTGAAACTATGTATCATTAGATGGCCAATGTTGACTAGGATTGTAGCAATCCCTTCGTGTTGTTCCAGTCTAAAGGGTTAGTTTCACGGTCTTTGCTATACCAGCAATCTTCAAACACTCAAATAATCTACGGTACAGCCCTCAGTAAAAAGTCAACTTAGCGCGCTAGTTCTTGCGCCTAATGCGCTAGTTCACGCACAAGCTCATACGCATCACTGAGGACAAATCCCTCAAACCTTTTCTGTTTGCACGGCAAGAATAAGTCCTAGATTGTTCTCGCAAACTGTCTCTTGCGTGGTTAATGCTTTGACAAAAAAAAAAAAAAAAAAACACAATTTCATACGTATGTAATCAGAGAAACGGTAATTTCGCATAAATCTGCCGTTTTTAATTATTTCCGATAATGTTAATGGGCTTAGCATAGAGGTTGCAGCGACCCATTCAGCTGTGCAGCAGGGTTTACCATAACAGCCAACACGGGTCACGTATGCGAGTATTCTCCAGGCGGCTACTCCACTAATGCAAAGGAAAATCCCGCTTGACCTTCTGTGTGCCACTCGTAGTTTGCAAATTGTGTATCTGTTGGGAGCGAGATCTTCGCCTCCATTTGTTTCATGGCCACAGTTTGTTAACACATAGCATATCATACTTTTCGCTCAACACTGAAGCAATCGTAAGATGACAAATTTACATATTAACTCTCTCACGCATGAATTATGATAAACTCAGCCAGGATTTTTTACTAAGTGTCTTTATACATCTTTAGGGATCTAAAACAAGTTTTGAAAAAAAAAATTCTATTTTTATTCTATAAATGACTACTTTTTCCCATTGCAATGAACTGCCAGGCATAATTGCAATTACCTCAAACTTGATTTCGGCAAAGCGGGGGGGGACATACAGTTTAGACTGAAAACAAATATTATTTTCATTTGAGTTTCGTTCGGACAGGGATTCAGCGTTGATATAAACTAGAGTGTTCAGGTGAACATGTGTCGCCTCCGAAGCTTTAGTTTGAAAGTGTGACTACCGGACAGACAGACAGACGCCAGACAAAGTGATCCCTATGTGCCGCTATGCTTCGCAGGCGACACAAAAATACAATACTTGACGCCTGTTTTCAAAATAAAATAATTTGTTCCGTCGTTTTCTGTTTTCCACATGAATCTGTCTTTTGTCTTTCTTGTAAATTCAACAGTTGTCTCACAAGAGGAAATTAATATTGTAATTCTGCTGTCATCATTTAGATATCTTTAATTGGAGGAACTTAAAAAAAAAAACAGAAAGAACACGGCTGTAATAGTCATTTTAAAAGTTAGTTACACTTCTGCCCTTTGATTGAATGCCCATTTTGCTGCGTTTACCATATTTTTCCAACAATCACTCTCTCTCTGACTCTCAGTAGTGTTAGACGTCATTAAGATGAAAAATAAAGTAAATGTTTCACGTTTTGAAGAAAAGAAGATTGTTAAAATCAGCACAGCATTTCCTGAGTTGTGCGGAGAAGCTGAAGAAAATGAAAGAAAGAGGATAAATGCACATCCAGCCTCACTCACCTCGTCTGTAATCTGCCCACCAAAGGTCACCCACGTCCCTGCGGAGACAGATCAAGAAGACCCTCAGTGTGACCTAACTCATAACAGTGACACACAAGAGTAACCCTCAGCTTTCACACTTGGAATTCTACAGTCCAGAATTAGCTGCAAGTCCCACTGGCTCCAGATCTTCTTTCCTTCCATACAATAATCATGGCCCCCAAGACAGAATAATGCAGAATGCAATTCATTTTCAGTGCTTGTATGCATAATTTACTCACCCAGTCCAAGACATGATACCCTCAGCCCAGATTTCCCAAGGTTTCTGTGGAAAGATGAGATGAAATGTGGATTAGCTCTGTGTCACATGCAGTCAGCGCTGTACACTCCATTCACCATTACAGTAGGAACCCTGTTTAATTCATGATCATGGTCTTGTTTGGTAAAGACATGTTTTTCCAGTGAGTGGTTCAGAAGCTGCAGCTCAAAGAGCTATTTCTCCAAGGAGAGGAGCCTTGGCAAGAACATTGGCAAGAAAATATCCTAGACTTAGTGGACAGCTCCATTTGAAAAGCGCGGTTATCAGCAATAAAATCATAACCAGCCAAAAAGCCTGGGACAGAGAAGTAGAGAGAACCCCGCTCACCAGAGGACCACATCAGGAATCAGGTGGGCAGAGGTGAAATGGACGTCGGAGTAAAGAAAAGGCACAGGGCCGCAGCTAATCATGATCCTCTGCAGCAAAATCGCCATAATGAGAGATGAACATCCCACAGCCAACAGGGGTCTAAGCACTATGAAGCCAATCAAACTCTAGGATTATGAGGATTTCCAGAAGACAACAATTTGTATTTGTTCAACAACGTTTTCAGAATCCATTCAATAGAAAATCAGAAGAGTGTGTGGCTTAAATCTGAATATCAACGACAGAAAATGAAATGTTTCAGTTATAATGGAAATAGTGCAGTGATTACAAAAAAAGTCTGTCTATGCATGTGTGCTCAAATGCGGGGAGGGGAGCACTAGTGTTGGCATTTGGAAGGATGTACAATCACCCTGGATTACGGCAGGACAAATAATCCTCCACTTTGATCTTAATCAGTGAAGATGATAAACAGAGACAAACCAGACAGCCACTAGACTCCCCTTCACCCTGGAGTCCGGAACCAACACTGACAAATGGATAAAACGGACATTGTAAATGGAAACTTCACCTTAAAGGACCGAAAGGAAATGTGTGTGCATGTGGTGCTTATCAATGAGAAGCACCTGAATGGATGGCTGTCAGGGTGGAACTTTCACACTGATGGAGCAACCCAGCTGATGCAATATATTCTCACAATGTTACTGGAGCGTATATGTCTACATTGCCACAAAGCAGCTTTTGCTTCAGCTAGGGAAGCTTTATGGGCTCAGAGGTTACAGTCTTGTTCATCAGTGAAGCAGGCTGATGAACACATACTGCAGCACGATGATGAACAACACCATTTGCACACCAACACAACTCCTACACTGAGAATCCGTGCTCATCACGAACCTCGTTCAGCAGTCTCTATCAAAAAAAGCTATACAGTGCTGCGAAAAACCCCTTCGTGATTTTTTTTTTTTTTGCATATTTGTCACACTTAAATGTTTCAGATCATCAAAAAAATTTTAATATTAGACAAAGATAACCTGAGTAAATACAAAATGCAGTTTTTAAATGATGATTTCATTTATTAAGGGGAAAAAAGCTATCAAAACCTACCTGGTCCAATGTGAAAAGTAAATCAGGCCACCTTATTAAATTATTGAATCATGAATCAACTGCGATTAACCACATTTTGAGTTCAATTTCACTAGCTACCCCTAGGCCTGATTACTGCCAGACCTGTTGAATCAAGAAATCACTTAAATAGAACATGTCTAACAAAGTGAAGTAGGCTAAAAGATCTCAAAAAGCAACATATCATGCCGCAATCTGACGAAATTCAAGAACAGATCAAAAAAAAATGGAAATTTTACAATTTGGAAATGGTTACAAAGCCATTTCTAAGGCTTTGGGACTCCGGTGAGGGCCATTATCCACAAATGGAGAAAACTTGGAACAGTGGTGAACCTTCCCAGGTGGCCGGCCTCCCAAAATTACTCCAAGAGCACATCAACGGCTAATCTAGGAGGTCACAAAAGACCCCAGAACAAATCTAAAGAACTGCAGGCCTCACTTGCCTCAGTTAAAGTCAGTGTTCATGATTCAACAATAAGAAAGAGCCTTGGGAAAAATGGCATCCATGGGAGAGTTCAAAGGCGAAAACTACTGCCGACCAAAAAGAACACAAAGGCTCGTCTCACATTTGCCAAAAAACATCTGGATGATCCCCAAGACTTTTGAGAAAATACTCTGTGGACTGTCGAGACAAAAGTTGAAGTTTTTGGAAGGTGTGCATCCCGTTACATCTGGCATAAAAGTAACACAGCATTTCATAAAAAGAACATCATACCAACAGTCAAATGTGGTGGTGGTAGTGTGATGGTCTGAGGCTGCTTCAGGATCTGGATGACTTGCCAAAATTGATGGAACAATGAAATCTGCTCTTGACCAGATCCTGAAGGTGAATGTCTAACTATCGGTTTGTGACCTCAGGCTCAAGCACACTTATTACGCAGCAGGGCAATGATCCGAAAGACACTAGCAAGTCCATGTCTGAATGGCAAAAAAAAAAAAAAAAAAAAAAAAGAGGATTTTAAAGTGGCCTAGTCAAAGTTCGGACTTAAATCCGATTGAGATGCTGTGGCAAGTCTTAAAAGGGCCGTTCATGTTCAAAAACCCTCTAAAGTGGCTGAATTAAAACAGTTATGCAAAGAAGAGTGGGCCAAAATTCCTCTACAGCAATGTGAAAGACTCATAGCCAATTATCGCAAATGCTTGATCGTAGTTGTCGCCGAGGGAGGCAAAACCCTCCTAGGATTTAGGGGGAAATTACTTTTTCACATAGGGCCATGTAGGTTTGGATAGCTCCCTCAATAAATGAAATCATCATTTAAAAACTGCATTTTGTCTAATATTAAAATTTGTTTGATGATCTGAAACATTTAAGTGTTACAAATATGCAAAAAAGAAAAAAGAAATCAGGAGAGGGGCGAATACTTTTAACTAATATTGATGTTCTGGGGCCATGTGTTTGTGTCTCTATGTCATTTGCATTCTGTCCTTGCTGTGAAGCACTTTGTGATTTTATCTGCGAAAAGTGCCATATAAATAAAATTTACTTTCTTTTCACAGCACTATATCTCAGCAATGGTCAAATGTCCTTACTCAATATTAAGGATTTTTACAGGGGGCCACAAAAGCCTTGAAATAGCCTATGCAGAGAGATCTTTAGATTACAGAAATTCCTGATAGTTTAATTGCTTTAGTGCATGCAGCCAGTTCAGAGGACCCCCCACCCCCAAAAAAAACCCTCAAAAATCCTGCAATACCATACAACATTAACAATCTCCAAACCAGCCAATCTCAAAAGCACATCAGACCACCTGGACAAAAGCTGCTCCCAATCTACCAGCTCCTACTGTACCGACAAAGAATTGGGGTAATTAAGGTTTAAGGCAATACAAGGTGAAATGAGCTAAAGTTAACTCGCTCAAACTGCCGTACCTCCCCCCCCAACACAGGGGATGGGGACTCAGCTGTGCCTCGTTTTTGCTAACACAAGCAGCAGACTGATACACAGAAGCAAGGATTGCCTTCTCCCAAATACATGCTCTAGAGTGTCATTCAAGAAGATGTGTTTGCCGCATAGAACACGACACCTGTCAATCTGTTTAATGTGACACTGACGCATGTAAAACCCACGGTAGACACGCCACCGTGCTGAATATTTCACTTGGTGAATGAAAACTGCATGGTAACCAAACCTCCCACACACTCACAACTGTTTCTCATTACACTGGGGGGGGAGCATTTTCTACAACTGTGACCCTTGACCTGCCACTTTGGGGTTTAGGTTTTCTGTGAAATATGTTGCACAACAATTAACAGCCAGAAAGAGAATTAGCTCAACGCTAGCTAAACTACATTTTCCTTCAGGGTTGCTACGCAGAAGTAACACTGCGAAAGTAACTGGCAAGAAAATAATGCAACATAATTCAAGTTTATTTCCAAGGCATCTGCAAGCCAGTATTGCCAAAACTTCGCCTCAATTTCAAGTCTCATTTAATCTCACTGATGTGCAACTGCCGAAAATGAAAAGCAAAGCTAATCAATTTTTTTTGCAGACCCCCTCTTGCTGGCTAACGTTGGTTAATGACAGATGTGCAATATTTCAGGTTGTGAAATCTACTCTCAGAGCTTAAGCCATCATCATGTGGGCGCTTAGGAATGAGTTTTAAATGGTTACACATCAATTCCAGTTGGTCACTTCTTTATTGATTATATATGGTTGTGGAGGGACAGCGATCTAATTTCAATTCTGGGATATGGAGCGTAGCAGTACAACCCTCAAGACACTTCCAAAATGATGCTTGTGATTTTATTTAAAAGCTACTATAATTGAGTTCACCAGCTTTTAAATAAAATCACATAATTTGAGTAACTGCCTGGTAAATCAGCTGAATTAGAAGTTCAACACTGAATGTGTGCAAAAAATTAGAGGGTAAAACTCAGCCGCTGGGTAACATCACCCTACACAGCAGTTATGCTTACTAAATTATTAAAGACAGCATTATACATTATTAAAAATGCATTTTAACTTTTGACTTTAAGGAAGACCCAATGTGCAAGGTCTTAAGAGCACTCAAAGCCTGCAGTGCTCCATCATAATCATACAGTCCTAATTTCTGCAGCCTGTAATGAAACTAAACCCATGTACCAAAAACCAGGAGGGAGGGTGGAGTTGGAGCAGATCATCCTCTGATTTTCCCCGCTGAAATATGCGCAGGTCTCCGCTTGCATCAGTAAATGTGGCTGACGACCTGCGATGTACAACCCCAATTCCGAATGATTTGGGACGAAGTGTAAATTGTGAATAAAATCTAAATTCAATGACTTTCAGAAGGACAATGCAAAACCACATACTGCAGCTATTACAACAGCATGGCTTCGTAGTAGAAGAGTCTGTTGTGCTGAACTGGCCTGTCTGCAGTCCTGATCTTTCACTGATGTAGAATATTTGGCGCATAATTCAATGAAAAGTCCGTCAAAGGAGACCCAAAACTCTCCAGCAGTTGGAAGCCTGTATTAAACAACAGTGGGATCAAATTCCAATGGCTAGACTCAAGAAATGTGTCTCCTCAATGCCCAGATGCCTCCACTCAGTGTTCAAAAGAAGAGGGGATGCTACACCATGGTAAACAGGCCCCTGTACCAACTTTTTGAGACCTGTAGCAGTCATCAGATTTGGAAGCTCATTTTGTGGATAAAATTGTAAAATTTCTCAGTTTCAACTTTTGCCATGTTATCTCTGTTCCATTGTGAATAAAATACAGGCTGGTGTGATTTGAAAGTCATTAGGTTTTGATTTTATTCACAATTTACACTTTGTCCCATCTATTTCAGAATTGGGGTTGCATGAAAAGACCTGCAATCGCCATTTCTTCCCACTCTAAACCGACTACAGTCCAAAGAATAATTGTACAAAGCCATAATGAATGAGTTGGTATTAAGACGGCTTAAATAGTGATACATTCTTCATAATATTTTTCTTAAATGGCAGGTGCACTTCTTCACAGCCATAAAACACGAAATGATTTGACAATGACACTGAAGAAAAAAACGTATTGAATAGCACCAGCACCATATAAAACAGCCACTGACGGTGCTTATTTAGGCAGAGCAGAAATGCCGGAAAGAGCGAATGCACGCAGGACAGAAGTGAACGCATAAATAAATGGAAGTATAAATAAATAAAGACTTTGCTTCAGTGCTGTGAAGCCCTGTGCACTGGGGAGCGCAACACCAAAACAAATCTGCTTGGCTACAGCCGTGTCAATTCAATGGGAGAAAAATGCCCTGTAAACTCTATGGACTTCATCTCAGGCCTCGTTAATGAGTCAGAGGGTGATGACCAGCTGTTTGCCCCAAACCACTGGACAGGAAATGTAAAGGATTATCTAATAAGTCTATCGCCTGCCCCCTCAAACACCAGGCACAGAGCAAATGAAACTACTACTAATTAAGAGAATGAAATGTGAGCATTAAAAAAAACAAAAAAAATAAATAAAAAAAAAAAAACACAGAAAACACAATCTGTTGTATTTTTGTCTAAATCAGCAGCACTAAAAACATATGAATCACACAGCAAACAGCCTTTGAGAAGACTAGCATTTCTATAAATAGGTATTGCAACAGAGACCATTATAAAAAAAGAAAAAACTCTTTTAGGGCAGAATTAGATCTTATGCCATGTACAACACCATGTATACTCAAGGCACATGGCAAATTGAGAGTCTTTATTACATAAATGTTACATTACACAATTGATCTAAAGGCATTTCTCGTTGAAGCCCTGGTGATACCACCCACGATCTACTGTCAGATGCTCAGCCGATATCAAAGCTCGACTGCAGAGCTGACTCAATTTCACCGTATGGAAAAGCTGCAACCAACCTTACCCATTTCAACCTTACCTCAAATTCCCTCCAGTCATGACAGATTTAAAATGTGACTAAAGTGGGAATGTATGAGTAATTTTGCCCTGTCGCAGACAAACTGAATAAAATTTTTGGCACCACACCCTGACACTCCCCCCCCCCACTGGTGGAGCAGACCCTGAGTGACATCTAGTCTCTAGTTCTGCAGAGGGGTGTGGACAGCGAGCATAAAAACCTCATATAGCCATCAACACAAGGTTTACTGTCAGTATTCCACGGACTGCCTTGCTGATATTCAGATTTAAACACCATCTGTCTCAGCAGAGCAGCTGTTAGAAATTAGAGCTCAAGTTGGAACTACATCACGCGCTTAATGTAATCCCAAGAATCATTAGCAGCATAAAGCTGTTCCATAATCACATGTGGTCGTGAGGCAAACGGAGTCAAGTCACAAATCTTTGATAAGATTCCTTGGGTTTAACCCAAACACAACGCTTGGTGTTGCTAGAGATATGTAGAGAGCTCACTCAGGTGAGAAAAAACACAAACAATGCTGCAGCCTCCTGTAGCCAGCTAACACGCAATGCTCATGGGCCTTAACCAAAGCACATCCAAACAAGGCACAGCCCACAGCAAACCTGTACAACAACACCAATTCTGTCATCAGAGTAGGTCTATTGTGTGGTGCCAAGTTTCTCTAACTGTAAAGGACTGTGTCAGTACTGCAGCACTAACTCTTCTTCGCCAAGGCATTAGGCTGTAGAGTGCAGGTCTGTACCGCAGTACTGACTCTCCCATATTGTAAAGGGCGGTTTGCAGTGCAGCACGTACATTCTGGATGCCGTGCAGAAGCAAGATGGCATTCACTGCCCTGATTAATCTTAAAAGGCAGAAAAGATGGCCGTTGAATTAGATCACACTTGATTTGTCTCATATCAGAAGCCATGCAGTTTTTCACAGAAAAGGCAGCACATAGATACAGCACAATAATGCAAACAATTTGCAGCAAAATAATTCAAAACGGCAACCCATCAAGATAACAGTAAACCACACTACACCTCCTCCATAGCCCACAGTCACGTTTTCACTAATTAGTAGCACTTTACCCAGGTTGGTCCAGAGCTCTTTCTTGTGTTATCTGCAGTATGGAGAGAAATTATCAACTTTTTTTAAACTCATTTTAGCCTCCTCCCAGCCAAAAAATATTCATATTAAAGTAATACATTCGGAATATGAAAATGACAAAATTGTGAAGCAAAAAGATTCCTATTTTAGTTAATTAGGGGTCCAAGCACAAAGTGCTGGAACCCTATCGTATCTAATATTTTTGTCTTCTCAAAAAGGTTCGCACAGCAAAAACAAGCGACTCAACTTGGTAAAGAAAAAAACCAGAGCAATGCAAGGCATGGCATACGCCCCCGACTGAAACAGTTAAAGAACATGTACAGAAAGCGAGTGTTAGGCATCATCTGCCATGTATGACCATTCAGGTCACCAAAAAGCAAAAACCTCCGGCGAGTGCGCTAAAGGATTTAAAGATGGCAGTCATATTGGTTGGCGAGTGAGTGAGTTTAAAATCTACAGGCATCATCCCCTATGTTAACCATTCACCCCACCAAAAATCATAAACTTCCGTCGAGCAATTTTGCGTTAGAGTGCGACAAAGGATTTCGAGATGGCTGCTTTGGCGGCCATAGTGGTTGGCAGAGCAAGCTGAAAATCGATAGGCATCATCCCCCATGTACAACCATTCACCCCAGCAAAAATCATAAACCACCGTTGAACAGTGTTCACATTAGAGCGCGACAAAGGATAAGTTAATGACGGGATGCCCAGACGGACGGACGGAGGTAGTGAAAACATAATGCCCCTGGCCGAGTCTTTCGAGGTCGGGGGCATAAAAAAAACTATACAAGCTGCGAAACTTGGTAGATGGGTTTCTACATTGACCAACTACTTAGGTTAAAAAAATCAGCCCAAATGGATAGATGGTTGTAATTTTTTTGAATTTTTTGTAAAACCTTTAAAATATATCTCCTCCGAGAAAGTGCAAGCAATTTGCATAAAAGTTGGTACATGGGATCCACGGATGAAGGTCTATAAATATTGTATAAAGAAAGTTATGATAAAAGATGTGGTTACAGCACGCCAATGAAATTTGTGGGCAATAAACTCTCACAAAATTTGGTCAACAGTATCTTCAGACAAAGATTTTAAATACCAGCATAAAGAATGTTGCCGCACTAAAAGATGCCGCCACAGTGAACAAATCAAGCTTGTGGGCAAGGCCTCTATTGATATATTTTTAACTCCTGAATATAATGTCCTATTATCATAAAACTTCAGAATTTACATCTATAGCACAAAAAACTGAAGTGTGCAATATTTGGTTCCAAATGGCTAAAAGGTGGCATTGTGGGAAGAAAAAACTGCTAAATTGCCCATTTCTTCTCAATTATTTGTCTCAAATGGTTTTTATTTTGAATGCTGCATTTCTGAATAAGGATCAAATAGTCCTTCCAATAAGCAAAAGAAATCTAAAAATACATATCCGCAATCAGTCAATCAGACAACAGATAATATTTCAAAGCCATGGCAATGACCAATCAACATGAAACATGCAGGATAAGGTATACCATGCACAGTTATGTGCCATGAGCTGGAAATTAATTAAAAAAAGTCATACATTGTATGACTTCAGTGCATCAAAACTGATAATTGCCTCCTGTTGCTTGGACCCTGTAATGTCTGCTAGCGGTTACATCCGAGGTTGGCTGTCGCTACGGTGTGTCAGTCAGAGCACTCTCACCTTTTCTTTTTCCACCAAAACTTCAATGAATGATTGCAAAAAGACTGTCAATGTAGGTGTACGTGTGTGTGAGTGAGTGCAAGTGCGGTCTAAAATATAACACCAACACAGCCTACACAGTGAATGAGAAATTAATAGTCAAACAGGAAGACAATATTTTACCAAGACTTTCTTTGATTATAGCAGCGGCAAACCAGCACAATACAATCTTGGCCAAATATGCATACACAGGCAGAACACATGACAACTAGTTCAGCATCACTACTTTGCGACATTGTCTAACAGAACAGTAGATGAATCCTCCAGTCATCTCTGAACATTTCTCCTGTAATATGTAGGCTAATATTTTGGCACGTGTTCACATTTCATAATGAACATCTGACAGCTGAAGAATGATTTCCGAACGGTCTAGAGGGGCAAGCACATGGAGTTAGTACACACTGTGCGGACTTATCCTTGAGGCAAACTATTCTTCTCGACAACTATAAGGGCAGTGTTCAGTGTTTCTTCCAGGATTTTTTGAAACTGTGGCGGGGGGGGTTCAGCGTCGGGTCAAAACTCAGCATTATCAGGTGTGGCCAATTTTCATTAGGCCAGCACGAAGGCGATGCAATAATTGAAGTTTATGTGCCCAGAGGTTTATCGGGTTCACGTGCATCACAGTGGATTCCACATAGCTATAATATGACAAGAGCCATCTAGCAATGGTGGATCCCCCCGGCTGTAGGTTGTGTAACCTACAGGTTGTGTGGACAGACGGACGGACCGAAACCCCCAAAAGGCACAACTAGACCATAAGGAGAAGCTCCATACCAAATTTGGTGTTTGTAAGTGATATAGTTTGAGTTCTGGTCCGGAGACGATTTTATTACAGACGAACGGACGGACGGACGGACACACTGATCGCTATATCCCCACACATTATATGCCAGGGGGATTAAAAACAGATGATGACTACAGACTCCGGAATTGGAATTACAGTAAATAATTATGAAGATACAACTAGGTAGAGCAGGATGCGCTCACAGCAAACACAAAAGTTAACATCGTGGTTTATCTTTTTGCAAAGTGAACAAAATATTTTTTCTCTAATCGTTGCACACATTGCATTAAGAAGAAAGCAGCGTGTTTCACTGCCGATGGCTGATTTTTATTCATTGGAAAACGTGTTCTTCAAGCAAAATGATTGACGACAGGTCAAGAATTATTAGCGGTCATTTTAATTTAACAATGAGAACTGGTGACACCTGATTGTCCTGAAGATTTTTGGAGTCTATGTAAAGTCATTTTACATAGGCGTGGTGGCGCGCCACGATCATTTACATGTCAGGGAAACCCTGGTGTTTATAGTGGGCGACATAGTCGTACTGATGCCTGTACTAACTCAACTCCACCACCAGCAGTTATTCACAGGAGGGAAAATTTCAGGTGTGCACAGTCAGACAAAACCCACATCACAGTACCTTCACGAAGGAGGCGTGTTATTATGTGTGACGTCACAGCGAAGTGTGGACTGTCCCAACCCTCTCAATGTCAAGCACAAAACAAGGTTTAAGTCTAAAACTACTCAAAACCATTCCTGATTGCAATCATAATAAAAGCGCTAGTATTGAATTACAGAACATAATTACAAACAGAATCACAGAATTGATATATTTCACAAATGCACACATGGAAATAACGCTAACAAGAGGATTCTTCTCAGTCAGCAGCCCATCTGCTCTTTTAACAGTTGCGCTCTATGCGGTGCCCGACTGTTCTGACATCAGCCACACTGGGCTGAAACATCCTTGTCCTTCCTCATTTCTCTCTAGAGCAGAATTATTTAGTTCCTAACTTTGCTTAAAATGATTGAAATTGCGATACAAAATAAATCACTGTCAAACAAACTTATGATTCTGCGTGCCTAATTAAGGTGACTGCAGCAAGGTCTTCGGACAATACAATCGCATACAATCGCATTCGATCGCCTTTTTCCCCAAAACAGCATAATTAGAAGAATGCAAGTGAAAAAACTCAAGATTAAGTGTACTGGATTAAGATGACTGAGGCATAGTCTTTTAACAATACAATCGCTTTTCCCCCCCCAGAGGGTATAATGAATAGCGTGCAACAGAAATTTGACATGGTCCATATGTCCAATACACATTGTTACATTTATGTCCTCATGAACTGTGCCACAATTTATTGATACATCCTTACTATACGATGTTATTAATGGATTGTGCAACGTACCACATACACTTCCTGCGTGTATTTCAATGGTATGCAACTTGGATTGAACCAGAGACAGTGATTTCCTGAGGTTCAATGCATGCAAAAAACAACACATGAACTAGAGGGAAAAAGGAATTCAGAAAAATACAAAAGCGTCAAATTATTGTCAGAGAACATTACTGGACCTTTCTCGACAATCCTCTTACTCCAGATACATTGCTGTGCAGCAGTCTTAGGCACCCTGCACTTTTTACAATTTAAATCTGTATTAGATGTTTACTTTTTGATTCCATGTTCGGGTTCCTGCAGATAAAAAGTAAATTTGAAATTCCAAATGCTAATTTAAAGAAAAGTTTCACAAATAAATGTTTATATTCCATTTAAAATAGTTGATACAGATATTATAGTCTTGACAGAGCCTTGATGTCAACATCATCATGGATGTTTGTATTTTCTTGGAGGGAGAGACGCAAGTGAGACAGTCAGTCTACAGAGTAACAGTAGCAAGTTCTCCACTCTGCTTGGGACAAGCAAAAAACCGAGTATCTTATAAAAATATATCATAGTAGAACAGTATCACAAATTTTTTGTCAAAGGGTAGTCACACCAAATATTGATTATACAAATACAGTTTGTATAATCAGTTTACAGCTCTGTTTCATACATTTGTTATTCATTCATACATCTATTACTCTGTTATTAGAACCTTTTTATTTCATCATTTCGGCAAGCATATTTGCCCCACAAAATCACTTTAAACGTGCCTTTTGCACAGTACAACATGTTAACTGCAGGTTTATATTTTAAGAAAAATAAAGCCCCGTACACAGCAGTGCCGCAATCAAAAAGTCTTGCTTTCCACTGAATTCTCAGCATTGGAGCGAAAGACAAACATTAGCGTCCACTTTTATGACCATTGTTGAGCAGGATGCTGTTCTGTCCACCAGAGGGAAAAAGTAATTCAGCCGGTTCGTGACAATCTCAGAGACCTCTCAGGGTCATGCATGTCCACATGCCAGAATCGAGTCACATCTTTGTGAGGAGCTCTGAGTAAGTAAGCCTGGCGGGGATCTCCTCCTGACAGTAAGGGGGGAATTCCTGACACTGCACTGCAGACATGCTAGCCTCGGACAGAATTCCCTGGCGGATGTAACCTCGGGCAGATGCTCTCTATGCGCCACTCTCTCCCGGGCACAGGGGCAGTCTTTTCGCTCACCCCACCCCCTCATTCCTCCCCAGCCACAGACCAGTGCTCCCGGGATAGGACATTTACACCCACACCAAATCTGCACATCACACACTGCACCCACCCATATACACACACCCACGCACAGGCTAACAGTCAGAGTAATTATAAGCTCCCTATTTAGGCTCAGTTTATTTTTCAGAGAAAGCCGTACAATGTCCCTTCCAAATGCAAATATTTTTGCTGATTCCCAACAGTTATTGCTCCTCTAAATTAAACACGCACAGAGGAAGACAAATTCTGTGCCTGTGTGTGTTCACATTTCAGCACTTAAAAACCATTCCAGGAAGTAAAAGATGCATTCTGCAAATCCATTTCTTCCTCCAAATATCCTTATACTGCAGAGCAAAATTCCGATTTATCAAATGTAATGGGTACGGTTCATTAAACGATAAAAATCCAGCCATTCCCATTTAGTATCGATCAAGAGACTTGATCTCTATCCGCACCTCAAGCTGCAACAAACAATGAACTCTTCTCTCCTTCCTATTCTTCATCTTCGATCAATAGGGTCGTCCGTCTGACCCATTCCTTATGCAGATACATCAATCAAAGCACTCCATCCTAATAATAGCTGAAAGTATTAAACGATATAGGCCTACAGTATTTCCACTCGTCTCACAATGCACTGCATGCAATATAGAGCACCTTCGTCTACCCAAACAGTATTAAGCTGTGAACCATCTCACTCCAATAATGAGGACCTCGCTTTTACAGCTGGTGCAGTATTCTCTAAAATGTTTCCCTACAAAAGCTATAAACTCTGCGTAGAACATCAGTTTCATGCATAGCACTGGTTCTATGTCAAATTGCACTGTCCCTACCAAATAAATACATATACAAATAAATAAACAAACTGTACTGAATAATCTCCAACTCCAAGAGGGAGATAATCATTTTGGATCAAACTGCAAAAATTCAATTCAGCCGATATAAAAACACATCAGATCATCGAAACCTAGTTTATCTCAATGCCTACAAATGAAGACCTCCTCTTCCACACTGTACAGGACCATCTGGGCATAGATCTCCTACTGTTCTTATTGAGGACATCACAAAGGGAATAACTGCTAGCAAAACACACAGTGGTTCTGAAGGAGAACATCTTTAATGGCACCTCTAAAACCAAAAAACCAACTGTGACTCTGCAAACTTCTCCATGACCGAACCTACAGCGGTGCATAATGAAGTCTGCTATATGCCAACACCCTATGTAATATTCAGTGAAGATCTTACCAAGCCCATACTTGCACGAATGCAAAATAAAGACCAAAAGCCCAAAGCTACTGCAGTACTTAATGAAGATCTCCCAAATGCCCAGCCTATGTGGTACTTGAGGACTTCTCTATGCTCACATCCTGGGTAACGCTCAGTGAAACCTCCCTTTTGCCACGAGAGACTCTGCCCTACCTATACTTCATGCCAGTCCGAATGCTCTGGTCACTGGAGGAGGGCTGGCTGTGGAGTGACAGCTGGCCGAGGCTGCGGGCCACCATGGCGACTGTCCGAAACTTGCTCCGCGTGCCCGTCCCGGGGCTGTTGGCGTTCTGCCGGTTGAGCCGGTCCTCCGTGCTCCGGCTCACGGCCCTATGGTCCGTGCACACAAACGAAACCTGCATCCCGGACGAGTTTTCGCAAGCCTCAAAAGAAAGTGGTGGGAGAATGGCGGGGTCCTCCGACTCAGGAAGACCTCACGCTGCTGAGACCGCGGTCCTCCGGATGGTTGGGACTCCTAATCCCCTTGCAGTCCAGGCCGGCCCGCCCCACCCTGCCCCCGGAGACTCAAATGGGGCTCAAATTCCCCTCTACGCTACAGCGACCCCCTGTGCGGTTCAAGATGCACCGTCGATCTCGAAGAGTTCAGAGACTGAAGCAGTCCCTACTAAAAAGCCTGTTCGTTTCGAACTATCCTGATGGAGTGCCGTTTTGGCTCTTCTGCTGCGCCCTTCCCCACTCCCTGTAACTGTAGCATCCCCTTGAGTGCCCAGCTCCCTCCCTGCAGTGCTCCCCTCCGGAGGCCAGGGTCCCAGGTGCTGATCCGAGCACCAAGCAAGGCAGCAGATAATGCTCAGTCTGAGGAATCTGCGTGTGCGCGTGAACGTGCACGCCTGCACACAACGCACGCACACACACACACACTGACAGGGGGAGGTGGAGAACTGCCCGCCCGCTTCAGCACTTATCAGAAAACACACACAGAAACGCTCACACAAATCCCTCCTTCTTCCCACAGATTAAGCCAACGTGTGCCAGCCACTCGTAAGACAGAACAGGGAGAGATGGAGAGAGGGAGGAGAGAAAGATGGGATGGGAGAGGGTGGGTGGGCAGAACAGAGCTTACTGAGAAAAAGGGAAGGGAGGGGATGTGTGCGTCTGAGAGAGAGAGAGAGAGAGAGAGAGAGAGCGGTTATCTCAAGTTATCTCAAGGCTACATTCACTAGAGGCCACAAGGTTTTTGCCGGTTCACCTCACTCTGCCACTCAGGAGTTCCTCAGCTCAGAGGACCGTAGGGCTTCAGACGGGGACAATCTTCTCACCATTACTGCAACCATTACTGATACCACACTGGATGCCAAGAAGTCCTCATGAAAGGGTGTGTGTGTGTGTGTGTGTGTGTGTGTGTGTGTGTGTGTGTGCGCGTGTGTGCATGTGCCTGTACGTCTCCATGTGCATGTACTTTGTGCATGAGGGTGTGAAATATTTATTATGTAACCCCATCTGTCCTGGTGTGCGCGTGTCTGAACAGTCATTCACCACTTACTTTTGAAATGGTACTGACATAGGAATGGGATAAGAATGAAGATTCTCCCCATATAATTAAAATAAACTTTCACGACATGCTACAACCTCAATTCCACAAAAATGGGGACAGTACATAAATGCAAATAAAAAAAGATTTGTGAATGTTTACATTTTTTACAGACATTTAGTTGAAAACAGCATAATGATTTTTGTTTTTCACGTTTCACCTTATTAACTGTAATGACTTTTGGACATATTCACACATTAGACATTTGATGCCTGAGGAGGAATAGAAAGACTGGAAAAGTTGTGGGGTCTTCAGAGAGACATCAGTTCAGAACGTTCCACAGGTAAACAGGTGAATAGGAAGCAAGAGATTCCATTGTGACTGCATATAAAATGTACAACATGGTTGTTTGCCAACAAGTTGGTATGAGGTCCAGCACTTTGACGAAAGCTGCTTGAGCAAATTGTCAAACAGTGTAAGAAAAGCATTTTGACATTGATAGAACTCATCAAGGCCTTTAAAATGATGTATTAAACTTATTTGAGCCCAAAATGTCACTTATGCTCCCTGAGCTCCAAACCCTCGACATGTTCACAGAGGAACAGGCACATGTTCAGTACTCTGAACTCTGGTGTTAAATGCAAAAAGCTAGTAAGTCACGTTTCAGAAATTTTGAGAAAAATGGGGAAAACTTATCCAACCTTGTCAATAAGGCCATGCCTTTTGTCATTCCTTTGATTGGTGTTTTTTGGAAACTTGAGCATTATCTCTATACAGTTCCAGTATGAAATGGTGCCGAAGAAGCCAGTAAGTCCAAAGTAACATCGAAACCGTTTTCCAAGAAAAAGCGACCTCTAAGCCTTTTCTATTAAACTCTAGGCATTCAGCAGCATACAGACAGTGCTAAATTTAGACCATGAACCTCTAAGATTTAAACACAAACAAAATTAGAATATGTATTACAGACAAAAAAAAAAATGTATGCAAATGTTGAATGAGAGACTGCATAATGAAATAAGAACCCCGCCGTGACCCTGCTCACAAGCGAACACAGCACAGAGATCCATCTCTCGGCCAGCAGAGCACAGTCACATCATGCACACAAGCACATTCACCTTGCAAACGGTGTAGTCATACTATAAGCTCCCCTCATGCAGTAATTTCAAAGCTACAGCAATCTCAGAGGAGAGCTGAGCTCACGGACTCTGTCAGTCTCTGTCTCTGAATATACGGATGCCTCTCTACCCCACTCTCTGTTCTCAATCCTCTCTGTCAATCTCCCCTGTTCTATTCATTCTGTTGCCTGCAATAGCTGACCCATAATGCACTCGTGGAATCTGACCCAAGGACACATTCTAGCGAAAGGGGCTGGGATTCAAAAATGGAACTTGCCTAGTTTAGGTTTTGAATGCTTAGTCAGGGCATGGAAGGGCTCACATCTCCCCTGTTTTCCACCTTAAGGGATGTAAACACAACGCAGGTCATGTGTTAGCATTCTGGGAGGCATATCTGCGTTATCGACTCTTAATGATCTTTAACGACCATAAGAGGAGCAGATAATTGACTTTCTGCAACCTCAATGAAAACAGAGAAGCTATATGGACATCCTGCCTATATTAGAAAGTCAAGATTCACAATGAATGTAGTCTGTGCAGATATAACTTGCCTTTTGGTTACTGCCGTGAGATGGCACCCAGATCAGACACAGATAAGCAGTCGCACGGTGACCATTAAGCTTGAAAATGGCTCCATTCACACTAATGAGAGAGTTTTGAGCAAGGTTATGCTACCAAAAATTTCCACCACAATCAAGTCGCTTTCACACCGGATGCAAAACAAATTTTTCGCATGACAGATTACATTCAAATTCAATGCAAAGACTCGAATACACGCGTTTGCATTGACTTTGAATGTAACCTGACATGCAAAAAATTTGTTTCGCGTCCGATGTGGAAGCGGCTTCAAGCTTTCAGTGAGGGATTAGGGTGCGCAAGCATGTCCACCGCACCAAAAGCAGAGCTGCATTAGCTGACTTCAACAACTATTGCCAGAGGAAGAGACAACAGATGTCGTAAACCGCACTTTCCAAATAGTGTGCCTGTCATCACTGCGGTCAAAGGCGGTATCAAACAAAAGACATCAAACAGTGTAGACAAGTTTCACGGTTAGATGATGATTTAAAGACCAGATGTACAGCTTGGTCAGGACTTCATTTGGCTCTGATCATATCCATCTCAAGTGTCCTTTCCCAGAGTGCACCTCTGCTTCATTACTCCCCAGCTCTTCCTGAGGAAGTGCGCCCAGCTAACGCACATTGATCTCATGATGTTACTACAATGTGTTGTCAATGTTCTAAAGCAGTTACCAATGTCAACCACCACATAATCCTGTACATAGTTCCACAAGACTCCGCTGCACACAATGATCTAAAACCCACAGAACAGCACTAAAAGCAGTCATTGACAGCACATCACCACCTCCACACAACTCGCTCTTCAACCCGTTGAAGATATCGTGAAATTTTTTTTCTCAAATCTTTGGGGTTGTTCAATCATTTTCACTTCAAAGAAGGAATCACTGCTAACTTTGCAATCACATGCTACGATGCACTATTATTATTATTACTATTGTACCCGTTATTGCAATTATTATTTCAAATGAGAAAATCTGCATTCCCAAGTGTGGAAATAAACAAACCTCTGCAGATAGGTCCAGTCTAATGCCCAATTCCATAAATTGTCATCGGAGGCCAGTTACTAATTAGCTGTAGGTTCTTCCACTTTTTAACTTTCACAAAAATGTGGGTCCAAGTGTGCAAAAATGTTCAGATACTTTGAGCTGGCTGCACACTCGTAGCTCCGATGCAAAAAAAAATGTATAATGATTATTATTAATCAAGACATTAATGAAACCAACGTTTTAATACAAAATAGAACCATTAATGTTTTTAAATATCTTCAAAAAATCTTTCACATGGTAATCCTTTATTTTTAACTGGTTGCATGAGTGGGCACTGCTGCTTATCCCAGCAGGGGTAGCATGTAACAGGCAGAGTGTACGTGCGTTGTGCACTCGCCTATAAATACGTTTCATACGATTTGCCCTGAAATGAGCAGTCGAAAACTAACCATTGACTTTAGACCAGGTTTTCGTTGGTGAACAGCGCAATCGCTTGATGCAGTCTCAAGATGGCAGCGCCCTTGTCCACACCTCATTTTAAGACAAACACGCCCCTGGGCACTCAAGTTTGCGCAAATGAATTAGCAATTTAAGCAGCGAGGACGCTGGATGGGAAATTGGCATCTTCGTCAGTCGTAAAGTAGCAAAAACACTTGCGCTACATTTTGCACTCCACTGCACTGGGTGTAAGATAGAGGCTATAGTGTTAACAGGCCCTTTGAGGGCCGTAGTCAGATGTCATGACCTCCTTGTGACCTTGACCTCTCATTAAATTTGCCAAAAGTTAAAAGACGCTGAGCCCTGTCCTGTAGTTGCTAGATACAAAGTTACAGCTTTCTATGGTAAATACTTTTGGAGCTATCATGTTAACAAGCGTTTTGAGGGGTGTGGACAGTTGTCATGACCTTGACCTTTGAAGTGACCAGTGATTATGCCAAAACAATTCCCCAGAGCTATAATAAATGTGACTAAAATATTAGAAATAAGTTTGAGATGGAAAGTTTTAGGCAAAACAAAGTGCGGCGGCAGCAGACAATCTAGCACAAGTACTGAAAGCAGAGCCAGCAAGTCCATTATCATGTCCATGCTTTTCAGTTTACCCGGAGGAAAACTGTTCATCGGTAGCCAACCTTTAACAAAGACTTTTTAATTCTGCGAGTGCACCTCGGACCCTCCTCTCTTTAACCAAATACTTCCTCAGTGTTAGGGATACAGTCAGAGGGCTACCTGAGCACAGAAGTCCGGAGGTAAACTACAGACTCAATGTACTCCAATGTATTCCGGTTGGCTACACACAAGCGAAGCATGAGAGAAGCCTGTCTGATTTTCATTAACACACTGGATAAATTAAAAATAAAAAAGCAGTCGCGAGCATCAGATGAATCACAATCTCCTACAAATGGGACCAATTTCTGGTTGTGATCCAAGCCAACTCATCTCATGCTAGAGGCAAACAGATGGGTTTGCCCTAAATATTTTGCAATCTCACAAACAGTAACTGCCCTTTCTAGACACTGGAGACGATGATTTCTCAAATCACTGTGCTTGAGGGCAAAGAAATGCTTGATTACCTATAATAGGTAAACTTTTTAAGCCATTCACCAGGGAGGAAGGATTAAGCAGTCAGATTTGAAAATTGTGGGATACTGTTGAGACAAGGGGCGAAACGGAGAACGTACAATCCTGAAATTGCGTACCAGCGTAAAAACCATCTGAGACACACCAGGTAAGACTGATATCCGTGGGGTTGCCATCAACCCCAATCCCAATCTATCAGCCTCAAAATCAAATAAGCATTTAATCTCACACGCAGACAGACTTGCCCTGGTAAAACTTTTATCAGACTTTGTGCCGACTGAAACTGTGAGCACCATACCACTATATGTTTAACAAAACAAGCATGTGATCAGACACCAATTTCCCATCCACGACCCTGAAGATTTCGTCCATTAGTCAGACACACTCATGAGCCGCAGTGCGTGGATTGAGGAACCCCCTGCGCGCGCGCAAACACACACACACACGCACGCACTCACGCACACAAACCTCAGTGCAGGCACAGGAGCAAAACTGAAACACTGCGTCACTGGTGCACAGGTGACTTCCGACAGCCTCGCCCCGTTACAGTGACAAGAAAAGCCATATCGAGTAACAGTGGAGGATGCTTCACATCAACAAACCAGCAACATCAACATTCAGTAGATTCTCACCCCGGACCCGACTGCCAAAATAAATAAACAAAAACAGCTGTAAGCCATTCACTCGAAAGCCATTTGTCAACCCATTTTAGAAGTATAGAGCCTCAGGTGCTCGTTCGCTTCCGGCAGCGTGACGGGGTCCTCTGAGGGAGGAAGGGGAGGGGGAGGAAGAGGAGGATGGACGGCTCTCTGTCACGCCAGCCTTTCATCAGCCCTGGCGAGTGGGCGCCTCTCTCGGCGCTCTGCTTTCTGCAGCGTTATGCAAGGCTCGCAGTGCGGCCGATGCCAGGTCTTATACACTGTCTCCCCTGGAGGGAGAGAGGCATGAATAATACAGGGCAGAAAAAAATAGTGAAAAAAGAGCCCAATCTTGTGTGGAGGAAGTAGAGCAGAAACACAAGCATGCGCATGAAGACATTATGGAGAGACAGAGGGATGGAAGAATAGAAAAGGGCAGAGATGAGGATGAACAATGAGAGGGGTTAGCCCTGGGGGGGGGGGGGGGGGGGAGGAGATGGGTCATAAGAGTCCAGCACTCAGTAGCACTTCAGTAATACAGTGAGCAGTGTTTGCTACATCTTGATAACTTGCCACAAACTCTCAGGCCTCTGTTAAAATGACCCGCAAAGCCAATGTGCAGCATTTCCGTTCACGAGACTGAGTGTCAATATACACCTCCTGACTTCCAAAAAAAGCAGCAGGAAAAGTATAACGTGCCGCTAAGGCCCTTTGTCCTCTATTGGCACTTTTCCACTTCGTGGTACCAGCTCCACTGGACTGGACTCGACTGTACTCTACTCGCTTCAGGCACCAGGTACTTTCTTCTCCATGGCAGATAGTAGCCCCTCAATATAGCTGGTCGCCATAGCAACGCTGCATGAAACTTCACACACCCGAACAATGAGGGCTATTGGAGGGCTTGCGTTCTTGATTCTCGCAATGAAAATAGCGGCAAAACTTCTTGAGAATCAAACATGCATGACAGCACAGAGCACCATAACACTAATGAATGTTATCCGCTTTTGCATTGGCATGAAGCAATCATTGACAAAATGTTGATTTTATGAAAGTTTAGGAGTAAACTAAGCCTGGTTGTTAAAAGTGAGCTTTCCAATAACCAGCTAAAGTACCGAAAACAAAGCTTTCAAGCAATGTATAAAGTTAACAGACCATCCTCCATCACGGATTCTTTGTGACCAATCAGTCGTTCACATTATTTTTTGGTATTGCCTCAGCTCGCATGGAACCTTGAAAAAGGCAATATATTGAAAAAATGCCAGGTATTGCCCATGACTACTGTAAATGGAAAAACCGAAAAGGCAAGTGACTGCAGTCGAGTTGAGCTGGTGTCACGCAGTGGGAAAAGTGCTATAAAGATTGCCCTCTTTTCTTGGAAAGCCCTCCTCTGCTGCACTAGATTTTCTAAGTGGCTAGTTTACTGAATTAGAAGTACTGCCATTTGTCAACAGCACTACAAAGCATCTATTTGGTCTACTTTATAGACAGGATTAGGGCCTCCTACACGGGCACACATCACAAAATCGTGACGCTAAATCACCAAAAGTTCAAAAAAGGATCTTAATAGTTGTAGACCAAATCTTTTGAGGTAACAGTATCGGATGGGAGCATCTGAAGATATGCTCCCGTTATCTGAGAGGATCATTTATCAGAGTGCTGCTCCATTGTGTAGCTGTCTTCCACAGCTTACTCTGGACACTATAAATAGATTTGAAATGAAGTGTGAAATAAATAAGGAGATCTGGAGGCACGGCGCAGATCCGCAGGTCTTTCCCTGAAGCCCTTTCCCTCGCTGCCTCAGGGGTTAGACCAAAATAAAAATAGAATCAAGCGTCTGCCTAGATCACCTTTTGACATTCCATTGTTTTGAGAAAAAATGTTTTTGAGCTGCGCAAGTGCAGTTTTCTGATGTTGCAAAGTTGCAGAAATGTGAGTCAGACGTGGTTCCATATGGATTTGAGAAGTCCTTGTACAGGCACGACGTCCAGCCATGTTCAGGTGTCCTTAAAACATGTGATACAGGAAACCTCAATAGTGGACTAGACCTCAATAGTGGATGGACCAGACTACGCCTGGTCCATCCAGAAAACATTATCCCACAAATGATACAGGAGCTTCACCAATCAGCATATGAGGAGACAAAGAGAAAGACTTTGTATGTGGACTGTACTGTTACCACAGCAAACACTGCAATGGACGGTAAACTTACGTATGCTGGAACCCAGTGAAATGGTACTAAATGTCTCTGACCAAAACAAGAAAAAAAAACAATGTGTAAAAAAACACAAAGGGGACTTCTTGATTTAGACAACCCTACACAATCAACCTGCACCTGCACTGCCCAAGGCCAATATATGGAGTTGAGTTTAACAAACTAAACTAAGTACAAAAGCAACACGTCCTCTGAGCCTGTGACTCAGACTGAGGTCAATCGAACTGAGGCCATTTATCGACAGGCTGACAAGGCTACTTCACCGCCCTTCATTTCGCACAGTGAGCCAAACCTCCAGGTTTCCATTTCGTTCTTGTTTTCAGTCCGCATGGTTGTAATGATGTGTCTGTTCACATGATTTTTACCCGAGCCCCAAAATTACAGGAAAACAGGTGCCACAACAGTACCCATTCTGAATGGTCAGCATGACCCCCTGTTCCCTCCCACAAAAGGGAGAGAGGGCAGAGGATTGCCGCAGCAGAGGGGAAAATGACGCACATTCATATTTTAGGGCACATACAAGACTGATTAAAATTAGATGGGGTTATTACTAGGTAGTAATTTAAGTCCATGTTTAATTCATAACTGGCTTCCATCAGGGACATGGGGCAGAAATGTCACCTACTCAAAAGACCACATAAGCAAGTTCAGTTGATGAAAGAATGACATTAACTATTTATTCAAGCCAAAAATGGCAAAGACACACTGGGGTAAAAGTTACTTTATACAGCAAGTTCCCCAAGACAGGAGTAACTAATGATGTATTTCAGTACATGCACACGCACACGCACACGCACACACGCACACACACACACACACGCGCGCACACACACGCGCACACACACGCGCACACACACGCGCACACAAACTCCTCAGTCACACACAATCTGGTCGGTTGATGAGCAGGTTCTACAGTCAGTAGTGCAGAGGAATCAGCTTACATCAGTAGTTTGACAAAAAAAAATCGAGAATCGGAATATTTTTGCAAGAAATCTCGTTGTGTCTGCTGAGAGGCCAAAACTTGGTCACAGATGGATTTTCTGGCGGGAAAATGACCACAAACATCAAACAAAATCCATGCATACAGGGTTAAGTGAAAACAGCATCCAGGTTCTGCATGGGCCTATTCAATGTCTGGACTCAAATCCCATTAAAAAATTTTAAGTCTGAACTGGAGAGAGCCAGCTACCTCCGCAAAAGGCAATTCAAAACACAACTTTCTTAATTTACACTAAAAATTTCAGAGCATTTCAAACCTCATTTGAAAATCTAGAGGTGCATCCAAGTCATCTGCAACTGCACGGATTTTCATGAGATGACATGGACATTATTGCCACCTAGTGGAACAGAAAGGCAATAAATCAAAATGCTGCTTCCATCACGGGTGAAGAACGGTAGATCACTTAACAGAAGCACAACAATTACAGCTTGTGACGGATGCCAGATTCCGACAAAAGAATCAGCACGTAACATCAGTGGTTAACAGCATTTTAAACCCATTTAGGCCTGCGATAACAAACGTGATTAGAATATTCTGAAAAATTTACGTATTTCAGGATCAACTACTGAGGATAACCGTAAAAGATTTCCAAAGTCCTCCTCTTAGAGTGGTAAAGGTCAGCCACACCCACAAAGTCATTAGTGACATGCATCACAAGGAGAGTTGCTCACCCACTACCATTTTCAGACTCTATTTATTACAGACATAGGAGCTGAATTGACCCAGATCCTGCAGGAAGGAAGAACGATTCAGAGCTGGCGGCAAAATCCCAGCTACAATCAATCGTCCGTCCGCCATCACAGGATCAACAGAGTCAATACTGGACACAGGTTCCACTTCTCCCACTCACCTCCCACCCAGGGCCAGTAACACACAGCCATAAGCCTCTATAAAGCCCTGTGTTTGCTCTAAGTAAGCTGGACTGAAGAATTGAACCGAGAATAGAAGTTTAGAAGGTTCAGTTTTTGCAAATATCAATGACAGACAGACAATGCACAGACTCCACAAGGCGACACCACTAAACTCTGAACCTCCTTCCCTCTTCAAGATGGTAGTCAAGCAAAGCGGAGAGTAATATATTCCCATTCATTATACATTAAGCATTAGCCACCAGTCTAGTGAACATGACTGTCTCACTCTGGAGCTCAGCTGGATAAATAAATGACAAAAAAAATGTAATCAGGAAAACTAAGATCCAGATTTTGTAGCCTCCATCATTATAAGATGTAACTTGCTTGTGGGGCACACAGCCAGGGTGAGACGCACTTCACCTCCCATACAGGGCATGAGATCTGACATCAGGCTAACTGCTCATGATTTCTTGTGGCCACTTATTTAACTAAAAGCAGTCAGAGTGTATTTGATATGGATTTGAATGTGCTTCGAGTTTCTCATGTAAGATCAGAAGGGATTCTACAATGTACCAAATGTTTTTTTTCCAAATGTTGTTCTTAAGACAGTAAGCAGCATTCAGGGATCTGTATCATCATTGTTGCCTTTTCCAAGTTCATTCAAAACACATTTAAACCTATTTTTAGTTTCTTCTCCGAATAACAGGATAAAATGAATTGAATGTTAGCGCCACTTTTATATATTGAACAACAAAATAAACACAAGTTAATTAAAGGCAGACTGGAAAATAAGTTTGCGTGTAATTATTTTAGAAAATCCAATGTATTACTAGCGCGTGCACTTTTACGCTCGTTTCATCAAACTTTTCTTTATCTTGTGGTCACTTTGACTAAGTAACCATAAGAGTACATTAACTAACTAGCTAAACTTGCGTTTCTTTTGTTGCTCAGTATATTTGTAGCTTTATTAACAGCATCCCCAGCAACAGAGATATTTTGGCATATATACAAAAGTAAACTTGGAAGAAGTGACTGAATTTTTCACACCGCAGGTAAACTAACACAGCAGGGGTGCGAGTTCCCCTTTTCGCACTTAACAGGAAGCAGTAATAGAGATGACGGCAGCCAATTGGTTGTTAACACTAAAAACAAACTTGTGAGTGAACAAGCGAAGTGGGAGACCTGGCAAGTGACTACTGGCAGCTATCCAGGGGAGGGGAAAAAAAAAAAAAAAAAAAAAAAAACTTGACCCATGGGCAGTGTAGCACAGAGGAGTAGGCATCTGACAACAAACTTTCCACAACAACCACAGTGTTGTCTTGGGAATCCAGTGTAAAAGGGGCAAGGGCCCCAAAAAAATGTAGGCACCTACTAAAGTCAAAGGGTCTCTTGTGAGTGCCAACAGGGCAAAGCAATATGAGGAGGGTATGGGGGATTTAGAGTTTCAATTAATAATATGTATACTAAGCATGACAAACACAACACAATTTTAAGATATAAAACAAATTTGAGGGAAACCATTCACACGGCGATTTCCTCCAGATAAGGCTGATAATTCCTCCAGATAAGGCACATTAATATGACTTAACTATAAGTCATTTAACAACAGTGTAGGACAGTATTTGAACCCCTTCTCTACTGCCCTCAAAACTAAGGGGCACTGAGCTTCAAACAATACGAGATAGATACTTGATATATAAACACACACTGACACCAGTAGCACATGCTTTTCTTTTTATTGAAGGGAGCCGAAACATAATTTTATGCATTTTATTCTTAACCTTTAATTTTCTTCATTTTCTGTGAATTGAATTTCAATCTAAATTAAAAATTTTTAACGATCAAATAAGTGGAATATTGCAAGTATTGGCATAACCATCATCAAATATCAAGCCAGAGCTACTTGGTCAGGGAAAACAGATTCTGGTTTTTTACGTCACCTTTATTCCCCTTGCGGAAATTTGGCCAACAGCTACTCTAATCTCCATAGAAATAAGTTTAAAAAAATTCACTCAGTTATAGAGGGCTGACTTGTATACCTTTTTATGCATTTCTCAATAGAAACAAGCATCCAGGTCAAGTGAATGTTTTAATTGGCTGTTCATCTTCACAAGATAGCAGAGTCACATTTCAAATGCGCAGTCGTGCGCTCCACACAGACCATGGCAAGAGATGGACAATCAAGAAGTTTTTTCCAAGCTTTGTACATAAAAAAAATTTGATTAACCTTCTACAGTTCTCTCTGCTTTCGGTCATTCTGTACAACCTATCGAGATGTGCTACACCAAGTGATACCGCGCATGTGCAGACCCACGATATTGGGCTCTGGTTTCAGGCTCATAGCTTAGAAGCGGGCAATAAATTCATCACAGTTATCAAAGGCACAATAATAATGACTCCCACCATGGGGCAAAAAGACGAGCTTGCTCCTTTTGTTTCTCACAAAGGCCTGTTGTAATGGTCAATAAATCGCCCCATCGTACCATTAATGTAAACGATCGCAGTCATTTTCCTGACCACGATTAATTGCCGCTATTCATTATATTAAATAATTCATTGGTTATTTTCTTAAAAAAAACTAGGCTTATGTCATCGAAGGCGACGGCTGGGGGTATATCCCCAATCGCCCCCAATCCTCCAATTCCCCAATCCTTGAATAGACCTTTAATAGACATTCATTTGAACTTAATTTCAGGTCATCGGTCAAATGGTTCTGAAGATATGGCCAAAATGGTAATTTTCCATCACAAAGCGCCACCTGGTGGCAAAATATTGAACCATACAGGTATGATGGGATTATGTGACACCTTGTGAGGTCATGACCTTGCAGTTGCACATAGTTACATGTCAATTGGCAAAATAGTTCCAAAGATATAGCAAAAATGGTGAATTTTATGTGACAAAGCTCCACCTTGTGTCAAGATTTTGCACCAAACAGGTAAAACTGTCCTTGTGGGACACATCCTCAGGTCATGACCTTTCATTTGCACTTGATTTGAGGTCAATCTGACAAATATTTCCAGAGATATGATGAAAACAGTGATTTTTCCAGTTTTTGGCCCCTGGTGGCCAATCTAGAAATTGTAAATGGTCAAAATGGAATCAGTTCTTCCTCTTAATGATACTTACTTATATGCAAAACTTGGAATTTCTAATTGCAATATTACTGCAGTTATCGCGTTAACATATAAATCAGTTTTTGCCCCCTGGTGGCCAATCTAGAGATCATAAATGGTCCAAAATCAAATCAGTTCTTCCTCTCTATGATACTTACTTATGTGCAAAACTTGAAATTTGTAATTGAAATATTACTGGAGTCATCTCAGAACAGTGATTTTTTTCCGTTTTTGGCCCCTGGTGGCCAATCTAGAAATAGTAAATTGTCCAAAATCGAATCAGTTCTTCCTCTTCATTATACTTACTTACATGCAAAAGTTGGAATTTCTAATTTAAATATTACTGCAGTTATCGCGTTAACACTGAAATCAGTTTCTGGCCCCTGGTGGCCAATCTAGACATCGTAAATTGTCCAAAATCGAATCAGTTCCTCCTCTTTATGATACTTACTTATGTGCAAAATTTGGAATTTGTAATTGAAATATTATTGAAGTTATCGCGCTAACACGTAGTGAGGCGGCAACGACCGGACCAAAAACATAATATCCCCCGGAACGCCATTCGGCATTCGGGGATATAACTATCCTAAGCGTTTCACAGGATCCGCTGCAGTTCACTTTCTTTCTGCTCTCCTCGCCCTAGTCTCTGATTGAAAAATGGAGGAGGGGCAAAGGAAATCAGGTGATGCGTGCGGTGTCTTCACACAGTTTAAGGTTCAGAACGTTCTGCTTTCTTACAGTCCAATTCCGCTTTATTCTGTTTTCTAAATTTAGCATTTTTCATGTTCATTCTTTCCGAGCAAACAGTAGTGGTGTAATGATATGCCAATACAGTATCATATCGCGATACTAAACCTCCGATACGATGCATCGATTCGGAGGACGTGTATTGGGATACACAAGGCTTTTTAGAATAGTCCACATATTTTGTTAAACCCAGAAATTGCAACATTTTCTACCGCTTTAAATGAAAATGTAGTGACCTGCCTCATACTCCACGTGGTTCCAAGTGCAATTTGCTGAAATGTCATTTCAACTTGTTTAAGGTGAAGTTTCCAGACTTCAAGTTAGCTACTAATGATAAGTAGTTTGAAACATGACTATTTCTTCTGGTGAATAGTAGTGAAACCTATTCTGCTTTTATCAATTATTTAAGATGAAGACATTGACCTGAGCAGTAAACACACAATGGTACCTGAAGGTAAACTAACTGTATTCCTTTGTTTTAATAAACTTCAAAAGCCTTGTCTTGGGAAATATTTAAGCGTTGCTGCTTACTTGTAAGTAGAAAGAAAATTTGCAGTAAAATTATTTGTAGTGTATCGTGATACTTATCCTATTGCGACCCCTTTATCGAGATACGTATTGTATTATGACCCCAACGTATTGTTACACCTCTAATAAACAGGTGAGTAAAGATGGTATTACATGTCTGCTTTGCATAGTTTTTGGTTATAAACACTTCCCATTATTCATTTTGCATTATCAGTGTACTGCACTATTTGGCTGTTACATTGTTGTATTGTACTCAGAGATGAAAAAGAAGATGAGATGAAATACAAACTGAAAATGCGCACAAATCCAACATTGGTAGATAGTCTGAATAAAATCCAAGTAAGGCTGCTTTTACACCGAAGCGAAACAAATTTTTTTGCGCGACAGATAATATGCAAAGTCAATCTGAAGACACAAATGCACGTGAACTGGGAGGGAAACGGCGACCAAATTGTTAACCTTTCCTGCTGTAGCTCCCCGATCGTGGTCCAGAAGCACACAGGACATATTCCTTCACCTCGAGTGTTATGGAAAAACCTACGCAGTCTAGTTTTGGTTGAAATTTGAGTCAGGACCATTTTTGTACTTACTAGGCTTTGCCTCATCATATACAATCAGATACATGAAAAATAATCATTGATATCCCATGTTTTGCAATGGCAAAACCTAGGAACTCATCAATATTTAATCATTAGTGAAGTAAAAAAATAGCAAGTTGATCTTCCTTGGTTCTTCCACAGAAATTTTTTTTTTTTGTTTTTTTTGTTGTGACAAAACCTGGCAAGTTGAATTAGCCAATAATAATGCAGCATGCCTATGACATGATCTGTCAAGTTAGACCCCATGCAGAGCATTGGATGTGCAGGAGATAATTGGTTAGAATTCATAATTCACACAATTCACTCACTAATAACGACTGAAAAATGGCTTCAAGAGGGAAGCCAATGATGCAGTTAACACTGAACTGTCAGATACCACTGCAGCCGCATAATTGTTAGGTTTTAGTCCATCATTTTGAGAAATGACATTTTTACATTTTCAGATGGAAAAATTGTGTAAGTCATATTACCATGGATACTGATAAAAAAAAAACGCTCCATAAATATCGCTTATTATGTAATGAATAAATAACTACCAAGTCAGTTTCATTGTCGGACAAGAGCTTAATCCCAGAGGGAAACAGTTTTCTGTCTTTTTCTCAGAATCTGCTTTTGTGTGACTTACTAGGCTTTTCCATAACACTCAGGACGTGCAGGGCTGTAGCTAGCTGGCGTGGCTAGCTTGGGGCCAACTCCCTTCGTTCTGACGGTGGTAGTGTTTATAACACGAATTTGGCATGGACAAATTTTGTATTGTTTTTGGAGGAAATCTATGCTTATTCACATGGCGTCCTATTTTACAGCATATTGTATTTGATTAATTCCAAAATGTGGAATGCCAGCCTGACCACTTGTCTTTTTGCTTTGTTTTTTTTTTCTCCCCGAAGAAGTGCAATTGTGTGTATTGACCACAAGAGAGCTCTGTTCTCAATTTTCAGTTCAGTTGTTGTAGAATAACTATTTTACTTAATCTTTATACTGTATTATTTTGCACTTGTCTGCTAAATACTTCATATATTTCAGTGCAATTTTGCCTTAGAGAGCCAAACTTGGAGTGCTTTTGTCGTTTTGTTGGTAAAACATTTGTTGTAAAAGTTCTATTTATTTTGGGATATTACATTTTTTTTTAAACATTATTGTTTTTTATATTATTGAATAATAAATGTTCATTGATATTCTAATGTGTGTGCTTGCATTATTATGTTATTAATTTAGCTCAGGCACAATAATGTCTTTAAAAATAAATTAATTTTCAAATGAAATGACAACAGTATCGTTAATCGTGATTTGGCAGTCTTTCACTAATGGCTGCCAAAAATCAAAGGCCATATGAAATGCTTCCGGAAAAGATCACCACTAACAAAAGTATTTCTCAACAACGTGCTTAACAGGGTATTGTTAAAGTCTGTAGAATCATCATCTTCTCTTGGAGGAGGTGGACTACCTGTGCAACCAGACCGGACAGCAATTACTGCCTCATGCACCAATTGTGACAAGGACACTAGTAGAACACAAAACTAGAGAATAATCTGTCGGACAGGATAAGGAGTAACTACTGTCTGAGGCCACCACATGCACAACCGGTCCCTTTCTAGGGGTTGTCTTGCTTCTGCCTCTTCATTGCATCTGATGTCAACTTCATTTGCACCAAAGCAGATGAAATTGATTCACAATCACTTGTGCTTCCTGCATGGACAGATTAATATCGCTGAGGTTTAACTGGCTTGATGTTATACTATGATGAATAAGTGTTTCCTTCATTTTTTTGAGCAGTATACACACGCATTTGCTTTAATTCCAGTATTTTGTCTGGGTATCTGAGTGCAATACTGCATCATTTCATGAAATGGCATAGGGGTGGCCACTATCGGCTGTTTTTGTTATTTTTTTGAAGTTGCCGAACCGAATTTCAGAAATCCAACTACAAGACACTGATAGTAGCTATTGATGCCGACGTCTGTCCAAGACTTCTGATGGGAATCCAGGGCGGAGTCTAACTGTCACGGACCAAGACATACAATCTGCAGATTGAGCACTGGTGCACTTTCACATGACAGTCACCATGGGAAGTCGCACAAGGTTCACCATTCTATGATTTTTCTGGAGAATTTTCGTAAAGGCACACTAGCATAATAAATTTGCATCACTGTTTATTTTCTTGCTTGCAGCAGGCGCAGGGCTGTGCATTTTTTGCCGCTTGCACTTATTTTATGCGCAAATAATCCAAGGGCACGTCGCAGAATGAACACTGCAACCCCCACATTTGTTACTGTAAAAGCTGAAATCAAGAATTAGGACCCATATCCAATAATTAATTATGCCCCTCATACTCAATTCAAGGAATGTATAAAGCAAGAAGCACTGCAAAGGGGCTTGCATAGTTGAAATTTTGTAATATTGTCTTGGTTTCATGCATTTCTGCAGGTAGCCCTAAATGCAAATACCATCAACCACAAACAGAGGCAAAAGTCTATGATGTGAGCAGCTTTAGAAAAGCAGAAATTTGATAATTAGATTGGACCCTCAAATTACATTGTCTCGACTGCCACCTCCTGGATCAGCAACAGCACATCAGCATTAGTGAAGACTGCGCTAAAGGAAACAAATGTAAACCCCAAATGGGCAGACACCCCAAATTGGAATTCCTCAAGTGGAGCCTGTACGAAGTATGGCTGAGTCTGATTTCAGAGTAAAGGCAGAACTAGACAGGGCCCACTGACACAGAGCCATATCGTGCAGGGTGGAGGGCGCTGAAATCCTAACTGCGCTCCGAAACATGCACTGCCTCATGCCCTCAGAATGCACTCATTACGGAGTTATCAGAGAGGAACTGCAGGCATCAAAAATCCAGTGCCCTCTCCATGGCATCTACGGGACCAGCAAACATGGCACTGATGCGGATTCAGTGAGGAGAAAGGCAAGCGTGCCTAGCGTCCATTAGCGTTGGCCAGAAACCAAGCCCAGCCACTCTGGAAAAATCAATAACTTGGCCTCAGTAAAGACTGCCCACAACATTAAAGGGCACCACTCAGCAATGACTCTATAGACAAAATTCGCTCGGCAGGAAAAAGATTTCCAACTACAACAAAACAATCAAATTAACAAGACTTGTCACAGTGTCTGAATCTCGCCGATACACTCAATTCTCAATGGTTCCTTCAATGTCAATGTTTTCTTGTAAGAAGCCAGATAAATACCCCAGTAAATGCAGGAACGGCGATAGCCTTTGTAATTGCCCGGATTTGTTTACCCCATTGTTACAGCTGGTAACGTGAGACTGGTAATGTCAGCGAGAGGCTGTTGAGTGAAGCTCGCTGGTCGAGAACGTCGTCACCAGTCAGCTACGTGCTTCAATCAGCCGGCAGCACTCTACTGTCACATTTGCATGATCTCTAAAAGTAACACCCAAATACATACTGCAGATGAAAGTGTCAGGTGCATTGGTATAAGATGGATGTGCAAAATGTTGCAGAAGAGGCAACTTTCCTATGAATAAAAGTACACTTCGTGCTCATGCAAGTTATCCAATTTTAAAAAATTCTGTAGCCACAACTGAATGCATGAAGGCATGACGGCAAAGAGAGTTCAATTCACTTCCTATTCTGACCCAACACCAGAATGGAGAAGAAATGTGATCCAAGTCTGATCAAAGAGATTTTGACCATAGAATAATTGCTGATGCCAAATGGGGTGGTTCGAGAATCTCAGAAACTGCTGTTGGGAGTCCTCAGATCCCAAGGGTGTTGCTAAAAGATAAGATGATGCAACACAGTGGTAACATGCCCCCATCCCAACTTCTTTGAAATTTGTAGATGGTATCCAATTTAAAAAGAAAGTGTAAGATGGGAGATCAAACTGAGATGCAGAAAAGGGCTGACAAACAGGTGGAGCCCAGGAACTGGGGGTTTGATGACCTGGGACAATAGGCAGGACTCTGGCGAAGTGAGGGGGGTAACTATCACAGTTCTCTTCATGTGAACATCATCCCCGGCCCTCGTCATTCTTTTGATGAAGTTAGACCTTAAAGGAGAATTCCGGTGTGAAATTGACATGGGGTGTATTGAAATATGATAATGAGTGCTTATCACACCTCCGTACGCACGCAACTTTTCATAATAAATAGATTTTTAGCTGAAGCTCCCAACAGGCTTACAATGGTAGTGAATCCGGCATCGCGTTGCCATGCAAAGAAATTGCTATTTTCTTCATCACTAACAAGGCTCAAAGTAGCTCCACACTTCATCGGTAGAATTCCGAGGGCCCTGAAATTTAAAACGAGGCATTGAAAATTTTGAAAATGCACCGGTAGTTTATTTTAAAAAATACTATTTAGGCAAACGGTACCTCGATGTAGTTTCTAGTCGCCTTCATCTTGAAAGTCACGATAAGTCGATTGACGAGCATGAACGAATAGGAAGGATAGGAAAACAGACTGCAATCTATTCATTCGTGCTCGTCAATCAACTTATAGTGAGTTTCAAGATGGAGGCGAGTGGAAACTACATCGAGGTACTGTTTGTATAAATAGTGTTTTTTAATACATTTTAATTGCGATTTCTTTGCATGGCAACGCGATGCCCGATTCACAACCATTGTAAGCCTGTTGGGAGCTTCGGCTAAAAATCTATTTATTTCAAAAAGTGCGTATGGAGGTGGGGTATTCGACAAAGGTTAGCACTCATCATCATGTTTCAATACACCTCAAGTCAATTTCACACCGGAATTCTCCTTTAACTCATCTGTTTACATTTTCCGACACTATCGTAATGTCAAACCTTTCTCAAACAGCATATTCTATGTATTACTATGAAATAAACTTATGTGCTTATAACTGAAATTGCCAATACAATAATCCAGTTTAAGAGTTTTTCATGACAACTGAATCATATTAATACATATTCATATATCGTGTTTGGTATTGATGATGTCAGAAAAATCCAAAGAGTTGGATAGAGTACGTTTCATACTAACTGAAATTCTAGTTTAATCACTTTTAGATACTCCCTAAATTTTGGTCAAAGCAGAATATCCTCTCGGGTAATGATCTGGTTTTTTTCCTCACTCTGCTAACTTTTTTTATTACCTCCTGCTAATGGTGGAAACCCAAATCCAGATTCGACCCCCTTTCCAGATAATTTATGGCCATGCCGCCTGAATCAAAGACGTGATTTGTTTTAAAGTAAAGAGTGACAACCCATTGGGGCAAGATCGCAGACAACTTCCAGCCCGTGCATCTCTAGGACGCGTGTAGCCTCTTTAGTCATGAGAGATCGCAACAGACTTCCCACACGTGTGTCTATCTGCCGTGTGTAGCCTATAGTTATGGCAAAACGTATCTGATCTTACCCCCGCGCATATGTAGTAAGATACTTTTACATTCAATTATTCTTTAAAATTCTAAATTATGCAATGGACCAACAAAATGTATTATGTGGACCTACCTACCTACCTGTTTAATTAAATTGCCTTTCGTATCATGTCTCCCCCTTCCTGGAGGGGGGGGACATATTGTTTTTGCCTGAATTCCCGTTGGCGTCGGCGTTCCCATTTGTTTCCGGAGCATAACTTTGAAACTGTTCGACTGATTCTCACCAATTGAGGGTTTGAACTGCTTTTGAATTTTATCTTTTCCGTTTCCATGGCAACAATCTGGACTTAGGCATATTGAAGGGTGGGACTCGTTTCCGGACCATAACTCTAAAATGTGAAATGGGGGAAGGGGGAGACATCTGTTTTTACGTGTAAAAACCATTCTATAAAGTTAAAAAATTGTATTGTTGCAATTTGTGAGGTTTTTATGATTTTAAATCAATCTTGGTTCCTTTAGCCAAAATTTAGGTTGAATACTTAGGTGAAACAGGTGCTGACTGAGACCTACAGTCAGAGGCCAGTTGCAGCCCAAGTTTTTAGGTAGTTCTGGTAAGTTAGAACTGGAGCCACATTCGATTGCTAACAGGATTGGCGAGGTATTGGCTCTGGTGGTTTGGCTTAAGAGGACCCATGGGCATAATACAGCGGTTCTTTTCAAATTCTCCTTAAGGAGCCCGATAGATACAAGCTGACTCGGGTCCATAACTGTCGCGAGGGAAAAGTACTCGCGTATTATGGTCGCTGCTGGCTATCCAATGCAGGGCTCCCCGAGCTAAGATCTTGTGATTGCGCTGGTCCGGAAACGCAATTGTGTAAAATTGGCAAAAGACCGCGTATGGCATTTTTATTTTAACCCACACACATTTATAACAAAATGTCTGTCGTTGGTATAGCTGTGAGGGTTTTACAAGAGATTTTTCCCCCCCAAAAAACAAGAAAAAATATGCATTTTGTCCTTAACACCATTTTCAATGTAATGGAGTTCAAACCATTTGAAAATTATTGCATTCTGTTTTTATTTACATTAAACAAGGTATCGCAATTTTTTTTGGAAATAGGATTGCACAAATGAAACTAGGCCTATGCTGTCAGCGGCTGACAGCAAGAGGTATATCCCCGAAATTCCTCATTCCTCGAAACCCCCTTTATTAGATTCCCCTTTACTAGACCGACAATAAGAGGCAAATTTTAGGTCTGTGTAAGTAATTGTTCCAGAGATGAGATTAAAAAACAGATATTCTTCAATATATAGCGCCACCTGGTGGCAAACATAGGAGTGCATACTTGCCCAAAATTTAATCAGTACATCTGCTCTGCCATGTCTACCCATATGCTAAAAATGAGAAGCCAATGTTAAGCGTTTTGTGAGGTATCACGCGAACGGCTAAAATCTGCGGACGCGGTGGCTGTTGGGGTGAAACCATGATATCCCCGAAACTCAAATTCCTGGGATATTATGAAGTTGATCAGATTCATAATGTTATATCTTGTCTTCATACTTTTGGCAATGAAATACACGTCAAAATAAACAAGTGCACCGCCTATCGGCGAATGTCGTATTGCTGCGCAATACTAGTCCCCTACCGGTGTATGCATATAATATTTCCTAAAAAGTAGGACAAAGTGACCTGAATAGGGTACATGACACACCCTCTCCCCAAGATGCATCCACACACCAACTTTGATGTTCTTAGGTCATACGATATTGAAGTTATGGAGCGGACACGAATGCAGACGGACGGACGGACTGACGGACGGACGGAGTGCAATCCTATAGTCCCCTCCGTTTCCGGTAGGGGACTAATCGGACATGATTTCTGCTTTTAGCGTTTCTGTGAATTTTCCACATCATCCCACCTTTTTTCTGAGTTGGGGATGTAACTTTTTACAAATACTTCAAAAGTATTTTACCATTGCATGTACTCATTTCAAGATTTGCCAATAGAGAGAGAGAATTTAGCATAAAAAATTCATTAAAATAAGGCAATAATTTGTTCATGAGGCAGAAAATGCAGATTATGGTCTTCATTATTAGCCTAAAATTCTAAAGATGGACTTTTTTTTTTGCAGTTCATTCCTTCTAAGATGCTCTGAAGAGCAGTCATCGAGGCTCCCTCTCTGGCCTGACTTAACCCTCATTAAAAATAAGGACTGATCAGGATACAGCACTCAATTAGAGCTGAGAGCCTCCTCTGGACTCCATTCAGGTAAGGTTTCTGGGAGAAACCAACACCATGGCACGATCACGCAAAACCACATGCAATACCCATCATTCTTTTGCAACAAATGAAAAGAAGCAGCTGCTGACAGTCCTTCAAACGACTCGCAGATCTCAAAGTGCGACCCCAGACAGCTGAATAGGACAAGGGAGCGGGTGAGGATTCCTTACAGCTCTGTTTGACATCACATACTGAGCCTGGCCCAACACCTGAGGAGTAACCCAACCTCCACCAACCCATGGAGACCCAAAAGCATTTAGAACGAGGACAGCTGCAGGAAGGTATGGCTGCCACACTTATCTTGACAGACTACGCTGCTGTCCGACAAACCTCCCTTTGACCCCCCCCCCCTTTCCCTGCCTTCACATCTCATATCTGGGAGGCACAGCATGTATGAAATATTCATTCTTGCAGAGAAACCTCGGGGATGTAAACCAGGAGGCATCGCCGATCGGATCGATGGAAGCACCTCCATGGTAATGACTGGGAATGAGCACAGGGCTGTGGCTCTTCCTGTGGTGCGTCTCCACATCCAGACGCCAGAGGCCCAGTGTGTCAGCGCTGGAATACTCACTAAATCCCAGATCATTTTCTCAGCCAATATCTGCGAAACCAGCTTGCAAGCCCAAAACCCACGGGTCCTCATTTCAGATTGTCCGTGGTGAAACACAACCACAAACCAATTCCCCTAACAATGGCAACAGGCCAATTTACTTAAATCTGCAGCAGCTCAAACCCATGACCACCAAAGCCAAACAGCAATCATCATAACAATCCTATTAGAAAACAAATCAACCATCTTATCTTGAGACATTTAGCAGATGCTTTTCTGTAAAATGGACTGGCATCAGTCCATAGACACAGATTCAGACAATGAAGTGTTCATGTCATTGTTACATCTTCAGGCTGATAAGTGGTAGGACCAGAATAGTTGATTCATAATCTTACGTGAAGTTATATGGTTTTTCAAAGAAGCAACTCTGCCTGTTCCTGGAGCTCAATCATCCTGTCGGTTTTCATTTCACTCCTAATTCGGCACACTTGACTCCACTATATTAGAAGCCCAAAAAGATCTCTAGCTGTGGAATGAGGTGTGCTCCCTCAGTTTATGAGGGGACAGTAGGGGATCGGATATTACCAGGAGTAGCGCTGGTAACCATAGCTTACGATTGTTAAAGACTTGGCCTTCGTAAGGATATGGATGATCCCGTGCAAAATTATAACCTTTCTCCAATTTATCTCCTCAGTGTCCATTTCATCATTGTGTTAAGCCACCCATACCATGGATGCAGGTCATTCACAATGTCCGATGAAATAAACCTCAGCATTCCCATTCAGACTCTGCTGGAAACTATTAACCACCAACCAAAAACGTGCTGCGATCCATAATCCCAATCTTAAACCCCACTTCTGCCAAACAATAGCTGCACTCATCAAACCGCTCGCACATCAGAGGATGAAACCACCAGTTCCGCAGACTTTACGCTTGCTCGCCTGAGACTGTAACACAGTACACGTTGTTCCCGAATAGAAAGCCCATACAGTTAAGGGCACCCCATTAATTATCTTAAATGGGTCAGATAATGCCATGCGCACACATCTACAGGAAATGAACACTCTGAAACAACAAAAAGCTTCTTACATTGAATGACCTCTCTTAAAAAACAAGTGTTTACCACTAACATGGCAATATCCCCCGCCGCCTCAATTTTATGTGACGGACCCTAATCGTGCAGCATGGGGATATAAAAAAAAAAAAAAAAAAACTTCTGGTACATTCTTTACAGAAACATTCATACTATAGTGTCTTGGGCAGGGCAGTCTGGGCTTGGAAGGTGACACCATTAAAGACACGTGATGAAATCAAATCCTTTAGATATTCTCATAGCCAACTTAAGGCAGAGCTGGATGAGTCACTTGGCCTCTGACCACCTGATTAACAGACTGATAGAGGCGAGTTTGCACAGTGATCTTACCAAAAAAATCCCATGGTGTATGCCAGTCATAAATCATTCCATACAGGAAACCGAAAACGGCTTATTGTCTACTATACAGGTGTATGGTACCACAGCTGCCTTACCTGTACTTCATACCGGTCTGGTAGGACACACATTCCTCCAGCACCAGGCAGTGCACTCTGAGGAACTCTTCCATGTTACGGACCTGGGCAGCTGCCCGCTGCTCGCGCTGCCGCTGGAGCTGGGCATGATCGGGGGGCCGGGGGCCACTCAGGCCCTGGTCTGAGTGGTAGCGGCTGATCCCGCTCCGGATGCTCTCACTGTACGACATGGACAGCATCCTGCTACCCGTGCCGCTGCTTTTCCTGCCCGACTCTGGAATCTGCAGATTTTCCGCACGGACACTGGGTTTGAGACCGAGAGGACGCCCTGCGTAGCCCCCTGCAAACATCCCAGCTCCTGCTTGCTTTCGCCCACACCGGCATTAGCACTGAGGCTATCGTACCAAGGCAGTGCTGACACAGTGAGATGGGCAGGTATGGCACCTCCTTAAATAACACCTGGTCTCCTGCTAGCAGGCTATGCTTACTGTAACTGGAGCCATTCTGCACCTTCTTCCCCACACACCATGAGCACATACACACACACCGACATCGACACCCCGCACCCCCACACACACACACCCATGCACATAGACACACATACAAAAACATACATACACACACACACACACATTTGTTTAACTTCATCTGTGAAGACATTGTATTGATTTAAATTCATTCTGTGAGCCTTTCTCGCATCATATCTCTCACTAAATTATGCTTAATCCTAACCGATCCCCGAGAGTAACTGTACCCCAACTTCAACCACTCAGCCATTGCCACTAGTAGCACCCAAAAACAGAGAAAGTTCACCTATTTGTGAGAAATTCTAATAAAAACTTAGAATACACCGATGTTTACTGATGATTTGAGGCCAACTCCGTAAACCTCAGAAAAATTTTACCAAGGTACCCCGAAGCATGCCCAGTATACTTCAGTTTGGACAACACCTCAGTAAACCTCAGTTAAATTTCCACGAAACACACCAAGGATTGTCGGGCCCACTGAAGCTGAGACCACATCGGTATTCCTCGCGAAAATTTCATTGAGGTAGACCGAAGTTTGTCTGCTAGGCCTATGCTCACACCAGAACAAGGCAGAATTTTCAATGATAATTTGTGTTCTATGAATTCTCCTGAATTTTTTTTGGCTACCAAATTTTTAATGTAAAACTATCCGAAAAATTTTTTCGGCCACCGAAAAATTTTCAGATGTATGAAAAAAACATGAATATGTTTTCGTGGGAACTTTGGAATTTCTTGAAACTTTGTGCAAACGAACTTTGCATACTGCACCTACTTTTTACCAAATATTTAGGGTGGATCACTTTGGGAACTACCGGTATATTAATTTCAATGCAAAACTTTCAATTTGTGATGAAAAATGTAGCCAGATTATGCTTTTTACAGCTTAAATCCCTCCTGGGTCTCATACAGTATTTTCAAAGGAATTAAGCCATGTTTGGTGACACATTGTTCCTTGGGACGGCAGCAACAATATAAATTATAAATTTTAGAACGAGCACTGTGATAATTGGGAGTTATTCATTAATTTATCCCCATATGTTGGTTTAAGGGGGGTGCTCATCTAAATTTGGCCCATATTTATCCTAGCACATGTGATACAAAAAACAAATGCATTTTCTAGGTCCACATACCTCTCTACACAGTCACCATGGTCAGGAATCAGAAGCTTTCATGGGCAATTTTCCCATACTGACGCAACACCACCTTTAACTAGGTTTGCTGAGGTGTTGTCAAAACTTAATTAAACCGGACAGACTTTGGGATACCTCGATAAGATTTTTCCGAGGTTTACAGAGTTGGCCTCGAATCTTCATTAAACCTCGGTGGTTTTGCAGGAATTTCTCAGAAAAAGGTCCACTTTCTTGGTTTTTCGGTGCTACTAGTGTATACTCTGTAATCCTCTGTTAGGACCAGACAAATTGTCTTCACAGCCCCAGATGACTTCACAACGAGTGGTCTCTCTAGAGTTTTTTTCTCACAATTATAGCTATATAAGCTCACATATAAATACATGGGCAAAAGTTAAGGACCACCCAATTCTAAGCTAAACTTCTCAAAAGGACCAAATTATTAACATCAAACACTTAGGAAAATATAATTTTGAATTCGGTGAAATTTCATTTATGCCCAGGTGTATATGTAGAAAAAGGTAGACAAGCACAATCATACACACAAACACATACACGCAGGAAAACACATTGACACGCATGCACACAGATTAGCATGTACTGCATGCAAACAATTAAACCATTAAGTACAAGTTTTATGACTTGGGACAGTGACACAATTATGTTGTTTTTTTTTTTTGGTTTCAATGGCCATGCTGGAGAAAAACTCATATGAGGTTGAAATCCAGACTTGTTGGTTTAAACTGTTGTATGAACACGCATACTGGATAATCCATGTTGGGATTAATGTTTAATTTGAGGCCATACCATTTCCTGGATGAAAGCATGTCTTCCTAATTCATACCAGTAATTCAGGAAAAATGCTAACAAATCGTCAAGGTGATTCTAATTATGGTTACTAAATGAAAATTTCTATCAAGTCTATGTGCAGGCCATCAAAAATCTATCTAAAACCCCGTTTCCCAAAAAGCTGGGATGCCGATCATCTTTTTTTCTTCAAATATCTCCTCATTTTGAATTTGATGCCAGAATCACATGGGGGCATGGGAAATGAGAGACTGGAAAGTTGTATGATGCTAAACAAAATACCCAGTGGAACAATTCACAGCCAATTAGGTTAATTAGCAGCAGGTCACCAACATGATCGGGTAAAAAAAGAGCATCCCAAAGCGGCAGTGTCTTCGTAAAATGCTGAAAGCTTCCCCACTCTGTGAAAGACTGTGTGGGCAAATATAAGCTAGAGTTGGTTTTGGTCTCATTGGAAAGCTCTTTTCAAGCCCTACAAGTCTTTTTCAAACTTTTCTCCATAGAGTCAAATGGAAAAAAAGTTATGGCTCAACTCAAAAACTTCAAAGGTGTATTGCAAAAAAAAGTATTTTTCAAATTTCTTAAAATTCTTGTGAGAAGTAGCTTATGATATTAAGAAGCTCTCCTAAAAGTTTTGTGATGGGCACTCAAATGGTCTTTGAGCTGTGAGCAAATATGTGCAGGTAGAACAGTCGAAATTTGCCACTTTCGTCATATTTTACTTTTTATTTTCAACAAAAATGTCTTTAAAGCATTCATATCACCTTGCAAACCATCTTTATACCTTAAAACCCCACAGCATGTAGTAGAAAATACATTTATTCATGAACTGAATACAAATTCAAATCTAAAACGTCCCATTTACAAATTTGTAAGGTGATGACGAAAATGACAAATTTCGACTGTTTTACCTGTGTAGGTGCATGTAGAATGACCCATTTGCAATTTCAACAAAAAATGTCAGGTGGCGCAACCAAAAGTTTCTTGGGGAGGGGGGGGAAGCACAAGACACTTCCCTCTTTTTTTTCGAAGAAATCTTTTTTCGTAAGTATACCTGAGAATGTCGACTCTGCCTAAAACATTACTATTTTGTAGTGGAGGTGGGTATTAGAAGTAACTTATGGATTGCTTATTGTAGGGGGCTGGTATTTTAGTTTTCCAAAATCCAACTTTAGATTTAAAATGTAAATAAATACTTTACAAATTTAAAAAGTATATTGTATAGGATGATTGTTTATATCATAATTTCCAAACATTTGTTCACGTCAATCTCCCATTTCTTGGTTTAAATTAGTATTTTACCTGGTTGCGCCACCTGACTTATTGATTGCGTCACCTGACATTTGCTACTAATTCCCAATTATTCAGGCACCTACTTGGACACCTATATAACCTTTTAACTTTGCTAGCTAGTTCACTCATTCATTTTTACAATTCAATAAAGGGTTTTAGAATAAAATAACTTTTTCTTAGTTTTATAATGGTTGTACCACCTGACATGTAAACTGAACAAGTCTAACTATGAAGAGAAAGTAGCTATTTATCAATATTTGAGAGAGATCTATATACCTTTCACTCATTAGTAAAGGTCACTTGGGTTCATTTTGATGATGCAATATCCTGTTTCCTCAGCCCTCTCTTCAATTTAAAATAAAAGTTGTATGAACGCAACTGCGCCACCCTCACATTTCAGTTATGCAGATTTCCGGACAAATTTGTTTATAATTCTCCAAACAATTTACGAACTATTAAACAATTAGACTTTGTTTATTTGAAAGGTTTTCAATATAAATTATGCCCCCATATTAATATTATATTTATTCATATTCTAAATTACATATTTAATACATTTCACATAGTGTTAACTCTCTTGGACAGTTGCACCATCTGACATTTTGAGGGTTTGAGATGGCAAAACATAAAATGTATATCATTTTTGTGGTAAACTGGAAATATGTTCAAATTAAACAGGTTTTATAGAGTAAAATGATGCTTAATAATGGTATTATTAATCATTTAAATTATTTTAAATCCAAGTAGTGCGCTCGGACACAAAAATCAGTATGTCGCGTCACTGACCCACATGCTGGCATGAACACACACTGCAAGGGAGCAGGAAGCTGCTCACCACAGACATATTAACTAAAACAGAGATGAGGTAAAGACAACACTTGAGGCAGAGGGGCAGTGTGTGTGTCCAGTTGTTTTAAGGACTGCAGGGGTGTATACACAGTACTATTCTGGAGGCAAATCTCAGCAAAATCCCCACTTCTCTGTGTGTAGGTGCTGCGTCCCTAAAATCGCCAATCAGCTTTGAGTTTCACATGAAACTGGAAGAAAGGCATGCAAGTGAAGTCATGCATCATGGGTGTATGTCTGCATACTGACGGGACAAAGACCAAAACCAACCAAGCGTGTAGGTGCAGTGCACGGAGAGTAAATATCATGGTACGGCAACAAAATGTCCAAATATATTATTTGAAAATTAATCCAAAGCATCCACATAATACCAAGTAAACAGTGCACAGAATAAGATCTCCTATACGCTTGCAGTAGCACTTTCATGCGTTTCCAGGAGTATTCAGACATACAGCTGCAGCATCATAATATTAAGGTTCTTTATATCAAAGTTGTCTGATACTAAATCTGCAGGGTTCTCATTATTTATAAATGATGCTATGATATACAGTACTGTGCAAATGCTTTAGGCACCCTACACTTTAAAAAATTTACATCTGGCTAAAGATGTTTATTTTTCTGTTTTCCTCATTAGTGTTGAAAGAATATTTGAATTTTAAATTCTAATTTAAAAAATAGTTTCATAAATAAATGTTTGTATTTCAAACATTAAAAACAGTTGATACAGATAATATACTCCTAATGGAGCCCTGATATCAACATCATCATGGCTGTCTGCAATAATTTGGAGGGACAGACAAGTGAGACAGTCAGTCTGCAGAACAACAGTGGCAAGTTTTTCACTCTGCTTGGAACAACGAAAAAGCCAATAATTTCATAAGACTAGACACTGTCTCAAATTTTTTGGTAAAGCATAGTCGCACCTAATATTGGTTTCATTTAGTTTTTAACAGTTTCCAACTCTGTTTAGTACATCTCCCAGTCATTGGAAAGCTTTAAATTCATTATTTTTGCAAGTATATTTGCACTATGAAATTGCTTTAAATGTGCCCAAGACTTTTGCACAGTGCTGTATATCTAAGGCAACTGTTTTGCTGGTGTTTTTGCATTAGTCACTTGCATATAGAAAATAGAAGACAATTATCATTTCTTTATTAGTTTCTTCAATCAAATAGGTGCACCTGACCATTTTCATCTGATTCAGCACAAACAATGAGTTGAAGCACATCCGACTGAGGCCATTTCCTCTTAGCTATAGATATCTGGCAGCGTGCAATAGCAGCCGAGATTATGACGCGCACCGGACTCCAGGGGCTCTAACGGAACAGAGAGCTTTCACATACAGCATCAGCATTCCAGCGGCTGCCCCCCGGCACTCAGAATGCGATTACTCCAGCTAATGTGGAGGCAGGGAGAATCGGATGCTGTTGAACTCCTGCCTTTCCACTCCCAGGCCAGCAGGTCTGCAGAAAGTCTGCAGCCAGTGCTCAGGAATCGCTGAGGCACCCTTAGAAAGATTACACACTTCCCACATTTTATGTTTTATTTCCATATTGTTACTCAGCAACCAGTAGGGGCCCCCAACCCTAGGTCTGCCATGTCATCTATCGATCAATCTATCCATCGTCAATGTTCAGAATCGGAAATTACCCAGAAGACTTTTGGTATCGCTTCATCAGGGCTATGTGTATCATAATTACGAGGCTACGCACAAGGTAGTTCCAATGTATACCTACTAGGCATCTAGTTCTAATACATCTAATTTTTTTCAGCAATCAGGAAAAAAATGTTCAGCCATTTAACTGTATGCTACCTGGCCTAGAGCATGATGTTAAACTGACAACGTGGTGCACTGCCTATGATTGAGCAGCCGTTACCTCATTTCTGTCCTAGCATCTCATTTTCAATAGCTGGGCTCGAACAAATCAAGGCATATTCTTGTTTTCTGGTCAGTTGAAAAGAGAAACGGCCTCTTATTTCAACCACAAAAAAACAGTAAAATACCACCGCTACAAGGAAAAGAAAAACCTTGATCTCGTTTTTTACCAAAATAACTCATTAGAAGTCAACAGGTTTGAATTCAGCCCGAATACCCTGAGCAGTCTCTGCACTAAGTGTAAGATTCGAAACATAGCTGCATCAATACATTTCATACTCTTTCAAGCTCTGCCTTCATTCAACAACCTTCCGCTTGTTGCTCTGTATACGTGCAGCGGCCAGGTAAATAGAAACAATAATAGTCTCTTCATTACCATTATCGACTTCATCGACTGACAGACATGTCCAATACTCCTCAAGACAGTGGCTTCCCACTTAGAGGCAATCTAATGTAAGGCTAAAAGATCACCGGGCACATGATACATCTAGGCTACACATAGGGCACCAACTGACTAAGTGCCACTTTAACATTTCTTGACAGCCATAGCAAAAAGCTCAATTGATAACACTTACATTACTCAAATCAAATTAATTTACACAGTATACAGCACTGCAGCCCCATTACTCTGCCCAACACACGTGCTAAGAGACACACACTGCACCCACACCCAGTGAGCGTGAAGATGTAGCATAGCATCCACACCGTCCCAGAGGGGACTTTTTCCATACGGTAGACACGAATTCAGTGGAACACCTCTTGCATACATATACACACGAATCCAAACACACATGCACACAAACGCACATGGACAACGTGAAGGTTCAAAGCTCACCTGCTGTCTGAGGCGATCTGCTCATAAATAAGAGCTTGTGCAGAAAGGCCATGCTTATAAGCGCTGACTGCTGACAGCAATGCAGCGATCCACCCAAACTGGGAGTGTCTAACTGGGAAGACTCTAAACCAATTAGTGAATGAGATACCACACAGTGCCCATAACGCACGAACACCACACACACCCTCCGTCCTCCCTCCCCCCCGCCCCAGCAGGTTTTATCCATTTCCGAGACTTAGAACCTGCCGTGTTTTGCAAACGACAGCAAAATATTATCAGCCCTAAATTATTCACAGCACACTTTTGAGCTAAAAGGTTTTGATCACTCTTTTGAAGGAGAAGATCCTATGACTTCTTCAGAATGCAAACACTATCATGTCTGCGCACATAAATATGTACATGCAGATGGACACGCAGACCACACGCACTGGAACACACACACACGGATATAAGCAACACGCAACTATTCAGACAAATCGAGCAGGACAGTTTGCCACGCAGCTCAACTATCCATGGAACTTGTTTTCTTCTACAGGCATGTCATGTCATGAATACTCAGCATGACAGTGCAATAGAGACCACTTGCAGGAGCAGTGGAGACAGAGTTGTACAGGGCATGTGTCATGTCTTGCACAGGACTACCTCGCACATAAGATGTACTAGAATTCAAAATCTCACAGTATGCTGTATAACCAGAGACTGAAAGACTGGAGTTCAGAAAGTCGCCATGCTGCCGCGCATTTCTACTTGTTTTAAAGTCAGTCAGATCTCACCAACTGAATTAACCACTGGAAAAACTGTCCAAATTACTAACCGAAAAGATTCAAACAAAATACTGGCGGAGACTTTCAACGACTGAAGCACGATTTTTTAGAACACTGAGATGAGCACAGCAGAGACTGTGCCTTTAGCCTTGTGCACTAGCCTGTGCAGCAGCTGTTTCCTCATTTAGACAGAGTTGATGAGCACAAACTGAGCTTGGTGAGGAGGGACACACTGAAATCAATTTCAGACAGACACAGACACAGACACAACGTCACCATGCCAGCCCATCTGAAAAGATCTGGGATCAGCTCTCCCTCTAGAAAGCTCAGCCAGGACCATGAGGGCAGAATCCTGTGAGAGGGGCAGCTACTGGTGAGAGGAAGGGAAACAGATGCTCTTTCAGCAAAAAAAAAAAAAAAAAAAAACGCCAATGAACTCACGTCACCTGAATGACAGCCATATTGCCAACAGCAGCAGGGCAATGAAACCCTCTCCTTCCTTCACTAAAAACTCAATTTCCTCCACTGTATTTTGGGAGGGGGGGGCTCCATATGGCAGCCAGGCCAACCCCGCCAACATCTCGCTCGCCTGAGAACCAGTGCAACAACCGCAAGCTTAGCCACCTATAGCCGCACATGCACCCAGGCTAGCATCCCCGAGTTTTGCCGCTGAACTTGCCCAAAACCCACGGTATCACAGTACAGCTCTGTCTTTGACCGTAAATGTGCTGGCAAGCTTTGAGCACATCCTGTAAATACTGCAGCCATCCATGGTGTTATTTACTGAGCTATACTGCGCAAGGTCTCCATTAATGGTGAGAAAGCGAGAGAGGAATCCGAGAGGAAGCTGGAGCTCAGCGCCAGTGAGATCGATACCTCGCTAAACTCTCAGGGTTAACTGCTCCCTTTGCACTTACAAGTGGAGAAAGGCTATCAAATGAGCAAACAAGACAAAAGTCTTTCAGCTCATTTCCGTAGTCCTGCACTGCGTGGCCTTACAGAGAGTCACCAGCACAAAAGGAGCAGTTTTTCATCTGGTTACAGGTCTGAAACAGAGGTAACATCCCTATTCCCAGTTATCGACAATCATGAAGGTTTTCATTCCAACCCTAATTCGGCACACCCACTCTAATTTAGCAGCTAAGTGGCGTATCTAGCGGTTGACTGAGGTGCAAATTGTTAGGGTTGGAAACTAAACCTATAAGATTTAAAATCTAATGAAACAGGATCGGACACCATAGGAGTAACTGAAACTGCACCACCATCAGGCTGCATACAACAGTATTGTTGCGACTCTCCTCGTCTCGAAACCCATTGCTTGAATGCTTCCGCTAGACAGGAGGAGAGCCAGCACATCATGGAGCAAATTTTCGATGCAACCCAAGCAGCTGTCAGCAGCTCTACAAGGAAACATGACTCGTCGGACAAAAGAGGATCTGACGGCATCCTCTGTACCACAACTCCTCTATACTACTTCACTCAAGAGCAGTTAAGCACTCAGTCAATCCTGTGTAAACTACATGACGCGTCATCATAACAGTACTAGTGTCTGAGACAGCAGCCGGTCATGAAAAGACGTTTCTATCACCACACTACATCGGACGCACATTTCTAAAATGCTGCAAACAAATACTGGGAGAAGGTTTTATCTCATTTAATATATGGGATATTTCCGTGCACTTCATTAAAGAGCATCTGCATCATGAACCAATATAACACTTTGTAGGGTCCAGTAAAAAATAGGAGAAGTCCGAGCAAGAGTTTTAAGACACAGTGGAAAATGTGCCTGAGATGTGACTGTCCTGGCCATCTGGTCAAGTGTGACCATCATTCAGTGCAACATTATCACAACCAGCCCACTTAGAAACAAAGAATACCAACTGATCTGGAACAAACATTCTTTCAATATAAGGCTTTTCAAAACTAGGCTGTAAAACTATGCATCCATTGTCTCCATTTCAAAATCAGCACGATTTGCAAGAGCTTTTCTGTTAATGGTGCAGCAAAAAAAAGATTGATTGATCTACTTCTTATTGATCAGACAGTACACTCAGCAGTAGCTTTGACACAGGATATCCATTTAAAGCAGAGAATACATACACTTCATGACAGCTTCAGCAACCCCCAGACCAGTAACAGGACAGAGAATGGGGGAGGGGTAAGCACTTCAACATGATCCCTGCTCCATCAATTGGTTATTGTTTTGACATCCTTTTCTCAATTCCTTCCTTTCCTTTCCTTGCTCTTAGCTCCAGCCATCATGGGCAAGGAAGAGGAGCAAGAAAAGAAGGACAAGGGACAAGCTAAGACATGTAACATAACAGAACATAACATGAATGGCGAGAACAGGCCGTTTAGCCCACCTAGGCACACCAGTTTCTTTTAATTATTGTGAATATATCACATCAGATACTCAATGACTCAATGGTATCTAGCTTTAAGTCAAGCCTGCTCTTGAAAATCCCCAAGGTTTCTGCCTCAACAATATGGTCAGGAAAGCTATTCCACATTGAAATTACTCTTTGGGTGAAAAAATATTTCCAAATATCAATGCTAATTTTACCCTAAGTCAACTTCCATCTGAGACCCCGAGTTCCACTAACTGAATTTGGCCAAAGGAATCCAAGACAATTCACTTTGTTAACCCTTTAACGTATACAAAGACCTCAATCGGATCAACCCCAAGTCTCTTTTTCCTAAGACTTAAGAGATTAAGGATCTTCAGCCTCTTCTCATAGCTTTCATCTTTTATACCCGGAATTAGCTTAGTGGCTCTTCTCTGAACTTTTTCTAGAGCCTCTAAATCTTTCTTAAAGTATGGTCCCCAAGACTGTACACATTACTCCAGATGTGGTCTGACTAATGTGTAATCATGTGAATAGGTGAACTGGGATATCCTGGCAACTTAAAACATCAGTTCAAAGCGAAGTCAGCTGCAGGCACAGCAGATAAGATTTCTGACCCAAACCACTGAAACTTGATCACCATACATTCGGGGGGGGGGGGACTGCAAAGGACCATCTGCTTTCCTTGCTCAAGGTATTTTCCGGACACTAATAATTCCAATTTCCTGACTGTTTTAAGAGACTGGAATCTCATTGAAAGTGGCGGACCCGCAGAAGTTCTGCACTGGGAGAACAGGAAAAAGACGCGCTTGGAGTGAGCCCAGGATGACCTGCGCATAGTGGCACAGTGGTAACACAGCAGAGCAGAGCACGAGAGATGAGTGTGTGCACAAGTACCTGTAAAACTGCAGCTGTCGCTTGGGGCTTCCATAACGCGCACTGAGGCAAAGAAGGGAGAGAAAGGGAGAGAAGAGAGAAAACAGACAGGAAGTAAAGAGGCAGTGCTGAGTTCTGCATGCTGGATTCAAAGAGAGCACACCATCAGTAATGGAGCATTATAAAGATAAATTACTAATGTAATTATGGCAGAAACAATAGCGCAAATTACAGGGATTTTGATAGTAATTACTTTTGAAAATAAAAAGCTTTTTAATTTGGTGGGAATGGACACATCTGCAGAGATCATGCATAATTCAGATTCAAAGAGGAAACGCACAATAATAAGCAGTCACAATTAAGCATCTGTGCTTTACGAAAACAGATACAAAAAGATGATTCCGTGTATAGACAAGGCAGTGGGACAACATCTCATACTGGGTTTTTAATACGGGGAGTCCACATGGCGCACGAGAAATATGAGAGGAGGGATCTGCTGGGACTTGTTTAATGCAGCAAAAAACAAGCTAGTTTTTCAGAGGCAAATTGAGTCAAAAAATAGATGTTTCACTGGACTCTGGCACCACCTTCTGGTGCTTTGTGAATTTGCATTAGGATCTGTATGTACATGTTCATTGACTATGTATAAATATAGATGTGAATAAATATATTCATATACGTTACAGACAGGCACTTGTCCTGAATAAGAGAATAAGAGGGGATTCACCGACTGCATAAGCGGTGGTCACTTAAACATAGCCTGACTCTAGTGATGGCCAAATGAAGCTTTCTGAAACATTGAAGCTTGTATCGAAAAAGGGTTCATTACTCGAAGCTTTTCAAGACACTCCTCTTTGATGGCATCTGGTGGCCAAAAGTATGAAGTGCAGCTTGAATTTACAAATTGAAATGAACTGCATTATTATGCTTGCCCACTCTACACTAGTTGAGATGACAGCATCCTTTTAATATCATGTGACAAAAATAATATTATGCTTATTTGATAAATAATTTTGATGAATGAACTTTCCTTATTTAAACATGTGCCATGGTGAGATCTCTCTCTGCTTGTGACTTCTTGATGTTTGTAAACATCATAGATAAAAAAAAATAAAAAAAGTCCACCATAATCTTATAATGGCTTTGGAGTATGCTTGTACTGTGAGGTCTCAGCCTCCACGTGCTTATGTAATTAATTAACCGGTAAACAGGTAGGTATATGTATCATATTGTAACTTCTATGTATTGCATATTTCTGATGTATTTTTTGACCTAGGGGTAGAAGTGCTTATGAACTGGGCAGTGAAAATGCGCATGAACGCATAAAAACACATAACACGTATACGGTTATATTATTTTTTTGGTTCTTGTTAAGGAGTAGGATTTGTTCCACGGTGCGAGGGCCGAGTCTGTTTCTCATCTTGGAGATAATTTCTCCTGCCTTGGAGAAAATGGAACAGAGGAGGCTGGAGAGCACAGAAACTGCAGTGCAAGTCGATAAAGTATTCCCACACGGGAGAACGTCCTCTTCCTCGCTGACTACATGTTTCTCAATATGCCGTTCGCTGGTTCGCTGTCTATCGCAGGAAATCACCAAAACACCTCACAGATCCCGCCAATGCTTCACTGCCGTATAAACCTTTTGAATAACTATCAAAGCAGTGACATCGCGAATAAAGCTTCGGACGTCATTGATCACGTGACTTGGGCCAAACAAATCAAGCCTCGGCACAGTGCTTCTAAAGCTCTGTGTTGTTTTTTTAGACACATGCGCCGAAGCCTCAGCTTCAAACGGACCATCACTACCTGACTCCGCCAGCCTTCGTACTTCCGCTTAATTTCATTTCGCTTCACTACTCCGTCTGGTCACTCGGAGCTCTGCCTCGATTACCTCAGCAGAAAAGACGCCGGACCAACCAACGAACTGAAGGCGTGGCCGAAAGCCATGATGTAACCGCTGAGCCGAGTTTGAAAATCGTAGTTTCCGAAATCAACAATGGCCACGGACAACACGAGGGCCATTCGTTCTGTCGTGGAGAAAATCCAGGGTATCAGCAACTTATAGCCATAACAAGATGAATGTTTGGTTAGTTTTTTGAATGGAAATGACGATGAAGCGCTGCTCCCTACAGGTTTTGAGAAAAGTTGTCATAACTATTTAATATCCATCATGAAACATATGAAACATCTCATCTCAGTGAGAGACAGCCAAACCACCTCAGCTAGCTTGTAGCTTCTAGTGTTACATTGCAGGAGAATTTCACACTATTTAAGTTGACAGCAAACTTTTGAAAAGCAGTGTTTTTGTTCATGTCACAAGACCTATTCGCTGTCGCAGTGTTATGTTAGCAATTTAATTCATAGATAATGACATCTGAGACAGCCAAACGCTAAGAGCCAAACTATCTAAGCGAGCTCGGTATGATGTTAGCGCAAGTATGGTTAACGGTTCAGCTTTCGTATCAACGCATATTTCGTCCTGATGGAAATAATGCATTATTCTCGGCAATTCTGCCGTTGATTTCGGGGCACTTACGTTTTTTTTTTTTTTTAAAGAGCAGCAGTATCGGCAGGAAAAATGATAGCCCTACAGTTTGTTTCTTGTAAGGTGAACAGAAAAAGCACCTTTAGTTCTTTTAAGTGAATGAGTGAAGGCTTAAATTTGGTAGATGAGCATATGTGTGGGTACAGTATTAACTTAAAAGTACTGATGAGTTTGTTTTCGCTGCATTCCTGATATGAAGGAAAGCGTTTACAGCGGAAGTACGGGGCGGCTGAACTGGCGCATAACATACGTCATCGCCAAACGTGAACGATTAATTTACAGGTACACCAATGATTTTAAACTTCAGACAAATGCCCACCCACCAGGAAGTAAACACTTGTCAATGACGACTGTCCAGGCTCTGTGTACGAAGCAAAGCGAAGTAGCAGAGTCTGGTTTTACCAAGCTAACTAAAACAGGCTTGTCTGAAAGTCTGTTGAGGAGCAGAGGGCTTGCACTCCCCCACAGCAGACAAGTGGTGACCAGTGCCAGTGGGCTGGTGTGTCTTCGGATCGCAGGATATTTCAAAATCTGTTCGCTTCAGATCCCTTGTGTTCTGATATAATTGGCCATGTTTCTGCTGCTTTTCCTGCATAAAGCCAGCAGTACTACAACCTCTGAGAATCAGCAGCTGGTCCAGTACAATTGTTTCCAAAACCCATTAAAAAAAAGCATATTTGATCAGTATGTTACCGATATATAGAGCCTATGATATTTCACCATGTTCTCACATATGACTGGATGTAAAATATCGCATCAAAAATGCATAAAAGCACTGCTGTCTCCTTTTAAGGTGAAACCAATTACATAACCCCAAGCAAAATTAATAGAATCACCACACATAGAGAATGTTCACCCAGCTCTTTTATTTCATAGCAAAAAAAAAAAAAATAGCTGATAGTGCACTGAACAATTTTTGATTATCAACTTAAAAATATTAAAAACAACATGTTAATACATTCAGGCCTCATGAAACACACCTCAAAGAAATTAGATTAAATTATTTTAAATAATTCAATTTTTTTCAAAATCAGAGGAAAATATTATGGAATCACTCAATATTGAGGGAATAATTTTGCGGTTACCTTGTAACTGGCACTTCTAAAAGAAATACCAGCACAAACCTGAATATGCAAATGAGTCTGCAGTTAAGAGAGCTTGCAGACCTTGAAAAGGTATTTGATGAGGCCAATTCAGGACAAGCATGGCACCAAGGAGAGCTGGCAATTGAAACAATGGACAGGATAATCACATTAATATTATAGGCTCCACAAAGAAAGTTCAAAACATATGGGTAGACCATAGAAGACAGTGAAGTACAGAAAACTCAAAGCAATATGCCATGGAAATAGAAAATGTACAATAACACAAAAGGAAGAAGAAATGCGTAGAGACCAGACTCAATGTGACAGAACTGTCAGAAATGAGCTGAATGAAATGGGATTTATGAACAGAAAAGCCAAACAGAAACCAGCACTAACACGTAAACAGGGGAAAGCAAGATTACAGGGAGCTACAGAGAGATAATCGAGGAGTGTGGCTGATTCGATGAAAATGATATTCAGCAATGAATCGCAAATCTACTTCGGCCAAGGCAATGGCACTGATTCATTGTCATTCATTCCAATGAAACAAATACACGACTACTTGAAGAATACAGGAAATTTTCCCATTCATTGATGATATGAGGTAGCATGCCAGGTAGAAGACCAGGAGGTGTGCCTTGAAATTTTGGACTATCTTCTGATTTCCTCAATAGAAAATTGGTTTGATGATGATGAAGTCTGTTCTCATGATGACAATGCATTTTACTGCAGAGCAAAGAGCTGAAAAGCTTTTCTTCGGGAAAGGCACATCAACTCAATGATGTGGCCAAACCAACCCGCATCCCAATCCAATTGAAAATTTATAGAGGAAATTTTAAAAATAGGACCAAGGGTCCTGTAGCTTACTGGCAAGCAGCGATGATACAGATGAAGTTATGAAAATTTAATGCGAAGTTTGACATTTGAATCAATGAAAATCAATGTCAAGGTCACTAAATAAAACTTCACATACATTTATAAGACCCTCTGTAATACAATCCTAAGCTCTGAAGCAGTTTTGATGATACAAGTCATTAAAATATGTCAATATGTATTCATTATGTCAATTGTGAACTTTCAAGGTCTCAGAATGTCAAGTTGTGGACTTAATACAAGACTTTCTAAATGTCTGTATACAAACCTTGGCTCCATCTGTGACCTTTTCAGTGATAGAAGTCATTCAATTTCCTCGAGGTCAAGTTAGACCTTGGAAGGTCAAAATGAAGGTCACCAAATGAAAGTTCATACATGACTTCCGATACGTCTCAAATACAAACCCACACTCAATCTGTTACGATTTTGCTGATAAGTCATTGAAATTTCAATGTATAGTTTGGCCATTCAAGTCACTGATGGTCAAGTTCAAGGCCACCAAATGAAAGTTCATGTTTGACTTCCGACACATCTCCAATACAACCCGAAACCATCTGCAACCATTTTGCTGATATAAGTAGTTGAAATTTCACTGTGAAGTTTGGGCATTCAAGGTCACTGGAGGTCAAGTTCAATGTCACCAAATGAAACTTCATACATGACTTCCTATATGCCCGTGATACAAACCAAAGCTCTATCTGTAATAGTTCCGGTGATAGAAGTCATTTCACTAAGTGAAGTTTGACCTTCAAAGGTTGCCAAAGGTCAAGTTCAAGGCTACCAAATGAAAGTTCATACACGACATCCTATCAGAGTTCAATGCACATATGTTCCCAATTTTCAACATTTTCAAGCCTAGACACCTTTGAAAATTTTGCTTGACCTCAAGTTTGACCCATCAAGGTCATCTGAGGTCAACTTTAACACAGCCAAAATATAGGTCATATACTACTTCCTGCTTGTCAGTAATGCAAACTTAATCTCTATCTGCAACCATTTAGCTTCCATAGGGGGATTTGGCCCATTCTCCATAAGACCCAATGTTAAAGTACAGCACCCCCACTAGACCCACTTCCATTGAATCAATCAAACTGGCACTCGGACTGTACATAAAGTGTGAAATGAAAAATCCGAGAAAAACATCTGGAGATAAGGTCTAGTAGTACGTTACTGCAAATTTACAGGAAAATTCATCAGGCCATAAAAAAGATAAAAAATGTTCCAGATGACAGACGTCACACCACACACCACGACAATAGCTTATCGAGCCATAGGGCCGGTAAGTTAAAGTGGTCCATGACTAGGCCCCATCCTGCAAAGCTGATCTTTCAACTGCTATTTGAGAAAGTTGAAAGCAGCTAATAGAGAATTTGTCTTTCCTTAGTGAAGTTTCTGCCTCAAAGAATTCAGGCTGGCATTAAAGCCTGAGCAGAGGCAGCAAAGTACCAATTCAGAGTTTTTCCTCAACATTGAGGGATTCCAGAATTCTTTCTTTGGCTTGAATATGAAAAAATATGCCATTAGTTAAAATAATTTAATATAATTTCATTGTGTTTCATGAAGCCCAAATGTTAAGCTATTAAACAAACTATGTTTTGTGTCAGATCTGCAATTTGTTTATTTGCTATTTAGTTAAAAAAAAGGCAGATAAACATCCTCTTAGAGTAGTGATTCCATAATTTTTGGCAAGGGTTGTAATGTTAGTAATGTAAAGACAGCATACTGAAGAATGGGACAAGTCATGTTCCTCACTCTGTAATATTCGAGGAGAAAAGAACAAAGATGACCTATTTAGAGGAATTTTCTGTTGTGACTTAGTGTGGTTTTCTGCTTACATCCAATGTTCTGCCAATTATGCAACCTCCAAAGATTTATCAGTGCACTTGAAGAAACGCTGCAGTATTAACAGCCCTCTAGGTGGAATTATCCCTGATCCTTATCCCAGCACAAGGACATCATTCTGTACCTCAAGGTAGTATTACTGCTCAGTATTGATTAAATCTCAGCACAGAACTTAATTACTTCAACAAATCCTCTCTATCTTTGCTAAAGTAAAGACACTTGATTCACTCGAGCATGTTGATCTTTTAGAGTAAATGCCAATTTTTTCAGAATACATCATCCACACTAACCAGGAACGTACAGCTTGTTTATTATTTTCATGTCACACCAAAGCAAACGGAGACTTAGTTAACCTAACAACATTGTGGGAAATAAGAAAGGTCTTGGTTTTTGGTTCTTTGTTTAGCATAATTATTTACCCACCCTGTAGAGGGGCACTCTAAAATTCAGATGGGTTTAGATGGCAACAAGTAGATCAGAGGGATCCAATAGCTGCGACCTGGCCTAGCATCCGTCACGTGGCCTAGTATCCATGACTGGTGGTTTCTTGTACAAGTGTGACCTCAAAATTGGCAAATGACCTTGAAAGTCAATAGGGAACCCTTCCTCTGTACCAAGAAGCTTGTTGTAAGATTTAATAGCCATCCATCAAGTTAAACTCGAGTTATGGTGCGAAAACTGTGAAATCGGGACAAAATCGACACTTTTTTGACCGGTGTGACCTTGGGATTCGACAGATGACCTTGAAATCAATAGGGAACCCCTCCTCTATACCAAGAAGCTTGTTTTAAGATTTCATAGCCATTCATTGAATGAAACTTGAGTTACGGTGCGAAAACCGTCAAATCGGGCAAAATTGACACTTTTTTGACCTGTGTGACCTTGGGATTTGACGGGTGACCTTGAAAAAGAATAGGGAACACCTCCTCTATGCCTAGAAGCTATTTCCATAATTTCATAGCGATCCATGAATTCTTTTTTTTTTTTTTTTTAAATTTGGCATCTCCAATCCCACCCGAATCTGGAATGCCCAATTGGTGAACTATGTACAAAGCTTGCTCGTACGCGACCCCTTGCTGCCAACTCAGGATAGTGAAGACAGTTCACAACTCTCCTCTGAAGCACGTGCCCGTCAGCCACTGATTCTTGTACACTCATTGGTTGAATCCTCGTAAGTTCAGAACGAGGGTGGAGGATACCCGAACATGAACAAACCCAGAGTCTGACGAGCGCCCGTATGACCAGCAGGAGGCGCTGGAGCAACGAACAAAGCTACTATAGTGTTCCCAAATCCAGCAGTCCCTTCCCAATTTGGAACCCTGTAGCGCGATAGCCAATTGCGCGCTACTCTGAAAAAGCTGCCGACCCCTGCCGGTGGGTACGCCGGGGCTCGAACCCGCGACGTGATAGTCACCTCTGCACTGCAGCGCAGTGCCTTAACCGAGTGAGCTATCCGGCAGCTCGCGATCCATGAATTCTAACTAGAGTTACAGGGCGAAAACCCGCAAACAAGGTCGTGACCTCTGTGAACTTGACCTTTGACCTCAACCTTGTGCATGGACATCACTTTGGTGAAGGTCAATAATTCCTGAAAATTTCATAATGATACAACGACAGGAACATGGTGAAAAAGGTGTCACGGACGGACGGACAGACAGAAGCGTTCATAGAGCTGCTTGGTCGCAGCTAAAAAAACAAAAAAACAAAACAAAAAAAAAAAAATAGATTGATGTTTAACTAAAGAACAGACACCTGTCAAACCCATCGAAATTTCAAAATGCCCATCTAAAAAGGCAGGTAGACTGGTGCCCGATTACCATCTTAACCCCTGTGTGAATCCATCTTTGTTTGGAATTAAAAATCTTCCTCCGATCGAATATCCTGAAAAACGTAGTAGGCAGGTGTGTGTGTGTGTGAGAGGCAGAGGATTCACCTGTAAATCATGCCGGGGGAGCCAGTTTGTCGGAGTGAGAGGCGTGCAGGGGAGTCAGCGGTGGATTCAGGATACATGGGGTCAGGAGGCCCGGTGTATGATCTCACTCAGAGTGTAGCGGCGAGGTCTCCCTCTCTCCGCCACTTCCACAGACTCTGCTGGAGAACCACAACGAGAGAGTCAGTCCGACCACGCAGTCAATGTCACACACCCTGCAGCGAAGCAGCGGAGAGAGAGAAGTGAAGTTCCCACTGTAACTCTTCCTGTACATTTACAGTTCATTCAAGTAATACTAATCTGGTAAACCAATTCAAACATACAAAAATTATTCACACTCAACATCCACTGCTTGCTCTATAATCACTCATTAATAAATTGGGAAGGGGGAGGGGGGTCTGTCTGGCAGGGATCAAATAAGTTGATGCATCTGTAAATGTGATAAACAACAGCCCAAACACTAAAGTGGACTTCAAAATCTCCAATTTTCAAGTCAGACAATTGAACAAGAATACATCTGAAGACATCACTACGATAGCCCTCTCTGGTGGAGGAAGGTGGAATTACCCAGGGTTGCTTCTGGGTAATGGTTGTGACATGATGAAGCGGCACAGACAGAGATTCAGTATGACTGAGCCAGTGGATAAGAATATTCATCCAAGTCCCAGTCCAAACTCAATTCTCTCAGTCTGACAAACAGAGCCAGCTTCACCAGTATAGATAAACTGCAGTAAGCACTGAGCAGAATTTTATCCCCACCCTGAAATGGAATTTTCCGGAAAACTATGGATTTGTCTTGGATGCCGTTGCTGATGCCGCAGACCGTTCACGTGAGCACAATAAATGAAGAGTTCATATGGGACTAGCAGGAAAGTTCTTGCGTTTATTCCTGCTACAAAGAGTACAAACCTTATTGTTTTGTGTGACCCAACTACCTTTCCTATAGCACCACAACCATATCGACGTTAATATTTCTAAATTCACTAAGTAAGTTATGTTGGCAGGGTTCGAAATTCCCAGTAGTCTGCTAGTCCGGACACAAGTCAAAATTACAGCGGACTAGGAAACTTGCTGTCAAACTGGCCCAAGTGTCCAGTAAAATATCGTCAACTACCTATAAATGGAAAGAATTCTGCATCCAGCCACCACTTCTATCGGTTTTTTACTTGCCAGAATGATATAAAATGGGGTGCCACTACATTGTATTTTGGGGGGTTTTATTAGTGAGAATGGGGTTTATAATTTAATATTAATGTTTAATATTGCAAATGGATACATTGTGCATGCCCCTAGCAACCTGGTGTGTCATCAGTAACATGCCTGCTGCTGTTATATGCCATTGCCACGTACAGCTGAACTACAAATTAAACAAAACATTTTTTTGACTGGATGTACGCTTGATGTTTTATCACATCCGAATATTTCTCAGGCTACCCAAACATCAAGGTAAGCCGAAAGAGTACCGATTTCATTCAATATTGGTGCAGGTTGAATATGTAATTCTTTCTTCAATTAGAAAGTAAATATGTCTGTGTTCACATTGGGGACAAAGGTCAAATTCTGGAGAGATTATATTCTTGACTCCATTAAAAACGCACGGGTGAGGTATGCACTGTATTTGCGGCAAATTAAAGAATCGATTGATTTTTTTTGCTTTTTTTAGTGAGGCACAAGAAAAAATAAAAAGTGCATGGTATTGTAATCCTTAAGTGCACCACTTGCACACGTCAAGCACTTCAGTGATAACAAACATTGAGCTGTTTGCGATGTGTACAGTGACACTTGACTTGTTCTTTTTGGTGTGGTCAAAAGCCAAGATAAAGCCAACAAAATAAATGAAAAATGCCACTGCATCAAGAAGATGGAACAGTTTGTGCACTGTTACCATTCAACAATTAGTCGGCTGTCTATCCGAGAATGGAACACAGGCACCGTCACTGATCGACCCCGCTTAGGGCAGCCTCCAGTGACAATGGCAGCTCAAGAGCGCCACATCCGGTTACAGCCTGTAAGTGACAGATTCCAGACAGCAACCAAAACTGATCATGAGATGAGGGGTCCAAGACGATTGAGGGTGAGCGCAAGTATCGTTTGACGCAGTCCGTGTGAGCAAAACATGCGTGCACATGGCCCCAACAGAAAACCCATTTTTTGCCCATCAACAGGAGTAGGAACTCTTCACTTCTGACTGTGGGCACCTGCCTCTGTGTAATTTTTTGGCACTTTGTTTACCTGTTTCTGTCTGAGAATGGAAAACAGGGACTGTTACTGACCGACCAAAGTAAAGGCAGCCATTCATAAATCGGCAAAAAACTGGGTTTTCCAGAGAGCCCGTGTGCACGCATGTGTTGCTCACATAGATGGCATCAAATGATACTTGCGCTCACCCTCAACAGTCTCGGTCCCCTCATCTCATAATCAGTTTGGGTTGCTGTCCGGAATCTGTCAGGTGCAGGCTGTAACCAGATGTGGCGCACTTCTCCCGCCATAGTCACTTGTCGCTGCCCTAAGTGGGGTCGGTCAGTGACAATGCCTATGTTCCATTCTCGGATTTGTAGCTTTTGAACGGTGACAGTGCAAGTGACGCACCACCTCTCGGCAGCTGAGATCTGCCCGGAACATTCCAAAGGCTCTTTTTCTCTCTCCTGTGTCACAAGCCGTTCCATTTTGTTGATGCAGTAGCATTTTGTGTTTTTTTGTTGGCTTTATGTTGGCTACTAACAACACCAAAAAGAACAAGTCAAGTGTCACTGTACACATCATGAACAGCTCAATGTTAGTTATTACCGAAGTGCTTGAAGCGTGCACGTGGTGCCCGTCAGGATTACAGCGCTACGCGCTTTTCTCCATTTCCTCTCATGCCTCACTGGAAAAGCAATAAAAAGCCATTGATTCTTCAGTTTGCGGCAAATACAGTACATATCTCCATTAAAAACACACGGGTGAGGTAAGTATAGAATACATGGCGAAATTTTAATTCATTTTGTCACCGTACGCTTGTGTTTCCGATGTTTGTTTTTGTTATCACTCAGTCAACTAGCCAGGTGTCCTCTAACACAGAGAAAAAAAATAGCAATGACGAAGACGATTTCCAGATTTGCAAACTGCACAAACAAAAGCTAATTATTTTGTGATGGTCGAGGTCTGGACCACCCCGCGTTGGAATTTGAGGATTGAAAGACATTGAATTAGTTGATCACAACATGCTTATATTTTCCAAATCTAAAAAAGTAGTTTTTCAGTGTAAAGTAGAAAATGGTCTCAACTTAAACCCATTAGAACAAAGGGATTTTTGTCACTTCATTGTATTGCTGTAGTGTACTTTTCTGCAAATATTGGGCAGTGGTCAAACCCATGAGCACTGACAACACTGATTCTAACTCAACGAACCAGCATTTTAGATCATGTCAATACTTGGCTTGGGATTTGTCTTTGTCCATGGTACTGAAGCGCATTGAAATTTGAAGTTATCGTTTGCAATTAATTATGAATAAAAAGTTACTATCTGCTTTACTGAAGGGCTTGTGTCTTCTCTCTCTTACATTAATTGGCACAACTGATTATTAATTAGTATTAGAACTTCATTGGAATTAAATCAGCATCAATGAGTTTCAGTTGCAGAAAACCAAATAAAAAAGATTTGAGACACAGATATCCGATAGGTGCAGTAAAAAAAAAAGCCCGTCTCATAAAAGATGGGGAGGACTAGTAAACCTGAGAGAGTACTAGGCCGGATGTCCTGTGAAAAAAAATCCCATTTCTATCCCTGTGATGGTAATCATGTCTCACTTTTTGTGATCATTTCTGGTGCATGGTGAAGGCCTGTAATTGATGTTGGTCACCCTATGACCCTTGCTTTACTGCAACCACCAGGCCAAACTTCAAATTCTTAACCATTGTAATTAAAAGGTTTTATAGGCATCATGTCAAACATGCCTTCATAATTCCTGTCAAAACAGTGTGTGGATTTTCCTTCTATCACATGAAACACAAACTTCAGATGCTTGAATAAGTCCTGTATGGGTGGACTCTTCATCTGCAATTTAGGGGTGCAACGATTAATCGACGTTGTCGACAAAATTAGATAACGAAGTTCGTTGTTGACTAATCTATTCATCGATAATTTGTCGTTACGTCATTGCCATGTATTTCCCGCATTGGAACTGGACTAAACGTCGTTTCACTAGAGCTGGAGATAAAGGCAGCTACAGAGCGAGCCATCCGACTTTCTCGTGACTCTCAGTCAGGCCTGCGCAAATGCGACCGGTGGGAGGAGAGAGGAAAGCGGCAGGATAATGCAAACATGGAGCTGCAAATTTATGCACGCAGTTACAATATTCTATCGCTGGATGGAAAACCAGGATAATTTATTGAATATTCAAAGCAAGCCGAATTCTGAGTACTGTATACCTGAAAATTGATTAAAGAGCACAAGGAGAGAACAAAGAGTGTTTGCTTTTCTTCTTTCCATGTCTACGATGGAAAATACTTTGCATTTTCCTTGCACTTTTGATAAGTATATTTTTCACAAAATACTTAAGTACGTACATTTAATGCGAGCCACTTGAAGACTTTTACTCAAGTAATTTTCTTTTGGGTGACTTCAACTTTAACCAAAATAAACTTTCAGTAATGGTACGACTACTTTTACTTAGTTATTTTTTTTTCCAGTTCTTAATACACTTCTGGATATAGTACCTGGTTTATCATCAAAGACTCCAGACCAAAGAATGTTGTTCACAAGATGCAATTAATTAAAGAAAAACTTTTTTTTTGCTGCTGCTGCTGCTGCTAACTGTCCTTGGTGAACAGAGAAAGAATGTATTTAACTTTTTATATCCGCACTTAACCTGACATTCAAAAACCTGAATCCAAAAATAAGAATTCTGACTTGAATTTTTGTTTATCTTTTGTATAGAAGTAGCCGAATGAGCAGCAAAGTTTAATAAAAATTTTTGGAAGAAGTATCAATCTTTATTGTTAGTGAACACATGGCTAAAATGACCTCAAGCTAAATTGAAAAGCTAGTTGCTAAATAACCATAGAACTGAGCAAGTTAATATGAATAATCGAATGACCATTTCAATAATCGTTGACAAATCGACAATCAAAATAATCGTTAGTTGCAGCACTACTGCAATTATCTGAAACAGCCATTTTGAATCAGAGCTGATCCATTAACATACACTACCCGGCCAAAAAAAAAAGTCACCGTTTGGAAACTAGTGAACAAATTATATAATTGGATCATTATTGCGGTTATTAATAAGTTTCAGCTGGAAATAATCATTTTAACCCTGACTGATGAAGCGCGTTGCTACTCATTTCTTAAAAAATCATGTCGGAAGACACATCCCTTGATGGTGGAAAAGACGTTACAATATTTCAGAATGGGCAAGTTATTGGCTTGTATTTAGCAAAAAAAACCATGAATGACAAAAACAAGTATGAGGAATCATTTTCACAAACAAATTTTCCACCACAAAGTCCTGACCTTAATCACATTAAAAGTTACTGGGTTGTGCTCAACAAAGACCACCGAGTGGTTCAACCATTATGTCGAGAGGATAAAAAATTATGGAATTTCTGATAGAAGATAAATGTTCTGGCATTGCATATAGTTGTCAAAACAATGACGAGACGAATATGCACTGTAATCAAAGCCACAGGGGTTCCAACTAAATATTTGAGTGAGCAACTTTTCTTTTGGCCGGGTAGTGTAGTTCCTGCTTCTACCTGTTGAATATAAAACCCTGCAATTCATTTGAAATGGCTTTATTATTATTTACTGTTTGGCTGACCAAGTTGTGCTAAAAAGCAGCACTTAATTATAAGTAGCAGCAAAAAATAAGCGTAGCAGCTGCGCGTTTCGCCGTCTTAAACCACTCACACAGCGACCAGAAAGGCGGAGTGGTTGCCATAGCGGCATACTTTGGAACTCCGCGCGTCTCGCAATACAGAAATGGGAAGTATGTAGACTGTACTCGCTTCTCCAAAATTGGTTTTCAGCTGGATTATATTCTTAGCTTGGTTATGAAAAAAAATTCACACGAGTGTCATCAGTATCACAGTTGCCGCCGTTATATGCTATTACCACGTACAGCAGCACTACAAATTAAACTCTAAAATTTCATGACTGGATGTAAGCTTGATACTCTCTCGCAATTGAATGCTTCGGTACCCAAACGTTGCGGTAAGATGAAAAGGTTCTGATTTTATTCGATATTGATGGAGTCTAAATACGGTGCCATTTCCAACACCGTTGCTCCAAAACAAACACCACAATTGGAGAAAATAATGCATTACTTACGTTTGTACAAAGTCTGTTTTTACATGACAACTGAACAGTTAACCATAAAAAAAGTTTGCAAAATTAATTACATTTTACATACCAAGAAGCGACTGCACCTGCACAATTAGCGTGAACTACATTTTCGGTGTGAAGTCCGTGAACTCCGACCTATTGTGAATGAATCAATGTGCAACAAGTAGTAGTGGTGGCTTAACTCATTCAGACAGAAGGTGACGAGTATTAGCTACTCTTTTTTGCCGGTGCTGAAACACATCAGGAGGTGTTTTAGGGCCGGCTCACTTTAACACCATTCAGACAGGAAGTGGAGGGGTTGCAGAGGCGTTTCAGAGCCGACGTAGTCGCGCTGTCTGAATAGGGCTTTCCTGATGTTGGTGACAATGTGACCTTCCTTCTAGCATCACCCACAGGCCAAACTTTTCATCTTTAAAAATGCAATAACTCAAACAGTTCAAGTGGGAATCCAGTAAAATATTGTGTCAACATTCCTGGGGCATAGTGGAGGAAAATTTGCTGATTTTTATGCCTCTATTAATTGGCATCGGTAGATTTGATGTAGGGTAAAAATAAAATATGATGACCTTTTGACCTTTACTTTGACCTTGACCTTGTTGACCTCGTGACCTTGACACAAAACCCACACAAAAGTAGCCCATGTGCCCTATATTATATACAAAAAGCAGAGGTGTGTTTTTCCCTCATTTTCCACAAATCAATCAAAATAAAATAAATATTTTAAGGCCGGATTTGGATTCCTTGGTGAATTTGTGCCAGAGACACCAATTTTATTATGATAGCCCCACTGGTTGCTGAGATATGGGTGGTCAAACATCAGCCGGTACACCCTGTTTTTGCTAAATTGGGTGGGCCATAACTCAGGAACGGTTGGTCGGATTGAGCTCATTTTGGGAATTTCAGCTTTGCCAGCAAAAAACACCCAAGAAACCAAATGATCAAAATCTGAGGGGGTGGAGTGACAATTTTGATTTTTTTTTGGGCGATTTGATATGGAACGACCCACAGATAACATTTCAAATGTTGAAACGGAGACATTTTACATTTTATCCATAAAATGAGCTTATTTCAATTTTCTGGCTCCAACAGGTCTCAAAAAAGTTGGGACACTGGCAAAAAGGGCTGAAAAAGCAATTAATACATAGGAGCAATTAACTAACATAGGAGCAATTAACTAACTAATTAACAAAGCAATTAACTAACATAGCAAGTAATGAAGTTAACTGGCATCAGGTGTGTAACATGATGGGCTATAAAATGGATGTCTTAAAGAGGCTGAGTCTCTCAGAAGTAAAGATAGCCAGAGGCTCTCCAACCTGTGAAGGATTGCATTAAAAAAAATAAATAAAAAAAATTGTGGAAAACTTTAAAAACAATGTTCCTCAATGTCAAATTGCAAAGGCTTGGAAGGTCTCATCATCGACAGTGCATAACATCATCAAAAGATTCAGAGAAACTTGAAAAATCTCTGCACATAAGGGACAAGGCCCAAGACCTTTACTGGATGCCCGTGATCTTCAAGCCCTCAGACACCACTGCATCACTCACTGGCATGATTCTGTCATTGACATTACTAAATGGGCCCAGGAATACTTCAAGAAACCACCGTCTGACAGCCCACCGTGCCATCCACAGATGCCACCTAAAACTCTATCATGCAAAAAGGAAGCCATTGTTGAGCATGATCCAGAGGTGCCGCAGTTGTCTGTGGGCCAAGGGTCATTTAAAAAGGACTGTAGCAAAGTGGCAAAGTGTCCTGTGGTCAGACGACTCCAAATTTGACATTCTTTTTGGAAATCATGGGCGTAAAACCACCCTTCCTGTTTTCAGCGTTTAGTTCAAAAGCCAGCATCTGGATGGTATGGGGATGCATTCATGCATACAGTGTGGGATATTTGCATGTTTTAAAAAGCACCATGAATATGCTCCCCTCCAGACGTCATCTATTCCAGGGATGGTCTTCTGCATTTCAGCAGGAAAATGCTAAACCACATACTGCGGCCATTAAAACAGCAAGACTACGTAGTAGAAGAGTCCATGTGCTGAACTGGCCTGCCTGCAGTTCCCATCTTTGACCGATTGAGAACATTTGGTGCAGAATTAAATGGAAAGTCCATCAAAGGAGACCCAAAACTCAGCAGCTGGAACCCCGTTTTAAAACAACAGTGGGATCAAATTCCAATGGCTAAACTCATGAAACTTATCTCCTCAATGCCCAGACGCCTCCACTGTGTGTAAAAAAGAAGAGGGGATGCTTCATGAAGATGAACAAGCCCCTGTCACAACTTTTTTGAGACCTGTCGACAGCCAGCAAATTTGAAATGAGCTCATTATGTGGATACAATTGTAAAAATTCTCAGTTTCAACATTTGCCATGTTATCTCTTCTCTATTGTGAATACTGGCTGGTGTGATGTGAAAGGCACTGCATGTTGATTTTATTCAGAATTTACACTTTGTCCCAACTATTTCGAAATTGGGGTTGTAACAGAAATGTTTCAGAGACAGGATTCAAAACACCCTTCGGAAGTTAACGACCCTGAATTAATATTGAAGACTGCCTCCCTGTGCGCACAGCAGGCCAGCGAGCAAACTTGCAAGTCCTGGGAGATTTTTTGATGACTCCTATTGGTAAATTTCAACGTGATCACATGCACCTCCGTCAACCATGATTGATCAGCACCTTATATCAGCCATGTGCTACCCTTAATTCTAAAGATCGGCATCGGCCATAGAAAAGCCCATATCGGTCGACCTCTACTATTAATTATTGTGCAGCTCCACCATTAGGTGAAACTTCATTTCCAAATAAGACAATCTGTTTTAATTTGGAGTGGAGTCAGATCAACTTTGCTGTGAAAATCAAGGTGCAAAGAAGAGCAATCCTACTGTTCTATTGTTACCAGGCCTGTTCCAGTAGAACCAACCCTAAGCTAGGCCAGAAATGTAATACATCAAACCGTTCTTATCAGATTTGGGCAAAATTTCCTGTGCTAGAGCCTAGGGGAGTGGTGATTTTTGGGGCCCAACGCCATACATGTAGCATCATCACTCGGCTTAAGTATTAATTTTGCCCATGAGGAGAATGTATACCCTGCTGTGATCCACAAGTTTGTCAAGTCGACACTCTCTTCACTTTGTCAATGTCTGTACAATGTCAGTCTCAGTTTTCCAAAAATCCCACTAATCTAACTGCCAGTCTAAAAGCCAACCTCTTTCAGTTCATTCCACACAGACTATTAATCTCCGTGTTTGTCTTTCAGGTGGCAGTCTAACAGCATTATCCTGAATTCCAGTTCATGGCTGCAGTCACATCACCAGCACAGTTCCCGGGTCTCTATGTTACTAATGTTCTAACAAACGCTACATGCAGTTAAAGCACCTCCCTTCAGGACTCCAGGGTCAACACGCACACAGCCACTCCTCTCTCCAGGCATTTCAGGTTTCATCCCCCCACCCCCAGAGGCCTGGTCACATGGTGTGACCCACAACCACACCGCTGACTTCAGCGAGGGGGCCGAGGTTATTTTGCGCACAGAAATATTATAAGGACACAGGGAGGTGACTCCATCGATTGTGCCCACAGATAATGAAACTTGATAGCATTTGAGGACAGAGAGAAGACTGGAAAGTCATTGCTGATTGAGGGCAATGCTGTAGAGGGAGAACAGAGTAACGAGGTCCCCTCAGCTGACATTATGATTAACCTTCCCCCCTAATCCCATTTTATCATTAATCACCAGCTGTCATCTGCAACATAGATCCTGTACACATCAGTGTGTAAAAAACAACCAGCGGAACACAGAACACTGACCCTAGTGATGCAGCCATACTGCAGACTGAATACATATAGAGAACCTCTAATGAGTGAGCTCGAGATATCTAATATATGAAACGAGGGGAGCAATTTGTGTTTATTTCAAGCAAGATATAAATGAAAATTGGTTCTCGAGTTTCATAAATTTAATACCTTGGGGCTCACAAATTTGAGATCCAATTCATCCCATACAGTAAAAGTTATTGTCATATTATTTGGAAAATAAAAAGCATCGGCTTCTAGTTTACAGTCTATTCCAGTCAATGGGATGAATAATTTGCTAATAAGCATACTAATGTCTTTTTTCTATTAAATTAATGAATCCAAGTTTCTATGATAACAGTTACACGTGCAACTTATCACTTTAAGGGAAAAAGGCATTAGCATGCTATCTAGTGAATTACTCATCCCATTGACTTGAAAAGACTGCCAACTAGTAGCCAACACTAGCGATGGTTACCAATCCTGCTGGTAACTGTTAATGTTACCGTTGCAAAGATATTAGCTGAAGTTAGCCAATGAACGAAATTTGATCGACCGCAATGCAAGAAAGCTGTATTATACGTGTAAAATAACGAAATGTATGACATGGCTGCATTATCCAAATTTTTAATTACTGATGAGATAAATATAATTTATCCCATTAATGATTAAAAATTGGTGTGATACAACCCATTAGATACAGGTTTGGTATTACACATGTGTGATACAGCTTCCTTGCATCACAACTGGACAGATTCTGCTCATTGACAAACACCAACTAATATGTTCGCAAAGGTAACTTTACCACTTCTACCGGTAGCCGTTCACCTTAACTTGCATTCGCTTGATGACAGATTTTAGTCAATGGAATAATTTGTTAGCTAGCATGCAAACGCTTTTGGCCAATACAGTAGGAAGTTACACGTGTAACTTGTCGTAAACACTTGAACTTATCAATTTAATCACAAAAAGCACGAGTATGCCAACTAGCAAATTTATCATCCCATTGACTTTAATAGACGGCCAACTGGGAGCTAACGTTTACGCTATTTTTCCATTTTCAAATAATACGACGCTGACATTTTTTGGGATAAACGGGATTTCAAATTTGTGACCCCAAAATATCAAATTTATAAAACTCAAGTATTAATTTTAATTTATCCCTCGTCAAAGATCGGAAAAAATGAAAATTACTACTTTCGTGGCAAACATGTAATACCTCAGGCTCACTCATTGGAGACCCTCTCTGTATATTTATCCACATACCTTTTGTTCTGACTATTGTGTAGAGATACATAGAAGAGAGGTAAGTAACAGTATGTAGATAGTAGGAGTTGGGGGAAAAGAGAGGGAGAGAACAGAGAGGGGAAGAGAGAATTATAAAGATTGAGACAGAGACAAAGAGTTAGAGGAACAAAGAGAAAGACTGAGATGGAGAGACACAGAGGGAGCTTAAAGCTTCATTACAGTGGGCACATGCTGAGAGAATGTTACGGCCAAGCATGACCTATGCCGACAGCTTTGCAAGTGGATGTCAGACATCAAGGGCACACGATGCCATGCTGCCAACTGACTCACACTCCTCGCCAGCAAAATCGCTTCCTGCCCGTGCGCAGCGGTAACTGTGACAACAGGAGATGCAAGCCACAGTCCGCAGATGCAAGAGAATGCAGCGAGAGCCTGGTAATGGGGCAGTGCTGCTGCGGCAGCGCTCTGCGGGCTCTGCAGTGACGCAGCGACATGCTGACAGAGCATAGGCTCCTGCCTGCAGCAGCTGCCGTCCTCTGCCGCTCACTTCATGTTTACAGGTGCACTGCTGCGGGAGCTGCTGCAGCAGCCGGAGAACAACCCTGAGCTAAGGGTCTCCTCCTCTGCAGTCAGGCGGAGAGAGAGAGTGGTGCAGAATTTCTAATGACAGCACTCTGACGCAGGAGCGCCAAGCCTCTCCCCACACTGTACGCCATCTCTGTGCACCGACCACAGGGTCCAAATACACATACGCCCAGTAAGCACACACATGCATGCCAACCGCATACACGCGCACTCACACACACACACACACACACACACACACACACACAAATACATACACACAAATACATACACATCAGTTGTGCACACAGATACGCACACACACACACACCAACTACAAATACACAAACCAACTGCGCACAGATGCACACACATGCATGCACACACACCAACTAAACACTTTTTGAGAGTATCTACTCTCAAAAAAACTGAAGTTTTTTTTTTTTTAAGGGCAAATTCCAGTTTTACTCCTCCACATTTTTTAAATAAAAGTTATACTTCACTTTTTACATTCCTCTTTGGCATCTCTGTTACTTTATTCAAAATAAAATCATGTTTACTTGAATGCATGTTCTTCTGTGCACTTTTATTTATTTATTTATGTTATTTTTGTTTTATTTTGCTACATTTAGACTAAGGACCTCTGAGCCATATTCATCCAGAAACTGCATTCCAGACAAGATAGAAAACATTACATTCGGTGGATGTAACAGAGTAGTGTATAACCTCTCAGTGGATGTGTATGAGCTGTAATGATGTGAATCCAATTTTATCTCATGTGGTGACTCTGGCAGTTACTTGAACTTGAAAAAATGCATAATTGATGAAATAATCATAATCAAACCATTTTATTTTTATACATTTTCTTCTCTACCACAATACACAACTCAATCTTCATAGAATGGAAAGAAGTTTGGTCAAGAAAGAATTGATGACCTTTTATTTTTAATGTTTCAGGAAAAATGTAACAAATAGCATTAGATATTTGTGTTGATATCATAGCTTTTTGTCTCCTCTCGCTTGCCATAGTTATTACAATGACTGGTTTACACATTACATGCCATTGTCACATGTCAACATGTATTTAGGATCAAATGTGATGCCAATTTCACGAGTTCACATGCGATTAATAAGTTATGTACATATCGGGCCTATATGTGGAAATAAAGAGGCAATATAGGAGACCTATATGCCCTCTATAAGCACATATATGTACCTGAATTTGACCTATATGCGGCATATATGCTGCATATACACTCAACAAAAATATAAACGCAACACTTTTGTTTTTGCTCCCATTTGTCATGAGATGGACTCAAAGATCTAAAATTCATTCCAGATACACAATATTACAATTTCTCTCAAACATTGTTCACATATCTGTCTAAATGTGTGATTGTGAGCACTTTTGCTTTGCTGAGACAATCCATCCCACCTCACAGGTGTGCCACATCAAGATGCTCATCAGACATTATGATTAGTGCAGAGGTGTACCTTATACTGCCCACAATAAAAGGCCACTCTGAAATGTGCAGTTTTGTCTCAAAGCAAAATGCCACAGATGGCGCAAGCATTGAGGAAGCGTGCAATTGGCATGCTGACAGCAGGAATGTCAACCAGATCTGTTGCTCGGGCATTGAATGTTCATTTCTCCACCATAAGCCGTCTCCAAAGGCGTTTCAGAGAATATGGCAGTACATCCAACCGGCCTCACAACCGCAGACCACGTGTAACCACACCAGCCCAGGACCTCCACATCCAGCAGGTTCACCTCCAAGATCGTCTGAGACCAGCTACTCAGGCAGCTGCTGAAACAATTGGTTTGCATAACCAAAGAATTTCTGCACAAACTGTCAGAAACCGTCTCAGGGAAGCTCAACTGCATGCTCGTCGTCCTCATCGGGGTCTTAACCTGACTCCAGATCGTCACCGTAACAGACTTTAGTGGGCAAATGCTCACATTTGATGGCGTCTGGCACGTTGGAGAGGTGTTCTCTTCACGGATGAATCTCAGATTACATTGTTCAGGGCAGATGGCAGACAGAGTGTGTGGCGTCGTGTGGGTGAGCGCTTTGCTGATGTCAATGTTGTGGATCGATTGGCCCATGGTGGTGGTAGGGTTATGGTATAGGCAGGCATCTGTTATGGACGAAGAACACAGGTGCATTTTATTGATGGCATTTTGAATGCACAGAGATACCGTGATGAGATCCTGAGGCCCATTGTTGTGCCATACATCCATGAACATCACCTCATGTTTCAGCAAGATAATGCATGTTGCAAGGATCTGTACACAATTCTTGGAAGCTGAAAATGTCCCAGTTCTTGCATGGCCAGCATACTCACCGGACATGTCGCCCATTGAGCATGTTTGGGATGTGCTTGACCGGCGTATACGACAGCGCGTACCAGTTCCCACTAATATCCAGCAACTTCGCACAGCCATTGAAGAGGAGTGGACCAACATTCCACAGGCCACAATTGACAATCTGATAAACTCTATGCGAAGAAGATGTGTTGCACTGCATGAGGCAAATGGTGGTCACACTGACTGGTTCTGAGTCCCCAGACCCCCAATAAAGCAAAAACTGCACATTTCAGAGTGGCCTTTTATTGTGGACAGTCTAAGGTACACCTGTGCTCTAATCATGGTGTCTGATGAGCATCTTGATGTGGCACACCTGTGAGGTGGGATGGATTGTCTCAGCAAAGCAAAAGTGCTCACAATCACACATTTAGACAGATATGTGAACAATGTTTGAGAGAAATGGTAATATTGTGTATCTGGAATGAATTTTAGATCTTTGAGTCCATCTCATGACAAATGGGAGCAAAAACAAAAGTGTTGCGTTTATATTTTTGTTGAGTGTATGTTGCATATATGCGCATATATGTTCATATAGATTCTTTCCATGTGGGCTAACGTTGCCCCAAATACACCTGCCAACACCCTCAACACAACATCAACTCCAGCAAGTAGCAGCGCTGGCAAAAACAAACAGCCACAGCCATATTTGCGAGAAAGATTTATGTTGCAGTGAAGTATTCTTCGGATCAAATGAAGTGGTTCTTACTCTTACCGAAAGAAAACTAAATACTGCCATATAAAAACTCCCCCTGCAATCTCAATAAACAGATTGCATTATCAAGACAACTATTGCCAAGTCGTTTTTGCTAGAAGTCGCTAGTATCCAACTCCAATGAACGTTATTCCATCCATCTATCCATCACCTGAACCATTTCCTCCTAGGTCCCCAGGGGGAGCTGGAGGCCATCCAAACTGACCATGGGCAAAAGATAGGAACATGACCCTGAGCAGCATGCCAATCAATCACAGGGCACACACACCATTCACGGACGCCTGCATACCTACAGGCAAGTTAGAGTCTCCACTGGCCTAACATACATGTTTTTGGGCTGTGTGAGAGAACCAGAGTGCCCAGAGAAGAGTCCCATGAACACTAGGAAAACATGCAAACTCCACACAGAAAGGCCCCGGGTCAGATTCAAGATATTCATCAAAATCAAAGGAAAAGGATGACAGTAGTCGCACACACGCACACAACAACCGCAGATGCAGGCTTTAATTCCATCCTACAGCTACACACCTGATTCTACTAATCAAGGTCTTCAGCATAGACTCTCAAGTTTGACTCTCAAGTTAACAGAACTGTTTGCACATTTGATTAGTAGAACATGTTTGAATATTCTCAATGATTACTGAATGCTACTAGTGCAGCGCTCATTCAAAACCGGCCCATTCGAAATGGGCCCATAGCTTAGCCTCCGGTATTGCTGCTGTCAGCCTTCTTGAGAACCCCTCAGTCAAACAACTTGACACTCGACATTGGCACTTCCTTGTGTCCTCTGTTATACACCCTCCAAGTGTTACTGTGATGTCAAACAGGTGAACCGATATCAAATAGAGATAGATTAGATGGATTTGGATTTATTGGTTCCCGGAGGGAAATTCATCTTCACCGACTGTACGTTACAAAGGAAAGAACATTGCACATCGCAAAACCACAACACCAGTAAACGGCATACAACAGTGCAAAGCCGTGATAATAACAATACAATACAGTGATGGGCCAGGCAGACAGATGAGCGGGGCCTGCTGTTCAGGACGGCTGTGACTGCAGGGATCAGGCTTTTCCCAAAGTGAGCCCTTCTAAACTTGACTGTTCTGTATCTGCGTCCTGAAGGTAGTGAGATGATGTTTTGGTGTAGTGGATGGGTGATATCCTGTACTATGGTGTTTGCTAGGCGAGTAATGGACCTGTTGTTTAATTCTGTGAGGTTGGATGTGGGGAGACTGATGATTTTTGCAGCTGTGTTTGTGATGCGTGAGAGTTTGGCCCGGTTGGTGACAGAAAGCATAGTGTAGAAACATGTGGAACAGTACAGAAGGATGGGTTGGATGATGCTTTGGTCAAGTAACAGCAGAAGGTGGGGTGCGACATATAGTCCTTTAAATTTGCGTATGGCTGACAGTCTTTGTTGGCTTCTTTTTTGACTGTCCATGATGTGATGTCCAGAGTTATTCCCAAGTATTTGAACGTGTGCACTGTCTCAACTGTTTGTGTGTTAATGATGGTGGGGTGCTGGGGTGAGGGGGGTGGGTGGGGGGGGGCTGGGCAGGAATTCCTTGGTTTTATTCCGGGTGTAAAACTACACATGTAATCTACTTATTGAAATGCCCTTGTGGGTTTTGTTATGTGGGCAAGACAAAAAGAGAATTGAGATTGGGAATCTCTGAACATAAGAGTAACATTAGAAATAAAGATGAGAGGTCTCCTATTGCTAGGCATTTTAATTTGGTCAGCCATGATGTCTGCAGATTACGGTTCATGGGTATAGGAGTAGTTAGGCAGCTGTTGAGGGGAGGGGATTGAGAGAGGAAATGGCTTCAAAGTGAGCCCTTTTGGATATGTCAATTACAAACTGAGTTTCCTCAGGGTTTAAATGAGGAATTGTGCTTGTCTTGTTTTTTTTGTGAGAAGGGATACTAATTACGGTCGTTGTATATGTATGAACTTTTTATAGACATAGGCCTATGCCATGATTATTGTCTAAAGCAGGTTGGATTGTTAATGTGATTTATTTTCATTTGTTTTTCTGTTAAAATATATATGCATATCTTTGTATATTGATGTGGTAGGCCTAATTGTCATCAGTGGTTATTGAGTGTTTGGTGATCCCTGACTGGTTTTGTAAGGGTTACACTCGCAGTTATATTAGAAACGCTGAGGAAAGCCTATGGCTGAAACGCGCCCATTTTCTGCCGTCGTAAAATAATAAATATTTATGTTTTGCTATGTGAGTGCTGACATTTTCTTTTTTATATTTTTGTCAACTTTTTTGGGACAGGACCCGTTACTCTTTAGTATAACCGGAGTTGAGCACGCATACTTGTTTAATTAAGCAATAATGATTAGGTTCTGTGGGTCTGGATTTTTTTTGATACTGGGATAATGGTAGCAGTTTTCCACAGTGTGGGTATTGTGGCAGTCCAGTATGATCAACAGAAAAGTGGAGTGCAGTATTGGAGAGAGCTCCATGGCACAGGTTTTCAGTCCCCTGGCTGGGATGCCATCAGGCCCTGGAGCCTTGCCTGGCTTGCAACGGCTCAGCTGGTGCTGTACCTACTCCTCTGTGAAAGGGGCCGGTTATTCAGGGTCTGGTGGTGGGACGGCCCTCAACAGAGCCTGACACTCGGATGAGAAGTCCTGGTTGTCAAAACGGGTGTAAAATGTGCTCAGGTCTATGGTGAAGGTTTCCGGGTCACTAACTGTACATGCGGATTTAGGTTCACATCCTGTCAAGGGTTTCACCTTCTGGAAGGCTTGCTTGGTGTTCATATTGCTGAATTCTGTTTCAAGTTTGTTTTTGTAATCCAGCTTTGCTTTAAATACCACATTCCCTATGTTCCTGTTTGTTGCCTTGAGGCTGGCCCAGTCCTTGTGCCTGAAGAATTTGTGTTTTTTCCTTCAGGCTCTCTGTTTTATTTGTGGAGTAATCCAGGGTTTGGAATTGGGATGCATCTTTCTTGTTTTAGTTGGGATTGTGGAACCTATGCAGAATTTGATGTTGTCTGTAATGACACAGACCCTGTCATTCAGATCCCCATCAAAGATGCCCAACTCAGCGCAGGCCAGGGAGCCTTGCAGTTGGGTAATGGCATCCTCCGCCCATTGTAGGGCGCTGTGGCATTGTGGTTTGTGGCGTTTTGGGTTCTGTTTGTTCAGCGGAGGTAAACAGATGACGTTATGATCAGCAAGTCCGAGCGGTGGTTATGAACGGGCACGAAAAGCGTTGGTGATATTCCCGTAGCATAGGTCCAAGGCGTTTCCCCTTCTTGTTGGAATATCCGCATACAGTTGAAGTGCTGGTGACACACAGACCAGTCTGCAGCTGTTAAAGTCCCCCAAAATAAACAGCGGAGCTCCGGGATACTCAGCTAACATAGCATTACATCCTCGGCTATTAGCTCCGCTGCTGTGTTGATGTTAGCACTAGGGGCTACATAGACGCAGCTGACAACGGTAGGGAACTCTCGGGGGAGATGGAAAGGGCGAAGGGACACGTTCAGCATCTCCAGGTTAGTTGTGCACACTTTACGGTGCACTTTGATGTTATTACACCACCTGTCATTGATGTAGAGGCAGACTCCACCGTCTCGCGTTTTCACCAAGTGCCTCGTCCTGTTGGACCTGATCATGGTGAAATTATCCAGACTCACCTCAGAGTCAGGTACGGACTCCTCCAGCCAGGTCTCAGGAAAAGCAATGATACAGATGTCCCTGAAGGCCCTTTCAAATCGGCACCTTGCATGTAACAGATCCATCTTGTTAGGGAGTGATCGAATATTGGACATGATGATGGTTGGGAGAGGTGGTTTGAAGGGACGTCAGCTTACTCGGCTTCAGATACCTTCATGTTTTCCCCTTTTCCTCGGCTGAAGCTCCGGCGGCAGAACCACGGCAGGCTTGGTGTTACTCCACAGCGAGGCCCGGTGTAGCAGGAGTTCCTCTTGGCTGGTGGAGAGTAGCCGGTTGCCAGAGTCAAGCTGGAGTGCGAAGCTATCGCAGATCAGCCATAGGATTGCGAGAAAAACGGCGATCACCTTGTAACTTGTTGTCATAACTGAATATAACATTTACACAGCACATGGAACACATAGAACACGAGAGAAGCCACATCATAACCGAGAGGAGGGTCTCCTCTGGATAAAGCTTTGTGGAAGAATGCTCAACATAAGGAGAATACAACCGGCCTTATTTTTACACACAGGTTTGTATACTATTCTTATTGTCCAATCAACGTCTTTCGGTAACTGTGGAAAGTGATAAAACCGGGGGCTTTGCGTAATAGAGGACTTCAGATAATCATGTTACAAATGTTACTATTTTGGCTTTCTACATTTCTTGATTATTCGATTCTACTATGGGCAGAGAAGCAAACCGTTTCCGTTTACTGACTGAGGTTGCATGTCATGAGGTGGGCACACAAAAAGGGTGGATCTGTGACACTCTGCCAAGAGACTGCTAATTCAAAATGTATTTTCTCTAAGATTCATAGGTCTTTTATTGTAATTTTGGCATCAAAAACTCTGTTTGATTTAGTGGGATACTTTTGGTTTAGCGACCTTTTTAGAAAAGCAATAAAGGGGTGGATCGGAGCGGTGGTGGAGTGGTGGCGGCGGAGAAGCAGCTAGATTATGGTTATAATGTTCCATTACTCCAAGGTAAGGCAGTGTATCTTTTAAGAACTGGATTTATCTACAAAATAAAAAATGGATGAATTTGAATGAATATTAACCACATAAGACTCGTTTTTGTAAAAAGGGTCCATACCGAGAAAAACGGACTTTTAGTCGCGGCTTTCAATGCATTTACCGATTAATTAAATACATGTTACTCTCAATAACATTAGAACGGAATGAGATGATACATTTCTGTTTGCTGTTTTTGATTGGGCTGAAGGTATGTAATATGCAGTAGGACTGTTGAAAAATGGACCATTTTGACAGTCACACTTTTGTGGCCCACCTCATGACATGCGACCCAGAGGATGAAAATCTTGGGCGAAAAACATATGCTCTTCATAATGTTCTGGTGTTCATTGTTCAATGTTTGTTGCTGTCAACTTGTAACATGTACATGAATTTGAGAAAAATTTTGCTGCTGCTTCAAGTTCTCAATAAAAATTGTATTCACCTGCACCCATGCACTTCATCTGTGGTATTGCTGGGAAGCAGGATTTGCTGATTTAGGGGTATGGACATACATGTCCCGTACAACACCTTTTTACTCATCCCATACGACACCACTAATTTTTGGGCCTGGCTCAACTACTTAAAGAGAGAAAATGGAAAGTGCCTGACAGTTAGCTGGAGGAACTACAGGCTGATATTTTAAGGTTAACTTGAAGTTGGTTAATATTGCCAATTCAAAGAGTTTTCAAAATGAGTAGTGTGGTGTCAAATGTGATGTCCACTTTGGTGTCCGTACGACACCACACTTTTTTTTGAATTACTAATCTATAAAAGGGTGAACAATCCAGGAGTTGGTGTTCCTGTATAACTCACCTCTTAGCACATCTCAATAATATATTCAGTCCCAACGTTCTTAAAGAATCATGGCTAAACAAGACAAAAACCACTATGAATGTCCCGTTAACATCTCATAGAATCACCCTTTAGTTTTATAAGACCATTTGCTCCCAAGATGAACTGACTAGTACTAACTGGTGTCATAATTTTTCTCAGATGTTCATTCAGGATTGGATTTCAATTTGTCTTGTGACAAATTCCCAATGTGGGACTGTCCTGCAATGTCAGTCCATAATAGTATGAACAATGTTGCGTAATGTGTTAAGATGTACTTTGATCCACCTGAGCCCTTTCACCTGTTTGGAGTTAATGTGGTCATTGAAGTTAGCAGAGTTGTTGTTTTTATTTTAAAGGTCCCCTACTATGCAGTATTTAGTCGTTTAAAATATGTCCAATGGGTCGTTAAAATAATGTTAAGAATTCAATTACAAAAATAAAAAAACAACAACCATATACATGCAGGCAGTGAGACCTCTTCTCACATCTCGTCTGTGCCGGCCTAAGACACAAGCTGTTTTAAGTGGGCGGGGAGGCTAGGACAATGAGGCACTGCTCCGAGTGGTTGCTTGGCCGCTTCGATTCCGGGGATTCTTCGATTTGTGTTTTGCTCGTACTCTCTTGCCTTGCATGTAAATGATTGTAGCTGTACTGTTATATAGTCATGTTATATACCCACTTGGTTGTCGAGAGGAAACTTTACTAAAAGCTCCTGTTAACCATTTCCACCAAAACGAAACAATTCCGACACCAAGCTACTACATGACTTCGGCATAAAAACACAAAAACGGTGTAAGTGACGCTTCCGTGGAGCAAGTGACTCGAAAACTTCTACTGAAAAAAATCCGTATCCGATCTCCACTTTTTTTGGCTTTTTATTTGCCAGAGCAATTTTCAAAGGTGGATGAAATTCCGCCATGGCAATACAAAAAAATCGTTTGTTATACCAGACACGTTGTAGTGCATTTTGCGACTGCATTCACCACAGTAGCCTCATAGAACTAACCCACACAATGACAAAGTACTCGGCTGACCCTGGTCACGGATAAGTAAAACGATCGTTTCACAGTAGCAGTAAACAAACCCGAACACATACCCCGAGCTCTGAAAAACTTGCGTCTGGTCTAACTGCAGCCTTTTCAGCCCAACTTTGCAGACACATACAACACCTCTCAAGTTAGCTTCAACTGTAGTGGCCATAATCTGGCAACTGTGATGAAACTGTCACATTGATGATTACCGAAGTAACGCAAGCATACCGATCAGAATTACTGCATATAAGTTCACCAGGAGCACTTTTTAAGGTGCAAGGCAAGCAAACTAATATGCAGTAGCTAGTCACCGAGCGTTTATAACAACGACAGAGACAAACGTTCCCCTGCAATACAGGTTTTACAGACAGTAAGTTCTGTTATCGTGAACAGTTGTACCAAGCATCCAAATTACAAACAAGTATAAAAAGTTAGCTTCATACAAGGTTTATGTTCACACACCTTCTGTTGAATGTCTCCTTAATATTACAAAAGCCAAAACCAGTGAAGTTGGCACGTTGTGTAAATCGTAAATAAAAAACAGAATACAATGATTTGCAAATCCTTTTCAATCTATATTCAATTGAATACACTGCAAAGACAATTTACCTAAGGTTCGAACAGGTAAACTTTTTTGCAAATATTAGCTCATTTGGAATTTGATGCCTGCAACATGTTTCAAAAAAGCTGGCACAAGTGGCAAAAAAGACTGAGAGAGTTGAGTAATGCTCAAACACTTATTTGGAACATCCCAAAGGTGAACGGGCTAATTGGGAACAGGTGGGTGCCATGATTGGGTATAAAAGCAGCTTCTCTGAAATGCTCAGTCATTCACAAACAAGGATGGGGCGAGGGTCACCACTTAGGGGGCTGCCAAGCTGTCACAGAATTACAGTCCCATTACATTTTGGGTTGCAACTCTACAACTAAATAAGATAATACCTTCAATATGACATATCATACTTGATTTTAACTTGTTGTTTAATAAGTGAAAACATATTTTTTGAGAAATTTTCATAGAAGAAACAAGCAAAAACTACTCAGTCATGGAATTACATAAAATTGACGTGGTTTTTTTAATGTTGTATTTAACTATCCAGAAAGTGATGTTCCTATTATAGTTAAGTTGTGAAACTTCAATATGTTTATATTTAAGGTGTTTTTTGTTAATACTGTCAGTTATAGAAACAAATATTGACTTTAACCCTGCTTTATGGGCAAGAAATTTCAAAAAGTAAATGTCACGGAATTACAAGAGGCAGATTGTCACAGAATGTGTGGCGCATTATGAAGCGTAAAATACGACAACTGAGACCCCGGACTGTTGAACAACTTAAGCTGTACATCAAGGAAAATTGGGAAAGAGTTCCACCTGAAAAGCTTCAAAAATTGGCCTCCTCAGTTCCCAAATGTTTACTGAGTGTCGTTAAAAGGAAAGGCAATGTAACACAGTGGTAAAAAGGCCCCTGTGCCAACTTCTTTGCAATGTGTTGCTGCCTTTAAATTCTAAGTTAATGATTATTTGCAAAAAAAAAAAAAAGTTTCTCAGTTTGAACATTAAACATCTCGTCTTTGCAGTGTATTCAATTGAATAGAAGTTGAAAAGGATTTGCAAATCATTGTATTCTGTTTTTATTTACGATTTACATAACGTGCCAACTTCACTGGTTTGGGTTTTGTATTTACTCTTGCATATTTAGGACATGAACATTAGCAACAGTAACTTAGCTATGTTAGCCGCAGTGCCACAGCCACATTCAACAGGCCATCACATTAGGTAGGCTTATGCAGTAAAGCAACTTACTGCTTCAGTGTCTGTGAGTCACAGACAGTTGCGACCGATCCAGGCCTCATCTTCAGATATTTTGCAAAGCCTGCGTTTGAGGCCAGCTGTTAGTGCTAACTATCGTTAGCAGTCCCGCTAGCCACCCGTAACCTGTTGGCTTCACGTACACGTCATTATTTACCATTATATCATTGCTTACAGCTAGTGGCTCTGAGCGCTTGACTGATGCAACTGCTCCAGGTTTGAGGAACAGCTGAGACGCATATCCAGCGTCAAATTATCCTTTATTGACAAAGCGGTTTTTCGCGGTGAAATGGCAAACAAACAGCTATCGTTCCCATTGAGTGTGGCCATTTGCCCCCAGCAAACAAAAAAGGTACCCACTGATTTCTGGTGGCATCATCTTTTTGAAAGAGTTGTTCTTTTTTTTTTGCATCCAAAAAAAAAAAAAAAAAAAAAAACACATAAGTATTTCCAGAAGTGTAGACGCTACTGAGGCGTAATATGATTCGCTGTGGTTTGTGCCTGTTATAATAGTTTCCGGGGTGGGCAGGTCTAGCGCCATGATTGGCTCTGGCTAGGTCTGTACTCATTGGACGGCACAACCTGTCGTCAGGTTTTGCCCAGATCTCGTGAAAAACTCAGGACGAGCTGTTCAGAAAGGAAATTAGGTTCTTGGATTACGGCTAAATCCCCACATCTTATGTTTAGAAACTGTACAGAGGTTGAGTATGAACATCCAACATTATAACACAAGTTGTACGTATTAAAAGAAGGATCAGCATAATAGGTCTCCTTTAAGACCAGAAATGACAAATTCCCAAAGTTAGAATGTCCCACAGTGTCTGTCCATCACAGTCGTGGGAACAATGCTGTATAATGTGTATGACATATTAATTGATGTAGTTAGATCCACCTGAGCCATTTTACCTGTTTGCTGTTAATATGTTCCTTGAAGTTAGCAGAGCAGTAGTTCTTATTTCCTCATTTGTATCTCAGTGTTCATTCAAAATAATGTGATCTTGTATGGACCTCAGGCCAGATAGTCATGTTGAAGGGTGCAAGATGTATGCACAGTGTTCAAGTTGTTGTTCTTCTGAATAAAATATCCATTGCATACAATAATATTTTATTTGTTGTGGATTTTACTGCTGATCATAAAACTGTCCCACAGTGTCCGTCCAGGCCGTCTATCACATGGACAGACATTGTGGGACATTGGACATCACACATATTCAATCCATTTTGCCTGCTTTATGGTAGACTTCCTGGCAAAAAAGTTCTCCATGGGGCTTTAGCACTACTAAGTTATAGTAACCTGAATGAAGTTTCTTCTTTGTTCTGCACAGTTAGTTGGAAAATAAAATGAAATGATGCAGCTGCTTGCAAATGACAAAATTATGGAGTTGTCAATGCCGAGTACCCAATATTGAGAAAAACTCCTTCATTTGATTATCTCCTATAGAATTGCCCATACCCTAAAATAACTTAAAAAGTTGGTCTTCTTCCTCTGTGAGAACATTCAACTTCGTGGTTCAGTGATGACTAATGTGGCAGAAATATAAATTTTAAGCCTATTTTCAATAAACATGAAGCGTAAGTTGATAGTTCCAGTGAAAAGATTGTTTCCACACCTCTTGTTCTCAGTTGCATAGGATATGTACTTCGAAAAAAATCATAAGATTTACTTTTTCTCTCCGGGTGTTACACATATGATGACCAGCATTGTGAACACGCTCAGTGCCAATTTTGGTGCCAACAGGTGCTATAGTTTTTGATTTATTGCGAAAGAAGGGTTTGAAAAAAAGTTGTAGGGCATGTTGCGACTCGTGTAGAAGGCTAATTTTAAAATGGCTGCAATTTTGTAACCAGTTGGACTTGGCAGCCAAAACTTTAGAATTTTTGTCCATGTAAATATAGCAACTATTGGCGCAAAAATCAACTAAATCTGTGACGGGGTGGTGTCACCCCCTGGTCAATTTGAGCTAGAAGGCTCATTTGTTAGCGATGTACCCAAAGCTGTGTTAGTGGATATGGCTCCAGCACCCCCTTTGATCCATAGGAACATTGCCGTCAGAATATTATAATAATCTATTATAATATTATCAGTTATATTTACACACTAACGGCATGCAGTCAATGTATCAGCCTGCTGTCAGTGTATAAATATCACTGCCTAGACAATATACCATCTGCGTTCAGTCTGCAGTCAGTGTACAGATATCACTGAACTGACGGTATGTTGTCAGTGCTTCAGTTTGTGGTCAGTGAATAAATATCACTGCACTGACAGTATTCAGCTTGCGTACCAGACTGCTGTAAATGTGTGAATATTACTGCATTGACAACATAACCTTTATGTACTACTCGGCCATCAGTGTATTAATATCACTGCACTTGCAGAAAGCCACTTGTGCATCAGTTTTCTGGTAGTGTAGACATATCACAGCATCGACGACACGACATCTGTGAATCAGTCCGCAGTTTGTATAAACCACATCGCCTTTGGTGTGCTGCGAGCCAAACGCATTAGTAAGCCGTCAGCATATGAGTCAACATGTGGAAAATCGGCGAGGGCATCAACACAGTCCCAGTGTACAAGAGGCAACACTCTATCGAAAGACAGCCGAGGCATGAGTGCCCCCACTGTCAGCATCGGCTTCAGAATGCTGCCAACCTGAGCGAGGCTCAGCAGAAACGAGGGTCACGCCTCGCACATGCTGCAACACAGTGAGCACAGCTGATTGGGGAGCTCAGCTGTTCAGCTGCATCGTGATTGGTCCAAGACCAGCTGCAGAGAGGTGAGCTAGAGATAACAATACAACCTTCCCCCCTCTTCCCACTCTAACCCCCTCCGTTTCACTCTGTCAAAAATACAGCACATCACTCACACTTCACCACAGCTCAAAAGTGTGGGCCAGCCAACTGATCTTTTTCAGCAGTAACATGTTATGAATTGCTATGAACAGATGCTGAGAGCTGTTAGAAACCCTGCACAATTCATACTGCAATTACCCACCATCAGTTTTTACCAAAACAAGTAACAAATAAAAATAATGCATTTTTTATTGGAAGAGTTCCCAGGCTGATCAGAAAAAAGAAAGATAGGCAGCATATGCGTTCCAGAAGAAAAACTGCAGCCCTCTTCTTACATGAATCATCTGCAAGTGCTAATTATCCGGTGCCAAAATAACAGATAACCAGTGGAAAACAAACACACAGAATTGTAATCAAGGCACCATCACATCCTGATCATTTGTGAGTCTGAAAATGGGTAAAAGGGCAAGAAATCAAGCCTGCTTAAGAAGGTAAAAGATGGTGTTGACAGTCCTACGTGAATGTGCAGTATATACATTCAACAAAAATATAAACGCAACACTTTTGTTTTTGCTCCCATTTGTCATGAGATGGACTCAAAGATCTAAAATTCATTCCAGATACACAATATTACCATTTCTCTCAAACATTGTTCACAAATCTGTCTAAATGTGTGATAGTGACCACTTTTGCTTTGCTGAGACAATCTATCCCACCTCACAGGTGTGCCACATCAAGATGCTCATCAGACACCATGATTAGTGCACAGGTGTACCTTATACTGTCCACAATAAAAGGCCACCCTGAAATGTGCAATTTTTGCTTTATTGGGGGTCTGGGGACTCAGAACCAGTCAGTATCTGGTGTGACCACCATTTGCCTCATGCAGTGCAACACATCTTCTTCGTATAGAGTTTATCAGATTGTCAATTGTGGCCTGTGTAATGTTGGTCCACTCCTCTTCAATGGCTGTGCGAAGTTGCTGGATATTAGTGGGAACTGGTACGCGCTGTCGTATACGCCAGTCAAGCACATCCCAAACATGCTCAATGGGCGACATGTCCGGTGAGTATGCTGGCCATGCAAGAACTGGGACATTTTCAGCTTCCAAGAATTGTGTACAGATCCTTGCAACATGGGGCCGTGCATTATCTTGCTGAAACATGAGGTGATGTTCATGGATGTATGGCACAACAATGGGCCTCAGTAAAATGCCATCAATAAAATGCACCTGTGTTCTTCGTCCATAATAGATGCCTGCCCATGCCCTAACCCCACCACCAAAATGGGCCACTCGATCCACAACATTGACATCAGCAAAGCGCTCACCCACACGACGCCACACATGCTGTCTGCCATCTGCCCTGAACAATGTAAACAGAGATTCATCCGTGAAGAGAACACCTCTCCAACATGCCAGACGCCATTGAATGTGAGCATTTGCCCACTCAAGTCTGTTACGGCGACGATCTGGAGTCAGGTTGAGACCCCAATGAGGACGACGAGCATGCAGTTGAGCTTCCCTGAGACGATTTCTGACAGTTTGCGCAGAAATTCTTTGGTTATGCAAACCAATTGTTTCAGCAGCTGTCTGAGTAGCTGGTCTCAGACGATCTTGGAGGTGAACCAGCTGGATGTGGAGGTCCTGGGCTGGTGTGGTTACACGTGGTCTGCGGTTGTGAGGCCGGTTGGATGTACAGCCATATTCTCTGAAACACCTTTGGAGACGGCTTATGGTGGAGAAATGAACATTCAATGCCCGAGCAACAGATCTGATTGACATTCCTGCTGTCAGCATGCCAATAGCACGCTCCCTCAATGCTTGCGCCATCTGTGGCATTTTGCTGTGAGACAAAACTGCACATTTCAGAGTGGCCTTTTATTGTGGGCAGTATAAGGTACACCTGTGCACTAATCATGGTGTCTGATGAGCATCTTGATGTGGCACACCTGTGAGGTGGGATGGATTGTCTCAGCAAAGCAAAAGTGGTCACTATCACACATTTAGACAGATTTGTGAACAATTTTTGAGAGAAATGGTAATATTGTGTATCTGGAATGAATTTTAGATCTTTGAGTCCATCTCACAACAAATGGGAGCAAAACCAAAAGTGTTGCATTTATATTTTTGTTGAGTGTAAAAAGACATACCAATTGGAATGGAATTGAAAATAAAGACGAGCAGTAGTCATAATCACATCACCCCATTTCCCCCTGTAAAACTAGTCCCATCCAAATAAGGCTCTATTAAGTTTATGGCAGTTTATGGAAACTAGTCCAAAGCCCTGTCTTCCAGAAGAATCTGTAATGTGAATATAGGCCACTAGATGGCAGTATTTACCTTTTTTTTGTTAAGCTCAGACTGGAGTCATGTTTAGACATGTCCTGAACATGTCTGGGGCAAGTCTCAGAAAGTTAAAAAAAAAAGAGGTCTAAATGTGGGTGGGGTCTGAAAGAGAGTATATAAGGAAAAGAATTGAGACAGTAAAGTAGTAGGAGAAATTGCAAGAAGATGACCAGACCTGCCATTCTGTTCAAGACCTGTGACGTTTCTTTTGTGGATTTCTTTGCCTGTGTTTGAGCATTTTCTTCATCCAGGACATCACCAAGCCACCCCACCAAAAAGGGACTGTAATTATTTCTGTTTTTTCTTATTTATCAATCTTGGTCTTTAGTTGTAGGTTGTTATTAGTCTTTGTCTTTGTTTAAAATTAAATGTGTTTTAGTTGTTAAAACTGTGTTTGTCATCCCTTGCTGTTGCTGTTGTGTTATAAATGTAATAACAAATTGGGGCCATAACAAATTGGGGGCTCAAGGTCCGGGATAGACCATTGTGTGAGTAATTTATTGAAAATCTAACATTCCAAATTGTAAAATTGTTTTTGTGAATTTTCCTAGATATATATTGACAACAGCAATGGATGATTTCTTGGCATCACCAACCGTAGGGGTTTTGAAGTCTTTTAAAAAGACAGAACTGCTAGAAATTTGCAGACAGTTGGAGCTGACAGAGGTAAAACCAGCCATGCGAAAAGCAAGACTGGCTAGAGAGATAGTTGAATATTACATTGATGAAAATGTGTTTGCACCAGGAGATCTGGAACAGTTTCCAGTGGAAAATCCAAATATAGAAATGGAACTTAAATTAAAAATGCTAGAGATTGAGAGGGAAGAAAAAGAAAAACAAAGGCAGTTTGAGTTGGAAAAATTAGCAAGAGAAGAAAAACAAAGAGAATTTGAGAGAGAGAAAGAGGAAAGAGCAGAAAGAGAGAGACAGAGACAGAGAGATTTTGAATTAGAGAAGTTGGATAGAGAAGAAAGACTCCAAATGGAGAAACTAAAAATTAAAATTGAAACTAAAAATAAATTTTGTGCCAGTCAGGAGGTAAAACTGGTGCCTCCATTTTCAGAAAAGGATGTTGACAACTATTTCCAGTGTTTTGAAAAGGTAGCAAAGAGTTGCCAGTGGCCAAAGGAACACTGGCCTCTGATGTTGCAAACTGTCCTCAAGGGTAAAGCTCAACAAGCCTATTCGGCTTTGTCTGCAGATGATTCCTCTGATTATGAGGTTGTCAAAAAGGTTATTTTGAGAGCTTATGAGTTGGTTCCAGAGGCTTACCGACAGAAATTCAGAGGTCTGAAGAAATCTGAAAATCAGACTTATGTTGAATTTGCTAATGAGAAGCAGGTTTGCTTTGAGCGCTGGTGTACTTCTATGGAGGTCAAGGATGATTTCAACTCACTAAAAGAGATGGTGTTAGTTGAAGAATTCAAGAACTGTGTTAAGGATGATGTTAAGACCTACCTTAGTGAGAAGCAAGCACTGAACTTGCAATCAGCTGCCAAATTTGCAGATGAATATGTTCTCACTCATAAGTCCAAATTTCAGTCTAGCAGTAACAATAAATGGTCCCAATTTCAGAAAAAGGGTTACGGTGATACCCAAGATTCCTCACCCAAAGACAAAGACAAATCTGGTGATGGTGCTCAGAAATCCAGTAGCAGGTCTGATCAAAGTGTGAAAGCTGACAGTGACAGAAGTGGTCTAGTTTGCAGATATTGCAAGAAATCTGGTCATGTTACAACTAACTGTTGGTTCCTTAAAGCTAAGAAAGAAAAAGAAAAGGATACCAAACCAAATGCCTTTGTGAAAACAAGGTTAGAAACCCCTGTAGTAGATAACCGATCTGCTAAATTGCCTGCTTCTTGTGGGGCTAAAAAGCCTAATACAGCTGACTTTGTGAGGGAGGAATTTCTTCCATTTGTGTCAGAGGGATTTGTGGCTCTAAATGAGCATACTACTCCTGTCCCCATATATATCCTAAGGGATACCGGAGCTTCTCAGTCACTTTTGTTGATGGACTCCTTGGAGTTACGTGATGAGACCGCTTCAGGGGATTTCATACTTGTACAAGGTATTGAAGGGAGGACTGTATCTGTACCCCTGCGCTCTATATTCTTGAAGTCAGATTTAGTTACAGGACAGGTAAAGGTGGGACTTATGTCAAGTCTACCTATAAAGGGTGTTTCTCTGTTGCTAGGCAATGACCTGGCTGGGGGCAAAGTAGTTCCCCCTGTACATCTTACTTCACAGCCGAGCACTGAAGATGGGGATGAGGACCCACCTCTGTATCCTTCTTGCGCAGTGACTCGTGCTATGGCCAAGAAGGCTAAAGAAGAAGATGTTGTGGTGCCATCCAGCACATTGAATAGTCAGGACTCAGGTGGTTCGCCTCATGACTCTGATTGGCCTACTATGGTTTCTCCGTTTGAGGACTTATCAGATACTTTTATCAGTTCTCTATTCAGCCAGCCGGATGGGTCTGGTGATTTTGATGTGTCTGGAGACTTGTCTCTGTCCAGAAAGCGGTTGATTGAGGAGCAAACTAATGATCCTGAAATTTGTGCACTAAAGAGGAGAGCCCTTCCTGATAAAGAAATAGATGCAGTTCCAGTTGGGTATTATCTCAAGGATGGTGTGTTGATGCGGAAGTGGCGCCCTCCTGATATCCCTGCCAATGCAGATTGGGCAGTGGTCAGGCAAATTGTTGTTCCGAAGGTCTATAGGAATGAGATCTTAACAATGGCTCATAGTTTACCTTTAGGAGGTCATCTTGGTGTTAACAAGACTGTTGATAAGATCATGCAACACTTCTTTTGGTCTGGGCTTCGGAAAGACGTTTCCAACTTTTGCAAAACCTGTCACCCTTGTCAGGTAGTTGGAAAACACCAGTTAGACCCACCTGTAGCTCCATTGCAGCCTATCCCAGCATTTGGGGAGCCATTCTCTAGGGTCATTGTTGATTGCGTTGGTCCATTACCCAAGACTAGATCTGGAAATCAGTACTTGTTGACAATCATGTGTGCATCTACCAGATTCCCCAAAGCCATACCTCTACGTAACATCAAGGCAACTGCAATCTCGAAGGCTTTGATAAAGTTCTTCACGTTGTTTGGTCTTCCCAGGGAAATTCAGTCAGACCAAGGTAGCAATTTCACTTCAGGATTGTTTCAGCAGGTTGTGTATGAACTAGGTGCAAAACAAATTCTTTCTAGTGCCTATCATCCAGAAAGTCAGGGTGCCTTAGAGCGGTTTCATTCCACTCTCAAGACAATGATGAGGACTTATTGTTATGACCATGAGAAAGACTGGAATGAAGGGGTTCATTTGCTGTTGTTTGCAGCTAGAGAAGCAGTGCAGGAGTCTACTGGATTCAGTCCATTTGAGCTAGTGTTTGGTCATGAAGTGAGAGGACCTTTGCGATTATTGAGTGAACAATGGCAAGAGGAAGAGCCGCAAATCAGTCTGTTAGACTATGTTAGCAAGTTCAAGGAAAGATTGCGTGCAGCTTGTGACCTTGCCAAAGAGAACTTGAAATCAAGTCAGGGAAAAATGAAAACTTGGTATGATCATAAGGCTAGAAGCCGTGAGTTTAAACCAGGAGACAAGGTCCTTGTGTTGTTTCCCTTGCAGTCCAATCCATTGCAGGCTAGATTTCATGGTCCTTATGAAATTCTGACAAAACTCAATGATCTCAATTACATTGTGAAGACTCCAGATAGGAGAAAACCAAAACAACTGTGTCACATTAACATGCTGAAGCCTTATCATGACAGAAATGCTAGGGTTGCAGCTGTCACTTCAGATTCTCCAATGGTCGAAACGTGTGAAGATGAGGGGGGTTTCAAGATGATGAACCAAGAATTAAAGCTGAAGTTCTTTCATGTAAATTGTCAAACACTGAAGTGTTGCAAAATCTTGATGTAAAACTCCAGCACTTAGAACCCTCACAGAGAGATCAGTTTGAAAGGTTGATCAAGAAATATGAGGATTTGTTTCCTGATGTTCCAAAGAGAGTTACTATAGCCTCTCATGATGTAGATGTTGGTGATGCCAAACCAATAAAACAGCATCCATACCGGATGAATCCCGAAAAGAGAAAGATTGCTGAGAAAGAGGTTGAGTACATGTTAAAGCATGATATTATCAGACCCTCCAACTCCGATTGGAGTTCACCCTGTGTGCTAGTTCCAAAACCTGATGGAAGTACTAGATTCTGTACAGATTATCGCAAAGTCAATGCTGTAACTAGAACTGATGTGTTTCCAATACCTAGGATTGATGATTGTATTGATAGTGTAGGGCAAGCAAAGTTTCTGACCAAGATTGATTTATTGAAGGGTTATTGGTGTGTGCCTTTAACTGAGAGGGCCAAGAGCATCTCTGCTTTTGCCACACCATCTGGATTGTACCAGTATGAAGTCCTACCCTTTGGCATGAAAAATGCCCCAGCCACGTTCCAAAGGATGATACAGTCTACAATCACCGGATTGCCACACACCGGTGCGTACATCGATGACCTGATCACATGGAGTGACTCCTGGGAAGAACATCTAAAAGATGTAGAGACGTTGTTCCAGCGCCTGACCCAGGCTAACCTGACTGTTAACCTGAACAAGAGTGACTTTGGTTGTGCTACTGTCACCTATCTTGGCTACGTCATAGGCCAGGGTAAGGTGGCACCCATAAATGCTAAAGTCCAAGCCATCATGGACTTTCCAGTTCCTGACAACAAAAAAGCTTTGCGCCGCTTCCTTGGAATGATCGGGTACTACCGCAAGTTCTGCAAGAACTTTGCTGAGATTGCTCTCAGTCTAACTAACCAACTGAAGAAAGGCGTAAAGTTCACCTGGGATGATGCATGCCAGAGAGCCTTCGATCGCCTGAAGTCTCTGCTGTGTCACTTCCCCGTGCTCAAATCTCCTGACTTCAACAAACCGTTCTCCATCGCGGTCGATGCTAGCGACCAAGCTTGTGGATCTGTGCTCCTACAGAGAAGTGACTCTGATGACATTGAGCATCTCGTGGCATACTTCTCCAGGAAGTTCAATCGCCACCAAAGGAACTATTCCACAATAGAGAAGGAACTGTTGGCTCTGGTCCTTTCTTTACAACACTTTGAGGTTTATGTTTGTACAGGACAAAAGCCAATGATTGTGTACACTGACCACAATCCGTTAATGTTTTTGAGTAAGATGAAAAACAAGAATCGGAGATTGTTGAATTGGAGTTTGATTTTACAGGAGTTTGACTTGGAAATTAAGCATGTGAAGGGTACAGACAATGTAATTGCTGATTGCTTATCCCGTGTTTGAATGTGTATATATATATCATGTGTTTGAATATTGTATGATATGTATATGTAGACAAGTGTTCACTTAACCATTTTGTATTGAAAAGAAAAATTTTGCCTTTATGAGTCAAAATTTTTCCCTTTTGGAATGGAGGTGTAATGTGAATATAGGCCACTAGATGGCAGTATTTACCTTTTTTTTGTTAAGCTCAGACTGGAGTCATGTTTAGACATGTCCTGAACATGTCTGGGGCAAGTCTCAGAAAGTTAAAAAAAAAGAGGTCTAAATGTGGGTGGGGTCTGAAAGAGAGTATATAAGGAAAAGAATTGAGACAGTAAAGTAGTAGGAGAAATTGCAAGAAGATGACCAGACCTGCCATTCTGTTCAAGACCTGTGACGTTTCTTTTGTGGATTTCTTTGCCTGTGTTTGAGCATTTTCTTCATCCAGGACATCACCAAGCCACCCCACCAAAAAGGGACTGTAATTATTTCTGTTTTTTCTTATTTATCAATCTTGGTCTTTAGTTGTAGGTTGTTATTAGTCTTTGTCTTTGTTTAAAATTAAATGTGTTTTAGTTGTTAAAACTGTGTTTGTCATCCCTTGCTGTTGCTGTTGTGTTATAAATGTAATAACAAATTGGGGCCATAACAAATCCAACTCCAAGAATCCAAAAAATGCTCAAAAGTCTCACATTTTCATTCAAAAGGGCCTCACAGACCCCACTCAGAACCATCAAGCTCCTTTGCAAACGAGTCTTCTCTTCATCATTATGATCATTCTCAATCTCCAATTAGGCATTTACAGACTCAGGTTGACATCCCGTTATTCTCCTTGATACTTCGAGCACCTGCAGCCCAGCTCTCAAATGGGGACGAAGCTGAATTAAGAGCCAAAAAATTGTCCACATGCGGTTCCCCTGGGTTTAAACCTTGGTCCTATCCTCTCCCTTCTTAATTCTTTGGCAATGTAATGTACCATAGTCTGTCTCGGGATTTCACTACCTCTAAGACACTGGGTGAGTGGATATATCAGCGTCAGCGCAACAAGACTTTTCCAAATGGAAGGTAGACAACCACCTGAGGCTCAACTCAACTAAACCTGTGCAAAAATCTTACATTCTAAAAAAGCTTGATGGCTCCTCATATCCTAATAGCCAAACACATTTTTCCCCAAGTGCAGACCTGTAAACAAGCACAGTCAAAGCTTCAGCTTGTAAAATGAATGGTTGGTATTTTTGGTTGTACGCTTTTCGATAATGAACAGTCTCGTTCTTGACAGTATTTAAAAGACCAGAGATATTTTTGATCAGAAATCCATCAGAAGATGCAATACTTAACAGTAAAATTTGTTTAAAAAAAATTTTTTTTGCAACATTTGGCAAATTGTTAATTCCTTGTAAATGAGCATTAACCAGATTTTTGGCCCCAAGTAGTGCTCAGCTGTGAATTGCTGCTACCATCCATTTCAAAGAAGAGACGCACCAGTACTGATACCAATATTGGATATCGGTCCAATAAGGACCCAAATAACTGGATTGGGTTTTGTGGCAATGGGTCGATCGGGTATCAAAGACCATTATTTCAATAAATATCAATTCAGTTGATTTATACCTATGAATTTATTATTTCCATTTTGTTTTACAAAGTTAGGAAAGCAATTTGTAAGTAAAACCTAATGTTGTCTTGCACATAAAATAATGATACCAGTCTCCTCCAAACAGTGAAGCATATAGCTTCTTAATTTGCCACTGGAATCGAATTGGTACTCCGTATCGGCCAGTGCCCAAAGCCCAGGTATTAGTATCAAGACTGAAAAAGTCAGATTGATACATCCCCATTTTTGCAAAGGTTCCTGCTTATATATGCAGCGGACACATCTACAATCAAAATTATCTCCGGTCTTAGGAATTCATAACCTGATAACAATGATGGTAAATCTTTCATTCAATTTTTCCCTCTTTACCTCACCACACTCAGATTAAGTCTGTGCTCTCGGCATCGCACACAGACAGCAGGTGACACATAGAAAAAGACCCCTCTGTCTCAGTCAGCCATCTCCTTTGGAGGAGGAATTCAATGATGTAGAATTTTCCCTCTTGCAATGTGAGAAGAACCGACTTTGTATGGAATAGCTCAATCTTACTTCGAGTCAGCTAGCTGACTAGCCAGCTAGTTCTTATTTTTGGTTAACCATCATGATCACAGAGCTAGTTTGCCATATTTGCCATCAAGAGTAGCTGTTAACCTTTGCTAATAATACTGCATGTGCAGGCATTTTGATTTATGTAGCGATATATACTGCACTAGCTGCTACCCGCTTTGTAGCCCATTATTTTGTCACTTTTTGATCACGAGGGAGAGAAGCCATGTCTTCAATTGCCACTTGATTATTCTTGAATTGGAAAACATGTTAATCAAGGGAAACCATTTAGAATCAGCCAGGATTAACTTTTGTCAATAATCGCCACCGAATTTTCAGGTGTAACGCCAGTCCTGCGAGTGTTCAACCGTCAAATTTGAATTTGGGAGCGGTGAACTTCGACTAATCAGAATGCTGCATCCGTGGACGAACGTGGTGCCCTCTCAAAAGCCTGGCTTTCGTGCAGGCTCCCTTATCACTCCCTCTGCTCCATTGCAAACAAGATAGCATGCTCGCAGGTTATCTCAACGCGCGTTCGTAAGGACACTGCAGCTCCTAGCATTGCAACCGGATACGCGCATCAGGTTATACAAGTTTACCCGCTACCTGCAGTGAAATTGCCATTTTTTTTGCGTGCATGACCGTTCTTCAAAAATCGGGCAACGTCAAGTCTTTCCTGGTGTCCAAGTGGGTATTCACACCAAATTTGGTGAAAATCGGTCAAGTAATGTAGGAGAAAAAATGTGTACATACAGACAGACAGACAGACAGACATCAACCTCAAATATATTACAGATTCAATGAAATAGAATGCCTTGGATTTTCACTCGTTTAAAATGCAAACAGCTCGAAGACTTCGGTAAATCCCCCGCTTCATTCGTTGCACCGAGGACTGTTTAATCTCGTGTAACATATTGCCTCTTTTCCTGATGGAGGAAAGTCTATTTTGTTGAAATAAGGTATGTCTCAGATATTACAGCGTTGCTGAGCTATGTTTGCTCCTTACAGGGTGTGAAAAGTGTTTATAGAAACTTGTGTTTTGCTTGGATGATTGGAATTGTAAAGAGCAAGCTTTCGGTCTCAGAATGAACGTTCTGACCATAAAATCAGCAGTTTCTTTCATGAGTATCTGTGCTTTCTGATGCGGTGTTCTGATTTTCCTCAGCTCTGTGGACTGGTGTAGTCATGTGATTAATTCACTGCTCAGTTTTTTAGTCAGTTTGTAATCACTTATAGTCAAATAAAGTGATGTAATTTTGAAGCATTTGTACTCTACAAATTTGAATAGTTTATTTATTATGCTTCAAACTGAACAATGTAAATAAAACTAAAATTGAACATTTTTCATTTCACTACTTACACTTTCCATAGGCAAGAACCTTATGCACTTAAGCACTCTTCCAAACCTGGTATGCACTCCAGAAGTCACTAGAACTGGGATTTGGGGGAGGGGAAACAAATACGTCCCTTTAGGACAAGAATTTGTCCTGGCAAGTTCTAAATCATTTTCCATTATTGACCGTTTGCCAATTATCGTGATTGGCATCTGAAGACACGGTTTCTCTCCATATGCGATCTAACAGTGATGAAATCATGCGATAAATTCACAGTTCAGTGGCAAACCAGAACTGAGAATTGAGCGCACAAAACATCCGTTTAAAACAATCATTAGTCCTGACCTGTTCTCAGTCATTTTCATGATCAACGAAAGGTTCACTCCGAGACCATTCCACACTTAAGAGGTGCTGACTGTTCTCCCTGAGTAGGTAAGACGACAATCATTCATCTGGATGCGTATTTTCTTCAATTAAATCAACGTCATTCAAAATTGCATACCTGCACAAATAGCTTGAGCCGCACGCTTTTCATAGCCTATTTAACTGCAGAGTTCAGAGTTTTCTGAACTGAATTTTGCCCAGGATTTCGTCGCTGTTGGATCACGCACACAGTTGGCCTATATGGCATAATCGGATTAACTACATCGCCTGGACTGTTGCCAAACGTAACTAAGGAGAAATTGATTTTCTGCACATTGGGTCTGCTGCATACATTACTTGACTGGCGGGAAGCGGCCGGCTGTCTCTGATAGATCGTCAGTGTGGGTCCTCAGTACGCAGACGGATTTTGTGATGTGTACAAGAGGTCCATACCCAAAATGAGCTAGACTGACATGAAACATGAACAAGCAAGGCTTTATGAGGGCACAGGAACTGGGAGGGCCTCAAACATGGTCTGAAATGCGAAAAGTTGCGTGTTTCGGAACAACTCTACCCATATATCCATACACCATAAGATCAAGGAGGCTTTTTGAGGGCGCACCAAGATATTCAGAGGACAAAGTCCAGATTTTGACTTTGGCACTTATTAGGCCCTTCGGACCCCTACTTGAAAAGGGCTGTATTTTTCAACCGGAGCAGTTTCAAGGATAAAAAACGTGATTGTGTCATTTTGTATGATATATCTACACACAAAAAAAACCTGAATGGAATACTGAACGGTAATATATCACCCCCTTCTATATATTGGTCCACAGTTACAGAATCTGACTCTTAATCATGGCATGTTTTCAGTTTGGAGAGGTTACTGGTGACTATTGATGTCCATCCACGTCTATATGGATAAATTCATGCTAAATTTCTTCAGAAAATCATTGATTCATATTTAACTTCATTTTGTTTTATGATTTGATGGTGCGCTATTTTGAGGGTTCTGACAACATGGGGAGTCACTTAGAGGGCTGTCTTTTTTGGCTCTCAGAGAGTAAATAATTTTGAAAAGCACTATCAGATGAACACTTATAGTCAAGAAGTTTATGATCCCAAAATGTATTGATTTTACTCCCAGCAGTTTTTCCAATTTTCAGTAGTATTTTCAAATAATTTCATTTCTGAATTTTCATGAAGAGTTTTGTGTTTGTGGCCCTTAGTCTGAACTAAAATTTTGAAAAAGAAAACTGAAATGGGATGGAATTCTAAATGCTTCAAATACCTTGTTTCATTTCAGCCATTTCCCCCCTCTCTGTGAAGCTCAGATCTTGAATTATAAAGCCTTAAATTAAGTCACACATAAAAAGCCATATTTGCTCCTGCGTAAAGGGGTTAATGTGCCAGAGAAAATGATTACTTTACTATGGTAAACAGGCCACCTTATTTTAAAAGGATTGCAGGCTGAGCAGCCCATAAAAATAAAAGCCTGTTATTTGATTAAACCTCTGCAGAGCTCGTTCAGTTAACTCCACTGGGGGAAAAGGAAAAAAAATAAAAATCAGAGCAAAGTACCTGAACAGCACTGACAATGCATTTATAAATAGGCCAGAGTATGTGAAAGTTCCCAAGTGCAGACTGTAGGCGTACCGGTGCAAAACAGAAGTGCCACCAAAAGAGGAAGGTGTTGCAGAGCCGAAAATAGAAATGTGCTGCATTGCATGCTGTAAATGCACTCATGTCCATTGTCCTTGTCCGAATACAAAAATAAGTGGAAAAAAATTAACATTTAATTTATACTCAATATTCAGTCCCTTACCACACTATGAGCAGGCAAAAATGAACGCTGACATGTAGTTGAGTCAAAGCACGGCAGCCAAGTACATTAAATCAAATTAACACAAACTAATAATGTGGCTAATCCTGTTTTTCTGTAAAATACACAGAACTGTGACTGCCTCTGTAATTCTTCTGCATTGTAGTAACTCAAATTAACCTTAAACTGGTCTCCTTATATTGCCGCAAAAGGGAGTGAGCCACTCTAATCACCTTATGCATGATAACATCGCTGCAAAGCTGAAAACTTGTGATGTTATGACGAGTGAACTTATTCTGGTGTGGAAACGGAGTATGGGCTCTGGACAGCATCCCAGGATTTCTGACTCCACAGGACTGCAGACAAACTTACTGACCCCTGGCTCTTTAGGACCGAAGGAGATATTCTGTGTCAAGTCAAAATCTTGTTTCTTCATGTGACTCCACCATATCAGACATTGCTGAAATATTGGAAAAATTATTTTCTGGCTACAAAGATAATACTTAATTTATATGGGCCAAGTCTACAATTTTTTTGTAACTCTTAATAACTTCGAAATTCTGACTGCTATTTGGACCATCATAAAAATGTTTCAAATGGTCTTATTTCATTTAAACAATTTGAACGATCGTGAAACACACGCATTTTGTTGATTGAATAATTACTGACTACCGCACGGGAACGCGAATGAAGCACAAATTTTCCCGGCAAATGCGCGAGAGTTGGCAGCCCTTTAAGTTAATCGATTTATCATAATAACCCGACATGTTACTGGAATGAGATGACCCGAATGGATGACTAACATCACATAATTTTTACTTTTACTGAGTTCAACTGTTGTGCGAAATGGCATATTTCCCGTCTGCATGAGAGTTGAGGAGGCGTGGAGCTGGTAAGAGCAGTCAATTTACCCATGCCATACAGGCAACACTGTTGGGTCTCGACAAGAGTTATGGGAAATGAGGTCCAAAAGCGCATCTGCAATTACAGCTTACTGCCAAAGATGTCAATATAAACCAACCAATTCAAATCTTATGGACTACCACTTTAAATCCCCGGATAAAAAAAAAAAAAAAAACCCTCACAATTTTAACTGAGAAAAATCTATCAAGTACACAGAACTTCATTGAAAAGTTCAGCTCCATATGCTTTGTTCCATAAACAGTCCAGTCATATATTCAAATTGCAAGGTTCAGAGTCTTAAGGAGGGGTGTTTAATTGTTGTTCTGGATTCATTGTTCCTTTCTTAATAATATTGCCTAAGCTCATCCAAATCGGGGCATTATTCTGAAGTTATGGAAAGTTTTTTTTCTTTTAAATTTGCTATGAAAATGGCCAATTTGGCCCAAATTAACTAATGTTCATGAAACCATTAAAAACTTTTGCAAAAAAGTTTAAAGAATACTTATTTCATCAGTGTATACCATGTGAGAGAGTTTCAGAAACATCCAAGATGAAGGGTAACAGGCCAAGGTGATTTGACATGCCGACTGGAGTTCTCTACCGCACTGCCCATCCCAGTACAGGTCAGCATAGTAAAGCCCATCATAGCCAATATCTGCAAAACCCTGCAGTCACCGGTGTAAGAGATAGAGCCTAGAGTGAGACAAGCTAGACATGACAAAATAAGGGATCTGGACATGCTGCCAGGTAGTCAAACAGCTTACTCATTATCGACATTTTTTGCGCACAATAAACAGTGCACATTGGCAATCATAAATGTCACTGAACAGTATTTTCTCTGACCGCCGAGTCATCATTCAAAGACAGAGCCAAAGGCTCCTTGTAAATAAGTCCCATAGTGCACCTGAGAAATAAATACAAGGATTCCCAAGCAGCCACCCGCACAACGTACAATTCCGCCGCGCTAAATAGCTTACTGCACCAAATCGCCGGTGCACAATCCACCCGCACCATGAGTGGCGGCCCTGGGCCCAGTTCAAGAGCCCAATCCTGCCCACAGCGACCACTGTCCAGCCCTTCAGGCTGACGTTATGGTTCCAGCTATCAAGCTCAAGAGAGCAATGCTATGCAAGAATCAATTGCAATAGAAAGGCAGAGAGGTTCAAATTCAATGGAAGGCAGGAGAGGGACTTGGCTCACATGCCGCAATGACAGAAAGCTCTGTGTCCCAGCACAGCAATTGGCTGAGACACCAAGGAAAGTTTCAGAGATATTCTGCATCAAACAGACAAAGGGGGGCAGCTGGAGGGAGGAATGAGAGGTATGCTCTACCACAGCACTACAGTGAGAGGAGTGTCTTTAAAGAGGGAGAGATACAGAGAGGAAAACACACGCAGGCATAGGTACATGCAGGCATGTGCACACACATACACAATCACACCAACATCCACATGCATTCACCCGCATTCTCTCATGCACACACTCACTCTATCGCACGCATTCCCTCACAAACACACTCCTTCTCTACCTCTTACACACACACTCTCATATACTCAAACACATCACACTCTCACGCACATAAACTCTCAAACACACAAACAAACACACTCTCTGAAACACACTCACATACACTCTAACGAATACACAACCTCACAAACAAACACACGCTCTCTCACTTGCACAGCACTGCAGAACCCACCTCTGTAAGCCCTAAGCAGATCTGTCCCAGCCAGACACAGTTGGAGAGAACAGCTAATTCACAAGAGGGCAGGAGAGGAGAGACGGAAAGGTGCTGGAGGGATGGGTAGATAGATGGATGCCTGGCGTCCTCCTGCAGCGTTCCTGTTCTTCTGTGTGTGGTTGGACATGAGTGAGCAGACACTAAGCAGAGTGGAGGTGCGCGTGAGTGAGACGAAAGATCCCCGAGAGCAAAAGCCACAGAACGGTATGGAGCAATAAAATCCAAAGTGTATCCTCCAACACCATACACACACACAGACACACACACTCACTCACACATCACCACAGTGCACTGCCCGTCAGGCATGTGGTAATCTAGACAAGGAATGCAGAGAGCAGGAAGGAGAGATGGACACAGAGGGAAATGAACAGAAAAAAAGGGGGACAAAGACAGAAAGAACATGAGATGGAGGAAGAGACTGTGACAGAGAAAAGGCAAAGAGGAGATGGGGAGAGCAGCAGGAGAGAGAGAGAGGGAGGAAGGGAGTGAGTGAGTGAGTGGGAGAGCTCAGGAAAGGGGTAGAATCAGGAGGGAGGAAACATTGATGACAGAGACAGCGGAACGGAGGGCGAGACGTTCCTCCGGTTTTAATGAAATGGAAAAAGGAAGGGGAAACAAAGCCAGCTGGTCCCTTTTCTGCGTCTCCCTGGCTGGGGTCCACCAGAGGGAGAGAGAGAGAGAGAGAGAGAGAGGGCGCGCGCAAGAGCGAGAGATATTTAGACAGCGGGAGACGATGCGGTATTACCGCAGCATGGAAACCAGAGTCCTCAGCCTGACGCTGCAGCATTGGCTGCTGGTTTGCGTCATGGCATTCTGCAGAGTTCGATGGAAAATAAGATTCAGAGAGCTAAAAAGAAGAGAGCAGCAAATTAGCTGTTCAGACAGGATGCAGCTGGAGCTGATTTAAGCAATACAGGACCGTGCGGGGGGTGGTTTGGTGGGGATATCAGCATCAACTGCGGAAGAAAGGAGTTCAATAATAGCCCAAGTTCCCTGACAATTGCATTAGACCATTTACAATGTGACCCGCACAGACTAAATTCTAGGAAAAACTATAATTTCTAAAGCGAATTTATTTAAATCAGCCTCCAATAAGTAAACCAGACACGAAAAACAATCTAAACCATAATAAATGGCCAATCCATTTTATCAGATCCCTATAAAAACAAGAAAATGTATGCATTATCCTCAAAGTTTAATTGAGCAGTGAATGTTGCCCAAAGAGCCAAAGACAATGACATACAGTAATTTAAAGCTAACATATGCAATTTCATCATAATGGCAAAAAAAAGCCAGAATTTAAAAATTCAGCTGCCCCCCCAACCTTCTCCATCCTAAGCCCCTCCCACCAGATGAGCACAGGCATATGCATGTACTTCATACGTGCAGGCAGCGCAAGCTTGATCCCTAGACTCGAACAGAGGCAGTCACCATTAAACCAGCCCAGCTAACCAATGTTACAAAAATACAGTGGTTCTCAAATTCGGTCCTGGCGCCCCCCTGTGTATGCTGGTTTTTGTTCCAGCCACAACTGCAATTACAGGATTTTAAAAAGCTGTTACTTTGTCTTAATTAGCAGCATTCCATGTTTAGAGGTGTTATTTACCATCTTAAGTCACATTTGGATGGACATATCCATTCTGCTATGAAGATAAAAAACCCTTGAACACATTGTGCTTAATATTCAATATTGCTAGGATTTTCAGGTGAAAACATTTTTAAACAGAACAAATTAGACTCTGAGAAAATCAATAAGCTCCACAGGTATATACAGGTGTTTTGAGTTTTTCCCAAATAACCTGCCTGAACCAAATAAAATCAACATAAAACACAACAGGTGTGACTCCATTGTTTGCCAAGTAAATTGTCGGTTTTTGCCACCATGTGTCAAGAGTTTCACCAATGAGGGACCTCTTGATTATTTATGTTGATTAAATGTTTGGATAAATTTTTTCCCTCTGCCAATATTTACAATACATCTCAATGTGGATGTTTGCATAAATGCTCCTAATTAAAACAAATCAACAGCTTGTTAAAATCCTAAGATTGCAATTGTGGGTGGAACAAAATCCAGCATACACAGGGGGGCGCCAGGACCGAATTTGAGAACCACTGCATTTAATATGAACTTGAATTAGCTGCAGCCACAAGCCTTTGCTTATGGTTAGCAGAAGGCGTAACCATTGTGAATACCCATTCACTTCAATAATCTCATTAGTGATCAAGATTCTGACGCCACTTTATATCAGCAATTCTATCAGAATTACAATCGTGTTCTCTTTGCAAAGTTGTGGTCCTTGAAGGGATAGTTCACCCAAAAATTAAAATTCACTCATCACCTATTCACCCCAAGGCTAATCGAAGGGTTCGTGCATTACGTTCAACCTCAAAACACTTCTGGAGTTTCAAATAAAAACAGCATTGAAAAAAAATCCAAATCAACTCAGTGGTCACTAATGACTTCTCATTAAAGCGTAAAAACAACATTTAAACACAAAATGCCTCTATGCTGCTTGTGCGGCTGTAATCCAAGTGTCCGTAAGACCAGACATTCAAATTTTGACTCTAAAAGACGTCTTTTCATCATGATTTAAGCCTAAATGCCCAATGTAGCCACTTAGCTAGGAGCCCTGTTAATTTTCATGGAAGAAGTTGACCTCACTACGGTGGCCAACGAGGATAAATGACACTGCAGTGGGCCAAAACATCACCAGTTGAAGAAATGCGCTGCAGTTTTGAATGTTAGTATTCAGTTTATTTACCCTCAGCTTATTTACCCTAGTTTGCCAACAAAGTGAGTTCAATTTCTTCCTTGAAAATAAACAGGGCTCCAAGCTAAGTGCCTACACTTGACATTTACGAGAACGCTAAAAAGCATGGTGAAAAGATGCCTTTTCGAGTCAAATTTGAATGTCGGGGCTTACGGACATTTTGATTACGCTGCACGAGTAATATAGAGGCATTTTGTGTTTTTAATTGTTAGTTTTTACCCTTGAAATACTGGTCACCAATTACTTCAGTTTATTTGGATTTGTCTTCAATGTGGTTTTTCTTTCTAAGTCCAAAAGTATTTTGAGGACGAAAATAATTCATGGACCCTGAGATTAGCCTCATGGTGGTGAGAAGATGATGAGTGAATTTTCATTTTTGGGTGAACTTTACCTTTAAAGCCCTTTGACATCACGAACTGCGAGTCATGGCGCTAACTAGCAGCATAAACAAGAGCCGCAGCCACTGACACGAGCCATTGGCCAAGTTTAGCAGAAGGCGAAACTATTCGCAACATCCAAAATAGCCACTCATTGCCTGCTTTCATGGGAAATCAACCGACGCAACCTAATCAACCTGCAGCACGTTTAGATATAATTGGAAAGACATTAGCTAGCAGCTTACCATGTCTGAAAAAAGAAAGGGCAGCTTCAAATCCATTTTGAAGTCAAAGCCATCATGCACTTCCCTACATCCCTGAAACGCTTCCCAATGCTTAACATTACCCTGGTTTAATTGCATTTATTGTCAGTTTCTCCGATTGGACTCTTTATGATTTTGTCTTCCTGTTTTGGGTTCCTTTGCAATATAGGCAGATGTAGCCAAAGCTGGAGTAGGAACGAATTTTCCACCATTGAATCAAAAAAACTATAAACATTTATAGTTTCTTCACTTTGAATCAGGCTTTCGAAGGCACATGCATATATATCTGCAATTTAAAAATGGCCTGCTGGCCTGAAGGCCTTGTGTCCCCTGTCGCACAAGTGACCAGAAACATGTGGCAAAAACTGTTTTGATGGCTGAAAATAATGTGGTGCACTGTACCACTAATAATGCGAAGTACAATGAAACTGTAGCTCATTGGTCATAGGTTGAACAGAGAGATGGATGAGGGATGGATCATTGTGATATGAGCTAAATATAACCTTGGGTCATGACAGAGATTACAATTTTCATGACTTGTGGATGATGGACACATCGCCAAGGCATAGTTTTGTGCCCATGGCTGAGATCTACCGAACAAACCAATAAGAATGTCAGATGAATTTTGTGATCCTCCGTCAAAGCTGTCAAAAGTTATTGCGAGTACAGTGTTCCTCACATCTTTTTGCTCAGTGACCATGAAAACTAGGTCAAGGTCACTCATCATTGAACTTGAGCAAGGCCTTCGCGAGAGGCATATGTGGTGTGAATTTGGTGATCCTCCATCAAAGCTGTCAAAAGTTATTGCGAGTACAGTGTTCTTCACATGTTTTTGCACAGCGACCTTGAGAACTAGGTCAAGGTCAATCATCATTGAACTTGAGCAAGGCCTTCATGAGAGGCATATGTGGTGTGAATTTGGTAATCCTCCATCAAAGCTGTCAAAAGTTATTGCGAGTACAGTGTTCCCGGTCGGACGCACGGACGGAAGCGCACACGGACGGACGGACGGAGGAACAGCATTTCTATGTCCCCCGTCCCGCTGGGACGACGGGGGACAAAAAGCCAATGAGAACCCCCTGACACTGAGCAGTCTAAAAACGTATTTTTTGCCCATCAACAGGAGTAGGAACTCTTCATTTCTGACTGTGGGCATTTGTGGGTATTTTATGCATGTCATTATAGGTTAGGACCTCTTACTTTGATTTGGATGAAAATTATGGCGTCTGACTTAAGGCGCACAAGTATAGGGGGCGCTTTTAGCCGCCGAAAGGTGAAATTACCACATTTGCACACTGCGATTTCTCTGTGCGCCTTAAGTCAAAAAAAGGCCCTTAGAATAATTTATTGCATTCCATATGGAACTCATACAAATGATTTGTTTATTACGGCAAAGCTTCTTAAATTACAGGATATAGTAAAATTCAATTCCTTGCAACTTGTCTACTTAGGATATCATAATTGCTTGCCCAAAAATATACAAAACCTATTTCTTCAGCGTGATTGCATTTAACACACCAGAAGTAAAATGTTATTACAAACAAGTAAGGTCAGAACGACTCGAAGGGAGCACTCCTTATCTGTGGTTGGAGTAAGGGCGTGGAATGTACTTGATGATAATATAAGAATGGCAGAAGAGCCGAAGGTCTTCAAATATTTGTTGAAATGTGCCTATCTGAGTAACTATAAACATGTTCAATATTGTTAATTCTGCATCTTGTATTTACTGGACGCTTCAGACTATCTGTCCGAAAGACAACTCACAGCACATTATAACAGACAGCTGAACCAAAATGGATCTTATAAGCTGGTCGTTAAATGCAATCGACAAAATTATTTCCGGGAGGCGGACAGGTTCTGGAGAACCGACATGCCCGGATGGGACATTGCCGACCGGTTATATCATGGATTCATGGGGAAAGTGGCGTTCGCTGTGTTTGACAGTCCTGGACATCGAGGATGTAGAGGATGTCTATCTAACTGGATTCATGATAGCGGGTCTGCTATCATTGGGGTTTGGACTGCATTTGATTGACCATAGGATAAAGAAAATCTGGGAAGGCATGGATGATCTATTATTGCTCCCTCTCATCTACTCCAAATTAGCCAAATGATCAAGAATGGGGTTTCGGAACAATGTCGCTTTTCGAATCAAGAGTGGCATTTGAACCTAATTTATATGAACACTCACCTAATTGTAATCTATAATTTTCATGATATCCATAAATTTCACGATCTTACTTTCTGACGTTTAAAACGTAGCGCACATGGACATTAGCTCTGCTGTGATTTATAATCCTTATGATATCTTAACCATAATCAAACTGTTTTTCTGGAAGCTGGGGGCGGGACTGATAAGCGATTTAGCTTCCCCCGCGGCCCTTTCGGTCATGATACATGTTGTGCTGTGTTGAAATTGTCATAAAATGATTTTACAATCACGCTGAAATAAAAAGGGGAAAAAAAAAAAAAAAAAAGTCAGAAGTGATGAAATATGTCTCATGTTGACACTCAGCATCTCTAGTTTCAGTGGTAAAGAGAGTTTTGTAGCTAGTTTCGGTATTCACCCTTTTTGCACCATTTTTCTTGGGCCACTTCACGAAAAAGCTGAATATGGTAAACTGGGAACTTTCTCCGATTTTCATGAAACTTACAGGATTTTCTTCCTTAACTGGGAGAAAGGTGTTCTGTAAGTTTGAGTGCAGTGTGGCAAGCCACTTTGTTTATAAGCTGCCATTTGGCGGCAAAATTGGAACTAGACTGTGAAAAGTAGCACTTTCAAATAACCTTATATCTCATAAATAAAGTAAAGGAAGCAAATACTGCAAGTTTCATGAAAATCGGAGAAAGTGTGCATAATTACAAAATGTAGTGATTTGCAGTGCCACCTATGGGCTACGCCCTATGTCAGCCGCCAAAATTTTCACATTTTTGGAGAGTCCATACCCTATAGACTTGCTCAAATGAAAATCAATTTGGCTGACACAGGGCGCACAGAAATACAAACATTCAAATACCTAATATTAGTAATTTTGCCATTTTGGCTGATTTTGACCTCGATATTTCAGCACCCCCTAAGAAAAAAAAAAAAAAAAGCAGACCCTATTAAGGATAGAAAATGTGAATTTTGTTCGTTTCAAACACATATCTATCAATAAAAAAAATTTCGGACAAATCCGAAGGCGTCATGAATCGCCCTCTTATAGAAATCTGCTGACTCTTATAAAAACTGGCTGCAACAGCTGCAGTATACAGTTTTGCATTGTCCTGCTAAAATACACAAGACCTTCCTTGGAATAGATGTTGTCTGGGCTCTGGAGGGGAGCATATGTTGCTCTAAAACCTTTATATACCTTTCAGCATTCATGGTGCTTTTCAAAACATGCAAGTGTCCCACGCCATATGCACCAATTCATCCCCATACCATCAGAGACGCTGGCTTTTGAACAGAACACTGATAACAAGAGGGTAGGTCTTTCTCCTCTTTAGCCCGGATGACACAACGCCCATGATTTCCAACAAGACTGTCAAATTTGGACTAGTCTGACCACAGGACACTTTGCTAAAGTCCATTTTAAATGAGCCTTGGCCCACAAAACAAAGCGGCACTTCTGGGTCATGCTCAACAATGGCTTCCTTTTTGCATAATAAGAGTTTTAGGTGGCATCTGTGGATGGCACAGTGGACTGTGTTAACAGACAGTGGTTTCTTGAAGTATTCCTGGGCCCATTTAGTAATGTCAATGACAGAATCATGCCAGTGAGTGATGCAGTAGCGTCTGAGGGCCCGAAGATCTCTGCCATCCAGTAAAGGTCTTCGGCCTTGTCCCTTACGGACTGCAATTTTTCTGGTTTCTCTGAATCTTTTGATGATATTATGCACTGTCAATGAGAACTCTGGCCCAACTTTTTGGAGAACTGTTGCAGCTAGAAAATTTGAAATAAGCTAATTTTGTGGATACATGTGCCAGGTCATGCGGTAACGGAGTTACAAAATTGGTGTATTTTGTATGATAGCTGCAAAAATAAGTAAGATGGAGCTACAATTTAAATGGCTTTGTGTAGGTCTTTCCTAGTGGTAAAAAATGGCTTAAAAAACTGGTCAGTAACGCAGTTACAAATTTGTAACTCAATTACCGACCAGTTTTTTGCAGTTTTCAACCAAAATGAATCAAATGAAAAAAATTGCCTATTTTGTATATTGAAGTACTAGGGAAGACCTACACAAAGCCATTTAAATTGTAACTCTATCTTACATAGTTTTGGAGCTATGATACAAAATACACTAATTTTGCAACTCCGTTACTGTGTGACCCGGCTCAAATGTAAAATGTCTCAGTTTCAACATTTGAAATGTTATCCATGTTCTACTGTAAATAGTATATTGGCTCATGTGATCTGAAAGTCATTGATGTTATTCACAATTTACACTTCGTCCCAACTATTTCAATATTGGGGTTGTATATTTAGTACGAATATCTGAACCCATCATTGAGCATCAAATATGCAAAACGTAGAGAAAACAAGTAGATCAGAGGGATCTAATAGCAGCGACCTGGCCTAGCATCAGTCACGTGGCCTAGTGTCCATGACTGGTGGTTTCTTGTACAAGTGTGACCTCGAAATTGGCAAATGACCTTGAAAATGAATAGGGAACCCTTCCTCTGTACCAAGAAGCTTGTTGTAAGATTTAATAGCCATCCATCAAGTTAAACTCGAGTCACGGTGCGAAAACTGTGAAATCGGGGCAAAATCGACACTTTTTTGACCGGTGTGACCTTGCGATTAGACAGATGACCTTGAAAATCAAGAGGGAACCCCTCCTCTATACCAAGAAGCTTGCTCTTAGATTTCATAGCCATTCATTCAATGAAACTGGAGTTACGGTGCGAAAACCGTCAAATCGGGCAAAATTGACACTTTTTTTTACCTGTGTGACCTTGGGATTAAATGGATGACCTTGAAAAACTATAGGGAGCACCTCCTCTATGCCTAGAAGCTATTTCCAAAATTTCATAGCGATCCATGAATTCTAACTGGAGTTACAGCACGAAAACCCACAAACAAGGTCGTGACCTCGGTGAACTTGACCTTTGACCTCGACCTTGTGCATGGACATCACTTTGGTGAAGGTGAATATCTCCTGAAAATTTCATGATGATACGACGACAGGAACATGGTCAAAAAAGCATCACAGACGGACGGACAGACAGACAGAAGCGTTCATAGAGCTGCTTGGTCGCAGCTAAAATGAGGGGGGACTTTTTCCAAGATACTTGGCCAATACAAGGGAACCCAAACCTCTCAAGAACAAGAAAATCCTAATAGTCCATAGATTTGTCTGAGGCGGCTAGCAGCGCGACAACTACAGCAAAGCTGGAGAAACGACAGTCCCCCGCGCAGCGCTGCAACGCGGAGAGCAATTACATCTCCGCCGAGGATGAAAGAAAAATAGTAGAGAGCATTTTAAACAGGTCCCTGAGGTATACAGCTAATCGTAAGGAAGAATACATGAAACACAGCAAGCTATGGTATCTCGCCGCAGCTGCAATGCGTTTACTTCCTATTCTGGCAGCAGAGAACAGTCTGCGAGCGCGCGTTAGCTGAACTTCGACTGCAGTGTAACATACTGCAGCAACGATGTAACTTGCACGCCAACTAATACGCAATAAGGAATAACGTCACATACATGAAAATGCCGAGACGGTCGCCTAGATGATGGCTAGAAACTGCTACTATGACTGGATTAAACATACACAGGTACATCTCGGTAGAAAACTGAAAAGCAGATTTTAACTAAAATGGTGCATAGGCAGGACGCTAATTAGAGGCTAGCTCAGCATCAACCACACTGTTTTTATTGACCAAGAAAGTTTCACTTCAAACTGGACCTCCCTCAGTGAATGCCGAGGAACCAATATTTGACATTAATTCTGCAGACCATGCATACAACGTTATTGCTGCAAAAGAAATTTTACAGTGACGATTGCGGGCGCACGTTTCACAGCTTATTGTATACAAGGATACGGCTCTACCCGAGAGTACACCAGTCCCCGAGGATTTAATATAAATCAGACAACTTTATTTATACCCAAGGGACAATTCATTTGTAGCTATACATGTATAAAAATAACACCATTTCCAGATCTGCTCAAATACATTTTGCAGGAAGCGTACGTCTATTTTCTAGGACTCGCAAGCAGCATAACCTCAACCTGGCCGGCTGGCGGAAGCGAATAAAAATCAAAAATAAGTCCTTAAATTCAGATTTTATAAAGATGCTGAACCGCGAGGTCGACTTGGCCGGATGCTTGCATTTTAACGTTACCTTACGTTAATGCAGACACTATGACACGTTATCTGGCTGTGGCGTTGTCAGTCAATGTAGAATAAATCTGACCATCCAGCTAAAGGAGCTAGCTCTCGTTAAATGGTTTGATGGTCTCGCAAGCTTTAAAGATGCGGAAAATGAAGGCTTTGCAAGATACTGATAGGACTTGAATGAGTCTGTAAATTATACGACGCTTACCTGCAACACTTGGTGTCCAAAGCACCAAAATACCGGTGCCTGTGTAACCCAGCAACGAACTTCAGGTTCACGCCAGACCAGACCGCGAAACACTTCCTCTCGTTTTTACCGCTTTAACATTCCTGTATAGCGCGGCTTTTGACACCCGCCCCTTTCTGACCAGAGATGCTGTCATTGGGCAATTTCATTCACGTCCACCCATAGAAACACGAATTTTACTTCCGGTTAAAACCCACAAAATGAAAAGCGACGATTTCGCAGGATCGACGCCTGTAGCTATGGAGAAAGCAATCATTTCCACGGTATCATAGTATTACTTGAGGTTTCAACTTCTTCCCATATAGGCAAAGGTGAAAAGGATGCATAAAGTCGGCGCTGGGGTATATACTGCAAAGGAAAAAAATCAGTTTTTCCCCCCTGGTGTTTTTGTACATTTCACAAACCTGTATTGAACTTCTCAGAAATACTTGTTCAATCTCCACATCATCTCTTCATTTGAGCACATCATAAAAGCAGTTTCTTGTACTCCCAAAATCACCTCGGCATTACTTCACCACGAAAGGCATTACATGCAGAATGAATGAGCCGTTTGTCATAATCTTTTGTCAGACATGTTTTGTAAATATTTCTGATGGACTTTCTTTTTGAAATGTCTCCTGAATTGACGAGATTGCTCTCACATGAATCTTGGCTTTCAGTGACTCCAAGGAAAAGCTTCAATTTACAAGCTTATTATATACGCAGTGCACAACACAGTGCTACTGTTTTTGCAAAAATAAGAACAAGAATTTCAACAGTTTGCAGAAGCAGGAAGAAGAAAAAGGAGAATGTGCTGTGGAAGGACAGACAGACAAAACAGAGGGAGAGGTAGAGGGTACAATCCTGATGAAATAAGGGCCACATTTGTGGTACATGTTATAAATGTTCATAGTCTTCCAATGGCTGAAGCTTGTCGAAGGGTGCAGCTGAATTCTGGGACTCAACCATGTCAATTAGTACAGAGAACAACAACAATGTGCAATGTTCTATAATACTGTATACTTAGTGTAATGCTTTATATTCAATTGCATTTTTTCATATATGGTAAAAGTACTTCATACAGACACGTACTGTAGATTTACTATTTAAAAAGATTCCTTCCATGTTGCATGAAAAGGGAAGATATCCATGATGACGTGGAAGAGAATCGGTTTCCTGACAGACAGGAAAAATCAACAAGAGGTCTTTTATGGTTTTGCATACAATGAAGGATGTTAACCAAGTTTAGATTTCTAATTTTCTTCTTCATTTGCGTTATGCAGTAACACGTATGTTTTTCTATTTTTATTTCTATGACATTTGACATATATATATATATAAATAAATAAAACCCCAACCCCAATTCCAAAATAGTTGGGACAAAGTGTAAATTGTGAATAAAATCAAAATGCGATGACTTTCAGATCACGAGCCAATATGTTATTTACAAAAGAACATTAATAATATATCAAATGTTGAAACTAAGACATTTTACATTTTTATCCACAAAATGCGGATCGAGAATCAGCTGAAAGAATACTTAACAAGTAATTACATTAAATAGGTGTGTTCAGGTGTGTAACATGATTGGCTATCAAAGGGATGTCTTAGAGAGGCTGAGTCTCTCAGAGGTAAAGATGGCCAGAGGCTCTCCAACCCGGGAAGGCTTGTATAAAAAAAATTGTGGAATACTTTAAAAACAATGTTCCTCAACGTCAAATTGCAAAGGCTTTGAAGGTCTCATCATTGACAGTGCATAACATCATCAAAAGATTCAGAGAAACTGGAACAATCTCTGTGTGTAAGGGACAAGGCAGAAGACCTTTACTGGATGCCCGTGATCTTCGGGCCCTCAGACGCCACTGCATCACACACCGGCATGATTCTGTCATTGACATTACTAAATGGGCCCAGGAATACTTCAAGAAACCACTGTCTGTAGACACAGTCTGCCGTGCCATCCACAGATGCCACCTAAAACTATCATGCAAAAAGGAAGCCATTGTTGAGCATGATCCAGAAGCGCCGCCATGTTCTGTGGGCCAAGGCTCATTTTAGAGTCCTGTCGTCAGACGAGTCCAAATTTGACATTCTTGTTGGAAATCATGTGCGTTGTGTCCTCTGGGCTAAAGAGGGGAAAGACCACCCCTCCTGTTATCAGCGTTCAGTTCAAAAGCCAGCATCTCTGATGGTAAGAGAATGCATTAGTGCATATGGTGTGGGACACTTGCATGTTTTAAAAAGCACCATGAATGCTGAAAGGTATATAAAGGTTTAGAGCAACATATGCTCCTCTCCAGAGCCCAGACAACATCTATTCCAAGGAGGGTCTTGTGTATTTTAGCAGGACAATGCAAAACTATATACTGCAGCTATTGCAACAGCATGGCTTCGTAGGAGAAGAGTCTGTGTGCTGAACTGGCCTGCCTGCAGTCCTGATCTTTCACCAATTGAGAACATTTGGTGCATAATTAAGCGAAAAGTCCGTTAAAGGAGACAAAAAACTCTCCAGCAGCTGGAAGTCTGTATTAAACAAGAGAGGGATCCAATTCCAATGGCTAAACTCATGAAACTCATCTCCTCAATGCCAGAGGCCTCCACTCTGTGTTAAAAAGAAAAGGACATGCTACACCATGGTAAACAGACCCCTGTCCCAACTTTTGAGACCTGAAGCAGCCATTAAATTTGAAATGAGCTCACTTTATGGATAAAATTGTAAAATTTCTCATTTTCAGCATTTGCTTTGTTATCTCTATTCTATCATGAATAATATACTGGCTGGTGTGATTTGAAAGTCAATGCGTTTTGATTTCATTCACAATTTACACTTTGTCCAGAATTTCAGAATTGGGGTTGTGTGTGTGTGTGTGTGTGTGTGTGTACATATATATACACACACACACCAAAGAATATCTCGCAATACATATTGTTACCTTCTATGCTGCAAAATATGAATTTTAGGCCATACCGCCCAGCCCTAGTCTGGGATAGATACAGCGTTGGAATCTTTTGCCCGTCAGTATCTGGGCAACATTAGTTTGTGCTGATGGGTCACATCACACAGGAGGGAAGGACAATATGAAAAAAAAGAAAATACTCTTCAGGTTCCAGCCCCTTACTTTTAAACCAGGCAAACTTACCTTGCCAGTAAATGGGAGAGCAACAGCATTTATATCAAAGCACCTCATATTAGCCAAAGACTAAATTACATTTACTGGCAAACTCCGTGGTCTGGCAAAATATTAAAAGCCTCGCAATGAAATGGAAGCTATTTAAAATGCACAAACGTATCATGACAACTTTGCATGTTATCTTTGCTTATGCTAACATTAACAGTGAGTGTACTTACTACTAGATAGTAACTTGTCCCCACAGGCCAGCAGGCTTGGGCTGTCTTTTCCGATTCACCTCGTTAACTTGTTTCAACAAACTGATTTCTAAGGGCATTGGGACACAGCAGTCATCCAAGCACTGATTGTCATTCACCTGGTGTCACTTAGCTGGCAGCATAACTACTGAGAGAGTCTCGCACTACATGGTCATCTCCCAGGCTCTGCTCTTTGCGGGGATGGAGCCATTTCGTTTCACTTCAGAAAGTGAAATGGCTGGTGTGTGGCAGTTTTCACAACACTGCACTATAAAGATGCCAAATAGGCAGGAAAAACCAGCACAAAGAACCCCATCCTTGGCAGTTCAAGGCCAAACATTCTGTATTACAAGGAGTAAAACTTTCATCATATATCTAAGTAATTTTATCTAGAAATGTAAGATGCATTAAAACCACTTGCTTTCAGAAATGTCTTCCAAGTCACCGATACACTCAATTTAAGATTAACAATCAGTGGACTCTCCCATTATACATTCAGTTCACCCTTAAAACTCTCCAATGTGGCTGAATTGAAGCAATTCTGAAAAGACTGGAGACAAAAATTCCTCCACTGTTGTGAAAGACAGATTTTAAGTGTTCTGATGCAACTGTTTCTGCAAAAAATGGCATAGCCAGAAATTTATGGGGGCAATTACATTTTCACAAGGGAAATATGAAGACTGGATATACTTCCTCCTTCAATAAATTAAATTAGCATTTGAAAACATGTTCCATTTCCTCAATTCAGGAACACTCAATTTTGACCTGAGCAAGGGAAATGTAAAACTGAGTGTAAATTCCAAGTGTTTTTTATTTTTTTTACATCAAAAATGCATCAAAATGACTTCAATACCCCAAAACAGGGTTTCCACAGGGAAGACCAGCGGCAACGGCAGCCCTGGAACTAAACCATAGTATCTTCTGACTATCGCGTCTGGGAGATACAATTATGATGGGGTCCTTAGGATGTTATCAAACCTGTGCAGGGGTCAGGGATCAAAAAACATGAAAATTGTCTGCTTACAGATTTTAACTGACTAAAGAATTTAACTTTAAACAACATTTTACCGGAATTTCACAAGATATCCTTTTATTGAGGTTTTATTTATGTCAGTGTGAATGCAAGCAAAGATCAAGGGAAAGGAGGATAAAATATGACCAGAACATTTCCCCCCCCAAGTGTACTGATGCAATTGCAGTTTCTTTATTCAAATTCACATCAGTTGATTTCATTTTAAACACTGTCAGTAAATGTGAAGTTTTGGCATTCATTCCATCAAGAAAGCTGCATACATAGACAATCGAAAGTGAAAAATGCATTAACATTTACTGAGCATCCAATCACAATTATTCTTGCAAAACAAACTCTATTCAGGGCCAAAAAAAACAAAAAACAGACAGCCCTCCAAAGTGCAAATTCCTCTCAAAGAAACACCCCTTATTGTAGCAGATTAGACCAATTAAGAAGGGCATGTTTATTTTTGGTAAGGAACAAGTGCAAAACATCAGATCACTTTCAATTTGTTCAGCATTGCTTGAAAATAAAGAAAGGACGGCTAGTGCTGTGCAACATCCTGCCGTGACACGACCAAAATCCCTCATCACTGACACAACAGACAAGTTCCCATTCTCCCCTGTAACTGAAAGTGGCTGGAATGCCCTTTCTGAGTTACCGTGTGCAGACCTCAGTCTTTCAGCATAAGTGGGGCTTTGACTTGGGCAACAACCTCTGCTCCCATGAGTTCCTCCACGATGGCCAGGGCAAACTCAAAGCTGGTTCCAGGGCCACGGCTGGTGATGACCTTGCCGTCTTTCTGAACCCGGGATTCAGAATACGTGTAGTGACCTGAAGAACACCACAGGGAAACCAAAACAGCACATGCAGCGAGTTACATAAATGACATGATGACATGCCCCACTTCAACAAGATGCCCTTGATAACATCAGGGAAAAGTAGATGCAGTGTATTTGTGGATTTTTACCTCCAGTCATCATCTTGTCCTTAGCACCAGGGTGTGTGGTGACTGTGCTACCATAGGCAATTCCATGGGCCAGCAGGGCTGTGGGGCCTGGAACAGAGGGAACACCAGGTCACCACAAGCAGACGAAATGATTCTAAAGGGCTCCATAACCACAAGCTTAAATAACAAGAACATACAGTGAAAGAATGCAGCACTTTTGATTAGTTCACTGTGGTCTTTATGCCCACCGACAGGCTAATCAGCCCATTGACAAAGACCACAGAGATACCAATTGTGCTTCCCGACTGTGTTAACATCACCTTTCTGTCCATAAGACAGCATTGTGCTGCCATCAAAGAGCAGCCAAATGCACTGTCCCGCCTCTTATTCCTGGGCCAAGACATGTCCTAAATGGCAGGTTAAGGAGCAGTTGGGAGCAGTGAGGGGTAGGACAGTGTAGACCCGAGGTCACCAATAGGCGGACCACGGTCCAAGTCCGGACCCAGACGCCGTCCCATCCGGACCCAGAGCTGTAACCAAATGTCAGTTTCGTTGAATTTTACTCAATTTTGGCAGCTTTAATTTCATTAGCCGCCTCTTTTCCCAGACTTTACGGTGGCGACGTGACCGCGCATTTCGTGTGCAGGTGGTGCATGCCCTCTTGCTCCTGCAGTGTGGCTGCGGCCGCGTCAGATAGTTATGAGAAGGAAATGCACTGGAGAGACACGAGGCGAAAGAGAGAACAGCGGTGAGAGAAAGACTGAGTGTGTAATAGTGCAGGAACGTGACATGGCTTTTTCTAAACAGCGCAAAGTGGACAGCGAAAACAGGGCTTTTAAAGCGGAATGGACAGAATCTTATATGTTTATCCTCCCCACTGGAAGCTCAAAGCCTCTGTGTCTCACGACAGTGCCATTAGTGAAAAGTGCAAACATACAACCCCTCTGCGAAATTAAACAGCTGGTGAACTGGCGATGGGGGGGCAGGCTGAAACCCGTCCCTTAAAAAAAACGATTGGTCATCACCTGTTTTCAATCAAACTGGAAGCAATGCACGCGTTTCATGATTGTTTAAATTAAACAAGATCGTTTGAAACGTCTTTATGCAATTCCATAGCTTCCAACCCCTGGGTAAAGAAAAGCGCGAGAAGTCCGAAGTCATTATCACCGTAACGCATGTGAAACTGATAAGCCTCCATGCACAAGGACTTCAATTCTGCGTGAGAATCTCTTACATACGCGTTGATTGAATAATTCCTGACAACAGCAGAGGAACGTAAATATGCCACTTAATTCACAGCAAATGCATGATAGCTGGCAGGTATGCGTTACTAATGAAAACTGACCACACCTGATGATGTTCAGAGTTTTTGGAGTTTCCCCTAATGGTAATTTAAATGACTGAAAACAGCTCATGACCAATCATTATTTTTAAGGGATGATTTGAGCCCCCCCTCCATCGCCAGTTCATCAGCCGCCACTGAACACAATACGGTATTTCAGAAGATTTAAAATCCTGGCAGACGAAGCCAAAGCTCACTTCTCTCACTAAACAGGAGAAAGTAGGCAGTGGGACAATACAGTTCACGAGACTGAAGGGAAGAAAGGAAACTCAAGCTATTTTTTTTATAAAAGCACTTTAAGATGTACAGTCAGGTCTCACAGCTTTGATTTGCTTGCATGTTATTTTAAAATGGAGATCTTATTTGACTCGGAGTACATTTACATTCCTTTTATTTTATTTATTATTTATAATTGTATGTAGCCTGTAAGATTATATGCTACTGTATTATTAAGCAACTTAGACATGATGATGCTGCAAACCTTTATATGCAGAAATTTTTACTATCCGGACCTCTTCGATTTGTAATTGGATACCCCTGGTGTAGACCATGATTCAGGTAAGAGTGGTTATAACAGAAGCAGAATACAAGAATCAGTCTCACTCAGCTGATTGAGGCAATAAAACTGCAGAGCACCAGGCAGATAGTGTGCGAACTGGACATGAGAGAACACAGAATTGTAGGAAGTAGCAATATCCTGTCTTTGGATCATCAGCTTACCCCCTGCAATAACCCAAACAGCATATTTCATGTTTTGCCACAAATATTACTGATTGTCAAAAGAAGCAGTTTTTCCAGGTTTGATTCTAGCAGCTAAAACAGTGGCAAAGTTAAGTTCCACTTAGTAACATCGCATTCATTTTCTCAACACTTCAAAGATGATTAGGAACTCAAGACGCCATTGTGTTTCAGGGTGTAATTTTGTCCCCTTCTTCCTGCAAACAAGTCCTACGGAGTGCAACAGTGCAATGTCTTTGTTGTCGCATTTGTGGTTTTAAAATGTGGCATAAGTTCTCAAGTGGGGATAAATCAGGACAGGAGGCAGGTCAGTCCAGCTCCCTCTTCATATGTAGCCCTGCCTTAATTCGTTGTACATGCGGAATGCAGTCTTGCGTCCTCTAGTTGAAATAGGCAGGCCATACTTGGAAAAGGCAGCATATGTTGCTCCAAAGTCTCAGCGAACTTTTCAGTCATAAGCAGATTTTGGTCTGGGCCACATGGGCAGCATCTTGATGGGGCGCACAAGCTCATACAAAACTGAAAATAATAAGAAATAAATTGTGCAAACATTTTTTTTTCTTTAATTCGCTCCTTTGCAAGACACTTCAATTGTATCATGTCTTATTTGTCAAAGTGAGTGCCCCTATCCTAGTTTGTGAGGCTGGGGAGGTCTCACATCCAGAGAAGGGAGATGGGGAGGGGAGTGCGGGCTGTCCTGACATCAGGTCACCCCACTGAGCAGGGGAGAGGATAATTTATCAAATGCCACACATTCAATGTTTGTACTGTAGTACCATTACTAACTCCACAAAATGCCACAAAATAAACCTCAATCCATTCATGCAAATGAATAATTTTGGAGAATTTTTTTTTCCAGGTTGTACAAAATCATTAGGAATTACAAATAAATGGCCTGTGCACCACTAAGGGAAACTAGTTCAGTCTTGACCGGTTAGGGCAGTGGTTCTCAAACTCGGTCCTGGCGCCCCCGTGTTTGCTGGTTTTTGTTTCAGCCACAATTGCAATCTTAGGATTTACACAAGCTGTTGATTTGTTTTAATTAGGTGTGTTTATGCTAATATCCACATTGACATATATCGCAATTATCTGCAGAGGGAAAAAATCTAACCAAACATTTATTCAACATGATCAATCAATAGGTTCCTTATTGGTGAAACTCTTGACACATGGTGGAAAAACCCAACAATTTACATGGAAAACAATTGAGTCACACCTGCTGTGTTGATTTTATTTGGTTCAGGCAGGTTATTTAGGAAAAACTCAAAGCGCTTGTTCAGAAAGCTAATTTGTAGCTTAACGACTTTCTCAGAGTCTAATTTGATCTTTTTATAAATGTTTTCACCTGAAAATCCAAACAATATTGAAAATTAAGCACAACATGCTCAAGGGTTTTTATTCTTCATGGCAGAATGAATATGTCCATCAAAATGTGACTTAAGATGGTAAATAACTACTCTAAACCTGGAATGCTGCTAGTTAAAACAAAGAAAGGGCTTTTTAAAATTCTAGAATTGCATTTGCGGCTGAAACAAAAACCAGCATACACAGGGCGGCACTAGGGCACAGTTTGGAAACCACTGGGTTAGGGAATGGGTAAAGCATGGATTCTCCAGTGCAAAATGAACATGAACAATGATGAACAAAGATTCAGCCATCAGGTGCCCAGTTCAGGAAAGAGGAAACAATAGGAGAAACATGTCAAAGGTATGAATCTTTGTCATCTCATTATGGGTGTGTGTGTGTGTGTGTGTGTCATCACGCATGTAATGAAATATAGGCTGGCAGCTTTATAACTGTTACGTTATAACAGTTATAACTGTTGTTAGCCTATGTCACTACGTTTTTACCGTATACAAAGGGCGAATATAATCTGTCATCATTTAATTTGATCTCATTTCAGACAGTTTGATGATGATAATACGCATGTGTACCCTGCAATAAATCCATTATAACCAATTTAACCCTCCACATTATTGATTTGGTTAACTTTCATTTGACTAACACCTTAACCTTTTCATAAGCTTAAGCCTGAACGTGCGCCGCAAAGCATAATTGCATATTTCCAAGTACCTTAGACCCCTTGTCTTATGATCAGTTTGGGGTGCTGTCCGAAATCTGTCACGAACAGGCTGTAACTGGATGTAGCGCTCGAGTTACCGCAGTCATTCATGACTCCCCGAAGCAGGATCGGTTAGCGACGGGGCCCGGTTTCCGGTCTCAGACAGGCAGCCGACTGATTATTAACCAGCGACAGTAGACATGCCCCCTCTCGGCGGCTGAGACCCGCCCTAACATGCAGATGGCTCTTTTTCTGTCTCTAGTGTCATAAGCCGTTCCATTTCCTTCATGACGTAGCATTTATCTTTTTTTTTTTGCGCTTTATGTAGGCTATTGGCCGCACCCAAAATAACAAGTCAAGAGTCCTGAAACACATCACAAAAGAGCTCAGCGTTTGTGATTACTTACATGCTTGGTACGCTCACGTGGCCTGCGTCGGGATTACACCACGTCACGCTTTTCTTTATTTCCACTCATATCTCATTGGAAAAGCAATAAAAATTGATTGATTCTTCAACTTGCCACGAATACAATACAAACCTCACCGGTGCATTTTAATGGCACCAAGTATAACAAGTCGACATGGTCTACAACATCCCCCGCCAATCGTGCGCTTCTCATTTTCGAACTCAATCAAGGCCTTTATGGTCTGAAGCTACACACCAAATTTGGTTGCTGCATCTGTAGCAGTTTCTGAGTAAAGCTGTCCCCTTTATCTCGGACGGACGGACGGACGCACACACGGACGGACGGACGGACGGAGGTCAAACCTATATCCCCCTCCCACTTCGTGTTGGCGGGGGATAATAAAACCCAACAGCCATGGATCAAGCATTGTAGCGAATGGCTGCATCCTTAGGTGATGAAGACTCAAACACCTTAATGAGCTATTGCATTACAAAAGCCCTAATTAAGCACAGGACACAAAACCAGGTGTCACCAGTGTGCCAAACATCAGAAACAACTGTGACCAAGCTTTCATTATTTTAATCATATATACAGTTGGCATGGTTTTACACTAATGAAGCATTCTTTGAGAGATGGAAGATTATAGACGTTTCATAAGCATAATACCTCAGTATACCAGTATCTCACACCATTCACTGTGTCCTCATTCATGTACTGGAGCCTTTCAATATTGATTCAATAAAAATGCGCCCCCTTGTGGCCAAACAACCCTACTTACAGTTGTCAAGCTGATTTTCCCAACCTCTGCCAAAGGTCATAGGATGCGGGGTGGGGGTGGTGCCAATGGTTAATTCCAGTTCATAGCAGGGCTACTCAAATCTGACCGCAGATCAGAGGAACTGCAACTTTGTTTCCCTTGAATGAAGGACTACATCTTGGCAATATTTTCAGCCATGAATAGGCAAGATAGCCAGCATTACCACTGGAGTTGAGTGTTAACATTTGAATATTGAGGGTATTTGCCAGAGTGGGAAAGACTGCACACGACCTACTGTATATGAGTTCATAATGAAGATGAATGAAAAATACAAGAGCATTGAGCCTTGCTGAAAATGCTGAAACGAAGCTCACACCTGCACAGATGGCTGCAATCAGCCCTTTCCTGGCCTCCTGGTCCTTCAGCACCTCCTTCACAGCAGATGACTGCAGACAGATAAACAGAGATCAATAAATACTGAGACAATGCATATGCCAAACCAGCAATGCTCTCATTTTAAATGAGCAGGCTCACGGCCTCCAAAATGCAACATAAGTGCTTAGGAACTATTTATGGCTGACTAAACGTCCATTCACAGGCTTCAATAAAAATGCAAAAGGCAAACAATCAGACACAGCATTTTCATTTTAAATGGACAGATGCAATTCAGGGCAAAAATATGGCCCACAATTCAAGTTGTGACAGTATAAACATATGCACACAAAAAAAAGACAGATTTCTGCTTATTTCAGAAGGATATTGGTTGAAACGCGCTATTCAATACTTCCAAGGGGGGGGGGCCAAAACATGGAACTAGAGTGTGTCATCACTCATAAAAACAAAGTTCACACCCCTGACCTTCCCCCAACAAGTAAGAAAAAATTTTAATTCCCAGAAATCCCTAAATAGCAAAAGATACCAGTTCAGTAGCTGATAACTAGACATAAAAAATTTGGCAAAGAATATTAGCGGTTTCTGAGTTATGGCCAAAAACTCTACTCTGGTGAAACAAAATTTTTACGATTAGAGCGATAAACAATATTTGACAGGTCATATAAGCCAAGGCATCCCAAAAGCAAATTGAAACTAGGATTCCAAACCTACAGACTGAGATAAGCACTGATGTCAACTTATGATGGAAAATGTGCCTAATTGAATCCTGACAATATATTTTTGACTTGTTGACTGGTAGGTCATTGTCAAATAAAGGATTTGTATTTATACATGACTTGCATCCAAGTCTACGGCTTCGCTGGTGAATTGACACTGCAAAATCAACTAATAAACAATAAGAGATGATCACACTACCACTGTCATCTAATTTACAAAGGATTTTCACAATGTTTCCTCTTTGGTGTAGGTTTGCTGATGTTACCTCCATATGAAAGCAATCCATCTCACCTCAGACAGGTTCTGTGCACCCGAAAGTCCTCCAGGTAACATCACAACATCATATGGACCCTGAAACAAAACATTGTCACATTCAAAATTCCTAATCTGCTGTCACAGGGACACAACAGTGGAGAGCAACAGCAGTGAACTTTGGCTTGATTTTGGCCGAGAAGCAAAGTTAGGAGTTAATCAGTTTATTTCTGCAAACTGACCTGTTTACGGGCTTCCTCGAGGCTCGTGTCGGGGCAGATGTTGACATCGCGGCTGCACAGAACTGGCTCCTTCCCCGTCAGCCCAGCTACAGTGACCGCAATCTGCAGAGGAGTGGGTATGACGTCGAAACAGTGGACAAAAGTAGCAGGCATATAAACAGAATTTGCAGTGCAGAGAAAAGACGGCCAAGTTAACAAAAGTTACGATGAGGTATGCAAGCAACAATCATCATTTATCGAAGAGAAATCAACTCTGAGACGAACAGGAAGGTCAATGCCCTGGTTGCCCAGGTTCACGTACCAGCCATTTCCAATTGAAGTGCCACTAAACTTTGACATTTCCATGCCTCGTCTCAGATTTCACACCAACTTACATCCCGCAGTCCAATGAACGAGGTCAGCCAATATTACAAACATAGCTACCAGTAACTCATTGTAACAGTGACTTAGTTAACTAAATCAGGTCTACACTTTCTTACCCACTAGCTAGAAAGTAGCCAAATTCAAGCATTACCAACTGAAACTCCACAGCTCGAAGTGGGTACTTGGTAGCCCATTTAATGGCAGCTAACCAACCAAGTAGGCCAATCAGCCTGGTTAACAGGTTTGCAGATAGTGAGCACAGACGGATCCTATGGGTCAAAGAAATGGCTCCGCCCTTTCGGATTTCGTAAAATTTTCAAATGCAACAAGGAAATTATCCACGCAATATTAATAATCGTGTGGGTGAAATAAATTCAAAACCTCGGGATGAAATAACCGTTGACCATCTAGCAAAGGATGGTTCAATAATTTAGCAAAAACGTTCATATTCTGCAGTAATAACGAGCGGGGCTAATCGCTGACGCTATATTTAAACCAGCAGACGTCAACTAATCTACGGGAAACTGCCTCTGCCTCGCAACACAAGCAGCGCACCAGGCAGCCAACGCAGTTTGACAGCTGTCAAGGCCACCATAGGCTAGGGCTAACGAAGCAACATACTGCGGTGGACCACACGCAGACCGCAGCAGTTAGCCAGCTAGCTAGCATATGAAGAGCTGGTAACAATATTATTTTACAGACCCCAGCCCGACGCATTACGTCCACAGGTATGACCGTCTCCATCTCTTCTGCGCCCTTCGACAAAATGACTAAAGCTCGCTTTCCAGCCATGACTGTTGGAAAGGGACCACGGTCACGGGCTCAGGCGATGATAGTGCTGCTTGCAGGTCAAGTACCGACTGAGTGCGCTTCAGTGCACTGAGACACACCCCCTAACCAAATTTCTTCTTCTTCCTTTTACGTAATGACTTTAAAACGAAATAATGTATTACCGCCACCTACTGGAATTATATTTTGCACAAACTGCATCACAATGTACGAATTACTACACTCTGAGGCAATGAAAACGCAGTTTGGATTCAAATAATTTCGTGACTCAAATTTATTTTCTTATTTTTACAATTCAAATATGTTGGGTGGGTTGACTTTAATGAATTAAATGTGTTAATGGGCCGATTTGGACAAAAATGCACAAATGCATTATGCATAACGAGCGCAAGTTGAAATTGAAAAATCACAACCAGATTGAACGGAACACGCATTTAAAAATGAACTCAAAAGAACATTCAGTATTGGGTGTGACTCCCACAAACATCCACACAGGCAGTGCAACATCTCCTCATGGACCTGACTATGTCATGGTTCTGGTTTTGGTGTTGTTATGGCCCCAATTTGCCATGAGCCATCGGACAGCAAGGGATGACAGAAAAAATTCCAAAACTTAAACAGATTCAATTAAACAAACCATTGACCAAGATTGAAATATGAACAAACAAAAAAGAGATATTTACAGTCCCTTGAGATGGGGTTGCTTTGCAATGTTCTGGGACAGGAAAATGCTCCAACACAGGCAAAAATCCACAAAAAGCTTCAAAGGTCTTGAAAAGACTGACAGGTCTGGTCAAATGTATCCTTCCACAATTTCTCCTTGCAATTTCTCTTACTACTTAAATCTCTCAATTTCTCTCCTTATATACTCTTTTGCAGCCCCCTCCCACCTTCCAGACTTTTTTCAATTCTCTGGGACTTTACCCCCTGAGGCATGCCCAGGACATGACCAAAAACCTAGCTCCAGACTGGGCAAAAAAATGTCAATACTGCCATCTAGTGGCTTTTTCCCCCCACATTACAGTGTCCATGTTTCATGTACATGATTATGTCTTTTCTTTATTACCTGGCCCCTCCCCTAGGGGGCCAGGTAAGCAATGATCATGTCTGTGTGTGTGTGTGTGTGTGTGTGTGTGTGTTTCTGTCAGTCTGTCTGTCAGCCCGTGGCTGGGGCCAGGTCTGCTATCTCTGATTGCCTTGTTCTTTTTGGTTATTGTATTACCCGGTTTTCAGTTTATACCATTTTCAGTTTCATTGCACTTGTCTCCCCTGTCTGTATGCCTACCTGCTTCGGGTAATTTCAATGGTTTCTACTGTTTCATATTATTTCTTCAATTCTCGTTTACTTCCTTCGCCTTGCTGTTCTTGATTACTAACAAGACTAACATTTGTATTCTTTATCATAGTCTACTAACCCAACTAATCCATGTATATATTACGAACTCACTAACGAGCACTTTAATTACTCTGTAAAGTTGCACCACTACTAATTAGTATTAATTCAGTCGCAGCAATTGCCCTGTTCTAGTCTCCCCCTCTTGCTTGGTTTTCCCTGTCTCTCTCTACGTTTGTGCGAGATCTCTCGCACCTGCTTAATTGCTTTCCTGCACTCCTTGTCTGTGCACTTAGAACTCTCGGACCGGAGTGTTTACTTGTCATAGGATGTCTGTGTGAATCCTGTCCATGTCTTGGCTTTGACTAATTGTTGTGGTTTAGGATTCCCCCATATGTACTTCCTTTTGTAATTAGCTCTCATCCCTTTCACCTGTTCCCTACATAGCATGTGACTTTGCTTCTGTCTATTTAGAGTCCTCACTGCTGTTCTGACTTTGTCAGAACATTGATCAATATTCCTTTGTGCAGAGTCTCGTGTATGTCATTGATTATTGTTTTTCTTTGACTGTTTCATCTGACCAAGATTCTTGCCATTGCCCTTTTTGTCTTGTTTTGCCTTTCTGGATCTTTGACTCATTTTTGCATGACCATGTCTTTTGTGTCTGGATGCCCTGTGTGTGACCCACTGCTTTGGAATTCGACTACGACTTTTTGCCTGCTGTCTATGTACCGTTGCACGTCTGTTTTTCAGGTTCTGACCCCGGCCTGTCTAGTCGACTTTGTTTTTGGATTTCGTTTTGTAGCTTGGCAATTGTCTATTAGTCTTGACCCGGCATTCAATGAAGGCATAATTTTTTTTCCCCTCTCTCGCTTGTGGTTCCTGAACGCACCGTAAAATGTAAAATAGTCCGAACCACGGAAGCAAAACACGATGGAAAAGGGAGAAGAAACTCCAATAATCAGAAGATTGAAAGTCAAAACTGACTACAGATATCTTCGGCAATAGTGCAAAGCTAAAAACAGACACTCTAGCGAAAGAGGCGTGCCGGACTTCCTGCTTATATAGATTCTGGGAAAGCGCCGCCCCAGCTCAAGTCAACCAGCAGGGTAAAGAATTTGATAGCCCAGCAATTCGATATCATCCCGGAACGAGAGCCGCAAAGAAAAGTCCAAACTGCATGCACACCTCACAAACCATGAAACACTCAATTTTCCTACCTTCATGTACGACACATTTTCACACTCAATTTTCCTACCTTCATGTACGACACATTTTCTTACAAGCACAAACCAGATTTACAAATCTCAAGTTACAAATAATGGCCCTATTTTTATTCCTGTGGGTAGGCTAGCCAAACAGCACGTTGCCCACTGAAAAGCCAATCAGAATGTTTCCCATTGTGACAGTGAGTCAAACTGTTCAATCAGTGGCTATAAGGTTCTGATGCTATTTCTCCCCCATGTCTATGGCAACATCCCTATCTCAATGATTTCCATTTTTATTGTACTATAATGTATTGTAATCATATATTCTCATCAGCAATGGATAACTTGCTGGATAACATGGTTATCATTCCATACTGGCCATTACAATGTATAGTACTAGAAATAAGTATGTCGTAACATACTGGTGAAGTATTCAGTAAACAAGGGAGCGATTTGGAATACAGACATTGTTCAATAGGTCGGACAACTTCAATTCAATTTGTATGCATTTGTTCTTTCTTTCATGAGGACTTAATGCACCAAAGGAATGCCTTTAATATACTCAGCAATGAAAATTTAGCTACACCCAGAATTTTTAAGCATTTTTGAAAAAAAAGAAAACATAATGAAATGGCAAACTGTATAGTCATCCTAAATAGGACATATAGCACCAACACACCAAGTTATGCTGAATCCTGGTCACATGTTCATTCACGTGCGCTTCGCATATGATTTCGTACAATTCATGGCCCACATGAACCTGCCACCCAAATCCCATTAAATCTGGTTGACACATTAGGGAGTCTCTCTGTTGAACGATAAATGCTGAAGGGTGCAGAATCAAAATTATGCAATGTCAAAGAGGAATGTCTGAATGCTATTATGATCCTGCTTTGTCTGACCATGTCTTGCTTATGATTCTGCCCTGTTTGCCCATGTTTTGATAATGATTCTGCTTTGTCTGACCATGCTCTGATCATGATTCTGATTCAATGCCTTGTTTTGTTTTTGCTCTGTCTGTATGTCTGCCGTATTCCATTCCCGCAGTTATATTCCGGTTCTTGTTTTGTTTCATGCCATGTATTGCACTTTGTCTTCCCCGTCTGGTCTCATGTCATGTGACTGCTCACTGCCCCAGCATTACGTGTCACATTTTCGGGTGATTTCATGGTTTCTGGGATTTCAATTATTCCTTCTAATCTCGTTTACTTCCTTCGCCTTGCTTTTCTATTATTACAATCAGTACTAACAGTTTATTTTAGTTATAGATACTAACCAAGACTAACATTGTTTATAGTACTAACTTACTAACGAGCACTAGGGATCGTATAGCTGCACTTTACTAATTGACTAACGAGCTCTCAGCATTCGCCCCTATTCTAGCTCCACCCCTTGTCTTTACTCAATCTACTTTGCTGCATTTCAGCGGATCCTCCGCACTTGTCAAACTCTGTTCTGCCTCCTTCTGTGCACGTTAGAACTCCCTAACCAGAGCCGTATGTCTGTCAATAGACTTTCTTTGTGATCCCTGTCCCGCTCAGAGTAGAACCGCTGCTCTTCTGCGTCGAGAGGAGTCAGTTGACGTGGTTTGAGTATCCCGTTTTGACTTTTGCCAATTTCAGGTAGTCAGGAACTTCCTCTTGTTCATTCCTCTGTAATTAGTCTGATCCAGCTCACCTGTTTCCTATTGTAGCATGTAACTTCCCATCTGTGTATTTAAACAGTCATTTCACAACCGGCCTTGGTCAGAACGTTTCCCTTGTGCTATGATCGTTTATGCCTTGTACTCTGTGATTCTCTTTTGACTGGACCTTCCCTGATTGTAATTTTGGCTTTGACTTGGACTTGTTTGCATCGGTGTATAAAACCTTCTTTGCCCGACCACGAGATTTGTGTTTGCTGCCCTGTTTACAACTTGGATTACGTCCCTGGGATTCTGCTTTTTGGATTGTGGACTTTGTAATGTTGCTGCCTGCTCTGCGGGGGGTTCACCCCCTTTCTTAATAAAACACCAGTTTTTTGGAGTGCTTGGTTCTCGCATCTGGTTCCTGAGCGTAACCTCACAGAATACACTAGACATTAATCCATTGGCATGTTAATGGCAAGAATGAGCTTGCGACAAGTTTGGCAGCACTTTAACGTCCACCACAGCACCATGTCACATCCTCAGACACGTATGGCACAGACTGGGATCATCAAAAACTTCCCTCAGCTCACAGCCATGAAGTTCGCTTCCTCATAACATCATCACAAAGTAACAAAATGACATGCGGTTCAGCAGGCCGCTGGGCTTCACACTTGCTACTGAGAGATCGGAACAGTCTTGATAGAAACTGGTCAACCCACCCCCTGTGACGGCGCGTTCAGGAACCACACGCAAGAGAGGGATATCCAAAAATCGTATGCCTTTATTGGAGTCCGAGTGAAAGCCAAAAACACAGGAATTGCCAAGCCACAATACAAAATCCAACGGTGTTGACTAGACAGGTAGGGGTCAGAACCAGTAAGACAGATGACCAGAGGTACAAAAACGATAGGCAAAAAGTCGAAGTCGATGAACAAAGCCAAGGGTCATACGCAGGACATCTAAACACAGAAATCATGGTCGTACAAAAACGGGTCGAATTCCAGAAAGACAAAAACAATACAAAAAGTGCAATGGCAAGAATCAAAGTCAGACAGACCAGTAGAAGAGAAACAATACTCAATGGCATACAAGGCGCTCTGCACAAAGAAATATTGATCAATGTTCTGACAAGAGCTGTGAGTGAAATGACTGCTTAAATACACACAGGGAAGGTCACATGCTATACAGGAATCAGGTGTAGAGAATCAGACTAATTACAACGGGAGAATCACATGAGGGAAGCCCTAACCACGAAAATTGGTGAAAGACAAAACACGAATGGGAATCACACAAACAGCCTATAACTTTTAAACAGCTCCGGTTCAGGAGTTCTACGTGCACAGATAATGAGTGCAGGAGAGTGATTCAGCATGTGCGAGAGATCTCGCTGAAACTCAGGAGAGGACAGAAACAGCTGAGCAAGAGGCAGAGATTAGAACAGGGCGATTGCTGAGAGGGAATTAATTAGTTTCGGTGCAACTTTACATATTAAACGAGAGTGCTCGTTAGTAAGTTAGTAATCTTATATACATGGATTAGTTGTGTTAGTAAAGTATGATACAAAATACAAACATTAGTCTTGTTAGTAATCAGAACAGAAAGATGAAGGAAGAAAAGGAGAATCAAAGGAACATTTTAAACACCGGAATTCATTTAAATCGCACAAAGTCAGTGAGCATGCAGACAGCAAAGACGGACTGAACCAACTAGATCACAAGACGGGGGAGACAAGTGCAATGGAACTAAGAAATAGAATGAACTAAAAACCTGAGTATTTCAATAACCAAAAAGAATAAATAAAAGACAAAATCATGAACACAGAACCTGAACATAAACATGACCAAAAACCATAACCATGACACCCCCATGCATTCTGAGTGACGTTTTGCGTTGCAACTGTGTCGGGTATTCATGGATGCCAAACTGTTCCCTATAATGGTCAAGACCATACATTTCTCTGTCGTTTACCTGTTTATTGTGCATTTAAAACGGATGTTGCTGAAGTTTCCTTAATGAGTACATTACACTAAGTAATGGCAGCTGTTAAATGGTGAATTAATGTCCACAAAATGAAGTCAAGTGCCTTAGCCTTACATTGCATAGTAATATTGGTGCTGGAATTCACTACACCTGTTAAGATGGATTACGACCTTTTAAAATCACACCCACTTTAGACTATTGCGTAATGTGTGTCGTGCACATGTTTGACTTTACACAGAAAACCCCTCCCATTCATAGACTATTGATGAGATTGCGATAGTCCTTCTATCTACTGCATATAATAGCAAAAATCAGTGAGTTCACTTTGCTGAAACATGCAGGAACATATTTCACATCGGAGCATTTTTTTTCTCCCGAAGATGTGATGAATCAAAGGATTACGGGAAAATGTTGGCCCAGAGTCCTGTCTGGATCCAAATCCCTAAAATTCAGAATTCATTGCAGATAAGTTCTTGGATCCCTATACTGAGAGAGAATTTCCATAAATTGGGTCAAGAAAAACTTTCTGAAACCACACGGGCGTTCATTCTTTAAGATCTGGTGATAAGTATTTTTTTGGGGGGCTGGTCCATTGTGTGTCCTTGGATTGTGGGAAGTAACATGGAACCTGTTTGAATTCCTCTTAGACAAGGGAATACAAGCAAATTTAGCACTCACTTTGGTGTACCAGTACATGAAAATTTGATGCCATTTCACAGTGAAGCAACGTCTGTGGAATCCTGCCACAATTTCCAGTATCTAATCTTATCTGAGCCATTACACACCTTCTGCTTCAACATGCCATTTGGGTGACATAGAAACTCTCCTCTGTAAAATTAAACAACTGATTCCTGCCAAACACACAATGACTCTTATGTAAATAATGAATCTCATCTCCCACCTTGTAGGTTTGGTCTGCAGCAATAGATTGCTGTAGCCCATTGTGATAACCCCACAAAAGATTCTTTATGCTGCAGGACCTAACACAATACCTAAAATTACGACACCTTGTTTTACTAGATCCAGTGACCTTACCGCCTACTTACCAGGCCTATATCATTCATGGAACCTGTCACTTCTGGAATGATACTCAGGAAAAGACCATAATGTGTTTAATGACGAAATTCCAAAGGAGACAGATAAAGGAGTCTAAAAAGAAATAATACCATTACAACCTGAAATGAGGTCTGCTCCAACATAGGCAAACAAACCAAGCCAGGCCACGAGTGCCAGAGAGTGAAATAGAAGACCAAATAAGGATCAGGTAGGCTATAGGTGATTAAATGACTTTTTATTTAAACTTGACGACTTTCTCGCTTAATCTGGCGACTTTCCAAATCGGGATTGTTTGTCCACTCAAGACGTATGTATACGTCTTGAGAAAGTCGTCAAGTAGGCAACTCTAAGACTACAGCGAAATCGACAGTGCATCGTTCATTTTCGGCAGGGTGACATGCTAAAATAAGCGAATTTACGAGAATGTGGATGCAACAGCTACGTCTTACAATTCATTGTTAAACATCTGCATTAACAATAACGTCATATTTGGAAGTTTTACTTACCAACCGAAGGAGACACGTCTGATTCCGCTATCTCTGAAAGCAGCCTGGGCCGGTACGCGCAAGCGCAGTAAATGGCAAAGACGGATGCGAAAGAAGATGTTGCAGGTTCATAGTCTTATGCTACGAGTCAACAGTGTATGTTGCGGTTTTTGCAGTTTCGGTAGTGGGGTATTATTTTTCTGTTGCCATTTCCACGATTAATGTAGGCATTTCAAAGTTTCTGTGTGCTGAGGCTACGTTTTCTTTGGCAGGCCTGTTCATTGAAGCAGGGAGATAGGGTCAGCGCAGAGGTCTAGGGTTAGGTGATTTGCTGTGTGCTGGGAATGCCCTCATAGCTTCAGTGAAACAGGGTGACAGGAACAGCGCTCAAGTGCAGGCTTAGGAGACCTGCTTCATCCTGGGAAGGCTCTCAGCTTCATTGAAGCAGGGCAACAGGGATGGCGCACCAATGTCGGGTTAGGAGACCGACTGCATGCTGGGAAGGCCCCCCCAGCTTCATTGAAGCAGGGCAACAGGAACGGCGCACCAATGTAGGATTAGGAGACCTACTGCATGCTGGGAAGTGATAGGGAATGAGTGAGACACCAGAAGCGGGGTGAAGGGAAACAAGGATTTATTTAAAAACAAAATAAAACAGGCACGAGGGCCAACGAAAAACTTGGCCCAAAGGGTTGCAAAAAGACAAACTAAGGTAAGCTACACAGAGCTGGGAAACTAAATAGCAAAAATGGCAAGAACAAAAAACCACTGGAAACTCCAGGCAGAAATCCAAGAACAAAAATAAACAACAAGACTAAGGCGATGTACAAAATGACTAAGAAAACAAGACTTTGGAACATGAGCTAGCGGACAAGGACTTGGAAACATGAGCGAGGACTTGACTTCGCAACAAAGCTTGAGACACTATCTGCCAGCCAACTTCCACCGCATCCAGATAAAGGGTGAGAAATCAAGACATGAAGGGCAACACCTGGAGGAGGAGAAACAAGAGGCATGGCAAGATCATGTGACATGGACTAAGATTGGATGACAAGACTTGCTCATTAAGAGAATGAGCGTGCTCAGCTTAAGTACCAATTAAGTATGCAGTTTGAAAGCAGCGTGAATGTTCAGAACAGAAAAGCACAGCAAGATCTTGAAATGGCAAAGCAGGAATCATGACAATAAACTCCCTGTCTAAATTAGTAGTATTAGTAATGTGCCTATCTAAGAATTACACCACCCAGTGAATGTTAGTAAATGTTAGTAACTTAAAAACAGTTAATTGTCAATTAAGCTTAGACAGCCCCGAATCAGCACAGCACAGAAGGAAGGGGGAAATACCAAAGCCAACCAGAGCTCTGAAAATGTGCAATAACGAAGGCACGGGGCGGAACGCAGACAAGCGGTGGAGTGGCTTGGCAGACCTGGCATGAAACAAAACATGGAAAAGTAAAAACATGGACAACAAGCATTCAGAGAATTCATAGTCTCGCCCATAGTTATCCGCCAACATGATGACCTTGACCTTGACCTTTGACCTATGACCTTCAAATTTATGTCATGCCGAAAGACTCTCACAAGGAACCCGCCTGTGTAATATGAAGGCAATCGGCCTCACGGTTCCAGAGATATCAGTCCGGACAGACACACACACACACAGACACACGAAGCGATGACAATAGTCTCGCGAAACCCCTTCGGGGGCTCGACTAATAACAAAGGAAACGCACAAAGGAGTCCATAACGGAAAAATACGTATTCAAAGTTGGCTCTGAGAGTTGAGGACAGGGTCATCATCCCAGATGGAGGAAATGCTCCAGGCAGCAGGTGATTAAATGCTGCCAGCTGACTGGGGCCTGCCTGCTTGCGCCACCTGGCCCACCTGTTACTAAACCATACCTGTATGTGACAGACAAAATTTTGCAGGATAACAACGCTATGTGCAGTATGCAAGGCCATTATAAGGCTGAATCTACCCTGAGCATTCCAAGTTATGGCTTTTCCATTTCAGAAAACTAAGTTGTAACTTCACAGCAATTGATAATGGGTTTAACCAGTGATCTGCGGTGACAGATTCACCTGGGCTTCATGAGAAATCAAAGTCTCTCAGCATTCAGAGGTCAGCCAGCTGCCAGGTAGACGCTTCTGCAAATCTGCAGGACACTAAGGAATGAAGGACTACATGCAGGCAGGGTGTCAAGTCCCAACTGTCTTAAAAAATGTTGGGAAATATGAATATGTGTTTTGAGAAAATAGGAATAAAATCGAAAAATCAGACAAAATATGTGTCAAAAATAGAAATTTTATGAACAAATGCACAAATAAAAAATTAAATCACAAACACTGAGCAAAGTAAACCCCTACTTTGAGGAAATCAAAGTAACACTTTTAGGGTGGCATATTTGAGCATTTTTTTGTGCTGTAGACATACGCGAAACCAAGGACCATCAACCTGGCGAGCTTGAGCAAACATAATCCAGATATTCAATGTTTACATTTCAAGAACTACAATAAGAATCCATAAACAAACTTTGGTTCTATTTAGTCATTTGATACCATAAAAGGGGTTGTACAGCTGTGATTGACTCCAAGAGAATTTAGTTAGCGTACTGACTGTATGGTTGAATGGAATGAGAATGCAGATACTGCTAGGATCACTCGCAGAAAAGAATGGACTGATATGCATTTACCACTGGGATGTAGGCAAATCAAAAGTACAAAACGTAAGTCTGCACACCAGAAACTGCTCCTTTGAAGATTCTCTAATGATATCACCACATATGACGTTTCTGTGGGGGTGGAATGTGTTGGTCACTTTGAGGTTGTTGAGTGTTGCAAATTCGAGCAGTCTCAAGCCTCGGTCATTGGTCTCTGTGTTGCAATAGGGCCCGCTTGTGCCTTTCCAGTCTTCCTGTGCATCTTCTCCAATCTTTGCATTCCAGTCCCCTTGGACAACTAGGATGTCTTTCTTAGGTGTTTCATCAATAACTTCTTGTACTTGATGGTAGAAATCTTCTATTTCTTCATCAGGGTGTGTTGTGGTTGGCGCGTAATCTTGCATGATTGTGAAGTTGAAAGGTGAAGCCCTTAGGCGTATGGTGATGAGCCTGCTGGAAACTGGTCTGCATCCCATCACTGCGCTAGCTGTGTTTTTGTGCACAAGGAATCCCACACCTTCTTCGTGTCTGTCATCTCTTCCACTGAAGTAAAGCTTGTGGCCTTCGTGGGTTGTTGTTTCTCCCATGCCCTTCCATCTCATCTCACATATCCCTAACACATTCCAGTTGTATCTGTTCATAGTATGGGTAAGTTCTTCAAGCTTGCCAGGAATATTCAATGTCCTGACATTCCATGTGCCGATGACTATATTATTACGCCTAGCACTAATCTTATGTTTGGTGTTATCTTTAGTGTTAGTGTTATCATTGGTGGCACCAGTAGCATATTTTCCACTTCCGTCCTGATGCCTCAGCGTTGTGGCGGTCCTTGGTGTTCCGGGCGACGACCGAGCCGGCATGAAATTTGTTCTGGTTGTATTCATCATGTAGCGAATCTTAGGCAATGACGCCTGGCGGAGCCTATCCCTCTCCAGGCCTGGCCACGGCCGAGTTCCCCCGGCTCGAAGGCTCTCCCTGGCCACGGGCACTCAGCCGTTGAAGTTGTTCTGAACCCCTTCCGTCCTGGCCGGTGATCTGCTTCTGGGAGATCCTTTGCCCAGTGGTGCAGTGTCAACACTACCCCCTCATGTGGTTTAGCCCGCCAGCTGAAGCGGTGATCCGGGGTGTGACGCTTGGAGTCAGCACGTGAGAGATTAGGAGTTGGATGAGGACCGGTGATGCCCGTCCTCCTAACTAGGTACGAACAGCTGCCGAGCAACAAAGTTGCTACCTCTATACTACCTCTATCCAGAGCCCCCTACACCCCTTCAACCTATATTCAATTGAATACACTGCAATGACAAGTTACTTAATGCTCGAACAGGTTGTAATGTGAATATAGGCCACTAGATGGCAGTATTTACCTTTTTTTTGTTAAGCTCAGACTGGAGTCATGTTTAGACATGTCCTGAACATGTCTGGGGCAAGTCTCAGAAAGTTAAAAAAAAGAGGTCTAAATGTGGGTGGGGTCTGCAAAAGAGTATATAAGGAAAAGAATTGAGACAGTAAAGTAGAAGGAGAAATTGCAAGAAGATGACCAGACCTGCCATTCTGTTCAAGACCTGTGACGTTTCTTTTGTGGATTTCTTTGCCTGTGTTTGAGCATTTTCATTATCCAGGACATCACCAAGCCACCCCACAAAAAGGGACTGTAAATATTTCTTTTTTTTTCCTATTCAATCTTGGTCAGTTTAGTTAGTTGTTGTGTTTAATTAAATGTGTTTTAGTTGTTAAAACTGTGTTTGTCATCCCTTGCTGTTGCTGTTGTGTTATAAATGTAATAACAAATTGGGGCCATAACAAATTGGGGGCTCGTCCGGGATAGACCATTTTGTGAGTAATTTATTGAAAATCTAACATTTCAAATTGTAAAATTGATTTTTTTTAATTGAATACATATATATTGACAACAGCAATGGATGATTTCTTGGCATCACCAACCGTAGGGGTTTTGAAGTCTTTTAAAAAGACAGAACTGCTAGAAATTTGCAGACATTTAGAGCTGACAGAGGTGAAACCAGCCATGCGAAAAGCAAGACTGGCTAGAGAGATAGTTGAATATTACATTGATGAAAATGTGTTTGCACCAGGAGATCTGGAACAGTTTCCAGTGGAAAATCCAAATATAGAAATGGAACTTAAATTAAAACTGCTAGAGATTGAAAGGGAGGAAAGAGAAAAACAAAGAGAATTTGAGAGGGAGGAAAAAGAGAAAGAAAGAGAGGAAAGAGAAAAAGAAAGGGAGGAAAAAGAGAAAGAAAGAGAATTTGAGAGAGAGAAAGAGGAAAGAGCAGAAAGAGAGAGACAGAGACAGAGAGATTTTGAATTAGAGAAATTCGATAGAGAAGAAAGACTCCAAATGGAGCAACTAAAAATAAAAATAGCAACAGAAAATAAATTTCGGGCTAGCCAGGAGGTAAAACTGGTGCCTCCATTTTCAGAAAAGGATGTTGACAACTATTTCCAGTGTTTTGAAAAGGTAGCAAAGAGTTGCCAGTGGCCAAAGGAACACTGGCCTCTGATGTTGCAAACTGTCCTCAAGGGTAAAGCTCAACAAGCCTATTCGGCTTTGTCTGCAGATGATTCCTCTGATTATGAGGTTGTCAAAAAGGTTATTTTGAGAGCTTATGAGTTGGTTCCAGAGGCTTACCGACAGAAATTCAGAGGTCTGAAGAAATCTGAAAATCAGACTTATGTTGAATTTGCTAATGAAAAGCAGGTTTGCTTTGAGCGCTGGTGTACTTCTATGGAGGTCAAGGATGATTTCAACTCACTAAAAGAGATGGTGTTAGTTGAAGAATTCAAGAACTGTGTTAAAGATGAGAAGACCTACCTTAATGAGAAGCAAGCACTGAATTTGCAATCAGCTGCCAAATTTGCAGATGAATATGTTCTCACACATAAGTCCAAATTTCAGTCTAGCAGTAATAATAGATGGTCCCAATTTCAGAAAAAGGGTTATGGTGATACCCAAGATTCCTCACCCAAAGACAAAGACAAATCTGGTGATGGTGCTCAGAAATCCAGTAACAGGTCTGATCAAAGTGTGAAAGCTGACAGTGACAAAAGTGGTCTAGTTTGCAGTTATTGCAAGAAATCTGGTCATGTTACAACTAACTGTTGGTTCCTTAAAGCTAAGAAAGAAAAAGAAAAGGATACCAAACCAAATGCCTTTGTGAAGACAAGGTTAGAAACCCCTGTAGTAGATGGCCGATCTGCTAAATTGCCTGCTTCTTGTGGGGCTAAAAAGCCTGATACAGCTGACTTTGTGAGGGAGGAATTTCTTCCATTTGTGTCAGAGGGATTTGTGGCTCTGAATGAGCATACTACTCCTGTCCCCATATATATCCTAAGGGATACCGGAACTTCTCAGTCACTTTTGTTGATGGACTCCTTGGAGTTACGTGATGAGACCGCTTCAGGGGATTTCATACTTGTACAAGGTATTGAAGGGAGGACTGTATCTGTACCCCTGCGCTCTATATTCTTGAAGTCAGATTTAGTTACAGGACAGGTAAAGGTGGGACTTATGTCAGGTCTACCTATAAAGGGTGTTTCTCTGTTGCTGGGCAATGACCTGGCTGGGGGCAAAGTAATTCCCCCTGTTCATCTTACTTCACAGCCGAGCACTGAAGATGGGGATGAGGACCCATCTCTGTATCCTTTTTGCCAAGTGACTCGTGCTATGGCCAAGAAGGCTAAAGAAGAAGATGATGTGGTGCCGTCCAGTACATTGAATAGTCAGGACTCAGGTGGTTCGCCTCATGACTCTGATTGGCCTACTATGGTTTCTCCGTTTGAGGACTTATCAGATACTTTTATCAGTTCTCTATTCAGCCAGCCGGATGGGTCTGGTGATTCTGATGTGTCTGGAGACTTGTCTCTGTCCAGAAAGCGGTTGATTGAGGAGCAAACTAATGATCCTGAAATTTGTGTACTAAAGAGGAGAGCCCTTCCTGATAAAGAAATAGACGCAGTTCCAGTTGGGTATTATCTCAAGGATGGTGTGTTGATGCGGAAGTGGCGCCCTCCTGATATCCCTGCCAATGCAGATTGGGCAGTGGTCAGGCAAATTGTTGTTCCGAAGGTCTATAGGAATGAGATCTTAACAATGGCTCATAGTTTACCTTTAGGAGGTCATCTTGGTGTTAACAAGACTGTTGATAAGATCATGAAACACTTCTTTTGGCCTGGGCTTCGGAAAGACGTTTCCAACTTTTGCAAAACCTGTCACACTTGTCAGGTAGTTGGAAAACACCAGTTAGACCCACCTGTAGCTCCATTGCAGCCTATCCCAGCATTTGGGGAGCCACTCTCTAGGGTCATTGTTGATTGTGTTGGTCCATTACCCAAGACTAGATCTGGAAATCAGTACTTGTTGACAATCATGTGTGCATCTACCAGATTCCCTGAAGCCATACCTCTACGTAACATCAAAGCAACTGCAATCTCAAAGGCTTTGATAAAGTTCTTCACGTTGTTTGGCCTTCCCAGGGAAATTCAGTCAGACCAAGGTAGCAATTTCACTTCAGGATTGTTTCAGCAGGTTGTGTATGAACTAGGTGCAAAGCAGATTCTTTCTAGTGCCTATCATCCAGAAAGTCAGGGTGCCTTAGAGCGGTTTCATTCCACTCTCAAGACAATGATGAGGACTCATTGTTATGACCATGAGAAAGACTGGGATGAAGGGGTTCATTTGCTGTTGTTTGCAGCTAGAGAAGCAGTGCAGGAGTCTACTGGATTCAGTCCATTTGAGCTAGTGTTTGGTCATGAAGTGAGAGGACCTTTGCTATTATTGAGTGAACAATGGCAAGAGAAAGAGCCGCATATCAGTCTGTTAGACTATGTTGGCAAGTTCAAGGAAAGATTGCGTGCAGCTTGTGACCTTGCCAAAGAGAACTTGAAATCAAGTCAGGGAAAAATGAAAACTTGGTATGATCATAAGGCTAGAAGCCGTGAGTTTAAACCAGGAGAAAAGGTCCTTGTGTTGTTTCCCTTGCAGTCCAATCCATTGCAGGCTAGATTTCATGGTCCTTATGAAATTCTGACAAAACTCAATGATCTCAATTACATTGTGAAGACTCCAGATAGGAGAAAACCAAAACAATTGTGTCATATTAACATGCTAAAGCCTTATCATGACAGAAATGCTAGGGTTGCAGCTGTCACTTCAGATTCTCCAATGGTCGAAACGTGTGAAGATGAGGGGGAGTTTCAAGATGATGAACCAAGAATTAAAGCTGAAGTTCTTTCATGTAAATTGTCAAACACTGAAGTGTTGCAAAATCTTGATGTAAAACTCCAGCACTTAGAACCCTCACAGAGAGATCAGTTTGAAAGGTTGATCAAGAAATATGAGGATTTGTTTCCTGATGTTCCAAAGAGAGTTACTATAGCCTCTCATGATGTAGATGTTGGTGATGCCAAACCAATAAAACAGCATCCATACCGGATGAATCCTGAAAAGAGAAAGATTGCTGAGAAAGAGGTTGAGTACATGTTAGAACATGATATTATCAGACCCTCCAACTCAGATTGGAGTTCACCCTGTGTGCTAGTTCCAAAACCTGATGGAAGTACTAGATTCTGTACAGATTATCGCAAAGTCAATGCTGTAACTAGAACTGATGTGTTTCCAATACCTAGGATTGATGATTGTATTGATAGAGTAGGGCAAGCAAAGTTTCTGACCAAGATTGATTTATTGAAGGGTTATTGGTGTGTGCCTTTAACTGAGAGGGCCAAGAGCATCTCTGCTTTTGCCACACCATCTGGATTGTACCAGTATGAAGTCCTACCCTTTGGCATGAAAAATGCCCCAGCCACGTTCCAAAGGATGATACAGTCTACAATCGCCGGATTGCCACACACGGGTGCGTACATCGATGACCTGATCACATGGAGTGACTCCTGGGAAGAACATCTGAAAGATGTAGAGACGTTGTTCCAGCGCCTGACCCAGGCTAACCTGACTGTTAACCTGAGCAAGAGTGACTTTGGTTGTGCTACTGTCACCTATCTTGGCTACGTCATAGGCCAGGGTAAGGTGGCACCCATAAATGCTAAAGTCCAAGCCATCATGGACTTTCCAGTTCCTGACAACAAAAAAGCTTTGCGCCGCTTCCTTGGAATGATCGGGTACTACCGCAAGTTCTGCAAGAACTTTGCTGAGATTGCTCTCAGTCTAACTAACCAACTGAAGAAAGGCGTAAAGTTCACCTGGGATGATGCATGCCAGAGAGCCTTCGATCGCCTGAAGTCTCTGCTGTGTCACTTCCCCGTGCTCAAATCTCCTGACTTCAACAAACCGTTCTCCATTGCGGCCGATGCTAGCGACCAAGCTTGTGGATCTGTGCTCTTACAGAGAAGTGACTCTGATGACATTGAGCATCCCGTGGCATACTTCTCCAGGAAGTTCAATCGCCACCAAAGGAACTATTCCACAATAGAGAAGGAACTGTTGGCTCTGGTCCTTTCTTTACAACACTTCGAGGTTTATGTTTGTACAGGACAAAAGCCAATGATTGTGTACACTGACCTCAATCCGTTAATGTTTTTGAGTAAGATGAAAAACAAGAATCGGAGATTGTTGAATTGGAGTTTGATTTTACAGGAGTTTGACTTGGAAATTAAGCATGTGAAGGGTACAGACAATGTAATTGCTGATTGCTTATCCCGTGTTTGAATGTGTATATATATATCATGTGTTTGAATATTGTATGATATGTATATATAGACAAGTGTTCACTTAACCATTTTGTATTGAAAAGAAAAATTTTGCCTTTATGAGTCAAAATTTTTCCCTTTTGGAATGGAGGTGTAATGTGAATATAGGCCACTAGATGGCAGTATTTACCTTTTTTTTGTTAAGCTCAGACTGGAGTCATGTTTAGACATGTCCTGAACATGTCTGGGGCAAGTCTCAGAAAGTTAAAAAAAAGAGGTCTAAATGTGGGTGGGGTCTGCAAAAGAGTATATAAGGAAAAGAATTGAGACAGTAAAGTAGAAGGAGAAATTGCAAGAAGATGACCAGACCTGCCATTCTGTTCAAGACCTGTGACGTTTCTTTTGTGGATTTCTTTGCCTGTGTTTGAGCATTTTCATTATCCAGGACATCACCAAGCCACCCCACAAAAAGGGACTGTAAATATTTCTTTTTTTTTCCTATTCAATCTTGGTCAGTTTAGTTAGTTGTTGTGTTTAATTAAATGTGTTTTAGTTGTTAAAACTGTGTTTGTCATCCCTTGCTGTTGCTGTTGTGTTATAAATGTAATAACAAATTGGGGCCATAACAAGGTAAACTTTGTAATTTTTTGCAAATATTAGCTCATTTGGAATTTGATGCCTGCAACATGTTTCAAAAAAGCTGGCACAAGAGGCAAGAAAGACTGAGAGAGCTGAGGAATGCTCATCAAACACTTATTTGGAACATCCCACAGGTGAACGGGCTAATTGGGAACAGGTGGGTGCCATGATTGGGTATAAAAGCAGCTTCCCTGAAATGCTCAGTCATTCACAAACAAGGATGGGGCGAGGGTCACCACTTAGTGAACAAGTGCGTGAGCTGATTGTCGAACAGTTTAAAAACAACATTCCTCAACCAGTTATTGCAAGAAATTTAGGGATTTCATCATCTATGGTCCGTAATATCATCAAAAGGTTCAGAGAATCTGGAGAAATCACTGCACGTAAGCGACAAGGCCGAAAACCAACATTGAATGCCCGAGACCTTCGATCCCTCAGGCGGTACTGCATCAAAAACCGACATCAGTGTGTAAAAGACATTACCACATGGGCTCAGGAACACTTCAGAAAACCACTGTCAGTAACTACAGTTCGTGCTACATCTGCAAGTGCAAGTTAAAACTCTACAATGCAAAGCGAAAGCCATTTATCAACAGCACCCAGAAACGCCGCCGGCTTCGCTGGGCTCAAGCTCATCTAAGATGGACTGATGCAAAGTGGAAAAGTGTTCTGTGGTCTGACGCGTCCACATTTCAAATTGTTTTTGGAAACTGTGGATGTCGTGTCCTCTGGACCAAAGAGGAAAAGAACCATCCGGACTGTTATAGGCGCAAAGTTCAAAAGCCAGCATCTGTGATGGTATGGGGGTGTATTAGTGCCCAAGGCATGGGCAACTTACACATGTGTGAAGGCAGCATTAATGCTGAAAGGCCCATACAGGTTTTGGAGCAACATATGTTGCCATCCAAGCAACGTATTTTTCATGGACGCCCCTGCTTATTTCAGCAAGACAATGCCAAGCCACATTCTGCACCTGTTACAACAGCATGGCTCCGTAGTAAAAGAGTGCGGGTACTAGACTGGCCTGCCTGTAGTCCAGACCTGTCTCCCATTGAAAATGTGTGGCGCATTATGAAGCATAAAATACGACAACGGAGACGCCGGACTGTTGAACAACTTAAGCTGTACAGTAAGCAAGAATTGGAAAGAGTTCCACCTGAAAAGCTTCAAAAATAGGTCTCCTCAGTTCCCAAACGTTTACTGAGTGTCGTTAAAAGGAAAGGCAATGTAACACAGTGGTAAAAAGGCCCCTGTGCCAACTTTTTTGCAATGTGTTGCTGCCTTTAAATTCTAAGTTAATGATTATTTGCAAAAAAAAATTAAGTATCTCAGTTTGAACATTAAACATCTTGTCTTTGCAGTGTTTTCAATTGAATATAAGTTGAAAAGGATTTGCAAATCATTGTATTCTGTTTTTATCTACAATTTACATAACTTGCCAACTTCACTGGTTTTGGGTTTTGTAGATGAAACGCGAGAAAATATCCTGATATTCTGTGAATTGTATGATCAAGGCAGCGAGAGGATTATTCAAAGGTAAAAGAAAGCCTTGCGGTTATAGGATATATGTGGAATTTTTGGGGGAAGTAAACAAGTAAAAGTGTTTGGCAAGGATCTTTTCATTTTCTCGTAACAAGGGATTGGATAAAAGAACGTCATATTGGTTGTCCTTGACCGGCCTCCTACTCCAGCACAGTAGGTGGCGGTGTAAACAGTATGAAGTTCCTACACATACTGAAACAAGTAAGAAGAAGTAGCGCGACCTTCTCAGAAATTTGTTCCCGGTTAAAAAGCAATCGGAGCGGCATCCAGCATGGCTGCACTGTAGCTGGCAGTTGTCTGTGTGAAACATTGAAAGTGTATTTAGTGCAACGTTATTGATTTTTACTTTTACAGCTTGTATATTATCAGGTTCGGGAAGCTTGTTGTCTGAAATGGTTCATTTATGTAAGTATGAGATTCAGCCCGCCGCTGGGCAAATTGACTTAAGTGAATTAACATGGGATACTCTTGCTTATGCCCCCTTTAAATGGCATAATTATATGGTTCATCGTTATATGGTTGGCTGCGTTCAGCAAGACCGCATTTAACTGAATTTGTGATGTGGTTGTCTTTTTTTCTATAGCACCTTTGCTTCTGAAACAATATCATGGAGGATATGTTGTCATCAGAATGGCTCTGGGCGGCTGCACGAACCGACCGTTTTACCGCATAGTGGCAGCATACAATAAGCGTGCCCGCGACAGCAAGTACATTGAACAGCTCGGCTCGTTCGACCCTCTCCCGAACATACATAACGAAAAACTCGTCAGCTTCAATTACGAGAGAATCAAGTACTGGATTGGATGTGGTGCTCACCCCACGAAGCCCGTGGCCAAACTTCTTGGTGAGTTTTCTGTCAGGAGTGAAAACTTGAAGAACTTAAACTGTATGGCTTCCTGTCATCTCTTGAATGAGTGTCTGTTACTCTGCATATTCCTCAGAGAACAAAGTAAAATTGAGTAATGTACAGCTGGGGTTTGACACGTCTTTGTGAGAACGTAATTTATTTGCTTAGAATTCCGCTTTGTTTGTAAGATTTAAATGAAATGCTACCCAAATTAAGCTCTGAATTGACCCCATTGACACTGTGGCCCTCTAGAACTGATGTCTGGCCATGAGCACAGGTTGCCAACATTGCCTAGTATTTTACTGATAAATATTCTCAGCACAGAGGCAAGGAACAAGGCAACTGGGGGGGAAAGGTGTATCGATTGATCTGAAGAATGATATGAAGAGAACCTCAAGGTCTTGTCACCCTGGTCCCAGAGCACTACATGTGCTGTTCTTATCATGTAATTTTGGTTGGGCGATGTCCTCTAAATTGGCAGTCGACGATGTCTACAGTAAAACTTTGTGATGGACGATGATTTCGTCATCCTCGGGGGGTGGTTAGCACTTTTTACTCTCTCTTTACATAAATATTGTTTTTTCTCCCACCGGTATGGAATACCGTGGGATATAGTCATCGCCCTGTCCGTTCGTCTGTCCGTCCGTCCGTAATCATTCTCGTTTCCGGAGCAGAGCTCAAAAACTATAACACTTAGAAACTTCAAATTTGAGATGGAACTTACCCTTATGGTCTAGTTGTGCCTTTTGCAGGTTTCAGTTCCATGCTGCTCAAAATTTTTGAAATTTTCACCAAAAACAGCCCAGAAAATGGACTTTGTCTCGTTTCCGGGACAGAACTCAAAAACTATGCCACTTAGAAACTTCAGATTTGGTATGGAACTTACCCTCATGGTGTAGTTGTGCCTTTTTCAGTTCCATTCTGCCCAAAATTTATACCAAAAACAGCCCAAAAATTGGACTTTGTCCCTTTTCTAGTGCAGAACTCAAAAACTCTGCCCCTTACAAACTTCATATTTTGTACGCATGTTATTCCAGTGATCCCATTGTGCCTTTTGGGCATTTTGAAATCATGGTGCCCAAAATTTATCCGTCCGTCTGTAATCATTTTCATTTCCGGAGCAGAACTCAAAAATCATACCATTTCACAATAGTGAAATGTCCTTGTTGTATCTCACATCCGAGCCATGGAATGAGGAACACGCAGAACTGTCAATTACCTAGGACTCAGTAGCACACCAGCCATCGCAGGTGTTCCACTTCATACACTGGTAATAGCAAATCTCACATTATTATTTTCCCACTAGTATGTAATACCGTGGGATATAGTCATCGCCCTGTCTGTCCGCCCGTCCTTAATCATTTTGCCAAGTATTGGAAGTGCATTCATTTAATTCAGTTTTATTGGAGGCAGAGAGTAATCGTATTCCTGCTGCCAACTGCTGTTGAGTTTTTAGTTTCATTTCAAATTTATTTGCGCTGCAAAAATATTAAATCAATTAAATTAATCAATTAACTTGAAAATCCTGACGCTGCAAAAGGTGGAATGGGGATGGGTCAGGATTTGTTCATTTTGCTTTAAAAAACTGTGGTATAAAAACAAGGGTATGCTGGCTTAATGGAAACACAGGATCTTTTTTGTTCTGCCTTACAAGTTACCACTATTGCATTTTTTGAGGCTGTCTTTCTATGGATGTGCCATGGTAAAGCTAATTAGTGGATGGGTAGGGAGAATTTTTATTAACCATGACACCTTGGTGGAATGCTGAGGTGGGTAAGCAAACAGCCTGCAGAGTTTGTTTTTGGTATGAGCCTTTGGCACGAATGCAAGTTTCTTCTGGGCTTGATACAGGAAAGTAGCATGTTAGAACCACAGTGCTCTTTTTCGTCTGTGAAGACCAGTGAACAAAATGGCACAAGAGTGGGTCCAGGCATTCCACACCTTGCAGAGTTGCATGACATTGGTTTCTGTTTTCCTGCCCCTTTGTTGCACTTGACCTGTTGCCCATTTGTCGCACTTATTTTGTTGCCCTTTTCTTGCACTTGCCTTTGTTGCTCATGACCTTGTTGCCATTTTGTTGCACTTGACCTTGCCCTTTCGTTACACTTAATTCTGTTGTCCTCCTCTCTGCTTTACTGCCAGTCTACTCAAAGGTTTTATTCTGTTTTAGTTGAGTTTGTTTACTTGATTTGTTGCCCTTTGATTCTGTTGTCATTCTACTAGATCTCACCTGTATTTTTGGTGATTGTTACAGATCTAAACCAATAAGCAATGGAAAATGTTCTGTCACTTACTGTTAGCACTTGTACTTGTCTCCTAGAAGCTCTACACTTTTGTACTGATCTTGTGCACTTTTGTATGTTGCTCTGGATAAGAGCGTCTGCTAAGAACCTGTAATGTAATGTTTTGTGGCTCAGTTTTTTCATACCTTGAAAAACAGTGTCATGAAATTGCAAATCTTTTGCCCTTTTCCTCTGTGAATTGTTTTGTTTTCAAAGTTGCTAGGTGGGGAATGGGAGGTGCTCTTATGTGTAAGGTGTGTTTAAAGTTGTTTGTCTCCCATGATTGCTTCACAGGGCTGGCTGGATTCTTCCCTTTGCACCCTATGACGGTGACTCAGGCGGAGCGACGGAGGAATGAAGCGGCTGCGTCAGTGGAAATTGTGACTAAAGAGCTGGATCCTGGGCAGGAGGAGGTCTAGCATTGCACTGCAGGACCCACAGACCTGTGGCAAAGACTGCTTGTTTTTCACAGGCTGCTACCTCAGGCATGAGGCACCTGATCTGAGTGGCTACTCTTGGCGATAGTGTACCGTCAGGGGGACAGTTTGAGATGACATACAATGTATATATGTACTAAGGTGAAATTCTTGGCTTGGTTTGTTTTTTTTTTCGTAGATGGCACATGCTTTTTTCAATTAATTTTTGACAACTTAAAGGTGTTGTTCTGGGATTGAATAAAGTATTCGCAAGTAAATATATTCCTGAAATTTCTCTTTGGTAGTAATCAATTCTTCTGAATTTGAGCTGAAATAATGTTGCTCTTTAGAGGCGATAGCTTGTGTTTGCCAAGATGTGACACCCCAACACATTCTTCCGAGAATGTTTTTGGGAAATTACTTGGTGGAAGCAACCAAAGCATTGTTTAGTTTTCATCAACAGGCTGTTACCGTTGCAGCAGGCAGGGTTAGAGTAAGTATGGTTGTGCTAAACATTATAGACAGTCACAGGGGTATTCAGCCTTGTCCAGGAAGGGCCCATGTGCAAGCTTCAAGGTAGGTAGGCACTCCCAAATGTTTTTCTTTCATTCATAACAATTTAGTACCAACACCATATGAACAACTTCTCAATGCAGAATTAAAGTGATTGCTCATTTACATAAATTATGCTTATCAGGTCCCGAGATGGCTACTGCAATGTGGAACTTGATCAAGTACCTCAGGCAGGATCTCTCTAAAACTTTTTATTACTTAAATTATCTGTGAAAATTTGAGATTAATGACCATATAGTGCATATTCTGATCAGAGGGTTTTCAGAAATAATATTTCTGTGAAAAAATATGGGCATTTTAGTGTTTTTTTTTTTTACTTTATTGGTTGCCTAATTACCACAAAATCTAGAGTTGCACAAATGATTTCTTCAAAATACCTGATAAGTTCACCAGATACATGTCTATGGACTGATGTTCCAAGTTTCACAATGATGGCATGAGAGAAAGAGGAGAAATGGTGTTTGAAGCAATGCTTGGCAGGTCAAAAAAAACCACATTTGAGAAATTGACCCAAAAAAAAAAAAAAAAAAAAAAAAGTCCATATTTGATAGTCCTATAAAGTATGAACTTACTGAAGGTTATTTAACAAAAATGTCAAAAACAATAAAAAGCCAATTTTGGGAGTGTCTTCCTAACTTAATTCCTACTAATTCCACACCTGATTCTTAAGCGAAAGCTTTCAGGTGGGGATCGTCAATGTAAGGTCCCCAAGAGGTGAGAATTAGGCTGAGTCCAAATGTTTGTACTCGACTAGCAGTGTTCAAGCTGTAGGACTTTGGCCTTACAAACCGCGTCAGGGTCTGAGTTGCTCCGCATCATTCTGTGAAGTCTGAGATCACTCACAGGGCTGCGAGTTAAAATCTGCAAATAGGACTGTACTTCATACTTTGCTGTGGGTGTGATGTGCAATACAATGATTTGTACACTGCTCAAAAAAATAAAATAAAAAAGGGAACACTAAAATAACATCCTAGATCTGAATGAAATATTCTTATTAAATACTTTGTTCTTTACATAGTTGAATGTGCCGACAACAAAAATCACACAAAAATTATCAATGGAAATCAAATTTAACCCATGGAGGTCTGGATTTGGAGTCAATCAAAATTAAAGTGGAAAAACACACGACAGGCTGATCCAACTCTGATGTAATGTCCTTAAAACAAGTCAAAATGAGGCTCAGTAGTGTGTGGCCTCCACGTGCCTTTGTGACCTCCCTACAGCGCCTGGGCATGCTCCTGATGAGGTGGCAGATGGTCTCCTTAGGGATCTCCTCCCAGACCTGAACTAAAGCATCCGCCAACTCCTGGCCAGTCTGTGGTGTAATGTGAATATAGGCCACTAGATGGCAGTATTTACCTTTTTTTTTGTTAAGCTCAGACTGGAGTCATGTTTAGACATGTCCTGAACATGTCTGGGGCAAGTCTCAGAAAGTTAAAAAAAAGAGGTCTAAATGTGGGTGGGGTCTGAAAGAGAGTATATAAGGAAAAGAATTGAGACAGTAAAGTAGTAGGAGAAATTGCAAGAAGATGACCAGACCTGCCATTCTGTTCAAGACCTGTGACGTTTCTTTTGTGGATTTCTTTGCCTGTGTTTGAGCATTTTCTTCATCCAGGACATCACCAAGCCACCCCACTAAAAAGGGACTGTAATTATTTCTGTTTTTTCTTATTTATCAATCTTGGTCTTTAGTTGTAGGTTGTTATTAGTCTTTGTCTTTGTTAAAAATTAAATGTGTTTTAGTTGTTAAAACTGTGTTTGTCATCCCTTGCTGTTGCTGTTGTGTTAAAAATGTAATAACAAATTGGGGCCATAACAAATTGGGGGCTCAAGGTCCGGGATAGACCATTGTGTGAGTAATTTATTGAAAATCTAACATTCCAAATTGTGAAATTGTTTTTGTGAATTTTCCTAGATATATATTGACAACAGCAATGGATGATTTCTTGGCATCACCAACCGTAGGGGTTTTGAAGTCTTTTAAAAAGACAGAACTGCTAGAAATTTGCAGACATTTAGAGCTGACAGAGGTGAAACCAGCCATGCGAAAAGCAAGACTGGCTAGAGAGATAGTTGAATATTACATTGATGAAAATGTGTTTGCACCAGGAGATCTGGAACAGTTTCCAGTGGAAAATCCAAATATAGAAATGGAACTTAAATTAAAAATGCTAGAGATTGAAAGGGAGGAAAAAGAAAAACAAAGGCAGTTTGAGTTGGAAAAATTAGCAAGAGAAGAGAAAAAAGAAAGGGAGGAAAAAGAGAAAGAAAGGGAGGAAAAAGAGAAACAAAGAGAATTTGAGAGGGAAGAAAAAGAAAAACAAAGGCAGTTTGAGTTAGAAAAATTAGCAAGAGAAGAAAAACAAAGAGAATTTGAGAGAGAGAAAGAGGAAAGAGCAGAAAGAGAGAGACAGAGACAGAGAGATTTTGAATTAGAGAAATTCGATAGAGAAGAAAGACTCCAAATGGAGAAACTAAAAATTAAAATTGAAACTAAAAATAAATTTTGTGCCAGTCAGGAGGTAAAACTGGTGCCTCCATTTTCAGAAAAGGATGTTGACAACTATTTCCAGTGTTTTGAAAAGGTAGCAAAGAGTTGCCAGTGGCCAAAGGAACACTGGCCTCTGATGTTGCAAACTGTCCTCAAGGGTAAAGCTCAACAAGCCTATTCGGCTTTGTCTGCAGATGATTCCTCTGATTATGAGGTTGTCAAAAAGGTTATTTTGAGAGCTTATGAGTTGGTTCCAGAGGCTTACCGACAGAAATTCAGAGGTCTGAAGAAATCTGAAAATCAGACTTATGTTGAATTTGCTAATGAGAAGCAGGTTTGCTTTGAGCGCTGGTGTACTTCTATGGAGGTCAAGGATGATTTCAACTCACTAAAAGAGATGGTGTTAGTTGAAGAATTCAAGAACTGTGTTAAGGATGATGTTAAGACCTACCTTAGTGAGAAGCAAGCACTGAACTTGCAATCAGCTGCCAAATTTGCAGATGAATATGTTCTCACTCATAAGTCCAAATTTCAGTCTAGCAGTAACAATAAATGGTCCCAATTTCAGAAAAAGGGTTACGGTGATACCCAAGATTCCTCACCCAAAGACAAAGACAAATCTGGTGATGGTGCTCAGAAATCCAGTAACAGGTCTGATCAAAGTGTGAAAGCTGACAGTGACAAAAGTGGTCTAGTTTGCAGTTATTGCAAGAAATCTGGTCATGTTACAACTAACTGTTGGTTCCTTAAAGCTAAGAAAGAAAAAGAAAAGGATACCAAACCAAATGCCTTTGTGAAAACAAGGTTAGAAACCCCTGTAGTAGATAACCAATCTGCTAAATTGCCTGCTTCTTGTGGGGCTAAAAAGCCTAATACAGCTGACTTTGTGAGGGAGGAATTTCTTCCATTTGTGTCAGAGGGATTTGTGGCTCTGAATGAGCATACTACTCCTGTCCCCATATATATCCTAAGGGATACCGGAGCTTCTCAGTCACTTTTGTTGATGGACTCCTTGGAGTTACGTGATGAGACCGCTTCAGGGGATTTCATACTTGTACAAGGTATTGAAGGGAGGACTGTATCTGTACCCCTGCGCTCTATATTCTTGAAGTCAGATTTAGTTACAGGACAGGTAAAGGTGGGACTTATGTCAAGTCTACCTATAAAGGGTGTTTCTCTGTTGCTAGGCAATGACCTGGCTGGGGGCAAAGTAGTTCCCCCTGTATATCTTACTTCACAGCCGAGCACTGAAGATGGGGATGAGGACCCATCTCTGTATCCTTCTTGCGCAGTGACTCGTGCTATGGCCAAGAAGGCTAAAGAAGATGATGTTGTGGTGCCGTCCAGTACATTGAATAGTCAGGACTCAGGTGGTTCGCCTCATGACTCTGATTGGCCTACTATGGTTTCTCCGTTTGAGGACTTATCAGATACTTTTATCAGTTCTCTATTCAGCCAGCCGGATGGGTCTGGTGATTCTGATGTGTCTGGAGACTTGTCTCTGTCCAGAAAGCGGTTGATTGAGGAGCAAACTAATGATCCTGAAATTTGTGTACTAAAGAGGAGAGCCCTTCCTGATAAAGACATAGACGCAGTTCCAGTTGGGTATTATCTCAAGGATGGTGTGTTGATGCGGAAGTGGCGCCCTCCTGATATCCCTGCCAATGCAGATTGGGCAGTGGTCAGGCAAATTGTTGTTCCGAAGGTCTATAGGAATGAGATCTTAACAATGGCTCATAGTTTACCTTTAGGAGGTCATCTTGGTGTTAACAAGACTGTTGATAAGATCATGAAACACTTCTTTTGGCCTGGGCTTCGGAAAGACGTTTCCAACTTTTGCAAAACCTGTCACACTTGTCAGGTAGTTGGAAAACACCAGTTAGACCCACCTGTAGCTCCATTGCAGCCTATCCCAGCATTTGGGGAGCCATTCTCTAGGGTCATTGTTGATTGCGTTGGTCCATTACCCAAGACTAGATCTGGAAATCAGTACTTGTTGACAATCATGTGTGCATCTACCAGATTCCCCGAAGCCATACCTCTACGTAACATCAAGGCAACTGCAATCTCGAAGGCTTTGATAAAGTTCTTCACGTTGTTTGGTCTTCCCAGGGAAATTCAGTCAGACCAAGGTAGCAATTTCACTTCTGGATTGTTTCAGCAGGTTGTGTATGAACTAGGTGCAAAACAGATTCTTTCTAGTGCCTATCATCCAGAAAGTCAGGGTGCCTTAGAGCGGTTTCATTCCACTCTCAAGACAATGATGAGGACTTATTGTTATGACCATGAGAAAGACTGGGATGAAGGGGTTCATTTGCTGTTGTTTGCAGCTAGAGAAGCAGTGCAGGAGTCTACTGGATTCAGTCCATTTGAGCTAGTGTTTGGTCATGAAGTGAAAGGACCTTTGCTATTATTGAGTGAACAATGGCAAGAGGAAGAGCCGCAAATCAGTCTGTTAGACTATGTTAGCAAGTTTAAGGAAAGATTGCGTGCAGCTTGTGACCTTGCCAAAGAGAACTTGAAATCAAGTCAGGGAAAAATGAAAACTTGGTATGATCATAAGGCTAGAAGCCGTGAGTTTAAACCAGGAGACAAGGTCCTTGTGTTGTTTCCCTTGCAGTCCAATCCATTGCAGGCTAGATTTCATGGTCCATATGAAATTCTGACAAAACTCAATGATCTCAATTACATTGTGAAGACTCCAGATAGGAGAAAACCAAAACAATTGTGTCATATTAACATGCTAAAGCCTTATCATGACAGAAATGCTAGGGTTGCAGCTGTCACTTCAGATTCTCCAATGGTCGAAACGTGTGAAGATGAGGGGGAGTTTCAAGATGATGAACCAAGAATTAAAGCTGAAGTTCTTTCATGTAAATTGTCAAACACTGAAGTGTTGCAAAATCTTGATGTAAAACTCCAGCACTTAGAACCCTCACAGAGAGATCAGTTTGAAAGGTTGATCAAGAAATATGAGGATTTGTTTCCTGATGTTCCAAAGAGAGTTACTATAGCCTCTCATGATGTAGATGTTGGTGATGCCAAACCAATAAAACAGCATCCATACCGGATGAATCCTGAAAAGAGAAAGATTGCTGAGAAAGAGGTTGAGTACATGTTAAAACATGATATTATCAGACCCTCCAACTCCGATTGGAGTTCACCCTGTGTGCTAGTTCCAAAACCTGATGGAAGTACTAGATTCTGTACAGATTATCGCAAAGTCAATGCTGTAACTAGAACGGATGTGTTTCCAATACCTAGGATTGATGATTGTATTGATAGTGTAGGGCAAGCAAAGTTTCTGACCAAGATTGATTTATTGAAGGGTTATTGGTGTGTGCCTTTAACTGAGAGGGCCAAGAGCATCTCTGCTTTTGCCACACCATCTGGATTGTACCAGTATGAAGTCCTACCCTTTGGCATGAAAAATGCCCCAGCCACGTTCCAAAGGATGATACAGTCTACAATCGCCGGATTGCCACACACGGGTGCGTACATCGATGACCTGATCACATGGAGTGACTCCTGGGAAGAACATCTAAAAGATGTAGAGACGTTGTTCCAGCGCCTGACCCAGGCTAACCTGACTGTTAACCTGAACAAGAGTGACTTTGGTTGTGCTACTGTCACCTATCTTGGCTACGTCATAGGCCAGGGTAAGGTGGCACCCATAAATGCTAAAGTCCAAGCCATCATGGACTTTCCAGTTCCTGACAACAAAAAAGCTTTGCGCCGCTTCCTTGGAATGATCGGGTACTACCGCAAGTTCTGCAAGAACTTTGCTGAGATTGCTCTCAGTCTAACTAACCAACTGAAGAAAGGCATAAAGTTCACCTGGGATGATGCATGCCAGAGAGCCTTCAATCACCTGAAGTCTCTGCTGTGTCACTTCCCCGTGCTCAAATCTCCTGACTTCAACAAACCGTTCTCCATCGCGGTCGATGCTAGCGACCAAGCTTGTGGATCTGTGCTCCTACAGAGAAGTGACTCTGATGACATTGAGCATCCCGTGGCATACTTCTCCAGGAAGTTCAATCGCCACCAAAGGAACTATTCCACAATAGAGAAGGAACTGTTGGCTCTGGTCCTTTCTTTACAACACTTTGAGGTTTATGTTTGTACAGGACAAAAGCCAATGATTGTGTACACTGACCACAATCCGTTAATGTTTTTGAGTAAGATGAAAAACAAGAATCGGAGATTGTTGAATTGGAGTTTGATTTTACAGGAGTTTGACTTGGAAATTAAGCATGTGAAGGGTACAGACAATGTAATTGCTGATTGCTTATCCCGTGTTTGAATGTGTATATATATATCATGTGTTTTAATATTGTATGATATGTATATGTAGACAAGTGTTCACTTAACCATTTTGTATTGAAAAGAAAAATTTTGCCTTTATGAGTCAAAATTTTTCCCTTTTGGAATGGAGGTGTAATGTGAATATAGGCCACTAGATGGCAGTATTTACCTTTTTTTTTGTTAAGCTCAGACTGGAGTCATGTTTAGACATGTCCTGAACATGTCTGGGGCAAGTCTCAGAAAGTTAAAAAAAAGAGGTCTAAATGTGGGTGGGGTCTGAAAGAGAGTATATAAGGAAAAGAATTGAGACAGTAAAGTAGTAGGAGAAATTGCAAGAAGATGACCAGACCTGCCATTCTGTTCAAGACCTGTGACGTTTCTTTTGTGGATTTCTTTGCCTGTGTTTGAGCATTTTCTTCATCCAGGACATCACCAAGCCACCCCACTAAAAAGGGACTGTAATTATTTCTGTTTTTTCTTATTTATCAATCTTGGTCTTTAGTTGTAGGTTGTTATTAGTCTTTGTCTTTGTTAAAAATTAAATGTGTTTTAGTTGTTAAAACTGTGTTTGTCATCCCTTGCTGTTGCTGTTGTGTTATAAATGTAATAACAAATTGGGGCCATAACAGTGGTGCAACGTGGCGTTAGTGGATAGAGCGAGACATGATGTCCCAGATGTGCTCAGTTGGATTCAGGTCTGGGCAACGGGCAGGCCAGTCCATAGCATCAATGCCTTCGTCTTGCAGGAACAGCTGACACTCCAGCCACATGAGGCCTAGCATTGTCTTGCATTAGGAGGTACCCAGGCCAACCGCACCAGCATAGGGTCTCACAAGGGCCTGAGGATCTCATCTCGGTACCTAATGGCAGTCAAGCTACCTCTGGCAAGCACATGTAGGGCTGTGCGGCCCCCCAAAGAAATGCGTCCCCACACCATTACTGACCCACTGCCAAACCGGTCATGCTGGAGGATGTTGCAGGCAGCAGAACGTTCTCCATGCATCTCCAGACTGTCATGTCTGTCACGTGCTCAGTGTGAACCTGCTTTCATCTGTGAAGAGCACAGGGCACCAGCGGTGAATTTGCCAATCTTGGTGTTCTCTGGCAAATGCCAAATGTCCTGAATGGTGTGCTTACAGCCAAACCCTCACCTGTGGACGTCGGGCCCTCATACTATCCTCATGGAGTTGGTTTCTGACTGAGCAGACCACTGCACTTTTGTGGCCTGCTGGAGGTCATTTTGCAGGGCTCTGGCAGTGCTCCTCCTGTTCCTCCTTGGACAAAGCCAGAGGTAGCGGTCCTGCTGCTGGGTTGTTGCCCTCCTACGGCCTCCTCCACGTCTCCTGATTTACTGGCCTGTCTCCTGGTAGCACCTCCATGCTCTGGACACTACGCTGACAGACACAGCAAACCCTCTTGCCACAGCTTGCATTGATGTGCCATCCTGGATGAGCTACACTACCTGAGCCACTTGTGTGGGTTGTAGAGTCCGTCTCATGCTACCACTAGAGTGAAAGCACCACCAGCATTCAAATGTGACCAAAACATCAGCCAGAAAGCATAGGAACTGAGAAGTGGTCTGTGGCCGCCACCACTTGCAGAACCACTCCTTTATTGGGAGTGTCTTGCTAATTGCATATAATTTTCACCTGTTGTCTATTCCATTTGTACAACAGCACGTGAAATTGATTGTCAATCACTGTTGCTTCCTAAGTGGACAGTTTGATTTGACAGAAGTGTGATTGACTTGAAGACACATTGTGTTGTTCAAGTGTTCCCTTTAGTTTTTTGAGCAGTGTACATTAGGCTATCTAATTTGGTTAATTTCCCCCACAGTTTAGTCAGTATTTTCCCTCTTCAAAATAGCTTACGCAACATAGTTTATGTTGTCACACATGAATATTAAGTATTCCCACTGGCTATGTCTGGTGAAATATGCAACTGAATAGACTCATGTAAAAGTTCATGTAAAAGTCCACAAGCTCATTTTAGGACTTGATTAATTGCAGAAATGTACTGCCCTGACCTCTCCAGACTTCACACGCATGTTGAATTTGCAAGTGTGGCAAAGACTGGACAATTGGATTCAGCCCAGCTGGTTTTCCGCCTGTACTTTTCCCGAGAGTCTAGCATAAAGACAGTCTCGCTAGTCTGAAATGCTAATTGTGTAGTTTTTGGAGAAAAGAAAGCCAGGCGTGGATTTGGATTCACGGGCCAATTTTGGTGATCCTCGTTTTGAGGTTTGATTTCTAGAATCAGATGTGTACCTGCATGGAACGAAACTCAGGACCCACATGGACGCTCTGGGAAATGCCGATCATCTCTGGTCAAGAGATATAATTTAGGGTACTCATTTGTTCAGGATCAGCTTATCTGCAAACTTGCCTTTGATGGTTATTGTGTTACGCACTCTTGTGAACACAACAAATTAATCAAGTTGTTAAAATGATGCCTTGACGGTATGCTCCAAACTTTCCCATAGAAATGAGGTTGTTGGCATTGTAAAATAACTGCTGTCTCAGCAGTGAAATTGATTGAAATGGTACACAAGATAAGTTTATCTTTAATAATATAGCCCCACCTTTTCTTAACACTTTCTGATAGCGAACATGCCAGTCTTGTGAGACTGTTAATGGGGCGGGGGAATGTCTTTTTTTTATTTTTTTTATTGCTGTATCAATATCATATTCGTGCGACTAGGTTTCAATTAGACCCAATGAATTGCTTGACAACATTTAGCCATCACCCAGACTGAAATGAAGTCATTAGCAGATAAGAAAATGTGTGTATAGCTAATGGCACCGGTTCCTTATGACTATGTGTTCACGTTGGGAGCAATTAACTGCAAGCAAAAAAGGTGCATAGTAAGATTATGACTTTGCAGTATGGCATCAGCCTTATCCTTTAACAATTGATAACTATATTTTCTTTTTCTATGAGGTTTTGCACATCTTGTGATCCAAATGGATTGTAGAGCCCTTTTGCTAATAACGTCAGAAGATCAGCTGTAGTACAGGCTGTATCTTCATTTTATGGGACCTAACAGTTGAAGGGCACAGACTAATATTAGCAACACCTATAACAAAGACCAACATAAACACATTAATTTTAACCATGCCATTTTACGAATGTGTCACTGATATGAACTCGCTAGCTGTAACTATGCAACAGTTACACATATGTTATTGTTCTTTGTTTTAGCAACACCTTCCAATCCGAATCATAAGATGGGGGCGGAGTTAGGGCTGGAAAACTGCAAAATACAAGGAGATGACGTGGAACATGCAAGCCCATTGGGGCAATACAGTTGGGACAAAATGTAAATTGTGAATAAAATCAAAAGGCAATGACTTTCAAATCACACCAGCCAGAATTTTATTCACAACAGAACAGATAACAGCAAATGTTGACACTGAGAAATTTTACAATTTTATCTTACAAAATTAGCTAATTTCAAATTTGATGGCTGCTGCAGGTCTCAAAAAAGTTGGGACAGGGGCTTGTCTACCATGTTGTAGCATCCCCTCTTCTTTTTAACACAGAGTGGAGGCATCTGGGCATTGAGGAGACAAGTTTCTTGAGTTTAGCCAATGGATTTTGATCCCACTCTTGTTTAATACATGCTTCCAGCTGCTGGAGAGTTTTGGGTCTCCTTTGACGGACTTTCGTTAAATTACGCGCCAAATGTTCTCAATCGGTGAAAGATCAGGACTGCAGGCAGGCCAGCTCAGCACACAGACTCTGACTACGAAGCCATGCTGTTGTAATAGCTGCAGTATGTGGTTTTGCATTGTCCTGCTGAAATACACAAGGCCTTCCCTTGAATAGATGTCATCTGGAGGGGAGCATATGTTGCTCTTAAACCTTTATATACCTTTCAGCATTCATGGTGCTTTTAAAAACATGCAAGTGTCCTACGCTACATGCTCTAATGCATCCCCATACCATCCGAGATGCTGGCTTTTGAACTGAACGCTGATAACAGGAGGGATGGTCTTCTCCTCTTTAGCCTGGAGGACACCACCGGACATTTTGCCACTTTGCTACAGACCATTTTAAATGAGCCTTGGCCCACAGACCTGTCGCACACCTGATTCTACTAATCAACCCTGAAAGCTTTTGCCATGGAACCTTGATAAGTAGAATCAGCTGTGTAACTGCATGGTTAGAATGAAAGCCTGCACCCACTGCGGCTCATTCTGGACAAGAATGAGCATCCCTTGTCAAACAATTACAAACAAGGAGAAGAAAAACGCTAGAAATCTGCTTATATTTACATTTCAAAGTTATAATTTTGATCAAAATGTAGTACTCAAATAGTGCTTTCTAACCATATAATCTTCATGAGAAAATATTAAAGTTCAGCAGAATAGAGGCCTGTTGTTCTGCTGACCTATCCTGCGAGCAGCCTGCTTGAAGCGAGATGGAGATTCAAAGAAAAAGGCTACAAAAATGCTAAATATAACTTTTCAAAGTCAGAATTTTCATAAAAGTGTAGCTGAAGTCGATGGAGAAGTTTTGTAATATTCAATATTCATTCAAGCCGGCCAACTAAAAGAATGTAAATTTAAAAAGGGTTAACGTTAGCTGCTTTAGGCTATGTGCAAAACGCTAAACAGGCTGCTTACCAGCTAGCTAGTGCATTAATGAAAGTATTAGCGATTCAGTCAAAGTCTGACAAAATTTCACTGATAGTTATGTGAACAATGTTGGATTGTGATTCTGGCTCAGCAGTGACGTTACTTGTGCATATCTTTCTTTGACATCTACAGCTGCCAGCAGGGACGACCGGTCAGGGTAGGCAGTGACTTCTCCTTTTTATCGCCAGATTTTGTCAACCTGTTTCCACGTCCTATGCCCAATTGTAAATCAATCAATTTGACCTTTTTTCTGGTCAATTAAGCCTGTCACGATTAAGAGGTGATGGTAACAAAAAGATTCATTTACCTTTATGCTTTCATTCGAGACTGCAAGGCAATAAATGTTAATAATTAATTAGGAAAAAATCTCAACTCTCTAGGTATATCTAACTATAACCCGGCTCGGTTGTCATACTTGGTGGCTTGCCTTTCATACAGTCTTCTAGCCAATAATTATTGACGTTCACCAGGTTTTTTTTAGTCCCCTCAGTTCTCTATCCTTCGTTCTCTACTGCATAACCGCAAAAACGTATTGCCAAGCTTGAATATTAACATGAACCGGGGTTTTTGTCTTCGCATTTTATTATTATTGAAGGTCTCTTCTGATTGAACACATTGCAAATTATGTTATCTTTGTATTTTCCTCCGGTTGCTGTGCCTTGATTAGCTGATTAAAGTTTAACTGCTTGTTTGAGTGCTTAGTGACAGCTTGTTGGGGGAGGTACCAAGTTTATTTCGCTCACATAGTAAACAACTTGTTTATTCAGTCCGTTTTAATTAAAGGGAACCGAGGCTTTACTCTTTTCTCAATTTCCCTTGGTTGTATTTGTGGCTAGCTAGCTAGATAGTTACTGTTTGCATTTTCTGGCTACCCTGCTGAAAATTCCAGCTTTGACCAGCCTAGGCTGGTCAGGCTGGTTTAAGCTGTGTTTTGGACAGTTTTAGTTGGTCAACCAGCCCTTCTCCAGCTGAAAATACCAGCTTAACCAGCTTTGACAACCTTCATCAAGCTATAGAGACCAGCTACACCAGCTATGACCGGCAAAGAACACAGCTCAGACCATCTTAAACCAGCTTAGAATTCTAGCTCCTTAAACTCGAAGCTGGTTTCAGATGGTCAGAGCTGTGTTCTCAGCTGGTCATAGCTGGTGTAGCTGGTCTCTATAGCTTTATGAAGGTGGTCAAAGCTGGTTAAGCTGGTATTTTCAGTTGGAGTCAGCTGGTGAAGGGCTGGTTGACCAACTTAAACTGTCCAAAACACAGCTTAAACCACCCTGACCAGCCTAGGCTGGTCAAAGCTGGATTTTTCAGCAGGGTAGGGATCTGAGATTTAGTATTTAGTTAGTAGGGCAGCAGTCACTTGAGTCGTCCATTCGGTTAGGTTAGAATTTAAACGGAAAGGTTTACCGGAGTGCTCCGCCTCCTCCCCCCTCCAGTTTCTCCTGGGCTTTGAAGCCAGTCTGCTTTATCTGGGTTCTCAGCAAAGCCCTGTGATATGTTTTGGTTAGTATATTAATAGTCTCGGGACTAGATAAGTTGGCTTATTAGGAGTGCTTATTATCTATAGAGTTTCTCAATTTGGTATTTCATTTCTATTAACTGATACTAAGTCCCAGTTGAAAGAGGCTGATTATCCATTTACATAGTTTCCCCACGGTTTCTATTGTGACTGCTGCTTAGGGCTTCTCAGGTAATTGTGGTTCCTGAGCTTCTGTCTCAGCATTAGTCATTTTCTATTATCTAGGGTGAGCGAGGTCATCAGGTAGGGGGTTCAAAATGTGGCCAAAACTATGTGACGGTTGCAGGATGATCGTACTTTTGGAAAGAGATTTCCAGGGTGGGTTTGTTTGCCACCAGTGCCAGGTAATTGAGCATCTGGAGAACAAGATCCTTGATCTTCAGGGCCAGTTGGTGGCGTGTCATAGTTCGCAATCAGTAGAGTTCCAAGAGGAACTAAGTAGTATGTCGTTTAGAGAAATGGTGTGTACGCCAAAGCAGGGTGGTGCGGGGACACCAGAGCAGGCAGGGAGAGAAAGTTGGGTGACGGTAGGATGTCAGCGCAGGAAAGGGCATGCACGCCGTACAGCGACAGCTCCTCCAGTGGTTGAGGTGTCCAACCAATTCCGGCCCTTGCAGGAACTCGAATTAGCCCCTGACCCTGAGGGTGAGGGGGACTGATGAGCAGCAGGGCACCCTGTTGACCTCTACCCCTCAGAAAAGAGAGTTAGTGATAGTAGGGGACTTAATACTTAGAGGAATAGACAGTTTAGTCTGTTCGTGCGACAAGGAGTCTCGTACGGTGTGTTGCCTGCCTGGTGCCCAGGTAGGAGACCTCCTGAAGCTTGCGGACAAGCTCCTGGCCAGAGCAGGGGGGGATCCAGTTGTCAGGCTCCATGTTGGGACAAATGACATAGGTAAGGGTATGTTAGATGTTCTGCAAGGCAAATTTGTGAAATTAGCTGAAAAGCTTGGGAGCAGATCCTCCACGGTAGTGTTCTGCGGGATTCTACCGGTACCACATGCAAGCAGAGGGAAGCAGAATTTTATCTGGAGGTTTAACATGTGGCCACGAACCTGGCGTAGGAAAGAGGGGAATAGGTTTATGGGGCACTGGAACTACTTCTGGGACAGGGGTGACCTGTTCAAGCTGGATGGGCTTCACCTGAACTGGAGGGGTACCTTGGCACTGGGTCGGCGTATGTTGAGGGTAGCCCAAAGTTCTTTAAACTAGGGACTCGGGGGGCAGGGAGTTTAGAGAGTGTTACACGGAGGAAAATTCAGACTGACCTGATGGAAGCTGACAGCGTTACATGCACTGTTGATGATATATTTTCAAAGCAACAAACCATAGTGAGGGGCTTGGAGCAGCGGGCAAATGGGAAATCACTGGGGAAGAGCAGAGGACATGTCCAATGCTCAAGATTATTTAGCGGAAATTGAGGTTAGGGATAACAAAGTATTAGACAAGTTGCATAAAATAAAGATAAGATAAGGCGGCAGGTCCTGATGGTTTATATCTTAGAGTGCTCAGGGAAGTTAGTCAGATCATCTTTAAGCCGCTATCCGCCATCTTCAGACGGTCTTTAGGAACTGGAGAAATACCAAATGATTGGAAACAGGGCAATATAATACCAATATATAAGAAAGGGGACCGTACTGAGCCAGGAAATTACAGGCCAGTCAGTTGAACTTGCATTGCGTGCAAAATATTGGAATCTATCATAAAAGATGAGCTGGACTTATTTCTTGGACGTAACAATACATTGAGGGATAGCCAACATGGTTTACGTAAGGGACGGTCATGCCTGACAAACCTTCTGGAATTTTTTAGTGGCCATGAAGACTTATGACCAGAGTAGGGCTTATGACATCATATATTTGGATTTTCAGAAAGCATTTGACACAGTACTGCATAAGAGACTAATTATTAAAATGAGCTCCATTGGAGTTACAGGAGGTATTCTGAAGTGGATTTAAAACTGGTTACAGGATAGAACACAAAGAGTGGTGGTCAGTAGTATCCCATCTGGGACCTTGATAGGAAAATTGAGAGCAGGTTAGTTAAATTTGCAGATGATACTAAATTGGGAGGTTTGGCAAATAGTTTAGAGTCCACTAAAGTGATTCAGGATGATTTGGATAGAATCCAGAATTGGGCAGAAAGTGGCAAATGAAATTTAATGCAGCGAAATGTAAAGTGGTACATGTAGGTAATAAAAACACTAGACGGGATTACTTCATGGGAGGTTTAAAACTGGAATGTGCTCTATACGAAAAAGATCTGGGAGTGATTGTTAACCAAACCCTCACAGGCTCTAGCTATTGTGCCGTAGCAGTTAAAAAAGCCAATCGGATGCTGGGATACATTGCCAAAAGTATTGCGCTCAAATCCAAGGAGGTGATGCTTCTTTTGTACAACACAATCGTCTGACCACATCTGGAGTATTGTGTACAGTTCTGGGCACCATACTTTAAGAAAGACATAGGGGCTCTAGAGAAAGTTCAGAGAAGAGCCACTAAGTTAATTCAGGGTATAAAACATGAAAGCTACGAGAAAAGGCTGAAGATCCTTAGTCTTAGGAAAAGGAGACTAAGGGGTGATCTGATTGAGGTCTTTAAATATGTTATAGGGATTAACAAGGTGAATTATGCAGGATTCCTTCAATCAAGTGTTTTTAGTAGAACTCTGGGTCACAAATGGAAGCTGACCAAAGGTAAATTTAGCACTAATATTTGGAAATATTTCTTTACTCAAAGAGTAATTTTGAGACAGAGACCTTGGGAGTTTTCAAGAGCAGGCTTGACTTAAAGCTAGATACCAGTGAGTATCTGAATTGATATATTCCCAATAGTAGAGAGAAACTGGCGAGCCTAGTAGGGCTGAACGGCCTGTTCTCGCCATTCTTGTTATGTTATGTTAAATAACCACTGCGCAGGCAGCCCCGGACAAAATTACCACTGCACGGGCTGCGCCACCCTGCACTGCACCAAGAAATTCAAGCCCTTTGAGTGATCCTGTTTTTTTTTTTTTTTCTTCCAAGTTTGCATTCCTCACATATGCTACAGGGCAGTGATCACTGTTACCAAGTTCAAAAACTCCAGTAGCTATAATTTTATCAACTCTAGAAGAGAAAACAAGGTCAATTAAAGTTGATTTTGAGTGATCTTTCATATTGGGTTTCGTGGGCTCAGTTATGAGCTGAGTTAAATTAAGATGAAAACATAAATCCCTCAGATAATTTGAGGTGGCATTCAGCCAATTCAAACTGAAATCACCCACATAAAGTGTTTCAAAATCAACAAGTTTTCAGATACGTTTTCCTAATGCATCTTCAGAATTTACATCTGCAGATGGCGGTCTGTAAACACCAATCACCACAAATGGCCAAGGCCCAATCTGAACCTTTAAAGCAATTAACTGAAAGCATTTTGACATGGAGACCAAATCTAAAACAGACACATTTAAACCAGTCTTAGCATAAACTGCCACTCTTTTTCAAGCTGGATTAAATCTAAACAAATTGTATCAGCCAAAGCCACATCACAGTCTTTCATGCTTTTCTGAAGCCATGATTCACTTATAACTAAAATGTCAGGATCAGATTGTGAAACTAAAACTTTAACATCGTCTAAATTTTTCATCAGGCTTCTAATATTCAGATGAATTATTCCTAGACCATTCCTGCCTTTGAATGTGTCTGGGTCAAGTGATGGTTTTGAAATGTGAACAGGTGCGGCAATGCAAGGCTTTTAGGAAATCAGGATTAAATTTGAAGTGGTGATAGCTGGAGTGGGGCAACAGGTGTGGCTTTTGTTTGCCTAACTATGTCAGTAGTTGGCTGGTTACTTTAGCTTGCAGTTGTTGGCCTGCTAAGTTTCAGTTCAAGCAATCAGTAGTCTAACACTAATGTTGCCATTTGCGTACAGAACTGTCCATGTAACAAAAGACAGTTCACAGTCCATGTATATAAATTTTCATTAGGACTCTTTCGGAGAGTGATACCTCTGACCATATTCAGCGGTTTGCAGTAAATGCATAATCCCATTTTGAGTTAGTATTGTTCTAGCGTTAAGCTAACAACTAAAGCTAATTAGCTGTTTCCATCCATGATTTACAGACCTTTTCTGCCAGCGTACAAGAAAACATTCGACTCAGCTATTTTTTAAAATCCTCCCTTTGACAATAGATAAGGGTGATAAAGTTTGTTATTCATGTGCATGTGCAGTTGAGGCTATCAGCCATTAGACAATGAAAGAAAGGAGCTCAATTCAAACAGTCAACAATAACATATTTTTGGGCCCTATGTCAATTGGAATTTTAATGTGAAAATAAAGCTAATAGGCAGAAAACAATCTTTGCTGACAAAAGAAGAAGGATATCTTGGGAGGTGATACTGATTTGTTTCATTTTGAGCTCACTTTTTTGAAACCAAACCATTTTTATCGCACATTGAACCTGCCCTACTTCAGCAGCTAACCTGGGTAAGTTGCCATCAGCTCAGTTTTACTTCCGGGGACCAATCGATAAGTCTGTCTGATTCATGGATAGTTTCCCTTATTTTATCCACAGGCCAGTAAATGCTTTGAAACATGAGCTAAACCATGCACCGTCACCTCTGAATGCATACCCTGACTGCACTGGCTGAGGGAGCTCGCCAAGGCATGCACTTCTATGTCCAGCAGAACCATGCCCATCGGGGTAAAATACCAATTTTTTAGATTCCTGTGCAACAGTGGGGAGAAAAATTATGTGAGGGGCAAAGGAGCTTATTGTGGGGAATCACCTGATATTTTGCAGCGAAGCTAAGGCAAAGCATGCAAACACCTGCACCAAGTTTGCTTACAATCACTTTAAGGCAATCGTGATTTATGAATGTTAATTTAAAATTGAATTTAATGGCATGGGTTAAAAAAATGTATGCTTTCAAAACAGATTGATGCAAAAAATTATTTTTATTACTTTCTGTCACTAGGTCTGTGCTTGGTGTCCACCAAGTTTCGGGAGAATTGTATGATCAAGCTGTGACTAGTTTGTTCTACTTTCGCATTGAATTTTGTAAAAATGGCGGGAAAAATTTGCATACGCTAATTAGTGTCAATTTATCCAGCTAACAAGGACTCATCTGGGATATGAGCAAAAATGTAAAAGTGCTTAATATGGTGCCACCACCTGGTAGACGTGTAATTTTTTGGCGTGTGAGGTGTCTGCACCATTTGTTACCTCCCCTGAATATTTCACTTGCACAATTTTCACAGTTTAGGCTGCATAACCACTTTTACCCGTAGGAGAATAAGAAAAAAAAAAAAAAACTTTAAATCCAAGCAATATCACCGCTGGTGTTGAGAGCAACGCTCCATTGTAGCAGCCTAGCTGCCGGCCCCCTTGGACCTGGACCCCCGAAAATCAGAACAAACACAATAGGGTTCCAGCATTATGTGCTTGGACATCTACAAATGATGTCCACAGACTTTTTAGTGTTACCATTAACCAAACTTGAGCAGGGCTGTTGCTTTGTTCTTAAAACCAGACTAAGTTATAAAAGAAAAGACGAGGTCCTCAATTAATCATGGTTTCATGAATTATGACACTATCTCTTTTCAGCTTTGATATTTGCTTGACCTTTTCCTTTCTGAAAACGCTATAGTTCTACAGTTTACATTGCACTTTCAAATACTTGTGCTTTTCTTAACAGGGCTACTTCCCCCTATGTCAACTGAGTATACAGCACACACCTAAAAATACAATACGCCTGCGCTTTTGAAATCAGGCAGGAGGCAGAAAGATCGCTGTATATGAGGTTCAATCAATCAAGTGTTATTAAACCCAAGCCCAATCCCCTCCTCCCTAACCGCCCTTGCTACATCACAGGCATTTATGCGTCATAAAACTCCTCAGAAAGTCAATAAGATGGGGAAAGCAGTAATACCAAGGAAATTCCATATTTACCTTGCACAGTTTTCAAGTCTACCCAAGCTCTCCAGAATTGGAATGGAATCTGTGGCTGTGATCAGTTCTTTAACATGAGATGTTTTCTGTCCAATATCTTTGGCTTGAGCTTCCTGTTTCAAATAGACACGTTCTAATTATGTGCCTTTCATCCCAGAATCCTGCCTTAAATTTCTGTCGAGCTCAAAGAAACCTTTTTTCTTTTATGCTTAATTTGCTATCAGCCCCGTTGCCTAAAATATTCTTGAGGTGCTTCAAATTTGGCCTGAAGACATTTTAAATTTGTCATTTAGGGGAAGCCGTGGCACTGTGAATCGGAAAAATTATTTCGTTGATTTTGGGGAAAAAAACGATTCCAGAGAGTGAAGCCCAATATAAAATAAGGCAACTACCCAAGGAAAAAAATATACAGGCACTTCGTCAAGGAAGAAGAATAGGTGATATTTTAATTCATGAGCAAGGCAACAAGACTGACCAACGCCTTTCGACAATAGGTCTTCATCAAGGTCTAACGCACACTTGATCCGACGGGTAGAAATAGGCTGGCCATGGGAGGCTACCGGGCCTAGCACATGATCTGCTCAGTGCGCAAGAGCTGCCACGTAAGCTCCAAACAAATTTAAAAAGTACCAATGACAATAAGCCAATATACATATATCAGAAACAAAAAAACTCCAACTTCAAAAAGGTTAACATTCACTAGATAAATACATTTATATAGTCTCAGCCAAAGAAGTATATGTAGAGAAGATACATTTTTTCCTTTCAAAGGCTATAGACATTGTCAAACTTCTAGAATGCAAACAAAATTTTAATATTTAAAACCCAAGAGACGACAAGGGAACAATAATTATGCAATTATGTAAGAAAAATTTTTTTTACAGATGCAGAAAATTTTTTTAAAATCATTGTCGAGGATAAAAGCTGTTATAAGAGTTAAAATATTGTCACAGAAACGGGAGAAAATCAATTTCATCATTTAACCCTGGGGATTGGGTGGCCTTTAATGTGACAATCTAGAAAGTTTCTCGTTGAAGAAGTTTTTTAAGACGGTTACCGCCTCTTATCTGGTTAGGTATAACCTCTAGGGCGAGTGCTTTTAAGGAGGAAGGGTTCCAGACCCGGTGACCTGCATGGTTGTAATGAACAGCCATAGGATAATTTGTTGATTTTGTCATACTGTTTGTAAGCAAGCTTACCATTATGTGCTGAGCATAAAGGGGCATCAGATCCTGGCCACTACCATCACATTTTTGGTGAGACAAATTTTTTTAAAAAGATTTAAGCGATATACTGTGCCCCGGTGCCGGGGTAGGGTGAATCAGTTTCCAGAGCACAGTGGATCACTCTCAATAAAGTGAAGTGAATTCCATTCATTTAATTTTACCAAATGGGTGAACATACTGAAGTTCTTACTTCTAAAAGGAATTATCATTGAAAAGGAGTCAGATCCTCGTATTTGATCGAATACCACACAGGGGCGAAGTGAATCACATGGTCGGGGCAGAGTGAATCACTGGAAAAGTGATTCACTCTGCCACGATTCACTATGCCCCATGTGCACTCATTGATCTAAACTGCCTCTCCTGGTCCATGCTGCTTTTGTTCTAAGCAAATACCCATTTAATAATAATGACAAATAAACACTCTTAACTACTGCATCATGTTTTGATTTATATTTCTGGGTGCTCTACAGAATATGGCCAACAAACTGAATTGGTTTGCTTTTACTTTTTAAAGCAATAGGTTTAAGTTTACTTTTTGTGCCTAAAAACATACTTTACCTTGCTATTTTGTAAGTAGTGAAAATACCAACTGAGATACCAAGTGAGCTTTGTTGGATGGGGAATCCCCAAACACAAAAAGTGACGATGTCATTTTGATATTCCCTCTTGTTAGTTCTGCAAAAATTGCCCTGATTCACTGTGCCCCGGCTTCCCCTACTGTATTTCATCTGTGAATATGTACAGTCTATCAGAGACAATTACCTGTATTTATCAATGAAGTTCTGCCCATGTCTGTTGAAAAGATTTTATACAATAATCAACCACTTTGCTGGCTACGTCTGCATGTTAACCCAAATGGCCTGCTTCTCCACGCCCAGTATGAAATTTGTCACCAGTTCTGATGCATTTCCATTTCTGCAGTGACATGTGCCAGGTAAATTCAGAATTTTGTGTAGCAAGCATACATCAATACATTCATGGATTTGGTGGTGGAACTCAATTGGATCTTTAATACTGACTCACCATCACTTGACCATCAATACACCAAAGTGTTGTTCCTGACCACATGTACCCCACAGTCAAACCATTGTCAAATTGTACATTGATTGTGCACCATGTCATAGACAAAAATTACCTTGAGTTAGTTCCACAAATGTGACTTTCATGTTCATGTCTCAAATTTAGTTTACTCTACTGACATGTTCCGACGCAGATCTCAGTTCAGTTAAGCATCTTTGAGATTGAGTTTATGGAATAAACGTGTGGCTTACAAGTATTCAATTAGCGCATAAAGCTATTGACTCTGCATGGATAAAAATCTCTGACCTGCACCTTGTTTGGTTGCATGCTGTTAATCTCTTCCACCTGGGACTTGCCGTCAGAGGGATTATAACCCTGGTCTCACTTCGCCTGAAAGCGCATTATTTCACCAAACCCAGATTAGCATCTATGTGTTAGGTGTCAACTGGTAGAATAACTGTCCATTTCCCCTCAGCTTGCATAGTTGTTCATTGCTATAATTATCAAGCATTTTCCTATCCAAATTACTGGTGACATAAGACATAAATTTCTTTTGAAGCTTCTGAATTCCTGCTGCTTGCAAAATGGTATGTATATTTTTTTCAGGGTCAGCATCCAATTAGCTTGATGTGTCTAAGAAAACATTTTAAGAAATTTGGTTTTGTCAACTCAGGTCCACGTAAGTTTGCTTTTGTAAAAATAAAACTCTGTCTACAACCAGTGACATTACCGTAATGCTGTTTAACTCTCAACCTGTTTCCAATTAAGAATTGGACAGTAAAGTTAATTAATTTACTGATCAAATTGGTTACCAATAGCTGCGTTGCCATTAATGATTAAGACACAGAGTAGTAGAATATAGTAGAATGTGATGAAATAAATTCTGCTGAAGATGGTATTTAGACAAGATTTAGTTTTTGTTTTTAATCAACTAACCAGATAATTGCCATTCATACAATCTCATATTGTAGCCTTCCTACAACTATCAAGGTATGAAGCATTGGTAATTTTAAAAATTAATTATTATCAATCACGACAACCAGGGTGCAATAGTTCTTCTATGCAAATTGGTATACCTGGACCAGGTTTTTTGGTTGACATGCCCCCTCCAGACGCAGTTCCATTCCACGTTTTCCACCATACTCCCCTGATTGTTAATTCCCCAGCACCTGTTTTCAATGGACTGATATATTTAAGCCACCACTTTCTCCTTATTCTTGGTCGGGCTTTTGTCTCTGTGGCTTTGGGTTTAGAAGACCATTTGTTACCATGGTTCCCTAATTCTGATTTCTGTATTGTTTATTCGTTTATTTGTTTCCTTGCTATTCCAGCCCCTGTTTCCAGCCTGTCTTTTGTGCTCCATATTTAAATATCCTTGATTTACTTTCTTTTTCAGTTCTGTGAATAACTTGCTTATATTTCTCAATTCCAGCGCAGTTCTCAGTTCCTGAGCCCACTGTGACACCTATTCTTTAGAACGCTGAAAACATTTTGATTAAATGCAATCTTAAAATAAATTAGGTTGCACTGCTGAAAAACATGCTAAAACAGGGAATGGAATTCAGAGAAAGAATTGGATTAATTATCATTATTATACTGTATATTTTTTTCCAACCCATCAATATCACTATCAAATACGTTGTCAATGTAGCCAATCGGTGATCTCATTTCTTAATAATGTCATCTCATAATAATTACAGGCTTATAAATTGGCCTTGATTATTCAGCAAATACATTGTGCAATTATTAATCAAGCAATCTTAAACAAAACAGCTTGAAAGCAATTATGCATTTAAGGGTGAGGCTTTCGGCACACCAAGGGGACGCTGGGCTTTTGGAAGTTAAACAACATGCTGTACATGGGGCAAAAAGAGATTATATTGAAGGATATTTGGTAATGGGCAGGTGTGCCTTGAAAAGTGGTGAGAGTCTGGACAGGGATTGAAGGGACGCAACAGGTAGCACTGCCCTAAAGCATATAACAAATGGAATTTAATGTTTAAACACAGGCCTGATTTTGATCACTTGATCCCTTTGACCTATCCTTTGTATTTTCAGTCTTTGAAAATGTTGAGTATATTGATTTTATCTGATTTTTTCATTAGTTTTTACACAGCATAGTTATGCTTGGTAAATATTAAGTTAAATGAGCAACCAACAGCTGTGCGTGGGTGTGGTGGATAAAATTAGCCTCGTTTTGTATTTGTGTTGGTGAATGATATTTTAAATAACTTCCTGGTTCCTTGTTTGGCTGAGTTTGAGTCTTAATATTCATGTGAGTTCCCATGCCTCTGTGTGTCATTGCATCGGTATATTATTGACTATTGTGTGAGTGAAATGGAAGTAGTGTGCCTGTATACAATTAACTGTAGTATTCAAGTGAACAAAGTATTTATAAATCATACTTCACCGTCAGATAGCTGATTCCCAACTAAGTTACAACTAAGTAATTGATCAAAAACCAACTAAGCTTAACACATATGATGGTGCGTATGAAAAACTGTTATTGAAGTAAGCCTTGCATTAAGTTTTCATGATCAGTTTTTTTTTTTCAACAGAACATTTCTAGTCTCCACAGTGGCAAGAGTCAGTATGAAACGCATGTTTCATCCAACATTTACTGAACCTGTCTGGAATTAATGAAGACCCTGCTGTTTTGAGAGGTAACATTTAGAACATGTGATAGAGGCTTGAACTACATCTTGTCTAATGGACTACTTTACCCTGCGAAATACGATGTCCCCTCAGTCTGTAAAAACTCATTGAGTTTAAATTGGGTGATCAAATGGTTTGATATAAAAAGAAATAGTAACATTTGCATATGTACAGATGCACAAAAGCCAATTTTGCAATTGACGCGCAAGAGCTACTCCTTAGGTGAAATATTTAAAAAGTCTAGCGTATATTTTAGTCTGATGTATTGTTTTATAGAAATATAATTACTCTCTAAAACAAAATGATTACGCTCATACACATTCATTTTGAAACAAAACCTCAGCTTCTCATTTATCAAAACATCCATACACATTGGAATAGTCAATCATTTATTCCATATGCTTTTGCATTAACCACAATGCAGAGTAAATTAATTCCCTGCCCCAGAGAGTTAAGTGTTTCAATCCCCCCCAGCAATGTAGAATAAATACAACTTCCTGAAATGAAAACACACAAATAGAGGATGAGTGCCAATGCATTCCTTGAGAAATGCTCGCTGTTAGGAAATGTTTCAACCAGTTATTTTGTTTAGTGAGGGCATTTATAGATACTGATCTTATACAAATATTAGATACAAGCAAAAAAAGAAAGAAACTGTTGATCCCAGAACAGGGAAGTGCCACTGGCACTCTTTCTTGGCAAAAAACCAGAGGGAAAATGTAAATTGATTGAAATCATTATACACTGCAAACATCTGGTTCTGCAGAAACACTTGATAATGCATTTGTCCCAAACGAGGCTAAGTAATAATTATAACTCATTATGCTCCTGAAATAAGGTCGCAAGATTCTTTGTGTTAATGTGATGGCTCCAAAAGTTTTTATGGGAATCATACAGATTTTTTTTAATGCTCATTCCTGGTACAGAGAGGAGGAATATTATTGTTTTACGTGACCTCATGGCCTTACCTGTCACACCAATCAGTAGGTCAGATTTTTTCCAAATCCAAGAACTCAAACTGTTCGGATAGGAATCATGGAGCAGAGAAGGCATTTTATTGATATTGGTCATCCTATAACTTTTGGTGTGGTGCCACCATGAAGCCGAACTTTTAATGTTTAAAAATTGCAATAACTTGATTTTTTTTAAAATGTGAATTGCAATACACTTCTTGTTGTGATTCTGCTTGTGTGCCAGCCCATGTTTCTGCCCTTGCCCTTGTTTCAGTTCTGTGCCAGGCCTTAGGCCATAATCTGACTGACCCTTGCATATTCTTTGACCTTTTGCTCATGTCTGACCACTCTTTGATTATGTATTGTGTTTTTGTTTATTATTGCCATGCCATGTATCAGTCCCATGCTTTACACTTCATCTCCCCAGTTTTGTCTCATGTAGGTCTTTGCTCACGGTCCCTTGTCTTGCGTGCCACTCATTCGGGTGATTTATTGGTTTCTGGGTTTCAACCTTCTTTCATTATCTTGTGTTCTTCCTTCCTCTCTCTCTTTTGCTATCTACTAACACATACTAACAGTTTGTTATTTTTGCTAAATTACTAACCACACTTACCTTGTATATTTTTACTAACTTACTAACATGCACTCAGGATTGTATTACTGCACATACTAATTGACTAACGATCTCTCAGCAGTCGCCCAATTCTAGTCTCCACCTCCTTGCCTATCCCTAATTATGTCTGCTGCAATTTTCTGTGGATCTCCACATTTACTTTGTGCTTTCCTTTCTTTTTATTCTGCACTTTAGTACTCCGCGGCCGGAGCTGTTTGTCTGTTCACAGACGGTCTTTGTAAACCCTGTCTTCGTTTTGGCGATTGTCAAATTCATGTCATTAGTTATTCCTCATGTGTCACTCCTTGACTGTGATTCCATTGCTTGCACCTGCCCTCCTTGATCATGTGTTACCTGGAATTGTATTTAAGAGGTCTGTTTGTTGCACTTCCTTTGTCAGATCGTTCTTCCTTGTTTCCGGTGCCATGTTTGTTTTCGCCTTGATTCATTGTGATTTATCTTTCTGACTGGACCGCCTTGACTTCGAGTTTTGCCGATTCCCTGTACTGTACCGCATTCTTGTTTTTCGACCTCTTTTCGCCCGACTACTATTTTGTGATTGGTGCCCTGGTTTTGACTCTGGATTACGCCCATTGGAATTTGATTTTGGATTGCGGACATTGTACTGTTGCCAGCTCTGTTGGGGGGTTTCCCCCCTCAGAAATAAAGCCTCCTTTTTGCATTCTACTGGTTTTCGTGATTGGTTCATTTCGTAAAACCCAACACTTCTTATGTTCATCCCTGGTGCATTCAGGACAAATCCTATAGTATTGCATCACCTTGCTACTTTTGCAGTATTGCCACTACCTGGTAAAACTTGAGATTTTCAAATGTAGTCGCTCAAACAGTTAGGCAGAGAATCAACTATTTGTCAGTAATTTTGGTGCATGAAGAATGGCTGTTTTTGATGTTGGTCCCCTTAACTGTAGCCCCACCAAAGTTCATATGGTCAAAGTTAATATTTTTACAAATTAAAACAACTCAAACAATACTCTGGTAAAATTTGTTGTGAACATTCTTGTAGCTCAGAGTAGTGTCCCTCTTGATTTTCTGTACTCTACCCTTTCTTCTTCTGCATCCACTTGGCCAAACTATGAATTTTTCCTGTGGGGAGAATGCCGATTGTTTCCGTGGTTTATTCTTCATCATGTAAACTAGGCATCTGAACTTTAACTACATTTGTGACTTGATTTATCACAGACCAGAAATTGTGGAATAGAGACAACAAAAAAAAGAAAAGAAAAAAAATCTGTGAAGTAAGAGTGATGAGTGCCATTATTTTTAATGACACAGGCACATATTTTGTAGAGCCTGAACAGTGCGCCCGAGTTTTCTCTGAAACTGCCAATTTCCACCTTACAACAGGATGACCAGAAAATAGGTAGCTTTGAATTACTGAAAAGATGCTGCAGTGTTTTGGAAAAAGGCATTGTCAACAGAAAAGACAAAGATTAAACAGTGTCAACATGATGCCAAAAGCAAATTTTGGAGGCCTGAAATGACTCCAAAAGAGCCCATCTGCCCATCTAGCCCCATGTGCCATTACACCAGGTGTAAAACGTGATGGTGGGGGTGCTTTGGTGGTGTATGGGGGTATATGGATGGTAGCGGTGTTCCAAAGCATTTTTGCAGCACTGTTTCAAGCAAATTGTCTGAACTCAAACTTATTGGATGAAGGTTGATCCAAAAATAAGGATTCCAAACAATGCTGGCTTATAAAACAAAAGACAACTGGGAAGTTCTTGACAGGCCGTGTCATTTTCCTAGTCTGAATCTGATTGAACATGTATTTCATATGCTGAAGATAGAACATAAGGCAGTAAGACCCAGAAACAAGCAGTATCTGAAAATAGCTGTAGTTCAGCCTCGGTAGCGCATCACCCGAGAAGGGCAGTACATTTCATCTATTTCTTTGGAGTGTGAGAAATATTATAGAGACAAAACAAATGAACAGAACTCTGATCTTGGATGATTTATATGGATTAATTTGCTTTTGGATGAGAATTCAAGGTCTTAAAAAGTCTATGTTTTCATATCCTCATATCCCCCATATTCTTTTCCTGTCTCAAGCTTGCCTGTCCGTCATCAAAATGCTGGATAAAAACATTTCCCACTTTGAAACTTTGAATCTTGTAAAAAGGTTCTACACTGGCTTCTCTTTTGAAAAGTGTCATCTTGTAAATCATTTTCAAATGTTCATTGTTATTGTAGTCAGTGCCAACACTTCCTTTCCAAAGTTTGGCAGGTGAAGGTATGGTGTAATCTAAAGAACACCTCACAGAGCAGCACTGCAAGGCGTGATGCTTGAGTTAAGGTGTGTGCTGCAGTTTCCTGCTTTCACAAGCGTCCACTGTTCATATTTCAGATGACACTTAAGACCTAAGCAGACTGCAAGTATTGGACTTAAATGTTTGAGATACCGTAAATTGTAACCAAAAGCGGCTGAAAGTGCACAAGGAATTTGAAGGCACAGTACTACTCGAAAGAACTAATAAAACAGCACAGAGAAGAGAGGAATACTTATTAAGTCCTATTTATTTGTACAATTTTTTTTTTACTTTGTGGAGAAACCTGCAATTTACTCAAAGAACTTTGTCTCAACTCTCATTGACCTTGAATGCAAATGTAAAAGACGACACACAGATCTAATTTTGACTAATAACAGACAACTCTTGAGACCATGAGGACTCCACGCAGATACTCACGAAGAAGATATCTCAAATTTGCACTGCAATGTGTGATTATGGTTTCAATCATTTCCCCATTTGCTGCAGACAATGGGGAAGGTAAGAGGACCCTTCTTGTTTGATTTACATTGAATATTTTCTAGGCAATGGTTGAATTTTTACCCTCCACAAAACATTATTGTTGCTTGTTTCCAGTAATATTGAACTGTATTCCTTTGCAAAAAAAACACCCTTGAAACCATTTAAATTAAGATGGCAATATTATATACTCAATGAAAAAAATTACTGCTGCTTTTCTACTTATTATACTTATTGCCAAGGCCGCCTAAAATTTTAAGTAAACTTTAGTAGACTAGTGAACCTTTTGGGCTTCATCTATGCAAGTCTTCTCAAGCTGACTTATGTTTGAATTTTAAAGCAGCCAACTCACGGGACTTCTATGAGTTCTATACGTTTTTTGTAATGGCACTGGAAACACAGAAGACTTGAAAACGTGCTATAAATTGTATTGACAATGAGATCACATAAGCTTACATTTACTTACATAGTTGTGAATGTGAGTTAATAATGTACAAACACTTAAGTTAACTTTGACTATAATCTGGTGCAAACTATGATTAAACAAAGACATGATATGTATACAGCGAGGTCCAGAAATATTTGGACGAGGAAAAAGTTTTTATTTTAGTTGTCTACTTTCTGACTGTCGATACAGACAGAAATACACCTCCCTCCTGGAGAATGTTCTTGATCTGTTGTGAAGAGTATTTCCACCAGGGAAATAATTCTTCTGTCATCGGCCAAAACTTCCACCTGTTGTCTTCCAGGCATTGTGGTATATCTGAGCTAAACAGCACATTGTTTTTTTCGAAGAATGCACCAAATAATTGATTTGGCCATTCTTATTTATTTATTTTACTTACTTACTTACAGCAAAAATCCTAGTGTTAATTCAACTCCAGTACAGTTCATATGAGACCAACCCATCGATCTTGGACTCAAGAAACTCTATTGGAGTTGAATTAACACTGGGATTTTTACTTTTTTTTTTTTGCTGTTTCTCTGAAGTTTTAATTATTACTTTTTTCAATGATGACTTGCTAGGAATGACAGCTCTTTGGACTTCATACGGAGATTTAAAAGCAAGGTATTCCAAAATGCAAAATCCACACATTAACTCTGAAATAATAAGGGTATATCACACACCTAGAACAGTGGTGCAGCCAATTGTCCCATTAATTTTTGTCTCTTAATAGTCTGTTATGGGGATCATGGATAAAAAGTGATCCAACTCCTACACTGGTCATGTGTTTAAATGTAAAGGTACCTGAAGCTGACAGTGTGAACTTTGAGCACATATTTATTACTTAACTTCATCTCCAATATGCTCAGTATGCTGAGTTACACAGCCAAAATGGCAATAATTAAATGTTTATTTTGTTGAAATTGTCAAAAATTTCAGTATAAATCTATGTTTCAAGTGACAGGGAGAACGCTACAGGAACGTGCTTTATTGGCATTGGGCACCCTTTTTGCTGATTTTCTCAGTGACGCGTTCTGAGGGCTGCTTTTGCGCCCCAAGCGCCTTGCTGTTTTTTGATGTGCTTCGTATCAAACACAGTCCTATTTTGAGGTGCCTCGATAAATAGGCGCTTCACGTCATTGTCAGTCTTTTCCCTGCTGTCCAATATGTTCAAGACAGATTTTTTTTTTCTGAGTTCGACCATCAGTGTCGGCGCTAGAACTGGAATTTGGAGAGGCACAGACAAATCCCTTTAAAACAATTATTAGTCCTGACTTGTTCTCAATCATTTTCTAAATAAACAATACATTCACTCCAAAAACACTCCACACTATCAGGCGTTGCTAGTTCACCCCATTAAAGGGGACTAACATTCATTCGGATGTGCACTGGTCTTTTATTTTATTTCAACAATTTAAGTGATCATGAAGCTCAGGTTAGATCACTTGACGTGCCAATAAAGTAGCGCAGAATTTCCAAAGCAGTTTGTCTTTCATGAAACATAGGCCTGTTTATTACCTCCGCCAAGGAGGTTATGTTTTTGGTGGCGTTTGTTTGTTGGTTTGTTTGTGTAAACATAACTCAAAAAGTAATGGACAGATTTTGATGAAAAGTGGGTATTAAGTCAAGGAACAGGTGATTAAATTTTGGCATATCTACGCCAAAGTACTGCTGAGATATACGCCAAAGTTCAACATTTCAAGTCTTTCCAATAGGCCGGAGTTCCAATCGCCGTGCTTCTGGGTTTTGCTGCCCCCTGGCGGAGGTCTGCACTCTCGGAGTGCTTTTCTAGTTTAAGTTAATTTTTTTTTGCTCTGAATTTGGCCCATTATTGCGTTACTGTTAAATTGCGTGGCACGGGGAGAGAAGCCATGTCTTCAATTGCCAGTGCATTATTAAGATGATCGAAAAACATATCAATGAGGAAAATGATGTTTCCAAAGTGCCTGTTCTCAGGTTATGTTGAATGCATTTCACTTTCACCATGTACTGTATTAAGGGGGACTTAACATGCTGATCCTTCTTTTAATACATATTAGTAATGTTATAATATTGGTTGTCCTTGCTCAACATCTGAAAAGTTTCTAAACATGAGATACAGGGATTTTGCCGTAATCCAAGAACGTGATTTTGTGAGCGTGATTTCCTCTCTGAACAGCTCCTCTCGAGATCTTCACGAGATCTGTGTAAAACCTGACGTCAGGTTGTGCCGTCCAATTAGTACAGACCTAGCCAGAGCCAACCACTGCGCTGGACCTGCCCACACCGGAAACTATTCTAGCAGGCACTAACAATGGCAGATCACACTATGCTTTAGTAGCGTTGACACTTTTGAAAATACAAAAGAAGAACTGCAGATCATTTGAGGTGCAATTTTGTTAGTATCTCTCCCAAAGCTACTTGTCCGTTTACTTTTGGACGCGAAGAAAAACAAATATATTCCCAAAAGACAATGCCACCAGATATCAGTGGGGAGCTTTTTTTGTTTGCTGGCAGCAAACAGCCACGGCCAAAGGGAACGTTAGCTGCTTGTGCTCAGCATTTCACCAAAGACAGCTTTGTCAATAAAGGATAATTCGACACAGGATAAGCGTTTCAGCTGCTTCTCAAACCTGAAACGGTTGCATCGATCAAGCGCTCGGGGCCACAAGCTGTTAGAAACCATATAACAGCAAATAATGTAAGTGAAGCTAACGTGTTACGGGAGGCAAGCAGGACCGCTAGCGATAGTTAGCACTACCAACAGGCCTCAAACGCAGGCTTTGTAAAATATCTGAAGACAAAGCCTGTATCGGTCGCGACTGTCCGTGACTCACAGACACAAGAGCTGTAAGTTGCTTTTACTGCATAAGCAAACCTGACGTGATAGCCGGTTGATTGTGGCTGTAGCAGCGGCTAACGTAGCCAAGTTACTGTTTCTAATGTTTTGTCCTAATTATGCAAGAGTGGTATCAGGGGAAATTCGACAGAAGGTGTGTGAACATAAACCTCATTTGAAGCTAACTTTTAATACTTGTTGGCAATTTGGATGCTTAGTACAACTGTTCACAGTAACAGAACTTGCTGTCTGCAAGACCTGTATTGCAAGGGTTTGTCTCTGTGGTTATGACCGCTAGGTTACCAGTTACTGCATGTTAGTTTATGTGTCATGCTAATTAAAAATGCTCCTGGTTAACTTATATGCGGTAATTCTGATCGGTATGCTTGTGTTACTTCAGTAAGCATCAATGTGGCAGTATCATTATAACGTTGCCCGATTGTAGCCACAACAGTTAGTGATCGCTTCACTTATCCATGACCGGGATCAGCCGAATACCTCACAAATGTCTTAGCAAGCTCTCTGGTGCTATGAAAGCAATGCGAAACGCAGAAGCTCTACCGGTTTACAAATGATTTCTCTGCACTACCTTGACATAATTTCATCCCCTTTAAAAATAGTTGTGGCTAATAAAAAGCTGGAAAAGGCTGAGATTAAATAGGTAATTCTTTCCAGCAGAAGTGATCAATTCGCTAGCTCCACATAAGCAACTTGTCCGCGCTAATGGAACTGACGTCTGCAAAACCTGTATTACATTCATAACATAACCAAGCTCTCTCTAGCTGTCGCGTACTTTCCATAAAGCTGCTTTCACATCAGAAACGACACAAATTTTTCGTAGGACAGATTAGCCTACATTCAAAGTCAATGCAAAGATGCGAATACACGTCAAGCCGCTTTCACACCGGACGCAAAACGAATTTTTCGCGTGACGGATTACATTCAAAGTCATGAATGATTTTCAGATACTGCATGTTAGTTCGCCTGCTCTACCAATTAAAAATCCTCCTGGTTAACTTTTGCAGCAATACTGATCGGTATGCTAGTGTTACTTCGGTACCCATTAATGAGACAGTTTCATCATATTGTTGCCAGATTGTAGCCACTACAGTTGAAGCTAACTGGAGAGGTGCAGTTTGACCAGCCAAAGATTTTGCTAAGCTTCGGTGCGTCTTTTGGGTGCTTGGGAAACGATCGCTTTACTTATCCATGACCAGGGTCAGCCTGATAACGTTACATCTCCAATGTCTGGGCAAGCTCTCTGATGCTACTTGTAAAAGCAATAGGAAAGTGCACAGGCTGTAACGTGTATAACAAACGATTTATTGCCATCGATTAAATATTAAATTCTTTCCTGCAGAGGTGATCGATTCGCTAGCTCTACATAAGCAATGGTTCACGCAGACGGAACTTACGGTCTGTAAAACCTTTAAAATCTGTTCATTACATAACCGGAGCTCTGTCTAGCTCTTGCGCACTCTCCATAACTCGGCCATTTTCCACAAGGAAAAGCTGGTCATTCCGAAGCAAAAGGTAAATCATTACCGCGGGCAATTTCTGAAAAGGCCGTTTAGCTTGGAGCTTTCACCCCTGTGTCATATACCAGCGCGAAAGCTGTTGGTTACTCCACGCTAACAACACTCCACAGCTATGCACACAAACCAGCAGGCCCTAATACACACCAAAGCAATTCAGAAGCTGTTGGTCCACTTTTAGTTGCTCCTCACCGTCCATGTTTCCCTCTAAACTCAAACCCACAGGATTTCTACGGTCTCCGGTCTACTCTTGAGCACATTTGACCAAAAAACTAATGGTTCAGCTATTTTGCAAAATAACCAATTGAAAATAGGTCATAGAGTCTAATTTGACAATATAAAATATCCAACAATGTCATAGATCTTGACGGAATAAAAACTAATGACATCACCTTTTTTAAACTTTCGATAAAATGTTGCATATTAAATAAAAACAATTTTTTACATTAATCCTGGCCAGATAATCGTTGAGTCAATATCAAAAAGGACACTGAATCTAACGAACATTGAGAAAATCAAATTTAGTTATTTAATTATATACATCTAGAAAGTGCATCTTTTTTCGTTCAGTGCCTACTTTACCTCTTCCAGCATTCAAAATGCTTCGTCAGACAGGTCACATTTGAACTGAATCCCCTTTGAATGCTCTTTGGTGTAGCACAGCCATTTTATTGCTGTCCCTCTGTGTCTTTGGCTCTATAACCAAGTGCTGAGAGAAAGACTTGAAATCCAGAAAGTCACTCTGCCCAAGCCCAGTCACCTTGAATGGCCTGCTCCTCTTTGACATCTCCACTATAGTGTAGTACTCTGCTGGACTGTGCATAGTCACATTTTTTTCTGGTAGTCTCAATGGCCGCATGGACACAGTCACATTCCATCTCACTGTGTCCAGACTCCACGTATTTGTGGTCAATCATGGAGATGGACGAGGTTTTGACTGCAAGGAGACGCATGACATTGACATTCCTCTTCTGCTCTCCATATGTGTCAGAGTACAGAACCCACACTGAGTACCTGAAGGAGTGGACAGATACTGGAACATGCATGTGCTGAGCTCTGATGAGCCATTCCCTCCTTCACCCTCGTGCCACATTGTAATACTGTGCATCTTTGTTGCCTAGCTCGAACACTGTAAGGTTGTACATGCTCAACTTCCTTGAGTAATAAAGACTGCTTACATTACTCCAGGGAGTAGCCATCACTGCTCAATTTCAAAAGTGACATTTTTGTATGAGGACTGTTCTTGAGTTGGTCTCATATCATTTTATTTTTGTTCCCAATCCTGGACCTCTCTTGTTTGCTGAGCATTGTATTATACTTTGCAGTGCACTTTGTCATTGGCATTTTAAACGATTTTGCCACTCGCAATACTAGCATTCATCTTTTTTTGGTTTGGTGAAAGCCTAAATTGAATTCTCTGTTGAAGATAGATCAGGAGAAACTAAGTTTCACTGGATTTACTTTCCACTCATTGTGTAATTTATGTACATACATTTTGGTAATATTCAAATGTTCCTCGAGGTACAGCTTTATGGTATCTCTTTGAGAGTATCGTGACTCTGTTGTTGGGAATTATTTGATGTGCTTTCTGATTAGATTTTTGTTGAGCTCTGGGATTTTGTTGCATGGTGAATTTTGTTCCCTGAGAACTTCACGGGGAGATTCCCAGTTGGCTGGAAGGATGGCTGCGTGTGGACCGTGCAAACTTCTCAGATACTTGTTGGTTTTCAAAAAGAAAAATCCAAGAAAAAGAAATTGCAGATTCAAACAGACTTCCCCTGAGTAATGAAATGGTACTCCATTGTGTTCAGTCGCTTTGACTCTGCAGTGGTCTGCCTCTTTCTCATCTTTGATGAAAGCCTTTCTGATGGCCTGCATCTCCCATTTTCCAGAGCTGATTAACAGTCCCCCTTGGACTCTCGAAAATTTTGGTTACACTTGTGATGGCAAAAAGTCCAATCTTTTTCTCTCTTCCTCCTGGGACACCAATGTTTTTTTGAAGTCACATAACTTTTCCTTGAGTTTTGAAGCACTTTTTTTTTTTGCTCCAGTTAGCAGGGTCTCTCTTTCTTTTCCTCCCATTTTGCAGCATCTCATCTCTGCTTTCATTAACACTTACTGGCTCTATCATCAGTATTTTGTTTTCTTCCTTAGGTTCCCTGTGCTTTTTTGTGCTTAAATTCTTGCTTCTGAGTCTGGGTTCCTGCAGGCTCTTTGTGCTCTGCCCAGGCTCCTGAATGCTCTGTGTTCTGTGTTATATCCTCTGCATTTTCTGTGTTGTCTCTGTGTGCCCCTGCATGCTGTGTCTCCAATGCCTGGGTCTCAGGCATTCTGTGTGTCCTGTGCCTGGGTCTCAGCATTCTGGAGGTCCTGCTCCTCATCACCTGTATTGTCAGGAACTGTCTATCCCTCCTCATCTACAACATGATGAAACAAAAATTAGCAGCAACCTAGCTGCTAGCTGGGACAATCCATGTCAAATGTCCGAATTTCAGGGAAACTTCCCACTTGACCATCTCAAATTCAGCTGAAAAAAATTCCAGTTGAGGAGAAATCCAAAATTTTAGCTCTGAACTCCTGATAGTTTTGTCATAAAAAAATAGCTTTGCAACGAAGTTCCAGCCCTTTTTGAACAGCGATTTCCGAGGAGCTGCTTTCACATGGCTACATCTGGAAAAGTATTTCAGCTAGATCCATCAAATTTTATGGGTGAAAATCTACGACTCTTACTTGAGGAATATGGATTTATGAATGTGTCCCTTTAGTTCCTCATATATTTCTGTGTCAGTTGATGACAATGAATGAATAGGTAGGATAGGGGAACAGATTACAATCTATTCATTCGTGCTTGTCAATCGACTTATCATGACTTTCAAGATGGCGGCGACAGGAAACTACCTCAAGATACTGTCTGCATAAACAGTCTTTTTAAATAAACTACTTGTGCATTTTTAAAGTTCTCAGTGCCTCGTTTTAAATGTGAAGGCCCCCGGAATTCTGCCAATGAAGTGTGGATCTACTTTGAGCCTTGTTAATGATGTAACAAGACTAGGTGCAACCAAGTATATGGCTGGGCCACCAAGTGCTGTATGAGAATGTGGGCCTAAGATAAGGGTGCTACATGGGGCAAAGCTCCTGTAATTAAATGAAGTGCAAGTTTAGTAATGAGCTGGAGGTTGATACATTATTTACAAAGTGGGTGGGGAGAGTGAGAGTGTGGGAGTGAGTGAGAGTATGTGAGGTAGTGGGAGTGGGAGGTGGGGGAGTGGGTCTTGAGTAAGGAAAATTAATTTTGAATAGACAAAGAGCTAGAGTAAGGGTAGCAGTTATTGATTTTGTGAATGTGAATTTGAGAGAGACGGCAACAACAGATGTAGATAGCAGGTAAAGTATATTTGCATGCTCCTGAATTGTAATGAAACAATAAAGTTATTGTTACAGTTGTGCTAACCGGGAACGTGACGCCACTTTTGTGAACACATGACAGTTCCTATATGGTGAGAGTGTAAGAACGAACTTCAAAGATTCCTTTTTCCCTCATGTTCTGTCTTAGGGCATGTTATGGACAAGGAATCCACAGTTTTGAGTAAAACCACTTAATAAACATATTCCAGTGAAGGAGCTGCCATGTGTTTACATAAAGTGTTATTTGATATTGGTGATGAATGAATATGGTAAACTATGTGACAAAAAAAGTGGAAAAGCAATTAATTTTAAATTAATTTATGACCTATTGACCTAAAGCTCTCAATGGCCTTGTAGTTAACTGCAAGATCATGAGAATTGTCTGAGAAATAAGAAAGTTCATTCTATAATTTAATTTAATTTTGTTTGATTTGGCTGAGAAACTGATGTGATTTTCACGAGTCCTTCATCAGAGGACTCGTGGTCAGCAATTTTCCTCTCTGGCCTTAATAGCAGCAACAGTATTGCTTTTTTCTGTTTTTTAAAAAAAATATATTTACATTCTTTGTAACTGTCCATAATGATGAACTACTCCTGTCTCCTACTCCTACTACTGTCATTACTGTCAAAATTAAGATTTTCTTAATTTTTTTTTCAGATTTTAATAATCACCCAGCAACCACTTACATTACATCCAGCGAACAAGAGCATACATCAACCAACATGAATGCACTAACATAAATTTCAATTATAATTTCTCAAGTGTCCACCTGAGCATGCGTATGCAGTCTTTCAAGTGTCCAACCAATGAGAGTTCATATGAGTCTCCCATTAAGCCGCTGGCGGCGCGCCCCCTGGTGGCTCGGGGGGAGATAGCTCTCAGTGTTACTGATCCTGGATCAGACATAGCTTGTGAAACATACAGAATGCGACGGGTCATTTTATGAACGGAAATAGGGTAAACTGCCGCATGATAGACGGTGTTGATGAGAGTGTTGAAAGCACAAAACTGCCATTAACAAAGAAAGATTACAACCACCGTTGTGGTACCAATTGTCTCTTTGTGAGTTCAGGGTTTGTTGAGCCGGCTGATTCAAATGTAGCCTGTTTATGTTGAACTTGCTTCGTAGTGTAGGCTACCCCGCAGGAGATACGAGTGACAAACGTCCGTTCAGCCAGCCAGCTTGTCATCGGCCAACCAATCATTGAAGTTCTTGCCGCCGTCCGACCAATCATTGAAGTCAGTCGTCGGCCTCCTAATCGTTGAAGTTCTTCCCTGCTTGCCGTCCAATCGCGGAACTTCATCCCTGCCGGCCAGCCAATTGTTAAACTTGATCAGTCAGTCAGTCAGGTACTCAGTGACATTCGCGTTTATGGGGGCCTGGCCACAATTCGCAGCCCAGCCCAAAAAATAATGATTTCTTTGCATGGCAACGCTATGCCCCATTCACTACCATTGTTAGCTTCGGCTAAACAGCCCTGTATTTTGAAATGTTGGGTGCGTACAGAGGTGAGGTATTCAACAAAGGTTAGTACTCGTTATCATGTATCTATACACCCCAAGTCAATTTCATACCCCTTTAAGTAATGATTTGAAGCAAGTTTGATCCTCCACTGATGTTGGGAATACAATATTTCAATATATATCTGAAAACTCTTTATGGGTTATAATTCAAGCATAAGTTAACATTTATGAAATAAAACATTTTGTCGAGTTTAAGCTTTCTATCATTAACCATGTGCATTTTATAAACTAGGCTTATGCCGTTGGAGGCGACGGCTGGAGGTATATCCCCAAATGCCCCTGATCTTCCAATTCCCCAATCCTTGAATAGACCTTGAATAGACTTTCATTCGAATTTAATTTCAGGTCAGTCGGTCAAATGGTTCTGAAGATATGGCCAAAATGGTAATTTTCCATCACAAAGCGCCACCTGGTGGCAAAATATTGAACCATACAGGTATGATGTCATCATGTGACATGTTGTGAGGTCATGACCTTGCAGTTGCACATAGTTTCATGTCAATTGGAGAAATAGTTCCAAAGATATAGCAAAAATGGTGAATTTTATGTGACAAAGCTCCACCTTGTGTCAAAATTTTGAGCCAAACGGGTATAATGTCATCGTGGGATACATCCTCAGGTCATGACCTTTCATTTGCACTTGATATGAGATCAATCGGACAAATATTTCCTGAAATATGATAAAAAGAGTGATTTTTCCAGTTTTTGGCCCCTGGTGGCCAATCTAGACATCGTAAATTGCCCAAAATCTTATAAATTCTTCCTCTTTATGATACTTACTTGTGCAAAATTTGGAATTTGTACTTGAAATATTACTGAAGTTATCGCGTTAACACCTAGTGCGGTGGCGGCGGCGGCGGCCGGACCAAAAACATAATATCCCCCGAATCGCCGTTCGGGGATATAATAAATAATGCTTGAATATGCTTTTGATGCAATTAAATGCTATGTTTCCACAAAATGACCATATTTTCAAAAATTTATTTTGAGAAAATAAAGCAGAACCCCATCACAGATTTTGGATGTTAATAACAGGCATCTAATCTAAAACAGTCAATTTGATATTTGTGGATGGTGTCTTTTTTTTTTGGTATAAAATGTTAATAGCACTTTTATTCGTTTTCAAACCTTATTATTTTCAGAAGAGAGGGGCAGAATTAGAATACAAAATACACAACATATATGGGAAGCTGTATGTGCAATACCAAATCCCTGTCTTTGACAATAGGCTTTTCGCAGTCCTTCAAATATGCTACAGCAAAGCATAGAGTCAAATTTAAGCAACTTTAAGCATGCAGAAATATTTGTACAAAAGGGACACCTTTATAAGTCCATATTCCTCAAGTTAGATTAGCAGATTTTCACCCCTGCAAATTTGAAGGACCTAGCTGAATCACTTTTTCTAGATATAGCCATGTGAAAGTGGCTCCTCAGAAATCACTGTTCAAAAAGGGCCAGAACTTAGTGGCAAAACATGAAAAAACTATTAGGAGTTGAGAGCTAAAATTTTGGATTTTTTCTTTTAGGAGGTGAATGCACTTGCTGCATTTTTTTTCAGCCAAATCTGAGATGGCCCAAGTGGGAGCCATTTGGACATTTGACATGGAATGACTAAAATGCTTGCATGAACTTTAGCTCCTTTTTTCTCCTAGCATTGACTCCGAATCCTGGACCATTTCATCCTCATTAAAAAGCATCTTCAAATAAAGGTTTGTGTAAGAAGAGGTCAGGAGAACACCAGATGCTGTCAGGATTACATAGAGGAACCACAAGTGAGAACCAGAGAATGCAAAAATGGAGACTTTATTTCTGAACAGAGCTGGCAACAGTACAAAGTCCACAATCTAAAAATCAGAATCCAATGGACGAAATCCAGAACCGTAACCAGGGCACCAATCACAAAAATCAAGATCGGATGAAAATAGGTTCGGTGACAGGAAAAGCGACGAAGTACAGGAAATAGGCAAAAATCGTAAAAACGTGGACGGTGTGGTCAGAACGCAATCTCAATGAAAACAAGGCGAGGAAAGCATGGCACAAGCAGACAAAGGAAAACGTTCTGACAAGGCATGGCTGTGATCAGACTCCTTAAATACACACTGGTAAGGTCACATGTTATCATTGGGGAAAAGGTGCAGGGGATCAGACTAATTACTCAGTGAGAGCACGTGAGGGAAACCCTAACCACATGAAATCGGCGAAAGCCAAAACAAGGACAGGGAATGACGAGACTTCCTGTAAATATTAAACGGCTCCGGTTAGGGAGTTCTAACATGCAGAGTAAGAGAAGCAGAACAGGTTTTCAATTAGAAGCCAGAGCGGCAGAAACACAGCAAGACTAATAGGAATAGCAAAGAGGGCGGAGTATACAACAGAGCGAATGCCAAGGGAATATTAGTCAATTAGTATGTGACTTTATAAAGAACCCATGCACATTAGTAATATACAAGGTGTTAGAAGAAGAGTTATCAAAATAACAAACTGTTAGTAAATCTAGAGTAGAAGTGGCGAAGGAAGCAAACAAGACTAGAAAGAAGATTTAATCACCATAAACCTAAATCACCCGATCATGTGCTCAAGACTCAGACGGGGGGGAAAACAGGACTAGACCAACTCACAGACAAGACAGGGGAGACAACGTACAAAGCATGGCAATGGTATAATCCTGAAATAGAAAACAAAGACGGTGAATGGTAACAAAACATAAAACTGAAAGACTATTGAAACATGGCAAGAAAACACGAGCATGATATGAAAAAATATAGAAAACATAGTAAATAATAACAAATAATACAAAACAAGACTAAACATGACAGAGCAGAACCATAACAGACGCAGGATCCAGAAGTGTTTATTAAACACAAAACAATAAGAGAAAAATACGCCAGAAATAAAACGCCGTGCACATGTACTGAACAAATGGGGAAACTAAGATACACTGCCAAAGGCAGGGGAAACAGAAATACTCACTCCAAGAGAGGATAAACTAGAAAAACAAAAACTGAACCTAACTAGATGGACGGACACACCGGGAGACTTAAACAAAGGGCAGACAAGAGGTAGGTGCAGCAAAACACAAGACTCAGGAATCATACAAAGGAAATACTCAGAAGGCACAAGGAGCTGAGATTTCACCATGCAGATCTGAGTCATACGCAAGGTTACGTCTGACGGCTCCTCCTCTCTCGGCCACATATAAAGTCACGCGAGGAGGCGGGGACACAGAATGCAATTTCGACTGGAAACAGAAACACTTGGGATTAATAAACAATTACACGAGAACCGAGTTAACAATAATGACTTGGGACAAGACGCTGAGACCATCAATCAAGCTAGACAGTTTAGATAAGGAAATCTAAACGTGACGAGTAAAAAGCACCACAAGAGAAGCGAAGGAAGTTGAAAGACTGCACATCAAGCTCATTTTGATTGGTCCATGTCACTTCCATTGCGGTGGAGTGCAAAACCACTAACAATGAAAATTGTGTCTGTGTCTCAATACAGATTGAACACATCAACATTTTTCTCAGCATATATTTCTAATGGGGCAATTGACATGAAATTTTCACCAGATGTCGGTAACAACCCAAGTAATCCACACATAGAAGGACATAAAATCAAATAAGACCATAAATTAAGTTTTGTGTAATAAAGTCGAATGACAGAAGGAATAAGAATTGAGCACATGAAGAGAAGGAGGTGCATAAAAGGCATGGAAAGCCAAGAAACCAGCTGAAATATAAAGTGATTTTGGAAACTGAAAGAAACTGAAATACGATGCAATTCTCAATACTTCAAGTATCTTGATTCAGTTGAGCCATTCCCTTCCTCTCTGTGAAGCTGCAATCTTGAATTTTCAAGCCTTAAATAAGGGACCACAAAAATAGCCAGATTTGGCTTCTGCCCAAAGGGGTTAATATGGGGATAATAACAAATTAAAACACTAAACTGTAATGAAATTAAATCTAAGAAAAATTAATTTTGCAAAAAAAAAAAAAAAGTGAATTTTGTTCTGATTATTTGGCAAAACGCAAATAATACTTTCCTATGTTACAGCTTGTGATTCTTAATCTTCAGGAGCAACTGTGTCCAGAGCATAGAGGTCCAGAATCCAGCACTGTAGCTAACAGTAATCAAGCCACTGTGATCGGTGCACCTCTCAAATGTCTTCCTCTACATAAAGGAGTTTATGTTGAATCTAATAAATTCTCTAGAAAGAGGGGCCTATGAGGAGCAAAATGTATGAAAATTGCGAGCGTACCGCCAAAAATGTGGAAACAGGAGAAAATTTAAAAAAAGATTTTTTTTTCTGATAACCTCCTAAATTCTGTGATCTCAGGTAACATAGTGGTCAGTGCAGTGGTGGAGCTTATGGAGCCAGAAGAGCACATCTGTTTGCCTCCATAGCCTGTGACCAGCACATATTTTCATGCATTTTACTATATAATTATGTATGTGGGGTAGAAATTGTGGGAGTGAGAGCAAATTTAAGATGAACCTTTTGCTTTGTGTACCAATGGCTCTCCACTTCAGCAATAAGTTCATGCACTAAGCACAAAACGGGATCTCTCAAAGACTTCCGTGGTAAAAACTATTTTGAAAAATATAACTGAAGACGTATAAAAGTTATGAAAGGTACAGAGGGTCAAACAAAATTTACCAGATAACATGAACGTTATGAGGTTGGAATGACATTTCTACCTTTAAGTACAACCCCAATTCTGATATAGTTGGGACAAAGTGTAAATTGTGAATGAAATCAAAATGCAATGACTTTCAAATCACACCAGCCAGTAATTTATATTCAGAATAGAACAGAAATAACATAGCAAATCTTGAAACTGAGAAATTTTACAATTTTATCCCCAAAATGAGCTCATCTCAAATTTGATGGCTGCTACAGATTTCAAAGAAGTTGGGACAGTTGCCTGTTTACCATGGTGAAGCGTCCCCTCTTCTTTTTAACGGAGAGTGGAGACATCTGGCCATTGAGGAGACAAGTTTCTTGAGTTTAGCAATTGGAATTTGATCCTACTCTTGTTTAATACAGGCTTCCAGGGGCTGGAGAGTTTCGGGTTTCGTTTAATTATGCGCCAAATGTTCTCAATCAGTGAAAGATCAGGACTGCAGGCAGGCCAGTTCAGCACACGGACTCTTCTACTACGAAGCCATACTGCTGTAATAGCTGCAGTATGTGGTTTTGCATTGTCCTGCTGAAATACACAAGGCCTTCCCTGGAATAGATGTTGTCTGGAGTGGAGCATACCTTAATATACCTTTCAGCATTCATGGTGCTTTTTAAAACATGCAAGTGTCCCACACCATATGCAAAAATACATCCCCATACCATCAGAGATGCTGGCTTTTGAACTAAATGCTGAAATCAGGAGGGCTGGTCTTTCTCCTCTTTAGCGCGGAGGACACGACGCCCATGATTTCCAACAATAATGTCAAATTTGGACTCGCCTGACCACAGGACACTTTGCCTCTTTGCTACAGTCCATTTTAAATGAGCCTTGGCCCACAGAACACGGCGGCGCTTCTGGATCATGCTCAACAATGGCTTCCTCTTTGCATGATAGTTTTTGATGGCATCTGTGGATGGCACGGCAGACTGTGTTTACTGACAGTGGTTCCTAGAAGTATTCCTGGGCCCATTTAGTAATGTGACTGAGTGATGCCGGTGAGTGCATGCCGGTGAGTGATGCAGTGGCGCCTGAGGGCCCGAAGATTCGGCCTTGCCCCTTACGCACAGAGATTTTTCCAGTTTCTCTGGATTTTTTGATGATGTTAGGCACTGTCTATGATGAGACCTTGACATTCTTGTTTTAAATCATGGGTGTGATGTGCTCCGGGCTAAAGAGGAGAAAGTCCACCCCTCCTGTTATCAGTGCTCAGTTCAAAAGCCAGCATCTCTGATGGTATGGGGATGTATCAGTGCTTATGGTGTGGGACACTTGCATGTTTTAAAAAGCACCATAAATGCTGAAAGGTATGTAAAGGTTTTAGAGGAACATATGCTCCCCTCCAGATGACATCTATTCCAGGGAAGGCCTTGTGCATTTCAGCAGGACAATGCAAAACCACATACTGCAGCTATTACAACAGCATGGCTTCGTAGTAGAAGAGTCCGTGTGCTAAACTGGCCTGCCTGCAGTCCTGATCTTACACCGAATGAGAACATTTGGCGTATAATTAGCCCAAAAGTCCTTCAAAGAAGACCCAAAACTCTTCAGCAGCTGGAATCCTGTATTAAACAAGAGTGGGATCAAATTCCTATAGCTAAACTCAAGAAACGTTTGTCCTCAATGCCCAGATGCCTCCACTCTTTGTTAAAAAGAAGAGGGGATGCTACACCATGATAAACAGGCCCCTGTCCCAACTTTTTTGAGACCTGCAGCAGCCATCAAATTTGAAATGAGCTCGTTTTGTGGAAAAATTGTAAAATTTTTATTGTGAGTAAAATACTGGCTGGTTTAATTTGAAAGTCATTGCATTTTGTTTTATTCACAATTTACACTTTGTTCCAACTATTTCAGAATTGGTGCTTAATAATTAGGTCAATGCATTGGGACTCAGCAACGGTAATTTTTTTTCCATTTCAGAATTCTTTTGTAAATGAAGGTAATTTTGGCGACAAGTATGTACACCTGTTTTTGCAGCACAGTCATGCAACTTAAAAAATAGAAAGCTGTCCAATTGGAAAATGCAAATGAACAGAACCACGTACTAGTCACCAAAATTACTTTCATTTGCTGAAGAGTTTTGAAATGCCATCACGGAGTGCCAGTGCATAGACCTAATTATAATTAAAATATTTTCCTATACTGAATGTAGCTCATTATTTTGTTGCTGTTAGATCGCATGGGGGAGAAAAGTCAAGTCTTCAATTGGCACTTGATTATTCTTGAATTGAAAAACGTGTTAATAAAAGAAAACCATCTAGAATTAGCCAGAACTAATTGTTGTCAATAAAGGGATGGATATTTGCCCCCGAATCTTCAGGTCTAGCGCCGGCCCTGACCCGGCATTCTGAGTTATTTTGTAATCGGCAGTCAATGTGTAAAGTCACAACTGATATTAGCTAGGCAGCTAACAATATCATAATAGCAAGGTAAGTTCTGTGAATAAAACAGCCAACAAAAACTAGGTGACTAACTGTCGGCCCCTTCTCCCTCTCTTTCCCTGCGTCCACTTCCTGCAATCTCTTAGTGTTTTTGATAACCTTGTCTTCTGCTAGGACAACATGTCAAGTTTTACTGTCTTTTACTATCTCATCTCACTCCAGAGCGCAGTATTGTGGGCTAAGTAAGAATAAACCATGCAATGAATATCGAGGGGGATGAAATGTTAAGAATGGAGCTTTAACGTAAATTCTGATAGGCCACGGAGTCAAGCTTGCTTAACGTGGAGGTACTGCCGGAGAGTCGCCTGAGACGTTTGACTGTCATTTGACTTTGCTGTCACATGATTGCTTGGCTGGCAATATTTTGGCTTACTTAAGCTTGCCTTCCAGAGTTGCTGCTCCTCAGTGCACTAGCTCAGCAACCGCTTGCATCGGATCAGATCCACTTGCTACAAGGTTCGTGGTTTCCATTATTGCTGCAAACTTCTATAACAATGTTTATTTTGGCTACCGCACCTCGCCAGTGTTGATGTGGCACTTGGTCTTTCATGTCATGCTCGCCTAGCTATGCTGCTATGCTGGAAGTGCTCGGTTATGAAGGCCAGCCTGCACAAAGCTTACTTGTCTTAAAATGTGGCTTGTTTCGAAACATTGCCTATGTGTTTGCTGAAGGAACATTTGGTGTAATTGGTGACATTTGTTTGGAAAATTTAGAGCTGCACATGTTAATCTGGATGCAGCCACGAATGCAGGACTATAATAGTTCTCGCTTAGCAAGGCAGCACTCTCATTGACAGTAAATAATTACCTCTACGGCAAGGATTGCAATCTGCTAACCTATTGCGAATCATCACTATTCGAATGCTGGTCTTTTCCAGGTGTCGAAAAAAAAATTTGGATGCTTTAAAGATGCAGCAGGTGTAGTGCAGTACTGTCCGAAATTGGGAACGTGCTAATTGGACCTGCTTGTCTTGCAAACAACAGTGTGCTGAAGTACTAACATTTCTTGGAGTCTCTTGTGGTGCAGTAAGCTGCTGTAATGTCACATTTTGTGAAATTTCCTACGCTGGTAGTTACTCCTCGTTTTTTACTCCTGGATAAGTGAAGGATGGACTGTTGTGATGAGACTGGAACGTAACTCGCTAATCAATCAATCAATCAATCAATTTGTCGTTTGCACGACCATGGGCGGTCAGATAAATATGATTTATCTTTAACATAATTTCATAATTCCCTAACTTGTATAATCTTTGCTGAAAATAGCTTAAGTATTTTTCAGATGATGGTTGCCTTACTGCTGTTCAAATGACAGCACCAAATCGTAATTATGCATCGGCGCGCATGCGCGCCGGGGCATATGGTAGTTCGTTTGTGTGTCATTCTGTCATTCTGTCTGTTACCGGGATAGCCGCTCCGCCAGTCAAAATAAAGTCCTAGAATATGGCTCTATGGGTTAAATGCTATGATATCTTGGATTTAAATTTGCCAGATTTTTGTTTTCAACTTAAAGCACTATTTGACACTTGCATAGACTCCGATAGGAATCGAGGAATGTGGAAGTAATGCATGTCATGGGGAAAGCAATTGTTCCAAACAATGAATTCATTTTCATTGGAACACGCTTGAAGGTAAGTTTAACAAATGACTGCATTTTGGGAAATTTGTCGCATTAGCTGACCCCTAATGAATTTTGTTGTTCGCGTCATTTTTTGTACCCAGCTTTATGTTGATCGTCAGATAAAAACCTGTTAAATTCGTATTAAAGTTAAAGTAGATGACGTGAGCAGCTCTTAAATTACCTTAAATTAGTTGCAGTTAATGGTGTTCATTTGAGTACAAAGTTTATATTCGCTTTTTAGATTTGCTGATAGTTTCAATCGCATTTTATTTCTAACTAGTTAATTTTGTCGCCTAACACACTACTTCTGTTCTCTCGAAGGTTCTGCGATTCAGTGCAAAAATGAATGGAAACAGCTTAAAATGTCAAATCTATTTGTTACACCGATTTGATTGCATAGCAGCAAGTAACGTCATTAGGCTATGCTCAAGTTTTTATTTGCTTCAATGCTGTTAGGTGGGAATGCATTTTCACCGCCTTTATGCGCATGAATAATTGTGGCGAACTTCAGGTAATTTGACTGACAAGCGGATGGAAACATAGATGCACAGCTAGGGCACTCTGACATGTCCACACAGAATTTTATAGCTTCATCAAGGGACATACTTGTCACTGCTGTAGGCACCGAGGCATCAGCACCTTCGGTGCTTTCATGGGCTCAAGGACAGTTCATCCCCGGACTTTTTGTCCCCATATTTTATGTCTCTGGGCTTTTTGTCCCCTTGGAATTTTCGTTACTGGACTCTTCGTCCCCATAGATTTTTCAGCCCCAGATTTTTCATCCCTATGAACTTTTCGTCCCTGGATGGTTCGTCCCCAATAATGCTTTGCCCTTTCTTTGCATTTTAACACTATCCTAACCCTAACCCAAACCGTCCATTCGCCCATCCGTCTGTTAATTACGGTGGAATTTTTAAATATAAGGAGACATAGTCCTCGGGGACGAAAAGTCCTCAGGGATGAAGAGTCCGGAGATGAAAAGTCCATGGGACAAAAGTCCAGTGACAAAAGATTTGGGTACAAAAAGTCCAGGGATGAAAAATTCGGGGACAAAAATTCCAGGGGTGAAAAATCCAGGGACAAAGAGTCTTGTAACTATTAGAATCAAGTAGATTTCAAGCAGCATAACAGCAACTGATTTAAGCATTAATGGCAATTATGACTGTTACAGGAATCTTCGTCCCTGGATTTTTCATTCCCAGAGTTTTTGTCCCCGGACTCTTCGTCTTTGAGGACTTTTCCAATCTATCACAAATATCTTGAGTTTGTGATATTTCCTGAAGGAGTGGCAGGATTACTGTCAAATCAGACATGGAAACTCCCCAAAGAGGGGAGCTGACCACCTTAGGTTTCTTAGCCGTTCATCAGATCAAACGTCAAGGTGATATAAGGTAATATGTTAAATAGCAACGAATAACTTGTGTGCTCAATATCTCATGAAGGAATGGAGGGATTTTTATACATAAAAGATACTACATAACCAATGGGGTTGGGTGCACGAACTGATTGGGTTTTGGAGGTCATTGGGTGGAAGGTCAAGCTCACATAAGGTTGTATGCATCGATATGCTAGAATTACTGGATTGCTGATGATGTCATATTGTTGAAATAGCTGTACTGCCATATATGCATGCAGAACAGTAGCCACGCAGAACATTATGTTGTAGCCACAGATATCCCATTTCGGAGGTTATCATCATCCAGAAACATGGGGTGTGACATGCGATCATGTTGAATATATTTAAGTTCCAAAGCATGTCTTGTATCGAGTTTTGGCTTCTGAAATCCTGCTCATCACCGACTAGCTGCCAGAAATAGTCGGAAGCAAATGGATTTGGTTAAGATAATGTTGGGTTAGCTTTCCTTTATGAATTGGTCGTTCACATGTGAAGAAAGGTGAGTTTTGCATCATGGAAAGGTGGCTTTTAATTATTTATTTATTTATTTATTTACTTATTTAGCACAAACATTTCATATTAAATAATATCAACAATAAATATGATTGGAATGTTCAAAGGGGAGGTATAAAACCTGAGAGGGCTTATATGTAAACCTCACCCATGAAAGCAATAATTGGAGACATTTGTTACTAAGGCAAAAAAGAAAAAAGAAAACAATTAAATGAAAACAAAATGAGTAAGGAAGGAAGAAAAACAAAAAACAAACAAAAAAAAACTTGACTTAGTAATTATACAGTGAATATAAGAACAAAATGAAAATATATGTATGAATGAATAATGTAAGACAAAAATGCATACATAAATGAATAAAAAGAATAGGCTAAATTCAATGAATAGCCTAAGCAACATAACTATAGTGGAGCACTCATTATGTTTGATGGTACACAGTTTGACTGACGAGGTACCTTTTTGAGAGCCTTTTTGAATGTTGTGAAATTGATGCATTTTTTCAGATAGTTAGGTAGCTGATTCCAGGGACAGGGACCTTGATAACGGATTGCAAATTGTCCAAGAGAGGTTCTTAAGAAAGCAGTATGAAGATCGGAAGAGTTTCAAGTCCGGTAACTGTGGACTTGGTTGTTAGACAGAAATATATGACGGATGCTTGGAGGTAAAAGATTCATTCTTTTACCATGCTGGAACACAAATAAGCAGATCTGTTAAACATTCAAATCATAAACAATCAGCTTTGCAAAACTGATCTCTTTTTGAGAGAGAGAGTGAATCACTTTGAGTCACTTCAGTAGTAAAATATATCCCCATTGACCACATATCAAAATAAGGCTTGTCAGATAATTTGGTGAAAAGATAACCTTAGACTTGTTAGTGCTGGTTAACATTAGCCTTGATGATTTGACCCGTCTGTACCAAACGTTAGCGTTTGAGCATCTATTATGAACGGTGGCCGACAAGGGGAAATGCACTGCAACAGCCAAAAACATCTGCAATTGGAGAAACATGCTGCAAAATCTGAAAAGATGCAAAGTAAAAAACACACAAATCTCAAAAACAAATGCAAAAAAAAAACACTGCATACCCATGTCAACACAATGGAACTGCTCCGAGCTGCTATGGGGAGTGCCAACTAGAACAGCTTTTATTTTTTACCTAAGCAGGCGCGCTGTTTGGAGGGGTACAGTCAGGAAGATTTTAAGGGCCCCCATCAGTGAACTAGTTTCTGAAGTTAGATTAACATTAGAGATAGAAAAATGGTGAGCTTAGCTGGGCGGAATGGCCTGTTCTCACCGCTCATGTTATGTTATGTATGTCTCAAACCCTGTTTACACCGGACTTGCGAGCAGGTTGCGACCGAAAAATGGAAAAAAATCGCCATCACTCTCACTGACTCTTGATGAGGTTGCAAGTAACTCTCAATAAACTCTCACTGGTCTCACATTCAATCTCTCTGATCTCTTTCACTCTCTATCGATCTTGAAGGGGTTTACGATTGTTTTGAGCTGTTCAAAAAAATCGCATGACTTTTGCGAGTGTGTGCGAGTGGTCAGAAATAAATGCAGATCTCAAAAACAATCGTAATGAGCTCTCATAACTCTCAAGTCACTCTTAACTCGGTCTCACAGGTCTTTATGGACTCTTGATGGACTCTCAAACAGGTTGCATAAATAATCTCCAAATATCGGTATATTTTCATTATGCGACTATGGCGATCGTTATTGCGAGCTGAACAAGAGCCCATTGCAATGCCTTCAAGAGCAAAAAAGTCATGGCGAGTGAAATTGCGAGAGCATCAGTGATGGATGGGATCTAAATTTGACCAATGGCGATCAGTGAGAGTGAAACTGCGACCAACGGCGAGCTTCCATGCGACTCTTTCTGAGAGTGGGTTTCCTATATAAAGCCATTGTTTTAATCGATTCATCACTTGCTGCAACGATCGCATCAACAACACAAGACCAAGAGAGACCAAACAAGAGAAAGGAGAGTCATCGTAAATTATGTTGCATAGATCACCTAATTTTTATGAATATATCTCAAATGTGGTCTCACTGGAAGCTTGGGGTGAACGCAAATTAGCGATTAGATTGGAGAGTGTACAAGAGTATACAAGACTTATGCGAGTTCATCAAATCCTTGTGATCTCACAAGTCGCAGCAGTCGCCATTTCAGTCGTATTTTGGTGTAAACAGGGCATAAGTAGCTGTCAGAATTTCAGTTGAAGCCGATTCAAGGGAAATGTGCTATAAAGTACACTGTGCAGAGATAGCCTGATAGCCTGGCTGATACAATAGTTTGAAAGAAAATTCAAACCTTTATCATATACTGTGTAGTTGTGGATGAGTTAGCATTAGGTTTTTATTGATTTTTAATTTTATTTAACCAGGTTAGTTAGTCCCACAAAGGTCAAAGATCTTAACATGGGAGACCTGGCCAAGAGGGTAGTAGCATAGTTACATGATGTAACGACAAATGAAACAACATATAAAATTAGCAACATTGAAACTTGCTCATATAAAACACTTGCACACAGAAAAGGTAGACTGCAATGATTAGCTGTGTGACATGTGTGGCTATAGGACACTAGCTCGTTTTAGCTAATACCTTGAAATAGCCATTCATACCAAAGTTTCTGCATGTATGTAATGTGTCGTTGCTCCATGTTTTCAGTGTGGCTTTCATGCGACAATCACTGAGAGTGTCTGTTTTTCAGTTGGTGAACTTTGCTTTTGCTGACCTCTTGGCTGTGCTGTAGCACTGTTCAGTGGTGATCACTCTGGTTGGGTTGAGACAGAGAAAGACGTGTGGAGGGATTGAAGCTCATGCAGATGGGGTTTTCTGAAAATAATTTGTGAGTTAAAGCTGAAACATTAATAGAGTTAAGACGATTTGCTCCCGAGGTACAACCTTTGTCGCATTAGGGGCAGGGAGAATCGTCCCCCTTTCTTTTTCCCCTTGTAACAACTCGGTGAGCAAAAAGCCAAATTAAGTCCCTAATCTGGTTAAACAAAGGCGATGGGGGTTTTTTGGGGTTTTTTTGGGGGGGGGGTTTCAGTCTCCCGGGAGCAAAGTAAGGAAAAGTAAAATGATTAAACGCTAAATTTAAATGATAAATTTAAACGCTAAATAATTGTCGAACTAAGTGAACTGTATGATATACAAAGTAAAACAGAGTTGTTTTCAAAGAATGAGCTACTGTCGCCTGGTTTTTCTGTAGCTCATTTAGCTAACCAACTTCAACAGGCTCTCAACACCAAGAATATTATCAAATTACCTGGATATCTAACTATGACCCGGCTTGGTTTCATACTTGGTGGCTTGCCTTTCATACAGTCTTCCAGTCAATAAATACTGACGATCACCGGAGTTTTTTAGTCCCCTTCATTCTTTATCCTGACCGCATTACTGCATAAACGCATTGCCAGGCTTGAATATTAACGCGAACCGGGTTTTTGTCTTTTTTGCTTGTATTATTACCGAAGGGCTCTTCTGATTAAACACATTGCAAATTACATTATCTTTGTATTTTCCTCTGGTTGCGGTGCCTTCATCAGCTGTTTACAGCTTGTTGGGGGAGATACCTTGTTTATTTCGCTCACATAGTAAACGACTTGTTAATTCGGTTCATTTTAATTAAAGGGAACCGGGGTTTTACTCTTTTCTCGGTTACCCTTGGTTTTATTTGTGGCTAGCTAGCTAGATAGTTACTGTTTGCATTTTTGGTTGGGGATCTGAGATTTAGTATTTAGTTAGTAGGGCAGCAGTCACTTGAGTCGTCCATTCCGTTAGGTTGGAGTTTAAACGGTAAGGTTTACCGTAGTGCTCCACCTCCTCCCTCCCTCCGCCTACAGTTTCTCCTTGGCATTGTAGCCAGTCTGTTTTATCTGGGTTCTCAGCTAAGCCCTATGATATTTTTAGGTTAGTATATTAATAGTACCGGGACTAGATAAACTCAAGTTGGCTTATTAGGAGTGCTTATTACATATAGAGTTTGTCTCAATTTGGTATTTCATTTCTGTTAACTGAAACTAAGCCCCTGTTAAAAGAGGCTTATTATCTATTTACATAGTTTCCCCACGGTTTCTATTGTGACTGCTGCTTAGGGCTTCTCAGGTTAATAAATTAATAAATTGTGGTTCCTGAGCTTCTGTCTCGGCATTAGTAATTTTCTTTTATCTAGGGTGAGCGAGGTCATTTGATAGGGGGTTCAACATGTGGCCAAAACTATGTGACGGTTGCAGGATGATTGCACTCTTGGAAAGAGATTTCCAGGGTGGGTTTATCTGCCACCGGTGCCAGCTAATTGAGCATTTGGAGAACAAGATCCTTGATCTTCAGGGCCAGTTGGCAGCAGAACATAGTTCGCAATCAGTAGAGTTCCTAGCGGAACTAAGTAGTATGTCGTTTAGAGAAGTGGTGTGTATGCCAAAGCAGGGTGGTGCGGGGACACAACAGCAGGCAGGGAGAGAAAGTTGGGTGACGGTAGGACGTCAGCACAGGAAAGGGCATGCACGCCGTACAGCGACAGCTCCTCCAGTGGTTGAGGTGTCCAACCAATTCGAATTACTCAACTCGTCCAACTCGAATTAGCCCCTGACCCTGAGAGTGAGGGGGACTGATGAGCAGCAGGGAACCCTGTTGTCCTCTACCCCTCAGAAAAGAGAGTTAGTGATAGTAGGGGACTCAATACTTAGAGGAATAGACAGTTTAGTCTGTTCGTGCGACCATGAGTCTCATACGGTGTGTTGCCTGCCTGGTGCCCAGGTAGGAGAACTCCTGGACCATGCGGACATGCTCCTGGCCAGAGCGGGGAGGGATCCAGTTGTCATGGTCCATGTTGGGACAAATGACATGTTCAAGCAGAGGGAAGCAGAATTTTATCAGAAGGTTTAACCTGTGGCTACGAACCTGGTGTAGGAAAGAGGGGTAAAAGTTTATTAGGCACTGTAACTACTTCTGGGACAGGGGTGACCTGTTCAAGCCGGATGGGCTACACCTGAACCGAAGGGGTACTTTTGCTCTGGGTCAGCGTATGTTGAGGGTAGCACAGAGTTATTTAAACTAGGGACTTGGGGGGCAGGGAGGTTAGAGACTGTTAAACATAGGGAAATGCAGACTGCCCTGATGGAAGCTGACAGCGTAACATGCACTGTTGATGATATATTTTTAAAGCAACAAAGCACAGTGAGGGGCTTGGAGCAACGGGCACACAGGCGTTTTTGAGAACCTGAAATGTTTTTATCTAAATGCAAGAAGCATAAAAAATAAATTTCCAGAACTTGAGCCCGTTATGATTAGTGAGGGTTATGACATAGTTGGGATTACAGAGACATGGCTTAGTGAAGAGGATGGAGATGAATATAAAATGGAAGTTTATAATCTCTTTAGGAAGGATAGGCAAGGAGGGGGCGTGGCACTCTATGTGAACAAAAACAAAAATGTTCAGGAAATTCCTGAAATTGAATATTCCTTGCTCTGTGATGATATCATTGGCAAACAAGAGACTGTATTGAACTGTATTGTGTACAGTTCTGGGGACCATACTTTAAGAAAGATATAGAGGCTCTAGAAAAAGTTCAGAGAAGAGCCACAAAGCTAATTCCGGGAATAAAAGATGAAAGCTATGAGAAGAGGCTGAAGATCCTTAATCTCTTTAGTCTTAGGAAAAGGAGATTAAGGGGTGATCTGATTGAGGTCTTTAAATATGTTAAAGGGATTAACAAAGTGAATTATATTGGATTCCTTCGACCAAGTGTTGTTATTAGAACTCGGGGTCAGAAATGGAAGTTGATTAAGGGTAAATTTAGCACTGATATTTGGAAATATTTCTTCACCCAAACAGTAATTTCGATGTGGAATAGCTTGCCTGACCATATTGTTGTGGCAGAGACCTTGTGAGTTTTCAAGAGCAGGCTTGACTAAAAGCTAGATACCATTGATTTATTGAGTATCTGAAGTGATATATTCACAATGGTATAAAGAAACTGGCTCGCCAGTGGCACTCGGAACGTATTTTCGGCGGAACAGTGCGGAGAGCTGCTTCTGGGACGCTGCCGAGACATGCCGTGGCGCGGCTTGCGGAATCAAAACCATTGTCTAGAATAGCCGTGGATCAACTACGGCAACAGCATCGCGGCAATCACGCGGCCAAGATGCTCCCGGTGGAATCAAGCCTTTTAAGTGCAATGTGTTTGATCACTCCACTGTAACCCCTTGAATAATATCCAAAATAATGGTAAAAATAATCGTGAAATAAATATGCTTCCGACTGGCTGATGATCGAAGGTCAAATCAGAAACATGAAAGAAATTCAGATTAATTATTGACGGCGAAAATGTCTGCTGCTTTTGCTGCAACTAAAATGTTGTTTTTTTTTTGTTGTTTTTTTTTTGTGACCAGTTCATTTTTCAGCCAAACTGCAAATAATACGGAGACATTTCAAATGAAATGTGGTCGCAGGCACTGTATTAATGAATCAGGTCGGATTTAAAATAGATTTTTCAAATAACTGCAGACAATGGGTCATCTCATGCATGAGTTATCCAAAGATTTGAAGTGAATTTTCAGCACTTTAAACATTCATTATGTTACAGTTTGTGTTTTTTGGGATGGAAGGAAAATCCACACTGTTTTAGACGATGTGTCATGTAATGATTGTCCCCAAACAGCCACCCCTCAAGGAGGGATCATCTGGAGAACAGCAGGAATGACGGAGCTCACCAATATCAAGAAGTTGTGGCTTTATCCAGAAGAATTTGCGAACACAGACATGCATAACCGCACATGTTGAATTGCATATAATTACTGATTAATTTAATAGCTTGTATCACAGCATGCCCTGATGTGCGGACGTTGGTTGCACAAACTATTCTGCCATGCATTTTTGAAATATTTCGACAAAAGTCTTTCACAAATTGTAATTTCTTTATTTTTAATTGGTTGAATGCACTGTTGCTCGTCCTTGCATGGGTATTAAGTTACAAGCAGGGAGTACGCGCGTTGTGCACTCATCTGCAAAGAAGCTTAATACTATTTGGATATGCATCCTGAAATGATCAAAAACTGACCATTAACTTCAGACCAGATTTTTGTTAGTCCATAGAGCGATTACTTTTTGCGGTCTCAAGATAGCGATGTGCTTGACCACACCTCATTTTAAGACCAACACACCCGAAGGCATTCAGTTGGGCACAAATGCATTCCCCACCTCTGCAGATGCTGGATGCTGGGTGGGTTTTTGGTATTTGTGTCAGTCGGAAAGTAGCAATTATAAGCACTTTGTGCTTTCCGCTGGGTGTAAGATCGAGGCCACTATCTTAAGAGCCGTCATGCGAAAACATTGGATAGCAAAACATGGGCTCAAAAATACATCGGTGAACCTTAGTCAGTCAGCACTATTCGTCCCTGCGTCAACAGATGCAATTTAAAAATTGAAAATGCAAACCACTGTCCAAAAGCATTGCTGACTTTTCTGGGCTCGAAGTCATCAGAGATGAAACAGTAACATGGTCAAAGACAGTTTTGCAGTCTGACCAGTCAATACTTTTGGAAGTTTTTGGGAAAGAAACAGCCCCCGTGCTCTACAGACTAATATGACACTGAAGACCCAAGCGGTTATCAGCATCAAGTCCAAAAGCCAGTATCCTGTAATGATGTGGAGGTGTGTAATTAGATATGGCATAAGTGAGGCAGTTGCCAAGGTGAGAAATGATTAATGCAGAAAGATATGTACAAATTTTGGAGCATCATGCACTGCCATCTAAATGGTGCCTGTACGAGAGACATCCCTGCATTTTCCATCATGACAATAGTAAACCACATTCCCTGCCTACAAACCCCAATTCCAATGAAGTTGGGACATTATGTAAAATGTGAATAAAAACAGAATACAATGATTTGCAAATCATTTTCAACCTTTATTCAATTGAGTACACTCCAAAGACAAAATATTTAATGTTCAAACTGATAAACGTTATTGGTTTTTGGGAATATTCGCTCATTTCTGAATTTCACTCCTGCAACAAGTTCCAAAAAAGCTGGGACAAGGGCAACAAAACACTGGGTGTAAGAAGAGGTCAGGAGAACACCAGATGCAGTATCCAGACGTGTTCATTAGACGCAAAACACTAAGAGAAACTTGGTAGACATGCCAGAAATGTGCCAGAAGAGCACCGCCAACGGTACATAATACGCCCGTCATGAACATGGATCAGGAAGTGGACAGACAACATGATACCAATATCCAACAGACAACAGCCCCATGAGAGCTTTGACCTTTGTCCGTGACCTTGACCTTGGAGGGAGGGCCGTAAACATGGTACGCGACACTCCGCTCAGTGATGGTGCACGTGTGTGTGAAATATCATGGATGTATCTGAAGCGGTTGAGAAGTTACGCTCCGGACAAGCCCCATCTGGGCCCCATGTGACTTTTGACCTTTGCCAGTGACCTTGACCTTGACCCGGTGAACGAAATCATGGTGCGCGACACAGCGCCTGGTGATGGTGCACGTGTATGTGAAGTATCACGAATGTAGCTCAAGCGGCTCAGGAGTTATGCCCCGGACAAGAAATTGCTAACAGACAACAGACAGACGGACGGACGGGGGTGATGACATAATACGTCCCGTCTTGAGACGGGCATATAATATTAAAAACTGAACCTAACTAGACTGACAGACACACTGGGAGACTTAAACAAGGGGCAGACAAGACGTAGGTGCAGCAAAACACAAGACTCAGGAATCATACAAAGGAAATACTCAGAAGGCACAATTAAGGAGCTGAGATTTAACCATGCAGCTCTGAGTCAAACACAAGGTTCCGTCTGATGGCTCTTCCCCTCTCTGCCACATATAAAGTCACGCGAGGAGGTGGGGACTCGGAATGCAATTTCAACTGGAAACAGAAACACATGGGATTAATAAACAATTACACCAGAACCGGGTTAACAATAATGACTCGAGACAAGATGCTGAGACCATCAATCAAGCTAGACAGTTTAGATTAAGGTAATCTAAAAGTGACGAGTAAAAAGCACCACAAGAGAAGCGAAGGGAAGCACAGCTTTTAATGCAGTTATCAGGGACAGCTTAGGCAGAATTTACTAAAGCCAGAAACACACGCACTCGCTAATGAGTTAATTGAGATTACTACTACGTGACAAGATATTAACAATCACCCTCAAATAAGTGCTGGTTAGTACGGTTAGTAATTATCCTATCAGAGAACGCATTCACTCAGAGTTTCGCGACACTCAGAATTAAACACAAGTGGAGGCAATGAATGAAATACCAGAGCCGAAACCGAAAGAGGAAACGTGATTGGACGAGACGCAGGCATGCTGAAGGCTGTCACGCAACATCACTGGAGTTAGGCAGAGAGGGAGTGGATCTTCAGACGGCCAAAATGAAAGCTGAAATATAAAACGAACGTAAAGCACAAACATGAATAAGCACAAAGCACACAAAAGGCAGAATCATTACACTGGGAAAGTTTAGGAATGCTCAAAAAACACCGAAATGGAACATTCCACAGGTGAACAGGTAAATTGGAAACAGGTGAGTGTCATGATTAGGTATAAAAGGAGCATCCCCAACAGCCCCTGTCCCAGCTTTTTTGGAACATGTTGCAGGCATCAAATTCGAAATAAGAGAATATTTACAAAAAAAAAAGTTTCAACATCAGTTTCAACTTTAAATATCTTGTCTTCGAAGTGTACTCAATTGAATTTAGGTCAAAAAGGATTTGCAAATGATTGTATTCTGCTTTTATTCAAGATTTACACGTCCCAAATTCATTGGAATTGGGGTTTGCACAAGACCAGCTGATCAGTCTTCAATTAAGATTGTATGGCACATTACGGAGAAAACTAGATGTCTACAAAGGCCCTGAACAATTGCACAGAGACCAGCAACATGGAAGAATGGGGGGAAATTCTGCTGATAGACGGAACCAACTGGTGTCTTCAGTGCCAAAATGCTTAAATGAGTGATAAAAAAAAGTTCTTTTTGCCTCTGTAGCTGTCATCACTTCATATAGTTTCAAAGAGCATTAAAATCTACATATTAGAACATGAAATGATACATACTTTAATATTTTTAAATACAGCAGAGGGTTAAAAGACTTTTCAAATAATTCCGGTTTGATTTTTCAGTGATGTATTAGCTTTTTTTGGAATTAGGGTCGTAAATGACAAATCTAGGGTAAATTAGTTGACCAAAAAGCTGCCTATAAAGGCTCAGAAGAATTAACTTTGTTGCAAATAAATCTGAAATCATAGTACCATTAATGACAGAGGAGATGAATTTCAAATCATTGCCAAACTAATTTTTGGAACGGTTTTTTTTTTTTTGTTTCTTTTTTTTTGCAGCAAAAACACTGCTTCAAACAAAACCAATGGAGACTAACACACATTCAATGTTACACAGAAGACTAAAAGACCCCGACAATAAACAAGAAAGACAAACAACAAAATTCACATCAACAAAATTTCCACCTTCAACAATGGAAACTCGCTCACTGTCTGAATCAACACATGAAAAATCACACAATAGTACAAAAGAAGAAACATCAACCCCAACAAAAATGAATTTTTCTTTGGAATTTTCAACAAAAGACGTGTTTTCCACAGTGACGAATATACCCTCCACCATTCAACAAACACAGACTTCAGCATTTACAACAACAGCCATTACACAATCAGCAAAGGAAACAAGTTCCCAGTCTGAAACAACAGGTGAAGTGAGTTCAAAATCTCAAAGAAGTGAAGAACCAATGACATCAACCACAAAAACAACTAATACTTCTCCAGAATTTACAACAAACAAGGTATTTTCTACTGGAAAAAATGTACCATCCACTGAAAAGGAAACACAGACGACAGCATTAACAACAAAAGTAATTCCATATTCAACAAAGGAAACAAGCTCATTCCCCGAATCAAGAGTTGACTCAAGTTCAGCATCTAAATCAAGTGCAACAAAAGAAACACCATCGTCTGTTACAATGACTTATTCTGCAAACATGACTACAAAAGTAACATTTAGCTCAAAAATAAATGTAAGATATACAACTCAAGGAACCCAAAGTACAGCCTTTCCAACAACAGTCGTTCCACAAAAAACACCTGAAACAAGCACTCTTTCTGAAACAACAAGTGAACGAACTTCTCAACCTCAAATAAGCAGGGAGCCAGAAATATCAGCCTCAACAATCAGGAATTTTACTTCACAATTCACAACAAATGAGGAGTCTTCCACTTCCATTAAAGAACCATCCACTAAACAACAAAGGCAATCGGCAGCATTTTCAGCAACAGCTTTTCTACAGCCAACCAAGGAAACAAGCACATTCTCTGAATCAACAGATGAATTAAGTTCACTGTCACAAGCAAGTGCACAACAAGAAACATCATCCTCTTTAACAGTGAGTTCTTCCCCAACAATGACCAGAAAAGAATTGCTGACCACGGAAATAAGTTTAAGCTCTACAGTTCAAGGAACCCAAAGTACAGCCTCCTCAAACACAGTTATTCCACAATCAACACCAGAAACAAGCTCTTTCTCTGAAACCACAAGTGGAATAAGTTCTCAACCTAAAATAAGCGGAGAGCCAGAAATATCAGCCTCAACAATCAGGAATTTTACTTCGCAATTCACAACAAATGAGGAGTCTTCCACTTCCATTGAAGAACCATCCACTAAACAACAAAGGCAATCGGCAGCATTTTCAGCAACAGCTTTTCAACAGCCAACCAAGGAAAGAAGCACATTCTCTGACTCAACAGTTGAATTAAGTTCAATGTCACAAGCAAGTGCACAACAAGAAACATCATCCTCTTTCACAGTGAGTTCTTCCCCAACAATGACCAGAAAAGAATTGCTGACCACGAGGAGCTCTACAGTTCAAGGAACAGAAAGTACAGCCTCCTCAAACACAGTTATTCCACAATCAACACCAGAAACAAGCTCTTTCTCTGAAACAACAAGTGGAATAAGTTCTCAACCTCAAATAAGCAAAGAGCCAGAAATATCAGCCTCAACAATCAGGAATTTTACTTCACAATTCACAACAAATGAGGAGTCTTCCACTTCCATTAAAGAACCATCCACTAAACAACAAAGGCAATCGGCAGCATTTTCAGCAACAGCTTTTCTACAGCCAACCAAGGAAACAAGCACATTCTCTGAATCAACAGTTGAATTAAGTTCACTGTCACAAGCAAGTGCACAACAAGAAACATCATCCTCTTTCAGAGTGAGTTCTTCCCCAACAATGACCAGAAAAGAATTGCTGACCACAGAAATAAGTGTAAGCTCTACAGTTCAAGGAACAGAAAGTACAGCCTCCTCAAACACAGTTATTCCACAATCAACACCAGAAACAAGCTCTGTCTCTGAAACAACAAGTGAACAAAGTTCTCAATCTCAAATAAGCAGAGAGCCAGAAATATCAGCCTCAACAATCAAGAATTTTACTTCACAATTCACAACAAATGAAGAGTCTTCCACTTCCATTAAAGAACCATCCACTAAACAACAAAGGCAATCGGCAGCATTTTCAGCAACAGCTTTTCTACAGCCAACCAAGGAAACAAGCACATTCTCTGAATCAACAGTTGAATTCAGTTCACTGTCACAAGCAAGTGCACAACAAGAAACATCATCCTCTTTCACAGTGAGTTCTTCCCCAACAATGACCAGAAAAGAATTGCTGACCACGAGGAGCTCTACAGTTCAAGGAACAGAAAGTACAGCCTCCTCAAACACAGTTATTCCACAATCAACACCAGAAACAAGCTCTTTCTCTGAAACAACAAGTGGAATAAGTTCTCAACCTCAAATAAGCAAAGAGCCAGAAATATCAGCCTCAACAATCAGGAATTTTACTTCACATTTCACAACAAATGAAGAGTCTTCCACTTCCATTAAAGAACCATCCACTAAACAACAAGGGCAATCGGCAGCATTTTCAGCAACAGCTTTTCTACAGCCAACCAAGGAAACAAGCACATTCTCTGAATCAACAGTTGAATTAAGTTCACTGTCACAAGCAAGTGCACAACAAGAAATATCATCCTCTTTCACAGTGAGTTCTTCCCCAACAATTACCAGAAAAGAATTGCTGACCACGGAAATAAGTGTAAGCTCTACAGTTCAAGGAACAGAAAGTACAGCCTCCTCAAACACAGTTAATCCACAATCAACACCAGAAACAAGCTCTTTCGCTAAAACAACAAGTGCAATAAGTTCTCAACCTCCAATAAGCAAAGAGCCAGAAATATCAGCCTCAACAATCAGGAATTTTACATCACAATTCACAACAAATGAGGAGTCTTCCACTTCCATTAAAGAACCATCCACTAAACAACAAAGGCAATCGGCAGCATTTTCAGCAACAGCTTTTCTACAGCCAACCAAGGAAACAAGCACATTCTCTGAATCAACAGTTGAATTAAGTTCACTGCCACAAGCAAGTGCACAACAAGAAACATCATCCTCTTTCAGAGTGAGTTCTTCCCCAACAATGACCAGAAAAGAATTGCTGACCACAGAAATAAGTGTAAGCTCTACAGTTCAAGGAACAGAAAGTACAGCCTCCACAAACACAGTTATTCCACAATCAACACCAGAAACAAGCTCTGTCTCTGAAACAACAAGTGAACAAAGTTCTCAACCTCAAATAAGCAGAGAGCCAGAAATATCAGCCTCAACAATCAGGAATTTTACTTCACAAATCACAACAAATGAAGAGTCTTCCACTTCCACGAAAGAACCATCCACTAAACAACAAAGGCAATCGGCAGCATTTTCAGCAACAGCTTTTCTACAGCCAACCAAGGAAACAAGCACATTCTCTGAATCAACAGTTGAATTAAGTTCACTGTCACAAGCAAGTGCACAACAAGAAACATCATCCTCTTTCACAGTGAGTTCTTCCCCAACAATGACCAGAAAAGAATTGCTGACCACGAGGAGCTCAACAGTTCAAGGAACAGAAAGTACAGCCTCCTCAAACACAGTTATTCCACAATCAACACCAGAAACAAGCTCTTTCTCTGAAACAACAAGTGGAATAAGTTCTCAACCTCCAAAAAGCAAAGAGCCAAAAATATCAGCCTCAACAATCAGGAATTTTACTTCACAATTCACAACAAATGAGGAGTCTTCCACTTCCACTAAAGAACCATCCACTAAACAACAAAGGCAATCGGCAGCATTTTCAGCAACAGCTTTTCAACAGCCAACCAAGGAAACAAGAACATTCTCTGAATCAACAGTTGAATTAAGTTCACTGTCACAAGCAAGTGCACAACAAGAAACATCATCCTCTTTCACAGTGAGTTCTTCCCCAACAATGACCCGAAAAGATTTGCTGACCACGAGGAGCTCTACAGTTCAAGGAACAGAAAGTACAGCCTCCTCAAACACAGTTATTCCACAATCAACACCAGAAACAAGCTCTTTCTCTGAAACAACAAGTGGAATAAGTTCTCAACCTCAAATAAGCAAAGAGCCAGAAATATCAGCCTCAACAATCAGGAATTTTACTTCACAATTCACAACAAATGAGGAGTCTTCCACTTCCATTAAAGAACCATCCACTAAACAACAAAGGAAATCGGCAGCATTTTCAGCAACAGCTTTTCTACAGCCAACCAAGGAAACAAGCACATTCTCTGAATCAACAGTTGAATTAATTTCACTGTCACAAGCAAGTGCACAACAAGAAACATCATCCTCTTTCACAGTGAGTTCTTCCCCAACAATGACCAGAAAAGAATTGCTGACCACGGAAATAAGTGTAAGCTCTACAGTTCAAGGAACCCAAAGTACAGCTTCCTCAAGCACAGTTATTCCACAATCAACACCAGAAACAAGCACTTTCTCTGAAACAACAAGTGAACAAAGTTCTCAACCTCAAATAAGCAGAGAGCCAGAAATATCAGCCTCAACAATCAGGAATTTTACTTCACAATTCACGACAAATGAGGAAACTTCCACTTCCATTGAAGAACCATCCACTAAACAACAAAGGCAATCGGCAGCATTTTCAGCAACAGCTTTTCAACAGCCAACCAAGGAAACAAGCACATTCTCTGAATCAACAGTTGAATTAAGTTCACTGTCACAAGCAAGTGCACAACAAGAAACATCATCCTCTTTCACAGTGAGTTCTTCCCCAACAATGACCAGAAAAGAATTTCTGACCACAGAAATAAGTGTAAGCTCTACAGTTCAAGGAACCCAAAGTACAGCCTCCATAAACACAGTTATTCCACAATCAACACCAGAAAAAACAAGCTCTTTCTCTGAACCAACAAGTGGAATAAGTTCTCAACCTCCAATAAGCAAAGAGCCAAAAATATCAGCCTCAACAATCAGGAATTTTACTTCACAATTCACAACAAATGAGGAGTCTTCCACTTCCACGAAAGAACCATCCACTAAACAACAAAGGCAATCGGCAGCATTTTCAGCAACAGCTTTTCTACAGCCAACCAAGGAAACAAGCACATTCTCTAAATCAACAGTTGAATTAAGTTCACTGTCACAAGCAAGTGCACAACAAGAAACATCATCCTCTTTCACAGTGAGTTCTTCCCCAACAATGACCAGAAAAGAATTGCTTACCACGAGGAGCTCTACAGTTCAAGGAACAGAAAGTACAGCCTCCTCAAACACAGTTATTCCACAATCAACACCAGAAACAAGCTCTTTCTCTGAAACAACAAGTGGAATAAGTTCTCAACCTCAAATAAGCAAAGAGCCAGAAATATCAGCCTCAACAATCAGGAATTTTACTTCACAATTCACAACAAATGAAGAGTCTTCCACTTCTATTAAAGAACCATCCACTAAACAACAAAGGCAATCGGCAGCATTTTCAGCAACAGCTTTTCTACAGCCAACCAAGGAAACAAGCACATTCTCTGAATCAACAGTTGAATTCAGTTCACTGTCACAAGCAAGTGCACAACAAGAAACATCATCCTCTTTCAGAGTGAGTTCTTCCCCAACAATGACCAGAAAAGATTTGCTGACCACGGAAATAAGTGAAAGCTCTACAGTTCAAGGAACAGAAAGTACAGCCTCCTCAAACGCAGTTATTCCACAATCAACACCAGAAACAAGCTCTTTCTCTGAAACAACTAGTGGAATAAGTTCTCAACCTCAAATAAGCAGAGAGCCAGAAATATCAGCCTCAACAATCAGGAATTTAACTTCACAATTCACAACAAATGAAGAGTCTTCCACTTCCATTAAAGAACCATCCACTAAACAACAAAGGCAATCGGCAGCATTTTCAGCAACAGCTTTTCTACAGCCAACCAAGGAAACAAGCACATTCTCTGAATCAACAGTTGAATTAAGTTCACTGTCAAAAGCAAGTGCACAACAAGAAACATCATCCTCTTTCACAGTGAGTTCTTCCCCAACAATGACCAGAAAAGAATTGCTGACCACGAGGAGCTCTAAAGTTCAAGGAACAGAAAGTACAGCCTCCTCAAACACAGTTATTCCACAATCAACACCAGAAACAAGCTCTTTCTCTGAACCAACAAGTGGAATAAGTTCTCAACCTCAAATAAGCAGAGAGCCAGAAATATCAGCCTCAACAATCAGGAATTTTACTGCACAATTCACGACAAATGAAGAGTCTTCCACTTCCATTAAAGAACCATCCACTAAACAACAAAGGCAATCGGCAGCATTTTCAGCAACAGCTTTTCTACAGCCAACCAAGGAAACAAGCACATTCTCTGAATCAACAGTTGAATTAAGTTCACTGTCAAAAGCAAGTGCACAACAAGAAACATCATCCTCTTTCACAGTGAGTTCTTCCCCAACAATGACCAGAAAAGAATTGCTGACCACGAGGAGCTCTAAAGTTCAAGGAACCGAAAGTACAGCCTCCTCAAACACAGTTATTCCACAATCAATACCAGAAACAAGCTCTTTCTCTGACACAACAAGTGGAATAAGTTCTCAACCTCAAATAAGCAAAGAGCAAGAAATATCAGCCTCAACAATCAGGAATTTCACTTCACAATTCACAACAAATGAGGAGTCTTCCACTTCCATTGAAAAACCATCCACTAAACAACAAAGGCAATCGGCAGCATTTTCAGCAACAGCTTTTCTACAGCCAACCAAGGAAACAAGCACATTCACTGAATCAACAGTTGAGTTAAGTTCACTGTCACAAGCAAGTGCACAACAAGAAACATCATCCTCTATCACAGTGAGTTCTTCCCCAACAATGACCAGAAAAGAATTGCTGACCACGGAAATAAGTGTAAGCTCTACAGTTCAAGGAACCCAAAGTACAGCCTCCCCATACACAGTTACTCCACAATCAACACCTAAAACAAGCACTTTCTCTGAAACAACAAGTGAACAAAGTTCTCAACCTCAAATAAGCAGAGGGCCAGAAATATCAGCCTCAACAATCAGGAATTTTACTGCACAATTCACGACAAATGAGGAAGCTTCCACTTCCATTAACGAACCATCCACTAAACAACAAAGGCAATCAGCAGCATTTTCAGCAACAGCTTTTCTACAGCCAACCAAGGAAACAAGCACATTCTCTGAATCAACAGTTGAATTCAGTTCACTGTCACAAGCAAGTGCACAACAAGAAACATCATCCTCTTTCACAGGGAGTTCTTCCCCAACAATGACCAGAAAAGAATTGCTGACCACGAGGAGCTCTACAGTTCAAGGAACAGAAAGTACAGCCTCCTCAAACACAGTTATTCCACAATCAACACCAGAAACAAGCTCTTTCTCTGAAACAACAAGTGGAATAAGTTCTCAACCTCAAATAAGCAAAGAGCCAGAAATATCAGCCTCAACAATCAGTAATTTTACTTCACAATTCACAACAAATGAAGAGTCTTCCACTTCCATTAAAGAACCAACCACTAAACAACAAAGGCAATCGGCAGCATTTTCAGCAACAGCTTTTCTACAGCCAACCAAGGAAACAAGCACATTCTCTGAATCAACAGTTGAATTCAGTTCACTGTCAAAAGCAAGTGCACAACAAGAAACATCATCCTCTTTCAGAGTGAGTTCTTCCCCAACAATGACCAGAAAAGATTTGCTGACCACGGAAATAAGTGTAAGCTCTACAGTTCAAGGAACAGAAAGTACAGCCTCCTCAAACGCAGTTATTCCACAATCAACACCAGAAACAAGCTCTTTCTCTGAAACAACAAGTGGAATAAGTTCTCAACCTCAAATAAGCAGAGAGCCAGAAATATCAGCCTCAACAATCAGGAATTTTACTGCACAATTCACGACAAATGAAGAGTCTTCCACTTCCATTAAAGAACCATCCACTAAACAACAAAGGCAATCGGCAGCATTATCAGCAACAGGTTTTCTACAGCCAACCAAGGAAACAAGCACATTCTCTGAATCAACAGTTGAATTAAGTTCACTGTCAAAAGCAAGTGCACAACAAGAAACGTCATCCTCTTTCACAGTGAGTTCTTCCCCAACAATGACCAGAAAAGAATTGCTGACCACGAGGAGCTCTACAGTTCAAGGAACAGAAAGTACAGCCTCCTCAAACACAGTCATTCCACAATCAACACCAGAAACAAGCTCTTTCTCTGAAACAACAAGTGGAATAAGTTCTCAACCTCAAATAAGCAAAGAGCCAGAAATATCAGCCTCAACAATCAGGAATTTTACTTCACAATTCACAACAAATGAGGAGTCTTCCACTTCCATTGAAAAACCATCCACTAAACAACAAAGGCAATCGGCAGCATTTTCAGCAACAGCTTTTCTACAGCCAACCAAGGAAACAAGCACATTCACTGAATCAACAGTTGAGTTAAGTTCACTGTCACAAGCAAGTGCACAACAAGAAACATCATCCTCTTTCACAGTGAGTTCTTCCCCAACAATGACCAGAAAAGAATTGCTGACCACGGAAATAAGTGTAAGCTCTACAGTTCAAGGAACCCAAAGTACAGCCTCCCCATACACAGTTACTCCACAATCAACACCTAAAACAAGCACTTTCTCTGAAACAACAAGTGAACAAAGTTCTCAACCTCAAATAAGCAGAGGGCCAGAAATATCAGCCTCAACAATCAGGAATTTTACTGCACAATTCACGACAAATGAGGAAACTTCCACTTCCATTAACGAACCATCCACTAAACAACAAAGGCAATCAGCAGCATTTTCAGCAACAGCTTTTCTACAGCCAACCAAGGAAACAAGCACATTCTCTGAATCAACAGTTGAATTCAGTTCACTGTCACAAGCAAGTGCACAACAAGAAACATCATCCTCTTTCACAGGGAGTTCTTCCCCAACAATGACCAGAAAAGAATTGCTGACCACGAGGAGCTCTACAGTTCAAGGAACAGAAAGTACAGCCTCCTCAAACACAGTTATTCCACAATCAACACCAGAAACAAGCTCTTTCTCTGAAACAACAAGTGGAATAAGTTCTCAACCTCAAATAAGCAAAGAGCCAGAAATATCAGCCTCAACAATCAGTAATTTTACTTCACAATTCACAACAAATGAAGAGTCTTCCACTTCCATTAAAGAACCAACCACTAAACAACAAAGGCAATCGGCAGCATTTTCAGCAACAGCTTTTCTACAGCCAACCAAGGAAACAAGCACATTCTCTGAATCAACAGTTGAATTCAGTTCACTGTCAAAAGCAAGTGCACAACAAGAAACATCATCCTCTTTCAGAGTGAGTTCTTCCCCAACAATGACCAGAAAAGATTTGCTGACCACGGAAATAAGTGTAAGCTCTACAGTTCAAGGAACAGAAAGTACAGCCTCCTCAAACGCAGTTATTCCACAATCAACACCAGAAACAAGCTCTTTCTCTGAAACAACAAGTGGAATAAGTTCTCAACCTCAAATAAGCAGAGAGCCAGAAATATCAGCCTCAACAATCAGGAATTTTACTGCACAATTCACGACAAATGAAGAGTCTTCCACTTCCATTAAAGAACCATCCACTAAACAACAAAGGCAATCGGCAGCATTATCAGCAACAGGTTTTCTACAGCCAACCAAGGAAACAAGCACATTCTCTGAATCAACAGTTGAATTAAGTTCACTGTCAAAAGCAAGTGCACAACAAGAAACGTCATCCTCTTTCACAGTGAGTTCTTCCCCAACAATGACCAGAAAAGAATTGCTGACCACGAGGAGCTCTACAGTTCAAGGAACAGAAAGTACAGCCTCCTCAAACACAGTCATTCCACAATCAACACCAGAAACAAGCTCTTTCTCTGAAACAACAAGTGGAATAAGTTCTCAACCTCAAATAAGCAAAGAGCCAGAAATATCAGCCTCAACAATCAGGAATTTTACTTCACAATTCACAACAAATGAGGAGTCTTCCACTTCCATTGAAAAACCATCCACTAAACAACAAAGGCAATCGGCAGCATTTTCAGCAACAGCTTTTCTACAGCCAACCAAGGAAACAAGCACATTCACTGAATCAACAGTTGAGTTAAGTTCACTGTCACAAGCAAGTGCACAACAAGAAACATCATCCTCTTTCACAGTGAGTTCTTCCCCAACAATGACCAGAAAAGAATTGCTGACCACGGAAATAAGTGTAAGCTCTACAGTTCAAGGAACCCAAAGTACAGCCTCCCCATACACAGTTACTCCACAATCAACACCTAAAACAAGCACTTTCTCTGAAACAACAAGTGAACAAAGTTCTCAACCTCAAATAAGCAGAGGGCCAGAAATATCAGCCTCAACAATCAGGAATTTTACTGCACAATTCACGACAAATGAGGAAACTTCCACTTCCATTAACGAACCATCCACTAAACAACAAAGGCAATCAGCAGCATTTTCAGCAACAGCTTTTCTACAGCCAACGAAAGAAACAAGCACATTCTCTGAATCAACAGTTGAATTCAGTTCACTGTCACAAGCAAGTGCACAACAAGAAACATCATCCTCTTTCACAGGGAGTTCTTCCCCAACAATGACCAGAAAAGAATTGCTGACCACGAGGAGCTCTACAGTTCAAGGAACAGAAAGTACAGCCTCCTCAAACACAGTTATTCCACAATCAACACCAGAAACAAGCTCTTTCTCTGAAACAACAAGTGGAATAAGTTCTCAACCTCAAATAAGCAAAGAGCCAGAAATATCAGCCTCAACAATCAGGAATTTTACTGCACAATTCACGACAAATGAAGAGTCTTCCACTTCCATTAAAGAACCATCCACTAAACAACAAAGGCAATCGGCAGCATTTTCAACAACAGCTTTTCTACAGCCAACCAAGGAAACAAGCACATTCTCTGAATCAACAGTTGAATTAAGTTCACTGTCAAAAGCAAGTGCACAACAAGAAACATCATCCTCTTTCACAGTGAGTTCTTCCCCAACAATGACCAGAAAAGAATTGCTGACCACGAGGAGCTCTAAAGTTCAAGGAACAGAAAGTACAGCCTCCTCAAACACAGTTATTCCACAATCATCACCAGAAACAAGCTCTTTCTCTGAACCAACAAGTGGAATAAGTTCTCAACCTCAAATAAGCAGAGAGCCAGAAATATCAGCCTCAACAATCAGGAATTTTACTGCACAATTCACGACAAATGAAGAGTCTTCCACTTCCATTAAAGAACCATCCACTAAACAACAAAGGCAATCGGCAGCATTTTCAGCAACAGCTTTTCTACAGCCAACCAAGGAAACAAGCACATTCTCTGAATCAACAGTTGAATTAAGTTCACTGTCAAAAGCAAGTGCACAACAAGAAACATCATCCTCTTTCACAGTGAGTTCTTCCCCAACAATGACCAGAAAAGAATTGCTGACCACGAGGAGCTCTACAGTTCAAGGAACCGAAAGTACAGCCTCCTCAAACGCAGTTATTCCACAATCAACACCAGAAACAAGCTCTTTCTCTGAAACAACAAGTGGAATAAGTTCTCAACCTCAAATAAGCAGAGAGCCAGAAATATCAGCCTCAACAATCAGGAATTTTTCTGCACAATTCACGACAAATGAAGAGTCTTCCACTTCCATTAAAGAACCATCCACTAAACAACAAAGGCAATCGGCAGCATTATCAGCAACAGCTTTTCTACAGCCAACCAAGGAAACAAGCACATTCTCTGAATCAACAGTTGAATTAAGTTCACTGTCAAAAGCAAGTGCACAACAAGAAACGTCATCCTCTTTCACAGTGAGTTCTTCCCCAACAATGACCAGAAAAGAATTGCTGACCACGAGGAGCTCTACAGTTCAAGGAACAGAAAGTACAGCCTCCTCAAACACAGTTATTCCACAATCAACACCAGAAACAAGCTCTTTCTCTGAAACAACAAGTGGAATAAGTTCTCAACCTCAAATAAGCAAAGAGCCAGAAATATCAGCCTCAACAATCAGGAATTTTACTGCACAATTCACGACAAATGAAGAGTCTTCCACTTCCATTAAAGAACCATCCACTAAACAACAAAGGCAATCGGCAGCATTTTCAGCAACAGCTTTTCTACAGCCAACCAAGGAAACAAGCACATTCTCTGAATCAACAGTTGAATTAAGTTCACTGTCAAAAGCAAGTGCACAACAAGAAACATCATCCTCTTTCACAGTGAGTTCTTCCCCAACAATGACCAGAAAAGAATTGCTGACCACGAGGAGCTCTAAAGTTCAAGGAACCGAAAGTACAGCCTCCTCAAACACAGTTATTCCACAATCAACACCAGAAACAAGCTCTTTCTCTGAACCAACAAGTGGAATAAGTTCTCAACCTCAAATAAGCAGAGAGCCAGAAATATCAGCCTCAACAATCAGGAATTTTACTGCACAATTCACGACAAATGAAGAGTCTTCCACTTCCATTAAAGAACCATCCACTAAACAACAAAGGCAATCGGCAGCATTTTCAGCAACAGCTTTTCTACAGCCAACCAAGGAAACAAGCACATTCTCTGAATCAACAGTTGAATTAAGTTCACTGTCAAAAGCAAGTGCACAACAAGAAACATCATCCTCTTTCACAGTGAGTTCTTCCCCAACAATGACCAGAAAAGAATTGCTGACCACGAGGAGCTCTACAGTTCAAGGAACCGAAAGTACAGCCTCCTCAAACACAGTTATTCCACAATCAATACCAGAAACAAGCTCTTTCTCTGACACAACAAGTGGAATAAGTTCTCAACCTCAAATAAGCAAAGAGCAAGAAATATCAGCCTCAACAATCAGGAATTTCACTTCACAATTCACAACAAATGAGGAGTCTTCCACTTCCATTGAAAAACCATCCACTAAACAACAAAGGCAATCGGCAGCATTTTCAGCAACAGCTTTTCTACAGCCAACCAAGGAAACAAGCACATTCACTGAATCAACAGTTGAGTTAAGTTCACTGTCACAAGCAAGTGCACAACAAGAAACATCATCCTCTATCACAGTGAGTTCTTCCCCAACAATGACCAGAAAAGAATTGCTGACCACGGAAATAAGTGTAAGCTCTACAGTTCAAGGAACCCAAAGTACAGCCTCCCCATACACAGTTACTCCACAATCAACACCTAAAACAAGCACTTTCTCTGAAACAACAAGTGAACAAAGTTCTCAACCTCAAATAAGCAGAGGGCCAGAAATATCAGCCTCAACAATCAGGAATTTTACTGCACAATTCACGACAAATGAGGAAACTTCCACTTCCATTAACGAACCATCCACTAAACAACAAAGGCAATCAGCAGCATTTTCAGCAACAGCTTTTCTACAGCCAACCAAGGAAACAAGCACATTCTCTGAATCAACAGTTGAATTCAGTTCACTGTCACAAGCAAGTGCACAACAAGAAACATCATCCTCTTTCACAGGGAGTTCTTCCCCAACAATGACCAGAAAAGAATTGCTGACCACGAGGAGCTCTACAGTTCAAGGAACAGAAAGTACAGCCTCCTCAAACACAGTTATTCCACAATCAACACCAGAAACAAGCTCTTTCTCTGAAACAACAAGTGGAATAAGTTCTCAACCTCAAATAAGCAAAGAGCCAGAAATATCAGCCTCAACAATCAGGAATTTTACTTCACAATTCACGACAAATGAAGAGTCTTCCACTTCCATTAAAGAACCAACCACTAAACAACAAAGGCAATCGGCAGCATTTTCAGCAACAGCTTTTCTACAGCCAACCAAGGAAACAAGCACATTCTCTGAATCAACAGTTGAATTCAGTTCACTGTCAAAAGCAAGTGCACAACAAGAAACATCATCCTCTTTCACAGTGAGTTCTTCCCCAACAATGACCAGAAAAGATTGGCTGACCACGGAAATAAGTGTAAGCTCTACAGTTCAAGGAACAGAAAGTACAGCCTCCTCAAACGCAGTTATTCCACAATCAACACCAGAAACAAGCTCTTTCTCTGAAACAACAAGTGGAATAAGTTCTCAACCTCAAATAAGCAGAGAGCCAGAAATATCAGCCTCAACAATCAGGAATTTTACTGCACAATTCACAACAAATGAAGAGTCTTCCACTTCCATTAAAGAACCATCCACTAAACAACAAAGGCAATCGGCAGCATTATCAGCAACAGGTTTTCTACAGCCAACCAAGGAAACAAGCACATTCTCTGAATCAACAGTTGAATTAAGTTCACTGTCAAAAGCAAGTGCACAACAAGAAACATCATCCTCTTTCACAGGGAGTTCTTCCCCAACAATGACCAGAAAAGAATTGCTGACCACGAGGAGCTCTAGAGTTCAAGGAACAGAAAGTACAGCCTCCTCAAACACAGTTATTCCACAATCAACACCAGAAACAAGCTCTTTCTCTAAAACAACAAGTGGAATAAGTTCTCAACCTCAAATAAGCAAAGAGCCAGAAATATCAGCCTCAACAATCAGTAATTTTACTTCACAATTCACAACAAATGAAGAGTCTTCCACTTCCTTTAAAGAACCATCCACTAAACAACAAAGGCAATCGGCAGCATTTTCAGCAACAGCTTTTCTACAACCAACCAAGGAAACAAGCACATTCTCTGAATCAACAGTTGAATTCAGTTCACCGTCACAAGAAAGTGCACAACAAGAAACATCATCCTCTTTCACAGCGAGTTCTTCCCCAACAATGACCAGAAAGGAATTGCTGACCACGGAAATAAGTGTAAGCTCTACAGTTCAAGGAACCCAAAGTACAGCCTCCTCAAACACAGTTATTCCACAATCAACACCAGAAACAAGCTCTTTCTTTAAAACAACAAGTGGAATAAGTTCTCAACCTCAAATAAGCAAAGAGCCAGAAATATCAGCCTCAACAATCAGGAATTTTACTGCACAATTCACGACAAATGAGGAAACTTCCACTTCCATTGAAGAACCATCCACTAAACAACAAAGGCAATCGGCAGCATTTTCAGCAACAGCTTTTCTACAGCCAACCAGGGAAACAAGCACATTCTCTGAATCAACAGTTGAATTAAGTTCACTGTCACAAGCAAGTGCACAACTAGAAACATCATCCTCTTTCACAGCGAGTTCTTCCCCAACAATGACCAGAAAAGAATTGCTGACCATGAGGAGCTCAACAGTTCAAAAAACAGAAAGTACAGCCTCCTCAAACACAGTTAATCCACAATCAACACCAGAAACAAGCTCTTTCACTGAAACAACAAGTGGAATAAGTTCTCAACCTCCAATAAGCAAAGAGCCAGAAATATCAGCCTCAACAATCAGGAATTTTACTTCGCAATTCACAACAAATGAGGAGTCTTCCACTTCCATTGAAGAACCATCCACTAAACAACAAAGGCAATCGGCAGCATTTTCAGCAACAGCTTTTCTACAGCCAACCAAGGAAACAAGTACATTCTCTGAATCAACAGTTGAATTAAGTTCACTGTCACAAGCAAGTGCACAACAAGAAACATCATCCTCTTTCAGAGTGAGTTCTTCCCCAACAATGACCAGAAAAGAATTGCTGACCACAGAAATAAGTGTAAGCTCTACAGTTAAAGGAACCCAAAGTACAGCCTCCTCAAACACAGTTATTCCACAATCAACACCAGAAACAAGCTCTTTCTCTGAACCAACAAGAGGAATAAGTTCTCAACCTCAAATAAGCGGAGAGCCAGAAATATCAGCCTCAACAATCAGGAATTTTACTTCACAATTCACAACAAATGAGGGGTCTTCCACCTCCATTGATGAACCATCCACTAAACAACAAAGGCAATCGGCAGCATTTTCAGCAACAGCTTTTCTACAGCCAACCAAGGAAACAAGCACATTCTCTGAATCAACAGTTGAATTAAGTTCACTGTCACAAGCAAGTACACAACAAGAAACATCATCCTCTTTCACAGTGAGTTCTTCCCAAACAATGACCAGAAAAGAATTGCTGACCACGGAAATAAGTGCAAGCTCTAGAGTTCAAGGAACCCAAAGTACAGCCTCCCCATACACAGTTACTCCACAATCAACACCTAAAACAAGCACTTTCTCTGAAACAACAAGTGAACAAAGTTCTCAACCTCAAATAAGCAGAGAGCCAGAAATATCAGCCTCAACAATCAGGAATTTTACTGCACAATTCACGACAAATGAGGAAACTTCCACTTCCATTAAAGAACCATCCACTAAACAACAAAGGCAATCGGCAGCATTTTCAGCAACAGCTTTTCAACAGCCAACCAAGGAAACAAGCACATTCTCTGAATCAACAGTTGAATTCAGTTCATTGTCACAAGCAAGTGCACAACAAGAAACATCATCCTCTTTCACAGGGAGTTCTTCCCCAACAATGACCAGAAAAGAATTGCTGACCACGAGGAGCTCTAGAGTTCAAGGAACAGAAAGTACAGCCTCCTCAAACACAGTTATTCCACAATCAACACCAGAAACAAGCTCTTTCTCTGAAACAACAAGTGGAATAAGTTCTCAACCTCAAATAAGCAGAGAGCCAGAAATATCAGCCTCAACAATCAGGAATTTAACTTCACAATTCACAACAAATGAAGAGTCTACCACTTCCATTAAAGAACCATCCACTAAACAACAAAGGCAATCGGCAGCATTTTCAGCAACAGCTTTTCTACAGCCAACCAAGGAAAGAAGCACATTCACTGAATCAACAGTTGAATTAAGTTCACTGTCACAAGCAAGTGCACAACAAGAAACATCATCCTCTTTCACAGTGAGTTCTTCCCCAACAATGACCAGAAAAGAATTGCTGACCACGGAAAAAAGTGTAAGCTCTACAGTTCAAGGAACCCAAAGTACAGCTTCCTCAAACACAGTTATTCTACAATCAACACCTAAAACAAGCACTTTCTCCGAAACAACAAGTGAACAAAGTTCTCAACCTCAAATAAGCAGAGAGCCAGAAATATCAGCCTCAACAATCAAGAATTTTACTGCACAATTCACAACAAATGAGGGAACTTCCACTTACGTTAAAGAACCATCCACTAAACAACAAAGGCAATCGGCAGCATTTTCAGCAACAGCTTTTCTACAGCCAACCAAGGAAACAAGCACATTCTCTGAATCAACAGTTGAATTAAGTTCACTGTCACAAGCAAGTGCACAACAAGAAACATCATCCTCTTTCACAGTGATTTCTTCCCCAACAATGACCAGAAAAGAATTGCTGATCACGAGGAGCTCTAAGGTTCAAGGAACAGAAAGTACAGCCTCCTCAAACACAGTTATTCCACAATCAACACCAGAAACAAGCTCTTTCTCTGAAACAACAAGTGGAATAAGTTCTCAACCTCAAAAAAGCAAAGAGCCAGAAATATCAGCCCCAACAATCAGGAATTTTACATCACAATTCACAACAAATGAGGAGTCTTCCACTTCCATGAAAGAACCATCAACTAAACAACAAAGGCAATCGGCAGCATTTTCAGCAACAGCTTTTCAACAGCCAACCAAGGAAACAAGCACATTTTCTGAATCAACAGTTGAATTAAGTTCACTGTCACAAGCAAGTGCACAACAAGAAACATCATCCTCTTTCACAGTGAGTTCTTCCCCAACAATGACCAGAAAAGAATTGCTGACCACGGAAATAAGTGTAAGCTCTACAGTTCAAGGAACAGAAAGTACAGCCTCCTCAAACACAGTTAATCCACAATCAACACCAGAAACAAGCTCTTTCTCTGAAACAACAAGTGGAATAAGTTCTCAACCTCCAATAAGCAAAGAGCCAGAAATATCAGCCTCAACAATCAGGAATTTTACTTCACAATTCACAACAAATGAGGAGTCTTCCACTTCCATTAAAGAACCATCCACTAAACAACAAAGGCAATCGGCAGCATTTTCAGCAACAGCTATTCCACAGCCAACCAGGGAAACAAGCACATTCTCTGAATCAACAGTTGAATTAAGTTCATTGTCACAAGCAAGTGCACAACAAGAAACATCATCCTCTTTCACAGTGAGTTCTTCCCCAACAATGACCAGAAAAGAATTGCTGACCACGAGGAGCTCTACAGTTCAAGGAAAGGAAAGTACAGCCTCCTCAAACACAGTTATTCCACAATCAACACCAGAAACAAGCTCTTTCTCTGAAACAAGTGGAATAACTTCTAGACCTCCAATAAGCAAAGAGCCAGAAATATCAGCCTCAACAATCAGGAATTTAACTTCACAATTCACAACAAATGAAGAGTCTACCACTTCCATGAAAGAACCATCCACTAAACAACAAAGGCAATCGGCAGCATTTTCAGCAACAGCTTTTCTACAGCCAACCAAGGAAAGAAGCACATTCACTGAATCAACAGTTGAATTAAGTTCACTGTCACAAGCAAGTGCACAACAAGAAACATCATCCTCTTTCACAGTGAGTTCTTCCCCAACAATGACCAGAAAAGAATTGCTGACCACGGAAATAAGTGCAAGCTCTACAGTTCAAGGAACCCAAAGTACAGCTTCCTCAAACACAGTTATTCTACAATCAACACCTAAAACAAGCACTTTCTCTGAAACAACAAGTGGAATAAGTTCTCAACCTCAAAAAAGCAGAGAGCCAGAAATATCAGCCTCAACAATCAGGAATTTAACTTCACAATTCACAACAAATGAAGAGTCTTCCACTTCCATTAAAGAACCATCCACTAAACAACAAAGGCAATCGGCAGCATTTTCAGCAACAGCTTTTCTACAACCAACCAAGGAAATAAGCACATTCTCTGAATCAACAGTTGAATTCAGTTCACCGTCACAAGAAAGTGCACAACAAGAAACATCATCCTCTTTCACAGCGAGTTCTTCCCCAACAATGACCAGAAAGGAATTGCTGACCACGGAAATAAGTGTAAGCTCTACAGTTCAAGGAACCCAAAGTACAGCCTCCTCAAACACAGTTATTCCACAACCAACACCAGAAACAAGCTCTTTCTTTGAAACAACAAGTGGAATAAGTTCTCAACCTAAAATAAGCAGAGAGCCAGAAATATCAGCCTCAACAATCAGGAATTTTACTGCACAATTCACAACAAATGAGGAGACTTCCACTGCCATTAAAGAACCATCCACTAAACAACAAAGACAATCTGCAGCATTTTCGGCAACAGCCGTTCTACAGCCAACCAAGGAAACAAGCACATTCTCAGAATCTACAGTTGAATCAAGTTCACTGTCACAAGCAAGTGCACAACAAGAAACATCATCCACTTTCACAGTGAGTTCTTTCCCAACGTTGACCACAAATGAAGTATTGACCACGAAAATAATTGTAAGCTCTACAGCTCAAGGAACACAAAGTACGGCCTCCCCAACCACAGTTATTCCACAATCTACATTTGAAACAAGTTTATTCTCTGAAACAAGTGAAAGAAGTCCTCAATCTCAAACAAGCGGAGAACCAGAAATACTAGCAACAACATTTTTTAATTTTACTCCAGAATTCACGACTAATGAGGAGTCCTCTACTGCCATTAACGAGCCATCCACTCAGCAACAAACGCAAACTGCAGGATTTATAACAACAGCCATTCTACAGTCAACCAAGGAATCAAGCACATTCTCTAGATCAACAGTTGAATCAAGTTCACCGTCACAATCAATTGGTCAAAAAGAAACATCATCCTCTTTCACAGTGAGTTCTTCCCCAACAATGACCACAAATGAAGCACTGGCCACGGAAATAAGTGTAAGCTCTACAGTTCAAGGAACCCAAAGTACAGCCTCCCCAAGCACAGTTATTCCACAATCTACATTTGAAACAAGTTTATTTTCTGAAACAAGTGAAAGATGTCCTCAATCTCAAACAAGCGGAGAACCAGAAATACTAGCAACAACATTTTTTAATTTTACTCCAGAATTCACGACTAATGAGGAGTCCTCTACTGCCATTAACGAGCCATCCACTCAGCAACAAACGCAAACTGCAGGATTTATAACAACAGCCATTCTACAGTCAACCAAGGAATCAAGCACATTCTCTAGATCAACAGTTGAATCAAGTTCACCGTCACAATCAATTGGGCAACAAGAAACATCATCCTCTTTCACAGCGAGTTCTTCCCCAACAATGACCACACATGAAGCACTGGCCACGGAAATAAGTGTAAGCTCTACAGTTCAAGGAACCCAAAGTACAGCCTCCCCAAACACAGTTATTCCAATGTCAACACCTGAAACAAGCAATTTCTCGGAAACAACAAGTGAACAAAGTTCTCAACCTCAAATAAGCAGAGAACCCGAAATATCAGCCTCAACAATCAGGAATTTTACTCCACAATTCACAACAAATGAGGAGTCTTCCACTTCCATGAAAGAACTATCCACTAAACAACAAAGAAAATCGGCAGCATTTTCAGCAACAGCTTTTCAACAGCCAACCAAGGAAACAAGCATATTCACAGAATCAACAGTTGAATCAAGTTCACTGTCACAAGCAAGTGCACAACAAGAAACAGCATCCTCTTTCACAGTGAGTTCTTCTCCAACATTAACCACAAATGAAGTGTTGACCACGAAAATAATTGTAAGCTCTACAGCTCAAGGAACACAAAGTACGGCCTCCCAAACCACAGTTATTCCACAATCTACATTTGAAACAAGTTTATTCTCTGAAACAAGTGAAAGAAGTCCTCAATCTCAAACAAGCGGAGAACCAGAAATACTAGCAACAACATTTTTTAATTTTACTCCAGAATTCACGACTAATGAGGAGTCCTCTACTGCCATTAACGAGCCATCCACTCAGCAACAAACGCAAACTGCAGGATTTATAACAACAGCCATTCTACAGTCAACCAAGGAATCAAGCACATTCTCTGGATCAACAGTTGAATCAAGTTCACCGTCACAATCAATTGGTCAAAAAGAAACATCATCCTCTTTCACAGTGAGTTCTTCCCCAACAATGACCACAAATGAAGCACTGGCCACGGAAATAAGTGTAAGCTCTACAGTTCAAGGAACCCAAAGTACAGCCTCCCCAAGCACAGTTATTCCACTGTCAACACCTGAAACAAGCAATTTCTCTGAAACAACAAGTGAACAAAGTTCTCAACCTCAAATAAGCAGAGAGCCCGAAATATCAGCCTCAACAATCAGGAATTTTACTCCACAATTCACAACAAATGAGGAGTCTTCCACTTCCATTAAAGAACTATCCACTAAACAACCAAGACAATCGGCAGCATTTTCAGCAACAGCTTTTCAACAGCCAACCAAGGAAACAAGCATATTCACAGAATCAACAGTTGAATCAAGTTCACTGTCACAAGCAAGTGCACAACAAGAAACATCATCCACTTTCACAGTGAGTTCTTTCCCAACATTGACCACAATTGAAGTATTGACCACGGAAATAATTGTAAGCTCTACAGCTCAAGGAACACAAAGTACGGCCTCCCCAACCACAGTTATTCCACAATCAACACCTGAAACAAGCTTAGTCTCTGAAACAAGAAGTGAAACAAGTCCTCAATCTCAAACAAGCGGAAAACCAGAAATACCAACCACAACATTTATGAATTTTACTCCGGAATTCACAACAAATGAGGAGTCTTCTACTGCCACTAAAGAATCATCCACTCAACAACAAAGACAATCGGCAGCATTTTCGGCAACAGCCGTTCTACAGCCAACCAAGGAAACAAGCACATTCTCTGAATCTACAGTTGAATTAAGTTCACAGTCACAAGCAAGTGCACAACAAGAAACAGCATCCTCTTTCACAGTGAGTTCTTCTCCAACATTGACCACAAATGAAGTGTTGACCACGGAAATAATTGTAAGCTCTACAGCTCAAGGAACACAAAGTACGGCCTCCCCAACCACAGTTATTCCACAATCTACATTTGAAACAAGTTTATTCTCTGAAACAAGTGAAAGAAGTCCTCAATCTCAAACAAGCGGAGCACCAGAAATACTAGCAACAACATTTTTTAATTTTACTCCAGAATTCACGACTAATGAGGAGTCCTCTACTGCCATTAACGAGCCATCCACTCAGCAACAAACGCAAACTGCAGGATTTATGACAACAGCCATTCTACAGTCAACCAAGGAATCAAGCACATTCTCTGGATCAACAGTTGAATCAAGTTCACCGTCACAATCAATTGGACAACAAGAAACATCATCCTCTTTCACAGCGAGTTCTTCCCCAACAATGACCACAAATGAAGCACTGGCCACGGAAATAAGTGTAAGCTCTACAGTTCAAGGAACCCAAAGTACAGCCTCCCCAAACACAGTTATTCCACTGTCAACACCTGAAACAAGCAATTTCTCTGAAACAACAAGTGAACAAAGTTCTCAACCTCAAATAAGCAGAGAGCCCGAAATATCAGCCTCAACAATCAGGAATTTTACTCCACAATTCACAACAAATGAGGAGTCTTCCACTTCCATTAAAGAACTATCCACTAAACAACAAAGACAATCGGCAGCATTTTCAGCAACAGCTTTTCAACAGCCAACCAAGGAAACAAGCATATTCAGAGAATCAACAGTTGAATCAAGTTCACTGTCACAAGCAAGTGCACAACAAGAAACATCATCCACTTTCACAGTGAGTTCTTTCCCAACATTGACCACAACTGAAGTATTGACCACGGAAATAATTGTAAGCTCTACAGCTCAAGGAACACAAAGTACGGCCTCCCCAACCACAGTTATGCCACAATCAACACTTGAAAGAAGCTTAGTCTCTGAAACAAGAAGTGAAACAAGTCCTCAATCTCAAACAAGCGGAAAACCAGAAATACCAACCACAACATTTATGAATTTTACTCCGGAATTCACAACAAATGAGGAGTCTTCTACTGCCACTAAAGAATCATCCACTCAACAACAAAGACAATCGGCAGCATTTTCGGCAACAGCCGTTCTACAGCCAACCAAGGAAACAAGCACATTCTCTGAATCTACAGTTGAATTAAGTTCACAGTCACAAGCAAGTGCACAACAAGAAACAGCATCCTCTTTCACAGTGAGTTCTTCTCCAACATTGACCACAAATGAAGTGTTGACCACGGAAATAATTGTAAGCTCTACAGCTCAAGGAACACAAAGTACGGCCTCCCCAACCACAGTTATTCCACAATCTACATTTGAAACAAGTTTATTCTCTGAAACAAGTGAAAGAAGTCCTCAATCTCAAACAAGCGGAGAACCAGAAATACTAGCAACAACATTTTTAAATTTTACTCCAGAATTCACGACTAATGAGGAGTCCTCTACTGCCATTAACGAGCCATCCACTCAGCAACAAACGCAAACTGCAGGATTTATGACAACAGCCATTCTACAGTCAACCAAGGAATCAAGCACATTCTCTGGATCAACAGTTGAATCAAGTTCACTGTCACAATCAATTGGGCAACAAGAAACATCATCCTCTTTCACAGCGAGTTCTTCCCCAACAATGACCACAAATGAAGCACTGGCCACGGAAATAAGTGTAAGCTCTACAGTTCAAGGAACCCAAAGTACAGCCTCCCCAAACACAGTTATTCCACTGTCAACACCTGAAACAAGCAATTTCTCTGAAACAACAAGTGAACAAAGTTCTCAACCTCAAATAAGCAGAGAGCCCGAAATATCAGCCTCAACAATCAGGAATTTTACTCCACAATTCACAACAAATGAGGAGTCTTCCACTTCCATGAAAGAACTATCCACTAAACAACAAAGAAAATCGGCAGCATTTTCAGCAACAGCTTTTCAACAGCCAACCAAGGAAACAAGCATATTCACAGAATCAACAGTTGAATCAAGTTCACTGTCACAAGCAAGTGCACAACAAGAAACATCATCCACTTTCACAGTGAGTTCTTTCCCAACATTGACCACAACTGAAGTATTGACCACGGAAATAATTGTAAGCTCTACAGCTCGAGGAACACAAAGTACGGCCTCCCCAGCCACAGTTATTCCACAATCAACACTTGAAACAAGCTTAGTCTCTGAAACAAGAAGTGAAACAAGTCCTCAATCTCAAAGAAGCGGAAAACCAGAAATACCAACCACAACATTGATGAATTTTACTCCGGAATTCACAACAAATGAGGAGTCTTCTACTGCCACTAAAGAATCATCCACTCAACAACAAAGACAATCTGCAGCATTTTCGGCAACAGCCGTTCGACAGCCAACCAAGGAAACAAGCACATTCTCTGAATCAACAGTTGAATTAAGTTCACTGTCACAAGCAAGTGCACAACAAGTAACAGCATCCTCTTTCACAGTGAGTTCTTCTCCAACATTAACCACAAATGAAGTGTTGACCACGGAAATAATTGTAAGCTCTACAGCTCAAGGAACACAAAGTACGGCCTCCCCAACCACAGTTATTCCACAATCTACATTTGAAACAAGTTTATTCTCTGAAACAAGTGAAAGAAGTCCTCAATCTCAAACAAGTGGAGAACCAGAAATACTAGCAACAACATTTTTTAATTTTACTCCAGAATTCACGACTAATGAGGAGTCCTCTACTGCCATTAACGAGCCATCCACTCAGCAACAAACGCAAACTGCAGGATTTATGACAACAGCCATTCTACAGTCAACCAAGGAATCAAGCACATTCTCTGGATCAACAGTTGAATCAAGTTCACCGTCACAATCAATTGGACAACAAGAAACATCATTCTCTTTCACAGCGAGTTCTTCCCCAACAATGACCACAAATGAAGCACTGGCCACGGAAATAAGTGTAAGCTCTACAGTTCAAGGAACCCAAAGTACAGCCTCCCCAAACACAGTTATTCCACTGTCAACACCTGAAACAAGCAATTTCTCTGAAACAACAAGTGAACAAAGTTCTCAACCTCAAATAAGCAGAGAGCCCGAAATATCAGCCTCAACAATCAGGAATTTTACTCCACAATTCACAACAAATGAGGAGTCTTCCACTTCCATTAAAGAACTATCCACTAAACAACCAAGACAATCGGCAGCATTTTCAGCAACAGCTTTTCAACAGCCAACCAAGGAAACAAGCACATTTTCTGAATCAACAGTTGAATTAAGTTCACTGTCACAAGCAAGTGCACAACAAGAAACATCATCCTCTTTCACAGTGAGTTCTTCCCCAACAATGACCAGAAAAGAATTGCTGACCACGGAAATAAGTGTAAGCTCTACAGTTCAAGGAACAGAAAGTACAGCCTCCTCAAACACAGTTAATCCACAATCAACACCAGAAACAAGCTCTTTCTCTGAAACAACAAGTGGAATAAGTTCTCAACCTCCAATAAGCAAAGAGCCAGAAATATCAGCCTCAACAATCAGGAATTTTACTTCACAATTCACAACAAATGAGGAGTCTTCCACTTCCATTAAAGAACCATCCACTAAACAACAAAGGCAATCGGCAGCATTTTCAGCAACAGCTTTTCCACAGCCAACCAGGGAAACAAGCACATTCTCTGAATCAACAGTTGAATTAAGTTCATTGTCACAAGCAAGTGCACAACAAGAAACATCATCCTCTTTCACAGTGAGTTCTTCCCCAACAATGACCAGAAAAGAATTGCTGACCACGGAAATAAGTGCAAGCTCTACAGTTCAAGGAACCCAAAGTACAGCTTCCTCAAACACAGTTATTCTACAATCAACACCTAAAACAAGCACTTTCTCTGAAACAACAAGTGGAATAAGTTCTCAACCTCAAAAAAGCAGAGAGCCAGAAATATCAGCCTCAACAATCAGGAATTTAACTTCACAATTCACAACAAATGAAGAGTCTTCCACTTCCATTAAAGAACCATCCACTAAACAACAAAGGCAATCGGCAGCATTTTCAGCAACAGCTTTTCTACAACCAACCAAGGAAACAAGCACATTCTCTGAATCAACAGTTGAATTCAGTTCACCGTCACAAGAAAGTGCACAACAAGAAACATCATCCTCTTTCACAGCGAGTTCTTCCCCAACAATGACCAGAAAGGAATTGCTGACCACGGAAATAAGTGTAAGCTCTACAGTTCAAGGAACCCAAAGTACAGCCTCCTCAAACACAGTTATTCCACAACCAACACCAGAAACAAGCTCTTTCTTTGAAACAACAAGTGGAATAAGTTCTCAACCTAAAATAAGCAGAGAGCCAGAAATATCAGCCTCAACAATCAGGAATTTTACTGCACAATTCACAACAAATGAGGAGACTTCCACTGCCATTAAAGAACCATCCACTAAACAACAAAGACAATCTGCAGCATTTTCGGCAACAGCCGTTCTACAGCCAACCAAGGAAACAAGCACATTCTCAGAATCTACAGTTGAATCAAGTTCACTGTCACAAGCAAGTGCACAACAAGAAACATCATCCACTTTCACAGTGAGTTCTTTCCCAACGTTGACCACAAATGAAGTATTGACCACGAAAATAATTGTAAGCTCTACAGCTCAAGGAACACAAAGTACGGCCTCCCCAACCACAGTTATTCCACAATCTACATTTGAAACAAGTTTATTCTCTGAAACAAGTGAAAGAAGTCCTCAATCTCAAACAAGCGGAGAACCAGAAATACTAGCAACAACATTTTTTAATTTTACTCCAGAATTCACGACTAATGAGGAGTCCTCTACTGCCATTAACGAGCCATCCACTCAGCAACAAACGCAAACTGCAGGATTTATAACAACAGCCATTCTACAGTCAACCAAGGAATCAAGCACATTCTCTAGATCAACAGTTGAATCAAGTTCACCGTCACAATCAATTGGTCAAAAAGAAACATCATCCTCTTTCACAGTGAGTTCTTCCCCAACAATGACCACAAATGAAGCACTGGCCACGGAAATAAGTGTAAGCTCTACAGTTCAAGGAACCCAAAGTACAGCCTCCCCAAGCACAGTTATTCCACAATCTACATTTGAAACAAGTTTATTTTCTGAAACAAGTGAAAGAAGTCCTCAATCTCAAACAAGCGGAGAACCAGAAATACTAGCAACAACATTTTTAAATTTTACTCCAGAATTCACGACTAATGAGGAGTCCTCTACTGCCATTAACGAGCCATCCACTCAGCAACAAACGCAAACTGCAGGATTTATAACAACAGCCATTCTACAGTCAACCAAGGAATCAAGCACATTCTCTAGATCAACAGTTGAATCAAGTTCACCGTCACAATCAATTGGGCAACAAGAAACATCATCCTCTTTCACAGCGAGTTCTTCCCCAACAATGACCACACATGAAGCACTGGCCACGGAAATAAGTGTAAGCTCTACAGTTCAAGGAACCCAAAGTACAGCCTCCCCAAACACAGTTATTCCAATGTCAACACCTGAAACAAGCAATTTCTCGGAAACAACAAGTGAACAAAGTTCTCAACCTCAAATAAGCAGAGAACCCGAAATATCAGCCTCAACAATCAGGAATTTTACTCCACAATTCACAACAAATGAGGAGTCTTCCACTTCCATGAAAGAACTATCCACTAAACAACAAAGAAAATCGGCAGCATTTTCAGCAACAGCTTTTCAACAGCCAACCAAGGAAACAAGCATATTCACAGAATCAACAGTTGAATCAAGTTCACTGTCACAAGCAAGTGCACAACAAGAAACATCATCCACTTTCACAGTGAGTTCTTTCCCAACATTGACCACAACTGAAGTATTGACCACGGAAATAATTGTAAGCTCTACAGCTCGAGGAACACAAAGTACGGCCTCCCCAGCCACAGTTATTCCACAATCAACACTTGAAACAAGCTTAGTCTCTGAAACAAGAAGTGAAACAAGTCCTCAATCTCAAAGAAGCGGAAAACCAGAAATACCAACCACAACATTGATGAATTTTACTCCGGAATTCACAACAAATGAGGAGTCTTCTACTGCCACTAAAGAATCATCCACTCAACAACAAAGACAATCTGCAGCATTTTCGGCAACAGCCGTTCTACAGCCAACCAAGGAAACAAGCACATTCTCTGAATCAACAGTTGAATTAAGTTCACTGTCACAAGCAAGTGCACAACAAGAAACAGCATCCTCTTTCACAGTGAGTTCTTCTCCAACATTAACCACAAATGAAGTGTTGACCACGAAAATAATTGTAAGCTCTACAGCTCAAGGAACACAAAGTACGGCCTCCCAAACCACAGTTATTCCACAATCTACATTTGAAACAAGTTTATTCTCTGAAACAAGTGAAAGAAGTCCTCAATCTCAAACAAGCGGAGAACCAGAAATACTAGCAACAACATTTTTTAATTTTACTCCAGAATTCACGACTAATGAGGAGTCCTCTACTGCCATTAACGAGCCATCCACTCAGCAACAAACGCAAACTGCAGGATTTATAACAACAGCCATTCTACAGTCAACCAAGGAATCAAGCACATTCTCTGGATCAACAGTTGAATCAAGTTCACCGTCACAATCAATTGGTCAAAAAGAAACATCATCCTCTTTCACAGTGAGTTCTTCCCCAACAATGACCACAAATGAAGCACTGGCCACGGAAATAAGTGTAAGCTCTACAGTTCAAGGAACCCAAAGTACAGCCTCCCCAAGCACAGTTATTCCACTGTCAACACCTGAAACAAGCAATTTCTCTGAAACAACAAGTGAACAAAGTTCTCAACCTCAAATAAGCAGAGAGCCCGAAATATCAGCCTCAACAATCAGGAATTTTACTCCACAATTCACAACAAATGAGGAGTCTTCCACTTCCATTAAAGAACTATCCACTAAACAACCAAGACAATCGGCAGCATTTTCAGCAACAGCTTTTCAACAGCCAACCAAGGAAACAAGCATATTCACAGAATCAACAGTTGAATCAAGTTCACTGTCACAAGCAAGTGCACAACAAGAAACATCATCCACTTTCACAGTGAGTTCTTTCCCAACATTGACCACAATTGAAGTATTGACCACGGAAATTATTGTAAGCTCTACAGCTCAAGGAACACAAAGTACGGCCTCCCCAACCACAGTTATTCCACAATCAACACCTGAAACAAGCTTAGTCTCTGAAACAAGAAGTGAAACAAGTCCTCAATCTCAAACAAGCGGAAAACCAGAAATACCAACCACAACATTTATGAATTTTACTCCGGAATTCACAACAAATGAGGAGTCTTCTACTGCCACTAAAGAATCATCCACTCAACAACAAAGACAATCGGCAGCATTTTCGGCAACAGCCGTTCTACAGCCAACCAAGGAAACAAGCACATTCTCTGAATCTACAGTTGAATTAAGTTCACAGTCACAAGCAAGTGCACAACAAGAAACAGCATCCTCTTTCACAGTGAGTTCTTCTCCAACATTGACCACAAATGAAGTGTTGACCACGGAAATAATTGTAAGCTCTACAGCTCAAGGAACACAAAGTACGGCCTCCCCAACCACAGTTATTCCACAATCTACATTTGAAACAAGTTTATTCTCTGAAACAAGTGAAAGAAGTCCTCAATCTCAAACAAGCGGAGCACCAGAAATACTAGCAACAACATTTTTTAATTTTACTCCAGAATTCACGACTAATGAGGAGTCCTCTACTGCCATTAACGAGCCATCCACTCAGCAACAAACGCAAACTGCAGGATTTATGACAACAGCCATTCTACAGTCAACCAAGGAATCAAGCACATTCTCTGGATCAACAGTTGAATCAAGTTCACCGTCACAATCAATTGGACAACAAGAAACATCATCCTCTTTCACAGCGAGTTCTTCCCCAACAATGACCACAAATGAAGCACTGGCCACGGAAATAAGTGTAAGCTCTACAGTTCAAGGAACCCAAAGTACAGCCTCCCCAAACACAGTTATTCCACTGTCAACACCTGAAACAAGCAATTTCTCCGAAACAACAAGTGAACAAAGTTCTCAACCTCAAATAAGCAGAGAGCCTGAAATATCAGCCTCAACAATCAGGAATTTTACTCCACAATTCACAACAAATGAGGAGTCTTCCACTTCCATTAAAGAACTATCCACTAAACAACAAAGACAATCGGCAGTATTTTCAGCAACAGCTTTTCAACAGCCAACCAAGGAAACAAGCATATTCAGAGAATCAACAGTTGAATCAAGTTCACTGTCACAAGCAAGTGCACAACAAGAAACATCATCCACTTTCACAGTGAGTTCTTTCCCAACATTGACCACAATTGAAGTATTGACCACGGAAATAATTGTAAGCTCTACAGCTCAAGGAACACAAAGTACGGCCTCCCCAACCACAGTTATTCCACAATCAACACCTGAAACAAGCTTAGTCTCTGAAACAAGAAGTGAAACAAGTCCTCAATCTCAAACAAGCGGAAAACCAGAAATACCAACCACAACATTTATGAATTTTACTCCAGAATTCACAACAAATGAGGAGTCTTCTACTGCCACTAAAGAATCATCCACTCAACAACAAAGACAATCGGCAGCATTTTCGGCAACAGCCGTTCTACAGCCAACCAAGGAAACAAGCATATTCTCTGAATCTACAGTTGAATTAAGTTCACAGTCACAAGCAAGTGCACAACAAGAAACAGCATCCTCTTTCACAGTGAGTTCTTCTCCAACATTGACCACAAATGAAGTGTTGACCACGGAAATAATTGTAAGCTCTACAGCTCAAGGAACACAAAGTACGGCCTCCCCAACCACAGTTATTCCACAATCTACATTTGAAACAAGTTTATTCTCTGAAACAAGTGAAAGAAGTCCTCAATCTCAAACAAGCGGAGAACCAGAAATACTAGCAACAACATTTTTAAATTTTACTCCAGAATTCACGACTAATGAGGAGTCCTCTACTGCCATTAACGAGCCATCCACTCAGCAACAAACGCAAACTGCAGGATTTATGACAACAGCCATTCTACAGTCAACCAAGGAATCAAGCACATTCTCTGGATCAACAGTTGAATCAAGTTCACCGTCACAATCAATTGGACAACAAGAAACATCATCCTCTTTCACAGCGAGTTCTTCCCCAACAATGACCACAAATGAAGCACTGGCCACGGAAATAAGTGTAAGCTCTACAGTTCAAGGAACCCAAAGTACAGCCTCCCCAAACACAGTTATTCCACTGTCAACACCTGAAACAAGCAATTTCTCTGAAACAACAAGTGAACAAAGTTCTCAACCTCAAATAAGCAGAGAGCCCGAAATATCAGCCTCAACAATCAGGAATTTTACTCCACAATTCACAACAAATGAGGAGTCTTCCACTTCCATTAAAGAACTATCCACTAAACAACAAAGACAATCGGCAGCATTTTCAGCAACAGCTTTTCAACAGCCAACCAAGGAAACAAGCATATTCACAGAATCAACAGTTGAATCAAGTTCACTGTCACAAGCAAGTGCACAACAAGAAACATCATCCACTTTCACAGTGAGTTCTTTCCCAACATTGACCACAACTGAAGTATTGACCACGGAAATAATTGTAAGCTCTACAGCTCAAGGAACACAAAGTACGGCCTCCCCAGCCACAGTTATTCCACAATCAACACTTGAAAGAAGCTTAGTCTCTGAAACAAGAAGTGAAACAAGTCCTCAATCTCAAAGAAGCGGAAAACCAGAAATACCAACCACAACATTGATGAATTTTACTCCGGAATTCACAACAAATGAGGAGTCTTCTACTGCCACTAAAGAATCATCCACTCAACAACAAAGACAATCTGCAGCATTTTCGGCAACAGCCGTTCTACAGCCAACCAAGGAAACAAGCACATTCTCTGAATCAACAGTTGAATTAAGTTCACTGTCACAAGCAAGTGCACAACAAGAAACAGCATCCTCTTTCACAGTGAGTTCTTCTCCAACATTAACCACAAATGAAGTGTTGACCACGGAAATAAGTGTAAGCTCTACAGCTCAAGGAACACAAAGTACAGCCTCCCCAAGCACAGTTATTCCACAATCTACATTTGAAACAAGTTTATTCTCTGAAACAAGTGAAAGAAGTCCTCAATCTCAAACAAGCGGAGAACCAGAAATACTAGCAACAACATTTTTTAATTTTACTCCAGAATTCACGACTAATGAGGAGTCCTCTACTGCCATTAACGAGCCATCCACTCAGCAACAAACGCAAACTGCAGGATTTATGACAACAGCCATTCTACAGTCAACCAAGGAATCAAGCACATTCTCTGGATCAACAGTTGAATCAAGTTCACCGTCACAATCAATTGGACAACAAGAAACATCATTCTCTTTCACAGCGAGTTCTTCCCCAACAATGACCACAAATGAAGCACTGGCCACGGAAATAAGTGTAAGCTCTACAGTTCAAGGAACCCAAAGTACAGCCTCCCCAAACACAGTTATTCCACTGTCAACACCTGAAACAAGCAATTTCTCTGAAACAACAAGTGAACAAAGTTCTCAACCTCAAATAAGCAGAGAGCCCGAAATATCAGCCTCAACAATCAGGAATTTTACTCCACAATTCACAACAAATGAGGAGTCTTCCACTTCCATTAAAGAACTATCCACTAAACAACCAAGACAATCGGCAGCATTTTCAGCAACAGCTTTTCAACAGCCAACCAAGGAAACAAGCATATTCACAGAATCAACAGTTGAATCAAGTTCACTGTCACAAGCAAGTGCACAACAAGAAACATCATCCACTTTCACAGTGAGTTCTTTCCCAACATTGACCACAATTGAAGTATTGACCACGGAAATAATTGTAAGCTCTACAGCTCAAGGAACACAAAGTACGGCCTCCCCAACCACAGTTATTCAACAATCAACACCTGAAACAAGCTTAGTCTCTGAAACAAGAAGTGAAACAAGTCCTCAATCTCAAACAAGCGGAAAACCAGAAATACCAACCACAACATTTATGAATTTTACTCCGGAATTCACAACAAATGAGGAGTCTTCTACTGCCACTAAAGAATCATCCACTCAACAACAAAGACAATCGGCAGCATTTTCGGCAACAGCCGTTCTACAGCCAACCAAGGAAACAAGCATATTCTCAGAATCTACAGTTGAATTAAGTTCACAGTCACAAGCAAGTGCACAACAAGAAACAGCATCCTCTTTCACAGTGAGTTCTTCTCCAACATTGACCACAAATGAAGTGTTGACCACGGAAATAATTGTAAGCTCTACAGCTCAAGGAACACAAAGTACGGCCTCCCCAACCACAGTTATTCCACAATCTACATTTGAAACAAGTTTATTCTCTGAAACAAGTGAAAGAAGTCCTCAATCTCAAACAAGCGGAGAACCAGAAATACTAGCAACAACATTTTTAAATTTTACTCCAGAATTCACGACTAATGAGGAGTCCTCTACTGCCATTAACGAGCCATCCACTCAGCAACAAACGCAAACTGCAGGTTTTATAACAACAGCCATTCTACAGTCAACCAAGGAATCAAGCACATTCTCTGGATCAACAGTTGAATCAAGTTCACCGTCACAATCAATTGGACAACAAGAAACATCATCCTCTTTCACAGCGAGTTCTTCCCCAACAATGACCACAAATGAAGCACTGGCCACGGAAATAAGTGTAAGCTCTACAGTTCAAGGAACCCAAAGTACAGCCTCCCCAAACACAGTTATTCCACTGTCAACACCTGAAACAAGCAATTTCTCTGAAACAACAAGTGAACAAAGTTCTCAACCTCAAATAAGCAGAGAGCCAGAAATATCAGCCTCAACAATCAGGAATTTTACTCCACAATTCACAACAAATGAGGAGTCTTCCACTTCCATTAAAGAACCATCCACTAAACAACAAAGACAATCGGCAGCATTTTCAGCAACAGCTTTTCTACAGCCAACCAGGGAAACAAGCACATTCACTGAATCAACAGTTGAATTAAGTTCACTGTCACAAGCAAGTGCACAACAAGAAACATCATCCACTTTCACAGTGAGTTCTTCTCCAACATTGACCACAAATGAAGTGTTGACCACGGAAATAATTGTAAGCTCTACAGCTCAAGGAACACAAAGTACGGCCTCCCCAACCACAGTTATTCCACAATCAACACTTGAAACAAGCTTAGTCTCTGAAACAAGAAGTGAAACAAGTCCTCAATCTCAAACAAGCAGAGAACCAGAAAAACCAGCCACAACATTTATGAATTCTACTTCAGAATTCACAACAAACAAGGTGTCTTCCACTGCCAATAAAGAACCATCCACTAAAAAACAAAGACAAACTGCTGCATTTACGTCAAAAGCCATTCTACAGTCCACTCAAGGTATACTCTCCCCAATCACACTTATTCCACAATCCACACTTGAAACAAGGCCATTCTCTGAAACAAGTGAAGCAAGCACTCAGTCTGATTCAAGAATTCAAACAAGTTCTCAATCTGAAGTCAGTGCAGAAACAGAAACACCAGCCTCAGCAGCAATTAGTTTTTCTCCTGAATTCACAAAAAATGAACAGTCTTCCACAGGAATAATAGAGTCATCAACTCTGCAAGAAAAAAAAACTACAGCATTTACAACAGCCATTTCCCTTTCGACAAAGAAAACAAGCTTGTTGTCTGAATCAACCAGCTCAGCATCTCAAACAACAGCACGCCTGGAAACATCAACAGCAGTGAAATTTTCTCCAGCACCTTCTTCAAATATGGAATCTTCCACAGGAAGACCAACGACTGAACAAGCAACTCAAACGTCTGCAGTCTCAATGGTTCCTTTTTCGCAATCAACATTAAAAATATCTCCGCAGGTTTCCTCTGCAAGTGATGTTTCTACAGCTTTGCCACATTTTTCAACAAAAATCAGTGCAAAATCTACTGAAAGATTTACAATAAACAAATTTTCCACAGGCAAATTTACATCATTTCCACTTTCTACTGCCAGAACATGCTCTAACTGCACATGCAATGGCTTTCCATGTTTTTTTAACACGACCTCAGGAAAATGTCAGTGCAACTGCTCCTTCACATTTCGAGATGACTGCGCGTTTGGGATGGATAATACACCTGCTAAGATTGGTAAGATTACATCCAGTCTGACTTTCACCTGATAATTTAAAGTTTATTATTTGTTCTGAGTTTGGATCAATTTACCCTTTTTTGAATTCTAGACCATACCTCAAATTGTACTTTCCAATACAGTGAATATGACAGTTCCGGATCACGACAGTTCCGGATCACTCCAATTTTCTTTTGTCCCCAGTTATCGTAAAATTTCGTGGATTTTTATACCTGATATGTCATTTTGAAGCTACAACACTGCTTTCGGTTGTGAAGTAAATTTCACCGCGCTGCCTAAACTGGAAACGAAGCTACGCTCCCCGGGACGAGCATCGGTATCGCAGCACTGACGGGCAACTGCTTCGCTAAAAAGGTGACTTTTTCCACGTCGCCTTTTGCAAAGTTAACTAAATGTGACAGTTTAATTTTTTATATTCCAAAGGATGCAAGTACACCCCAACTACAAATGACCAAAAGAATGTTGTTTGTTGACCGTGTTCTGGGGATAATTGTTTTTCGGCTCAAATAACTAAATACTTGGTCTTGTAAAAGTAAAAAACGAGTTTTCAACAGTGAATGAAAGTATTTATTTATTAGATATCGTTTTTTTACCATTGAAAATTACAGTAAAATTTGGTTCTGGGCTGTACAGTAATATATTGTAAGAAGAATGTCTGGACACAGCAAATAACTTGAACTTTGAAATGCAGCATTAAATTAATTTTTTTTAAACGTTCATTACGAAAAGTATGAATAAATATTTAAATGAGACGACCTATTCAGCTGCCCTTTTCAATTTCATTTTATTTGGAAGGGGTGGGGGTTGTGTCATCGCTTACACTTAGCCGATGCAGTTACATTAAACATTATTTCTACCAGGGGAGTAGATTTAACTGGGAGTTGGTAGGGACTTTGACACGGCCTTTATGACAATTAGTCCTTGCCAGTTCTCAATTATTTTCCTTCATCGACGCGTTTTCAAATGAACGTAATTGGCAACTGAAGACACGGTTCCTCTCTATATGCGATTTAACTCTACTCTTTAAGTGTTGATGCAACCCTGAACTTTTTGCAGTCCATAATGAACAGGTGCTGCTTGTTCTCTTCGATTAAGTAAGACGGCAATCGGTCGTCGGTATGCGTATTTGCTGTGTTTAAATCAACGTTATTCGAAACTGCTTTCCTGTCGATTCACAGGGAAGCAGTAAATTAATTTTCTGAACTTAATATACCCCACCGTATCATCGCTGGATGCTGTTAGATCGCATATAGAGAGGAACCGTGTCTTCGGTTGCCAATTACGATAATTTGAAAACGCGTCGATTAAGGAAAGTAATTGAGAACTGGCCAGGACTAATTGTCATAAAGGCCGTGTCAAAGTCCCCACCAACTCCCAGTTAAATCTACGCCCCTGATTACTACCATAGACCATTGTCATTTCCATTATTTGAAATTTTATATTATTATGAATATACACTGTATCAATGCAGAATTTACCTGGAAAAATCAAATTCACTCAACAACACCTTAAATGCTTACAGAACACAAATGTATTTTCCAAAAAAACATTATTTATTTTTTTTTACTTAAATAATAGCCTATATATGTTAAATATAACATATTTATATTAAATATGATCTACCATATGTTCCTAATTAGGTTGTTTTCTTGGAAAGCTTCAAAGGCATGAGCTGTAACGCTCCATTAACCTTTGACTCGCATTCTAATACAGAACTCCTATTGATCAACGTGTTTGACTCAAGTTAGAAAGAGTAATAAACCACAGAGGTGTACTTGTAGATAAAATTTCATAACATTTCTGAGTCTTCCGACTTGCAATGCTTCCAAAATAGTTGTTAGTGTTTGACACAACCCCTTGTTGACCGTATCGTGGATTTTTAATCAAGCGGTGCCTTGTTATGTCACGTGATCCGGAATACAATAAAGTGGTCCGGAACTGTCATAATGACACACAACATATTTTATGACATTTCTCTCTGAAATTGTAAGTGTTTCAAGTGCTTCCTTTTGTGGTTATAAGATGAAACATTACTCAATCGGAATACAACATAACAAGTTTGGTTTATTTCCTTGGAGAAACGTATGCCGTCGATCTTTCGTTAGTGATCCGGAACTGTCACACTCACTGTATTTAGTGAATCGGCATGTGCATTTATGTTGATATAGGATGTATTGAGTATGACTTCCTGTTCCTGTCTCACGTTGGCACCTGTCCTATACGTCTTGGTAGCACCTGTTGTGCTGAGCGTTTCTATCCCATTTTTCTGTTAATATTACGTTGATTTTTTCTGAGAATTTTCTGCCTTTAACGGAATACAGTCGCAAATTTTGCGCTTTTGACGGCCTGTACTTCTGCAAGACGCCCGTGAGGTGAACCTTGGACTTGGGCTACGCGGCATCCTACAAACGTAAGTTAATAACCATGATGGCTTCCCCTTGTTCGCCGACCTCTTTTCCTGTCTTGTGCTCTGAATGTAATATGTTTTGTTACGACTCCTCTGCGCTTAGTGGCACTTTCATTTGCAAGAAATGTGTCTCATATGCTAGCTTAGCTGAAAAGCTTTTACAGCTGGAAGCTCGCATAGAAACGCTGCAGAACCTCAGGTCGAATGAGAAGTTCATTGATTCTTTCTTGGTCCAGCCTGAAACGAGTGTTAATGTTAGTGTTAATGTTCTGTTTCCCGTTCATTGCCTGCTGCAGCAGCTTCCTCACAACGTGATGTATTTGTTACAGTTCGAGGTAAACGTAGGGGAAAGAAACTTGAGCAGCCATCCAGTCCCTCTCCCGTTAAAGTGTTCAATTCATTTGCTCCCCTCGAAGAATTAGAGCCAGACGAACGAGTACCCGAAAAGTCACTAATTATCGGGGATTCCATTGTTAGAGATGTAAGGGTGTTTAAACCGGCTGCCACAGTGAGCTGTATTCCTGGCGCTCGTGTGACTGATACCGTGGCAAATCTGAAATTACTCGATCAGGGCAAACGCAAGTTCTCCAAAATTAATTTCCACGCCGATACAAATGATATTCGATTACGACAATCGGAGATCACAAAGAGCAGTTTTAAGTCGGCCTGCGCCCAAGCTCTAAAGATCTCACGGTCAGTGACTTTCCCTGGTCCGTACCCGATCCGATGTAGTGATGAAATGTACAGTAGATTGGACTCGCTCAATCGCTGGTTGTCTGAGTGGTGCGCAGATAATAACGTTGGTTTCGTGGACAATTGGCGAGCTTTCCGGCGAAGACTTGGGCTGCGTTCCAATCCAAAATAAGATACTCCCCTCACTTCTTCCCTCCACTCGAGCGAGCCCTCTGAATGACGTAGCAAGCGAATCAGCCCTTTCCAAGCGAGGGAGGGCAATAGAGAGAACTTAGGGGGAGGGTTGTTGGACAACGGATTGGAACGACCTTCGCAGCGTTTCTTCCGCGCTTCGACCTTTGTCGACAAGCCAACGGGAAGTTTGTGTTGCCATGGAGCCAACTGAGTTAGCTGCCTGCACGTTTCACCTTTTACAGCTCAGCGGACGCTGTATCACATATTTATGGCAAGAGGAAGACTGCTCGCTCGTTTCATTACTGCGGCACTCGCGACTGTTTTATGGGAAAATGGAGCTGCTTTCACACCGGACAAGAAACGAATTTTCGCGCGACAGATTACATTCAAAGTCAATGCAATGACTTTGCGTCCAATGTGAAAGCGGCAATAAGCTCCGCATCAGTCCTCGTGGATGCTATGGGCTAGCTACAGCTAAAATGAACGCAATGTTACATGCTTAAAAATAATGCGAAACAGATGCCCCTCAACCCCAAACTTTGCTATTTACAACTCTGTCATAAATTGCACTCTATTCGAGCACAATTCTTTCATTTGTATGGCAATTTCCCTGCCATAATTCCTCCTTTTGCCTGCAGATAAAAAAATGGCAGACGTGAAATTTTATGGAGGGAGAATGAGCAAAGCATTCTGGGCAATATCAAAGCTTGGAGGGATGTTTGTTGTTGGCTTCGTTTGAGGGAGAATAATCGAGGGCTTGAGCAAATGAAAATGTGCCCCTCCCTCCGCAAAACTGGATTGGAACGACCCTATAAGTGGCAGCCATCTTTCATCCGGGATTTTTTGGGGATTCCCCCCACGATTGGAGGGCGAGTGAACACGACGAAGCAAGCATTTTTTCGGATTGAAACGCAGCCTGGGTCTTTTGAGGAGGGACGGTGTTCACCCATCTCGAGAGGGCACTGCACTTCTGTCGAGAAATCTGGCCTACGACTTAAATTATTGTAGTTGACTGCCGACAGCTAAATCTAAATTCCTGACATTCAGCTTTGATAAACCGTTGATTAGGTCAAACCCTATAGAGACTGTGTCTGTTCCTCGAATTCCAATTAAATTAAGAAAGAAGAATCGCGGAGTACATCACAAAAACTTGATTTGCATTAACACCAACTGTATCAATCTACCAATAAATAAATATTCTCTCAAAATTGGTCTATTAAATATTAGATCCTTGAACTCAAAAGCAGCTCTTGTGAACAAATTAATCTCTGATTGTTATCTTGATATACTGTGTCTCACGGAAACATGGCTGAGACCAGATGAACGCTTATCTTTGAATGAAGCATCTCCACCTGGTTTTATATACGCTCAAAACCCCCGCCTGGGCCGGAGAGGTGGGGGTGTTGCAGCTATTTATAGTGACTCCATTCACTCGGTGCCAAAACTACAGTATAAATTTGATACATTTGAGGTTTTAGCGATGAATTTTTCAGTGCTGGATACTGGTGCCGGCCCTGCCCCTCATCAGCCTTTAGCTCTGGTGACAGTCTACAGGCCCCCTGGGCTTTACTCTGCCTTTATTCAAGATTTTTCAGAATTCCTTTCAGACTTAGTTTTAAGCTATGATAGAATAGTTATATTGGGCGACTTTTACCTGCACTTTGAGAGGGCAGATGATTCTCGAACATCCGCATTCACTAACATTTTGGAGTCAGTCGGCTTCGCTCAGAGTGTTGCTGGCCCAACTCATTTTCATGGTCATACTTTAGACCTGATCTTAAGCTTTGGCATTAACATTGGGCAGGTCAGGATTCATTCACATAATCCCAGTTTGTCTGACCATTTTCTTCTCACAGTCTGTTTACAATTGCCCCACCCTGCATTTGTTAGAAACTAGGATGTACACTGGTCGTACTTTTATTGCAACAACTTCTACAAAATACACTGAGGTTTTCCCATCTTATTTTGAGCATCCAGTCAGTGCCTCCTCTATTGACGATACCGCAGAAAAGTTTGCTGATGCTCTCCGTTGTACCCTTAATGTAGTCACGCCACTGAAATATATAAAAAGATTACTCAGAAGAAGAGGCCAGCCCCATGCTACACTGACCAGACAAGGGGACACTAAAGCAAAAATCTCGTCAATTAGAACACAAATGGCGCTCCACTAAACTCCAGTTATTCCATGGTGCTTGGAAAGAGAGCCTTGTTGCATATAAGCATGCTGTCTCTTGTGCAAGGTCCTGTTACTTTTCAAATCTCAAAAATATCATTTATTTAAAAATAATTCTCGATTTCTGTTCAAAACCGTGGCTAAGTTAACTAACAGTCATGCTGCAAGTAACCCTCAAATTCCAGTCTCTTGCAGCAGTGATGATTTTTTAAATTTCTTTAATGGCAAAATTATTAGAATTAGAGAGAAGATCACTGCTTCCTTACCAGTTTGCGATGGCGTTTCTTATGATATGGAGTCTTCCACATTACACAAAAACCAGTTTGAACCCCTTTCTCCTATATCCCTGAGTGAACTAGCCAAATTAGTCATTACTTCCAAATCATCTACTTGTATCTTGGGTCCCATTCCCACAAAGCTAATGAAAGAACTCCTGCCCATTCTTGGCGGCCCAGTTCTTCACATAATTAATTCTACTCTGATTTCCGGTATTGTTCCCACTTCATTTAAGATGGCAGAAATCAAGCCGCTGCTTAAAAAACCAGATTTGGATCCCATAGTCCTAGCCAATTATAGGCCAATCTCAAACCTCACATTTTTATCTAAGATCCCTGAAAAATGTGTCGCCCAACAGCTCTCTTCTATCCTGCAAACTAATGAGGTATTTGACAGTTTTCAGTCTGCCTATAGAAAGCATCACAGCACTGAAACAGCCCTCACTCTTGTAGTAAATGATCTGCTTCTCTCTATGGATAGTGGCCGCATCTCTGTTCTCGTCCTTCTCGATTTAAGTGCCGCCTTTGACACTGTAGACCGCCATATTCTTCTTCGTAGGTTGGAAAAATTAGTTGGTATTTCTGGACTTGCCCTTTCATGGTTTAAGTCTAATCTGTCTGATAGATCTTAGTTTGTCCGGGTAAATAACAAGTGTTCAGAGTATTCCAAGGTTAACTTTGGAATACCTCAAGGATCTGTTCTGGGCCCTTTGCTTTTTTCTCTATACATGCTTCCGCTTGGAAATATCATAAGTAGACTTGATGTTAAATACCATTGTTATGCAGACGACACGCAGCTCTATATATCCTTTAAACCGGGTGAAAATAATCCGGTTACTAGATTAGAGATGTGTCTTAAAGCTGTGAAAGCTTGGATGACGCAAAATTTTCTTTCACTAAACCCAGATAAGACTGAAATATTGGTACTGGGTCCCAAATCTCTTAGGGACTCATTCATTAAGTTTTCTCTTAACTTAGATGGTCTCTCTGTTTCTGCCAGAGCTGTCGTTAAAAACCTTGGGGTGACTCTTGATTCAGAACTCTCTCTCCAGGCTCACATCAACAATATCATCAGAGTGACTTTTTTCCATCTTCGAAACATATCTAAACTTAGAAAAATGTTATCTCTTCAAGATGCTGAAAAATTGGTTCAAGCATTTGTGTCTTCTCGGCTGGACTATTGCAATGTTTTACTGTCTGGTTGCACTAGCTCAGCCCTGAAACGTATTCAATTAGTGCAGAATGCTGCAGCTAGGGTTCTGACTAGGACTAAGAAATATGATCACATTAGCCCGGTGCTCGAAAATCTTCATTGGCTGCCAGTAAAATTTAGAATTGAGTACAAAATATTATTACTGACTTACAAAGCTTTAAATGACTTGGCCCCGGAATATCTTTGCAGTCTTCTTATTCCTTACTACCCACCAAGATTACTTCGTTCACAAGGTGCTGACTACTTGAAAATTCCAAATATATATAGAATTACACTTGGAGGCATAGCGTTCTCTCACAAAGCACCAATTTTATGGAACAATCTCCCAAGACAAATTCGGGCTTCAGACACACTCTCTATCTTCAAGAGTAGGCTGAAAACTTATCTTTTTAGTCAAGCCTATGATTAGTTTATGATTAGTTATGTGTTGGCTCTGGTGGGACTGACTACAACCTTGGTTTATGACAGGGGTGGGCAATCACGGTCCTGGAGGGCCGGTGTGTATGCAGGTTTTTATTCCTATCAATTACCCTGACTAATTGAGTTAATTGATTGCATGCACAAATATAGATTTTTGCAATGATTCGATCAAAGGAAAATGTTTTATGAAGGGAGACAAGACTAGTCTTTGTAGTTTCATGATAATTTAAAGAAATGCGCATGAAACATCAGATTTCATAAATGGTTTGGCTAATTGAGACAATCAACTAATTAAAGACCAGACGTTGGTGTGAAAACCAGGGACAGATACGGCCCTCGCTGCCCACCTCTGGTTTATGATATGTTCATGATATTGGAAGCCAGTGTTATGTAAATCCATGTGGAATCAGTGGCACTGAGCATGCATTAATGGTGCCAGTGGGGCTTGCTACAGCCTTAGTCACTGTGAAGGTCCATATGGTACTGGTGTACTGTTAAGCAAATCCATGGTGGAACCGGTGGCACTGAGCATGCATTAATGGTGCCAGTGGGGCTTGCTACAGCCTTAGTCACCAGGGAGGTCCATATGGTACTGGTGTACTGTTAAGCAAATCCATGTGGAACCGGTGGCACTGAGCATGCATTAACGGTGCCAGTGGGGCTTGCTACAGCCTTAGTCACCAGGGAGGTCCATATGGTACTGGTGTACTGTTAAGCAAATCCATGTGGAACCGGTGGCACTGAGCATGCATTAACAGTGCCAGTGGGGCTTGCTACAGCCTTAGTCACCAGGGAGGTCCATATGGTACTAGTGTCTAGAAAATCTGAAGTGATCTTCCTGGAATAAATGTAAAGCCTCTGTGCTGCAGGAAGTGGATGGAGGGGTGTTGACTGTTTCCTGACCAGTCAGCTCCTAAATTCTCACTTGGCACATGACACAGGACTGTATTTTTATTAATATGCAGTTTTATAGTTTTATCCAGTGCCTCACCCCACTTTTTTCTGTCTCTTTCCAAGGATCTTTTCCTCCACAACCCTGAGTCCTGGACCATCTGAGCCCTGTCCCTCACCATGAGCGCTGGCTGCTGCTGTCCTGATCCAGTTCTGCACCATCCTTGGCATGCCACTTCCTCCAGCAACTGATAGCTCTGTTTAGATGGACTTTAATGGAACTCTTTTGTCACTATCATGCTATCAACTAGCAAGCCCTCGGAGGATGGGCTTCCCCACTATAGCCGGGTTCCTCCTGAGATTTTTTCCCTCTGGGGAGTTTTTTCCCCACCACTGTGTGAGGATTTTTCCCCACTATAGCCGGGTTCCTCCTGAGATTTTTTCCCTCTGGGGAGTTTTTTCTCACCACTGTTTGAGGATTTTTCTCCCTACTGGGAGTTTTTTGCCTCATTTGCTGTAGTGGGGAATGGGCTGGGCACTGCGCTTTCAGTGACTCATTTGACTGTAAAGCTTCTTTGTGACAGTTTATCTGTGAAAAGCGCTATACAAATAAATTGAATTTGAATGTGTTGGGGTCATATTGATAGAGACCAATGCAATCTCCTGATGGAGTGAGAGCAGAAGTGACAAGAACACTGCCCCACCAAGGCAAAAGGAAGTAAACCCAGATAGCAAGCTCCCCCGCTCCGGATCTGCCGCGGATCATCCCCGGCTCCAGCTGATCCGGGGCAGATCCACGGCAGATCCGGTGCGGAGGAGCTTGCTATCTGGGAATCCATTTTTTGTCAAATTCGGTGTGAGACCATAACATACACCTACTAGTGGTACTCCATTCCGCAGAATCATGATCATGACAAAATTCGTCCTCGTTACTGAGATTTGGCACATGCGACTGGGTATTCTTTGTGTTGAGCAGAAGCAAAAACAAACTTTTACATTCTTCTTAAAATGGCTGCTGATGGATTTACTTCCATCAGGGAATAGAGGACAGGGAGAGGAGGAAACAGCGGAGAAGCAATGTTGAAATTTCAATGAAAATTGAAATGTATACTGTCGAGCTTCTGAAAAATGATATGCAATGAAATAATTCATGTGGGGGATGAGAAACGAGAAACAAAGGAAGGGGAAGAATTGTGAATGAGGAATCAGGGGATGAGGGGCTAGGAAATTTCATTACTGGAATTTGTTGCATGGTCTTATCTGGAAAGGCATCTATATGTTGCCGCCTCAACACTGTGGTCTCTCTCCTCCTGCCTTGACCTGTATGAAACTCTGTACTAAAATAAAAGAGGTGCTCATGTTGAGATGGTGTTCAATCAACAGTAAGGAGGATTTATTCTTTCAGTCCTTGCTGAAAATACTTTTCAATGCCATCCCCATGTAATGTGCCATCTAGCAACTTGTAGTGTAGTGCCATCAAGAGTGCAACAAAATTATACAAATGCCAAAATTAATGAAACAAATTAAAGATGATGTTTTTAAAATGGGGTGTGTTTTTCTGAAATTCTAAATTAGCTCGGTTTATTTCTGAGTTCTGCTGTTTTCCACCCTCTGCATATAACACAGAATGCATCAAAATTATGGAGGACAAAAGGAAAGCGAAATGAAAGGGAAGGAGGGGGCATGAAATTCACCATAGAAATTCATCGCTTGATTTTATGCGGTAGTGCATCATGAGACAAATGCATCAAATTCATATGGGGATGAGGGGAAAGAGGGGAAGAGAATGAAAGGGGATGAGTGGGGAAGGGGACGAAAGAGAACGAGGGAAGTGGGATGATGAAAGGATGTGATATTTTGTTACTGAAATTTATCACGTGGTCTTATTGGTTTTGGACAAAAGGGAAAGGGGGTATGCAATTCCATGACTGGAATTTATTTCATTGTCCTCGCAGGTATAGCATCTGTGGAAGGAAGTGCTTCAGCAGTAGTGACATGAAAAAATACATTGGGTTTCAGCAAGTGGGAGGGGTGGGCTGGGGTTGAGAGCATAGAGATGGGCGCAGCTCCCGAGTCTGAACAGTGAAACCAATGCGGAAATCTCTTGCATTCTATTTAATGGCCAGCAGATGGCGGCGTTGGTGTTTGCAGAGAGAAGTTCAATGCAATAGAGGTCCATGATAAAATGACCCTACTTTCCCACCTGAGTTATTATTTCAGTAATGATTTTCCACATTTATGGCACTTATCGCAAGCCGGAATATGCTTTAGGGGCGTGGCTATCCTCTGGTCCTCATCAGATACGGTCAGATTCACCCATTGATCCACCCTTCGCTCCTCCTTGAATCTTCAATTCACGCTCTTGTCCAATAGGAATCACATCCGGTTACAAAATGACAAAATGGTGCTGTTCAAAATGGCAAAATCGAGGCCTCCTAAATGGTATGCTGAAACCAATGGGTGACGTCACGGTTCCCTCATCCATCTTTTTATACAGCCTATAGCGAAAATATAAATCTGCTTTTGACACCAAGAAAAATCTCATGGTCCCACTTTCTTAAAATTCATACAATTTGAAAAGGCATTTGGATGGACTGATAACTGCCATTGTTTTGAAATAAGACATGGCCCTGATGAACTGTTTTTTTTTTTTTTTGGTATCATAGTTTATAATTTTCAAAAAGCCAAAAAAAAGAGAGAGATCACAGTAAGATATTCGGCATGAACAGAATAAATAGTAGCTCAGTTACATGGAGTTTAAATAAAAATGAATCACTGTCATAAAATAAAAAAGAAAAAAGTGAAAAACATTAGTTACAAGGAAGACAAAAGATTAAACAGTATAAATTTTCCATGATGCCAAATCATTAATTTTCCCAAATAATGTTTCCCAGCATAGGACTGTGTTGGGTCGTGCTTTATTTAATATAGCTGTGGTGTGTACTAAAGACACAATATTCTGAAAAACAATGAGCCACTGATTATTTAATGGAATAATAGGACTGAACCAATGCTGTATTATACATTTTTAACAGCTGTCATCCTGCTAAAAACAGACCGTTTCTGGTTGATGCGAAAGGAATACTAAGAGTCATCATTTAATAAATATAAGCCAGATTCCATGTGGATATTCGTTCCCACCAACTCTGTTAACATTGTTGTCACAAGTTTCCAAAACTGTGCTACAATGGAAGACTCCCATAACATATGCAAAAAAGTGCCAATTTTCTTATCATTGCAAAATTCACAATTGGGACTTGGCACCAAACCCATTCTGAACTTCCTATATGGAGTTATAGTACATGCTCTGTGAATTACCTTAAAGTTGATGAGTTGATGGGCTCGGTTTTTTGATGTAAAATCTATATTATTCCAAATTCTCCCCAAGTTTAGCGAAAATCCCGTGTCCTCCAGCTCTCCAGCACATATTATACTTATAGTTAATTCCTTACGAGGTTGAAGAAGAGAGTTATACACAGATGTGATCAGTCCTCTTTTACTGCTGATATTCTCAACCCATTTAGACATTGGATGGATCGTTAATAGAAACTTCGGCGGTACCCCAGCGCATTGCAGCTAAAAGCCTCAAGTATGAAAAGATAGATGAGCTTGGAATCGAGTATCTATTTTGCAATGTATTAAATGACTGTATTCCCTTATCATCAAACATGTAATTTAGCGTAGAAATACCCTTGTCAGCCCAAGACAGGGAAGTCAAGGGTTCTCCGATCATCAGATGAAAATTATGCAAAAGTGAAGATGTACTGTGAAGTTTAGATGAGATACCCATGATCTTTTCAGCACTCTTCCAAACTGTGAGAGATTATAATATTATATGCCCAAACCGTAGTATCCACTTACGTTTCTTTTTACCTGCAGAAGGTAAATCTTGTAGCCCGTTAGGTCCTACCATGGCTGCTTCAAAATTTTAAATTACATAAACAATAATATCAGTCTACTTTATGTACAATAAGTGTCTGTTTCCAAATAGCAATAAGTGCCAAAATTACAAAAATTGAGATAATACCATAGCACGATGGCCCTGTGCTTCTTACACATGGTGCGTAAATCCATTTTTAGAAATTCATATTATTCTGTGTATTTTTTTTCATAGTCAAAGTTTGTGTTTTTCTATGCAGTGCAGTAGGCGCAAACATAGAACAAGCTTATTTACTCAAAATGAGTAAAATGGATACATTGCATTTTGGAACCAAACTCTTTATATACTTACAATTTTTGAGAATCTTACAATCTTCATGAAATCTTGATGCCCTTGTGAATTATGGACTGTTGTGGTATTGATTCAATAGGCCTTCTAACTAAAAAATCTTTACAGACACCACATCAGGACCAACACTAAAAGTGAACATCACACTAAGAATTCTACGGGATTTCAAGCCTGAATTTGAAAATATCAGCTCAACCCAATCAACTGACTTCATCAAACTCTTACAACCTCAGGTAATTATTTTTAACTAATTTATTATTTTTATGTTTGCAATATAATTCACGTTTTGTGAGAAAATGCGACCTAATTCAAAATGTGAAGGAAAATATCAAGTAGAACTCAGACTCTGACTTATAATTCAACAGCTTAAGATTCTCTGTAATGAACCGGATCCAAAAAACTTCAAAGATGTTCAGGTTTTTGCACTCAGGTAAGAGATACTCACAGAATATCTTTTTTCTTTCTTTCAGGAATGACTGAGTATTTTCTGGAGTTGTTATAGTTCTTTTCAGGGATCTAAACCAGAGACTCCTTGCATAAAATGCTGTTAGTTTTTGGTTACTTTTGGCTATTATCTTCTCAAAATGAAATCCTGAGCTTTGATTTTTTTTTTTTTTTTTTTTTGGTGGCTGCTGAGCTGAAACTTGAGGAAGCAAAACTTATTAAACCTGTTTCCAATCATTTTTCTTTGTGGACACGTTTTCCAATGATTCGAATAATCCTATACTGGGGTTATACATCGTGGAGTCGATGGGAGCAGGTTGCACTGCAGTGGGCTAAACAGTTCAGTGTGTTCAGGGTGGGGGGAAAAGGGGGAAATAAAAATATAAAGAATTGCTGCTGCTGTATTCAGACTTGGAAATTCAAACCCATGTGAAATTCTGGTGGAGATGAAATGTGAATGAAATGAAAAGATCTTGAGATTTTTTTTCATGATCCATACCAGAAATCAGCGCGGAGGCAGAACACAATCCAATAATTAGGTTTATTGGTAGTAATAAGGTAAGTAAAATGGAGCCCAGGGGAGAATAGCAGAGTTCAGTTCAGATGTGTCAGGCAAAGCGGTGTGGGCATAGCCTGTGGTTGGCTATGGGGTTCACTGCCAGATGGAGTGCGGAATTAACTACAGCAGAGCTGTCTAATAGCAGGGCAGAGAAGTATAGTAGAAACACAGTCTCGATTCTGCAGCCTAAGGCCCAATCCCAAACCGGTCCCCATCCACTTGCCCTATCCACTCCCCCTTCGTTTGCGAGCTCCCGAGGAGGGCCCACCACATTGAGTGCCATCCCAAACCAATCTCTGTGGCGTGGAAGTGGCTCATTAAACCCTCCGCAGCGAGTCAACACCGATGCAAGCTTTACAAACCACCCTGCTTTCAAGTGCAGCTCTTACTTTGTGTACGGGATGGCAGAAACGCTGCATATCTACCACTGTCAGTTCCATGCGGCTATTTCCATAAGATAAGTTAAACATTACCTAACCTCAAATGGACTTTTGATTGACTATTTCATGCGCACATCATGGAACTAAAGGTTACATTGTATTTTGAAATGAAACCTGCAGATGTGCAGCCAAGGAAGCACTGAGTGAGTAGTTTTATTTATTGAATCAATGATTGCTCTTTTTAACAATGTGCAATTTCATGCACAAATGCCTTCATCTTTGTCAATGCTATGAATTGAATATTTTTAATATAAATTTAATTTAATAACATTACCCTCCCTAAAATCTTTTTTGGAAATAAATGTATCATTAGGGAACTAGACCGCCGTATACAACGTAACGCACCTATCGGTAGGCATGGTGATAATCACCGCCACTTCCCGTTGCATAAAGGGCAAGTACATCTCAAAGTTTATACACGTTTTTACACCCTCTGTCTTTATGAAGCTCCCTCCATCACTGTGAGGGAGACTTCACACGGAGTGACACTCGGTAGTGAAGTGCTCGTGACGAGGGAGCGGTTTGGGATTAGGCCAAAGAGGAAAGGCTTGGGAGCTTGTTCCCATTAAACGAACAAGGAAGAGTACTTTTAAATACTACCATCATTAAAGGTTATGTTTAACTTTCAGAATATGAAGAGATTTACGAGCAAATGTTGATTTGTACTAAGATGGATATAGCAAGTAGCTATCCAGCAACTTGCAAACTCAAAGGATGGGATATGAATATGTCACACAGACATGACGAGGGGTAACTATGAGATGTTGACATAGCCGGTGTCTGGATAGCAAGCAAGATGCAAACCAATCAAAGGAGAGAATACTTATGATAGACAGACAAGTTCCTGGATGGGAGGAGACACAGAAGGCACTGCAGCAGTAAATTCCCTCCTCCCCGTATGTGCACCATGGGCTGATTGCACTAACAGGACCTACGCCTGGCCTTAAGTCAGGCATAACCTTTGAGGCGTAACACTAAGACCACAACACCAACTGGCCTCAAACTCTATTTTCATTAAGACTGTGTGCAAAATCTATGCCTAGCTGAGGGGAGGCTTAAAATGAACTTCTTGGCCATTTCCAAAGGAATAGACTTATCATGGAAGACCACCCCAAGAAGCAAAGTTACCACATGTCTTATACCTCTACCCTTTTTTTATTCTAGATAAATTAATGCTGCAGCCTATTGAGATGAAATAGGCTAAAACTGGCAGAAAATGTGAAGGCCAGATCATAACAGAAACCCGCCGCCCAGAGAAACGCCTCTTGGTGTTTCAACAGCAGGTACTAGGTCATCAGCATGAAAGTCCTTCAACAAGTCTTTATCCAAAACAAATTTGCTGGGAATCCAGCACTTCTCGTTGGGACCATAGCCCTCCCAGTCCACGAGGTATTGAAGGCCACATCCCTGCTGACGACAGTCCAGGATCTTCCAGACAATGAAGACCTCTCTTTACCGTCGCTGATTCAGGGGGGAGGCGGGGGATCAGGAGCCGGACAAAGGTGGTGGGTGACGACAGGTTTCAGGCGGGACGCATGAAAGGTCGGATGGATGCGCATAGACAGGGAAAGCTTGGGGCGTACAGCTGTAGGACTGATGATACGTGTGATAATGTAAGGGTCGATGTAACGTGGAGGGAGTTTGCTGGAGTCTACCTTTAAAGGGATGTCTCTGGTATGCAGCCAAACCTGTTGCCCCACATGGTTGGCTGGAGTCTTGGAATGGCATTTGTCCCCATTCTCCTTCATGCGTTGACCGGAGCAGGTTGCATCTGGTGGTTCGCCATGTCCGTGTGCAGCGACGAATGAGAGCCTTGGCAGACATGACCCTCACCTCCGCCTCGTGGTTGGGAAAGAGGGATGGCTGATAGCCAAGAGAACATTCATGAGGGAATAACCCAGTAGCTGATGAGGTCTGGGAGTTGATGCCATATTCTGCCCAGGGTAACAGGGAGCTCCAGTAGGTGGGGTTGTTGGACTCTTTCAATGTTTTGATTTGCCTGCTCAGTCTGGTCATTAGCTTGAGGGTGAAAGCTGGAAGTGAGACTAACAGTGGCGCCACAAGCTTTCAAAAGGTTACCAGAAGTTGGTGGTGAACTGGGGACCCCTGTATGTATGTGTGGATTACTTGGGTTGTTAGCAACATCGGGTGAAAAATTCATGTCAATAGCCCCATTAGAAATATATTTACTGAGAAAAATGCTGACACGATCAATACTTATTTTCCCCGATGTATTAATATCATTACAGAGATATGTTTAACTTTCAAGAGACAAAGAGATTTACCGCGACTATTTGCTTATAAAGTGCATATAGCAAGTGACAATCCTGCAGCTTGCCAACTCAAAGCAGGGGGTATAAATACGTCACAGACTCGTGAGAAGGGGCAACTATGAGATGAGACGCAGCCGGTTTCAGGGAAGCGTGCAAGACAAAAGTCACTTCAGGATACAATACTTTGAATTGACAAGCAAGATGCTCAATGGGAGGAGACACGGAATACACAAGAGTTCTGACAGATGTCCTGTTCAAACAGAAATGTTGTAATGTGATCCGTATGAGTTGGCATACTCGTGAACCGCGGATTGATCGCAAAATTTACTATTTGTTGATGTGGACAGAAGAGACAAAAACACTGCACTGATTACAATACTTTGCACCTCTGACTCCCTCGCAGGTGAGATAAAAGTAAAATATTAATTTAAATGCATTGGTACAGCATCCCACTTGTATGTAGTTAGGCTCTGTAAGCCCAATATGATGTTGCAGATATATCACTAACCAATAATCTGTTCTTCTTGAGAGGAAAGAAGCAGATGTCCCTGTTTGAGTAAGCAGTTAATTCAGTCTCCTTCAGTTTAACTTGCCGACGGTCTGGACGTGAGTCTGAGTCAAGATTCAGTTGCTTCTTTTTTATTCATAATTCCCAGTATGAGAGAGCAGTTCATTTGACCTTCCTTAATGAGTAGCTGCTATGGCTGCCTCAATTGGAGTACTAATGGGTGAGTTTGGATTGACACAAAGCTGGCAGCAGTGGTAGTTTTTTTTTTTTTTGCCTTCTAAAGAACTGCATGATTTCTATTATAAGCAATATGTAGTCAACATCATGTGGTTCTTTGAAAGCATAAACTGCCAGCGCCATTAGTGCCACCTTCATCCAAACTTGCCTGATAATTGACGTCCTCATTCGCGACTGAATCCTGCTCATTGATTGGTTCCTGGACATATATTCCCCCCAGGGTGTGGTGCGCGTATGAGAAAAGAAAAAGAAAAACAATAAATCTGAGCTATGGCCCAGCTCCCACACAAAACAAGCACGTGCCACGTTTTCGAGTTTACAAATTCACAACACATATAGGCTGATCTATTGATATAAAAGAAATGCAAGGCCTACTGTCAAAAACAGAGAAGTGAGCACTAGCGCACAAGAGGCACAGAATACAGAGGTGGACAGCTCACATAGAATAACAGCCGCACTTTGGCAAATTCAAACGGGACTTGTATAACCTCCCGATACGGCACGATTGGAGTGGACGCTTGAGAGGAGTGGAGCAGGAAGACAGCTGGAAGCCCCCGGTTGGCTGGCAGAGAGGCGTGGAAGGAGGAAATCCATAGGCAGGTGGCAACCCCAGAGCCGGGAAGGGAATCCCCGATGATGTCATCCCCAGCTGGCGCTGTCAAACAAATTGGACTGCCAGACATATTGGACCATCAATCAATTAACCAGGTTACTACTAGAACCCATGATAGGATGCTAAAAAGAGTCATTCAAAAACATTTGTTCATCCTCTTTTGCCCACCATGGGACAAGGCTGAGACAAACTCACAAGAAAGGAGAGAAAACAAAGGACTTAAATAGTGAAAGAGGAGATTTGGGAAACACAATACAAGCAGAAAGGAAACTGGGAGACAGCAGAGATCAGTGTGACTACAAATGAGATAAAAGGGGACAATGAGGAAACAGCTGAGAGGACGAGACGAGAGGAAAATTAAAGACTGAAGGGAAAGGAAAGATGAGATAAATTAAACAGCACAAACCTACTTTAATACTTACACTACAGGCCAAAAGTTTGGGGCCACCCTCAGATTTTTAATGGTGCACCAAGTGCAATGTGACCCCTTGGTTTTGGGGAAGGCATTTATGGCCTGGTGCAAATTAAAGTGGGACAATTGGCCAAAAATGAAACTTCCTGGTAGTTTCCAAATATTCCCCTATTTTGAAGAGTATGAAGCTATGGTTTTAGAAAAACTAAATTTTGCTAAGACTATAATATTTTTTTGTAAATTTACACTTGTTATGGTGAAGGAAGCTAAAAAAAATGAGACCCATTCCATTTCTGTTTGAGTGGAAATATAGATGTAATAATATTTCATTACCACAAGATATCTGCGGTCCTTGTGTTTTATCATGTGCATTTTCATTACAGTATAGAAAATATTAATGAAAATATCTTGGCTTTTCAGTTTCTGGAAAGGAAAAGATGGTATTTCTTGAGAAATGCTTTCTTTTTATAAATTATAGGGAATAGGTGATTTGACACATCTAGAAAAAATGAGCAACATGGTCAATTGCAAACACAGTTCTGAAAACGGTTTAATGCTAAGTGTAGTGGGTACAAAGCAGTGGCCTGATACAAACAGCAGTTGTTTTCACCAGATAGGCGTTACGGACGGGACACCAGTCTTCCTCATTGTTATTCTTCATGTAGGTCACAGTAAGTTCCTTTCTGTTGGTATACAATGTCCATCAGAATAATTAAGTATAACAGACATATTAAACTTAAGTTTCTGTCCGTAGCAAATTTGAAAAGTTTGCTAATTTGCAAAAAATATTAAAGAAATGGCTGTTTTTAATTGAGTTTGTGGAGTGTATGATGATCAATGCACTTTGCTCTGCTGGATATAGAGATAAAACTAAATTCTTCGGCTCATAACTTGTTTTTCAAGAGGTATGGAGTTTATTTTCTGAATATTGACAGATGCAGTTGAAGTTTACTTCCCTGTTAGGGTTGGGACAATATTGAAATATCAAAAAACTCATGATTATAGGAATATCTGAGAAGATTGTGTGACAATCACATTAAACAGTAATTATTAGCACTTCTAATGTATGTACATGTAGCAAGTACCCCTCTTTCAATGAAGTATCTACTTGAAAAGCCATAAAATAGGCCTGTTGTAGGTAATCAGAATGCTACGGGGTGTCTACTTTATGCAAACAATTACCTACAGGTACATGCACCAGTGGAATAACAGATCCATATTTTACTGGTAACTATAAAATGTTTTTTGCCACATTTTGAATTATCCTTACTGTGATCATAGGAAACAAAACTAAATCAAGTTAGTGTGTTTGAACCATAAGTGTCCCGACCATAACGGCTGGTATTTAAAACATTTTTTGAAGTTATAGAGAAGCATTACCACGAAACTGGTTTGGGAATTTTTCAAGCTTGTACCTGAAGACAATCAGGCAGTTAGTTGACTTAATTGGTGCGATTAACTAATAATAATTACATATCCCTATAAAGAGTGTTATTCAATACGTATCTTCTAATTTATCTCTGCCCCACAAAAATACATATTTTTGTGCATTGAAAGTGCTTTACATACTTATTAAACCTATACTCTTCATCAAAGAAAAGTTTATTCAGATATTCCAAACAGTAGAATAAACATATAATGGTTGTTATGGTTGGGACATTCGGTTATGGTTGGGACACATCGTCATTTTTGATCTCTCCCTCAAAAACTTCAGCATCCAGCCAATAGGTATTTCATCATGGAGATAGTCTAGGGTTAAGGAAAATTTGAAGCAAGGTTAGACAAATGCTTTTTTTTTAGTTAGCAAGATACTGACTCAAAAAGAAGGCGTTATGGTTGGGACATTATACTATACATGCAAAAGGATATGTGCAGCAGAGAGAGACATGCAGAGGTCAAAGAAATCTACATGCTACATGAAAGTGTGTCAGGTAAGCTAAGTTAGACACTACAAGCTGTAGTGAAACTACTCAGACAGAACCACTTCCACCTATGAGAGCTTGAGGTATTCCAAAGCAAAATTTTGGCTTCAAATGCACATTTTGTGCAAACAGCTCCTGTGTCTACACCAATTAATGAAGCTACGTAAATGTGGTATCGTTTGAAACATCAGGATTGCTTCAACAAAACAGCATATTAAATGGCATTTTTGTATAAGATTATTCAAGTGCAGAGACGAGCAAACATGTCCCAAAATGTGCATGTCCAACAAAAATGCTGCTAAAACAGGATTTTTCCTTGACTTTGATGACAGTTTTCATCACCACCAGTAGTCCGATTCATCTGAAACTTTTAGTGTGTACACATTAACACTGTAGCTTGCTTATAAAGTTTCTTACGTTTTGTGTGAACAGTTATCTTCTATTTTACCAACTAAAATCTATTGGCCTCACCCCAAATGCACCCAATTTTGCACCAGGCCGCATACAGCATGCCTTTTTGTTACATAAAATTGTTCACGTCCAAGTGACATAAAATCATGTAACACAAATGCATTGGAACTCAATTACTAAACATTGTGGTCAGTGATCAATCAGTCAAGACAGCTTTAAAACGTGGTCTGAGGCCTGGAATTCACCAAAAACCTATTGGCTTCCTATATTTTATGCACTGAAGTCATTTCATGTGCAAAAAATAAGGAAAGAACAGTTGATGAGTGATTTTTTTTTAAATCTGAGGGTGGCCCCAAACTTTTGGCCTATAGTGTCAACAGTAGTACTTTTGTAATAAACATCAAAAAAATGTTAGCTGGCCGGTCTCCAGTCTCGAGAAACCATCACAAGAAAATGTGCAAATACATGATCCATCCTCACTTTACATGCTTTTGCAGATTAACAAAAGCTTTAAGACATAGCCAAGTAAATTATTGATTTCCATTCCTGTGAAACAAACATTACTTGTAAATGTATGCAAGCCAACTGACTGTGATTTCCATAGAATTGTCAAGCACCTTAACAAGCTCAGGTTTGGAAGTTTAAAGTGTAACTGAAGTGCTCAACTTGCTGAAAACTGAAGGTTCCCCGTAGTGTGCTCAACTTGCTGAAAATTGAAGGTTCCCCGTGTTTGTCTGATTTACAATGTTGAAAACTGCTTGAATATCAGTGAAGCCGTTACAAAGTTATGGCAGCTAGAAGTTCAGCTTTTCACCTGAACGACGATACCCTAATCAGGCAATCCATGGGTGTGCGTGTGGTTTGGACTTTTCTTTGCGGCTCTCATCCCAGGACGATATTGAATCCCTTGGCTATTGGATTCTTTACCCAGCTGGCTGTTTGAGCTGGGGCAGCGCCTTCCCAGATTCGATAAAAGCAGGAAGTCCGTCACGCCCCCTTCGCTAGACTGTCTGTGTTTAGCTTCGCACTATAGCCGATGATATCTGTAGTCAGGTTTTATTATGACTTTCAACCTTCTGATTATTGGAGTTTCTTCTCCCTTTTTTCTATCTCGCTTTGTTTTATTACACGTCCTTTGGAAGCGCGAGTACTTTGGTTTGGTCTGTATTATTCGCTGCGTTTGTTCTGTGTCCGTGCTGCTCACTTTCTCTCTGGTCGTTACGCTTGGCCTCCTAATTCTACCAGCCATTACAGGAACAGCCTGCATTTTCAGATATAATGTTTGCAGAATCTAGAATCTATGATCTAACTTTGAGAACAATCTCAATGTTAAAGACAATCTCTGTTCACAGCATCTACACTAGCTTTAGCCATCTGTTCGTGAATAGACACTGATAGCAAATTTTTGAAGTGACTTTCTGTCCTACACAGCTTGTTACTGTAAATCCATGGAGCATTTAAACATCATTTTAGGATAATACCGAGTCTACAGTTTGTATTAGTATAGCCACTAGTCACCCACCACAATAGCTATCACTGGGTGCAAAGCCTGTGATTAAAACCAACAGCGCCTCAACAACCTGAAAAATCCAAAACTTCTTAAACATCCAGCTTGTGATCCTCAATCTTCCAATAAACCCAACAAAGTGAATGCTGGTCCATCTTTCAGGAACAACTGTGTCCATTGACGCCAGCAATCCAGCATTGCCACTGAGCTAGGTGCACCTCCCAGATTCCTGTTTCTGCATCTGAGTGTTTCTCCAATCTATTGAATGGAGATACCAAGTACAACCAGTAGGAAAAAAATGAAAGTTTAGATAGAATTCACCAAGTAAGCTGAACATTATGCAGTTGAGATGATTTTTCTTGCCCAAAATATAATGGAGTAAAAAAAGCATGGGGGGGATTAATCAAAAAGTATGAAAGATTACAAAAAGTTATGTATAAGGTACCTACTCTGAAACCAGCTGAATGAATTTTTAGCCTAAAGTGTAAATGTGTCATTAAGTGACACAAAATGTGGAGAATAAAGATTTAAATAAATAGTGGCAAGAACATGAGTGTGCAAGAAGATTATAATACAACTTACAAAAAACATGAAGATGATCAGTTTGTCAAGTCAACTTAATTATCGGGATTATTGGATGTATTGTGCCTCATTATTTTTCAGCTCTGCAGCCACCACTAGTCCAATCCAGAGATACACAGAGTTGTGCATATCGCTACTTAACAACTGTTTGAAAGTAACAGAGCCAGTTAAAATTGACAGCTCTTTCTCAACAAACTATTCTGGTTTGAAATGTGAATTTACTAATTCCAGTAAAAATGAGAGCTTTTCTCCTTTTCAGCCTCAGTAAATCAACTGTGTATGGTTGTGGGAGTGCATGTTTGTGTGTATGGGAGATTGTGGGTGAGAGATTTAACTGTACTTTTATGGTATTTATCAACTCATATGCAGAACACATTGTCTCAATTGACCATATCCACCCCGCTCCAGGAATGGAAGCATCATTGCTGAGAATGTGGCGCAGTACAACTATCCCAATAACAACTCAGAAATTTTCTTCCTCAATGAGCATCTGAAGCCCCAATTAGTGGCAATTTTCAATAACACACAAAAAATGGAGGCCCTGATTCAATCTGTTGGAAACATCTCCACCGAGGACACCAGTATTGTTCTTCAGCCGTCCACTATAACAAGTAAGTACATATGAAACTGTAATAACTTTTCCATTAAGTAACACTAGGATTTGAACAATTGGCTTTTAAGATGACATGCGATGAGACAACAGAATGTAATTAAAATGACTGATATGACTGCTACGCGTTTGATGCATCTGAAACAGGGCTATGAAAGCATTGCAGAGTTTTCAATTTTATTTTGCTCCCTGGTGACAGAGACAGGCTGGCTGGAAGCTCCTCTTATGACTTTGTTTGATGGGCACAATGAATATTTGGAAAATATAGCGTGCACATCCACTCAACTGAGGTGCAGGACAACAAGAAAATCAGCAAAGAAATAAATGGCAATGTCCGCACACAAAGACAATGCTCCCCAAAAAATTTATTCTGTCAACGTTTCGATCACAAAGTGATCTTCGTCAGGATCAATGAATATTCAACAATGAATACTTGGTCATGCCGTTCGGATTGGTTAACGCCCCCTCCATATTCCAGGCACTCGTCAATGACTTTCTCCGAGAGATTTTGGAGAGATTCGTCTTTGTCTACCTTGACGATATTCAGATTTTTTTCTTCAACTCTCTCAGAGCATAAACAACACGTCAGACAAGTGCTTGAGGCCCTCCTTAAAGCCAAGCTATTTGTCAAGGCGGAGAAATGCACCTTTCATGCCAAGACCATCTCGTTTCTTGGCTTTATTGTTTCTAAGAGGTCTGTCCGTATGGACCCGGTCAAGGTGGCTGCGGTCAGGAATTGGCCTGCCCCTCAAAGCGTTAAGGAGGTCCAACGCTTCTTGGGCTTCGCTAATTTTTACAGGAGTTTTATCTGTAATTTTAGTGCGGTTGCTGCCCCCATTATTGCGCTCTCCAGAAAGAATACCTCCTCAGTGTTTTCTTGGTCTCCTGCAGCTGAGGCTGCCTTTCAGGAATTAAAGAAACGTTTTAGCTCAGAGCCCATTCTGGTTTTGCCCGATCCCTCCATCCCATTTGTGGTAGAGGTTGATGCTTTTGAGGTTGGCGTGGGTGCTATTTTGTCCCAGTGCCCCGTTTGGGACAATAAGCTACATCCGTGCGCATGCTTCTCCCGGTCTTTGTTCGCCGCGGAACGGAATTACAGCGTTGGTGACCGGGAGTTATTGGCGGTCAAGTTAGCCCTTGAAGAGTGGCACCACTGGTTGGAGGGGGCTGAACACCCTTTTGTGGTATGGACAGACCATAAAAATCTCCAGTATATTCAGCAGACTAAGCGACGTAATTCCGGTCAGGCGCGGTGGTCATTGTTCTTTAGCTGCTTTAATTTTACGCTAACCTACTGCCCTGGCTCTAAAAACATTAAGCCTGACACCTTGTCACGAATTTACGACCGCTCTGATCATGATCCTACCCCGGAGCCAGTTATTCTGGCTGCTCAGATTGTGGTGCCCATTCAATGGGAGATTGAGGCGGTGGTTCAGGAAGCTTTGAAGACCGATCTCAGTCCTGAGGGGGAGCTTCCTGGCTGTTTGTTTGTCCCACCAAGGGTTAGGTCACTGGTCCTCCAGTGGGGACACTCTTCCCACTTGGTGGGGCACCCGGGAGCCCAACGGACTAAGCAGTTCCTGGCCGATGTTTTTGATAGCCCGGTAAGATGAGGGACATTTGGGAATTTGTTGCTGCCTGTAGGTAATTGGAGGCTACGATGAGTCTCTCCTCAGGGTTCCACCTAGAGACCAACTGAGCATACTAATCAATCATTGGAAAACACGCCTTGTTGTTTAGCGGCGGATAATACATCTTCATGGAGTCAATTTTTAGCATGGGCCGAGTATTCCCATAACTCACAGAGTAATTCCACCATGGGCTTTTCCCCATTTGAAGCACAGGTGGGTTAACAACTCTTACTGTTTCCTGAGACTGAGAATGATTCTGAGGTTCCCTCGATCAACCATTTCATTCATCGCTGTTGGTCTTTTTGGACCAGGGTCCGTTCATCTCTGTTACGATCAGGGCTCAAACAGAAATCCGTTGCCGATAGAAGGTGTCGTTTGGCCCCATCTTATCGGCTGGGTCAGAGAGTTTGGCTGTCTACCCGGGACCTACCCTTAAAGGTAGAATCACGGAAACTGGCTCCCCACTATATTAGCCCATTCAAGAGTGTGCGGAAGATCAATCCGGTCATGGTCCAGTTAAAGCTCCCTAGATCTTTGCGCATCCATCCGTCATTCCATGTCTCTCGAATTAAGCCGGTTAGCACTAGCATCCTGGCACCTGCCGACACACCCTCGCCACCACCACGAATGGTGGAGGGGGGGCCGGTTTACACCGTGTGCCGCATTCTGGCTGAGAGGCGTGTTGGTCATGGGGCCCAGTTTCTCGTGGACAGGGAAGGATATGGCACTGAGAAGCACTGCTGGGTCCCTTCCTGAGATATTCTGGATCCCACGCTGATTTCTGATTTCCATCCACGGGTTTCCCTGGGGACTTCTGGAGCTGTCCCTTAGAGGGAGGGTCCTGTCATCTTTTGATCTTAGCTTCCGAGATTTTTCCTTTATTTCGTTCTGTCTAGCTCGCTTAGCTTCCTGATCATTATTTGGACGAGATTTATGTCCTTTGGAAGCGCGAGCCCCTCTCTCTTGTTTTATCTGTATTTGTCATTTTGCTGTGCTTCCTTTCATTCCAGCCACTGCATTTGGCGTCTCAAAATACCAGCCATCACAGTAGCACATAAGTGTTTCAGATCATCAAACTAATTTTTATATTGAACAAAGATAACCTGAGTAATCACAAAATGTGGTTTTTAAATTATGATTTAATTGCCGGTGAGCTAATGCCACAGTATATATATACAAAGGCTTCTCCACGGAGAGGAGAAGGAATATTTAAAAAAAAAAAAAATAAATTGTTAATCTGTATAAATCTTTAAGGAAACTTGTATTACAAACACATCATGAAATAACTGCCAAAATACAACTCTGTTTTATTTCGGATCATTTGGTTGTTACACTGTTTTGCCTTGTTCCCCTTTTTCCCTTTTCTTTCAGATCTTATCTCTCTATTTCATTATAATTATTACTATTACTATTGTTATTTTTTATTTGCTTTCTTTCCTTTTTTCTTCCTTTGTTACTTTTTTCCTCCTTTTTTCCTCTTTCCTTTTTTCCCTTTTTGTTTGCTTTATTTTCTCTTCTTTTCAATTCCTTTTGTTGAAAAAAAAAAATTATGATTTCATTCATTGAAGAAAAAGCAATCCTACCCTAATTAGCCTAATGTGAAAAAGTTATTGCCCATAGTGACAACATCAACAATTAAACCAATGTAATGGAGGTGTTGCACTGGATGCAGAAACCATAGTGTAAGTCACCTGATCCTCGAAGTAACCCAGGAAGATGGCTTTGATGGGATGGGAATGCATTGATTAATTATTATTTATTTATACAAAAAAAATGCATTTCCTTGCACTGAAAGGTTGCATGTATTACCGGATATTGAACCTCAGGTCCAAATGCTCCGCCTTATCCACGACACTAGCTCAAAAGACTATATATTCACTGGTCGATTTAGCACTTGTATAGCTGTGCTGTGCTTGAACTTGAGCATATGGGCGCAAGGATTCTTTGTCATGGACTTGCCTCGCCGGCTGAAAACAATAAACCGGCGGGCAATGGGATCATGGGCCCAAAATCAGGTAAAGGGACCCAAACGCACAGGCTGGGTAAAAATATTAAAATCTTTAATAAAACAAGTAAAACCAAAACATCGGGGGAGCAGCAGCACAAACAACAGGGGTTAAAACTCAGAATGCTGCTGCACTCAATAGAGGCGCACCAAACCCTTAAATAAGCAGACCTTCGCCTCCACCTCAACAAGCCACACCTGTTGCCCGTTACGGTGGAGGTGAAGAATGCAGCGGGGGGAGGGACTGCAAGGACAAACCCTTACAGTACCCTCCCCCCACTGCATTCTTCACCTCCACCTTAATGGGCAACAGGTGTGGCTCGTTGAGGTGGAGGTGAAGGTCTGCTTATTTAATATAAGCAGTAGTATATTGCATAGTAGTATATGGAATATATGAGAAGGGATTGACATTACTATAGTGTCTAAAAATGTAAACAGATGAGTTTAAGGTCCAGTTTCATGAAACACATAGCCAGGGGAGAAAAGATTGTTGGGGGGAGGAACTGCTTATTGTTCCCTGTCGTCATCAAGCCCCCAGTCCCTCACAGACACACAGCCATAAACACATTCTGTTTCCCTGTACTCCAGCTGCGCAAACATTTCTGGGGAGTGAACGACCCGCTTATCCAGAAGAAGTCCAAACAACCTGTCATATTTCACGACTCCTGAGTTCTTTGAACTGCAGGACGAGCCTCAGTTCCTGGGCGCCCCCGTTTGCCAGCCTTCTGCAACATCCCAGCTTGATCCCCCGTCTTAAATATGCGAATTCATTGCCCCCATTACGGGGGCGTTCAGGCTTAAGGTTAATATTTGTATTGAATATATAGTTTAAACTAATTTCTTTAAATCTTCAGTTTAATACCAATTTTCATTGCAACAAAACCGTTGTCTTACTTGTGAACTTCTGGTACGTGAAGCAGCTTTTCTCAAAGTAGCAAAGAAGAGTGAGTGTTGAGCAAAGAACTGAGTGTTTTGTTGGTTTGTAAGGCTTTCCACGGTCAATTCTTCTTAATTTGACAAGCCGCTCTTTCAAAAGGACTTCATTATTTCGTGAAAATTGATGGAAACTTATTTTGCTGTAATTTCCAGAAGACTGAATAGCATTATTATTGTTGCAAGCAACAGCACCACAACATTTCCCCATTTTCACTATGCTACGATCAACCTTTGTGTAAATTTTTCTTCGGGGATCACGTGACCACCTACGTAACTTGCAACGACCTCATTGACACGTGGGTAAAACTTAAGGAGACATACTAGACAGGCATGATTACTGCCAGCCCGGCTGAGTATAAACATCCCTTAAATGTAACCTGTTTGGCAATGTAAAATAGGCAAAAAGCAACACGTAGTGATCTGTAGAAATTAAATCTAAAGAAGTTCAACAACAGATGAGAAAAAAAAATCATTGATATCTATCAGTTTGGCCAGGATTGCGAAGCCTTTTCTAAGGCTCTGGGGCTCTAGCAAACCATGGTGAGACCCATTATCCACAAACGGAGATTTTTCAAGCATAAAAAACAACATTTATAAGAGCTCAAAATGCCTCAATACTGCTCATGCAGCATAATCCAAGTGTCAGTAAGCCCCAGCATTCAAATTTGACTCGTAAAGAAGTCTTTTCACCATGTTTTTAGCCTAAATGTCCAATGTAGGCACTTAGCTAGGAGCCTTGTTTATCTTAGGGAAGAAGTTGACCTCATTGCATTGGCCAACCATAAAAATGCGCCGTTCAGTCAGTAAATGCTAACATCCATACTGCTGTGCGTTTCTCCAATTGGAGATGTTTCGGGCCGTTGCAGCGTTATTTGCCTTCGTTGCCCACCGTAGGTAAATCATGAATTTTAAACTTCTTCCTTGAAGATGAACAAGGCTCCCAGCTAAGTGGCTACATTGGACATTTAGGCAAAATACATGGTGAAATTATGTCTTTCTGAGTCTTTAAAATCAGGGCTAAGGGATACTTGGATTACGCTGCACAAGCAGTATGGAGGCATTATGTATTTTTTAATATTGTTTTTTACGCTTGAAAGAATTTCACCAATGATTTCAATTGATTTGGATTTGTCTTCAATGCTGTTTTTCTTTGTAACTCCAAAAGTGATTTGAAGACAAAAAAAAAGAAAAAATATCCCGGACCCTTCAATTACTCCTTGGATGAGTAAACAAAAAGTGAATTTTCATTTTTGGGTGAACTATTCACAATAACCACAATAAACTCAGATCATCCACTGTGGAACTAGCGAAAGAGATCACTCAGACATCACTGCATCAGGAACCATCTTTTATTTAAAAGAGAAATAACCATGTGGGATCAGGATTTTTTTAAACCTCATTACTAATCCTATATTGCCACTGTCCCACCTTTTTTGGAATGCCTCTCAGGCCTGGAATGGCTGGAATAGATGTGTATTTCCAAATAAAATTAGGTTTTCTAGACAGAACATTGAAAACATTTTCTTCATACTGTCTACAGTGAAATATGAGTCAACTTAAATTAAAAAAATTGCTGCTTTCTGTTTTTATGTGCATCATCCGTATCATCTGAACATTTTCTAAGTTGGTGCTGTAAAACAGAGAACTGTTTTCTCGCTGCAGTACAATGTGCGTCCCAAAGGGGGCAAGGAGTCTAACATGAGACATGTTGCATGTTAAGGGGTTCAGATTCAGATGTACTGAAATGCTTCCACTTTCTGTACAGATGTTACTGATTTGAAGCCCTTCATGTCCTGCAACCTGGACTTTGCCAACTACACCCTTGAAGTAGTTGATGGAGTGTGGCGGTGTTTGGGCTTCTGTAAAACACATCCCGATTACTGTAACCAGCGAGGAAAATGCCGTAATTTGAAGACTGGACCCAGATGTTTGTAAGATATGTGTGTGCTTGTGTGAATACAGAAATCTATTCAGATGGCTGATCACTGTCAGAGATTAAGGTACTGGTCATGTTTACCACCTGTTTTCACACAGCTAAAGCATTCCTCCTGATAATGCTGTACTTCTTGCTCCTTGCACAGCTGTGATGAGACTTCACTGGTGCAGTACCATGGCCAACAATGCGAGATGTTCCAGTGGGGCGCTGGGTCCTACGGGCTGCTCTTTGGTTTGCTGGGGGCTGTGCTGCTCTTCTTTATCGCTATCATAGCAATTATACTTGTTCTGAGGCGGAGAAGAGGGGCACAAAGGTGTGTTGAGATGGTGTTGATGACAGTGACGGTAAACTGACAATATTTACATGCATGTCACACAACATAAAACTCAGTAAAACTGGTTTATTTTTCAGATTCAGCAGCAATTCGAATGATGGCAGATTTATGATTCAAAAAGAAGACTTTTTCAACTTTTCAAACACAGGTAGGGAACAATATTGTATCCATAATGATGACTAATTTTAACGTACAGTGGTTCTTCTCCCATAATATTTGTAGTTTTTCATCTGAAAATTCAGGAAAAATCTAGCATGTCAACAGTAGAGAAAGGCAAATGTATAATCTCATGAATACAGAGAAGACAACCTGGAATGTTGAGAATACCACCAGTAAAGACAGGCATGTTTGACCCAGTTTGCTGTGTTTCTTTCAGACCTAATCAACAGCGAACCAGAGCCAACAGGAATGTCTGGGAGGGCTGGGAAATATGCTTTGGATGATACACATGCCTTCCCCAGCAGATCAAATACAGGATCTTTCAGGCCATTGCCAGATAACCCTTACAACTCATCAAAAGTGGGTGTACAATCATTGTCCTTCCATCCAGTCAGTCATGTTGCCCTCAGGAAAGCTACCTGAATATCTTACTTAGTCATCTGCACACACTTTCTTTTTGATGCTAACAGCCCTGAACTAACCAATCAGGAAATGCTTCTCACTGGATTTTGCTAAAGTCGTTGATTGATTATGAAGAAACACATATAATTCCGGTTTATTTGAACCACGTGACTTGTAATTCTTTCTTTGTCAGGTGTAGATCAGGCATCCAGAGATGTTATCGTCATCGACTGACCAGTAGGAATAAAGGCCTCGCACCCTCTACTTCTCTCATTCTGAGGACATCCTGCTTTCTGCTAATGCACCAATGATCACCACATTAAACCAGTGTTATTTCCCCAACAAAGGAACATCATGCTGCCAAATCTGCCAGGCTTATCTGGCAGGTGCATCTGACCCATTCATGGGTACCAAGAAAACCTGATCAGCACTTTTTTTCCGAGTATCAAATCAGTAATACTCTCTCTGTTTCCAGATCAGCGCTCCTCTATCATGCCTCTAATCACTGCTACAATCCCACCAGCAGTGCAACAAATCAGCTGAGCATTGCCATGTCAGGCTCCAGACTGGTACAAATCTTTTGTGTTCCAGCTCAGTACAACTCTCTGATGTTCCAGAACATTACTAATCTACTGTATTCCAGATTAGCATTGCTCTTTCAGATTTCAGATCAGAAGGAATCTCTCCTGATCAACATCAACACTACTCTTTCAGGTTTAAGATCCTCTCACTTCTTTTAGCTTCCAGATCAGAAACACTCAGATTTATTAAACTAATATTTCCTACCCCCTGCCGAATGAACTTGACAAAAATGTGGTTGTATTCTGTTATTTAACTTAATAAATTCTTGTTTTTTTCATTTGTAATTTATTTTAACTTATTTGTCTACATTTCAAAGTCATAACCGAAGCTGACACTTGCATATCTAAGATCATAATTCATAAGTGCATGGGAAAATTAGGTCTGAATTTCTTCAAATGTGTGAATGTGATATCTTTATTGATTTAATCCCTCTTTAAAGCAATAAAGGCAAGAATTTAAGCATTTTCTCTTTGGTTGCATGTCTGTTGCATTCCTTACTTTGCCTATTGCCTTTAAAAGTGACAGCTGGAAAACTGATGCTTCATGTGCATTGGCATTAAAATCAGGGCCTGATTTTTCTTATCATATGCGATATTGACAAGGACATCACCACCTCAAAAGAAAGTCAAAAGAGACAAACTCAAATCATGAATAATACTGGTACAGGCCAACGCACAAGACAGCGGTGCACACAGCCTAAATGACTTCACTTTCTTTCATTACGGCGCTAATCATTATTTTGTGGACATTAAAGGAGTAGTTCAGGATTTTGGACTTAGGACCTCATTTCCAAGTGAGCCAGAGTGTTTGAGACATGTGGAGACAGTTCTCAACTCATCTCATTCAGTCCTTCTATTTGCAGAGTTCGCTGGTGCTAGGCTAGCGCAAGTCAACGGTTTTAGTTAGCCTACCAATAAAATCAGTCTTACCCAGTTCACAGTGCACCCGAAGCAAATCAGTTATAACGCCAGGCTATCGATGTATATGTCTGTGTTGATAGAACAATGTTTGAAATAAAACTGACCTTGCATCTCATGATTCATTGCATTTTGAGGGACTAGTTTCTCAGCAGCAGCGGAATTTCATTTTGCTCCAGATAGTCTTGAAGTAACCAATTCACTTCAGCAGAGAGGCGTGAGAGACGTAGCTACAGGGTTGCCAATTCTACTAATTATAAGCGACTTTGAAAACAAATCCATCGTCCTCTTCATTGGAAAGTCCTCCAAATGCGGCCATGTCTGATTCAGATAACAGGCTTCTTCCTGTACTTTACACAGTAGGCTACGTCTAGCAACAACAGGTTCAGGTAAACAAACTATTATAGGGCCGGTAAACTAGCAGCTACGTAAAATCAGTCCGCCGCTGTCTAGTTTACTATCAAGAAGTATAAGGAGCTGCTGCTGCTGAGACATAAATCCTTCTTAATGCATGGTCAGTTTTATTTCAAACATTGTTCTATCAACTCAGACATATACATCGATAGCCTGGTGTTATAACTGACTTGCTTTGGGTGGACTGTGGAGTGGGTAAGACTGTTTTTATTGGTAGGCTAACTAAAACCATTAACTTGCGCTGGCCTAGCACCAGCGAACTCTGCAAATAGAAGGACTGAATGAGATGAGTTGAAAACTGTCTCCACATATCTCAAACACTCTGGCTCACTTGGAAATGAGGTCCTATGTCCATAATCCTGAACTACTCCTTTAATAAAGCATTTTATTAATTGTGACATACAGGTGCATTTTTAAACTTCAATTCCTAATTGTTGGTTTTGAATTTTGTATTAATTCAAAGTTCTGCCAGAATATGACATGATATTCATCACATTAAAGTTCCAGTAGATAGCCTATGGTGCCCCACCTACAGAAAATTATTGACGTCTTGATGAGAAGATGGTATTTTTTTTTAACCCATTTTCATTTTGACACCAAAAGAGCATGGTGACACGCATGCAATAGACTCAGAGCACCATTTGCTTATTACATTTGAATATTGTCCACTGTACGGCAGTTTAAGTCCATGAAAATGTGATGTCAAATACTCTTTAATTTTTTCTTTTGGTTTAAAATTGCATTTTAATATTAATTGGAACTTAAATGTTGTTTGCAAAAATGTAAAATCAAGTTACATTGTTTATATTTCAATTTTCACTTTTAATTTAAACCCTTTAGTGCTTACCACTGTTTTCACCATTGCCTATTCAAACAAAAGTAACTTGGATTCAGTACTGTCACCTTTTACTTGATTGTTCTGAAGCTGTTCCCATTTGTTTGCCCGGTTAACAATGTATTCACTGAATAATTAAGACCAATACATGGCCTATAATGATTCAAACTGATAATGGGAAAGTGATTGCCTATTAGCTAAATTTATATAATTGATGTGAGATTGTAAGGACTGTAGTTTTCCAAATAAATGTAAACAAATCCTACAAATTCTCTGACTTCTATCTCTAGTTCTAGCATTTTAGCGAGTTAAAAATAAGTTATGAAATACGAAGTCAATGAAAGTTTTGGATTTTTTTGCATTCAATCAGATTATTGCCATCCTCATGATGTCACTCCACTGTGCATCATGCCTAACAACACCCTTTTGCCGTGACTTTATTAACAACATAGCACCCTCTCTTACCTTATGAACAGGCCTCCCAAACCAATTTACCCAAATCTGTGCCATTTCTTGAGTTCCATGAAACTACAGTTTGAGTGTTTTTAAACCTGAAACTTCAAAACAGTTTTTCAACGAGAGATTTCAAACTTTTCACTTAAGAAAGCCCTTAAACTTTAAAAACGAATAGAATTCACACTGTTGGCAAATAAGTTAGTAAATTCTTCTTGAATAGATTTTTAGCCAAATTAGACCAATACTTCATGTAACAAATTGGTGCTGCTGGTAACGGGTTTAGCCATGCAGGTTAGACGGGTAGAATTGAAATTAGATGTGCAACTTAATAACTCAGGCCCATCTACATTTTGGTACTTCTTGTGATCTTGGCGCATCGCTTGACCAAAAATTGAGTGCATTTCTTGTAAAATTTCAAGTCAGCATGTTAATGAACAATCGCAGAGGTATTATTTATTCCGCTTGGCTGTTGAATACTGAGTTGTAATTGGTTGAAGATTGTACTACGGCTGTGCATTATTTTCCTGTAACTGCACGTCTTTGAACTAGTTCCAAACATTTCACCTTTTCACACTTCGCATCAGTTTTGCCGCATTTGAATTCCAGACAAAAAATATCCGATATTTACTGTTTCGAACTGGAAAGCATTGGAAGCAAATGCCAAAACAGACACAGACACTATGTTTGAATTTTCCAGTATACAGTAGTGTGCAGTTGTCATGCCAATCACCGGAGTACAAAGCACCAGCGTGCATTCCATGCTCCACTTAATGAGCCGCATCTGCTTCCCATTGTGCTATGCTACTTGCTTTGCCCACATAAACAGAAGGTGCAAAGGTGGCGCAAAGTCTCGTAAGCTTGCGTCTTGACGATCATGTAGCTTAATCACTATTCTCCTGTTACTACACTTAATAGCGCTGACCTGTATACTAGTGCTGCTTTGTATGTATATTTTATGTTTTTACCGGCGTTGGCTGGTCTGTCAGTCTGTCTGTTAGCAACATATCTCAAAAACGGTTGCATAGATTTTAATCAAACTTTGAAGGATGTTTAAGTAGCACAAGAGGAACAAGTGATTATATTTAGGCACTGGCGAATCCAGCAGAGAAAGTGAGAAATGACAAAAGGACCAATTGATTAGATTTTGAGAGTGATCCGGGTTAGGGTTAGGGTTAGGGTTAGTGCTCTTGTTGGACCTTGCTCCCTGTTTGTTTGCTCCTGCCTTTTGTGGGGGATTTCCCCTTCTGCGTCGTGTATTTTAAGTATTGTAAGCAATAAGTAATAACACACTCAGTCAAAGGCAGTTGATATTAGTTTATACGTGCACGGGAAGCCACACTAGTACAGACAAAAGTCCTAGGTGGAGACCTCCTAGAAACGGGGGTGACCCCAGATCTTATTCACAACAGGAGGGGAGGAGTTACAGTGAACAAAGAGTAAGGGCCAGCAGGTTACAGTAAGTAAATCCTTATATAAACAGCGACACCTACAGTTCAGGAGTTACACACTATGAAATAAGAATTTCCACCACACTTTCTAACTTTGCTGCTCCCCAGCAAAGGCATAATAAACCTAATTCATCTTTGCATCTAAATCCAGTTCACCTTTCACCATTTTCCAGTACACTCAGAGCGAGCACAGAAAAGGCCATTACATATTTCCGTTTATTTCCAAGATTTTGGTGGAGCAAAGGGGCTGCAAACACAAAATATTTTCATGAAAATGCAACGTTGAAATTATGGAAAAAAAAAACTGAGAATTGAAAAATGGCTGGGAATTAAAACAATACATTTCTGGGATGAAAAACTCCTTGACCACAAGTTCACTTCCTCTGAGTCTGAAATTCAAAATTATCTACTTTTTCGGAGCCAAATAAGACAGCTCTCCAAGTGGCTCCCGAAACTCTCAGAACACTCAAAAATGGTGCACAGTCATATCATAAAATAATCATATTTTTTACACAAATCAATATTTTATGCATGAAATTCACTATAAATTAAGGATTTTCTGGTGAAATTTACCATGAATTTATCAATATAGGCGCAGTTGGACATCAATCGTCACCAGTGGTGGTTCTAGACAAATTTCAGTGGGGGGGCCCAGGTGGGGCCAGTGTTTAATCAGAGGGGCATATTAAAAACGACAATGATGGCCCTAGACATGGGCTTGCAGCTGAGACGTGCGGCAACACTACTCACTCCCTGGCTCTCTAAACTGTCCTGTGTGAATAAAGGCAAAAAGCAAGAACAATGATATTACAGCATTTTAAATACTTCTATTTTGCTTTAGCCTATAAAATCACGCCGAAGATTTTTTCATGAAGAAAAAATGCATTGACTGATGGCCATCAAAAATGGAAAATAATGTGTGAAGTATCAGACAATTCAAATGGCTGATGCCCTTAAGAATGGGTGACTCGTTCTTATAAAACAAAACTCCTCATCAGTAATTGGGCCTATCAGAATCACAGCACACTAGTAGCATTTGTACAAACTCGTCTGTATTCATGGCCATGGACTTGAGAGTCCAGTCTTTACACTTATTTACAAAATATGCTGCCAGTGCCTGAATACATAGCAGCTCACACAAGTGTGCATGTCATGCTGACTTATTAGTGACAGAAAGAGCTACTTAGAAGGATCTGGTAATTGAAGAGTTATACTTCTTCAAACTTAAATCAAAATCACGAATATAGAGTATACAGTAGGCTATCTGTGAATTGAAGCTAGATTTGAAAAGGTGTTTATTCATACAAATGTAACAAAATAGTACTAACAAAACAACTGGTTCTAGTTACCGTGATCACAATGAAATAAGTAATCAACATAGTCATAAAACATATACCCTCCACTCTCTCAGACACAATGTGCCATTTCCATTTATGGAAGCAAATATTACAGTGGAGTGATTGATTGAAAATATGAATTGGAAAAATGCTGCGGTCAACTGAAATATAATCATAGGTTTGTGAATTGCACTGATACTAGGCAAATATTGCCATTTAAGTGATTTATTTGGTTTCCTGTAATTAAAATTTTTTGTTTTACTCGGGCAAAAGACGAGGCGATATCACTTCCTCGTTTCATGACAGTCTTAAATGAAGAAAAAATGTAAACATCTCATCTCACAAATAACCATCCCCACTTAGCACGGGCAGAGTGGCTACTGTTGATGACTTTACTTCGTAGCTTATTATTTTTCAAAATGGAACAGACTAGTCAGATGAGTTTATTGGTTAACATCACACCATCGTGTGGAACTTTTCATCAGTACTTTGCCGAGCGTGATTCGTAACGTAATTCTAAGAGACCATTTCAAACTTGACAACAAGCTTTCGTTACCGGAATGGGGAACAACAGTAACAAGGTCACGTGAACAACAAATTAATAAGGTGCAACAAACTTTAGAAGGTGCAGTCATTCAGCTAACCTTCTTCTCTTGCAACTGGTTGTTCTTGCCATAGATATACATAAACACTAGATGGCTCAAGCACGCTGCGAGCCAATGTGAAGTAACATCGTCACAGGGCGGCCATCTTGGGACAGGGCTGCTTGATCACTCATAACATTACAGCCAATGGAGCACGGACTTTGAAATAACTGTAAATTGCTCAACTCTCCCAAATTCTCGACTGATTTTAAAACAAACGGCTTGGTTTCTCGGGTAAACATCAGAGATGTAGTCATTTAACTGCATACTTAAGAATAATTAAAACCATTGAATTCGATATAAAAAGTACATTAAGGTTTGTAATAACCCAATCCGTTTGTAAATCCGTCAAGAATTCAGCGAGTTACGAGTATTTAAGCGAGTAAATCATCCACCTTACCTCCGACTACAGCACAGCGCACCAGAGCAGTCCCCTGTCCTAAGATGGCCAACCAGTGACGACGCTGCCGACTCTGCCTTGAGCCATCTAGAGTTTATATATATCTATGGTTCTTGCTGATTGCCGCGCTCATATTCAAATCCCAGCCAACGTATTGAGATCAGTGAATGCAATCGCAGGTAGCCAACATTTTTGTGCGTCGCTCTAATCAGTCCGTGTAGAATGTTGAGTGACATTAGGTCCGGTTTTGGCACTAGCGCATATCATCGTAAAAAATATACAGAATAATTTTACTATTCAGTCAGCACAGGGGCCAGCACGGGGGCACAGGACATCAGCAGGGGAGCATAGGCCCCTGTAGGCCCCCGTGTAAAACCACCTCTGATCGTCACCAGAAACCTCTCCAAACCCAAAATATGCCGTTTATCCATGATAAAGTTGAAAATTTTGTTCATTTTTCTTCAGAGTCCCACAAGCCAGCACACATAGTCATTAAAGGAACTGCTTATGTAACGCTCAGTACATTCACTAACTGGGGAGACGTAGTATCGCAGTGGTTAAGTGGGATTGACATTGGATCAAGATATCCTGACTTTGAGTGCTTGCCAAGGCCTTCACGGAGTGTTCTTGGGCAAAACACTTCACTCCCACACTGCCTCACTCCACCCACGTGTACAAATGGGTACCAGCAAACTGTCAGGGAAACCTGACCCAGAGCTGGGGGGGGAGTACCTGCGATGGACTGGCATCCCATCTGGGGGGAGTAGCAATACTCCTAGTCGCTTCAAGCCACGAAAACAGGGGTTAAGCATCAGCCTGATGGGCCGCTAGGCTCAGAAGTGTCTAAAAAATAGCACGAACACATAAATTAAGGCATATTACAGATATTTAACAAAACAGACATTCCACTGTCAGGAAAAGCAGGCAATATGCTACCCCAAATTAAACAGAATCGGTGCAACACTTGCCAGTCTATTTCGTTGAATACAATATAAATTCTAAAAGAAAAAGCCACATTGAGAAAAATATCACCATATGCAGTATTTTTCGCAAAGACTGATGGGTACCCTTACTAACCACTGTGGAAAACATGCTCCATGATCATCATGGCTGCGGTAAACCTAGAATAACTAGATGATGCGCACTCTATAGAAATGCTAACCCACGCCTCTTGTTGACCCTGTGACCTTGACCTTTGGCCCTCAAAATGCACACACGGTGCTAAACTGTATACCCACACGCCTCGTCGGGCATGGGTAAAAAACTAGCTGCTAGCCATTCGTAAAATCAAAGTGACACTATCGTCAGCTCCTGGATAAGCTGTATGTGAATTACGGATCGGTCATCCATACCAAGATCATATTTGAATGAATGAATGAATTTTATTTGGTTCATTTTAAATTGATAAAATAAAGATATGAAGACAAAGAAAAGTAGAAAAATAAATACAGAAAATCTTCTGAATTCCCAGCAGTGAACCAAAAGGGGTGTAGGCTGAAGCAAAGCTTATTAGACACCAACTCCTCTGACCTTACAAAATCATAATCATAACAATAGGAAAACATAGTTTGACAACAGTGGTGCAGAAAACTTGATGTTGAAATTTTGATCATAACCATTATTAAAGATTATTTTCTTGGGATTTTTCCTTTATTTGACAGTTCTACAGTGTAGACAGAGAGGAAAGTTAGGGAGAAGAATGGGGGAAACATGCGGCAAATGACCTGAGCTGGAATCGAACCCAGGTCGCTGTGCTGTTTTGGAACCTGGACGTTCTGCCCCTAATGCTCCTTAGTCTTTTATGAGATGAGAGAAAATTAAGAAGGTTGTTTGCTTGGTAAGAGGGGTCTTTTAGGACTTAAATAAGCTTCTCTTGTAATGGACTTTTATAGATCTGCAAGGTGTGGGAGATCACCCCCAACGATTCTGGATGCAGTACGCACTACTTTGTCTGATAAAACCCTGTATCACACTGACACATTCCCAAACCACACTGTTATTGCATAAGTAAGAATGCTCCCTACTGCTGCTCTATATCCCAGACACTGTGTCCTGCCAATAGTCCATCAGTCCTTTGGGCACTGCTGGATTAAAAGGTCATGACATATACTGCAGCTTAGCAAGGAAACAAGAGAACCAAGGGGATATCAGTTCACCTACTTTCAGATTCACAGTTTAATTTTTTTATTTTTTTTATTTCACGAGATATAAAAATGACAAAGTTCACCAACACATTCAAAGCAGGTTTTATAAAGATTATTTTCTTAAGAGAAGTAGATACAGCAGTTTTATGCACTTTACCATTCTGTAAAACCGATAGGTAAGCAACACAGGAAAAAAGCAAAACATATCAGCACATGCTTCACCAATACAACACAGCAGGTCTGGACCTCGAACGTGCACACAAAATGTAAAATATAAGGCAGTCATTCCAAAAACTACCTTAGCAGAACAGACACACAACAAAGACTAGAAGAAGTAGTCACTCAGGAAGTCATATTTAAATAAATAGAATGTATTAGTGCATATTATATAAAGTATATGTCATATATCTGCATTAAAACTGAAATCTATTATTAAAGTGGTACAATATTTAAATACATGCTGTCAGGTGAAAGACAAGTTCTTTAATTTTTTTTGTCATCACTTTTTTTTTTTTTAAACTGACCACTGTACCAATACCTATATACAATATGTACCAATGATGGCAAGTATTTACAATGGGTACTGCAGTCAAAATTCAAAATATTGGAGACAGTTCTCTCTCCCCGCTCTGTCCTCCTCAGACTCAGGGCCCATGTGGGTTTTCAAGTTGAGGACATTGCACCTACACAAACAAGCGCAACAACAAACTCTGACCATGGCAATTGGAGACGAGTTCTATACTTTTAATGGATCATAAAATCTAGACATTTGCAATGTTTTTATTGAATGTAAATTATAAACCAGCTGTGTGAATTTATGATTCCATCAATGTCAGCTTTGGCAAGTACACAGCCAGTCATGCATCTAGCTAAGCCCATCATCCCGAAATCACGCACACTGCAGTTGGAGTAACGACATTCCCAACTCGATAACATAGGTCTCAACTTGACAGATGCCTTATAATTTCCCATTCACATTTATTTCAGAGTAGTAGCCTACTGTTCTTCCTTGTTGTACCCTGAGACAGAGCATAGTTACCCGTCCCAACAAGTAGCAGTGATAAAAAAGTTTTGCTAACATTAGCAGAGGTTCAGTGCTTACCTGATCAGGAGAAAATGAGAAAACTCCGAATTTGTCCTAACAATCTTTTTTCAAAAGGTTACCAAATATTTACCTGCGTTTGTCTGTGTCTCTAGTCATGGAGCTGCTAAGAAGGATGCCAAGTCTTTTTAGTTCAGGTAGAATCTAATGTCATATCTGTTGATCCACTTTGTTTGCTTGATTTTGTGGCTGCAGCACACTGTGTTTGTCTGTCAATTTATTTCATATCAGGCAGACCAGAGCGTAGAAATGGGCAGTGCGCAGGATCATACAGGCTAAAAAAAAAAAAAAAAAAACAAGTAATCCAGTTCAGAAAGGAAATTTCAAAGGAGAACAAACTGGCTGTTCCATTCTTGGCAGAAAAATCAGATTTTCAACTTAACATTTTCCTTAATCTCTGATTTCAACTTAACATTTTCCTTAATCTCTGATGACATATCATGGTCATTTTAATTTAATACAGTAAATATTCCAGATTATTCCTTTTACGGGTCTTCAGGGTAAAGTGTAGAACTAACCATAATAATTCAAAAACTAAGAAATAAACATACTCAACATGATTTTAACCTCATAAAATGTAGTATTTTGATTAAAAATTTGCATGGTTGCCAAAGAAATGGCAGTTTAATGACAAAATCTGAAAATATTTTGTAGCACTGATATTTCAATAACCCATGGTCAGATTTTACACTCACTGTTCTCATATGAAAGGTATAAGATAGTTCTATGAAATGACATAGGATTTCTTTGTTTGGAACATTTATAAAGATTTGTTAAGTAACCATAACGAAAATCGCTATCATCAACTTGATTAATTTTCAAAATTAACCCCCAAGAGAAAAATCCATCTAGAAAATCCTACATCATTTCATAGATCTCCAACAGATACAACTTCAGTCCAACTTTCAAGTCAATTAGATGAATATTAATGATTTTATGAATGCCTCAAGGTTTACAATCAGTCAAAATAGTGATTTTTGGTAATTTGCATTTAAAGTCACAAGTAATAATTGAGGCAGTGGAAAAACATAGACTCTTGTTGTTTACTGGCATCTCACTGCATTCCTTTATTTCTCTTATGTGAAAAACAAAAATATTGAAATTTCAAAAGAAATTGAAATTTTTACCCTGAAGACCCCTTAGCTCATTCCCTATGAGATACTTTTATATGAAATTGTCGGGTTTGTATGGAATACTTTTCCCAAAAATTACACTACATAAAGTATTGAAATACAAGGGACCCTGATCGTCAACTGATTTCGTGTTTTCCTCGGACTGCGAATGGTCATCCACGCCGCTGACACCGGCTTACCGTAGGGAATGTTAGAATTGGCCGTGCCGTTGGCATCGGCTTGCTGTAGGGAATGAGTTAAGCAAGGAAGATTAAATATACACCAGTAAATATCCACCTTAACAAATAATATAGTTCAGACACCTGCGAAAGAACATCAGCCACACAAAAAAATAACTTATCGTGGCATTAAGTCAGAGGCTTGAACTGCCAATGTAATTGCAATAGTCCACACACTGCAAAACAAATGGCACAGTATTCAAAAGTAGAAACTAAAAGAATAATTACATTCATGCGCGTGGTAAAAGTCCAGCTCATACCAGAAAAAACACAATATCAGAAATATAACATAACCCAAATATATTTTGTAAAATCAGTGGAGATATCTAAATATTCATAAGACAATACATTTCCATATAAGTGGGTATAAGCAGCTCTCCCTTATAATTTCACAGTCATGAGATCATACATACTCAGCAACATTCAAAAAAGCAACAGAGCCATTTGCCCATCAAGCATAAGGCCAAAACATAACAGCTAATAACTGATTAATAGCTGTGATATACTGTGCGACTTTGAGCCAAAATAATATTCCCCTGCACTGGTGAGAATAACTAAGGCAGACAGAGGCCACGTTGGGAAGTTTATGAACAGAACATCCAATCCTCATTTCTTTACTGGCCCTGGCCCTCCTCTAGACAAGGTCAATGAGGCCTACCCCTCCACTCAGACCCAGACGTCCCCTGACCTCTCTGCTCGCATTCTGCCCCCCGGAGAAACCGCTCCAGCCGGTCCAGATAGGCTGGCCGCTGTGGGAGGAGAAAGTAGTGCGTGTGGCTTGCCTTCCTTCCCTGCTCCATGATTGGCAGAATACAGGGCGAGCCCTCGCTGTGCTGCCGTTGTAGGGTGTGACTGACATACTTAGGGTCTGGAGCAAAGCTCTGCGTGGGGGGCATGACCCCGTTCAGGTAGGTGGGGAGGCTCCTAGGACCAGACGTTTGAGGACCAGTGGACAGTGGCCCCCTGGGGGGCACCTTCGGGGGCCTCTCTTCATCGCTTTGCTCAGCAGATAAGTCTGTGGACCAACGTCGAGAGGGGTCAGGCATCCGGAACATCTGAGGGGGTTTAGGCATACGGGGTGGCACCTGGGGCTTGTCCTGAGAGAGACTGCCATGTTGGGGACAGTGTTGCCAAAGAGCGGGGCCAGAATGGGACCGGCGCAACCTGCGGTGGGCTCGGTCAAGCAAATGGGGTGTGGCTTGCTCCTGCCACTCTTCCTTGCGCTGAACAGGGATATTGACCCTGCACGGGCCTTCAAGGTATGCGCAGTTAACCTCGTCACAGCCCCCAAAGCTGCATTTGGTAAGGTCTCCCGGGCAGAAGGTGGGCAGTTTGGGGTAGGGCTCCGGCACCAACTTCCAACCATCCTCCAAACTGCAGAGAAACGGCAACTCACCTTCCACAGGATGGTCTAGAGACAGCTCCACAGGTCCAGGGAGGGGAGGCAGAGGTCGGGGAGCCCTCTTCTGTGGACCAGATGGCGTATGCTGGGAACCGCGCTCATTAACAGACAGGCGCTGGAAAGGGGGAACCACCTGCTCATCCCCAATGATGCCATGTGTGGAAGGCTCAGGGCAGAATGACAGGCTGTGCTCGGAGCAGGGCTTCTTTAGGGGCTGGTGCTGGGCTTCTGGGCTGTGTGGATGGGGAATTTGTCCTGTACACACAGAGAACTCAAAATCAACAGGCTAATTTAACAAACCAAACCAGGGTCATTCCGTGTCAACTCAACCAGATCCCCCCACATCAAAATTTTGATTTTGATAAAAGTTGCCACATTTCAAGAGATATGCATTGGCAGTACTGAGGTCAAATATTTCAGCTTGATTATTTCTAGTTCCTGAAATTTTGCCTATTTTAGGAAGGGGGGGGGGGAGGTCAATCTTATCAAAATCGCCTTAATTTTGGAGGGAGTTTGAGGGCCTCAGAAATTGATTTTCAGAGCTGGCAGACCAAAAGTTTCATTTTGTCATCAGAATAGTTGCTGAACTCTGGGCTTAAGCCACTTTTCTTTACTTAGTGTGTTTATTTTATCTGTACTGTGGCCTGGAAAAAGCAAAAAACACCAATCATACCATTTTTTTTTTTTAAATTTGATGCATTTATTATTCTGTTACTAATTAAGACAGAGTACTGAGACTTGGTATGCAAACTGTCGGTCAACTTTCTGAAGACCACAAAAAATATCAAAAAGTCACGTTGGTTGTATTAAATGTTTTAATGACCTTGGAATTGGTCTTCAGAATGAATAGTGCGTATTTTGGGTCATTATTGTGGGTATATATCTCAAAAGGGACCAAAGTGATCAATGTCATATTTTTAGTGCTTGAAGGCATGGGTCTTGGGTCTAACATATTATAAAACTGGAGATGTAAAACTCTTCCTTTAGACTGTACAGCATACCAATCATATTAGGTGCCTAACCTACTTTTCAGGGCACCTTAGCCATGGTGTAAGTGAAAAGATGAATGTAACACAAACTTGTTCAGCTCCGCCAAGGAGGTGCCTGTTTTTGCGGGCTTTGGCTTGTTTGTTTGTTTGGTTGTCGGTCTGTCAGCAGGATATCTCAAAAACAGCTGCATAGATTTTAACCAAACTTTGCTGGATGTTAGAATAGCACAAGGGGAACAAGTGCTTAAATTTGGGCATATCTAGGCCAAAGTACAGCTGAGATATAGGCCAAAGTTCAAATCCAGCTATGCTGGCAGAGATTTCAAGTCTATCCAATGGGCCGTGCTTTTGGGTTTTGCTGCCACCTGGCAGCAATACCCTACATCAGCCAATGATAATCACCTAATATGATTAGCATACTGTACAGTCTAAAAGGAAGAGTTTTACATCTCCATTTTTTAATGTTAGACCCAAGACCCATGCCTTCAAGCACTAAAAATAAGACATCGATCACTTGCGTCCCTTTTGAGATATAATGACCCAAAATACGCACTTTTCATTCTGAAGCAAACTTCCAAGGTTATTAAAACATTTAATACAACTATTGTGACTTTGATATTTTTTGTGGTTGTCAGAAAGTTGACTGACAGTTTGCATACAAAGTCTAAGGGCTCTATCTTAATTAGTTACAGAATAATAAATGCATTAAATCTGGAAAAAATTAGTATGATTGGTATTTTTTGATTTTTCCAGGCCACAGTAAAGGTAAACTAAACATACTCAGTAAAGAAAGGTGGCTTAAGCCAAGAGTTCAGCAACTATTCTGATGACAAAATGAAATTTATGGTTCTGTTTGCTCTGCAAATGCATATCTCGGGCCCTCAAACTTACACCAAAATTATGGCGATTTTCCCAAAACTGACCCCCCCTCCCGAAAAGAAGCTAAATCTCAGGAACTGGCAATAATTGAGCTTAATAATTTTACCATTTAACACCAGATATATAAATCTTCCACTGTGGGGAATATAATAAAAATGTATTTGAGTGGGGAAGTTCCTAAAATTTGGCTGATTTGACATGGAATGACCCACCAGTAATAGGAGAGCTGACATTATGCCAATCCTCTCTGAAAGATGGGGTCAGCTTACAGGTTTTGACATATACCCCGTGACCAAAACTCTTGACAATCCTTGGTTTGGGACGGTTTTCGTGGTTTGGACTGAGCTCCGCAATTCCACTGATGGCAAATCTTAATGTTATGGCATTCAATTGCATTACAGAAAACTCTGTAATGAGTTCCCCTACAGCAGAAGTGTGGAGCTCCAGTCCCAGGGGGCCATTGTGTCTACAGGCTTTTGTAGTCTCCTTCTGATTTATTGGCTGATTAGTAGCTTTAGAAAAAAGGATGTGACATCATTAGCTAATGGTATTTAATTCAAGTACGAACACCAGAAAGTATTGTGATCATGTGTGAGTCCGTGCATGTGTGTGTTCGTCAGCAGGATTACTGAAAAACCATTCAACGGATTACCACAAAATTTTACAGGAGGTTGGACTGTATGAATAGAAAGAGGTGATTAAATTTCCAGATCAATCCAGACACGGACCCTAATTCTCGTCCAGATTATACGTGCAAATGGATCAATGGATCTCTGTACCCTCAAGCTGCTAGTGCAGAAACACTGCAAAAATCTGCAGATACTGCAGCCCCCCCAGGACAGGATTTTGACCCAGCATTATGGGGAAGGCCCTTTCCTGTTTGTGAATGACAATGCCCCAGGCCCACAATGAGATCCAAATGCAATTGAAGCTGCAGGCAGCATTTCAGGGGTCAAGCAAAGTTAGCTGTCAATTAGCTGAAAGACAATACAAGTCGGTTTGGCATCCCAAGATGTTTAATGTACAATGGTCAATAGATTCAGTAGTAATAAGCAATATAAGCACCGTTATTCAATAATGAATTTTTGCAGAATTTTCTAAATTACAGAACAAACTGACTGTCAGGAATTAATACATTTTTGGGGGTGCAAAGATAAAGATAAAGAAAAAGTGGTGCGAACAGAATTATTGGCACCTATTCTGAAATAGTTTCGTCTGCCAGGATCACTTTTGTCGAAGTGAATACATAATATGCAAGCAGCACAATAAATGTATGAATGGGAAATAATTCAATGATTGACAGCAGGGTTCTGTTCTGGGAGCTTCCAAGACACATCCATGCATGCATTCATAGAGCTGAATGCAGAGAGAGCTGCACAAGCCCCAAAAACAAGGCCAAAGATTTTAGGTTATCGTGTTTTGGCCACTCTCTGCATGAAGTTGATTATTGCTTGAAAGCATTTGAGTAAATGTGATTGAAATAGAGACAACAGCAATGTTTCCCCTACCTACAGTGCACCCGTTGCATTTCTGCTCAGAGTGGCAGTCTTTACAGTGTTTGGTGATCATTTGTAGTTGAGCCATTTCTCTCCTCTCTCAACAAAAATTTCCTCTCTTTATTGTTTCACCAAGAGCCTGGCTTTGCTTGTCCAACCCACCAAAGCACGCACGCAAGCAACATGGAACAGTGAAGCACAGCAGCCTGCTGCACCAGCTATACGCAAGTTTGGATGCAAATCAGCATGCAGTCATCTCGAATACCTACAATTACAGGCCATCTAGCCAATGTTATGAACACAACAAATGGTGAATTTATTAAAATGTCGCTTCGTTCTATAATGTGCGCACAGATTGATTGCCATGAGGCGAATGCTTGGATTGAATGCTGCGAGACCATAACAGTGTCCAATTATGCAATTATTGCAATTGTTTGACAGCTGTTGTTGCCGTCAAGGGTGCATTTAGGGGGGCAATTATTTTTTCACATGGGTGACATAGGTTTTGAATGACTATTTAGCATCAGTAAATGAAATGATTGTTGAAAAGCTGCAGTTAATTTTTACTCAACTTTTCTTTGTCTTATACACTACGTGGCCTAAAAAACGTCACTGCCAGGATTTAACTCAGCAAACAGTTATGAGCCTTTCATTTGATAAAAACTGCCGTGATTCATACATTTCAGCTCGAAACAATTATTTAACCCCAACTGATGCAGTGAGCAGCTTGTCATTTCTTATACAATCATGCTGGAGGACATATCCTGTGGTCGTGGAAAAAATGCTACCCTGTTTCAGAAGTGTCAAATTATTGGCTTGCATCAAGCAAGGATATTAACTGAGCAGATTGAGGAAACTACGAAAATTGGGTTAAGAATTGTCCAGCACATCATTATCCCCTGCAACAAATTGCCATGGGGGATACTGGATTGGATTTCTCTGAAACCATTATACATAGATATGTGAAATGTTTTATGCTTAAGCTACTCATGATCTACATTGAGTCAAAAATGGGAAAGCATATTTTTTAATGGGTTATGGCCTTGATCATGGCGGGGAATAGTGATGACACTGTCATCTTGTTAAAACCTGGAAGGATGGTGGTGAACCATCATCTTCGAGGAAGAAATGTAATCGGAAAAAAAATCTTGAATGTTTTCTGAAATCAAATCAGATCTTTTGAGTCCAGATTTACCAGGTTCCAGTGTGATGCGTTCATCATAATGAGAAGAGAGACCAGTGACGTGATGCACCCATCATGCCTAGTGCCAACCGTACAAGCCTGTGGAGGCAGTGTTATTACTTAGGGCTGCTTCAGTTAGTGAGGACAAGGTTCAGCAACGATGCGTGCCTAAAAACTGAGGTTAGCTGACTACCTAAATATACTGAATGACCACTTTTACCCCCCATCAATGGATTTTTTTTCTTCTCTGATGGCATGGGTGTATTCCAAGATGACAAAGCCAAGATTGATTGGGCTCAGATTATAAAAGAGTGGTTCAGGGAGCATGGGAAACCATTTTCACACATGGATTGGCCATCATGGAGTCCAGACCTTAACCCCATTGAGAATATTTGGGATGTCCTGGAGAAGACTTTGCACAGTGATCCAACTCTCTCATCATCAATACACAATCAAGGCAAAAAATTAATGCAACTCTGGACAGAAATAAATGTTGCGGTACTGCATAAGCTTACTGAAACAATGCCGCAGCGAATACGCACAGCAATCAAAGCTAAAGGCAGTACAATGAGATATTAGAGTAAATGACTTTTGGCTGGGCATGGTATTAAAATCAGTTGGAGTATCTGAAACTAAAAAATGACAATTTAGCAAAATAGAAGGAATCCGGAAGAGGGCAAATACTTTTCGCAGCATTGTACAATCTAGAGCCTGAAATAGGCAGTGACAGTTTGTCACCATCTTTCTCACACTTTCCCTAACAGAGAATCACAAAATCACTCACTCACAGCCACTCAGTCACATCCTTTCCCAATTCATTCTCTCATTACTCCCTTGCAGTTTAGAGTGACACAAAGAATGACACTGGTCCTGACTTAACTGAGGAGGCCCCGTGTGTGTACCTCAGAAGCCTGGAAGGGAACATCAGCCTCTTGCCTTGCTTACACACACAAATGCAATCTAACCATCATCCAGCTGTTGCTATAATCAGACAATTTAACACTGAAGCTCTCTTCACTTGCCATTTCCACAAGTTGCATCATAGTGCCACGACAGAAAGATGAGCAGGCTAGCTACCCACATTAAATTGACCATTAACCACAAACAGTTTTTATTGTTCATATAATTTTCAAGGAATACTGTAACCAATGACCTAAAGGGATATCTTATTACTTGCATGATTTTAATTGTAGAATGCTTTTCACATTGATAAGGGGACCAAAGAAAATTTGCTGGACAGGAATATAATTCACTTGTTGTATTACTGCGTTGATATAGAGTAAAGTTCATGTAACAAGTTCAGAAAAGTCTGTGAAATTTTAATTTTAATGAAAACCCATCTTAGATAATCTGCATCCGCTCTAGATGCCTTAAGCTAAACTGGCTTGGAGTCAGCACTTTAACAGACTTCACTGCAAGAGGGCTGAGGAAAACCAAATCGCCCACTCACTGATATTTGGCTCATTAGTTTCAAGTCACCCTTGCTTGTGGGGATTGCTCATGCAAATGTGCAGTCCTTACTGTAAGGTGGAACAAGAAGAGGGTACTAACACACTCACACTCACACTCAGCAGAAACACACCGACCACGCTTCAGCATCCACTCACTCAGCAACACGACTTCAGAAGGCCCCTCAATCATTAGTCTGTTTCTGCTTTGCATGGGACGATACTGCAACAACACTACACTCACTGTCCAAGACTGAAAACTTAAAACACTGGGCCCTCTCAGGTACAACATTCAGCACAAAATAATGCATTTCCAATAAACACATAATTCCTGGACATATACAGTGCTGTGAAAAGGTATTTCCTGGTTTGTTTGTTTTTTTTTTTTTTTGCATGTGTGTCACGTTTCAATGTTTCAGATCAAACAAATTTCAATATGAGACAAAGATAACCCGAGCAAATTCAAAATGTAATGTTAACCTGATGATTTAATTTATTAAGGGAATCAAAAAACACAAACTCCAAACACCGTCCTACTTACAAAACTATTAAATTGTGAATAGCAACGTTTCGGTCAAAAGACCTACATCCAGCAATGCATGTTGCATGTTTGATTTTGTTTTTTTTCTTAAAAAAAAGTCCGTAAAATTGCTCGACCGAGAGGACTTAGTCAGATTTTTTAACGAGTACAACTTTCAAGCCCTTCTCCTATTGAAATTGCAGGCAGACAGACAGGTTGCAGGCAGACAGACACTTAAGCCCGAATAGAAATGCTTTATTTAGCCATTGCTTAAAGACTTTACGACTGTATGTACTGTTGTTAGATTGCTGTGCCTTTGTTGTTGTTGTTTTATATTGTGAAATAAAAAGTATTTATTAAAAAAAAAAAAAAAACTTCTCCCCTCCCTGGCGCCCTTTCTGCTCACGAGCGCCCCTAGCATCCGCCTAATCCGCCTAATGACAGGAGCGCCCCTGACTACACACCAGGGATTTTCACCCCTCTGGACACTCTTGCCTTCATGTCTACAAAAATAAAGGGAAAGCGAAATCATGGTTACTCTGTGGTAGGCCTAACATTAATGTAAGTGACTGCACAGTGGTAGTGGGATAGCACTATCCAACTCGCCAACATGACATTCACAGATGTGGTAAAATTTCCATGGCAACAGCGGGCTCCACCAATCAAAGACATTGCAGTAAGACTTTGGATTATAGGTTGTGTAGTGCTTCTCAATGATATCGCAATATGTGTTAAAAAAAAAAAAAAAAAATATATATCTTTCCAGAAGTGAGATTGATGTACAGACTTCGTGGCTTCTACACGAGCATATAGGCTACAATTGTTTTACAATCTCATTGCTCCTGGTGAGTCAACCTTGGATGGTTATGACATAATGGCTGATTAGCAAAATCCTTGATTCAGAAAATGAGAGGAATTTAGCAATATTAACAAGCTAGCAATATTAGGAGTAGCATTATTAGCTAGCTAGCGCTTCTTCCCAGTGAAACAAAGCCAAAGATAATGGCCACACCCCCAACTGCTTGCAAAGCTAGAGTGTTGCATTCTGGATGTTCGAGGCTGATAGCATGGTGACAACTGCAATTTCCTCTGGCTAAATTGCAGATTTCTCTCTGTATATATAGTATATTTCTCTGAATATTGCCAAAAAAAAAAAAAGATTCGATGAGACTCTAAGATAGAACCCCCTCAGTTTTTATTCCTACTGGATGAAACCAATATCTGATACTTACAGCTGATGACACCGTGAGTTGAAGATTACTCACCTCCAGTGTCTGCAGAAGCCATGCCACTCCTTGACATTGCACCTTCCACAGAAATCGACTTCAGCCGCGGTAAACTGAAAAATTGTACAAAACAGTAAAATAAGACCTGTCATGCATTGTAAATCACAATCAGGTGCATTTTAACAATGTCACAGAACTTTAAATAACACAAGAGCAGACACACCATTGGCCGGCTACAGCGGTAGATGTCCTGTGAGACCGCCATATAACGATTGTAATCATGTGCCTAACTCCGTGTAAACAAACGATGATTGGGCTTGCATCTCAACTCTAAACCTACATTTTCATCCAAATTTGTTTGGCGATCGCAGTGTCTCTTGTTTAGAACATACATAACAAAGGGGCATTAAGACGAGAACAAGCTGTCCATGATTGGGCAAACCCACTGGACTTTTATTCAAAAAGTGAGCTAATTAAGAGGTTTCACTTTGGTGAGCAAGCCTAATTAATTGATGAGCTCTGCCCTCAGCTATAGCTACATTGGACAGAAACAATTGTTCTAGTGATAATTTTTTTCTGTGTTGGCGTTGTTTCATTTAGCTGTGAGAGCGTTTCTATTCCATGAACACATTTCTGTAAGCTTTCTCATGTCGCGGTCAGATAAATTCATTCTTTGAGTTGATGTTATCCATAGGCTAGCAACATAACTTGTTAGCAAGCTTATTCAAACTAAGTTGCACTCTAAACTAGAGTCACTTGTGGAGTGCAAACCTTGAGTTATCGTGTCATACGATTTCAAGATAGCTGCCGTGGCAGCCATATTGTTTCACTGATCGCGGTGAAAATCAATAGGGTCCATCGTTGATGTAATAGCAATGCACCCACAAAATTTCAGCCAAATATGTGCTTTAATTTTGCGTGACGTAGTTCACAAACACACTGACAGACAAACAAACAGGGGCGAAAACATAACCTCCGCCCCAACTTCGTTTGCGAAGGTAATAAAGAGCATTACTGGGTAGCGACCTTCGCTTTGCATTTATTTTAGATGGACATGCATCATAAGACCAGAGCCCAGTGCGATTTGGCGCACTTCACCTTTTGGAATACCCCTCCGGAAGACATCTTCTAATTATGCATTAGAGCAGCCAGAAGGGAAGCTATATGGCGGTACACAACATGCAACAGCTTATACTGGCTATGCAATTAGAGGAGAGAGACACAGAAAAGTAAACTGCCAATCGTACTCGCCCTAGCAAGCCTTGCAACGTCTGTACAAATCGATTATAACTGCAGTGCATGCATCCGGGAACTGCAGTCAGTGTCAGTCAGATTTAGCTTAAAAAAATCCACTGCGGAAGCCATTTGGTTTTCGAAGAGAGCTCCAATCTTCTACCAGCTTCCACTCGATAAACGGAAGACAAGGAAGCTCTTCTCGGAAGAGAAGAGTGCAAAGCAAACAACCGGAAGATTCTTCTGCTTCTAGAAGTACAGATGGCACCGGGCTCAGGCGCGGCTACAACCACGCTCTGTCAGGTGTACTCGGTGTTAACTCAAATCACAAAATTGGACGTAGGCCTACCTGCAACCGGCCTCAGAATTAAGACATACTTTTTTACGCCCTGCTGATGCACTCTGCTCCAGCACCTGTCCTTCACAAATGGCCATATCCATTGTGTACCCTTCAGGAATGATGATGTACATTAACATCACTTGAAATGAGAATGTAGGATCTGCAGCTTCAGTTCAATCCTCGAATTGGTATCTGACCAAATGACCAAAATAGCGTGCAACTGATCTTTTTTTTTTGTGAGGGAGTGGAAAACTTTTTGGGTCGAAAAGAAATCAAGCAAATACCAAAACCAGACGTTTACTGCCATAAAAATACACAAGGAAGGGGCTGATGTCCACTGTATTTTTTAGCTCTATAGTCAAAGCATTTTAGCCAGTTTAAGTCAGGGCTATTCATCATAATCCAGCGAGGGCAGGTGTGTGTGCAGGCTTTCATTCTAACCAAGCAGTTACACACCTGATACTATTCATCAAGCTCTTTAGGAAAGAGTCTTGGGGTTGATTAGTGGTGTCAGGTGTGTAACTGCTTGGTTGGAATGAAAGCCTGAAGCCCACTCCGGCCATTACATACAGTTGCAATCAAAATTACTCAACCCCCATTGCAAATTTGGTTTAATAGCAAAATTTACAAATTTTCAGCTGTTTGTGATAAACAAATTTAACAAGAACATTTTAAGGAGGCACTGAGGTTTCAATTTGCATAGTAGGGCACATACTAAAAGTTGAAGGTCTCCAGGACATACACCACAACTGATCCAAAAGCACAAGCTCCAATATGCTCAAAACCATATAAGTCACAGAAGTTTGGGGTTATTGTTCTTTGGAGCGATGAAACAAAACTGGAATATTTCGGGCTTATGAGTCAGTGGTATGTCTGCAGAAGGAATAAAGAAGCATATGCTGAAAAGTACACCCTGCCAACAGTGAAGAATAGCAGGCAATTTTTGACATTCTGCGGCTGCCTTGCTTCCTCTGGCCCTGGAAATCTACAAAGTGTGGAGGGCAAGATGGATTCAGTCAATTACCAGGATATCCAAGGAGAAAATGTCATGCAGTCTGTAGGGAATCTGACGCTTGGGTATCACTGGACCTTCTTAAAGGACAATGATCCTAAGCATACCAACATCCACCAAGGCTTGGTTTCAGAAGCAGTCTGGGAAGATTCTAGAGTGCCCATCAGAGTCGCCTCACTTGAACCCCATAAAAAATCTGGTAGGTTTTGAAGAAAGCAGGTGCAGCATGCAAACCCCAGAATATTAGTGAACTGGAGGCCATTATCCAGGAGGACTGGACTAAGATACCTTGGGAATGTTGCCAAAAGCTGACATCTGTCTATGCATCACATTTCCAGCGGGTCAACGTGGCAAAAGAGTGCTCTTCTGAGTATTAAAGATGTTTGTCATGAAGGGGTTGTGTAATTTTGAGCCTGAAGTAGTCATTTTGTGTCAAATTTGGAGAAGCCACTTGTAATATGTGCTGTGTTGAACCATTTAAATTGTTCTTATTTGATTTGTTCATTACAAACAGCTGAAAGTATGTAAATTTTCCCAGTTAACCTAATTTGCCACGGGGGTTGAATAATTTTCATTGCAACTGCAAGTCTGAATAAGTAATGTTCTGCCTCACTGGAGCAAGCACAGAATAATTTAACCTCAAAGATGCACAGCGTGCATATCTTATACTTTAACAAAGCAGAAAATGGATCGGCAACATAAACCACTTTCCAAATAACCATACAAGCTCTACCCGTGCAGCAAATGCTGAGCGCGTACACCCCACTGTTCTCCCCGGACGGCTCTATGAAGTAAATAAAGATTTCTGCTGAATTGGTGACTCGGTGCGTGTTAGTTTCTGTGAGGAGTATGCGCGCTCATTTATACAACCGAAAGAAGATCAATTTATTCCCTTTTTCTGGTAAAACTGAATGTCAATGAACCTCCACTGCCTGAACAGTTGTCATGGTAAAATCAATTTCAGTTTAAAATCTCACCAGTTCAAGTCATGCCACATATTTAGATACGATGCATGTCTGTTTGATAAAAACACATTTCCGGGCTCCATTTCACTACAAGTAAACTCATATCAGTTGCATCATGCCCATCGTTTAAAAATCGATTAATTAGTTCCTGCTAGCATCTCACCTTTGTCTCCTAGTAAACTACCGTACCTCCTCATCACCCCAGGCTTCTAGCATGCTCCTCCGGTTTGATGAAAACGACCTTATGCTGTGCATGCCTCCAATCAGTCTTGTCGCAGAGCCAATGAATGTAAATACACAAACACGCAATTTCTACCATACTGCTTAGAAACTCATCCTGGGGTTCACGAAATCGGACGACAGCTCCTATATAACTCCCGTCCAACAGCTGGGATGTAGCTCCGCCCGCAACGCCCCGTTAGAGGTGACGTCCACAACTCTAATGTCCCAGGAGAAAATCCTGGTCAATAATACTTAACCGATATTGTACACTGTTCAAGCCGACACGAAAAAAAAAAATGCGTCTGACGAACTAAGGGTGAAATCAGCAGAGGTGTATAATCCAGGGATCAGAAAGTAAAAATCCTTCCATGTTTTCATTCCACCCGTGAACTCCTGTCAGCAGATTTCACTAGTTAGTATTACCTCCCAGCTGAAGAATAGGGCCAACTGACAGGTCTTTTGTCGCTGGAACAATATCCTGGGATGGACTTTTACTTTCTGAACCTGGATTATACACCTCTGGAAATCAGCCATGCGTTCGTTCGCCGAAATGAACAACAATTAAATAAAGGGTAAATGAAATAAAGGGTAGTCCATTCAGTGTAAAATCCTAAATGACTTCTCGACATCAAATGATCTTATTTCTGTTGACCTCTCCTCACAAAAAACCACCAAGTACACATATTTTTGTCTGAAACGTGCTGCTTTCTCCTGGATTGATCATTTATGCACTTTTAGTCATGATGTGAACAATGTGTTGTCATGTAAAATAGTTGGTTTAGAAGAAGGAAACATGAGTGATCACTTGCCAATTAGGTCTATGTTCTGGTTTTCTGTAGCAGATGGAGACTGCACAAGCTCAAGTCCTGCATCTGGAAAGCAGGTAAATGAGAGTTACCCAAAAGTATTCTTTTGGGTAACCGAGACAAGGATAAAAGTCTCCTTACCTGTAAGTTGGCTACAGTGGTCTCTCATGAGCTATGTGATCTGAGTAACAGAGAAGAGGCTATCACCTATGTTGACTGTATGTTGAGGAAAGTTACTGATGCCATCCATTCTGCAAAACCTTGAATCTGGCTGTGGCACACAGAGATGTTTCAAGCCAAAGGCACATGGTGTACGGATCTTTCTTACCTCTGGGATATAAAACACTTCTGGTGGAGGTTATGGATTGACAATGGCCGTTCAAGGAATGGTGCTGTATTTGATAGCTGGAAATATGCCAAGAAACTATTTCGGAAGGTATCTAGGCAAAGTGTTAAACAGGTATTCTCTGAGCCTATCCAGGAAATGAGCAACCTCTATAGGTCTGTAAACAGCGTGAAATTTTGGAACACCTTGAATGGACAATCTTGTACACAGGTCCTATCCAGTTTAGAAGCTAGTGATTTCTTACAATACTTTCGTGATGTTCTGTCTGATGACCTCTTGCTAGATACTGAGCAGCAGAGTATATGTGAACATGTAAAGCATGTCTATGAATCAAATATATGTAATTTTACTGATCACACTGTAGATGCGGATGTTATTAGTGTTGTAATCACTTCTGTCAAGCGAGGCAAAGCTCCTGGAGTGGACTGTGTAACTGCTGAACACCATAGACTGTATAAAAAGATGGACGCAGTACCCGGGTCTGAAAAGTGAGGCAGATGCGGAAATCTCAAAAATTTGTATTATATTTAATGGCCGGCAGATGGTGACGTCGGTGGTTGCAGAAAGTAGTTCAATGCTATTTTAGTCTATGAGAAAATGACCCTACTTTGCCACCTGATTAATTATTTCAATAATGATTTTCCACATCATTTTGTGGTATCTATCGCTAGTTTCAAATCTCCTATGATTTATCATGATGTTCATTTTTGTACATTATTTTGTAAATTATTATTTATAAATGATATAAATTATCCCAAGTAGACTAGAATAAAGGATAAAGCCAGAATAAGCTTTAGGAGCGTGGCTATCCTTTGGTCCTCGTCCGATACGGTCAGATCCAGAGCCACGATCCTTCCCGGATCTTCAATTCACGCTCTCGTCCAATATGAATCACACCCGGTTTAAAAATGACAAAATAGTGCTGTTCAAATTGCCAAAATTGAGGCTTCCTAAATGGTATGCTAAGACCAATGGGTGACGTCACCGTTGCTTTGTCCATCTTTTTATACAGTCTAAGCTGCACACCTGCAACACAGTGTCTCCAGTGAACTATGTGACAAACTGAGTTGTGTTTTCTCTGGAATGTTGAGTTGGCATGTTATTGGAACAGACATGACAATTGGTACTATTGTTCCTGTGTTGCATAAACCTTCTTTGAATCCTAATGACCCATCTAATTCTCATCCAATTACTCTCAGCAAGGTCTTTTCAGTGTTATTTGAACTTCTGCTGATACCAGAAGGCAACACTTGTGGCAAGGCACAGTATGGGTTCAGGGAGGATCGAGGCATTGATATGGTCTCCTCGTTCGTTTACAGTATTAGCACTTATTTTAATTCAAAAGGTAGTCCTGTTTTTATTTGTAGTCTCGATACTGCCAAATGTTTTGATCGCATCTGGCACGACGGTCTCTTTTATAAATTATTATATCGTATTTGCCTTGCACGCTGGTTAACACTTTATGTGTGGTATTCTGCTCTCAAGGCCAAGGTGAAATGGAATAAGTCATACAGTGAAACTTTCGGAGTGACAAGAGGTATTCGACAGGGTAGTGTTTTATCATCTATTATGTTCACAATGTTTATTGATGATTCACTGAAGGAACTATCAGATTCTGAACATGGACTTAGAATAGCCCAGTTTTTATTTTATAGTCTGGCTTATGCTGATAACGTCACTCTCTTAGCAGCTACTGTCCCTGGCCTCCAAGCACTGATAGACATGTGAAGCTTACTCTAAAAGGTGGCGCTTTGTCTTTGGTATTGGCAAAACACGATGTATAATGAATAATAACAGCTGCAAAGATGCTCCAAGTTGGAAGCTTGGCAAAGACGATATAGAAAACACTGATAGGTTAGATTTATTGGGAGTGAGGTTTCGGAAAGACCTGGAGGCGAATGTCTATGTTCAGTAGAAGACAGAATAGCCTCAGCAAGACGATGAGCATTTGGTCTTAAGTGTGATGGCCTGTGTTACCCTGGTCTTGGCTCTGATGTCAAAGCATATCTGTGGAAAACTGCCGTTTTACCTTTTTTAACTTTTGGTCTTAATACTATGCATCATACTGTCAGTAATATTAAATGTTTAGAAACTTTCCAGAGTGACCACATTAAAAGAATGTATGGGTTTCCAAAACGATGCCACCATTCCAAACGTCTCCAGGCACTTCAAATTAAGAAAATATCTGATATCATTAGCGTATAGAAACTGTTATTGTTCAATGGAATATTTAGGAAGGATTCGTCAACAAGGGATCTCAATATTTTATTTCTATCCAATTTTAATAGTCATGGTCATATTGCAAATGGTACATTGTTTCACTTTCTAGTCAGAAATGGTTTCCCAAGAGGCCTTTTCCGCAAAGGTTGATTGTAAGAATGGTGCTGAAAGTGAGGATGGTGCTGTGGACAGTTTATGCTTGCTTTTATACTCTGATAGTTTAAACAACCCTAAATCAGAGGAGATGCTGCTTGCCAATTTATTGATGAAAGCTTTTTAACTTTGCATGTACATTACCGCCCAAAAGATTAGGATCGCTTGCAAATTTCCCTGTTTTCCAAAGAAAAATACATTCTCATGCTTCCACAAACATTTTTATCCATTTCACAAACGATTAAAATTAATCGGATGATTTTCAAGAATGATCTACATCTTTACATAGAGGCCTATTATCAGCAACCGTCAGTCCTCTGCATCAATCTCCTGGTTTGGTTGCTAATCCAAGTTCAGCATTTTATAAGGCTGATTGATTATGAGAAAACCCTTCTGCAAATGTGTTGCACAGCTGAAAACCATTGAACTAATAAGGGAGTGCAAAAGGGAGCATGGCATTCTTGAGGTTGGTTTAATACCTGAAGCATCAGTAGTTGTTTGTTTGTTTACAGGCTCAAAATGGCCAGGAAGAAAGAACCTCCTTTAGAGACCCGTCAGTCTATTGTTGTGCTTTGAAAAGAAGGCTATTCAATGTGAGAAATTGAAAACTTAAAATCTCTTACCATGCTGTCAACTACTCACTTCAGAGAGCAGCACAAACTGGCACTAACAAGGACAGAAAAAAGGAGTGGGAGGCCCCGATGCACAACTGGGCAAGAAGACAAATGTCTGAGAGTGTGTAGTTTAAGACAAAGATGCCTCACTGGTTGTCAACTAGCAGCTGCACTAAATAGTTCTCGTCAAACACCAGTTTCAGTCTCAACAGTGAAGTTGGTATGAAGTACATATTCATCATTTTCCACTAAAATCATTATTTCTAACTCAGACAATGTTAGCATGTTCTGTTCATTTGCTATATTTCCTATTCAGACAAATTTCATGTGTGTCTCCATGGAAAACAAGAAAATTTCCAAGTGATCCCAAACTTTTGTGCAGTAGTGTATCACGTTTTAAACTGTTTCATGTTGACCAATTCAAATTGTTCCTTTTAATTTGTGTATAATTTCGCTCCCTTAGATTCAGGATATTGCTCAATCAGATACTGCAGGTAGCCTGCAAGATTACCTTTGTACAAAGACTTGTATAAATGACAGAGATTTAAAAAAAAGGCTGAAATGCAGTATCTACACTTTTTCCGCTGACTCTCACATATGCATCACTTCAAAGGTCAGGGCTATATTGCTAAGAACATTTATAGGGTCCGTAAATAATCCATCATCTACCAACCATTGTCTAGCCAAAACCTTTAGCAAGGCAGGAAGGTAAACTTTGAAGTGTTTTTTCTCAGGTTGGGGGTTTGGTCAGATACTGTGGTTTACCTTTGTCGGGCAGATTTGCCAATCTGACATATTTAACTCGCCAGCACTGACTTTAAACAAGCCACTAGGTACAACATAATGATTTAAGTCTTTAAACAAGGCGTAAAAAGATGCTTGTACTGACAAATTTTATTCAGTGTAAAAATAAAAAAAAGACTCTTGGGGAACAATGATCTTTTCCTGCATTTGAAAAGCACAAGACAAAAGATCCTGAGGTATATCTTAAAAGCTATTCTGATTCAGATCCCGAATGGTAGATCTTTAACTTAAATTTGTTGCACTTAGTGTCAGTACGCTGAATGTCTGCTATGGTCCTGACATAAAATTACAATGTATGGTTTTACCCCTGACTACACAGAGAATTTCCATTCTGGGGATAATAAAGGTACTGAACTAAAATGGCTGCACAGCTCTTTTATTGCCCTGCAAATACACCATGGATCCAGAGCTCATTAAAATGAAGATAGTCATTAAACCACAACAAGCACTGTAGGCAATAAACAAAGACTTGTGAATGTGTTTTTCCACCCACTTCAAAACAAATGACTTCCTCTGGTGTTTTTTTTAAATTAAAGATTTCTTGGAAACAGTGGGACTTAATAAAAAGCCTTGGGTACACGCATTCCATTATGAGCAACAATAAAATGAAAGTCAACAGTGCACCCCTTTTTAATAATGTCATAGCTAGTTCTTATAAGGCTGTTCATTACCAGAAATGAAAACATCAGTTGTGGTAAGGGAGCAGTGCACAGTTGCAATTACCTGATACTGAGCAAACGAGGTGTGCAGCACACATAGATGCTAAAGTTAATTTTCTACTACTTGGATCCACATCAGATTCAGTTCCAATCAATCTACTCAAAAGACAACACATGAAATCAGAGCATGCCTGATTCCAAAATCGAGAGTTGAAAAAAAAATTGAATAAAATTGTAATTACCACGATAAGGAATGAGGGGTTGGGGTCACCTACATGGAAGACAATGAGATGGTATGTTATGGAGAAAATAAAATTGGTATAAATTAGGTTATCATTTCAAATGATAAACATGCTGTCCAAGGCACTTTCAAGTACCTCTGTGCTCTTTATGCAGATACTGATTTTCTAGAGAAATGAGTGAAAAGAATGCAAATGAAATTATTTGGTGGATGTTTTACATATGCATGTTTGAGGGTGCTTGTGTATGTGCGTGCATTTGTGTGTGTGTGTGTGTGTGTGTGTCTGTGTGTGTGTGTGTAATAAATCCTCCCGATTCCTCATTCCACAAAATTAAACATAGCTCTCAGCACACTATGTGAATGAAAGCTGGTGTTAACCAAAGATGATGTTAATTATACACTTAATTGCATTAACTCTGGAAATTGAAATAATCAATGAAAATAGTGAACCCCTCTGCATTTAGAAATATCCAGACATCAAGAACAAAGGTTTGGCCGATTTTATGAAGGCATCAAAGGATTTGTGTTTCATGAACTACAGGAAAGAGAAAAACTATTCGCGCCCCATTTACTTTACACTGGACACAAATCATGAGTTGCGCAGAGCATCACAGGATGTTGTGATCCAGACAAGGAACTGGATGCCCAGAAATGAAAGAAAATAAAAGAAAAGGTCTCTGTAAAAAAAGGTTTTATAAATCCAAATCCAAAAATACATACAAAAATCAATTCGAGCAATCATCCATGCACAAAAAAATAACCCGATCTTGCTTTTTTTTGCCGAAATTTCTTGCGCTTCCGAGACTACCACACTTCCGGTGCACAGCTTGCTAGTGCTGAGGTCTATTGCAAGCACGTAATAACATTGAACAACAGACAATAATCTGTAAAATCCAGGGGTCAGAGAGTAAAATTCCTGCCAATTTTTTCTCCCTCCCACAGAATGAGCTGATCACTCATATTGGCTCTGTCTCCTGTCCGAAGTAAATCCAGGTGGTTGGAATAAAGTTCTGGGGAGGATTTTTACTTTCAGAACCTGGACTTTACACCCCTGATCTAATGTACATCAATGTTTTCAAACCTTTCCTGGAGTACCACTCCCCCTGCATTGTTTTAGAGCTCTGCCTGCTCCAGCACAGGGAGAGATCTAAAATATACAGGAGCGGTGGAACTCAGAGGAGAGGATTGAGAGGCACTGATCTACATCATCTGTGATTGTTGACGCCAAAAAATTATACAGGAAATTATATAAATCACCTGAATATTGGCATGGAAGGCCCTTCTAGATATCTCAGGAAAATGGCAGTTACCCAGCTGAAAGATTCTTAATATGGCTTCTACACTCGTAGAAGTATCGTGCGGCCAAGTATCCATAACCCGTATCCACGCACGCTAAAGTAACTTTCCGCAGCTCCGCCAGTCCGGACGCGAATCGGCCACCGAATATCCCATAAAGCATCAGAGATGGGGTGTGACTGAGACATCAGGGAGTTTTTTCTTACTGATGATTGCTCGAATTGCTGTCGTATGGGCCAGAGCGGGGCTCCCGAAGACAACAACCCTAAGCCACATCAAATCAGACTTACTCCTGACCAAAACTAGATTAGGGTGAGTCTTCTGCAAGCCTTCTGCTCTTAAACCTAATCTAAAAATGTGCACAAGAAAGAAACAAAAGCTGTCCAAATATGGAGTTAAATTACTGCCAAAGCCTAAAATACAAACAGAACATGTTTTACACCTGCTCAACTTACTAACAAACACAATGTGATTTGCAAATACAAAACTGATTAATGTGCAAACAAGGTGTGGTTTGCAAATACAAAAAAGATTTGCAAACAAACACAGCGTTGTTTGCGAATATAAAAATGGCCTGCATACAAACAAAGTGTGGTTTGCAAAAGCAAAAACAATTTGAGTCAGCAAAATTGCATTTCTAAAAGTGTTTTCTTGGCATATCAAGCTGATTGGACCCTTTCCATTTTGAGAGCAACAGGAATGCAGAAGCTTTGAAATACGTCGCCATTAATATGTATAGGAAAAGGCTGGATAACTATCGTAATGAATAATAATGCAGGCTAAGGGGAAATGGCCAGCAGTAATTCTGTCGATTGACTCTTGCTACTGAACGAATTTACTCTCAGTTGCTAATTAGGAAACATTTATGGGAATGGGTTTGGAGAGGTAATGCGCATTAAGGGCTTTTATGGCAAGTGTCGGGTCGGACAAGTTTAAGCTCGGCTGAAATCTGATAGCTTTGAATGCTTTGCTATCTTGGAGACATCTTTGTCATCTTGCTGGTCATAGCCTCTGGGAGAGCACATTGGAATGACCTTATAGAATCGACTTCATTTCCCCCCAAACATAATACGAACAAGTTTGCTCAAGTTTTGGTAAGGCCAATTCTGTTCTCCCAAAATAAAAGCAAACCTATATCCTTTCCGAGAAGATGGGTATTCCTCATCCTACATGTAGTGTCGATAAGGCAGTACGATAAAGATGAAATAAAGTAGATTCACGTCCAAAAAAAATGCCTCCAATGGGAGACAGTGCATCCAGTTTTGATGCCATGATTTCGTCTCCCAGAAGCACTATTTAATGTACCTATTTGTACCAGATAACATCATACCAGATGTTAGCATCTCATTCTACCCAGTGTTTAATCAAGCTTGAATAAACTTTGGTCAGATGGTTCTTGTTTTATGCTTTATTAATTGACTTTCCAAATTACTCTTATTTATTTTATTTGCATTTTCCATAATGTGTAAACTTTTTCAGAATTGTCATCGTTTTTTGTGGTCATGACCAATGTAACAGTATTTACATTTTACATTGAAACTGCTCCTCACGTAGCTAATCTAAGCACTGAACCATCTCAAATTATGTCATTAATCAATTTTCATTATCCCACCCTCACACAGTTTTACTCATTTCATATCAATCAAAAACGTAGAATTAGAGACTTCAACAGTTTCCCATAATCTTCAAAAATCATAGAGATACCACATGGTTCCCAAAAATGCTTGGAAAGTACCATTTGTCTCATAATACATATTCTATTCCTGGCGGATCTGTTTTTCTTAGGAGGGATCAAAGGCAACGAGAACCGAAGAAATGCCAACAGCAGTCCAATAACACCTTCATCAACTGCTGCATAATTAGCAGCTAGTGAAGTTGCATTCTTATTCAATAAAATTGTTCACCAACCTGAAAAACTCAATGATCCACAGACTGCAGCACAACTTGCATGTCCTTCAAGCACATGAAAGAATGACACGCAACAGTTTAATTATCTTTTAATTGTTTTTTTCTGTAATTCAGAGAAAAGCTTTTAGTTGGTTGTAATCAAAATTCAAGAGACTATACAGAGGCAATTCTGACGCACAGCAAATATTATTTAGCTTGGGGTGACTTTATGATAATCACAGTTGTTGTGCAATAACAAAGTTAACTCTTGCTCCTGGAGGGACACTTGCAAGGCCAAGCTAATTATTATAATAACTCTGTTGTCTTTTGAAGAAGCGGATGGTACATCTGTGAAAGCAAACTCTTGCATATAAATTTATTGTTTATATTTACCACTCAATGCTTATAGCAGTTCTCTCGCATATGCCTCCTCATTGTCTTGTTCTGATGTACTGTTAAACTGTAGTCATAGGCAAAAAAAAAATAATAATAATAAACGCACACGGGTAATATGAATCTGATACTGAGCAGAATGTGTTATTATAACAACCTCAATTCTAAAAGAACTAGGACAGTATGTACTACAAAGCAAATAAAAACAAAATTAAGTGATTCATACAAGTTATTTCGCATACATTTATTTGAGACAAGCAAAATAAAAAATTTTAAAGATTCACCTTATCAACTGTCTTGATTTTTGAATTTGCAAATTCCAAATTTGATGCCTGCAACACATCCAAAACAATTGGGGCAGGGAATGGAAAGACTTGAAAAGTTTCGGAATCTTCGGAGAACATTTGTTTGGCTTTTTTGGGTATTGTTAATTTGAGGTGAACCAGACTGTTTGATCAAATGGAGTTGAATGTGTATTGGGAGATAAACAGAGGCCGTCGGGTCCGACAGGACATATCATCTTGTCAATTCCAGCTGGGATCTCCATTTGTCTTCAGTTCCAACAGGACACAATATACACTGGTGCCTTTTAGTTGGAGGTTCCTTATGCCCACATATGGAGCTCGTGTCCGGGTTTGGGAGTCTATTGAACCAATTACGTTTAGAGGTTCAGGTGAGGCCCAATTGTAGTGTATCCCTTTTTATCAATGTGTAAACCCAAGGACCAATCAGTAGCAACTTCTGATAACGTGATAGAATTCATATGCAAATGTCTGTACTTTTACATCTATAAAGTTTCTTATGAAATTAATGAATTTTGAACTCTGCATCATGCTGTTTTTCCCACCGCCAACTGTGTAATAAAGTTTTCCTGCTTTTGCTACAGTCAGAGCCTGCTTCTTAATCGGGACAATGTTCTTGGGTTTTTATTAATGAACCAACGCATTCCACAAGTAAACTGTCAATGTTCGTAATTAATGTTTGTATTTTTCATCTTATTAGTTTCTTTTGTGTATCCTCATTTCCATATTCATCTTTGTTTTCTATGTTCTCATGCCTTTGGTGTTCTCGCCATTCCATGTTCTCTGTCGTTTCTTGATTAACTGAATAATTGTCTCACTACCTTACCATTCCCTCCATGCATTCCCCATGCTCTTTCCCTCACCTGATACCTGTTAACTTGTTTAATTTTGTGTATTTATATTTGGTTTTTTTGGTTGGGTGGGGGGGGCATGTTAGGTATCGGCAAAGTTACAATGCCCATAGTCCATGCCAAAGAGTTTATTCTCTACAACAGAAAACACACCTCAAGTAGAGCTGAGGCAGGGAAGACCTTGGTTTGTGCATGACTCCATGTTGAGAAAATGTTGTTTTATCAATGTAAAGTCAAATTCGTATTGAAGTGTATACGTGACTGAATCTTTTGGTCATTATCTCCTCTATCAGTATACAGGCTTCTTATAAATCTAAATTGTTTTGATTGACAATCAGGAATAGTACATGGGAACAGGTTCACAAAATCCTGTAGTTGGGGTCACTGCCTCACCTCATCGCGCATCTCTGGCTTCCTGTCAGCAGCACAGAAATTTAGCAAAGGTTCATTGAGTCTTCGTTGTGGTTTTTTCCTTGGCATGGTTCTTGTGGACTCGCAACTTGAAGTTGAAAACGACTCGTAGGCTATTTTGTTTTTCCGGTGAAAAAGCGCGTGGTTGGAAGTGGTGAAACGAAGGGAAGTAACTTTCAAGGCTGGCGTAGCACCAGTGATTTCCCCTGCCTAGGGACCCCCGTTGACTCAGCTGTGAGACTGCATCCACTATCGCATATGGATAACTCCCCCCCCCCCCCCCCTGTGGCTGGGTAGTCCGGTGAGGATTTTTTTTTTTTTTGCTTATTTTGAGGGTACATGCTCAGGGCAGGGGGGGTTTCCAGAACCCAGGAACCCCTCCCTCAGATCCGGCCCTATTGATCAAGCATTGAACTCGTCAAACTGTTTTCGTATTTGTTGATGACATTACTTCGGCTTCCTGAAAGCAAATACGCGCAAATCTGCACTGCCAGTTTATTTGTTGTTCCAGTTTACAGAGAAGGCACTTGTAAAGACAGGATTTTTGTGAGCACATGTATTGTTCCTTGAGTTCACAAATACTGACACTTGTTGTTTACAAGGTTAAATTAATAAATGAACTGGAGATTTGAGAAACTTTCCCACTAATTTTTTTCACAGTAAAATTAGCCAAAGCAAAATTGTTGAGATAGACAAGAGGATCCTGGACCATTCTAAGGGCCCAAGTCATGTCCTGAACATAAGCTGCACCTTGTGTCAACCTCAGGTCAGTGTTTTACGCAAACTAAAGAAACAAAACCATGTATTAACCTCACCAGTGTATTAACCTCAGTTTACTAGACATTACCTATTGAATTAGAATCGGATCATGATTAATTGACAGGGTACAGAGATGAAAAGATGCATTCCAATGTATAGCCCTCACCCATGTATTAACCTCATAGATTATGACCTCGATTAATAATCGGGAAATTATAGTAGTCAATGGGCATATAGGTTTAGACGCTAAGAGGTCTGTGGCGGCAGCGGGCCAAAATTTCTAGTAGGCCGCTGCATGCTCATGTTTGAGGAGAAATCTCTCTCCAGCCAAATGACCAAATTTGGCAACCCTGCTAACCTGAGTCTCTGTGCCATTAGATAGCAAGATCAGGTGTTCAAGACTAATTGGATGGCTCGGGACAATGACGGCAAGGGAAATTGAGTTGCATGAAACATGTAAATGACAGGGTACAAATGCGTGATAAACAATGAGCCAAGGCATACAGTCCACTATCCTTTGAGTCCAAAGGCTTCAAAGAATTCATTATTAATTCTTTTCCTTATGATTACATCAAACTCTGGTATCTACACTCCTGTTCCTACAAGCCCATTCCACTCCCGCGGTCTTTTGATCTACTTTTGTATCAGTAAACATTGGCATACAATCCAACAGTCAAAAAACCAAGAAGACATTATGCCAAAGCCAAATTACATGGAGAAAAAAGAAAACCAAAAATTTGAAGATAAATCAAACGCTAGGAGCAGGACTGTAATTGTAAGCCAAGGAACAAACCGAATCAGTATCGGGAAATCTTCAAGAGTCAAAGAACACTCTCATGTATGGCACAGAGAAACTGGCTTAACAAACTCACAATGGACTACGCTAGACTGGGGGTATGTATGGGGAAATAGAGAGACTAGTTACAATGGGCTGCAGGTGAGGTGAGCTCAGGAAGTTACAGGGAGGTGTGGCCACAAATATCGAAATTTTCAACAAATTAACAATCAAAATAGAAGGTGTGAGTGCTCGGGCGAAAACAGAAAACAGGAGGCAATGTGAAAGATGCATGGAATGGCTAAAGTAATGCAATGAACTGCTAAAATAACAATGAAACATGGAAAATAATAAATACAAATACAAAATACACATGAAAAAGAATAGGAAGACTCAGATCCTGACTAATTATAGTTTTTAAACACTCAAAATAGACTAAAAAATAGTTAGGCCCTGACCAGCTCAGACCTATTGTGCTTATGTTCCATTTCCCTCCACAAAAACGGTCCAGCAGTCTACATTCATAAAATGAGTCAATTGCTTAAAAAGAAAGAACAAACACTATGAATGTTTTCCCCCTACTGACATCTAGTGGCTAATTTTGGACCTTCTTCCTTGGCACCATTGAAGACATGAATGGCACAAAGTGTGGCTAAGAATGTGAATATCTGCTTATCTAACATCTCATTTTAAAAATTATTCTAATCACGCCTATGGAACTGGTGCACATTTCTGCCACAATAGCTTCGACTCCCTGGTGCTACAACAGCCTCCATTCCCTGGGGAAGGCTTACCAACATATGAACATTGCTCCAAAGCTTTCCTTCCATTCCAACAAAGCAAATTGGCAAGGTTAGGCAGGAGATATCATAACAATAATAGGCCATTACAGATTAGAGATTGAGGGGCAAACAAAGGGAACAAAGCAGTCAGTTTGTAAAGACAGTGAACAATTCAATCAGCTTCATGTGCAGAATCATATTCAGAAAATGAAAGGTTCCATATACATGCAAACAAAATAATAACTATGCAAAGGGTTATGCAAAAATGGCTCTAATACAGTACCGCTGCTCATCTCATATTTCAGACTAAAACCACAAATGTAAAACGTCTAACAAGTGTTGCCAGGCACAACATAACCCGCCCGAGGTAAACATTTGAGTGCATTGGGTGTTGAAATATCAGGGACACCTCCTGACCTTTAAGCCCTATCAGTAATGAGCCTAATGATGTGACACCTTAGTGTTGCACATGGTTGGAAGTGGGATAAAAAAATTTGAATCCAGTTAGCAATTGATTTGACCAGATCAAAGGATGTTACAATGAAAAAAAAAAAGATTTCTGGTGACCTGGAACTTGACCTTGACTCAATCAGGTCAAAAATTTTATCAGGCGATCCTTGAATCATTGCACACCGCTCCTGAAAATTTCAAGTAATCTAAGTGAACCGTTTTAGTGCTACTCTGCTCACAAACATGAAAACAAATGCCACCAAAAGCAACTTCCATCCCCCTTTGGTTGGGGTAATCAGAGAAGAACTTCACATTCACATTTTTCTAATATTCATTGCTTGATCAGTCACCAAACTGAAAACAAACAGATTACAGGTGGCTTTTTTAATAATGAATGATGGAGAGCAGATGGAATGATGGAGAGCAACCATTTTGGATCAGAGGATTACTACTCTGAGTTCAGAAGGAAATCGAGGGCATCAATCAATTAAACAGGCATGATATCATTAGAAGAAAGCCAAAGTGGTTTGCATTTGCATTTACATTTGCTGTCAAGCACTGAAATTGCTGAAGCGTGCAAAGAAAACATGGCAGAGATATGGAAGGTAAGTCTCCTGTGATCTGGAAAAACCTAGTAAATTTATCCGTGGCAAGTGTTCTTGCAACTGAACAAAAACCTTTTGATTTTGGACTTTTACCTATTGAAAAAAATTAATAAATAAAAACTTGATTTTGACAGTTAAAATTACTCTAATTGCTAGTATTTAAGATTCTCATTGCTCTTAATTACTGAAAATGAGGTTCAAACTCAGTTTCTCCCAAAAGTGACATATATACTTGGTTTTTCCAGATCACAGGAGAGGTCTTCTGTGGGGTCTGACCTCAAACTTAGCTCTTTGCAAGCCATTGGCAAATAGCATCCAAACAAACACAGCAAGCGCAGAGAAAGGGCATCGTTTAAATTTCATGCTACTCCGGTCATTCAGTCTTTTATTCTTCTGCCGTCACTTGTTCAAAACAGGCAAAATTTCCCTGTGATTTACATCTTCCCACAAGAGGAAGTCAGAATGGCTCAAGCATGTAAACCTGTGGACGTGTGTAATGTTAGGCTATTCCACTTTCAAGAGAAAAAATTTTAACAGTGAGACAACAGCTTTTACCGCTTAAAAATTCACCATAATTATACTGAGTAGCTGTAAAGCAGCAGCCAGCGGAGAACTGTCCGATGTGGAAAACCCAAGTCCAGAAAGTCCTCCCCAGTATTTTGGTCCATTCTTGAGCCAGCAGTGAGAACTAATATATGAAAGTGGAACACAGTCAGCCACGAACATATTGACGACTGTGAATACGAACTGCTCTAACCAACCCCATGATCTTCATCGTATGTGTGGTTAAAAATTCAGTTGAATGAGAAAAGGTTTCAATGTGAAAAATGGACCATCAATTTTTTGTCGCTTGACAAGGAGATTTATGAGTTAATACTGTCACATCCTGTTTCTCTTTTCCATAGTTTTTGCATTTTCTTTATTGTGTTCCTAGTGGTCTGCATATTTTCAGTCTCTTGTTTGATTAATTGAATCATTGGCTCATTACCTCCCCATTTCCTCTTACCCCTTGAGGCTCATTTTGCCAACATGTAATCTTATAATCCATTACTTTGGGAAAAACCTTCTCCAAAAAAAAAAAAAACAGAAAAAAATCATCAGGGGGCATTTCTCCCCAACAGTACTTTAGTAAACTTTTGTCAGTCAGCATCATTTGATGCTGTATCCAAAGATTCAAGTTCTAGCTTCACTATGCAAAGCCGAAGCCATAGATCAACACTGTGAAAAAGTGGCGCCAACTTTTCTTGGCGTCTCCTGAGATGGGCAGCAACACAGTGGAAGCATGTTTTGAAATCTGATGAGTCAATATTTCAAATGCTTTTTGGATAAAACAGCCACCGTCGTCTTTGGAGTAAAAATTATAATGTCAACTAAAGCAGTTATCAGCATCAGGTCCAGAAGCCAGCATCTGTCTGGTATAAGGATGGGTCGATGCACATGGCAGAGGAGACTTGCACATTTCTGAGGGCACCATGAATGCAGAGAGATACCTTTGAGTTTTGAAGTAACAAATGCTGCCATCTAAATGTTGTTTGTTTCAGGGATGTCGCTGCATGTTCCAGCAAGACAACACCACACCATATTCTGCACTCATTACAAGTACTTTGCTGTGTAAGCAGAGGTTACAATTGCAAGAATAGCCTGCGTTCATCTCTGACTGAGAATACATGACACATTATGGATTGAAATATATGGCAATGAAAGGCCTGTAGAATTGTAGAGCTGAAGACTTCTAATGGAGAAATGGGGGAAAGTTCTGTGAGCATATGGCATAACTAACTGTTGTTTTCTGTGCCCTATCGCTCAATTAACATGATTAACAGACATGGCGATATTCCATATTAGTAAACAGTTGACTGTGCTACCTTTAGAATCTGTTGCAGCAATGACATTGCTATTTTAAAATCAAATGTTCAATAGGTATATAAAACAATGAGTTGATTTAAATATTGTACAAACCCCAATTCCAATGAAGTTGTGACGTTGTGTAAAACATGAATAAAAACAGAATACAAATCTCATAAACCCACAGTTTATTCACAATAGAACATAGACAACATTTCAGATGTTGAAAGTGAAACATATTACCATTTCATGAAAAATAGTAGCTTATTTTGAGTTTGATGGCAGCCATACATCTCAAAAAAGTTGGGACAGGGCCATGTTTACCATTGTGTAGCATCCCCTCTTCTTTTAACAACAGTCTACAAACGTCTGGGACGTGAGGAGACCGATTGCTGGAGTTTTGGAAGAGGGATGTTGTCCCAGTCTTGCCTAATATAGGATTCTAGCTGCCCAACAGTCCTGGGTCTTCTAAGCCAGATTTTCTGTTTTATGATGCGGTAAATGTTTTCTATTAGTGAAAGGTCCAGACTGCAGGCAGACCATTTCAGCACTGGACTCTTCTACAGCGAAGCCATGCTGTTCTGATGGATGCAGTATGTGGGTTTGCATTGTCTTGCTTAATTTAAATATGCAAGGCCTACCCTGAAAGAGATGTTGTTGTTAAACCTCCATACACTTCTCAGCATTGATAATGCCTATCCAGATGTGCAAGCTGCCCATGCCATAGGCACGAATGTAATCCCATACCATAAGAGGTGCAAGCTTTTGAACGGAATGCTGGTGAAAAGCTGGATGGGCCCTCTCCTCTAGAGTCCACAAGACACGGCGTCCGTGGTTACCAAAAAGAATTTCAAATTTTGATTCATCTGACCACAGAACAGTTTTCCATTTTGCCTCAGTCCATTTTAAATGAGCTTTGGCCCAGCGAAGATGACTGCATTTCTGGATCATGTACACATATAGCTTCTTCTTTGCATGATACAGCTTTAACTTGCATTTGTGGATTGCACGGCACACTGTGCTCACAGACAATGATTTCTGGAGGTGTTCCTGAGTCCTTGCAGTGAATTCCAGTGCAGAATGATGCCTCTTTTTAATGTAGTAATGCCTGAGGGCCCAAAGTTCACAAGCATCCAATACTGACCTTTGGCCTTGTCCCTTGCGCACGGAGATTTCTCCGGATTCTCTGAATCTTTTGATGATATTATGTGCTGTAAATGGTGGGATATTCAAAATCTTTGCAATTTTACATTGAGGAACATTTTTCTGAAATTTTTTTAGGCTCAGTTTTTTGCAGATTGGTGAGCTTCTGCCCATCTTAACCTCTGAGAGACTCTGCCTCTCTAAAATGCTCTTTTTATACCCAGTCATGTTACTCACCTGTTGCCAATTAACCTAATTAGTAGTAAAATGCTCCTCCAGCTGTTTTTTATTGGTACCTTTGTTCGAGTTTGGCATTGAAGACGCACGGTGAGAAATGAAAATACACAATGACTATTTATTTACAATAACAATAAAACAGGGCACGAACAGGTTCATGGAGACAACGTGGTAAACAGGTCATGAACACAACATGGTAAACGGGTCATGAAGACAACAGGTCATGGAGACAACAGGTTCAAGAAAATAACATGGAAGACAACAGGTTCATGGCCACAACATGGAAGACAAAGTGGTCATGACGACAAAAGGTCCCGTCTACAGTCTTCCTCCAGCCTCTCCCAGATATAGGCAAGGGAGCAGGATCACAGGAACAGGGAACACCTGGGCAGCACACCAGGAGAAAAGCATATAACAAGACATGGGGAAACAATGGAAACACGGACTCAGACAATGACCAAGCATTTAACAAGATTAGCTCAATAAGGGAAATGAGAGTGTTCCGAATCGGAATACCAAAACAAGATTAAGTGAAAGCAGAGGAGTGAAACTTTGAACAGAATAGCACAGAAATCTAGAAAATAAAGAACATGGGAACTCAGTCAATGCCCTAACTAATTAGTAGTGATTAGAAAGTGCCTATCTAATGAGACACCTTCCCGTACATTTAAGTAATGGTTACAAATTGGTATTAATTGGTATCAATCACGCAAGCTTAGAGCAGGCCTGAACATAGAACAGCTGTGTAGGAAGTGAGGAGATGCCCACTGCCACTCCTGAATGTGGTGATGTAGCCAGATACAAGGAGATGACAAAAACATGAAATAGGATGTGAAGTTGGAGAGGTGGAGTCATGCTGGCAGACCAGACAAGGATCACTGGAACAAACTAATAACACACGACTAGAAACAAAGCAAATACATGAACAAGACTCTGGCAAAACACAACTACTTTTTACTTTTCCAGCCTTTTGATTTTATTCACGTTTCATGTCTAAACTTCATTGGACTTGGGGTTTGTAGGTTAAAAGACAAATCCGTATTTTTTATTTGATTTGCAGTTTCTATGATGTGCTAATTTTTTTCAGAATGTACATCATTTCATGAAATTCATCCATCCATTTTCTATACCCGCTTATTCCTCACTTGGGTCATGGGGCGAGCTGGAGCCTATCCCAGCTGACTACGGGCAAAGGCAGGGACCCACCCTGAACAGGTTGCCAATCCATCGCAGGGCGCACACACCATTCACAGACCATTCACTCTCACACTCATACCTTTGGGCAATTTAGTATCTCCAATTAACCTGATATGCATGTCTTTGGACTGTGGGAGGAAACCGGAGTCATTTCATGAAATGTCATCCAAAGATCATGATAAACAAAAAATTCTAGTTGCTGGAGCTAAATTTCACTGTTAACTACACTGACCTCTCCAGGGGCACAAATTTGTGAAACAACAGAGGAAGAAGCGGAAATCCAGCTGGCTAAATTTACATACCCTCGGCATTTTGTTTCCAAAGCACCTCCGGCTGACCGCTGATTTGGTTAGACGCTTCCCAGGTGTAAATGACAAGAATCTGCATCAACTGGAGAGGGACTTTCTGCATCCCAGTTGAATTCTCCAGGTTACTGCTTTTGCACTCCAGTGCACCTTTCTCTCCAGGTCTGTTCCTTTTTCCCAACCCTTTTCAAGAGCTACAGCCCATCTTCTACTCTTCTTTCAGAGTCTCTATGACCAGCTCAGAGGTTCTCTACCTCTCTCTTTGTCTCAGCCTCTGACTGTCAGAATGGTGCTGCCATTGGGACTCCTGACTCTGAGCTGGGTGTTTGGGCGAGGGAGCAGCTATACGCCACAGTGGCTCCAAGACATATCAACTGACCTGTTTCATTCTCCTGGGAACTTCAGCCTGGGTGGGCTTTTCCCTATCAATGAGCTCACCAGCAACCTCAGCAACAGACAGGAGCCCGATGACATACATTGCAACAGGTACTATTATGGGCTCTGATATAAGGTGAAGGGCTTCAGTGGGTGCATGCCTGCAAACTTTTCATGTGGTCACTGCTTTGTGTTTATGGTGTTGCATAAGCTAAAAACTTTGCGTCACTTCCATGGCAGAATTACCACGTATGGCCTTGGCCTGTCTTTGGTGATGAAATTTGCGGTTGATGAGATTAATGGCAAGTCAGAGCTGCTCCCTGGTATCAGGATGGGATATCAGATCTTTGACACCTGTAAGGAGTCTTCAGTCATTGTGAAGCCCACCATGCTTTTCCTAAGCAAGGGCTCCACCAAGGAGGTCAGCGTTCTGTGCAACTACACGGAGTACCCTACCCGTGTGATGGCTGTAATTGGACCTCAAACCTCCGACATGACTTCTGTCATCGCAAAACTGCTCGGCTTCTTCCTAATGCCTCAGGTGTGTGCCATTTACATACGACATATAACTGGGTCAACGTTAATGTTACGTATATACTTGCTGCATACAGCTCGGCCTCTAACCTTTTTTATATGGCTGTTTGCAGTACTTACTGGGTCTGCCTTCATTCAAAATGTTAAATTCAGCAAATAGTTAGATAAATACCCTCTTTTAATATGTTAAATACAGCTCATGACTGGGTTCTGTTTTGATATGGCATGTCATTGAAAAAAAAATCTAGAAAATTTGGCTTTAAATTAAAAGCAGAAAGAATATTATTTGTGGCTGATTTCTGAATGAAAATAGTTGATTTTATTCACTAGTCCTGACATATCTGTCAATAGGAACATGTCTGCCTCTCATTCTCTGATTTGCTGCTTCCAGGTCAGTTATGGCGCCACCAGTGAGAAGTTCAGTGACAAACGGCTGTATCCGTCTTTCCTCCGCACGGTCCCAAGCGACCATCGGCAAGCAGAGGCTATAATCCACCTGTTGAAGATGTTCAACTGGACGTGGGTCGCCATGGTAGGGAGTGATGATGAGTATGGCAAACAGGGTATTTGGGACCTCTCCGCCCTGGCTGCCCAGAATGGAATCTGTGTGTCCTACAAGGGCTTGATACCTGTCTACTCAGACCCTTTGCCCATGGTGAAGGAGATCTTGGAGCGGATCAATGAGACAGAGGTTTCTGTGGTCGTGGTTTTTGCCCTCTTCAAGCCCGCCAGGGATTTCTTCCAAGAAGTGAGTGCATATGCAGGCTGGAAGAAAGCTGCCCCTTTTCCAACTTCTTTGTTTTTTCCATCAGAAGTGATAGATCAGAATATTCTTCTCCATCCTGCACAGATGACATGAGTTGAAGCTATTTCAGGGCATTTTTTAATTCATGCAATTTTAAGTAAGGCAATAAAGTCAGGGATGCTCTGTAAATGACACAAAATGCTCTATTCTATAAATGCACTGTTTCCCTCTGACACCAGGGTTGAAAAACTGTTCAGACCCATTACTAACTTCATTAGCAGAGGAATTCCAAGCGATACAATCAAATACAAAGGGCTCATCTCATTTCTCAGTTTTATGAACGAGTATACACTGGTGCACTTCAAAAAAAAAGTAAAAAAATAAAAATAATCTTATCAAGTATTTTAATCTTGTCTTTAAACTTAAACAGCTTATATCCAAGACCTTTTATTTCTCTGTATGACAAAAATATGCCACTTGTGAAATAATTTTGATTCATTTTGAGATTTCTCCTTCAGATAGAAAAATTTCACTCATGAAGCACTTGGTAACCAATATTCAATATTTTCAATTTGTGAGAGAAAACATTTAAGTCTCATAATAAGATTAAATGACTTGTTAAGACAGACAGTTTTTGCGGTGTGGGCCTCTGTGGACTTTTTTTTTTTGGCACCCGTGATGTATAAAAGAGGGATGACTCACAGTTGGCTGGTTATGAATTTCAAGTCAATATATGAGTTGTCATAAACACTGTTTTGCTCATCTGACAAAGATCATAAAATACAGTGGTGTGCTGCAAAAAATGAATGGAAAGATGATGCAGATGCAATTAGCATCACTCTTAATGACTGTCACTGTAAAATGATGTTCCCAAAGCACAGATGTCTCTTCCATGCCTCCTCCACTCGCATCTCAGCTGGGAGGGACAGACACAAGGAGAGGAGGCAGGAAAGATATCAATGATGTAGAAATTGAGAAATTAGAAGAGGGGACGTACATTCTCTTTCAAAGGTGGCCTCTACAATGCTGCCACAGGGAATGTGTTTCCAAGCTCAACTAACGGATAGTTACAAGTGTAATACATGCTTGTGGTGAAAATGTTTCATGCAACTAGAATAATTAGGTTTTACATCACCTTGAGACCAACTCACTATCTTCAGTGACTCAGAAATGAGTCTTTAGCCCTTGAAAAAAACCTACCAGCACCTGAAGTACATGCTTGATCATCCAGTATGTTTTATTGTTGTTGTCAGTAATTGCCAGCGGCTGTTATGGATAACCCATGTGAGGAAAGAGAATGTGAGAATAAGAGCAAATTACAGAAATACAAGTATGATAATCATTCAAAACTGCATGAGACTGTGACTGTCATCTGTCACCTGCTGTATCTATGTGGTTTTTATTCTGGCAGGTCATAAAATTTGGCATGAAAGCAGTTTGGATAGGTAGCACATCTTGGGCTCTGCATACCCAGGTGACAAGTCTGGCCAAGATTGACACTGTGGGGACCATGGTAGTCTTTGCTGACATGACCCAGAATCTTCACGAGTTAGATGCCTATGCCAAGGAGCTGTTCACTAAACTGGGGAAGAAGGCGGAGAGGACAAACCCTGCCCAACTGCCAGAAAATATGACAGTATCCTCTAGCTTGTTTGATCCCTGCCCCCAGTGCTCAGAGCTCTCCTTGGACAACATCACCCTCTTGACCAACCCCCTCCTCACGCACACAGCCTCCAGTGTGTACAGTGCTGTTTATAGTGTGGCACATGCGATGCACCAGTTGCTGGGCTGCAATTCCACTGCATGTCGAAAGAGGGTTGACAACAACATACATCCCTGGCAGGTATGGTACCTTGTATCAAATATTCCAAAGCTTAATTACAATGGCGGTCTATTGACATCTCTGTCCAACATTCTCTTAAGGTTGTCATACATGATACTGTCAAATGATAAAAATCCATGCCTGTTGGCATCCATTTATTTATAGTTTGTTGGCCAAACAATCTGAAATGGTAAAGGGTCATTGAGCATTGGAATAGGCAGATACTAACAAACATATTTTCTAATTTTCCCAAATTTAAGCTGTTTATGTGCAAAATTTACCGTGATTATGAACAAGCCTGAGCAGAGTTGAAAACGTGCATCACACAGAGTCTGCAATCATTGCGGAGCTTGCAGCCCCGCGTGTAGACTAGTGGGCTAATAAACACAAACATAAGAATATTACAGTCAAAATAAGGGATATTCAATTGCTTCCTTAGTACATTTAAATGACTACTCTAAGTATCTACACTTGCATTAGTAGGGCTTTGGTTGCCTTTAGAGTCTGTTCCTGGCCATTATCAACATGAGAAGCATGCGAATGCAAGCATGAGAAGCTGAAACCTTGTGATTCAAGTTCACTATTATAAAGCTGGGAAACTAGATTAAAAAAAAACAGCTCAATAAACTGATCAAACTATAGATTTACTGAAATCAACAGTTTAGAACATGATGAAGCGTATTGGAAAGCTCAGCAATAACACACAACCTGACATAGCAAGAAGAAGCAATACTGCTGATAGCCAAAACTGGTGACCGCTATACTGAATAAAAAGCATCTATCTGACAGGTAAGAAATACTTGTCCTCTCTAGCAGGCAGGCATTGATGTGAGATTGACCACTGTCTGCAAGAGGAAGAGACGAAGACTTGTCCAAGTCCTTTTTTCAGAGTTCTGCTTGCTCTATTTGATACCTCTTAGTGAGTTGTGAACTGGCGGGAAATGAATTACACAAGTTGTATGTTTTGTTGTTCATGAAATAGAAGGCAAACTGTGCTCCAATCAATGATAATTAATCGCATGGACAACACGGTGTCGTGATCTTTTGTTACAAAGAAATGTCACCAAAATCTGTCAAAATGAAAGCTGCTGTATGCCCAAATTGCTGTCGACTTCCGTGCCATTTGTGTAAGCATAACAGCCAGAGCAGTTATCGTAAGCAGAGTACTGCTTAGGTCCACACAGAGTTGACTCAACCTCGTCAATTCCTTTCCATAATTGGCACTTTAGGAAATGCAGTCAAAGTGAGCCAATAAGCACACAAATACACAACATATCACATTTATAGCTAAATTAGCTCTTCAGATATTGAACTGTGTCAACTGTAGTGCTCCCTATGGATGGAATTTGGCATGCTTCCAAAGACTGTTGGAAGGATTCAGTATTTTAAGTTTTGTCAAGTTTGGACCTTTAAATCTAAGATATTGGACATAGAGTCATTATGGGCCACTTCTTTAATTTAGATTGAAGCGTATCTTTTAAAATGCATTGATGGGTTCTTTTGATAAATTTTTGTTAGGATGATTTGGATATCATGTGCAACTGAATTTTGTGACAATTGGATCAAGGGCGTCCTGTCCTTCCCATGATATTGAAATGGCAAGAAATTTTGAGTTCTGAGGTTGTCATGTATTCCCCCAATTGGTTCAAGAGATTACAGGGAATCAGAGCAAAAAAAAATTGTTGAAACTAACACAGATCCGGGGATATGGGCCAAAGGTAAATGTGCTTATTACAGAGCCCAGTAAAATTCAATTGGTTTCAAATTTGGTGCAGAGCTTCTATGTGCCATTATGAATAAGTCTTTGAGGCATCAAGACAATCGGGTATTCACATAAATGTTGATTCCTGGAATTTGATTGGGCAGTAGGCATTTTAGGGAATGCAAGCAAGTGTGGGCAGGTAGATTGTTAGCTTAAACTGATTTCAGAAATTGCAATGCATGGACAGCATTTTGCTAAGTTTGGCATGTTTTCCAAAGAATGCTTGACTGTGCATGCATATTAAATTTTGTTGCTTTTGTTTGGACATTCATATCACAAGATATTTTCCATCAAAGCCATAATAGGCCAGGCCTTCAAATTTGACTTAAACATATTTTTAGAAAGACATTAATGGATCAAAACTCCTTGTCAGCATGGTCTGTAGATGATGTGTACCAGATTTCTTGAGAATTGGATGAACATGGAATACTTTGTGTCATAACATGATTGAATGCCAGAAATTAAGTAATTGGCGCTGCTTAGATTTATACCTTTGAAGCCATACTGTAAAAATTGCACTTCGATTAACAACTTTTTACTGTCAGAGGCAATAACTGCACAATGGTAGCCACAGGAGGCTCTCGCATTCACCATGTAAATCAAGACAGTAAAATTAACAATACTTCATGGATTGCAAACACCTGTACTGTTGATTGTACTTAAAGGGGACCTATTACGCTGATCCTTCTTTTAATACATACAAGTAATGTTATAATGTCGGATGTCCATACTCAACCACTGTAAAGTTTCTAAACATAAGATACAGGGGTTTTGCCGTAATCTGAGAATGTGATTTCCTGAATTTGATTTCCTCTCAGCTCGTCTCGAGATCTTAATGAGATCTGGGCAAAACTTAACGTCAGGTTTTGCCGTCCAATTAGTACAGACCTAGCCAGAACCAATCACAGCGCTGGACCTGCCCACCCTGGAAACTATTCTTGTAGGCAAAAACAACCATGGATCATATTATGCCTTAGTAGCATCATACACTTCTGGAAATACAAAAGAAGAATAAGAAGAAGAAGAAGAACCGGGGATTATTTGAGGTGCAGCTTCGTCAGTATGTCTCGCAAAGCCGCTCGTCCGTGTTTTTTTGGATGCAAAAAAAAAAAAAAAAGCACAACTAATTTCTCTTCCAAAAGACGATGCCATCAGAAATCAGTGGGTAGCTTTTTTGTTTGCTGCCGGCAGACAGTCAAACTCACATGGAACATTAGCTGTTTGTGCTCGGTATTTTACTGAAGACAGCTTTGTCAATAAAGGATAATTCGACACTGGATATGCGTCTCAGCTGCTTCTCAAACCTGGAGCAGTTGCATCGATCAAGCGCTGTACACAAGCCACAAGCTGTAAGTAATAATATAACAGCAAATAATACAAGTGAAGCTAATGTGTTATGGGTGGCTAGCAGGACCACTAACGATAGTTAGCACTAACAACTGGCCTCAAACTCAGGCTTGGTAAAATATCTGAAGATAAAGCCTGGATCGATAGCAACTGTCTGACTCTCAGCTGCGGAAGCAGTTAGTTTTGCCATTTGTGTTGCTTTACTGCATAAGCCTACCTAACGTGATAGCCTGTTGAATGTGGCTGTGGCACTGCGGCAGATGTAGCTAAGTTACTGTTGCTAGTGTTTCTGTCCTAAATATGCAAGAGTAATATCATGGGACATTCAACAGAAGGTGTGTGAACAAAAACCTCATTTGAAGCTAACTTTTTATACTTGTTTGTAATTTGGATGCTTGGTACAACTGTTTGCGGTAACGGAACTTCCTGTCTGTGAAACCTGTGTTGCAGGTAGTGCTTGTCTCTGTCGTTATGATGATCGCTCGGTTACTACCGTATGTTAGTTTGCCTTCCGTGCTACTTAAAAAATGCTCCAGGTTAATTTATATGCAGTAATTCAGATTGGTATGCTTGTATTACTTTGGTTAGCATCAATGTGGTAGTTTCATCATAATGTTACCTGACCGTAGCTGCTACAGTTGAAGCTAACCGGAGAGGTTTAGTCGGTGTCTCCAAAGTTGGGCTAATAAGGCTGCAGTTAGACCGGACGTTTTTGGGTTTGCTTACTGCTGCTGTGAAACGATCGTTTTAATTATCTATGACTGGGGTCAGCTGGGTACTTCGCCGTGGTGTGGGTTTAGCTCTCTGATCCTACCACGGTGAAAACAATCGCGAAACGCACTATAACATGTCTGGTATAACAAACTATTTTTCTGCATTGCCATGGCGGAATTTCATCCACCTTTGAAAATTGTTCTGGCGAAAAAAAGAGGCGAAAAAAAAGTGGAGATCGGACACAGATATTTTTTCGGTAGAAGTTATCAATTTGCTTGCTTCACATAAGTAACGCTTACACCGTTTGTGGTTTTTCTATGAACTCATTTAGTAGCTTGGTGTCGGATTTGTGTTTCATTTTGGGGGAAATGGTAAACAGGAGCTTTTAGTTTCCTCCAGATAGCTAAGTGGGTATATAATATGACTATATAACAGTACAGCTACAATCACATGCATGCAAGGTGAGACAGTATATGCAAAACACAAAAATTTTACATTGCCACTCATTGAAATCCTGCTGTTAAAGTTGCTGCAATACTTCAATTGCTTCCTCCTCCCGTTCGGCATCAGATTCCAGATCAAACAAGTATGATCTCACAACAATACATGCCGCAGAGAGCTGTCCTGAAATATCTGCCATCTTGGTTTCCTGGTTGTTTGGGTCTGCACCCAAATCAAAGTGGCCAGGCAGCCAATCAGAGCAGTGCCTCATTAGCATAGCCTCCCCGCCAATTTCAAAGCGGCTTGTGTTTCAGGCTGGCACAGACGGTGTGAGAGAAGAGGTCTAATTAGATCTGGATCTGTTTTTTTTTTTTCTGAACCTGAATGCTCAACATTATTCTAAAGAGCCATTGGACATATTTTAAACAACTAAATACAGCACAATAGGGGACCTTTAAGTTTTTTGCTTAAGTTGCAAGGAATGTAGTCAGCCCTATCAGAATTCATAATACAGGGTAATTGCAGCAGCAACTAATGAAGGCATGAATCACTCTATATATTGTTGTAATCTCTATTGCAAAGAGTTTACTATGTTTCAGGTGGTTCAATGATGGTCTCCGGACTCTTTGAGGCACGTTCCCATTACTGATAATTAAAATCACTAAAATGAATTGTGGTCCCAAACTAAAGCTTAAAGATATGTCAAAAATCCAGGAACTAGTTTGCAATAGGACATTTTTCCAGAAAATTCCGAATGGTTAAGAGTGGCATCGAACTATTCTGGAGCCATAGTTGTTTACCAGAGGGAGTCTGATTTCCTGGTGCATGTGACAAGATTTTGCATCATCCACTGCCAAGGCAGCATTCATTTGAAATATGCAAATTTCCTATAGTGCCCCCAAATACCTAATTCAATCCAGATTTTGCATAGTGCTGCCTAATCAAGATTGTCAGCGTTCTCAGAGATTCAGAACACAAAAAATTGAACCATTTGGATCAATGTGGGCAATTTTACATTCTTATTTCTTATTGTACCACCAATTGGCCATAAAAATGTACATGTCTATTACAGGAAGCTTAAGCTTACAAAATGTTGTTTTTTTGGCCAATTGGTGGTACAATAAGAAATAAGAATGTAAAATTGCCCACATTGATCCAAATGGTTCAATTTTTTGTGTTCTGAATCTCTGAGAACGCTGACAATCTTGATTAGGCAGCACTATGCAAAATCTGGATTGAATTAGGTATTTGGGGGCACTATAGGAAATTTGCATATTTCAAATGAATGCTGCCTTGGCAGTGGATGATGCAAAATCTTGTCACATGCACCAGGAAATCAGACTCCCTCTGGTAAACAACTATGTTTAGTTGTTCAGAAACGTTGTTCTGAATAAAGTTTTTGTCTTTGCAGAGAAGACAGTGTGCGGGAGTTTTTCCATTTTGATTTTGCCGACCTTTGGTCCACTCTTACGCACCTGTCAACCTACTAGGGGTGCAAAAGCCTTCCTAACGTAAAAAAAAAAAATGGCCAAAAATCCAAAATGGCACATCATTCTGGCTCATTTGGATTTTTGTGCAGCTGTTGCCTGGGAATCTGGAAAAAATTTTTTAAAAATTACTTTGACTCCAAGCTAAACGTACAATTTCTATGACCTGAGCAGTTACCATATGACACGTAGTTGCAGAGCGTGGTTTCTCAAAATAGTTATTGTGGTGCAGATACTGTACTTTTAGGGCAGGAAAAGAGCAAAATAAAAATACAGCGTTTCACCAGCTTTACCGCTTGAACCCCCGAATGACTAGATTAAATAAAAGGGTGATGAGATGGTAAAATAATGGCAAATTAATAGAATCACAGGTGATCCAATCTCCCTTCAATCATTGTTAAGTCTAAATAAAAATCTGTAAATCTAACTTCCTGTTTCTTTCTTTCCTTCCACAGTTGCTGAAGGTGCTCAGAAATATTTCCTTTAATGTAAGCGGCAAGAATTTTCAGTTTGATAGCCATGGAAACCCCAATGTTGGATATCAACTATTTACCTGGGATTGGCAGAGTGACGGACTGAATTTCTTAAAAATTGGCAGCTTTGACAAGACTCTAGAAATCAATGAATCATTTGTGAAATGGCACACACCTAAGGTAAAACCCATACTTCAGCCAGCTCATATCGTAGTCAAGGGTTCTACATTCCTAATTTTGGGTCTCAAACTGCTTTCTTACTGACAATTGCAAGGGTACACTGAGTACACCGTTTATTAGGCATAATTATAATATTCAAATGATATTTGTACCTTCAGGTTTTTTTAACGCGGCCATGCCTGAAAACACTGTGTCCACTCAGTGGCCACTTTTTTAGCTACACCTTTAGCAGAATTCCTTTTACCCCTGAGTTGCCAGCCGAATATTTTCATGGCAGAGATTCACCGCGATGCTGAAAAGACTCTGCAAAGATTTTGGTTTATGTTGACAAGAAGATTCAATGAGTCCGCAAGTTTTGCTTTCACCTTTAACCCAAAAACCAATAAAGTCAAAATAAAACTGCTGGGGTAACTGCGAGCAGTATCGATGCCAACATGTGATCATTGTGCAGAGTTTTTTAAGGCAAAGTGTGTTCCGTTGTGCCCTAACCGATCTGATCACTTTGTCAATCAGGTACCTGAATCAACCTGCTCTGCCAACTGTGAGCCTGGGCAGGTCCGCCGAGTTAAAGGACTCCATTCCTGCTGCTTTGACTGCATCGAGTGCAAGCCAGGAACATTTCACAACAACACTGGTGATTGACTCTGCACACTCACTCATCCCCCTTTTCCACCGAGCTGGTTCCAGTGCTACTTCAGAGCCTGAGCCTGACTTAGCACCAGTTCTTTGCTTTTCCACAGCTTAAGCACCGGCTCCTGGCTCTCAAACCTGGTGCCAGAGCAGCACAAACTCCTTGCTGGTCTAGAGCCAAGCACTGATTACATAAGGGGCTGGGGGTAGAGTTATTGTGACGAACAAGAACAGCACAAACACTGTACCGCCATGTTTAACCCCTTTGGTGCGGTAATATTATGACCTATTACGCTTTGTCAGGCCGAGTTTTTTTTTTTTCCAGCAGCTTGATCTAGGACGGGACACTTTTTAACTCGTAGGATAATTTATCATTGCAAATGCCGGGAACCTTGATAACAAGTGTTTTATTATGATTGCTGCCAAGTCAAACTAGTTTACAAAGAAACTCATGTAGAAGAAATGTCTATTTTTTAGAAAAAAAAAATTGATTTGTAATTGGATCAGAAGCGTAAATATGACTATTTTTGAGAAAATGAAGCCGAGAAAGGATTCTATGCTGCAGAATTGCACGAATGTTTTTCTTCCCCGCTGAAGCATTTCAATCAACGTGACATTATACAATTACACAGGTCGAGTCGGGTTCAAAGTTTACATTCGAGACAAACGTGTGCGATGAGGAATAAAAGTATTCAAACTCTGCTCATCCGATGCCCCATGGTAAGCCCCAAAATTGGATTTTGAAAGTGCGGCAATATTTTCGCTTATTAGGACTGTAAGTATAGCACTCAGTGGAAATCAGGAAAACCAAATCTTTATGTTGTCATGCACGAATAAGATGTCTATTTCACATCCAAATAACCTAATCAGATTCGGTCCTATACTAGAACGGCGACAGAAAATAATTCCAGCTGTTCACACTTTCGTTGTTCAACAAATCAGGCCGTAACGAGCCTGGCAAACCCCTTAGCATACAGTGACATCCTGACATACGGCGACATAATCGCTTGGCTCTGAGTTGGCTCCTAGGTGGTGGAAAAGCAAATAGGTTTGTAGGAGGCGTGTGGGTTGAACCAGCTAAGCACTGGCACTAACACCAGCACGGCATCAGGTTCTTTTTGTAGGAAAGGGGTGTCTCTCACTCACTCAGGAACACTTTCAATATCTTCAGATTAAGCTGATTTCGTATCATCTCTTGGTTCTATAGAGGATATCCAGTGCACTGATTGCCCCAAAGGTCAGTGGTCCACGCGAAGCAGCACCAATTGCACCTTTCCCACCTACTACTTCCTGTCATGGAGTAGCCCTGATTCCCTAGCACTGCTATTGGTGGGAGTGCTTCTCCTAGTCTGCCAGGGGGCTGTGGGTGTGCTGTTCCTGTGCAATCGTGGGACTCCCCTAGTGCAAGCCTCAGGGGGAGTAATGAGCACCTTTACCCTATTTGGCCTGGTGGGGAACTGCGCCAGCATGTTCCTCTTCCTGGGTGAGCCAGGTAATTGGGTGTGTTATCTCCAGCAGCCCCTCAATGCAGTCTTCCCCACCATTACCCTCTCAACCATCCTGGCCCTTTCACTGCAGGTAAGCTTTATTTCACTCCCTTTAAAGGACAATTCCGGTGTGAAATTGACTTGATAATGAGTGTGATAATTGAGTGTATTGAAACATGATAATGAGTACTAACTTTTGTCGAATACCCCACCTCCGTACGCACGCAAAATTTCGAAATAAATGGCTTTTTAGCCGAAGCTCCCAACAGGCTTACAATGGTAGTGAATCGGGCATTGCGTTGCCATGCAAAGAAATCGCTATCTTCATCGGTAGAATTTCGAGGGCCCTGACATTTAAAATGAGGCACTGGGAATTTTGAAAATGCACCGGTAGTCTATTAAGAAAGAATATTTATGCAAACAGTACCTTGAGGTAGTTTCCAGTCGCCTCCATCTTGAAAGTCACATTAAGTCAATTGACGAGCACGGAAGAATAGGAACGATAGGGGAACAGATCGCAATCTATTTGTTCGTGCTCATCAATCGACTTATTGTGACTTTCAAGATGGAGGCGACTGGAAACTACCTAACTTTAACTTTAAAGCTATTCTTACCTTTCTGGAATTTTTACACTTTTCTTTGGTAATCTTAAAATGGTCTTAATAAGCGTATTGGCACACTATAATTTAAAAGAAATCCACCAGGTGTTGTAACTCATCAATATTCAATTTTCATATATTTCTGATAAAAGTCTGACCAATCATTTTCTTCGGTCCGAATAAAATGATTTGCCGAGCTTCCAGTCTGTCATACGTTGCTGTGCTCCTCTCAGTTGCCTACCGCTGTCACTGCTTGCGAGTCGCGCGCCTCTCTGGGAGAGCAGCAGAGTGGTAGAGACGAAACAGGTTCTCAACAAAGTTAGCCTGCAAATAAAACAGCTGCAACTGCTCTTAATTTAATGACTAACATTACCGGGACAATTCTGGTGAGGTAAGACGTTATGACAGCAGTTTTGCATGAAAATATGTATGAATTCTGCCGAAACACGAAGCATCTGACTGTAAGCAAACAGGCGCTGAAATGCTATAATTATTAACGGTAGTTCGTCAGAAGTTACGAGGGCATTTTATTTTATACCACATATAGAAGTGAATATTTTGTAATTGCTGTTGGTTAGTTTTCACTAACCGGTGCCTCTGAATCTGACTCCATTGCCCCGTTTTAAAATGCGTTCACACCGCATGCGAAACAAATTTTCCGCACGACAGATTTCATTCAAAGTCAATGAAAAGACGTGAATACGCGCAAGATTTGCATCTTTGCATTGACTTTGAATGTGATCTGTCGTGCAAAAAGTTTGTTTCGCGATGTCACGAAGTTGTTCACGATCAAATTTTTACTAGTGCTGTGCAGCATGCCAGAAAGGTAAGAATAGCTTTAAAGATCATAATTGACATATTGCATTTTCCATGATATGTATCACCAAAACCGCTTCAGAGCGTAAGATTTTATTACAGAAGGTCTTCGAAATGTGCGTAAACTTTTATTTTGTGACCTTGACACCTTGACCTTCAATGATTCAAAGGTCAAACTTCACATGAAAGTTTCATAACTTGTATCATTACTAAGATTGCTTGCAGATAAGCTACAGGACAAGTGGTCCTATTTTTAAAAATCATTCTGATAGTAACACTTTGTCAAGAAGAGAACATTAATTGAAAGCGTACGGGGATATTAGCATGCAAGCATACATTGGGTTTGGCGACATGGCTCTGTTCTGAGATCCCTGCCCGTCCAAGCGTGGAACCGAAGGCAGGGAGCTGCTACTAACAGAGCCTACTCCATAGAACAGAGCCTACAGCAACAATGACCTCAAAAGGAAGAAACATTGTGTTTTTGAACGGTAATTCACTCAAAAGAGAACATAATCAATGCTTGCTATTAAAGACAGGTGGAGCTAGGGTGGAGGAGGGTTGTTGAGCTAGTGCGCCGAGGAACAGCTACTCTGGAAGGTAAACTTAAATAGCTCAACATATTACCAGCTAAGCAATCATGTCATGCAAAGTCAGATGACAGTCAGTTCCACTCAGGTGACTCTCTAAGAGGTAGCACCTCCTACGTTAAGTAAGCTTGACTCCGTGGCCTATCAGAATTTCTGTCAAAGCTCCATTTGTTAGTTTGAAATTAATTTACAAATCATTTCAACCCCCTCACCTCATCAACAAAAGGTTCAGATTGCAACTATTGCTCATTTGGTTTTCACAAATTTTAAATCTGGCAACCATCGTCACAAATACTGCTCTTCTACCTCTTTCAGGTTGTATGTGTATCTGAGTTTCCTGACCATGCTCCAGCTCACCTGGAGCATCTGCGTGGGCCAGGTAGCTGGCTGCTTGTATTAGCCTCTTGCGGTTTGCAGGCTGGGTTTTGCGGATGGTTTGTGCAAGAAGGACAATCTCTTTCTGACTACATGGCCAGTCTGGAGGTGAAATTTGTGAGGAAGTTTTTGCGTTGCCCTATGGAGCCCATGCTGGGCTTTGGCCTCATGCAGGGCTTCAATGTCCTTTTGGCCCTAGTCTCCTTCATGTGCACTTTTATGGCTCAGAAACCCGCGAAACAGTACAACTTGGCTCGTGACATTACCTTCTCCACCCTGGCGTACTGTGTGGTGTGGGTAGTCTTTATCCCCATCTATGCTGGCTGGACTGACAAGGAGAAGTCGATCAGTCACATGGCTTCCATCCTGATCAGCAATATGGGACTGATGTCCTCCTTCTTCTTCCCCAAATGTCATCTGCTCCTGACCAGCCCTGATCTCAACACCACTGAATACTTCCACTCCTTCCTCAAGGGCACCCCACTCACACCTCAGGAGGACCAGGAGCAGTAACCCTCCCCTTCTTCATAAACCAGAAATTCCGTGGGTATCCAGAGGAGGGGTCTAGTCCATCAGAATGTTTACATAAAATTCAAGGATGAATTGAAGACCCCGGAGCCAAAAATACTTTTGTCACAAAACCTTCATTTTGAGAGAAAAGGGCCTGAATATATGAACAACAAAAGAAACACAAGTTAAAACAACGTGTTAAAATCTGTTAACTGAAGACCCCAATTGAGGTACTTGACACAAAATGTGCATTTTGAGGCTCTGGGAAAATGGACTTCGGTAACTACAAAAGACCTTTCCTCAAGGTGTGTGAAAATGCGACTTAAGTACTTTTAGTGCGAGGCTCCACTATTAATTCTTTTTTAATGGAAGAAATAGCATGTTTAATATATTGGGAAAAAAAATAGCCCTGGAAAAAAATATGAATAATTAATCAGAACTGCGTCCTTGGGGTGTTGCTGAATGTCACACGAAGCCAGTTCATGGAGGCTGGTATTTTTGACATCCAGGCTCTCTGGACATATGAAGTAAGAAAAAGAACGCAGAGGATTTGACAAAATGTGAATTAGTAAAATTAGCCTCTTCAAATCAATCTCAGTTAGATGTGGCAAATGTATGGAAGATGCAAAGAAGTGGATCCATGGGTTGAGCATTCATATATTCCAGAAAACATCTGCAAAGAATGGACTAATTTTCACTTGCTCAAGATGTTTTTAGAAACCCTCTGACGCCAGCATGCTTACTGTCTGAAGGCAAATTTAATGGACTGTAATGTTCTTTTGATTGAATTCTAAGTCAGGCAAAGTGCAAGGATAAGATGAGTAGTACAAACAATTAGACTGAGCCCTGTGTAACTGAATGGGAAAAGGTAAATAAAAATGTTAAAAGTTGTATATTCGCTGTGTTGGGCTGAGGAGACAATAGTTCCGAAACAGAAAAGACATCAGTGGGTAAATTTCATCAATGCCATTTTTCTCAACTTACATAAATCTATACATTTAAAATAATAAATATTTATATACATTTTTTAACCAAAGACATGATATTACAGATTTTTCTCTGGCAGTTGGAATTAAAGGGGTAATTTGGTAAATCTGGCATTCTGTGCATTGAGTTCAATGGATAAAAAAGGTGGCAAAGTAGTCAGAAATATAGCTGACCCAGACACATGACTGTGTGCTCCTGTATTTACTCCTTTACATAATTCCCTAGAGTTCTACTGTTGTGTCACTTTTATGGTGTCTGCATTTATTTGGTTGTTTGGCAGCATTTCTGCTCTTATTTAAGAGGGTTAAACATCCATTATACAATTAGACTGCATTGTCTAATGCAAATAAATGATTGATAATCAGTGTGAGATTTGTCCACTTTTGTCAGGTTTGCTTGCATTTGCATGAAAGCCTCATCTTTTACCCCAGACGAAAGCGGAATCTAGATTACACAACTTTCACTGTCCTTACTGATTATGAAAAGACTTGGGGTATACACTAACCAACTGGCTTCAGTAGATTTTTTATGATGACTGAAAAACTGGGGATCTTACATTTAACGATGAGGCCTCATGAGAGATCACAAACTTGGCCTAGATGATTTTTCAAACCACCTGAAGCCAACTAAATGCACCAAACTCTCATGAAAACACTTGCAAAAGAGAAAGTTTGACGAGTAAACAAACATGGATGGCAAATCGGAAGCTGCTGCACTTGTTCGGATCTGTTCCTACAATTGTGGCTGTAGTATATCGTCCACCCAAACCTCACAAAGACTTTGTTGCTGAGTTTTCTGCATTTCTGTCTCATCTGTCCTCACTATCTTCAAATGTAATGCTTCTGGGTGATTTCAATATACACTTTGACAACATCAATAATCCGGTCACCAAAGATTTTACATCCTGTTTAGACAGCTTTGGGTTTTTGCAATTCATCAACTTTCCAACTCACTCTAAAGGACATACATTAGACTTGGTCTGTTGCACTGGTATCTCTCCTTCTGATTGTAAAGCAGATCATATCCCATTTTCTGATCACATGTTACTGTCTTTTAATATTAACCTTCGACTTTCCAAAACTAACCTTCCGCGCACGATGACATTCCGAAATTTAAAGAACATTAACTTGGACACACTTTCCACTGCTATTGACTGTCTGCCCACTGCTGAAAGTTTTTCCACCCCAGATGAACTTGTTTCCTACTACAACACCAGCCTTCATTCTCTTTTTAATAATCTTGCTCCACTAAAAACTAGATCTGTCACATTTGCCCACTCTTCACCTTGGTTCACTCCCGCTCTCAGACAGCTTAAAGCAAAAGGCCGCCAACTGGAACGCCTTTTTAAAAAGACCGGTCTCACTGTACACAAAGACATGTATCATACTCACATTCTTCATTACAAAAACTGTATTGCTCAATCAAAATCCTCGTACTACTCTGGCTTAATCAGCTCACATAATGGCAACTCTCGGACTCTGTTTTCCCTTCTTAGAAAACTTACACAACCTCCTGATCTACTTCCACCACATATGCATTCCACCACCTTCTGTAATGCACTCATAACCTTTTTTACTGACAAAGTTACAAAAATTCATCAGCAACTTATCCCCAATTCCTTTCACAATCTATCCCCCCCTTTCCCCTCTGCTCCCCCTCCACAGCCACTTTCTTTCTTTACTCTACCATCTCCCACTGAAATCTCTGAACTCATTAAAAAATCCAACTCATCTACCTGTCAGTTAGACCCCCTTCCAACAGTTTTCATTAAAGGAGTCCTTTCCTCCATAGCTCCTCACATAACTAACATAATTCATTCTTCACTCATTACTGGAATTGTTCCATCCTCCCTCAAAACAGCTGCTGTCACCCCTATAGTTAAGAAACCCGGAGCTGATCCCACAAACCTCAATAACTTGCGTCCCATCTCCAACCTCCCATTTCTGGCAAAAATACTTGAAAAATCAGTGGCCTCACAGCTCCATAACCATCTATCCTACAATAATCTTTATGAACAATTCCAGTCTGGTTTTCGCCCTTTTCATAGCACCGAAACTGCTTTAATCAAAATCACTAACGATCTACTCCTTGCCGCTGATTCCGGTCTCTTATCCATTCTCATCCTACTCGATCTGAGTGCAGCATTTGACACCATCTCGCACACTGTTCTCCTGGACAGATTGCTCTCCATTGGCATCACACACACACCCCTTAACTGGTTTAAATCTTACCTCTCCGGCCGTACTCAATTCATCCAAATCAAATCATTCACTTCGCGTCCCCGCCCAGTTACCACAGGTGTGCCTCAGGGCTCTGTCCTGGGGCCCCTCCTGTTCATTATTTACTTACTTCCCCTTGGTCAAATATTTCATAAACACAATATCTACTTCCATTGTTACGCGGATGACACCCAGCTTTACATTTCCACCAAACCCAACTCCTCCCTCCCACCTTCCTCCCTCACAGACTGTTTGCTTGACATCAAGTCCTGGTTCACCTCAAACTTCCTGAAATTAAACAGTGATAAAACAGAGATGCTACTCGTTGGCACCAAATCCACCCTAATCAAATCCCCCAGTTTCTCAGTATCAATTGATAACTCTTCCATCCTACCCTCCCCCCAGGTTAAGAGTCTGGGTGTCATCCTTGACAGCACACTCTCCTTCACATCTCACATCAATAACATAACCCGCTCCGCTTACTTTCACCTCCGTAACATCAACCACCTTCGTCCCTCTCTCTCGCCTCACACTGCTGCTATCCTGGTACACAGTCTCGTCACTTCACGACTTGACTACTGCAATTCCCTGTTATTTGGCCTTCCCCACAAATCTCTCCGTAAACTACAGCTAGTTCAAAACGCTGCAGCACGCATCATCACAAGGACCCCATTCACTCACCACATCACACCGGTATTGCAGCAGCTCCACTGGCTTCCCATCACACACCGCATACACTACAAAATACTGCTCCTGACATTCAAAGTCATTCACAACCTTGCCCCTCCTTATTTGTCCAACCTAATTCACCTTGTAACACCAGCCCGCTCACTCCGATCCTCCTCCTCCATCCATCTCACTGTTCCTTCCGTCCGCCTCGTCACTATGGGGAGCAGAGCATTCAGCTGCTCTGCTCCCCAGCTCTGGAATTCACTCCCTCCTGACCTCCGCAACACCAAGTCACTCCCCTTGTTTAAATCTGGTCTTAAAACTCATCTCTTTCGTAGTGCATACTCCCTCTGATTACATAGTCCCATGCTTGTTGTATATTATTGTATTATTATTTATTTATTTTTATTTTATTTTTAGTGATTTTATTGCTGCTCATTTAATGTATGTTTTAATTATGTGTTGTAAGGTGACCTTGAGTTTCTTGAAAGGCGCCCTTAAATAAAATGTATTATTATTATTATTATTGTTCGCGCAGCCATCTGTGCTGAAAAATTAAGAAAAAAGAGGAAACGGATATGGATCAAGCCATGGAGGAGTATACGTGGGCAGTGTGGACTCTACATACTGCAGAGTGAGTTGGAAGTGAGTGAATCAAATACCTTTTGGTAAAGTTAGTACCTGCAGTTTGCAATTGGGATGGTACCAAGTATACACTACCCAATGGCATCCAGAGTCAACTCGAAAAAATCAAACATGCTTTATTTGCTCTGACAAGTCGACTCGTGAGGGGTCTGTTCTCCTCACACACTTGCCGATTTCAGTCTGTACCCTTTCATACACTCACAGACTTCTGCCCCAACATGCCATGCTGACTGTCTGCACCAGTGCAGACTGGTGCAGACGAGAACAGTCTAGGTCTGACTGTGAATCTTGGTTATAATCAGGCAAACAGTTGCATAGTCTATCCTCAGCATTACATGTATGGTTGAATTCCAACCCTGGAAAATGCCCAAATATGTAAATATACATTGATGCTCCTAAATAATCTAAATTGTTATAGTAGCTGTGGTCTTCTTTGTTTGAAATTGCTCATTTTAAAAATACAGACTGATCCCATGCTCACCAAGTAGGTTGCAGTTCAGAGTTCGGGTGCCTCTGAAATCATTAAAAAAGATATGATATGCTGAGATAATATTCTACTTCTAATGCATTATTATTAGATCAATTGTGACACTCAAAAGTCCATAAAACTAAAGAGATTTTTATAATCCTTAATGTGTTTGTGACAGTGAGGCCTGCACCGTTTCAGCTTTGCCTTAAGGCTGGCACAAATTACAGGATTCTTCAAACCTTCACAGATTTAGAGGCCACACACTTGATGATAACAAAAGACAGATCGCACAAAATCTCTCTCTTCTGATCTTATAGTGTGTGGTGTGCACCATGGAGCTACACAACAGGATTTCTAGCCGCAAGTATTAAACATGTTCATTATTTACGATATCTCCTTCTGAGGCTTTCTGAGTGGATCAGACCGGACAAAATCACTCAACACACCTCACACCACAGGAAAATCAGACACGATGTCGTTTGCAAACATCAGACAATCGGACCTTTGCTGGCTTTGATCGAAAGGGGGAGATCGGGACAAAAATCAGCCTGATTATCCTGTAGTGTGTACCAGCCATTAAACACCACCACTCCAGCACCACCACCTGCTCAATCCAATACAATTAAGCCTTGGGCGGCAAAAAACTAAGGTACACTGCCCAAGGCAGGGGGAAACAGAAGTACACACTCCAAGAATGGCTAATCTAGAAAAACAAATACTGGACCTAACTAGACTGACGGATAACACTGGGAGACTAGACATGGGGCAGACAAGACTTGGCTGCAGCAAAATACAAGACTCGGAAATCATACAAAGGATATACTCGGAAGGCACAAGGACCTGAGATTTCACCATGCAGATCTGAGTCTAAGCAGATGGCCTCTCCCATCTCTGCCACATATATAGTCACGAGAGGAGGTGGGGACTCGGAATGGAATCTCGACTGGAAACAGAAACACATAGGATTAATAAACAAATTAACGAGGACCGGGTAAACCATAATGATTCGAGACAAGACGCTGAGACCATCAATCAAAGTAGATAGTTTAGATTCAAGGTAATCTAAACGTGACAAGTAACGAGCATCACGAGAAAAGCAAAGGAAAGCACAGCTTTAAACGCAGTTAATAAGGGAAGGCTTAGGCAGGAATACAAAAGCTAGAAGCACTCGCTCTCGCTAATGAGTTAATTAAGGTTAATACTATGTGACAAAATACTTACAATCACCCTCAAATAAGTGCTGGTTAGTACGGGTTAGTAATTATCCTATCAGAGAACGCATTCACTCAGAGTTTAGCGAGACTCAGAATTAAACACAGTTGGAAGCAATGAATGAAATACCACAATCGAAACCAAAAGAGGAAACGTGATTGGACAACAAGGGGCAGGCAACGACATCATGGGAGATTGGCAGAGAGGGAATCGATCATCAGACGGCAGAATGAAAGCTGAAAAATAAAAGGAAAGTAAAGCACAAGCACGAATAAACACAAAGTCAACACACGAGGCAGAATCATAACAAAAGCAGTAAGTATATAGATTCCACAGGCAGAAATGCAGCTCATCACCAGTGGTTCCACTTCCAGATTCAGATTGAGACATACAGTCGCAATCAAAATTATTCAACCCCCATTGTAAATTGAGTTTAATAGCAAAATTTACAAACTTTCAGCTGTTTGTGATTAACAGATGAAACAAGAACATTTTAAATAGCTCAACACAACTAATATTACTAGTGGTTTCTCAAAATTAAACATAAAATGCCATTTTTAATCACTACTACAGTCTCAAAATTATTCAGCCCCTGAAAAGAATCTAAGAGCATATTTGCAAATCAGGTGCTGTCTGAAGCACGCCTAATTCAGCTAATCAAGAACTTAATTAATTGCATCAGAACACATCACATATTTGCACTTGCTAGGGGTTTGTGGACAGTGACAATTGCTTGCATATTAGAAATATGGCTGTCAAAACAATTGTCCAAAAAGCTAATAGAGGAGATCGTTGCCTGGCACAAACAATGAAAAGGATACAAAAAGATAGCACATGCACAGAATTTTTGTAGAGATGCAGTTAGAAGCATAGTTCGCAAGTTCAGAGTTAAAGGAAGAGTGGTTACAGTACCAGGATGTGGCAGAAAGAAGATGCTATCAATGGCTGTTACCAGATTCCTGAGGAGATGGGTGGTCAAAAACCCTCAAGTGACTGCAGGAGACCCGCAGCAAGACTTGGAGGCAGGAGGCACTGAGGTTTCAGTTTGCACAGTAGGGCACATACTAAACATTGAAGGTCTCCAAGACATGCTCCATGACTGATATGCTCAAAACTATATAAATAAGCCACAGAAGTTTGGGGTTATTGTTCTTGTCATGGTTTAGGCGTGCGTTTGTTGGGCCTTTCTTTGTTCTATCATCTGGGTCTATATCGAGTTTCTTTTCCATCAAATTCCTGGCCCAGCTGGCTGATTGAACTGGGGCGGAGTTTTCCGGACTATATGGCCGGGGGTTCGCCACGCCTATCGCCAGAGAGTCTGATTGTTTCTAGCACTTCGGCCGGAGAAAATCTCTCGTCTGATTTCCTAGTAATTTGTTATATTTTATTTATTGTTAGGAATTGCTTCATTTAGAAATTTTCTCCCTTCTCTATTGTTGTTTTTTCTCTCGCCCTGCTTCTGTGTTGCAGACATTTATTCTTCCTTGGAAGCGCAAGCTTTTACCGGAGGAGTGTACCTCTCTTGTGTTTGTCTCGTAGCCGAGCTGCTCTTTGTTTTCTCTCACTGGTCACGGCACCTGGCGTCCTATCACCGCCCATCACAGTACCCTCTCGCCGAACATGGAGTCGTCAGCCGCGGCTACGTTAGAGAAAGTGTTTGCTGATCAGCAAGCCACACTCTCTGGCCATGGCAAGGGCTTGTCTACCCTGATCAATCGATAGGCTGAGTTAGTGAAGCGAGTCCACCGTCAGGACGAGGCTTTTCAAAAACAGGAGAGCGTCCTGTTAAGTCTCACCGAGAGAATTTGAGCTTTGTCCACTGAAATTACACAGAATGTTGCACAAACACTACACTCCGTCGTGAGCCTAGGCCCGTTCATAAACTAATTGTCTGCCATACCTGATACAAACCGGGACACATTCACCTATACTGCCCTGATCTTAAGGGAAACAGGAAGGCCCGTCTAGCTGTATGGGGAGCACTAGAGGGACAGACCCAAAAGTCCAACTTTTTTGGACTCAGAGGCCGTGGATTGTTTTATGGGTGCGGAGTGGGCTGAGAAGCATTGTATTCCTATACGCCCTCTGCTACACTCGCGTACTGTTAAATCTTTGAATGGTCGCCCGTTAGGTTCTGGAATTACAACTGAGGTCTCTGAAGCACTAACCATGTTCATTTCCTCTGGTTGCCATTCTGAGGAGGTTCGATTTTTATTATTTGTTCCCCTGTCGTGTTAGGGCGCTCGTGGTTTCGGAAACATAAGCCTCAAATTCGTTGGGGTAGTCAGACTAGCCCTATTGTCCAGTGGGACGCTAGATCCCACTGTAGGGAGAGTTTGACGAGTAGTTCTGGGCATCAACCTCGGGGGTAGGCAGATGATGCGAGTGATTCTGCTGAGTTTGTCTCATACAGCCCTCTAAGTTGGGAAGAGGAGGAAGGGTAGGAGTGGGATCCTGAATTTGACAGGCAGCAGCCAGAGGATGATTGTGATTTGGAGGATCTCTCTGACTGTGATTCGGTCATGGATATAGCGGGTCCCGAACAGGTGGAGAGTTTGGGGGCCGCTTTGAATTTTGATCTGCCTCCTAACGTTCCTAGTGATTACGCTGATCTCGCTGAGGTTTTTAGCAAACAACGAGCCTCAACTTTACCCCCTTATCGCCTGTACGATTACGAGATCAATCTCCTTCCTAATACTACTCTCCCTAGGGCTTTCACAGCTATACTCGCAGTCAGGGCCTGAGCGTAAGGCCATGCGAGAATATATTTGAGAGGCTCTTGCGAATGGTTTTATTCGGCCATCCACTTCTCCTGCCGGAGTGGGGATTTTTTGTGGGAAAAAAGATGGAGGTCTGAGACCCTGTATTGATTATAGGGGTTTGAATAAGATCACCATTAAAAACCGATACCCCCTTCCGTTGATGAATTCTGCATTTGAACGGTTGCAGGAGGTGTCATTCCTTACCAAGCTAGATCTTCGAAATGCTTATAACTTAGTTCGCCTTCGGAAGGGGGACAAATGGAAAATGGCGTTTAATATGCATGATGAGTACTACGAATATTTGGTCTTACCGTTCGGATTGGTTAACGCCCCCTCAGTGTTTCAGGCACTCTTTAATGACGTCCTCCGAGAGATGTTGGAGAGATTCATCTTCGTTTATCTTGACGATATTCTGATTTTTTCTTCAATGCTCTCAGAGCATAAACAACACATCAGATGGATGCTTGAGCCTCTCCTTAATGCTAAGCTTTTGGTTAAGGCTGAGAAATGTGATTTTATTGCCAAGACTGTCTCGTTTCTTGATTTTATTGTGTCGGAGGGGTCGATCCATATGAACCCTGTTAAGGTGGCAGCGGTCAGGAATTGGCCTGTCCCTTAAAACGTTATAGAGGTGCAACAGTTTTTGGGGTTTGCCAATTCTTGTAGGAGGTTTATCCGTAATTTTAGCGCAGTAGCTGCCCCCATTATTGCGCTTAACAAGAAGAATGCCTCCTCGCCGTTTGATTATTCCCCAGCAGCTGAGGCTGCTTATCAGGATTTAAAGAAAGGTTTCACCTCAGAGCCCATTCCCGGGCTGGAAACTAACGGTGTCCCTATGTCCTGGGGCCTATAAAAATTGCTGCCGATACATAATAATTATATGACTGGGACAATTCCGGGACAGTAAAAAAAAAAGTCCAAGCAATTTCGTAACCGATGTTAGAATGGGTATCTAAGTGTCACTTTTGTTGTTTGAATAATTTTAATAAAAACAGTTATCGCAGAAATATTGCGGTGGATGTTGTGCGAGATCAGGCTTCACTCGCATGCATGCCCACACACAAGGAACTCCTTTTGGGGCCCACCCTCTCCCTCTCCATTGCCCCATTACCTCAACTTCCCTCCATAATTCATGATGCCAATGGACAACGCGTCTAATCGGCTTTTTGAAGTGTCACCTCTTCAAAGCGAAGAATTCATTAACGTTTTGAAATTCACACTTTTTCCGAATCATTACATTTAGACGTGACATTGACGTTCCATTTAATCATTTCAACAATCACGTTAAGACAAGCCAAAAGGTAGGCAATCGCCTGTCTGCAAAATGCATCCCGAGATACTGTCTCAATTAAACTCACTGCTTAACGGTCACATCAGACGACGCCGCTACTCGACACCACCGCCTCATCCAGGACATGGCATTGCTGAAATGGCTCAAAAAACACATTCAAGCTACGCCAGTGCCTCTCTAGTGGAAGGAGGATACGGTACTTCGCTCCAGGACTCAGAAGATAACGTTCCATCTGCGTCTGTCCCTGTGGTAAGTACATTTTTTTAAGTAGACTACAGCGCTCATGTGAGAGATCGCGAGTTTGACCTTGCCTCAGAAAGCATCAGTTAGCACCCAGTTGCGTTCGTCTCTCTGTGAGCACCTGTGATAGTGCTTGTGTGTTCGAGTGAGCATGTGTCGCTCTGCTCGCATCATTACACCCTAGCTTGATGGTTCATTAGCTAGTTCTAGTTCGTTGCAATAGCTAAAGCTAATTCTCAAAAAGTGAATTCTTCAAGTAAATCAGTTTCTTCTCCTCCTGAGACTGCAGACTGAGGAGATGTTAGACATGGTGTGTCCATTCTTTGAGACAGTGGACTTTGAAGCGCAAACACTGAGAAGAATTCTCCGTTAGGAGAGAGTTATCTGACCATGTTTGGATGTTTTATCGTTTCCAGACGAATATTTGTTTGAGCGTTCCCTTTCGCTGTATGATCTATGATTTATTTCAAGAAAATTCTCAGTCTGCATTCGTGTGACACACCGAGGACATGCTCTCAGTTCAGAACTAATAAAAAACTCTGTTTTTTTTTTTCAGGTTTTTTTTTTTTTCAGTGTCTAGATACACTGAAGTTTTTATTGGTATGGCAGTCATTTTCAAGGGATTAGGATAAGGATTGGGGATTATGGTTTGGGGAAGGGTTAGAGGTTGGGGTTAGGGTTAGGTTTAGGAAAACAGTCTTCCTTTCCCAAGTTTCCCCTTTTGAGGGCCCCTTGGGAAAGAAAAGTTTGCTGGGGCCATTCAGTGTACTGGAGCCTTTATATTGGAAGAATTTGGTCCCTCTTGTGCTGAAGTTTTAAGTGCGTTTGTTGAGTCCTCTTGGGAACAAAGTGTTTAGTTTTATGATCCAATGTTTTTCTGTCCTGCGTCTGTCCTCCGGTGTCCAGTTGTTGTTTGTCTGGAGCCCAGATATTTCTAGTGCCTCAAGTCCATGGTGAAGGAAGAGAAGAACTGGGTGTGTGTCTGTGTCTCTATGAGTTCTAATGTTATATATGTGTTGTGCTAATCTAGTCCTGATACCTGTTTCTCCTACATATTTTATGTCACAGTGGTTACACTTAATGATATATATGCAGTGTTTTGTGTTGAGTGTGATTGTTTGATTGATTAAGTATGTTGCTTTTGTTGTGTAGTTTCTGATTGCTGTGGCTTGTTTGTAAAATACTGGGTCTTGCGGATGTACCGTTTTAATTTCTGGTAATTTGCTGTTTACCAGGTGGTCCTCAAGGTTCTTGCCTTTCTTATAAGCTGAGATAGTCCTGGAGTTTGTCAGTGTTTCGTAGGGATCTGTTTAGATTTTGCTCATTTTTAATGTTTGCTGCATGGCTAAATGCTGAGTAGGTGGTGATGAGTGGAATTATTTTCCTTATGGTATTTTCTTGTGGTCTTGTGGTCAAGAAATTTTTTCTGAATCTGTCTGAGGAAGGATCGAGTGTATCCCCTGGGTTTTAATGCTTTGGAGAGGCTCTGGGTAACCTCCTTAAAATCTGTTGTTTGTGTACAAATCCTACCTAATGGGAGAGAACAAGCAACACCTGATAAGTGTGGAATGCTCAAGGAGTGAACCTTTTGTTCATCATGAAAATGACGAAGAACAGGTCAGGACTAATAATTATTTGAAACGGATGTTTTGTCCAGCCCAATTCTCAGTTATACTGAATTTACCCCATGATTTCATTGCTGTTAGATTGCAAATGGAGGGAAACCGTGTCTTCAGTTGTCAATTACGATAATTGGAAAATCCATCAATAAAGGAAAATAATTGAGAACTAGCCAGGAATATCCTAATTGTCATAAAGGGACGTGCCTGGGCCCACCCAATTCCCTGCTCTAGCGCCGGGCCTGAAAATTACAGCTGGGAGTTGCTGCCCACTCTTTCATGTTACATTCATTCTTTCATTCATCAAATTCTCAGATTTCATACATGACTTTTTTGTGCTTCGAAGTAACTTGTTTGCAGTTTGATGTTTCATTCAGTTTGTGAATAAATGCATCTCGGGGTCGCTGGCCCGCTTAACTTTCAACTTATCCCTCTGCTTGATGCCAACCCTGCCATTTTGATTCATTGACTGATATTTATGGAGGACTTACATATGTATCCCTGAAATGAATTTTATTTAAATATGGATTCAAACTAACTGCACTTTTTCCCTCTTTGGCAGGTTGGCAACAAGGGTTGCAATAGCAGTTCCCGCTTCTTGTTGAACTTGTTTTCATTATATTCCGCAATTTATTTTTACTTTATTCAACCTCTTTTGTTAGGAGAAACACACTGGACACATGCTGTTAGCATTTACCATTAGAATTGATTATAGAAAATAATACAGTGAGCACCATAATTCATTGGACAACAATACATTTTTTTGTTTCTTTGATTCTTTTAGCTGAATCTGTCACCAGACCTGAATTTGGTGAAATGATGCATTGTACATGCTGAAGAGGAGGCTGAAGGCAAAAAAGTCTGCAAAAACAAGCAAGAGCTGGAGATGGCTGCAGTTCAGGCCTCGCAATGCATAACTAGAGAAGGTGCCCAGCATCTGGTGATGAGTCGCACACTTTAAGCCGTCATTTCATGTGTGACCAAATTTTAAAAATTATTACTTTATTCTACATAATGCAAAACTGTCTAATGAGACACGCAAAACTGGGAGATGGGGGGATATGAACGAAGGTGCTGTCAATTTTAAGCACTCCATCCAGTATAGATGAAAAACACCCTCAAAGCTGACATTCTAAACTTCAACCTCATTGTCATTGAATACCTTCAAATGTACAGGACTAGAGTATAGAACCAAAATAGGAAAAAGTGTGTCACTGTCCACTGGGTTATGATGTTTACGTTATGCGAATCTCATTCTCTAAATAAGCAGTTGCAGTTCTGCTGTGGAACAGCAGGGAGCAGCAGAGCCTTTCAGGTGATAGAGCCTTAGGGCATTTGCTGTACTTTCTTGTCCTCAATACAGATAATAAAACATGCAGTTCAAACATGATGCGGTTTTTTCCTGTTGGATTTTCAGAGGAATAATTAACTGCCTTCTTATTTTCAGGTAGGCCTGTGATTCCACTTTAAGCCCTGTACCCACAGGTATACACTGTTTGACTAAAATGGTATGTAGGTCAGATGATTAATTACTTGGTTAATCTAATGGATCTTCGAAAATTTAATACATGTGGTTTTACATCTTTATTTTCAGAGTTATTTGCGAAAGATGTTTCAAAGTAAATACTAAGTTACATCTAAACTGACAGTCAAAACAGAGCATCCCTAAAGTTCTGGATATTTTTATCAGTAATCACAAATGAAAAACATACTCCATTGGTCCATCCACCATCCCATCATCTAAACTGCCTTATCAGTGTCATGGGGGAACTGTAGCACTATCCTTGCCTACTTTGCAGGGGTGGCCAACCCTGGTCCTCGAGAGCCGCAGTGTCTGCTGGGTTTTGGTGTCACTCAGCACTTGGTTGATGAATCAAAGCAGTTGATTACATACTTAATTTAGCTCTCCTGGTGTCTTCGGTCTAAATGTGGCTCTCCAGGAACAGGGTTGGCTACCCCTGCTTGCTATGGGTGAAAGGCAAGGGGCGCTCACTTGCACGCTTGCACTATGGGCAAGGTAGAGTCACCAGTTTGCCTGGAATACATGTTGGACTGTGGGAGGGAACTGGAGTAACCAGAGGAAACACAGGGAGAACATGCAAACTCTAAACAGTAAGGCCTCAGGCTGAATGCAGATCTGTGACTTTCTTGCTGTGAGGTCACAGCGCTGCCCATAGGCGCCGATCTCTGTTTCTGCTGGGGGCTGCACGGAATAGTTGTAATGACCAACCCCCACAACCATCACTGTACGACCACAGGATCGGCCTCATTTACCGTAGCAGCTTTAAAACATGTCACTATGTTAAGAATTTCAATTGACACGGTTACATATTGCGCAAATATGTTTAAAATTAAATGAAGTACCGTAAGGCTAGGTACTACAGTGGGAAACTCTGAAGGCTTATAAGGTTGCTTAACGAGAGAAAAATGCTTAGCATGATTAAAAGCGCGTAATATGACATTCAGACACTGCAAACAGCCCATATTTAACCAAAGTTCAAGGTACGTAATATATATAAAAATGCTTTAGAGCATAGTCAGAAGGGAAATGTGTTTACTACTGATTAAGCATTTTTGTTGCCCAAATGAAAAAGGTCCAAAGGAGCCTATCTGCAGAAAGAACCTGCCTAAAATGGCAGTTAGATGCTCAAAACCCTCCACAATACGAGCTTTCCATCAGCATTATATCCAAAAGCTAAAGAATATGGTCAAAGGAAAATTTTAAATACTGATTGTGCTTTTTCTCAGTGCAATTGTAGAGGCACTTAGGTGACAGCACAACCTCTCGGTCGTCATTCTCAACATATCCTGTGGTGTTGGATGGCGCGCAGATGGTAGCAGAACAACTAGTGCCACTGCTTGCCATCTCATAATTTTTTAAGAAACTGATGATTTTTGGAAGCTTTGCCTTTTTTTCTCGCCTGCCTCTTTCAAATTTCACTTCTGAAACCGGCTTTGCTGTTTTTATTCTATTGCTCGTTCTCAGTCTTTAGCTCACCACTTCACTTGCGAACTGTGGATTTTGCCATGTAGTATTAAGCACACCCATAATTACGATAACCCAAAATTCCATGTGGACGCTCTTTGCAAATTCTTTTTTAATATCAATTTCAAAAAAAGAATCAAGAAACAAGTCAATCAACTATGTTCATTTATGTTTAATTCATTTATGTTATTGTTTTGATATCTGGTGAATGGAAGGAAGCACGAAATGCCATGGAGCAAATGATTAGGCTCATTGAGTACGATAAATACATACCTTCGTTTGATGAGCGGAAGCAAGATGTATTGCTGGTTAAGTAAGAAACCCGGAGTAGACCTGCTGGAGTGCTTAAATGGGCCACACATCTCATATATTGTTCATTTACTGATAAACCTCTGCCAGTATTCCAAAAAGGTTTGCTTGTTCATAGTGTTTAGTGGTACTTTAAGCACATGTCGCCACAGCCTGGCTATTTTTTGGTTACAGTGATATAGTTTTAATTGGAAAGTGCGTCCCGAGCTTTTGCGTTTTACTCATTGGCTTGCCCACTGGGTGCTCGAGCTCCCAGGATCCCAGAAAATTTGTTTCAAAGAAAATTTGAATGACCTGCGTTTCCATCAACTGGCTTGGAGTGAATAAACTCCATTAAAATAGGTCAGTTTCATCACAAAATGGTAGTTAAGGGCATTTGTGACGTGTGTAACAGCAGTAGAAGAAGAAGAGGTCACAAACGAGACAAGAAACAAACTGAAGCGAAACAACCGGAAAAGAAGCAACTGGAGGAGAAACCAGATGCTGTTAAATTGAAAGAAGTTTTCAGGAATTGCAAGCAATTCTGCAAATCGTCATAGAGCTTTTCTCTCAGCTAACGATTGCAATATTTGACAGACTTTCCGAGGACGAAGAGGGAGTCAAATGCTAATACACGCAGCGGCAGCAAGCCAGCTACGTCAGAACAGGATTTATCAAATAACTACACATTTTGTTGGAATTTTTAGTTCAGAAATCTAAACTTGGATAAAATAATGCGTTAAAGGCACCACATAACGATTAATCAAATCTGGATTTTTCAGATCATTGGTAACTGTTTGCATATTTCCCCGGCACTGCTCGGCATTTGCCGTTAGTGACATGATACAAGCGAATCCTCAGTGTTTTGTGTGGGAAATTTGTATCGGCCATAATCATCACCGACAAATTATTGATAATCTGTATTGAGAATATGTCGTATGATGTTGTTGTTGGCTGAAATTTCAACTCAGCGAAAGACAAGGCATTGTATTTCCACGCTTTTCCAACAGGAAAAGAGAGAAGAAATGCCTGGATTCACATTACTCCTCTTCAACTCACAGCATGCTCTCTCCATTTCTCCAAAGTACAATATGCTTCTCTTCCCAGATACTTGAACTCCAGGCTGTAATTAACAAAGCTATTTCCCGAGTGGCAGTGGTGGCGCGAGGTCGGAAATATGGGGGCTAAAGAACATCCCTGTGTAACATCAATTAGTCCGGACGAGTTTTCAATCATTTTTCTTTTTTGACCCTTTTTTCCAATTATAGTAAGAAAACATGGCCTCTCCCCCAATCCGATTTAACAGTGATGAAATAATGGGCTACATTCCGGACAGAAAAAACTATTTACTTATGGATTATTTACGTATGCTTTATGAAAAGCGAACTGCTCTGAAACTTCCATGCTACCTTTTCCGCAAATTAGACGATTTAACTTGTGAATCATGATATTGTTTAAATAACATAAAAGACCATTTGAAACGTCTTGATGCAATTCTTAGCTTCCAATCCCTGAGAAAAGAAAGGCGAGAAAAGACTTCAATTCCGAATGAGAATTTTTTAAATATGGTTTGATCGAATAATTACTGAGCCGTATTCCAATGAAATATCACCTTTCACTCTCGGTACAGCGTTGTTTGGTTAAAAAGTGGGACGCGGCAATGAAATATAAAATTGTTTGCTGAATTTAAATTTTTCAATCTTCACTTTTGTTTTTCAGTGTAAGATTGCAGACTACGGAGCTGCCGGATAGCTCGCTCGGTTAAAGCTCTGCATTGTAGTGCAGAAGTGAATATTACGTTGCGGGTTCGAGCCCCGGTCGTACCAACCGGCAGTGGTCGGCAGCCTTTTAAGCGTAGTGCACAATTGGCTAAAGTGCTACAGGGTTTCAAATTGAGAAGGGACTGTCGGAAATGGGGAATAAAATAAATAGCTTTGTTCGTTGCTCAAGCACCTCCTGTTGGCCAGACGGGTGCTCGTCAGGAAGATTCTAAGCCTGGTCATGTCTGGGTATCCTCCGCCCTCGTTATGAACTTGCAAAGATTCAACCAATGAGTTTATAAGAAGCGGTGGCTGACAGGTGCATGCTTCGGAGGACAGCCGTGAACTGTCTTCACTCTCCTGAATTGGCAACAAGGGGTCGCAAATGAGCAAGCCTTGTACATAGTTCACCAGTTGGGCATTCCAGATTCGGCTGGGATTGGATATGCCAAATTAATAAAAAAATTTAAAAAAAAAAAGATTGCAGACTACAGCGTGAGAACATGATATGCCACTCAAAAGGCACTCACGCCATATATGTGAAGGTTGATGGGTATGCAATTTTGAATAACGCAGATTTAAATGCACCAAATTATGCATCTAAATGAATGATTATCGGTGTCTTACCTAAAGGGGAGAATTAACAGCACCTCATAGCGTTGAATGCTGTTGGAGTGAATCTATTGTTAATTATGAAAATGATTGAGAACTAGCCAGCACTAATTGTTGTTATAAAGGGATGTTCTGTTGCCCCCAAATTTCCAGTTCTGGTGTCGCTACTGTATGCATGTCCAATCCCGATCATTTATATATATTTTTTTCATTTAGATGATGGCAGATATGAGTTCCCTCAGTGCTCATAGGTTGTCTTCTTCCATAGTGCAGCGATAAACGAAACACGACGGACGAACTCTCGAAACTAAGGATGATCTTGTCAAAACTATTGCATATTCTGCTTTGACGCCACACAGTAACATGATCGCTTAGCTCATTAACTTATTTGAAATGGCCATAAAATATTTTTGTAGATTTAATTTTCGTCTTGTGTTAGTTTCTGCTACCATCTATGGTGTTGGGTCAGTTTTCATCCGTGTTTTAAATCAGCTTTAAAATACACTTTATTTTTTTTGTTTCTCTTCTCTTGGTTATATTGTTAGGCTTCCTTATCCATGAAAATATTGGTTTTAATATTTTTTGGTGTGGGCCCCTGGGCATTTTTCGCCAGTATACCCCTTGACTTCAATTTAACCTTCCTGCAGTTAGCTTTCTGCAACCATCCATGGTGTTGGGGTCAGTTTTGATCCAGGTCTTAAATCAGCTGTGAAACACGCTAAAACAATTATTTATCATTCCATTTATTTCTCATCTCTTTGTTACGTTGTTAGGCTTCCTTATCCACGGAAAAGTTGGTTTTGCACCTTATGATTTCAGTTTTAACTAATTATTTTTCTTATCTTTATAACCGGGTCAAAATTGACCCAAACACCACAAATGTCATAATTTTAACCAGAGCATTTCATAATTTTGTGAAAAAAAAAAGGTTTTGTTTTGTTTAAATAGAGGTTCCTGACAAAGTCAAAAAGCCTTGATGCTATAAACAAATTTATGCGGTACTTTTATGCATTTAAAACCTGAAAACGGGTCACTGGTGACCCGAACACAAGAGCAAACTTTGTTTTTATGTTATCAGTGTTATATATGCGATGCTCAGTAAACACCAAGAGCATTTATTTACATTTTATTTGAAGAGTCCTTTAAGCTGTTTCCATACCACATTATGTGCATTTACTCTTCGGGCCCTATTTTAACAATCTGAGTGCTTGGTCTGAAACAAGTGGCACAAGTCCATTCAGGGTGTGTCCAAATCCATCTTTTCTAGTTAAACGTTGGGTTATCTGGGCGCATAGTAAGGCTGATTTAATCTCTTAATTAGGCAAATCAGAGTGTCATCTCCTATTCCCTTTAAAAGCCAGGGGGACTTGCACCATGGCAAACAGCTATTTTAAGGGCGGACTTTCTTAGCAGCAAAAAAGAAACTCTTCACTTCATCAAAATGAGAGCTGCTTGTGCGTGAAGTGAAAGCACACAATGAAACCATTGCTTAAAGTATGCAAACTTGATCACAGTGATCGCCAAAAATGCAATAAATTTTTTTTTGAAATATTGCTAAAAATTTTGATCATATCCAGATGTTAAAAATCATAACAGTGAATCCCCAGGGCCGAAATTGAGCTTTATATTTCATCACATCTTGAGCATCAAACAAGCAAACGAAAAGAAAGGTTTCAATTTTGGATCGATGGTAAAAATAAATAAATAAATACCTGCTGCTGGGGAACTACCGAGAGAAATTAAAATGAGTGAGAAAAAGAGCTTGCAAGAAAGAAACAAAACTAGTGTTATTTTGACTTGGCACTGTAAATAATACTGAATAATATCCAACAGGAGTGAAAATAACTCGTTTCCGCTTGTCTTATGATTTAAGTCGAATATATGGAAGAATTTTGTATTGATTATAGACGGTGACCGCAATGTCATCCATTGCTTTTTCTGTTACTTAAAAGTGGCAGTTTTTAGGTCCACTTCGTTTGTGTGTCAAACTGTAAATAATGAATCCATTTCCAAATGAATTGAGGGATTTTGCATTTGATAATGGAAACAGGACAGCAGGCACCCATATTAGGGGATTAGGTCGGATTCAGTTGGTTTTTCAGATAATGGCAGATAACGGGTCTACCCATGCAGGACTTATCCAAACTTCTGAAGCACATTTTCAGTACTTAAAACATTTGTTCAGTTACAGTTTGTGTTCTGTGTTATAGACCGCAAATCCATGCACTATTCAGACATTATATGCCATTTATTTGGTATTATGGTCAACCACTGCCACCGAACAGCCGCCCTTCCAGGGAGGGAGCCTCTGGAAGACAGCATGAATTACAGAGTTAGCCTGTAATAAAGAGTTGTGGCTTTATCCCACATAATTTGCTAATACCTATGTGCACACCCTCACATGTTGAATCGCAGATTACCAGATGGAATAGGTTCTCTTTTGATTAAACCAGCCTGCATCACAGTATCCTCTGATGTGGGTATGTGGAGCAATCGCGCTCACCATTCTGACACAAGTTTTTCAAATTGAAAATAACCTTTCACATCATTTTTTTTAATTATTGTTTGCTTGTGTGGGCACTGCAGTTCGTCCCTGTGTAGCATGTTACAAGTAGAGGGTACCCACGTACGCACTGACCGAAAAGCGCATAATACCACAATAATGCACCCATGAAATTGTTGTCAAAAACTAACTATTGACTGTGGACCAGATTTTGTTGATCATTCACGCAGAGTTTTGCGCTATATCAAGATAGCAACAGGCCAGTATTGTGCCTGACCACACTTCATTTTAAGACCAGCACAGTCATGGGCGCTTAATTTAGCGCAAATGATTTGGCTATTTATGCTGCAAGGACACTGGACGGGAAATTGGCATTATCTCTAATGGTAAAGTAGCAAAGACACTTGCGTAACATGTGGTGCTCTGCAATGCTGGGTATGAGATGGAGAACTTCATCACATAAGGCGAAAACCATCTCAAGCGAGCTTGCAAACTTTTATGTGACTTCGAGGAAGTTGTTTTTCACATTTAGCAATTTCCATTGCTATTATTTAGCTATTTCTCCTGCTCTTTACAATGCAAATTTTCAAAAATGCGCAAAAGAATAGTGAGATGGAAACGCAACTATTATGGTATTCGCTAAAGATTCCTTTTATTGTCACGCAGTATGGCCTTAAAATAAACAGAGCAGGTGAATGCTGCTTTGGCATGTCAATCATATCCAGCACCCGCAGCGATGCACCCTGCACAATAATGCTTCATACTGGCTACTAATTGTCGTATTGTGTTCTGCCAAATGTTGTTACACTTCTCTTCCAGAGCCTGGATCAGCTTATTCCTGTGCAGAAAGACAGTTTTTTAAGATTATCCCACAGGTGTGTGATGGGATTCAGATTGGGAGTATGCTGGCCATGGCAGGAGATCGACACTGTTCCAGTGGATAATTCATGGTTTGCCTTGCAGAACGTGGACACACTTTGTCTTGCAGGGTAGTGATATCATGCAGGCCTGGCATGAATGGAAGGGCAAGAGGCCCGACGTGTGTCACAAAATTTTAAGCAGTCAGTTTACCATTTATTGTCACCAACAGTGTTATATGGCTGCCCAAGATTCCTCCACACACCATGGCCATAGGTCCACTCCAATAATTCCATGATAGCTATACGCGACAGGCTGCATATTGTTCACCATACTCCGTTTTCACGCTGTTGGCACCCGTATGCCCTGTCACATCAGCAAAATGTGCTTTCAGCAATAAAAAGGTCACTGTACCACTGTCTTTGGATCCAATCCTCATACTGCCTACACAATCTTGCGTGGCTCTGGTGCCATATTGGAGAGTGTATAGGATCCCTGACTGGCTGACTTGCATTCAGTTGGAACTGGTGTATGCGGCTTTTGGTGGAACATAGCCGGGATGCATGGACTATTGCCACTTGGACTCTACTGTGCTGTCCGTCTTGCAGTGCTTAAACAGTCATGTCTCCAGCATCTGAATCTGCCAATCCTGATGAGGAGTTATCACACAAGACCTACCAGAACATCTTCTGTCTTCTTCAAACCCACCAGTACTGTTACACTGAATCCATCAGATGATTGTGGACTGGTTCCAACCGACTCTGAGCTACCTTGTGTTGTCTGGGGCCAGTCTTTATCAGACACAACACTTGATATCATTCTTCATGTGATCAGCATTATGTGAGTGAGATCCTTTAATCTGGCTGCAAAATATATATTTTGGTCAAATATAACCGCGCAAAGTTTTATATTTAGTTTTTTTTTTGTTTCTGTGAGTGATTGGTTTTAACCTGAATTTTTATCATGTGACAATCATGGGATTTGTCTTTTAATATGTCCACCTCATTCGCTAGGTTTGTCTCAGTCAATTGTGAAGGTTTTTTTCACTAGTTACTAGGCAACATAATTTACTCGCTAGAGACCCCTATTCAGCATAGCTCACCTCAAACATGCACCAGATTGCCTGTAGGTGTCCCTGGGGACAAATCAGACCCAGTCAACAGTTTGTCTTCTGGGAATAAGGCCTACTATGCTCCCCTTGATGCGCAATCAGCAACTGACAATGATCCAGCAAGATTGAAATCTACTCGTAAGTGGTTAAATTCAATTCAAAGCTCAATGCTTTCGAGTAATCCAGGGAGTGGCAGAGGGAGATTGTTTTGTTAACTGGGCCATCAACAAATTGATCTCCTATTGCTTCCTAAGAAGCATTTAGTCTCAACGGTAAATTAAACGACCATAAGCATAACTGCCTCGCAGTACATGTACGTTGATGGTGTTAAGTCTATGTCTGTTTCTGCAGGAGAACCACAAAACTAGTTTGCACCGGTTTCTTTGCCTTCTAAGGAGACAAGACAAAATCATTCATATTATTAGCTTCTTTCAAGTTCCTTTTTACATTCTGAGTGAAATTATCTTACCAGTCTTGCAACTCTTGAAATGAGAAACATAAAACATTGAAATAACATTGATTTATGAAATATTAGAATGAAATAGTTGACTTGACTTAAGTCTGATTTAAGACTTGATTTTGGTTAATCTAAACAGTGATTGCCTTTCTGGGACTGGTGTAACCATTGCAAAGCCCTGTAAATGTGACATTTTTAGTTTGGAGCATCTGCAGTAGTCATTTAGACTGGTGGTTTGCCTGACGACTCAGGCCTTCGGGGCCTCCGCTTCTGCCACCAGCACCACTGAGGGCCTCATTAAGGCACTTCATTTTCAAACCAGCCATCACTGACATACACCTTGGTTCACAGTAGGAAATTTACACCAGCCATTTCATTGTGAATCTAAATTTGAAATGGTAGTGCATGTAACCTTGTATTAATACATGGAAAACTTGCCGCGAATGAAAACAATCGGCAGGAAAAATACAGTAGCAGCTTGAACAATGGGAAACTATAAAAGGAACTCATGGCCTGGGCTCTGGTTATTGTTTGGCTCTCAACAAATTGACTCTTAAGACTATAATTATCAACTAAGTCTAGGCCTTTGTTGTGACTTGATATAATATGAACTGATAAGTGAAAATACTACCAACAAATACCTTAAATGCTTGTTTAGGTTAACTCTGGAATATTGATACTGTTAATTTGGAACATTCACAGAACTCAAAATATTTATGTGTGTGCCCTGTCCGTGTGTTTTTCTGTGTGTATCACCATGTGCATATACACAAATATATGAGTCGGGATGTGAATGCGAAGAATATATCTCTGCACAAGCTAATACTAGAGCAGAATAGATTGTAAAGAGATGATGTGTTCGCACTCAGTGTTATTACAGACTTTGATTCAGGCTCTTTGACTTCTACTGTGCAATTATGAACACACATCAAGACAGAGAATGAGCTAAAGTGAACCAGAGATGGGGGGGGGTTGGGGGTATGCAGGCCTTTGAAATTCAATCCTCACTTGCTCCCCCCAGCCATATTCTCCTTGTGCAACACTCTCTGTTGCCATAGAAACCCCCCCTTTTATCACACCAGAATCTCATTTCCTTTGGGTTGACAACGGCGTCAGATCGCCCACTGAGACTGCCCCCACCACTCAGCAGCCAGTTAGCTGCGGGCCCCGCCCCCCTCTAGCATGCTCACCACACCACTGGCCAGAGATTATTCTCTCTGCATTTCCTTTTATTTCAACAGCATCCATTTCCTCCACACATTTATCTGTTTCTTCTTTCTTTGACCACACTCTCACCCTTTCTTTTTTTAACTATGTTCCAACTATAAATGCCTTGGTGTCCCAGATACCTCCTTTGTCCTTTACATTAATGACCTTCAGCTTATTACGTATCTTGAAATCCCCAGACACATAACTTTTCAGTTGGTCTAGGCCTCAACACAATTTTAGCTCACAAGCAAATACTTCTGAAAGGAGTTGCACATGAATTTACGGGATCACAGACTTTCTTGTTTTTAGTTGATTGTCTTTGTCTCCCACACCCAGCGGTCTTATCTGTGCCCTTCAGGCAATATCCGGTGTGGCTAATATAGAGCTTTAATGGCACACATTTTCTGCATTGAAACAGTTATTACCAATCTAAATAGAACTCACTGTACACCAAATATCATCTAGAAATATTACAAACCTGGCTTGTGCAATATAATAATGCAAACACATTGGATAACCATTGTGAGAAAATATTTTAAACAGGACGTGATTCAATGGATTCTGTGATGTGCATTTAGAAGTACCTTACTGAGTTTTTTTTAAATCACAACTCTCAAATGAAGCTCTCCTTCTCTCTCTTTCTCTCCTCTCTCTTTCTTTCTATATCTCCCACCCTCCTTTTCTTGGCTTTTCTCCTTATTAATCTCTGCCCACACATTTTCTATTGTTTGTTCAGGCAAGGTGCCGGGTCTTTTCCAGCTCTGGTTTTCTTTGCCTCCGCCCAAAGCCTGCCTTTGTCTCCCCATGCATACTAGCCTGTCACCAGGCAACCTCACTCCTGGTCTGACCAATCAGAGGACTGTGTTTACTTTCAAACAGGTAAAGAGAAGGAGCAGTACAGCTTTCCAAATATGTCCCACATACACACACACACTAATGTTTTAACTATTTTTCATCAGATAAGCATTTACTGTGGTACTATTTACACTACAAGTCAGCACATGCAGTTTTATTTCTCCAGAGGGACTACAAAAGGTCAGGCCCGAAAACATTCCCTTTGGCTCAAGTTTCACGTGAAACTCTCAGATTCAAATTTATCATAACCATTTACCCAAGGGTTACATGTCGTTTACTGCAGGGGTTCCCAACCTCGGTCCTGGGGCCTCCCTGTGTCTGCTAGTTTTCATTCCAACCATAGTTGCCATCATAGGATTTTAATAAACTATCAATTTGTCCTAATTAGGTGAATTTCATGTTTAAAGAGGTTATTTGCTGTCTCAAGCCAAATTTTGATAGAAATATCCATGCGTGCCATGAAGGATAAAAGACCCTTGAATATACTTTTTATGCAAGTAATTTCAGGTGATAACATTTTTAAACAGATCAAGTCAGGCACTGAAACAATCAATAACCACCAAATCAGGTTGCTGAACACAGGTGATGAGAATTCTTTCAAAATAAACTGCTTACACTGAATCACAAAAACATAACATGAAACAAGTTTGACTCTGTCATTTGCTTGTCAAGTAAATTGTACGTTTTTACAGCCATGTGCCCACAGTTTCGCCACTTAGGAACCCATTCATTTTTTCCTTTGATTGAGTACTTTCTTTTTCCTGTTTTTATGCAGCTGTTACTCATATATCGCAATGTAGATGCGGAATTTATTCCTAACTTTATGTATGCATATCTGTCAAGATATGATAAATCGCTGCTCTAAATTTAAATGCACCTAGTTAAGACAAATTGACAGCCTGTTAAAATCCAATGATTGCAATCAAGGGTGGAATAAAAACCAGCATACACAAGGAGGCCCCAGGACCGAGTCTGGGAACCGCTGCCATAGAGACATCAAATGTACTGAATGTCAATCAGACTGAGAATGGAAATCAGCCTCTGCCTTCAAATCTTATAGTTTGCGTATTTGATAAATCATTTTGTTTTATTCTTACATGGGCTCTAAACATTGTGCTCTTGGCATGGACTTTATCTAGAGTGTTCTTCAGGCGTAGTCCTGAAGAACAGTTGGGACAATGTATGCAGTTATATGTATTCAAGATAGTTAAACCAAAAATGTTTGAATTGATTATTCTTGCAATGGATGTAAGAGTTGATGTTACAAATGCACATAACATCATTGATTGCTGTACACAGCAGACGCAGGTTGCATCAAACTGAGCCAATAACCAGGTAATATTCGCTACCAGAGTCATTTTGAGGGACAGTGTGCCGTGAATGATTCTGTTGCCTCACAACAAGAAGGCTGCGGGTTTGAATCCAACCTTAATCCAATCCAACCTTTCTGTGTGATGTTTGAATGTTCCTTTTGCATTTTGGTGGGTTTCCTCTGGGTACTCTGGTTTTCTTCTGCGGTCTAGAGCCATTTGTGTATGGCTAATTTGAATCTTTGAATTGCAGAAAGGTGTGTGTGTGTGTGTGTGTGTGTGTGTGTGTGATCCAAGCAATGGACTTGTGAATAATCCAAGGTACTTTCCTGCCTCTTGCCATTGGATCTAGGGATAAGTTCCACTATCCACTTGCAACACTGACTGGAAGTAAGCAGATTAGATCAAATATGGGTGCGTTGGTTCAATTTTTTTTTTCGATAAACAACTGATATATTGCAAGCTTTTCAGTTTTATAGTAAATACATAATATTGAATATTTGAGAATTCAAATATTAATTTGTTCCTGGGCAGATAAATATTCGTTGTTTCAATTCTGTTCCATCAGACCCGAATACAACAACTATTACTTATCTTGCTTAAAATATCTATCTCCACTTTCTAGTTTCTTCCTGGTCCAAGACAAGGGGCTTCTTAAGCCTACCGCTAGATGGCAGTAAAAGCTGTTTCAACATCAGAGCTTTCCGACAGTTTTACCAACGTGCAATTTTTACTTGTTAGGAGCCACCTATTATATTTATCCTTAACATTCCCCTCTTTGCAGCTTCTCTCTCCTTTGTGATCACTCTGCAAGGCAAAGTTTTACCCTATTGTCTCAGGTTATTGGCCGATAAAAAAAGTGAAAGCATAACGTTGCGATCGATGTCAATTAATTGTTCAATGCAAACTTTCAGCTCATTTCAGATCATCGGAAGCTGGCAGTTGTGAGCTTCCTTTGCTCAGCAGTACTGCAATTGCTCACTTTTTCCTGTTGCTTTTCATTTACTTACTAGCAGCCCTTTTTATGGGAACTAAGTACAACATAATTGGTATTCATTTTCTGGACTCTTAAACTGATCCATGGGCCGCGGCGATAGTGACAGCAGCACCTCACAGCTGAGGAGTATAAATGTGTGACTCTGGGCCAAAGAAGAATGAGAGATCAGGAGATGTGAGAAGCTGACGCAAGAGTGCGAGCATTTTCTCTTTGCCTTTTTGTCAAATTCAGCCTGTGAATCTCTCTCTGCCATCTCCTTTTTCTGTCCTGATCTCTTTTCCTGCGCTCGTATTCTCTCTCTCTCTCCTCCCTTCGCCTCTCCCAGCTCTGCCTGAATGCAGATGGCCCTTTGTTGCTGTGTGAAAATGTACAACAGAGGTCACGGAGGTCAGAGTACCCAGTCACTGACACGCTTTCCTTCTGAGCCCCTGTCCATTTCTGGCCTACCAGTCTGCTCCATTTAATTCATTTCTGTTCTTACCTCGCAATTTTAAATCTCGTGTGCAATTCTCTCCCCAATCAATATTCAGTCGGCCTAAGCCGATGCTCAACATCTTCTGTCCATTCTGGGGAAAAATGCCCTCTAACGTACTGTCAGAAACACTGAGCTGCTGCATTTGCCGGTCAGGGTGACACAAAATCATGAGCCTGATTGACCAAATCACGAATCCAGTTGACCAAAGGGGTCACTGTTGTCTAATGAATCAATGTAACCCTCTTGTTAAACTACCGAAGAGGGAAACTGTCTGGGATAGATCGCAGAGTTAAAAGCCCAAAGGCACTGTAAAAACTCAAACATTTTTGATGATTCAAATTAATTTTTTCTCTAAAAGCAATTCTTACCTCTCTGGCATTTTTACACTTTTCTATTGTTAAAATGCTCCTAATAAGCGTTTGGCACACTAAAATGCAAAATAAATCCACCAGGTGTTGAAACTCTTCAATATTCAATTCTCATATATTTCTGATAAAAGCCTGACCAATCATTTTCTTCGGTCTGAATAAACTTATTTGCCGAGCTTCCTGTCTGTCGTCCGTTGCAGCGCCCCTTCCACTTGTCTACTGCTGTCACTGCTTGCGAATCACACGCCTCTCTGGCAGAAAAAAACAAAAAACGATGCATTTGACTGACAACAAACGGGTGCTGAAATGCTATAATAACATTAATGGTAGTCTGTCAGACTATAAAGGTAACTAAACGTTACGAGGGCATTTTATATTATACCACATATACAAAACCCAAAACCAGTGAAGTTGGCACGTTGTGTAAATTGTAAATAAAAACAGAATACAATGATTTGCAAATCCTTTTCAATCTATATTCAAATGAATACACTGCAAAGACAAGTTACTTAATGTTCGAACAGGTAAACTTTGTAATTTTTTGCAAATATTTGCTCATTTGGAATTTGATGCCTGAAACATGTTTCAAAAAAGCTGGCACAAGTGGCAAAAAAGACTGAGAGATTTGAGGAATGCTCATCAAACACTTAGTTGGAACATCCCACAGGTGAACGGGCAAATTGGGAACAGGTGGGTGCCATGATTGGGTATAAAAGCAGCTTCCCTGAAATGCTCAGTCATTCACAAACAAGGATGGGGCGAGGGTCACCACTAAGTGAACAAATGCGTGAGCTGATTGTCAAACAGTTTAAAAACAACATTCCTCAACGAGCTATTGCAAGAAATTTAGGGATTTCATCATCTACGGTCCGTAATATCGTCAAAAGGTTCAGAGAATCTGGAGAAATCACTGCACGAAAGCAACAAGGCCGAAAACCAACATTGAATGCCCGTGACCTTCGATCCCTCAGGCGGTACTGCATCAAAAACCGACATCAGTGTGTAAAGGACATCACCACATGGGCTCAGGAACACTTCAGAAAACCACTGTCAGTACCTACCGTTCGTCGCTACATCAGCAAGTGCAAGTTAAAACTTTACAATGCAAAGCAAAAACCATTTATCAACAGCACCCTGAAATGCCACCGGCTTCGCTGGGCCCAAGCTCATCTAAGATGAACTGATGCAAAGTGGGAAAGTGTTCTGTGGCCTGACGAGTCCACATTTCAAATTGTTTTTGGAAACTGTGGACGTCGTGTCCTCCGGACCAAAGAGGAAAAGAACCATCCGCACTGTTATAGGCGCAAAGTTCAAAAGCCAGCATCTGTGATGGTATGGGGGTGTATTAGTGCCTAAGGCATGGGCAACTTACACATATGTGAAGGCACCATTAATGCTGAAAGGTACATACAGGTTTTGGAGCAACATATGTTGCCATCCAAGCAACGTCTTTTTCATGGACGCCCCTGCTTATTTCAGCTAGACAATGCCAAGCCACATTCTGCACGTGTTACAACAGCATGGCTCCATAGTAAAAGAGTGCGGGTACTAGACTTGCCTGCCTGTAGTCCAGACCTGTCTCCCATTGAAAATGTGTGGCGCATTATGAAGCGTAAAATACGACAACGGTGACCCTGGACTGTTGAAAAACTTCAGCTGTACATCAAGCAAGAATGGGAAAGAGTTCCACCTGAAAAGCTTCAAAAATTGGTCTCCTCAGTTCCCAAACGTTTACTGAGTGTCGTTAAAAGGAAAGGCGATATAACACAGTGGTAAAAAGGCCCCTGTGCCAACTTTTTTGCAATGTGTTGCTGCCTTTAAATTCTAAGTTAATGATTATTTGCAAAAAAAATAAAGTTTCTCAGTTTGAACATTAAACATCTTGTCTTTGCAGTGTATTCAATTGAATATAAGTTGAAAAGGATTTGCAAATCATTGTATTCTGTTTTTATCTACGATTTACATAACGTGCCAACTTCACTGGTTTTGGGTTTTGTAGAATGGAATATTATGTCATTACTGTTGGTTAGTTTTCATTTACCGGTGCCTCTGAATCTGACTCCATTGACCCGTCTCACTCTCCTACAAAAAAAATATTGTGTGCGGCGCGAGGAAGTGATCAGCGCGAGTGAAACTGGTCAATGGAGTCAGATTCAGAGGCACCGATAAGTGAAAACTAACCAACAGTAATTAAATAATATTCAATTCTATATGTGGTGTAAAATAAAATGCCGAAATAACGTTTGGTTAACTTTGTAGTCTGATGAACTACCATTGGTGATTTTTTTTTTTAGGAGGAGTCTGGCAATCAGGGGGAAGAGGGTGGGACTTTGGACAGAGACGGAGTTGTTCATATTCAAATTTTCACAAAGTGCTGTGTGACATGTGACAATTGTTTTAAATAGAAAATATTTGTTTGTTTAAAGTTACAGCTTGCTTGAAAAGTTATTCCCTGTTGGTAAATTGTACTCAAACTGTCTCATCTCATTGGTCATATTTCTGTCCTGTTTAGCTGATCAATTATAGAAATTATTTTTAAGTCTCAATCCAAGGCTAAGATAATTTTTAAGACTGGCTTATTTTTTGTTTTTGCAGTATAAATACCAGAGTGCCACCTGCCACCGACCACTTGCCACAGACGGTACTGTAAATTAAATGCTCTTCGTGAGTTTAAGGCACGTTTGCAGAGGAACTGAGACTATCATTATGGGTGACTTCAAATACCCTGTTATCGATTGGGAAATGGTAAAAGGTCAGGGTAAAGGTGAGGACGAATGATCTGGATGTAATTAATGACAATTTTTTGGTGCAGTATGCCAGTAAAGTCATAAGAGAGAAAGCAATTTTAGATTTAATGCTTTGTGATGACCCTGACAGAATTTTCAATGTAGAGGTAATGGAGCCACTAGGGTCTTTGATCACATATACTATATGCAGTACACACCAAAAGTTTGGACACACCTTCTCATTCAATGTGTTTCTGTGAGGTTTTATGAAATGAAACAAAAGAGCAAACACCAGTAAAATGCAAAAAGGAGGCTTTATTTCTGAAGGGGGAAACCCCCCAACAGAGCTGGCGACAGTACAAAGTCCGCGATCCAAAATCAGAGTCCAAGGGGCGAAATCCAGAATCATAAACAGGGCACCAATCACAAAAATCGTAGTCAGACAAAATGGGTCAAAAATCAAGAATGCGGCAAAGTACAGGGAATAGGCAAAGCTCGATATCAAGGACAGTCCAGTCAGGAAGATAATCACATATGATACAAGGCGAGAGAAGCGTGGCACAGGTAGCAAGGGAAGGTAACGATCTGACAAAGGAAGTGTAACAAACAGACATCTAATATACATTTCCGGGTAACCACATGACTAGGAAACACAGGTGCAATCAATGGAAAAAATGATAATGGAGAGACACATTAGGAACAAACTAATTACATGAATTTGCCCATAGCCAAAACGCAGACGGGGATCACAAGACAAACCAATGGACAGACAAACAGCTCCAGTCACGGAGTACTAAAAGTGCATAGATTAGAGAAAGGAAAGCACAAAGTATTTGTGGAGACCCACAGAAAGTGCAGCAGAGATAATTAGGGAAAGGCAAGGAGGCGGAGACTAGAATAGGGCGACTGCTGAGAGATTGTTAGTCAATTAGTAAGTGCAGCTATACAATCCCGAGTGCATGTTAGTAAGTTAGTCAAAATATACAAGGTTAGTGTTGGTTAGTAATTACCGAAAATAACAAACTGTTAGTATGTGTTAGTAAGATAGCAAAAGTAAGAGGAAGGAAGAACAAGAGATAATGAAAGAAGACTGAAACCCAGAAACCAATAAATCACTCGAATGAGTGGCACGCAAGACAAGAGACCGTGAGCAAATACAACACTCAAGACAAGACAGGGGAGACGAAGTGCAATGCATGGAAATGGAAACATGGCTAGAAATGAAACCTGGCGTGGTAACTATGAATAAACTAAAACATGAAAATAATAAAACATGAAAATCTAATTTGCCAAAACACAATACATAATCTGAGAATGGTCAGACATAAGCAGCGGTCACTAAACACATGGGTCAATCAAAACATGGCACTAGGCCAGGCACAGAACTTGAACATGGGCATGGGCATAAAACATGGAACATGGCACGGCAAAGACAAAATCACAACAGTTTCCTTTATTTCCATGACTATTTACATTGTAGATTCTCACTGAAGGCATCAAAACTATGAATGAACACATGTGGAATTATGTATGTATCAGTTGTCCAATAGGGCTGTCGGGTGTATATCAACTTCTGCACAAGACAACTGATGGTCCCAACCCCATTGATAAGGCAAGAAATTGACAAGGCACACCTGTGAAGTGAAACCATTTCAGGTGACGACCTCTTGAAACTCATCAAGAGAATGCCAAGAGTGTCCAAACCAGTAATCAGAGCAAAGGGTGGCTACTTTGAAGAAACTAGAATATAAGACATGTTTTCAGTTACAGGTATTTCACACTTTTTTGTCAAGTACGTAATTCCACATGTGTTCATTCAAATGCCTCATTCAAATGTTTCGATGCCTTCAGTGAGAATCTACAATGTAAATAGTCCTGAAAATAAAGGAAATGCATTGAATGAGAAGGTGTGTCCAAACTTTTGGCCTGTACTGTATATATATATATATATATAGATATATTTATTTATTTAAATATATAAGTACAATAGAATGGATTTGATCTCAAGACTGTAAATGAAATGTGGGGTAGATTCAAGGGGGTTATACTTGATGCACTGCATAAATTCACTCTGAAGGAGAGCGACATTAAGTTCAAAAAGCAGAATACTTAGTGGATGACCAGGGCTATTCCAAAGAGTTTGAGGGAAAAGAGATCTCTGCTGAGATGCACATGAAGGACAGTACTGAGAATAATAAGGCTGAATACTGTAAAATGTGTACTTGGGTCAAATAAAGCTGAAGACAGTTAGAAGTCTTTATAAAAGGCCAATTGTGGAAGTTGCTGAAATTAATCCTAAGCCATTTTTTCAAGACTATTGTAGAGAAAGGAAAGTTAAGAGGTAAATTGTGACAATAATAGATATGGATCATTACTGTAAGAATAAGGATATTGTCATGCCCACAACGGTCCGCGTACCCTGAAAATTGACTCCCATCTAAATTCCACATTCTGTTTCCCCACATCTTGATTGGCACCCATTAACCAATTAAGCCTATTTAAACATTGCACCTCCCTTCCCTTGGTGCAAAGTCTCAGTAGCCCCATCATGAAAGTTTCACGCATGGCATGCATTTAAAATCATTTAGTAGGCCAGTCATTCGTGGAAAATTTTTGGGAGCAAAGCCATTCATTAGGTCTTTGTAGTTCCACTTCTGGGAAGGTTGCAGGAAGACTATCATATGAGATTGTATGAACAACAATTATCCATGATATAATTATAATTTGATGATATAATATAATATCATATTATATAATATATATGATATATAATTGGTGGTATAATTTTTAAATCAATCTTTATCTTCAGTGAATGAAACGATCATTTAAAAGCTCCACATATGTTTACTCACATTGTCTCTGTCATATAAAAATTAGTTTGATGATAAGAAACATTTAAATAAGACAAGTAAGCAAAAAGAAAAGAAACTGGGATGGATGCAAATATGTTTCACAGTGGAATCCAGGTTAAATTAGTAAAGTATGGCATTTTGGGGCATTGTTTCCATTACAAATTGACCATATAGCACGATGACTGCCAATTTCCAGGGTGCCTATATTTGTGATACGCATTTAAAAAAAAAAAATTTGATATCAATATTTTTTTCTATCAATAATTTAGTTCAATGAAAAAGTAAGATTTTTGGGAACGAAAGGACTAAGAGGTTAAATGGCAAAAACATTTTTTCATGGCTTGTTTTGCCATTATTTAGTAATAATTTAACTACAATGAAAAGATAAGATTTTTCTGCATATTTTTACTGAAAGACCAGCAAAGACATTTTTTCGCAGTCTGTTTTAATCACATTCACTAGGGGTGCCAGTAATTTAAAGGGCGCTGTACATTTTGAACAAATGTCCAAGTGTGAGGTCACATGACCAAGGAGTCATGAGAGAGGACTAGAGTAAGTGCTGGTGCAGGTTTGGTGAAAGTGAAAGGTGAGCAGTAACGAGTGGCGCCAAACACTGTCATGGCCCTAAATTCCTGGAAATTTCCATAGAGGGGAGGGGAGATGAGAGGAGAGGTGTGATCATAGGTAGTAGAGAAATGTTGTGCATATCTGTAATTATTCTTCCATCCCCTGCCCCCTCCCCCACCTCTCTCTCTTTGATTGTGGTGTGAGGGGCACTCAGGAAATCACACCAAAAATAGCATGCAGTCCAAGTGTCAGGTTTCAGATAAATACTCTGTGCACTATCCACTCTCTTCCTCTCTGTCTCTTTATCTCTCAGCCTCAGCTGTGTTCATGCGCAGTCAGTTGGGAACCAATGTCCATAGTAATCCATTTTTTTTATGTTTTATATTGCAGGACTACTGTAATCTCTCAGATAATCTATAACTTGTCCTGCATAAAATGTACAACAACAATTACAGGCTTTGTGTTTGCTGCAGCGAGACAGAACTCCCAGCATTTAATTCTAAAGGTGTGTTGAGAAAGTGTAGGCAAGCAATGTATGCATGGCTTACATATTTTTGTGGAGCAGTTCTTCTCAATGATCTTCTTAACTCCAGTGGAGGCCGATGAATGCTTGAAGAAGCATGATGCAATATGAAAGACATTTATGGAACAGTAGCACTGTGATGGTCCTACCTCACCACAATTTGCTTCATAATTAAAGTATTTAATATGAATCGGATATAGAGATAATTGAGCTCTATAAATGGAACATACTGGTTTTCCTGTGTACTTACCCATGCATGAGTGAGCTTGCAACACCCTGGAAAACCAAGATTGCTATTACGAAAACAATGCGCATGTTTGTACTGCTATGAACAATCACTAGTAATCAAGATGCTACTTGAACTTGTGAATTCAATTGAACCAATTGTAAACATGTTGATGAATCTGTGTGTAATCATGTGTCTGTCTGCTTGACTCTTTTGTAATGTAGTTAATTTATATTACATTTTGAACATTGAAATGCATTATACTTGAATATGTTGTGAGCAGGACTGGACTAGTCAAGTTTGGTTTGTTTCAATAATTTGAGGTTTTTGTGCGACGCACTGTTGTAGAACTTACAGCCAGAATTTACAATTTACCCAAAAAAAAAACTCAGTATCCCTCCATAAATATTGATCTGTGTATGTGGTGGTGTATGGTGGTGATGGTGTATGAAATAGATAAAGCACCTCTAAAAAATGACTGTAACTTTGAAGCCTCTTAAGCACAATCACAAATGCATCTGCGCAGGTTAATCCTATACATTTGAATGCTAATCAGTTGTCAATGTTGGCATAAAAGAGGTCTAACCAACTATGCAATGCCAACTTAGTCTCCAAAGTTCCAAAAGGGCTAAATAGTAATTGCAGGTGTGTCAGTCACAAAAAATGCTAAATTATTTAAAGGGGTACCCAAGTCAAACCTCAAGTAGATTTGCTCGAAAAGTTCACAATTTGAACTTAAAATTGATGTACCAATCAGCTACGTATGAAGCCCTCCTCGATTTTCAAGAAGAATTGGAAGTAGAACCCATTTAGCACAAGCAAAAGCGATGTCTGCTCCGTATGGGAGCAGTACGTTTCCCCTTCAAACACCAGCGCCTGCGTAGTTATGATGTTTCGGTGGACAACTTAGCCTGGATTTTGCGAGACCCATACGCTATCTCCCGCATGCAGTGTGCAGGAAAATGGTGTTTTGCTGGGCTTATGGCTGCTCGAACTAGGGTAGAAAGTTCCCTGGCAAGACATTTCATCCCCTTCCAGGCCTGGAAAAATTCCTGAACTCTTTCAGAAATGTACGGAGCCCGGGAAGGGTGATGACATGAATAATTTGTGTCCACAAGGTATAACTCCTACCCACGATTTACTTATCTCGAGGCCATTAGATATACGCAACTCGTTTTCACAATTTAATTAACTTGTGGGCAGGAGGTAGAAGTCATTCCCATGATTTAGAAATCTCATAACAAATTTCAAGGTAAAAAAGTTTGAAAAGAAAAATTACACACATTAATCAACTAATGAACATGCAGTCCACAGACACGTCACAGAACTGGCAACTGTGACTTCATGGTTGCAGTTTTTTGTTTTGTTTTTCTTTTTTTTTTTGCAGTTTTCCTCCCACGCAGACATCACCTTTAATAAATTTTTGCGTCATGTTTGAGGACATGACGCCCATGATTTCCAACAACAATGCCAAATTTGGACTCGTCTGACCACAGGACACTTGCAACAGTCCATTTTAAATTACCCTTGGCCCACAGAACACGGCGGCGCTTCTGGATCATGCTCAATAATGGCTTCCTTTTTGCATGATAGAGTTTTAGGTGGCATCTGTGTGTGGCACAGCGGACTGTGTTTACAGACAGTGGTTTCTTGAAGTATTCCTCGGCCCATTTATTCATGTCAATGACGGAATCATGCCGGTGAGTGATGCAGTGGCGTCTGAGGGCCCGAAGATCACGGGCATCCAGTAAAGGTCTTCGGCCTTGTCCCTTACGCACAAAGATTTTTCCAGTTTCTCTGAAATAATCTCTCTTTAAAGAGATTGTGTCCTGAGCTCTGTGTGCTCCAGCTATTGCTTTTTACCGGAATAGTCCTGAGTGATTTTTTTCGGTAAGGCGTGCTTTTCGCTGCATTGTTTTTAAAGTATTCCAATTTTTTTTTCACAAGCTTTCACAGGTTGGAGAGCCTCTGGCCATCTTTACTTCTGAGAGACTCAGCCTCTCTAAGACATCCCTTTCATAGCCAATCATGTTACACACCAGATGCCAGTTAACTTAATTACTCGCTAAATGTTCTTTCTGCTGATTCTCTTATACATTAATTGCTTTTTCAGCTCTTTTTTTGCCAGTGTCCCACAGCATGCAGAATGAACACAATCATTTCAACTCCTTCAGAAATCCTCTTTTTTGGTCATTTCGTCATTATGCTAGCCTCGGCATGGCACCATTGGGAATCCATTCACTGTATTTGGAACAATGCTGCTGGCAACAAAAGAGCTTAGTTGACCTGGAGCACTCCCCACTGATTCTTTCAATTGCACTCACCCCTCCCCTCCTAATCCTGAGCTCTGACCTTTATGCACCCCCCCTCCCCTACCACCACCCCCACCCCACACACACACACACACATGCAGATACACATTACCCATTCCTCACTGACTTTGATGGGCTCAGGTTGCACTCCTTTGTCTCCAGTTTTTCAGGTAGCAGCAGAATCTTGCTTTGGTCACCACTGATTCGCCTGCCCTCGACATGGAAATATACTGGAGTCAATTCAAAATAATAGCTGCAACAGTATAACTGGTAATTACAGTGTAAAGTTACTGATGGTGATTTTTCTTGTCATCAAAACTTTCTTTTCTTGTTGATGACTGTCGGTAAAGAGTGAAGTTGGAGGACAGAACAATTTAACACTTCCAGAGATGTCCATGAGTAAGACCGAAAGACTCATTAACCATTACGCAGCGGAGGAGGGAGGGGAACCGACCCACGAGGTCCCGTAACTCAATCCTAAATTGGTACTTGCTGGAGGAATCAAGAGTGGACAAGGAGAGAAAAGAGAGAGAAGTTATCAAGGACACAATACAGGATCAATCAAACGTTCTGAACAGAGTGCTTCATGTTTACTGGCTTCAAACCCAATTTAACTAAATTTAATTCAAACACCTCGCGGTGGCTGAAAAAAAATGCTTATTTGCTGAATCTCCATGTAATTTTTATTGGACTGAGATGCACCTACTGCAGGAAATGAAAATATAAGAATCCAAATGATATGTCCGTATTTTTACTTGTGATATTAATGAAGAGGGTGACAGCAGCAACAATGAGGACCAACAAAACTACTACTACTACTACTACTAATAATAATAATAATAATAATAATAATAATAAACTCTTCTTCTTCTTCTTCTTCTTCTTCTTCTTATTTCAGGTAGTATTATCAGCGCTGGTACTGGTGGTGGAGGTTGCAAATCAAATTTCAACTGAACAAGGCCAGCTTATGTGTATGAAACAATTGACCATACTCATGAAACAAAATGTTAAAATCATAGTCATTTACACAAGTAGGCTTAAAAAGGATGTTCCAACTCCTCATACTACCACGACCATGAGAATGCAGCAACTGAACATTCCTATTCCTGCCCACCATCTTTTTTTTCGCCTGTTCTTTGACTACGTTCCCCACAAAACCCCCAATCCAAAAGCTCCACCCCCACCCCATGCCCAAACACTCCCCCTTTTCCTTCCTTTGAGGAATCTGCTGAAAACCAGCAGGCAATTTTTGGAGGAGTTCCAGTTGCCATGGAAACGAGTAAGGGTGGAAGGCAGACCAGAAAATGAAAACGATCACAGGAAATGACTTCATAATGGATTCATTCCTCTCCGCCAGTCTTCATTTTCCACCAAGTGGAAATGAGTGATGCACAGGCTGCTTTTTATCTCAACAATGCTCATCAGGGGCTGCAGTCAGTCTGTGGGCTTTAGATTACAGAGGCACACATCTGTGAGCTGCTACCCTTTCCTCTCTGTGACCCAAATTGGTTTTAGACAAACATGGCTGTGTACAGTGGCCGTTCTTTCTAGGGCTACCAGATGGTCCTCATTTACAAAAAGATAAATGTGTGCAGAGGTTTTGAAGTATGCACCGGAGACGACTTTCCTGTGGTGGAGCACTAATAACCACTTTCAAGAAATAATGAATTTGACTCAAAGATCTTCACCCTGCTCAATTCCTCCTATTTCTTCTATGCTAAATGAAACATACCTCATAAATTAAGCTTACACTCCAGTTTGAGGTTAAATAAATTGGTACTCGATAGTGTACAGTCATGTACCTGCTGTGACTTAAAACAGTTAATATGTGCTCAGTTTTAAGGAGTTCTGCCTTCATCACGACTAACAACAGTGAAGATGGAGTAAATTTTACTTATTTTTAAAAAATGAAAACTATCAATGCTGTGGCCATTGGTCCAGGGACTTTGAGCAATATTAAAAACTCAGCATAAATCTCTCTGGCATTAATATTGCACATACCGCAATAGTGTGCTTTGATTAGAAATGGATTTATCACAATTGCTCACAATCTCATTGATGATCTTGGCTTCGGGCCTTAGTCGCCGTCATTGCATTTTTTTTTTCCTTTAGGGACCTGAGACACCAACTAACCATACTAGTCAATACATAAATTTACCACCAGTTTTACCCCATTGCACCAGAAGGTCTGAAGCAAATTTGTTCCCATGTCTGCCAAAAAAGCACATTAATGTCAACACCGGAGCAGAGTGTGGGTAATAGCCCCAGCTAGCATCAAGTGATTGCCATGTTGGACAAACATGATGGCATTTGCCAATATAGCTTTTCAGCGCAGTCACAGAACTCACACAGTGCCTTTCAGAGAGTGTGTTAAGGTCTCAGGTACGACTGCTTTTATTCTTGAATACATGACAGGCTGTGTTTGCTTTATTGATTAAAGGGGGTTGAGATGAATCAATGTAGCAGAATATTGAATTCACAAAAGAGGTGGTTTTGAAATGTGTGTGCGTGTGTGTGTGTGTAATGGCTGCCATATCTAATTATGTTTTCCATAGAGACAGCATTCTCAATATGTTATAGAGGACTTCCTCCTGCAAGCTCATTAACCCATTTGTGCAGAACTGTAGATGCCATTGACTCAATGATGATGTCACTGTAAGCAAGCATCTGCTTATGTGGAGCACATAACAGTAGATTGAATATTCATGAGGAGGTGGTGCCCTAGAACTATTCAAAAGACTGGAGCTCTCATGTCTAAAATTGCGAAATAAATGTTGCATTAATCTTATCTCCCCATAACGGCTGATCTGCAACCAACCCGGCATATGTGGCTACAGAAGCTACCAGGTGTTAGTTTATTATATGTATAGGGATCATGAAAAATTTGTCTAACCTCCTAGCATCAACTAAAAGCTGTAAGTACTTAAATGAATGTGAATACACCAGTAAACTAAATGCTGCTTATGGAATAAAAACCACTCAATAAATTCCAAAGTTGTAAGGGAATTATTGAAATCTCCCATTTAATTTTACTAAAAGTTAGTGGCGCTAACATGTTGAGAGGTCCTTTTAAAAGGGACCAGGGGGGAAAAAAATGATGAATTAGAAAAAAGAGCCATGACTGAAAATGGTGTCTCTCTGCACATATTGTTCAGTAAAATCTAAATCAACGCTCTGCTATGAGCTACTCTTGTTTAATCTGACTGAAGACAGCATTCACTTTTAACAGGAGTATTGCATTAATTATAATCTCGTTCCTGAGGGGTTGTAAATTATCGCGTAAATAGACCTTACTTTTTATTTCAACTAATAAATGCATGCAGGATATTAGCATTCAAGAGACATAGTTAAGGCAAAATAACATTATCCAATCGTCCATTCCCCACTTAGCAAACTACTTGGAAGTTAAATTTCCCGTTGTTCTTGAGTACTAACTCTTACATCACAAGCAGGTATAAAGCCTGGATAAGATGCATATGACTGAGGCAAATGGTAAGTGTTCTGCTAGCTAGATTGAAATTATTTCAATGAAATAATAATTTTTCAGATTTAGAATTGTATAAGCCAACTCATGGCTTTTGCCAAAACAATCTATTTCTCCTGGTATCTAACATGAGCACCGGATGCACTAATATTCCCAGAGAAATGGTGTGAGCACGAGTCATGACCAAAGTAAGTGTTAATTCCTTCATGGATTGATTGGAAATAGTGACATTTATAAAACTTCATGCCACTACAGTGGAATTATGATAAAATACTTTGAAGTATTGCAAAATTTACAATGAACTATGTCATTGCTATGTATTGCTAACGCCAAGACTGCCAGTATAAGTTGGCATTATTTTTCATTCTGGGGCTAGAATAGGTCACATTGGAGGACTGTATCAAGTTTTAGTAGCTGTATAAATTTTTCTTTGTTTTTTGTTTGGTTTGGAGAGCGAATGGTTAGGTATTATATGAAACCCCCTCATTTTTACAGTCAAAAATGTTCAAAAAAAATATTATTCACTTGCATTTGATGTAAAAGTTTGTGCCATGTGTGAAGGCAGTTGGTAGTATAAGACTACATTATTTAAAAATCACACCAAAGCAAAAATCTCTCAATTTTTTTAACTCTTTGGAGAAGTAGGGGCCCGCTTGCATTTTGCATCACAGATTATTATTTGGACTGAGTAACACTGTCAGAATTAGCTGATATCTGGTCAATGAGTTTATGATCCAGGAAATGTATTGTTTGACCACCAAGCTCTTCTTTGTTTTTCAGTAAGTAAGCTCAAAACGACTTCAGTGTTTAATTTTCACAAAGTTTCCTTGTGTTTGTGACACTACATATTTTGTACCCCCCCCCCCAAAAAATGAAAAATTATTTCCGAATGATGCAGTTGTGGGTACTGATGATCATACACTTCACAAAATGAAGACAAATCAGAAACAAGTGCTATTCGAGTATTTTTTTAATGTAATATTGGATCATATAGGTGAAAATAAGTAAACACATAACAATATAAAGCGCCCTCCATAATTATTGGTATCAGATGATGCTCCGGCCATTGTCGCTTTTAATACTGGTGTCAGCACTTTTTGCAAAATGTAACTTCAGTACTTCTTGAACACAGGTCATCAGTTGTGCTGGTGATGACCTGCATAGTTGTGAAATGAGGGAAAATTCTATTTTCTAGATTTGAACGACTGTGTCCAAAAAGTCCAAACACTTAATGAGTGCAATTTAAAGTTGTGGTGATGTTACAAACTGTTTAAACTGTGCCAACATTTTCAGTCATCACGGTGTATATTTTCCAACGAACAATAACTTTATTAGATTGTTGTCAGACCATCAAATATTCTTATGCTGTTTTCAATTTAATTTAATTTTAATTTTATTCAACCCCCGACAGCAGAGAAAAGCATAAAATACAATACAATTTACAATAGAGATAAGTGACATGTTACAATCATACAAAATAAAAGCATATGGGACTAGATGATGAGATGACTAGATCTACCAGTTGCACATTAGTGAAACCATTGTGAATGCTGCCGACGACCTATGACTATATTCAGCCGAAAATAATAGATGATGTAACATGTCAATTACTCCGTCTTCATGGTCGGTGGTGAAGTCGTTACCAAAAGGCTTACATCTTGTTAAGGCAGACAAGACCGGCGAATCCTGTAATATTAATAGACGTGATAATAAGGTGTTATTATAAATTTTCCCATACATTACATATTGTGATAAAAAGAAACTACATAGTTGACGGACTGGAGTATTCACTTTCAAGATTCTTTGCCAGAAACTTACAGACATTTTAGCTACTGAATGATGTATCGTGGAAATGTCAAGAGCTTATAACAGTTTTGTGTGCCGGGCGTACTTGCCTAAGCCAAACATGGATTTCAATATAGTAAAGGGTGAATGAATTTTTGAGATCAGCCCATTTTGATTTTATTTGCGCAGTCAATGATGTGTAAACTTTAATGGGATTGGGAGTGTACAAAACAGTCTCATTTTCATTTCCGCTCATTTATCATTTTCCCCAAGCTTCAATACCACCTCCAAATGAGCCCTAATATTCCGTCTAGTAGGAAAATAATGAATGGCCTTTCTTTCGTGATAATTAAGTCTGATATTGTATGAGAGCTACTGTTGTGATGAAGTTCAAGTCTTCAATTATTTGAAAAGCAACAATTCATGTTAACATGTCTACATTACCAAGGAATTTCACCCAGTTCCTACATGTAAAACGAATTCAAACCATTTTGATTACTGGCCATTGTCATCAATAATCATCTCCTTTGGCCCCTAATCCAGTTCAGTCTTCAGTTCCACTGGATTGCATCTGAACTAATAAAACAATGGGCGCGCTATTTCACAGACCGAGGCAAGAGCACACACCATCTGGAAGTAATCAGCTGCCTGATGCATAAAAACAAAAAAAAACAAAAAAAAACCCGATTTATTAGAAGGCAGATCAGATTCAACCTTACTTTACGTCAAAAGGCTGTCGTTGTTGAGCACCTGTATCCAGGCGTGACCGAGAATACAATGCCCCCTAGTGGAAAGTTGTAAGTTATTCCCCTGCATTTGGGTAAAAAAAAATGGGCTGCAATAATTGGACTTCAGGAATCCAGAATTAATAGATTAATGATATCAAGCAAACCAGGCAAAAGGATTAATGCAGATGAACTGGATTGCCTGGTCACACAAAACATTTGTGTTTCAACAAATATTTGCTCAAAATAAAATAATTGCCAAAAGATGAGGAATTAATATTTTTAAATGGAAACTAAAACCAAACAATGAAGTATCACTAAAGGTTTAAAACAATTTTGGGCAATGAGCCTCATGGCTTTTCAAATATTTTCTTGGATGGCATTGGGGGCATATGTGGGGGATGAAGAGATTTAGAATTGCAGAGGGCTGGGCGGCATTGTCCTGAATGGAACAGCTGCCTGTTCCCTCCCCATCTGCAACACAATGACTCCCACAAACATGCTAATGAAACAGTGGCCATAAACAAAGACTCCAGAGCCCCCTCTCAGTGTGCATGAGCTTGCCAGCAGGCACCCAGCCACGCGCACACACAACAGACACGCGGCTCAGGAGCCACTCACATCTCACTACGGCCAGGAGCCGTCATGCGAGAAACTGCATAAAACATGCTCACATTCACTTATATTCATCAGAATAACCTCTTAATCTAGTTTTTCTTTCATAGATGCCACAACAAATGTTGACGAATTGTTTTATACAAGACCTGGTTCTTATTGATTATAAATGCATGGTTGATTGTAGTCCAATATTTGAAATTGAATTTGGTCCATTGATAATCTGCTTTACTGGGTCAAAGAATATATTGTGGTCACCTAAAATGAAAAACAAAATCATTGATCATGGAGTCTTTTGAAAGAGAGCATCCTCCTCTTGAATGGCAGAAATGTCATTCTGAGAGCAAAGTTCAGTCTTAAATTCTGAGAGTCAAGCAGTCAGTCCTTTCTCTTAAAATTTGTGTTCAGTTGATTATTATGACTCAATGTGATTTACCAAAATAAAGTGCTTTTCAGAATGAAAATACCATTGCAAATTCACGCAATAATTAAGCCACTAATTTATAGCTATAAGATTTTCTTATGGCCATTTTACATGCTAGTAAATGTATCATTGTTGGCAATAACTTCATCCTTGGCTTCAATGAATTGACAAGGAGATTGACCTCATAAGACGACATTCTCAGATCCACCGGCGGCTACCCAGAGCAAACATAAAAAGGCAGAAAATTAGCCATTTTTCATAGCACCTTGTTTTAAAACACAGGTCCTTGAACCTTGGGATTTTCCCCAAAATGACATACAATTACAGCATCCTCTTCCCTGCGAAGAGAATGGTCCTGGTGGGATTCTGTGGTCTAAGTGAGGCTTCATTGAAGTGATAGCTCTCTGATAAAGGTGTTCCAGTGGGCATATCGATGGAACTATTCCTCTTCATGCTCACTCAATCTTACATCCCTTGTCTTGTGACAACAAATCAGACAACACTAGGTCAATTTAGGGGCCACAGAGCAGCAACCATTCTCAGATAGCATGCGGATGTGGATCACATCAGGCAACGATCCACCACTTTTGGCATTCTTTTGGCCCAGGCAAAATAGATGTGAACCTAAATTGGCCTGTGTGGTAAATGCTAAATTTGGCCCGCATATCACAAAACAAATATGGCCCACAATTGGCAAATATTTGGCAGAGTGACAATAGTCAGTCTCTAAGTGAACCAAAACTGGCCCGCATTTGCTGCATCATATGTTCATGGCTGACATCTGACATCGTGATGGCTTTGTTGCGGCCAAGTTCTGGCAAACGGGAGCACCCAAGTGCCATCATTCCATGCGGTATGTGGGCTGGATATTGACCAGAAGAATTTTGCTATCTGGGTTGAGTGATGGCTGGCATAAATCCTTACCCCCACCACCCACACCACCCACACCCCCAAAAAGGAAGTGCTAAAATTCAACCCATTTCCATCCAGCCACATTTGCAAATATTTTCTGTCAGACCTCAATACACCTCACACACTCAAAAAAATGAAATGTTAGATTTTCTTAGATTTACTTAATAATGTTATGTCAACTGGTTCCACGCAATTGCTTTCCGTAACCTTTATTAGACTTGGCCAGTTTAATTAGTTGCATTGAGTGGAATGTACTTAACTCGGTTTTGTGGAACCAGTTGACATAACATTATTCAGTAAATCTAAGTAAATCTAACATTTCATTTTTTTTTGAGTGCAGGAATTCACAAAGCTAATTTCTTTTCTTTGAATTCATGAATTTGAGAACAACTTCATGCATATGTAAAGTTCAAAATAGATAACATCATACCCACACCTTGAGAAGGGGGCTAGATTAAAAAAAAAACTTAAGCCTTCAAACTGTCCATGCATTGTACCTTATGATCTAAAGTTTAAAAATTGCTAATTTATCAAATGTTGGGCGCATACCTATATTACATTTGTAAAGACATTTTTTGGGATGTGCAATTATTTTTCTGAACTTCAAATATGGAATCCGGAAAGTGCAAGGCCATGAAAAATATATCTGTTTGCCAGGAAATATTAGACTTGCCCAGGACGTGATCAACTCGTTCCCACGATTTAGTTCACGCGTGCCAGCGACATATTTACTCGTTAACACGATAAAGCTGTCTCATGGCCACAAGATATAACTCGATCCGAATCAGAGCTGTCAGACCGCGAGATATGAGTTGTTCCCACGATTCAGCTATCTCCTCACCGCGAGACATGACTAGTTCCCTCAGTTTGCGTAACCATAAACTGTCCATGCATTGTACCTTATGATCTAAAGTTTAAAAATTGCTAATTTATCAAATGTTGGGCGCATACCTATATTACATTTGTAAAGACATTTTTTGGGATGTGCAATTATTTTTCTGAACTTCAAATATGGAATCCGGAAAGTGCAAGGCCATGAAAAATATATCTGTTTGCCAGGAAATATTAGACTTGCCCAGGACGTGATCAACTCGTTCCCACGATTTAGTTCACGCGTGCCAGCGACATATTTACTCGTTAACACGATAAAGCTGTCTCATGGCCACAAGATATAACTCGATCCGAATCAGAGCTGTCAGACCGCGAGATATGAGTTGTTCCCACGATTCAGCTATCTCCTCACCGCGAGACATGACTCGTTCCCTCAGTTTGCGTAACCATAATTGTGGGAATGAGTCAATCAAATTGCTTTAACGACTTGCATCTTCATTCCACATGTAAACTAATCTGAGAAAGCGGCTTGTATTTTGTGACCATAACTTGGGTAAATCGTGAGAGCAAGTTATTATGTCACCTGACCAGAAATAAACTTAATCGTGGGAAGGACTTGTGTCTTGCGGCCACGAACATTTAATATTGTCATTGCTCTTCCCGTAACAATGTTTTTTACGACTGTACACCTAGTTAATATGTGTGAACACATATTATCTGTTGTGGTGTTACTGACTTGGGTCCATAGTCCATCAAGGTTGTAATCAACGGTAACACTTGAATAATCCGTTTTTTAAGGTGCTGTGCAGGTCAGAAATATGCCCCCGCCTTTCTGCTGAGCGCATTCTTGTAAGCAATTATAATCGTAATTTCGAACCATGATTCGTGGACTCAAAGCATCTCGAACTACTTTGCGATTTTGCGTCACATGTTCCAGGTTAAAGGGGGAGTGGCTTGATCACTGAGCGGAACAGTCACCTTATACTGTTTCGGCTAGCGGGGCGGGTGGTGTTGCGGGGGTGGAAGCTTGTTCTTCGCACACAAAGGATGGACTTTTGTCCAGTGACTTACAGAAGTCACCTAATTGAAATTAGGAGCTGTCCCGTCGTAGTTTTAAAGATAATTTTTAAGTCACAAAGCTATTCCTTCATCACCAACATTCTTCATTTTTTTCTTCACCATTGTCTTTACTACTTACCTCTAGCGAACCGAATGATTTTTACAGGTGATTGTAAACCACTGTTTCGCCAAAGTTACATTAACCGAATTTACTGTAGCTAGGAAAACAACCGCAATCCAGAATTGAGTGATAATGTTAACAATCAACACACCTTAACTTTGTTTCGGAGCATTAGTTTAGGTAGGCAAATTAAATTACAATTTGTGAAAGACAAACTTATTTTGCACGAAACTGCACGCGCTCCGTGAATTTATCCAATTAGAAAGCTCGAGGCTTCCGCTATCGGGGAGGAGTTCGGAGGCGGGATTCATTTACCAAGATTGACAAGAGTCTGTCCAATAGAAGTTCTAAAATTTTGTTGAGTCCCTTTTCTTGCCCAATTGAATGTTGGTCCAACACGCTGCCTCAAGTTGACTGCATTCAATCCCCGGGTTGAAGCCAAAATTCACTCACTCTCCCTCGCTTCACCCGGCCGGGAACTGTATGTAACAAAGGAGTTGGATACAGTCCTAGCAATTTCACTTTCCTTTTTTTGCCACACTATCGAACAAATTATGGCGGATGCGGCAGTCGATACCACCACCACCACTGAGGTTTCACCCAAGGTAAATGAATTAATCGTTACTTCATGCGAGCGATATAGCGTTTAAAACCAGCAAACTTAAGCTTGTCAAGTTAACTTAGATGAATTCACTATTGCATTCGGTTAGGGCATTATCTGAAATCACTATGATAATGTGAATTATTTTGTATTCATGTTCCTATTCAAGATGGACGTACAAATTGGTGCCAATTGTAACGTTGGTGAAATGTATAACGTGAACTGTTCATCATGGGGTAACTTGTACGGGCTAGTAAATTATGGATGAAATAATTTGACGTAATTCTGTTATTCGTGGAGGATACATTGGCTTTCAGTTTTTATTGCTAACGTTGGCCGTGTTACCTGACGTTACATGATAGGCTGGGATAAATGGTGCTCTTGAATGACTGTACCTTACCGTTAAGGTAATTCGTTTTTCATAACGTTAAATAAACGTTAACAACACTTAATTAAGTCGAGGTGCTTGTCGCGGCTTTTCCGGAGAATTATGTGTTAATGGTACTAAGTTCGCTTGCTATTCAAATTGTAAAGCTTGCTTGCGAGATAACGTTTTGATAACCGCCGTTGTGCTGTACGGTAACGTTACTTGAATTGTAATCTTGGTCTATGTCACAATATCATTAAAAATTTAAGTAAGTTCGCCCACTAATTTAAACCGTTTTGTCAATCGTTAAACAGTTGATAGTCACCTTTGAGAATTATTAACTATTTGTGTGAAAACCTATTTCACGATGAATATTGAATTTTAACGTTGGCTGCACGCACTGTCGCATATGGTCTGTGCTCGGGTAACGCTAGTCATAATACCCGAAACTTCTAAGCGGCAAAACGGCGGGAAGCACGCGCGTCTGTTCCGTAGTGCCAGGGGGCGCGCTCGCGCCCTGTATTCTGAGCCACGTTTTTCTGGTTTCTTTTGTCTGCGGGCGGAGCACGCGCGCGCGAGATTCGGGGGAAGAGTTCCGTGTTCTGGTGCCCGACCGAAAGGGAGGTCCATGTACGCCGTCAGTTAAATCTTAAATACGGTGTTTATTGGCAGTTGAAGAATATATGCTTACAACATTATTCGGCTGAGTGGACACATTAATTAGTTTAGCCTGTGGGCACGCTTCGCTAACTGCGCCGTTTTCTGACCTATGACGCTTCCGCGGTGAAGTATCCAGCGAGCTCGCGTCAGTCAGTTGGCGGGTGTTGAGGCGGCGGGAAAGCTTGGCTCCTTGTCGTTAACATTGGTTGGCCGGTTCTCCTTCTAAGATGTGAACGCTATAAAGTTTTTAAAGACACATTTTCTCCTCTGCGGTGAATGGGGACTCTGTTTTTAGAATAGACTTCATTTGGAAATATCAAGGGGTGGAAAATTGTTAGGCCGACGTTACTCAGTATTTCCAGACGTATTTGCAGTGGTTTCTTGTCGAAACTGCACTCTTTTTATGAGTCGTCGATGATGTAGCCAACACTCTGGTGTTTTTTCAAGGACCTGAAGGAGAAGAAAGAAGTCACAGAAGAAGTAGAGAAGGTGGAGCAGGAAAACGGCAGTGGAGAAGCACCTGCTAATGGCACAGTGAGTGTAACTGTGCTCCCTTGTGGGCCTCAGGCCTTTGTCTCGTGCCCTTGCGGTGCCGCAGGTGTTGAGCCTTGGCCCCTCCCCCTTCTATTCCCCTGAGCCCTTTGTGTGGTTTTTGAGATGGCACAGATGTGTGTACAAAAAGTCCGTTGAGAGAAGTTAAGTCTGGCAGATCAAAGTACCATTTGGAATAGAACTGCAATTAATTTTCTATTTAGTTGATTCTTGCGAGTATGTTATTTATATATCAAATTATGATGAAATCGAAATTTTTGTTTTTGTCTTTACGTGTTCCCAAAATTGGATAATTGTTGTTTTAATTATCCATGAATTTGCTAGTTCCACAGAATTAATTAATCCACATAATTCATTATGGTTTTTTTAAGTGAGAAATTAAAGGTCAAACTCATGTTATCATTTAGGAATAAAGCACTAAATGTAGATTGCTTGAGTGGTATTTGAAAATGTTTGTTTATCCTCAGAAGACAAATGGTGCGGACCATGAAGAGGAAACCCCAGAGGATGAGGAGGATGAAGAAGAGGACGGTGAGACGCCAAGGCCATAATATTTTTGAGCGCTGTGACTTTAGCGTGGTTGTGACCTTCAATGCAAACACAACTCTTCAGTCAGTCAGGGAGTCATGTGGTCTGTTTGCTTCCAGGAGAAGGAGAGGAGGTTGATGGCGGTGAAGAAGATGGCGCTGAGGAGGCAGACGGACATCCAGTGAAACGTCCAGCTGAAGAGGAGGTGGGTCTTAAAACTGAAACCCTTTCGACTTTACTCTTTCTGGCGAGAGTTACTCAGTGCTAACCTATTCATCCCCCCCACCCACAGGAAAATACTGATACGAAAAAGCAGAAGACAGAGAATGGCGATTCCACAGAAGCTGAAGTGAAAGCGTAGAGCTTCTGCCTGCCCTTTCTGTAGCCTTATCTGCGGAGCTGTCCTGACCAAGAAAAGGCTGTGCTTACATGTGTACATTTTACAGCAATTTTTGCTCCCCTCCACCCTCCCCCCTCAGATACTGTATTTGCACTGGAGTTTTATCAGACCATGGCCCTTTTTTTGTAAAATGTTATTTATTGGTCCCCCATATGACCAGTTTGTATTATTGCTGCAAACAGGGCCACTCAAAAGAACAGTACTTTTTTCTTTCTTTTTTTGTAGAAGTATAAGTAACTGTTGTTGAGCACGTTTTCTGTTTTTTTAACTGAGCTATTGCGTCGCTCTGTTTACTGCAGTGTCCTCTCTCTAATGCTCATACACTATAAACATGACCTCAATTTCACTCAAGACCAAAAAAGAAGAAAGTTTTACCATGGGGATAATAATTCTGCCTTGTCTTTTCTGTGTTTATAGTTGTCAACAAATGGCAACAGTGCATGCATTTTTCTCTTTATTGTTTATTAATGATGATAAACATTTGCTTTCCTGTTAATAACCATTGCAGTTAAGATCATCCCCTTTAAAATCTTTAGGTTTTGGGTGTTCTCTGTAATCATAATGAGCTTTTCTTCATCTGTACAGGTTTGGTTTGGTTTTGGTCAGAGTGATTAGCCTTAATGCCCATGTTAGCAGTCTCCCCCATTCCCCACACCCTATCCTGGTGTATGTCTTGCATATCTGAACTTTTTTTACCGTTTGTTGTTGCTTTGAAGACCGCTTTGTATATTCTGGTTCTGGATTATAAATAAATCAGTCTTTTTATGTGAGTGTTGAGAGACTTTTCATTCAGGAACTGCACCACGGGGGCCACCGGTAATGTGCATATCTAGCATTGAAAAAGGGCTTAGTAGTATGCCTGAGAAGTTTGGTGCTGATAAAAGTGAAGAAATTAGAACTTTGAGTTTGCCCTTACCTCAATTAACTTGGAACTCGAAATAAGCATTTGTAAAGATGATTGTAGCAGCACAGAGATGCCAAGTTTCACGCATTAACACGCACTGAAGAAATTCACACGCGGAAATAAGTCATTGTGCATTACTTTTCCCAGTTTAACGTGCATTACGGAGGATTTCCCTTCTAGTGACATGGGAATCGATTATGACTCGGGAATTCTCATGCTTGTCTACTAAGAGGGATTTAAAGCAATGGAATTGCATAAAGACGTTTCAAATGGTCTTATTTCATTGAAACAATCATGAAACGCGTGCATTGTAGCCAATCTCTGGGTAAAGAGAAGCAGGAGAAGTCCGGAGTCATAATCGCTTTACATGTTACTTCTGGTGAGGACCCCCTTTATGCAAGTGAAACTGAAACTTCAATGCACAAGGATTTTAATTCCGCGTGAGAATTTAATTAATAAGCGTTCGTTGAATAATTGCGGACTATGGCGAATAAGCCAAAAAATGCATGAGACCAACGCCGAATGCGTGAGACTTAGCATCTGGCAGCAACTGAATTCCAACGAAATCGGAGTCTTCGCATTTCAGAAAGCTAGATCATGCTGAGCATGAAAAAGGCTTCGAGGAACAGAGTAATGTCTGCTCTCTAGTGGTTAAATTGTGAAACAGCATAGTTAACACGGCCCTCCCTTCGCTTATGGAAACTAGGAACATAATTCTTTCCTTTTTAGGTCAAGTGGTGTTGCAGTTGATATTTTCGATGATTCCTGATGAGGAATTACCGCATTCGGTAGAGTGACCAGGTTGGGTTTTGAACTCATGAATTGCACATGTTCATATGATATCAAAGCATAATTTGCATCCGGGACATGACTGCTATCTTACATGGAGCTTATGGCAGTCCCTAAATACAAGTTCAATCCAATATACATCATCAATTTGAGCTTATATGCATTTGGGTTGCCTTTTGCCTAACTTTTTTTTTTTTTGTTGTTTTGTTTTGTTTTTGAGCAGAAGAAATGGGTACGATGGTGAAACTCCTGGTTTTTATTTCAAGTTCAGATTAATGTAAATAAAACATCTGCATTTCACAACTGAAGGAATTTTCAATACTGATAGAAAGCATAATATCAAATGGAGGAAAAAAAAACCCTTATTTAAAACAAGCTTTATGGAAGGAGGCTTTACTGAATTCCTTCGCTGTACCTCAAATGGGCGCCAATGACTTCAGTTAGGCAGAAAAAAATGGCAAAGCAGAACTGGAATGTTTATAGAGCGCATTCAATGATGAGATATAATGAAAGCTGTGTCAATACAGTCCTTGGTCGAGTCCAGGTTAGTAATAGAGAGCAGGCCTCGGAGTGGTTTGTGTGGTGAGTTCCAGAAGTGAAGATGTGGGGAGACTGTGTTCCTCAGTGATACTCCAGAGCAGTGTCTCTGCTACAGCCAGTTTATGGCCCCCATAATGCAGGCATCTGTGACATCTTCACACAGCTGCACATTTTAACATCTTTTCCTAGTAGGGTGTTAGATCAGGACTCCAGTCTCCTCCCTCCTCCGAAGCAGATGGGAGTGCACCACAATTATGAGTTCGAAGCAGAAAAGGACTATGGATGCAGGAACCATCAATCATCTCCACCTGATAATGATAATAACCACTAAAATAAAATGTATTAACCTTTCCCTAATACTGTTAATGATAATAAAATTCCTGGGGGGCTTGGCAGGGGTAAAATGAGTTACCAGCAGCATGGCTGTGTATCCTGTGTTATTAGGTAATTGCGTTCTGAAGGTGCACAGCCCTGATGATGGGACGGTTTATTCAACTCGGTGGATATCCTGGCAAATGTTCCTGGAACTCAATCACTGTTGCTCTGCTCTCATGTTCTCAAGTATTGTAGTGGCTGAAACCCCAGCACGCGTGAAAGAGCACATGCATGTGTCCTGTGTTTATGTGAATTCAAAGCTACATAAAACGTATGTGAATTCTTATGCATCTGTGTGCCTACTTGTGTTTGGTGCAGCAAGACAGGATGGGTCATTGTAACACATTCAAACAATTATCCTTATAAGGTTCCTCACTGAGATTGGGAGATACAGACAGACAGACAGACAGACAGACAGAGTTCTTGGGCTGCTCATCCTCCACCTTCATGGAGAGTTGAGTTGCTCTTTGGAAACTTCAGGCCACCAGCATATGTATTCACAGGTACTCACAGTACAGCCTTCCCACTGGAACAGTCATGAAGTACCATCAAATTAATAATGCCCAATATATAAATTTGTGAAGCATCACCAGACAGCTAGGAATCAGTGACCTTTTTCCCCCTGGTAGCACATACTAAGCACACTGTGCTTTAGGAAATTTGATAAAAACATATTAATCCATGGCCGAATTCATCTGTAATTTTTACTTTGAAAACTAAAACAGGTTTTACAAAAGACCTCAAGTAAATCCACCCTGGTGCACCCTTTTCAGTTATTGAGCGCTGTCGCTGAATGGACTGATAAACTAACACTTGCTGTCCATAGCGTGGCAAAACCACAACCAGAGGGAAGCAAGCAGCACTACGCCAACACAGAAGCTGAGAATTAAGTCAGATTATGACCTATGCACACTCACAAAACACACACTCAAAAGCTTGCCAAAGCACAAACATACAAACAAACACATATAAGAGTGCACACATGCAGCGCGCACACATATAGACAAGGCCACGTTTGTCTGTCTGTCTGTTAGCTCTGAGGTGAGAGGAGGTAAAAAGAGTGCATTGGAGGTGGTGAGGTGAGGCATGTGCGTGTTTTTTTGGGAGGGGTGGCGAGGGGGGGGGGCATTGCATTAGATTTGAATGAGTAGTGGCTGCGCCTCGCTCTGGGGGGGGAGCTCACCCTCATCGGGGGGCAGGTGATACACCACGCACAGTGAAGAGTACAGGCAGCCCACAAATGACATGATGCTTGCAAAGTACATCACGCCTTGCGGCCCGCCCACCAGTGAAGTGAGGGGTCCCATCGCCACGGATACCAGGATCTGAGCCAGGAAGTACTGACAGCTGAGTAACGAGATATCCACACCCATGCCCCTCTTGGTCCCGCACTCTGAGGAGCCACAGAACTACATGCAAGGAGAAAGAGAAAAAAATTACAGTCAAATATGAGAAAAGGCAAAATGCTGTCAATCAGAAGCTGTGCCATTCTCAAATCAATGTCATTAAAAAAAACTCAGTCTTTCTGGAATTTTTGGAATTTATTTTCCAAAATTAACCCCTGAAGATTACAAATACTTGATAAACTAATCATAACTGGGGATTCTAATGCCTGAGTGGAATGTTTTAGGAATTCAATTAAGAATGTTCTTGTCTGATCATTCTAGTGCTGATATAACAATGAATAATGGTCACTGAAAGCAACGGTGTTCAAAAACACTTATTTTAGTATTTTGGAAAGGAAAATTTAAAAAACATGACTCAAAGGGTCTCAGGAAGCTCATTATATTATTAAAATGCAGAACCATTCTTTCAATGAGCTCAGGTATGCAGTGTTTTTCTCATATTGGCACCCTTGCATAAAATCAGCTACAAAGGCTATGAATAAATTAGGTTTCTGTCAATCCCTCTCAGTGACTAACTTTGAATTTCAATGAAATGATTGCATATTGTTACAATCCAGACCAGGAATTATGAGCAGAGGCAGTCTATAATCCAACAGGTAGTTCATTGACAGCGTATACAGTAATAACGGGTTTGGGACTCCTGAGGAAGAGGCGGGGATGGAACCCCAGATAATGACAGAACAATTCAGTACAGATGTTATAGGCAAAGCTTGAGCTGTCAGTTCCCGACCAGTGGTTTCTGGAATTACAGTCAGTTGGTGTGCAGACTTTGCCAGCACCGAACTGTCCCATTGGCGGATGGAGAAGCTTGAGGGGAATTTGGTTCCAATCGTGATGACCGTAAAAGGCTTGACAGCTTGTTCCCAACAAACTGGACGGAGGAACACACGTCTGGGAGTTAAGAAGAACCTGGTCCCAAGTCTGGACCCTGCTTAGGCTTGGGAGCTTGTTCTTACAAACTGGAATTGACAAATTAAGAGCCATTCCGTGAGAAAATGGCACTTTTTGAAGAAGCTGAGGAGTTGACCTGTGGAATTGAATGAAACTTGACAGATAGGTAGATATGGTAGTCTCACAGAAAAAGCCAAATCTTTAGTTCTGTATCTCAAGAAGTCTGCCGGTGGCGCCACCTAGAAGCCATAAAGTGGCTCAGTTTTGCTTTTGACGCCACATTTTACATCCATTATTATGACTTAAGGTTCCATACTACCAGATGTGTTATATTTTAATCATGACCTGTCACACTTCTCCTCCTTAGCTAAAGAGTTTAATTCATGCAACTCTTGAAAAACAGGGAGTGGACTGAACTTCCCCATGTTCAAAACTGCGCTCGAGGTCTGCTCGCTTGTGAATATTCAATAACTGATCCGGGGGTGCCATCTAGTGATCGAGTACAGTAACAGCGTGGTTAAATTTGCAGGTCTATAGACGCAAGCGTCCACATCTGTAGAAAGGGGTTAAGAAAAGCGCGTTCATGTTCCAAGCTTCTGAAGGGGAGGGGCAAGTGGCTCTGTTGTGTTTTGAGAACGTTTCAACTGTCAACAATAGTGACATTATATTGCTGATACAGCCTTTGAGGCATGACAGTTGATGTAAAATGTGGTGTCAACAGCAAAACTAAGCGACTTAAGTGGCTTCTAGGTGGCGCTTTTAGCGGGAAAAATGGAATACGGACCTAAAAATTCTGCTTTTTCTGTGAGACACCCATATCGATGTACATATGTGCCAAGTTTCATTCAATTCCAGGGGGGTCAACTGCATACTGAATGTCATTCTCGTAAATGGCTCTTAAATACAGCTGAGTTAACTTGAACACGGCCCCAATCCTAGACCCTGATTAGGATTGGAGCCTTGTTCCAACAAACTAAGTTACGAGAATGATATTCAGGTTCATGGTTCTTTGCACACAAAAACGCATTACAATCCCAGCAACTTGCATCACTGAGAGGAGGGCTTAAATACCCATCACCTGGCTATCCAGGTAACGAGATACAGCCAGGGGTGGGCTGACGCACACAAGACAAACACAAGTGTAAGTTGCTGAATTTAATGAACAGCAAAAGGAATTCACAAAAGGGTCGTGACACTTGCTGAAAATGTGTGAAAATTCTCTCTCAAAAATATGTGAGCCACAATCATTGGTGCCCCTAAAAATCTCCTAAGAAAAATTTAATTGAAGTATATTCCCATCCATATTTTACAAACCCCAATTCCAATGAGGTTGGGACATGTGTAAAATGAGTGAATAAAAACAGAATGTAATGATTTGCAAATCTCATAAACCCACATTTTATTCGCAATGGAGCATAGACAACATATCTGAAGTTGAAAGTGAGACATTTTACCATTTCATTAAAAATATTGGCTCATTTTGAATTTGATGGCAGCAACACATTTAAAAAAAGTAGGGACAGGGGCAACAAAGGCTGGAAAAGTAAAAGGTACTAATAAAAAACAGCTGGAGGAGCATTTTCCCCACTAATTAAGCTAATTAGCAACAGGTCAGTAACATGACAAGGTATAAAAAGAGCATTTTAGAGAGGCACAGTCTCTCAGAAGTAAAGATGGGCTGAGGCTCACCAATCAGCAAAAAACTGAGTCTAAAAACTGTGGAACAATTTCAGAAAAATGTTCTTCAATGTGACATTGCAGGGGTTTTTTTTATCCCACCATCTAAGATTCAGAGAATCCGGAGAAATCTCTGTGTGCAAGGAACTAGGCCAAAGGTCAATACTAGATGCTCATATACATAAACATCCATATCTACCTATGAGCCAAGTTTCACTCAATTTCAGGGGTGTCAGTTCCTCAACTTCTTCAAAGAGTGCCATTTTCTCATGGAATGGCTCTTAATTCCTACATGGTCTGTACAGTACTTCTGGTTAAACCCTTAAGTTCGAGCTGAAAGTTAAGACTTCAAGTGGATCGTGATTATTTAAGTTCATATTTTAAGTCCTTTCTGGTAGCAGGCACAGCCAAAATGATTAAAATTGTGTCCCTCGAACTGCCGGGTGGCTCACACGGTTAAGGCACTGCAGTGCAGAGGTGATCACCACGTCGCGGGTTCGAGCCTCGGCGTACCCACCGGCAGGGGTCGGCAGCCTTTTCGGAGTAGCGCACAATTGGCTATCGCGCTACAGGGTTTCAAATTGGGAAGGGACTGTCGGATTTGGGTGTTCAGCGACAGCTTTGTTCGTTGCTCCAGCGCCTCCTGTTGGCCAGACGGGCGCTCGTCAGGAAGACTCTGGGTTTGTTCACGTCCGGGTATCCTCCGCCCTCGTTCGTAACTTACGAAGATTCGACCAATGAGTGTATAAGAATCAGTGGCTGACGGACACGTGCTTCGGAGGAGAGTCGTGAACTGTCTTCACTATCCTGAGTTGGCAGCAAGGGGTCGCAAACGAGCAAGCTTTGTACATAGTTCACTAATTGGGCATTCCAGATTCGGGTGGGATTGGAGATGCCAAATTTATATAAAAAAAAAAAAAAATTGTGTCCCTCTCCAAATACAGATGGACCTGATTGAGTATCATAATAAAATAACCACATTGAATGGGTGATTTGCATTTGGATATACTGCAAGTGGAGATGTATTGACAGTTATTGCTTACACTCTTGTAAACACCTGGCCATTTCAGTTTTTCGTACAGCATGCACTTGAAACATGACCTTTAGTCAGCGGGGCTAAATATCAGACATTTTTTTTTTTATTAAGGGGCACAGTTGCTCTACTCCAAATACTTTACACTATAGAGTAATTCACCTTAAACTGAGCGGAAGCCATTTACATGGACTTTACACATATACACCCATTTTACGCGTGTGCAACGCACACACACAAACATGGGCACCTGTGCGCAGTCATGTACACACATGCACACACACAAGCACATGCTGAGAGACTGGCTCTGACCTGTGGGCTCTGGTAGTATTCACACAACAGGGAGTAGGGTAGGGTGCAAAGAGAGGAGAACAGCACTCCATAGGTGGTACAGAGGGACAGCACCACGTACAGGTTTGTGGACAGGGTCGCAAGGCCTGTGCCCAGACCAAATGCCAGGTAGGCGAAGAAGTACAGAGAGCGTAGGGAGAAACGCTCCTCAAGTTTCTCCAGAATGGCTGGAACAGACAGAGAGAAATCAAGAACAAGAGAGCAATAAAACTAGCAATAACTAGAGATCCCAAAATGAAGAGAACAGAGGAGATAAATTGATAAACCGGAATGTAGGAGGAAGGTTAGGTGTTGACTTTGATTGCAGCAGAGGGCTACAACCCCCCCTTTTTTTTTTTTGGAAGTACATGCTAATTCTGAATTTGATACAACACATCTTACAGAGTGTATTATTAAGAGATTCAAGAAATCTTGAGAAATCTCAGCTTAAAAAAATGAAGTAGCAAATCAGCACTGAGTATTCCTGATCTTTGATCCGTCAGGTGGCGCTACACTGAAAACTGATATTCTTGAATGATAAATATAACTTTGAATGCAGGGACCACTTCAAAAAACCTTTTCTAATAACAGCCAGTCATTATTACATCCACAAATCCAAGTGAAAAAATCCACTGTGCAACAATTAGGGCACATGCCAATAATGTAGACACCCTGACGTCTTCTCTGCGCTTGAGCTCTTCTGAAATTGACCGATGCAGAGCGGATACATGCTGTTGATGGACAAGTTATCCCTGCAAATCGGGTATGGTCATGTTCTATAAGCCGAAAAAGTTAAGAGCCATTCTAGTTGTTACTTTAATAAGGTTGAAAAGCCAGTATTTATAAATGCTTGGGGGTGTCTTATTGTCCATGGCACGGATAACTTGGAACATCTGTGTAGGTACCATTGATGCTGCAGGACATGCGCATTTTGTAGCAACATATGCTGTCCACAATAATATGTCTTTTCAAGGGCTTCCCTCCATATTTGAACAAATCTGCAACCCACATGTTGCCCATACAAATACTAATTGAAGAGTGCTACTGCAAGACCTGTGTCCAAATGTTTCTCCTGTTGAAAATATTTGGTGCTTTGAGAACTACAAAATATGACAGCTAAGACCCCGGACATCTCAGCAGCTGAAGTTGAATATCAAGGGTTAAATGGAGAAAAAATGCTTAGAAAAGGAACAGTTGGTGTCCTCAGTTCCCCAAGTAATTGCTTAGAAAGCTGTTGCATGGAAAGGTATTGTTACGCCATAATTAACACACCTCTGTCCCGACTTATCTAGAATGTGCTGAAGGCATAAACTTTGAAATGAGTGTATATTTAGAGAAAACTATAAAGTAGAAAAAGAATAACATTAAACATTTTACTTTTGTACAATTTTCAATTGTGTACAGGTTTACAAAATAGTTTACAAAAAAGTGTATTTTCCATATAGCCCCAAATTTCAGAGATGGATCTGCTTTGGATATGCATTTGAGTTACCTGAATAGAAAGCAGCACTGAAGGCGTAGATGCACATTCCCCAGCATCCCATGCTGACTCCAGCATTGTAGCGGCGATAAGCCTCTGAATCATGGGGCGCCTTGGGGTCTCCCCCAAACACAGCTTCTCCCATGAAGTCAGTATAGAACAGAAGCATGCCCTCGAAGGATAGCCAACCTGCAGGATAATGGGATCACCACTCAGCTCTGACACAGTCAGTTCATTCTAGCACTCTCAGAAGTATAGTTTAACAAAGCATTTTTTACCACTAGGGCAAGCAATTCAGATCTTGGCGACTCAGCCTTCTTGCACTGGGGCTCAGACGCCTTATGACCTCTAATGGCTTAAAAAATGACCACTTTTCTTGGTGCTTGCCGTTCAACGTATTTTAAGCTGACATACTTTTGAAAGAAAGCATTCAAGAGGCAGAAATTACAGTATGAAAACGAGTTAGCCACAATTGTAGGGTTTTATTTTATACGTGGAAATATCCATAGGACGTGTGGCAGGAAAAGTAAGTTATTTCTTCTTTGAAATGCCTGAATCTCGGCCCTGCCAGTTAAGAGCGTATGTCGTAATATTTTCAGGACTGGTCCTGACTGCACTAGGGGTTCTTCGCTCAAGCGGACTTTCTCACCTAAAAAGTGGTTGGTGCAGAGGCTGCGCAATGATGGGGGCATCCTGTAGATGGCAATGCACAGCAGCTTCATAGACAACTGCGTGTCAGCAGTGTCTGCACTGTCACTTAGATCACTGTCATATCGCATCCCATTCAGCAGTATGTTAGCAACCTGGAGGTGGAGAGAGTGTCAGAAGATCTAGACCAGCATAAACAAGCACAGAGCTGAGCCAAAACAAAAGGTATTGTGGTGGCATCCAAATAAAACTGAAGAATGCCATACAGTTAATAACACCACAGCAGTGAATAATGCCCAATATCATTCAATCCTATCAAGAGCAAGTGAATACTCTAAGGTTTAAGTAGTACGTTTTTAAAGAACGATGGAACTACTCTTTGGCGCGAGATATTCTAGTTTGGATGCCATTCTTGCAAAATACTGTGCAGTGGCGACATCAGGAGGAAAAAAGACAAACAGCACTTCAATAAATTTGCATCAGAAAAAAAGAGAGGTCAGGAGGCCGAACCAGATCCCAAGAAACAGAAAAGTATCAGTACCCATTTGAAAGTGCTGAAGGGTCGATTAATTTCTAAACTCTACCGTTTGGCTGAGGAATTGTACGAATAGCAAATCATGAGAGCTGAAAGATTTTATTGGGGAGGACCTCTTCCACTTTCAGAGCCTGGATATTGCCCTTCCTGAGAGAGGCCAGTTGGAGAACTGAATCATGAACAGAGTAGGTAGCCAGTAGATGATTTTAGTGTGGGAGCCGCTCCACTGTCGGGGACAGGGTGCATACTGGGCAAAGCAATCGAGAAAAGGGCTTTCCTTTGGACTGGGGCTTTGATGCTGACCTGCTGACTGAAGGTGACAGTCCGTCTGCGGCCGTTCTCTGTTCCCACAGTGGTGGTCAGCAGTAAATCATCCTGCAAGGCCAGGGTCTGGGGGCGTTTCAGGATGCTAGAGGCCCCGCCTCCCACCGTACCCCCGCCACCTGATGCAGCCTGAGGGAGGAGAGTGTCTCCAGGGGGCATGGGCGGCGTGGCAGCGTCCGTCTCGAGGGGCTGAGGGGTCTGCTGGCCCGTGTAGCAGTCGATGAGCACAGTGTCAATGTAGGATGTTCCTAAGGAAGAGGCAAACTCGTTAATCCCCGTGAGGGAACTGTCGCGGCTGATGAAGCTGCCGTATTTTGGCGTGAGCGGGCTGAGGGGGGAGATAGGACTAGTCAGCCCAGCGTACAACCGTGCATTGGCATTGCGTGTGTGTGCCAACAGGTCTGGCTGGCAAGGGTGTGGTTCGTAGCACTGGTAGTTTTGGACATCATCTTCTTCTCCCTCCCCTTCTCCTGGGCCCCCTCCGAGCGCAGTGGGGGGAGAAGGCGGCAGGGGCAGGCTGGGGCTTTTCAGGGTATTCCTGGAGGTTTTCGGTGCCAATGTCTGGGGCAGGGGCCGCTCGGGAATGCTGGTGAGCGTCATTGCTGTGGCTGCGACAAGAGTAATGCTGGTGAACATGTAAATGACCCTCAGCTGACCGCCCAATGACCTTCCAAACTCTGTGTGATCCCAGTTGATTCCGCCCACAATGTAACCAAAGCCACCACCCAACCCTGTAGGGGGAAACAGATCATTTTAGAAACCTGGGAACCCAGAAAAGAATGCCTAACCCCTTCCATCCATCATCCATTTCTCTAACCTGCCAATAGTGCATGTATATTGAGCCCTCGGTCCTGGTCTTCAGGGCTGCATACGTCCATCATGTAGGCGTGGCTTGGGTTGTCAGCAGAATCAGCACTAAAGTCCATCAGTACAACCCCACATATGGTTAGTACTATGCCCCACTTGTGATTGGATGCAGTATCTGCCAGTGCAGCTCCGATGTCCCTCCCATTCAGCACTAGAGTCAGTCCCATTAAAGCTCCTGGAAAGAGAGAGAATTGATAGCACTATCTTGGTTTTACCTCAAAGGAAGCAGACAATAATATTTCTCACCTTGAGTAAAAACATACCCTAATGTCAGTTATAAATTAGGAATGATAAATACTAGTAGCCCATGTGTAAGGAGGACCATAACTGCCAAAATCAAAAATAAATTAAGAAATAAAAAAATTACTCAAAAATAAATTGATGTGCCATTAAATGCACCAAAAATAATATCAAAGAAGAAATGCAGGCATGAATTAAAAGATAAAATGTGACATTAATTGATATTCTGTTCTAATTCTAATGCTTCTGTATTTACCTTTTGAAATAATTCCCCTATTTATTTACAAGTACTTTCCCATTTATTTTTCAATTTTTTTAAACTAATTTATCATTTTTAAATTTATTCATGTATACTGAGAGGCATTGAAAATGCATAGTGTTTTTTTATGGTCTAATTTGCCAAGTGATAGTTTTTCCTTTTGCAGATTCATATGAGGACCATCAGGTATCTGGGTCTGGGTTTAAATCCCTTCTTGGTTTAATACCTCAGTTTGATTACCCAAATGCAACAAATTCTCTGGATCATGGTTGTGAATCACATATTGTGAAAAGTCGTTTTGCACATGAAAAGTTCAAGGTTAGAGCCAATAAAAAACACACATTAAGAAAGTCACATCATTCCCATTTCAAAGCCTCAAAGGACTGAATCTCGGTAGAATCAAACATTTTGAATGTTCAGTGATGGTCAGTCTCAAAGAAAAGTTTCTGGATGCATAAAAATCCAGACTGTATTCAGACTGCAGGGATGACACAGAATAGACATAAACAGAAGTGTCAGCTATCATCCCCAACAAACTGCGGCATCTGTGACGTCACAAAAACACATTCCATAAAACGCCTTGCGTCATGTCAGATAATGCATAAGAACTGTTGAATTGACTGCCAATGTAACAATAGCAGTGAGGGCAAGTCTCCCTACCAAAAGCACAGTTTACGGAGGCCATATTTTGCAACTACAAAAGAAACAATTTACCACTACTGTAAAACAGTATATTTAAGTATGCATTTTTAATGCCTCTCAGTATATTTACTGTATTTCTGTATTTTGTCTTTACTTAACTTTGAGCATTTCTGCTTCATTATGCAAATGAGGACATTGTCAGTCAAAGTTTCTCGTGGGTCAACTTATTGCCTATTGGTTTTTTGTCAACATAATGCAGATATAGACTGTACATGCCTTACTCCTACACTGGTAGGACTACAATGGCTCCCTCCTAGTCAGGAGATTGCTAGAGAGCTGAGATACTCAGCTAAAGCTAGTCAACGTGAAATTGATATTGTCAGTCAGAACTATTTACTTTTTCATGTGCATACTCAGATAATGAGTTTTAATAAGTTGCATACATGGACACAGCGGTTGACCCTTTAGTAATTTGGTGGAGGTGCCTCATTGCCAAAACATGTACAAATAATGCTGGGCCCATTGCGCACCCACCTCCTTGGCTGCCTGCAAAAGCCCTGGAAAGTTTTTTGCTAGCGGGTTTTGGAGGCGGCAAAAGAACAATTCACAGTCAGATGGCACAGTGTGGCATAAGGCAGTGGTTCCCAAACTCAGCCATTTGGCCATCCTACGCATACTGGTTATTGTTCCAACCACAGTTGAAATCGTAAGATTTTTTTTAAGCTGTAAATTTGTATTGTTTAGGTGCATATCATGTTTAACCCCTTAAAGTGCAGTCCTTTTTTGAACAAATTTTCTACCAAACTAAAGTGCTAACTTCTCTTGAAGCATTGTGACCACAAACATGCTCATGTTCTTGTTTAAAAAGTGACACTCAGTAATTGCTCTCATATAATTAGAATTGCTGAGAATATTACCCAAACTGAGTAAAAACACAAAATAAGTTTTTGTCTGATAGAAAAAGATTCTCTTTTCTTCTGCCTCATATGCGCTGTGACTAGGCCGCATCAGCCGAGATCTGTAGCCACAATTAGAAGGCTGAACAACTGCAGGTTCAAATATTATGATTCCGCGACCAAAAATCAATATTTTATGGATTTTTTTCTTTGATATGTTCCTCTGTGTTCCAACAAACAATTTTGGAGAGTCCTATTTTCCCTGGGTTCCCAGTCACAATCGCATTCACTCTTACAATAGCTTTGCAGCCTCCTTGTTTCAGGTCTTATTCCCCATCTGCATCTAAATTTTCACTCCAGTATACCTTTCCAATTCCCTGCTCTGGTGTACGATCATATACAGTCCGCATGATAAAGTCGCTTCCAAAATGCCTTTGCTTTAATGACAAAATCACCGCTTCCCAGAAACCATTGAAACAATTCCCCCTCATAAATAATAATCTATTGGCGACCATAAGCATCCGTCTTTTGGAAGTTTCAGTCCACTGCCAGTCTGTGAAAACTAACAGAATTGTATTTTTCCTGTTATATTGGAGTCAAGGCTAGCAGGCTACAACACTTACTGTTCTGTTAGATCAGCACAAAACAGCCAGTGTTAGCACTTATTTTGTTCCGTAAGGGATACTGTACAATCTAGAGCACTGCATCAGGAGGAAAAAAGATAATTTATACTGAAATTCACAAAGACATGCAGATACTACCTCTATGTCAAAGTTGATTTTGTAATGTTCGTCCAAGCTTTCTTTTGTGGATCAATAACTATGACAGATTTTTATATCTTGATCACTACCAAGCTAAGAACGTTGATTTCAACAATCATGAACGATTTATGACATAATTTTTTGCACTAATCTCGCTGCTCTAACGGTTTGCTCCTACAGGATGCTACAGGCTATAAGGCAGGCTCTAGGACCGTGGATTTAAAATGACAGGCTCATGCGCCAAAGCCGGCGGTGAGGAGAAGTTAAATAACCAAAAATACCAAACCAAAACAAAAGAGAAACAAAATTCCATAAACTGAGAAACTAATACAACACTAAATTATAACCAAACAAAGAAGGGAAAGGTGGCAGTTAAAATCCTGCTGACCAGCAGTGGGAGAGCAGATGGAGAGCACCTAAGGCAGGGGTGGCCAACGCTGGTCCTGGAGAGCAGCAGGGTCTGCTGGTTTTTAGTGTTACTTAGCACTTGATTGATTAATTAAAGCAGTTGATTACACACTTCACTTATCTCACCTGCTGTCTTAGGTGGAGAAAATTAAACTCAGCATACCCTCTGGCTCTACAGGACCAGCGTTATCCATCCCTGCTCTATAAACTTTTATCTGTACTCTGTATTTCGACGTTGTCTGCATTACAACTACGCTAAATATCCAACCACATTGACAAATCTTGGTTACCATGTAGATTGCGGTCACAACCTGCAAGTCTGCTTAATTGACTATAGCACTCCATTTGCTATTTTCATAAACGAACATTTTACCGTCTCCGTTTCCAAAAATAACATCATGCACACATATCAGTTTTCAGTAAAGTTTTTGTTTACACGTACCAGTATATATATATGCCGTCAAGAGCATATCAAACCTGTAGGTGGCAGGGTAACGATAAGATCAAGCCCACAGAATCCCAAAAGTAGCAACAACAGAAACAAATCCAATCACTACAGCCCAATGAAAATGTAAACACTGGTCGCATGGCAGGTACAAGGCCAAAATCCAATTTTGAATGGCTGTTCTTTTCAGGTCCTCGGGTGGCACTCCATTAAAAACAGAGAGGATTCTGTAATAAAAATCACTGCAAGGACTCAGGAACACTTCTGTAAATTATTCTTAGAAGAGTTTGTCACTGCACCTACAAATGCAAGTTAAAACTCTGCCATGTTGAGATTAGACCATATATAAACAAGATCCAGAAAAGCTCTCTTCTTCTCTGGCCTGAGCTCATTTAAAATTTACTGAGGCAAAATGGAAAACAGCCCTGTGGTTTGACTAATCAAAATGTGAAATTCTTTTTGGAAATCATGGATGCCATGTTCCCTGAGCTGAAGAGGAGAGTGGCCATCCAGCTTGTTATCAGTGCACAATTCAAAATCCAGCCTCCATGATAGTATGGGGGTGCATTAACACACATAGCATGGGTAACTTGCGCATCTGGGAAGACATTAATGGTGAACGATATATACAGGTTTTGGAGGAACATTTACTACCATCCTGATGCCATTTTTTAAGGGAGGGCCAAGCTCATTTTAGCAACACCAAACACCGTACTCTGCATGTATTACAAGATCGTGGCTCTGTAGAAAAAGAGTTTAGGTGGTAAAGTGGTCTGCCTGCAGTCCAGACATGTCACCCACTGACAATATTTTGAGCATTAAGCATTGAAAAATATGACAAAGAAAGCTGCAAAGTATTGAGCAGCTGAAATCCTATATACGGTTGGGGGAAATTTTGCAGTCAAAATTACAGCAGTTGGTCTCCTTAGTTCCTAAACGCAAACAAAGTGTAGATTAAAAGTGAGGTGATGCAACACAGAGGTAAACCTGCCCCTGTGCCAACTTTTTTTTAAACTTGTTGCATTGGGATTGGGATTACATTCTTGAAACACTCCCTGGTCCTGCCATCTGACAGTTTTGCACCGGTGGGGGTACACTCCATCTGGCTACTGCCCCAAGACGGCACAAGCCGAGCACGGGCTCGCCCCGACCCACAAGCCTACTCGATCTGAACTAAACTGTGCCACTCTGCTCTGGGCTCCGTCCCTCTGTCATGACCATATTACCATCAACAAACCCTATTATTGGATTGTACTCTGTCTCTGCATTTCGTTCCTGGTCTGGATCATAATAGAAAAGGTAAACATAGAAACCAATTAAAACATGAATATACTTTATGTCATATTTAATCATTTACAAAAGTGTTGTATTAATGTCTGCATCTATTTTGTTTTGGTGCATTAAATGGCATAATAGTTTATGAATTGAGTCATTTATTCATTTCTTTATTTGTTTTTGGCAGTTTTGGTCCTCCCAACATCTGGGCATTTAAATTACTTACTGTTTGTATATTATTCAGTAGCACTCCATGCACTATGAATTCTGCACAAAATGTTTCTCAGGTTCTATTACAGTTGCTCCATGCAGTGACACTTATTTGGGAGAAAAAATTGGACAACAGCATAACTTCAATAATTTACAATGCATAACACCACAAATTACCCTTTCACAATTTACCAGGTAATTTACACCTATGTATTTTTACTGTGGTTTTAAATCAAGCATTTCTTACCAATGGCAAGAGCTAAGATGAAAGGCCGCCGACGGCCGAAGCGAGAGGTGCAGCGGTCACTCCATGCGCCCAGGAATGGCTGAACTAGAAACCCTGGGTGACAGAGAATGACACAGAGCTACAGAAACACAGTATGACAGGAGAAGAGAGGGAAAAAAACTTTGAGATGTGGAATATTTTTTACCGCAGGAACAATGCTATTTGGAACCTGCATAAGTTTTACTCTTCACTGATTCACCTGAGGTTATTTTCAACACTGGGCACATGATATAAGAAACCTTAATCTGCATTTACTCAGACTTCAATCATCTTCAGTGAGTGGTTTCATAGGATCTCCCCCCTTAGATAATTACAGTCACAAAAGATGTCTATTACTATGGCCATGCGTATCATCTCACACTGCAAAAACCAACTCCTCCTCTTGAGATATACAATCCTAAGAGTTTTTATATCGACAGCAATTTTTACGCACCTGATCCTAGTCTTATTACAACTCTTAATAAGATATTCATGCGTAGAATGAGGGCTGCTATTAAATGTCAGATTGGAAGCCTACTGGATCATTGATCTCCAAGAACAGGGTCAGTTACCGCTGGTCAAAAAGTATTCTGCAATTTTTTAGCATTCTCATCTATCTCAAGATCTACTGCTCATGCCACCGCTAATGCAAAGAGTGTTCATGTTTACCTAGAATTGGGCTTATGAACCACACCAGACTGTAGAATTGGTCTGGCAGGCCCATCTGCAATAGGACAGGGGTGACATAAGCTGTCTCCATGGCATAGCTGAACTCAATTCCAAACAGGATGCAGCCATTGAACAACAACTCAGGAAAAGTGCGCCGAGGGGGCAACTCAGCCAAGTCCAGCTGTTCCAGAGGGCAAGGTGTATTTGGGGGAGGTGGAGGGGATGGTCGGATCAGCTTTCTACGCTTTGGATGCCTCTGGAAATTGTTGGCACGGTGACTCAGGTGGCGGGTACAGGATGCTGGGAAGCTGGAGGTCTTGGGCATTGGTGGTCTCCAGGCCCCATCCTGAGATGAGCTGACACCCCCTCCTGGGCTGGTCAGGAGGGAGTCACAGGGGGTGCACATCCCTTGGGATGTCATAATTTTGGCCTGTATTTTCCTGCATGCAGTATAATAGGGCCTATGTTAGTGCAATGACACATTTCAGTCGTCACTGTGCCCGTTTTGCAACTATACATTCAAGGGTTTCACTTCAACTGTCGCCAGCTTTAACTGTCCTGAAGTCGCCGATTATGCATGCAGCATGAAAAAAAAAACCGACCTGACTATATATGGTTTCTGCGTCGAAATAGAAAGGCATTATACAGTACAATATCAAAAATTCGTTCATGTTTTACCTCCTAAAACAGACTACAAAAAAGGCGGTTGATGACAGGTTGTCGTCTTTTGAGGGCACAACATCATGACGCTGCACATCGTGCTTACGAAGAGCAGCGACGAACCAGCGGATATGTTTGGCTCATAGAAAGAGCGAAAACAACCATGTGTTTCCAGTGTGACATGCAGCTTTCCTTAAAAAGGATGTTCGTTCATTTGAATTTCTGCCATTTGCCGACTGATAGCTAATGCAGTGCTACACCGTTGCGAGTAGAATTCATCCTCCCTTTATGACCAACGTCTCTCTCCCCCTTTTTTTAAATGTATTTATTTATTCGATTAGATATTCATGTACTTAATCCATGAAGACATGTTCCAGTCGTGAAACCAGAACAGAAGCTCTATTTCACTACCGCTGTCTTGCAGCCCCCAATTACGTGTAGTTAGTTATGAGCAGTGGAAGCTCCGTGACTTGGTAGCCTATTTGCTTTGCAAGGTGAAGATTATACAATCGAATCGACTGCGATGTTTTTTTAAAAAGGACAATGCGTGCAAATGGAAACACGAAAGAAATTTACCTTTTCAGGGGCTCTTTCACATTTACTACAGCATACCCTTTAAACAAATTAGTATATCTTACGTTGCGTATTTGTATTATTATGATTAGAATTAATATTATTTCAGCTGCATTACAGAATCATATTTCCCCCTCTTGTCTTTGATGCAGGGATTTCATCGTTTTCATCCTCCGTCTCAGCGCCTGCACCTTCTCTTCCCTCCCCGGTCTCCCCATGTCTATGAAGTGACGTCATTAGATCCCTCCTTCTCTCGCTTTCTCGGGTCCCGCAGCATCAGCACCTAATCCAGCCCTATCGCGCGTAATTTTTTTTTTGTCCTCCCTTCACGTGCTCACTCGATTTTAGCCGCTCATCTTTCCGCCACTGTATCCATGGCAAAATTCCTTCATCGCATCTTTCATCTGAAAATCAACGAAGTTCGAAGTTGAAATAAAATAGCCAATAATTTGTAAACTGTATGCGAAGTGACGCATTTATAAATCTACAGTACCATGGAAAAGTATTTACCCACTTCTGATGCCCTCTATTTGGCATATCAGTGGCACTAAATTGTTTCAGTTACAAAATGTGGACTGATACACCCGAAGACGAGGAGAAATGCAGTGGGGGAAATAAGTGTTGAATGCGGCAACATTTTTCTCAGTAAATATATTTCTAATGGGGTTATTGACATGAACCTTTCACCAGATGTCGGTAACAAGCCAAGTAATCTAAACATACAAAGAAATCAAAACAATTAAGTTCACAAATTAAGTTATGTTTTATGAATTCTGGACCACTCTCAAAGTATAGGAGAGTATTGGGTGGGACTGCAGGTAGCAGATCAGGCAGATAGGAGATTGGGGCAGATGTGGAGTTGGACTTAGTCTGTGATTGTGCAGACGTTGGGCACTCCCCGGGTGGCGAGACTCAGGGTGGGGCTCCCGTCTCTTGTCGGAGTCTGCGTGGCTCCCAAAGCCCCCGGAGTTCCAGGTGGTGGCTGTTTCTTGCTTTCCATTTGGAGAGGGGAAGGGTGGGAGGGACATAGAAACGTGATGAGCAGGGATTGTGGGAATGTAGGGGGAATATATAGGCGTAAGGATGATTAGGAAGGCACATTCGAAGTGGCCCTGTTCATTTATCTACATTATTGGGAACTCCCTTTGGACTTGGTGTTGGACTTAGTCTGTGATTGTGCTGACGTTGGGCGCCCCCCGGGTGGCGAGACTCAGGATGGGCCTCGCATCTCGTCGGAGTCCATGTGGCTCCCAAGCCCCCGAAAGTGTTAATGTATCAACGAGAGATGGGCTCTGCATACATCGTCAACATTATTGCGAATATAGCTTGCATACAAGTTCAATGTCCAGCAGCCGAGGATTTTAATCAGGTGGTCTGGCGCTCCTTGCTTGGATGCTGTGGTGGCGGCGCCGATGTGGTTCGAATGCCCAGAGGAATATTTAGATAGAATGTTGGATCCAGTGGCCAATTTCACAAAGAAGTTGATGCCGCTTAGGAAGACTTTTATTGGGGCTGGTCACACGTCGTGTATGGAGTCGTAAGGGAAACGACGTTGAGTGCCAGGAATGGCAGTCAGAGGGCTGAATAGAATTTCTTGAATTACTTTCGTCCTGCGAGGTAAGGGGAAAGTAAGTGTGGAGCAAACCCATTTAGAATGGTATCTCGAGATCAAGCGGTGAATGGCTTGCTTTGTGCGGTCAGAGGACAACGGTCGCGGAAAGCGGAGGAACCGTAGTGGGGTGAATGTCCAAGTGCAGTGCTCTGATTCTTTGCCAGGTGAAACGAGGAGGGGCATCAGCGATGGCATTTTATGGTCCGAAATATGTGCGGCTTTGAGAATGGTCTGGTGTTTTGCAGAAATTAGGGCTAGTTTCTTGAGGAACAGCATGAACAAGAGGGAGCGGGAACGGCCTTTGTTTACGGGGTCTACTGTGGTCGGTTGTCATAATGTATTGTGACAGTAGAGAGGTCCTGTCACTGGAAATGTCTCCTAATAAGTACGTGCCCTGGCTACCTTGCCAACGAGCCTGGCTCTTTGGCGACGTGGTCAGCGTGTTTGACTATTACCCGGGAGTTTGGAGGCTTCGCCCTGCTACAGTATGTTTATACATTTGGCGGCCCGTTCGTGACCTCGAATGAGGGAGGAAGCGATGATGGGATACCTTGAGGCGAACAGCGAAGTAGTAACCCTCCTTCCGAAAACGCCAAAGGAACCCCCAAAAAAAGCGTGACTCGAGTGGGACAGCCCTAAGCATTTGCGATATCTGCTTTAGCCAACCAGGCACCGCGACCGGCGAGGCAGATAAGAGTGGTGAGACAGAGGACAGTAATTAAAGGGTTAACCACTGTTGGGCAAGCAGCCAGTCAGATTGGGGCGTGGAGACAGCAGATGGATGGAGTGCAGGTGGGGCGGAATGAAGGATTGCGGGAGGTGGAGACGCGTAGTTTTTGTTAATGTTTGCTGGCAAGGCAAAGAGCACCCATAACTGAAGCGCTAGCGAGCTGCGCCACTGCTTGTATCCTGTTAGGGTGGATACGCGTGCATTATCAGTGAATGTTTGCGAGTGGCCGTTAGATGGATACGCATAGTATCCGTGAATGTTTGCCGGCAAGGTAAAGAACGTTAGCATTTGTAATGATTTTACAATTTTGGAATAAACGTTGCAATCATTCAACAGCACCATAAATGTGTGCCATTTAATTTGTGAAGAACATGATGTTCGTAAAAAGCCAGAGTTGCTCAGACTAATTGGTAGAACCGGCGAAAGTATAATTTATATATTTTTAATTTAATTTAATTAATTATTTTCAAAGCCACATTGCACTACAAAATTATGGCATTTTCTTCCGCACCTCGATGACTATGAAAGATATCAATAAGTCTTTGTAATTCTTTGTGTTCGTGTAGTTCGCTAAAAACAACGCATATTCACGAAAATAAGTTTGCGAGGCTCACAGAGCAATAAGCCATGAGAATCCATTCTACAGTCTGAATGAAGTGGCAGCTAAATGGCTTTGTTAGGTATGATGCACAGCAGAGTGATGGCGAATATAATTGCTGCGAAGTCAGCGAGAGTTTCGGACTTGCAGATTTCTATCCTTGCGGAGTCGCATCAAATCACCATTGAAAAGAGACTTTGGTCTCAACTGGTTTTATCTGGTTAAATAAAGGATTTGATTGATTGCTTGATCAAAGTAGTCAACAGGCAGTCACTGACCGTACAGCCGAAGCATAAAGCAAGATTGAGAACGAATGTAAAGTAATTGTCCAGTTCTTACCTCCGATTAGGGAAGGAGCGGGGGATTGTGTCTCGGTAGAGAGGGACGTCGAATGGCGAACTCGGTATGCGTGGGCTCCTGGGAACAAGCGGGGTTCGGGTTCCTGAGGTCTGGAGGGTCGATGACAGCTAGGATTCTTTTTTTATATATATACTACAAAATTATGATTGCAGAAACAGGGGCAAAATGTACGTGGTATGGCAAATTCTAGCACTGCTGAAACGAACTGTGAGACCAAAAACTAGTGCAAGATAATTCGTCCAGTTTTTGCCTCTGATGAGGCAAGGACTGATAGATTGTTGGCTTTATTGGTTTTGACAATGTCCAAAAACACAATAAAATCCATCAGACAAAAATAGTAGCATCACAATATGCATCCATGACAAAACACCAGACATAACAATACCAACAACTCACAATGAAAAATAACAAACAATAACATAGCATAACATGAAAAATACTCAAAAAGGCGCAATACAGCAAGAAAATAAGTAAAAAAAAATAAAAATCACCAAGTGTATTTAAAAAGGATTCGAGTGCTAAAAAAAGTGAATATATTCTCATATGACCAAATTTAATCAAAGCTATTCAATGCCTTAAAAATGACAACAAAAAACCACAAATAACAATAAATACAATTAGCATTACACAAATTACAATTAATCCTTAAAACCACTTTTAATTAATTAACACACATATTAATAGAATACACCAAATCTAAACTAATATTACAGGCAAGTACAAATAACAATACCTAATAAACTTTTCAACATAAAACCAAATTACATGGATGCAAGAAGGAAATACGTGCTCGGGTTCAATAGTTGCAGGCGCCTATCTACAGGAAGGGGGGTAGCCTAGATGATGAAGTCCTTCCAATGCTCCACCCCCCATTTCTCCACAGCCAGGGTCCAATCCTTTTTAAAGTCCAACAAAACGCCATCCTGCAGGAGAGCTTGTATTCTCCTCCGGAGAGTGACAGGGTCCACTGTTGTTTTTTACTAGACCTTTATGTTTCTTGCCTCCCACAAGACCTGTTTGATGGTACTTATGACTCCACTGGCGCTGGCTTTCGATAGTCTTACAGCCCTCTAGCGGACCCAGGAGGAGTCGCTCAGCCATCAGGGGGATCACCAACAACAACCTGTTAAGGGTGGCAGAGGAAACAAGGCCGCAGACCCGACTGGCCATGGAGCACTCCCAGAACAAAGGATGCGAGTGCTCCGTGTCAGTACAGCCGTGAGAGCAGTTCTCCGTTAGTGGCTTAGTGCTAAGTACTGATGAAACAGAAACACTCTCGTGGGGAGTCACCACTGATCTATATAGGATAACTGGATTGCTGACGTGATGCAGAACTGCGTTGGGAGGATGAAGCAAGCGGAAGTGGTCGGGCGGCCATTTTACTATGCCCGGTAGTAAGCAATCGTTATATAGTATTCTATGGCAGAGAAGCGCAGATGTGCAGCCTTGCAATGCGGAGCGACATTTTTTGGGCGAGTCAATGCACTTGCTGTAGTGAAGACGGATATACATAAATGAATTTCAACTAATATATTGCTTATTGTTGGTCACTGGCCATCTACCTTAACGGCAGATGATGTGTCAATGTTAGCCCAGCTAACGGTTATTATTGGAACTATTCAAATTAATGTTCGCTAACGTGATCCATCAGGTTAGCCTAAAGCTACCTAGATTACCTTACTGAAGATAACCAGATCAATCAAGGTCACACGGCATAAATTACATAATCCAGTAAAACTGCTGTGTAACGCTGTGTATAATATTAGACCAGACTAACTAAACAACAAAACCAGGTGTTGACTGGTCTAATCATTAAGGCAAATTCATTTCAGCACTAAAAAAGGCTAATGTTCCGCTGACGCTCAATTACCGTTGACGGACAAATTAAATTCTGCCAGGTTATCAATGAGGATGTAACGTTAGAGCTACTTAAATAGATAATGTGATTCACACTCGACAATGACTGGCAGCCAGTTTTACATACATCTCCACAACGCTCAACTCACTTCACTTCTCATATGAGCGCAGATTTAGCGACCTTGATAAGTTTACATTGTGTTCTCTTCAGCAAACCCTCTTTCGCTTCGTAGGAAAATTAGTCGAGCTTCATGGCGGCTACTGAGTGAAGACAGCGCAAGAGAAAACTCAATACAAGACATCCGTTGGGATTTATACATGCGTTGTGCGCGATTGAATCTCACATCCAGTGTTTCTAAAATAAAAACAGCGGTTGACAAAGTGCGATCTTACGGCTACTTTATTTTTTCATGAAGTTTTCAAATTCCCTCACACAGAATAATAACAATACGTGCAGGATTGACGTCTTGTTTTCTTCAGTCTCAATAACTTTGGACCTCAATTTTGTTGTACCACTGCCCCACTTAGGCGAGATGTAGAAAAACCCGTATAGATTTCCTATGGAACGCACTCATGGTCGTACTGTCAAATGCTGATATTGTCTATTGAAAATGTTAAAACACGTACAACTGCTGCCTACTATAGTTAAATCTGCGGTCCTAGAAGCATTTTTTCGTACAGTCAGGTCGATCTGAGGACGAAACATAAAATACTGCCTCTTTCGTGTCAGTGAAAAGATATCTTCTCAATTAATTATATCTTTGGCTGCAACATGTTCAATGTGAGTAATGTCCTGAGAGATTATAGTTGGGCATACCAATATGGCGGCACAGTTACGTCATAATTATGACGTCATCAGCTATCCAGTTCTTGTATATAGATCTGTGGGAGTCACTGGTGAGAGGTCATCCGGGCAATGTTTTTTTTGTTTGTCAAACAGTTATGAGTGACATTTGACCTGATGGATTGTTTCGGTTGTGAGGAATGTGGAGTGGCGAACTCCGTTTGCTTATACTTTTCACAACGAGCAGAGGTCGGGTGTTTGAGCTGTACGAGGTCAATGACAGTTTGGATTTATTTATTTTCTCACGACTCAAATATGAAGGCGGAAATAGGATGGTTGAATGAGCTGGGCGAGGTCGACGTGCATACCCGATAAAATCTGTTGTGTAAATGTGGGGGATAATGGCGGAGGGTTTGGAATAGGCTACTAGGGGCGTATGGGAGGCAAGGCAGTGGCTACTGTATGATGAAACTGAGGTGAGGGGAAAACTGCGAGGAGCTGAATTAGTTGATGGGAGGGGCGGACCTGAAGGAGGAAGCTCAGAATTAGTGACATGGGAAATGGGTAAGGGGAGGGGAGCGGGGAAAGGGGAGGGGAGAGGGAGGGAAAAAACAAGCGTATGAGGTAACAGTGGGTGCTTCGTCGGGTGTCGGTGGGTTAACACCAGAACTGCTGGAGCCTTCTAGAATACCGTTGTGGGCGGCAGGAGCACAGAGGCCAGATTTCGTCCAGCGGAAGTGATGGGGGTGGAACAAGAGGCATGTGCAAGGGGCAAAGGTGCAGCCTGCGAACACAGGGATGAAATAGGGGACAAAATGAGACCGAAGAGGTTGTAAACAGAGGGAGCAGGCACGGGCGGAGGAGAAAAACTGGCTTATTTGTGGAAGGAGTGACTTCCGCCGAATCTGGAGCAGGGAGGGCATCGCCGAGCGTGATGACGTTGGCGCTGGGACATTGAGCGCGGAACCTGGAAGTGCTGTCTGATTTGCACATGGGGAGGATCAGCTACATTGCTGAAAGAGTCGGTGTATAATTTTAATAGTCTGGCCTTGTTGTCAAAGCGGTGGAGGGGGACTTTCTTCTGCTTGAGTGCCCCATGGAGTCTGGCGATGGTTCGACGTGGAGTCTTGGATGGGCTTAGAGTGTGAGCCGTGGTAAGCCTTGCTGGAGAGCATCGGGCTCTCGTTTCTCGGCGCCGCTGTTAATGAGGAGCATAGCTAGAATTCCTGCGGCACAGAGCCCCAAATAGGGAAACGACTTTGATCGTCATCGTGGGGGAGCATGGTCCAGTATATGGGCACCCCGGTCAGGGCAAGTGGGTGATGTTTTGTGATGGAGGTACAAAGATGGCAGAGTGCAGGGTGCGTGGGGGAGAAACGGAGTTGCAGGAACGGATTGAGAAGATTCCTCTGGAGCATCAGAGCCTAGGAATTATTCTGCACCTGAAGGAATCGGTAGGATTTTGAGCTTCGGGTAAGCAAACTCTTGCTGTGCGCTTGCTGTCTGATTTTCGAGTGAATGATGTGGAAGTGAGACGAGCGAGGATTGTGGGAATGTAGAAGGTATATGTAGGCATAAGAACGAATAGGGAGTGGCGCATTGGGAGTGGCCCTGTTCGTTAACCTAAGTTATCGGGAACTACCTGGAATCAAGTGGAATGACACAGGGAATAAGTATTGAACACCTGAAGAAAAGGAGGTGCAAAAAGGCATGGAAAGCAAAGAAACCAGCTGAAATCTGTCAGTATTTAGAAAGCAATCTTGCCCCCTATCAGTACAATTTAATATCAGCTGCTGACATTAAAGGTTTCTCATTACCAATGTGTCACACAAGAAGCATCTCATGATGATTAAAAGCAAAGAGTCTCTCAAGACCTTCGCAACCTTATTGTTGCAAATCATACTGACACCATTGGTAACAGACATATTTCTAAACTTCTGAATGTTCCGGTGAGCACCGTGGGGGCCATAATCCGGAAGAAGAAAGAACATCATTTCACTATAAACTGGCCGTGTCTTGCTTCTTGCAAGATTTCTGACAGAGGAGTCAAAAGGATAGAGCCAAGGATCACTCGAGGAGAAGGATCACTTTTTTCAAAGAAAACAATAAGTAATGCACTGACCCCTGCCATGGCCTCTAGGCACACTCACCGCACAAGACTCCATTGCTGAAGAAAAAGCATGTTGAATCCGTTGGGGTTTCCATTCAGACATATTTTCAGATTATGAAGTTCCCCCATCCTCAAGCAACTGGAGAGAGACAGATTCTTCAGACAATTAGGCTTTATTGTGGCATATTGATAAATGTAAAGCAGAGTTCTTTTTGCGCAAGAAGAACTGATTTCTTACTTTTCACACCCAGTTTTTATACCTTCATCAGAGGAAATATCTTCCAAATATGGTCTTTCCACATTCTCATTTCGCGCTACCATTGGACAGGCAAAAGAAAACACGGCTAGCTAATCCTTCAGGAATTCAAAGCAAAATTGAGCTGCACATCACTGAAAAGGAGCGGAAAATTACCGTCAAGAGATGAAAAGTACAGACAAAGGAATAGGATACAAGTGGATACAAAAATGATTTAATTGTTTTTTTTTTTCAGTAACGACTAATGATTTTACTGAACAAATATTGATCAAAGCCACAGAAATCAAATACATCCACTGATTATGCTTTTGAATCAACTAAACAGAAGCCTGCTTACTAATCAAAGCAACAGAAGCCTGCTGCTTGTGTGTGTGTGAGCTGCTCATGCATGTGGGAATTGAATTCCTTGTATGTCTGAGTCTGTCTGTGTGTGAACTGTTTGTATGAGTGTGTGTGTGCGCGTGTGTGTGTGTATGTGTATGTGTTCGTGTGCTGCTTATGCCTGTGCATGTATCTGTATGCACTGCTCATGTGTGTTTGAACTTGTTGGCGATAACTGGCAATGAGTCTTTTTTATTACTGTGGAGGAATCTGGGCACACTCTGCTTTGAGTTTCATTCAGTTGCATTGGAGGGTTTTTGAGCTGCACTGCCTGTTTAAGGTCATGCTACAGCAACTCAATCAGAATCAAGTCAAGATTACTCCAGAAAATTAATTTTGTTTCTTTTGAGCCATTCAAAGGGGGACTTGATTGTATGCTTTGGGTCACTGTCCTGCTGCACAACCCAACTGCGCTTTTCAGTCACAAGCTGATGGCCGGATATTGTCTGTTAGGATTTCCTGGCTGAACAGAATTAATCGTACTGTCAATTATGACAAGTTGCCCAGGTCCTGAAGCAGCAATTCAACACCAGGCTATTCCACTAACACCATTGTGCTTGCTGTCGGTATAAGGTTATTATTTTGAAATGCTGAGTTAGCTTTATGCCAGATTTAACAGTACCCATGTCTTTCAAAATGTCTTTTAAATTTTTGATTCATGAATCCACTGAATATAATCCTGAAAGTCTCAGGGGTCATGAAGATGCTTTTTGGAAAAAGTGAGATGAGGATTTGCGTCGGCAATGGTTTTCAGCTTGCAGCTCCCCTATGCATTGAGTTTTTCCCCAGTCTCTTTGATAGTGTTGAATATTGAATGCTGACCTTAACCGAGGCAAATGGGGCCTGCAGTTGTTTTGATGCTAGTCTGTGTTATTTTGTCCCCTATAAGGTGAGTAATCTGTTCACTCTTGGAGGACTGGAGTCCTCGAGCATTAGAAATGCCTTTGAAACCCCTTCAAGACGGATAGCTCTTGAGGACATAATTTCTCATCTTTTAGTTTGCGGCATCATGTCCCTCTTTTTGCCTGCTTCACATTGCCAGACAGGTTTTATTTAAGTAATGTTTATACTCAACAGTGTTGGCCATAATCATGCCTGAGTGTGGTGATATTGAACCCCATTGTCAATATATTAGTTTAATTGGTTGATTTAGTAACCAAGGGCGCATTTACTTTTTTAAACGTGGGGCCATGTAAGGTTGGATAGCTCTTTACCTTCAATAAATGACATCATTATTTAAAAACTACATTTTGTGTTTGCCCAGGTTTTCGGTGTCTGATATTAAAATTAGTTTGATACATTTTAACATGACAAATTTGCAAAAATAGAGGAAACTGGGAAGGGGCCAATACATTTTCATGGCACTAATAGTAAATTTCTAATCACGTGTTTATGTCAAAGTTTTACAAAAATGTCCTCCTTGAATTCAACAAAAAAATAGCATGAAATAGGTTTGACTCTTTATAACTTGCTTTGTCTTTGAATTCCTCATTACCTAATAAATCCCCGTTCCTTAAATCATGTCATCGAGAGCTGAGAACTGCAGGTTTTCCACCATCTCTTTACCTGTGAGTCTGGTGTCCCAGGTGAAAAAATACTATACTTGAATTATACTTTTACAGACTGTATTAAGTATGGTGTATGTTTTTTTTGCCCCCTTTATGTGTAATTAAGTGTACTCAAGTAGTCATTGAATACTACTTGTGTACTACTTCAGTACACTTAAAGTGTACACTTTCTAAAAGTATATATTAAATATATTGCAAATTAAGCACAAAAATTAAAAGTATATTTGTAATAACTTTTGTATGCAACAAATATACTTTTAATATAATTAAGTGTAATACTTTTTCACCTGGGGTGAGTATGGTCTGGCCCATCACCATTGTTAATTGTTTAGTTAATTACAAGGGAGGAAAGAAAAACAGGGTTCAATCTGGATTTGAGGTCCTGATTTGAGAATCCCTGTTATTGAGGAAATCTTCCCTGAAAGAGAATCATTGGGTCTCATTCATGAAATGTGAGCAGAACGAATTTGTGTGTAAACTGTTCGCAGATGGAAATTTACGTGCATCTCCGCATTGGTCAATATTTTAGGAGCTCCAATCTTTTCGTTGCTTCTAACAAACTCTACACATGCTGCTGACCAAGCGTAGTGCTTGTGTAAATTTAAAAATGCACATAAATGGTGCTTGTCACTATTGGAAATTACAATATCAATTCATATTGCGCTCTGTTATGAACACAATATGCAGATGCCTTTGAAACACGTGATATAGCCTTAACATGACAAAAGATGAAAAATATTTCACATTTAGTTAAATTTGTTGACAATTATCAGGTTTAAGATCCAGATTAGGTTCATGATTGTGAATTAGCCGCTAGGGCTGGCACAAGACCTGAAAATTTGTGGGAAAATATCCATCCCTTTATTGACAACAATTGGTCCTGGCTAATTCCAGATGGTTTTCCTTTATTAAGACATTTTCCAATTCAAGAATAATCAAGTGGCCATTGAACACACAGCTTCTCTACCCCATGCAATCTAACAATGACAAAATAATGGGCTACATTCAGTAGATAAATATGTTTAATTAGGTTATAAATAGGTCTATGCACTGGCACTCAGCAACTGTAATTTTTTTTCCAGCGAGAGCGGTATTTCAGAACTCTTTTGCGAATGAAGGTAATTTCAGTGACAAGCACGCACACCTGTTTTTGCAGCACAGTCACGCAACTTGCTGTAAAAAAATAGACTGCTGTCCGATTGGAAAATGTAAAAGGATGAAATCACGTAGGCTACTTGTCACCAGAATCACCATAATTCGCTGAAGAGTTCTGAAATGACGCCCTCGCTGGAAAAAAGTTACGTCGTTGAGTGCCAGTGCATAGACCTAAGTATAATTAGGGGAGAGCTGGTACGAAAGGAACATTTTTCAGATGGACGTCATTTTAAAAGGCCCAATTCCAATCCGTTCCCTTACGGACTCGCTGACTTAGAGGCGCATTCACGGGAAGTCCGTGAGTGTGTGAGGGCTGTTCCATTGTCAGATCATCAAGTCAGTGAGTCCGTGAATGAGCCCTTACTGCCCCCTTACCATAAGTCAGCACCAATGCTGACTTTGGGTAAGGAAATTACTCACGTTTCGTAGCGTTGTGAAGTCAAATACGGGGGATACCATCGGAATACCGGAAATGTAAACAAAAAAAACTGTAAATAAACCAAAGAGCGGTCCGATCGAGGTATTTCAAGGAGCAAAAAAGAAAAAGTTTACGTGAAAGAATTAACGTTGATTGTCACAACTGCGTGTAGTTTGGTAATGTGAAAAGGGGTAAGCGCTGTTCCATTCTAATTTATAGGATCTGGAGCCCTCTCAGACTCATTTCCTCACAGCTGAAGTCAGTTAAGTCAGTGAGGGTCCAGGGCTTACGTCTTCAGCGGGTGGATTGGAATTGGGCCGAAAAATGGCGTTCCATGGGTGCTTATTTCCGGCACCATTCCGGCATCCATCCGAACGAGCCTATTGGCTGAACTGCTGCAGTCAGAGTTACAGCTGGACAACCAATCTCGTGCGTGAGCTGTCATCAAGCCCTAAGTAGCAGTTTTTATTTTACAAGCCCTCTTGAAAACATCGAACAGTTGCGTCAGACAAAGAGCAAAATAATGAAGGATTACCAAATACATTTTTTCTTTTGTTTTCGCTTTATTTGGCAAAAAAAAATGCGCACTTTTCAATTGGTGTCTATGGAGCTCGCGGGTCTTTGGCCACAAAATTGCATCCTTGAGAAACGCGAAAGCAAGAAGGTAACTTTTTTTTTAATTTTTTTTATTTTTTATTAAACATTTAACAGAAATACAAACTGACCATCACCCTGGGGTACACCACCATCTCCCCCTCGCGGAGCGTGAAGAACCTTGAGGTCCTTTTGGACGACAGGCTCTCCTCTGCTGTGAACATCGCAGCAGTGACTCGGACCTGCAGGTTCTTCCTCTACAACATCCGTAGAATCCGGCCCTTCCTCACCAGCTACTCAACGCAGCTCCTAGTCCAAGCACTGATCCTCTCCTGCCTGGACTACTGCAACTCCCTCCTCGCTGGCCTCCCAGTATCTGCCATCAGACCCCTGCAGCTCATCCAGAATGCTGCAGCTTGCCTGGTCCACACCTCCAGAGACACTCCCACGTCACCCCCCTGCTCACAAGGCTCCACTGGCTCCCTGCTGCCGCTCGCATCAAATTCAAGACTTTGGTGCTAGCCTATCAGGGAGTCAACAAAACAGCTCCAGCATACATCCAGAGACTGTTCAGACCTTACACCCCTGCCAGAGCACTCCGCTCTGCTACTTCTGGTCACCTGGCTCCTCCCCCTCTCCGCTCCTCACCCTCCCGCTCAAGGCTGTTGTCTGTCCTGGTACCTCGGTGGTGGAATGATCTACCTATCGAGGTCAGGACAGCAGAATCCTTGAGCATCTTCAAGCGCCGCCTGAAAACCCACCTCTTCAGGCTCCACCTTTCCCCTACTCCACTGCCCTGAATCCTGTCCCTACTTCCCTTAATTTGTTGCCCTTACATGAGCTTGTTGCCCTTAATTTTGTTGACCTTTATTCCTGATTTTGTTACCGCTTCATTTGGTCGCCCTTCATCTTGTTGCACCCTATTTTGTTGTCGGTTTACTTAATTTTCCTGCCCCTTTGTTACATTTGACCTGTTGCCCTTTTGTTGCACTTATTTTATTTTATTGCCCTTTTCTTTCTTGCACTTGACTCTGCCCCTTTGTTGCACTTGCCTCTGTTGCACTGACCTCATTGCCATTTTGTTTACTTGACCTTGCCCTTTTGTGATTGGTTTTGATCTGTAACAATCTGTAACAATGCAAAGTGTTCTGTCACTTACTGTTAGCACTTGTACTTGTCTCCTAGGAGCTCTGCACTTTTGTACGTCGCTCTGGATAAGAGCGTCTGCTAAGAACCTGAAATGTAATATAATGCAATTTAACTGTCGATGAGGATGGTAAACACAGATTTCAATCAATTACAGTGCAAAGAACAAAGAAAGGGATTCATGCAAGGAAAAATAAAGCAAGATAACAAATAAAGTGCAACAGGGCTATTGTGTGTGTCAGGCAACAAAAATGAAAACAATATAGATCTAAATCAGAGTAGAGGCACAAAGGAGAAATTTAAAGTTCGGCTTAGCAAATAGCAAGTCGGTCAGTCGATATACAGTAAATAGTTTCGGACGAAGAGATATTTAAGTTTCTTTTCATGTTTTGAGCTCGAAGGTAACATGCTCACTGGCTGAAGCAAAGGTGCTTCCTCGTTCTCTCTGGTTGTCTTATACTGTACATCTTGATGTCTTTGGTATTGCCCTTGACCGTCTTTGTCATAGGTAAATCTCTATGGTCCTCGTTCACGTCTGTGATGCTATCTGATTGGTGAGTTCACTCAGACGTGGAACATGTGATTTGACTGTTGCAAAACAACCTCCATAAACCGGTAATTCGCTCTACATGTTGTCGAGCTGCTAATACTTTGCCTTTATTGCACGATGGCCGGGGTAGATCTGACAAAATTGGGGCTTAACTTGTTGAAAAATGCTATGTCTGGAGAGGTAAGCATGTGCAGGTTTTGTGGGCGATGAAATGTATGGATGAAGTGTATGGATGAAATATATGCTGACAATAGTGTAGGTAGACTAAGGTTTCTTTGGGAGAAGAGGATTACATATTATCATTGTGGTTTTCTTGATAATGGGAAGCAAAGCTACAAGTTTGCCGTCAATGAAAAAAATGGCTTCGTTTGACGTTGGCATAACTAAACTCATGATTGCGAACAACCGACCGCAGAGACATGTCAATTTATTTATTTATTTATTGTGATTCTTCCTTGGCTGGCAGGTTGTTTCGTGAAGTGATGGAGTGCTGATTGCAGTTGCTGTCCTTTGTGTGTTCGTATGCAAACGCATTGTCTATTCTACTGACAGAGTATAGAGCTGCGGTCTCTCTGGCAGGATCAGACGGTGGTAGTCTTCTTCCTGCGTAGGTTTGGTTGCCAAGTGTGCCGTTGGACTGCAGTAGAGGTAAGCAAGTTGAAGGAGGACTTGAGTGCGAATAACGTTGCTCTGGTCGGAGTTGGTCCTGAAGAGATCGGTTTGAAGGAATTCCAGGATGGAGGATTTTTCAAAGGAGGTGAGTATTCAGAAGTCGTCAAACACATGCGCTTGCAGTTATGAAAGTGATTGAGAATTAATGTTATGATAAATATTAGCATGGTAAGGACAAATATGAAGCAAATGAATATATTAACAATGTATAACATTTGTCAATCCAAAGTATTTTCTTATTTTTTACTGTAGAAACATGTCTGAAAAAAGTTTTCTGTTTTAAGAAAGTTAAAATCATTTCATGACATTAAGGCGGAAGACTAGTGAATGAGATTCAAGAGCAGGGTTTATATTTTATTTTTTAAAAGTCGCTGTGACACCTAGCCTTGTGTAATCCTGTACAAAAGGTGTACTTGAGGGGAGTTTACAACTGCGGGTATAAGATTGAGCAGGGGTTACCAACCTTGTTCGTGGTGATCCGCAACGCCTGGCGAAAGTCTTGGAATTACCACTCTTAGAGGATATTCATCCTGGTTTTTTTACCTGTATTGCAAATAAACAAAGTGCAGATATTGATTAAAACAATTGTTGTTCAATAATTGAACAGTCTGGCTTCATGAAATACTTGAATTAATGGCATATTTTGCCCAGATTAAACCGAGGAAAAAATATGGAATTTCTCAGTATTGAGTAGAAAGTTTTGGAATCATCAACAAAAAAAAAAATCAGAATTGTTACTCTGTTGCTCCTCTTCAAGCCTCTATGACTGCCTGAATCCTTTAAGGCATAGACTTCACTTATGAGAAACAATATTCTCCGACAAGCTGGTTCCAACGTTCTCATGTAGCGGTTTTAAGATCAGCTTTGGGGTGGGGAGCACGAACAAATGGATTGCGACTTATCGTGACTTTTAAGATGGAGGCGACTGGAAACTACATTGAGGTACTGTTTGCATAAATAGTTTTTTTTTAATAAACTACTGGTGCATTTTCAACGTTCTCAGTGCCTCGTTTTAAATGTCAGGGCCCTCGGAATTCTACTGATGAAGTGTGGAGCTACTTGGAGCCTTGTTAATGATGAGAAAAATAGCGATTTCTTTGCATGGTAACACGATGCCTGATTCCCAACCATCGTAAGCCTGTTGGGAGCTTCGGCTAAAAATCCATTTATTTTGAAAAGTTGCGTACGTACGGAGGTGGGGTATCACCTTCAGAATCAATGTTTCTTGCACAGATGTTCAAGTTTCCCGGGGCATGGTCACTGACACACTCCCATGACAGTCACTGGCTTATGTACCTTACTTCGGTAACAACAGAGTTGGTCCTTTTCTCCGTGGGGCTGTAGTCCCAACCCATTTGTTAATATCCATCACAGAAGTATGCGGATATTCAATGCAATGTCATCTGTAGGATCAAGGTCAGGGGCACTCAGTATTGATTTTTCAACCTCATCCTTTACACCAATGTTTTTCTGGATTCCCCAAATCTTTTAGAAATGTTTTACAGTGTAGAGGATGGAATTCTTGAAATACTTACTGGCACTCTGAAATTTGTGGTTTTAAACTGCTGGATTATTCAACCTCATCATTTTTTTTGCTAAGGGTCAAGCATCAGAAAATTAATGTTTGTAAACAACTGGACTTTTGTGGATGCTCCTTCCATATCTAAGCATGATGGTGTCAACTGTAAAACATCGTAAATCCATTTTTCACCATTCTAGCCCTTTCCAAGTCTTGTATAGCTCCTGAATCCTCTGTAGGACTGTAGGAGCATGCTCACATGCCTTTTCAGTGTCACTAGCTCAATTGGATGGTAGGAGAGAGGACTTGAAGGACATTCAACTGACCGTCATCTTGTCCAACAACATGCATTTGTAGAAACTGTACCAGTCAAAATTTGTTTTCATATAACCTCAAATGGCATGTGGTTCAAGATAAGAAGTCAGAACTTGAAAAAAACAATATTTTCCTTCACAATTTTGGAATTCATATTTGAATTGAATCATATTTGAATATTCATTCATAGTTTTGATACCTTCAGTGAGAATCTACAATGTAAATAGGCAGGAAAATAAAGGAAACGCATTTAATGAGAAGGTGTGTCCAAACTTTTGGCCTGTACTGTATGTAAAACCGTATTTTATATCGATGGTGTTTTACTCCACGGTCACGTGCCACTCAAGTTTAATCATAGGATTTTCTATGGCTGCTAATAATTGTGGCACACATGATTTTGAGGAAAATATGTCAACATTTTTTTTTGTTCTTTCAGTGATTTTAGTTCAATGAAAAATAAATATTTTGTTAATATTTTGAGCTAAAAACCAAGGATAAACAGCTCAGACATTTATTCATTGTTTGTTTTGCTCATATTCACTACGGATACCAATTAGACTGGAAGGCACTTTTAATATCTTTAACTGACACGGTCTACAATGAAATACAAATGAAAGTAAATTTAAAAAACACTGCTTTCTTTTTTATGTGAACTTTCCATACTGTCCAACTTTTTCTGAGTTGGGGTCATAAAATCAGACTGGTTTGAAACCTGCTGGACAAAAAGGCCAAGGAGAGGCAACCGAGAAGTGTGATATATCAACTTGTCGTGGAAAAAAATATGAGTATATTCAGCAATTATGAGGACAAGTGGTAGTTGTGTCAATGGATTTAACAATTGGAATTTATTTGGAAACATGAAACGTGTTTATTTCTTTTTTGAATAAATTATTGACTGACAAATGTTGCCGTTTCCAAACTTCTGACTGGCACTGTACAGGAGGAAGTCAGTTACTGTGTCTACGTCAGTGGGCTTTTATTGTGATATTGAGCCTTGGCTCAGTTATGCAGTGAGACAAAACTCTTAGAAGTTCTTCTCTCACAGATACAACGCTGTCTCTGTGATTCCTGCTGCCCTGGGGAAGAAAGTTCGGAACATTGTCACCAAGGTAACCTTGATTTCTGAGTGATTTAATACCGTAGCAACCAAAATTATAAGATGAGTGACGTAGTTGCACTCACCATATTGGTGAACTTCGAATGAGACACACTGCTAGCAGTCTTGCACTACTACCACTGATGGGTTATATCCCATGCACATATAATGAGTCGATAACATTAAATTCGTCAAGGTTAGGCCTACATAAAATTTTATAACAGAATTGCCATTGGCTGCACAGTCATGATACAAACTACATATCTGTGTATCTGTATGTGTATCCCAGGCAAATGCTGATGGAATCCAGGGTAACTTCAGTGGAGATCTGCTCCAGAGTGGCGGCATGATAATTGTTGCTAAAGGTGAGAAAGATTTTGTTGGTGAAATCAATGTATTTAGTATATGTATCCATGCTTCTGTCACCAGGGGGCGTTATGGTTCCACATTACCCAATTGTGCTTGTATAGGTGGAGAAAAAGTCTTGCTGCACTTTTCACAAGACTCCCCTGGGGACCATGTGCCTTTAGAAAATATTGTTCAAGCCTTGGGAATCACAACCAGTGCTGAGCAGGGGGACAGGCCACAGGTAAGCAAGATGACGTACTTCAGAGTTGGCATGGAGGGTAGATAAAAATTTTGTCGATGGAATTTAAAAATATGCAGTATGTGCACCGATGAGCCAAAACATTAAAACTAGTCACATATGTAACGAATAAAGTTGAGCATCTCGTAGCAATGGCACACATCAATGCTTACAGACAGCCCTTTGATGATCAGGGAACAGTCAGTTCTTGTTGTCAACATGTTGCACGTTAGAGAAATGGGACCTGAGTGTCTTTGACTAGGGCCTAGTCATTATGGCTAGATGAGAGGATCCGTGAATCACCGAAGCAGTAAGACTTCTGAGGTGCTCCCAGTCAGGAAGAGACAAACCATGAATCGGACACAGGATGTTGGGCATCCAAGGCTCATCGATGCTCAAGGGCAATGAAGGCTAACCCGTCTGGTCTGAACCGATTGAAGGGTTACTATGGCACGAGTCGCAGAGCATTTTAATGATGCAAGACAAATGTGTCGACACTCAGTGCATCACGCCTTGGTCCGTAAAGAGCTTTGTAGCTACAGACCAGTCAGAATACCCATTTCAACTTTGATTCACTGCCAAAAGTGCCTACAGTGGCCATGTGAGTGTTAGAACTGTTACCTGGTCCAGTGAGTCCCATTTTCTTTTACATCGTGTGCATTGGCTTGGTACATGTGCAGCATTTACCTGGGGAAGAGAAGGCGGTGCACTAGGTGAAGAAGACAAGCTGGTGGAGGGAGTGTGATGTTGCGGCAGTGTTGTGCAGGAAAACCCCACATTTGGGAATTCAAGTGGACATCAGTTTGACGGGGTGGTTTTTTATCGCGAAGGGGACCTACTCAATACTAGGCAGATGGTTTTAATGTTGTGGCAGGTCAGTGTATGGTTTTACGCGCATATTAAATTTGACCATTTACTCTGTGCCATGAATAGAATGGTTTTGAAAAGATTAATACTTTTGTATGTGTCCGATATAAATTGATACACACACAATATAGCCAAAAGTGTGTGGACCCTTCACTGAAACCCTATTAACGTATAGAAAGTTTAAATTCAAAATATTTGACATTTTTTGTCGATTTTGGAATTAATCAGTCAGTATTACCTTGTGGGACAGACATTCAGCTTTTATTTGAGGGAACTACAATTTAAATATGTCTTAATGTTTGGATTTTGTAGCATTTTGTCTACTCATCTCCTCTCTTACTGAAGATTCCATTGAAACTAATAGGAGTTGTGAAGAGCAGGACAACAATGTCCAAATCGTGGAGCAGAATCACATGTAAACAGCCCCCAAAGAAAGCTGAAAGGCTGTCCTATCCTATAAACCCACACTGACCAATTCATTCCAAATTCACTTAAAATGTCAGTTTTCTGTGTGTCAACCAGGTCTCAGTGAAGTGTCCTCACACTTATGGAAATATAGACTCTTGGGGAAAAAAATGGGTCAAGTCAAATACTCCGAAATATTGTGCATAGTCTTCACAACAATTTATTGGACCGGAAAATTTGCAAGGATTATAATTCTTTGCTGCTATTTGCTTCTTAACTTCAGCTGTTGAGATTAATTTGGGGGAGAAGCTTGAAACTGCTTCACTGGGAAGCTGAGCTGCTTCACTGTAAAAACTCAGTTACTGCTTTTGAGTATGGGGGGATACTGGAGAGAGCTTGCTTCCTGCTGTTGTAGAGTTGTTTTCTAATGACGACGCTTTCAGTAAAAAGCTGTTTGCAGGTTTCCCCATAAGGCCTCAACATTTAAAGAAATCCAAGGGAAAAGCCATCCCAAACAAATTTCTTTTTCTCTTTGTTTTACTCTTGATAATTTTTACCAATTATACATTGTCATGGTTGTAAGATTCATGCTGTCCCATTTGGGTCTTGGCTGATTTTTTCTTTGCCCAGAAGTGTAGTGTATGAACAACTGTTAACTTCTGTGTCCTATTTCTTTTCCAGTGCAATAGTGATGTCTGCACACGATAACAAGCCATGGGTCTTTTGCATCATGGAGTGCAGTGCGTCGGAGAATGGGTCACTCATTCTCTCCAGCCTCGGTAACAGCTGTCAATATGGTATTTTCTGAACCTGTGAGAGCTGCCAGATTGTAACTCCTTGAGTCCTCAGACAGTTAGTCATACAAAGTGCTCGGTGAATTTGATGGTTTTGAATGCGAGACCTTATGATTGTTATACTAATTTAAATGGTACTGATACGAAGATTTTCTCTTGGATCTGGCACAATGCACTGCTTCAATGCAATTGCACTACAATACTTGACTGCCTCATTCTTAAAATTCTTCCATAAACATGAACGTAATTGTTTCACTGTTGAATTTTGTTCACTGAAGATCAAAGATCTGTTGCCATTGTTATAGTTCATTGAAAATTGTATTTGTTAAAGTTCTCTGACAGTATACATGAAACTATGTGAAGGAAGTGGAAAAAATAATTTCATCTTAATTTATGTCGTCTGGCATAATTGTAAAAGCCGTTGCTACCAGTCATATCTCTTCGGTTTTTCAAATTGGTTGTGAATATTTGAATAAATCTTAATTCTGTAACTTGATTTCTCATTCATTACTTTTTCTGCTGATGGATTAAAACAAGACAAATACCCAACATGTGGTTTACACTAACTTAAGAATTGAAAGCGAACTGTGCCAACAGGAACTGAAGGCTGATTTTATGTACTTCTATGTACTGTAGTTAATTTATATACTTTCTTAAATACAAGCCTTTTACAATTTCTATGAAATAATGTTTAAAGTCATGTTTGTCATTGTTCCAGCCAGGCACACTGGTCGTTACATAGTATATGTATCCATGCTTCTGTCACCAGGGGGCGTTATGGTTCCACATTACCCAATTGTGCTTGTATAGGTGGAGAAAAAGAAAACGAACAAAAGTCACAAGGACTCGTGTCTAGGGGTTTTTATTTAAATCATGAGTTATACAACAGAGCGGAAAATTGGGAGGAGAAATGAAAACGAATGAAACCAGCAAGGCGCAATCCATGAAGGAGCCAACAGCTTCTAAATCTTCTCCACCTTCTGCAGGGTTTTCCCGGATTTACTGGGAGAGCTCCATTATCGGCCTCACCTGTATCAAGGAAGGGAGAAGAACAAAAATGCTGCGGATCAGCCAAATAATAACGAGGGGAGATAAAGAGCACCAGAGAAGGCACTGAGGGACGAAATAGTCATGTTCAGATTTAGGCAGTTGCTGTGGGTACGGCACTTTTTCAATGCATTTCAATGTGGAGAGGTACGTCAGTCCCCATTTCAAGCCCTACCCTAACCCTAACCCTAACACTAACGCTAACCTCAACCCCTAACCCTTCCTTTAAGCATAATCTGGAAACCTTATCCTGATCCCTTGAAATCGACTGCCATACCAATAAAAACTGCCGTGTCTCTAGAAACTTCCTTAGATTTAAGAATACAGTCGACATTACTGGTTTAGATCTGCCGCATTGATCTGTGATCGCATCATGCGGTGCATTTCATTGTATGAAGACTACGAAATTGACTAAAAACATAGATTGCGGTACCATACTGAAAATAAATATAATTCAGATATACTATAATTTGTATTCCTGGTGCGTTCCAATTCTTTGTTTTCAATCACGTGTATAAAATCGGTGAGGTCACTTCTCGCCGCCATATTGGTTGATATACAAAGCATACATACCATTTAACTTGCAGCAACTGTCTACTTCGATAGCAAAGCTTGTTTGTAAGAGCAACGATTTCTTAATTCACAGTCAGTCAAGTCGCTAGCTCTCTAAAGAAACTCAGCTGTCGCTCTATTTATAAAAGTACTAATGTGGCTAGCTTAGCCTGCTAGCTAAATAGCTGCAAATTGGTTATCAGGACACATACTAGAACTTTTCTTAACACATACACAGGAGTGTTACATTAGAAAATGTTCTTTTTTTTTTTTTAATCGGAAGTATCCCCAGTTTTTTAGTTGAGCTAGCCAGCACACCAATGATGGCTCACTTAGGACAGGATGAGAGCAGTTGTGATTGTTTACCCATTGCCACCCAGCAATGCCAGAAGGACAACCTTCCAACCTCAATGAAGGTTACTTTTACCATAAATGTTAAGTAGTGATGAGCGGATAGTACTGAAGCTCCGAGCTTTAGTCACTACCGTGAAGCACACTGTTTCGATACTTTGTGTCAGAGCTTGTATTGAACAGCTACTGTCACGTGATCAATGACGTCTGAAGCTTCAAAAGTCACCGGTGCTTTGTGTTGTTTCATTGGTTCGTCGGCTTCAAAAGCTTTGGCAACTACTCCACATTATAGGAAGTATCAGTCACTTTTGAAAATGTTGGGTATAGAGAGGAGATCGACTGACAGTTTTTGTGAGTTACGGTGAGTCTTCTGGAAAGTGGTGCTCAAAAGCTTTGGAGCACTTCGGCTTGATACCATCAAACAAGGTTAAGTATACATAGGAGAAAAAAAGTTTATTTTTTTGTCACATAAATTGGTATAAAGCTTGAAAGAAAAATCACATTTATGATTAATTTGTTTGCATCATAATGAAACAATTATTACATATCGCCTGCAATTATTATATCATCACTATAAATGAGTGGAAACATCTTAGATAAGGCCTCACATCATTTTTGGCACAAATAGGAAGAAAGCCCCAAGGTTTCGTGAGGCTTCATCCGTCCATTGTTAATCATGGTCACATCAATTGTGGCAAAAAAAAAAAAATAATCGCAAGACCTTTGGTTTAGTGAAAATCGTATTGATCGGTTACCATATGACACTGGGGAAAATATAAGTAAGAAATTTAGCTCTGTCTCCTCAGTCCACCATTGTCCTCAATACATGTAATTGCTGCCTGTACTCCTAAATCGTTAGCCTCATAGCATAATTGCCCAAGTCATTTTTGGCTTACTGTTGCAAAATAAAAAAAATACCAATGTACAAATTGTTTTTTCTTGTTTTACGAAACCGCTCAATTATGACTTCGGCAACTATGCCATAGATACAGTCGGCAACAAGGGGAATGCCCACAAACGTTGCATCTGGTAAGAGCCGAGGGGGTGAACAATCCCCTCCCCCCGTCCGCTATACTGTAAAAATGCGGGATTTAAACTTGTCTTGCGAATGCTGAGAAGTTGTCATGACATACTTTCAGTCGCTATTGTCTGCTGACAAGGATTGATTTATTAAAATTAAATATATTAGGGTTGGATTGTTGTCCATACGTTTTAAAAGACTGTGCGAATGATCCGACTCAGTGGCCTGCAGACATTCACGTTCTGTTGTGGGGTCCCGCCATAATCTGCCAAAGTTGTCCTCTCTTCTGATAGCTTGAAGCCATTTTGTCCTCCTTTGTGGTTCCATTTTATTATTTGGTAAAATGTAAAACTTAAATTGTTGATTTTTTTTTTTTGCTTATTTGCGGTGCAAAAGGGCACATAGCAACTCTTCGGCATTATGGCTAACAGCAGAGACTGGTTTGTTTTCCCGCTCGGCTCCATTGTCTTTCACCAGATGGCGTTCTGCGCACTGATCTGTCTTTGGGAGCGCAAAACATCATTGGAGGAACACGCACTACTTTTTAAGAAACATAGAGGCTCCCATGGGTGAGAATTTGTTTGTTTCGCTTCCAGACACTCCAACTGTTTCTCTTACCACTCAAAAACAAGCCCGAGTTTCCCCTTTGCTCTCTGTACAGACTGCGCGAACGCCATCTTACTAGCAACACGTGGTTTTGTTTACAAAATGCGCACTGATGTATCGGAACTATTTTGTCGCGTATGCACTTCCCTCATCAAGCCTGAAGATCGTGATTCGTTCACTTAGACAGGCGGGCGGTGTGCCGCCGCCATATCGATGGCCTCGGCTCTCCTTTTGTGGGCGTTCCCTTTGTTGCCGACTGTTAGGCTGAATGTTTTTACAGCTACTAGAGGTCGTTAATTCTCCGACCAGGAAGTATTTTGTAAGGATAGATAGCTCACAAAACCTCTCCACTGAGGAACTATCTAAAAGAATGAGGACCATTTAAGAAAATAAAGATTTGCTGGGGATGAAAGTTGTGGGTGAGAGCTCACAATATACAATGTTTGAACTAAAAAGAGCATTAATAGGCGTTAAGAATACCTCACCAGGGAGAGATGGGATATGTTGTAAAATGATTGAAGAACTATCTAATGTGGCAAAAAAATGTGATTCTGGTTTTATATAACAAAATTTGGGAGCCCCACTGGGTGGAAACATTCAGTAATATTCCCCTGTAGGGAAACCAGGTAAAGATGAAACAAATGTCAAAAGCACCAGACCAATAGCCTTAACGTCTAATCTTTGCAAACTCATGGAGAGGATGATGACTAAAAGTTTAGTGAACAAACTAGAAAGCAGAGGGCTGATCACACCCTACCAGAGTGGGTTCCATAATGGAAAAACTACTATGGATTCTGTAGTCAGCCTAGAGAATGAGGTGCATAAAGCACAAGTTAACAAAGAATCTGTTTTGGCAACCTTTTCTGATATCGAGAAGGCTCATGACACGCTATTGAAAGAAGGACTTTTAATTAAATTGAATAAAATGGAAATTCATGATAAAATGTTCAACTGGATCAAAGACTTTTTAAAGGGTAGAAACACAGAGGTCAGGGTGGGGTCAGAGTCATCAAGCACATATACAATAGAAAATGGTACTCCACAAGGAAGTGTATGCAGTCCAATTCTGTTTAATATTATGATTAATGATGTCTTTAGTGGAGTGAATCAGAGGGTAAACAGAGTACTGTATGCGGATGATGGCACGTTGTGGTTTAGGGGCCGTAATATTGACAACTTTCAACAAAGGATGCAAACAGCAATAAGTCAAGTCGAAAAATGGTCATTTGAATGGCGGTTTCACCTTTCAGTGGAAAAAACTCAATTCATTTGTTTTTCTAAGAAAAGGGTAAAACCTATAATAGACTTTAAGATATATGGACAATCTCGTAAGCAGGTTAATGATTTACAAACCCAAAACCAGTGAAGTTGGCACGTTATGTAAATCGTAGATAAAACCAGAATACAATGATTTGCAAATCCTTTTCAACTTATATTCAATTGAATACACTGCAAAGACAAGATGTTTAATGTTCAAACTGAGAAACTTTTTTTTTTTTTGCAAATAATGATTAACTTAGAATTTAAAGGCAGCAACACATTGCAAAAAGGCACAGGGGCCTTTTTACCTCTGTGTTACATCGCCTTTCCTTTTAACGACACTCAGTAAACGTTTGGGAACTGAGGAGACCAATTTTTGAAGGTTTTCAGGTGGAACTCTTTCCCATTCTTGCTTGATGTACAGCTTAAGTTGTTCAACAGTCCGGGGTCTCCGTTGTCGTATTTTACGGTTCACAATGCACCACACATTTTCAATGGGAGACAGGTCTGGACTACAAGCAGGCCAGTCTAGAACCCGCACTCTTTTACTACGGAGCCATGCTGTTGTAACACGTGCAGAATGTGGCTTGGCATTGTCTTGCTGAAATAAGCAGGGGCGTTCATGAAAAAGACGTTGCTTGGATGGCAACATATGTTGCTCCAAAATCTGTATGTACCTTTCAGCATTAATGGTGCCTTCACATATGTGTAAGTTGCCCATGCCTTGGGCACTAATACATCCCCATACCATCACAGATGCTGGCTTTTGAACTTTGCGCCTATAACAGTCCGGATGGTTCTTTTCCTCTTTGGTCCGGAGGACACGACGTCCACAGTTTCCAAAAACTATTTGAAATGTGAACTCGTCAGACCACAGAACACTTTTCCACTTCGCATCAGTCCATCTTAGATGAGCTTGGGCCCAGCGAAGCCGGCGGCGTTTCTGAGTGCTGTTGATAAATGGCTTTCGCTTTGCATTGTGGAGTTTTAACTTGCACTTGCAGATGTAGCATGAACTGTAGTTACTGACAGTGGTTTTCTGAAGTGTTCCTGAGCCCATGTGGTGATGTCCTTTACAAACTGATGTCGGTTTTTGATGCAGTACCGCCTGAGGGATCGAAGGTCACGGGCATTCAATGTTGGTTTTCGGCCTTGTCGCTTACGTGCAGTGATTTCTCCAGATTCTCTGAACCTTTTCACGATATTAAGGACCGTAGATGATGAAATCCCTAAATTTCTTGCAATAGCTCGTTGAGGACTGTTGTTTTTAAACTGTTCGACAATCAGCTCACGCATTTGTTCACTAAGTGATGACCCTCACCTCATCCTTGTTTGTGAATGACTGAGCAATTCAGGGAAGCTGCTTTTATACCCAATCATGGCACCCACCTGTTCCCAATTAGCCCGTTCACCTGTGGGATATACCAAATAAGTGTTTGATGAGCATTCCTCAACTCTCTCAGTCTTTTTTGCCACTTGTGCCAGCTTTTTTGAAACACGTTGCAGGCATCAAATTCCAAATGAGCTAATATTTGCAAAAAATTACAAAGTTTACCTGTTCGAACATTAAGTAACTTGTCTTTGCAGTGTATTCAATTGAATTTAGGTTGAAAAGCATTTGCAAATCATTGTATTCTGTTTTTATTTACGATTTACACAACGTGCCAACTTCACTGGTTTTGGGTTTTGTAAGATACAGTATCTTGGTGTATGGTTTGATAGTGAGCTCACTTTTAAAATGAATGTTCAGAAAATGATTGACAAGTGTAAGAAAGCGATCAATCTTCTGAGGTGTCTTTCAGGGTACAGCTGGGGGGCTTCAGGCTTTTCATTGAAAAGGATTTACACAGCAATAATCCATTCAGTGTTTGACTATGGATGTATAGTGTACAAATCAGCAGCAAAAACCACATTAGCTGAACTGGACAGGGTGCAGGCCGAAGCTCTCCGGCTGTGTTGTGGAGCCTCAGAACTTCACCAATCCCAGCACTGCAAGTAGAGACAGGGGAGATGCCTTTAAGTCTGAGGAGATTAAAACTTTCTCTGGCATATTGGGTAAATCTACAAGGGCGTCCTACATCCTTCAAAACTGGTGTTAGAGGAATGCTGGGAATATGGGCACACTGTGAACTAGTTTTGGATGGAACAGCAATAAAGAGGCAGATAACATTGGAATCAGTACAATACCTTGCAGCAAAACCGTCAACCTGAGTACAATTCCACCTTGGTTTTTCTGCTCTCCTGTACTTAATTTAGAAACTAAAAACATAGCCAAGACAGCGTTTTATTAAACAGTACAGCAGTATCTAGAAATCATGTACAATGACACAGTACAAATATTTACAGATGCATCCAAAGAACCAGCAGGTAAAACAGGGGTGGCTGTATATATCCCAAGATACAATGTCACTATACAAAAAAGAATCTCAGACCACCCCTCAATCTTCTCTGCAGAGATGATTGCCATCATAATGGCACTACTGTGGGTAGAAGAAGTTAAGGCATATAAAACAGTTTTCTGTTCAGACTCTATGTCCCCCTTAACAAGCATACAGACTGGTAAATCTGCATGCTGATAGGATCTTTTAGATGAAGTTCACCAGATGATTTTCAGAATAACTCAGTTAAAACTCATTTTACAGTTCACTTGGGTTCCAGCACATACAGGTATTTAGGGCAATGAAAAGGCAGACAAGTTGGCAAAAGAAGCACTTAAATCAGAGCAAGTAGAAGTACAAATTCCACTTAGCAAATTAGAATTCAAAGCAGTAATCAGAGATGGTATTCAGAAACTGCGGCAAGATAAATGGGATGAGCAGGAGAAGGGTAGGCATTTATATAGTATTCAACAAGCAGTCACAGTTAAAAAGATTAGCTCATTCACACAGCAGGAGGAAACCTGGATCACCAGGCTAAGACTAGGACACACAGGACTGAACAGCAGTCTACACACAATAGGTAAACATGAGACAGGAATGTACCCATGCTGCAGAGAAACAGAAACTGTCAAGCATGTACTTCTGACGTGTAGGCAGAACTTTGAAGAGAGAGAACATCTTAAGAGGGTATCTAAGAACTCGGTTACATTGAGCAATCTATGGAGTTTACCTGGAACACAGTACACAGCCAAAGCAGTGATATATTTTCTAAAAGATACACAACTAGCAAGAAGACCTCAGCCTTTTTTTGTTTAGTTATTCACTGACGTTCCATTGTGATCACACCTCAGTCCAGTAGATCGCAGTAATGCACTTAGCTTGTGAGAATAGGAAAATAATAGAAGAAGAAGAAGAAGACCCGGAAGTAGGCTGTTTTGCTCCATCTTGTCAGTGCAGGTGCGATATCTTTGGCGAGGAGCTCCCTCGGAACCGTTGAAACTTTCCGAGGTAACAGACCACTTGATCGCTCCGAGTTCTTTCTAAGTTCGCGTGCAAAAGGATGAATTCTTTCAGTGTATAGTCAGGAAATTACGTAATTTTCAGAATTTGCGGCGCTGATTTAAAAGACGTACCCCTGTCAAGAATTAATGGTAAGAATAATCAGCAGCTAAGCTATCGGCATTGCAAACGCGGTTACCATAGGAACCGAAACCAACGCTGAAGAGTTAGTTTGTCATCTTCCTCTTTGAATATTGGTATTCGATCACATGGCTGGTTAAGTCACGTTAGTTATTGAATTGCTAATACCGCTAAATCCGACCTGTCATTAAAAAAAAATCTGTCAACCACTTGTATCAAACACTCTTCGTTTAGGTGAATAGTTCTCGAATAGTAGCTAACGTGTCATCTTCGCTTGCGACTCCACCGTAGTTCGCCAGCCAATCAGCCTGTGAACCCCGCTTGCTAGTTAAGTTAGTCGTATCGTCTCTCCGAAGCAATCGGCTTGCTTACGAGTTATTTGCTGGAATGAAAATGTTGCTGTAATACCGGTTGCGTTGGATTGAATTTAGAGTCACGTACGGGCATGACATTTAGCTGATGAGCCACTCTCTGAAGTTAAAAAGCCATCGATTGCGACGATTGGGCTCTCGCCACTGGATTTATGGAAGTTCGCTCGCTGCACTAGCGAGTGGAGTGAAATGTCACTGGAGCCTATAGACACCCTGCGAGAGCAGAATAAGCGTCTCTTGGCGCAGTTGAGCGATTTAAGCGGAAGACTGCGAGGTCTAAACTTAGGATCTTCCCAAACGCATGAGGTGTTGACACCTGCAGTAAATGCTTCTCAACGGCACAGATCAGCAGTAACGTTAAATGCTTCCCAAGAGCCCCGGTCAGAAAGGACCACCAGTGAAGACACACCAGGGACTTTGATGGGTCGACATGGACATGCGGCACTGTCTGACAATGGCGAGACCGAGTCTGGTTCATCAGTTGCATCCATGTCAGTGGTGGCCTTACCTGGAGGCGACATGGGCCAGGCCAGGGCTGCACTGAGCAGGTCTATTGCAGTAACTGCGACCGAGCCTCTGACGACTGTTAATGTCGGTAAGTTCAGTGTTGCGCTTACTTCTCGCTGTTCGATTTTTGAAAAATAGTTTATATCCGTGCCGTATAAGAATTGCCTTCAGGCTTTGCTAAATTTGATGTGTTGTGGTGAACGTTCTGGTTGCAGAGCATCGTTACTCTGGCTGCTGAAGCAGAGCTTATACAATGCCAGGCAAAAATGATATCATCACCGTACCTCGAGGACATTCATGCAGCTTTTTCATTTCATGCCAGACAAATTGCAGATATGACACAAAGCAATTTTTTGTTTATTAGCATATCATTCATAAAACACACTTCAAAGAAATTAGTAGATTTTCTTAATGGCACATTTTTTCATAATCAGGAAGAGGGAAAATTGAAGCAAGGTTGAGAGAAAAAATAGGGAATCACATAATTGGCAGTTTAAAAAGAGATGGCAGCACTAATCTGAATATGTAAATTAGTCTGCAGTTAAAGGATAGTGTTTGCAGACCCCAATGAGGTGTTGGACTTGGCTAATTGAGAGGAACTATGGCATCAACTAGAGAGCTGGGTATTGAATCATCTGAAAGGATTACAAAGCTGTTCAAAGAAGGTAATTCAACATGGTTGTGGCAAACAATTTTTGGTTGTTCCCAGTCAGCTTTGTCCGAAATGTGGCGCAGGTATAAACAAAATTTTAAGGCTGTAAAAGGCAAGCAAGTAGACCACAGAAGATCAGGCCAGAAAACCCAGAACAATACGCCAGGAAAACATGAACAAAAGAAATAAAAAACAAATGGACTGAAAAAGCAGTCCATGTTTGTGACTGAACTGTAAGACACTGGCTGAATGAAATTGGATTCACTTACAAAAAATGCTAAAAACCAGCACTAATATCTAAACAGAAGGATAAAAGGTTACAGTGGGCTAAAGTGAAGCAATCATGGAGTGCAGATAATTGGATGAGAGTGATATTCACTGATGAGTTACTGAAATCTGCATTGGCCAAGGAGATGATACTGGAACTTTTCTCTCTAGTCATCCTTGTGAAAAATAAGGATAACTGCTTGAAGAAAGCAAGCAAATGTCCTCATTCAATTATAACAGTGGTTCCCAATCTCAGTCCTGGGGCACCCCTGTGTATGCTGGTTTTCGTTCCAACCACGACTACAGTAGAATTTGAATAAGCTGTTAATTTGCCCTGATTAGGTGCATTTTTTGTTTAAAGCAGTTATTATCCCCCGCCAACACGAAGTGGGACGGGGATATAGGTTTGACCTCCATCCGTGCGTCTGTCCGTCCGTCCGAGAGAAAGGGGACAACTTTTCTCAGAAACTATTACAGATAGGACAACGAAATTTGGTGTGTAGCTTCAGACCATAAAGGCCTTGATAGAGTTCGAAAATAAGAGGCATGTTGTAGACCATGTCGACTTGTTTATTTTGACAGAAAAACCAATGATTGCCATAAAGGATAAAAGTCCCTTGAACATACTCTGTCTTTTTCACCTTATTGCTAGCAATTTCAGGGAACAACTTTTTTAAACCGATCAAATTAGACACTAAGAAAATCATTCAGTTCCAAATTAGGTTGCTCAAGACAGGTGTTTGCATTCTTTCTAAATAATTTGCTTGAACTTAATGACATTAATATGATGCAAAGCAAGTTTGACTCCATCATTTGCTTGCCTAATCAGTTGTTGGTTCTCACAACCATGTATCCACAGTTTCGCTATCAGGAACCCACTGATTGCTCACTTTGTTTGGCTCAAATTTCTTCCATTTTCTGAAGTTGTTTCTAATGTATCACTATATAGATATGGATTTCTTTCCACCTCATGGTATGTATAGATATTCATTCAAATGTGGTGTCATAGGATAAAGAACTGTGGCAAACATAAATGCACCTGAGATGTGTCCAAGATCACAGGCGTCCATGTTGGTGCTCATGCGCGCCTTTTAACCTGATCTTGAACAACAGCGGCGGCAAACTTAAAATGCCCAAACAGAACTCGTACAAGAATACTCTGATTAACTCCCACTGAACATCCCTTGAGAGGCAATCAGAATCTAGTATCCTGTTCCTTACAGCCAATTAAACATAGGCTAAGCCATAGTTTCCTTACTATTTTTTAACATGTTTCACATCAAATACATAGCAAAACTATTTTTACCTTAACAGCATGGTCCTTGCAGCGCCCTGGGAACAAACAGTGTATTTTGTTGACAAATCTGCGTTCGTCATTACCAAATGCTTGAGTCTTGTTGCTAGACGCCATCTTTGCTCAGTCAGTCATGATGAAAATTTATTACGGAAATTTTAAAAAAGTGGTCCATGTTCGAGCCTCAGCGTACTCACCGGCAGGGGTCGGCAGCCTTTTCGGAGTAGCGCACAATTGGCTATCGCGCTACAGGGTTTCAAATTGGGAAGGGACTGCCGGATTTGGGTGTTCAGCGACAGCTTTGTTCGTTGCTCCAGCGCCTCCTGTTGGCCAGACGGGCGCTCGTCAGGAAGACTCTGGGTTTGTTCACGTCCGCGTATCCTCCGCCCTCGTTCGTAACTTACGAAGATTCGACCAATGAGTGTATAAGAATCAGTGGCTGACGGACACGTGCTTCGGAGGAGAGTCGTGAACTGTCTTCACTATCCTGAGTTGGCAGCAAGGGGTCGCATACGAGCAAGCTTTGTACATAGTTCACTAATTGGGCATTCCAGATTCGGGTGGGATTGGAGATGCCAAATTTATAAAAAAAAAAAAAAAGTGGTCCATGAAAAGGCTCCATCCTGCTAAGCTGATTTGTCAACGGGTATTCAATAGAATACACAGTTCGATGTAGAATATTGTTTTTATTTTTTTTTTGAAGTCAATGCTTCAAACAGTTCAGGCTATCATTTAAGTTGAGTAGAAGCAACAAAGTACTAAATCAGATTTTTTGTTGATTGCAAAAGTATTTCCTCAACATTGACTGATTACCTATTCCTCTTCTTGATTATGAAAAAAATGCCAAAAAATATGCCGGTAATTTTAAATCTAATTTGTTTGAGTTGTGTTTCGTGAAGCCAAATGTTAAGCTTATAAACAAACAAAAAAAAAGGATTTGTGTCATATCTGTGATTTGTTTATTTGCTTTGAAGTAAAAAAAAGCTGGATAAACATTCTCTAAGTATGGCAATTCCATCATTTTCTCTGGGCTGTGTTGTACATGGTGTTACCTGATGGTGAATGATTTGCATTACTTGTATCCAGGGGTCAGAGAATAAAAATGTCATTTAAGGGCGCTTTCACACAAGGATAGTCCCGGGGACTTGGTTCGATTGGGCAGGGAATGCCGAAAAATTTCACACCTTCATTTGGTTTGGTTCACTTTCACACTGCACTTTTGAAACCGTCTGGACATCTTCATACTGTTACAATAGTTGCTCCTTTGGGGCGGTGTTGCCCGAAACTAGCACTGGCCTGGAGGGAAAAAAGCATGAGAAAGAAGAAAACCCTCCTCATCGATTGGCCAGGACCTCACTTCCTCTCTTTGGTTCGTTGGATAGTCCGTTTGCATTTCCAACTGTAAGTGAACTGCACCAGGGTTCACTTGCAAGCGAACCGAGACCCACGTTTTTCAGGCAGACCAGAGTTCGCTTGTTTGGTCCGCCCCAGAGTTGGATTGAGTTTTCGCACCTGCCCAAACGAAGTGGACCGTTCAAGGAAATGAACTCTGGTCCGATTAAAGGGGACCAAACGACTCTAGTGTGAAAGCGCCCTTAAGCTGATTTCAGGAAGTAGTAGTTTTCCTCCCCCTTGTTACTTTCACTGATGCAGAATGTAGTCATTAAATGGGCACTTCTCTTTCATGTCAGAGGAAGTGGTGGACCAAGAGACAGATCTCCATAGGAGCAGCACACCATCGCTGCATTTACGTTCACCAGGTTTGCACGCTGTGAGGAGCCTTTGGTACAGTGGGCTTCTGCAGGACCAAGGAAACCAGCGCCTTGGACGGGCAAAGCAAGCAGACACTGAGGGGCTCAATCCCACCAGCCTTCCTCAGGAAGGGGAGCAGGTGAGGGCTGCAAGGATTGTGTGGGTTACAGTCATTTTCAAAATCGCCAAAATAAAGTATATCTGCTGAAGACACTGATGAGCTGCGGCGACGTATGGGCACCCCACTCAGTGTTGTTTATTGCAGCCCCCGGACAAATTTATGTGGCTACCATGGATTCATGCTTGACGTCTCCGCCGCCGCACCACATGCGCGTCCGTAGACACTCTCTTGTGGACGCTCTATAGGCTGTAATTTTTGACCGATTACTTTCATATTTGGCATGAACATGTGTTATACTTAAGTTACGTCACGTATTGACTTTGGTTGCCATGGCGACAGTATTGGCAGAATAATGTGCAAAAAAGGGGAGCTTCACCCATGCGTTTGTGGTTGACCGTACTGTCTATTTTTGTTCCCCGCCACCGCGGTAGCGAGCGGAGCAGGGGACATAGTATTCAGCTCCGTCCATCACGTCCCGTTTGTTGTCAACGCGATATCTCATGAACGGTTTGACCAATTTCTTTCATCTTTGGCTTCAATGTATATCTGTTTGATACACCTACCCCAGTCGATTTCCGTGACCTGGCAGGGGACATGACCACGTTTTGTGGCAACACTTGTTTTCTTATGATACAAGACTGTCTCTTGGCCCTCATGCACTATTATTATATGACTTTAGGCATATAAGCCTGTACAACTTTTTATAAATGGAAATGTATTTTTTATGGGTGTATCAAAGGTTGAGGTGCTAGTTGAGTTTCATTTGCAAAAATCAGCAATATTTAATGATTGAATTCTACCAACATTTTAAAATTTCAGCTGTTACCCTATAATTTGGTCGCATTGTGGCAGAGAGGGAAATGTTGTGTACCCTGTAGTTCTATCAGTTCATAACCCCTGGAGCAGTCTCATTCCTGGACCATGGGACCGCTGATCAGTTGAGCTCATTTGCTGCATGAATATGTACGTGCAGTAGGGGGTGCTGTACTGCCACATATTGGACAGGACAGGTTTTGGAAAATGTGGGTGTACTTCGTTGTCAGAAATGGAACCTTCTTTTCAAGTTGAATATTGGTCCCACTTCGAGTGTGAATGTTTGCATGAGGGGTGGAGCCTCTGTTTTATGATCTTAAGTTGTGCAATTGCTTTTGGAGATCCTTTTGTGAAATTAACAGTAAGCCTGGTGATTACACTTAACCATATGTTGTTCTGACCATCCTGAGGCTGCTGGGCACCTCATCATAAGATGCCTCTCTCATTCTATTGTTCTGATGAACCCCATAGTCTGGTATTGCTTCCTGACCCTTCCAGTGACAGCTATGGCTGGGCTGGGTTAATGCAACAGCCAGAGCTGGGGAGGATACTGTTGGCAACTATCTGCTCCTCTGTGTTCTCCTCCGACTCTTTGACCCCTACTGGCACTAGGGGTCTCCATTGCTAAGCAGCTCATTAGGCGTCTTCATACAGCTCTTATCTGAGGAACAGACAAATGCCAACTGGCAATGTATGATGCGCATCAGAAAATAGATGTCATTCATTTCAATGGAGCATCGCCCACTGGTGGTGTGTGACGTGCGTCGATGCGCGTCATATTGGATTTACACTGGTCCGGCACGTCAACGCCTGCAGATGCTTCGTTGCCATTGGTTTGGTCGCTTATGGGTGGTTCAGCATTCCCAGTGACGTCGCTGTCCGTCAGATGTTGTCCTGAAATAAGTACTGTCCAATGTAATGCTGTTAGAAGTAAATGGACCCCACTAACAATAATAATTCAGGCAACTGTTACTTTTTCCCGCCTGGATTTTGATTTTGGTAGGGACTGCAATTGTGTCTAAAAGCAAATACTGCATCAGTACGACACACTTGCAACCCCTTAAATACCTGGCGTGCTGGCCACGGCCAACAAATTCACAAAAAATCGCAGAGCCCGTGCGTGTGAAAACACATACGTCGGGATGTAAGAGAAACTTTAATTATCCCTTACATATATGTAGCGACCGAGAATCGCGCTGCTTAGCGAAAGCACTGCTATTTTTTGTGGCTTTGCAGGTTTGTTTGTTGACCAGAGAATCTAGTCAACCCCACTCCTGTTCTAAAGCATACCGTACTGTCGCGTAATATCCATAATCTGATTAGTCAATGGCAGTTGTAACTTGTATTTTTTTTTTTTTTTCAAATTTTACAAGATCACTCAGTCAGAGTGCAGTAATTACTTTTTGAAAAAATGTTGTGAGAACTTTTGTCTAAACTTTTGTTTCAGTTCATCTCAATATCATAAATGAATAGTTGTTACAATCTCTTACGGTTGTGACAGCTAGCCGAAACATACTGAAATCCCCCCTGACAAATTGTAAATCCTCCCACCGACAAATTGAAAATCTCTCCCAAAAAAAGTTTGAAAGGGGGAAATCCCCCTCTGAAAAATATTTTGGCGGAAACCCTGCATCCGTCAATACTGATGCTACTGAAGTTTCCAGTGGGCGTTTAAAAACATATGGCTTTTGACGCAGCGCCTTGCTTGGCCGCCAGTAGGTGTAGCTCTTTTCAAAGTAGTGGCTGACATGGTGCATTTCAGAGGAGGGCATGCATTAGCCAATATTCTACTGAATAAATGGTTGAACTCCAGTACTGAGCTCTCATGTACTGTGTACAGATACTTCTAAGTGGGAGAAGGATAGAAGATGGATTTCTGGTCATAATAATGCCTATAAGCATTCAAGTTGTTGATCTTTCGTTGTAAACATAAACTGGTTGCCTTATTCATCGCAATGTTATTTTCCTCTTGTCAAAATGTCACTTGATATAAAAGGTTTCTTTGCAAGCCTGGTAAGGTTTCCTTTTTCAGTGGGTTGTGTTCATCTTGCTGCCTTTCATACAACAGTGTTGTGCTTGTATCACTTACCCTGAAACCCACCTGCAGTTTGTAAAATGTGGGCATTGCAGATGCTGAAAGCCAATATAACACCACAAGAAAGGAACAATTGGCTCTGTTCTAGTGGTATTGGGATAAGAACCCTGAATTGTAAAATATTGGCTAAAACATATGACAGAGTCTATTACCATGAACAATGTAAAATGGAACTATGTCAACTGGTTATGTAGATGCAGAACAATTTTTTTTTTTAAATGGACAACATGACCAGGCCACTAAAATTACTAAGAATCCTAGATATTACAGTGGATTTATGTAATTTACCATTGAGAAAGTTTGTTACTGCTTCTGTAGGGTTTTTTTCCCCCCAGTAAAATCCCTGAGCCGCCTCTGAAACCAAAATAATGCAGGCTTTGTGAAATCCAAACCCAAATAAAAATTGAATTTGTGTTTGGTTGTTTGAGAGTCTAAAGAATGCAAGTCCAGCCCTGAAATGGTAGCCTTAGGTGTCATGGTTTGGAGGCTTTGAGAGCTTTCTTTGTTGCTCTCGTCTGGGACAATATCGTTTTGCTCTCAGTCGGATTCCTGGGCCAGCTGGCATTAATTGGGGGCCTCGTCCGGATTCTATTTTAGCCCTAGTTCCGCCTCACTTCTCTTGATAGAGTGTCAGTGTTATGTTTGCACTTCAGCTGGTAAGGTCTCTAGGAAGAGTGTTGTTGAGGTTTAGCTGCATATTTGAGGAAAAGTTCTAGATGGCACGGGATTCTTTCTGTTTTTTTTTTTCCCCTTTCTATTCTTCCCGTCGAGCTCGTCTTGCTTCCGAGCCTCGGACGACATCTCGGTCCGTTGGAAGCGCGAGTCTCGCTCTCATTTTATTTGTTTGTCTCTCTCTCATCTGCCTGTCCTCCTTTTGTTCTGGCTGCTGCGTTTGGCCTCTCAACTCACCACCCGTCACATTAGTTTATCAAACTACAACGTTGTGTATTTAATCCATGCAGAAGACCAATTTAAATTGGTTAGTGTTTTCACTGTAAAAGAGTTTGAAATACAGATATCAGTTGGTGATTTTATATATATATATATAAAAGTTTTTTTTCATTAAATTGCCATTTTGATCAGCTTTTTGAAAGTTAACTGCAGTGTCTGCCATTTGACTGTTTTGAATCGCACTGTGCTTTAACCAGGTACCAGGTATTCTTTGCCGGTTTATTTTTTGCAGTCATAACTTATTCTCAATGTAATTTCCCCACAAGCAGTGATTAATTGCAGCCTGAAAGTCACAAGACAATGGTGTATTCTGCGATTAAAGTGTAGGTATGAAATGTATCTTTATAAATGTGAATGCACTGTCAGTTACTGGATGTCTGTTGTTATTTGCACTGGCACTGACTGTGCATTGACAGAGGGAGTTGGGGCGGATGACTTCCTATGACCAGGACCGGTGCCAAAATCAGGATGGAGAAGGATGTCACCTGCGCCCCCTGTTGGGATATGACTGGATTGCAGGTACAGAAACAGTCAATAGTGGGGCAGGTTTGGGCAGAGAGGACCCAAATGCTTTTGAGTTACTTGCATCCATTCAGAGTCTTTTCCTAGGAAGGTTCAACAGGGCACAGGCAAGTGAAAGCAATTTGGCAGAAACTGCATTGATCAGTTGTTTGTTAATGCTTTTAGGTCTCTATAAGAGTGGAAGAGGAGGAGGACATGTGGGTTCTGGAGACAGGTCTGGAGTTGTTATTTTTGTGTTTGGGATTTTTGTGTATTAAAAGGAAGAATGGCCCTTAAACAGTGGCTTTTTTCTTACTGGAATTTCAGCTTCTGACTACTTTTTTTAATTTTTTTTTTTTTTTAGTCGAATATGGTTGGAACTGCAGGTTTCTTTGAAATGACTAAACTCTTTAGAAATTCTTCATTAACTCTTGAGTATGTGAAAGACTTTGAATGTTAAACCACTTTGTATTTACACAATGTTCTCATTACCCAGTCTCTGGTCAGAATACACTTTCTGATGGTTGTGATATGTGTTGGCGTAGAAACAGGACTCTTTGGAGGACTGATGTGCTGTTTTTAAAATTCCATTATTACTTCCGGCGATGAGTTGGACAGAAGTTATGGTCTTGGCCCCCTCCGGTTTATTTATCCATATGTGAGCAGGATTATGGAAAACGTTCTTGACCGAATTTTGATAAAACTCTGTCGGACGGGAACACAAGACAACGGTAAGTGGTAATTAGATTTTCTCTGGTCGGAGTCAAAGGCCAAACTCAACGTTGCAGAAAAGGTCAAAAATGATGGCACAGGCAGAGGTACGCACTCTACCGAGTGTCCCTGTAGTTCATATTCATTAACCCCTAAAGGACTTGAGAGCAAAGCCCTCCAACTGTTCACTAAGCGAATTGTGAAAGCTCTTGGTTAAGTGATGGAAATGCTGTGATTTGTGGGCGTGTGCTACAAGTGTGTGATTGGCCTTTTCCTCTCCTCCGCAGGCCTGTTGGATGCTGAGGGCTCTTCTCTTGCGGAGTGCTCAGAAGAGTTTTTTACAGAGCTGCACAAATTCCGGCAGGTCAACCAGGCAGAGTGTGTTCACATCGCAGGGTCTGTAACAACCCGTTATAGAATTATATTAATGTCACTTGTGAAAAGAAAGAATTGATGTGTGTTGTATTAAATAAGAGGGTTGGGCTTCACAGCAAGAGAATACCAGATTTTGCACATGAATCTGTCTTGCTGCTCAAAATATCCATGTGCTGCAAATCAAAGATTGTACTGTAGTTACATTTCCAGCGTTAGTCAATCAGTCACGATCTGCTGCCAGTTTTTACCCCTCGGCCGACTCCGGCTCGGAGGGGTATTGTCGTCACCTGCATGTCTGTCTGTCGTCCGTCATCCGTTGTCTGTCCGTGATTTTGTCTGGGCCAGTACTCTGCTACTAATGATTGCAGCTTCACCAAATTTGGTATGGTAATTCACTGTTACACATATATGTGCAATGTCATGTTTTTTTTATTTTTTTTTTTGCTGGATTTCACCTTTGACCTTTGCCCTGTGACCTTGAGACAGGAAATCTTATATGGGTCAGTACTCTGCAACGACTGATCGCAGCTTCACCAAATTTGGTATGGTGACTCTCTGTGACACATAGACGTGCAACGTCACCCTTTTTGCTGGATTTCACCTTTGACCTTAACAATGTGACGTCGAGGCAGGAAATCGTGTCCGGGCCGAGGGGTATTCAGCGATGGGTTATGCTTATTACTGCTATTCTTTGTTTATATAACGTTCACTGTTATCAGGATTGCATTTTGTTTTTCATGTATTTACCAAAAATATATGTCTGCTTGTATCCTGACCAAATTGCTAAGATTACTGTTACTCCTTCTGAAGTCATCTTCAACAATAACTGGCTAAATGATTTCCCCTCATGTCAGCCAAGTTGTGATTCTGGAACAAAATGGCTGCTGTACCTTACCTTGTTGTTGCTGCATATTGATGGTGGTGAGGTGAACTCCTCCCACTGTCAAGCTTATGCACATCATGGAACGCGTTTCATTAATAGAACCCATCATCAAATCTGTCCTCTGTACCACTGTGCTTGTGTTCGCAGAGAAGGAGAAGATGGCCTTTCACCTGTCAAGCTTTGCCCATCTACAGAAGAAATTAAATCCCAGCTTTCTGAGGATGCACATCAGTGTATGTTTCTGCATGTGAATTTGTGCTTGTCTGAGTTTTTAGCGGCGTGTTCTTTCCATTGGCCTGATAGTTTGTTTGCCGTTCAGTTGAGAGTGCCTGATAGATTTTTATGTTGTCCAATAGGCACGTACTGCTACAGAATAAATAACCGCTTGTTCCCTGCTCCTCTGGATCCCCAAACTGCATGTCCTGTCTGTAAGATTTCAAGATCCCGCAAATTGAACTCTGATCCAGCCTTCATCAGGTAAGAGGACTCTCTGACATTGCACCTAGAATGGTTTGAATAATCTGGGAAAAAGTACAAAGGATGTAAATACTGGATCACTCCAAACACAGGAGAATAAAAAGGTGCAGCCGTTAGAGACAATGGCCCTCTTTTCTCAAACTTGCGTAGGATCTGGTGTAGATTCTGGTGTAAATATGAGCGTACGCCAGGTGTCACTGATTTACTAAAAGTCTGTACGTCGCTGATTTCTGTGTAGATCTGGCATGGCGTCGATAAATCTGGCGGCTGAAACCATTGTAATTTACATGACACACCCCTATAAATTCGTGCTCTGGGAGGCATGGTCCTGCCCTCTTTATGACATGGAGTCTCGAAAGACCGCAAAGAAGAAGAGGAAATATAAATTATCACGTTGGAAGTGGAGAAAAACAAAATAATTTTATTTGGAAGCCTTAAGAGTGGCATCATGGGAGCCCAGAAGGCTGCAGTTTGGAAAACTATTGCTGCTGCGGTAAACACTGTTGGGGTGGAAAACCAGAGTGCAGCAGACGTTTGATTTAATTCATTAATCAATTCAATTTATAGATCCATGATATTTCATGTTATATAGCCTACATCAGGGGCTCCCAAACTTGGTCCTGGGGCCTCCCTGTGTATGCTGGATTTTGCTCCACCCTGGTTTGCCATCATAGGATTTTAACAAGCTGTTAATTTGTCTGAATAAGGTGCATTTTTGTTCAGAGCTGCAATTTATCCTCTCTTGAAAAAGAGTATTTTCACAGATATGCATACAAACAGTCAGGAATAAATTCTGCATCCCCTTTGCAATATATGAGTAACAACTGGATAAAAAGAGGGAAAAAATGTACTCAATCAAAGGAAAAAAATCATAAGTTTCCTAATTGGTGAAACTGTAGGCACATGGTTGCAAAAACTAACAATTTACTAAACAAGCGAATGACAGAGTCAAGCCTGTTTTATGTTATGTTTTTTGAGTGCAAGCAAATTATTTTGAAAGAACTCTCACCTGTCTTCAGCAACCTAATTTGGAGGTTACTAATTTTCTCAGTACCTTTTTAAAAATGTTATCACCTGAAATTATGAAGCCTGAAATGTTATTACCACACAGGGGGAAAAAAAACTTTATATGCAAGGGTCTTTTATTTGGTCTTTTGTTCATGGCACAAATTGATATTTCTATTAAAATTTGGCTTAAAACAGCAAATAACATATTTAAACACAAAATGCACCCAATTTGGAGAAAATAATAGATTTTTAAAGTCCTATGATGGCAATTATGGTTGGGACAAAAACCATCATACACAGGGAGGCCCCAGGACCAAGTTTTGGAACGCCTGGCCCACATAACTGAGAATCCAAATGCTTTACATGTAGGTAAAAAAAAAAGTGGTCCAATTTTAAGATCGCCACCAAAAAAAAAACGGGCAACGCACAGACCGAGAGATGCCAAGCAGACTCAAACCTCCAGCTGTCACCGCCCGTGGAGCGTGATGCAGCACTGATAGGCTCCCCCCTCCATAGTGGGAATACGAGGTGGTGGGGACACGGATGAGTCCCCACCGCCTTGATCGGAGCTGCATGAGGGTAATTGTTAAAATACAGTCTGCAGAGATCACTCTTCATTGTGCTTTTTATTAGTATTACTCCATGGCATTTTATTGGGTGCCACACAAAACGAGCAGTCACTCGTAACTTTCCGGGAGGAGATCTTCTCTGTGCCGAAGGTTCTTCTCACTTCGGGCCGAAGCGTATTCCTGTAGCAATAGAAGATCTGCCATTGTCGAAATGTGATCATGGTCAAAGTGTCTGTAGCCCTATACTGAGCAACAAAAGAACCGCAAGTTGGCTAGTTTGTTAATGTACTCCTATGGTTACTCGGTGAAGGTGACCGCAATAAGAAAAGTTTGATGAAACCACTGCAAATGTGCTCGCGCTAATATATTTGGTTTTCTAAAATAATTAAGCGCAAACTTATTTTCCAGTCTGCCGTTAATTCACTTTGTTCAGTATGTATCTGACTGGATGAGCGTCTGACATACCACACTGAATATCTGTAAAGCCACGCATTGCGCTTAATCAGATTGATGGTAATTGTCTGCCGTCTGGCCTGACAAGCAGGTAGTCTCAAAATATGTTTAATTAATTTCTCAACGCAGGTGTCTTATTAATTTATTTATTCATTTAGCCTATTTATTCATTTTACTAATAAGAACAACAACAGCATGACATCCGCATCGCTGCATATGGTTTATCATTTAGACAGCTGTACTCGTTCCTACATGATGTATGTCTGCTTCAAATCTGCGTACGCCTGGTCAGACCTGCCGTGAGATTTTTGCGGACCGTTCACTCACGTTCAGATTGATAAATGCCGATCCTCGCGGGAGATTTGGCGTACACCCATTTTTTGGTATACGCACGTTTGATAAATGAGGGCCAGTGTGTTTATACGTGGCTTTATTCCGTATAAAATTTATTGCTGTTCTTGTATCCTCATTTGCACTTTTACTTAAAGGAAGAAGTCACATTTTATTTTTTGAAGAACTAATAGCGCAAATGAAAATTTTAGCTCTTGACAACGGAGCTGAGCTGTCTCCTTGGCACATGTGGGGTGAGTGGGAGGGGCTTTGCTGCTGTCTATAACTTTGGAGAGAGAGTGAGAGAGAGTTTGATCATAAACACCACCACCCTTTCCCATCAGCTTTTTCCGTCCCTCCCCCTCCAAGCTTGTTCAGTTCAGAAGCCATAGCCTATAAAAGCTCATGAGGAGCCCCAAAATGTCTTCTTGTTATTACCAGTTTCTTACTTCACAATATGTAAACACTAAGCATTTTCATAGTACTCAGACACATACCATGCCATCTCAGGGTCGTTGTAATTGTGTTTGGTAATCGAAAGATGAAAGTAACACGGCTGTATATCAGCCAAGCAAGTGAGCAATATAACATTACCGACACGAGGTTAACATTCGCTACTGAGGGCCGGTGGAGGAAAGAGTATTTCTGTGTTAAGATTTTGCCTTTCTTAGAATATAATGATGCCAGGTCCACAGTACTTTTTCTTGAACATTTTGTGGCTCAAGCGTGTGGGATTCAAGTAGATTGTCTTGAACATTTTTTTGAATCAAGCGTGTGGGATAGATGTTAGTTTTCTATACCCCTTTGAGGGAGTTCCCCTTTGAAGTACACTGTTTTTGTGAATTATGTTTTGTGTTTCAGTAGTAAAGCTTGCGTTATATTGAAGTATGTGGGCGTTTTATTCATGTTTTCATCACAGGGTGAGCATCCCCAGATCTACACTCTTGCCAGGATACTGTTACAAAGCTCACCGCCGACTCAGCCTCAACCAGTCCGACAGCCTGGGATTGCCCTCGGTGAGCCTGACCTTTCCTGCCCCAAACGTATGAGAAACTTCACACTGCCTGTCTGCATTGTAGTTTAATATACTGAACCTCTCTACAGATGGTTTCACTTGAAGATGATTCATTAGAGATTCAGTACAATGGAAATGGTGTTTTTCGATCTTATCGCATTTTTTACCAGTTGACACAAAATCACCCAAAATGTTGGAGTTGTTGTTGTTCTAAATATGACTAAAGCCCTTTGATCTCTAACAGCACTAAAATCGTTATCACAAATCAAATGATATATCTGAAACTGAAACATTGCCACTCATGATATTGATATTCCACGAAATGAAATTTATGACTGCGTTAATAAACCTACTAAATCTTTAAATGTCTGTTCTCGGTGGTTTGCTAGTTTGTGTGTTATATGCAGGTGCCCATCTGTATGCTCCATGGCACCTACACCTTTACTAGCAGTACAGGTGGAGAACTCTGTCTGTCTGTTCATATGGGATATGCAAGAAACCTGTGCTCAGGTCTCTTTTACTACTGAAGCTGAAACTACCTGCTTAACCAAAGATCGTGGTAATTGCTATTCCGTCAGAGAAGAATACTGAATGTTCAAAAATCATGAGCAAACGGGCAAGAATGTGGGCAGAGGGGCCAAGTGCCTTCAAAGTTAATTCAGCGGCATTGAATCAATGTGCTAGAATCATAGTTCCAAGATAAACCTGGGAGTATGGGTGTTCCTTGGCAGTTTCAACCTTTTCAAATTACACTGCCTTCATAATTATTGGCGCCCCTGGTTAAGATGTGTTCTTTAGCTTCTAATAAATTCCGTTTTTTTTTTTTTAAATAATATAGGACCACAATGAAGAAAAAACAGGAAAATCCAACCTTTAATTCAAGTGCATTTATTCAGTGGGAAAAAAAATCCCACATTAAGAAATAATTCTTTAACCTCAAATCATGTGTGCCATAATTATTAGCACCCCTGATGTTAATACAACCCCCTTTTGCCCACAAAACAACAGCTAATCTTCTCCTATGATGTTTCACAAGATGGGAGAATACAGAAAGAGGGACCTTCGACCATTCCTCTTTGCACAATTTGTCTAAATCATCCAGCGACCTGGGTCCTCTCCTCTGCACTCTCCTCTTCAGCTCACTCCACAGGTTTTCAATGGGGTTGAGGTCTGGGGACTGAGATGGCCATGGGAGGAGCTTGATTCTGTGTCTGGTGAACCATTTCTGTGTAGATTTGGCCACATATTTAGGGTCTTATCTTGCGGAAAGTCCAGTGATGACCCATCTTCAGCTTTCGGGTAGAGGCCACCAGATTTTGATTTAAAATGTCCTGGTATTTCAAAGCATTCGTGATGCCATGCACCCTAACAAGGTTCCCAGGGCCTCTGGAAGAGAAACAGGCCCACAGCTTCACCGATCCTCCCCGATACTTCACAGTGGGCATGAGGTGCTTTTCTGCATATTCATCTTTTGTGTTCCGCAAGACCCACTTAGTGTTTGTTGCCAAAAAGCTTTATCTTGGTATCATCTAACCAAAGCACACAGTCCCAGTTGAAGTCCCAGCACCGCTTAGCGAACGCCAGACGTTTGGGTTTATGATTGTGAGTGAAAAAAGGTTTTTTCCATGCATGCCTCCCAAACAGCTTGTTGGCATGTAGATAGCACCAGATGGTTGTTTTGGAGACTTTGTGACCCCAAGATGCTACCATTTGTTGCAATTCTTTATCAGTGAACTTTGGAGAACTTTTTATTTCTCTTACCATCCTTCTCACTGTGCGTGGTGGCAAAATAACCTTGCGTCCTTGTCCAGGCTTGTTTACCACTGTTCCAGTTGTTTTAAACTTCTTAATGATTCCTCTGACAGTAGATATGGGCAGGCGCAGGCGAGTGGCTAATTTCTTGTAGCCAGTGCCTGACTTGTGAAAGTCGACACACATCTGCCTTACTTGAATGGTGTGTTCCTTTGTCTTTCCCATGTTGAGGAGGGGATAAGAGAAATGGCCTCTGTGTCACATCATATTTGTACCCCAGGGAAACAAGAAGTGATGAATTACTAATTAAATGTTCATAGATGCTCTGATGAACTATGTGAAGTACTGTAGAAATGACAGAAATACTTCAATTGCATTTCCTAGCAATTGTTAGGGGTGCCAGTAATTGTGGAACAGGTGATTTTATGAAAAATAATTATTTCTTAGTCAGGGATTTTTTTCCCCTTAAAATTCACTTGAGTTGAAGGTGACATTTTTCTACAATTTTCAGTGTGAGAGTTTGCTTCTGCAATAAAAATTGAATTTATTTTAAGGCTTTTAACACAAATTAACCAGGGGTGCTAATAATTATTGAGGGAGCTGTAAATTGGCTCCGACAAGCAGAGGGGGCTCTACACATTGCAGAGGGGGCTGTAGAAAATGCCTCAAAGGACTGCAGTTTCTTCTCAGTAATTCTTGGGGATTTTGCTATATCTCTCACTATCCTTTTTAATATCGTAGGGGGCAAAATGCAGTTGCATCCTCTACCCTTGAGTTTTTCAATAGTTCCATATCTTTTGAATTTTTCAAATAATTGCCCTAACAGTGCTCGGTGGCAGATTCAATCATTTGTGAATCTTCTTGTTCCCATTACCAGATATATGAAGGTCAATGACCATCTGCCTCTTGTGAAGTGACTCTTGTTTTGTTTTGTGACATTGGATGACAATGGCATACTGCAAATGTATTGCATACTGCAAACTTCATGCACAATGACTTAGATTCCGCTAATTCTCATGATCTTGGTATCAACTACAAGGCCTTTTCAAGGGCTTTCAATAGGTCATAAATACATTAAAATAAATTACACTTTAATCTTTTTGGGCACATACTTAACCATATTCAACCATCATCAATATCGTCTAACACTTTATGTAAACGCATGGCAACTCCTTCACTCAAACACATTTACAAAGTGGTTTTATTCAAAACTGTGGATTCTTTGTCCATAACATGCCCAAAGTAGAAACATGGGGGGGAAAAAAGGAAACTTTGACGTTCGTCCTAACACCCTCACTATCTAGGAACTGCCATGTGTTCACGAAAGTTACGTCACGTCCCCGATAAACACAAGTGTAACGATAACTTAATTGTTTCATTACAATTCAGGAACATACATACGTTATCTGCTATTTACATCTGTTGCTGCTGTCTCTCTCAAATTCACATTCACTAAATCAATAAATGCTACCCTTACTCTAGCTCTTTGTCTGTTCAAATGTATAACTTGCTTTCACACTCTCACACTCTCCCCACCTATTTTGTAAATAATTGATCAGCTCCAGCTCATTCCTAAACTTGCACTTATAATTGGATGAGCTTTGCCTCATTTAGCACCCTTTCCTTGGGCCCACATTCTCATACAGCACTTGGCGGCCCAGCCGTATACTAGGTTGCACCTAGTCTTGTAAAAGAACAGCTCCACTCTCCATAACAAGGGCGGTTCCACATCATTTTAATTTGGATGCATCAGCTGTAACATTTACATCCGCAACAGTTTGGAATTCAAAGAACTTCTTCTCACTCAGTGGAAATTTACTGCTTAAGTTCATTGTCTTTTTTTGTGACATTCCATGCCACTTGCTTGCCTTGTGAATGAAATGATTTGAGGTGAATGGACAAGGTGTTCATTATCTTCTTTTGCCTTAGTCGATTGACATGATCAGTGTCATCACTAAGTAAGCATGTAGCGTGGAATTACCCTTCAATGGTTGTAACATATTCCACTGTTCTGTTGAATTGTGTAGGTGAATGGCTGGGGGAGGGTTGAAAGGAGAGCATACAGAAGGATTTTGAGATACAATGTTGAAACGGGCTGCGATTGGCCACGAAATGTGCCTGCTCGTGAGTCTCGCACTGGCTCACTGCTATTGAAATTTTGTCATTAGCTACCAAAGCTGAGTGACTACATGGTGGACAACTGCAGCAGCCATGTATATTTAATGTCTCCGCAGCACTGCATGTCAGGCTGGTCCAGCATGACTGAAGCCGAAGCGCCACAGTTCAGCAGTCTCGATCTGCGCAGTGGTCTGAAGACTGGCCACACTTTCACCATCTCCACAGCGCAACCTACGCAGCTAACCACAACCCACTCAAGGCAGCAGCTTGTCAGACTCAACACAGTATGTACTTCAAACTCATATTTTGTCGCCAGAAAATGGAAAATTTTCCATTTTTGGTCTGTGATCTCAGAGTGTGGTCTCTTCAAATGTGCATGTAACATCCTACAGGGTGGTTCATAAAAAATTGTACATTGACAAAGTTATTCTTCTAGCTGTTCACTGCAGCATTTTAAGGATTAAAATATGAATAAAAGTTGTTACATTTAAAGGTTTTGCATGCAATTTTTGTGATTTATGAGCTGTTATATGGTTGGTGTTTTATTCCCTCACTTCATTTGCAAGCAAGCAGGTCTTGAGCTGATTTCAAGTCTGACATTTGCATTTGGAGTCTGTTGCAGTTCGCTCACAGAATGAAATGCAAAGAGCTGTGACTGCCAGTGGAGCAAGCCATCATATGGCTGAAAACTTAGACCCATCAGAGCAATAACAGAACATCAGATCTGTAATGCAGATGTTTAATGACCCAGAGAGAATTACCAATGTTGAGGTACTGGAGCCACTTGGGAAAAATGATCACTCTGCTGTTAATTTTGATGTTTCATGGGAACTTAAAAAGGTGTATTCAGAAACAAACATTTTAAATTTTAGGCGAGCAAACTTTGGCAGGATGCGCTCATATGCAAGTGAAATAAAATGGGAGACACTCCTGGACTGAGTCTGTAAATGAGATGTGGGAAAGATTTAACTGGGGTTTTACTTGATTCTCAATGCAAATTTATTCCAAAGGTGTCCAAAAGTAAGCTGAAAAAGCAGAATCCTCAGTGGATGACCACAAGTATTCATAGGATTTGAGGGAAAAGAGGAAACTTTACAAGATGTACATAAAGGATAACAATGAGAACACTAAGGCTGAATACTGTAAAATGCGGGCTGTGGTAAAAAAAAAAAGCTGAGGAATGTTAGAAGACTGTATGAAAGACAAATTGCAGAGGGGGAAAAAACTAACCCTATGCGCTTCTTTCAGTACTGTAGCAGAAAAAGGAAAGTCAAAGAGCGGGTTAAGGGCATTAAGAATAAAAATGGATCGCAGCTATATGATAACAAGGATATTGCAGATGCCTTAAACAGTTACTTTGTTGAGAATTTTACCTCAGAGTGGGTCTTTATTGGGCCAGAGGGCATGTTAAATGCTCAAGATTATTTAGTGGAAATTGAGGTTAGGCATAACAAAGTATTAGACAAGTTGCATTAACTAAAGGCAGATAAGGCAGCTGGTCCTGATGGCTTATATCCTAGAGTGCTCAGGGAAGTTGGTGAGATCATCTTTAAGCTGCTATCCGCCATCTTCAGACGGTCTTTAGGAACCGGAGACATACCAGATGATTGAAAACAGGCAACATCGTACCAATATATAAGAAATGGGCCCTTCTGAGCCAGGAAATTACAGGCCAGTCAGTTTAACTTGCATTGTGTGCAAAATATTGGAATCTATCATAAAAGATGAGCTGGACTTGAACGTAACAGTATCTTGAGGGAGAGCCAACATGGTTTCCGTAAGGGACGGTCATGCTTGACAATCCTTCTGGAATGTTTTGAAGAGGCCACCAAGACTTATGACCAGAGCAGGGCTTATAACATCATATACTTGGATTTTCAGAAAGCATTTGATACAGTACTGCATAAGAGACTAATTTTTAAAATGAGCTCCATTGGAGTTACAGGAGGTATTCTGGAGTGGATTCAAAACTGGTTACAGAAACATCCTCACTTGACTGGGAAGACCCGAACCCTCTTGACTTGCTCACGTACCCTCAAACTGATATCGCAGTTGCAGCGGGTTTGGGTGCGCCAGTCACTCCGTTTTGAGGTTAAAGAAGCGATAAAAGCTTTGCAGAGTAATAAGTCACCCGGGCCGGATGGATACACCACAGTTTTTTAAGACCTACTCCAAAGCTTTAGCCCCCCAATATTAGTCCGAGTTTAAACGATGCCCGGGGAAAGGGTCTACTACCGCCCACCATGTCAGAAGTTTCAGTCACCCTATTACTAAAAAAGGATAAAGATCCGCTCTTACGTAATAGCTATAGGCCAATATCTCTCATGAACGTAGGCCTCAAAATTCTAGCAAAAGTTTTGGCAGGCCATCTCCAGTCAGTTATGCCAGTTCTGATCGATCCAGGTCAGACTGGCTTCATCCCTGGGAGGCATTTATCATCTAATACCATTACCAGGCTATTCAACATTCTTTACTCCTCTCCCATTGATTCCCCTGAACTCGTTTTATCATTGGACGCTGAAAAAGCGTTTGATCGCGTGGAATGGAAATACCTATTTTATGTGCTCAATAAATTTGGCCTCAGTTCAGATTTTGTAGAATGGACAAAACTTCTATATGCATCCGCAGTAGCATCGGTAAATACTAATGGTATAAAGTCAGGCTTGTTCTATCTGCATCGGAGCACATGATAAGGTTTCCCCCTTTCCCCCTTGTTATGTGCCCTGGCGATTGAACCCCTGGCCATCTGGCTGCATAGCGAGAATAGGTTTGAAGGCATCACCCGCCACGGCCAACTCCATAAGCTTTCCTTTTATGCAGATGACCGCTTGTTATATATCTCGAATCCTGCTTCTAGTGTTCCTATAATTTTGGATATATTTAAGAAGTTTGGAAAGTACTCCGGTTATAAGCTGAATCTGGCAAAGAGTGATTACATCCCGGTTACCCCTGCCGCTGATTGTCTTCTGAAAGGTTGCAGATGGTCTCAAATATCTTGGGATTCAGGTGACAAAATCATTTACTGAACTGTTCTCCAAAAACTTCAACCCATTGCTCGACCGCTGTAAATCCGATCTTACTAGGTGGTCCTCACTTCTGCTCTCATTAATTGGAAGGGTGAACCTGATAAAAATGTCATTATTACCACAATATCTTTACCTTTTTCAACATATACCTATTTGCTTAACAAAGTCTTATTTTTCAAAACTTGACCAGCTTATAAGCTCCTTTCTTTGGGGTAATAAACGAGCGTGAATCAGTCGAGCGGCCCTCCAACTTCCATGGTCCCAGGGTAGATTGGCGCTCCCAAACTTCAGCTACTATTACTGGGCCGGCAATATTAACAAGCTCCTTTATTGGAACACATGTACAGCAATAGATGAACGACCGCGGTGGACTCTGCTTGAAGTCTCCTCCGCACGCCTTTCTCTCTGGTTGATGGTGTGTTCTATACTGCTGATAACAATTAAACAGGTTAGTCCTAATCCAATTGTAACAAATACACTAATGATCTGGAACCAATTCAGGGAAGTATTTGGCCTCCATACACAATCTTGTCAATCACCAATATATCGCAACCACCTATTTCCCCCTCATGTTCTGACCCAGCCTTCCATATTTGGTTTGATAGAGGCATGGTCACCATTGATGACCTCTTTAGTGATGACATTTTTTCCGTTTTACTGTTTTACTGACTTGGTATCAAAATTCAGTTGGTCAAACGCTCACCTATTCCGTTTTTTTCAGATAAGACATTATGTGAAATCGATCTTCCCCCATTTTCCCAATAGTCCACTGGAATCACTGTTAGACCAGTTCTTGATCCTTAATACTAAACGGAAAGGCCTTATAGGAACCATATGCAACTATATTCACAGTGTGTCTCCTAACGGTTTGAACTCTCTGAGGACTGCCTGGGGTCAGGATCTTGGGATTCCTTTACCTGATGAGCAATGGCAGAAGATATTAAAAAGTGTCCACACATCTTCTATTTGTGCAAGACATAACCACCTACACACTGCAAAATTTTGCACAGAGTTTACTTTACTTATGCCGAACAGGCCAGAATCTATCCTGATAGGACAGATACTTGCAATAGATGCAGACAATCACCTGCTGACTTTGGCCGCATGTTCTTGACATGCTCGCAGCTGCATGATTCTGGACTGCTATCTTTGAAACAGTTGGCAAGGTAGTGGGTCAGACCATAGCGCTTGAGCCCCTTACTGCCTTTTTTTGAATCACAACCTCAACCTTGAAAAGATTAGGTTCTCCTTGAAGGGTTGCAGAAAACTATTGTTGCAGAAAGTAACTGAGCCCCTCCCCATTCGTTTGTTTACTTTTATTTATTTATTATTATTTTAATCTATCTATGTATACATTTTCCTTTCATTAGTGCTATAAGACCATGCCCTTTATCAGTACTCTATTTGTGCCTGTCCGACTGTCTGTGGTGTGTGTTGGTATGAATGGACGGAGTGTGTGCACAGTAACTCAGGGAGGGTGGGAATAGTATAGGGCGGATCTGAGAGATTTGAAATATTGTCTCATGACGGAACTGCTGTTTATTATGATTGTCAATAATATTGCCTGTTACTGTGTTTGGTTCTATGCAAAAACCAATAAAGAAAATTTGTATTAAAGCTGGTTACAGGACAGAACACCAAGAGTGGTGGTCAGTGGTATCTTATCTAAGCTAGGTATGATGGGGAGTGGCGTCCCCCAAGGATCAGTGTTGGGACCTCTGCTGTTCCTTATCTACACTAATGACCTTGATAGGAATATTGAGAGCAGATTAGTTAAAATTGCAGATGATACTAAATTGGGAGGTTTGGCAAATAGTTTAGAGTCCACTAAAGTGCTTCAGGATGATTTGCATAAAATCCAGAATTGGGCAGAAATGTGGCAAATGAAATTTAATCTAGTAAAATGTAAAGTTGTACACTAGACGGGATTACTTCATGGTAGGTTTAAAACTGGAATGTGCTCCATGTGAGAAAGATCTGGGATTGATTGTTGACCAAACCCTCACAGGCTCTAGCCATTGTGCCATAGCAGTTAAAAAAGCCAATCGGAGGCTGGGATACATTGCCAAAAGTATTGAGTACAAATCCAAGAAGGTGATGCTTCTTTTGTACAACACATTTGTCAGACCACATCTGGAGTATTGTGTACAGCTCTGGGGACCATACTTTAAGAAAGACATAGAGGCTCTAGAGAAAGTTCGGAGAAGAGCCACTTAGGTAATTCCAGGTATAAAAGATGAAAGCTATGAGAAGAGGCTGAAAATCCTCAATCTCTTTAGTCAAAGGAAAAGGAGACGAAGGGGTGATTTGATTGAGGTCTTTAAATATGTTAAAGGGATTAACAAAGTGAATTATGTTGGATTCCTTCGATCAAGTGTTGTTAGTAGAACTCAAGGTCACAAATGGAAGTTGACCAAAGGTAAATTTAGCACTGATATTAGGTAATATTTCTTCACCCCAAGAGTAATTTCGATGTGGAATAGCTTGCCTGTCCATATTGTTGAGGCAGAAACCTTGGGAATTTTCAAGAGCAGGCTTGACTTAAAGCTAGATACCATTGAGTCATTGAGTATCTGAAGGGATGTACTCACAACAGTATAAAGAAACTGGCGAGCGTAGTTGGGCTGAACGGCCTGTTCTCGCAATTTATGTTATGTTATTTTATCTGGTCAAACCAAATGTTTGGTACATTCTTAAGGAGAAAGAATGTACTGGTTAGCTGAGGAGCTTCAAAAGGCCTGAAAGTTCATGGAAGCAACCATGGTGGATGAATGAAGGGTTGAAGCCCTGGTGAAGATCACCCTTTCACAGCAGTTAGGTAAATCAAGTGCACTCTCCAGGAAGTTTGCATATCGAAAATGAAGAAAAGACCCTACCGGGGTAAATGGGGGGTTTCCCACTACATTTAACTGATTTGTAAATCAGAAGAACAGGATGCTGACAAAAAATGTAACAAATACCCCACAGTTCTGGATTAAGATGAACAGAGTAGACAAAAAATACACTTGATGTGATTTGATTTTGATTTTGAAAGTTTATTTTGAATATATAATGGTGCCACTATTACCCAGCAGTTCAAGAATGACTGGCTGTGAATAGCAGCAACTACCTGAGTGGCAGAGCAGCCAGCCTTAGGAAGTGAAGAACAAAAAGACAAAACAACCTGTTGAAATTTATCTGTATTTCAAAATATTTAGGATCAAATTTATAAAGCAGTGTTGGGCCTGACAGGTCCAGTAATTCCACAAAAAAGATGATGCTAGTATGCCCAGGTTCCGCCGATAATCATGATCATGGTACCATAGACAATCACATCAAGAATGAACAAAACTTTACTAGACAACTGAAGTATCCACTTTGTCAGCCAATATGATAAATGATACAGAATCCATGTGAACTCTTCCAGAATTACTAAGAGTTCACAGATCCACCTGTTCGATGACCTTTGCCCAGAGTCGCGATCTTGTTGTCATGGTGGAGGCTAACAGGTGCTGGTCATCTAAAGGAGTATCAGTATTATCCTTGGTCAAGTGGCCATACTTCTGTTGGACAGAGATGGGAGAAGTAGTTTGAAGCCTGCTGGGTAATTGGCCAGTGCTCTTTCACAAGACGGGCTTTGATTTTCTCAGCCACCGCCTCAGGGTCCTTCCTTCCAGTCTCTACTCATCTCATAGACCTTGTGGTTGATCAGGCCACTGTATTAGGACATGGGGTCAATCAAAGTGCTCCATATCAAAACCTAAATAAGCACCCAGAAATTATTATTTTTTTTTTTTGAATGATCAAATGACACTTGGAATTGCTCCTCTGGGAAATCCATAGCCCAACATTTGGCAGTTTGGATATTTGCATGTAAATATGGCATAATTTTACAATTTTGAGGGCTTAACTTTTTTTAAGCGATTAATAAACCTACAATGCCTTGCAGTATGCAACAATTTATATTTTTTGAATAGAAAGCCTAGGATGTCTGCTGCAGTTTACCTATAAGCAAAGTCTGTCTTGATTGTCAAGTCTTGTGCCAATAATTGACAAAGTTTGTCAATTTTATGAAAATTTTGCATTGGAAGGGTTAATTGCCCCTTCCTCCTGAACAGAATGATTATTCACTGAAAGGTTTTACCTGCCCTCATTCTAGCCCAGGCCCAGTCTATGGCAAAAATTTAAAGAAAATCCATTGACTCGAAGGTTATCACTTTTTGCAGATTTTGCATGGTCTATCCATGCAGACACTTGATGTATGTGGCTTCAGCCTTGTATTGTAAAGATTTAACTTGCATGTGTGAATGCAGTGACAAATGGTGTTGCCTGGCAAAGGTTTACCATAGTATTCCAAGCCTATTTCAAGCTGCCGATTATAGTTGCATGACTTCTTAAAGATCCTTATCTAGTCTTCTTAATGTCATTATTATAATTTTGAGGTAGCAGCATCGCAGGAGTGTGTGCGCACAATACACTGAATACTTTCAGTGTATGTGAGTCACAGTCCGCTAAGGTGTAATATTAAATTGTCACATTAACGTCAAAATATAGACCTCTGCAATTATTCATTTTCTGTTTTATAAAAGCTGAGCTACTGAACAGAGTTAATTTGGTTTAAAAAAAAAAAGTAATTTACAGAGTTTTTTAAAAAAGTAACTTTTTCACCTGAGATGTGATTGCTTGCTCATGTTAAATGACACCAGAGTCAGAATTATAAGACACATAAGAATCCGTCAAATTATAACGTGTAAATCGCAGGGTCTGTCAGAAACACGAGAATCTGATCTTTACTTAGCTCCTGTTGGTTACTTGTTTTTGGTGTTCATTTACCCTCTTTCAACTCGCTTCCTATTTCTCAAAAGTCGGTAAGTTACACATAATCCATTTACCAAGTTAATGCTGCGTTTAGCGTTTATACTTGCACACGTTATAACATTCGTACGCTAGTGGTTTTGACAGACAGTCAAAAATATTACCTGCCTCCACCACTGCCTTTCACAAGAAATGATGATGCGGACAGCAAACCTTATATGGGGAGATTTCCTGGAAATGGAGATGTCACGGGGCCTCCTAATCGTTGTCTTTAAGATGTAGTCAGCGATGAGGGAGAAAACGAGGAGAGATGCTGTTGATATTTGAAGTGAAAACGAATTCAGACCCACCCCTCCCTTCATACTCCACCCTGGGGTCCACCCCTGAAATTCATGGACGTGCATTGTCATGTAAACAGCAGTTCTTGTCCACGAACGGACTACGGTCAGGAAAGAATTTAAGAATCATTCTGGCTAATTACAAGCTGAGAAAGTGGAAACTGGATTCGGAAATTTTTCCCGGTACAAGTTATCGATTTGCGAGCTCCTCACAAGCAACGATAAGACCGTTTGCGTGTTTCTGCTATGAACTCATTCAGTAGCTTGCTGTCAGAATGGTTTCATTTTGGAAGAAACGGTTATCAGGAGCTTATAGCAAAATTTCTTCCAGACCAGCGGGTATATAACAGTACAGCTACAACGTCATGCATGCCAAGCAAGACAGTACATGCAAAACGGAAAGCTGAGACTAAAGCGATTCCTTTTATTCTATCCATTCTATCTACGCGACCTGCTACTCCCCCTCCCCCCTGTGTCTGACCTGTGCACGAGTATGAACCTGCCCCTGGGCGTGGGGGGTGGACCCATGTTCTGGTGGCTCGGTCCGAGCCACAGATTTCCCTGCTGAAATTCAGAGCCCATGCTTTGTATTGAAACCGAATTTTTTTTCAGCATGCTCTCAGAAGTGACAGCTTGCAGATGGTGAGGAGAAATACGGTGATTTTGACAAAAAGTGCGTGGATTATGGTCGCTTACTATACCTTTAAGTGCCATAAACCATGCATGTTATTTTTTGACGGATTGGGGTGGACTTTTTTCTGGACTTCAATTCTAAGTCTGACTACTGATGAGCAGAGACAAGATTCTCTAACTTCAGTATGATGAAATGAAAACACTACTGCGTATACATAATGGAGCAGTCATTGATGAATGTGGAAAAAACCATCGGCCATCACCCTGATATGTTTGACGTACGCACTAACACGGGCAAGGGGAATTTTTGAGGAGAGTTTTTTTATTTATTATGCGCCATAGGTGCTGTGTTTCTGTGTAACTCAATAGCTTTGAAACAAATTTAAAATGTATAGCTATTGCAATTTGGACTAAATTGGTAAAAATATCCAGCCAAGTACATGGCTACCTGAGGATTGTGACGTTTGCCAAGCGCTGAAATTAAGTGGCCCCTGAATTTAAATTTTCTTTCCTTCATTCATTGATGGTGCTCTTACTGTCGGTCCTGTCTCTTGAATATTTAAATTAAGGCCACCAAACAGAATTTACTGAGTTACTGAAATAGGGAATAATTTATCATGTTATGGTTCAATTAATTGCCGTATTACACCTTAGCTGATTGTGACTCGTGCCTGAAATTGTGTTTTGTATTTTCAGGAAGCGGCCATCCCTGCAGTGACAATGGGCCAGTCCTCTGAAGAGCTGATTGACGTGACACGATTGGCTGGTTACAGTTTCCCCCGACTTGCTCCTCTACTGGTTAAACCGCACAAAACTGGTTACCCAGATTACTGAAGGCATTCCAAACTTAAGTAACACCTATCAATTACTGTATGTATTTGTTATAGCACAACATCATGTACCCATCATTAATTGTGGGATTGTCGGGCTGGCCTGACTCTACAAATTCATGTTATGCCATCATTAAAGACACGCTGATGATTTTTAATAAAAATGTGTGCAATTTAATCCTTCTTGTTATATAGGTAAAATTATGGGGCTTTTAAAATTCCCAAGTTACATAGCATGGTTCTGATCCTGTGTTCTTCTGTAACACTGCATTTTTCATTTTTCAAAACTCATTCCTGATATTATTAATTACGGATTTGGAAGGTGGCACTAAAATGATTAAATGAGTCCACACGAGAACTTAAAAATGGCTACAAACGCTCAAATCGTGTATTTTGAACCATCAGGTGGCGATAACATCTACATGTAATTGTTTTAGTACCAGAGAAAAATATCACACAATACATCAGAGAGCTTGTGCAAAATGAGCCGCAACATAGTTTTCCAAAAGCTCCATTTTGCATGTCCATACAGAAACCAACATTTTTACAGAGTCTTCACTTTTGAATATGTTATAAAAAATTTCAGTTTTATTGACCAAAATGCTTTTTACATGTGGATAATAGGCCAAATCCCACATAAAAATATCCTTTTTCAAAAACATCTGGGTATGTGTGGACAGGGCCTCAGTCCTTGTCTTCACTGCCTTTCCTTCTATGAGGCAGTCACTCTTGATACAAATTAAATCAATAGAATGAATGAATGAAAGAACCTTGATTGCCCCCTGGGGAATTTGTCTTGCACTCAGAGCATAAGAACATAAATGACAAAAACATCAGTTCAAGACCGCACATACAACATGAAACAAGTCGCATAACTACATCACTAAAAGGTCATTGCATGGTAAAACACAAGAACTGTCAAATAATAAGTTCCAAATCAGTCATTATGCATCATTGGAGGTTATTAAGTAGCTGAATGCTGTGTGACACAAAGGATGTGCACAAAGAAGCAGGTACTCTACCCCTAGAAATGGTGTTCTCAAACCCTGAGGCATTGCCCTGATGAACAAATCACTTTTACTTCTACCCAGCCTTACCTTTTGATTTAATTATCAAACACGTCAAATGTTTTCATTGGTGCAAGACTTCCGCCTACAGACGGATTTCCATCAATAATTAATTCTTGGTCAAAGTCTGTTATTCAACGCTGTGGAGGTGTGCAGTGGTGGTGGAGTGGTGGAAGAAAAATAACGACCTTGTGCTCACTGAGTAACGTCTCTCCATGGAACCTCCCAGATTTTCCATTGGAACACCTTTATTTATGTTGCCACCACTAGGGGCAGTATTTCGAGGTTAGAAGTGGTACTTGATTGTGGACAGTCACAAATGAGGAAACCAAGGATGAATTTAGGTCAGTAAAAATGTGCACAAGCGTGGAATATAATCACACATCCTCATAAAGTTTATATGTACGGGGATTTTTGATAACGTTGTGAAATTGTTGCGATGCATTGGTGTGTAACTGTAATGTTAACTTCACGCGAAGCATCCGAAAATCTCCCCAACTGTTTATTTTTAGAAAAATCCTTGTTAAGGAAAAGTGCTCTTGTATGTGAATATTAGTGATATTTATTTTGGATCTAATTTTGAATGCGGTTGAGGGTTAACAGCATGTTAGAAGACGTTTGCAATTTTAGTTAGCAGACTGTAGCATAGTTTTAACCCGCGTTTTTTAGGCAACGTGTTTGTGCAAAATAAAAAACGTTATAAAAAGTCTCGAGTCTTAAAGGGGCAAGTTTCTTAAAAGGGCAGCACCACTTTTCCATATTGTGATTTTTACATACTCCGCATGGCCGGACTTTTGGGTAAATGACAGCAAATAATTTATTAAGCTAAATTGAAAATATCAGAGATATTTGCCCAATGTAATATCCATGACAGCCTTCCATACCAAAGTACACAGAAACTCGCATGAAAACAGCCAACTCAGATCAGTACATCTCGATGCATTGCCAACTTTAAAAGTAAATCTTGGCTCAAAAAAGGTTGGGCACCCTTGCGCTACATCAATGCCAATACACTGCAATATCAATGAATTTAATGGACTGATACAAAAAATGATACTTCAATCACCATAATCTGATAGCATATTATTCTCATTGTGGAAGATTATTTTTTGCTTGATCTAAACAGAGGGCCATTTACCAAAGAACTTGTCTGAGCTTTTCTAGAGTGTTTTTTAATCACACTTGCACATACAGTCCAGTTTGTTTAATTTTGTACATGAATGAACTCAATTGACTGGAATATCTTAAATTGTAATATTCTTTTTTATATAATGAAAAAAATCAATGCAAATTTACCCATACTGATTGCTTACATTACTTTGTTTACTGTTGTAGCTCTGTATTGTAATATAATGTACATTTCAAAAATGCTTTTTATTCATGAAACCTGATAAGAGTTCATTGTGTCTTCCCACAACACACTATTTGCCTCAATACCCTTACATTTTTCAAAAAGGTAAACAGTAAACATTGGCACAATTTACTGCCTTTTATAATCTCAAATTCTTGGCCAAACTGCCCTGAGAATTCACCAAATTTTTCAAAAATGTGTCAGTGTAAATTTTCTAGATTTGGTCTTGTGCATTATGCACGCGTCATCCTGTACTCAGCCGCATCGACCTATCAAGCCTTCTTGCCATTGACAATTGAAAATTCTATTGACAGGGGTGGGGGGTTCCTGTTATGATAATGGATACTTCCGAAGCACTGTCAGAATTCAATAAGGCCAGGCTGTATTTTTAGTCCCTGAACGAAGTTGGGCAGCTACCATTGATTCATGCTTTTAGTCTCCGCCGCCACATCCGCGTCTGTATACACTTTCTTGTCGATGCTGTTCAGGCTGTAATTTTTGACCGATTGCTTTCATATTTGATATGAACATGTGTTATACTAAAGACACCTGACCATTTTGGTTGCCATGGCGACAGTATTTGCCGAATAATGCACTACAAAGTGGAGAAGTGGGCTTTAAGGGGCTACACCCATGTGGTCGCGGCCGACCAGACAGTCTAGTTTTATATGAATTAAATTATAAAATTTTTTATAATTTAATTCAATCAATTTCCCTGATCAAAGACTCCATCAAAAATTGGATTTTGAAATTAAGATTTGGGATTTGACGATTTGAAATGATGGCAAACACCCATGATTTTTTATAATTCTTTTTTTTTCCAGATTTTTCTGAGACTGTGCGGTGCAGACCCTGGTCCATTTGGCATGGAATGACCCACCAACATGTATTGCGTTACATTCAATTTGTTTTCACCCACAACACGGCAGTCCGCGATTAACTGTAGGGCTGAGGTGTCTGCGTAACATCACACCGAGAGCATAACTATGCTCATTTTGAATATGATCCCAGCAATACTTTTCAAAGAAAATTTGCAACAAGGGCATGTTTACCACTATGTTGCATCACCTCCTCGTCTTACATGTCAAATTCAGAATGAGCAGTTCTCTGTTTTAACATCTGAAATGTTGTTTTTGTACTATTTTTACTTAAATGTAGGGCTTCAATGTTTTTCATTTAATTTTTTCATTTATATTTTACACAGTGTTTTAAATTTTTATACCTCTGCAAGGAATTAATGTTTTCACAGGCGTTTGTATCATTTTTTGTTTGTTGTTTTGTTTGTTCATTCAGTCTTGCATCACTTAATGGGATATCACAAAAAGCTGGCAACATCAAAAAAAGACTTTTCCAAAAGTTTTCCTAGAAATTCTCAGACTGGACATCAATGGAATGGGAACTTTTTGAGTGATGAATCAAAATTTGATATTTTCTCACCCAAACACAGAATACGTGTGCCATTTAAAATTGGAGAATGTTTCAAAAATGACTGTTGTTCCAATGATATGTGTTGTGTATAGAGATCTAACATTGTGGTGTTGTGATGTGTGGAAGAACAAATTAAACAACTACTTATATGCAACTAATCCCACAGAACATATACTTACAGAAATTAGAATCACCAAAAATAAAATTGGCAAAAAAAAAAAAAAATATAGCAATGGTAAAGAAAAGGATCCAAAAGATATAGACAGCTTTCTAAATAACCTCAAACTACCATCATTAACAAAAGAACAAGCAGACATTTTTAGACGCTCCACTCACTCCCATAGAATATGAAAAAGCACTACAGATCATGACAAACAATAAAGCACCTGGACTCGATGGATACCCCATTGAAATTTATAGATATTTTTGGAAAACAGTATCACTACTTTTTGTTTGATTGTTCTTAATTTCATCTGCCATTCTATCAATTCCATATCGCATGAACACAGCACTAATTTCTGTATTACTCAAAACAAACTAAGACCCAACTCACTAATCAAGTTACAGGCCCATTTCACTCATTAACACGGATATCAAAATAATCAGCAAAGCACTAACAACTCGAATTTAATCAGTCTCCCATCTCTCATTCACCCAGATCAAACAGGATTCATTAAAGGAAGACATTCATCAAACAACACACGCCGCCTATTCAATCTTATCCACTTTTCTCAACAACGTCAACACAAAACAGTCATTCTCTCTTCAGATGCAGAAAAAGCATTCGACAAGGTAAACTGGACATTTCTCATAAAAACACTGGAAAAATTTGGATTTAGACAGTCGTTTATTCAGTGGATAACAACACTCTACAACCAACCAAAAGCAGCAGTTTTTACAAACAACCTCATCTCACCACACTTCACAAAGGCACCAGACAAGGATGTCCATTATCACCATCACTATTCGCACTTTTCTTTGAACCATTAGCTGCCGCAATCCGTCAAAATAACAATATTACCGGTGTTCATACTAAAAACATAACTCATAAAATCACTTTATACGCAGATGACATACTCCTGTTCATACAAAATCCCAATAATTCAATCAGAGAACTTATCAAAATCATCAATTTATACTCCAGCATCTCAGACTACACAGTAAACTGGAATAAATCAACCACCCTCACAATAAATGCCGATACATCCCTTACTACACCACACATACCCCAATTACCACCTACTACTGGCAACATCACATATTTAGGCATAAAATTCTCCACCTAGCTGTCTGTGTTGTTTCACCTGAATTTCACACCACTTTTAAAAACAATACAAGATGACCTAAACCGATGGATGACACTACCAATCTCAATTATAGGACGCATCCCCACAATTAAAATGATGATACTGCCAAAACTCACCTATTCACAATGATCCCCATCCAACCTACATCAAAATGATATTGCACACTGGACGCAGCAATAACACCATTCTACTGGAAAAACAAAAAGCCCAGGATAAAACTAACCACACTACAACAGTCAAAAATACAAGGAGGCCTAGAAGCACCAAATTTCTATCATTACTACTTAGCCAATCAGTTACAGTACCTTACCAAATGGATCCATTCAACCCATCACTATCACTCCTGGTTCGACATAGAACAGACAGACTGCCAAGACATATCAATCAAAGACCTTCCATTTATCTGTACTACAATCAGAAAACACAACTGTTTCAACAACCCCGCAATCGCAGCAACTCTGACAGCTTGGTGGAAGATCAATAAAATAAGAAACACAACATTCTCACCCACGACTCAAACACCCAAGTGGAACAATCCAGACTTCACTGCTAACAAATCCCCTCTAATAGGAACTAAATGGAAAGAAAAAGGAATCACGCACCTCCACCACATCTTCTACAACAACACTTTAACATTCCAACAGCAGTCTGAAATGTACAACATTGACAAGAAACAATTCCTTCAATATATCCAACTCAAAGAATCAATAAAAACAAAAATAAATATCAAAAACATTCACCTAGAACATCCACTACTGTTATATAGCATCAATAAAATAACACAGTCAAAAAAAAAAAACTACTCACAAAGCTATATAAACTCATATCCTCCAACAACAACCCACATCACATACCAATAAACAAATGGGTCCGAGACACATCATCCACACCAACAGTCAATTCTGGAACACAGTCTGCAACAACATATTCTCCATGTCTGGCAACACCAAAATTCAGTTAATACAGTATAAAATCATCCATAGAACACACCTCACACAGCACAAGATGCACATCATGGGACTCACAGACACAGACATTTGCACTCACTGCACACTCAACACTACCGAAAACCACCTGCACGCACTCTGGCTCTGCCCACCAATTCACGACTTCTGGAAACAAAGAACCACCACCCTATCCTGATTCCTTGACCACAATATCCCACTATCCCCCACCGTCTGCATACTTGGAAATTTAGAAGAACTCAACACTAACTCAAAACAAATCACAATCCCCCTGCTTGTGGCCCTAACTATCGCCAGGAAAACAATACTGCTCAACTGGAAAAACAGAAAAAACATCACAACAACACAATGGTTAGATCTTTATACACAACATATATCAATGGAACAACAGTCAGCAGCCCACAAGAATCAATTACAAGAATTTAACAACATCTGCTCCACAACTCTGACTGCCATCTCGATGATAGTGAGTTAATGCCACAGCACAGATAAACAAAGGCTTGTTCACGGAGAGGAGAAGCGATTAAAAAAAAAAAACTTGAGGAATTTGAAATTAGAAATCTGTAGAAATCCTTAAGGAAACTTATATAACAAAAAGATCATGAAATAACTGCCAAAATACAACTCTGCTTCATTTCGGATCATTTTGTTGTTACACTGTTTTGCCTTGTTTCCCTTTTTCCCTTGTCTTTCGGCTCTTATCTCTCTATTTTATTATAATTATTACTATTACTATTGTAATTATTTATTTGCTTTCTCTCCTCTTTCCTTCCTTTGTGGTCCCCCCTTTATTCATCTTTACTTTTTTGTTTGTTTTATTTTTTTTCTTATTTTCTATTCCTTCCGTTGATCTTTGTCTAATTTTATTCTATGTATATTACTTTGTAAATCAACACCGCAACTCGCTTCCCATTTATTTGTCTGGTCACATATTTGTTTGTTTGCACTTATTGGTGAATAAAAAGAAAGAAAAATGATAGTCTTGTTGTGAGTACACAGATAATAAAGTATTATAGATTGGTTTAAGTCTGGGGATATTATTTTATTCCCTTTCGCATTTTCAATTTTTATTGTTATTTCTCAAATTATTCTGGCTCAATAACGTAGTTACCCAGCTTGGCCACTGAGTGGTGCTGATGTTTAACTAGACTTGCAGTGCCACAGGTCTTGATAAAAGAATAACATGTTTGGTACTGTGTACCCAAAAGCAGAGGAGTCAAACTGACCCGTAAACGGGCCAAGAGGCTGCAGGTCTTCAGTCCTACCAAGCAGAAGCTCGCCTGAAAGCACTGATTTAATCAACTGATCTAGGCCTGCTCAACTGATTAGTTGTATCAGGTGCGCTTCTGCATTGTTGAAGTGAAAACCTGCAGCCTCTTGGCCCATTTACGGGTGAGTTTGACACCCCTGCCCTAAAGTCATGATTCTGGGTGGTGCCAGTGGCAGGCAAAGTGAGATACGAACCTAAAAAATAGGCTTTTTCTGCGAGACGCCCATATCTACCTATGTGCCAAGTTTCATTCAATTCCAGGAGGGTCAACTGCGCTTCGAATGTAAATCTCTGATAGAGTGGCTCTAAAATGGATCCACTATTTCATTTATCAAGCTGTTTCCAGTAAAAGAATGTGATGAATTGCGACCGTATTACTTGCATAGTTTAATTTTACGATGCACTGTGCTAAATGGCCAAAATCCAACCAGTTTTTATGTGGGCAGTGTTCTGATTGTGGTAGATTATTTAAGTTTACACATCTTTCAGCAAAGTAGTGAAAGATATGGCTTAGGGTGAATCGACAATTCAATACAACCTTTTTGACATGGATATTCCATGATGTGCCAACTTTTTTGGAATTGGGGCTGTATTCCATATAACCATATGTAAAAACTGTCCTGCACCATTGGGGCTTTGATGCATCCATTGTGCACTTGTTGAGCTGCGCGTTAAGTCTTGTACCTTCAAATCATGTCCCCTCTTGGGCTTGCAATTCACCCTCATCCAAATTCTTCCCTGCACATTCACAGATGCACAGTAGAAATTAAAACTCTGAGTGACGACCATTAATGATACAACTGTGCTCTTTATTACTAACAAAAATTATTCCAGACGTGTCATATGTAGAGAAATTTGCATATTTAATGATCTTTGGATATTTTCTCCAGTTGGCTACCAAAAATATTTCTCTGACCCCATATTTGCAGGGGCAAGCACAAGCTTGCGCCAGACGAAGACAGTTTCAGCTTTGCCTGAATTTACTGCAGTCATACTTCAACAGTTGGCAACACCTGCCATACATTTCCTGAAAACTCCTTTGGTCTGAAAGCGCAGTGTCAAACTGCAAGAGAACACAATTAGTAGTTGGTGGGTGCAACTGAAATATAATTTCTCTGTGACGCTGAAACTCCCACGCTTAGAACTATTTATCTTGCATGAACGTATGCCATGTAATGACTGCAGCAGCAAGGACACATCACACTCCTGAAACGACACATCAGATGATGGAAACATCGATTTGAAATGTAGGCCATGTATAACTTTTTAATTTAACATTACTTAATATTTTATTGACTTCAAGACGAATTGATCTTTCTTAATGATTCTACGCAAAATGGATTTGCATCAGTGTGTCGTGGTTTCCACAGCCTTGCTTGGTCTTTTCATTCCGGTGAGTAAAGACAGGTGATTTGAATATTGCATGTCCTTTTGTTTTGAATTTGCATGGCTTGAAGCAGATTCGGGTTTGGAAAGCATGCTTGCTTTGGGGGCTGTGGCTGGGACCCTGCAAATTCTTTTTGTGGCATGGATATTTTTGTCTCATCATTCAGCCTGTTGCATCCTTGGGCATTTTTTGTGAAACTAGTTGCTATCCATGGCTGGGCTTATTATTTCCTCAAATTGTTTTGTTTGGTAAAGGAGAGCTTGGGCACAGCGCTCCTTTCTAAAAGTTTAATGGGGAAAAAAACTCATATTTTCAGCAATATACATCAGTTTTCTTTATCTTCGCGAAATCTGTTCATCAGTTCCTTTCATTCTTGAAAACCACACATATTACCAGCCTTGCTGAAAACCAGTACTCATTGCAGTCGTGTTGGAATTTCTTGTCTTGCTATGTCGTTCCAGAAGTACATGCTTTCAATTCAAAACTTAAATCAGCTGGAATAAGGCATATGGGGAATACGCTGGTATAAGGCATATCGGGAATACGCTGGTATAAGGCATACGGGGAATACGCTGGTATAAGGCATACGGCGAATACGCTGGCATAAGGCATATGTGGAATACGCTGGGATAAGGCATATGGGGAATACGCTGGCATAAGACATATGGGGAATACGCTGGCATAAGGCATATGGGGAATACGCTGGTATAAGACATACGGGGAATACGCTGGTATAAGGCATATGGGGAATATGCTGGTATAAGGCATACGGCGAATACGCTGGTAACCGGCATATGGGGAATACGCTGGTATAAGGCATATGGAGAATACGCTGGTATAAGGCATATGAGGAATACGCTGGTATAAGGCATATGGGGAATACGCTGGGATAAGGCATATGGGGAATACGCTGGTATAAGGCATATGGGGATTATACTGGTATAAGGCATATGGGGAATACGCTGGTATAAGGCATATGGGGAATACGCTGGTATAAGGCATATGGGGATTATACTGGTATAAGGCATATGGGGAATACGCTGGTATAAGGCATATGGGGAATACGCTGGTATAAGGCATATGGGGAATACGCTGGTATAAGGCATATGGGGAATACGCTGGTATAAGGCATATGGGGAATACGCTGGTATAAGGCATATGGGGAATACGCTGGCATAAGACATATGGGGAATACGCTGGTATAAGGCATATGGGGAATACGCTGGCATAAGGCATATGGGGAATACGCTGGCATAAGACATATGAGGAATACGCTGGTATAAGGCATATGGGGAATACGCTGGCATAAGGCATATGGGGAATACGCTGGTATAAGGCATATGGGGATTATACTGGTATAAGGCATATGGGGAATACGCTGGTATAAGGCATATGGGGAATACGCTGGTATAAGGCATATGGGGAATACGCTGGTATAAGGCATATGGGGAATACGCTGGTATAAGGCATATGGGGAATACGCTGGTATAAGGCATATGGGGAATACGCTGGCATAAGACATATGGGGAATACGCTGGCATAAGGCATATGGGGAATACGCTGGTATAAGGCATATGGGGAATACGCTGGTATAAGGCATATGGGGAATACGCTGGTATAAGGCATATGAGGAATACGCTGGTATAAGGCATATGGGGAATACGCTGGTATAGGGCATATGGGGAATACGCTGACATAAGGCATATGGGGAATACGCTGGTATAAGACAGATGGGGAATACGCTGGTATAAGGCATATGAGGAATACGCTGGTATAAGGCATATGGGGAATACGCTGGTATAGGGCATATGGGGAATACGCTGGTATAAGGCATATAGGGAATATGCTGGTATAAGGCATATGGGGAATACGCTGGTATAAGGCATATGGGGATACGCTGGTATAAGGCATATGGGGAATACGCTGGTATAAGACATATGGGGAATACGCTGGTATAAGGCATATGGGGAATAAGCTGGTATAAGGCATATGGGGAATACGCTGGTATAAGGCATATGGGGAATACGCTGGTATAAGGCATATGGGGAATACACTGGTATAAGACATACGGCGAATACGCTGGTATAAGGCATATGGGGAATACGCTGGTATAAGACATACGGGGAATACGCTGGTATAAGGCATATGGGGAATATGCTGGTATAAGGCATACAGCGAATACGCTGGTTTCCGGCATATGGGGAATACGCTGGTATAAGGCATATGAGGAATACGCTGGTATAAGGCATATGGGCAATACGCTGGTATAAGGCATATGGAGAATACGCTGGTATAAGACATATGGGGAATACGCTGGTATAAGGCATATGAGGAATACGCTGGTATAAGGCATATGGGGAATACGCTGGTATAAGGCATATGGGAAATACGCTGGTATAAGACATATGGGGAATACGCTGGTATAAGGCATATGGGGAATACGCTGGTATAAGACATATGGGGAATACGCTGGTATAAGGCATATTGGGAATATGCTGGTATAAGTCATATGGGGAATACGCTGGTATAAGGCATATGGGGAATACGCTGGTATAAGGCATATGGGGAATACGCTGGTATAAGGCATATGGGGAATACGCTGGTATAAGGCATATGGGGAATACGCTGGTATAAGGCATATGGGGAATACGCTGGCATAAGACATATGGGGAATACGCTGGCATAAGGCATATGGGGAATACGCTGGTATAAGGCATATGGGGAATACGCTGGTATAAGGCATATGGGGAATACGCTGGTATAAGGCATATGGGGAATACGCTGGTATAAGACATATGGGGAATACGCTGGTATAAGGCATATGGGGAATACGCTGGTATAAGACATATGGGGAATACGCTGGTATAAGGCATATTGGGAATATGCTGGTATAAGGCATATGGGGAATACGCTGGGAAAAGGCATATGGGGAATACGCTGGTATAAGGCATATGGGGAATACGCTGGTATAAGGCATATGGGGAATACGCTGGTATAAGGCATATGGGGAATACGCTGGTATAAGGCATATGGGGAATACGCTGGTATAAGGCATATGGGGAATACGCTGGCATAAGACATATGGGGAATACGCTGGCATAAGGCATATGGGGAATACGCTGGTATAAGGCATATGAGGAATACGCTGGTATAAGGCATATGGGGAATACGCTGGTATAGGGCATATGGGGAATACGCTGACATAAGGCATATGGGGAATACGCTGGTATAAGACATATGGGGAATACGCTGGTATAAGGCATATGAGGAATACGCTGGTATAAGGCATATGGGGAATACGCTGGTATAGGGCATATGGGGAATACGCTGGTATAAGGCATATGGGGAATATGCTGGTATAAGACATATGGGGAATACGCTGGTATAAGGCATATGGGGAATACGCTGGTATAAGGCATATGGAGAATACGCTGGTATAAGGCATATGGGGAATACGCTGGTATAAGGCATATGGGGATACGCTGGTATAAGGCATATGGGGAATACGCTGGTATAAGACATATGGGGAATACGCTGGTATAAGGCATATGAGGAATACGCTGGTATAAGGCATATGGGGAATACGCTGGTATAACGCATATGGGGAATACGCTGGTATAAGGCATATGGGGAATACGCTGGTATAAGGCATATGGGGAATACACTGGTATAAGACATACGGCGAATACGCTGGTATAAGGCATATGGGGAATACGCTGGTATAAGACATACGGGGAATACGCTGGTATAAGGCATAAGGGGAATATGCTGGTATAAGGCATACGGCGAATACGCTGGTATCCGGCATATGGGGAATACGCTGGTATAAGACATATGGGGAATACGCTGGTATAAGGCATATGAGGAATACGCTGGTATAAGGCATATGGGGAATACGCTAGTATAAGGCATATGGGGAATACGCTGGTATAAGGCATATGGGGAATACACTGGTATAAGACATATGGCGAATACGCTGGTATAAGGCATATGGGGAATACGCTGGTATAAGACATACGGGGAATACGCTGGTATAAGGCATAAGGGGAATATGCTGGTATAAGGCATACGGCGAATACGCTGGTATCCGGCATATGGGGAATACGCTGGTATAAGGCATATGGAGAATACGCTGGTATAAGGCATATGAGGAATACGCTGGTATAAGGCATTTGGGGAATACGCTGGTATAAGGCATATGGAGAATACGCTGGTATAAGACATATGGGGAATACGCTGGTATAAGGCATATAGGGAATACGCTGGTATAAGGCATATGGGGAATACGCTGGTATAAAGCATATGGGGAATACGCTGGTATAAGACATATGGGGAATACGCTGGTATAAGGCATATTGGGAATACGCTGGTATAAGACATATGGGGAATACGCTGGTATAAGGCATATTGGGAATACGCTGGTATAAGGCATATGGGGAATACGCTGGTATAAGGCATATGGGGAATACGCTGGTATAAGACATATGGGGAATACGCTGGTATAAGGCATATGGGGAATACGCTGGTATAAGGCATATGGGGAATACGCTGGTATAGGGCATATGGGGAATATGCTGGTATGAGGCATATGGGGAATACGCTGGTATAAGGCATATGGAGAATACGCTGGTATAAGACATATGGGGAATACGCTGGTATAAGACATATGGGGAATACGCTGGTATAAGGCATATGGGTAATACGCTGGTGTAAGGCATATGGGGAATATGCTGGTATGAGGCATATGGGGAATACGCTGGTATAAGGCATATGGGGAATACGCTGGTATAAGGCATATGGGGAATACGCTGGTATAAGGCATATGGGGAATACGCTGGTATAAGGCATATGGAGAATACGCTGGTATAAGACATATGGGGAATACGCTGGTATAAGACATATGGGGAATACGCTGGTATAAGACATATGGGGAATACGCTGGTATAAGGCATATTGGGAATACGCTGGTATAAGACATATGGGGAATACGCTGGTATAAGGCATATGGGGAATACGCTGGTATAAGGCATATGGAGAATACGCTGGTATAAGGCATATGGGGAATACGCTGGTATAAGACATATGGGAAATACGCTGGTATAAGGCATATTGGGAATACGCTGGTATAAGGCATATGGGGAATACGCTGGTATAAGGCATATGGAGAATACGCTGGTATAAGACATATGGGGAATACGCTGGTATAAGGCATATGGGGAATACGCTGGTATAAGACATATGGGGAATACGCTGGTATAAGGCATATTGGGAATACGCTGGTATAAGGCATATGGGGAATACGCTGGTATAAGACATATGGGGAATATGCTGGTATAAGGCATATTGGGAATACGCTGGTATAAGGCATATGGGGAATACGCTGGTATAAGGCATATGGGGAATACGCTGGTATAAGGCATATGGGGAATACGCTGGTGTAAGGCATATGGGGAATACGCTGGTATAAGGCATATGGGGAATACGCTGGTATAAGGCATATGGGGAATACACTGGTATAAGACATATGGGGAATACGCTGGTATAAGGCATATGGGGAATTCGCTGGTATATGACATATGGGGAATACGCTGGTATAAGGCATATGGGGAATACGCTGGCATAAGGCATATGGGGAATACGCTGGTGTAAGGCATATGGGGAATACGCTGGTATAAGGCATATGGGGAATACGCTGGTGTAAGGCATATGGGGAATACGCTGGCATAAGGCATATGGGGAATACGCTGGTATAAGGCATATGGGGAATACGCTCAATGTTGCACTATGTCTTGTAGCTATAAGTGTGTGGACACGTCTGAAACGTCATTACGAAAAAAAAAACAAACAGACATCCCTATACTCCCATATTTGACATTTTAATTGAATTTCCATTTAAGGGTATTAAAATTCCAATCTATATTTTCCATGCGGATATTATTATTACAACCATCTTCCAAAAAAGTTGGGATGAAGAGTAAATTGCAGCTAAAAACAATGTAATGATTTGCAAATCTCATAAACTCATATTTTATTCACAATAGAACATAGACAACGTATCCTGTTGAAAGTGAGACATGTTTCCATTTAATAAAAAATTTGATGGCAGCAAAACATCTCAAAAAAGTTGGAAGAGGGGCAAGAAAAGGCTGGAAAAGTGAGTTGTACTAATAAAAAACAGCTGGAGGAGCACTTTACAACTAATTTTGTTCACTCCTGTGTTCTGTTCAGGTCAACTTGACCTATTTCGAGTTTTTACTCAAAGAAAAATGATACATGGATAATTTTTTTTTACCTGAAATCCTTTGTAAAATGAAGGAACCCCTTGCGCTTCAGCCCCTCTGTTAGTGGAGGTCGGTGCCCGCAGAAAGGACAATAAATCCGAATATAAAGAAGTAACTGGAGTACTCCAGTGCTCCAGTTTCTTCTTTATATTCTGAAATTCTTTGTCTTCGGGTCATTTTCTTTGAAGAGCATATAAAAGAAAATAAATTTTCATTGAGATTTCATGTTACGATGCCCCACACATTTACAAAACCCAAAACCAGTGAAGTTGGCACGTTATATAAATCGTAGATAAAAACAGCATACAATCATTTGCAAATCCTTTTCAACTTATATTTCAATTGAATACACTGCAAAGACAAGATGTTTAATGTTCAAACTGAGAAACTTTTTTTTTTTTGCAAATAATCATTAACTTAGAATTTAAAGGCAGCAACACATTGCAAAAAAGTTGGCACAGGGGCCTTTTTACCACTGTGTTCCATCGCCTTTCCTTTTGACGACACTCAGTAAACGTTTGGGAACTGAGGAGACCAATTTTTGAAGCTTCTCAGGTGGAACTCTTTCCCATTCTTGCTTGATGTACAGCTTAAGTTGTTCAACAGTCCGGGGTCTCTGTTGTCGTATTTTACGCTTATAATGCGCCACACATTTTCAATGGGAGACAGGTCTGGACTACAGGCAGGCCAGTCTAGTAGCCGCACTCTTTTACTACGGAGCCATGCTGTTGTAACACGTGCAGAATGTGGATTGGCATTGTCTTACTGGAATCAGCAGGGGCGTCCATGAAAAAGACGTTGCTTGGATGGCAACATATGTTGCTCCAAAACCTGTATTTACCTTTCAGCATTAATGGTGCCTTCACATATGTGTAATTTGCCCCTGCCTTGGGCACTAATGCACCCCCATACCATCACAGATGCTGGCTTTTGAACTTTATGCCTATAACAGTCCGGATGGTTCTTCTCCACTTTAGTTCGGAGGACATGACGTCCACAGTTTCCAAAAATAATTCGAAATGTGGACTCGTCAGACCACAGAACACTTTTCCACTTTGCGTCAGTCCATCTTAGATGAGCTTGGGCCCACGAAGCCAGCGGCATTTCTGGGTGCTGTTGATAAATGGCTTTCGCTTTGCATTGTAGAGTTTTAACTTGCACTTGCAGATGTAGCGACGAACTGTAGTTACTGACAGTGGTTTTCTGAAGTGTTCCTGAGCCCATGTGGTGATGTCCTTTACACACTGATGTCGGTTTTTGATGCAGTACCGCCTGAGGGATCGAAGGTCACGGGCATTCAATGTTGGTTTTCGGCCATGTTGCTTACGTGCAGTGATTTCTCCAGATTCTCTGAAACTTTTGACGATATTACGGACAGTAGATGATGGAATCACTAAATTTCTTGCAATAGCTAGTTGAGGAATGTTGTTTTTAAACTGTTCGACAATCAGCTCACGCATTTGTTCATTAAGTGGTGACCCTCACCCCATCCTTGTTTGTGAATGACTGAGCATTTCAGGGAAGCTGCTTTTATACCCAATCATGGCATCCACCTGTTCCCAATTAGCCCGTTCACCGGTGGGATGTTCCAAATAAGTGTTTGATGAGCATTCCTCAACTCTCTCAGTCTTTTTTGCCACTTGTGCCAGCTTTTTTGAAACATGTTGCAGGCATCAAATTCCAAATGAGCTAATATTTGTCAAAAATTACAAAGTTTACCTGTTCGAACATTAAGTAACTTTTCTTTGCAGTGTATTCAATTGAATATAGGTTGAAAAGGATTTGCAAATCATTGTATACTGTTTTTATTTACGATTTACACAACATGCCAACTTCACTGGTTTTGGGTTTTGTATAACCTTCATACGATGTCGGGATCAGATTGACCCAGATACACACAGAGACACAGACACAGAGAGAGAGAGCGAGAGCGCACACACACACACCCACCAACACACATACATACAGGGGCTCCAAAAATCAAGCAGGTCTTGATGCCCGGTTAATAAACCTGATGACCATCGACAGTATGTGAAAGCTTCTTATTATGTCAGCAGCTGAGCGGGGAGGCTCTCTCATTGGGGATGAGAGATAGTCAAGTATGTCCTCTGGCTTACACTGATCCCAGCCACTGATCCCTCCATCCCTTTGTACACACAGGTAGAGAGAGAGACGTACTCACACACCTGCAAATTGTGACAATCCCATCACCGTGGGGCCGTCTGCACCTATTTTCCCCACATTGTTCACCTACGGTAGTGAGGGAACCTACACCATGTTACAACATTTAAAATTTTCTCACCCTGTACCCCTCATGCCTGCACATTGGGGGAGGGGCAAAACAGATAAATGATATTAGACCATGGTCTGGGTGAATACTCAATTCTAATTAGCTGCAGGATTAAAAAGTGTGGTAGGACACCTATGAAAAAGTTCCGCGGCTGACAGAGCTGCAGGTTATGTAGCCAGAGCCGGTTACCTTGGCAATGCGTCACAACGAGAGATATTAAATAGTCCACTCAGCCGGTTCTTGTGAAAAACTAACGATTTTAACGGTAAAATGGTAAAAAACAACATTAACGTCTTAATAATTGATTAAATATTTGTTTCTTTCGTAAGTGACCATGGTATAAGCGGGATAATGCCCTTCGAGGTGTCCATTATCAGAAATGGATGGACTTCGCAAAAGCAACCTTCCACGCCTCCGCGTCGTCCATTTATTTCTGATAAGGGACACCTCGTCGGGCATTATCCCTTACATCATTTATACAGGGAAAATAGAGGAAGGAGCCCCTGAAAAAAACCAGGGTGCATGGGTGGTGCTGCATATGATGCAGGGCCTCAGTGGCCACAATATCTCCGTTGATAATTTCTGTACCTCCAACAACCTGGGACATGAATGCTGACAATGATTGGAAAAAACAAGACAGAGCTCCCACCTCAGATTTTACCAGTGAAGAACAGGCAAGTCCATTCCTCCAACTTTCTGTTTATGGCCAACACTGCCCTGGCATCCTACAGACCCAAAAAAAGCAAAAATGTGGTGCTTATGAGCACTCTACAGAGGGATGGAAGGATCAGTGACTGGGAGGACTGTAAGTGAGAGGTCATACGCCACAAAAGGAGGGGTAGACAACTTGGACAAACTGTTGGCCATGCTACAGCTGTCAAAGAACACAGCGTTGTGGTGGCCAGTCGTAATCTTTTGCAATATTCTGGACATGTCAACCTATTATGCATTTGCAATCTGGATAGCAATCAACCCAGACTGGAACCAAAGGAAACTCGAAAGACAACGGCTTTTTCTAGAGGAGCTCAGCAAGGCACTGGTGACACCGCATATACAGAGGAGACAATATCAGTTCAAATAAATAAATAAAAAAACATAATTGAAACAATGTTTAATTTCATTTTTTCATAGATAAGCATTATTTATGCCACCTTCAGTTATGCTAGTCTTTATTAAACTGGATTTCTTTGATCAATAATGAATTCACTTTCACAAAAAATGCCTGATACGGCCATTGTTGAATGTGATACATCAGAGATGAATTACAAACATTAATTATACATGTTATCCATATTTTTTGGAATTGAGATAAAGACAATACATGTTAGGTATTTTTATTTCTGTATTGTGTTGAAAATCCCTAAAAATGTCCCGGGTCAGATCGACCTGCACAGTACGTGAGATTCGTAAAAGTGGATATAACACAAGGGTTCATTGGCAACATGTCAGTGACATTACTGGGTATTAAAAAAAAAGCGTTTTAGACGGGCAGAGTCTCTCAGAAGTAAAGATGGACAAAGATTCACCAATCTGCGAAAACTGTCTAAAAATTGTGGAACAATTTCAGAAAAATGTTCCTTTATGTGAAATTGCAAAGTCTTTGAATCTACAGTACCTTATATCATCAAACGATTAAGAGAATCTGGAGAAATCTCTGTGTGAGGGTCAAGGCTGAAGGTCAATATTGGATGCTCGTGATCTTCGGGCCTTCAGGCAGTCTTGCTTAAAAAACAGGTATGATTTTGCACTGGAATACACTGCATGGGCTCAGGAACACTACCAGAAATCAATGTCTGTGAACACAGTTTGCCGTGCAATCCACAAATGCAAGTTAAAGCTGTATCATGCAAAGAAGAAGCCATATGTGTACGCGATCCAGAAGTGTCGCCATCTTCGCTGTGCCAAAGTGAGTGACTGAGGCAGAATGGAAAACTGTTCTGTAGTCAGATTAATCAAGAGGTGAAATTCTTTTTAGAAATTACGGACGCCGTGTCTTGTGGTGTATAGAGGAGAGGGACCATCCAGCTTGTTATCAGCGCACAGTTCAAAAGTTTTCATCACTGGTGGTATGGGGTTGCATTAGTGCCTATGGCATGGGGAGCTTACACATCAGGAAAGGCATTATCAATGCTGGAAAGTATATAGAGGTTTTGTAACAACATATACTCCCATCCAGACAACGTCTTTTTCAGGGGAGGCCTTTCATATTTTAATAAAACAATGTCAAACCACATGCTGCATCCATCACTGCAGCATGGCTTCGCAGTAGAAGAGTCTGAGAGCTGGCCTACCTGCAGTTCATAACATTCACAAATAGAAAACACTTGGCGCATCATAAAATGAAAAATCCAGCAAAGAAATCCTAGTTACTCTTGAACAGCTAGAATCCTACATCTGACAAGAGTGGGGCAACATTCCTCTCCAAAAACTTCAGCAAATGGTCTCCTCACTTCCCAGACGTTTACAGACTGTTATTAAAAGAAGAAGGGATACCAAACGATGCTAAACATGGCCTTATCCTAACTTTTTTGAGGTATGTTACTGCCATCAAATTCAAAATGAGCTAATATTTTTCATGAAATGGTGAAATATCTCACTTTCAACATCTGATTTGTTGTTTATGTTCTGTTGTGAGTAAAATGTCAGTTTATGAGATTAGCAAATCATTGCATTCGGTTTTTACTTACATTTTACGCAGCATCCCAATTTTTTTGGAGTCAGGGTTGTATATTGTAGACCCCTTCACCCCTTCCTTTATGAAGGCTCTATTCAAATAATTGAAATTTTAGAAGGGAAGAGTGGATGGGGGAGTGGGTGTGGAAGCTGCCATTGCATTTGGGTGCTACATAAGGTTGTCATTGAAAGAAGGAAAGGGCTCGCATCATACTATATATTCGCAGACACAGAAAAGCCCCGTTCCCAACTTCACGATTTCTATGCCGATTCATGCCGATGTACCAAGACCTATTATCGTCGTGAGTCGTGATCCATCCACCGGAAAAAGCAGTAAATTCTGTCACGGCCATGTTGACACATTCGTGATAAAGTCGTGGTGGCTTTGTACCTATTCGCATCCAAGGCGTTTGACATCACATTATCTTTGTTCATCGTGGGTCTGTCTCATTCTGTTTGTGTTCACATCGTGTTATGTCGTGGGCATTCGTAGCATATCATGACTACATCTTCCACAATCGTGGCCATTTTCCACAAGACGATTGTATTAATATTCACGAACCATCACAACACTAACACAACCTGTCAGGACACCATTACGACACTGCTAAGGCATATGACGATCAGTGATGAGCTTAGGTTTCAGTAAAGTGGCCATACAGTTTTTGGCAAAATGGGGCATTGTGTATATTCAGCAGGGTGGGGTGCTAGATTAACGCTCTTTATTTAAATGAAAGTTTGAAACGGACATCACATGCATGTGCGCATCTGCATGAAAATGCATTCCTACAGGTTAACAATGACTGTGCAGGCAACACGAAATAGTTCACCGTTTACAGTGGCATAGCCAGAGCTTCGAAATGTGTCTGCACAGAACATCCCTTAACAAAAACTATTTGTCCTGATTTGCTCTAAATCATTTCCCTTTATTAACACATTTTCCAATTATAAGAATAACCCACTGGCAATTAAATACTCAGCCTCTTTCTCAGGGAACAAGTCCGGACTCATAATTGTTGCAAAGGGACACTCTGAGCATACACATTTTTAAGTTTTGGTTTCGCCAATGGCTGTATGCCTTGTACTCTATTTTCTAAAAGTTGTCTGAAAACCTCTTTCATTTGCAGTGGCTTGTAAAACCCTTATCTCGAAGCTAGTCACAGGGATTTTACTTTCATATTTCTGTAGAGTTGCCTAGCATAAGGTGTACTTTCCCTACTGGTGAAAGCGGCTGATTTTTTAATATTGATAATCAAACTTCCCCTTGGGTATTTTGGTCACCTTGGGCCCGGATAGTTCTCAATTCAAGTTTCTATGAGATTGCACAAACAGAATTACCGTAATTGTTATGTCGTCATGTTGGCTGATTGAAGCATATTAAGGCTAGAAATCAATGTTCTGTTTTTATTTTTGTGTTTTGTGTTTTGCTATGACGTTATGTCAAGTTTTTTATATGATTTCCTAGTTTTCTGTCATCAATACTTTGCCTCATAAATGAAAAAATGCTCTTATTTAGGGCAATGCTTAATTTTGCAACAAAACAATAAAAATAATATTAACCTGACATCTTGCTTTATCTTTGGCTTGCGTTTACGAATATTTGCCCTTGAAGTGTTCTTGTATGAGTGGTTGTACCTCATGTTCATATCATGAAAATATCACAGTGTTGATTTATGAAATCATGCTGAAACTTTGTATCAAGTTTCCTCGCAAATGTGTTTATTTTCAAGATGTATGAATCTAAATCTGAACCAAATATTTCCATGAATTTCTGTCTTTCTGCCTTACATTGCCCCCTCAGTATATTTTGAGATCTTGCTCAAAAGACAGTTACAACCATCTTTTGGCTTAGACCTCTAACTGACATTCCACCTCTAACTGTTTAGAAAATTTGTTTTAAGGTATGATGATGTAACATCATATTTAAGTCAATGTTTTACCCCCTCCAGATTCAGGAGTTGCCGCATCCAGTCTTCCCCGTTGCCACACGACTTACATTCAGAAAATCCTTTTACAATATTTATTAATCACGAAAAATCTGCTGCAATTGTTTGGACCAGCAGCAGTCGTTACCAGTAAGCCGCAGCATAAAGCACTAACTATAGCTAAATTCTGTGGCGCTTTTAGTGGAAGTCCCTCATTGCACACTTCCTGTCAGTAGCTCTCTCAGAATGAGTGTTTATGCCATCTCTGTACAGCTGTTTCACTCTACCCTGGACTAGGGACTGAAACCCTTCAAAAACAACATCTGTATTCTTTATGTCTCAGTTTCCATTTCTCTTCTAGGCATGTGCTTGGGTGTTCAGCCCCAGATTTATCAAAAGCTGCTTTGTGACCAGGCCAATTGCTAGGCACTTTGCAAATACATTTGCAATCACATTTAACTGGTATCCAGCTTTTTGTCACTCCAATGAAAGCAGGGCTATTTCATTTACATTAACTCAGAAGATTCTTCAAGGACAGTTTGGTGATTTTTCCAGTATATTTCATTTATAGATTTGAATATATTTAAATGGACCCCTTTCCCAAGTCCTAATCATATTATCACATAAATCTGTGGTGGTTTCACCTGTAAATGAGCCAAAACATTTACCAGGATATCTCATATGGTAAAATCAAGCAGTAGTATGAACTGAGAGCAATGGAGGAACAATTTATAAATGCTGTACATTCTGGCTAGGCTCTCAAAACCCCAGATAATCCTGACCCAAAAATAAAATAAACTATACAGTTGTGCTCAAAAGTTTGCGTACCCTAGCTGAATTTGTGAAATTTTGCCATTTATTTTGAAAATATGACTCATAATGCAAAAAACCTATCTGTTTTAAGGATAGTGATCGTGTGAAGTAATTTATCATCACCTAGGTGTTTAGCTCCTTTTTAAATCATAATGATAACTGAAATCACCCAAACAACATTGATCATAAATTTACATACCCTTGAATTTTTGACCCTATTATATAGAAACAAGGTGACACACTCAGGCTTAAATGGCTATTAAGGGTTCCACACCTGTGGCTTTTTACGTTTTAACTATTGTCTGTGTATAGTCATTGAGTTTGTTAGCTCCGGAGTGGATGCACTGATCTGGCTAGACACTGAGCCGTGGAGTATGGAAAAGAACTCTGCACAGCAAATTAGCTAGTGTTGATTTAACACCCATGGTGTTGAATTTAACACCCATAAAGTGTCTATATGTGTCCACATGGTGCAGTGTAAAATTAACACTTCTGAAAGTGTTAAATTTTTAACACTCAGTTTGTGTTGGTTTAACACTATTTGTTGTTAAAAATGGCGATGGCTGGTTTGGAAATTTTTCTTTAATCCCTCAAACATTCTAGAACTCTTAGAGCTATGTAAGACATAAGGACGTGATTTGATCTACACCAATTCGGATTGGTTTAACGCCAATATTATCAACACCCTGATTTAACAACATTACTTTGACAAAAGCACCACGCGCAGTGTTGTTTTAAATCAATGTGGTGTTAATACAACACCAACACTTTCTATTTAACACCGACACTGAATTTTTAACACTCCCATATTTGCTGTGTAAAGACCTTTTTAAGAAGGTAGTTCAACTTTTTAAAGATGGAAAAGGGTATAAAAAGATGTCCAAAGACTTGAAAATGACCTCTACTTCACACTGTCCACCACTTTTTGCAATGAGAAATAACCCCTTATTCTCTTTTCACTTGAGTTTTTTCTTAAGTAGGTTCAAAATCAGATAAAAGCATTAATGTATTGGAAAACATTGTCATACAGATAATCTTGATCTGGTGGTTGCAGCACTTCACTGAAGCTGCATCACACTCATTTTGTGAGAAATACTCAAACCCAGAATGCCATGTCTCTATGGCCAAAGCGTTACATGAAATGGAAAATATTTAGATCTTGTACATGATTTTACACACATTTCCTTGCAATACGGCAAGATATATTTTGGATCGTTGGAAACCTTGGGATCTTCAATCTGAGATTCCGCAGGTTTGAATACAGCAGCTGAATTTTGCGGTAGCATAAATGGGTCTGTAGGTTTAATGGGCTTAATATTTTGGATCTGGCAGGGAAGATTGAGACTATTGATGACCTTCCCTTCTTCCTTCCCCTTCTGTCCAACTTCTTATGCTCTTCCCATCTTTTCCCCCTCTCAGAGGTGCTCTCCCTCGAAAGGCAGCTGCCACAGCCCTCCACGATGTGAACAAGGTAAAACACTGTTCCTCATTCTCTTCCTCCTACATTCCCTGCAGCCGTGGTCCTAATTTCAGCCCTTGCAGATCCAAAAGGTCTGCTGGTCTCAGTTATTACCTTAAGCATGTGAATATAGACTCTCCTCTCTCGATTTCATGGGTGCAATGATGTAGCTTATTTTTAGAAGAAAAGCCAATAATTCCTGTCACTCAGTGCGAAGGATCCAGCCAAACTAAGTTCATGCGGTGTAAGAAATGCGGAAGTTGTAAACTTATTGTGCCTTAAGAGAAAATCAGTAAAGTACTGTTTGTTTCCAACCATTGGCAGGATCGGAAGGAGTGTCAGCCTTTTTAGAAAGGAGGATGTGACATTTTGACACAACAATAGGTCATTGAACTGGGACAACAGGAAGTGGTTTTCACGCGGGAAACTCCAGCTTATCAGCACAGATAGCTTTCAAACAATGAGCTGAAAGGAGGGGGGTGGGTGTCTTAGGTGAGAGAGCTTACCTTAACACTTTTTTAGAAATACATTACCTGCTGGCACATTGGTCTAGGCGCGCACCATATAGGCTTTGTCCTTCCCCCAGCAACTCGGGTTCGATTCCGGGTTGGGTCATTTGCTGCATGTCCTCCCCATCCTTCTCTCCAACTTTCCTGTCTCTCTCTCCTCTCTGCAACTCGTGGGCTGAGAATTAACTGGACATCTCCACTTTTTACTAAATGAAGAAAAAGGGATGTGAAATTTTGCTGCATCATAATTTCTCACTCAAAGTTTACTTTTCAGATATTTATATTCAGGTGAGTTATTGGGAGTGAAAGGTATAATATCATGCAGTTATACCTTAAGTAGAATGATTTTAGATAGGGGATCTAGGAAAATGTAAATGGAGATACAACTTTGGAATTATCAAAATGGCATAAATTTTGCAGCTATATGGTTCTATCTCCTAGATAGCTCCTTCAATTTCCAGAAATGTTTAGCCACAAAGTTATGTCTTGCCTTGTGTTTTTTTTAAAAGAACACAACAATGCGACTCCACCCAAATCTTTAAATTTCTTGTTCATGAAGGCGATACAGAATATGAAAGAAAAACAGAGTATCTGACAATAATAATCACAGAAAATGGGCAGCCGCATCCTGTCTGAAAATAAGTAGGAAACAAACCTTGTAACACTGTAATGAGCTATCCTGATTGCAGAGACTGGAAAAAATTATGTCCTGTAGACGTCAGACCTGTCGGACGTCTTACTTACGTCATATATTTACGTCTTTAAGACATCAGTTTGCTACAGCACAAGAGGTAAAAAAGACGTCCTTTTTTGACATCATATTTTGTCATATTGGTAAAAAAATAGACATCTTTATAACGTCTTTGAGACCAAAAACAAGCTCTCATACTGGTAAATATCACGTCATACTTTTGTCATATTGGTAAAAAATAGACTCTTTATTTTATCATTGTTAAGTCAGTACTGTAAAATAAGAGAAAACATTTTTGGCAACACTAATACATATGTACAAATTTCAGCTGCACATTTATAGTAAAACAAGTCGACATGGTCTACAACATCCCCCGCCAATCGGGCGCTTCTAATTTTCGAACTAGATCAAGGCCTTTATGGTCTGAAGGTGCACACCAAATTTGGTTACTGTATCTGTAGTAGTTTCTGAGTAAAGCTGTCCCCTTTATCTCGGACGGACGGACGGACGGAGGTCAAACCTATATCCCCTCCCACTTTGTGTTGGCAGGGGATAATAAACTTTGATCAGATACAAGGTATCTTGTTGCACATGTACATTTCTTTGCTCTTAACTCAGATATCAAATGAGGTGACATTATTCTTGTCAGCAAGTTTTACACAATGTCACATCACAAAACATGTTGCAAAATATGATAACAGAATGGAAGCACATTTGTGTTAAGGCAAAGAAAATTGGTCAAGAAAATTGGAAAATATGTCAATAGATTTGACTAACTTAATATTCGATATTGCAATAATGAAAACGCATCATATTGAGAGTAACACACAAGCTTATTACTTATTTTTAGTTCATAACTCAAACAATATTAACATACATGTATGAGAGAAAACTACTACACATTAAACTGCATACAACTTATATACACACCTCAAGTAACCAAGGGATTTTAACATGGAAATCATACGAGAAGTCAGTTCTGTTTAAGAGAAATGTACCCCAAAAATTGTAGCTAAATAATGGTACAATGAGAACCCTAAAACAAGAACCTTCAGGTAGCATTTCCTTGGCTTAAAGGGGAAGTCCACCCAGGCAAGAGGGAGATTAATGAGAGGAACAGGTGGGTGAGAGTTTGGATAAATTCTGAGTCATAATAAGTAAGTTATGAATTTTTTAAATTGAGATTAATCACACACACATTGGTAACGCTGTGATGTATCTCGTGAGCTCACCTTCCAATTTCTCTGTGCTTAAAGTTTCATAATTTTTCATTTTCTTTGTCATTGATGATGGAATAGATTTTTCCAATGCTGTGCTAACGGGAGGAGAGCTCATAAGATACATTGCAGAGTAAACAATTTGTGTTTGATCACAACTTCAAAAATTCATAAATTTCTTATTTTGAATTGCAATTTGCTCAAACTTTCAGTAATCTGTTCCTCTCATTTTTGCGCTTCTATTCAAACAGACTTATCATCTGCTCGGGCCTCCCCTTGAAACATAAATATGAACAAACAGGTTTTCAGACAAACTGAGCAGGTAAAAAGAAAAAAAGATTGAAAACATAATGATTATTGAAGTGTAAAAAAGGGGGAAAAACAAACAAAAACAAAACAAAAGTAAACAGCAACAGCCAAAACAGAAAAAGTTACCTCAACATCCTTCACAGTATATATTTAATTTTTTTAATTTCAACTTCCAGCTAAACCATATCCGGGTTGCGGATTTTTGTTCCCCTAACTCATATATCCATTGCACCCGCTATTCGGCTCCTGATTGGTCGATTGTCTTCAATGGATTGGCCGAGCGTTCGCCTTACAATTAGAGACGACAATAGATCGTTGTAGAGCGGTTCAAATTTTAAACTGGGTGGCCTTTCAACACAGTATTGATTGACTTGAGCCTTTTAGGCCTGTATGCATCCCATACATGCCAAATCAATGCATGCGCCATCCGCAAACGCACAGTGCCAGTGATATGCAGCACTGGAAGAGGCCTATAAACTCGCAATTTCCTGCAAAAAAAACGTCATGTAACATCCAAAATCGATAATCTTTCAAACCTGATGTGTTTCTGATTGTAAAAACGTACATTGAGTGCAGGAAACGCTTCGATAGACAATTCTTCACATCCGAAGTGATGAAGTGTGGACGCAGCCATGTTCATTTCATGATCATAATGACGTCAACCTATCGACCAATCAGGAGCCGAATAGCGGGTGCAATGAATGTATGGGTTAGGAAAAAAAATTTGCATCCGGGACGCGTATTTTTTTTACCCAGCTGAGTACAGGGCGGGCGGCGCGCGTCTGCTCGAAACTGCTGTGCAGCTAATCACCTGAATCAGGAGACAAGAAATATAAAAATATGGCAGAAAGTTTCATTTAATAACGCACTCACCTGGGGAAAAAAAATGACGCATCGCAGGACCATCCCAAAATAAATTTCCCTTTTTGAAAATTCAAGAAACAAGAAAGGAAATATTAAATGAAACTTATATCCTGCGGTGTTAGCCACATGATAATTGACATTTCTTGAGGTGGTAAATAATAAGACGTAAAAAAAAACACATTTTTGGTGTCTTATAGACGTCAAATTAACGTTGTTAAATCGCCGGATATATGACATATTGACCAGGTTAGGACCAGTTCATTACGTCTGAAAGAGGTCAGTCTGCTATCAGGGTATGGAGTCTCTCCAGTGTTCAGTGTTCCTGTCTCTGTAGTCAGTACAAGTTAATCTGAGTTCATTTAATGCAGACATGATGCACACTACATAGTAAACAAACTCTGGCCTTGGGCTTGGTTTCAACAAGTACTGTGTCCATCATATTGTACTTGTTCATGTGCATAGGCATTCATCTTGCAATGCATAAAATATAAGATTGAAAATCAAGTAGTACTGTCTTAAATGGCACCCTGGAATAGGACAACTGAAGGGCTTTAAGACATAGACGGTTCACTCAAGTGCTATTCTGATAGGCCACTTTGTCAAAGAGAATATTTATTAAAAGCATACAAGCACACATTGAGTTTGGCGGTATGGCTCTGTTCGAGAGATCCCAGCCCGTCCAGCGTGAAACCGAAGTTAGAGAGCTGCTATTAACCCCCCTTCCATAGAACAGAGCCTACAGCAACAATGACCTCAAACCGAAGAGAAATTGTTATTGAATGACAGTTTGGTCATGAAAGACAAGATTACAGAATGCTACAAATGATGGGATGTTAAGCGTACATGCTGCAGAGCCTCTGCTCAGAATGTAAGCTTAAGTAAACTAGCATATAAATCAAGCAATCATGCGACGGCAAATCACATGACACCCATGAGCACTCAGGTGATTCTTAAGCTCGAGAAGCGGCTCCTGAAGTTGGCAAGCTTGACTCCGTGCCTATCCGAATTTACGACAAGCTCCATTAGTACCTACCTTTCTAAAATATCCCAGATTTCATCATCTTACAACCTTCGATTTGGTATATTAGATGGATTTTGTTTTGAAATGATAGAGTGAATAAAACCTTTGCCCAGCAATCTTGTCATCCTGATCAGGTGACCCTATATCCAGCTCCCTGATTGGACAATGTGGACATAGAACTTTTTAAACTGAAGTGGACTGAAAATTCATGTAAAGTACTATGCACTTTCTAGATGTTTCTCCCAGAAATAATGCTGAGATTATTTCTATGGTAGAACATAAGTTTTGATGAAAAGTGGAGATAGGCCCAGTTAATTCTCAGCCCACAAACTGTCAAAGAAAGGTGAAAATCCCCCCACCCCCCACATTCTAGAAGAATGGTTCTCGGAGGGTCAGAATAGAATTGACCGGGTTCAGTCTAATGGCAACAAAGAAACAAAGACCATCACTCTGGGCCCACTAGAGTTCTCCCAGTCATTCACTGTGTTTAGGCTATTGAAGTGTTTTTGGTGGCCCTCATTTATAATGAACCTTCCGAAACCTGATGCAGCTCTTCCCAGAACCTGAACTTCCCTTCCTTTCGATTTAGCATTCCAGGATTGGGTTGGCAAATGGTGGGAGGCCTATTAATTAACCTCCTACCTGTCACCTGCATTTTCTCACATTCTGTAGGGCCCTAATTAGGAGCCCAGTGACAGTTAACAGGTTAAAATCATAGTCGTAAGTCAAAAGAATATTCAAAAACTCAGTTGGACATCAATTCTTAGATCGACTCGCCAGTTTATATCTCTCGAGACGTTGAAAAATACGGATGAGCTCAGTGCTGGGGAGGGAGAATAGACTTTTTTCTGTAATGCCTTTGGGGAGGAGGAGACTAAAATTTGAATCATTCAGCCTGCTTTCCGAATTGTGGGTGCATCCCCCAGCCTGTCTGCTGAGTACCAGCCAACATGGCATTTGGGCAGATTTTCTGAATTGAAAATCTTGTTGCCCATTATGTTTACCTCAGTATGGAGCGGTTTTTGGCAAATACTGTTATGTAACACGGGCAAATTTAAACAGGAATGGTGAAACTCTGAAGATTGTGCCACATGAGAAAACAGAAACTGCACTGTATAGGGAAGAAGGGCCGTGGTGAGAAGTTCATCAGTTATATACCAAGAATTATTGCCACCATAAAGTGCTCTTTATCTTGAGCTGAGCTGTAAGCCCTTTTTTGGGATGTCTCCTTGTAGGTTCAGGACTGATAAACTGTGCATGCGTCCTCTGTCTTCCGGACCAGTACTGGGTAGTGAAAAGTGGCCGTCCAGTGTGTGAGCACTGTACAGGAACATGTTCAGGTAATCTGCAAACAGCAGCCAAAAACCGCTATTGCTGCCACAAAACCTGCCCCTGGCAGTCTGTCACAGATATATTCCTCTGCTCGCTAATATGTTCCACAATGTTTTTGTCAGTCCGCTAGCATTTCGTTCAATGCTGTGAGTGCTTTTCTGCATCAGTGCATCAGGAGTTGAGTGTTTAGAGCGGTACAGCAGTTATTGCTGTTGCCTCCCGAGTTACGAGTTCTGGCTCCTTGACTAAGTCACTGGTCTGGAAACTGGAGTAAGTTCCCAACATTATGCTGTGGCTGACAGCTGCTTTTAAATATGGAGATTAGAGGATTGAATGCTTCATGCGATTCTGTAAAGTGTCTTTTCATATATCAGGCCTTGAGTACTTCAGTCACTTTAACACTTGATGTATTTGCGTGTACTGGTAACAGGTAATAGAAATCTTGTGGAGGTCAGTCCCTGTGGCTCGATCCAGAACCGGGTCTGTCATTGCGACAGAGGCTTCTTCTGTGAGAGCAAAGCACAGTTCAGCTGTAGGAGGTGCCAGCCCTGCCCTGCTGGGACATTTTCCAGCAACATATCAATGAAAGACTCCTGCCAGCAGTACACCGAGTGAGTATTCAGCATTTCAGCATCGCTGCACTGAGAGTACAACGAGAAAATGAGCCAATATCGTGATTAAAATTCAGAATAATTAATCGTAGTGATAAACGACTGTCAAACAATGGAACGAAAAGGCAGTAAAAACAGCAACATTTCACTGATAATTCATTGTTAATACTGGCATTCATTTGGAGCTATGGTATGTAAGAGGAATCTGCATTACCCATTTAAAGTTTGGACCCACTTTTATTGTGTTTTACTGCTCTGTCTTTGGTAAAATTGGAGTGGTTCAATCTGTGCAATGATCTCAACAGGCACAAGGTAAGGTGTTGATATAGTTTGGTAAGGAAAATGATTGTATACTTTTCAGTGTAGTTCCCAAAATTTTGGGATTGATTGAAAAAAATCCATATTTGGAAAAATTAGGAGATCGACAAATGATTTCAGTTTTCCAAAATGTGAATTAAAATCAAGCCACTTACGGCTTACTGGATTGAAAGGTCAAAGAAAAGCAAACAACGAGTGCAGCACAGCTTTTGTGACCTACTGTTATGCAGAAGGCCATAAATATTATTCTTTACCACCTCCTGACACTGACATCGGAGGGTCATGAAGAGATGTCATGAGCTGAAAATTTTACATGCTGTCTGACATGAGAGTTAAACTATAAATATGTTTGTATGTGCTAACAGCATGAGCAAATGATAGCCTGTTTATTTCAGTTGTGCTGGTCTTGGACTAGCTGTGATATCAAATGGTACCAGCACTCGGGACCAGCTGTGTTCCAGACCCATCCCAAACATCAGTCCGCCAGCTGATCTCCCCAATGCAACAGTCGGCACAACACGGATCTCTGCACCTCGGCAAAGCACTTCTCCCCATATCACCACCCACCAAACCCAGAACACCAGCCAGCTCAGAACTATGCCTGATAAAACGACTCCATTTAACAATTCCATTGACGGAAACTTCAGCAAACGTAAGAGACATCTCCCAGAATCATTTGCAGCTTTCCTTTTTCCTCTCGTCCTTCACATCATTCTCCGTCTTTGTCTATCTTTTACTGCCTCTCACCACATCTCTCTCTTTCCATTTCTCTGTCTGGCTTGACTGTAATTTTCTCACATTTCATGAAAAGTTCCTCTTAACTGTGACTCACTGTTCAATACAAACATTTTTATTCCTCTGGGTACAGTTTCACAAGATTGATGACTGAGGAACAAACTGCACTGTCCACTTGGAAAATTGTGCTTATGTATTATTGTCCTCTTAAAGCACAGAGGATGAGTCCTGTTGGAATGTTGGATTATCTTGAGTTATCTTGTCAAATTTTGCTCAGAGCAGAAACCTCCTAGATCTACTCTCAGTACATTGTAAAATCAAGTCTGTTTTGCAGATGTGAAGGGTGTGTTACAGTCTGTGGTTCCAACACTGGAACAAGACGATTGTGTTCCAGTACTGGAACAGTGCGTACTTCTTTCCTCCACTTGTCTCCTCTCTCTGTAGTTTAGGATAGGAGAAGTAAAGCTTGATACATACTTCACATGAACAGAGAAATTTGTTCTTGTTCTCAAGGCTGCGAGAACAAGAACAAAGTTTGTTTTGACTGAGACGTTTCATACTTCACAAGAAACTCAAGAGCTGAACTCCTGGGATGTCCTCATAGGGCCACGCCCGCTCCATCTTTCTGACCAATCACCCCATAGTTCTCGGACGCCACACGAGAAAAAAGTTCTGCCCAGATGATGTGTCGAGAACAAGCTGCAAGAACTCCGAAACCAGGGCTGCGAGAGCAAAATGACGTCATTTTGTTCTCGCAGCCTCGAGAACAAGAACAAATTTCTCTGTTCTTGTGGAGAATGTATCAGCCTTCAATTAGAGGAATGGAGGATTCTTTTTTTCAGCACTGGAACAAAAAAAATGGAGCACAGTCTTCATGGATGGTCTGTTACCACAATTAAGCCCACTGTAAGACAAAATTTTCCCAAAAGTTTGATAAAAAAAATTCTCTAAATGTCTCCAGCTCCTCATCCATAGCTTAAAGGTCGAGTGCACTGAATTGAATGAGCCCAGCTAAGGTGACGCCCTGCCCACAGCGAGAGGATGGGCCAGCCCCTGGCCTAGCCACATGTGACTGAGCCCACCTGTCTCTCAAAGAAACCACACCCTTTATTATGCAGAACTTTAAGCCTTTATATAATGTAAATGGGTGAGTTATGTAAAAACTCAGCCTTACCACCTCTTCGTGGAGGGGAAAATTAGCTATTGACACGAAAACCATATTTTGATCTAAGCTGGAAACATGTTTTTTTCTGCTGTAAAATTGGGGCTCAATGGGGATTGACTTGCTTTTGCAGCCAGCCTCAACTGGCCATTCAAGGAACTGCAGCTTTTGTTATTCCCATGTTGGCCTCACTTCTCAGCCGCGGAGGTTTCCGCTTGGCCTCAGCCCATCCTTGTTAATAAGAGACAAGCCCTTTCTCAGAGGTTCCCATCATACCATCACACAATTAGCTCACCTATTTATTATCACCTGTTTCAAATCTCCCTATTATTGTCACACCATTATTTGTCCAACAAAATGCCCTTGTGCTAACTTTTTTAGAGGCCGTGGCAGTCATTCAATTTTAAATGAGCATACATGTATTTCCTATAAGCAACTGAATTCACAAATTACTGAATCAAATAATGTGCTGGTGTGCTGTTTTCAAAATAGCAGAGTGTAAGTGGACTTTTCAGATGGCTCCTTTTTGATTTTATTTCCATTTTCTATAATCTACCAACTTTTTTCGCGTTGGGGTTGTACAAACCGGAAACTAAATTAAGTATAATTACTATGAATTCTCAGTTCCTGACATAGACCCTTCTTCATCGGTGTCTCCCCTGGTCCTGCTGGCTGCGCTGATGGCTGCTGCTGTGCTTGTGCTGTGCTACATACGGCACAAGCACCCCCTTCTAAAGAGGAAAGGTGAGGCAAGTATTGCAGAGCACTTACACACTGCGACACTGACATACTGAAGCGCAAAAGGATTTGATAATGCAGGGCTTAACTGTTTCGCGCCCACAAACAGAAATTTCCGTACTATGCAAATTGACTCCTCTGCCCGAATACAGATTTTTCTGTGTTTTTCGATTGCTTTGGTGCAGGCGACCGCAATAATACCCAGGAAGGGCTGATGTGGGTGCTGGATTCATTCCAACTGAGCAGTTACACACCTGTTTCTACAAATCAAGGTCTTTAGCAAAGACTCTAGAACATTTATTCACCATTAAAAATAATAAATGTACATTAAATATTCTGGCTAATTGCTCTGTAATTGCTTCAGTTCGGGCAATTCTTTTAAAGGTTTCAAAGACAGCTGTAGGTGCACTGACAGTCCCGTGGTGCAAAATTAAAATTGGTGATGTATCTCTGAATGTTTGCTCTCGATATGTAAAATCTGCGACATTTTGTTGTAAATAAATGCATCCAACTTGTGCAGACATGTAATAGAAAAATTTAATTTCACAATTTCATACCGTGAAATGCTATGGTTAACTCTGAATATAATAAAAAACTCGGAGAATATCTGAATTGGATAACTTGGGCAAAGCAATCATGTTTGGTTTTGGACAAACTATGTGTCAAAGGGTTAATTTCTCCAACAAAACCACAGGCTGGATTTATTAACCTTTACTTAAACAGGGAAATTCGTTGAGACATCAGTCAATTTTTTACAACAGAAAATAATACATTATCATGAAATATGGGCAATATTCAATAATATTAACAATAAAATCATTATACAACAATACATGTTATGACAACATTTATCAAAACAGTCATGAACCACAACCTCTCAATCCTTCACTGGCTTTTTGAATTTCTGTCATGAGATTAAGTTATTAGTTTATAACAGTTGAAGGTTTTGTACAATGTCCTTGGAGCACAGAAGCAAACATAGCTTGTCTTCGTTCAGTTTTAATGCGGGGTGTCTCTAGAACCAACCAGTCCTGACACCTGGCCTGATAATGGCTAGAATGCCATTTGATGAAAGATGAGAGAGAATTTTGTACCAGTAGGATTACTTTGTAAATGAAAGTAAGTTAATGCTGCTTTCTCCTACGGATGACCAACCCACATCCTAATACAGAGAACAATAATGGGTACTGAAATGATCCCCAGCGATAAACCTGCTGCATGATGGACCATGTCAAGCTTTTCCAGGGTGGTAGGGGCAGCATGTATATAACATCACCAATAATCAAGCACGAACAAGAAGATAGACTGAATTAAAAGCCTCCTGTTATCACGTGAGAAATAAAATCTCTTTCTATAAAAGAATCAAATTTTACACCATAACTTCCATGTCAGTTCATCAATGTGTATTTTAAAAGACAGCTTTTCATCGATAAATATTCCAAGATACTTGTATGATGGCACTCGTTCGATTTCAGAGCCATCCAAAGTGCAAATTCTAAATTCTAAATTTATTCTCCCTCAATGAACGGGATCTAGAAAAAAAGCATACATTTAGTTTTTGCCACATTTAAAACTAGTTTAAGCTGTGCAAATGAGTGCTGAAAGGAATCAGAGGCTGTCTGCAAAGCAGATAAAGCGTCATCCAATAAAAAAGCAGTAAAAAGTAGAGTAAAGCACAGTATCATCCGCATAAAAGTGTGCCTTAACAGCCATTTTCAAGAGAGACCAAATTATTGATATACAAGGCAAAAAGTAAAGGTCCTAAAATAGAGCCCTTTCACCTCCAGAAGAGTTGATTGAATAGAGTCTGCTACTACACATTGCGCTCTCTTTTAAAGATAACTTGCAAGCCATTAGCAGGAATCCTGATCTCGGCCTACAAAGGCGAGTCTGTCAACTTAATTGAATGATTGACTTTATTGAAGGCCTTGGATAGATCAATATTCAAGGCAGCACAGTGTTGCCCACTATCAAGGGCACAAACAATATCATTCACCACAAGAGATGCTGCAGATATGGTACTGTGACCAGCTCTAAACCTAGACTAAAATGTATTTAAAATGCTATTTCTATTTAGAAATAAACAAAGCTGGGGATTAACCAAGGATTTAAGAATCTTGGCTGAACAAGGTAGCTTGGAAATAGGGTGATGATTATTAAGGTCTCTAAATGTCGCCGGCCTCATGCAGTGGAAGCACAATTGCAGTTTTCCAGATCTTTAGTTCAAAGCCCACGCTAGGTGAAAGATTAGATGTGCTACAGGCCGAGACATAACTGGAGCAGCGATCCTCAGCAGTCTGGGGTCTAAAAGATCAGCACCAGCACCAGGTGACTTCTGATTCAGAAAGAAGACTAAAGGAGAAACTGCAGCGTTTAATGAATTAATGAAGCACGGCAAACAGATATTCAGCGGCACATCAGCGGCCCTGCAATAGCCTCGCATTTTAACCAGTTTCTGCCTACATTACAATCAAGCATTTTATTTACTGAATGGTCAAGACTGATTAGTTTCAAAAAATGATTAAAAGATGATATTGACAAAGCAATTTCCTGTTGACTAAATTCATGTCATGCTTATCAGGGGCGGATCCAGGAATTGCTGAAAGGGGGAGCCGCAGAAAGGAGGAGGTCTGGGAACCCTCCCCCAGAAAAATTTGAAAAATTAATGTGCTGAAAACACGTTTTCCTGGTATCTTGGGAGAAAAATTTGGCCTATCTGATCAATGATTTTCCTCCCATGGTTCCAAAAATTTTCGTCATTCATAGCGTATGCCTTTAGGTCCTCCATGTAAAAGAGGTGTTAAGAAAAGTGCTTAATGGGGCTCGAGCAGTGTTTCCCAAACCTCTCCTGGCGTACCCCTTGTCCTGCATGTTTTAGATCTCTCCCTGCTCCAGCAAAGGTGATTCAGATGATTCCTTCATTATCAAGCAGCTTTGGAGGTTAATTATGACCTGATCATTTAAATCACCTGTGCTGGAGCAGGGCGAGATCCAAAGCATGCAGGACAAGGGGTACGCCAGGAGAGGTTTGGGAAACACTGGGCTCAAGGCTGAAAAGGAGCGGTGATAGTGAGTCTCCTTGAAATATGCCGCTATTGATGTTGATTCTTCTTGATTTAATGGTTCCATTGTTAAGGTTTAGATGGAGGGTTGTTTTCCTATTCATGAAATTAACAATTGTTTGGTTTATTTTGAACATTTTCGGGCACTTAATGATCCAAGAGTGTGGCACACTATCGAATGCTTTTTTTATAGTCAATCCATGCTGAGGACATGTTACTTTTCTTACTTTTACAATTTTCCAGGATCATTTTATTTATCAGCAATTAGTCTTTACAACCGTAACTCCCTCTATTGCAACCTTTCTGTTCAATTGGTAACAGCTTATTTTCTTCAAGGAAAGTAAAAGTTCTTTCGGTTAGGATTGATGTTAGGATCTTGTACATTGTTGGTAAGCAAGTAATTGGACGGTAGTTCTTGAGATTTTTAACATCTTTAGTCTTGGCTAATAAATAGGTTAAACCATCAGTCAGCCAGTCAGGTGCTATTTTAGGATTTTTTAGGATATCATTGTAGGCTGTAGTTACTTCATCATGCATGCTGGTGAGATGTTTGAGCCAGAAATGAGCTACTCTGTCATTTCCTGGTGCTTTCCAATTGCTAGATTTCATTATTGCAAGTACAGTTTCTTCTTTTGTGATGTCTGCCCACTCCTGCTGTTCTTGTTGTTTGTTGAGTTTTTCTTGGGCTTCGATCCATGAAGCATTTCCAAGAAAAGAGTTTCTCGGTCTTTCCAATTGCATAAAGCAAATATATACAATTGGATTCAAATGAATTTGCCATGATGCAAGACAACCAGAATAGTGAAGTTAACGATAAAAAGTGGTATATAAACCGTGAAGACTTCACAAGGTGCTTATTAGAGTTGACGATAGTTTCATGTATGCGCTTGTTTGTACGCAATATGGGCGAAATCAATAATGGAATGCGCAGAGTTTTTTTTTCTCTTCTCTGCGAAAAGGGGGGATCTGCCACTGCTTATGCTATTGTTAGGATGGAAATAACTTGTTTGAGAATGAAATTCAAAACTTCTTCTATTTCCATCTCCCATTTTAGGATTTTTTCAGTGGTGTCGTTCATTTTAAGGTGACGCTTGATTTTTTTTTTTTTTAATTCAGTATTAAAAATAGTGCATTTAAATTGGGAAAGATTGTCTTGCATGGCTTTACTTTCACTAAGTGTTGCACACAAATTTATAGAGGATCTTACTTGAGTGGGTGTGTCATATGAAAGTTATGAAATGAGTTTATTAAATTTTGTGTTTGTTTTGGGACTTGCAGCAAACAACCCTAAAAGTTATTCAATGACTTTCATAGCTTTCATGACTCATCCAAGAGTGTGAGATTCTGTTTATCACAAAACTGAATCACGTACATATTTTAACAGAAAACAAATGTGATTTGTGACAGTAATACAGGTACATGCCTCCAATTTGAGTGCTGTTAGTGGGAGAGAATTTTTTTTTTTTTTACTATGGTGAAAATGTTTTTTTTTGGGGGGGGGGGAGGCTAAATGCCAACAACTAGGGATGGGAGCCAACGATTTCATTAGATAAAATGATTGGAAATGATTAAATTATCATTATCTTTACATTTATAATTGTAGACATTTGATCCATGATACAGTGCTATGGAGTTATTGAAAATATTTGGATCACAGTTGGAGTCAATCCTATGCAGCCACTACTAGAATGTAATTCTATAAACAGCATAATGATAATATTTAGGGTTGTCTAACACAAAACCCAAAACCAGTGAAGTTGGCACATTGTGTAAATCGTAAATAAAAACAGAATACAATGATTTGCAAATCTTTTTGAACCTATATTCAATTGAATACACTGCAAAGACAAGTTTCTCAGTTTGAACATTAAACATCTTGTCTTTGCAGTGTATTCAATTGAATATAGGTTCAAAAGATTTGCAAATCATTGTATTCTGTTTTTATCTACGATTTACATAACGTGCCAACTTCACTAGTTTTGGGTTTTGTAGTTATCTGCCATTGTGTTGAATTCCCACTTTTAAACATTAGGAATTGACATGCAAAAAAGCTGTGCAGCATTTGGAATGCTGATTATGCACTGGAATGTCAATGTTACGAATGAAGTGTCAAACTATTGGATACAACTGTACAAGTGACAAAAAATTCTTTAAACATTTTCCCTGGGTCTCAAGTGTCATTCAAGGGGTCTTGGACTCCCCAAAGCCCCTCGTATTTCATGCACTGGTTTTGACTGAAATGAAACCCTTGGATTAAAGATGGTTCCTCTGTTAAATTACTGGTTTTTTAAATCACTTTTTTAATGTGATCTCTTTCTTTCAGGGTGGCCATTTTTGAAACATGTGAGTATGTCACTTCTGACAAGTGGAATGTTTGACTCACTGTTCGTCAAATCACGTGTTTAAAAAAATCATTACTGGTAAGAAAATCTTGATATCTTGACATGACATCTTGACTTTATAAACATTTCAAAACATTTATGCCATTGTTCAATATTTCAAAGCAGTTCACGTTTATTCCAAGAATAAATACACTACAGAGCAAAGAAAATGGATCAGTAAAATAATTGTGTTTTTTATTGCATCCATTGTTCAATATTTCAAAATGGTTCACGTTTATTCCAAGAATAAATACACTACAGACCAAAGAAAATGGATCAGTAAAATAATTGTGTTTTTATTGCATTGGGCTGCACCAAACATAACATAACATAATATAACATAACATATTATGAATGGCGAGAACAGGCCATTCAGCCAAACTACGCTCGCCAGTTTCTTTATACTATTGTGAATATATCCCTTCAGATACTCAATGACTCAATGGTATCTAGCTTTAAATCAAGCCTGCTCTTGAAAACCCCCAAGGTCTCTGCCTCAACAATATGGTCAGGCAAGCTATTCCACATTGAAATTACTCCTTGGGTGAAGAAATATTTCCGAATATTAGTGCTAAATTTACCTTTGGTCAGCTTCCATTAGTCACCCCGAGTTCTGCTAACAACACTTGGTCGGAGAAATCCTACATAATTCACTTTGTAAATCTTTTTAACATATTTAAGGACCTCGAAAGAGATTAAGGATCTTCAGCCTCTTCTCAAAGCTTTCATTTTGTACCCGGAATAAGCTTAATTGCTCTTCTCTGAACTTTTTTGAGAGTCCCTAAATCTTTCTTAAAGTATGGTCTCCAGAACTGTACACAATACTCCAGATATGGTCTGACGAATGTTATAACTGTTAAGGCACAATGGCTAGAGCCTGTGAGGGTTTGGTCAACAATTGCTCCCAGATCTTTTCCGTGTGGAGCACATACCAGTTTTAAACCTCCCATGAAGTTATCCCGTCTAATTTTTTTATTACCTACATGTACAACTTTACATTTTGCTTCATGAAATTTCATTTGCCACATTTCTGCCCAATTCTGGATTCTATCCAAATCACCCCGAATCACTTTAGCGGACTATAAACTATTTGCCAAACCTCCAAATTTAGTATCATCTGCAAATTTAACTAATTTGCTCTCAATATTCCTATCAAGGTTATTAATGTAGATGAGGAACAGCCAGGGTCCCAACACCGATCCCTGGGGGACGCCACTCCCCACCATACCTAGCTCAGATGACATACCACTGACCACCACTCTTTGTGTTCTGTCCTGTAACCAGCTTTGAATCCACTTCAGAATACCTCCTGTAACTTCAATGGAGCTCATTTTAAAAATTAGTCTCTTATGTATTAATATTAATGCCTAGCACTTTGGGGCGATCCATGATTAGTAAAAGCAGGGCAGCAAAGTAGGTGGATAATGCAATTGCATTGTTTTCTATAATGTAACCTGTAAAAAAAAAAAACAAAAATAAAACTGGAAAGGCTTCATCTGTTCAGCATAGAAAATGAATGGGAATGTGATGGGTCGTCAAACCATGCTGCATCCAGCTGCAGGAGCAAGAAAGAAAGGAAGACATGTCCTTAGTGTCCCAAGAGCTTCTGGCTTGTCAGATGGAGAAGACACAGGAGGCTGATGCTCCCAAAGAGCAGGGAGCGGTGACCCACTGCAGCAGAGACAACGTCAACAACAATGTGGGTGAGTATGGACCCCAATCTTTTAAATTATTTAGGAGGCATAGGTTCCGTTTAGCTGTCATTTCCATCATCTCCATTAATGTGAGGTGTTCGGAGTAAAAGTGATGTTCTTGGACATACAGTATCATCGTCAAGTATGTTGACAGTGTAACTGTTGAAAATGGGTAAAAATTTTAAGATGGATCACATGATAGGGATGTAAAAATCTACACATTACACCTGATGAACTCTCAAAGCATTTTGTGTTTTCAACTCTAATATGCTGGTGTATGGGACCCAAAAGCAATAATTGTGTCACTGTCCAAATATCCGTTTACTTTTAAGTTGAAATTTCAACTATGGGTCAATCGTCATATTTATCGTGTTTATAAATAAGCCGTAGCTCACGGAGCTACTTCCAGCAGACAACATGCCCACATTCCCACAGACACTGCTATGCATATCAGACACTGCTCTGCCCATCTGGAAGGCAGCCTATTTAAGTTGCTTTTCTGCTCTTGCTCTGTGGCAAACATACCTCTGCCTGCTGCTGCACTGCATCACTCTCTGCTGCTAGTTAGCATACCACTCTCACCCCAGCATGCGGCTTGTGTAATTTCTCTCACTCACATAACACATTATACAACATTCCCTTCACAAGATTAAAACCATCAATATAAGCATTTCTTCCGTTACGTGGATAAGCTCTTTAGAAATACGTATTACACTTTCTTTCTCTGCTGTTGGCTTTGCTAATGTATAAATACAACATAGTGGGCACTTTAAATTCACACCATTCATAAAATGAAGGTGAGCTCTGTTGGCACCCATTGGAGAATCTGCGTTACGCATAGCCATATTACCAACAAAACCGACAATTTCATTTTTACTGTTAGCTACAGAAAATAAAAAACTTCAAGGTCTTGGCGCACAATTGTTCGCTAATATGTGCCTGTCTCAACAATGGACCTAAAATATAAGTATGTGCACAAAGTGGTAAGTCTAAAAGTTTGCGGACAGCTTTGTTCCACTGCTTACAGGAGGACACAAAACCAGAAGAACCAATTGACCACAACTGTGAACCGTAAAAAGCACAGCACTGATTGACAAACAATTTAATTTTAAGGCAAGCTGAAAAATAGCTATAATTACTCAGAAGTTTATTTACAGAGCTATTGAACTGATACTTCTTTATATGAGAGTCGTCAGAGTCGCAGATGTCAGAATCAACAGTAACACCATGATGTTTAACTGAGGTTTAAACCATTTCAGTTTGTTACCGTTTAGATATACCTTTTCGCATGTTTCAACCGGAGCGCCAAATTTAATGCAGATAGACTTGTTCGAATTGAAGATAAAGTTATATTCTTTGGCAAAGGACTCACACAGCTTCAGCATTTTGCTTAGGCCAGTTGGGCAACTAAGCGTAATATCATCAGCATACCCAAACGCCCCGCATAATAATGACCGACTTGACACCCTATACCGGCATTCAATAACTTGACAATTGATTTGTCAATATAGAGTATAAACAATACAGGAGATAAAACCCTTCCTTGTTTAATGCCATTCTGAGCAGTAAAATTACGAGACATGTAACCGTCCCATGAAACAGTGATCACCTGCCGAGCACTGCAGTCATGAAGGATCCGAATGATAACAGTTGTCAGATTTTGCTTAACCAAAAGTTTAAACAGTTTACCATAATGCATAAAGGTTGATGGCAGAAATAGGTTAATTGATTAGTGGGTAATTTTTGGTAATTTTGCTGTTGAATTGTATCGTGCAATCAGAAACCAGGAGCCATGAGCAGACACAGAAATTGCAAAATGGCTTTTTAATGGGAGTCGACAGTGGAGATTCTTTACACCATAATCAGGCAGGCTGCGAGACAAGTGGACACAGGTCTGTGACAGCCAGAACAAGTAGGGCAGGCAGGGTGATGTTTATGAGGCAGGCAATACTCAGAACCAGTTTCAGTCCAAACGGGACAGAAGGGCAGAAGGGCAACGCAGCCACAGAGCAGTGGAGGCAGAGACATGGGAGGAGGTTGACAGGAAAATGAACGTGGGTGCAAGGACACAGGAACTGGAGCCAATCACTGGAGAGCAAGGACAAGCTGAAGGCTGGCATAAGGCGATCTGACTAAGAATGAAATACAAAGGCGTGTTCGGCTATAGTTGACTTCAGAGGGCTTAGTATTTTCGTTGGGTTGTGGGTCAATGATGGATCTCGGCTATAAGCCAAATTATCTGACTGGCTAAGACATCTGAGGATCACATGCACCTCTCAGTCTGAACTCACTTGAGATCGAGTCAGATACACAGTTGAACACAACTCTACAAAGACAACTGTGATGATGTGGCTGACCATGGGGTCTCACCCTCATTGGTTCGGCCTTTCTAACCCGGAGAACCTAATTTAATTTAAAAAAAAATAGCTTCTCAATCTTTTAATGGTGTTTGACATCGTTAAGATGTTCAGAGTTATATGCTCTAATTTTTAAATGCTTGTCTCATGCACACTTTACAGAAGTGTTCTGTTTAGCTGGTTACAATGTGTGAACTAAAACGAAGGCAGCAAATGCTGCTTCACTTGCTATGGTGCATGTGATGTGGAAATGGTCTGTCTCGACTACTGATGGCAGAACTCCACCCAAGATGTCTGTGTCAAGTTTGATACGGATGTCTTTATAGCCAATCAGTGCAGAGGTTGCGTTTATGAACTCAAATACGCAGACATAAGGAGAGAACAATGAGAATCTCGAGTGGGAGTGAAACAATGGAAAAAGAGAAATAGATGCTCATGATAACAATGGCAATGAGTTGTGAATCTAAGAAATATCAAAGTGACCGAGGAATTTTTACACTCAGAACGAAAAATGAGAAGCAAAGACTAATGCTGAGAGACAGTACATGGCATTGTTGTGTAAACAATGCCACTCACTGTGTGATTTGGCTGACAGTTTTTCCCTAACCCAGATCATCGATCAACCGACTCACATTAAGGGCAATGTACTTGATGTAGTATTTACCTATTTCCCCAAGCGTTGCTCTGAACCAAATATAACATTTGGTCAGTTTGACAGTGATCATGCCGTGATTGAGTTCAGTTTCCAAACTCAAGTCAACAGACTTCGCACATGCGCGCGTAAAGTGTACAATTTCAAGAGAGCTGACTTTAATGGGCTTCGATCTTACATGGGTAAAGTTTCATTCCACTCAGCTATGCTTCACCCTGATCTTAGCGTTAACTGGCAAAGTTGGTTAGATCTTGTGCATTCATCTGTCTATAAATTAATTCCTATTACTGTAATCAAGATGTAAATTCTCCTGCCTGGATTGACAGTGAAGTACGTCACCTGAGCAACAAAGTACAATGCACACGGAAACAAGCTAAAAAACGTAATACTGCAGCATTGTGGGCAAAATTTCGTAAATTAAGGAACAAATTAAAACATTTATGTGCTTTTAAGTATAATCAGTATTTATATGTTCCCAGTGATTCTCTTGCCAAAACACCAAAGTGCTTCTGGGGGTTTTTCAAGAGCAAAACAAAGACAAAAAGTGTCCCTAGCGTTGTTGCTTATGGTGAGAAAACTGCCTCTGATCCTTTCGCAAAGGCTAATCTGTTTAACGAGTATTTTCAATCCCTTTTCACCCCCCAGCCTTCACTACGATTATATCCAGACATAACAGTTTTTAAACATGCTTATTTGGGTAATGTAACGATTACTGTCCAGGATGTCAGATCTGTTCTGACTGATTTTGATTCGAACAAAGCGTGCGGGCCAGGCGAGTCACCGGCTCGGATTTTAAAAGAATGTGCTCATGAATTGGCGCTATCACTTTGTAGCCTGTTTAACAAATCTCTTCAAACTGGAGATTTGCCACTTGCATGGCTTAAGAGCAAATGTTATTCCTGTGCGTAAAAAATCTGATAAAGAAAATGTGAGAAATTATCGACCAGTATCGTTATTGTGCATATGCTGCAAGGTGCTGGAAAGGTGTATCCTAAATTTGGTTTATCCTCATGTTGTGTCTGTCTTGCATCACTTACAACACGGTTTTGTAGAGGGACGGTCGACAACAACTCCGTTAATTCAGGGTTTTCATGAAGTCGGCAAAATCCTGGATCAGTCTGGACAAATTGACATTCTATATTTAGACTTTTCATATGCTTTTGACTCTGTCCCCACGACTTACTTCTGCATAAACTTCAGGTTAATGAATTTCATGGCAATCTCTTAAAATGGCTTACGTTATATTTATCTAATCGCAAACAAAGACTTGTTGTCAATGGTGCTCTATCCTCCTGGTCTCTTGTTACATCAGGAGTTCCACAAGGATCAATATTAGATCCTTTAATAGTTTTATCGTACATCAATGACATGCCAGATTGCCTAAGTCCTGAGACACAGGTTGCTTTGTTCGCGGACGATTCAAAATGCTTTAGAGAAATCAAATAACTCTCAAGACTGTTCAAATTTGCAGTGCGACCTTGAAAATATCTTGGTCTGGAGTCGTAAATGAGATATGAGATTTAACACTGCCAAATGTTACATGGAAGCTATTTCCCATTCTTCACCAGTACACCATGAATGGTAATATAATTGAAAAAGTCGATTGCATGTGTGACCTCGGGATTGTGGTGTCATCTAATTTATCATGGGATGCACATGCAAATGTACTGGTCAGTATAGAATCATAGGCTAGGATTAATTCGAAGAACTTGTGGTCACTCTTGTTCAATTCAAACAAAAAGAAAACCGTGTACTTCGCTCATAAGACCACTCTTGGAATATTCTTCCCAATCTTGGGCTGTAGCATCCAAGAAATCTCTCCTTCACATCCAAGGTGTGCAAAGGAGAGCAACCAAGTACATTCTTGGTTATAGTGATTGTGTTGGTAGTGATTTCAAAGTCCGTCTCATGAAGCTGAACTTATTACCGCTTGGCTATCGGCGTGACTTAATGGACTGTGTATTTCTGTGTAAATGTTTGAGGGGTGACTATGACATTTCCTATGCGCAGTTGGTTTCATTCCAATCTGAGGATACTTTTTCAATACAGATTCCAAAATTTAGGACGGAAACTTTCCGACATTCGTATTTTAATAGAATATTTACGGAATGCCAATGCACTTTATCAACCTTCTCATACCACAGCTGTTTTTTAGTCGAAGTTATGCAATTATTACATAAAAAAGTTCAACAATAATTTTTCACCCAACAACTCTTGTACATGGGTTGGCAAATGCCATTGTACACGCTGCCACCTAATATAGTTAAACTTTTCTTCTTGGCCGCTATCTTTCTGTATTTCTGAGGCTTCTTTTTCTTGTTTTTAATTGTCATTTTCTTTTTGCAATTCTCTGTATACGTAATTGGAGGATTGCTTACTATTGGTGCCTTGTCACCTGTGCGATCGCATCCTGACTGCTGTCAAAGTTTAATAAATGAAAATAAAAAAATAAATAAAATAAATTAGAAGTAGCCTCGTGAGCCTATTGTTACAAAAAAATGCCTCATAAAAAACTGTTTCTTATTTTAATAAATTAATTGATCTTAAGCCCTGATATAGAGTTGGTTTTGACTCATTTGTTAGTCTGCCTGATTACTGGAAGCTTGCCTATCAATCATGTGGCAATTTAATCGAGAAACAAATTTCAATAAACAATAACAACCAAACTAAGTCAAAAAATAAAATAAATTTCATATGTTAGTCAAGTGAGGAGTCCTAGCTCAAAGTGCCACTTTATAGTGTTTTGTGCTGAATATTTTAACGAGAGTACTGATTTTTGGAATGGCTGAATACAGAAAATACAACCCCAATTCCGAAATAGTAGGGACGAAGGGTAAATTGTGTGTAAAATCAAAATGCAATGACTTTCAAATCACATGAACCAATATGTTGTTTAGAATAGAACACAGATAACATTTCAAATGTTGAAACTGAGAAATTTTACATTTTTTTCAACAAAATGAGCTCATTTCAAATTTTCTGACTGCAAAAGGTCTCAAAAAAGTTGGAGCACAGGGCTGAAAAAGCAATTAATAAATAAGAGAATCAGCTGAAAGAACACTTAGCAAGTCATTTTTTTTTTTTTTAGTTTAAACCATATTTTTGTAATTTTACATTTGTCCCAAGAGCATAGGCTCATTGTGGGGACTTATGCCACAAATATTCAATTTACATATTTTTCCTTCTGTTTTTTCCACATTTTTTTAACACGAGATACAGTTCAAATAGACTACACAGACATGACACAAAACAAAAAAAGAAAATAAATAAATAAACAAGTGCACCGCCTATCGGCAAATGTCGTATTGCTGCACTATACTAGTCCCCTACCGGTGTATGCATATTATATTTCCTATAAAGTAGGTCAAAGTGACCTGAATAGGGTACATGATTCACCCTCTCCCCAAGATGCATCCATACACCAACTTTGATGTTCCTAGGTCATATGGTATTGAAGTTATGGAGCGGACATGAATGCGGATGGATGGACTGACGGACGGACTGACAAATGGACAGAGTGCAATCCTACAGTCCCCCCCGTTTCCTGTTGGGGACTAATAAGGAGACAGTGCAAGTAAAATGTTAGTGATTATTAACAAAAACGCTTAGTCTGCTCTAAGAAAGATCTAACAGCAGAAAAAACCGTAGTGTTACATTTAGCAAGTGATTACATTGACTGGCATCAGGTGTGTAACATGAAAGGGATGTCTTAGAGAGGCTGAGTCTCAGAAGTAAGGATAGCCAGAGGCTCTGCAACCCGTGAAGGTTTGCTTAAAAAAGATTGTGGAATACTTTAAAAACAATGTTCCTCAACATCAAATTGCAACAGCTTTAAAGGTCTCATCATCGACAGTACGTAACATCAAAAGATTTAGAGAAATGGGAAAAATCTCTGCGTAAAGGACAAGGCCAAAGACCTTTACTGGTTGCCTGTGAGCTTTGGGCCCTCTGACATCACTGCATCACTCACCGGCATGATTCTGTCATTGACATTACTAAATGGGCCCAGGAATATTCACAAGAAACCACTGTCTATTAACACAGTCCGCCGTGCCATCCGATGCCACTTAAAACTCTATCATGCAAAAAGGAAGCCATTATTGAGCATGATCCAGAAGCGTCACCGTGTTCTGTGGGCCAAGTCTCATTTAAAATGGACTGTAGCAAAGTGACAAAGTGTCCTGTGGTCAGACGAGCCCAAATTTGACATTCGTGTTGGAAATCATGGGCGTCGTGTCCTCCGGGCTGAAGAGGTGAAAGACCACCCCTCCTGTTATCAGCATTCAGTTCAAAAGCCAGCATCTCTGATTGTATGGGGATTCATTAGTGCAAATGGTGTGGGACACTTGCATGTTATAAAAAGCACCATGAATCCTGAAAGATATTTAAAGGTTTTAGAGCCACATATGCTCCCCTCCAGACGACATCGATTCCAGGCAAGGCCTTGTGTATTTCAGCAGGACAATGCAAAACCATATACTGCAACTATTACAACAGCATGGCTTCGTAGTAGAGGGGTCCATGCGCTGAGCTGGCCTGCCTGCAGTCCTGATCGTTCACCAATTGAGAACATTTGACGCATAATTAAACGGAAGGTCCATCAAAGGAGACCCAAAACTCTCCAGCTGCTGGAAGCCTGTATTAAAGAAGAGTGGGATCAAATTCCAATGGCTAAACTCAAGAAACTTGCCTCCTCAATGCCCAGACGCCACTGTGTTAAAAAGAAGAGGGGATGCTACACCATGGTAAACAGGCTCCTGTCCCAACTTTTTTGAGACCTGTAGCAGCCATCAAAGTTGAAATGAGCTCATTTTGTGGATAAAATTTGAAAATTACTCAGTTTCAACATTTGCTGTGTTATCTCTGTTCTATTGCGAATAAAATACTGGCTGGTGTGATTTGAAAATCATTGCGTTTTGATTTTATTCACAATTTACACTTTGTCCCAACTATTTCAGAATAGGGGTTGTAGTTAAAAAATATTTTAATTAGCTGTCTTAATCTGCTTCCTGTGGCTACAAACAAATTTTTTTTTAATTCCTTCCGTCCTCCCTGCTATTTTGGCTGGTCAGTTTCTGCTTTTGTGGGGTTCATTAAATATTCATGACAGCATGTTCTCAAACAGCGCACCTTTTGCCTCCAATTCTTTCCTTCATTGTGCCTCCAATGAATATTCATAAGCAGCAAGCTGTAACATTTCAGTTTCAGCAGTAGAAAATCTAATTGGATGTGTGATAAGAATATTGAGTTGGCCCTATATTTGTCGCAAGATATTTTCAGTCCCTTTGCTGTTGCCATTAGTTAGAGTAAGGGCAGAATGTGACAGAAAGACAAAGGGGCCAATTTTTCTGGATAGATAGATAGATAGATAGATAGATAGATAGATAGATAGATGTTTATTTAAGTCTCACGTTACATATACCAAATATAATAGTACATAGAAGATACAACAGTTGAAAAAAAAACTAAATAAAAATGTGAACCACCCTAAAAAGAGTTACGAGAGACAAAGTAAAACAGCAACAAATACACAAGATGAGACAACTGTAAGAACAATAAAAATAATTTTAAATGAATTTAAAATGACTAGAGTTACATATCACATTAACGATGTAAAAGGTCCTGTCTTTATTTCAAAATACCATTCAGGATTTTGGCAATAGTATGTACAATATCACAGTTGGATAGATAGTAGGGCACATTTGGTCTAACAGACTTAACTGACTAAAACCATTATTCAAATTTATGGCACATTGAAATAGTTCATTCCTGAGATCATTATAATGTGAACGCTGAATTAGCGCACAAAAGCGGGTCAGTGATGGTGCTGGCCAGACCAGAGTCACGTAACCCTTCTGTGTATGCGAAGTGTAACTTTAAAAAATGTGGTTCTGCCGATGTCGAGCAGAAACTCATGACAGTTTGTGTACTTTGTGGCAGTTTGACATGACAAAGACTTGCAAAAACACTGCGATGCACGAGACAAAAACACGAAAACACCGTTTTGTCAGGAGAGAGAGAAGCCGGAGCGAGTGTACGTGCCGCCATCAGAGGAACCTAAAGATGCCACTTAAACTCACACCGAATGTGCGAGAGTTGACAGGTGTACCGACATGCTACCGAGCGGACAGAGCTCTCGTTGAAGGAGACAAGACCTGCGGCGGGGAACTCTATGTTTACATCAATGATGCTTGGTGTCGAGATGTTGTTGTGGTCTGCAAACACCACTCACTGTTAGTGGAGTGATTCACTGTTAGTGAATGGTGATTAAGTGTCGCCCGTATTACCTCTCAAGAGAACTCACAGCCATACTACTTGCTGCTGTTAATATCCCTCCAAGCTCCAATAACAACAACAGGAGTGAGGCATTGAATGAACTGTATCAGCACATCAGTGAGCAGCAGACAGCCCACCCAGATGTTTTTTTTTTTTATCTTGGCTGGGGATTTCAACCATGCAGACCCAAGGACTGTGTTTCCCAAAATATATCAACACACAGACTTTCCAACATGTGGAAACAACACACTGGACCGTGTTTACACTACCCAGAGAGGAGCTAACAAGACTCTCCCCCTCCCCCACATCGGTGCCTCTGATCACATTACCATTATGATAATGCCAGCATACAGAACACTGGTTAAAGTCACCCAACCAGTTCGCAAGCAGGTACGAGTGTGGCCAGAAGGGTCTTCAGAGGTACTCAAGGACTGTTTTAACACTACGGACTGGAATGTGTTTCAACAGGCCGCCACTCACAACAACAACACAGACATCCAGGAGTACACAGACACAACCACTACCTATATCACCAAGTGTATTGATGATGTAGCGGATCTCAAGACCATCACTGTTCAGGCCAATCAGAAGCCATGGCTGACAGGAGAGGTCTAAAGGCTCCTGAAGGATTGGAACACCACCTTCAAAGCAGGAGACGAGGTGGACCAGAGAACAGCTTGGGATAACCTGACGCGAGGCATCAGAGAGGCTTAAAGTCAGTACTCCAGGAAGATAGCCCATTGTTTCAGGAACAGCAAAGACACACGGAGCGTGTGGAGGGGGATACAGATCATTGCGGACCACAAGCCCCCACCGCAAACCTGTGACAGCACCACCTCGCTATCGAACGAGCTGAATGACTTCTTTGCTGCTTTGAGGCACACAATGGCATACCTGCACAGAAGGTCCCACCCCCTCCTGGAGACCAAGTGATTATGCTGATCCCAGACAGTGTGAGAAGAACACTCAGCAGGATCAACACGCACAAAGCAACAGGTCCAGACAAAATACCTGGCCGCGAGCTGAGGGACTGTGCAGGGGAATTTACAGATGTCTTCACCGACATCTTTAACATCTCATTGAGTCAAGCTGTTTCCCCCACATGCCTCAAAACCACCACCATCATCCCTGTCCTGAAGAAGTCGTCGACCTCCTGTTTCAATGACTACCGTCCAGTTGCACACACCTCCATCCTCATGAAATGCTTCGAATGGCTAGTCATGCAACACATCCAGTCTGCACACCACCCCCCTCCCTGGACCCCTTCCAGTTTGCATATCGCTCCAACAGCTCGACTGATGATGCCACTTCCACTACCCTCTGCTCAGCCCTTACACACCTTAGAATCCTGTCAATTGACTTCAGTTCAGCGGTCAATACAATCATTCCCCAACAGCTTGTTTTCATATTGGACTGGCTGGGGCTGAACGCCTTATTGTGCAACTGGCTGTTGGACTTCTTGACCGTGAGACCACAGGCGGTACGGGTTGGCAACAACACATCCGGCATTATACTGAACACAGGGGCCCCTCCTGAGCCCCCTCCTCCTCACACTGCTGACCCACGACTGCACACCGTCGCACAGCTCAAACCTCTTCATCAAGTTTGCAGATGACACGACTGTGGTGGGTCTCATCAGTAATGGCAATGAGACAAACTACAGGAGCGAGGCGAACCACCTGGCTTTGTGGTGCAGACACAACAATCTCTCACTGAATGTTGAGAAGAGATTGTTGTGGACTTCAGAAGAGTGCACAACCAGTTTTCTCCTCTGTATCCCACAATATTAGATTTGCAATTCAACAAATGACGTGTTTGAAGTTCTGATTTCCAGTTTTTGTTCGCGGGTATTTTTAAATAATTTGGTGTGATCTAGTTTGAATGTCAGCATTATTTTGTGTCATCTTCCAATTGTTGGTAGGCATAATCTTTTGCCGTCATGTTTTGATGGTGGGCATTCGTTTGTTCATGGAGCTGATTATTGGCTTTCGTGGAGATGAGGTGATAAAAAATACATCAGCCTAACTTTAGATTTACTCAAATGAATTGTTTTGGCCATGACAAAGAGCACTAGTGAGCTTCGTAATCTCAAAGCTTCTGCACAGTCAGTGTCCAAAAATTCTTGCCCTAATGATAAAAAACCCGAACACCTTCTCATCAGATTGTTCAGTAGTGATCTGAAACATCCTTTATTTGGCTGGCATTTATGTGTCAGTGAATGTCTGCCAAGGGTGTCACAAATAGAAATATGGAGGTTATACACTCAGATACAAATCACAAGTCAGCGGTAAAAATAGGATGGGGAAGTTACAGCTTACTAAGATGAATGTAAAACAGCCCGCAGACCTCTGGAAAAGGTCATTTTGACTTGACGTGGTCCCTTTCCATTTACTCTATCTTTTCCATAACTTCGTATGGTATTTAGTCATTTTTATGCTCATCTGGATTGTTAGATACTGTAAATATAAAATTGTAGAACATAGAATCAAATGAGGAAAAAATACCACCTTTTCCAAAAACATTATGCAACTGGTCGACAATTGAGTAATATGCTGCAAATCGTTGGCCTGCTGATAAAACCTTGTATCCGCAAAATGATAAACTTTACATGAGATCATAAAACATGTTTAATTTTGCATGCAAGAATGCAGTTGAGCTGTGTTCAGGTAGAATGACTATTTTTCTTCCAGAATGTATCCAGTCAATAAAATTTTGTATTTTTCATTGTTTATGATATATGAGTTTCTGTTTCATATCAAATTGGAGATATGATGTTTTATCAGCAGGCTGACAATATCATTGAATTTGGTGTCAGTGTAATGGATGACAGTACTGTACGGTTATGTTAGTTTACAACAGTACGGCTTTTGGGGAGGAGAGCGCGTGCAACCATGACGACGGAATAAGCGTTTGGGTAGTAGTATCAAGACCTGTGGAGTGTGTGTGTTGTCAGTGTGCGTTGCAGACGTTATTAAAGTGAGAACGAAGTATGAAGCCATAGTCAGCCTACTGATTTCCGATACAACACTTTGGCGACGAAGATGGCTGAGTTCACGTTACCCCCTCCAGCTCCCTTTTTCCCGGTGCCCGGCAAACCTCCTATTCCTTGGGCAGGATGGTTGGAAGAGTTTACCGTTTACCTTGAAGCTATGGACCTAGCTGACGTTCCGGACAAGAGGAAGATTGCGGTGCTCCGTCATTGTCTCGGTACCGAAGGACAGAGAGTATTCAGAACCCTGGGCACTGCGGAGTCCTACGAGGAAGCGATAGCTCTCTTAACAAATCACTTTGCCGGCAAACAGCGTGTGCTTCTCCGCCGATACAAGCTATGAAAACGACTTCAACGTCCCGGTGGGTCAGTGTTGAACTACGTGACTGATTTAAGGGATCTGGCAGGGAAATGCAACTACGGTGCGCTTCAGGATCAGATCATACGCGATCAGCTTATTGAAGGAACTTTGTGTGAGAAAATTAGAGAAACGGTACTTTTAGAGTCAGATGAGCTTACACTTGATGACGCCCTGACTAAGGCTATGCGAGTGGAATCTGCGCTAGAGTGCTCCGACATGCTAACGGCGAGCTCACAACCTGGCAGCCTTACACAACAGCTCCAGCCAGCAAATCAGAATGAGCAGGACATAGACCTTTCAGTTCCCGTGCAGCTTACTCACAAACAGTTTAAACGTGGTTCTGACAGCTGCAGTAACTGCGGGGCCAACTCACACAGAGCACGGTCACCCAACTGCCCAGCACGAGGGCAGACATGCAGAAACTGTATGAAGTTGAACCATTTTGCAAGAATGTGCAGGTCAGCACCTGCAGCTCAGTCATTACGTTCAAGACCACCAACAGCCCGCAACGACTGTACGGAGATCAGAACTGTCTCCACTAACCAGGTGCACTTTAAAACATGCACAGTGCAGCATGTGAGCCTTCCCTTGCTGCTAGATACGGGTGCGGCTGTGTCGCTGCTTAATCTTAGCACCTACAACAAGTTTTTTGCTCACTTACCATTACAACAGCCTTCTTCTGCCCTGTGCGGATATGACCGTTCTGCTGTAGAGATTATAGGCATTCTCCATGTCCCAGAGCGCTACGGGTCTAAACACCTGTCCACGTTTCCTTTCCACATTGCAAAACAGGGTGCCAAACTCCTGGGCCTTGACCTGTTTGTGGGTTTGGGTTTCACACTATATGATGATAGTGGGTCAGCCATACACTAAGTCAGCACCACGTGGCAGCAGAAGTGGCCCAAGCTGTTTGATGGACTGGGCTGCCTCACAGCATTCACACATAGGTCCCTGGTGAACGCAGATGTGTCACCGGTTATGCAGCCCCTGCGTCGCATCCCTCTTGCTCTGAGGGATGATGTCACTAAGGAACTTGAAGTCCTGCTGGAGGCAGGGATCATTGAGCCAGTTAACGCTGCCCCCTGGATTTTGAATCTGGTCATCGCTGAAAAGAAATCGGGAGGGTTGAGAGTGTGCGTGGATTTGCGATGCGTTAATAAGGCAGTTATTCCAGATAAATACCCCTTGCCTACCTCAGAGGAGTTGACCACTCACCTCTACAGCTCCAAGGTCTTCACAAAACTGGACCTGCATCAGGGCTATCTACAGGTGCCCCTCCACCCAGCCAGCAGGGACCTAACAGCCTTCGTCTCGCATGCTGGGGTGTTCCGGTACACTCGGATGCCGTTTGGGTTTTGCTCTGCCCCCAGCTGCTTCCAGAAGGTGATGACCACTGTTCTGGCTGGTATTCCTGGGGTGGCTGTATTCCTGGATGACATTGTGGTACATGCCCCTGACCTGCAGACCCACAATGAGAGGCTCCACAGGGTTTTCCTGGCCCTCCTGGAAAACAACCTGACCCTGAATAGTGAGAAATGCACATTCGCCACTGACGCCATTGACTTTGTGGGATTTTGCCTGACAGCTAGAGGCATCACGCCTCTCTCATCAAACGTCGAGGCCATACACCAGATCCTGGAGCCGACCTCAGCCTCCCAGGTGGCCTTGTTCCTGGGCATGACAGCCTACTTTCTCCGTTTTTTGCCCCATTACTCCCAGACTACAGCTCCACTGCGCCAGCTCCTGCGGAAGGAGGAGCCATGGGAGTGGACTACAGCGTGTTCTGAGGCGTTCCACACCCTTAAGTCTCAGATCACCATGCCTCCCGTCTTGGCCCATTTTGACCCCTCCAGCTCTACTGTGGTCATGTGTGATGCCTCAGGGGGAGCGCTGGGCGCGGTCCTCGCACAGGAGCAGAACGGCGTGGAGCGACCAGTTGCCTTTGCCTCGAGAGCACTGAGCCCGACTGAGCAGAGATATTCAGTCGGTGAACGCGAAGCCCTGGCCTGTGTCTGGGCGTGTGAGAGATGGCACCTTTACCTGTATGGGCGGCGCTTCACTTTAAGTACGGACCACCAATCTCTCACTACTCTTCTGTCTGCTTCTGGCAGTGGTCACAAGCCCCTTCGTCTGTACAGGTGGGGGGAGCGGCTCAGGCAATATGACTACCAGCTCAGGTTCACCCCAGGAAGGGACAATGTTGTCGCAGACCTCCTCTCTCGGTCGATCGATGCCCTCACCCCGAGTGTCTCCTCTGCCAACGACACAGAGCCAGAACTCATCCAGATGTTGCACGTGCCCCTGCAGACTGTGGTGTCCCTGGAAGAGCTACGACGGGAGTCGGAACAGGACCCTGTGCTGTCCACCATACGAACTTACATACGGTCTGGATGGCCATCGCGGGTGCCAGAGGAGTTGGCTCCATATGCAAGAGTGGGGAGAGGAGACACAAACCGGGAGGAGGTTTGTGTCTCCAGAGGCCTCTGCACTGTGGTCCCAAGGGCCCTGCGTGCACGGGTCATGTCAATGGCGCACGAGGGTCACTTGGGTATTGTCAGGGTCAAGCAGCGGTGCCATGACCTGGTCTGGTGGCCTGGCATTGATCGAGACATTGAAACCATGATCAGGGACTGCGCTCCGTGTCTGCTGAGTGGGAAGAGTAGTCGGCCCACCTCCGCACACCTGCAGCCCACTCCATGGCCACAACGCCCGTGGGAGCATATCCAGCTGGATATCTGTGGAGAGCTCCATGGCCGAGGGGTCCCGCACCATCAGCGATTTCTGGTAGTGGCATATGACCTGCATTCTAAGTGGCCTGAAGTGGTTGCGACAGGGATGGTTACAACCAGAGTCATTACTGAGATTCTGGATGGCCTGTTTGCACGCTGGGGCTTACCACTCACCATCACCACGGATAACAGGCCCCGGTTCATCTCAGCAGAGTTCTCGGACTTCCTTAGTAGCAAAGGGATTAAGCACATTCGCACAGCTTTCTTTCACCCTCAGGCTAATGGGGGAGTAGAACGAATGAACCAAAACTTGAAGAATGGTCTCCGAGCCCATTTGTCCCAGGGGTGCACATTTCAAACTGCACTCAACCAAACACTGTTGCACTACAGAGCTAGTCAGCATGCAACAACGCAGACCTCTCCGGCGTCCCTTATGCTTGGCCGTGAGATGCACTTGCCACTGGACAGACTCAGGGCCCAGGGTACAGCAGCTCCTGCGGTTGGCAGCACAAGAGATGCAGCTCAAGCGGCAGTGACCAAACATCAGAGGGAGATGAAGCAACGCTTCGACAAGAAACATAGGGTTAAGATCCCCAACATCCAATTGTTTGACTGGGTTTGGATCCGTAGGCCCCACCGGGACAGCAAGATGGCATCCTTCTGGTCTCGGCCCTTCCAGGTGAGATGTAAGCTGGGCCCTGCCACATTCATGCTGAGCGATGGATCTCGATGGCATGCCAGCCGACTGCGAAAGGTCCCTGCCCCTCCGGAATCAACTGAGCTCACTCGGCAACCAGCAGTAGTGGCAGACACAGATGGGACTGTCCCATTTTCTACAAGACCTGTACTGCTGAGGCCAGCTCGGCCACGTCAGCCTCCACCTCAGCCACAGCCCATGGCAAGAGAATCTCACCCTGGTGTTCTCACAGAGCCACAGCCCATGTTGAGAGAACCTCAGCCTGGTATCCTCACCAGGCCACAGCGGGAACGGCTTCGTCCTCCGCATTTCAAGGATTATGTTACTACATTTCACATATAGGCTGTTAGAGCTTTTCCCATTTTCCAGGGACTGTTCATTCCTTCTGTTGAAGTTGGTTGGTTAATTGAGCGAGGGGGGAAATGTTATGTATGACAGTACTGTTTGGTTATGTTAGTTTACAACAGTACGGCTTATGGGAGGAGAGCGCGTGTAACCATGACGATGGAATAAGCGTTTGGGTAGTTGTATCAAGACCTGTGGAGTGTGTGTGTTGTCAGTGTGCATGGCAGACGTTATTAAAGTGAGAACGAAGTTTGAAGCCATAGTCAGCCTACTGATTTCCGATACAACAGTCAGTATACTAAAATACAATTATTTCCTCTGATAGATTTTTCTGGTTTTAACGACCCCGCCCTCGAAAGAGGAAAGGGGGCATTATGTCGACACCATGTCTGTCCGTCCGTCGTCCGTTCGTCGTCCGTAAACTTTTCATTTCTGTGGGATAACTATAGAATCCCTCAGTGGATTGACGCCATTTCTAAATGGAATATTGGGAGTGGCTAGAGGAAGGTTCCTTTAGAAAACCAGCGTCGTGAGATATTCAATATGGCCGCCACAGCAGCCATCTTGATTTTCGTTTCCACCCCATAACTAAAGAATGCCTCATCTGATGGATGCCATTTCATGGTGGCATATGGGGGGGGGGGGGTTGGGGGGGGCTAGAGGAAGGTTCCTTTCGAAAACCAGCATTGTGCGATATTCTATATGGCCGCCACAGCAGCCATCTTGATTTTTGTTTCTGCCCGATAACTAAAGAATGCCTCATCTGATTGATGCAATTTCATGGTGGCACATTGGGGGTGGCTAGAGGAAGGTTCCTTTCCAAGACCAGCGTTGTGTGATATTCAATATGGCCGCCACAGCAGCCATCTTGATTTTTGTTTCCACCCAACAACTAAAGAACACCTCGTCGGATTGATGCCGTTTCTTGGTGGTATATTGGGAGTGGCTGGAGGAAGGTTTCTTTCGAAAACCAGCGTTGTGCGATATCCAATATGGCCCCATATGATATTTATTGTGGCCACCGCAGCGGAAACTGAAGAACGTCTCATCCAACTGATACCTGTTCTTGGTGATGTTTTGGGACTGACCACAGAAGGTTTTACTGGTAAGTTCTGTTTTTCATTTCTCTCACATTTGGCACTTACACGCCTTGTGCATCAATAACTGCAACCAGTAGCTTGGATATTGACTCACTCCTTTTAATTGCTACTTTGATGAGCATATACATGTGAATGTATGCAGCAGTGTGAATGACCTCCCCTCCCATGCACTCTGGAATCATTGCTGCAGCCTATGATGCATATTTATGCCCCCGCCCTCCAAAGAGGAAAGGGGTCATTATGTCGACACCATGTCCGTCTGTCGTCCGTCCATCCGTCGTCCATTAACTTTTCATTCCCTTGGGATAACTATAGAATCCCTTGTCGGATTGATGCCATTTCTTAATGGGGACATATGCCACGCTCTGCGTTGCTCTTGTCACATATGTGATTATTCATTCTTTTCTGTTCTGTATTGCTGACACGATACAAAGATGAATGGATTGAAGCTGTATGTTATTTGGCCATGCTTGTTAGGGGTCTGTACAGCAGAGCTGTGGGAAACCTATTGCTTTTGCTCGGATTATTCTTATTATTATTATAAATATTAGAGTTCCGTACAATAGAGCTGTAGGAAACCTTTTCCTCTTCTAGGATTATTCTTCTACTTATTATTCTTCTATTATCATTAGAGGGCCAAGCCCGCAGGGTTTAGGGAACGCATATGCAAGCATACGCGTTTCCAGGGCCAGCGGTGCTGGGAACCCTATTGTTTTTGTTCAGATTTTTATTATTATTATTATTATTATCATAGTTATTATTTTTATTTTTCCGTAGATAAAAGTGGTGCTGCAGGCTAAACCGTGCAAGGGAGGGTGCTGCAATTTGGAGGGTTGGTCCAGACCCCTGCATTTTCCTCAGACGCAAAAAAATTAAATATATCCGCTATAACCAAGGGCAATGCATTTTGGGCTATAACTCCCACATGTTATATCGCACATTCAAAAACCTCAAATCCACAGATGCCTTGAATAGTGCAGAATCACCTGGGCTGGGCCACGGCCATTTTCGCCTGTAATTTTTTTTCCCAAAATCGCGAAAACTGGAAAACCTACTTTTTCAAACTCCTCCTTGGGCTTTTGTCCGATCAGTGTGAAATTTGGCACGAACAGTCTTCAGCTGGACCTGATCTCCCAACTGAAAATTCCAGCTTTGACCAGCCTAGGCTGGTCAGGCTGATTAAGCTGTGTTTTGGACAGCTTTAGCTGGTCAACCAGCCCTTCACCAGCTGACTCCAGCTGAAAATACCAGCTTAACCAGCTTTGACCACCTTCATCAAGCTATAGAGACCAGCTACACTAGGCATGACCAGCTAAGAACACAGCTCAGACCATCTTAAACCAGCATAGAATTCTAGCAGCTAGAATTCCTAGCTGGTTTAAGATTGTGTGATTTGTGTTATTGTGGCCAAGATTTTCAAAAATGGCGCCTTGCAAAACTTCTGGACCATGTGACTCCTCGGTAGTGTGTATTCTGGCCAATAGGTGGCAGCTAAAACATGTTGTTACGGATGTGACACAAAATCTGGGGACAGGTATAATTGGGCAAACATCATGGAATAAATGAAAAAAATACAATTGCACCACAAATATTTTAGTGTGTTAATGTTTATTTCCTTAGACTTAATAAATATAAGCCCAGTTTGTATTAAAATCCTGAAAAAAAAGATATGCTGACAGTATGAAGTTTAGGCCAACCCACCAGGGACACTGCTTGTAATGGGGGTAAAGTGTATGGAATTTGATGACAAAATATGAAAAAAATTAGTGAGGAAATAAAAAATATAAAGCAATATATTTTACTTTCGTTATAAATCTTTTCTCATATCAATACTTAAACTATTTGCTGGCTGCTGAACATGGAGTATTTTGCATTTCGCGTCGGACAGTCTTGATCGAGAATGCGATAATTTATTCACACTGTTAATGGTCATGGAATTGATTTGCTCACGCACTATTTTATCTCTGCTGTGGAAAGAAAGCGTGAATCTGTTCGTTCCATCTGACTAATTTTTAAAAGAAAGACCGAATAAAGACTGTTGTCTATCTTCAATGGAAGAAAACAGACGAATAGGCTAAAAAGATAGCTATTAATCTGCATTTTGTGAAGGTCGAACACAAACATGGGAAAGTTTGCAAGTCTAGCAATTCCTGGAATACTCAGAAAAATTAGAACTTTTATGACTTTCCAACACGGAGCTATATTAAAACCCTATAGCCATAAAACTCACAGGATATATCCATATATGTACTTGAATCATACCCAGAAAATTTAATTCAAATTGACTGATAGGGGGCGCTATAAATGCAAAACAAAGCAGCACGGTGTAACACAAATCAGACTATAAATCAGTAATTATTTGTCCTATAGCCATAAAACTCACAGGATATGTTCATATAAGTATTTGAAACATACTCTGAAAATTTCATTCAAATTGTTCGATAGCGGGCCCTATAAATGCAAAACAAAGCAACATGGTTTAACGCAACTCAGACTATAAATCAGCAATTGTTTGTCCTTTAGCCATAAAACTCACAGAATATATTCAAATAAGTACCTCAAACATACCCTGAAAATTTCATTCAAATTGACTGATAGGGGGGTGCTATAAATGCAAAACAAAGCAGCATGGTATAACACAAATCAGACTATATATCAGAAACTGTTCGTCCTTTTTCCATAAAATTCATAGGCTATATTCATATAAGTGCTTGAAACATACCCTGAAAATTTCATTCAAATTGTCTGATGGGGGCGCTATAAATGCAAAACAAAGCAACATGGTATAACACAAATAAGACTATAAATCATAAATAGTTTTCCCAATCATTACAAAACTCACAGGATATATCCACATAAGAACCTGAAACATAGCCTGAAAGTTTCAATCAAATCGACTTGTAGGGGGCGCCATAATTGCACAAAATAGCCTAACATAACACAAATCAGACTATACATCACAAGTCATTGGTCCAATCATTACACTGGCAAAATGGGTCAACATAAATACCTGCAACATACTCTTAAAGTGGTTTTTGTCCCCCGCCGCCACAGTAGTGAGTGGAGCGGGGGACATAGTATTCAGCTCAGTCCGGCCGTCTGTCATGTCTCGTTTGTTCTGAACGCAATATATCAAGAACGGTTTAACTGATTCCATTTCATCATTGGTGTTAAGGTATATTGGTGTCATAATCCGACCCCAGTTGATTTCCGCAACCTTGCGGAAATTATTCTCAAGGTCATTACGATCATTTGACCACTTACAAATTCCCTGTCAATATGATATCTCAAGACCGGTTCAACCAATTCCATTCATCTTTGGTGTCAATATGTATTAGGGGCGGGGGACATAGCATTTAGCTCCATCCATCCACCCGGCTGTCCATCCGTCCCATCCCGTTTGTTGTGAACGTGATATCTCAAGAACCGTTGGACCGATTCCATTCATCTTTGGTGTCAAGGTGTATTAAGGGAGTGCTCACAGCTGAAATGAAAGAAAAGAAGATAGCACTCCAAGTTTTAAAATTTATTGCCTGCAAACATTTCAGGCTGTGCTCACAGCCCACTTGATTTACGTGACCTTGCCATTATTCTCAAGGTCATCACGACTATTTGACCACTTACAAATACCTTGTGAACATGATATCTCAAGAACGGTTTGACCAATTCCATTCATCTTGACCGATTCATCTTTGGTGTCAAGGTGTACTAGGGGCGGGGGACATAGTATTCAGCTCCATCCGTCCGGCCATCCGTCTGTCCCATATCGTTTGTTGTGAATGCAATATCTCAAGAACGGTTTGACCAATTCCATTCATCTTGGGATCAAGGTGTATTAGGGCCAGGGAACATAGTACTCCGCTCTATCAGTCCATTCCTCTGGCCGTCCGTCCATCACATCCCGTATGTTGTGAACACGAAATCTCAAGAACACATTGACCAATTTTATTCATCTTTGGCTTCAATGTGTAATTTTGTGATATGCCGACCCCAGTTGATTTCTGTCACCTTGGGGGGGGACATGGCTAAGTTTAGTGGCAACACTTGTTAATTAAGCTGTTGAAGCTTTCAACTTCTAATGGTCTTTCTTGGTTGAACCCCGGAACCACCGCTTGCGGCTATATTTATTATTATTTCTTTCTTCTTCAGAAATGTTTTCGCCAATTCCCATGAGACCTGAAATTTTGCACATTGGTTGGATGTTGTGAGTAAATGCTGCCCCAGGCATTTGTAACTCAATCAGCCTAATGGGGGCGCTATAATTCAAGGAAAACTGTTTTTCACTTTAAAGGTCATAAATCCTACACAAATTTGATTTCCACAGAACTTGTAAGTACTTTAAACATACCCTGAAAATTTCATTTAAATTGACTAATAGGGGGCGCTGTAAATACGAAACAAAGCAGCACGGTATAACACAAATCAGACAATAAATCAGCAATTGTTCGTCCTTTTCCTTAAAATTCATAGGATATATTCATATAAGTGCTTGAAACACACCCTGAAAATTTCGTTCAAATTGTCTGATAGGGGGCGCTATAAATGCAAAACGAAGCAACGTGCTATAACACAAATCAGACTATAAATCATAAGTAATTTTCCCAATCATAACAAAATTCACCGGATATGTCCACATAAGAACCAGAAACATAGCCTGAAAGTTTCAATCAAATTGACCAGGGGGTGCCACAAATGCCAAAAAGGGGCGTGGGATTACACAAATCAGATTATAAATCAGAAATGGTTCATCCTATGGCCACAAAAAAAGCAGAATTTGTCCACATAAATACCTCAAACATACCTGAACAGTTTCACAGCAATCAACCACAAGGGGAGCTACAAATGCACAAACTAGCCTAATATAACACAAATCACACTACAAATCATAAGTTTTCGGTCCAATCATTACACTGCCAAAATAGGTCCACTCATATACCTGCACCGTACTTGTAAAGTGGTTTTTAATTAAGCTGTTCTAGCTTCCAACTACAAATGGTCTTTCTTGGCTTTGTAAGGCATTTTAGCAGATCAAAGCTTCCCCAATGTGCCAAGGTGTTGACTTGAACTGGGATTGGCTTCCTGGGGATGGGAACCTATCAAGGTGGGTGGTAATTTAAGTCTCACTGCAACCAAATGGGATGCAGACAAACACACGTAGAGGTGACAATAACCAACAGGTTAGAACAATGGACCTCAGTATGCATGACTGTTGATGTCTTCAGTCCCACGGGAAACAAGGAAGCACACAGGGGGGGGGGTCTGACAGTTCATCAGGAATAGTTAGCAGACATGATGCTGATGTCACAATGACCATTTGGTTACCTGTCACCTCAATGGTGCACTGGCCTCAGAAGAGGTAAAAAGCTGCTTCCTGACTAACAGTAATTTGTAATTGCCTTGCCGATATGTTGCATACTGTAAATAAGACTATTTTGCTCTGTAAATAAATTGCTGTTGACCTGAACTTTGGAACGACCAGTTTACTTCACAAAGGACCAAATTCCTACAGCTTGAACCCCGGAATTGCCACTTGCGGCGATATATTTGTTCTTGTTTTCTTATCTTTTGATCTTAATCTGATGCAACCAGCTTGTTTGTCCTAATGTAGATGTTCCTATGTGCTCTCATGTGAAGCTGTTGCCATATCACTGTGGTTTCAGTTTTGAACAACCTGAACAGCTTTGAACCTCTTGTGACAGAAAATAATATTGTGTAGAACATGAAACTGTGCTAGTTGTTTTGGGTTACTGCAGCTGTATGACAGTAATGTCATATTCATGTGACGATCATGCTCTCCTTCAGGAACTATATACATCTACTCTCCCAGAATGGTGGTTCTTGGTGCAAGCACAGCAGAGCAAAGAGAGGAGGTGAGACCACCAGAGGATGTGGAGGCCCACCTCAGCACTCCTCACCAGGAGCAAGGACCCCTGGAGCCCTCACTGACGGAGTGTGTACAGGAAGAGGAGAGGAAGGAACTGGCATATCCTGTCCCAGTGTCTAGCAAGTGAAAAACCACGAGAGCAGAGGCGGGGCAAAGCTGCAATGGAGTAAAGTGGAATGAAACTGAGGGACTGATAAATCAGGTTCTCTCAACCAGTTAAGTGAGGTCTGGTTTGCCGCATTAAAAAGCCTTTAAAACAATGTAGTCATGCAATTGGATGCTTAAAGTTTTAACAATGAAAAACACCCATTTTGAAAACCCAAATTTATGTCATTGAAAACTTGAGGCATTTGAAAGCTAATCAATGAAAGGAAAAGGGTTGATAATTTATATTTGCTTCAAACATAAAATAGGAGAGAGAAAAATAAGGAAATAGGAGTGTGTGTTCATGACCGAAGGGCATCGGTTTCAGTGGGAATGTGTGTCCCCACCGATATTCAGCCACTACTAAATTGTCCATGCCAAAAATTGTCTAGTGTCCAGTCGACCCCTTTGGCACAGAAAGAGTTAAATGTTACGGTTATGAGTCCCGCCCCTTGAGCCCAGTGTGGCCTTTGGATTGGCCCCACTGTTTCTGACTAATGCATAGGAGTAGACCTGGGTAGAGATGGTCGGGGTATGTCCTGAGCAACTTTCAGACGTGGCAAGAATATGCTGATTAATTTTGAATTAATGGAGAAAACGAGAGAAAAGCAGAATCGTCAATGTAACACGCTCCAGTGCAATGTAGTATTAGTGCCCCAGTTTGCGGCTTTGTTCAATCTATAGGCAGTCAATGGTCCAATCTAAAGTGTTTATATTGGCTCCAGGTGCATAACAATTCCGTACATGAATTTGCTGAACAGACAGGATTGCGAACTGACTAGCTAACTTAGCTGTACATCCTCTCAATTGATTTCGATGTCCACTGTACTAGAATTGAGCAGGTTTTGTTAGTGCGCTGAAGTGATATGCAGCGGTCAGCAAAGGTTGTGGAAATTGAATAGATTTCAAATATTAACTGATATTCAAGTACTTTATGACCAGTGGCGGAAACACTGGGGATGCAGGTGCGCGCGGGCCTGCCTGTGATGGGGATCTGTTCGCAAGTTATACCCATGGCTGTGGCGACATGATCACTGTGGCAGTCTAAAGTAAAAAAGTTAAAAAAAAATAAAAAAAACAAAATGTTATTCAGCGCGATGAATGACAGCAATGCCAAACAAATCAGTTGTGAGAGGTCAAATTTTTATGATTTCCATATGTCAATGTTTAATGTAGGGGCCTCCATTTGACCTAAATTATAGGTTAGATAATCAATTTTTTTTAATTGAAATTGACGGTGGTTTGGCTACATTTTTATATTACATTTTCCATAATGTATTTTATTATTTTTTATATTTATTTTTGTGGAGATTTATCAGAAATATAATGACTAATCAAATGTTCAAGTTGGCCATTTTGATTAGCGAGCTAGTCCTTCTCGGCGGCTTCTCTGCAAATGCATTCATCCAATAATAAACACCATTATGAGACAAAAAATTAAGTTCAGTGGAAGATGAGATGAGAGTAAGACCGCCTGAATTACATTTCTATTTATGTCTCCTTTCGAGATGTGCAGCAGTAGAACGCCTGAAGATAAACAAGAATGCATTGAATAATATTGATAAATAATATAAAATTCGATTTTGGCTTTGTGATTAGAATGGGATGGGTCTGAAAGGCCAAATTTTATTTTTATTCAAAAATTCTTTGCGCTAAAACTTCCATCTAATTTATGTGGGAGATATGTTGGATGTTGGGCTACACAGAGACCATGCTAGGCATTTCCAAATCTGATTTGTACTGTCGTTAATGGTGTGGCTTAGCATCAAACCGTGGATAGATCACTAGCGATGTAGCTGGCTATCTAGCTAGCCAGTAAATTGCCGTATAATGATTGTAACATTCCCTAATAATACAACATACTATCATTTAATTATGTTACTTTGAACAATTGAGAAGTTTATCTCACGTTCGATATTGTCATGCTTCTTAATAAATTTTCATAACTTAAATAACAGTTCTAAACTTGTATTCAAAATTCAAATCAAAAGTAGGCCTATTTGTAGTCAAAACAGAAAAACAAGTTTATGATTATTGCAATTATCTATGAAAATTACTGAGGCACCTTGCTTGGAACCACAAAAAACATCAAAGAACCACTCATCAGGGTAATCTTTGTGAATGGACATGGCAATATTTGCGCTCAACTTACGGCAAAATTTTTCCTGGTCGTATGCTGTGCGGGGTTGCATTACATATGTCCCTTTCAAGTGTCAAATTAAACCTACACTCTTGTTATGACCACAAGCAGACTGATGCTTGCAAATTTCAGGCTAATTATTAGTATGATTTTAATGTAAATACTGATTAAAATAAATCTTTCAAGTATTCAACATACAAAAATTCCCCTTGTTTATAATCGCAGACATGTAGAAAATGGACAGCATACACAAGCATATCTCAGTGTGAGACTCACCTCAATTCAGCTCAGGGTCAGCAGAGATCCTTTGAAGAAAGGACTCACAACAGAGCCCTCACAATCATTTTTTATTAATCTTTACAATAGTCTTTGTCTCCCTTGTGATTACTGAGAGGTGAGGACCGCAAAGCAGACAAGGTTTTTTTGCAGTCAGGAGAGAACATTAGCGGTGAACTGCAAAAACAAAGAGATGGTAAATAGAGTTTGCCTCACGCAAGTGCATGTACATCATTTCAGCATGACTGAAAAAACTGTTTGGGACTTTACACATTTGTGGATTTTCCATTGATATTGTTATTACATTTGAAATTGTGTTGTACACAAGTTGTTTTCGTACCCTGCTGTAGCTTCAGTTGGAGCATGTATCTGTACTCAATTAAGGACTAATGAATCTCTTCACTATTATTTTCTCTTGTTCTGAGCTAACCAAGACACCGACAAGCTGTGGTGAGAACGTGTGGGTTTCAGACCAGATTTTGAAATAACTTCTGACTTTATTTGACATTTTAATTTAATGATCAGAACTTGGTGTGATTCTTGTCCTTCCCGTGTATACCCTGTTTTGAGGTAATTAAGTCATCTGATCAAATGTTTTGATGCAATTTGTGTCATGGATTAACACCAATGACATAAACACCTGGGATTTGCATTTATTTTATACATTTCACATTCTCGGGTTAAAATACTACGGTGGCCGAGGGAAGCAAATGCGCTGCAATGGCCCAAAACATATCCAATAGGAGAAAAAGGCTGCAAAAACAGAAACAATGCAAACTCAACAACAAGTAAACCACAAAAGCAAATGCAAGAGAAAAATGCTCCTTATCCACATCAACACAACAGAAGTGCTCCCAGCTGCTATGGGGAGTACCAATTGGAACAGTTCTTACTTTTGACCTGAGCGAGACTAGCTTGCTAAATTGGCAAAAAGGCTTTCTTGCTAGCTAAAGTTAGTTCGCTTGCAGAGCTAACAGTTATATTTGGTGCATGGAAGTCAATAGAAAATAAGTGAATAAAAATTATCCATGATTTTGTTATCTCACTGAGGTAGAGTTGAACCGCGAGCATTTATATTATACCAAATATAACTGTTAGCTATCTAGGCTAGTGAACTAGCTAGCTAAGCAAGGAAACTAACGTTAGCTAGCTTGAAAGCCTTAGCTTATTATATTTGATGCATGTAAATGCTAGCTAGCTCACTAAATGGCTAAGTTTCAACTATTCACAGCTATCTATTGATTTCTGTGCCTCACATTTAAGGCTATAATCGCAAGTGAACCCTTTGTGCATGCATAAGGTCAGAATAATGCTGAACAAGCCCACTACACATGCTCACAAGGTTGCAATCTTGAGCAAAGCCATCGGTGTGGTGCAAAAACCATAAAACAAAATACTCCAGCCGGACTCACTCAGGTCAAAAATAAAAACTGTTCTAGTTGGCGCTCCCCATAGTGGCTCAGAGTACTTCAATTGAGTTGATGTCTAAACGTAGCGTAGCAATTGTCTCTTGCATTTGCTTCTGTGGTTTGCATGTTTTTGACTTTGCATTGTTTCTGTTTTTGCAACATGTTTCTCTGATTAGAGATGTCTTGGGCCACGGCAGCGCTTTTGTTCCTGTTGGCCACCGTAAAATACAGTGTTCCTTCACTTTTTATTTGAGTATATTTATAAGTAATAAAAGTTTAAATATGATATCTGCTTTGGATTGTTTTTATTTTTAGTTAGTATACCGAAAGGATTTATTGTGGCCTGTATGGCATCCAATGGAGTCAATCATGTCTCACCAGCAATTCATACATTTTTATTTTATTCATACTTTCAGTACTAATAAAACCATTTTTGGAGATTCGTTATTTTTTACTCTGTATTTTTATAAAGTAATATGTAGTCCATGTGCATGTTTGTGCATATATATGACACATTATTATTTTTTGATTAAGATGCCAAATAACAGTCATTTTCTAGCATTCCTGAGCATGAAATTTGTTTTCGTGGCTGCATGCAAGCTGTTATCAAGGCCAGATGAGGCCATACAAAATAGAGGTTTTTTTTTTTTTGGTTTTTGTAAATAAGGACTATTTGGTGGTTTCAGTTTGTTATTTGCCAAAGAAATAACAAAATAATTTTTAGTTTTAAATGAGTTATTGACAAATTTAGTTTTAAATGAGTTATTGACAAATTTCTTAAATATTTGTGTTTTCTCTTTTTTTTTTTTAGTACTGGTGTTATAATGAATTTGTCATGTACCGTTATCTGTATGCCTGTCGGCAAGACATACAGATAAGGAGGTATTTTTTTGTGAATGGCATTATCAGAAGTGCACCTGCAATTGAGTTTGCATGAAGAGTTCATTTCAGCACTTCTCGCCCAGACCCTCCTCCTGTTTCCTTTCATGCTGTACTCACTTTACCATTGAAATCTGCTTCATACCTCCCCAGTAATCTCTGACATTGCTGTTAAAATGGTTGGACAACCACGGAACTTAGTGGTGGGTATTTTTCATGTATCAGAATTGCACAAAATATCTGTCATCACTGGTCACATCTGCGAGTATTATATTCTGATTACCACTGGAAGAATTCAAAGAGCTTCCGAAGGATCACAAGGTGGCCCCAGACTTGATTTCTACCAGCATGGTACCGTAAGTAGACCTATGCGGTTCCTCTCCAGTTTGTCTTTGTGTGTCTAAGCCACAGTGTGTGTTTCGATGAGCACTCCAAGTCCAGTGTCAGAGAATTATCACTATGCCGAAACCCCAGATTCTATCAAAGAAATTATATACAACCCCATTTTCAAAAAAGTTTGGAAGCTGTGTAAAATGTAAATAAAAACAGAGTGCAATGATTTTCAAATCATTTGGAATTAATATTTATTTGAAAGTAGTAAAAATATTTATATATTTTTTTTGGAAAAAATGCGTTCATTTTGAATTTGATGCCAGTTACGTGTTTCAAAAAAGTTGGCACAGGGGCATGTTAACCACTGTTTTGCATCACGTCTTCTTGAATCAACACTATGTAAGTGCTTGGGAACTATTTGCAAGGAAATGTTTTCCCATTCTTGCTTTATGTAGGATTTCAGCTGCTCAATACTTTGCAGCCTCCTTTATCATATGGGCAGCTGGGCAGTGCTTACCTTTGACCAGTATGTTTGTTTAAAGCAATTCTGTTATGATCCTGTCCTGCCTGACCATGACCTGACCTGACATGATTATGAAATCTGCTTTGTCTGACCATGCTCTGTATTTTGCATTGTGATTTAGATGCCTGGCCATGTTTTGTTTTTGTCTTGTCTCTGTTTGTTTCCATATTCCACTCTTGCAGTTTTATTCCGGTCCATGTTTTGTTTCAAACCATACATTGCACTTTGTCTCTCCCAGTCTGGTCTTTTGTCATGTGATCGTTCACTGCCCCAGTATTGTGTGCCACACTTTCGGGTGATTTCATGGTTTCTGGGATTTCAACCATTCCTTCCAATCTTGTTTACTTCCTTCACTTTGCTTTTCTATTTTACCAACAATACTAACAGTTTGTTGTTTTAGTTAAACTTACAAACCAAGACTAACATTGTTTATAGTACTAACTTACGAACAAGCACTAGGGATTGTATAGCTGCACATTACTAATTTACTAACGAGCTCTCAGCACTCGCTCTGCTCTAGTCTTCGCCCCTTGCCTTCACTCAATTTACTTTGCTGTGTTTCAGCAGATTTTCTGCACCTGGCTAATCACTGTTCTGCCTCTCACTCTGCGCACGGTAGAACTCCATAACCAGAGCTGTATGTTTGTTAGTGGGCTGTCTCTGTGATCCCTGTCCGCGTTTTGGCTTTTGCCAATTTCTTGTAATCAGGAACTTCCTCATGTTCATTCCTTTGTAGTTAGTCTGATCCAACCACCTGTTCCCTATCATAACATGTGACTTCCCCTACGTGTATTTAAGCAGTCTTTTCACTCACAGCTCTTGTCAGAATGTTTTCCCTGTGCTGCGATTTTCGATGCTTTGCACTCTTAGTGTTATACTTCTGACTGGAACGTCCCCGTTTCTGATTTTGGCTTTTTCTTTGAATCTTATCTGCCCGTTTACCGTACCTGTTTCACCCGACACTGAGTTTTGTGTTTGCTGCTCTGCTATCGGTTCGGATTACGCCCACTGGATTTTGGCTTTGGAATCTCTGACAAACCCCGTGCCTGTGTGCCGAACCTGTTTTGCCTGACTGAGTTTAGTGTTTGCTGCCCTGTGTACAGTTTGGATTATGTCCCTGGGATTATGATTTTGGATTGTGGACTTTGTACCGTTGCCTCCTGCCCTGTGGGGGTTAACCCCCTCCCCCCAACTTCAATATAACCCACTTTTGCTCTAACCTCCTGGTCTCGCATTTGGTTCCAGAACAGTACCTCACAAATTCTTAACTTTCTGGCATGTCGCACAGCACTTATGAACATAAACAACTCCGCCTCCTTCAAGTCCCACCCTCTTCCCCCCTGATTGCCAGACTTCTCCTAAAAAATATAACTAATGTTAGCTCGTCAGACTACAAAGGTAACTAAATGTTGAGGGCATTTTATTTTATACCACATATAGAATTGAATATTATTTAATTAATGTTGGTTAGTTTTCACTTACTGGTGCCTCTGAATCTGACTCCATTGAAAAGTGTAAAAATGCCAGAAAGGTAAGAATTGCTCTAAGTGCGCACTGAACACACAAATACAAAGAAGCCATTGCTTCTCTCCAGAGAACCAATCTCAAGAGAGACGTTGGTGCACCATCTGTTGTTTACATAAGTATTCATGCATGGGTTTGCTGTGGTTTCTGGTTGTCTTTGCATCTTGTTTGCTTTGGGAGTGTCTGATAAGCCACTGAAGGGATTCAAGAAATTAGGGGGTTTTCTTCAGCAAATTTATAGTGTGTTATATGTTTGAGTATTTTATGTACAGCATTGTATATCATTTGTAAATGGAGATTTGTTAGATCTGTGCTGCTTTACTGGTCAGCTAGTTGTTTATTTTGTTCATTTAGCACCCTCTGGTGGTATGTCTGTAAAAAAGTCTATTTTACATGATCTGATGCAATACCACTTGTTTGTGGTGAAATAGACTAGTGCTTTCTAGAAGTTTCTGGCTTATTCTTGCCTGGAGGGGGCCGGATCACCCAGGACTCCTGTAGATCTTTCCAGAATAATCCTAGTCTATATAAATGCTGTGATTTTGGTCAGTTGGGGGAGAGGTTTTTGTTTTGACATCAGAGTTACATAGTGGCATTAGAGCAGGGGTGTCCAATCTTATCCATAAAGGGCCGGTGTGGGTGCAGGTTTTTGCTTTATCCAGGGCGCCACAACACCTGATGCCACTAATTAACTGATCAGGGGGGTCAATTGAGACCTAGATGAGTAGTAGTGTGTTAGTGTCGGGGTGTAACAAAAACCAGCACCCACACCGGCCCCTTGTGGATTAGATTGGACACCACTGCATTAGAGTGTTATTATAGGATTAAACAGTGGATTAATAAGTTTTTCTTTTAGTTTTTCACCTGTCCGTCTGTCCGTTCGTCCATCTGTCTGTCCGTCTGTCTGCAGCGGGGGGGAAAAAACTTTAACTTGCAATACTTTAACCCGCCACCGGGGGCATCAGTGTTTCGCGAACACAGCTTGTTTTTTAATCAGTGAAGAATAAATTTGTTTAAGTTGTCATTGCTGGTTTTCTTCATCGTGATTTTTAAGTTATAACAAGTGTACGCCTGTTTTTTTTTCTTTTCTTTTTTCAATCAAGTCTGTTTATGTGACTGTGCTGCACTTTGAGGAAAACGCATCAATGATGTTATTATTTGAAAGATGACATCAATGGGGCCCTCTCTTGCTCCCTCCTTGGTTTTTGTGACACATTGTTCGTGATTTGTGTCCCCTTTGTACCATTGTCCAGTTGGTGCTGTTCATGTCAATAAGGCATTTGCCAGGTCGGATGTAAGGAGTGATATGGGAGACAACTTTACACTCTTAGCCATTTACTGAATAAAAAAATGTCTGCCTACCCTTTGGAAATAAAAGAGAAAATTTAATATGAGGGCAGTAAAGGGATATTACTGACTGTTGCAGTTCAAGCTAAGGTAGAGGAAATGAAGTTGTTCCTCAGAATTTGTTTCATTCCTAAACAGTAATTGGTTATAATTTTGATTTAATCTCAATCAGATTGAGGACATGTTGTGGTTGATGAGTTTATAATACATAGAAGTATGTTATGAAAAGTACGTTGAAGTATGTTGTGAATCAGCACAACAATGTCCTCGATGCTGTGCTAGGTGTGCTCCTTTATGGTTCACTTTCATGCCTCCAGATGTCATTTTAGTGACTTAAATACAACCCCAATTCCGAAATAGTTCGGACAAAGTGTAAATTATGAATAAAATCAAAATGCAATGACTTTCATGTCGCACCATCCAGTATCATATATGCCAACTCTACCGCTTTTGGCAGTAGACTAACGCTTTATGGGCATTTTTTTCAGAATGAAACGCCTCAAAAACGCCTCAGCCCTTTTTGCCTGTGTCCCAACATTTTTGAGACCCATTGCAACCAGAAAATTTGAAATGAATTTTGTGAATGAAAATGTAAAATGTCTCAGTTTCGACATTTGAAATGTTATCTATGTTCTATTGTAAATAACATATTGGCTCGTGATCTGAAAGTCATTGCATTTTGATTTTATTAACAATTCACACTTCTTTCCCAACTATTTCAGAATTGGGGTTTGAAATATTTTTGTAGCCTATTGCGTTCACTCTTCATCAATTATCTTAAAACGCTGAAGTAAAAAGAGTTCAAATTATTGAACAGTTATTAAAGCACACTGCTGGTTTGAGCTCTTGCCCAGCTCTTGCGCACGAGAAGTATATTGCTGTGATGCATGTTTGCTATCATCAAAATAATTTTTTTTCCTTTTTTACCTCCACCAACGGACAGAAAATACGTTTTTGCCATTTTTTCCATACCTGTCAGTCAATTTATGAGCAGGGTTATGGACCAAGTCCTGAATCGAGATTGATGCTTGAAACTTCGAGGGAAGGTCATATATAAAATACAGTGCCATAAAAAAGTATTTGCCCCTTCCCGATTTTTTTTTTTTTTGCATATTTGTCAGACTTAAATGTTTCAGATCATCAAACAAATTTTAATATAAGACAAAGATAACCCGAGTATGCACAAAATGCAGTTTTAAAATGATAATTTCATTTATTAAGGGGAAAAAGCTATCCAAACCAACCTGGCCCTATACGAAAAAAGTAATTTCCCCCTAAACCAAATAACTTGCTTTCCCACCCTCGGCAACAACAACTGCAATCAAACATTTGCGATAACTGAGTCTTTCACATCGCTGTAGAAGACTTTTGGTCCACTCTTCTTCGCAGAATTGTTTTAATTCAGGCACATTGGAGGGTTTTCGAGCATGGCCTGTTTAAGGTCATGCCACAGTATCTCCATTGGACTTAAGTCCGGAATTTGACTAGGCCACTCCAAAATCGTCATTTTGTTTTTTTTTTTAAGCCATTCAGAGGTGGACTTGGTGGTGTGTTTCGGATTCCTTGTCCTGCTGCATAACCCAAGTGTGCTTGAGCTTGAGGTCACAAACTGATGGTTGGACATTCTCCTTCAGGATTTTCCAGTAGAGAGCAGAATTCATGGTTCCATCAATTACGACAAGTCGTCCAGGTCCTGAAGCAGCAATGCAGCCCAAAACCAAGACACTACCACCACCATGTTTGACTTTTGGTATAATGTTCCTTGTATGAAATGCTGTGTTAGTCTTACAGCAGATGTAACAGGACGCACACCTTCCAAAACGTTCAGCTTTTGTCTCGTCAGTGCACTGAATATTTTCCAAAAAGTCTTGCAGATCATCAAGGTGTATTTTGGCAAATGTGAGATGAGCCTTTGTGTTCTTTTTGGTCAGCAGTGGTTTTCGCTTTGGAACTCTCCCATGAATGTCATTTTCCCCCAGTGTCTTTCTTATAGTTGAATCATGAACAGTGACTTTAACTGAGGCACTTCACTTTGACAGACAGGGTGTATTTAAGTGATTTTTTTTTATTCAACAGGTCTGGGAGTAATCAGGCCTGGGTGTGGCTAGTGAAATTTGACTAAAAAAATGTGGTGTTAATTCATGATTTAACAAGGGGGCGGCAATTACTTTTTCACGTAGGACCAGGTGACCATTCAGAGAAAAATGAAACGTCACTTTTTTCAAATCCTCAAAAGTCTGTGAAGTGTGCCACTGAGTGCATTTCTCTTAGTTATGATTTGAATACCCAAGTTGTCAAATCAGGTATAGTTGGGGATTTTAGAAATATCAAATTCTTTTAATGGGGGAATTCGGGCATTACGTGCGTTACAAAAAAAGTTACGTGCGTTACGCGTCCAAACTGGGTTTGAGGAAATCAATTTCTGGAGCATTTTATGAACATCAAGTGATTTGTCTTTTTTTTTATATATATTTTTCACAAAATGAAGTGGTGCAGGAGTCCTCTCTTTCTGATAGGAAGCCATGAATACCAAGGAAACTGCAAGAAGCCATTCTTGTTGTGATTCTGCTTTTTGCTCATGTTCTGTTCTGCCTTGACCATGTTCATGCCTTGGTTTTTTGGACTGACTTTTGTGTATTCTGGATATTCGCCATGTCTGACTATTCTTAGAATATGTATTGGGTTCTGTTAGTAATGGTTTATCCATGTATTGTCTTAATGTGTACCTTTCCATGTTTTGCATTTCGCGAACAATCCGGTTCATGTTTTCCATTATGCATTGCACTTTGTCTCCCCCGTCTGGTCTTTCGTCTTGTCATTGCACACAGCCCCAGTCCTGCGTGTCACTCTTCAGGTGATTTATTGGATTCTGGATTTCAATCTTCCATCCGATCTCGTTCGCTTACTTCGCCTTACTTTTCTGTCTTACTAACCATACGAACAGTTTGTTATTTTAGCTAGAAGTTACTAACACCAACTAACATTGTATATATACTCAGCAACAAAAGTTTCTGTGACACCATTTATGTGTATGTTATAAATGACACGCAAAGATCTCAATGCAATTAATATGTTTATTTAACAGGAGAAACACTGACTTTTCAGTGCCAACGTCACTCAAAACGAAAAATGTCATTTTCATGCGTCATGAAGCACTTGTCTGACGTCTAACCAATTGTGACCTTCACACTTCAATACCGGGTGTGACTTCCTCGTGCCATGATGCAAGCAACGCATCTCCGGCGCATGGACCGAATCAGACGTGCCAGAAATTGCTGTGGGATGTCATTCCAAATCTGACGTAGACGTTGTCGCAATTCCTGGAGTGTAGCTGGCGGGTTATCCAACCGCCGCAAACGTCGATCCATCTCGTCCCAAAGATGCTCGATTGGGGACATGTCTGGGGATCTGGCTGGCCATGGCAGGACATTGACATGTTGTTGCATCAGATACTGCTGTACAATCCTTGCAACGTGTGGTCTGGCGTTATCATGTTGCAGCGTTATTCCGGGACCATGTTGCATCAAAAACGGTACCACCAATGGCCGTAGCACTTCATCGCGATATCTTTGACCTGTCAGATTTCCATCAATAACAAGCAAATCTGTTCTGTTTCTAGCCGTGATCCCTCCCCAAATCATGACACTACCACCTCCAAAACGATCAAATTCCTGAACACAGTTGTTGGCATAACGTTCTCCACGTCGACGGTATACACATAAACGACCATCACATCGGTTAAGCATGAATCTTGATTCATCAGTGAAGAGTACAAGATCCCACTGACGTTGGATCCACCGTCGATGTTGTTGTGCCCACTGTAGACGCAGTCGTCGGTGTTGTACTGTGAGTATTGGACGTCTTGCTGGCCGACGTGGGACAATGCCAAAATGACGGAGACGGCGACGGATTGTCTGTGCAGACAGTCGCCTCAAACCAGGTATCGTTCTTGCAGTTATGGTTGCAGGTTGGAATCGATTTCGGAGATGGGTTGTTCGAATCCAGTTGTCCTGTCTGGGAGTGGTTACTCGTGGACGGCCACTGCGAGGACGGTCTCTGACATGTCTTGTCTGCTGATGACGCTGCCATAAGTTCCAAATGGTGTTTCGGTGGACATTCAGGCGATGAGCAACTTCCCTCTGCGAAGTTCCGGATTCAATCATCCCAATGGCCCTCCACCGATCATTTTCAGACAGTCTTGGCATTTAGAGGGTAGAGTTCCTGATCCGAAATGGCTGTGTTTTCGATAAGTGATGCTTCCGTCGTTCATCAGGCACAATGTGAACATTCCAAAAATTCTCCTCTTTTATTGCCATCCACAAGCATGATTTACGCACATTTTCACGTGCAAAGTCATTTTCTCGCATTTTCATGATTTCCATTTCAATGTTGTGTTTACGTGTACTGTTTCAGTCTGATATCACCATGTATGACAATTTCATAATTGCGTTATGAAAAATAATTAACAATATTGGTGTCACAGAAACTTTTGTTGCTGAGTATAATACTAACTTACTAACAAGCACCAAGGGATTGTATAGTTTCACTTACTAATTGATTAACAAGCTCTCAGCACTCGCCCTGTTCTAGTCTCCGCTTCTTGTCTCTCCCTGATTGTCTTTGCTGCATTTTCTGTGGAAGCTCCACGTCTTATCACGCTGTCCTTCTTTAATTATCTATGCACGCAAGAACTCCTTAACTGGAGCAGTATGTCTTTGTAAAGGTTTGTCCCGTGATCCCTGTCCGCGTTTTGGCTTCTGCCAAATGGCATGTGATTAGATTCTCCCACATGTGCTGCTCCCTTGTAATCAGTCTGACTGTTTGCACCTGTGTCTCTCACCATGTGATCTCCCTGGAAATTTATATTAGGTGTCTTTTCACAGCTACTCTCTGTCAGATTGTTTTCCTCAGTCTTCTTGTGCCATGCTTCATTCGCCTTGATTTCTCAGTGTTTATCTTTCTGACTGGACTGCCCGACCTTTTGATTTTTTGCCTTTGTGATTTTGGATTATTGTTGCATCTGTGTGTTTTTACCTTTTTCTGCCCGACCACGAGATCTTTGTTTGCTGCCCTGGTTATGGTTCAGATTACGCCCGTTGGATTCTGGTTTTGCTTCTTTGACATACCTGTACAGGTGAGCCAGACCCATTTCTGTCCAACTACGATTACTGTGATTGCTGCCCTGGTTTTCGATTCTGTTTTTTCCCAACTGGATTTAGATTTTTAGAGTGTGGACTTTGTACTTTTGTCTTCTGCCCTCTGGGGTTCCTCCCCCTTTATTCATAAAGCAAGTTCTACTGCATTGCCTGGTTCTCGCGACTGGTTCCTGATCGCACCCTCACAATTCTTGCCAATACCAGTTTCTGTTGCGAAACCTTGTGTGGGTTTTTTTTTTCTTTTCTGCAAGAAGCCGTTGTTGCTGAGACCAATTTCTTTTCTGAATCTGAAACAATGTTTTTGAGCAATTTCTTGACAGAAGTGACTGGGCCACCAAGTTTTCTTTAAAGGAACAGAGTGGAAAAAGCCTGAGCAGGCCCATGTCCTCTATGTAACAGAAGACCGATTCTCAGGATCACTCACGTTTTTTCAGAAAAGTAAGTTTCGCTCTTTACCGACTTTCCAATTTCTGTTCCTGATTCTCACTTTGATATTTGAAGTTTATTTACCCAGGGCTGTACTGTGCGACAGTTTTACTCGCGTTTGCAGTAAAAATTATGTGCGACGAGAAATTTGAAACACTTGCACCCATGTGAAAGGTTGCATTATTGCTGTTGATCTGCCCCAACTTTGTCTACTGCTAAAGACAAGTGGGTGTGATTGTCTTTATATGAAGGAGCGATGCATCAAGGGACATCTATTGACGTATCTACCGACCATTTAAATGCTGTTGTGCAAAAAAACTACATTTCCCCCGAACAAGAGCGCGCCCCACCGTCAAAGACCGTTTGAGGCAGCTTTGAATCACTCGTTCATCTGATAAACTGACATTACATCAATCAGGTTCCTGTAAATGGCTTCAGTTTATGCCGGTCGTCACTTATTTTCCCCAACCCCATACAACATCCAACCCCTAACCAAAACTCAAGCCCTGAACTCTACCGTAATCCAAATTGTAATCTTGTCTAGATGTTTTGAGAAAGCTGGATCCACCAGTTCCAGTAGGTATGGTTGGAGTAGGTGGCAAGGAAGAAAGTTTCCATGAATTCAACACTATTGTATAAATCAAATGTCAACATGCAAAAAGCAGGAAAGAAATCATAAAGATTGTCACTCCTGTCTGTGAAAAATGACCTTTAAATTTTCACAACGTGCATTACACATCTTTCAAGCAAATTTCCATGGGGAAAATTTGAAACTCTCAGTGATTTCATTGATTTATTTTTGTTCACTCATTCTACCTTTGCATATGAGATATGCAGGCCAAATGTGGTCAATTGCTTGTTCTCCATACATAAAAAGGGTAATTTATTACATGCATTACAGAGAACTCCCTAAATCTTCATCAGAAATTTTTCAAAAATCGTCAGTAAGTCGGACTTTGAGCACTTGTCATTGATTAAAGAATGCTTCCATTCAGTAGAAGACGGTTGGACTTTTTTTTTTTTTTTTGGGAAATGGCAAAAGTGAGAAATTGTTTTTTGCCTTTTCTAATCTTGAAAGCTAATTTGATGCGGCACATGTGGCATGGATGCCACACATGATGAGTCAAACACAGTTATTTCCTACTGGTTTAGATGTCTAAGTTTCCCACTGACAGAATTCTAAATTTAATTTTTCTGACCCAGGACCACTTTGGCTGGAATGGCCCAAAATATGGAAATTTGACACCTTGCCACAAACATACCATTTGGCAAAAACTCAAAAACTTTAAATTTCCATATCTTAAGGTCTTTTGTATTTGCTGACCAAATTTGAGGCAGATCTGTTTACATTCTAATAAGATTTTGTTAAATGTATGGCCCCTTTAATGCCAAAAATAAATTTCACAATAAATTAATGATTCTTCATGTTGGGTTTAGGTCATGGCACCAAGAGGTTTTTTTTTATGTCTTGGGGTGCTACATGTGCCTGCCTAATTTTATACATCTCGGTGAAACGCATGTTCAAATTCAGAACACAGGAGCTGCACACAAATTTAAGAAAAGCCGCTCAGCCTTTGTTGAGAAATAGATGGTAGGAGTCTAAATATACACAGACAAAAAAGAGCGTCACAAGATGGTCCAAGGTCAGATGGGAGCGAACCGAAACTGTGAAGGTCAGACGAGGCCTAGTTGAAAGGACAGGTGTGAGGTCAGTAGCCTGTGAGTCAAACTGAACGGATCAGGGCGCATAATGCTGAAGGGCACTCTTGAAGTTTGAATAAGAAAGTGGGTGAAGCACTGCTTGCCAGGAATGCAGGCACTGGGAACTGATTCCCAAATTGATAATTAATTGCAGCTACTCTGTGAACACCAAAGATGGAAGAAAACTCTCAAGCAAAGGGGATGGATAAACTAACAAAATAAATATAAAAGGATGACAATTTAAAGAGTGGGAATGAGTGTGCACAGCCCAGAATGAAAACACATAAGGAGGGGTAGAGAACGAGACAATAACTGAATAACGAGAGAACCATTCGCAAAGTGAGACCGAAACTGACAAGGACTGTGGGGGTAGACTGGTGGCCCGAAACTTAGAAAACACCTCCTTGAGGTCATGGTATTCAGGGGGGACCTTCTCCAGGTTCAAAATTTCTTCTGTGGAAGCAGGGGGCACATAATCCAGAGCGTCAGGCAGGTCTGGGCACAGTTGGGACTCCATTCCTTGATTTCATGTTTTCCCCAATCAACAACTGGTAGGTGTTTGGCCATCCAAGGATGGCTGAGAATGACTGGGGCATGGGGAGACTGGATTAGAAGAAGCTTAATCTGTTCAAGGTGGTTGCCAGAAATGCTTAGTTTGACTGGACTGGTAACCTGAGTGATGTCACTGATCTTCTGGCCATTGATAGAACTGACCGCTCGATCCGGGAAAACTGATTCCACAGGGATGCCCCACTTCTGGGCTAGATCAAGGTCGATGAAATTCTCCTCAGCACCAGAGCCTATCAGGGCAGTGGTCTTCCTTCCTCCCCCAGCCCACTCCAGGGAGACAGGAAAGCAGGTTCTGTTCTTAGAGGAGTGATCCACAGAACTAACGCCCACTACCGCTCCTCTCCTTGTTAGCGGGCGTCGCCCCTTCTCTGGACATCGTGAGATGAAGTTCTCCCTGGCCACAGTAGAATCAGGTCCGTTCCTTACGTCGACGGTCCCTTTCTTCTCCAGAAAGTCTCGTCCGACCCAACAGCATGGGTTCCGTCTCGGGAGGAAGTTTGCCAGGGTTAGGTGGTGGCAACGAGGGGGTCACAGGTGGCTTGAAAGAGCTGGGTCGGAACGTAGATCGTCTTTGTTCCTCCAATCGAGAGTCGATGCGAATGGTCATGCTTATAACACGTTCCAGGCTTTCGGGCAGATCACAAGGGAGAAGCTTGTCTTTTATCCGTTCAGAGAGCCCAGCAACAAACGCGTCGTAGAGGGCCCTCTCATGCCATCCGCTGTTAGTTGCCAGAGTTTGGAAATCGATGGCATAATCAGACACAGAGCGACCCCCTTGGTGGATGCGGAGAATCTCCCTCCCGGCCTCATGTCCGTGTCTGGAACGGTCGAAAACTCTTTTCATCTCCTCCTCAAAACAGTCGAATGACTGAACACAAGATAGTCCCGCCTCCCAGGTAGCAGTAGCCCACTGCTTCGCTCTGCCAGTAAGCTGCGTGATGACATATGCCACTCGCGCTGGCTCAGAGGGAAAGATGGAAGGTTGCAGGTTGAATATCAGTTTACACTGAGTGAGGAAGGCACGGCAAGACCCCGGAACGCTATTATACTTCTCCAGAGGAGGAAGACGTGGTTCCTGGAGTGGAGGAGATGGCGCAGGGGCTGGACTGGACGCAGGCATGGTGACGACCGGAGGGTGGGGTGCGTGGATGTTCGGTGCACTCCGCAGCGAGTGAGCAATATCCGCCATCTGATTGCTCATAGCCTGCATTTGTTGCATCAAGGCTCGTAGCTGCCGTTGCTGCAGCTCCAACTGGATACCCTGCTCTTCTACTGGCGCCTGAAGAGGCTTGTAACTCGCTGGCTCCATGCTGGTCAGATCGTACTGTAATGTACCGATCAGAAACCAGTCTCGAGAACCAGGAAATGCAGTAGAGCTTGTTTTATTAGTCAAGGGGGGTGACCCCCGCAGGGCAGAAAGCAACAGTAGAGAGTCCACAATCCAAAAGTCGAAATCCAGTTGGGCAGAAATAGTATCAAAAACCAGGGCAGCAATCACAGTAATCGTAGTCGGACAGAAATGGGTCTGGTACACAGGAATAGTTCTATCAGAGAAGCAAGCCAGAATCCACAGGACGTAATCCGAATCGTTATCAGGGCAGCAAACAGAGATCTCGTAGTCCGGCAGCAAAATGGTCAAAACACACAGATGCAACAATAATCCAAAATCACAAAGGCAAAAATAGAAAGTCGGGCAATCCAGTCAGAAAGATAAACACTGAGAAATCAAGGCGAGAAACGTGGCACGAGAAAACTAGGGAGAACGATCTGACAACTGGAAGTGACTAAACAGACATCTTAAATACACATCCGGGTGAAACACATGACCAGGGAGAACAGGTGCAATCAATGATACAATAATCAGGAATGACACATGAGGAATGATCTAATTACATGAATATGGCAAATGCCAAAACGCAGACAGGGATCACAAGACAATCCTACGAACAAACAACAGCTCCGGTTAAGGAGTACTAAAAGTGCATAGTCTAAAGAAAAGGAAAGCATGAGATATAAGTGGAAATTCACAGAAGCTGCCACAGAGATAGGCAAGAGGGCGGAGATTAGAATTGGGCGATTGTTGAGGAGATCATTAGTCAATTAGTATGTGCAGCTATACAATCCCGAGTGCACGTTAGTAAGTTAGTAAAAATATACAATGTTAATATTGGTTAGTAATTATCGAAAACAACAAACTGTTAGTATGGATTAGTAGATAGTAAAAGAGAGGGGAAGGAAGCACACGAGATAATGAGGGAAGATTGAAAACCCAGAAACCAATAAATCACCCGAATGAGTGGCACGCAAGACTAGGGACCTTGGGCAAAGACCTACATAAGACAAGACAGGGTAGATGAAGTGCAATGCATGGAAATGAAAGCACGGCATGGAAACTTAAATGACCGAAACATGAAAAATAATAAACAAGAAATCTAAACTACCAAAAACACAATACACAATCCTAAGAATGGTCAGACAGGCAGTGGTCACTAAACACAAGAATCCTAAACATGGCAGAGCCAGGCACAGAACTAAAACATGAGCAGCAGAATCACAGAATCATAACAAATTACCTAAATCAGCGCTCTGACGGGAGCCTGCCCTACTGAATCAGTAAAAACTATGACAACATAACACATATGAGGAAATTACAATGCTATTGCAGAATTACTTTCTCATTCTCATGGCTACATTATCATTTTAAAATAGTTCCCTGTAAGCCTCCATATAAAATGACCATGATTGTAATATGTACAATAAACATTAATTATTGTACAATCAATCATATTGTTTCCATGATGATAGACCAGCAGCCAAGAGCAGTTTGGTTAAACGAACTTGGGACCAATTGCAGAGTACTGGATCACGTAGAGAATGATAGGGCATATGAAGAACTGGACGTCTGCTGGGGACCCCCTGCTGCGTTTGGCCCCTGGGGACCCTCAAAAGAGGCAAAAAAAAAAAAAAAAAAAATCAGCTTGATCAAACATAGATGGGTACCACAAACAATGTATTTCAGGATAATTTACACATCACACTGGGTAAAAAATGCCAGACATATTCTCTGCTACAGACACCAAAAAGGGCCTAAAAATTTTGGCTTGATCAAACAATATTGGTACCACTTGAAACAAAGCTTATATGCATTGACACATCTCAGAGGGTACAGATGTACAAATTACCCACTACATTATCCCCGCTAGACATGCCCAAAAGTTAACCCCACCCTCTGCCCTTTTTGGGTCTCTGGCGGGCCTAATGCTGCAGAAGTTATGTCTGGCATGAACCATTTTTACCCAGTGTGATGTGTAAATTACCCTGAAATACAAAATACATTGTTTGTGGTACCTGTCTTGTCATGTTGCAGGTCTTATTCGGAATTATTTTCCCCATGGGAAGACCTGAGTTTGGTTTTACTCTATTTTTTCCCACGTGGAGTTTACACGTGTATTATCCTCTGCAGGGGTGTATGCATGTTGTCGTTGTGTATTCGTTTAGCTTGGCCCGTTTATACTAGTAATATCGTTGTTGTGCTATCAACGCCTTTTGTGCTAATCGGCTAATCGTTTTTTGCTTGGTTTGTGGAAGCACTGGTTCCTTAGGAGCCTGATTGTTAATTGGTTGCACCTGTGTGGTTCATTTAAGAGATGCAGATGCAGAGTTTTCCTTGCGTGAGAGTCTTCCGTGCCGGTACTGCTTGTTGTGTAAAAAAGAGAACGAAAAAGAAGTTGCGATTAAATTCGCTGAATATTCATTCTTGAAAAAATTCTTGTTTAGCTTTTGCCTTCCCGTGAGTTTTTTCCCCTGGAAGAATTACTGTTTTGTTTAGCTTCGCTCTCTTGATTTGTAGCACTGCCTGTTGTATTGAAGTGTAGAGCTGCACTCCAAGCCTCCGTTCGGTTCCCTGTCTTTTCTGAAGGCAGGCATCTTTCTCTAGTTGGGATACCTTCCCGTAGGAGTGTTCAGCTACCTTATTTACAGGGTTTGCCCCTCCATCCAGTCTCTTAGGAATCTCTAGTGGTTGGAATCTTCATGGTTCTGACTTTGTCGGGAGATTGCGTGCATATTGAGTCCCACTAATTCCCCCCAGCTTGCATTTCTATGTTTGATCGAGCTGATTTTTTTATTGATTTTTTTTTTTTTTGCCGCTTTTAGGGGTCCCCAGGCGAAACGCAGCAGGGGGTCTCCAGCGGACGTCCAGTTCTTCATATGCCCTATCATTCTCTACATGATCCTGTACCCTGCAATTGGTACCAAGTTCCTTTAACCAAACTACTCTTGGCTGTTTGTCTATAACTAGCCAACGCAAGCTCAACATAGCACTGTGGCTTATCCTTCTTTCCTGCACAGCTTTTTTTTTTTCCTGCCTCCTTTTTTTTTTTTTAAACAGTGCGCCTTGTTTTCTGCTGGGACTTAGGCTGCACAGCTTGTGCGTGAGGTGTGATTGACCCTGGATTTGAGATTGGTAGGTTTTGCTCAGGTGAGGGAGATTCCTGTAAATGCCATTTGAAGCACTAGGAGGAGCCAGAGGAACCCGATTTTATCATAAATTTTCTGTCTCATGTTTCACTGTCAGGATATTATGCCTGTTTCAGCAAATATGACAAAGTTGTTGTAAGTCATTAGTAGCCGTGCTTTGATTTGTTTCCTCTGAGCTCAAGTGAATGTCTAGTAAATGTCAAGGGTGGCCACAGGAAATTTAAGTTCAAAGCAATAATCTCAGGCGGTGAAGGGAGGAAGCAAATTGTTCTAGGGCAAACATTGTGGCTGCATATAACTTCACCTTTGCTGAGAATTTGTGAGAAGTGACAGACACTATGACATGGACACTTGACAAAAATAAACTCATACTGATATAAAGCATTGGCAAACACTGGGGTCTTTTTTTTTTATTCCCCAACTGCATGTCCAAACAATTAGTGCCCATTTAGCAGCTAAGTAGTAACTATAGTATAGAACTTATTACAGTATAGTATAGAACTTAGTCACTGCAGTTATAGCTATGAAAGTCACTGACTGAGCCTCACTAAACCTTTGAGGGTTTTGCTAGTCGAATATATTGAATAAACAGTGCAGGACCTCCAACCATTCACATACATAGCGCACCCCCCCCCCCAAGTACAGGGACTCAAAATAAATTGGAAAAATACCATTTATGATACATTTAATAGTCATTCTTAATACATGGATGCAAACCCTTCACAGTCAACAACAGCCTGAATTCTAAAACCCACAATCATTGTCATACATTGGATTTCTTTCCTTGTGATGCTCTGCTAGGCCTTCACTCCAACTGTCTGCAGTTCTTCATTGTTCCTGGGGCGTTTGCTTCAATTGTGCCCTCAGAAATTTAAATACAGGCTCAATTCAATTCATGGAAGGTGACTGACTTTGCAATTGCAGAAGATTCCTCTTCTCTCCCTTAAAAAAGTTTTGGGTTGCTTTTACATTTTGCATTGGGTTATTGTACATCTGCAGTGCAGAGCACCTTCCGATGAACTTTGAAGTATTAAGCAAAATCTGAGCAGAGAAAATGACGTCATACAATTCAGAATTCATCCTGCTGCCGTTATCAGCAGTAGCAGCCCATAAATACCTGGGAACCAGTTCCCATGCCAGCCATTCATGTCCACTTCCTCCACTATCATGCTTCACAGATGAGGTGATATACGTCGGGTCGCGGAGTTTCTTTCCTCCTCCAAACTCTTCGTAAAATATTGTGATAAGCCATTTGTATTCAATCCAATGAAGTCTCCACCTTATTGACTTTGTCACGCAAAAATCAACCGGCTGGCCAATTAAGTTTTATAAACCAGATAGAGAATTATTCTGTCAGTTGTTGTTTGTGGCCTTAAGGGCCTTTTCATGTCTTACAGCCAATTCAAAAGGACATAGAGCAGAACAATTCCAAAAATTTGGCAAGAAGTGAATGTGTGCATGCCCATTTTGAACATATGGACTGAACGGTGGATGGTTAAATTGATAAAAGAATCTCCAGTGCTATGTTCACATTCCAATCCCAAATCTTCAATTCCGATCTTTTTTGTACGAATCTGATTTAACTTTCTTGATAGTTTGTATTCATAATTTCAAGTGACCTGTGCTACGTTCGCATTACGAGGCTCAAGGGACTCAAATTAATTTTTACTTGCCTCAATGTGTTCCAGATTTGTTGTGTTCAGGGCTGTGTGGACACAGGAATCCAATCTTATACCCAATTTTCAAATCAGAATTGATCCACTCTCATACGAGGTCCTACATCTGATTATGGAGGTAAATCCCTATCTTTATTCAAGAGCGCGGTAAATCGGCTTGAGAGTAGACACATCGATTTCATGCGTAGACTTTGCTCATTTTCCCCCAAAATTCTGCTCTCGCACTCAAATGGCCCCTGCTCGCACTAGGATCTGCTGCTGCTTGGACGGATTTTTTGTGCGCAGACTTCAGCCTTTCCTCCTCGCACTCAAAACTGCCTCTGTCTGCTTGAAAGATTTCTGCTCATGCTTGGATTTTTTATTTTGCTCTTCATTCCAGTCAAAATTGCCAATCAATAGATTGCCAGGTTCCGTGTTAATCAATGAAATTATCACTGCCTCGTTGTGGGCCCATTCGTTTCACTTCTTACAGCATGCTGTGGGCGCGGTAACTCTTAAGCAGACGCCCACTCCCGCCCGTGAACTTCTTCCTAACCGCACAGTTATGGGAGAAGTTTTGATGGCTCTGACTGGTCACTTTCAACACAATCGCCCCCAAAGATGATAAAGCGCATCGATCACACCCACACAACCTCCTCTCAACCTTGATTCATGACTTAGTAGGGCTGAATGGCCTGTTTTCGCCATTCATGTTACTTCTGTCTGCTGTAGAGCAAGCAAAAGGTTTGGGCTGAGAGTATTGTTGCATCGCGGATTTCAGCTGCGCTACAGTGCTATGCGTGCGATCCTGTGTCATGTTCCCCTCCAGATTATTTTGGCCATCTAGCTAGCTAGCAAGGAAAATGTTTGTAAATAATCGTCACATTTATGCAAAGTCATAAGGATTTCACCCAAACTTCTCTAGCTAGCTGTACCTGTGATTGCTCTTGAGTAAGCTCGTCAGCAGCAAAGCCAACGTCCCAAAAATCTTACCGTGCAGTTCAGACACACAAAAGTCCTGCAAAACATTTCTGAGAAGTTCATCCCAATTACAGCTAGCTATGTTAGTAAAGTAAGGCCAAAACCAAATCATATCGCTTCAATACTCGGCAATTATTTACAAAAATGTTTCATAGTTAACGTTAGCTCACTAACTACAACCCAACTCCGAAATAGTTGGGGAAAAAAGTGTAAATTGTGAATAAAATCAAAATGCAATGACTTTCAAATCACACCAGCCAGTATTTTATTAACAATAGAATAGAAATAACATGACAAATGTTGAAACTGAGAAATTTTACAATTTTATCCACAAAATGAGCTCATTTCAAATTTCACGGCTGCTACAGGCCTCAAAAAAAGTTGGGATAGGGGCCTGTTTACCATGGTGTAGCATCCCCTCTTCTTTTTAACACAGAGTGGAGGCGTCTGGGCATTGAGGAGACACGTTTCTAGAGTTAAGCCATTAGAATTTGATCCCACTCTTGTTTAATACAGGCTTACAGCCGCTGGAGAGTTTTGGGTCTCCTTTGACGGACTTTTCGTGTATTTATGCGCCAAATGTTCTTAGTAGGTGAAAGATGAGGACTGCAGGCAGGCTAGTTCAGTACACGGACTCTTCTACTACGAAGCCATGCTGTTGTAATAGCTGCATTATATGGTTTTGCATTGTCCTGCTGAAATACACGAGGCTTTCGCTGGAATAAATTTTGTCTGGTGTGGAGCATATGTTGCTCTACCTTTTATATACCTTTCAGCATTCATGGTGCTTTTTAAAACATGCAAGAGTCCTACACCATATGCCCTAATGCATCCCCATACCATCAGAGATGCTGGCTTTTGAACTGAATGCTGATAACAGGAGGGGTGGTCTTTCTCCTCTAAAGCCCGGCGGACACGACGCCCATGACTTCCAACACAAATGTCAAATTTGGGCTTGTCTGACCATAAGACACCGTCACTTTGCTACAGTCCATTTTAAATGAGCCTTGGCCCACAGAACACGGCAGCACTTCAGGATCATGCTCAACAATGGCTTCCTTTTTGCATGATAGAGTTTTAGGTGGCATCTGTGGATGGCACGGCAGACTGTTTACAGACGGTGGTTTCTTGAAGTATTCCTGGGCCCATTTAGTAATGTTAATGACAGAATCGTGCCGGTGATTGATTCAGTGGTGTCTGAGGGCCCGAAGATCTCGGCATCCAGTAAAGGTCTACGGCCTTGTCCCTTACGCACAGAGATTTTTCCAGTTTCCATCTTTTGTTGATGTTATGCACTGTCGATGATGAGACTTAAAAGCCTTTGCAATTTGACGTTGAGGAACATTGTTTTTAAAGTATTCCACAATTTTTGTCCACAAGCCTTCACAGTTTGGAGAGCCTCCAGCCATCTTTACTTCTGAGACTCAGCCTCTCTAAGACATCCTTTTTATAGCCAATCATGTTACATACCTGATGCCAGTTAACTTAATTACTTGCCAAATGTTCTTTCAGCTGATTCTCTTATATATGAATTGCTTTTTCAGCCCTTTTTTTGCCTGTGTCCCAACTTGAGGCCTGTTGCAGCCAGAAAATTTGAAATAAGCTCATTTTGTGGATATAAATGGAAAATGTCTCAGATAACATTTTAAGTGTTGAAACTATCTTCTATAGCAGTGGTTCCCAAACTCGGTCCTGGGGCCTCTCTGAGTATGCTGGTTTTTATTCCACCCTTGATTGCAATCATTGGATTTTAACAGCCTGTCAATTTGTCTTAATTAGGTGCATTTAAATTTAGAGCAGTAATTTAACATCTCTTGACATACAGTATTTTGACAGATATGCATACATACAGTGAGGAATAAATTCCACATCCATATTGCGATATTTGAGTAACAATCGCATAAAAAGAGGGAAGAAATGGACCCAATCAAAGGGAAAAACTCAATGGGTGAATTGGTGAAACTGTGGGCACATGGGCACTTAAAATTTACTACACAAGCAAATGAGAGGGTCAAACCTGTTTTATGTCATGTTTTTGTCATTGAGCGCAAGCAAATTATTTTGAGAGAATTCTAATCACACCACAGACAGTCCGTGACCGCCTGCGAGAAGCAAACTTGCACGCTCGGCGTCCTCAACGTGGTCTGGATCTCACCGCTGTCCAGCGCTGGAACCGACTCGCATGGGCAAACGCACACGTTCGATGCCCTTGGCACGCTGGAGAAGAGTGCTATTCACAGACGAATCTCAGGTCCAGTTTTTTCTGAATAAAAACTTAAAAATTAGACATGGGGCATTTATATTTTTGTTCAGTGTACATGGCAGTTGAAGTATGTATGTATGTTCCTGAAAAATAATAACACAATAAAGTTATTATAACAGTTGTGCTAATCGGGTAACGTGACGTCAATTTCGTGAACACGTGGCAGTTCCTACATAGTGAGGGTGTACATGTTGTTGGTGTAAGTTTTGAGTAAAACCGCTTAGTAAATATGTTTGAGTGAAGGAGTTAGACAATATTGGTGATGGTTGAGTATGGTATGTATGTGACCAAAATAATTGAAATGCAATTAATTTTAATGAATTTATGACCAATTGAAAGCTCTTTAAAAGCCCTTGTAGTTGACACCAAGATCGTGAGAATTGGCCGAGATATAAGAGTTTTTGGAATTTTATGGTGCCCGCAAATAGCAAATTGTTTGGTATTTATTTCAGCTACTGCAGATTAAAAAAAAAAAAAAAAAAGTGTGTTGCGAAGTGAGCAATTTAGGTCAAGTTTATCTCAAATATGGTAGACAGTCAAAAAAAAAAGAAGATAAAATCAATGTTTAAAAAAATGCTATAAAATACAAGAATTCAGGAAAGAAAGCATGAATGATTTTCATAAATGACAGTTGCAGCCTGACCGAGTACTGATTGCACTTTGTCACATAGCTAGTATGATCATCAGAGGTATAAAAAGTACTGGAAAAAATAACTAAGTAAAAGTAGAGTTTCCATAACTGAAAACTACTTTTGTAAAAGTTGAAGTCACCCATAAGAAAATTACTTGAGTAAAAGTCTTAAAGTTACTCACATTAAATGTATTAAGGTACCAAAAGTATTTTGTGAAAGAACAGACTCAAGTATCTAAAGTGCGAGTATAAGTACAAAGTATTTTTCATAGTACGCATGGATAGAAGCAAAGCAACCACTCTTTGTTCTCTCCTTCAGCTCTTTAATAAATTTTCAGATGAATGAAAAATACAGTTTTCAAAAACAAAGAGGCAGTCTCTCCTTTATATCCAGCGTCCTCCATAATTATTGGCACTCCTGGTTAAGATGTGTTAAAAGCCTTAAAATAAATTCATTTTTTATTGCAGAAGCATACCCTCACACTGAAAACTGTAGAAAAATGTAACCTTCAACTCAAGTGAATTTTAATAGAAAAAAAATCCCTGACTAAGAAATAATTATTTTTCATAAAATAACCTGTTCCACAATTATTGGCACCCCTAACAATTCCTAGGAATTAAATATAATTGAAGTATTTCTGTCATTTCTACAGTAGTTTACAAAGTTGATCAGAGTATCTAGAACATTTAATTAGTAATTCATCACTTCCTGTTTCCTTGGGGCACAAATATGACGTGACATACAGGCCATTTCTCTTATCCACTCTTCAACATGGGAAAGACAAGGGAACACACCATTCAAGTAAGGCAGATGTGTGTCGACCTTCACAAGTCAGGCAATGGCTCCAAGAAAATAGCCACTCGCCTACACCTGCCCATATCTACTGTCAGAGGAATCATTAAGAAGTTTAAAACAACTGGAACAGTGGTAAACAAGCCTGGACGAGGACGCAAGGTTATTTTGCCACCACACACAGTGAGGAGGAGGTAAGAGAAATAAAAAGTTCTCCAAAGCTCACTCTTATAGAATTGCAACAAATGGTAGCATCTTGGGGTCACAAAGTCTCCAAAACAACCATCAGGCACTATCTACATGCCAACAAGCTGTCTGGGAGGCATGCTGGCAAAAAACCTTTTCTCACTCACAATCATAAACGCTAACGTCTGGAGTTCGCTAAGCGGTACTGGGACTTCAACTGGGACAGTGTGCTTTGGTCAGATGAGACCAAGATAGAGCTTTTTGGCAAAAAATACTCTCAGTGGGTCGGGCAGAGCACAAAAGATGAGTATGCAGAAAAGCACCTCATGCCCACTGTGAAGTATGGGGGAGGATCAGTGATGCTGTGGGCCTGTTTCTCTTCCAGGGGCCCTGGGAACCTTGTTAGGGTACATGACATCATGAACGCTTCGAAATACCAGGACATTTTAAATCAAAATCTGGTGGCCTCTGCCCAAAAGCTGAAGATGGGTCGTCCCTGGGCCTTTCAGCAAGATAATGACCCTAAACATGTGGCCAAATCTACACAGAAATGGTTCACCAGACACAGAATCAAGCTCCTCCCATGGCCATCTCAGTCCACAGACCTCAACCCCATTGAAAACCTGTGGAGTGAGCTGAAGAGGAGAGCGCAGAGGAGAGGACCCAGGCCGCTGGATGATTTGTGGCACACATGATTTGATGTAAAAGAATTATTTCTTAATGTGGGATTCTCAGTCTGAGTCATGTTTTAATTCTATGAGTGCTGTCAAAATTCTGACATTTTTTGTAGTTGGTGACGCAGATGACTCACGCAAAATCGAGTGTGTGAACGCATTTGTCTGCAGAAACGGCAAGCCCTCGCACTTTAATCCATTTTTTCACGAGTCATCTGTGTCATCAACAATAAAAAATGTCTTTTGTGAGAGCATTTATGATATAAAAAATTTCAAAAAAATTGCTTTTAAGCTGTTCTACATTACTTTTGCCATGGGAATTTGAGTCTGACACAGGCTTTTCATTCTTCTATTCACGAGAAGCATTTTCTTATTTCTTTTAATGGCGCACAGCACATGCACACAGGATGAAATCCTCATGTATTCCAATCTAAGTGTTCTCATTCATGTTGCTTGGCCATGAATCAGATTTGTTTCTGATCTAGGATGACCAATGTATGTGTCTCAATTCTAAATTCTGAGGTTGCTGAAGTTGGTCAGGTGTTGGTTCCGCATCAATAAGCGCCCCAAAAATGAGGTCAGCTAACTACCTTCATGTACGAGTGACAAGGTTGTCCATTAATAGATTTTGGCACTTGCTACGGGTACGGCAGTTTTTGAATGCATTTCAATGTAGAGAGGTAACGTTACAGCAGCCCCATTTCAAACCCTGCCCTAACCTAATCCTAATCCTAACCCTAACCCTTCCCTTAACCATTATCCCAAATCCTTATCCTAATCCCTTTAAATCGACTGCCGTACCCATAAAAACTGCCGTGTCTCTAGACACTGCGATAGATTTTTTTCTTCCCTGATGGCACGGACATATTCCAAGATTGTAATGCCAGGAATTCATAAGGCGAAAATTGTGAGAGTTTCAGGGAGCATAAGACATCATTTTCACACAATGATTGGCCACCACAGAGTCCACACCTTAGTCCCATTGAGAATATTTGAGATCTGATGGAGACTATTGTACACTGCGGTCCGACTCTCCGATCATCAATACAAGATCTTGGCGAGAAATGAATGCAACTCAGGACAGAAATAACTGATGTGAATGAACATAAGGTTATCGAAACGATGCAACGGCGGACGCATGCGATGTATACGCCAATACCTTCCAACCGTGACTACTCCTGAAATTCAGATGAAAGCTGCAGTTGAAGCATCAAGCCGTGAAACGGAGCAAATAATGTGGAAGTCTCGACTGTTCTATAATTTTATAGGGGAGCTTTGACGCACGGATATACCCAAGAGTGAACATATTCTCGTCCAAGCATTAGTTTACTAAGTTTATTACGTATAAAATATCTAAAATAAAACTAAAAATGTCATTGGTTGCTTTTCAAATAATGAGGATTTAATTCCGGTATTATTTAATACATTTCCCGATTGCCTCCCCACGAGAGCTGCAGGTGTTTAATTGGTTTGCTCCATCATTCTGCTCCTTTTCTTCCTGGATAGAGGCAGGTTACTAGAAAAGCAGGCGATTGGAAGCTTTGGTTTCAGCAGTGCTGGACAGGAATTATTGAACTGAAAGGGAAAATTCGCGAAGTGATTTGAAAATTGTCCAACAAACTAACCGAGCAATTAGAACAGAACTACGCTGCGAAATAAGCAAGAAGGGCAAAATTATTTTCTGTGTGATTGAGATCAGTGCGAGGTTTAAGGTAACGATATAGGCTATCTGAGCTGATTAGCAAGGTAGCCGTGACTGAAGCTGATCCTGTTGAGGACTGGGTCTCAGCAAGAGGAACTGCAGGTCAGTACATTTGACGCCTGAGAGAGATGTCTTCTTTGACATTTAAGTGTCCTTGCTTGTCTCATTTAAATCTTGAAATGACTTTCACTTGTGTTTTGGTAAAAGAAACTTAAGTATTGCTTTTCTTCATCAAGTCATCAAGACTTTGGAATACAAGGGAGATATAAAGGGAGAGAAGAGAAAGCTGGGCCAGACGTGTTCCTACATTTTGAATGTCTCTTTGGTGGTTTGCTAAATATATATATATATATATATATATAGTGTGTGTGTGTGTGTGTGTGTATATATATATATATATATATGATAAACCAAAAGCTGGCAGTCTTATAAGAACTTCTTTTAGATTATTTAGCTAGCTTTACATGTGACATGGGCACCTTGGGTCTTTGGAATATGTCAATGTTGATGCTCCCTCAGCAACCACATGAAATAAGTAGGATGCACAATATTGTGTTTAGTTGCAGTTGTGTATTTAAATTCTTTATACCTTCAGCGTTGTTAACGTGGAGCACAAGATTTGTATGCCCATAACTTTTCACTTCTGTCTTACAGGAGGACCGAATCCCAGTTGATCACCGATGGAGGATGACCTCTAATATGCTTTAAACCAATGTTGTCTTGTCGCATGTGATTACCTATGTCAGTGAACCAGCAGCTGTCATACTAAAATCATACATTTAGTACTGTAGAATTGTACTGGGATATTTTTCACATATCCACTTACGATTCTTGGCATTGGCTATAAATTGGTGCTGTTTTGTATTTATTCCTGCAAATGGCTTGTTGCTTGAAAGACGAGCTTCTGTGTTCCATCTGTCTGAGTATTTACCAAGACCCAGTAAGTTTCGGGTGCGAGCATTACTTTTGTCGAAAGTGTATCACGGAGCACTGGAGCCGACAGGAACAGCACGGCGTCCGTGACTGTCCAGAGTGCCGCCGAACCTTTTCCGACCCATTGCTGTCCCCTAGCCTCAAGCTCTCTAACATAGTGGAGAGGTACTCTGCTTTCCCACTGGACGCCATCCTTAACGCGCAGCGCAATCCCTACCCCTGCAAGGACCACGAGAAGGTGAAGCTCTTCTGCCTGAGTGACAAAAGCTTGGTGTGCTTCTTCTGTGATGAGCCTGCACTTCATGAGCAGCACCAGATCACCACCGTGGACGAAGCCTTCGAGGAAATACAGGTGTGTCTCCTTCTGCCTGCTTCCCAGAGCTAATCCTCCATAACCATCATTTTTTTTTATTACACTGATAAATCAATCCCAGCTCATTGCCCGGAGGGCAGTTAATTATGGCTTATTTGCTATTATACATGAATTGTAATAACATTGTGTGTCCCAGAGTTGTCCCAATTTGCCATGCACTTAACGCGTGTACTAGAAAATGTCATGTTCCACCGTTCTGTTGAAGTATATAGATTTCCTACTATTAGAATGTTTAAGCTGCATTTCAACCAAGCAAACCATATAGACTCAATTTAGGTGAAATATGCGTGTGCTGATAATTGTGTGATCAGGTTGAAGAGATGTGGGACACTCACAAGGTATTTGCTTTGACAGCAAAGCTGGGATTCATTTGGGCCGCACGCTAAGTCAGTCAATGACAAGCTAAGGGCTGCGTGAACTGCATGGACAACGTTGAATGAGCTGCAGAGTGTGTGTGTACAGGGGATGTTTTATTACCCATTGGGGACCATTTATGAACACTGACCTTGTTTGGACCTGTCGTTCTTGTGGGGTAAAACATTATTTCTGAGGTCTTGGTTAACTGCCAGAATTTATATTCCATATGCTTGTCTATGTAGTGTTTTTACGGTACATAAATCAGCATAGGTGTCAGTTTGAATTCAATGCCAATGGATAATTTTTGGTGGAGCAATCAGCAATTTAAAGCTCTCTTCTGAACCAATGGATGGGGTCCGGCGGTCTGCTGACTTCCTTTGGAATGTTTAAAAGATTGGAGGCGGAGCTGGAAGGATTGCACGCTTCACCGCTCATGAATAAATAAAAAAAAAACATTTGTTTACTTCTTTTATCGTGCTAATTTCAGCAGAATAAATCACTCATTATCTCCATCATCCTTACTTTGTTTGAGCAAACCCAGGTGAAAGTATGATGTCAGAAACTTGGTTAGTCTGTCATTTTTTGGAGATAACAACGAAAAACTCGAAACGAGCCAAGAGTTAGAAAGTAAAAATTGTGCACATTGTCAGATGAACTGAAAGTACAGAGGGCAACAGCTTGATGCATACAGATGTGAATGAGAAAATGTGGTGACTCCTTTTTGATGATCTTTTCCACCTTCTGCTCAGCGGAGGGTTCTATCTGATCCCCAGGCCCACCCACACGTGTGCAGTTACATGGGTTGCTTTTCCTGTCCCAGTCTCACTGCTGCTCAATTGAATGAATAGATTTTTATTTCAGGCCCTCCAGATAATGAAATAACCCTTGGCCAAAGGCCCGATGTGTGCACCTTCAGTTGCACCTTTCTATCATGCCTTGTTGCCTTCATCCCTTTATTCAATCCATAGACCATATATTGTACCAATTCGCGTTTGAAACCTTGTCTTACTGGGATGGTCAAAAAGGGGCTAATACAATTGAACCCCACTTCAATCTTTTTGGTCCAAATACTGGACATGTAGGGCTATCGAATAAAATATATTGTAATCAAATCTGATGAGGGCGCATGGAGATCTACAGCAGCAGAATACCCCTATTTTCACCGAATTGAGCATCACCTATAATTCTGCGCCCTCAGCATCCCAGTACAATTTAAGTGGATTAGCACAAGGCACTGTGACCAAATCATATCCTGCATAAACAAGCTTGGTCTACTAAGGGCGCAGGTAAGGAATGCCTCAAACGTAAGTGCTACTTGGGCTCAAAGTGATGTTTTCAAGCACCCCCTATAGGTTAGGCCCTCAACAACCCAACAAAATTTCATAATTTTCCAAAACTCCTCCCAACATAGATTGACATCAGTGAAAATGAAGCAGGATAATTGAAGGCGCACTGAGATATTTCAACTCAAATACCTATTTTCCTTAAAATTTCAATTTTGGCCCTCCAGAGGGTGACCCATCTTGAGGCCCTAGCAACTAATCTTTTCACTTTTGGAACCTGAAATTGTGGGATTTTCCTGTCTGCCCAAAGGCCTTCCACTGGCAAAAAATTCAGTCAAATATCTAGCAGACGCATCACCCACCGCCTGAACGGTATAAATTCTGGCAGGTAACTTTCAGGAGCAGGTGTGAAATTAGGTTAGATTAGGGTTAGGGTTAGGCTGGAGGCATTCTAAATATAAGGAGAAGGCGGACTCCGACGCCCTCTTTGAATTGCTCTTGGGCAGCAGGACGGTGACCAACAAAACTAGAGCCCTGTCACTTTGAATTCTGTCACATGTATTGCTGTTCAAGTCCTATATTTGTCAACACTGCTAGACTGTCAGCAACGTAATGTCATTAAATTTGTTCCAAAGATGCTTATCACACAGAAAAATGACATTTTTCACTCAGTGAGACTTGTATGTTTGCACCAAAGAACAGGAAGATCATGACATACAGCTCTTAGCAATTGTGATCTGAAACAGTCACTCATTTCAGCCAGAACTGTAAAGATTATGATCTGCCATTGGCTGCAGCATATGAATAAAAACCTAATTTTTTTAGCTGGCTCTTAAATGCAACCAATAGGTCAGATATGAAATCAAATATGAAGTCACTTATCATGCTTTTAGCGATCATAATCACATTTATCAGTAGCAGCAGTGAGTGCTATGTGGGACTATGACAATGATGCATAGCTGCAGATACATGTATGAATCAGCATCTATTGCTCATTCACCCATGATTAGCCTTATAGTAGGAGTCAACTGCCAAAGAATTGTCATTAGTGTTAGAATGGACGTCGGTTTTAAAATATATTTTTATTTTGACGTGCAAATTCTTCCTTACTCTTTAACACTAAGCCGAAATATTCTGTCGTTGTTTACCTCCAAAACGTCACAGTGTTGTTAATGTCTGCGTTGTGTGGTTGTGCAAAATCTCAAGGTGTGACTGGCCGACAATATATTTTAATATTTTTTGTCGAAGCCCTGCCATTTTTAGCATTGCAAATTATTTTTGTGTTGTGAAACAATGCTGTGCACCATCTCCTCTATTTAAAGCCTATCTGGTTAGTTAGACTTGGTTATGTCTAGAGTTAGAGATAGGCTGTACATAATGAGTGGAAGTCAATGCAATGAAGTGTAGTTGCTCAAACGTGTGTGTGTGTGTGTGTGTGTGTGTGTGTGTGTGTGTGTGTGTAGCTTGTCAGGTTCTGGCTACATGAGGACACAGCCCTTGCCTCACTGAGAAAACAGAAAATGTTTGTCTTGGTAGTTTACTTCTGTCTTCTGTGTTTGATCTCAGATTATCTTTCATGGGAGACAAACGCGCATTATCCTCGCCATGCTGACTGCAAACAGCAGGCTACCAGGTGTTGGTTTTAGAATTGTTTCGAAGTGAGACAGTGTATCTTCCAATGGGCTTGGAGGGGAAAAAAGTTTCGGCCATTTTAGCAATTTTCTTCCACATTATATCCACTTTTGCCATTAAGAGAGACTTGGCTGTATTGTATTCAACCTCCTTTTTTACTCTTGTTTTTCTATGAGGTTGGAATTCATTCTTCTCGGATTATATTTTGCCTCCAAACCCTTTTTTATCTACTACCTTGAATCTGGACAGTCTCTGAATAAAATCCGGTGTAAATGAGGTGTGCATGCCTGCCGGTCTGCATGCTGAGAGTGTGAAAAGCTTAACCTCACTGTTATAGTAATTAGTGCAGGTGTTAGATTATCAGCACTTTTCTTTGGTTTTGTTTGAGTTGCTTGATTGTGTGCCCTCTAGCGCTGAAAGAGGTGCCAGGCATAGTTCTGGTTTACGCCAGTCCTTATTTTTCCATTACTATTTGATCGGTGCTGTAAACTCGCAGCATAATCGCCTGTTGTGTAGAAGATTGTGTCAGGACATGATGTAATTTGACAGTCACCTTCTCCCTTGCCTTGGAACTTGTATTTTCACCAGGTGAACATGTTGATCAAGGTACCATAGCTGTAGAGATGGTACTTTCTGCTGACTTGAGCAAGGTGCGCCAAGTGCTACTTTAGATGATAATTCATTGACCGTTCTACTTGGCCAGTACTAGCCTCACTTATTCCTACTCTGTTTGGCCACCGAATTCTGTTGCAGTCCAGTCTTAATCCTAATACAGGTTTTCCCTTTATCCAACAACTTATCAGGATGAGCCACCTGGCAACCCCTTCGCACAGGAAGTTGCAATCACTGGAAGTAATTTCCTGGGGCATAACACAGCTGCTCTCATGCGCAAATGAAAGTAATTCCCCAGAGGAAAGGCTCCTTCAGTAGGATTGAATAGGTGGGCCTGTTTGTTATTGTATACAGTGAATTGGGCTAAATGGTGCACTTCTGTGCCAAGAATCAGGGTGATCTGTTTTCATAAGGAAATGGATCTGATGCTTTACTTGATTTTATACACATAATTAGATGTATTTTTCTCTGAGAATGCATTCTTTGGAATTCATTGTTGTTAGTGTGTGGTTAAGTCATGTATTCCTTATAAAAACCTGTGGAATGTGCTGGTTGCCTGCAGTCATCACATTGGAAGGAAAGGAGGATTCCCATTAGTGGAGCTGTAATCCCCACTCCTTTCCTTCAGCTGTTCTGAATAAAACAAAACGAGAAGGGTACTCTGTAGGGTACGTACATCCACTTGCACCATAGTTGTTTTTTATTTAAATACCTTCTCTGCAAAATCGACCTTGACCTTTTACCTTGGGCTGAAAAAATCTTATCACCCTGTACTGTGGTCATTTATGGTACTGCAAAGTGCAAACACAGTTTGAACGCATTTGGCAGTGTACTGCTAGATCATTTCATTTTCAAAAATGAAGTTACGAGAGGACTTACAGTTTGGTGCACCAAATGCAAGAACAGTAATGCAGTCTGTTTTTGCCTGATCTGCTTGTTGGAATGTTCAAAAATGATTGCATTTCAGGGTCTGTATTGCTTTGTAATGAAAGAAACGGGAAATGGGGGAAAAACAGCCATCTGTATCGGCATTTCTCATGATGCTAATATAAAGCACACTAATGGCATAAATAGCTGATGTCAAGTATATAAATAAATAAATAAAAAAAAAACCTTGGGCGCAGTTGTTTTGGTGCACCCCATTATGGCAGGTCAGACCATTGTGGCTAAATATCTCTGTAGTTCTTGCTTTTGCTTCAGAAAATTTAAACTCCTCTTGTAACTTCAGTATTATAAAAATATTATAATTAAACTTTTATGATTTTAAGCCTCTAAAGATTGTGGTTATGGAAAACCCCATTACTTCAGGCAATAATTTAAAGCTGTTGCCTTTTCTGTTTCTGGTAAATGCACTAGCATACCATCTAGCATACCGGAAAAGGCATTCGTCAGCATTTCCACTTGACATCCTCATAAACTTTCCACAGATTTTTGTCAGAATCGGCCGAGAACTTTTTCCGTAATCCTGCATACAAAAGGACAGACAGACAAACATACAGGGGTGAAAACATCACCTTCTCCAGCTTTGTTACTGGTGGTAAATTAAGCCAGGGCAGGGGTGAGTGGATTTTAACGTTCAAAAAATTGAACCTCAAACTGGTGCTGGTTTGACTTTTTGAAACCGTGTTCAGTTGATAACTTGATGGGGTATTCCACTGCAGTTCATTACCCTCTTTGGGGAAGATGTCTGAGAAGGGATCTTTGCTGTGAAGAATGAGAGTCATATGAACAGAATCGCACTTCCTCCTGTTTTTGGTGATGTGTTTCTTGCAGAGCATTTTTAAGCGTCCTGATCTTTGAAATTGATGTCGTAATTGAAGGTGTTGCCATTGAGCGTCTGCTGGAGTAGCACTTTGCGTTCAGCCGTTTTGCAGGCGACCCTGTTCTTTTCTTTTCAGTTGAAGGCTGTACTTTGGTAATCATCAGTGCTGGTACTCGAGTCCAAATTCAGCCGCGGTTTCCTTAAATACTGTAACTCAATAAGTGCAGATTGCCTTCTCACATGACTCCTAGGTTAAGGGTCGGTGGAAAACTAGCAGTTCTCAGCCCTCAAGGCCGAGGCCTGTGATTTGAGGATCCCTGGTCTCATTCTGGCTGTGGTTTTGGGTTTGGCCTGCAGTGGTGGTCCAGCACACAGCAGGCATGGTGGTGCATCAGTGACTGTCGCTCATCTTCCTCCAGCGCTTTAATCTCATGTCTCCAGATGAAACACACACACACACACACACACACACACACACACACTGTTCTGGGAACAATTCAGTCATGAGACGGCACCTGTGTTATACAGCGTCGTTTGATTGGAACTGAAAACTGATTTAGTTTAACATAGAACATATTCCAGACCTGATGATTGGTCTTTGTAGCAAAACTTGCTGCATTCATGTGAACTGAGTGAAAATACCAACATTTGATTTTTGAAGATGCTATAGCCACTAATTTCTACATGCTCCTGGAAGAAAATGAATGTGTGTAGACATGCTTTGGGATTGTCTATGTTTTCCTACCTGTAATTGACATGGCACAGTGGGCCATCTTCCTTCCTTTGGAAAGAAAGTGTTTGAACTAACCCCCTTTGTTGTAAACTCTATAGGAAACCTGATTTTAAAGGATGGTGCCAGTGGTCCTAAATGGCTTGTTGTTTAGAAGTCCCTTACTGTTGAACTGTTGAACTGTTACACGGGCAGCAGGAAGGTGAAGTATCCTCAAGAACTGTCTTCTTTGTCTTCATTTATACTCAGTCTGTGTGTGTGTTTATGATCAGTATTTATCTGGATATTGTGACTATTCTATTGGCCAATGGATGCTACTTGAGGTGACAACATCTCACGCCAATGTAAGAATGTACTTACTGGACTGATCAGGTCACAAATGAAAAATAAGGGCTGTATCTGACTTTAACTTCTGGCCAATAATACTTCATGAGTTCTAACATAAAAGCTCTGCCCTTTGCTATTTTCGCCTTATTTCTCAAAAAGGGCCTTAATGTTCTTGCATCTGTGGAAAAAAAACTTTTTTTTCCCCGGTGGTGCAATCCATAATTGAAAAAGTTAGTGATGTAGCTAATTTGGCTAGGGTTATTGGTGTAAATATAAACCTGCAGATACACTGGCTCTCTGGGACCTAAATTGCCCTCTTTTGGGTAAGATGGTAACACTTGTGTTGGTTTTGTGTATTTGTGCACTGGGCCCGGCTGCCGCGCGAGTGAATGAAAATGTGCATTGAGGGCGCAGATGCTTGAGCTGGTGCTCGGAGTTTTACTTGATCTTGTAGGACAACAAGAAAGCAGAATCTTGCATGACCTGCCTGTAAGCTGTCATTATAATGTTGAATTCTAAAGCTGCTGTGCAAAGCTGTAGATGTGTTCATGGCTGTGGGCGGAGCCAACGGTAAGTTTCTTTGTGCTTGCGATGGGCTGTGATCCCTAGAGCAAAGTCTTAATGGGAAGAGATGGGAGAATGATGCACATCGTTTAAAGGGCTTACGTAACCACATCTCCTGCTTCCAGCGGCTTCCACAGTGCGTTGGAGCCTCTTCGGAACAGCATGTTAGCTCATTCCCAGTTTAGCCACAAGTGCTCTAGGCTCCTCCCGGCTCGTCCTGCTCTTCACGCGGACAAATACCGCAGCAAGCACTTAGCGAAACGCGGCTCATAATGGGACAGGCCGTTCTGAATGAAGTAATGCTGGAACAATTGCTGTGTGGTGCTTGAGCAAGTACCTGAGGCGCATTCTTGCAGTGCTGGAACAAGCACCACAGCAGCAGTAGCTGTGGTATGACAACAAATGCCATGATCTGGCACAGGACATTGGAAACAAAAAACTGACCTTAATGATGTAATCTGATGTGATGCAATAACTTTGCGCTGTGTGGATTATGTGGGTGGGAGGGTGAGTGTGAGGAGATGGAGGTGTGTGAGTTTGTGTGCGTTCGTGTTTGTGCTCGGCTGAGTCATCTCGGGCATGTGTGATGGTGTCAGTGGTTGATGATTACGATGATTTTTAGGGTGTGTTTACTGGGAATTTGGACACTAAGGTAGTGTTGCACCGATACTGATACCTCGTGAATATACTCGTACTCTTCCACATTTGCCGACACCACGCACCAATACCTCTTAATGTAAGACGCAAAGTAACTGCCCGCACACGGTCGCATAGGCTATAGTATGTTGTACTATCTGACTTCTGTGTCTAGGGGAGACAGCGAGTTAGAAAAAGTACGAGAATGAGAGCTTTATAGTCATCACATCACATGCCGGCATACGCTCATACACACCAGAGGTGTGTAGTAAAGAAGTACATGTAGGCAACTTCGTACAGTACTTAAGTAGCTTTTTTGAGGATTTGTACTTTACTTGAGTTTTTTTTTCTTTTTTTTTAATCGGGACTTCTACTCAACTACATTTAAAAGATGCAAAGTATACTTTTTATCCCCTGCCAACACGAAGTGGGAGGGGGATATAGGTTTGACCTCCGTCTGTCCGTCCTTCCGTGCGTCCGTCCTAGATAAAGGGGACAGCTTTACTCAGAAACTACAACAGATGGTGACCAAATTTGGTGTGTCGCTTCAGACCATAAAGGCCTTGATGGAGTTCGAAAATAAGAGGCATACGATTGGCGGGGGATGTTGTTGACCATGTCGACTTGTTCTTTGTTACTTTGACACTGGCCACTTCACAACTCCTTACTAATTAAAATAATATATATATAATTCATCATTTAAGGATTATCGGGGTGCGGCGTGTTCAAGAAGAACAGCGGTGTTCGGCAGGGTTTCTTAAAGCTATTCTTACCTTTCTGGCATGCGGCACAGCACTTAGTAGAAATTTGAACATGAACAACTCCGCCTCCCTCCAAAGTCCCACCCTCCTCCGCCTGCCTGACCGCTGAGGCTCACCTCCTCCCCTGACGCGTGCGATGGGAAAGTAAGCAGCGCAAATGAAGCTGCTTTCACACCGGAGGCGAAACTTTTTGCACGACAGATTACATTCAAAGTCAATGCAAAGACGCGGATCTTGCGCGTATTCGCGTCTTTGCATTGACTTTGAATGTAATCTGTTGTACGAAAAATTTGTTTCGCGCCCGGTGTGAAAGCATCTTGAAACGGAGCAATGGAGTCAGATTCAGAGGCACCGGTAAGTGAAAAATAACCAACAGTAATTACATAATATTCCATTCTATATGTAGTACAAAATAAAATGCCCTCGTAACGTCTGACGAACTACCATTAACGTTAGTAATTATAGCATTACAGTCAGATGCTTCGTGTTTCGGCAGAATTCATACATATTTTCTTGCAAAACTGCTGTCATAGCGTCTTAACCTCACCAGAATTGTCCCGGTAACATTAGTCATTAAATCAAGACCAGTTGCAGCTGCTTTGTTTGCAGGCTAACTTCGTTGAGTAGCTACCTGCTTTGTCACTACCGCTTTGCCAGAGAGGAGCGCGACTCGCAAGCAGTGACAGCGGTAGGCAACTGGAAGGGGCACAGCAACGGATGACAGACAGGAAGCTTGGCAAATCATTTCATTTGGACCGAAGAAAATGATTGGTCAGACTCTTATCAGAAATATATGAGAATTGAATATCGATGAGTTTCAACACCTGGCGGATTTCTTTTACATTTTAGTGTGCCATATGCTTATTAGGAGCATATTAAGATTACAAAAGAAAAGTGTAAAAAAACAGAAAGGTAAGAATAACTTTAAGCGTTTTGTGCAGATGTTTCTGCCAGCGGACATAGAGCTGCAAATTTATGCACACAATTACAATATTCTATCATTAGATGGCACACCCGGATCAGTTATTGAATATTTACAAGAAAGCCGAGCTCACACAAGTACACACCCACAATCACACACACTGGGACTTAGAATTGTGAATCTTCTTATTTTACTACAAATATATTGGTAACATATGGTTACCTTAAACATTTTAGTTGTGGTTAAGTTAAATCTTTTTCATTTGTCATTTGTGCATTTGAAATATGGTGATACCATACACATTAAGTGATGCCTTGTTTGCTTGGAAAGCTATTATTGACTTTAGTTGGATTGAGAATGCCTATGAATATGTGTAGAAACTATCTGTGCCAATTAATCGTTCTTCTGACTTTTTATGAAGTTGGGTGTGTTACCTTGCCTATGCAGCAAATTTACTTTTCATTTGTCAAGCTTCAGTAATGTTTTGCCTCATTTGATGGCAGTGCTAGTTCAAAGGCTTTTTGTCGGACCTAAATACAGAAAGATTTTTAGCAGTTAGGCCTACTCTTTTTTTTTTTATCATACCCCGAAACAACGTTGTTGCGGGGGATGTAAAAATGGGGTCCGTCAGTCCGTCCGACATCTTTGTTGTCTGGGCTATAACTTTGAAACTAATCATCCGATTGTGATCATATTTGGCATCAAGGTGTAAAACCACATGAAGGTGTGTCATGAAAAACCATTTTGAAAATAATTTTGCAATTTTTCACGTTTTGGTGTAAAAAATCAACAAATTTGTGAGAAATCTGTAATGTGTCGTGTCCGGGCTATAACTTTGAAAATAATCATCCGATTGTGATCATATTTGGCATCGAGGTGTAAAACCACATAAAGGTGTGTCATGAAAAACAATTTTGAAAATATCTTTACAATTATTTGCGTTTTGGGTCAAAAAGCGTCAGATTTGTGGGAAATCTGTAATGTGTCCTGTCTTGGGTATAAATTTGAAACTAATCATCCGATTGTGATCATATTTCGCATCGAGGTGACATAAAGGTGTGTCATGACAACAATTTGGTATAATTTTCCAAGTTTTCTGATGCATACTCTCCGGCCTATTTTTTTGCAAGGAAATTAACAGCTTTGCGCTAGGTACAGTTCTTTAGAAATCTAAATGCATATAAACATTCTCTATTCAAAAATGCAATGTCAGTTGCGGGGGATATTGCTTGACAATGTCAGCAGCTTGTTTTTTTTTTTGTTTTTTTTTTGGAAATAGCCATGCGTGAATTGTTTGATATTGGCCTCTTGTTGGCTTGTTATTATTAGAAAATAAAACCTGTGCTCCAAAATTGTCATTGTATTTTCCTGGATAGCATTTCAGAAATATCAGTATCGGTCCTCTGTATTGGCAAGTACACAAAATAAAATACTCTTGCTCGTATCGGTTTTTAAAAAAGTGGTATCGGTGCATCCCTACACTAAGTACTATGTGTGGTGGTTTAACATGGAGAAGGATGAGGATGCAGCAGTACTTGTGCTCATGACTGTGATCATCTGCGCAGTCCAGGTGCCACTGGAGAACGCGGAGTTTTTGGCCATTAAATAAGGTGCTGATACAGTAGGAATCAGTACTGCCTGTTATTATTGCTTTTAAAGGTCACTGTGACATGACTTCTGCATGACTGCTACATAAATGCCGTGTCCTGATATTCACATGGTCCCAGCCAAAGAGTGGTTCTTTGCTTGGTCCTGCTTCACAGGCGAAAGCTAACAGAAGTTCACCTTGTTTTTTTTCTGATACATGTTAACGCTCAAAAATGGGTCATTGCTTTTCTCTTTGAGTATTCCTTTGAGTGCATCAACTGAAGACATGACGCAGTGTAGCTGTGAGCTATTAGCACAGTGCATAGTAAATTCCTTCCACCCTCTGAGTTTATCCGATGATGCGTTTAAGCTGCAGTTTATTGGGACGGCCTCTTGGATTTCACCTCGTGGAGAGGAGACGAACCCCCCTTTTAGCATCTAACTGCCTGTGAGGGACAGCTCACCTCAACTGGAGGACTAGCGTTATTTGCGCTGTCCACCTAGATTGGAGAGAATTTCTCAGGTTTGCCGATTACCTCACTTGGAACAGGAGGACCACTGGCTGGCACTTTTTCAGTTTGTCACATTGGCCAGATGTCCTTCTGCAAGTGTAGGTGAGTATCATTTAAAAACCTGAAAAACCAAAACATTGCTTCAGGAGCAGCAAATCTTTAGGGTCCCCCACGGTAAAGATTTAAAGGGAGTCCTCCTGCTCCTCTGTTATCACGAGAGGGAGACCACAGAGACTGTTGTGCAGGAGGGGAAGGTTGCTGAGGGTTGTTTTGTAGGCCTGCAGTGCTGAAGGGACAAGCACTCCTGCAGCCCAGCTGCGCCCTGCATAGTGAGTGAGGGGAATGAAGGAGCACTTTGCTGGAGAAGCAGCAGCCTTTGTTTGTTCTCTGTGTGGAGCTCTTCCCCCCTGCTTTAAGAGCACTGCAGTGTGAGTCACCCACTGTCAGCCGCGATGCTCCTCAGCCATGTGCGTTACCAAACGACTTATAACATTTCTCCTGGGTCAACTGAATGAGTCAATACCAGAGGATTGAACGATTAGCAATAGATAACATTTGGAGCTGTGCGTCATTATTTATTTTTACTTATTTCTGGAGGGCATATCCATCAGCCACAGTTATCTGTGCCTCTGTCCCTCTCATCATCTCGCTCTCATGCTGTCTCTCTCACCCCCTGTTTCTCTCTTTCTCTCTTTTCTGACTCTCCTTTTTCTTCTCTCTTTATTTGAAGTCCCTGCATTCCTCTCTTCTCACGTCCCTGCTGTGCCATTGATACCCGACTGCAGCTGAGTCAATGCACCTCCCTAAACCACTTTCCCATGGGGCCAGTGAACTCAGTATGACACGCCAGAGTTGCTCAGCAAACTGCGATTACTGGGGTAGCTTCATGACATTTAGAGCCAAGGATGGCAGAAACTTTTAAGTAAATCAAACAGCCAACTTGCTGTTCTCCTTATTTCATCTTAATCCACATCAGTTTTGTGGATGTTGCTCCTCCTACAGATGTGCAGCCACACCCACAGTACCAGATTTAGCCAGCAGACTCCTTGGGTGGGACTGCATTATTCATGCAGTTTGTGTCAATAGGCCAGTTCTTTGCCATTTTATATTGGAAGATTTCTGCTTGAATGAACATTGATGAGATATGAAATATTCAGAATCGGAGCAGCACACTTGCTGCTGACATTATAGCCTGCCCCAGACGGTGCAACTTTGCCTGAGGCAAGTGGCACGCGTTATTACTGCATCAGGCAATGCAGCACCGTGTGGGGATGGTTGATACTCTAGATATTTTTGCGCCATGCGAGGAAGTTGCTCACCATGCGAGGCTACCAGCTGCAATGTCACAAGTGCTTGACCAATCAAAACGTGCAGACGAAACATATGTTGTGCACCGAAAATGGTGGCGCCCGTGCTACATCCTCAGCCAGGATGTCTGTGACAGTTTCAGAGGGTGGCACCATTTTTCTGTATCATGTAACTCGTCTGTACATCATGTGACGGGTCTGCACGTTGTCATTGGTTGAGCACGTGTAACATGACAGCAGGTAGCCCCCACACGGTGAGCAACTTCCTCGCATGACACGAAAATATCTAGCATGCTAGATACGCTGCTGCACTGTCACGCGAGGAAGTTACGTAGCAAAAACCGTCCCCACACTGTGCAACATTGCCTGATGCAGTATACATGCGCGTCACTTGCCTCTGGCAAAGTTGCACTGTCTGGGGCAGGCTTAAAATGTCACTGTAGCTACCGCTGATGAGGACCTTTCTCTTGCATTGGTTATAATGGACAAAATCTCTAGCCTGGTGTTAGACATTTACAAAATCAATGCGACCCCTATCCATTCCATTCAGTATTTATTTGATTTTTGTTTATTACCTTCGCCAACCAACAAAGTTGGGCAGAGGTTATGCTTTCATCCATGTTTTTTGTTTGTCCAGACAGTATCTTTCAAATCAATTATGATCTGTGGAAGTGTGGGCCATGGCCTAAGGAACAGCCGATTAAATTCTGTTGGTGATCCGGATCACCAACTCGATCCAGGTATTTCTTTTTTAAAACCTTCACCATTGCGGGAAAACAAGATTGGAATGAATGACGTTCATCTTAAAATCTTCAAAATGGTGGTAAAGTTTCAAGTGTGTTCACTGAGAACTAAATGATTTCTAGTTGTTCTTGTTTTCAATAGTCTGCAGACTTCAATATTCAACTGTTAGTTCTTGCAAAACATCTGTTTATATTTATTACGGAGCTAGATGTGTTTTTACTCAGTGAACTGAAACTACTCAACAAACATCCTTCTCTTTACCATCTCCACTGGCAACGCTACCTTGCTTGACTGGTCAAACTAACATGAAGTTTGTCCTTAAAATTTCCCATCTTGTTTAAGGTTGCTGCGTCATGTCGCATTTGCTCGCCTAGAACCCATTTGACCTTGGAGGATTATAATGAATGAAGGAGTGGAGCATAAATGTGTATTTGTATATGTATATGCGTGTGAGGAAGGAAGCAGATCAGTGTAATTGCACAAAGATGGATAGCCTGAAGATGCCGCATATTAATGGCATTCCTGTCCCACTCATCCATCAGCTTTGTATTTGAAAACCATTTTGGACTACCTCAGTTAATTCATTTTACTTCACTTTAACGATGGGGAATTGCCAAAACAAGTCTGATAATATGTGCTATTGTTTTGTGCTCCTTATGGATTTTAATGCGGTACTGAAACTCATAGATGTTGCTGGGCAATCTTGGTACATTTGATGCGTGTTATTTAAAGATGTTGCTCTGATTTGTTCAGAAATGAGCTGCCTTCTCTCTGGAGCTGGGTTATGGCTGCTCAGCGTTGTGCTCCATGAGATAGATCATCCTATGCCTCTTTGTCTGCCTGCTTATCAGAGGTTTTTCTGTTTTGCCGTCTGTGGATTATTGAGAAAAAATTCAGCTTTCTTATTTCCTTTGAACTTCATACTGTTGCATAAGCACAACCTCAGGAAATGTTTGAAAAAAGGGCAACATTTATCATCCTGCTCTTAAAACCCCTAAATTATGCATTAGGCATGTTTGTTTCAATACATATTGCATGCTATTTTACCATGTTTTGTTCTGTGGTGATAAAGATGGCAAAACTGTGTTGCTTTAACATTGAGAGCTGCCACCTGAGATAAGGTAACTAAAATATTCAGACATGGCGCGCGTGTGTGTGTTCATGTGTTTGTGTGTGCATGTGTCAGGGAGAGAGGGAATATGTGAGAGAATGAATACACTTTATTTATGGCTGAAAGGCTTGAGGGAATTTGTGTATGCATATTAAAGAACTGAACAAAAGGGTGGGTGAAGCAAATAGCCATAAAAAAGCAAACCCAGGGACGACAGCTGTAATTAGCAGTTCAGCAGTCTGCATTTTCTTCAAGCATGCAATTAAGCTTGCCTTCTGCCCCTGCATCGCAACGGAGCAAGTTTTTTCTGCAGAAGTGAAAAACGTTACCATGGGCAGCGCTAAAGTTTGTGCTCTCTGCTGTGTTGATTTAATTATATTCAGGCAGGTTGTAGAGGTCAAACCCCAACTTACTCCAGGGAGTCCTTTATCTTGAATGCACTGTGTGCTACAATGTGTGCAGGCCCTTGCTGGACTGTATATCCTGCTGTCTGAATTTTTCTTTAAGACTCTCCTGCTTTCCGAATTCAGGTTATGTGTTCTCTGCCTACTTTGCTTGTTCCAGTAAGGAAAGCAGCGGCTATCCAAGCCAGTTTTGCCTCAATTAGTGTTCAATGAGATGCTTGTCATGGATTAATCTCTTCATTAAGCTATGGAATTATTAAAATGGGGTCTTACCATGACAACTCACCAAGTGGACCCATAGTGCTCATCTCAGATTTTTCAGATTTTTTTTTTCTAGAAATACTGGGGGTTTATTATTGAGCCATGCCAAGTTTTATTGGCAAAGTCTTTATAGTTTTTTAGTAATTAGCCATGAAGAATGGGGCATCAAACCCTTTTTTCACTCATGTTGGTTATGTTTGTCTAACTCTAGAGCCTAACATCTGAGTAATGAATCAAGATATCAGCATTAAATGTGGTCGGTAAAGAGATCTTTACGCGGATTTTAAGACATCCTCACCTAAATATTATACACGTGCAACATTAAAACCACTTGCCGCTCGGAGCTGTGTTTACTCGCGAACAATTGCCGGGCTTGAGTCCCGGATCCGTCTGTGAACGATAGGTCTTGCGAGTCTGTTTAACGTGGCAGCAGTGAGTGTTGCCATGTGGGCTGGCCCAGATTATTTTCACTGATAGTAGTTGTTGTAATGGGTGATAAGGACTGTGCTGTTCAGCATCTTAACCCCTTTCTGCAGATGTAGGCGCACGTGTCTATGGAACTGCAAATTTAAGCACGCAGTTTCTGTACTCAACCAAGAGATAGCAACCCCAGAGCAGTTATTGAATATTCACAAGGAAGCAGAGTTCGAACACATTTTAGAATATGGGGAAGTTCACTCCACTCCCTGTTTTTCAAGAGTTGCATGAATTAAACTCCTCAGCTAAACCTGATGTGCAATCTGGTCAATATCCCTTCCCATAGTATCGATCCAGCAGTTTAAAAAAAGATCTCTTGTGACATAAAAAATCGTTGTCCTCAGTAGCAACCACTTTAGCTACAGTGAGCCAACGGTACTCCAATTAGTGGTTCAGAAAAATCAGTTTTCTGAAGCAAAAAATTTGACACGGTATTGATTCTCTCACATTCTACTGTCAATTACAGTCATCACATACAAAAAATGCGTAGTTCCCTACCGTGGATTTACGTGTAGATTCCTTCATTCATAAATTCAGCGCTTCCTTATAACCACCCATGTACTGGTGTTGATGGCCAATCACTCGATCATGCACTCAGGCTCTTCTGCATAACTGCAGTTATACTTCACGCCCTCGTGAAACTTCCTCGGTAACAATGTATTGATTGGCTTGTTTCTTAATTGCACCAGGAAATGTGGCATATTTAGACACTTAATAATAATAAAAGGCAGCATCTACCCAAATTCTGCTGTCATATTCTGAAAGTCTAGGTAGAAATCTCTGTACCTACCAGATTTCAGGACGATATCTTTTTTTGTTAGTTAGTTAATGAGGCTCTAAATTTTGACAAAAATGACCAACTTCCTTTGTGAGGGGGGTGCCGCCCCATCTTTTATCACTGTTAACTGGAAAACTATAAAGACTTTGCAACTGAAACTTGGCATGGCATCATGATGTATGCAAAGGAATGGAAAGAAAAAACAGAAAAATCTGAGACTGTCACCATGAGAACGTCCAAAAACTATGATTTGATATGGAATGACCCAATGCCTAAATTTTAGCCACCATGCGTTGGCCTCTTGGATCTCACCCCTCTTTAAGGTCATTATCTCCTGCAGTGTCGTTTCCTTTTAGCTGTCCTGGTATGAAAGTAAATATAGGTGCTCTGTCAGAGTTGGCCTTGGTTGACGATCTTTCAGTCAGAGTGCATGAGCAATACCGGCGACCTAAAATCCTGAACTGCTCAGGCCTTTTTCCAGCTGACTCCACTTATCACTTAGCAGTTAGACAAAGTATTTTCAGTGAGCAATGACTGTGGTATTGAGGTGGAGATTGACTTGGTCAAATTGCAACACTAGAACTGGTAGGACTAATTTCTCTCTAAAAATCGGCTTGCATTTTAGGTCCTGTGACTGGGGGAAAAAAAGACTTGCTGCAACTTTGGGGCAAGATTCTGCAGTATGTCCACTGAGCACCAAATTATGGGACAGGGGACACTCAAAAGGGCTGCGGGTTCCTCAGATGTGGGAACTCTTCTGGTCTTTTTGGTTAATTTTGAGTCAAGGCTTCTGCATTTTGACCAACATCTGTACCATTACAGTCTTTATACGAATGTGTCAATGCCTTCAAATTTGATAAATTTTTTTTTCCCCATTTCCCTATTACATACTGAGGTACTTGTATCTCTTTTTATTGAGGAGATATCTGAGGTATGTGTAACGATTCAGAAAACTGAGGGGGGTTTGTTATATTTTAGGTAGCAGGTAGTGGGTGATTGTATTTCTAAGACATCCTTAAAATGGGCTGAATTGTGAATTGTTTTGCTGTCTATTTTTTCCATTTCTTGGGCAGGCCTTTCCTTTCATGCTGACTGTTCTCAATTATCACATGTGAGAAGACCAACATCTGACCCTTACAAGAATTTATTCTAGGACCTGAACCATTGACTACAGCCCCATACTTGCTCATACTTTTGGCCATGTTGCATCGTCTATGCAAAGCATACTCATTCTCAGTACTGTACTCGCCCTAACATTTTAAGATTGGACAGACCATATTTCTGTCAAGCTCATGTTTTATTAAAACTGTTGGATGTACAGGGTCATGCCTAAGGGACATTTCAGTCCAGTCAAATACCGTTTCACTTCTTCAGAGGCACACTGTGTGAAAGAGCTATGTCTGTACTATGGTTGCCATGAGAACTTATCACCCAATCTGTATACATTTGGAAAAATTGAAGTCAGAGGTGGCTGCAACAAATGTAGGATGCTCTGAAGTAAATAAAATATTTAATTGTTCCATATCGTTAGGCTATTTGCAAATTATTTTGCATATGTTGTTGATTTCTATGGCAAACTCATTTGTGATGCCAGAAAATAAATTACTTTTTATGTTGGTTCAAGTTACGTCTGGGTTTTTTAGTGTGGTGGTGGAAATTGCAGTTAGCAGGCTCATTTTATCTTCTGCCTCATCTTGCTGTTCGGATGCAGAGTTTATTTCAAGGTGACCGACTGCTAGCTACTAGCCATGCTAATCAGGTTCTGAAACACAGCTTTTACTCTTTAGGGCAACTGGCCTAGATTATTTTACTCCGCCGGGGGATGGGCTAGACACAGGTGTTGTCATATTTAATTTGCAAGAGGGAATAGTTCAGGTGGTGAGGAGAAGAGGGCTGAGGTACTGGGTTGGTGGCTTTGCGCTCCTCCAAATGTCTCCATAATTTTCAGTACGTCTGTCCTTGTGTGTATACCTGTCTGTTCATGTATGTATGTATTCAGTTCATGCCAGTAGACCTGCTAGCTGTGTGTCACTGGCCTGGTCAGAATTTTATTTGTCTCATTCGCTGCAAGACTTTCTTGCGAACCTCCGTCTTGTCTTGCCAATGACCATTAGATAATGTCACAACTTATCAATGAGCAGCCATGGCAGTAACTTGCCCTTCCTTAGCTTGTAGTCTGCAGGCAGGACGTTACTGAGGGGAGGTGGTTGTCTCTGAGTTTGAATGGGCTAAGAGTACCAAACAAAGCAGAGGATGCAAAAGGACTAGGACTGAGACATTCTTAATGTGAGGAGATGGCGCACTCCATTGTTTTCCAGTGGGAACATTTAAACGCTAAAGATGGTGGAATGTCAAAAAGCTGTCGGCCAATCACACCTTTAGATTTTGTGGAACTGCGCAACATGTATTGACTCTATGGGCTGGGAGCTACATCACGTCTCTGTGATTGGAATGGAATTCCAGTGGAATTGGAATTTACGCATCAAAATAAAGGAGAATTTAATTTTGTTGTCTGTTTTGGCACCAATGACATTGATCCCAATTTGTATGGTCGGGTCGGTCATGGGTGAATTAGCAACAGATGCACTGATTCAAAGGTTGCTTATTGTCATGGCTGTTTCTTTTTGTAATTATAGCTCAGAGTAAGGGCCACAAACAAAAAATCTTCATGAAAATTCAGCTATCAAATTATAAAAAAAATTAAGAATGCAAAAATTGCTGGGAGTTAAAACGATACATTTCTGGGATCATGAACTCCTTGACCGTAAGTGTACTTCATCTGACAGTGATTTTCAAAATTATCTACTTTTTATGACCCAAATAAAATGGCTCTCCTAGTGGCTACCCAAGCTGTCAAAGCCCTCAAAATTACATGCTGTCAAATCATAAAATAATGTTTAACACAAATCATCTTTTGCCTCGTGAAGTTCAAGATGAATTTATGATTTCCTTGCGGAATTTTGCATGATTTTATCAATACAGGCGCGGATGGACATGAATAGTCACCAGTAACCTCTCCAAACCAAAAACATGCCTTTTCTTCGTGGTAAAGTTTAGAGTTTTGTCCGTTTTTCTTCAAAGCCACGTCAGCAAGCTCACATACTGATTAGCGGAACTGCTTATCTTATGGTGAGAATGCTCACCTTAAGACGGACGGCTTGATTTTTACATTTCCAATCATCCAAAGGAAATGCAAGGAATGTTTTTCACACCTTAAAAGTAGGAAGTATTAGTCACTAAAACGGTAATGTCTGAAATACACCTCATTTTAACCAAAGAGACAATCCACTATCAGGAAAAAGCAGGCTGTATCTACTTCAGATCAAACAGAATCTGTGCAAGGAACGTAGCAGGGGATTTACCAGTCCTGGAGCTGTTCTCATTTTAAACGAACAGAACCAAGGCATTCAATTTTGTTGAATGCGTTATAAATTCTAAAACATTGCCGCACTGAGCAAAATGCCACCATGTACTGTATTAATGGCAAAGGCTAACGGTAATTCATAAGCGGTGAACATCATGGCTATTGTTGACTGAAAATAAAAAATGGCTAGCTAGCAATTCATAGTTCTCCACTATACTCATGCACAATGAAGGAAAACTCTATATCATTGAAATCCTCCTCCAGATTAACAGAGCAACAGAGCTTTCTGGTACAAGGAACCCTATTCCAGAGTTCTGTTCCATTCGGAATAACTCCCATTATCCATATTGGTATAACATTGACATCACGTAAATGTGACTGAGGCTCTTCTGGGTTGGTTTTGAAAGTCTTGTTTTCTTTGTCTTCACGTCATTCAGCAGTGCACAGCTGAGAGAATTCAATCCATTTTCCTGTTATGCAAGGGTTTAAATATTTTTCTGAGGGTCCAATCAAAGTCTGAATTATTGTGGAATGTTTATACTGTCTGGAATTGGATAAAAACGTGTCAATCAATGGATAATTACTGGGTTATAGTTCGTGAACTATAACTGCTTTATGCAGATAAGCCTGAGCAAGCATTGGAGAGACTTGATTTCAGTGAGAGATCGTAAGAGGCTGTAAGGAACCATTGAATTTGTTAAAGGATGAATCTACGTGTAGATCAAATATAGGTTGTCACACATTTTTAATTTCTGATGACTATCATTGATTGTGAATTTTTGCTTCAGAAAATTTTTTTTTTTCACTTCTTAATTGAGATACTTTTGGCCTATTACTGCTGAAGTGGTTGCAACAAAGGACATTGATTTTTATCTGTCACAAGAGATGCTTGAGCGATGTTGGATAGATACTATGAGCAAGTATATAAGGCAGTTGCATATGAGAGGACTCAGAGCAAAATTCTCTATCATTTGAGTTTGTTTGAAGTCAATAAGACTATTTTCAACAAAGTTATTGCAAGAATGCTTTCCCCAACTTTGGTCAATTTCTATTTGACTTTGACTTCATAAAAAACAAAAAAATAGGCATCAACTGAGTATGATGTCTGACTTTTTTGCGAATTTTGATGATGATTGGTCTCAGATTGTGAATGCTTGGCTGTCCCCCGTCAGACATAAAACAAACAAACCCAACTGAACAACCAAGTAGTAGAAATTTTGGCTAGAAAAAATGCTAAACTTCCTTTTTCTTATCTGTTTAGGCCATATAATTGTGAATATTTCACGAATTTGTGAAAAAATTGAGACCAAGCAAATGAAAAAAATGCATTTTCAAGATGTCTCCATTAGAATAGCTGCTTATCTAAATTGGCACTCATTCCATTTTATGCATTTTCTATCTACCCCCATCCTTGTGGGATTATATGGGTTAAGTAAAATGGTTTCCTAAAAGTAACTGAGCCGTCTACCTCCCCCTAAAGGATAATACCAGAGTTTTGAACTTGGGTCCTATAATCCCATCTGTTTGTGTCTGAATGATTAAAATGGACACCATTTATTTATTTATTTATTTTAAGCTGAGCGATAAAACTGTACCTGGAATCTGTGAAATGACTACTATGTGACAGAGCATTTGTTCGCGTTCAAATAATTTCACTCAAAGTGTGTGTCTCTGCCACTAACAGGCTCAGATTTTTCGAATCAGTCCTGACTAGATCGATATTTTATACATACCACTGGCTTGTTGAATGATTGTTTTTGACACTATCCTGCAGTGGTTTTGTGGGTACCAAAGCCAGGTCAACACACGCAGTGCCTGGGTCATCATGTAAATGAGTAAGATTGGATGAGAACACAGAATTTTGTCAGCTGCACTTTTTAACCACTCCACGCTTATGTCCCCTGACCCCTCTTGACCTCTTATCTGCATCTCTGCCTTTGCCTTTCATCTGCTCTGATTCAAACGAACATGAAAGTTAAGTGCTGACTGCACTGATTTTACTGTGGGCTTAATATCTGTGCCTTTTAGTTTAGTGACTCAGATATGAATTGGTGAGAATTCACCAGGATTTGCTGCTGGAATCAATAGGATAAACATCATATTCTCTTCTATCTGTGTGTAACCAATCTTGATGACAGCCTTTATATCTTTGCAACCAACCTAAGCAAATGGCAAAAATGAATGGCTTTTTGGATCAGAAATGTAGGTGTTCATGGCAGCGGTATTATTCTGTAGCCTTATCCTGCCAAACAGGTCATTAAGGCGTACACCAAAGAGCCGAAATATTATGAGCACTCATGTAGTATGTAATATGCCTCCAAAACAACTCCGTTGAATCAAATTTAAATGCCTGATGTTGATTTGATTACAGGACTGAATGCAGATTAATCAAAGTCTTTTTTGTTCGATGGTGGCAGCTCTCTGTGTGCTGCCCATTCTTGGCAAGCCCTGTTTTTTTTTTTGTTTTTGTTTTTTTTTTCTTACACTCTTCAAGTTTCTTTTCCCTTCCTTAGTTAACAATTACACTCCCCCATGCCTGTGGCCCGCCTGTGCAATTTTTCAGCGCACCCATGATGGGAAGTCTGGTACCGTACCTCTAATAGTTTTAGCACGTTAACTGCAGCTTTTGTTGCTCTTGAATTTTCTTTTGCTCTCACAATACGCATAATCAGCACCTCACGCAGCAGTACGTGCCTGCAGTCAGGCTTTCTGCCCCCGAGATTTGTGACTTCTCACTGTCATTAGATGTTGCTGCTGTTGCATGGTGTGGTTGTGTGGATGAAACTCCATAAGTATGGGGGTAATGACACAATTTTAGAATTTCTGCGCTGTCCTTCAGCACAGTGTATTTGAAAAAATGAATAGGAGGTTACAGATGGGTGTGCTGTCTTTAAGAGTGGCCATCTCTATATTGTTACACCGTGTAGGAAATACAGCCATTTTTGTAATCCCCTTGGCAAATAATGCAGGGTATTTGGCCATTACTGGGTTCAATTGGTCTGTCCCTGCGTAAAAAAAAAAAAAAAAAAAAAAAACTTTTGGGAAAATGACTTTATAACGGTTTCATATTTTTCCGCAAAACTTGGTACACAAATCAACCATAAACTTGTGTGACTTGTGTGATCCCAAAATAACACTGAATACAGACATAGAACTGGAAACAAAGCAGGACATTTATGTAGTTCTAAAGGATGAGATTTGGTTATTGTCCTATACTAATAAGGAGCAATCCCTGATATCAGTATAAAATTGGTCATGAGCAACACGGAAGGCGGAGGCGCCCATTTTCAAAACAATGTGCTGCATGCTATCCTGTCACTTGCCCTAGCTAACTAGCTGACTGAACTAGCAAATGATAGCTAGTTAGAATTTCAATGAGATAAATGTGCCCGAAGCAAATTTTTCCAGAAGTCCTATGAATGGATAAAAGGACAATGTTTGGTGCCAGTCATTCTTCACAGATGTCATGCAAAGTTATATGTGCATGCTAACTTTGACATACTTGCTATGCAGAATATAGACATTTCATTCATGCAAAACTATCTAGCTTGCTAGCTAAGTACTTAGTGGAACATTTGTTGCCAATGGTAACGTTACGCCAGCAAAAATCATTGAACGATGGTGTGATTTATAGAAAATAGTGTAGAAAGTGGTTAGCCAGTGTTCAGTGATGTGCATTTTAGCAAAACTTAAAAATCCCAGAACCGCAAAGAAAAATCTAACTTAAGCTAAAAGTTCATGTTAGTTCATGGACATGGGAAGCATGGTTTTATTCTCCCTACACTACAGGCCAAAAGTTAGGGGCCACCCTCAGATTAAAAAAAAAATCACACATCAACTGTTCAACACACACCTGAGTGTCCCAAGTGTTTTTGAGGTTCAAGTAATGTCACTTTAAATAAATGACAAAACACAGGTAAAGAACAATCCATTTTCAAGGGATGCTTTGTGCTTCACAAATTTTCAGTTCAATAGCTGCCCCTGGTACAGAAAGATGATTTTGCCCATTAAGTATCCTTCATGTGTTCTGCAGAGGGAGATGAAGGAACAGCTCGCCAGCCTTCAGGATAGTGAGGCAGGACACACAGAGGCCTTGCAGCTTCTTCAGAGACAACTCACAGAGACTAAGGTAAGAACAGGTCCGCCTACGTTTATTTTTCTCCCCAACGTTTACCACTCAAAGAGAGCTGGCCCCTCCCTCATTTACTCCTCACAGAGACCAAGGTAGGAGTTGGCCTACCGCTACAGGCTGTAGCGTTTCTACGGAAATAGACCAAAACTGGAGAAGGCGGCGCCGCTTCTGATCTACTTCCGTGGAAACGCTATGGCGCCATACAGCACCACACACAGGCCTGGGGGCTGTGATAGGGGCTATTGTCATAGTTTTCAAAAAACCGTTTTGGTTGTCCACATGAAGACGCAACAATTTCAGATTTTCTCAATCTGGAACCCGTTTTCAAAAAAATACTGTTTTCGGGCTGCATTTTCGCCGTCGCCGTGTGGATGCATGGCTGAAACTATAAAGATGTTTGACAGCCATGGCATTGAAAATCAACGAATAATTAACTGTAAAAGCTTGTTTTTCCGAGATGTCACTCTAACGTGCTAACGTGAGCTCAGTTGCACATCTCTCATATGGTCACGTGACTAGAAACACAAGAAAACATGGTTTTAGCTTAAAGTACTCTCGCACGTGCTACGTGCCTGTGCACGTCAGAGTTGATGTGTGTCATGATGTCTTTGACAACACATTTACCCCTAATGATAATAAAAACTCTTTTATTAAAAGTTTCAAGAAAATATTTACAAATTTATGAGTATGAAGTTTCTTTTTTGACTCCTTATACTTGGACCCAACTCTGGTGGAGCCCTTAACGGTAGAGGATGAACAATTGAACCTTGCGCTGCTGTGAGTACATGCCAAGGAGCTTGCTGAAGAGGGAGGAGTTTTAAGCTATTGTCAGGAAAAATGATACTCATATTAGCATGAATTGCATATGTACATACAGTGCTATGATAAAGCATTTACCCCTCCTGTTTTCATCTTTCTTTCTTGTTTGTCATACTAAATTGTTAATGATCTTTAAATGTAATATTAGACATTAGAAAACACATAATACATTTTAAATTTGATTATAATGATTAAACAGAGCTGGCAGTAATCAAGCCTGGGTGTTTCATCTAGCCCAGTTTGGAATTAAAGTTGATTATTTGGTTGATTTTGTGATTTACGTGGGTTGTTCTTGTATATTGAATTTACTTTGAAGATTTTTATCAATTAAGTGTGACAAAATCCAAGAATTACTCAGGATGGGGGCGTGTTCCTTGTTTGGGCATTGCATGTGCCCGCATTCATTCTCTTTGCAACTATCGCATAAAACTTGACAGGTACTTGCTCCTTGTAAGTCAAGGAGGCAGCTGTGTTCCTGTGATTTTCACTTTACAAAAAGGGGATGTGACGCTGCTTTTTTGTCTTTCCTTTGCTCAAAACTTGTGTTGCATTTTTAAGCGTGTATCCGGCCTAAAGGTGTTTGGGAAACACTTGATCTGTATTGTTTGGTTCAAAATTGGTTGACCTATTTTACTGGCATAACAGTATGATAAACTTTGAATTTTTTTATTAAAAAAACCCTCAAGCTATATTTGGTGAATTATTGCAATCACAACAACCATAATGTTAGCAGTCTCTCGAAGCAATTGAATTTTTATAGTGTTTGTAGGTCAAATGTTTAGCTAGGTCACTGATCTATCCATCTTTAAGGAGGGTATTTTAAAATTTAAAGTGGGTTAAATGGGTAAACATCAAATTATGCATGTAATTTTACAACATGCACCCGTCTAGACTGGACTAAATTTTGAAAAGCTCCTCCAAAACATGGGTAAACTGAGCTTAGCTAAACCTCTGTTGCACGTAGCTTTCGGATGAATGGGTGTTAAATAGCAAGATTGTTATTTAAGCTAAGTATTTGGAAACTGATGGTGGGCACTCATGTGTTAAGAGGTAATAAGATATGTAACCTCACTTGTGATTTGCGGTCTTCAACAGATTTTTTTTCTGGAAGCATGTCACTTTTCTCTGACTTTTAGTCAAAGTAAAAGGCTCAGTTCAGGTATAAAGGTATATTTTCATTCATATCTACACACCCCAAGGTGTTAGTTGTCGTTATTATGCTGTAAAAAAAAAATTTGATGCAAAGTTGCCACACCTCAATTGCAATTGAAATATGGAGTAATTGAGTACTGTACACATTTACTGAGCTGGATTTGCACTTCATGGTCAAATGCATGTGGATGCTAGGAGGTCCAATTTCTCATGTGGATAGCGTGTGTGGTAATGAGGAGGTAGTACCCCCCCCCCCCCCCCCTTGTTGCTATAATACCCTCCATTCTTCTGGGCACACTGTCTGCTAACTTTAGATTTTATGATATGACACCTGGGATTTGCTCTCATTCCTGGCATTGATGAATTATAGAGGCTGGCGGAGTGAAGTCAGTCATTTGGGCATGACCGGGAAGTCTGCTTTCCAGTAGTGACAGGGTTTTACAGTAGTGATTGTAGAATGTCCCAGTCTACTGTTGCATCATGATTTTCATTCTAAAATCTACTTTTCGTTGATATTATGGAAGAATTATCACCATCACGTCTGTTGCAGATCCCTCGTGTTAGCGCAATAATTCCTAATCCATTTTAGGGATCCTTTGCAAATTGTATGTCAGTTGACCTTATTAATATGGAGAACTGGGTTGCTTTTGGGCTTTGTATTATTAATAATTCACTAATTATTAGTTAGATAAAATATAAAATCATCTGTTTTCCTGCTTTTGCACGTGTCGTTCTATGAGCCCTTTCTTCTGTCTGTCTGTCTGCCTGTGCTCATTCTAGCGTTCACAGGTCTTGAGATATTGACTTGAAATTTATACCACAATAAGCCATGTGTCCAAGGACCAAGGAGTTCACTTTTGGAAGGTCAAGGTCAACGTGGTCGAAAAAGTCACATTTTGGCCAATATCTTACTTCAGAAAAATGATAGAAGCGTGGGACTAAGGCCAAGATGTTTAGTCCTGTCTCATGTTTTTGCGCTTTTGCCCATGTCACTCCTTGTGCATTTCCCTCTGTCTGCCTGTCTGTCTGTGCTCACTCTAGCGTTCACAGGTCTTGAGCTATGAGCTATTGACTCACAATTTATTATATTGGCGAAACTATGTGCTATAGATCCGCATCTGCCATAGATCTTTTTTTTTAACGTGATAACTCAAAAACTATTTTCTGAATCCTTTTCACAATTTACATGCCTTGAGATCTTGTCATGCCTTTAGTTTTTGAGAAAAGTCTACTTGAAATGGGGCTAATATTTTCTTATCAAGAGGGAGAAAACTAAAACTAGACAAGAACGCTTTTTAATTTTTTGGACAATTTTGTGTATGGCACTCCTTTTTCCCCTGCCTCAGCTGTCGGCAAAGAGCCTGCGGGCGACGATCGGCGATGCGTTCGAGCGGCTGCACCGCTTCCTGCGAGAGCGGCAGAAGAGCATGCTGGAGGAGCTGGAGGCGGACACCGCACGCACGCTTGCCGACATCGAGCGCAAGATCCAGCGTTACAGCCAGCAACTGCGCGACGTGCGCGAGGGAATCCTGATCTTACAGGAGCGCCTCAACGAGACCGGCCGGCACGACTTCCTGGAGGGCGTAGCTCTCACCTCCGAGAGGTACCTGTGGCAACCCGAGTACTCGCCATGGGTGGGCTTAGAGAGCGGGAAGCGTGGGGTGGGGCAGGACTGCAGATTTGCAGTGGTCGGGTTATGGTTACCGACTGCCTACTAGCACTGTTATGCAACACCTGAAAATTGGTCTTTCAGCTTAGGCACCAATGGACCTATGTCTTCAACTGGCAATTTTATATTGAGCTTGCATCTTTGTACATCGCAGTGCTTAATTTCTTGATGTGATGCTTCTCTGTTTTTTAATGATCCCTTCATTTGTCTTTGGTTGGAAAACTATTAAAGTAATAATTACATTCTAGTGAGCACGCCACACACCAACCACTAGTTATTAAATGTTGTGCTACTAAAATTTGCAATCTGAAAGTTTTAAAATGCTACTGGAACGATGCTCTGAAGAATGATGAATCAAAAGTTCAAGTTTTTGGCAGAAACACCCAACACTCTCTATCAGGTAAAACAGCAGCACACATCAACGCTGTGATCTACAAACTGAGGCACGGTGAGAGGAGCATCATGAATTGAAACTGCTTTGCTTCCTTCAGGCAGAGGAGATACATCAATTTTTTGATCTGAGAGTCTTGACCTTTGATGAAATTGGGAAGCTTTGACAAAATCTATTGAGAAACTTCATGAATTACTTTTTGAGAATATCAGTCAAATAAAATGGTTTTCTTAAAAAGACTGGTAAGTCTTCTCTGAACCATTATGCATGTCTGATCAGTGCATACAGAAAATCTTTTACTTCCTGGTGTTATTCATTTGAAATGAGGATTTGCTGATTACGGAGTCCAAGGGCTCACATGTTTTTTCCTGTCAGTTCTGTGAATAATCAAGGAGGTATTCTACATGGAAATTAAAATTTGCAATTATTTTTAATTGCACTGTTGTCAGCAGATGTAGTTTTTCTTAGCATTGCAACTTGAATGAAAATGAGACTGTCTATTGTGAGTAAGTAACAAAAAACTTATTAAATAGTATGTGATCCTAAATAGATCACATACTTTTTCTTGGGTCTATTTGCTTCTTGAGCAAACCGCAATTCATATCCATGGCTGTGGACTCCTGATGCTTCATATAATTTGTTTCTTGCCTGGCCAGTGTTCTGTACTCTGAATGATCTTCAAAGTTATCGCTGGTTTGGATAAATCTGTGAGGGAATCAATGTAATGTGTCAGTGTTAGATGGTGTGAACCAGCATAAATGATAAAGGTCTTCACCAGGGCTCCTCAAATCACGGTCCTCCAGGGCTGAGAACTGCTGGTTTTCTACCATCCCTTTATCTGGGAGTCAGGTGAGATGACAATCTGGCCAATCAGCAGCATTAATTGTTCACTTGATTGCCTGGAAGGAAGGAAAACCAGGACTGAATTTGGATTCAAGGGTGGGATTTGGAGAGCCCTGGTCTATGCAGTCATGAGATGTTGTTCACTCACTGTTTCTTGATCTGCAGAATAAAAGGAAAAATCCATGAGACCAATCTCACCTATGAAGACTTTCCAACCTCCAAGTACATGGGCCCTCTGCAGTACAGTATATGGAAGTCTCTGTTCCAGGACATAACCCCAGGTGCGGAGTGCCCTGCTACAGGTTTCTGCCTTTCTCCAATTTCCTCCCTGTCTGTGGGGTCAGAGGTTCTGAGGATATGTACTACACCTACAAATATATTCTCACAACACTATATATCATCTCCTCCCCTCAGACCTGGCAGTTTTGTGCATCAGCTTGGTCGAGTTTCTCACCTATTCCTGAATGAAATTGTTGCAGTGTTGTTTGAAGGGTTCTTTCAAGGGTCTGAGAGCACATTCGTAGCCACAGTGCTGTAAACTTCCACTGTTCCGTGCCTGACCTCCCCTCTCTCTCCTCCCCAGTGCCTGCCGCCCTGACGCTGGACCCCCTGACAGCTCATCAGCGCCTCATCCTATCAGACGACTGCACCATTGTGGCTTATGGGAACTTGCACCCGCAGCCTCTACAGGACTCGCCGCGGCGTTTCGACGTGGAGGTGTCAGTTCTGGGGTCGGAAAGCTTCGGGGGCGGGGTGCACTACTGGGAGGTGATGGTATCGGAGAAAACGCAGTGGATGATCGGAGTTGCCAGCGAGACTGTCGCCCGAAAGGGTAACATCCAGATCCAGCCCAGCCGCGGTTTCTATTGCATCGTCATGCACGACGGCAACCAGTACAGTGCCTGCACCGAGCCCTGGACCCGCCTCAACGTTAAGAGCAAGTTGGAGAAGGTGGGCGTCTACCTGGACTACCCCCGAGGCCTGCTGGTCTTCTATAACGCCGACGACATGTCCTGGCTCTACACCTACAGGGAGAGGTTCCACGCCCGGCTCTACCCATACTTCAGCCCGGGGCAGAGCCATGCCAACGGCAAGAACGTTCAGCCCCTGAGGATCAACACCGTTCGCCTATAGAGGGCGCCTGTAACTCAGGGAGCTAAGGAGATGGCTGAGGAAAGACCGTGAGCAGTGGGACTATAGAGTGGAACATGCCGGATGGAGGATGTCAAGTGGGAGCTTAGCCTATGTGTCAGTGTGATGGACCCATATGCTCATTGCACTGTGTGCTCTTAATCGTATCGGTGTGTGAAAGGTGCAGAAATCTGATTGGCACTCTCCCCCCCCCCCTGCTCCCCTCCACCTTCACTGCTCCCTGATCATCGCCCTGGGGTGCTTTCAGACCGGGTCACTCATTCCTTAATGTTCTCTGTCCTCCTCAATCATCCAGCTCTCTAAGCTGGTGTCATTTTGAGTTTGGATGGGAAGGGGCACTGTCTGGTTTGAGTTTGAGCTCCTGTTTGATTTAGAGCTTCTGTCTGGCTGGTCCAGTTTATCATGCATTTAAGTGTTGCGCCATGAAAGATGCTCTCCTGATTTCCATCTTCTCCTGTTCAGTCATCTAGTTGTTGGGACTCTGGACTCGATGCTTCACGCATCTCTCCTTAAACAGGTATTCGTTTAGATGTTTCTTCAGCATATGAAACCAGGCCTTTTAATGGTTTCTTTAACTTTGCTGAATGTATATTTTCATCGAAGTTCGTGTTGTTTCAATGCATTTTCCCCAAGTTGGGATTGGCTAATTATATACTGCCGCAATCATCATGTGGTGTGTTCAGCCAGTGCAGGAGCGAAGGCAAACACAGTCAGTCCTCTGAAGCTCTTCATGTTGCCTGCTGTTTCTTTTTCCTTGCTTTGAGAAAAGCTCTTCATGTGCTGCTTTAGCTGGCTGCCTGGGGGGGCTCCCAGAGGGAGACTCAGATCCTGGGTGACTGAATCCTTTCCAACCTGGGGCAAGAATGCCGCTAATTTTTCCCCAATTTGCTGGGCTGCTTGCTGTGATCTCCTGTGGTTTGAATACTCTGTGTCAGAAACTCATTCATGCTCACGAACAGCACCGTACCAGGGTGCTTTACCCAACCTTATTCACATTTCCATTTCATTATCCGGCTTCAGTCCCTTCTCTCCTCCTGAATAATTTGTCATTGTCTTGGAGTAATGAGCCAACAAGCGAGCTGTGGATTGCTCTGCAACTTTCACTGTTGAAGCTCATTATAAAGGGATGTGTCTAATTTCACCGCCTCTTTGCCCGGCCTGGGGAAAACCAAGCCTCTAAAGCAGGAAGTAATATGGGGAGATCCAAACAGCTTCTGAATTCTAGCGGGGAATGGTCATTATTTTTAGTAAAAATGGGTACACTTTTGCCCCATGAATGCAGATGTAATATTTCTGCCCCAGACAATCACTTCATCTTTTCCTTGAAACAGGGTTCAACGTTAAGGATTTTTTTCACTTGCCCGGTCGGGCAAGTTGGTCAGACATCTACTTGCCCGAGGTCAGTTTTTACTTGCCCGATAGGAATTGTTTCATTTCAGCTGCCATCAAATAAAAACGAAGACTACAGTTAATTTTTATGTAAAATCTTTATACTAGTTTTTTTTTTTTCTGAACAAAAACAATGCATTTGCTGTACTTAAGTGTACCAATAAACTAACTACAGGTTACACATCAAACTACACGTGACATGCTCTCTGCCCCGCTGACAGCCACCTTTTTAAAACACTTTCAGCACTGAAATCGGCAACTGCTGGCCCCTCAATATTAATGAAAAGCAGTTTCCACAACATTTCAACTGAGAGGTCTCACCGCCAGTCTGTTTTAATGCGCTTCATGGCACTGAAGCCACGCTCGCAGGCAGCAGTGGATAGTGGAAGCACCAGGATGAGCTCAATGACCATCAGCAGGTTGGGGAAGCTCTGTAGCCTTTCAGGGTCAGTAAAAAAGTCTGTCCATACACTGCTTTGTTGGGCCTGAGGCAGTCGTTTGATCACCACTTTTGCTGTTGGCCATTCCCGATGCCTTGCCTCACCCCTGCCACCCGTTCCAGTATGTCAGCAAAGTGGTCTGTCAAGACACGCAGATGGTCTGCTCCGTAGCTCAGCTCATGAAATATTTTCGATATTGCTATAAGTTCAGATCACATCACTTTAGCGAAAATTCCATAGGATGAGAGCGTGGAGGAAATAATCGCTCTTCTCTCTAGTTTGCTGCACTAGTGCGGAGAATATTCCAACTCCACTTCAAAAAAGTAAACTACGTTATCCCTTTAAAACGGTCAAATGTGCAAGGTTTGACAGAATTATTATGTGAAATAACATTTACATTACAACATTATTACATTACACAGAGAACTTTTTAACAAACAATATAACCGTTACTTGCCTGCGACAAGCCACGTGGTACTGTGTTCCCAGGTTAATGCCATTCTTCTGTTGATCAACTGCATGTTGGTAGGCTGTGAACGGCTGTGCGTTTTTCGCAACATGGTAGGCTGTAGTGATAAGCTTTGTGACAATCTGTTCCGACTCCGTGTTCATCCGTCGAACAAGGGCTGGCAAAGCGGAGGATGGGTTGTCGGCGGCCCTCTTCGCTGCCATGCAAGCGAGGTGATTCTTACTTCTCTCGTGGCTCTCGAGCGTGTGTTTGCGAAAGCTTGTCTTTCCTTAAAAATGCGCCCGTTTTGTCGGCCTTACTTTCAAACCTGCGGCAAATTGCACAGAACATAACTGGAGTTTCACCCAACTCAGTTGCGACCCAGCTTAACTCTTTTTTTCCACGACTCCTGAAACACTCGCTTACGCTTCCGTTCGTATTTTTCTTTCCGATCCATCTTGTCTGAGAGTTTTTCTTCGTTGGTTTCGGCAGGTTAGGCAGACGCTACCGCGGCGCATTGCTGCCTATTTAACTTTTTATTAAATCGTGGATACGCGAAGCGTAAACACGAGTTACTGTTTATTAAATCGTGGATACGCGAAGCGTAAACACGTGTTATTTTGGGAGGGGGGGGGCGGCAATGTCACTCACTGGCTCACTGGATCCCTCAAATGTTACCACGTCTTCGCAATAGTGTGTAAACGTAGCCTATCCGCGATTTCACCGAGCCATGAGGTGCCTTTGATTCTATTTTCAGCCACTTGCCCGACCGGGCAAGTGAATCCCTACGTTTACATGCCCGGGGTTGCATTTTACTTGCCCGGTGCCGTCGGGCAGTCCTTATTGTCGAACCCTGCTTGAAAGAACATGGCTGCCCACTGCACTGTGGGCATTTTAACAACTGTGGAATTCTGTGGCAAAAGGACCATTGTCCGTGTATTTTTCATCACCTAGATTTTCACGATGTGCTTTCATGCTCTACGGTTGTTCAGACTCAATAACTGAATCATTTCTCACTTTTGTTTATGAGTCTGTGTCACTCTAATGATTGCTCTGAGTTTTGAATATCAGGATCTCCGAATGCCCCTGAATTCCGGTGGAGGTTTGCTCAGACACATAGAAGTCAGTCTTTGTGAAGTGGAGAGCTACTCACTGAGCTGAGCTGCAGTTCCTCAGAACCACTAACCATCCCATAACCCCCCCCATAACCCAGCTCTTGTGGTGTCATATACATTCCTTGTTGTCCTGTATTCCTCTCGGGTCTTTCCTAAATCTTCCATCTGTGGAATTGGAGCATCACCTGTGGAGTGTTTTGTAGTGGTTGTGATGGTGGAAATGATACAGATTCTGGTAAGGATGGAGGCTGTGTTTGTGGATGTGCTGTTGTATGAATGTCGTGATATTACTGTTATGAGACGTTGTGACAGCCAAATAAAATGATGGGTAAGCCTTGATTTACTTGGGATTTGATTTTTATTTGTCTCTTGTATGGAATGTACAGCTCCACGTATGAAAAAATTGGCACGTCATGGTAAATGTAAATAAAATGGTTGAAAAGTCCATTACTACATTGAGTCCTGTACTGTATTGGTAATGGCGCCACATCACAGTTGATGTTCTAACATGTTAATTAATTGCTTTTTGAAAATAATCAATACTTCTGAGTCTAAAAAAAGTTGCCACTGTCAACTGTTTGACACAGTGAAACATGTCTGTGTCTTAAATGAACTTAAGCATTTGGACACTGAAAGCACACTTGTTCAAGTCAAGCAGGTTGAACTTTCCCCCATTCCTCCATTATGCTGATCTTTAGCCATGCAATACGGGCCCTAAGATGGCTCCATAATGTGCTGTACATTTTCTGTAGGAGATCAATCTGAACTGCTGGCTGACCAAACTAGCACCTGCCCCTCTTGCTTACAGTGTTGATGTATGGCTTCCTTTTTGCATAGTAAAGCTTTAACATTCATCTGTTGGTGGAGCAGCAAATGGTTATTTGACCAACAGAAGTTTGCTAAAGTATTTCTGCGCCATGTCATGTTATCCACTGCAGTCACATGATGGCTTTTAATCACTCCTGAGGGATCACATGCATTCAGCAGTGGGTTTTTTCCGGACCCTTTTTTCTCTGAATTGCTTCCTTATTTTAATTATTTTATGCATTGTCGATTGTGAGATGTTCAAAATCCCACCAATTTGTCATTGGGGAATGGTGTTCTCAAAGTGACAGGTGATGAGCTTGCGCATCTATTGGCAACTAGGTGAGCCTCAACCCTCTTTTCTTTTTTTGATGCTTTTTTCTTACTATAAAAGGATTAGCTCATGTTTCACATTACCTGTCTCACATCACATGATGCCACTTAACACATCATTCCTGCAAAATTATCCCTGCTCCAGTGGTGGCTGGTGAGCTGAAAATTGTATAGGACAAGAACACTTTAATCTTCAATCTTCTGTTTGAATTAACAAACATGATTTTCTCTATCTATCCCTATCTGCGGTTGACGCCGGAGCGGCGGGACGAAAATTGGGTCCACAAGGTCCTATTGCCCATGCAGCTCTCAAGCTCCTTTGGGTCCTCTAGATTGGTGTCGCGCAAGAGAGTGTCTAGAAACGTACCCGCTGGTCGTCCCCTTAGAGAGATTCCATGCTGTGGGACCCACATTACGAGTTGGTGTGCTGGGGAAGTCTCGTCCCGGTAAACGTGCCCTGCAAGTCTCAATCTGTTCCTACGAATGATGTTAGAAAGACATTCCGTATCTTTATAGAGCTCCTTGTTAGTGACTTTCTCATGCCATGCAATATTATGCACCTTCCTTAACATTCGCGTATAGGTTCCATCCAGTTTCTTCTCTTCCGTCTCCGTAAGTGAACATGCTGCGCTCCCATACTGAAGAATGGACTCTGTTGTCGCCTTAAACAGCTGCAGCTGAAACTTTCTTGACAGGTTAACTTTCCAAATGCTGCTCATTTTGTTAAGGGATTGCCACGCCAAAGCTTTCCTGACATTGATGTCTCTTTCCTTTGAGTCAATCCAGCTACCCAGATACTTGAAGTCCTGTTCACCCGTAGACTCAACGACAGCTTGTTTGATCATTTTCCCATCCATTGTTTTTATGTCCTCAGGTGTCACGTTATAGAACATTGATTTGGTTTTCTTTGCATTCAACTTTAGACCAATTTTACCGCAATTTTACATGATTTTGGAAAACACTTAACACTATCATATCGAGGGCTGACTGCAATAAACAGTTATGTCCAATGTAAAACATCTAAACATAACTGTTCATCGCAGTCAGCCCTCGATATGTGGCCAGTTCTCCCCCTTAAGGTAATAAAATACATAAAATGTCATTTTGCTGAGAAATCGCACTTCAAAATTAACGTTGCAAAAAAGATGAACCGCTCTGTTAACCTCCAAGTTTCTTGCGGCACATCACAATTGCAGTCTATCTAACTTGCGTTTCATGATCGTTGAAACAAATTACCACAACTGAATAACATTAACTTCTAAGTGCAATTTCACGTTGTAATGACGTTTTTTTTATTTCTCATCAAACCTTCATGAGGAGAACCGGCCACTTCTGGCGGTGTGCCCTTTTCAAGTTCACGTTATGTTAATTGAAATAAATGGTTGAAAATTAAAGGTATATTCTTGTTCCCCCCAAATTTTCGCTACCCAGTGGCCACTGCCCTGATCCAACTTTTTTGGGGACTGTTGCAATAATCAGATTTGAGAAAAAACAAAAAAACATTTGAGTTCACAAGTTATAGCATCTAATACGTTGTGGTGTTTTTAAAATACAAGCGGGTGAATGGACACTGCAGATGACTCAATTTGCTTTATTTGCACCTTCCATAATATCCCAACTTTTATGGAAGTGGGGTCATTCATTAATAACTAAAATTGTTCAGTGTTTATATGCAGCTGAATTCCTTCCTAGAATACGTAAATCATGAAATAGTATACATTTCTTTTTGCAACAGACTTTTCGGGAGAAAAAAAAAATGCACATGCTTATTTTGGTTAACTTACTGGTTTTGTGGTATTTTTTGTTCGACTTTGCTTGGCCTCTCCTCAAAGATCTGTATTCATGATGCCAACTTCATGAACATTAGAAACATACAGTGCCGTGAAAAAGTATTTGCCGCCTTCCTGATTACTTTTTGCATATTCTTCACACTTAGTGGTTCAGATCGTCAAACAATTTCTAGTATAAGATAAAGATAACCCGAGTAAATACAAAATGCAGTTTTTAAATGATGATTTCATTTATTAAGGGGAAAAAGCTATCCAAACCTGGCCCTACCTGGCCCTATGTGAAAAAATTATTGCACCCCCCCCCTTTGTTAAATCATGAAATAACTGTGATTTACCACAGTTAAAAACTGTGATTTTAGTCCAGTTTCACTTGCCACATTGGCCTGATTACTGCCAGACCTGTTGAATCACGAAATCACTTAAATAGAACCTGTCTGACAAGGTGAGGTTGGCTAAAAGATCTCAAAAAGCAACATGTCATGCCGCAAACGAAAGAAATTCAAGAACAGATGAGAAACAAAGAAATTGACATCTATCAGTTTGGAAAGGGTTGCAAAGCCATATCGAAGGCTTTAAGACTCTGGTGAATCATGGTGAGAGCCATTATCCACAAATGGAGTAAACTTGGAACAGTGGTGAACCTTCCCAAGAGTGGCCGGCCTACCAAAATTACTCCAAGACCGCATCAACTAGTCATCCAGGAGGTCACAGAAAACCCAAAACAACATCTGAAGAACTGCAGGCCTCACTTGCCTCAGTTAATGTCAGTGTTCATGATTCAAGAATAAGACAGAGACTGGACAAAAAATGGCGTCCATGGGAGAGTTCCAAGGTGAAAACCACTGCTGACCAAAAAGAGCACGAAGGCTCATCTCACATTTTCCAAAATACATCTTGATGATCCCCAAGACTTTTAGGAAAATATTCTGTGGACTGACGAGACATAAGTTGAACTTTTTGGAAGGTGTGCGTCCCATTACATCAGGCGTAAAACTAACACAGCATTTCATAAAAAGAACATCATACCAAAACTCAAACATGGTGGTGGTAGTGTGATGGTTTGGGGCTGCTTTGCTGCTTCAGGACCTGGGCAACTTGTCATAATTGATGGAACCAAGAATTCTGCTCTCTACTGGAAAATCCTGAACACTGCAAAAAATGATAAGATAAAAATACTAGGTACGATGAATTTCCTTATTTTAAGACTTAAAACACTTATTTCTGTCAACATTTTTCTTAAGACAAAAAAAGTCTTGTTTTAAGGTAATTTTTACTAGCTTGCCAATGGGGTAAGTAAATTTCACTTGTCAAGTCAAATAGTTACTTGTTTTAAGTTTTTTTTTTTTCTTAAAACAAGTTACTATTTGACTTGACAAGTGAAATTTACTTACTCCTTTGGCAAGCTAGGAAAAATTACCTCAAAACAAGAACATTCTTTTGTCTTATGAAGAAAAATGGTGATAGAAATAAGTGTTTCAAGTCTTAAAATAAGTAAATTCATCTTACCTAGTATTTTTATCTTATCATTTTTTGTAGTGAAGGAGAATGTCTAGCCCTCAGATTGTGATCTTGAGCTCATGCGCACTTATTATGCAGCAGGACTATGATCTGAAACACACCAGCAAGTCCACCTCTGAATGGCTTAAAAAAAACAAAATGAAGATTTTGCAGTAGCCTTGTCGAAGTCCGGGCTTAAATCCTATTGAGATGCAGTGGCATGACCTTCAACAGGCCATTCTTCCTTAAAACCCCTCCAATATGGCTGAATTAAAATAATTCTGCAAAGAAGAGTGGGCCGAAATTCTTCCACAGTGATGTAAAAGACTCATTGCCAGTTATTGCAAACATTTGATTGCAGTTGTTGTCGCCGAGAGTGGCACAACCAGTTATTAGGATTTAGGGGGCAATTACTTTTTGACATAGGGCCAGGTAGGTTTTAATAGATTTTTACCCTTAATAAATAAAGTCATCATTTAAAAAACTGCATTTTGTATTTACTTGGGTTGTCTTTGTCTCTCATTAAAATTTGTTTGATGATCTGAAACATTTAAGCTTGACAAATATGCAAAAAAAAAGAAGAAATCAGGAAGGGGGAAAATACTTTTTCACAAGTTCCCTATCCGCACAGACTTCCTTAAATGACAAGCTGGGCCTGAAAGCTTTCTGCGCATAGCAACATTCCTCTCAGCAGACTCATATCCTCAAGAAATGCGCATCGCTTTACTGTATCATAGCCTTTTATCTGGGCCTCTGGGACAGTTTGATGTATTTTTTTCTCAGGATCTCTAATTTTCTCCTCAAATGTGGCTTTGTTCATTTTCTATTCATGTTAGCATTACCAGAATTCCTTAGCTGTCCCCTGAGGGCCGTTTCTGTATGCTGTGTTTGATTTCACTGCCTTAATGAGGGCTTTGAAAAAAAATTCATGTTATGGACCGTGGCTGATCTTCTTTTATTGAACGAGGTGTTAAGGGTTGCAGTGTCTCTTTTCAGTTGTGTCCAGGCTTGCCATCACCATGATGGCTAGTCTAGAAAAGCATCTATTCCTTCTTGCCAATTATTTTCACTTGGCAGTATATCCGTAAATTGCACGCGCAAACTTCAGGTGTCGATTGGCCAACGCAGCAGAGACCAAGACATAAAGCCGCCACCCCCTCCCCTCCAAGCTGAACTCTACAGTTACTGTAATTATAGGTATGGAAACCCTACCTGAGGTTACACACACACACACACACACACACACACACTCACTCACACACATACCTGAAACCTGTGCATCTGCAGCAGTCAGTTCTTTGCTTCTCCCCTTAGGTTAGGGTTGGTAGGGCAAGTTTTTTTTGGTGAATTGTTTGTGGTTGAATTACTTTTTATTAATGGTACCTACTGTTTCATTTTTACTAAAATATTTGGTTGTAAGCTTTCAAATCACTTATTTGTGGTCTAATGCTATTCATGGGTTAATGTAGGTAACTGATTAGCTAGACAGTCCACATACTGTATCTTCTAAGGCAAACGTGGCCACAAACTAAAATAACCCGTAACGAAACTGCTGAGACCATAGCCTTAAAAAGAAACCAGAAAAGGGGAGCCCTGCTTGGAATCGCTGAGGGGCAAGATCCTGGACTAACGGCTGAATTTTATTGTGAAAGCAGAGACGCAATTGTTTTTAACCCATAGCCAGATAAAGCATTGAGCAGATTTGGTATGTGGAGCCTTGGGTGCAATATAGCAGTAACTGGATCCATGTTATTTCACTGATCTCTGTCATAGGCCTTCTGGGCAGTGCCAGATGTCTGGAATGATCTTGTTATAGGAAATGATTGAGAGCTGAAAGCTTACCTGCAGACAGAGGGAGAAGTACACTGTTGCAGGCACAATATTTTTCTTTCTAAAATTATATATGATCTCATAATGTTGAAAAGAGTGGGATCCCTTTCTGTGGCAGATTGTGTTACTTAACATAAATCAAGCTGATCGGTGTTTTAGTGTGTTTCATTGCTTTGGGGCCAAATAAGCTGAGAATCTGAATTTGAGAAGGGACACAAATGCTCGCAGCACACTGAAAATGTCAAAGAACTTCAAATTCTTCTCTGCATTGTGTCTAGTTGTATACTAGTACTGATTTTTTTTTTTTAAAAAAGAGTATATTTCACATCATTTGTGAATTGTGTTTACTGATTGGGTTGCAAAGTGATGTAATATATAACAATGTGGCACAAAGGAAGAACGTCCAGGATTCAGACCCCGGTCCGTGCGCTTCTGGGTTGTTTTCATGTTCTTATCATGTTTTTGTGAGTTTCCTCTGGGTCCTTCCGTATCCTCCCTCTAGATTCCCAGATTGAGCTGATCAGAGACTGTAAATTGCCCGTAGGTATAAATGTCTTAGTGAATGGCTTGGCAACCTCTCCATAGTATATTTCTCCCAGTTGCTCTGATCATCCCCCGCAACACTGACTAGGATTTAAGTTTTTTAATCATTTAGTTAAATAATGGACTGATGAATGTTCCACCATAATGTCACGTGATATGAAAAATTTTATCTTCGTTCCTCGATCTTCTCAAACTGTCGTAATTTACCTCATCTCCTTGACCTCAGGTGAAATTTCTTGAGTGTCAATCAACACGTGCACAAGCATTCACACATAATTATATAAAGTGTATATTCATGTCTCTCGGGTATCTGGATTAGTTGAGATTTATGTGTGAGTTGCAGTTTAGGTGAGTCATTGTGGGAAGGACTCTTCAGCATGTTTGGGCACCTCAGATAAATGTGTGTTTCTGTGCTTAACACATACCTCGCAGCTCTTTTTGTGTGAAAATGGAGATGGCTACATTTTTTTAGCATTGTTATGAAATACTTTTGTTTCTCTCCAGCCCATATCATTTGCCAATTTAAAGAATGCTTCAAAGCAAGTTGGACAGCCACAGAATCAACAACATTCAGGCTGCACTGCACCTGAAATGAAATACTGTAGCTGTATAGAGACCTCTGGTGGTTGACTTTGTAAATGCATAATGCCAATGAGTCCCTGTTAAAGCTATAGTCGGTAATGTTGAAGAGCTGGCAAGATTTGAAAGTGGCACCTCCTCAGTGGCTGCTTGCAATACAATTTATAAGCCCGCCCCTCCATGTTACTGGATGGGTCACAGGCTACACACACAAAAAAAAAAAAAAAAGTACATGTCAAATTATTTTTTTAAATGGTTTCAGCCTTTTTAAAGAAGTTCATACCATGCTGATGTATGCTCAAGTGTTCATTTTTCTAATAAGTTTGCAGTTATTTGATACCATAGAAAAGGGGCATGATTGACAGCTGCTGTGCCTGACAGAGTTGCGATGGCTCCTGCCCACTGCAGACTTTTTTTTGAGTACACCATTTTTTCTTTCCTACCTCAGCTACCTCGACAGGAGATTTGTGTTCACTGAAATCTTTCAGAGGGCTGGCTAACCGCGATTGTGTGTTTTTAGCCCCTGAGATTGTGTGATGATCCGCTCAGGAACCAGACGCGAGAACCAAGCAGTGCAGTAATGTGAATTTATTAAGCGAAGGGGGAAACCCCCGCAGGGCTGAAGGCAAAGGTACAAAGTCCACAATCCAAAAATCACAAACCAGTTGGGCAGAATTCGAGTTGAAAAAACCAGGGCAGCAATCACAGTACTCGTGGTCAGACAGAAAAGGTTCAACACACACCGCAGAAATTGATTTTCAAGAAAGGGAAAATTTACTTATTTCAAGACAAAACACTTAATTCTATCACCAGAAGTTAATTTTCGATCCCGTTTGTTTTGCGCCATGAATTACACATATGATGTTTCTGAATTGAAATGATAATTTTCTAACTGAAGAAAGTTGCAGGTTGTCGTAAAGATTTTAAGTTATATTTATTTTTGTCTGAGGCCGCTCAATGAACTACATCCCTCCGTCTCACTGAAATTACGTCATCGACACCAACATGGCCGTAAGTCTGGCACATTTCACCGCGTTCTTCCAGAACGAGAATAAAAGTATTAAAAGAGGCGAAAACCACTTCAAGTCTGGTCATATTGAGAGCTGCAGCTATGCGAAAGGGGAGTTAGTCGGTTCCGTCAGAGCTAGTGTGCGGGACCGACTCTACAAGGTTTCGGTGAGTGTTAAACAAGCGAAATGCCAACTAGCTAATGTTACGTTTCTGTTAGCACCAGGAAGTATCTATAAGTGTAGCTAGCTTGCTAACGTGCGAGTGATCAGTAATCCGTAAAACTTTTTTGTACGGATTACTGTTAATCCGACTAATCCGGAACCGACTAACTCCCCTTTTGCATAGCTGCAGCTCTCAATATGACCAGACTTGAAGTGGTTTTCGCCTCTTTTAATACTTTCATTTTCATTCTGGAAGAACGCGGAAAAATGTGTCAGACTTATGGCCATGTTGGTGTCGATGACGTAATTTCAGTGAGACGGAGGGATGTAGTTCATTGAGCGGCCTCAGACAAAAATAAATATAACTTAAAATCTTTACGACAGCCTGCAACTTTCTTCCGTTAGGAAATTATCATTTCAATTCAGAAACATCATATGTGTAATTCATGGCGCAAAACAAACGGGATCGAAAATTAACTTCTCTCTCGCCATTGACTACCACACAAATTTTTTTTCGAAATAAGGTCCCTTGCGGTCCACCGGAAGGGGCGTGACTTCGCCACTCTATCCCATTCGTTTTGCGCGTTCATGTGTGTTGTCACGGGGAAGACAAGTCTCTGCTGTATCACGCGCATAATCGGCAAGATGGTTACCAACGCCACCGAGGCATCGAAAGAAACTCATATATGTAAATAATTCCTTGGTAAATACAATATGAAAACCACTGAATCACATTAGTTTGGTTGCATTTTAATATTTTGTGGAATGTTTGTTCCTAACAACAATCGCTTGTGGTATACATGTATAAAGTTGGCATTATTATGAAGCAGATTTTTGTTTGACAGTGCTGCATTTTAAGACGCCCAAAATGTAACTTTTGTTCAGCAGCGAAGTTGCTGCACGTTACCGCTCCCCCAGTCTCAGTGCGCACCGACAGGCTAAGAGCACAGATCTCAGTAATATAGCAACATTTGTCAGTCGCCGAGCCTTGATCATTTTTATGATTAACGATCGATTAATAGCATAAAACGCGTGAGTTGTGAACGAAGTGTTCATGCTATTTCCATCTGTCAGAGAAATAATGTCATCATTTCCATAGTTGGGAGGCAGAGCAGAAAAATCGCGCCTGAATAAAATCTTGGCTGTTTTCAGCATGAACACGTATCCGTCCATGCCCTACAAAATATAATAAAAAATGCTCGCCACGCGCAAAATGGGGTAAGTTACAGTTGAGAACACTGACTGGGGCTATATAGTTGAGGAATTGCAAAAATCTGTTGCCTGCATTTGCTAATGTAGTTAGTTAGCTACCTGGCTAGCTTATTATGCAAAATTCAGTGACAAGACAATGCTGGCGAGTTAAGTGGGACATAGATTGTATTAACGAGCCAACGAATTGCAACGATGCCATTCACTTACATAGACTATACAGTCTTTATGTATGAGTTATGACAGGCACTTATCTTTACATTTATAGAGCAACAGCCAGGCCAGGTCCAAAGTTCGGGGGGGGGGGCTGGCAATGTACAACATGCCAGCGCCCGTATCTGGGATATTTTGGCTCCGTTTTTGATCAATGGAAGTAAATGGAGACGCGTCGTCCATCTTTATATACAGTAAAGTCCATAGTGCAACCCCTACATGGAAAAGGTTAGGACAGTATGGAAAATGCACACAAAACGGAAAGCAGTGATTTATATATCTAATTTGAATTTCATTGCAGACAGTATGGAGATTGGATATTTAATGTCTTGTCTGGTCAACTTTATATTTTGTAAATTTACATCCATTCAGGCCTGCCACGGATGCAAAAAAGTTAGGACAATGGACAAAGGACAATGGACCAATCCTATTTGCTCCGACCAACTCCACCCCCTTCCCCCTCCCCCCAGTTACTGTTGCTATGGGTACCGTGCAACGCACCCAAGTTCCGCATTGAGAATAGCGCCGCAGAGGTTTGAGCATCACTCTCTCACGCGTATTCCGAAAATATTGCGCTTTGTTTCTTACGGAATGCCCCTAACTTGTCCCGCAAAGTTGTCCAGAGAGGCCTAAACTACTTTACACAAGGATATATGCATGGAATCAAAATTTTTTACGGAACGTGTGGAGATATAATAGTCACTGCAGAGTGCTTGCAATCGATGCAGAAAAGCCAAACACCCCATAAACAGCACATTGAGCTCAAACCAGACAAACTAGTGGAATTGTACTGTGTGTAAATCAGGGTAAGTAGTTTTCTTTCGTTTGTTGCCATCACTGAGCTAAAAATAACACTGGATCCATTATGCTGTCTAACGTCAGTTGCCATGAGTCAGACAGTACACTAGCTAGACTTTGTAATAAATCATATTACGCAATGCAGCAAACCTTTAAACTGTGATGCGCGCCAGCTGAAGCTTTTCGGTTCTACTTGCCTGCTTAGTTTCCCGCCACTTGCACAAATTGTTCTATTATTAGTTCAGCTCTTTCATTAGTTCAGTTTTCACCTCACCTGTCTATTAAGTTCCTGTTTTGTTTCGTTTTCATTTGTCAGTCAGACCATTCACTTCTCTTTCTCTATGCTGGTTCTGTTCTCTTCCTTTCGGAAACTGAAGTCTCTCTTTCGTCAGAGCTTGCGTTAATTTGCATTTCTAAATTTACCTCTCTGAATTTATCTCTATTTCAGTGTTCGCATATCCAGGTCCAGGCCCGGTACTAGAACAGGGAATTGGGTGGGGGGCACAGACACGTCCTTTTAATGGCGAGAATTAGTCCTGGCAAGTTCTCAATCATTTTCCTTTATTGACGCGTTTTCCAATGATTGCAATTGGCAACTAAAGACACAGTTTTTCTCCATATGTGAAATCATGCGCTAAATTCAGTACTTGCTTGTTTTAAAAAGCACCATGAATGCTGAAAGTTGTATAAAGGACTTAGAGCAACATAGGCTCCCCTCCAGATGACAACTATTCCAAGGAAGGCCTTGTGTATTTCAGCAGGACAATGCAAAACCACATACTGCAGCTATTGCAACAGCATGGCTTCTTAGTAAAAGAGTCAGTGTGCTGAACTGGCCGGCCTGCAGTCCTGATCTTTCATTGATTGAGAACATTTAGCGCATAATTAAACAAAAGGTCCGTCAAGGAGATCAAATTCCAATGGCTAAACTCAAGAAACTTGTCTCCTCAATGCCCAGACGCCTCCACTCTGTGTTAAAGAAGAGGGGATGCTATACCAAAAGGCCCCTGTCCCAACTTCTTTGAGACCTATAGCAGCCATCACATTTGAAATGAGCTCATTTTGCGGAAAAAATTGTAAATTTCTCGGTTTCAACATTTCTTATGTTATCTCTGTTCTGTTGTGAATAAAACACGGGCTGATGTGATTTGAAAGTAATTGCGTTTTGATTTTATTCACAATTTACACTTTGCCCCAAATATTTTGGAATTGGGGTTGTAGATTCCTTGGACTGCGGCATATTGTCAGACTCTAGGTTTATCTCATATTTTATTGAATGGTTGACCACATCATCCTCACTTGTATAGTGTCTTCTGAAAATTATTGCACCTTTCCCAAAAACAACATCAGTAGGACTGAGTCCCTCTTTCAAAATAAAATCTACAATGGTGTCTTTAGTTATACACCCAGTATAAATATACTATGAAATAAGAACATTGTTTATGAGCCTAGCAGGAGAATTGTACGAGAAAATTGATTAAAAGGAGAATTTGGCTTCCTTAAATAGCCTAGCGATAGGTTTAATGCCAAGGGCCTGCAAAAGTATAGTGTGATGGCTGTGACAAGGTATTCAAAAAATATGGTGAATATTACTGGCCTGGGGCCTCATTTATCAACCGTGCATATGCACAGATATGTGCGTAATGAGTGCGTAAGAACGTTCCCAGGCAAAATATGGGATTTATCAACTTGTACTGTTGTGGTTTTCTTCAACATATTGAGGTTCCCCAATCCTCAAGCAATTGGAGAGAGACAGATTCTGAAAAAAAAAATTAGGCTTTATTGTGTCATGTTGATAAATGTAAAGCCGAGTTCTTCCTGAGCAAGAAGAACTCTGCCCTCCCCCCTTTCTCAACTTTCACAGACAGGTTTTATACCCTTATCTCCAGCAAATATGGTCTTTCCGCTTATCATTCTCGCACTGCAATTGGACAGGCAACCCGATCCTCTGTTAGGTAACCCTTCAGGAATTTGACGCATGCGCATCACAGTGGAAACTTACAGCCACACCCAGAAAGAGATATACAGACAAAGGATACAGCCAGATGAATATGATAAAAAGAAAAAAATACCAGTGGATGAATTCGATACATATCAAATAATTACAAATGATTCAATTGATTATGTTTTTAGTAGCAACTAATGATTTTGCTGAACAAATATTGATCAAAGCTACAGAAATCAAATACATCCTCTGATTATGTTTTTTGAATAAACTAAAAAGAAGCCTGCTTACTAATCAAAGCTACAGAAGCTGCTGCTTATGTGTGTGTGAGCTGCTCATGCATGTGTGAACTGAATTGCTTGTATATGTGTGTCTATCTGTGTGTGAACTGCTTGTATGTATATTTGTCTGTTTGTTTGCACTGCAGTATGTGAACTACTTGTATGTATGTGTGTGAGTGTCTTTCTACTGCCTACATAATATGGTTATTGATTATTAGTGTGAGCAATGAATGAATAATGATAAAAAATATATATAATCAATATTAGTGAATATAATGAATGATGCTGAAATAAAATCTTCAACAGTACTTGTGCGTAACAACATGTGTAAATTGAAGCACATCTTTTACTATGCGTACACACAAAACCTAGTGGTAGAACAGAAAAAATACAAATAGAACGCACTAAGAGAGTCACAGTGTTCAGTAATCTCAAACTTCACACATGTTCCCAGTATCCTCTTATTAATAAAAATTCTAAATTAGTAATTTTGCAGACAATTGAATAATTTGTGTAACAAGTAATAAAAGACAGCTGTGGCAGGGCAACCTGTAAAAAAAACTTGAAATGCAAGTGCTATGGCTTATCTTGCACTATTGGAGGATTTGGAGAACTGTGCGTTACATGTAGGTAATAAAAACACTAGATGGAATTACTTCATGGGAGGTTTTAAATTGGAATGTGCTCCACACAAAAAAGACCTGGGAGTGAGTGTTGACCAAACCCTCACAGGCTCTAGCCATTGTGCTGTAGCAGTTAAAAAAAGCTAATCGGATGCTGGGAGACATTGCCAAAAGTATTGAGTAGAAATCCAAGGAGGTGATACTTCTTTTGTACAACGCATTCGTCAGACCACATCTAGAGCATTGTGTACAGTTCTGGGGACCATACTTTAAGAAAGACATAAAGGCTCTAGAGAAAGTTCAGAGAAGAGCCACTAAGCTAATTCTGGGTATAAAAGATGAAAGCTATGAGAAGAGACTGAAGATCCTTTATCTCTTTCATCTTAGGAAAAGGAGGCTTAGGGGTGAGCTGATTGAGGTCTTTAATATGTTAAAGTGATTAACAAAGTGAATTACTTAGAATTCCTTCAACTAAGTGTTGTTAGTGGAACTCGGGGTCACAAATGGAAGTTGACCAAAGGTAAATTTAGCACTGATATTTGGAAATATTTCTTCACCCAAAGAGTAATTTTGATGTGGAATAGCTTGCCTGACCATATTGTTGAGGCAGAGTCCTTGGGAGTTTAAGAGGAGGCTTGACTTAAAGCTGGATACCACTGAGTCATTGAGTATCTGAAGTGATATATTCACAGTAGTATTAAGAAACTGGCAGGCCTAATTGGGCTGAACGGCCTGTTCTCGCCATTCATGTTATGTTATGTTATGGTTTCCTTATAGAGCTTACATAGATCATTGGCTGTCGAAGCAGACAATGGAGCTTTAGCACAATTCACGTTTTTCAGGGTATTCCAAAAACCTAGGCTGTTTTCACAGAACAAACCTATGTTTGCAAACTGGTTTCTCCACTATTTCTCACACACTCTTCTTCCTAGCTTGTCGAAATTGCTTTTAGCGCATTTCCAGCATTTGAACACAGCCTCTTCCCTGGGCCTATCATTTTCAACCCATAGCTTCCGCCAAGTTTTTTTTTACGTCTCTCAAATAGCTGAGACTATTACACCAATACACTTTTGGTTTAAACCCCCTTCTTGGAGCACCGCCCGACTGCTCAGTTGCCTGATGAATTAAGTCATTCAGTTTACCAAACATCTGATTGACATAAGTCTGTGCCATTTGCCTGTCAGCAATATCCTTCCCATCAGAGATATGCTGGGCCTGCAATGATGCCCGGAGGATATCCTAATACCTACTACATTGGGATTGCCAATTCCACTTTAGGATGGAAAATTGAGAAACAGAGGATTCACCCTCACTATTTGAAACAGTTTGTGATAACACAGATACAGACAGACTAGTTCTGATTGGGAGGTGATCAGTCACATTATCAGAATCCTTACCCATTATCTTGCAATCAAAACCCCCTTTTGACATTGAAAAAAGTATGTTTCACAGGCTGCTGAAAGACAAGGTCAGCGGCATACGAAGAGTTAGATGACATAAAATCATAAAGGACCTTAGACTGTGATGAGAGACCTTTGGCTTTGTACCAGTTGTCATGAAGTGTAGATTGTCAAGAAGTGTAGACTCACGTGTAGGTTGTGCATGAAAGTAAGCTAATTTCAATTAGTTGAAAGAATCAAAATTGAAATAATCATTTATTATAATTATTTTGTCATCCCCTCAAAGGGAGGGGAGACGTATTGTTTTGTGCAGTTTTCCGTTCATGTCTGCGTCAGCATTCCCACTTTTTCCGGGTGTTAATTCAAAAATCGTTTAAGATACTAACATCAAACCTTGCACACTCTTTCAACATTGTAAGTAGATGTGCCTTTCACTATTTTTGCAAAAATTACTTTTTAAAATTGTTTCCATGGTAACAGTTTGGACACAGCTTGGTCTCAAAATGGGGGTAAGATTTGTTTCCGAGCTGTATCTCAGAAACTAATATATTTACCTCACATACTGTAGCACACTCTATCAATTTGGTATGTAGATGTGCCTTTTGCTATTCTCGTTCAAACTACCTTTTTAATTTTTCTTGTTTCCATGGTAACTGTTCAAACTTAGTCTCAAAATGAGGTTCGGGTTTGTTTCCGGGCTGTATCTCAGAAATAATTTAAGATATTTACATCACACCTTGCACACTCTAACATTGTAAGTAGATATATCTTTTGCTATTTTTGCTTAGAACTTTTTAAAACTTTCTTGGTAACAGTTTGGACTTAGTCTCAAAATGGGGGTATGATTAGTTTCTAGGCTGTATCTCAGAAACTAAATATATTTACGTCAGACAATGCACACGCCTTCAACATGGCATGTAGATGTGCCTTTTGCCATTTTCCTTCAAATTACTTGTTTAATATTTCTTGTTTCCATGGTATCACATAGGTTTACTCTCAAAATGGAGGTAGGGTTTGTTCCACAGGTTATATCTCAGAAACTAATTAAGATATTGACCTCAGACATGTAGATGTGCCTCTTGCCATTTTTCTTCAATTTAAAAAAAAAAAAAAACGAGATGTCTCCTCCCAGGAGGGAGGGGAAGCATCTTGCTTTTGTACGGATTCCCATCTGTGTCCACTTTCCACTGTTTCCGAGCTGTAACTCGGAAACCATTTAAGATACTTACATCAAACCTTGTACACTCTTTCAAAATTGTATGTAGATATTGTCATGGTTTGGTCCCGCCGGCAGAAGACAAGAAACCGGCGGGCACTGGGACCATGTACCCAAAACCAAGTAAGGGACCTACATGCACAGGCTGAGTAAAAACATATTTAATTTATACAGTAAAACAGAGAGGAGGAGCAGCAAAAAGAACAGGGCTCCATCGCACAGAATGCAGCTGTGCTGCCAGTTGGGCAGTGCCTCTCTTATACAGGTGCTGGCCAGTAAATTAGAATATCATCAAATAGTTGAATTATTTCAGTTATTCCATTCAAAAAGTGAAACTTGTACACTGTATACTTTCCTTCCACACAGACTGCTATATTTCAAGTGTTTATTCATTTTAGTTTTGATTATTATAACTGACAGCTAATGAAAACACCAAATTCACTATCTCAGAAAATTAGAATATTTTGACAAGGTTCAATATAGAAGACACTTGGTGCCACACTAATCAGCTGATTAACTCAAAACACCTGCGAAGGCCTTTAAATGGTCTCTCAGTGTTGTTCTGACGGCTACACAATCATGGGGAAGACTTCTGACTTGACAGTTGTCCAGAAAACGACCATTGACATCTTGTATAAGGAGGGCAAGACACAAAAGGTGATTGCGAAAGAGGCTGGCTGTTCGCAGAGCTGTGTCCAAGCACATTATTAGACAGGTGAAGGGACGGAAGAAATGTGGGATATAAAGTGCACTAGTGATCGAGATAACCGCACCCTGGAGAGAATTGTGAAGCAAAACCCATTCAAGAATGTTGGGGAGATTCACAAAGAGTAGATTGCAGCTGGAGTCAGCGCTTCAAGAACCACCACAAAGAGACGCATGACAGACATGGGTTTCAGCTGTCGCATTCCTTGTGTCAAGCCACTCTTGAACAGGAAACAGCGTAAGAAGCGTCTCGTCTGAGCTAAGGACAAAAAGGACTGGACTGCTGATGAGTGGTCCAGAGTTATGTTCTCTGATGAGAGTAAATTTTGCATTTCCTTCGGAAATCAAGGGCCCAGAGTCTGGAGGAAGAGCGGAGAAGCACAGAATTCACGTAGCATGAAGTCCAGTGTGAAGTTTCCACCGTCAGTGATGGTGTGGGGGGCTATCTCATCTGCCGGTGTTGGCCCACTCAGTTTTCTGAGGTCGAAGGTCAATGCAGCCGTCTACCAGGAGGTTTTAGAGCACTTCATGCTTCCTGCTGCTGACCAACTTTATGGAGATGCAGATTTTACTTTCCAACAGGACTTGGCACCTGCACACAGTGCCAAAACCACCAGTACCTGGTTTAAGGACCATGGTATCCCTGTCCTTGATTGGCCAGCAAACTCGCCTGACCTTAACCCCATAGAAAATCTATGGGGTATTGTGAAGAGGAAGATGCAATACGCTAGACCCAACAATGCAGAGGAGCTGAAGGCGACTATCAGAGCAACCTGGGCTCTCATAACACCTGAGCTGTGCTACCAACTGATCGACTCCATGCCACACCGCTTTAATGCTGTAACTGAGGCAAAAGGAGCCCCGACCAAGTATTGAGTGCTGCACATGCTCATACTTTTCATGTTCATACTTTTCAGTTGGCCAACATTTCTAAAAATCCTTTTTTCATTGGCCTTAAGTAATATTCTAATTTTTTGAGATACCGAATTTGGAGTTTTCATTAGTTGTCACTTATAAATATCAAAATGAAAAGAAATAAACATTTGAAATACATCAGTCTGTGTGCAATACATGAATATAATGTACCAGTTTCACTTTTTGAATGGAATAACTGAAATAATTCAACTATTTGATGATATTCTAATTTACTGGCCAGCACCTGTATACTCTTTACTGCACCTTCACCTCAACGAGCAACAGGTGTGGCTCATTGAGGTGGAGGTGCAGACAGCAGGAGGGGGAGGGACAGCAGGGCAGAACCATCACAGATATGCCTTTTACTATTTCTGCTAAAATTAGGGTGGTTGGGGGGGAGAGACAGTTGTTTCTGCCTAAAGAAACACTCAAGTTTTCAATGTGATTTTTTTTCTTGTTTTCAAGGTAATACTGGTCAAAGAATTTACAAATCACTGCTTTTAGTTTTAATTTTAAAACTAAACATACTTCCCCAACCCTTTCTGATTTGGAGTTGTACTATCAATCCAACTGTAACATGGATCCATCATTACTAACCAGGATTTCTTTCTTAAATTCATATTCCAGACAATGAACGTGACAATGAGTGTTTTTCTTTTTCTGTAAAAAATTTGCAAAAAAGATCAAATTACAACTTAGCAGGCACTTTGTAGTTTATGCATAACTCTGATCCATGTGAACACCAAGATATATTTACAACCCCGATTACGAAATAGTTGGGACAAAATGTAAATTGTGAATAAAATCAAAACGCAATGACTTTCAAATCACTCCCACCAGTATTTTATTCACAATGGAACATAGATAATATGGCAACTGTTGAAACTGGAAATTATATCCGCAAAATGAGCTCATTTCAAATTTGATGGCTGATACAGGTCTCAAAAAAGTTGTGAAAGGGGCCTGTTTACCATGGTGTAGCATCTCCTCTTCTTTTTAACACAGAGTGGAGGCATCTGGGCATTGAGGAGACAAGTTTCTTGAGTTTAGCCATTGGAATTTAATCCCACTCTTGTTTAATACAGGCTTCCACCTGCTGGAGAGTTATCGGTTTCCTTAGACAGAATTTTTGTTTAATTTTGCGCAAAATGTTCTCAATCGATGAAGATCAGGACTGCAGGCAGGCCAGTTCAGCACACGGACTCATCTACTACGAATCCATGCTGTTGTAATAGCTGCAGTATGTGGTTTTGCATTGTCCTGCTGAAATACGCAAGGCCTTCCCTGGAATAGATGTTGTCTGGATGGGAGCATATGTTGCTCTAAAACCTTTATATACCTTTCAGCATTCAAACATGCAAGTGTCCCACACCATATGCACTAATGCATCCCCATACCATCAGAGATGCTGGCTTTTGAACTGAATGCTGATAACAGGAGGGTTGGTCTTTTTCCTCTTTAGCCTGGAGGACACAACGCCCATGATTTCCAACAAGAATGTCAAATTTGGGCTCATCCGACCACAGGACACTTTGCCACTTTACTACAGTCCATTTTAAATGAGCCCTGGCCCACAGAACACAGCGGTGCTTCTGGATCATGTTCAATAATGGCTTCCTTTTTGTATGATAATTTTAGGTGGCATCTGTAGATGACACGGCGGACTGTGTTTACAGACAGTGGTTTCTTGAAGTAGTTCTAGGCCCATTTAGTAATGTCAATGACAGAATCATGCCGGTGAGTGATGCAGTGGCGTCTGAGGGCCCGAAGATCACGGGCATCCAGTAAAGGTCTTTGGCCTTGTCCCTTATGCATGGAGATTCTTCCAGTTTCTCTGAATCTTTTGATGATGTTATGCACAATGATGAGACCTTCAATGCGTTTGCAATTTGACGTTGAGGAACATCGTTTTTCAAGTATTCCACAATTTTTTTACGTAAGCCTTCACAGGTTGGAGAGCCTCTGACCATCTGTATTTCTGAGAGACTTGGCCTCTCTAAGAGATCCCTTTTATAGCCAATCATGTTGCACACCTGATGCCAGTTAACTTGATTACTTGCTAAATGTTCTTTCAGCAGATTCTCTTATATATTAATTGCTTTTTCAGCCCATTTTTACCTGTGTCCCAACTTTTTTGAGACCTGTTGCAGCCAGAAAATTTGAAATAAGTTCATTTTGTGGGAAAAAATTTAAAATGCCTCAGTTTCAACTTTTGAAATGTTATCTCTGTTCTATTGAAAATTACATGGACTCGTGATCTCAAAGTCATTGCATTTTGATTTTATTCACAATTTACACTTCGTCCCAACTATTTCGGAATTGAGGTTGTATTTATACCACTTATAAAAATACAATTTGTCACCATGTATGATTAACAGTGGTGAGATTCAAAGGGGGAAAACTGTTGAGGCATAAGCTCTATTTTTGCACCTCTCTTCTGTGCAGTTACACGGCAGTGATCATTAAAAAGTGTCAGCTGAAGCTCTGACTGTCTCGCACTGTTACTTCACTGCCACTAACTGAAACGATGGCCACACTCACTCTTATATATCTCTCCTTCACAAGCCTTCATCCCCCCATCATCCTCATCTCAAACCAGAAGGCTGCTGCTTATCCTCTATGCGTTTTTGCTCACAAGTGCCTTGTTTAAGTCACTGATTGCCTAAAAAGTAAACCTTTCATGCTCTTCGGCATAAATTTACTAGAGATTGAAAAGAAATTGTGGAAAGCAAAAGGAAACTGCAGCCCAGAAGGTCTAATACCTCACTCCTGTCAATCACTCTTCATTGGTTTCTTCATTCTCCGCCCTAGTGGTAGACCAAATATGCTCTGTGCACAATGCATTTGGCTGTATCAAGTTATGCTTGTATCACTACATTATACTGTACTTGTCACAACTCTAGTGTGAATACCAACTGCTTCTCTCATTCCATAACTTGCAGGTCTATTAGAAGTATGTGTCCTTTGATTGGTTTACGTCTCGCGTGTCTTCCCTTCCCCGGCAGAGCCTCGTTTCATTGTCACTTCCTGATGTCTCTGTGACGTGTATTTAGACCTCCTGCTTTGAGTTGCAAGTTGCTGGATTGTAATTCACTACTTGCGCTTTAGAGCCAGTCAGTATTCCAAGTAGAAACGCAATCTTTCATAATTGAAATGTAACCTGTAATAACAGCAATTTGCAGAAGCCTTACCCTTTAATGGGTTCATTCAAACAAGCTTTCAAACCATACTCTGGGTCGAGGATTGAGACCGTGTTCAACCCAGTTCAAGTCAGTTTTTTTGTACAATTTAACAGGATCAAGCTCACAATTCAGGGTCCAGGATTGGGAGGCGTTCTTCGTAACTCTTTCAAAGTCTGTTCCTCTGTCCAGTTTGTTTGGAACGAGCTCCCAATCCTTCTACAGTCATCTGGATTGGAACTAAGTTTCCCTCAAGCAAAAAACCATCCTCTCTGTGGGCAGTTTAGCTCGGGCAAAGTGTGTACTCAATCTGGCTGTCATCACGGACAGCAACTGGCCAGCAATTGGCAGCCCTGCTTCGCCCATTACATCTGAACTGAACTGTACACTCTTCTTCTAGGGTTCCATCCCCACTTATGCCGTGTTGCTGCCAATAAACCTAACTATTGTATTGTACTCTGCCGCCACACTTGATTCTTGGTCTGCCTCATAAAAAAGGAAGTTCCTGGCACAGTGAACACAGTAAATACATAAAAATCACAAGATTGAAAAGCAAAGACAAAAATTACAAAATGCAAAAAACCTTGAACGCATATTTATTATAAAGACATCAACTGTAATGTTGGATGAGTTACAAATAAATTACAAACAAATTTGTCCTAAAAGCTATTTTCAGAAAAATAAAAACTGTCCTCAGCAAATGGATATGGTATTTCTCAATATGCCTCTCCCATGCTCAGAAATTGAAAATCACTTTACCCATCTTTATCTGATAACCCTCAGTTCCATTGTCCTAGAAGGTTTGAGTTGTTTTAATTTCAAGTTTTCAAAGTTGAAAGTGCATCCTTGTGTGTGGGTCTGAGTATGTGCATTTGTGTGAGTGGGCTTGTGTATGCCCAGCATATTTGCGTTTGCGAGTATTCGTGTGTGGATCTGAGAATGTGTAGTTCTGGGAGTGGGTCTGAGCATGTATATTTGCGTGTAGGGATGCTTGTATGTCTGAGTATGAACAGTGGGATCCAAAAGGACAGGCAACCCTGACTGGCAATGCACAAACCATTAAAAAAATTCTAAAAATGTTACTGTATTTATGGAGGAACTCTAAATAACAACAAGTGAGAAATACTGTACAACATAAATGTTCCAATGGATCCAACCAAAATCATTTACTGATTCAATTAAAAATAAATTTCCTCCAAACTAAGGTTTCACAATTCATGGCACCCTTGAAGATTGTTGTAAGTAACATCTTCAAAACCAAACCAGGCATTAAATTCCACATATTGAAGTTTTATCTAAGTGTTAAGAAACTATATTGAGCCATTACATCAATTCCTGTTTCACTAGGGTATATAAATGAGGTAAAACACATGCAATATCCCTTTGTCATCCAACATCATGAAGAAAATAAAAGAACTGTCAATTCAAAAGAGGCAGATGGTCATAGACCTTGATAAATCTGGCAATGGTTATAAGAAGATTCACAAACGATTGAATATGCCACTGAGCACTGTCAGTGCGATCATTAAAAATTTCCAAAGATATGGAACTGTTGAAAACCTCAAGGATAGAGGATGCAACTGCATTTTGCCCCCCAGGATACTGAGGAGGATGGTGAGAGATGCAACAAAATCCCCAAGAATCACTGTGCAGGAATTGCTGGCATTGGTGGCATCTTGGGGTCACCAGGATTATCAGGTGCCACCTTCCCAACCACAGGCTCTTTGGAAGGGTTGCCAAATGAAAGCCTTTTCTGATCAGAAGACCTAGAAGCAAGCACTTGGAGTTTGCCAAATCTCATTTAAATTATGACTGGAACAAGGTGCTTTGGTCAGACTTGACCAAAACTGTGCGTTTCGGTCAGATACAGCATCGATGTCCAGAAATGCATACAAGGAGAAGCATCTCAAACCAACAGTGAAATATGATCCTGGGTATGTCATGTTTTGGGGTTGTTTGAATTCAAGTGGTCCATGGGCACAGGTTAAGATTAATGGCAGAATGAATTCCACAGAGTATCAGGATATTTTGGATGACAAACTGGTTGCCCCTGCCACAGGGCTGGGACTTGGCCATAGGTGGACTTTCAAACGAGGCAATAATCCAAAGCATACCTCAAGATACACACAGAAATGGTTCAGTGGCAAAAAAAATTTACATTCTGCAGTGGCCATTTCAGTCGCCAGACTTCAATCCCATTGAAACATGTGGGCTGAGTTGAGGAGGACAGTTGATAAATGTAAACCCAAGAATGTGAAGGATCTTGAAAGGATGTGTGTCCAAAATCCCCCACTGTGTATGCCTTAATCTTGTCAAAAATTACAGGAAAAGACTCCATGGTGCTATCCTTGCCAGAAGTGGTTGCCCTGAATAATAAATGAAGTGTGACAATTATTATGAAACCTTAATCCTGTAAAAATGAATTTTGAATTTGGTGACTGTTATGATTTTGGTTGTTCCCATCAAAACATCAATAAAATATTTCATACATTGGTATATTCCATCTCTCTATAATTATCGTTTATATATTTTTTGTATTGTTTGTGCAGTGCCGGTCAGCGGTGTCAGAAATTTTGGAGCCCACTGTATTTTTGTGTGTGTGTGGGTCTGAGTATTTATTTTTGTGTGTGTTCATCTAAGTATGCATATTTGTGTGAGCAGATAAGTGTGTGTGGGTTTGAGAGTGCATATTTGTGTGTGTGTGTGTGTGTGTGTGTGTGTGTGTGTGTGTGTGTGTGTGTGTGTGTGTGTGTGTGTGTGTGTGTGTGTGTGTGTGTGTGTGTGTGGATTTGGGTATACACCAGTCAGCCACAACATTAAAACCATCTGCTTAATACTGTGTTGGTCCCCCCTCATGCCACGGAAACAGCAAATTTACATCCACTCGCAGTCCCAGACTCAGGGTTTCTCAGCAGAGAATTTTTGAGAGCATCACACTCCCTCCACCAGGGGGTCCTCTTCCTACATTCTATCCTGGTACCATCCCTCCCCCAGGTAAATGGAGTACACAGGGATTAAAGCAAAAAAAAATCTTTTGACTGAAATTTTTTCCCGCAACCAATTCATATTTCCCATCTGCAATTTGTAAAACGTGTTGCATGTTACATTTCTTGACACCTGCAAAATATAAAAAACACAATTTTTATAAAATTATGAGATTTCAGCAGCACTCCACACATAACCAATGCAGCTGTTCTCTTATGCGGCCATCAAGTTTAAATACCCCAGATCAATAATGTTTGAAGGGAAGAATATGCTTTTGAATAGCTTTTTTATTGCCAGTTTTCTTTGTCATTCCAATGTAATTTTTTGATCTATGAAATCACACTGATATATTATTATTACAACCCGATTTCCCAAAAAGTTGGGGTGTAGAATAAATTGTGAATAAAAACAGAATTTAATTAAGTCCTTCAGTTTCCAAAGCACCCAACTCCAAGGAACACACTTTTTAAAGAAAGGGAAAAATTAATTTCTTTTTTTTTGCCTATATGTTATGTTATTTTCACTTCTTTTCTTTACAAGACTGTCATTGGGATACTTTTGGCTGAAATTACAAGAAAGCTTCCCTTTTGTTAAAAGATATGCATACCTCAAATTCATTGGAGATGAGCCCCCTGGAAACTCAATGATTCAAGTATATGCAAATCATTTAAACTCTATATTTAAAGGGGACCTATTATGCTGTTTTGCTCTGGTTATAATACTCATGGATGTCCAAGAAGGGATAGTTCATCAAAAGAAAAAAGAAACATAAAATTCCACATTTCTTGGTAAATTCATTCCTGCGCTTCCTTAGACTTTGAGAAACAGGCTGTTCTAAATGGGTGCCCCCTCACTGAAATGTGCTCTGTTCTGATTGGCCATGTCAACATCACCATTTCAACAAGAAAGCAACAATGTCAAAATCCCCTGGCTCCTGGTAAGTCTCTTGATCAAGATGACAAAATAAGTAGCCAGCCACTAAGCTAGCCATTTATTTAGCCACACCATGAATATGGAAAGGTAACGTGTGCAAGCCAGGCAAGGATTGTTGATACTTTCACAAAGAAATGTGACATGTAGTCACCATAAAAGTTCAACTACACTTGTAATTCAGTCCATTAAGAATGATCCGTGGTTATCATCTGATTAGTAGCAAACATTTGGTAACATTCCATTCATTTTGAAAAGCAGAGTTACTCTCTTAAAAACAGACAGAAGTCCATTAAAAACAATCACCTGTTCTATCTGTTTCTGTGTCTCTTTCATTGCCTAAAATTGTGATTGTCCCTAAATTCACAATCAATTCAGTAGCTAGTAACACTTGGAATACAGTTTAACACTAAATATTAGCAGAGATTGGAGACACTCACTGACCTGGCTGGCTAGCAACATTTTCTCTTTGAAAATAAATTCAGGCCGCCACGTCTTCATATCTTCCAAAAGGCATAATAGGTCCCCTTAAATAAAATGTTGTTACTAGTTCTGCACTGACCCAGGTTAGTAGTATCAAGCAGTTGACAAAAAGTGCATAGCACACACTTGTAGGTTTTTGCTTATTGAAGCTGGGATATTGCTATTAAAAATTAAGCCCTGATTGGAGGTATTCAGCCGAGGGGCGGAACAATTCTAATGAGCCTGCTTGTGACTTAGGAAGAATAGCCGAATCTGAATGGCATACCAAAAGCCGTGTTTTATGAAAATGCAGCACACAAAAAACTGACTGAGTTATTTTATTTCACGATTGGTGGGTTGGTAGGCTCTCCTGATACTAAAATGTATCTGCACAAGCACTGATAAAGCAAGTTTTTCATATTATTTCCCCTTTAATTGAAAATAGAGCAAAGACAACATATCAGTAGTTATAACAGACAAATGTTATTGTTTTTGGGGAAAAAAAAACTCATTTTGAATTTGATGCCTGCATATCACAGTTATTCAAAATTGGCTTTTGGCCTTGAACCTTTGCATAGAGATTTCTCTGGATTCTCTGAATCTTCTCATGATGTTATGTAACAAAGAGTATAAAATCACCAGATTCTTTGCATTTTTTATCAAGAAATGTTATTCCTCTATCAATGAACTATTTGTCCAGGCAAATAGGCACAGAGTGGAGAAACCCTAGCCATCATTACTTCTGAAAGACTTTTCTTACCCAATAATTGTCCTGACCAGTTGCTTATTAACCTAATTAGCTAAGAGATGTTCCACCAGGTGTATTTTTAGCATTATACAACTTTTCTAGTCCATTGTTGCCCCTGTCCCAACTTCTTTGAACGTTACTGGCATCAAATTCAAAATGAGCTGATATTTGTCAAAAAACAATAAAATTTCTTTGTTTCAACATTTGATATGTTGCCTTTGTACTATTTTCAATCAAATATAGGGTTGACAATGTCATAAATTGACACCTTTTTTGCCACTTATTTTAACTGTAATTTTACAATGAGTTCATAACAGAGGTTCCATGTATGTTCACTGTAAACCACAATTAAATGCATGTAGGACTCTACTTACAGTTAAAATAAGAAGAAAATGTGATAATTTAAGTTAAATTCAGTCAGTCTTGTTTGCAAATCATTGCATTCTGTTTTAGTTACATTTTATATTATTATTATTACTTAATAATATATGTGTATATATATGTATATATATATATATATATATATATAGTTATTTACTTAATCTGAGAGTGGTTTTATTGTTTTGGCTCATTGGCCTATACATTTGTGTGGGTGTATACGTGTGTGGGTCTGAGTATTTCTATTTGTGCGTGTGGGTGTGGGTATGTGTTTTTGTTTTTGTGGGAATGTGTATGAGGGTCTGAGTATGTATTTGTGTGTGTGGGTATGTGTGTGGATCTGTGTATATAGGCTACATTTGTCTGTGGGTCTGAGTATGAATATTTGTGTATGCGGGCGTGTGTATATATATTTGAGTGTCTTGAAAAATGTACATTTTCATGTGAATGTGTTAGAGAGAGAGGGAGGCCAGGTTGGGTGCAGTTAGTGCCTCAGGCACCTCTCAGCCAGTGAGCACATGCTACAGAAGAGTATGGGGTTCACAGAGAGGCAGGGTGGCAGCAAGTAAAGCACCGCGGCCCAGAGCAGCCCCACCAGCAGGCTGAGCCCCAGAGTCCTGCAGGAGGAGCGCGTGTGTGTCTCACCGAGCACACGCCAGAGTCGCGTCCTGATTGCAGGATTCGGATGTGCGTGCACAGTCACAGCCTGATGGCAGGGGTCAGGGAGCATCAGCCTGTTTACTCTCCTGTTGCCTATCAAATATGGACTTTGTTCCTGATACCCAGCCATGGAGAGGCAGGTGGACTGGGCGGTGGGAGCTGTGGCATGCTGTGGGGGCGGTGGCAGAGCCTGTCGAATGCAAGTCTGCACATGCGGCGCCTTTTTGACCGCAGCACAGTGCGTAAGCTGCTCAAGTGGCAATTTAGTTTGTCTGGTCCTGAGTGTGCTCAGAGTTAAAGGCAGGGCAAGGAGGAGGATGACAGCTGGGAGCGTTATGAAGGGGTCGCTGCTCGCTGACTGGATAATGGAGGCCAAGTCAGGGAGGCACAGATGAAGGGCGCCTCTGCTCAAAATGCAGGCCTCCACATTTAGCTGCTTTGACCCATAGTGTTGCCCGCCCCAGAGCCCGCACAGAGCCCAGGCCAGCAGACAGTAGAGGAACCCAGGGCCTGATGAGATCCGCTGCCCCTCCTCCTCTCCTGTCCCCAGCACCTCCAGCTCCACAGCATCACACGGTCTCTGATGCTCATATATGCCACCTTCAGGCCAATCTCTATCCGCCTGCCCAACGGCTGGGACCAGAAGCCGCTTGCAAGCCATCTCCATGGCGATGAGTGGGACGGTCAGCAGCAGCACAGCCCCATAGGTATGTCCGAGGAACAGCGCAAAGCGCAGGGTGATGACATCACTAGGCACAGGAAAAAGGGACATCCAGGGCTCTGCCAGCCAGAGCACAGCCAGGAACACTGTAAAATCACAAGAGGGTGGCAAGTTATAGACCGTCTCATGGAGCCATCCTAGGGGAAAGCTGCCCCAAGCAAGCAATTTGGCATCCTGTCCCCAGAAAGCCAGAAGAACCGATTAGTGAAACAACAGAAGCATCAGACTATATAGAGCGGTGTACAGAACAAAAAAAATGCATGAGACATACAGACGTACTCTCAGGCAGGATGGAGAAAGATAGATGGACAGATGTGTACTCAACAGAGTGATGGACAGAGAAAGAGAAACAGATGAACAGGCATGTACGCTCTCAGGAGTGACAGAGGGACACAGAGCAGAGGGATGGAGAGTGGTGCTCTCAGGAGTGACAGAGGGACACAGAGCAGAGGGACGGAGAGTGGTGCTCTCAGGAGTGACAGAGGGACACAGAGCAGAGGGACGGAGAGTGGTGCTCTCAGGAGTGACAGAGGGACACAGAGCAGAGGGACAGAGAGTGGTGCTCTCAGGAGTGACAGAGGGACACAGAGCAGAGGGACGGAGAGTGGTGCTCTCAGGAGTGACAGAGGGACACAGAGCAGAGGGACAGAGAGTGGTGCTCTCAGGAGTGACAGAGGGACACAGAGCAGAGGGACGGAGAGTGGTGCTCTCAGGAGTGACAGAGGGACACAGAGCAGAGGGACGGAGAGTGGTGCTCTCAGGAGTGACAGAGGGACACAGAGCAGAGGGACGGAGAGTGGTGCTCTCAGGAGTGACAGAGGGACACAGAGCAGAGGGACGGAGAGTGGTGCTCTCAGGAGTGACAGAGGGACACAGAGCAGAGGGATGGAGAGTGGTGCTCTCAGGAGTGACAGAGGGACAAAGAGCAGAGGAATGGAGAGTGGTGCTCTCAGGAGTGACAGAGGGACACAGAGCAGAGGGACAGAGAGTGGTGCTCTCAGGAGTGACAGATGGACACAGAGCAGAGGGATGGAGAGCGGTGCTCTCAGGAGTGACAGAGGAACACAGAGCAGAGGGATGGAGAGTGGTGCTCTCAGGAGTGACAGAGGGACACAGAGCAGGGGGACGGAGAGTGGTGCTCTCAGGAGTGACAGAGGGATGGAGAGTGGTGCTCACCTGTGACAGTCAGGTCGGTGAAGATGAGCAGGCAACAACAGCAGCGGCACACCGAGTTGCTTGAGGCTCCAACCGCGGGGAGAGACAAGAGGTCGAAGATGGACTTACACACACCCAATGATACTGTGCCGACAAGCACATCCTCTATTACTGAGGGAACAGGAAAAGTAAGACTGATTACTGATGAGTATTCAATTAAGTGTATTTTGGGGGCTTTTTTATGTGAGGCCTGCTTGAGGTTCTCAGGGCCCCACTCGAGTCCCTGGGCCAGGCGCCATTTTAGAAGATAGAGCAATGGTAATGGAAGATTCTTACAATAACATTACAATACGTGACTAAAGATGAGAGGATATGATCGCAGGGTTCTTTTTAGATAAAAAGTTTCTCACAACTATAAGACAATCAATCAATACCCCCAATCCAATCAAAATTTTTTGCAATCATGGTGAATTTTTCTGGCCCCTATTTGCAATATAGCTATATTACTTTAATTGTCTTAAAACTGTAAAAATCCAAGTAAATGCTCTACCAACTATTGGGTGAGCAATTTCAGCAGTGGTCAGGCATCAAAATAATTGTTTTCACACTGTCATGAGAAATAGAAAGCACACTCTCTTTCAGCTCTATAGTGTTTCACATCAGGACAATAAAAATCAGCTGGTCTTTATCAGGTGCTAAAATTACGTTGATCTAACAAAAACAAAACACCACAGATTCCAAACTGTCATTATTTATAAAATCAAGGTTCAGCTAAAATGCGGAAGTCATCGATGAAAACCTAAGTACGCGCCATGACTCAAAAGCTTATAGAACCACCGTTATCTGCAATAACTTGAATTAATCATTTTCTATATGATTTTATCAGTCTTACACATAATGGTGGAGGAATTTTGGCCCACTCTTCTTTACAACATTGCCTCAGTTCATTGATCTTTGAGGGCATTTGTTAATGCTAAGCTCTCTTAAGGTCCCGCAACAGCATTTCAACTGGGTTGAGGTCTGGACTATGACTTAGCCATTGCAACACCTTGATTTTTTTCTTGTCCAGCCATTCTGTCATAGATTGGCTGTTGTGCTTGGGATCCTTGTCCTGGGCAAGCTTTAGCTGTCGTATAGATGAATTAACATTTGACTCAAGAATACTTTGGTACAAAGAGGAGTTCATGGTCAACTCAATGACTGCAAGGTGCCCGGGTCCTGTGACTGCAAAACAAGCTCAAATAATCACCCCTCCAGCACCATGCTCGACAGTTGGTATGAGGTGTTTGTGTTGATACTTTGTGTTTGGTTTGTGCTGAATGTGGCCCTTTCCATTATGGCCAAACAACTACACTTCGATCTGTTCAAAGGACATTGTTTCAGAAGGCTTGCGGTATATTGAGATACAACTTTGCAAACCTAAGCCATGCTGCCTTGTTCTTTCGAGGGAAGAGGCTTTCTCCTTGCAACCCTTCCAAACAAGCCATACTTTTTCAAATTGTACTGTCGTGAACTTTAACATTAACATGCTAATTGAGGCCTGGAGTGTCCTTGATGTAGCTCTTGGGTTTTCTGCAATTTCTCTGCGCATTGCATGGCCTGATCTTGGGGTGAAGTGGCAACTGTCATGAATGTTTTCCACTTGTGAATAATCTTTCTCACTGTAGAATGGTGGACTTCAAATTGTTTGGAAATAGCCTAATAACCCATCCCAGATTGATGAGTAGCAATAATTGCTTCTCTAACATGACTGCTGATGTCTTTCCCTCTTGGCATTGTGTTAACCAGTGGCGGGTGGTGGACGTAAAACTGGTGGGGCGGAAAACATCCCTTGAAACGGATGAGATTAGTCAACCGATTTCCATCATTGTTCTGGGTCAACATGTTAGATTCCCTTATAATTAAATGTTTAGGCGAGTGAATAATAAATTCTGTAAAATGTTCAATTCGCACATGCCTTAATAGGCAACTCGTCACGAAAAAAACCACTGTGGCTTTTCCGCGTTAAATTTCGTCACATCCTAAGCAAGTCGTTAAACCTGTGCTTAATGATTGTTGAATAGAAAAGATTGAAATGCGCTCTTTTTTTGCGTTCAACTGGTGCATTTGATTGCTCGTCTTAACGAAGACAATTAGCTACACCTGAGAGCGGAAAGTTCAAGTGTCTTTTACTAAGGAAATTGACTGAAAACAGATCAAGCCTAATAAGCAGTTTAAAGACATGTTTATCGCCCTCCTTGTTCCCTGTCCCCCACCCGCCACTGGCGTTAACACATGCCGAAATGCTCCAGACCAGAGGTAAGTGCCAAAACCTCTGCTTTTATTGAGGTGGTGACACTTGCTGACGATCAATCAATCAAGTGTATTTGATCAGCATCACCTGGCTGCCAATTACCTTCTTAATTCCAATGGAAGCCGCAAGGGTGTACTTAGGGCTTCCGCATTTTGGCTGAATTTTTGTAATGTAAATGATGGCGCAGTGGGGTCCGTTGTGTTTTGTTTTGCCCCTGATATGTAAAATAACTGAAAGAGGGTGTGCTTTCTTTTTCAACTGCATATATTGAGACAGTGATTATTTTAAGTATTTATTCACCAACAGTATGAGGTACACAGGTTATAATAAATGTGAATTTTTATGGCACATTTCTTACCATCTGGGAATGATCTACTATGAAAATTATGATTCAATTTCATTGGACAAATAGGGGTGCTTGTGAGTATTTCTGAAGCGTTGGGAAGTGGCCAGTTTTATTTTTTTTTTAATTAGGCCAACAACATCGCCTAAGGGCTGTGTTAAAATGTTTAATTTTAAAGTGGTTAGTCTGTCACAGCCGGGTCAAATTGTCATTCAAGCATCCGATGCCCACATATCCTCTGTCAAACTCTCTACTTTGAAAAGACATTGAAAAGCCACCACAGTTCATGAAGTTCATCCTAATAGTCATTATTCGAAAGTCCATGCAGATGTGGCACAAACCAAGTGAAAAAGAAATAAGTGTTTGAGAGCCCTCTGTGGTCCCTACCACTGGGTAAGTCACTCTGCTGCCCAGCCCCCTGTTTTTCAATATGCCCGTCTTCCGCAGGACATTGATGGAGATTATTGTGTGGTTGCCATTATAACAATGGCAGTCGTGATGTCAGTGAACAGGCAGGTTCCCTTAGTTCTTCTCTTCAACCACTTCAGTTACCACACAAATCGCTTTGTCTTGGACGAGCTGTGACAGGCATCTCCCCAAAGTCCCTGTTTCTCCTCATCTCCAAGCATCAGTGTGGATTTAACAGTAACTCACAGAATGCCACTAAATATTGAACTGATTTCTGCAGGCACGGGGCCCTTTCCATTTTTCTGACTTTCTGACTGCATTTAATGTTCTTATGCCAAGATGACAAGTGACTAATGTCAATTATTTCATTGTAAGAATCTTTATCAAGCACAAATTAGGAACCTAAATTCCTGTGATGGAACATTTCCAAAAAAATATTGAATTTTGGCAGTGATTTTATTGTAACACATCGAATAGGAGCATAATGCTGCATTAGAATGATTACTGTGGTGTTGCAAGCAAACTTTTAATGTCTATTCACATGATTTACAATGCAACCCATAGACGGACTGTCGATGCAAACTTACACACGTCTTTTATCCATAACCTCTATGTGCCACTGCCTTTGCACCATATTGTTCACTATCTTTGCAGTATTAGCTTGCAGTTAAGCCTCTCGTTATACTGTACACAATTCACTGGGTGCTTAGGCCTCTGCTTCTCACGCAATGCTTACATGGCTGTGGTTTGGCTCAGAGGCGGACTGAGCACACCATCTACCAGTGTTCACCCGAGACGCAGAACTTGTAACCCAATCCCGCTCTTGTGTTCTGCCTTCCAGGAAAAAGACAATCCCTCTTCCAATCACCTCTGTTGACCTCCTTGAAATTCTTTTCACAAGGGGTATTACATCCTGATTGGATGGACAGAGTCAGAATTACAGAACTTTTTACATGTCCCCTCCTTTTTCAGGGACCGAAAGTGCAACCCCATTTCTGAAAAAAAGTTGGGACTGTAAGGAAAATGCAAGTACAAAAGGAAGAGTGATTTGCAAATAATTTTTTTATCACTTTTACTAAGTAAACACTACAAGACAAAATATGTTTTACCTTACAAACTTTACTTCTTTATTTATTGTAATACATGCCGTATGAAAATTTCATGAAACACATTCCAGAAAAGTTGGAACAAAGGCATCTCAGACTCAAAGTTGTGGAATAGAAATAGGTGCACAGGCGTTGGACAGGTCATGTTATCGTGTATGGATACAAAAGGAAAATCCAGAATTTTCTACAAACAAAGAAACCTGATAAACCTTTGCCACTTCATAAAAAAAACTATATGAATGAATTATCCAACAGTTTAAAGACAACAAAAAACACTCAATGGTGCATAGTATTGTATGAAAAGATTCAGGGAATCTAGAGAAATCAGTGCGGAGGATTGAAGTTCAAAATTAATTCTGAGTGTCCCTCATCTTTAGGTGACATGCCATTGAAAACTGATGAGCTTCAATCATAGACATAACCATTTGTGACTCTGCCTGAGATAACCCAGCCAAAGTAATTTTCTGATGATGTACAATTTTGTACACAAAGTCATTCTGCATAATGTAGATGTATGCAGGAATATTCTGTGAAAATATCTATCTGATACCTCTAATATTGACCAAAAAAGGTCATTTCAGTTTTGGCAAATTTCTGGCCCAGAAAAACTGTTTTTCAGGAAATCCCGATAAAAAGAAAAGTACGTTTTTAAAACAGCCATACTTTTGAACCATAATTTTCCTGACTATGTGTCCTGACTAAAGCTTACGTTCTCCTCTTTTCAAGCATGTATGATACACACATGAGAAAATTCTTGCAGTTTGACAAAATCAGTCTTTTGGATGCACATGACCAAAAAGCATAAATCCCATTGAAATGCATGGAAGAAAGGGGTATCATATAAACTTTACTGCAACAGCAATTACCAAGCAAAAATAATTCTATTGAGATAATTTGCATATATTATTAGTAAATTTGCAAATCAGTATCAAAATCTCATTCAGCACCTAGGCTATGGCATAGCATTTGTATAATATCCAGGACATCTTGCATTCATGTGTTTCGGGTGCCGCCGCCATGCTGGATAAAAAGATACTTGCAGGGATGTGTTTCCCGAAATCACAAATGCAAACTTACAAAGTTGAACCCATTAACAGTGAATGAACAAACTATGTAAGTTGCTAACTTAGATAGCAACTACACTTTTAGGAAAAGCACCCCAGAGTGATGGGTCTGCACAAAAACCATTACTTTTGCTGCAGGCAAAATGTATTTTTGCAACCTAATTAAGCCCACCTCAAAATTTTATATCACTTAAAATGTACATTTTATTGAGAATATATTCTCCACTTTACCTTGCCATCGGACAGCCCTATCCTTTAGATGCAATGTTTTCTCAACGGTGGAGCTTAGGCTGTTCTTATTCCTTATGTGCTGCGTGCTTGTAAAAATTCTCTGTCAAATGTGTAATAGCCGTAGAACTACTATATTATACAAGTCAGGTCAGGGTCAGATGGATCCTGCTACTGGTAGCAGTGTAACCCAGTACAACCTGCCGCATGAAAGGGTGGTCGGCGTCTAAACTGGCACGATACTCAGCAGAGCGAAAAACAAAACCTGTCAAATAGCGTCGCTAGCCATCATGCAACAGCAACAAGATGTTCCTGTGGCCGTCTCAGCACTGTTTTGCCACCAATCAAATACGGCATCTTGCCAAGAGGGTATCATCAGCGCTGGGTGGTATCAACATCGTAAGTGCAGCCGCACAGAACTTCATGACATGACATCTATAGTTTCATTGAGTAATGCTATACATAGTAGTAATCCTACTATGTACAGCATCTTTGGAGAAACGTCACCAAGGAACACCTTTAATTTAGCAACATAGAACGTACGTACAACAAATGACAGCGACACATCTGTGAGACCTGAACATGCCACAGGAATTATTTGCGGAGAACATGAGAAAGCAGAGATAGATATATGTGCACTAACAGAATAGAGAAGGCCAGGTTCAGATAATATAGTCGAGAGAAGTCACTCAATCTTCTGGAGTGGTCAAGATAACGCAGTTGATGTAGGTTTTGCGGTGTCAAATAAGTTCAAGAACATTAACCCTGTTAGAATAGAATAGTAATTGTAACATTGTAATTGATAGTAATTGTAATTGATTAAATAAGCCAGCCAGTCAGTGCCAGTCAGTGCATCATTCATACAGTAAATAAAAATATAAAAATAGTTGAGATAAGTTTTTTTTTTTTTAACTATATAACTATAGTCTTTTTAGCTGCATTGAGGGTGGTTATTGCTGTTGGATAAAAACTGTTTTTGAGTCTGTTTGTTCTTGTTTTGATTGATCTGTACCGCCTACCTGACGGTAGTAGTTCAAACAGGGAGTGTCCAGGGTGGGAAGTGTCCTTTATGATGTTTTGAGCTTTTCTGAGAATGTGGGGACTATGTATTTCTACTAAAATGAGAAGAGGGAAGCTCTTCCTGTTAATGATTGACTCATGACATCGCATAGATCTGCATAATGGTAGTTATCTGACTCTCATTAGCGCTTATGCACCAACTAAGGAAAGAACAAGTGAAGAGAAGGAACTCCTTTATGAGAATCTCAGAGAGTGCATAACCAGGGCCAAAGATGACAGCATAATTGCCCAGGGAGATTTTTACGCACAAGTTGGTAATGATTGGAAATCTTGGCCATCTGTAATCGGAAAACAGTGTTGGTAACATGAACTCAAACGGTCTCATGCTGCTAGAATTCTGCACCCAGTTTTCAACTTGTCATAACTGGCACCACATTTCAAACCATCTCAAAAACACTTGGATGCAGATGCGATCTAAGCACACAATTATCAATTAGATCACGTACTTGCCATTGATAAAGCCAAATCTCTTGTTAAAGTAACCAAGGTCAGTCTTACAGCCGACTGCTTTACTGACCACAGACTACTTATTTGCAAGTGTAAAATCTATGTCAGGAAGTAGAAGAGGCAAGACAAAACTCCCGGAGAAGTTAGACACCACCATGACCGAAGACAGGAAAGAAACTCTAAATCTCTTTCTACAAGAGGAACTGTGTTAAACTGTGATGTGAATTGGACAGAACTGAAGATTACGCTGCTCTAGGCGGCAAGACATGTATTTGGAAAGAAGAAAAAGAAACAAGACAAGATTAGTTTGATGACTAAGATGAGGTTATTCAGCGTCTTCTCAAGGAAGTGAACCATAACCGAGATAGACATTACCTCAGAGAGCAGATAAGAAAGTTGAAAAATGAGGGGTTCCAGTATAAGGCGACAGAAGCAGAAAAGAACAGCTAAGAGAAAATCAATTGAGATTTTTATGCTGCTGTCAACACAGTTTATGGTCCCAGGTCCAAAAGCAGGACCAAATTATAGATCAAATTAGATCTATAAACAGGAAATTATTGTCATGACCCCATGATACCAGGTGTAGATGGGTCAAATATTTCAATCAACTGCTCAAACAACCTCCTAATACTGACATGGACATAGTCAGAGACACCATGTATTTACCAGCAATAGAGTGTCATAGTTTGTGAGGTGCGCGTGTTGTTTGGACTTTTCTTTGTGGCTCTCGTCCCAGGATGATATTGAATTCCTGGGCTATCAAATTCTTTACCTAGCTGGTTGATTGAGCTGGGGTGGCGCTTTCCCAGAATCTATATGAGTAGGAAGTCCGGCACGCTTCCTTCGCTAGAGTGTCTGTGTTGAGATTCGCACTAGCCGAAGATATCTGTAGTCAGGTTTTGTATGACTTTCTATCTTCTAATTGTTGGAGTTTCTTCTCCCGTTTTCTATCTCGCTTTGCCTCCGTGGTTCGGACTATTATACGTCCTTTGGAAGCGCAAGTATTTGCATTTGGTCTATATTATTCTCTGTTTGTACTGTGTTTGTGCTACTCTCTTTCTCTCTGTCGTTGCGCTTGTCCTCCGTATACTACCGGCCATTACATAAAGGAACTGGACAGCCCTATCACTATGGGTGAGCTTACTACTGCACTGTACAATACAAAGCTTGGGAAAAGCCCTGGACCTGACGGAATAATTCCAGAAATACTTGTTCATGGTGGCACCTGTTTGAAGTCATCTTTGTTTTGCTTCTACAATCATTTATGGGCAACTGAGGACATTCCATCAGAACTCATCAATCCAAACATCTTCATCCTTTGAAAAAAAGGAGATCGCAGCCAGGGCTGCAATTACTGAGGAATTTCTATTCCCAGTGTTTTTGGGAAGACTTTTGCAGATGTCAACCTCCAGAGGCTCCGGGTGCTTGCTGAACGTGTTCGCGCACAATTTCAGTCTGGATATCGCAGAGGTAGAAGTACGATTGATGGTATCTTTACGCTTGGTCAAATTATGGAAAAAAGCCAAGAACATCAAAGAGATCTTCACATTGCATTTATTGATTTCTGATACCCGAACATGAGCAAGCTCAGAATCTCACTGACGAGCACCCGGCTGGCCAACAGGAGGCGCTTGAGCAACGAACAAAGCAAACATTTTCAATCTCCCTTCAAAGTAGTCCCTTCTCAATTTGCATTCCCACAGCGCTTTAGCCAATGATGCGCTGTTCTGAAAAAGCTGCCGATCACTGCTAGTTGGTACGACTGGATATTGAACCCGCGCCGTAGTACTCACGACTGCATCGGAATTGTGGCTCCTTAACCAAGTGAGCTAACTCGGCAGCCTAAGGCAAGATTCATAGTTGACGGAGAACTCTCGCAATCTTTCAACTATAACTACGGCATAAAGGCTGCAAACTTGCTCCAACCCTTTATGGCATCTATGCAGCTTTACTTCTCCGACAATCTTTCAAGTCGATCATCCCCGACTGCAGCATCAAAGTGCGCTTCCAGTGCAATAGTGATCTCTTCGATCTGCGAAGATCAAAGGCTAAGACAAAAGTTCAGTATATGTGCCGTAGATACAAGAAGCCTAGTATGCAGATGATACAGCTCTCTTCAGCAACAGTGCAGAGGGCCTTCAACGCCTTCTTTCAGCCTACAACGAAATATCTAAGAAAATGGGACTTGACTTCTTTGTACATGGTGTCAAGCTGGCTCGAGTTGATCGCTTCAAGTACCTTAGCAGTCATGCCTCCAGAGATTGTACACTCAACAAAAATATAAACACAACATTTTTGTTTTTGCTCCCATTTGTCATGAGATGGACTCAAAGATCTAAAATTCATTCCAGATACACAATATTACCATTTCTCTCAAACATTGTTCACAAATCTGTCTAAATGTGTGATAGTGAGCACTTTTGCTTTGCTGAGACAATCCATCCCACCTCACAGGTGTGCCACATCAAGATGCTCATCAGACACCATGATTAGTGCACAGGTGTACCTTATACTTCCCACAATAAAAGGCCACTCTGAAATGTGCAGTTTTGTCTCACAGCAAAATGCCACAGATGGCGCAAGCATTGAGGGAGCGTGCAATTGGCATGCTGACAGCAGGAATGTCAACCAGATCTGTTGCTCGGGCATTGAATGTTCATTTCTCCACCATAAGCCGTCTCCAAAGGCGTGTCAGAGAATATAGCAGTACATCCAACCGGCCTCACAACCGCAGACCACGTGTAACCACACCAGCCCAGGACCTCCACATCCAGCAGGTTCACCTCCAAGATCGTCTGAGACCAGCTACTCAGACAGCTGCTGAAACAATTGGTTTGCATAACCAAAGAATTTCTGCACAAACTGTCAGAAACCGTCTCAGGGAAGCTCAACTGCATGCTCGTCCTCCTCATCGGGGTCTTAACCTGACTCCAGATCGCCGCCGTAACAGACTTGAGTGGGCAAATGCTCACATTCGATGGCGTCTGGCACATTGGAGAGGTGTTCTCTTCACGGATGAATCTCGGTTTACATTGTTCAGGGCAGATGGCAGACAGCGTGTGTGGCGTCGTGTGGGTGAGCGCTTTGCTGATGTCAATGTTGTGGATCGAGTGGCCCATGGTGGTGGTGGGGTTATGGTATGGGCAGGCATCTGTTATGGACGAAGAACACAGGTGCATTTTATTGATGGCATTTTGAATGCACAGAGATACCGTGATGAGATCCTGAGGCCCATTGTTGTGCCATACATCCATGAACATCACCTCATGTTTCAGCAAGATAATGCACGGCCCCATGTTGCAAGGATCTGTACACAATTCTTGGAAGCTGAAAATGTCCCAGTTCTTGCATGGCCAGCATACTCACCGGACATGTCACCCATTGAGCATGTTTGGGATGAGCTTGACCGGCGTATACGACAGCGCGTACCAGTTCCCACTAATATCCAGCAACTTCGCACAGCCATTGAAGAGGAGTGGACCATTCCACAGGCCACAATTGACAATCTGCATGAGGCAAATGGTGGTCACACCAGATACTGACTGGTTCTGAGTCCCCAGACCCCCAATAAAGCAAAAACTGCACATTTCAGGGTGGCCTTTTATTGTGGACAGTCTACACAAGGTACACCTGTGCACTAATCATGGTGTCTGATGAGCATCTTGATGTGGCACACCTGTGAGGTGGGATGGATTGTCTCAGCTAAGCAAAAGAGACTCCTGAACCTTAATATCTGTCGCAGGATTGACATTAAGAGAAAAGAGGACTATAAAAGAAAGCATGCAAAGCACCATAACAGACAGACAATTACCAACTATAATACTTCATGAACTATAGACGACTTGATCGTTTTACTGTTTTCTACCCGTACCAGTGTACAAAGGTGTATAGGCTCGATAGATACACACGGCATGGTGTCATCAGCGCATCATAGCTGGGGGGCGGAGTCACCTGGGTGGAAAACATTGGTTTGCTCTCATTGATTCCCATGCATTCAGCGCGATCCTATTTTCAAATAAAATAGAGATTTTCAAATGAATATCAATGGCTTACATTGACGATTTATTGCCAGCTGACAAAAAATGCTACCTGTCAAAGTTGACCAAAATTGGAATCGATCGTTGTCTGTATCTTATGAAGGACGGGACAGATGATCCAACGCAATGACCTCCAGCCACGTACGGAGATATCTACAACTATCTGATTGAGTTGCCTGGTAAGAGACATTATTACATTTTCTGCAGCTACGTTCAATTAAACTTACCTTAATATCAAACAGCAAGAGCCTGTAATAAATTAATCATGTTCATGGAGCTCATTTGAGTTAATTACAGGTAGGCTGTTCGTCACTCATACAGGTACAAGAAGCAAAATGCATTTTTGCAGTTTACAAACTTATCGGTAATAAAGTGGAGACCGCAGACCCAAACATGTGGTGTGGTAGGGTTCCATAGACGGCCAGATTTATCCTCATGGCGGATGGCTTGCAACCACTTTGTCCTTCTAATGGGCTCTGTTTTTATATTTGGCAAACGTATGAACTTTAATTCCGGATTTTTTGCAAAATTTGATGTGCAAAACGTCACACAGCAGCTCTTAACCATTGTTGTTTTCAATGGTCGCTAAGGCTTTGTTTTCCACCCAGGGCTGAAACCTGATGTGACCTTTGTGGGCGTTCCTGTCTAGCTTCGTGTGTATCTATTAAAGTAACTAAATAATTGGAAACAAAGATGGAGAAAACCACATTTAATGGGAGCCTAGTTTCACAGAAAGAAACTGCTTAAAACACGACAGAATGCTATTAAAGAAGAGTGTGAAATGCATTACATCACCCCTGCTCATTGATAATTTTTTCCCATTTTCTCTTATCTCGTGATTGAACATTTTCCCCGATTATGCATGTCTATATCATTGCTAGCTGGTTTACTGTTTCCCCTCTAAATTCACATGATTTCCTTCACACAAAAGAGCAAAAAATCAAAAGATTACCATTGCATGCAATGCATTGGTTCTGCGCAATGGAAACAAAGAGGCTCTCCCTATCTAAGGACTTCACCATGGTCAGGAGTGTGTCGCTTCCTCATTATTATCCCCCGCCAATGACGGGTACTGGCAGTGGACGCCAAGGGCAGAGGCCAGAAATAAAAGGCAACACTCACAGTGTGCTGAGAGACTAAAAACAGATAAAAATAACGAGACTCGCGCTACCAACGGACCTGCCGCCGTCCGTGGAGGCGAACTCGAGGAAAACAAAAGAAAAGGGAAATAAACCAAAGATTCCCTTGCTCACTAACACTACTCCTGATAAGCAACTAAGTCCCTGACAATATCTCTCTAGAGACCTTACCAAAGAAGAAAGCGCCAAAGAAGAACTGACACTCTAGCAAAGGAAGCGAGATGAAATAGGAGCTTAAATAGAGTCCTGGCCACTCCCCCAATCAATGCCAGCTGGCCCAGGAATCTGATAGGGAGCAAAATGATATCGTCCCGGACAAGAGCAACTAACAGCTCTCAAAGCTCCCAAACCATGACAGGACCACCCCTCAAGGGACAGCTCCAGAAGTCCCCAAGGAACCCCGCGCACGATACTCCGAAATCAGGGAGGGATACAGAATATCCCGCGAAGGGACCCAGCACCGCTCCTCGGGACCATATCTTTCCCAATCTACAAGGAGCTGGACCCCACGACCTATACGCCTCTCAGCCAGAATGCGGGGCATGATGTAAACCGGCCCCCCTCAACCATTCACGGCGGCGGCAGAGGGGGTGACGGCGAGTGCCAGGACGCTAGTGCTAACCGGCTTAATCCGCGAGACGTGGAATGACGGATGTATGTGTAAAGATACCGGGAGCTTCAACAGGACCGTAACTGGATTGATCTTCTGCACAATCTTGAATGGGCTGATATAGCGGGGCGCCAGTTTACGGGATTCTACCTTCAAAGGGAGGAACCGGGTGGACAGCCAAACTCTCTGCCCAACCCGATAAGACGGGGCCAAATGACGCCTTCTATCAGCGAAGGATTTTTGTTTGCGCCCCAAGCGCAACAGCGAAGAACGGACCTTAGTCCAAACCGAACAAAAGCGCCGAATGAACTGGTTGACTGGGGGAATCTCGGAATTGTTCTCAGTCTCTGGAAATAGGGGGGGTTGGTAACCCACTTAGACCTTAAATGGGGAAAGCCCCTTGGAGGAATTGCACAATGAGTTATGAGAATACTCGGCCCAAGCTAAAAATCGACTCCATGATGAGGGTTTATCCGCCACCAAACATCAGAGAGTGTTTTCGAGAGACTGATTAGTCCGTTCTGTCAGCCCATTGGTCTATGGGTGAAACCCCAAGGACAGACTCACTGTGGCCACCAACTGCTTACAAAACGCCTGCCAAAATCTGGCCGTAAACTGCGGGCCTCGGTCAGACACGACATCTTGCGGAAGCCCATGCAACCGGAACACATTGTTGACCACAAGATGCGCTGTCTCCCGTGCTGAAGGCAGCTTGGGTAGCGTGACAAAATGAGCCGCTTTAGAAAAACGGTCAACCACAACCAAAATGACCGTGTTGCCGTCAGATACAGGCAGCCCTGTAACAAAATCTAACGCGATATGCGACCAAGGGCACCTGGGAACGGGCAAAGGTTGCAGCAAACCAGCGGGAAGGAGGTGGGAAGTCTTATTCCTGGAACAGACGCCACAGGCAGCAACAAACTCCCGAATGTCCCTCATCATCTTCGGCCACCAAAAATGTTGGGCCAAGAACTGCTTGGTCTGATGGGCCCCTGGGTGCCCCGCCAAGCGGGAAGAGCATCCCCACTGGAGGACTTGTGGCTTAACTCTATGCGGGACAAATAAACAGCCAGGAGGCTCCCCCCAAGGACCGGGATCAGACCTCAACACCTCCTGAACCACCGCCTCAACCTCCCACTGAATGGGTGCCACGATCTGTGTTGTAGGAATAACAGGCTCCGGGGTAGGATCGCGATCAGTGCGATAATACATTTGTGACAGGGCGTCAGGTTTAATATTCTTAGAGCCCAGGCGATAGGTGAGAATGAAATCAAAGCGGTTAAAAAATAATGACCATTGTGCCTGCCGGGAATTACGCCGCTTGGATTGCTGAATATATTGGAGGTTTTTATGGTCGGTCCATACCACAAAAGGGTGCTCAGCTCCCTCCAACCAGTGGCGCCACTCTTCGAGGGCCAGCTTGACCGCTAATAACTCCCGGTCACCAATACTATAATTGCGTTACGCGGCGGACAAAGACCGGAAGAAGTACTCGCATGGGTGAAGCTTATTATCCCAACGAGGGTGCTGGGACAGAATAGCACCCACGCCCACCTCCGAAGCATCTACCTCCACAACAAATGGGAGGGAGGGGTCGGGCAAAATCAAAATAGGCTCCGAGCTAAAACGTTTTTTTAATTCCTGAAAGGCCGCATCAGCTGCAGGAGACCAAAAAAACGCTGAGGTGGTATTCTTTTTAGTGAGCGCAATAATGGGGGCAGCACCATGCTAAAATTCCTCCTATAAAAATTTGTAAAGCCCTGAAAGCGTTGAACCTCTTTCACACTCTGCGGTGCAGGCTAATTCCTGACCGCAGCCACCTTGTCTGGGTCCATCCGCACCGACCCCTTAGAAACAATAAAGCCCAAGAATGAGACAGTCTGGGCGTGGAAAACACATTTTTCGGCTTTAACAAAAAATTTGGCATTGAGCAGGGCTTCCAGTACACGTCTGACGTTTTGTTTGTGCTCCAACAGTGTTGAAGAAAAAATCTAAATGTTGTCAAGTTAAACGAAGACGAATTTCTCCAACATCTCTCTAAGCACGTCATTGACAAATACCTGAAACACCGAGGGGGCGTTAACCAGCTCGAATGGTAAGACCAAATATTCGTAGTACCCATCATGAGTCTTAAAAGTCGTTTTCCATTCATCCCCCTTTCGAATGCGAATCAAATTATACGCATTACGAAGATCTAGCTTCGTGAAAAATAACGCCTCCTGCAGACGTTCAAATGCGGAATTCATTAACGGAAGGAGGTATCGATTTTTAATGGTGATTTTATTCAAACCCCTGTAATCAATACAGGGTCTCAGACCGCCATCCTTTTTCCCCACGAAAAAGAATCCCGCTCCGGCAGGGGACGTGGACGGCTGAATAAAACCATTGATGAGTATCTCCTCAATATACTCTCGCATAGCCCTACGCTCAGGTCTTGACAGCGAATATAGCGAACCCCAAGGCGGAGTTGTCCCAGGATAAAGATTAATTTTGCAGTCATACGGACGATGCGGGGGTAACGTAGAGGCTCGTTTTTTCTAAACACCTCAGTGAGATCAGCGTAATCCCTGGCAACATTCGGAGGCAAGTCAAAGTTTAGGGTGGCCCCAAATTCCTTACCCTGCTCAGAATCTAATGACTCTGTGACTGATTCCGAATCGCTAAAATCCTCTAAAAGGTAATTGTCTTCTGGCTTTCGCCAGTCAAACTGAGGATCCCATTCCAACCCCTCCTCTGCCCCTTTTTCTAGTCTAGGAGGGTATGGTGGGATAGTCTCCTCACACTCGCTCCAAGCATCAGCCTGCCCCATGGCTTGATGTCTGGGAAAACAAGTTTCATTATCTCTACAATGAGAGCTGAAATTGGTGCCCCAGCGGACGACAGGGTTGTTCTGTTTCCCCCAGCTGATGCATGGTCTGTGTTCCCGTAACCAAGAGTGCCTTAAAACAATAGGAAAAGCTGAGGAACTGATGATAAAAAAACCGAACCTCCACCGAGTGGCCACCAAATGAAATGAACATATTTAGCTGTTCAGACACTTCGGTTATCACTCCCGATTCCAAGCGGGTGACCGTCCAAAGTTCTGACTTAGCATTACTGTGGAAGCGTAATAGTGGGAACGGAGTGCTTCCAAGCCCACCCAATATCCATGAAACAATCTACTGCACCCGAATCTACAAATGCTTTAATCTCCCACAGTCAGTTCGACAGGGATTAATTTTCGGAAGGGAAATTTCCCCTCTATCGCCCCCCACATAGCAGGAGGGGTTTGCCATTTTCCCTGACGCTTAGGACAATGTGGACGGGTATGACCCGGCTTATTACAATTAAAGCAGATTATTCTTCTGCTAGTAGGTTTATTAGTCCGACTGTCAAACGAACTGTCAATTTGCATGGGCTCAATCGGGGTACTACCTTCAGTGTATGAAATAGGAGCCGAACACTCACCACTAGCAACTTTACCCCCATTATCAGCTAGCGACAAGCTGTTGAGCGTTTGCGTATGCGGTTGTCAATTCACACAGCTGTACGTACTAAAAAGTCTAAAGTGGTATTCTATAGTAGCCAACGCGTCCTTTATCTCCTCAGTAAGGGCATGGCTAAATACAATCATTAGAGGAGTCTCCGGCCAGCCTGTCTCTGTGGCCAGAGAGCGAAAAGCAATTGAAAATTCAGCTGCGCTTTCTTTACCCTGTTTAAGGTGCATTAAACGCGTGGCTGCGTCTTGACCACAAATGTCTTGATCTAAAACAGACACCACCTCCCGAACAAGGGCCTCTACCGAATTTACGACCGGTGAATTAGATTTAATTAGTGGGCCGACCCAATTGAGCGCTGTGCCAGCCAACAGGGATAATATAAATGCAACCCAAGAATCCTCATTAACAAAACATGACGGTTTAGCCTTAAAAAATATCTCACATTGGGCGATAAAATCCTTACACTTTCCGGCCTCGCAACTATATCTTTGGGGCAGTTGTAACTTAGGTGCTCGGGGAGGATGTATGGATGGTACTTATGGTGGGAAATATATTGCCACCTGACTGGGCCGTAAACACCGTCTCATGCCTCAATGTGTGACAAGGGCACTCGTGCAACACAAGACCATATGTGTAACTGGTTTGTTTGTGTTTCTCTTCTTCTTGCTTTTCCATTGCACCCGTTATCAGTGTTGCCTGCATCAAAGCGGGAGAAGCTGATCTACAACCACTTGGGCTTCCAAAATCAATAGATTGAGTTCCTAAGGTTTATCTGACTTGAAGTCATGAGTGTTCCCTTAATCTTGAGCCATATAAATGTGCCACAATTCTTCTGTATAGTGTGGTGGATAAACATTCTCAAGTCAAAGAATAACATGATTACCACTCTTCAAAGAGAACTGAGCCAGGCTCACAAGGCCTGCTAACTGCTGTAGAAAAGTAGTGGGAATGAAACAAAAACTCATAAATCTGTTAAAAGAATCAGATGGCAACCTATAGCTGGCAGACCAGATGAGCTAATCTTCCGGAATGACCATATTGATAATCAACCAATGAGAAGTCCCTTCATAGGAACCGGCGCAATCCAGTTTATGCTAGAAGAATCATGAAATCCAGTCTTCTTGGGTACCCAAAGATGACCCTTGGGTAACCCTATAGGTTTGGGAGGCTCAATCATGGTCTTCAAGCATCCCTGGCGGCAAAAAATGAATTCACACCATGATGTAATGACTTGTTACTAAGGGTGGAGTGTTACTACGTGAGAATTACCAATCAGAAAATGATAATTGTATGACGAGGTAGAAAGTATCATGTTTAACCCCACCTTATGGGAAGGTCCAAAGGCCCTATAAATGAATTGGTCAGACAATCAGTGGTCAGTCGGTGTGGGGCGATTGATGGGATATGAATGCCTTGTGGTATGCGCATACAAGCCTGGGTTGTTGTACCTCACTTTGAGCAAGATACAATAAACCCATTTGCATCAGACTCTGGAGATTGCGTCTCTTCTTTGGAAGAAAACTGCAGGTGTGGAAACCCCTCAGTCTAAGGGCCCAGATTGAGGTCGTTCACCCACATCATGCTTCTGCAACTTTTTGTGAAGTTTGTGACGTTAGAGATTTAATACTCTCAGACAAGTCTAACAGAACGCTCTGCAGATTCTGAAGAGCGGTCTCTTGCAGGTGTAGTCTCTCAACAAGTTCAGATCATTGATTGTAAAAACCTGAAAGTGATTTAGTGAACCCAGCTAACATCTCTTGTTGGCTGGTGATAGCCCTCTTAATTTCAGCCACTGCTGGCGTCTCCATGGTGGCTAGAGTATACTGTGACAGGTACTGGCAGTGGACGCCAAGAGCAGCGGCCAGAAATAAAAGGCAACACTCACAGCGTGCTGAGAGACTAAAAACAGATAAAAATAACGAGACTCGCGCTACCAACGGACCTGCCGCTGTCCGTGGTAGAAAACAGGCGAGCTGGAGGAAAACAAAAGAAAAGGGAAATAAAACAAAGATTCCCTTGCTCACTAACACTATTCCTGATAAGCAACTAAGTCCCAGACAATATCTCTCTAGAGACCTTACCGGCTAAAGCGCCAAAGAAGAACTGACACTCTAGCAAAGGAAGCGAGGCGAAATAGGAGCTTAAATAGTGTCCGGGCCAGGCCCCCAATCAATGCCAGCTGGCCCAGGAATCTGATAGGGAGCAAAACGATATTGTCCCGGATGAGAGCAACTAACAGCTCTCAAAGCTCCCAAACCATGACACCGCCACTAAACAGCACGGGGGATATAGGATTGGGTCCCATCCATCCGCCACACTGCCACACTATCAATGTAGACATGTTTTCTCGAAAACTATGAGAGATACATGGGTCAAATTGTGCTTAGTAAGCTAGTCTTGATCTATGTTAAATTTGAAAATGGATCTTGAAGCATATTTATTTACAGAGTTATGGCCCTTCATTTTGGTGGGGGATAGTGCTAACCATGCTGTCTTGTTTGATTATCAACTAAGCAAATAAAAGATCTATTGTTGAATCCAAGACACAAAGTTGTCACTACCATTGAAGCAAGCATCATAAGGCTGAAAAACCAAAAAACCCACTTGACAGATAGCAGAAATATTAGCTGTGGCAAATCAACTATGCGCCACAATTTTGCAAAGAAATGCACCAGAGAGCTCAAGAACATCAAAAGGCCAGGAAGATTGCAGCTCACAACTGTGTTGCATGACAGAAGTATTGTTTCATCAAAAAAAAAAAAAAAACCCTTGACAAAAGTTGGCCAGATCAAGTCAACAGTCAAGGCCACCACAGTAAATAATGAGGGTTTCCCATCAAATGGAAACCAATATGCCATAAAAACCAGAAACCCAGATTAGAGTTTGTCATGAAACATCGAAAAAAGCTGTGCAGTGCTGGAACAACATCCCATGGACAAATGACCAAAGATCACAAAGATGACAAACACCAACTTCTACCAGAATGAGTATGGAGATGAGAAGGAATTGATCACAAACTGAAGCATCACAGCTCATCTATAAAGCATTACTGAGGTAGTGAATGGTGTCGGTAGGTTTGGCTGCCAAAGAAACTGGTTTCTTTACTGATGATTAACAAGACGAAGCAGGAACCGAAGACTGCGACAATGAAGGCCAGGCAGATCTTGACCAGAGAAGTCCAGCATCTGATAATGTCTAAGGGTCCAGTTAGTGATTGCAAAGAATTTCCAGACCAATATTTAAAAAAGCAATTTAATGAGTGATAAAATTCATTTCTCGATTGCTTTTGGGCCCCTGAATGGGGAGGTTATATACTATAAAGGACGTTTTTAATTAAATACTTAGTTTAGACAATATTATTAAGTCAACATTTAAATGAATGCTGAAAGTGTGCACTTATGGTACATTTTGACAGTTTCATTTCAAATCCATTGTGTTGGCAAACAGAGCCAAAATAATGAAAACTGTTTCACTACAGCATATACTTATGGACATGACAATATATCATTGAGTCGCAGCAACAAATATTAATGGACATGGCTATATATCATTGGGAGCAATAATGAGGAACTGATCTTGGTTATAAATCGCTGCATACATCAGTATGCTTTGTTACTCTGTAAATTAAAAGAATTGACAAAATACATATTTTGCCAAAATCAATGATCACAAAGAAATATACTTCAGTGGTTAAGGAAGAAGTATACATTTTTACATGAAAAGGTAGCATAATCATGGCTTTGATATTATTTGTGCACAGGAATTTTCAAATTACAAAGCCAGATGAAAATACAATGTGAGGTTATACAGCATTATGAATCAACTGAAACTGAAGTGAGTTCACATATACCATTTGCACGACTTAGTTTCGCCGCCTCAGATCTTTGGTTCTCATGATGTGTTCAGATTGAACAGAGGATAAAAATCACGGTCAGAAAATGATAAACATTTCCAAAAAAATTGAATCCAGTGAAGACTGTTCCCAGCTTGTGCATACGAACCAGAATGCAAAGTGTAACAGGCTAATGACAAAGACCCTGGTGGCCATATTCCTTGCCTTATCTTTTGGCATTGTTAGTTTTATAAAGGCAGCATGTGATATAACATGAAAAACTAAAACATTTCAATAAGCTGGTTTCAAAGCAAATATGAAAGTAAGTTTACATACACAAAATATGCAACCAAGGTCTATGCAAATTGTTTTCTGCCAGGAAGGGCAGATCTGAGTACACAACTCCTGGAACGTCTGAAACTGACTTTCAGAGGCCCATGTAGTATAATAGCATAGCTTAGATTAACACCTGAAAAATTACAGGGCAGATTTACTGTTAAAAGCATTCTAATAAGCCTCAAAATATATCATAAACAATCACTGTCAATGTGTTTAAAAAAAAAAAAAAAAGAACTCGATCTAACCACTATGTGCTCTTGTGTGCACAATATAGAGTTCCTTGGCGCAATTTTTGAAAAAGTTAACAAATACTGGAACATGCTGTCTCATTAAAACATAACACATAACACATTTGAAAAACCTAATTGGCAGGCAAAAAAATCTGAGAACAAAAGATACACAGACATTAACAATACTTCCTCTACCTGTACTTTGAGTGGTTTGATGCATTTCTGGCTTTTCCTGGCCACAACAGAAGACCCCAGCAGTGAGAAAATAAACTACAGACTGAGCTTATAGCAGGTAAGTGGCAGGAAGAGGACGCACCAAGCTAAGCACAGGAAATGTGGGAGAGTTCTCTCTGTACCTGTTCATACACGACTCTTCCCTTCATACATTTATCTTGTATCTCCGCCCAGGGGGTGGGGCTGAGAGTTCTGCTCTCTCATTACCAGAGAGGTGTGTCTAATTATCTCCCCTCTTCTCCTAGTGTGTGCGTGTGCGTGTGTGTGTGTGTGTGTGTGTGTGTGTGTGTGTGTGTGTGTGTGTGTGTTTGTTTGTTTGTTTGTGTGTGCGTGCGTGTGCATATGTACATGCACGCAAACCTGTGTGTGTTCTTGTACTGGCTGCATAGAAAGGACCAGAATAAGTTTTAAATCAACAGTGAGGACATTTTGGTAAGTCCTTGCAACTATAATGTCAAGTTGTGACCTTAAGGTTTGGGTTAAGGTTAGAATTAGAAATAGGTTAAGGCTACAGTAACGGTTTGAGTTTGGCATTCACTGGTTATTGTTAAGACCAGGAAAAATCTGCAGAGACACACAAATAATGAATGGAAGTCAATGCCTGAGTGTGACTGCGTGAGTGCCTACCAGTATTTATTCAGAAAGAATAAAATCTCAGAGTTTGTTTATAGTTCTCAAAAGTTACCGTATAAGAAGTAAATTTGGTTTAAATTGGGATGCACAACAGCAGTCTATCCATTTAAGAATTCTCTGAGCCAACGTTGGCTGTGCGCTGAAATATACGCCTAAACTAGAATAGGTCACAGAGCTGTCCCAAATCTAGAACGAAGGCATAGAGACTTGCGCTTACTGGGTTTGAATATCAATTTTATTTTGACAAACACTTCCACCTGCTGCTCAAACATGTGTATTACACTATATCGCAGCTCCACAAGCGGCTCGAAACAACGTACTAATTTTAACGGATCTTAAATCAACTGGTTTCCTGGAGCAGAACAGCCATAGGTTGAAATTTCTGCCTGGTTGGCCAACTATCCACATTCATAAGGGCCGCACCAAAGTCCAACAGCTTAGAAAGCTGATATCACTCAAATCTGCAGACCACAAGTTTGAAAGATACATTTGGTTTACTGAATATGATTCTCCCAAAATCGAAAATATCACCCTCAACTAATTTGAAGTCGCTAATGAAATGAAACGCGGGAGGGGGGCAGAGGAATGTGACAGCGCAGTGGACTGAGAAACGCTTGCATTTTGACATATCGCTGAAACGTTCGTTCGCAGCCTTGCTATAGGAAGGTGAGCAGATACACAGCAAAAACTAGCACACAACCTGTTGAATAAGTACATATACACACGCAACCCCAATTCCAAAATAGTTGTAAGTGTAAATTGTGAATAAAATCAAAACGCAATAACTTTCAAATCACACCTGCCAGTATTTTATTCACAATACCACAGAGATAACATAGCAAATGTTAAAACTGAGAAATTTTACAATTTTATCCACAACATGAGCTCATTTCATCTTTCATGGCTGCTGCAGGTCTCAAAAAAGATGGGACAGGGGCCTGTTTACCATGGTGTAGCATCCCCTCTTCTTTTTAACACAGAGTGGAGGCGTCCGGGCATTGAGGAGATGAGTTTCTTGAGTTTAGCCATTGGAATTTGATCCCAGTCTTGTTTGATACAGGCTTCCAGCTGCTGGAGAGTTTTGGGTCTGCTTTGACAGACTTTTCGTTAGATTATGCACCAAATGTAATCAATCGGTGAAAGATCACGACTGCAGGCCAGTTCAGCAAAAGGACTCCTCGACTATGAACCCATGCTGTTGTAATAGCTGCAGTATGCACTTATGCATTATCCTCCTTAAATACACAAAGCCTTCCCTTGAATAGATTTTGTCTGGAGGGGAGCATATGTTGCTCTAAAACCTGAATATACCTTTCAGGATTCATGGTGCTTTTTACAACATGCAAGTGTCCCACACCATTTGCACTAATGAATCCCCATACAATCAGAGATGCTGGCTTTTGAACTGAATGCTGATTACAGGAGGGGTGGTCTTTCTCCTCTTCAGCCCGGAGGACACGACGCCCGTGATTTCCAACAAGAATGTCAAATTTGGACTCGTCTGACCACAGGACACTTTGCCACTTTGCTACAGTCCATTTTAAATGAGACTTGACCCAATGAACACAGCGGCGCTTCTGGATCATGCTCAACAATGGCTTCCTTTTTGCATGATATAGTTTTGGGTGGCATCTGTCGATGGCACGGCAGACTGTGTTTACAGACAGTAGTTTCTCTATGTATTCCTGAGCCCATTTAGTAATGTCAATGACAGAATCGTGCCAGTGAGTGATGCAGTGGTGGCTGAGGGCCCGAAGATCACGGGCATCCAGTTAAGGTCTTCGGCCTTGTCCCTTACGCACAGAGATTTTTCCAGTTTCTCTTAATCTTTTGTCGATGTTATCCACTGTCAATGATGAGACCTTCAACACCTTTGCAATTTGACGCTGAGGAACATTGTTTTTTAAGTATTCCACAATTTATTTTTAGGCAAGGCTTCACAGGTCAGAGAGTCTCTGACCATCTTTACTTCAGAGACACTCAGCCTCTCTAAGACATCCCTTTTATAGTCAATTATGTTACACACCTGATGTCAGTTACCGTAATTACTTGCCAAATGTTCTTTCAGCTGATTCTCTTTGACATTAATTGCTTTTTCAGCCCTTTTTTGTCTGTGTCCCAACTTTTTTGAGACCTGTTGCAGCCAGAAAATTTGAGATGAGCTCATTTTGTGGATAAAAATGTATAATATCTCAGCTTAAACATTTGAAATGTTATCTATGTTCTATTGTAAATAACATATTGGCTCATGTTATCTGAAAGTCATTGCATTTTGATTTGATTCACAATTTACGCTTTGTCCCAACTATTTCGGAATTGGGGTTGTATATAAACCTGCACATATACAGAAATTGACTAATTAAAAATACCTTGTAACGCCATCCTAAATTTTCAGACAACTGGCTGTTTTCCTAGCCAATTCAGTATTTCGTAGACGACTGAAAAGGGGGGTGGGGGGAAACCACAGTGGTTCCATCACTTGCTGCGACTAGCTTCATACCTGAATAATAAATGGAAAAAGTAATACCCCTTTGTCGTCCAGGCGAACCTTATGCAATTTGGACAACTGGTCAGAATTTTCGCTAGAGAGGTGTACAGTCGAGCTGTCGTGATGACAAAGGAGATGTTCCTCGTCAAGTAGGCCAGGTTGCAATTTAAAGATACGTGCTGCTTATGTGTTCGCTGTGCAGGGACCTGAACATTTTAGCGAATTTCCTGAAACTACACGGCAAATGAAGGCAGCCCTGCCTGCAGCACCCAGAAGTGAACGGTAGGCGACCCGGAAGGTCTGAACTACGACTGAAGGCAGGCATAAAGAGCATCTTAACCTTTTATAATATATTTTACAGTTCTGCAAGCGAGGTAGAAGGTCTGTATTCACTTCTTGATTTCCTTTCTCGTGGCAAAATCAATGCGCTGGCTATACTTTGAATCGTTTTAAAAATATTTATTTCGGTCATTTGACTCGTCAAAAAGTTGCAAATTACAAAAAAAAAAAAAAATGCTAAGGCAACCGCATGTTTGGAAGACAGTGCTCCGAGTGCATACGTAAAGATAAAAAATGTTGCCGATACAATGCATGTTTATTTATCATGCAGAAAACAGCGCTGGGCCTATTTGATGGTGTATCTGAATTGTAAAAATACAGCGCTTAGCCAAATGCAATGCAATTTTGCAAGGCATGATTGTTGTGGGAAGTGTCTAGTTTTTTTTTTTTTTCCGAGCCGGGCTATTCAAACCTGCTATTCTTAGTAAACAATCAAATCGTGCACTTAATGCAAATAAACTGGCGATAATATTTCTGTCCGATTAACTAATTTTCAAAGACGATTTTGCCTGTAAATTTGGGATCTGCAGAATATGGCGTCCTGTCCTTATAAAAATAAGACAGGCTGCCATTTTTGTTTTCCTTTTGTCTGAAAATTTTAATAAAACTGTCTGAGAATGTGGGAGAGGCAAGAGCGAGGGGCACTGGAGCGATCCGGCGCTCATTTTTTCCCAAATGCTTGTATTTGAACATTTCTCATGACGCTCGTTTAAAAAATCGCAATTTAATTTGAGACAATCGCTGGGAACCCCGTACCAAAAACGGGAAAAGTTGAGTAACTTTTCTTTTTGTCATGAAGCGTGCAACTTTTTGTGTAGTTTGCCATGTCAATGAACACTGTATTGCACTGTTTTCTTAAACGCGTCATACTTGGCAAATTTGACCAGAGAGGAAAAGCCTAGCCTAACTAAACATTCGGTTCTGCTCAAGTTTAAGAAGTGCAACTTGACAGATGCGGCGAAGAAAATCCTCCTGCAGTGTGCATGCTGCTTGACTTTTTATTACTGGAAAATGACATTGCCTTTCGATTCGAATAACGCGTACCGTACTTAACTTTTATTTTGCGATTTACTCAAGTTCCATTGGCCTCTTTGTGGGGAGGCAATTATGTTGTCGATATGGTCTATTTTTTCCATAAGTGTAAAATAAAAGCTTGCATTTCGGAAGTTCCTGAGCGATTGACAGTTTTCTGTTAAGATTGTGCACATAGTAATTGCTTAATGTTGCTGCTGTGTCGTCCCTGGTAGTTGTGTTTGCACGTAGTATATCATGTGGTGCTCGCAATCTTTTTCGGTCAGCTATCAAAAATGTTTCCAATCTGGAGAGAATGCGTTAACACGAGTGGCGTTTGAACACGATCTGTAATACGACAGTGGAATGCTGTATTTCGATAGACATTTTGACGTGCAACATAGTAACCTTATACACGCCAGCGCAAGTACCTGGGCCTATCTGATCTCACAAGCCCGTATTCTTTTTTTCATTGCGATTAACTCAGTGCCGTTTCGACCACTGCTGAGGTTGTGTCGACGTATCTAGCCGTGTTCTCCTGCGTGATGACATTTCCTCCAGGTTTGGGGGCGTGAGATTGAAGACAAATTAAGCAGGCTTACCATGCTCCTTAGTGTCTCAAATGTACTTGTTCTGTAGCATATCGGTGACACTGCTGTTCTTTCATGATTTAATGTCTGTTGTTTGTACAGTGTATTGTTTTCAGCTTTTTTTCCTCTTCAGATTGTGTTGGTCTACGTCTGTAATACTTTACGGGGTTTATCTTGATTTCGTAATTGTTGGTTTTGCCGTCTGTTTTGACCCTTGCAAGTGATAGTCCACCCATTTAGGGGACCAAAGTAATTGGACAGATTAACATAACCTGAAATTTCATCATATTTATTTGCTCTTAGTTTCACATTCTCAGAATTAGACGACTGCCTGAAGTCTTTTGCTTTTGTAAATGAACAATTCTGGAAATCATTCCTCATGAACGGTTGGACAGGGCTGTATTGTTGTCATCTTGAATTTCTGTTTGGTTTGATGCATTACTTTTTGCTTTGTACTTGTCTTTAACAAGGGAAATTTTGGTTCAGGTTAGATCAACTGATGCAGATAAGGTGTTGGGTTACAGTTCAAAAATGATCTTTATGCCACAGTCACATTGTCAGTAGTCAAGCCAGTCAGTTCCAGTGGCATTAATGCATGACCATGAGAACACTACCTGCACAACATGGGTGGGTGGGGTACTGTTTTGGATCATGGGCAGTTCCTTTCTTCCTCCACATTCCACATTTTTTCTATCCTTTACTGTGGTATAGGTTAATATTTCATCTGTCCATTGGGGTTTGTAACATAATTTTTTATTTTTTTTTAATGTACCAAACTCTAACTGGTCTGTTTCATTCAGAGTGCGAACCAGTCACTCAGCCTTGCAAACTCTAACTGGCCATTTTTCTTTCTTGGGACCAATGGTTTTGGTCTACATCTTGCAGTGACTCTTTGAGGTTGTTCCTGTGTGGACTTCTCTGTATTTTTGTCTCTGTCGCATCCATGTCTACATCCCAGATAATGTTTGATGGTTAGAATTGGGTTTGGTTTCACAATTAAAAGTCATTCGCTGAAGTGATCCTCTGTGGTCGACCAGGCAATTTGGTATTGCTGAGCTCAGCTATGGTTTCTTGCATCTTAACAATGTTTTACACATCTCGCACACACACACACAGACACACACACATACAAAGTAATTCTGGTGTCTCTTCCTCATGATGCCCTTGACACTTCTTTGGTCCCAGAGTTGAAAAACTACAGGAACAGACTCCAAATGCAAATTTCACAGCTGGGATCAAGTTGACATTTTGTTTTCTTTCTTATGCATGAACTCATAATGCAGCTACACACCAGGTCAAGGAAAACGTGAGCAACCATTTCTGTGCTGTTAATTTTGGTCCCCCAAAAATGGAGTGCTACGTATGAAAAGGACAGCTGTTACTATGTGGTTCATCAAATGTGGTTGTAAATGCTTCTGAAGCTGGCAGTCTGTATTTTAACATCACGTTTATTGTTTAATTGCAATTGCAATATGCTTGAGTACGCGGCCAAAAACGATGGACGTCGCATCACTGTCCAAACCCCAGAGGCGGTTGATGGACAGAAAGCAGGGAGGGCGCAAAACATGCCTTTAAGCTGATGATTAGTCTCGATCTGTTTTCAGTCGTTTTTCTTGATGAAAGATACTTTAACTCGCCTCTCTCAGGTGTAGTCAGTTCTCTTCAGTAAGACGAGAAATGAAACGCATCATGTGGATGCAAAATGCGCGCCTTCCAATCTTTCTCTTCATTTTAACAAATATGTAGAGTGGGTTATGATTGAAGTTAATAGGGAAAATCCGAGTGGTTTTATATTTATTTTTTATTTTTTTGTGAAGGTTAGCCTTCACAAAAATTAAACACACCGGAAGCTGTGTGTTTAACTGCCAATGTGTTATCCATATTGTTGGAAAATTTGTTAATCAAGAACAATCATTGAAAACAGGTCAATAATCATCAGTTTCAATGGATGTCCCCCCCATTTCTGTTCAGCAGCCGCCACTGCCAAACACTTATGTAAGCACTATTCATGTATGGCATATGATGTATTCTATTAGGTGCATGGTATTGCTAAGAGACTAGGTTCTATGTTTAATCGAATATCTCTGAGCAGCCCTCGCCCTCAGAAACTTTGTTAGTTGTTGTTGGTCTCAGTCTTCACTTACTTTCCTCTTTTTCATTGTTTGAGGACATCAGTGTCTCTCAATATAAATTTCTTAAAGTGACATGATGCATGGTACATTGCACATTTTGGCCCAGTTGGCTGTTCTGCAGTCTTTTTTGACTAAGCGGCCAAGCAGAGCAGTCTGTGTGAACATGCCAAAGAAAACAAATTTAATACATTCAGGCATCTTAACCCAAACACCACAAAATATTTCCTCAGTGGTGCTGGGGAGAATCGGTTCCATTTCCTGCAGGAACTGCTCTTTTTCTTTCTTGATTTAAAAAGTAATGCCAAAGTTTTGTAGGCTCGGTTTTTTCATTGACCACCAAATTGAGGTGTTTAATATAAATCTATTTCTTAAATTTGTTAAGAATTGCATTTTGCATATGAGACTTTTTCATCTTGAAGACTTGTTGTTTTGGACAAAGGAGCTATATCCACTCCATCTATTGTGAAGTCAATGTCTTTATAGGGTCACGGAGTCATCTGTCAGATGAAGATCACTGATTGTTGTGAAAGACTTGAACATTTTGTGTATACTGATTGCAGACCTCATGTCACAGTTTATGTAACCGTAGAGTGCGTAAGTATACAGATTCCTCTTTGTGAACATGGTTGTCACTGAATTTGTAAAAATTTAAAACTGTTTTATGAAAGTCAAATGGCTGAGATTGACTGTAATGGAGAGACCTGAATATAACTGTAGAGATTGTTGTAGTGGTGTATTTTGAAAAGCGCCCTCTCGCTTGAAGCAGTGGGTTTGCTAGTCCTTCAAAAATCTATCAAAAAATTCTCTAAGTAGTTCAGGACAATTGCTATAAAGTATTATTTTATCATTTTTTAGTTTCAGAGTTTGACTTGGATATTGTCTCGTTCAGAATGTAATTCTGTTGATTACATTGTTCTCAGCTCATTTTGTTGTATTTCTTTAGTTGGAGGTGTTAAAGTGAGATATGCAAATCTTTGTTGAACTGATACAGAAATCCTGCATCACTTTCTTAAAAATTGAAAGCACTCAGAGAGCGCAAACACCTTTGCCACGCCAAGGCAACTCTGCATTAGTTATTTTCGTTGGCTGATGTAGGGTATTGTTGCATTCCACAGCCAGGTGGCAGCAAAACCCAAAAGCACGCCGATTGGAAATCTGGCCTATTGGAAAGACTCGAAATCTCTGGCAGCATAGCTGGATTTGTACTTTGGCCTATATCTCAGCTGTCCTTTGGCATAGATATGCCAAAATCCAATCACTTGTTCCTCTTAAGCTACTCTAACATCTTGCAAAGTTTGGTTAAAATCTATTCTGCTGATTTTGAGATATCCTGCTCACAAACAAACAAATGCTTGCCGGAGAAAACATACACTTCCATGGCGGAGGTGAATTACCTCCCTCTTTTTTTGGTTGGACAAATATCTGCATGAACATTTGCAAAATTTCTAAATTTTTTAATGGACAGAATTTGTAGTAGTTATTCACGAAAATCAAATTTTCCGTAATGGTGGTTTTCTTCTGGATCTAGTTCCCTGGCTTTTGAAGATGCAGTAAATCCGGTGACACCTTCCTAATTTTGCAGTATCTTGGCTATATAATGGTGTTTGTTGCATGTTTGTAGCTTCATTTGTTCTCTTCCTATAATGAAAGTTCCGAAGGTCCCCTACTTTCGTATTCTGGATCATAGTATCATCGTATCCGGAATTATTCTATTTTCAGGATCAGTCTTTGATATATTGTAGAACATGTTCGAAACTTGTCCTGTATTTTACCAATTGGAATCCAATGTAATTTGGAATTCCAATCCAATGGCCCTGACCATTTCTGGTGGAGTTATATGCATAAATGTCAAAAATGGCCCTATCTCCCAATGTTAAAGAATCCTTTAAAAAATTTCTGGATCCAGACGGAGATCGGGATCACTTCCAAAATTTAATCATTTCTTCCTTATACCAATCTGTACAATCCCTGAAAATGTCATCAAAATCTGGCCATAACTTTTTTTAGTTATTTTGGAGAACAACAGACAAACAAAGAAACAAACAAACCCAGGCAAAAACATAACCTCCTTGGCGGAGGTAATTAAGCAGTAGCAGTATGTTCTGATCTTTGGGTGAAAGGTCATCGATTAGAGTATCATCTGCTCTGGCATGTGATGGATTTCTAATGCTTTATCGCTTTTGCCGATATTATTGGGACAAATTTTTGTGCTTTTGCAAAATATTTACACAATAATACTTTTTATAACCATTTATTAGTAATGTTGACATAAAGATGAAGCAGGTGCAGGCAACAGCTTCAGCAGTCTTGCAAGTGCAGAAAAATGCAACCCATTACTGTAATTCAGCTTTTAAAACCAGAAAAGCCAACACTTATTTCATATCACGATATTACGATAGTCAAAATCCATGACGATATTTTACTTTGCATCACGATATCGATATAATATCGATATATCGCCCAGCCCTACCTGGGCATCGCATGATTGCTGTTGTGTGAGAATTAGTTTAGGTATTTTAGATTATTTATTCATTTTAATGCCCCTTTTATCTATGTGCTTGTCCTTTTTTTTTCTCTTTGTAGCCTTAACTTTGGCAAATTCATAGAACTCCAATGCGGTTCAGGTGAGGTGGGCCTAATCTGTTTTTGAGTTCCTGTTTACTACTTATCAGCCCGATCAAGGTGTCTTGGATTCTGTTTCGGGGTCCCTTGTCAGCGAATGCTTTTGCTTAGTCTGTTTTTATTCTCTGCCTCTATACCCCTGCTCTGTCTTATCAGTGTAGTGAACATGAATGAAAAGGGAAAAGTTGGATGCATTCGGTAATATACAAACCACAATATTTTTGGAATATGAGCACGAGAGTGAAGCTCCATCTTCTGCGCTGTTTTTAATGCAGAACTTAGCTGCATTGCATGGGGCCAATAGCATGATAACTTAGGGATGCGGAGCTGGTCGGAGCCAGAGCCATTGATATTCTCAGAGTTGCGACACTCCCATTGACTCTCGTGTACAAAAAATGGCGGGTTCCAGGTACTGGGAACTTCCAGTAGTTCCCAATGATGATTCTTGCAGCTTTGTACCAATGCAATTCCATTGAGACAACAACGATGGTAAATAATAAAATATTGAAGTCCTAATGAGTCATGAATTGTAAATATCACATCAGTGGTCATGTATCATTTAAACTCTCCAATTTGTATATGTTCGGCATGACGATATTTAAGTCTGAAGAAGTTATGATTATTTAAGCTGGTGTTCTTTGCTTCTAGTTTAGCTTGGTCAGCTGTGAGAATTCAGTCATGAACTCTATGGAGTTTCTATTTTTATCTGTCACAAAACTGATATAAATCACGACGGTAAATGATGGGGTGAAGTGTCTGTGACTGGTTTCAGCGAAGTTTTTTAAGCTTGATCAGCTGTTTTAAGTTTAATCACAAACTGTTTCAGAGTTTCTAACTCCATTTAGCTCTCAATAACCATTTTAGATGAAAACCACTTGTTCTTCGTAAATTTGGAAGAAACCACAAGTTAGGATGTTGACGACCTACGTGTCACCCATCATGTTTTAGCTATCTCTTTGAAATTGCATAAAAGTTGCATTTGCCATGCCAGATGCTGTTAGCTTTCTCGCGATCTTGCTGTAGTCCGCTAGCTGTATTATATGCCATGTTGTATTTTGCAAAAAGAGGGTCTTTTAAATGATTAACTCTTGAAGAGCTGTGGTGGCTGTGGTTAGTCTATTTTAATTTTCTGTGCACATTGTATTGTGTCATGTAGACTTACCGTTCACACATCTGAGTAGTTACACTTATTTAAGTTGTCACCACGTCACTATAAAAGCATGACCGCTATAAAGCGCATGTAAATAATGTAATGCATTAAGAGAAATATGTTTGCGGTTTCATTTAATATTCACTGTTCAGTAATGCAATTGCTGCTGTCTGTCCTGTAGGACATCATGACAGCGGGGCGTTTGGAACTATAGCGCTTCCCCACGAACCACGTGACCACTCAAGCAAGGAAGTCAATGAGTGGCACCACTCTGAGTTATCTATCTCTCTAGTCGGAGCAAGTCGCAAAAGGCACTTTCATCGGCTTGTTAATGATTCTAACCAGGACCGTGTAGCGATAACACTGCTAAGAGAGGCTAAAGAGTGACTAGTGTGAAGTTTGGCTTATTCTGTCTTGGTTTATGGGGTGTTTTTAGTGTAGTTCTTGATTTTTTATTTATTTATTAATTTATTTTGACTGAGCGGCTGACGCTTATGACCAGGCGCATACATTTTGAATGGGCGGCTGGGGCAATGAGTAATATGATCGGGCGGTCTGTCCGGTCATTAAGGACAGTGAAGAACCCTGGGATGAAAATGGTGCGGTTTGACAGTAGAGCTGAGGGTTATGAGTAGGAAAGGCTGAAGGTAACGCAGTCATGAAAAACAGGGGCTCAATTTTTGTTGAATTCTATCTGAGCTTTAGAGGTGGCAAACTCCGTTCCTGCTTGGGTTTTGTCAATGTTGGTTTTGTCAAGTCCGAATGCATGTGCCTTTTTGGCTTATTATCATAGACTGGATTAGGAGTGGGAAATCTATTGGTATAAAAAGTATATAATAAAAAACATTGCCTACAACCTAAATTTGTGTATTCCGTCCGGTTACAGGACCTTTGTCCCTGAATTTTTTGTCTCTGGACTTGTCCCCGTGGACTTTTCGTCCCCAGATTTTTTGTCCCATAATGATGACAAAATGTTCCATCATCGTTGAACACAATCTGATATCACGGTAACAGTGTGGCATTTTTTTCAGAATTCAATTAATGGCTTAAAATGACCATACTGTACTTTCATCACATTTAATAATTTTCTTCTCTTATTTTTTTTTATTAACACCACAACAACCCCCCCCCCCCCACAAACTCATTTACATGTCAATGCCATAACTTCAGTAATATTTCAATTAGAAATTCCAAGTTTTGCATGTAAGGAAGCATCATAAAGAGGAACAACTGATTCGATTTTGGACTATTTACAATTTCTAGATTGGCCACCAGGGGCCAAAAACGGAAAAAATCTCTGTTTTTATCATATCTCTGGAAATATTTTTCCGATTGACCTCAAATCTAGTGCAAATGAAAGGTCATGAGGATTCAAAATTCTCCATATTTTAGTATGGCGGCACAGTGGCACATATAAAATTGATGCATTATTATTATTATTAGTAATCTAGAGAAAAGCAGACCGCAAAGGAACTCCGTTGCAAGTCTAATGACAAATGGCGTAGAGAATAATGATCTTAGAAGTATCGAAAAAGAGGTTTTTTTCCTTTTAGTCTAAACTATACTCTTCAAAATATTTGTTGGCTGATGCAGATAGATTTTTTGACAAGATTAAGAACTTTATCCCCTGTATTAATGACTCCTTCAAAGATTTATGAGTCAGACTTTAAAATTGAGGAATTGGATTCAGTTATTCTCAAAATGACCTCAAATAAATCTCCTAGCATAGATGGACTTAACTAATTTCTATCAATATTTCTGGAAGGATGTAAGGAATTTATTGTTTAAAGCATTAAAAGAGTCCTTAGACAAAAAAGCACTGATGACATCCAGGTTTAATTACCTTGATCCCTAAGGACCTGGAAAAGATAAAAGAATTTGAGATAATTTGAGACCAATTACCCTGCTGGCTTTCTCAAATGACGGTCAATTCATTAGACTTGTATTGGATTTGTTTGATTACAGTCAGATGATCCAAGAAAGTGGGTGTATTCTATTTTTGGATTTTATGCCCCCGCCCTCTAAAGAGGACAGGGAGCATTATGTTGACACCATGTCCGTCCGTCGTCGTCCGTTCGTCCGTCATCCGTTAACTTTCTGTTTCCGTGGGATAAATCTAGAATCCCTCGTCGGATTGATGCCATTTCTTAATGGCGTATTTGGAGTGGCAACAGGAAGGTTCCTTTAGAAAACCAGCGTTGTGCGATATCTAATATGACCGCCACAGCAGCCATCTCCATATGCCCTTGATCAACATACAGGCGGGGGCATATGCCACGCTCTGCGTTGCTCTTGTCTATGAAGTATTTGATTGCGTTGAACATAACTTCATACTGAAAACTTTGCAATATTTTGGTTTTGGAGCCAGATTTTTAGATGTAATTGAAACACTATAATGGAATCAACAGTTCTGTTTGTATGGGACATCTTGCGTGTTGAAGGTTTGACAAAGAGGGGCAAATGACAGGGGTGCAGCTGCTCTCCACTATTATTCATAATGGTTGCTGAAATGCTATCTATTTTGATTAAAAACAGTGACATTGAGGGGATGAACGTGATGGACAGATAAATTATAATTGGTCAATTAGCAGACGATACAACTTTATTTCTAAAAAATGAAAACCAAATTCTTTCAGCTCTGCAATCTGTTGATACATTTTCCAAAGCTTCGGGCTTACAACTAAATTTAAACAAATGTGAATTATTAACTTTACATGATTGCCAATTGCAATGTTTGTATAATGTAAAGTTCAAAAAGTTGGTTAAATATTTGGGGACTGTTGTTTCTCGAGATATTCATATTTTCAGTTATTGTTCCATCTCCAGTATCATAGAAAAGTGTCAGGTGATTCTTAACAGGTGGCTGCAGAGATATTTCAATCTTTGGAAAAGTTTTATTATTGAAAATGGATCGTCTGTCCAAACTCATTTATCCAGCTTTCACCCTACCCATATCTTCTAAAATGATTAAATTAATAAATACGATCAACTTTAAATTTATATGGAAAAACAAATGTCAATATATAAGAAAGAGTGACATGGTGAAAACTGAGAAGTTATGAAGATGGGGGAGTGAATACCATTGATTTTGAAATTATGAACGGTGTTCTGAGAGAAATGGTTAAAAACCTTTATCTCTCAAATAATCGTTCCTTTTGGTTTATTATTCCAAATATGATTTTTTTTTTTTTTAAATGGGGGGAATAGACTTTCTTTTATGTTGTGACTTTGAATGTACTTCTCTACCAGTCAAACTCTGCTTTCCATCAGCAGGTCCTTCTCTATTGGAAGCTCGTCTTCAAACATAATTTCACACCACATAACAAACCAGTTTAGAAAAACAGATACGTTTTGATTGGCAGAAAATCTTTATACTTAGAAGAGTGGAGATCCAAAGGAATTTGGGCCATTGTGCATTTTTTGGATGATAATGGATATCTGTGATAGCACGAGGAGTTCTGTAGAAAATATCAACTTCAGTGTAATGTCGCTTATTACAATAAAGTGATAAAAGCCATACCAGTTCCTTTGAGAATGATGATTAGAGAGGACATTGTATATTCCAACATCTCCCCTGAAATGAGACAGCTCTGCATTGATGGATTAGAATTTTCTGATCAGAAATGTAACAACAAAGTGTAAAGAAATATTTTATTAAGAGTGTGTTTCCAAAATCCAATCCAATTTAAAGAATTTAAAGTTGAAGAGGTTAAAAGAATTAGAAAAAACTATATCTCATTTCCACTTCCACCAACGGTAAAAGAAGTCAATTTTAAGATTATAAATGAGATTTCTCGAACAAACACATTTTTAAGACTAAAATTTAACTTTGATTTGAATAACTGGATTTTGTGAGGGTGAAATTTAATATTTGGAACATATTTTCTTTAACTGTGACTTCGTACAGCCTTTCTGGAACGAAATGTGGTGCTGGCTACAATCCAAGGGAAGTGAGTTATTACCTTTTAACAATAACAACAATTAAGTTTGGTTTTTTTATTTGATAATAAGACCTTGGATTTTGTTTTGAATACAATACTGTTGCTAGGGAAATTCATTATTCATAAATGCAGATATTTTAAATCCAAGCCATGTTTCAATCATGTTCCATGATTTGAAATTTCTGAGTAATTCTCTGATGTTTGTTAAAGACAAGAAACCCCTTAAATTATTTTCTTTATTAGACAAATCTAAGTTAATTGAAGATTGCCCCAATGTTCCGTTTTTATTTATTTATTTTTTCCCCTTTGTTAGTCGAGCCCCCGAAGGGGTTTCGCGAGACTATTGTAATCGCTTCGTGTGTCTGTGTGTGTGTCTGTTCGGACTGATATCTCTGGAACCGCGAGGCCGATTGCCTTCATATTGCACAGGCTGGTTCCTTGTGAGAGTCTTTCGGCATGACACAAATTTGAAGGTCATAGGTCAAAGGTCAAGGTCAAGGTCATCATGTTGGCGGATAGCTATGGGCGAGACTATGAATTCTCTGAATGCTTGTTTTTTGGTTTTATTAATATATCTGTATATTTGTTCAACCCAGAGCAGAACTGAAATGTATATTTGTAGGGTTTATATGCTTTGTTCGTTTTTATAATTTGTATACTGACAATAAAAAAAAAAACTAAAAAACTGACGTCAAATGCGTCATCCAAAACTGAAACCAATTACAATCCATTTCCGTCGTCACAAACATAGAGACTGCGTTCGAGCGCGTCTGCAAGTAAGCCGGCTGCACGAGATTGCCGGAAAATTACACGAGAATCTTGCCGAAGTTGCGCGATAAGCCCTCCAAACCCTGCGATGGCTGCAGCTATTGCTGCATGAAAGGATATGAAAGGATTAAAAAAGAACACAGAAACAAGTCTCTTATTTGTCCACCCTTGTTTAGTCTTCTGTTTACAAGTGCGTCATTGGACATTTATACATACACAAGATGGCGAAGCTATTCTTCAGTTTCCGCTTTGGTCCAGTCCACACATCGTCCACTCTAGTTTTCTTATTGGCCATCTCTGTGGTCACAGAGGCGTATCCATTTTCCCACAGCCAGAGTTGAACAACTGCACCATTTGGCTGCGGACGCCTTGATCCCACGCGGTCTTGTGGTCATGTGACAGGGAGTTATTACGTAGAAGGTCTGCAGCGCCGACGGAAGTTGAACAACATTCTAACCGGAGTGCATCACCACAGAGATATAAAAAACTAGAGTGGACAATCCAGTCATTTCCGAGGCAGCACGCCGCCGCCATCTTGTGTATGTACAAAACCCAAAACCAGTGAAGTTGGCATGTTATGTAAATCGTAGATAAAAACAGAATACAATGATTTGCAAATCCTTTTCAACTTATATTCAATTGAATACACTGCAAAGACAAGATGTTTAATGTTCAAACTGAGAAACTTTATTTTTTTTTTTGCAAATAATCATTAACTTAGAATTTAAACGCAGCAACACATTGCAAAAAAGTTGGCACAGGGGCCTTTTTACCTCTTTGTTACATCGCCTTTCCTTTTAATGACACTCAGTAAATGTTTGGGAACTGAGGAGTCCCATTTTTAAAGCTTTTCAGGTGGAACTCTTTCCCATTCTTGCTTGATGTACAGCTTAAGTTGTTCAACAGTCCGGGGTCTCCGTTGTGGTATTTTACGCTTCATAATGCGCCACACATTTTCAATGGGAGACAGGTCTGGACTACAGGCAGGCCAGTCTAGTACTCGCACTCTTTTAGTACGGAGCCATGCTGTTGTAACACTTGCAGAATGTGGCTTGGCATTGTCTTGCTGAAATAAGCAGGGGCGTCCATGAAAAAGAAGTTGCTTGGATGGCAACATCTGTTACTCCAAATCCTGTATGTACCTTTCAGCATTAATGGTGCCTTCACATATGTGTAAGTTGCCCATCCCTTGGGCACTAATACACCCCCATACCATCACAGATGCTGGCTTTTGAACTTTGCGCCTATAACAGTCCGGATGGTTCTTTTCCTCTTTTGTCCGGAGGACACAACGTCCACAGTTTCCAAAAACAATTTGAAATGTGGACCCGTCAGACCACAGAACACTTTCCCACTTTGCATCAGTCCATCTTAGATGTGCTTGGGCCCAGCGAAGCCGGCGGCTTTTCTGGGTGCTGTTGATTAAATGGCTTTCGCTTTGCATTGTAGAGTTTTAACTTGCACTTGCAGATGTAGCGACAAACTGTAGTTACTGACAGTGGTTTTCTGAAGTGTTCCTGCGCCCATGTGGTGAGGTCCTATACACACTGATGTTGGTTTTTGATGCAGTACCGCCTGAGGGATCGAAGGTCACAGGCATTCAATTTTGGTTTTCGGCCTTGTCGCTTACGTGCAGTGATTTCTCCAGATTCTCTGAACCTTTTGACGATCTTACGAACCGTAGATGATGAAATCCCTAAATTTCTTGCAATAGCTCATTGAGGAATGTTGTTTTTAAACTGCTCGACAATCAACTCACGCATTTGTTCACTAAGTGGTGACCCTCGCCCCATCCTTGTTTGTGAATGACTGAGCATTTCAGGGAAGCTGCTTTTATACCCAATCATGGCACCCACTTGTTCCCAATTAGCCCGTTCATCTGTGGGATGTTCCAAATAAGTGTTTGATGAGCATTCCTCAACTCTCTGTCTTTTTTGCCACTTGTGCCAGCTTTTTTGAAACATGTTGCAGGCATCAAATTCCAAATGAGCTAATATTTGCAAAAAATAACAAGGTTTACCTGTTCGAACATTAGGTAACTTGTCTTTGCAGTGTATTCCATTGAATATCGGTTGAAAAGGATTTGCAAATCATTGTATTCTGTTTTTATTTACGATTTACACAACGTGCCAACTTCACTGGTTTTGGGTTTTGTATATCGGGGCAGACGTTCAATTGAAAATGCAGTATAACCATAGATACATAGAACACTAGATTGTTGATGGGGCACGTTCAAGTGAAGCATCTGTGCTAGGAGCTTATTCACCCGGAAGTAAAATTTGCACATAAACTCCCATTCATTTTCACCGACGTTAAAATAATATTCTCAAAAAGACTTGTGTGCGAGCAGGTGTTATTTTGGTATCGTTGTGCAGAGCAACATTTTGTCTCCCTAAATATGTGCTTTTTGGAGGATGGAAAGCGGTAAATGTATAAAATGGAAGATCGAAATGTGTTAACACATTATGTGTTAACGGTGTTAACGTTAAAGTGCAGAAGAGAAGTGACGTTAATGTGACCGAGGCTTTACCTCTGATAAGATAATTGCTTGGAAGTTATCACCGTTATAAGAAACGTCAATGAATGTCGGTATACGTTATCAAATTACACTCTGTTTTCCTCACTTCAGTGTACCCTGGTTGACCATTCGACATCAACCGACTTGTTTATATTGAATCATATGGCTAATGCCAACATTGATAAAAGGAAACGCTAGTGAAGCCTTTCTCCCCTCCTTGTCTTTTGGAGCTCTGCGTAAAACGGACAAAGCGGCTTGTCCACTGTTTTAAATATTATGCGGGTAAGAAGGATTGTCATTTAATTTCAATCACAAGTAGCTAGCTAGCTTGTTAACCACCTTGTTAATTTTATTTCCTACTAAATCAATGCAGTCCCTGCGACGATAAGGGAGCCAAGGTAGCTCGCTGGTGACCGTCATCAATCGCTGGCGTTAGCTTTCAGTCAGCCGTCTGTTCCAGTCAATGGGATGGCTAATTAGCTAGCTAGCACAAAACGCAATTTTTTTTTCTATTAAAGTGACAACTTTGCGTTTATACATTAACTTACGCATGAAACGTTTTATTACAGCTCTTAAAATAAATATTGCTGCAAAAGGCAGCCGCACATCTCGGCATTTTCTTGCTTGTTTCGAGTTATTTCAAATTGGCCTCATAGGAAACCATTCATTTTTATGAAGAAGTTGGGTTCATCAATATGGCGGCCGGGTGCTTCACTTTGCTGATGTCATCATATTTACATTACCCAATCTAGTGTTCTATATATATATATATATATGAGTATAGCTGACCTAAACCGTGTATACAACGTAAAACTCGCTCATATGGGACAAGAGCTGAAGTTCCGTTTTTTTCTGTAATGTCTTCTTATTAAATAAACATTGAATATACCGGATTTGTAAAAAAAAATAATTAATTTTCAAATAAATATAGTTGTTTGATTACAATTCCTTATTCATGTTCATTTTAAGTATGAAAGGATAAAAATACTGAAAACAAGTCTGTAATTTGTCGACACCATGTTTAGCCTACTGTTTACATGTGCCTCATTGGACATTTATACATGCACAAGATGGCAAAGCTATTCTGCCGTTTCCGCTTTCCGTGTCCAGCCCACACGTCGTCCTCTGTAGTTTCTTATATCTTTGTGTGCATCACTTCCAGCTGGGTCTGCGCGGCGCCGTGTGCAGCCGCATAAAGTTGAACGAGCCTATTGATATGTGATTTTTGACGTGCTCGTCGCCTGACTTCAGCCGTATAAATGGAAACATAGCTTATGCATACAGTTTGAAAATGAGTCAGGTTGATAGCACCACATGTACCAGATAAATAATTAACCTTACTGCGGCATGCAGTAATCATGAAACTGGACAGAAGTATGAAGCTGTGCTTCAACAAATCGTTGTTGCAGGATCTGCTCCTTCAAATCTCTGAAATTAACTACAACAAAAATGAGAACTAATCTAATATATATAAAATTTCCACACATTAGCAAATATCCTTTTCTCTTTATAAACAAAAAATCATAACTAGAAAAGTGCAGTTCCAGGGGAAACTGCGTGGGCACGCTGAAAGCCAGCGATAATGTGAAGCTCGGATTGCTGAAAATGTGAGGTTAAAGCTGCTGGACATTAGTTTTAAGCTCCTTAAAATTAAAATTATTTGTGACAGTGGGATATTGTAGGCCTATCGTTTACAGGGATAGTTCAGATTTTTTGTCGTGAAGTCGTATGAAAGCGCTATTTAGGAAGACCTCCACAAGATGCAATGTAACGACACATCAAACCTACTTCATATATTTATTTGACATAAATTGCCTTCTTAAACATTGCCAAAAAATACACCTGCTTCATAAGAGAAATGGGCTATTGTATGAAAACAAAGTAGTTTATCGCAAAATTACATCAAAATTATATTTCCATATAGCCTAGTACTGAAGATTATGGGAATTATTCAGGTGCGACAAAAAAAGGAAGTGGCTATAGCCTACCCTCCGCTGCCGGTGAAAAGTACAATTTCGCAGGTGGATTTTCGCAGAAGCTTAAGGCCGATTCATACCAAACGTGGATTTCCATATGGATTTTTATAAGCTAGGAGCTAATTCCATTGGCTCTAATGTAAGCTTGCACACCAAGGCGGTATTTCCGTGCGGCAGAAAAGACATTAAGCTTCTGCGTAAATCCGCCTGCGAAATTGTACTTTAAAGACCCATTCACACCGGGGCGGAGCAAAAAAGCAGCACGGATTTGCAGAATATTCGCAGCACGAAAATTCCGCATTAAACCATTCACACCAAATTCTTGTGTTCCAATTTCGCAACCAAATCCGCGAGTTATAATTCAACCTAAATGAACCATGACAGCAGCAGGAGCGATGATTACATTGTTTGTTTGTATCTGAATGATGACGTTAGCCTCACAGTCTACTTTTGCACTGATGTAGCCAACAAACATTTTTCTTATTTATGTCCGGACCTCAATAAACTTAATTTGTCCAACCCACACGAAGCTGCGTCATAATTTGCACCTCAGTGACGCATAGCTTCATTAATTGGTGCACACACATTCAAAATTTTAAAATGTTAATTGAAGAGAAAAACTACTATGATTAGCTAACTAACTGCGCACATAGCTATAAGATCTCATGTTAAATTTCAATGTTAACTGAATACAAGCTAATCAAAAGGTTTGAAAGCTGTGACGTAAATAAAAAAAACATTTTATTGGCTAAAAGTACAATTTCGCAGGCGGATTTTCTTTCAAGCTTAAGTCCGTGCGGATGTTTTTTCTGCCGCACGGAAATTCCGCCTTGGTGTGCAAACTTCCATTAGAACCCATGGAAATGGCTCCTATAAAAATCTGCGTGAATAATCCATACGGAAATTCGCGCTTGGTGTGAATGGGCCTTAAGCCAATCAAATGATTTGTTTTTATTGATGTCACAGCATTCAAACCTTTTTATTAGCTAGATAAATACAAACAATGTCATCGTTGCTGCTGCTGCTGTCATGGTTCATTTAGGTTAAATTATAACTTGCGAATTTATTTTCCTGCTGCGTGGAATTGGAACTCAAGCACGTGAAATTTCGTACCGAGTTCGGTGTGAATGATTTAACGCTGAATTTTCGTGCTGCCAATATTCCGCAAATCTGTGGCGCTTTTCCGCTCTGCCCCGGTGTGAATGGGCCTAAGTCCGTACGGATGTTTTTTCTGCCGCTCAGAAATTCCGCCTTGGTGTGCAAGTTTACATTGGAGCCCATGGAATTAACTCCTTTAAAAATCTGCGCAAATAATCTGCATGGAAATCCGCGCTTGGTGTGAATGGGCCTTAATTATTTGGCATATTGATATTACACTTTTAGCGGCGTGATCGTGAAGCAAATGGCAAAGGTTTAATCAAAAAAATTAAAGACTTTGATAATCAAAATGGCAGTCTTTAAACAATAAAACCGTGATCCAGCAGGAGCTCGAAAAAAAACAGTCTACATTTCAAATCATCTCACTAGCGCCCCCCTATACATTATTTCAGAACAATCCTTCCAGTCGTTTCGGAGATATTGGCAAATGAAATTCCATAACCTTGAATTTGACCTTTTAAATTCATCTGAGCTCAAAAGTCAGGGTGCCAAATTGAAGCCCACGTATGACTTTAAGGTTAATAGTAAGTATGGCCTTATCTCTTACCGTTTCAAAGATACAGCCCATCAAAAATTTCCCTCCCATCGGGCTCCATTGTCACAAAAATTTTAAAAATTCAATTTAAAAAATTTTCAAAAGCCTTGAACAAACTTTAGTCCCATACTGATATGGAACACCAACAAAAAATTTCAGAACAATCCGTCCTGCAATTTCGGAGAAGAAGACCAAAGTTTACAGACGATGGACTACGCTGCTGCAAACCTGTTACAATAACTTATATGGCCTTCAGCCATGTAAGCTAAAAGTATTTTCAAGAACTAGCGTATAATTAATTGAATTTGCGGCTGCGTTCATGTGGTATACTGAAGGCTTATTTGCAAACTAGCTGGCTATCTCGCTACAGAGGTGTGCTAGCTAATCAATAAACAGTTCATTACGTTGCTTGCGATTATTATAGTAGAAGCAAACTGTTATCCTATTAGCAGCAAGCTTGCTACCCTTATAAAAATATACAATACAGTTGTGTGAAAAAGTGTTTGCCCCCTTCCTGATTTCTTATTTTTTTGCATGTTTGTCACACTTAAATGTTTCACATTATCAAACAAATTTAAATATTATCAAAGACAACACAAGTAAACATAAAATGCAGTTTTTAAATGAAGGTTTTTATCATTAAGGGAGAAAAAAAAATCCAAACCCACATGGTCCTGTGTGAAAAAGTGATTGCCCCCCCCTGTTAAAACATAACTTAACTGTGATTTATCATACCTGAGTTCAATTTCTCTAGCCACACCCAGGCCTGATTACAGCCACACCTGTTCTACATCAAGATATCACTTAAATAGGACCTGCCTGACAAAGTGAAGTAGACCAAAAGAGCCTCAAAAGCTATACATCATGCTGAGATCTAAAAAAATTCAGGAACAAATGAGAAAGAATGTAAATGAGATCTATCAGTCTGGAAAACGTTATCAAGCCATTTCGAAAGCTTTGTGACTCCAGTGAACCACAGTGAGAGGCATTATCTACAAATGGCAAAAACATGGATTAGTGTTGAACCTTCCCAGGAGTGGCTGGCCGACCAAAATTACCCCAAAAGCGCAGTGACGACTCATCCAAGAGGTCACAAAAGACCCCACAACAACATCCAAAGAACTGCAGGCCTCACTTGTGTCAGTTAGGGTCAGGGCTCATGACACCATAAGAAAGAGACTGGCCAAAAATGGCGTGCATGGCAGAGTTCCAAGACGAAAACCACTGCTGAGCAAAAAGAACATTAAGGCTCGTCTCAATTTTGCCAGAAAACATCTTGATGATCCCCAAGACTTTTGGCAAAATACTCTGTGGTCTGACGAGACAAAAGTTGAAGATTTTGGAAGGTTTGTGTCCCATTACATCTGGTGTAAAAGTAACACCCCATTTCAGAAAAAGAACATCATACCAACAGTAAAATATGGTGGTGGCAGTGTGATGGTCTGGGGCTGTTTTGCTGCTTCAGGACCTGGAAGACTTGCTGTGATAAATGGAACCATGAATTCTGATGTCTGCAAAAAAATCCTGAAGGACAATGTCCGGCCATCTGTTCGTGACCTCAAGCTGAAACGATCTTGCGTTCTGCAGCAGGGCAATGATCAAAAACACACCTGCAAGTCCACCTCTGAATGGCTGATGCAAAACAAAATGAAGACTTTGGAGTGGCCTAGTCAAAGTCCTGACCTGAATCCTATTGAGATGCTGTGGCATGACCTTAAAAAGGCGGTTCATGCTCGAAAACCCTCCAATGTGGCTGAATTACAACAATTCTGCAAAGATGAGTGGGCCAAAATTCCTCCACAGCGCTGTAAGACACTCATTGCAAGTTATCGCAAACGGTTGATTGCAGTTGTTGCTGCCAAGGGTGGCCCAAGCAGTTATTAGGTTTAGGGGGCAATCACTTTTTCACACAGGGCCATGTAGGTTTGGATTTTTTTTCTCCCTTAATGATAAAAACCTTCATTTAAAAAATGCATTTTGTGTTGTCCTTGACTAATATTTAAATTTGTTTGATGATGTGAAACATTTAAGTGCGACAAACATGCAAAAAAATAAGAAATCAGGAAGGGGGCAAACACTTTTTCACACAACTGTAGTTAACTATAGTTTATTACACTAAAATTGAAGTAAACTACACTTAACTACAGTAAACTATAGTTTGTTGCAAATATACTATAGTAATTGCATATCATTGCTATTGTTTACTATGGTAGAGTTTGACTTTTGTGATTTCCTTTAGCATCACTATAGTAGACTACAGAGTTACTATAGTATATCTATAGTAATTCCAGAAAAATACCATAGTTACGAGTGAAAACTGTAGTATTTTTACTGCAGTATTTTGTTGTAATTTTTCAAAAGGATAGCTCTCTATACAGGTGTGCTAGCAAATCATTAGACAGTTTATCACTCTAGCTAGCTAGCTAGCTAGCTACAGATTATTGTAGTAGAAGCGAACTGTTGCCTTATTAGCAAGCAAGCTGGCTAGCCCGCTACACGGGTCTGCTAGTGAATCATTAAACAGTTTGTTTACTTGTTATTACTTTAGCTAGCAAGCTAGCTGGTGATTATTATAGAAGAAGCGAAATATTGCCTTATTAGCAAGCTAGCTAGCTTGTTATTTCAGTACAAGGGAAAGATTGTATAAGTTACACTACAGTGTGTACTAATCATTGCTTAAATGATTTGAAATGGCCTATTTATTTCCAAGAATACTTAGTTACTATGCAAATCTCTTAGATGACTGAATATGCGATGCAAGTCATGCGGTGGGACCAGATTTTACACGACGCCTGTGAAGCTTCTTTTCTTCTGAAGGTGGTCAGTCTGTCATGCAAGCACTCTGCTGCAGTGCCCCATCTGTCGCAGCGGCGTAACTACAGTGACTCAGAGAGAGATCTGCCACCTGCAGCAAAAACTGTTTTCACCCCGGTATAAAAGTTATTGCCAAATCTGTAACCGGTAGATACTTTAATACCATCGCAAGGTACCGTCATACCGCTTAGCCCTAGTTTGCATGATATCTAGAAACGGAGATGGCGCTTACTGTATATCCTGAAAGGGATCATGGTGGCATGTATACTCTGTGGTGTGTAAGTGGGGTTCTTCGGTTAGGGGTCAGTTGTGCTTTTGGACTGTTGTACAGGGTGAAAAGAACTTTGCAAAAGACATCTCAGAAGGAGAAGGAAGGGTTCCTCCTGTCCGTACTTCTGGACATGTTTTATGAAGGATTGAGCGCAGCTAAGTCTGCCTTGTGGAGAGGACAAATGGAGCGTGATGCGTGGGCGGCTTCATCTTGCTGAGACATTTGAACTCCGAGGTTGTTCTTTTGAAATGTGTGACTGAATCGAGAGCACACAGGAACTTTAGAGTCACACCACCTCTGTTGTGAAATTTAATCTGGATATGTCTCGAGCTCCATCTTTCTTTATTGTTTGTTCTCTCTCTCCATCTCTCTCCGTCTCATTTAATATATCTTTTCTCTCTGTTCTTCTGTTTATTCTTTCATCTTTTTCTCTTAAATTTCTGTCTCTAGTCGGAAGGAAATGGCTGTGATGTTGCTTTTTTTATTGAAGATTGTGTGAAATTGTGGTGAAGCTCATTTTTCTGCAATGACATCTTTTTTCAGAGCTTGTAGAGTTTATAACTCAAGCATCTCATCAAGACGGTTCAGCTGGTTGTGGGGGCCACACGATTGGCAGGGTCTGGGAAAATGGTGGAGGACAATCGGGGCCCCAAAACCGGGTTTTATTTTGAACTGTTTAGTAAGATAAATGTACTGTAGCCTCAAAGGGCAATAATTGGTCCTGTAGGCATTGATCACTGACCTTCATGCAGGTCCAGATCAAAACTTGGTCATACTCTGTTTTTCTTTGTAACCACAAAGGCATAATTATGCATTTGGAGTGGTGAAGATGGCGAGGTTCAATGAAAGAAGAAACATTTCACTTCACAAGTTTACTGGGTCAATGAAGTTTATCTCAAGTAGGCTTCGGGACAAGCGAATTGTCTCTAATTGCCCACTGGGAAACTTTTCAAGAAAAGTATTTCTCCTAACTTTGAAACTCCGTCTGTAAAAGCTAAGTTGCTTGCTTGTCTTGTGAAGAAGAGCAGAACAGAAATATCAATTTTATTGGATATATTTTTGTAATCTTGCACTGTTAGATTTTTTTTTAATGTATTGAGTCTTACTGTGTGAATATTTTAGTTGTGAGTAACCAGAGCTGAGTTTTGATATTTTGTTTGCTTCATCCTAGAATGGCTGAGCCTCGATTTAATAACCCATATTTCTGGCCCCCACCTCCTGCTATGCCTGGCCAGGTAAGAACTGTTCTTTATTTTTCTCTAAAGATTAATTCTAACTTTTTCAGTCAAGAATAATGTTAAATGTGATAATGATGATGAATTTTTTTATAGTGTTTACCAAATGTGGAACACTTCCTGTTTTTTGGGAAGTGATTTCTCCCTCCGTTAGAGATCATTTTCCCTCTGCTGGGAGCAAGCGGTATAACAGCCAAACAACCACCTTTAGGTACTTGGAAGTTTTATCCATATTAGCTCTAAATAGTGATCATTATTCTTCTGTCTGTGGAACCAAAATATCTGCTGATGAACATCCATGCCTAATTATTTTTTTACAGAAATCAATGTACTTATTTTGGAAACTCAGCTTCCACTCCTTAAAAAAATATTAACTCTAGTCCTGTAGTCTAGTCCTATATAGAGGATCCACACTCGTTCCCTGTGAGCCGTTTGTCAATACGTAGTTCCCCTGTAGCTATTTCCGCGTATGCCGGCCCTCATTAGACTAGGGGTAGGATCAGGGTTAAAATGTGACTCAGATTAGACATAATTACTATTGCTGGCAGGTTATGTATTTTCTTAAAATGTGTACATCAACTGACTGCGCTCAAATCAAGTAAGCGAGCTCCCTGTTCACCTGGGCATTTACTTTAGGAAATTAAACATTAAAATAGCCACCAATCTACCAAAAATTATGGTGTACTACTGGTACTATGGTGTATTCTACTAAACTTCCACTGGAGGGAGACAGGTGCTTGCGTATCGAGAAACAATTTGACTGGCTCATTGGACTCATTGGATTTTCACTTTAGATTTGTCTTCATTATGGCCATTTATTGTTACAAGTGATCCAAAGGGGGTGTAATTTCTCTTGTTGAAAATGGAATCGTGAAAAATGAAAGACTGTGGTTTTAAAAGAGTTTTTAACTGTGTTTCTTAGTGCTAGTTTGCTGTTTTACTTGTGTTTTTGTGTGCTGTGTCTGAGGTCAGTTGTGTTCCTCTCAGCCCCAGTCATATCACCTATATCGAAATGTAACTAACTAAATGTAAATAACTTCATCCACTCCTGCAGCTCGACAACTTGGTTCTTATCAACAAAATTAAGGAGCAGTTGATGGCAGAGAAGATTAGGCCTCCTCACCTGCCGCCAACCTCACTCCCTTCACAGCAGCCCTTGCTGGTGTCCCCTTCAGAGGGCAGTCAGCATGGGATGCTTGGTCCCAAAGTGCAGCAGGTACAGGGGCACCAGTCCCACAGCCCATCCCAGCCTGACATCGCCCTTCATGCCCGACCAGCCTCCAGCACTGTGTCAGGTACCCTCTTCTCTCCTGCTGTGGCCTGTTTGTCAGCTATTACCCAAGCAGAAAGGCTTAATACAGACTTTACAACCCCTTCAGGCAGTTGGAAAAAAACAAGGTCAAGAATACTGATTTAGAATTTTTCAAAGAAAATTCTGAGACTAACTTGCCAGAGGGATGAGCAGTTTGTGTGCCAATTTGTAAAAAACTAACTGGCTTGGCATTATTGCCATTCTTACGCATATGTAATTGGCTTGGTTTCTAAATTTCTGTTGATATAGATTTCCAAACTAATGTACACTAAATACCTGATGAAAATGATACAACCCCATATCTGAAATAATTGGGACAGCGTGTAAATTGTGAAGAAAATCTAAATGCAGTGACTTTCAGATCACATGAGCAAATATGTTATTTACAATAGAACATGGATAAAATTTCAAATGTTGAAACTGAGAGATTATACATTTTTATCCGCAAAAGGAGTTTACTTCAAATTTCTTGGCTGCAACAGGTCTCAAAAAAGTTGGGGCACAGGCAAAAAAAAAAAAAAAGGGCTGAAAAAGCAATTGATATTCAAGCTGATACTCAGCTGAAAGAACATTTAGCAAGTAATTAAGTTAACTGGCATCAGGTGTGTAACATGATTGGCTATAAAATGGATGTCTTAGAAAGGCTGAGTCTCTCAGAAATAAAGATGGTCAGAGGCTCTCTAACCTGTGAAGCTTATGTAAAAAAATTGTGGAATACTTTAAAAACAGTGTTCCACAATGTCAAATTGCAAAGGCTTTGAAGGTCTCATCATCGACAGTGTATAACATCATCAAGAGATTCAGAGAAACTGGAAAAATCTCTGTGCATAAGGGACAAGGCCGAAGACCTTAACTGGATGCCCGTGATCTTCGGGCTCTCAGATGCCACTGCATCACTCACCGGCATGATTCTGTCATTGACATTACTAAATGAGCCCAGGAATACTTCAAGAAACTACTGTCTGTGAACACAGTCCGCCGTGCCATCGACAGATGCCACCTAAAACTCTATCATGCAAAAAGGAAGCCATTGTTGAGCATAATCCAGAAGCGCCGGCGTGTTCTGTGGGCCAAGGCTCATTTAAAATGGATTGTAGCAAAGTGTCCTGTGATCAAATGAGTCCAAATATGACATTCTTGTTGGAAATCGTGGGCGTTGTGTCCTCCGGGCTAAAGAGAAGAAAGACCACCCCTCCTGTTATCAGCATTCAGTTCGAAAGCCAGCATCTCTTATGGTATGGGGATGTATTCTTGCATACGGTGTGGGACACTTGCATGTTTTAAAAAGCACCATGAATGCTGAAAGGTATATAAAGGTTTTAAAGCAACATATGCTCCCCTTCTGATGACATCTATTCCAAGGAAGGCCTAGTGTATTTCAGTGGGACAATGCAAAACCACATACTGCAGCTTTGACAACAGCAACGGCTTCGTAGTAGAAGAGTCCGTGTGTTGAACTGGCCTGCCTGCAGTCCTCATCTTTCACCTATTGAGAACATTTGGCACATAATTAAACAAAAAGTCCGTCAAAGGAGACCTAAAACTCTCCAGCAGTTGGAAGCCTGTATTAAACAAGAGTGGGATCAAATTCCACTGGCTAAACTCAAGAAACTTGTCACCTCAATGCCCAGATGCTTCCACTCTGTGTTAAAAAGAACAGGGGATGCTACACCATGGTAAACAAGCCCCTGTCCCAACTTTTTTGAGACCCGTAACGACCATCCAATTGGAAATGAGCTCATTTTGTGGATAAAATTGTATAATTTCTCAGTTTCAACCAGGGATATTATAGTTAATGAAAACTAAGACTAAAACTAAAACTAGCTGTGAAAAAATCATTTAGTTAACTGAAATAAAAATAAAAATGTCAATTTTTAAAAAAAAGAAAACTTAATAAAATACAATGGACAATACAAAACTAACTAAAACTAAACTGAATTGCAGATAAAATTAGCTTCGTTTTCGTTGATAGTTTCGTTTTCTCCCTCGATTACTGTCCTGTTCAGTCAGAGTTAACCGGTTGCTTCCAGAGCGGGGAAGCATAGCGGCTATTAGCTGCCGTAGTTGCTGCATGCGTCAGCCGAAGATGATGCTTCACGTGCACAATTCAGCCAAAAGGGTCTAGCTGCAAACGCCCCGAGGAGTGGAGCTCCACTACTTCTCTAATTCAGCGCCGTCATAAGGGCTCACAGTCCATTGGGGCCCACAAAACCCTTAGTAGACGCCATGACAAAATTATTTTGCATAGATTTACCTAATATCAATACTAATGCATCAGAGTTTAACCCCTTTGTGCAGAAGCCAAATTTGGCTATTTATGGGTTACCCACTTTAATGCTGTATAATTCAAGATTTAAGCTTCACAAAGAGGAAAAATGTGGCTCAATTCAGGAAAGACACTTACAGCATTTAGAATTACATTGTATTTCAGTTTATTTTCATGATTTTGGTAGAGAAAATGAGCAGCAAACATAAAAAATCTTCATGAGAATTCACCATTGAAATTGCAAAAAAAATAATTCTGACGATTGAAAAACTGCTGGGGCTTAAAACTATACATTTATGGTATCATAAACTCCTTGAGCACAAGTAGAATTCATCTTCAAAATTACATTCTAGATTACCTACATGCTATTAGCCAAATTATACAGCTACCCAAGTGTCTCCCCAAAGTCTCAAAATGATTTGCTGTCAAATCATTAAAAAAATCATGTATTTAACACAATTAAAGCTTTAAGGCATGAAATTTAATATGAACGAATGATTTTCTGGTTGAGTTTAGTATGAATTTATCAATATCAGTGCAGTTGAATACCAATGGTCACCAGTAACCTCTCCAAATATGAAACATGCCTTTTCTCCATAATAAAGTTTAGAGTTTTGGCCATTTTTCTTCAAAGCCAGCACAAACACGCATTAAATAAACTGCTAATTAAACGGTCAGAACATTCACCCTGTAATGAAAGCTACCAGTCCCCTCTTCGAAGCTCACGAACCCATTTCAACACTTATAAGGAGCAAGTACACCTCACTAACACAGTAATATCTGAATTCTGAAATATACCTTATTTTAACTGAACAGACACTCCACTTTCAGGGAATATCAAATCCATTGCGTCTCCCGATTCAAAAGAAACGTGCAATGAACGTACCGGGGGTCCACACCAAAATGCACGGGCAGTTCGCGTTTTAAACAGGAAAAAAACCTCGACATTCGACTTAGTTGAGTACATATACATTCCGAAACAGAAAAAAAAAAACAAACAAAAATAGCAGCCTGACCTTTTTCGTGAATCCCTCCTCCAGAGACATTGACTGTATAAAATAGAGAGCGATGTATCCAGTAACAAGAACCCTCCGGTCCTGTTTCATTCGAAATAATTCCAATAGAGCATATCGTTCTCATTTAAATTCTGTAATGTAACTGAACACTTCAAGGCCAGTTTTGCGAACCGATTTTCTATAAATCCCGTCTATTTTAGCCGCGTAATGTGCATAGCGTAGACAGGATACAACAGCGCATGCTGATACGCATTGGTTTGTATGCTCTGTGTTTGTCCAATCAATGTGTTTCACTTACTCTAAAATGTTTAAACACTCGGGAATTGGATAAGAAACGAGCCATTCAATACATTGTTATCAGGGAAACTTCAGGAGGCCATGAAGTGTAACTCTACAATTACGCAGAAGAGCTTGAGTGTATGGTTGAGTGATTGGCTATCAACGCCAGTACTCGGGTGGATATAAGGAAGCGCTGGATTTGGCAATGAAGGAATCTACGCGTAAATCCACGGTAGGGAACTACAATTTTTTTTGTGTGGGACAACTGTAATAGGCAATAGAATGTGAGAGAATTAATACCATGTCGATTTTTTTGCCTCAGAAAACTGATTTTTATGAACTACTAAATGGAATACTGTTAGCTCACTGTGGCTAAACTGGTTGCTACAAAGGATAACGATTTTTTCTGTATCAAGATATCGTTTTTTCAAACTGCTGGATCGATACTATGGGCAAGGATACTGACCAGTCTGCACATCAGGCTTAGCTGAAGAGTTTAATTCATGCAGCTCTCGAAAAACAGGGAGTGGAGTGAACTTCACCGTATTCAGAACCGCGTTCGAGGTCTGCTTGCTTGTAAACATTCAATAACTGATCCGGGGGTGCTATCTAGTGATCGAGAACAGTAACAGCGTACTTCCAATTTGCAGGTCTATAGACGCGGGCATCTACATCTGCAGAAAGGGGTTAAACAAAGCCATTAAGGCATGCAATATTGAGAAAAAACATTTCAGTAACCCCCTTCTTTAAAACTGGTTCAATCCATGCTTCATGCTCGTATTGGAAAATTGTTTGTGCGTTTTTGCTGGCGAGGTCGCGAACTAAGGCAGCAAACGGGGATCACCGTTCTCGCGAATATGATGTCCAAGAGCAAACAAAGAAACGCACACAAATCTGGACGCCAGAAAAGACTACAGAGAGGACAGGAAGAGCAAAGCAGGGGTCCAGAACATTACAAAATTCTTTTCAAAGAGAGGTGAGAGTATTAAACTAGCTTGCTATGTTAGCTGTTCAGGCTGGCTATTCAGCTGCTAACGTTGCGTTAAAGTAACATGCAGTCAGCTGAGTACATAATTGCCTGACAAGAATGACATTACTCAGTTATTAACGGTATCATCTACAGAAAAGATCGGTAAGGTTATCATTCGCCAGCCATCATAATATGCCGACAAAAAATTTGGTAGCAGCGGCCTAGGACACGTTCCTCCGTTCTTATGAGTGGTTTCTGCATACTCAGCTCTCTCTTGCTGTAATTGACTGTACACGCTAGGTTTGGCTAGCGAACTACATGTAGTCAGTGCGGTAACCTTAGGTGTAACTTATATAATCGCTTGTCAAGGCTGATATTACTTTTACCTTAATTGTTTACTAAAACTAAACTGCTACTTCAGCCTGTTGGCATAAGTCTTGCTCACGCAGGGGGTAATTTTACAGAGCTTTCCCTCCTCCTAACAAAAGCAAAATGAAGCTGGGTGCTTTAAGCTATGGTACTGGGAAGCCCATTTAGATTCTGTTTATTCCTAGACTCGGTAGGTTAGTTCTTCATCAGTTGTTCCATGGAACATAACCATGCATGTTTACGAAAGTAATATGAAATGGAACAATTAAACCTTTATGCACTGCTACTTCAGAATCAGCTGTAGTCACTTCATCTGAACCTGACCCAGCAATAGATCCTCACCACCAGCAGTCTGAATATGTTTTTGATGGTGAGTAAATTAGTAAATAAGACAACTAATAATTCATAATTCACATGATGATACTCTCTTTGTTGAGTGGTTAATTTTAAAAAAGGAAAAATTGGGTGTATTGTATTAGGCACTGTCAAGAACACTAAGAAACAGAAAAATAATGAATAACATCATGATATATTGTCGTTAATGAGTGGCAATGAAAAGTCGGGGGGCGGGGGCCCACACCCATATTCAGTTAGGGGCCCCAGAATTCCAAGCAACTGCCCTGTGCACATTCAGTGAAGAAGATGGTTAGCTCTCAAACATGGCAAAAGCTGTGGAAATAACTGAGCATGATGACTGTATGGGGTGAGATGGATTGGACATGTTAAAAAAGATGATGGTTAAAGAATACAGGATTAATAAAGGACTCTGTAAAAACATATTTGATGTCATACATTCTTTTATCCTTGTCAGCCACTACAAATTAAGGCCTCCCTCTTAGTAGCTGAAAAACTAAAACTAAGACTAAAACTAAATAAAAACTAAACTAAAACTAGTGAATTCCTCAAAATAAAATTAAACTAAAACTGCTTTATCACTTGTTCAGCTAACTAAAACTAAACTGAAATAAAAAGGCAAACTGTAAAACTAAATAAAAATAAAAACTAATAAAAATTTCAAAACTATATTAACCTTGGTTTCAAAATTTGCTGTGTTATCTCTGTCCTATTGTGAATAAAATACTTGCTGGTGTGATTTGAAAGTCATTGCATTTTGATTTTATTCACAATTTACACTTTGTCCCAACTATTTTGGAATTAGGTTTGTACAACAATATATCATTATCCCAGATAGCCTGTAACTCGAAGCCAGACCTGTAGCAACCATTTCTGGCCTGATGTCAGCTCAGTAGATTCTGTCGCGAGTTTCTGGCTATCTGGATGAGAATGGCAACAAAATTTTACGCAATTATATTATTTTTTTGGCAACAAAATAGGCATTTCGCTCACGTTTTGCCCCACAAGTGTCTGTTTTGTTTTGTTCTAGTAGATTTATCCAAAATTAGAAGTAAATTAAATGTACCATACCGTTGCACACACCCATACATTTTCGTAAATATCACTGGCGCAGGAAAACTAAAATGCTATAATTAAAATTATTGAATTATTGCATCTGATTGACTTCAATATATGGTCCATCATGTGCTACTCTCTGTATGAGGGAAGGCAGATGTATAGCCTGGTTGACTGCTTGATCATGGTGCTGTTTCAATCAAGTTTGCAGATTCTGTAATATTTCCTGGTAAATTTGAGATTGCATTATGTAATCAAGGTCACAGAGAGCTAGACAAATGCTGTTTATGGACAACAGTAGGGTATGTCCTTGAAGGGACAGCATCTCCCCAAAGGCAAAATTCATAGTTATATCCCCGAACGCCGAACGGGAACGCCCAGTTTCCGAAGGGAGGGCATAATGTTCTGCTTCAGAATGTCACAGTACATGTTGGAATCCATTATTCCATTAATGAGGCGCAGCTCCCCAGGACCAGAAGCACTCATGCAGCCCCAGACCATGATGCCGCTCCCACCATCTTTGACTGTAGTCAGTATACACTTGTCTTGGTACTCCTCACCAGGGCGCCGCCACACATGCTGGACACCATCTGAGCCGACAAGTTTATCTTGGTCTCGTCAGACCACAGAACATCCAGTAATTCATGTTCTTGGACTGGTTGTCATCAGCAAACTATTTTTGGGCTTTCTTGTGGGCTAGCTTCAGAAGAGGCTTCCATCTTGGCCAACGACCATGCAGACTGACTTGATGCAGAGCACAGCTTATGGTCTGAGCACTGAAAGGCTTTTCTCCTACTGCTGCTACCTCGTTAGCAATGCTGGCAGCACTCCTGCATCTGTTTTCTGAAGCCAACTTGTGAACCTGATGCAGAGCACGAGGAGTCAACCTCTTCAGTCGACCTTGACAAAGCCTGTTCCTAGCAGAACTCCTCTTGGAAAACCGCTGGATAACACTAGCCACCGTGCTGTAGCTTTGTTTCATGGTTTCACAGTCTTCTTGTAGCTTCGACCATCTTTGTGGAGAGCAACAATTCTCTCTTCTAGATCCTCAGAGAGATCTTTCCCATGAGGTGCCTTGTTGACCATGCAGTTACCAGAATGAGAGCATTGCACCCAAAGCGCCTCAATTTAAACCTTCAACACTTTACACTACCTCATATGGCCCTGTTGAACAGACAAAAGTATGAACATGATGAATAAGACATGTTTCTTGGCTTGGTTGACCATTATCAGTTGGGGTGTGTACTCACTTTTGTTGCCATCCATTTTGGAAATAGTAATCGTTTGTTGAGTTATTTGGACAGTGCACTAAATCTTCACTGTTATGGCCCCAATTTGTTACAGCAAATCAGACTGCAAGGGATGACAGACAAAATTTTACAACTTGAACAGATTTAATAAAATAAAGCACTGACCAAGATTGATAATATAAAAAAATGAGATCGTTACAGAGATGGGGTCTCTTTGTGCGATGTTCTGGGACAGGAAAATGCTCCAACCCAGGCAAAAATCTACAAAAAGCTTCACAGGTCTTGCAAAGAGTGACAAGTCTGGTCAAATGTATCCTTCTCGTTCCAATTTTTCCTACTACTTTACTCTCTAAATTTTTCTCCTTATATACTCTTTTGCAGCCCTCACCTACCTTCCAGACTTTTTTTCAATTCTCTGGGACTTCCCCTCTCAGACATGCCCAGGACAAGCCCAAACCTAGCTCCAGGCTGGGCTTAACAAAAAAAAGGTCAATACTGCCATCTAGTGGCATTTTTTTCACATTACAATAGCTTACCATCTCAAATATATTTAATTCTCAACTTTTATGAGTAATCTCCTCACACTTAGTTTGACTTCCAGAAGAGACGAATTGGAATAGAACAAGACGAGCAGTGAGAAGGTTTTCAAGGATCTTCCTAAGTAAAAAAAACGTGTGTGTGTGTGTGTGTGTGTGTGTGTGTGTGTGTGTGTGTGTGTGTGTGTGTGTGTGTGTGTGTGTGTGTGTGTGTGTGTGTGTGTGCAAATACAGCGCCCTCCATTATTACTGGCACCCCTGGTTAAGATGTTTTCTTTAGCATCTAATAAATTCAGTTTTTTTCTAAATAATGTAGGACCACAATGAAAAAATTGGAAAATCCACTTTGCGAACTCCAGATGTTTGCGTTCATGATTGTGAGTGAGAAAAGGTTTTTTCCCTGCATGCCTCCCAAACAGCTTGTTGGCATTTGATAGCACCTGATGGTTGTTTTGGAGACGTTGTGATCCCAAGATGCTACCATTTGTTGCAATTCTTGAACAGTGAGCTTTGGAGAACTTATTATTTCTCTTACCATCCTCCTCACTGTGCGTGGTGGCAAAATAACCTTGCGTCCTTGTTCAAACTTGCTTACCAATGCTCCAGTTGTTTTAAACATCTTAATGATTCCTCGGACAGCAGATATAGGCAGGTGCAGGCGAGTGGCTATTTTCTTGTTGCCATTGCCTGACTTGTGAAGGTCGACACACATCTGCCTTACTTGAATTGTGTGTTCCTTTGTCTTTCCCATGTTGAAGAGTGGATAAGAGAAACGGCCTCTTTGTCACGTCATATTTATTCCCCAGGGAAACAGGAAGTGATGTATTACTAATTAAATGTTCCTAGATACTCTGATCAACTTTGTAAACTACTGTAGAAATGACAGAAACACTTTAATTCCACTTATTTCCTAGGCATTGTTCGGGGTGCCAATAATTGTGGAACAGGTGATTTCATGAAAAATAATTATATCTTAATCAGGGATATTTTTTTTTCCTTAAAATTCCCTTGAGTTGAAGGTTACGTTTTTCTACTATTTTCTGTGCGAGAGTATGCTTCTGCAATAAAAATTTAATTTACTTTAAGGCTTTTAACACAACCATGGTTGCCAATAATTATGGAGGGCACTGTATATATAATATAGGAAGCTCAGCTGAAATGATCTCAAATGCTTTAAAATGGCAGCAGAAACCTGAAACACATGGTAGGAAACAAGCAACTGCTGTTAAAACGGATTGAAAAATGGTCAGAATGGCAAAAATTCAACCCATCAACACTTCCAGAAAAAATAAAAATGACATAAAATCACCTCTGGGAGAGCTTTGACCAAATCCCAAGGGAGGCTGGAGTCTAAATGGACATTGAGTCTAAATGGACCATGTTCTCCACCTCCATTGTTGATGCGGCCATTCGGAGCTGTGGCCATAAGGTTTTCGGTTGCTGTCGCGGCGGCAGCCCCCAATCCCGGTGGTGGACACTGGAAGTAAGGGATGCTGTCAAGCTGAAGAAGGAGTCTGATCGAGCTTGGTTGGCTCATGGGACTCCTGAGGCAGCTGACAGGTACCGGCAGGCTAAGCGTGCTGCAGCCCGGGCGGTGGCGGAAGCAAAAACTTCGGTATGGGAAAATTTTGGGGAGGCCATGGAGGAGGATTTTCGGTCGGTGCCCTGCCAATACTGTTTACAGTGGAGGTGGGGAGCTGTTGACTTCGACTTGGGATATTTCCGGTGGAAGGAATACTTCAAGGATCCCCTCAATCCCACTGACACGCCTTCCGCAGAGGAAGCAGAGGCTGGGGACCCAGAGGCTGATTCATCTATCACTGGGGCTGAAGTCACTGAGGTAGTTCGGAAGCTCCACTGTGGCAAGGCACCGGGGGTGGATGAGATCCGCCCGGAGTACCTCAAGTACCTGGATGTTGTAGGGTTGTCTTGTTTGACACACCTCTGCATCATCGCGTGGCAGTCGGGGACAGTGCCTCTGGACTGGCAGACCGAGGTGGTGGTCCCTCTATTTAAGAAGGGGGACCAGAGGGTGTGCTCCATTTATAGGGGGATCACACTCGTCAGCCTCCCTGGTAAAGTCTATTCCAGGGTGCTGGAGAGGAGAATTCGGCTGATAGTCGAACCTTGGATACAGGAGGAACAATACGGTTTTCATCCTAGTCGTGGAACACTGGACCAACTCTATACCCTCCGCAGGGTGCTTGGAGGGTTCATGGGAGTTTTCCCAACCAGTTCACATGTGTTTTGAGGACTTGGAGAAGACATTCGACCGTGTCCCTCGTGGCATTCTGTGGGAGGTGCTGAGAGAGTATGGAGTCCGGGGCCCTCTACTAAGGGCCGTGCCGTCCTGCCCTTTATCACCGTTTCTGTTCATTTTTTTATGGACAGAATTTCTAGGCGCAGCCAGGGGCTGGAGGCTGTCCGGTTTGGGGACCACAGGATCTCATCTCCGCCTTTTGTGGGTGATGATGTCCTGTTGGCTCCTTCGAACCAGGACCTTCAGCATGTACTGGGGCGGTTTGCAGTCGAGTGCGAAGTGGCTTGGATGAGAATCAGCACCTCCAAGTCCGAGGCTATGGTTCTCGACCAGAAAAAGGTGGCAAGCCCCTTCCGGGTTGGAGGAGAGCTCCTGCCTCAAGTGGAGGAGTTGAAGTATCTTGGGGTCTTGTTTACGAGTGAGGGAAGGATGAAGCATGAGATTGACAGATGGATGGGTGCAGTGGCAGCAGTTATGCGGCCATTGTACCGATCTGTCGTGGTGAAGAAGGAGCTGAGCCGAAAGGCGAAGCTCTGAATTTACCAGTCAAGCTACGTTCCTACCCTCTTCTATGGTCAGGAACTCTGGGTCATGACCGAAAGAATGAGATCTCGGATACAAGCGGCTGAAATGAGTTTCCTCCGCAGGGTAGCGGGGCACTCCCTTAGAGATGGGGTGAGGAGCTCTGTCACCTATGAGGAGCTCAGAGTAGAGCCGCTGCTCCTCCACGTCGAGAGGAGCCAGCTGGGGTGGCTTGGGCATCTATATCAGATGCCTCCTTGACGCCTTCCTGGGAAGGTGTTCTGGGATTTCCCCACAGGAAGAACTGGAGGAAGTGGCCAGGGAGAAGGAAATCTGGGCATCCTTGCTTAGACTGCTGCCCCTGCGACCCGGCTCCGGATAAGCGGAAGAAGATGGATGGATGGTATAATGATCCTGGAAATTGACAGTGTGTGCTCAAGTATGTTAGGAATACAATGGCACAGAAATGAAAAAACATATTAACAAGACCACTTTCATATGTGTCATAGCCTCAGAAAGCTGCTCTGTGCTTTTTACACTTACACGTTACCATGGGTGTCACTGTACTTTGATCTCTGATGTTTCCACTTGTTTGTAGTGCAAGTGACCTGCAAGATAAGATTGTCTGCTAAATGAAATCCGAGACCAAATGACCTTTTCCTCACTGCCCGTGCCTCAAGCTCCTGTTACTCATTGCAGAGTCTTTGTGATTTGAACTAGATGATGATAGATTGTTGGACAGAAATTGTGCTGCATTTCCAAACTTCAATATTGGTCTGGCTGAGCATGACTGAATTATAGAAACATTTAATAGAACGCAAATTAAATGTACTCTCAAAATGGCGCACAGTGTCCTCTTTCATGGATGAGAGTAAAACATGGTGGCCCTTATTCAATATGGTGTTTTAGCGACCGTTTAAGGGTTACACGTGTAGAAATTTCTTTATTGCCCGATCATCGTCTGTCCGAAGTTAAACACCAATTTAGAATGAGCAATTATCCAACATGAGGTTAGTCGATGTCTCCGTGATGACAAAAGAAAAGTTAATCACCAGATGGGGTATGTTTAAGTCTGCGTGTAAGTGGAAAACAAGTACATGCAGCACAGGGCAGGGCTGCCAACTCTCACGTGAGATTAATTGGCATATTCATGTCCCCGTGCCGCAGTCAGCAATTATCAACGCAAAGCATGTATTTCATGATTGTTCATATTGTTTAAATGAAATAAGACCATTTGATACATTTTTGGAATTCCATAAGCTTGAGAACTCTGGAGTCATAATCTTTCTGCTTCTTTCTGTCGGTGGAGGTGTCCGATCGTTTGTTTTCTACCACCTTGTATGCTTTCTAATGAACTGGATGAGGCCTATCCTTTGGTCGTGCGTAAAATTGTCTTCTCTTTTTTGTCCCATAGTTGCAACTACCATGCAAAATGTTCCAGACCTTACCAAGGCCATTTAAATACCCCTTCCCGTTTCGATTTATGTCTTTTTATTAAACTGCAGGCATGCAAACTCCTCACCTTTCGGCGAAATTCGCCGTTTTGAGTTCGAAATGGGCCATGTACGTGAATCGCGCAGATCCGTGGAGAAATTTTTGTGGGGGGGGGGTTAGCGAGCGAGCAGAACAGTGGACCGCAGAAAACTACATAGACCTACATTACACTCTTCTCGTGAGAGCAAATGACTGACAAGATGCTCTAATTGAAGCGGCAATTTACACCAATCAGGAATGAGCAAGGCGCCCCCTTCTTCCTAATTTTTATCAATGTTGCCAACCTGAAGCAATTTACCCACGAAAGAAATCGGCTCAAGGCCTCTATCGTGGAAAATGGAACCTGCGGCAAGGTAAGGCATAAACGGTACAGTTTTACATTTCTTAAAGTGATAGCCTATGAACAGCTTCATAAATCAGGCGTCAATGTTGTCGTTAGATTAATTCCTGCACTTGGAACTTGCGCTGGTTTCGTTCGTGCCTACTGTGCTGTTCGTAATTCATTCTGCCATTAATAGGCTACACGGCTCTTTTATAATCCTGTAGAATGCTCCATTCACTTCCCAACATTTTACTGTGACATTTCTTGATAACAGACCATTGTATAGCCTACAACAGGCTGCTGTTAAAGTGAAACAGAACGTTGCCATGAGGGTAAATTAACTAATCTGTAAAAATGAATTTATTCCTCGATATTTGACCGCCTCGCATAACGTTATCCTGGCCTATCAAATGAACTGCCCAGTAGGTCTACCGACATGATGTTTGAGAAAGTTTTAGCTAGACGAGCAAGCCTGTCTCTTCAACAACTCTTTTAAGAGTAGCTTAAACCTAAATAGGTCACGGGCCATCTCCCTTGCATTTATAATTTCGAGGGAGACTCGTTTTTGGGAATAGATAAAAGGCTAAATAGGCCTACCGTCTCAGTCACGTATTTTATAATTAGTCATGACTCTCCACCATGTGGTGATGGGTGGTATTGCTTCGACCTCACCCTGATGAGTAAAGCACATCTCGTTTTCTTGAATTAAAATAATAAATTATCAATAGCTATAGCTTTTTGTGGTTATTTTACAATTGTGCAAATGTTTTAACCAGTATGATCAATGAAATTAGAAAAGTATGGAACTTGGTTAAGTTTAATGTAGGTTGATAAAGGCATGAAAAAATGCATAAGGTGTGCCTATTAAAAAGTGACTTTCCATGTTACCGTTTTCTGACGTGCATAACTTTTTGACTTTTATTTCGGTGTTCATAGTAAAAAGGGTATGTGATATTTGTCCTGGCCAAAACAAAAAATGACATGTGCATAACTTTTTGACTTTTATTTAGGTGTTCCCGGTAAAAAGAGCATGTGATCTTTGTCCAGGCCTAAACAAAAAATGACATGTGCATAACTTGTTGATTTAGATTTAGGTGTTCATGGTAAAAAGAGCATGTGATCATTGTCCAGGCCGAAAAGAAAGAAAAAGGACCTGTGCATAAGTTATAGTTGTTTTGAATGGCCGTCTCAATAAAAAAGAGATGTATATGGTAAGTCATTTTGTACAGTATTCTATTCAAGATGCCTCTGGTGATGCATGTTTCTATAACGCAGACTATGAAATTTACGTTTCCGTTCGCGCCGTGCGTCTGTGCGCCCTTCTCACCTTTTTCACCCATGACCAGTTTGCATGCCTGAAACTGTGGTGAGGTGTCGACAATGAAAGTTACGCGATGATCAGGGACTTGACTGCGGACAGTTAAATGCTAGATGATCACGACTTTTGAAAGGCCGGTTAGGCCTCCGTTTATACGCCCACATACAACATCTGCAACCCCAATTCCAAAATAGTTGGGGCGAAGTGTAAATTGTGAATAAAGTCAAAATGCAATGACTTTCAGATCATGAGCCAATATGTTACTTACAATAGAAAATATACTGATGGACTTTAAAAACTTATAAGTCTGACTAGACAGAAATGGTATAGTTTGGGTTGGGGAACTTAAATTCGAAGATAATATAATTGATTTGCAGTTGTCTTTGAGTTGGGAGACACTACAGTGTGTGAGGTCATAACCTTGTTTGTGTCTGTGGAGCAGGATTTGAGGAATTGGTGATGTAACCTCGTACGGCTTCACTGATCACAATCGCAAAGCTGTCAAATGCCTTTAAACAATCCTTGAGGTCATAAAGGTCAGAACCCAAGAGCATTTGTTCAAAGACACTATGTGCACCATGCCTCACCTTTCCAGACACCAACATGATCAAGCCGTTGGGCTTTGGATTGCTGGAACTTTCCAAAACCGCCTCGCCCAGCGTTTTGGGGTAAGCCAACCCACAATCTCTAACCTTGTGGCTCGTTACCAGGACACTGGAAGCTCCAGTGATCGACCCCGACCTGGTCAGCCTAGGGTCACGACCCCAGCCCAGGACAATCAGAGCCGCCTCCTCCACCTTAGAGATTGGTTTCTAACCTGCACCAGGACGGCTCAGGAGACCCTAGGAATTCACAGACTAAGGATCAGCAGAGCAATAGTGAGTCGCCGACTAGCAGAGAGAGGGATCAGAGCCCACAGGCCATGTGTTGGAATGCAGCTTGATGCACAGCGCAGGGCTACCAGGCTTTGCTGGGCTACCAGGCTTTGCTGGGCTGAAGAATATTGCCAGAGATGAGTCCCCAACCGATTCAGGAGGAATGTTGTCTTCAGTGATGAGTCCAGATTCTGTCTTTAACGACATGATGGAAGACTGATCGTCTACAGACGAGGTGGTGAGAGATACGCGGTCCCCTGCGAGAAGGCTTGGTGATGGTCTGGGATGCCATTTGGTGCAGCTGGAGGTCCGACTTGGTCATAATCAATGGAAATCTTAATTGGTGATTCTCACGAAATTGCATTGTGTCATGTCTGTAAGGATTTTATAAACTAAACTACTAAAACAAACTACTTTTGTATTATATATCAAACTATGGCATGTACTAATTGTTGGACTACTGTCGTCTTTGCATTTGATGGATTGCTGTATAGTTTATAACAACATTTCCACCTAAAAGTTCATTACCGTAACTTGTCCGGGCTTTTATTTTTTACCTTAAACCCAAAATTATCACAATACATCCCTATAATTTAATATTCATATAAATACAAAAAATGGTTTGGGTTTTACCCTTAAAGTAGCAGTGTTACCATTTTGGGCCCTACATTTGTGAATAATTATTTTCTGGGTCAAATGCATGTGTCCGGAGCATGAACTTTTCATTTCCGTAACGGAGACATTTGGCTCCATTAAAATTTGTGTGTTCCAATGAACAAAGTTTTTTGTTTGTTTTTTTTTTTTTGTATCATGTTGCATTGTATGGAAGAGAAGTTGCAAATTGCTACCAGGTAAGATAATCTTTCCAGTTCTTCTGGTGGATATGTTAAAGATTGAATTTATATACACCCCTTGGCACACTACGATACTGTTCATTATCATAACAGGGCATATTTAAAATAGTTAATGTTCTGTGGAAAAGTAACTTTTATAGAGCCAAACTGTTAGTGAAAATATTAAATTTTTCTGGCTTTTTATTTGCCAGTACGATTTTAAAAGGAGGTGCCAATATGTTTCGGGGGATTTTATTATTGAGAGGGTGCTTTAGAATATTAATATCGCGAATGCTGGCTGCGCGGGCCCTAGCAACCCAGTGTGTTATCAGTAACATGGATTACCACATATAGCAGCAGAAGAAATTAGACTCAAAATTTTCTTGACTGAATTTCAGTGGCTAAATCATCAAAATTGCTAAAATTGCTCCCTACAACTGTCAAATGCGAGTCTGTCATCTTGGATTCGCCTGGAGATGCCTGTCAAACAATAATATTACAACTTGATGGCAGGCGTGAGACCACCATTTACCACCGTTGTCTATTTTCCTGAGAAACGTACTGATGGAGGGTGTGGGCATGATGAAACGCAACCCTTATTCCATGAAACATAACCTATGCTGCTATTCACCAACGACGCTGTGTCCCTACACATGTTCTACTGTTATGCTGCCTATTTAACAAATTACACAATTAAACCTTCTGTTATTCTGTTAATTGCTCTGTATTCATTGTTTTTTTTTTTTTTTTGTAAAGTCTAGCTTTATTTGTCATCACCCAAGACAATCTAATCATTCAGTAATTCTAATGTAGCCTTACATGATAGAGTTAAAAAGATGGGACCATATAGCCCAATTTGTGAATACTAAAAACATGGTTTCTATGATGCATGGATGCCATCTGAGGTCATGACCAGAACAAAGCTTTTCATTACTGTAAAAGCTTTTCATTACCGTAACACTTGCTGTACATGTAAATATTTGGATGGGAATGAGTGAAACTTCAAATTTTATTTTTGCACAGGAACTATTTGTCATGTCTTTTCATGACCTATTGTGTAGAGGTATGGGGAAACGCATATAAAAGTAATCTTCAAACAATAAATATAATGCAGAAAAGGGCTATCAGATTCATCCACAATGTAGGATTTAGAGACCACACAAATAGACTTTTCTTAAAACTGCAAGCTCTAAAATTTCAAGATCTGATTGAGTTTAAAACAGCACAAATAATATTTAAAGCAAAAAATAACTTACTCCCAGGAAACATAAATAAACTGTTCTCAGAGAGAGAAGGAGGCTATAATCTAAGAGGGGAACTGAACTTAAAAATAAATCGTGTCAGAACTTCCTTGAAAAGCATGTGTGTCTCAGTTTCTGGGGTCAAGTTATGGAACAGTTTAACAGATGAATTAAGGAAATGTAAAACCATTGGCAAGTTTAAAAAAACATATAAAAAACAAATTTTAAATAAATATAAGTATGAGGAACACTAGTTTGACCCAGGACGGTAATGGCAGGGTTAAGAAAAATGTGGATACATTGTCTTGTTATGTCTTCTTCTGTGTGTGCGCAGGGGGTTCTAGAAGTATAGAAATTCAGTATTATATACAGGTGCAATATTCTGTGTATATTTGTATATAAGTAGCTTATTGAATATTATAGTCAACAAATTGTAAGTACCATTGGTTCTTGAATAGACGGTGAATGTTGTAAATATAATAATAGAGAATTTAATAACTTGACTGTAGAATATGGTAATACAAGGGGTAGGATTAAATAAGTTCTTACTTCTTCCTACTCCTTTTCGAGCATACAATCTTGCTGCTCATGCAAGACAGTTATCAACAGTTTGCTTTTTGTTTTTGTTTTTGTTTTGTATTGGCATGGTGGCCATTTGTTTTGGTGATTATCTCTGTTTTATCTTTTAACGTGTTCGAAATAAAGAGTACTGAATTGACATTTTTTTATTTATGTGTAAAATTTACACAACAGGAAAAATTTTGCATTAAACAAGTAATTTTGTTAAGGTAATGAACATAATAACTAAAGTTATTATATCAATAAAAATTTTCTGAATGTTTACACTATTTGGCTATTCGGAACTATTAATGGAACATACGTGAAAAAAATAAAAGGTCTACCTTTCATACATATTCAGTTATCAAGTGAAAATGTGTGACGCAATGAACTTATTTGGTCAATGACTCAATAAAACATTCTGAAAAGGTATTAAAAAACATATATTGATCTCTCATTTAAATTGCGCTAGTTAAATGAGACCCTGCTTGCTACTAATGAGAGAAAAAACTAGCAAAATTGACCTTAAATTGTTTTTGCAAAAGTCAGGACAGTTTCGTGAGAATCATCCTAATGCAGCCCACTACTGTGACCTTGTCATCAGACCGCACATCGTGCCTTACATCACAGACCACCCTGAGGTCATGTTCATGCAAGACAACGGACAACCTCACTCGGCACATGTGACCCAGCAGCTTCTGTCCCAGAATGTTGTGCGAGTCATGGAATGGCCACCTTTCAGCCCTGACATGAATTGCATTGAGCATGTGTGCGGCTTTGGTAATGCACTCCAGCGCCCAGGATTAGGGCAGAGCTCCAAGAAGCCCTTCTCTAGGAGTGGCAGGCCATTCCCTTGCAACAGCCCAACAGAATGGTGCTGTCCATGCCAAGACGAGTGATGGCTTTGTTGCAGGCACATGGCGGTCACACTCGGTCATTGGCGGCCTTACCTATGTTTCAACCATTCCACTTGAAACGGGCCCCGCCCTCCAGGGGGCCCCCCAACTGCCAGGCAACAATTAATATCCTAAACGTTGACTGAATGAAAAAATGAAGAGACGCAACGCCAGGAAAGGCAAACCGGGCAAATATTTGAGCCCTCCCAAAAAGGTAAATGTTTGGCATCCTTGACAACACTCAAATTGGCACATTTTGCAGTGACTTTTAAAAACCCCATTTAGCCTTCTATGAAGGCATTATAGCGCACCCCCAGCCGGTGCCTTCGAAAACCCCCTAAACGGTCCCCTTCTCAAAATGGCGAATGCGCAGGAAAACATGGCTCTCTGTGGCCGATGTTGGTGGTTATCTCTGCAAGATTATATTAGTTGTATGAACAACGAGCTGGCTAAGAAATGTAATAATTATTCATCCTCTACAAATAATGATTGCAAAAGAGCGATGGTCGTTCATACTCAGAATTTCGGAAATACAGATGTCACCTTAGCCAATGTTGCTTGCGCCTCAGACTTATCAGTTAGCATGTGAACAAAAAAATAATTCACTCGCTGAATTCCGGGGGTATTTAATATTTTGTATAAGTGAGCTTTGATTTATACATTTTAAAGTGTTAAATAGCAATTTTATGCATTTTTTTACGCATTAAATTATCCACGAACATCATGGAAATTTCTGGATTCAGGTCAGGTCACAATCCGGTAGCCTCCGGAACCGGGCCTTTTAAAATGGTTTCTGATCAGTAAAATGCAATGATAATTTGCTTATCTGCTATCACTGCATATCAACGTTACACACGGTGTTGCGTATTAATATAACATCAGCTAAATGTACTTTTAGCGAAAAACATGCTCCTTAATTCCCATGGCATCTCAACTAATCAGGTGAATACGCTGAAACCGTGTTGATGGTTTTGCAAACAGGCAGCTGGAAGCCTGTAATAAAGAAAAGTGGGATCAAATTCCAATGGCTAAACTCAAGAAACTTGTCTCCTCAATGCCCAGACGCCTCCACTCTGTGTTAAAAGGAACAGGGGATGCTACACCATGGTAAACAGGCCCCTGTCCCAACTTTCTTGTGACCTGTAGCAGCCGTCAAATTTGAAATGAGCTCATTTTGTGGATAAAATTGTAAAATTTCTCAGTTTCAAGTAACATTTGCTATGTTATCTCTGTCTTATTGTGAATAAAAAAAAAAAAACTGGCTGGTGTGATTTGAAACTCAATGCATTTTGATTTTATTCACAATTTACACTTTGTCCCAACTATTTCAGAATTGGGGTTGTAAACTGTTTTTGAAAAAAAAAGGTAAAAAATTGTCAGTGGGACTGGATTGAAATTGACCTGAAATGAGCCCTGATGAACCAAATAGGTTGTAGTTTAAGGCAAAACATTGAAAATGTTGATCACATTTAATTTCTTTTTATTCTGTTTTACGTGTGCACTTTGAAAACTCTTGCCTCATGTCAGTCTTATTATTTGAATTTAATATGAAAAATAACATTTTTGAATATCATTAAACACATTCTTTGATTCTTAGAAACAATTATTTTAATAAATCAGCTGTTTCGGAACAACAGGTTGCAAACGTACCATTTCACCAAAAAAAAAAAAAGTTACATCTGACGGTGGTGGTAGTCTGATGGTGGTGACGGTCTGTGATGACATAGTCTAAACCAGGAGTTCCCAAACTCGGTCCTGGGGCCTTCCCGTGTATGCTGGTTTTTGCTCCACCCTGATTTGCAATCATATGATTTTAACAAGCTGTTCATTTGTCTTAATTAGGTGCATTTCCGTACAGAGCAGCAATTTATCCTCTCTTGACAAACCGTATTTTGACAGATATGCATACAAACACTGAGGAATAAATATTGCATCCACATTGCAATATATGAGTAACAACTGCATAAAAAGAGGGAAAGAGTGTACCCAATCAAAAGGGAAAAAATGAATGGGTTCCTAATTGGTGAACTGGGCAACGGTTGCAAGAACTAACAATTTACTGAACAAGCAGATGACAGAGTAAAACCTGTTTTATGTTACGTATTTGTTTTTGAGTGCAAGCAAATTATTTTGAAAGATTTCTAATCACCTGTCTTCAGCAACCTAATGATTTTCTCAGTATCGGATTTGATTCGTTTGAAAATGTTATTACCTGAAATTGCTTGCCACACACAAAAACAAACAAACAAAAAAAAACCAAAACTTTTTATGCAAGGGTCTTTTATTCAGTCTTTTATTCTTCATGGCACAAATGGATATTTCTCTCCAAAATTTGGCAGAATAAAACCGCAAATAACGTATTTAAACAGAAAATGCACCCAACAAATTAACAGCTTGTTAAAGTCCTTTGATGGCAATTATGGTTAGGACAAAAACCAGCATACTCGGGGAGGACTGGGACCGAGTTTGGGAACCCCTGATCTAAACAGTTGTGGTAGGGGCTAAATGTCAACTGCTGGAAAAATCTTAATTTTTCGTCGCTCAAATCCATCCCTGCAAACAAACTGAATCTGACAGTGTTGACAAAAACACACTTTTTTGGATGCCATGCCTGAATTCTACACATTTTGTTTTCCCGCTCTAGCTATTGTACGTATTTGCGTATTTGCATTGACTTTCAATGTAATCTGTTGTGCAAAAAATTTGTTTTGAGGGAAAAAAAAATAAAAAATTTCGCTCACAAAATGAAGTAGTACAATTTGCCGCTGGATTCTTCGTCTCCTGCCTCTAAGAATTTCTTCAAGCCTTAACATTATACGCCCCATTTCTAACTCCATTATGATTATTCCTGCGATGCACAACAGGAGCACAGTGCATGCCATGAGACTGCGGCCCCCAAGTGGCGGAGTTAGAAATGGGAATTGGAGTGGCACAGACACATCCCTTTATGACAACAGTTAGTCCTGGCAAGTTCTCAATCATTTTCCTTTATTGACACGTTTTCCAATTATTGTAATTGGCAGCTGAAGACACACTTTCTCTCCATATGCGATCTAGCAGCAATGAAATCAAACCCTCGCAGAGTTTTTAAATGTCTTCTTGCATTGCATTGCATTGATTGGATTGCACATGTATTTTATTTTTAATGTCATCCACATCATTTTGGGTAAACTGGATGCTTTGTTTAAGTTCTTGAATTTCTATCGACATTTCGCCAAAGCGTTTATTCGTGGAGTCCATTATTATTTGAACAAAGGATTTGAAGGTGTCTTGTTGTTGAAGCAGGTCCATAAAATGGTCGTTTTGCTGTTGTAATTAGTCCTTGGCCTGTACTGTGGATTTGAAGTCATCTTTGCTAGGCTTTGCTGCTTGCTTGGGTGGCATATTAAAGCAATTTTACTAAAAGGACGGTAAAGTTAAAAACTGACACTAGTTTTGTATAGCTTTTATTGTTTAATAATAAGCTTTCGTCATGCCAAACCCAGCTGACACAGAAATCGTGACGCACTCTCCTCTTTAGTGGAAGCACCACGCTCTTTCCATTAAACAAACCCAGCAACGAAGAATACACCGACCAGGAAGCAGTCACCCTAGCAAACAACCATCCACCACAAGCGGAGAGTTTCAACACAAACCGCGCAGTAAAACTCACGATCTGGGCTTCAACTAAAGTCTTGTTGGACAAGCAAACGGAGATTTAGTTACCAGCGAGGGCACACCACTGTGGTGGAAAAGATGCAAGCAAGGCTAAACAACCCAGTCAGGTACTACGAAGCAGGCTGTTCACAAGTAGTCAAAGAGCAATTCACAATCACGGCAACAGCAGCAGCGGAGGCAGCGAGGTGAAAAGCATAATTGCTCTAAAACTGTTTGCTATTAAGTTTGCCTGATCAACAGTCTGAATAACCATCACCAATGCATGGCACGTAATTATTAAGGGATGCTAATGACAAAGCGATTGCCAATTGGCTATGTTGATATAATTTATGTGACTGCAAAGAAAACATACTGCAAAAAATCCGAAACTTTCGCTGACTTCGCAGCAATTATTTTCGCCATCACTCAGCTGTGCATCGTAGGCTACCTAACAACGCACTTTAGCTGTCACAACATTCAGACTAAAGAATGCTTTTCAGCCTGGCAGACTAATTTACGCAAATGTATGGTTCCACTGGCAACATGAGCACAGAAATTATAAAGGCATATTTATATTTTACGTAGTCATTGATGTGTGGAAGAGAACACTGTATAATTACATAATGCAATGTATAACCAGGCTTTCAAAAAAAAAATTGACTCTCGTCGGCTCTACCAATTAGTTTAAGCAACTGTTGCTCATCGGGAAAGGTAAACTGCGAGTGGTGTAGGTCATTGAGCAGTGGAAGGTGCCGTTATTGCTGGCCCTGTGTTTCTGCCAATGGACCGCCACTGTTATAAATTGAAGTGATGTTTCCGCCGGGGATCCTCTGACTTCTACTGACAATACAACAGGCCCTCACTCCATTCCAGTCAGCAACAGTAATGTGACATAGGACTGGGTGAATACATGCCAATAGAAGAAGAACAACAACATTCCTCTACTGGATCCCTTCTGACATCCACCCTTCGGCTGATCTCAATTGCAATGAGAAGGAGAGCCATTTCCTCATTAGTGGCCACAATCAAGAAGCACTAGTAGACTTTAAATACTGCCCCTAGTGGCGGCAACATAAAATAAGGTGTTCCAATGGGAAATCTGGAAGGTTCCATGGTGAGACGTTACTTAGTGAACACGAGCATGTTGTTATTGTTCTTCCATCACCACTGCGCACCAAAAAAAGGGTTCTGCACAATTTGCAAGGGGTCCCATTTTCAGGTCTGAAAAGATGGATTTCCTGAAAAAAACAGAAAAATCACAGCCCTGAATGTTCGTTCTTTTCACGCGATTAGTTCTTCCGCTAATATCACGTTTTTGAAACTCAGGGTTTGCATGTTGTACTGTAGGTTTCAATGGTCAGTTCACAGTATTTTGTTAAAACTTTCGCCTAGTAAAGACAAAACTCAAACTAAAATAGTTAAAATATCGGACTGTAGAAGAAGTTAAGTCTACTTGTGCCAACAGTCAGCTCCCTTCACATCCTTCGATAGAGGAGACTGGGTCGACTAAAGTAACGTGGTCTGCACATGTGCAAAATGACATAGCATGGTGAACCAGAGGATGAATTTTAACTTCAAGTTGAGATGACAAGAATAACTCTTGTGTCAACAGTGCATAAGCATTTCAGAGCTAAAACAGACATTTGTGTTATCTCAACAAAAGTATTGACTTGACTCAAAAACAGAAGTTAAGACAACAAGAAGGGAAAAAAATTTTTTACAGGGAGATCGGGGGCTACAGCCATTGGTCGCGGGTGATCAACCTTTCTAGTTGGCTTTCTCTCTGCATCAGAAACAATTGCAAGAAGTGTGACTTGATTCTTAGGCAAACTTAGTCACTGCATCTGGACATTTTAAAGCTTCACCTGGTGGTGGCACTACAATAAAGGTTGTTGGGTCACTCAAAGTAATTTGCATTGTCCTCTATGCGCTAGGAAGGAACACATTTTTTGTGTGATTCTCATGAAAACGGAGTTATTTTATTAGCACAAATGACGTATATGCTGCAGATGTGAAGGGGGCCAGCGTGACTCCATAATATCCCTGAACACGTTGTTTGGGGATATAATAAATAAAGGAGGCTCAAACCCTTTTAGGTGCTTTCTGGGTGTTATATTACAGTTCTGACACAAAGCCATGGCCTCTTATTGTGCATGACTGCTGCTATGACCTTCCCATCTGAAGTATATTTGCTTTAGAAAGGCCTTATGAGGTCACTTGACTTTGTCATTCTGTACCCTTCAGTTCATGCTTGTAATTGTTCGTTTTAATGGACAAATATCAACTGCGCTCTCTGCAACTTGTCGCTGATATCTGTAATGGTGTAATTCTGATCAAAGCTCTGAGATTACATTTGGTTTTGGGTGCATTTATGTTGTTTGTTTTTGCATTAGTTTAATATTTATGGATCCATTAATGGTACTCAACTGGCTGTCTTGTGGTTTATTGTTGACATGGTAGGCTGCAAATTATGGTGTTTTTCACTGAAAGGGAAGATGTTTTCTGCTAACTCCTGCCTCCAGTGTAATTTATTACTAGCGGGAAGATGTTCAAGCTCTACAAGTTGAAAAGGCCCTCTATTATTGTGTACTTTTTTTCTGGAGCGAGGTCGTTTATAAAACATACTATTGTTGTCAAGGAGCATTAGGATTAATCAGAAAAAACATTCAACCATTTTAAAAATTCAAATGCTGCTGTCCATTTTGATAAAATACCTCTTACCATCCATTCATGGCCAGTCATGTGTAAACTGAAAAGTACTGTATGGCTATGACTCAGGTTTTATTGAATGGCTTTACATGAAATACATTTTCAAATATAGTTTGAAAACATAGTGCAGAAGTTGCTTCTCGGGAGTAAATTTATTGTACTGGTTCTGTTTAGATTAGGGATGAGTTTCCAAGTCACAGGCAAATAGCCCATGGCACTAGTAAGTAAGGTGAATAAATTTAAAAAGCCTTTGTTAAAACGTGGCTACTTAATATTAAAATTAACCACCGATCATCGGGGCATAGAAAGCCTTTGTCAAGGTGTGGCAAAGTACAAGAAGACAGCCGTTAAAAAGGTGTGGCGAGATGGACATTTGACTGTTGAGGGTTGTGGTGTGGTAGGTAGTGCCACAGGGCTCACTGTTAAAGGAAGAATAGCACAAATAAAGAAGACAAGTATCGAAACGCAAATACATTTAATTCATAAACATATCTACATACTTACGCTTTATACAGCGCTATCATGTTGGTCAGTAAGGACCAGTTTAAGGACAAGTCTTAAATTCTGAAGGGAATAATGGTAGAGTGACTCCTTAGCAAGAACTTAGAAACAAGACCTATAACCAGCGACAATAACTTAAGTTTAAAATGCCGCAAAATGGGATACAAACGTAAGATAAGACATGCAGTAAAAAGTAGGCCAGCAGTAGTCACAACTTATTTATTGGCAATGTTGACAGGATATCTGGATTTTATGTGTATTAGTATGTATATGTTTTTCAATTTACTGCGCCCTCAATAATTATTGGCACCCATGGTTAAGATGTGTTCTTTAGCTTCTAATAATTTCATTTTTTTTTCTCAATGATATAGGACCGCAATGAAAAAAAGAGGAAAATCCAACCTTTAGTTCAAGTGCATTTATTTTGGGGGAAAAATCCCACATTAAGAAATAATTCTTTTACATCAAATCATCTGTGCCACAATTATTAGCACCCCTGATGTTAATACTTTGTACAACCCTTCTGCCAACAAAACAGCATCTAATCTTCTCCTATAATGTTTCACAAGATGAGAGAATACAGAAAGAGGGATTTTCGAGCATTACTCTTTGCACAATCTCTCTAAATCATCCAGCGACCTGGGTTCTCTCTCTGCACTCTCCTCTTCAGCTCACTCCACAGGTTTTCAAAGGGGTTGAGGTCTGGGGATTGAGATGGCCATGGGAGGAGCTTGATTCTGTGTCTGGTGAACCATTTCTGTGTAGATTTGGCTCCATTTTTTAGGGTCATTATCTGGCTGAAAGACCCAGTGACAACCTATCCTCAGCTTTCGGGCAGAGGCCACCAGATTTTGATTTAAAATGTCCTGGTATTTCAAAGCGTTCATGATGCCATGAACCCTGACAAGGTTCCCAGGCCCTATGGAAGAGAAACAGGCCCACAGCATCACCGATCCTCCCCCATACTTCACAGTGGGCATGAGGTGCTTTTCTGCATACTCATCTAAAACCATTTTATGTTCCTTTTATTACTCTTTCATTGAGAGTCTTTTAACATTTTCTTTTATCTGTTGGTTTCATGGTCTGTCTGTGAAGGATAAGAACAGTCTGAATCAGATAGTGAGAATTTGCTCCAAGATTATTGGAGTCCAGCTAACAGATCTGAGTGTGCTCTGGAAGAAACGTGCAGTCCAGAAAGCGAAATGCATTATAAAGCGGGGAGACCATGTTATGTCCGGAGGATTTGCCTTAATGCCCTCAGGGCGGCGCTATTATGCACCCCTGAGGAAGACAATTCGCTACTCAAACTCTTTTACTCCTTCAGTTATTAGGCTAATGAATGCCAGTTTTAATGAGCAGGTTTGTGTTATGTCGCTTTATTCATTATTTATTATCCTCTATTTATTCATTTTTATTCATTTTATTATTATTTATTTATTATTATTCTCCCCTTGATTGAATATTTATTATGCATATTTGCACAGATACAGGGTATCACTGCTGGGGAAACCATTGCTTAACTGACTCATTGACAATTGATTGATTGAGAGTTGAGTGTTGTCCGTCTGTTTAATGAATTATTGTTGTATTGTTGTGTGTTTATTGAACTGGGAGCTGTCAACTGAATTGCCCAAATGGGATAAATAAAGTTTTCTGAACTGAACTGAACTCATCTTTTGTGTTCCGCCAGACCCACTTAGTGTTTGTTGCCAAGAAGCTCTATTGTGGTCTCATCTGACCAAAGCACACGGTCCCAGTTGAAGTCCCAGTACCGCTTAGCGAACTCCATACGTTTGCGTTTATGATTGTGAGTGAGAAAAGGTTTTTTCCATGCATACCTCCCCAACAGCTTGTTGCCATGTAGATGGCGCCTGATGGCTGTTTTGGAGACTTTGTGACCCCAAGATTCTACCATTTGTTGCAATTCTTTAACAGTGAGCTTTGGAGAACTTTTCATTTCTCTTACCATCCTCCTTACTGTGCATGGTGGCAAAATAACCTTGCATCCTCATCCAGGCTTGTTTACCACTGTTCCAGTTGTTTTAAACTTCTTAATGATTCCTCTGGCAGTAGATATGGGCAGGTGCAGGTCAGTGTATATTTTCTTGTAGCCATTGCCTGACTTGTGAAGGTTGACAGACATCTGCCTTACTTGAATGGTGTGTTCCTTTATCTTTCCCACGTTGAAGAGTGGATAAGAGAAATGGCCTTTGTGTCACATCATATTTATACCCCTGGGAAACAGGAGGTGATGAATTACTAATTAAATGTTTCTAGATACTCTGATCAACTTTGTAAACTACTGTAGAAATGACAGAAATACTTCAATTACATTTATTTCCTAGGAATTGTTAGGGGTGCCAATAATTGTGGAACATGTGATTTTATGAAAAATAGTTATTTCTTATTCAGGGATTTTTTTCCCCCCTTAAAATTCATTTGAGTTGCAGGTTACATTTTTGTACAATTTTCTGTGTGAGGGTATGCTTCTGCAATAAAAATTGAATTCATTATAAGGCTTTTAACACATCTTAACCAGGGATGCCAATAATTATTGAGGGTGCTGTACATGTACCTTTGGTACTATGCAGTTATATTTATTTGATAGCTTATTTAATTTATATCCATTTAATTTGTTTCTGTGGGTATGATAATCTTCTCTGAACACGATGCAATGTCATGAACATGAGCCTCTGGCTGTCCTCTAACGGCCCGCCTCCTTACTATAATTGTCATGCAGGACTTGCACTGGCGTCTCGCACTGGCAGCCACAACACTTCTGAGGCAATCACACCAACCACGCCTACCTCCAGTAGTCAAAGCAGGCTGGGCGGAGCTCATTCCCCAAACATCATCTCTGGATTGGCCAGTGGCCCAGGAATGGAGCCAATCAAGAGCAGTGGAGGTCTAGCAGGGCTGCTGGGACCACCTCCAAAAATGGAACGAGGCCGTAAGAAGATCAAAGCAGAGAACCCCTCTGGCCCCCTGCTGGTGGTACCCTACCCTATCCTAGGGACTGACCAGTCGAGCATTGGGATTCCTGTTAAAGAGGGGAAAACATACAGGTTGGAACATGTATGGCGGTGCCAGTGTTTTAGCATACACAGTTTACTACCGGTAGTGCATGTGAATAAGCTTGATTAAACAAATACGCTGATAGTACATATCATTTTAGGTACAGACGTTTCTGCACATGGTGCCTACAGTTTCCTGTATACAGGTCTCTGTAGTTTGTTGATATGATTTCCTGTTCACAGGTCACTGCTATTTTGGGATGCACTGAACATTTTTTTTTATGGCCTATACTGAATAATAGGCACTTATATTGCCTGATACAGACACTGATTTCCATCAGAATTTTTGCCAAACTGCAAGTACAAAATTGCCTAAAGGAGCCTTGTGAAACTTTCAAAAATGTCTTGTTATTACTGACACTGGTTTCTGTTAAGTGAACTGCAGCTAGCTTCCTGTGGCTAACACTTGCACTTTGTTAGTGAGAGTGAGTGTCCTGGGCATCAGTCAGATTAAGTGATGACTGACAGAACTGAAGGCGATTGACTGGCAGCATTGTGATAATATGAAGTTACCCTGTTATTATAGTTTTAATAAGGTTTTTTTTTATTATTAAATTGGATTAATAAAGTGTAGTATTGTTATCGGCATGTTTGATGGGACTAATCAATTCTTGTTGCATGGTACATTGACCGTATTTATATGATGCATTGATGTCAGCAAGCTAAATTGGCCAGCTTTACTAATCGCTGTTTCTCTAGCTTTCACAGGGAGGCTCCGTAGTGTCAAATTTGCTGAATGAAAATGCTCACAGTATGTGAACTAGAGGGACTATTATAAATAAGATGTGTTGCCATACTTCATACTTATTCACTCGATAGTTTCCATTGCAACTGTTGCAGTGTCTTCCCTGTCATTATAAGACTTGGGTGCAGCACTCAAGTCGATAGAATGGATGATCAGGAAAACAAAAGATTTCATTTTGATGCTCTCAAGCGAAATAAAATTTGTATCAGTCTATTCATGCCCAGCCTCCATGCCAGCCTCAGTACAATTGGCAACCAATTCAAATAATAACTGCACTTTCCAAAATCATTCTGGTCCCAGTGTAGTAGGTCTACCTTCGCTAATTTTCCAGAACAGTTTAGAGAGTTGGTGGGCTTCTTCTTGGGCTCTGTTTTGGGGGGTGCTGCTGGTCATTTTGTCAGGTTAGCTGATTATACTTTGAAGCTAATGTAAGCTGTTGAAATGAAAACAAGCTTTGTAGCTTTCTGAGAGAGAGGCAAACTCAAGAGCACTCGTAATGGCACTTCCTTCCCATCAGGGATTCTAATTCTTTGGTTTTGAGTACCGACCTTTTTTTTTTTTTTTTTGATTCACCGGTATGTTCAGATGAGAGGTTAGGAAATGCACATTTGCAGCAGTTAGAGAGGTTTTACGACACAATATGTTGTGCTCTGTTTTGTGTACCTGTGAGAGATTAAGAAGCCCCCCCTTTCACACCTTCACCGTCTACTGACAGAATGCATTGTGCATTCTTTGATCCTGTTTTCTCATGACTGTACTGTTTCCATCGTGCCAGTATTCCCTGTAATGATTAGTTGGCTATTTAGTGGTGTTCACTGTTGTTTCAAATGATTTCTTTGGGTAACTGGGCTAATTGACCACACATAAGCACTTAGTGCCGTCTTGGCGAAATCAGACTTTAATATTTCTGAAACGAACTGAAAGGTGCATCACCACTAGTGTTAATCACTTTGGATAAAAGCATGTTGCCAAGCTATTGTGAGGGGAATATTGTATGTGGGAGCTAGACCAGATATTTTCAATCCTGAGTAGGACTCCGTTTTGCCTGAAGCATATTGGGTATGTTCATTTTGTTTGTTTGTGAGTGAGAGATTCTTATTTATTTATTTTCTGTTTTGATGAAGATCAATGTGTTTCAAGGTGTTTATGAGACCTGAAATTAAGTGAAACATATGTATATATTTTAATCCAAGTGATGTCTGTCATCAGTTGGCTGTTAAACATTAATTGTAATGGAGTCTGTGTGTGTGCGTGTGCGTGTGCGTGTGTGTGTGTGTTTATAATGTACATGTAAAAGGTGTGTTTGTTTTTCACACAGGTGTAAGGTCTGTCCGCTGACCTTCTTCTCAAAGTCGGATATGCAGATTCACTCCAAGTCCCACACAGAGGCCAAACCACACAAATGTCCCCACTGCTCCAAGTCCTTTGCCAATGCCTCTTATCTAGCTCAGCACCTGCGCATACACCTGGGTGTAAAGCCCTACCACTGCTCCTACTGCGAGAAATCCTTCCGCCAGCTATCCCACCTGCAGCAGCACACCAGGTCACCCTCACCACTTCACATCTATCCTGTTTTTTTTTTTTTGGTTTTGTTCTTAAGGAGTTAAACAAGAGAATTAATGTGTTTTGTGTGTGTTTTTGTGTGTGCATATGTTTGACAGAATTCACACCGGCGACCGGCCCTACAAGTGTATTGCGCCAGGTTGTGAAAAGGCATTTACTCAGCTTTCCAACCTCCAGGTGAGAGGGCAGCCTGCTTAGTCATTGCAACAATACTCCTCTGCTGCTTAAGCAAATTGAGCCAGTTTATGGTAATGCTGCAACCAAAGTTCATTCATGGCTCTGATAGTTTCCTCGTGCTATTATGGTGCTGTAGTGTAATAGGAGAACTACTTTGTGGAGGACTGCTATCTCCCAAATTTCATGATATAACATAATAATACATTAATTTTATATAGCGCTTTTCTAGGCACTCAAAGATGCTTTACACTGGATACATTATTCATTCACACACATTCACGCTCTGATGGTGGTAAACTACGTTTTTGTAGCCACAGCTGCCCTGCGGCAGGCTGTCCGAAGCGCAGCTGCCAGTATGCGCCTACGGCCCCTCCGACCTCCACCAAACATTCGCACACAGCCATACATCCTATGATGTATGGTTTTTTTGTGGGTGGGGGAAAACCAGAGTACCCGGAGAAAACCCACGCGAACACGGGGAGAACATGCAAACTCCATACAGAAAGGCCCCCAGATTCGAACCCACAACCCTCTTGCTGTGAACTTGTTGGTCTGTATTTCGTGGCTAATGCTGTGGATGATGATAAGTATCATGTTCTCCCGTGTGTCCTCAGTCCCACCAAAGGCAGCATAACAAAGACAAGCCTTACAAGTGTCCAAACTGCTACCGGGCGTACTCGGACTCTGCCTCCCTGCAGATCCACCTGTCGGCGCACGCCGTGAAAAACGCCAAGGCCTACTGCTGCAGCATATGTGGGCGGGCCTATACCTCTGTGAGTCACTCCATCATGATCAGTGCCACACCCAGTTGCTCAGTGTCCCTTGCATCATCTCCACCCGTAGTCATTTTTAATGTTTGCATTTGTTTATATTCCAGCTTTACTTTGGCACTGTGCTGTGGCAATGGGCTTGTTGCCGTTCTTTTTTTTTTTTATCCTATGTTTAGTTTTTTTCTTAAATGTGATAAAGCCAATGTTTGTGACTGGCAGTGTCCACCTAATCTTATGAAACAGAAAGATCATACATCAGTGTTTTACATATTTTCTACCTGCTGAATATAAATTGGGCAAACGAGTTATAATTTAAAAATATGCAGAGAAATCCAGGACTGTTTTGGCCTAAAACCATAGAATAAGGCAACTCAAAGCGAGAGCATGGAAATTTGTCCCTTTTTTTTTTTTTTTTTTTTTTTTGGTGTCTGAAATACAGTGATCAAACATTGCTGTCTACTCTGTTAATCTTTCACAGGAGACATACCTGATGAAGCATATGTCCAAACATACGGTGGTGGAGCACCTTGTCAGCCACCATTCTCCCCAGAGAACGGACTCCCCCAATGTACCCATTCGCATCTCCCTGATCTGAGTGTGCCGCTCCTCGTGGCCTCAGCCCCTCCGCACCCTGCCAAGTGATCCCTCCTCTTATGAGGCTCAAACAGATGGTCACATGTGTCTGGTATTTTATGTTTTGTGTTTCCCCCCTTCTTTGGGGTCCAAAAATGTGCCAGGCTGTATTTGTACTTAAGCAAAAAAAAAAAAAAAAATTGATAAAAACTTTTAAAAAGTATTTTCTCTTGGTTTCCCCAGCGTTGCCATTGGTTTTATGGGGGAACGTTTGGGACATCCAAAGACTATTTTACTGCACTTTCAGGCCCAAAAGTGTTGGCCAAATAGGATTTTAAGTCTGTTTAGACAAAAAAGGTGTTGCTTCCGGCAGCTACTGTTCAAGTTCTGACCATAAGTATTACAAAGCATTAAATGATTTCCCTAGCCTACCCTGCTGCTCCACATCACTTTTTTTTCAGTTGTGCGCGGTGCTAAACTGGCTTCCCTGAATGCTGAAACTTTGGCCAGTCTATGTTCACCCTTGTCCTCTTCCCTCCTGTCTTGGTATTTTTCTTTCGGTCAGCTGATAACTGGAGTTAACCTCCTCTCTTTCGCCATGTTTGGTTTTGTCTCATGCCCTAAAGCTGGATTAATTGAGATTATGTAATTATTATTGGAGTGACTCCCCTCCATGGGACATGTATCTTACATTGTTGCATATCCAGACGATTAAAGGAATAGTTCACCCAAAAATGAAATTCAGATATTATCGACTTACCCTCCTCATGCTGATGAGAAGTCCGGTGTAGTTTTTTATTCCTCAAAGTGCAGCTGGAGACTGGGGGGGGGGTTTCCTCCTGCATCGCAAATCCATATAACGAGCGTTTATGGTTACTGAAAAGAAAAGGTCCATATAACTACGCAAAAACTTTGTAATATTCCTCTATACTGCTTGCCCGCTCCTATCCAAGTGTCCTGAAGGATAACATCCAGAGTTTACCCGAAATGACGTCATTTTGTACAGTTTAGTAGCCTATTATTCTCTCTAGTATGTTTGCCTGGAACCGCGCTCGCGCGTTCACGCAGTTCTCCCGAGCACCTGTAGGCACTACGGTAGCCGCGCCAGACAACATCCAACGGGAATCGCGGAAGACACAACCCTGTGTTTACATGCTGCTGAGAGCGACACGAGAACCAATAAAGCAGAGTGAAGTCAACTGCTCCCTGAGTTGGAAGTAAAAAGACATTTTTGGTTTTTGTCACTCAGATATTTACTTTTTTTCAACTGCACCGGTAAATTAGCATGAAAAGATGGTTGCACTGTGTTCCTTTCCTGGTTGTGTTACAGTAGGATTGTAATGGGAAAAGGTTCCTAGTTCTGCGTATGTTCTAGTAGGACCAATTTAAGTGTGGCACGAAGTGTAATTGAACCTGGCTGGAACGAGATGCATGTATGCCTGTTGGAGAAGTTATCATAAAGTTCAAGTGAGCAACGATACTGCTCTGACCGTCCACTCTTTAAGGTTAAGACGATAACGGACTAGAGTGAAACGGGTTGCTTTAACCAAATGAAGCGTGCGTTCAGGAGATCCGTGAATTTCCTCAAACTAGCAGTTCAGGACCCTGAAAGACTACAGCTATGGCTGATAGCTCTTCGTTGCGATATCAAGATTGTAGTGCCCGCAGCTGCTCGGGAGAACCGCGTGAACGCGCTAGCGCACCTCCAGGCAAACATACTAGAGAGAATAATAGGCTGTAACACTGTACAAAATGACGTCGTTTCGGGTTAACTCTGGATGTTACCTCTTCAGGACACTTGGATTGCAGCGGACGAGCAGTATGGAGGAATATTACAAAGTTTTTGCATAGTTTTATGGACCTTTTCTTTTCGGTAACCATCGACGCTCGTTATATGGATTTGCGGTGCAGGAGGAAACCCGCCCCAGTCTCCAGCTGCCCTTTGAGGAATAAAAAACTACACCGGACTTCTCATCAGCATGAGGATAAGTCAATAATGACTGAATTTCATTTTTGGGTGAACTATCCCTTTAACAAACGTTACTATTGGTTGCTTATGTCTGATATATGTAGTCAAAGACTATGCAGGGTTCAAAATTCACGGTAGTCTGTTAGTCTGCACACTAGTAAAAATTACAGCGGATTAGTAAACCTCTTCAAACTAGTCCAAGTGCCTAGTAGAATATTATCAATTACCGATAAATTGTAAATATGTTTGTGCTTGCATTTCTGCATTGCGGACAAAGGTCAAATTCTGGAGAGATCATTTAACATATGGGGTAATTTGAAATCACTTCATCACTGTATACTTCTGTCCGATGTTTGTTTTTGTTATCACTCGATCACCTAGCTCGGTGTCCTCTAACACTGATATTTAATATAAAAATAACTATGACAACTGCAATTTTCAGACGTGCTAATTGCACAAAAAATGCAAAATTTTATGTGACTGTCGAGGTCTGGACTGTCCTACGGTAGAATTCAAGGATCGACCGACGTTAGCTTAGATGATCAGAAAACTGCTTACATTTCAGAATCTAGAAAATTAGTGATTCAATGTAAATTAGAGAATGGTCGTAACTCTTAAGCGATGTTTTGACTTGAAACCGTAATTACAAAGAGATTTTCGGCTCTTTGTTGAACTGTTGGATCCCTGTAGTGTACTGTTTCGCAAATATTGGGCAGCGGTCAAACACAAGCAGTTACATTGATTCTAGCCCAACAGTTATGTAAAAACAAACTCATTCACTGTAATAGAATTTTCCCTGGATTGTCAATAGTTTTCAAACGAATCTCATTTTGTTACATAAAACAAGCACAAATGCAAACATTTCGTTTTTTGATCATACAGAAATACATTTGACTATTGAAGTTTTTCAAAAGGTCATCGCGTAGTAATGTTGTTCAGGTGTAATTACAATTAAATCAAAGAAATGGTGTTAAAAACCTCATAGATATGTCATTTATCGTCCGTTCGTGTGGCATATCAAGATATGCATTTCCTAGTGTTTTTCCATTGAATGAAATCTTGTTTCCAGATATGGCGGTGTGCCTTGTCTCATTCACTGAATGTCCCAGGCATGGAAAAATCCAGCTTCAGGGCATGCGTACACTGTGCTGACTATGCAGCCATTGTAAAGGCCACAATCCACGAACATGAATATGGAACGGAAGTGAGCTATGCTTCATAAATGCAATGGAAGCTGGTGTAAATCCGGCCTTAAAATCATAACAGCGATACTTCTCTTCTCCTGTCACAGGCAGAAAAGAAGGCATGCGGCTGTAAATGTACACCGCAGCACGAGTGAAGGCTATCCCGGCCAAATGAACAAACAGCAGCAGCTATCTTAATAGCTTCATGTTGACTTGAACTCCAATTTTGTCTGACTGGCACATTTTTATTGGTTGGCTGCCTTTTTTTTTTTTTTTTTTTTTTGTTCGTTCGTTTACCTTCGGTCCATTAGGAGATGGACCTGTATGTATATTGCATTTGATTACAAAAACAACTATCAGTGTTGTTTTTGCAGTCGTGTGGTGTTGCTTTAGCCCCTGCGAGTAACATAGTTCCTTTGTTACAGTGCATTACACAAAAACTTTGCCGTCCGGATTTTATTTAGTCACAACATCCCATAAATTAATACTTTGATTGCTAGCACTTAATTCTGGCTCAACTGGATGACCACAATTGTGTTTAGATGTAATCGGTCATTTAAATGCTGGACCATGCCATTATTTGTACATCAGATGTCATCTTAGTGCAGTAAACCTCTTGCAATTTAGAATCGTACATATGATAAACCTTTCACTGATTCACTTTGGCTTCTTACTGAAGGCTTGCCATCAGTTTGTAGCCTGAAAGTGGAAAATTCCATACTCGAGGCGAAACCATAGATTTGCTGGGCTAGGAGGAAATGTGGCAAATTCTTCAGCATACACGCAGCTGGTAATGTCACATTTTGTGGCTTCTATAATATTTGCCAATTACGATTTAACAGTTTATATTATTATTTGTACATATATACATCACATTTCAAAATGAGTAGAATCTCAAGTTCAGCCCACGGCTGCCCCAGCCCTAATCTGTATGGTGCACTTTATAGCCTCTGAAACCCTGGTGAATGAGTCGGATAGGCTCAAAGGATGGAGTCTCCTTGAATATACTGGAACAGAAATGCACGCATGCACAGAATATTCCTCGCAAACACGACAAATGCATTCCAACACACATGGAAATTTGTGCATTTGTGTCTCTTGCACATACACACAATCACACACGAACGCTCGCACATGTATACTCAAAAACTGATTCAACCTATTTCCCAAGGTTCAGACCTCTGGAACACTATGCGAAGAACAACAGATCCTGCCTCTGCTTCTCTGTCTCTTTCGATCTGTGTAAATTCTATGCCCGTTTGTATTTTAAATTTAAAATGAGAACGCTTGTTTTGGGTGTCCCATTAAAAAATCTGTATAGATATGTTTGTGTGTACAAAAATACATCTTTTGTTATATCAATCCTTTATCCTTATGTTCTAATAGTACTGATGAACTTTTTGTTTTTGTTTTTGTTTTTTTATACACATTTAAGCCTTAACTATGATATCATTTTATGTTTATCACAATTCAGTTTCTCCCACATTAGTGTTGTTCTGTGTCTTGTACTGTGTCTTTATTTCTTAGCATGAAATATACTGTACATAAATTATAAAATACTTAACTGTTAACCCATTTTCTATATAAAACTATATAGATCTAGTTATTATTAAAATACATTTCCTTTGTCTTGCATTGTGGTACCATGTAACGTTTGCTTTGACTGTGATATCCACAGCCAAGACTTAAAGTTCATTGGCATTTGTGTAAAAAAAAAAAAAAAAGAGTAAACCTTTGTATCTTTTTGTTGTTTAATAAATGCACACTGTTATAAATGTGTCCAGTTATGAGTTTTGTTCCATAATAGTTTTAAATGTTTTCCCATTTTGCTCGTGAAGAACGAGGCTTTCATGAGGTGTCGTTCACTTATTTTAGACGTTTGATGATAACAGGTCCTGATTTGGCCAACTATTTGGATGACGACAGATTGTCAAAATCTCAATCTCTGGGCGTCTCGTCATCACCTTGGAGAAATATGGATCAAAACCTTCATTTGGGAACTTCTCGTTGTCTTTCTAATTCCCGAAATGGATTAACAAAATGATTTTGTTGTGTGCTTACGCTGATCACACAGTCCCGGGGTCTTGGCTCTAAAGATTTCATTCAATACACTCATGCATCCGAGAGCTGAACCTATTTCTGCCTATTGGTGAGGATGTAATGCGTCCTTCCGTTTCATACGGGTTTTCAGTGGTTTTAGTTACATTAGCCTATGCTGGCCAGCTCAAAGGTAGAAAACCGTAACAAACAACAGGCTCAAGCAACTTCTGTCGTTGAGATAAAAAATTCCATGCTGTATGAAGCTGTAGCTTAACGAACGTTGTACCATGGTGATATCTTTGTCGGAAGGCAGTTGCTACAGGCACAGCAGTTTTTCAATAGGCCTACATTTCAATGTGCAGAGGTACGGCAGTCCCCATTTCAAGCCCTGCCCTAACACTAACCCTAACCCCAACCCCTAACCTTTCCGGTAATTATGATCCCTTATCCTTATCCTTTGAAATCGACTGCCATTCCAATGAAAACTGCCATGTCTCTAGACACTGCATTGTCAGAAACCATCTGCGTATGTGACAAGAATTTGTTTTTCAAAGTAGGCTAATGTAAATTGCAGAAGCTTAAATTGTTGGGCAACACTGTGCTTTACCGACAGAATCAAGTCACATTCCTGCAAGTTTAAATAACGTTTAAGAACAAATTTAAGTGCTTTCTTATGAGAATTCAATTGGAATACTTAATTTCACGGCGTCCTTTCAACCCTCCCTCCCCCCTTTCTATCTAAATATTTCTTAAATTCAGTGACCAATTTTTTGTTACTCCTTTCTGCTCCCCGGTCCTCCCTTTGACACATTATCAGGCTGTATATTTTGTGCATGAATTGTATAAAGGGGCCTAATGCGTGCCAAGAAAATATTCCTCGCTCCAATATGCAAGCACTGTGTTGTAACGGTTGACCTTAGGCATAATGGGATAGATGGGTTTTCATGTTGCTTTTTAATGCCTGTTGCATGGGAGCATGTATATCCCCTCAGTTTTTGCCTTGTCAGGCTTAATTATCTTTAAAAATTCAGTTCTTAGTAGGCAACACGTATGAGAAGAAAGCTGAGGTTCCAGCAATGTGATAAATGGTTTGCAATGTGTCCTATTCATCACAATTCCATGCAGAGATTGATCATTGAAAGGAATCTAAAAATGTTACAATTTATAGGGACATTCATGGGAAAAGGGTTTAGAAAAGTGAGTGCTGCATTGTCGGTCACTTTTATCTAGTGCCACAGAAATATTGTCAGGTGGAAATGGCAATGAAAGTAGCAGCACATTTTTGATGCACAAACCTTTGTGTTTTGTATTTTGTCATTGTGACTAAAAGGAAAAATCATAAATCACTTAAGACAAACGAACCAATAGCAATGCATTTTTACATCCTGGAAAATTCCTGTGTTCCTGTGATAGCAGAGGGGTCATTCCATATGAAATCACCCAAGCTCCCATCTTGATGGTCTCAGAAATGCTTCATTTGGTGATATTTTGTTGCCTGTGATGAGCAAATTAAATTGCTGGTGGTTTCAAGTTGATATCTCATACCGTTCTCTTTTTATGGGCCCCCGAAAAAGGGGGCGTGGCCCACGTTAACCCTCTGGTCACAGTTTTTGACCATTTTCAAAGGGTTATAACCAATGAACTAATTAGGATACAAATTTCATTCTTTCAGGATATGTTTATTCTGTTTAATAGTCTGCAACAAACCTTTTAATATAGTGATTAACCCTTTGAGTGCTTTGCAATTAACCCCTAAACATTGAAATTTGGTGCCAAACATGTCGATTTCAAATGAAATATTATGCAAGTATCCTTAGAATGTCCCCTTTGCCATTTGCCTTGTTGATAGTATACCTGACGGAGTTTCAAATGAAGGTCAAAACATCTTTCTATCTTCATCCAATTTGGAGAAACATTAACCCCTTTTCAGCTAATTACTGAAACGGTGCACTTTTTGACCCTCATTTTGACCATGTGGGCCTGTTTTGATTTTCAAAAAGTTGGCGTCAAATGAAAGCTTATTCAAAGAACTTCAAAATACAACACAATCAAACTTGGAACAAATACTCCTACTTGGAAAAATAAGACCCCGTTTAAGGGCTATTTGCACATTGGCACGACTACTCTCAGTGTTTGTAAATGTACTTTAATGTACAGAAAATACTGAACTCCACTCATTTATTTCTACTTTCAGTTGCATGCTCTTTGATCATTTGCAGCCTGCATCATTTTCTTGTATTTGTTTTTCCAGAAGTTTCAAGATAATTTGATTGAATGAGCAGAATTGTTGCTCATGTGGATGAAACCCTTCAAACCGTACCTGTCCCTTAATGCCCTTTATTTGCGAAAAGGACGATCTTGTGGAGCTTAAATATTGTACCCCTGGTTGATTTGTTGCCTGCTTATATGATGGTCAGTGGTGGTTGGCCAATATCTTAGAGCAATCCCTTGAAAACGAGGATGTTAAAGTATCTTTTATGCATCCAAATGGCCCTGCACCACAATTCTCTCGGCCACGAAGGCAGGATCTTTCTCGGGTACCACTGAAGCATATCATGTTGGTTGATGCTCCTTGCATGAGTGGCAAGGGCAGGAATTATATAATCGCCGAGAAAGAGCTGGAGCGAATCTCAGTGTGGTCTGAAAAATTGGATTTAGAAAAATAATATGCATTAACATTTGTATCATGTTTGCCATATCTGCCTTTCTTCTCTCATAAAATGATAACGGAACGAGATATCAACTTAAAACCACTTGCAATTTAATTTGCTCATCACAGGCAACAAAATTTTACCAAATGAAGCATTTCTGAGACCATCAAGATGCATGGGAGCTTGGGTGATTTTATAGGGAATGACACAGAGACAACCACTCATCTGATTATTTCCTTCAAAGAATACTCTTATCACAGTGGCCTTTGCACTTGCAGAATGGTAGAGAGTGCAACATATATTTCTTTACAGATATCAATTTTGCCTAAAAGCTGGTTTGGAGGGTTTTTTTTTCTTGAGATTGGTAAATCAAATAAAAAGATTGGACTGTTTGTGCGGTATGTTCATCTTGTAGTCTCTAGATTTTCAGCACTGGACCAGGTTCTGGTACTAGAGGGTACATAGTATGTCACAAAACTTGCATCCCTGAGGACAACGTCTTATGGAATATTACAATTTAAGGCATGGTTAAGATCATTTTCCTAACTGATAAAATATTGCTTTGACTGTTAATTTCAGAGGTCATAAGTGACACACAGATATACGTCACATTTTTGTATGTCACACACTCTGTCGCATTATAATTGCAGAGCCTGCTGGAAACTGTTCCATGATCGAGTAAGACACTGTTGTCTGGTGAACCCAACCTTGGTTCTAAAATTGTGTGCAGTAACCAACAGTTACAACTTCTTTATTTTGCATCTAGATTGCTGTACGTCACATTTTTGTGTATGTCACATTTTTCATAAACATCGAATTGAATCAGTGATGAAACTGTATTTGACACTTTCTGTTCACTGTAAACAACAAATTTCAGTCATCTGTTAGTAAACCCACGCTTGGAGGAACTCCAAAGGCCTCCTCTATCCCCTAGTGAGGAGAGTTCAGTACAGGTATTAATTCAACTGTATCTTCACTATGAGGAGGACTTAAACTTTGAAACTTTCCAATTTAGTTCTCCAGGCATTAACCTTTTAAATGGCATATCCCACTACATATTTCCCATTACTTCTTACTTGACCCTGTCGTGGCAGGAAATTATTCTCATTTCCGTGCTTCAAGCCTTATGCCATTGTTGCTTATGACTATAGAATCTGCATTTCAATGTTGTGTCACACTGTGTCAACAAAATCTGAGCCCTTTAGAAAACTGGTTTTGTGTGTTGAGGCCCTCCCACAGGACTGGCTGATAAATATTAACTTAACCCCTTTCTGCAGATGTAGACGCTCGCATCTATTGACCTGCAAATTTAAGCACTGAGTTACAGTACTTGACCACGAGATGACACCCACGGATCAGCTATTGAATTTTCCCAAGAAGGCAGGGCTGAAACGCAATTTAGAGTATGGAGAAGTTCCATCCAATCCCTGTTTTTCAGGAGTTGCGTGAATTAAACTCCTCAGCTAAGCCTGATGTGCAAACTGGTCAATATCCTTGCCCATAGTATCGATCCAGTAGTTTCAAAAAATTATCACTTGCGACAGAAAAAAACTTAGTATTCTGTAGCAACCATTTTAGCTACAGTGAGCCAACAGTATTCCAATAGGTGGTTAAAAAAATAAGTTTTTGTGAAGCAAAAAATCTGATATTGTATTGATTCTCTCACATTCTACTGTCAATTACAGTCATCACACACAAAATATGTGTAGTTCCCTCCCATGGTTTAACGCATAGATTCCTCCATTGAAATTCAGCGCTCCCTTCTATCCGCCCAAGTACTGGTGTCGATAGCCAGTCACTCAATTATATACTCAGATTCATCTGCGTAACTCTACAGTTATAGTTCACGCCCTCGTGAAGCTTCACCGGTAACGATGCGCTGATAGACTCGTTTCTTATCCAATTCCCGAGTGTTTAAACTTTCCTCAATAACTGAAATACATTGATCGGACAATAAGAATAGGATACAAAGCTAAGCGTAAAAGGAAGGTCGGTTGTGTTCTTCGAATGTTGGCCACGGTTGCGCAGCTGAAAATGATGCGAAAATGAAACCGGCCTTAAGTGTTCAGTTTCATTTACGAGATAGATGTTGTATGGACGCGGTCAATGGGAATTATTCCGAATGAAACAGTACTGGAGGGTTCCTTCTATCCGATACATCTGTCTCTGGAGGAGGGCATCAATGAAGAAAACAGGTTATAGTTCTACTCTGTTTGCATTTTGCTCTAATATGGCTTTTTACTGTAGAATTTATATCGCGTTTAAAGACATCGAATGCTGAGGTTTTCGTTTCTCCAAATGCATGCAGCTCACGCACGTCGGTAGATCCCTCGGTACGTTCATTACACCATTCTGTTGAATAAGGAAACATATGTCGTTTGATTTTTCCTGAAAGTGAAATTTCTGTTCTGTTAAAATAAGGTATATCTCAGAATTCAGATATTACTGAGTGAGTGAGTTCTTACCCTTATAAGGTGTGAGGTTATGAGCTCGGATGTGAGAGCGGTTAGCTTATCATTGCGATAAGCATTGATAATGGACAATTGCGACATTGCGACCATTTTAGCGACTGTTATAGCTGTTTAATCAGCACTTTATTTAATGCTTAGGGGACTTCGAAGAAAAATGGACAATGTTGTTAACTTTATTATGGAGAAAAGGCATGTTTTGTGTTTGGAGAGGTTACTGGTGACCGATGATGCTCAACTGCACTGATATTGATAAATTCATGCTAAACTCAACCAGAAAATCATTAGTTCATGCTGAATTTCATGCCCCAAAAGTTCATTTGTGTTAAATTTATGATTAATGTATGATTTGACTGTGAACCATTTTGATGGATCTCGGACTTTGGGGAGACACCTGGATAGCTGTCTAATTTGGCTCATAGCAAGAGGGTAATCTAGAATGTAATGTTCAAGATGAATTGTACTTGTGGCCAAGATGTTTATGATTCCAGAAATGTATAGTTTTAAGCCCCAGTAGTTTTTCAATTGTCAGTATTTTTTTTTTTTTGCTAATTCAAAGTTGAATTCTCATGAAGATTTTTTGTGTTTGCAGCCCCTTTTCTCCACCAAAATCGTAAAAATAAACTGAAATACGATGGGAGTCTAAATGCTTCAAGTGTCTAGACTCAATTGAGCCAAAGTTTTTCCGCCTGTAGAGTTGCAATCTTGAATTATAAAGCCTTAAATCAGGTAACACCTAAATAGCCAGATTTGGCTTCTGCGCAAAGGGGTTAAAAAAACAGGTGTACAACTGTGCTTAATAGAGTGATCACTGAGTGTATATGTCATAATACACCTACCTGCTGTGTTTCAAGTTAAAATGAAAGTTATTGTGAGATTGCATGATCTATTTCACCGAGTTGTATTATGGTAGGCTAATTAATTTGAAAAAAAAAAAAAAACACATCAGAAGTCTGGTGTAAGATACTTTAAATCAGTTTAATTTCAGTCCCTTGGCGTTCTTTTCAGGACAGAGATAGATGCCCCGTGAATTCTTTCTACAGAGATACGCATGTAATCATTGCAAAATGAAACTAACATTTGTTGCACTTGCATGTGAGGAGATGAGGGAGGTGCCTGTGGTTTTTGAGTCTGAACGTGGTTTCCATGCATTTAAATAGAGCCAGCCCGCAGTCATGAGTTTCTCCCTGCTTGTTCTCTTCACGTTCTTATGGCATTGATGAATGGATTGGTTCTTTACTGAATAACCACTCAAGGTACCATACAAAACAGCACGATGAGGTAAGCTCTGTATTTTTTTTTCTAAGCTTTTAAATGATTAAATCTTAAGCAGTTCATCATTTTGTGTGGATTTTCTTTTTAGAATTAGGGCTTAATTTTTATTGCACACAAATGGGCAGAACTGAAGGAGTTAACTGAGTGGATTCTAAAATCATTGCCATTCCTGGCTGGAAATTTACTTGACCCAAAATGCCTCTATTTGAGAAATACAGCAGCTATGTGTTTCAGTGGAACCAACAAAATTACTTATTCATTTCATTAGAAATCAGGTTCCTCCGATCAAACATTTTACAGATAATGGTAACGGTAAAGATTTTTGTAAATATAATCTATCAAATATGGGTCAATGACGTGACATTGTCCGAGTGAACTACTTTGGTTTAAAATAATTTTAAATGATTCATAATAAGCATCATTTTATTCAATAACACCTGATTAATTTGAACATATTTCCTGTTTATCATAAAAATGATATGTTTTTCCATCTCAAACCCTCAAAATGTCAGGTGGCGTAACCGTCTGAGCAAGTGAACACTATATGAAATGTATTAAATCAGTATCTTAAAATATGACTTAATATTAATATGGGGGCATTATTTTATATTGAAAACCTTTCAAATAAACAAAGTTTAATAGTTTCATTGTTCTTAAATTGTTTGGAAAACCAAAATACCTGCCCCCTACAATAAAGAATCCATCAGTTGCCTTTAATACCCAGCTCAATTACAAAATAGTAATGCTTAAGGCAGAGTAGACACTCTCAGGTATACTTTTATACTTTGCATAAACAGATTTATTGTAACAAGTGTCTCCGCACAAGCGCGTTTCGGCATAGTGCCTTCTTCAGTGTGAAATGTCTGGAAACAAGATTTCATTCGATGGAAAAAATTAATACAAAAAAAAAGGAAGTGTGTTTTTTTTTTTTTCATGAAACTTTTGGTTGCGCCATCTGACACCTTTTGGCTGGTGATATGCAAATACAGTCTAAAACTGTCCTCAAACCGTGTAAATGTTGTGCAACCATTAAGACTTGTTTAAACACACTCTTCCAACTTCAAATAAATGTATTCTATACATGTATTCTATAAAGACTGATATAAAAAAAAAAATTTAAAAGGGTTATTTGTCATTGACTCATATAAATTCCACTTTTCTGAGTTCATTTCAATTTTAAGGAACCATATTGTGCTATTACATCCTCTTGCACTTGGGTGTAAAAATGACACACCAAAAATCCCTTTATCATTCAGCTTCAAGAAGAAACCAGAATACCGGCATGTCAGAATAGAGAAATAATTACAGACTTTAATCTGATAATGGTTGATTGAAAATCCACAAAACAATGAATACATGACTGAACTGGGACAATTATTCAAACATTGAAAAAGTGACAAAGTGATTAAGATTGGCCAGCAAGAGAATGCAAACATATTTTGCCCCCCAGAATGGGAAGTTTGATCACAGGAACTAAAAGATCTCCCAGAATCACTGTGAAAAATTAGCTGGCCTTGATGGAATTGTGGGGTCAATAGGTGTCAAAAAGCATCATTATATCCCACCTCAATAAGTACAGATGCTTTTGAGGGGTTGCAAGAGGAAAGCCTCTTCTGACCCTGAGAGACAGATGCAAGTCAACAATTTGCCAAAAGCAGTTTTACCAAGTTCTGTTTTAACTCTGGGGACTTCCAGGAACAACCAGTCCTGAGATCTCGCCTGGTATTTGCTACTGCGCCTTGAGATAAAAGCTGTAAGATAACATGGTAATCTGTGTAAGATTGCTTTATAAATGAAGGTCAGTCAGTGCTGCCTTCTCCTGGTAGCCAATGATAGCCAACCCACAGCTTTATACAGAGAACAACAATGCATTCTAAAAGGATCTCTAGTAATAAAACCTCTGGTAATAAACCTAAGAGCAGCGTGATAAACCGTACTGAGTTTTTTCAAGGTTGTTGGGGCAGCATGCATATAGAGGATGTTACCATAATCTAACACTGACAAGAAGGTTGATTGAATTAAAAGCTTCCTATTATCTTGAGAGAAATAAGAGCCATTTCTGTAAAAAAAAAAAAAAAAAAACGCAATTTTATGTCAACTTTTTTGTAAGTTCATCAAGGTGTACTTTAAAAGAGTTTTTCACCAATAAATATTCCAAGGTATTTGTAACAAGACACGATTTCAGAGCAATCCAAGGAGCGAATTAAAAATTAACAGTCCCTCAAAGAACAAGATCGAGAGAAATGCATACATTTTGTTTTTGCCACATTTAAAACTAATTTGAGCTCTAGAAGTGAGTGCTGAAATGAAACAGAGGCTCTTTGTAATGCAAATAATGCCTCATTCAATGAAGAAGTGGAAGTCAGGGTTCTTGCCAGAAATTTTATTGAACCTACCGGAGCCATACTTCTCGTGATGTCACGAACCTGGTCACGTGGGTTTATGAGAGGCCGTTTGAGACAGAATTCATACTTGCTTTCACATGTACTATCATACTGTCACACAAACCCCATCATTCTCTCATACACACACCATCATTCTCTCACGCACACGCTATTATACTCTCACACACACCATCATTGTCACACACACACACACACACACGCACCATTATACTCTCACGCACACACCATCATTCTCTCTCACACATACTATCATTCTCTCACACACACGCCATTATACTCTCACGCACACACTATCATTCTCTCACGCACACACTATCATTCTCTCTCACACGCACCATCATTCTCTCTCACACACACCATCATTCTCTCACACACACTCCATTATACTCTCACACAAACTTAAACTTATTCAAGTGACAAAATGATAGTGAATGTAAAACAGAACGATAGTGTATGTGAATGAGAATGATAGTGCATGCGTGAGAGAATGATAGTGCGTGCATGAGAGAATGATAGAGTGTGCGTGAGAGTATAATGGTGTGTGTGTGAGACAATTATAGTATGCTTGTGAGAGAATGATAGTGTGTGTGTGAGACAATGATAGTATGTGTGAGAGAGAATGATGGTGTGTGCGTGAGAGTGTAATGGTGCGTGTGTGTGTGTGACAATGATGGTGTGTGTGAAAGTATAATAGCGTGTGCGTGAGAGAATGATGGTGTTTGTGTTACAGTATGATATTACATGTGAAAGCAAGTATGAATTCTGTCTCAAACGGCCTTTCATATGGGTTTGTTGACTACTGTGGTTGGCAAAAAGCCACAACACGACAATTGATTTTATAGGTGAAGTACAGTTGTCCACCACTTTATGTCATAATGCCAGTCAGTTGCAGCGTTATTAACTGCACAAAACGTTTCGTAGAGAGTTCAGGAATACGTTTCCTACATTTTCCTGATCGAGAAACGAAAAAATCTACTTGGATTGATGCAATTCGATGCACAAACTGGATGCGGTCGACCCACTGGCGTGTTTGTACTTTTCACTTTCTGTCGGGTCAGTCGCAAGTTATTTTCCATCATTTCTACCATGACATTTTGCTAAGTTTTCCCATTTTATTATTCGGTCATGGCAAGGGATTGATCTTTTTTGTGTTGGGTAATTCGATAGGTTCCTTACTTTCCGACTGCGAGAATTAAAGTGACAGTTCGGATATTAGTGCTGGAAAGCATTCCGTTTTCAAGCTTCATCGATATCGACTAAGATCGGTACTTTTTCAGCTGGAATTTTGAGCAGTGTTGAGGAATTCATACTGGTTGGAATTGACCTTAAAAGAAGGACCCAAAGCACCGTTTATATCTGCAATTATGTTTTCATCTTTTAATCAGAAAGCTAGTGAGTACATAATCAAGATAAATCATATGTTTGTAATCAAATAAAGGCAACAAGCATCAAAGGCAATATGAATCAAACCATCAGATGATACAGAAACCATCTACATCTAATGATCTTTTAGCAAAGAATTGGAAAGAAGAATAGTCACGCTCCAGTCATAAAAGACCAGAGGGCTGAGAGAGCAGCCCAAAGCTCTTCTAAGTCCCCATCTTTATAGCTCGTTGTCCCTTTGTTGTCTCTATGATGGTTTCCAGCTGCGCTCCTTCTTAACCCTCCTAGTATCCTTGGGGTCAATTTGACCCCATTCAATTTTTATCATTCAAAAAATAATTGTTGACTTTTTATTTTTTGCTTCATATTTCATGACTTTTCCTAATTTGATGGGGACAAGTGAATAAGCATAAAATTATCATGATGATATTTTTTCACTCTGCTGAACACATTTTGCACACATTGGTGTTCCTCTGGGGTCAATTTGACCCCAAGCTGTTTTAGCTGTGTAAAACTTGTCTGTCTGTGTGTGTGAGCTAACATCCCCACACCTGCAGGTGCAGAGTCGATACTTTTGAGTTGATACATAACAGGGGGGTGAGGAAAACAACTATTCCCTCGAGATCTTTGATACGTCTCATGGTGTGAGCATGTGGGAAACAAATTGACTTATGAACCCCGGCCAAAATGAGGAAGCCAGTGTAGGCTTGCGAGTTGCTCACATCCAAGTCTTTCTAACTACACATGCCCTCCCTCAAAATTCTCAATTTTATGTAAATCATTTTTTGGAGGCAAATATCCCTGGGGTCAAATTGACCCCAAGGGTAAAATGTGTTAGTAATATTTAAGGATAATTGGAGGGTTAATCAGTTGACGTTCATGAACTCTACTCGAACGTGACCGACCGTCACTGACTGCTGTCATATCATTTAATGCTTCAGGTATCAAATGATATCTTATCAAGGAACACAAGCTAATCCTCTATTTCTATTTTGGAATGGGCCGATAAATGAATAGGCATTGCTGGATCTTGCAAGATATTTATAGTGCAGCCCATTTCACTGTTTGCAGGTTCCGGCATTCTTTCAATATGAGATACAAAAAGTCCCTTGGAAAATACCCAGAAAACCAGCACCATACACTCAGATTCATATTGCTTTTGATTAATACAATGTATCGGTTAACGTAAGTTTAAGCTTGATTATTAATACATTTGGATATATAATGCCTTATTAGTAATGTGTTCAGATATATAATGAATACCACAATTCAGCAATGGCTAAATATGGTAATGCTTCTGTTAAGAATACATTTGACAATACATTTCAATGCTCATTCATTTGAAGAAACTTGAGTGTTAAGGTTACATAGATTAATATTTTCCCACAGTACCCAGAGAAACATTCGAGAATGTAAAAACGTCCATCATACATCCAGTCAAGAAAATTTAGAATTAAATGTCTAATTTAATTAAATGGGGATCCTTGCCAATAAACAAACAATAAACAAATAATACAATTACAGGTACTCTACATTTTTCTGCCCACCAGAAAGATGTTATATGGTCTGGGGCCTTGAACAATCAAATTTCTGTAGATTTTTTAGTGATGAAGAGGAATCTGTTTGGCATTTTTAATGGTTCTGTCCTGCCGTTGCTTTATTTTGGGATCAAATCCAGAAGTGGATACTAAAATATAATAAAAATAAATTATTAATCTGCAAACTATCATTTTGGGAGATTAGAAAATAATAAATCTGATATTAGTAATATTGTCATCCTATTTGGCAAGGCTTTCGTAACCAAGCAGAAATCATGCTCACAGCTTGATGTAACAAATTTCAAAAATTATGTTAAAATCCATTGGATGCTGGAAAGACAAATACCAAAAAGTAGCCTACAAACTTTGGTATTCCTAGAGGGATGGGAATGACTAGGCCTTGGGGGAAGATGGGACCAAAATGAATTGATAAATAAACATGATTAAAAAAATAAATAGATAAATAAAATAAAAGGTTTATATAAGACAAATATGTAAAAAAAAAAAAAAAAAATGGGTACAGAAAATGGGCTTTTGCTCTCCTCCCGGCCTTTCACATTGTCTGTGGAGAAATCAAGGCTGGCAAAATCGGTAAAGGTTGCTGGGGATGAACACCACGTGAGCCCGTGCTGTGCCTGTGTTTGCTGCCCGTCCCCTGGTGTTTGCTTTATGCTCAGTATGCCAGTCTTGACCCAGTTTTGGTCATCACATGACTTTTCCCTTTAGTCATATCACTGTAATACGGATTTAACCTCAATATTTCTTTAATTCACGTTTTTGTTTTTTTTTTTGCATATGTTTTTTTCTAACCATCCACCTCTATATTCTGAATTAAGACAACAATATTGTTGTAGGAGCACATGTTGAGATGTTTATGTACGTATACGTGTACATGCTCCATGTGTTATAACTGGTATGTTTGTGGTGTCTCAAGTTTGAGATATGTTTTGGGTTATAAATTTTAAAAATAATAATAATAAAAAATATTCAATAACTGATCCAGGTTTGCCATCTATTGATAGAATAGTGTAACTGCGCGTATAAATAGAGCCGCTCCATGTCTGGCGGGGATGGGGAACTAGCATCTCAAGCAAGTGTGAGAGCACTTGCTGTACAAAGAGAACAGAATAAAGCAATCAGGGATGACCGTGTACAGGAAAAAACTTGAGTGTTGCTCTCTTTGCCATTGGGGTCGCACGTCAAAATTGTGCAAAAACAAAAACTCAAACCAGCTGAGTCTTGTCTGCTGTAGCTCTCCATCTGATGAATGAATTTACAGGAGTGCGATATTATAAACTGAGAATTAGAGCTCACGAACATGATCGGACTCTGAAACAAAAATAACAGCTCAAAAATATCAAACAATAATCAGTCTAAATGAAGCATTTTAGAGTGCAAGGATTGCAACGCCTGTATCCGATATTTAAAGATCCTCAAAATTCTTTGGATTGCTTGAAACGTGAGGGTAATGACTTCAGGGTTGGAGCAAAGATTTGCGCGCGTGCATGTAGTGATCGTGCCCCTTTAACCGCAGGTAATCTGAGAGCAATGTAAGGTGCATGGTTCAAAGGGGTTGTACATAGTCTCTAAATTAATCATATTCCTGTTTTGGGCATAGTATGATATAAAAAAGAATGTCATCTCTCATTCCCTTGGCACTGGCACCTTAGCAAATTATTATTATCAAGGCAGATTTGCTGAGTAGTTGGAAAAATGTTTCTCAGCAGAGGAAACGGGTGTGCTAACGTGCAAAGTGAAAGTGTGCGAGGAAATGATTGCTGAAAGTATGGATATTTGATCACCGTAATCTCCGAAAATGCTAATTAAGAAAATTCTTAAAATATAGTTCAAAATTAATTTATCATATCTGGAGGCAAAAAAAAAAATTCATCATACATAGTGAATCCCTGGTGTCGCATTTGGACTCTTGCATAAAACAAGCAAACAAAAAGTTTTAATTCAGTGTCGCGGGTAAAAAAAAATAATTGTATGCCGGCAGGGCATGACTAAGAACAGTTAAAAGAAGTGAGTGAAAAACAGCCAAAAAGAAAGAAGCAAAAATAATGCTATTTTGACAACGCATCCGTAACTCTTTGAATAATATCCAGCAGGAGTGAAATAAATTGCAATGAGTGAAATAACTGCTGGTGAATATCAGAGTGTCTGCTCATACTCGAAGGCCAAGTCGGAAGTATTTAAGAAATTTGGATTATAGATGGTGACAACTATGTCATCTGCTGCTATGCTGCTTGTTAAAAAGTGTTGCCTATTATTGCTGTTTTGTTTGTCAGCCAGACTGTAAATCATAATGAATACATTTCAGACGATATGCGGAGTTGTAAATTTAATAATGGAAGCAGGACGGATGCGTTGTGGCTATTGTATTAATGCATTGTATCGGATTCAAAATGTATTTTTCAGATAATTGCCAGTAACAGTTCGACCAGTGCAGGACTCTGCCCTGACTTATCAGAGCATTTTCAGTGCTCCAAACATTTTCTCAATGATAGTTCGTGTTTTCGTGTACTTTCACTTAAATGAAAATTCACGTATTCTTTTAGGCACGATATGCCATGTCTTTAATGGCTAACCATTGCCCCCTTACAGTCACTCCTCCAGGGGGATCCCCTGGAAGACTGCAGGAATGACAGAGTTTGGCAGTATAATGTCATTGCTTCATATAGAATAATTTGCGAATACCTACTGTACATTTGTGACACTACTCGTTGAATCGCAAATCACCTGAATGTTGATGAAATAGGTTTCCTGGTGATTCAGATACATCAAGCATTCTTTGATGGCGTAGGTAGTTGTAAGTTGGTGCAATTGATCCCTCTAAGTATTATGACAAATATTTTTTTTAAACATCTTAATTTACACAATAATTATCCTTCACATTGCAATCTTTTATTTTCAGTTGTTTGCATGTATGGGCGCTGCTTTTCATTCCTGTGTATGTAACAAGTCAAATGTACATGTGGTGTGCGCTGGCCAGCAAAGGCACATAATATTATCTTAACCCTCCTATTATTCCTTGGGGGTGAATTTGACCCCATTCAATGTTTATCATTCAAAAAATAATTGTTGACTTTTTCTTTTTTGCTTCATATTTCATGACTTTTCCTAATTTGATGGGGATAACTGATTTAGCATAAAATTTTCATGATGATATTTTTTCAATGTGCTGAACACATATTGCACGCATTGGTGTCCCTCTGGGGTCCTCTAAGGCAATACATGAACAAATCGAGGCAGCCGAATCACAATACATAATCCAAAGAATAGTCAGGCATAGCAAGGAATTAAATAAACAATAAAACAATATCAAAACAAGGCATGAACATGGCAGATCATAACTGTACTTGTGAGGCCAAGTCCAATGTCTGCCTATAAAAGTACTGGGAACACGTCCTTCCACCCCAGCTCCCCATAATGGTGCCTCTGTGTGACATGATTGCATTTAGCACACAAAAAAAAAGCAGAGTGTTGTGGCAAAATATTTTAAAACTGAAATCAGGAGTAAATTTGTAACAAAAATACGAAAAAAGAGTCTAAGGCACTCTGGTAGTGAAAAAAGTAAAAAGCCTTTATTAAATGGCTAATGCATCGGCAAAATTAAAAAGCGCACCTACGCGTTACGGCCATACAAGGCCTTCATCAGGGTGACTAAACCATTTGTGAATCAAAAGCACCATTCAAATAGAAAAGGAAAGGAAATGACATCATGAAAAAACAGGTAGAGCAGGATATATAAAACCTGATAAATAACAATAAAGGACACAATATCGCACGTATTAAGGGCAAGGAGAAATAACAAATCAGAAAAAATAACAAATCAGAAAAAAATTTTAGCAAATCAGAAAAAAATTTCACATAAGACGTATCCAACCAAGAAGCACAGACACATATCATAAAAATGGAGAATAGTCTATTTCTTCATTTAAACCTGGAAATTCCATAGCCTTGAGCTGGAAAATCCAAAACGTCTCCCGTTGTAGGAGACGTTTAAGGTGATCACCCCCCCTTCGAGATCTATGGACCACATCAATTACCATAGCTTTCAAAGAATTTGGATCTTCATGGCCGGCCAACCTATAATGTTTAGCCATGGGATATTTGTCGTTCGCTGTTCTGATGGCATAAACATGTTCGGATAACCTATCCCTCAGTCTCCGTTTAGTACGGCCTATATAAAAGCACCCACATATACATTCCAACCTGTACACGACAAAAGTGGTATTGCAATTCGCAAATGAGTCCAACGAGTAAGTACGGGGAACACTAGGATCCGTAAAGGTTTTAGATTTAACCATGTATTTGCATTGATTGCAGTTCCCACAAGGGTAGTTGCCGAAAGGTTTGGAAAGCCAAGTAGGTTTGGTTTTGGTTTTGGTTTTGGGTGCCAAATCACTATGTACCAATTTATCTTTCAGGGAGGGAGCCCGTCTGAAAGAAAAGGCTGGGGGCTCTTCGAAAACAGCGTTTAAAGTGGAGTCACTCTCAATAATACTCCAATTGCGTTTTATAATGCTAAAATTTGCTAAAATTTTTTTCTGATTTGTTATTTTTTCTGATTTGTTATTTCTCCTTGCCCTTAATACGTGCGATATTGTGTCCTTTATTGTTGTTTATCAGGTTTTATATATCCTGTTCTACCTGTTTTTTCATGATGTCATTTCCTTTCCTTATCTATTTGAATGGTGCTTTTGATTCACAAATGGTTTAGTCACCCTGATGAAGGCCTTGTATGGCCGTAACGCGTAGGTGCGCTTTTTAATTTTGCCGATGCATTAGCCATTTAATAAAGGCTCTTTACTTTTTTCACTACCAGAGTGCCTTAGACTCTTTTTTCGTATTTTTGTTACATTCTTTGCCCCTCGCCTAAGAGCACCTGGTATTGTGATTTTGATTTTTCTACCCTAGACGCGCTCTTTTCCCCCCCGATTCATTTATTCAGGAGTAAATTTTTGTTGCATTTTTATGTTTGACACTATAAACAGAAGAATTTTCATTGGCTATTGGCCAAAAAAAAAACAGTTGAATAATCCCTCATTAAAATATTAAAACAGATAAAATTAATTTTAAAAAATTATGATAATTCAGTACACAAAATTTTGTTCAACCGACCTTAAAAATATGGACAAATCACTATCGCACTAATCTCCTGACGTAATTCAAAAGTTAAGAAACCAAGCCGGAGAATAAAAAAGGACCAGGAGTGAAATGTAAGTTCTCAGGCCAAGAATTTGAGGCCCTGCAAATGGCCACGCAACCAATCTAGATGCACAACAAAAAAGATCAACATGGCAGTGACTCTCCCCAAGTGATGTTCTGGAACAATCAGAGTAAAGTATGAGATTACAAACCCCACTGCAGAGCCTGATCTACTCTGTAATCCCGTTAACGTTTAGGTTACTGAACATAATGCTGCTTGTGATGAAAAATGATAATTGTAGAGGAGGAGGCTGGGGAGATGGAGGGAGATGACAAGCAGATCTCAGTAAACTCGAGTGTGAGCTGTGTAGAGGGCATGAACCCAGAGAAGTGAATGAACACTGCCCTGGTTATAAAAGCTTGCCAACTGGGTGGCAGGAGCTAAAATTAAGAACGACTGGACAGAAACAGGCTTGTGACCAGCCTGAGTCCTGTGCCTGACGAAACTAATGCTAAAGCTCAATTATATCAAAACCAACTGTCCATGAAATTTTGCAGGGGCCACCCTTCTTTAGTTTGTGTTGCCATTTTAAGTTGGGACATGCCTTTCTCAAACACTGCAGTGTGAGAGCAGAATGAATGATTATTATGGATTGATTTATGTCAATTTTAATATCAGTGCAATTCCATATTTTTGTCAGTTTTTGACTTTTGGTGATGAGGTTTGTTTACAAGTCAATATTTTTGATGCAGGTATTGTAAACTGCTTTAAAATGGTTGTTATTTGGGCATACATTTGTTTTTAATGTGCGGAAAAAAATTTCAAGTAACCAAAAAGCAGATTGTTCTGCTATATCTAAGACATTGTATTCATAAGGAGATCGAGTCGTCTGGCACCATCCTTGAAACATTCTTCCTCAGGCAACAGGATCACGACCAGCAAAACCAAACCCCTACTTCCTTCAATGGGTAGTAGCCTGTATCTAGCATTCTGGCTCATGCATTGCTGTTTGATTTTCATATTTATTGAAAATGTGATTTTTTTTTTAATCAACATGGAGTCATAAAATTGATTTTGAATGACTTTTGTTCCATAAAAATGATATTTTTCAGTGACAGAGGGTTGTGTTTGCTTTCCAGAGCTACAAGCAATGGAAAGATTTAGATATTTTGCTTTGGGGCAACCTTAATCTCCAATCACAGTGACTATGATGGCTATTGAGATCCCAACACAGTCTGTTCTAAATATTAAAGTTGTGCAGTTGAGCAAAATCTGAAACTATGATTGACCAACAGCATGTTTTTCGTTGGCGTGTCACCGCCTTTCAAGTTTTAAAATGCCCCATTCCCAGTAATGCTGTGGAAATACCACATCATCTTATATTTGCATATTTGCAATGTCAATGGCTATGTTCATCAAAGCTGGAATGTTTTCAGGGTATGATAGTCATCTAATTTGTCTCAGTAGCTGTTTATTCAGTTTCAGTTTGACTGAAGCATTTTATGCATAATAAAACTTTTGCATCTCTTCTACAGATGGTGTCCCAAGGTGCGACGACAATCTATGTACCTCCTGTTCATCCCCGCTGTACTCTTCCTGGCCTGCATTGGCCCTCCATTAGTCAGGTAGACTGGGACAGTTACTCTTGGCATGAAAGGTGCTGCAGATTCAGACATCTTAATGAAGAATTTGGTTTCTTATCTTCATTACATAGTTGGTGACCTTTTTATACATTTTTAAAAAATCTGTCCAGCTGTGACCAGTTTTTGGACTGTGCCGCACTGCAGAAATAAAAACTATCTTTTCTTTTGTCTTTCTTTTTAATCATATCATGTAAACACAATTTCCCTGGATCTTTTTGTCACACAAAGGATTTTTCCCTCCATCTTTAGATTAACCATACTCTATTATTCTTTTTATTTTTATTTGGCATCCCCAATATCTTATTATTTATTTATTTGCATTTACTGAACAGGGACAAATGCATTAGACATGATTTCATATAAAATACAAAACAGATGTACTGCATATGGTTTTTGAGCCAAGGCTAATTTGCAACCCCAGTCCTCAATGGCTGCCTCAGAGGATCCTCAATGAGGCATATTCAGGTGCGTATTCAACCTTCTAATAGTAATTTAGTCAGAGTCCCAAATGTATAAAAGAATGATTTAATAATGATCAGAATTGAGGCACATGCAAAACAAAGAGTGTGGCGAGCGCTCTCTCCCGACTTCCTTGTTGTCCCAGTTTATATAGTCTCTAAGTCAAAAGTCTTGTGATTCACTGCTCCTTCGCCGTCTGGATCTTGGATGAATTCTCTCCTCCAATCAGTCGTGATCCCACACTTAAGTTTCTATTTCCCCGTAAGTTTCCCTCTCTGTCTCTCGTTTTACGAGAACTGGGAGCCGGCTGCGTTTATCAGCTGTTAGTGACCTTGAAGCAATGTAGCTGGAGAGGCTGCACAAGTGTACCTTTATACTCTATTACATTCATATTCTGTGATTTGCATATTGGCAGATTGTGGCAGCTATGCTAAGGAGTTAAGGTGCTTGACAACATAGCAACATATTAATTAGCATTACAACAATCGACTTATTTGAAATTGGCCTCAAAGGAAACCATTCATTTTTATGAAGAAGTTGGGTGTATTAATATGGCGGCCGGGTGCTTCACTGTGGATAACTTTGGATATGACGACATCAGCAATCTAGTGTTCTAAATATATATATCTCTGGGCATTGATTGGTCCACTTTACTCGGGTCTCACATGATTCCGCAACAGGTCCTTCGGAAACCTAACGCTACCTAGCGGTTTGTCGGTGAATTGCTTTGCAGCACAGCACGATGCAACGACCTCAACGCAGAACCTCGAAAGGTCCACAGCAGCGTTGAGGCGATGACATGCCCTTTGCATGGAGTCGACGCAGAATCATAAATCCAACTGAAAGCTGGACACCAGAGAAGCATAGTCAGAGAGGGAGAGAGATCAGCAGAGCAGGGGCCTTGAAAATTAGAAAATTCTTTTCAAAGAAAGGTGAGAGTATTTAAGTAGCTTGCTATGTCAGCTGTTCAGGCTGGCTGTTCAGCTGCTAACATTACTTTAATGTAACTGGCGGTCAGCTGAGTAAATAATCGCCTGACAAGAAGGACATTACTCAGTTATTTACGGTATCATCTACAGAAAAGATCGGTAAGGTTATAATTTGCCAGCCATTATAATATATCATCAAAAAATCCGGTAGCAGCAGGACTTGTTCCTCCATTCTTATTATGAGTGGTTACTGCATACTTGGCTCTCGTCACTGTCCAGGCTAGGTTTGGATAGCGAACTACAAGCAGTCCGTGTGGTAACCTTACGTTTAACTAAAACAATCGCTTGACAAGGCTTTTTACCGTCTTACAAAAGTGTTCACTAAAACTAAACTGCTACTTCATTCTGTTGCCATAAGTCTTGTAAGGCGGGGGGGTAATTTTACAGAGCTTGCCTCCCTCATACAATATCAAAGTGAAGCTGTTTGCTTAGAGCTATGGTACTGAGAAGCCCATCTAAATTAGTTTTTTTTTCCATGACTAGGTATGTTAGTTCTTCATTAGTTGGTCCATAAAACATCATTTTAAATGTTTACAAAAGAGATATGAAATAAAATAATTAAACCTTTCTGTACTGCCACTCCAGAATCAGCTGTGGTCACTTCATCTGAACCTGACCCAGCAGTAGACCCTCACCACAAGCAGTCTGAAGATGTTTTTGATGGTGAGTGAGTGAGTGTGGCAGAAACTGGTTGGCTGTTTAGATTTATGAGTGAACTACTGTACCAATGGCAATTACTTACATATTGGTCGATCTCTCAGTCATTTGAATTATATAATTAAATGGCGTGATAGGCTGGATTTATTTATGAGTTTACTTAAGCCATCCTGTTGACAGAGCCAGACCCATCTCCCCAAAGCAAGGCTACTACAGATAGTGAAGGGAATGGTGAATCAGATCATAGCTGTATCCTACAGCTACAACAACTGAGGAGAGGTTTAATAGCCTTGCCGAACTTTCAGTTGAAAGTCAGTTAAGCATATAGTTGGACTTCAAAGACCTTAAGCTGTGAACAAACAAAATAACTTAAGATCAAGTTGAGATTAGGGAAGACTTAAAATGATAGTTTTTGATATTTATTTTACAAGAAAGTGTTTCATTGTGCTGTAAATATTACTTGCAAGAAATTGAAAAAGTTAAGTTACATAGCTACCTTTGTGATTTCACTATAACAGCTCCACCTTGTGTTGTATCTTTAGCCTGTATACTTTGAGTTATTGTCTGTTGCACATCAGTGCTCGATGTTCTACAATAGAATACCCAGTACCCATTTGCTAAGTGGTTTATCGAACATTTATTTCTGATCAGACTCGGTGTAATAATGTGGTTTCAGGTAGCTTCTTTTGTGAATACGAGCCACATCTAATAATTCAGAATTTGCATAAAAATACTCTTGACTCTGTGTTGAGTGGTTAATAGTTAAAAAAAAGGAAAAATTGGGCGTATTGCATCTAGCACTGTCAAGAACACAGAAACAGAAAAATGAATAACAGCCATTGTCGTAAAAAATGTTGGGGGCCCATACTGATATTCCTTCAGGGGGCCAAGAACTCCTAGGCACTGCCCTGCTTCCTCCTCTCCCCCAGAAGAGAGGTTGCCAGCTTGTTTGCCGGACCCAGCAAGAATGTTTACTACACGGAGCTACCATTGCTATGTTACAGTATCACCAATGATTTTCTCTGATAGAGTTGTGTTCAGTTCAGTTCAGTAAAGATCAAAAATAATGACTAACTTTAGCAATGGTCATATTAGTCAACTTGCTCGTCACTCTTCTGTGTGGATAGCCCACTAAAGTCCATACTGTAATATGCGTAAAGAATGAATGAGGACTCATTTGACCAATGTACTGTCTCAATTACGTTTCATATTGCCATAATAGCTGTGCTAATGTTGGAACGGTTTCCACAGCGTCTCAGCATAAAACCAGAGAAACAAACTAATAATGGATGGTGTATGTTAGCAATGAAGAGCCACGGTTACCTTTATTTCTCAAACTATTTGTTACCTAGTCAATTCGATGACCCACCTGCATACGCACTAACGGACCATGAATGAACATACATAATGTAAATCGACTGTAGAGAATATTTGAAATGTCCGTGCCTACATGAAATAGAATTAAGTTAGCCAAACTTAGCTGAATCTTACCTGCTCAGGAGAAAATTAGCAACTACGGCGTCAGTCTTCAAATTCTTCTCTGCTTTCAGCCATCTCCATCTTTCAAAGACATGTCCTATACAGATCCTTGTTTTGTTTCTGACTTTGTCACGACGTATTTTCGAATCATAACGAGGCCTTTTAGGTTTACATAACATAACATGAATGGCAAGAACAGGCCTTTCAGCCCAACTAAGCTTGCCAGTTTCGTTATACTATTGTGAATATATCCCTTCAGATACTGACTGACTCAATGGTATATAGCTTTAGGTCAAGCCTGCTCTTGAAAACCCTCAAGGTCTCTGCCTCAACAATATGGTCAGGCAAGCTATTCAACATTGAAATTACTCTTTGGGTGAAGAAATATTTCCGAATATCTGTGCTAAATTTACCTTTGGTCAACTTCCATTTGTGACCCCGAGTTCTACTCACAACACTTGGTCGAAGGAATCCTACATGATTCACTTTGTTAATCCCCTTAACATATTTAAAGACCTCAATCAAATCACCCCTTAGTCTCCTTTCCCTAAGACTAAAGAGATTAAGGATCTTCAGCCTCTTCTCGTAGCTTTCATCTTTAATACCTGGAATAAGCTTGGTGGCTCTTCTCTGAACTTTCTCTAGAGCCTCTATATCTTTCTTAAAGTATGGTCCCCAGAACTGCACTCAATTCTCCATGTTTAGTAACATCAGACATTGGTGCTCCGAAACGCTGGTAGCTGCAGCTCAGTGGTAACTGGAAACCTGGATGCTGAAATGCTACTGACCTCGTGATTGGGAGATTGGTGGAGGGCGGTGCAACAGGCCAAAACACAAAATGACAACATCAACATTAGATGTGGGCTGCAACTTCGCTTTTGTAATGAGAATTTTCTGGCTGGACTACTGTTGTCAGTGATATAAATATTTGAAATTAACATCATTCCTCAATGTCTGGTGATATATCAGGGCCATTTCATGATTAATCAACGTACATTTCTTACATATTGCTCCTTTAAATTGTTCGTCTTTGTTACTCTTTCAGTTCTATTCGTGAAGATCAAATCAATAAGAGTTTTACTTACTTTAATAAGTCCCGTCGATTCTTTGATTATGTGGTGAAAATTATATTTTGAATAAATTGTTTTTAGTTTTCGCTTGCTTCCTTTGTCCAACCAATTTATATTATAATCTCCTAAAAATATTTGTCCAGTTTGGGGAGGCAAAAAAAGAACTTCTAAATCGGCACAAAAAATACAACATGCACAACATCTTGAAACTTTATCTATCTATCTATCTATCTATCTATCTATCTATCTATCTATCTATCTATATAGTTCATTCACTATCAGTTAATTAGCAGTTATCTAATGCGTTAGCTGAAAAAGCGTTATGCAACCATAATTGACCATTTATTAATTTTCTGTGTTTCCCTTATTGTGAAGTTGAAAACATCCCTAAAGTATCATTTATACAGCACATCAACTTTTAAAGCATAATGTATAAATTAATACCTAAGTTGATGTGAGCATCATTTGTAAATTATTACCAGATGCATTAGGAAAATGTTATTTAGCTACATTAACTAATGTTAATTATTGTACCCTTTTTGTAAAGTGTTACCAACGCATGTGTAAGAGATTCTCACATGGAATTGAAGTTCTGTGCATGGAGGTTTATCAGTTTCACCTGCGTTATGACTCTGGACTTCTCACGCTTTTCTTTACTCAGCGGTTGGAAGCAATGCATCTGCTTCATGATTGTTTAAACTGTTTAAATGCAATAAGATCATTGGAAGCAATGAAATTGCAGAAAGATGTTTCAAATGATCTTATTTCATTTTAACCACCTAATTCCTGATCTAACAATGCGCACCGCCATGAGAACCCTGAAGGTCTCCTACTTCTCGTCATTGCTCACTGTACTGAAGAGAGATCGGCAAGCTGAATGTGTTCAGGCTTCACTTGTTCCGTTGTTGGTTGTATCAATAACTCAAAAAACATGAAACGTTTGTATGGAAACAGAGTGCGTTATTTACAAGGTGATGAGGAAAGACTGCCCTAGCCCAGCACCTTACAGTCTACACTCGATGCTAGCGAGTAGGCGCTTGGAGTGGCTAGCCGCGCTTAGTCTGAAGTATCCACCCAAGAGGATATATGCTTACACCATTTCGTAAAAAAGAGCCTGACGGATGAACGGGATGATCATCCCGATCCCACTGTATTATACATTATACAGTCCCCTGATATGTCAGTTCAAAAATTTGTCCAACAAGTATCCTTTTTTTGAACAAAAAGCAGTATTGTCAGCCAGTGGTCAGTTTAGTTTTCCGCTTAAGTAACCAGCGTTTGCCATGTAATTAGTGGCCATCTATAGTCACACGCGGGATGTACACTGAAACTCGCACATATAGCAGTTATACAGGCTAACGTTAGCACTTTTGAACAAGTTTACATTGAGCAGTGGAGGGGCTTACCAGTAACGTCACTGAATATTGAAACATGCATAATAGTAATCCTGGCTTTTGTAAAAACCTCAGCTTTAGTCGACTATATTCTTGTGGCAAATATTTGGCTTGTTAGCTACAGCAGTTGTGAAGGATTGGACTGAGATCTTTATTTCGTTCCGATAATCGATAATTTCCAGTATGCGAAGTGAAGCTTGGGGACTGTATTTCCGTGCTCTGAATAATGATTGTTGCCCGCAGTTAATGTGATATCATTCAGTAGTGGAAAGGGTGATGCTGGGTTTTTGCCCATATGCAAGACAAAGAAACTGCTCGCCAGACTATTTGCTGAATCAAAAGCATTTTGACACGCAGTTTGCTAGCTAATCAGTTCTTGCATATGAATTGCAACTTGCCATCTTGTCACACTTTTTTTTTTACTTTGGCTGTAGGAATGTGTGTAGTCACCCAAATAAATATCACGTTTGAGACTGTTTTGGCTGAATAAAAAAAAGGTTAGCTAGCCTCTACATTTGATTATAAAACGGGTGCTTCCCATCCTTAAATGTGATTGGCTGAGCCACGTTCCATGCCGGTATAAAATTACTGTTACCCACTGTGGCCGGCCGCAGCACAAAATATCCCTGCGTGCAATGAACTTCTCTGCACTCAGCTGACTCGTTAGGTTACGTTTGTTTCAAGACTTTTAGCTCGCTTTTTCAGTGTCAGTGATAACAAGTTGGCTATCTACCTAGCTAGCTTTTGCATTACAGAGTTCGATATCACTTTCGCGTTGCAAGCTATGTTGCTAACTTGCTCACTATTTCAGTAGCCTATTAGCGATAAATTGTTGACTTCTTGTGTGTTTATTTTATGCGCTATGTGTAGGGTAACCACATCCATTGTAGTGAACGCTAGCTAGTTGACAAGATGGCTAGCAAACTAAGGCACAATTCAACATATTTTCCTGGACACCGGCAAGTGTGGAGGAGAAAAGTCAATCGTTCCCTACTCTCGCTGCTGGTTGTAATGATTTGGCCGATCGGCGCAAGTTGAGAATAAGGAAACTCGAAAACCGGAACGAACGTAAAATTATTTAACGGGGTCAAGCCACTGATCTATATATAAGAACTGGATAGCTGATGACATCATAATTTTGAAGTAACCGTGCCGCCATATTGGTATGCCCAAGTATAATCTATCAGAACATTACTCACATTGAACACGCTGCAGCCAACGATATAATTAATTGAGAAGATATCTTTTCACAGACACGGAAGAGGCGGTATTTTACGTTTCCTCCTCAGATCGACCTGACTGTTTGAAAAATGCATCAAGGACCTCAGATTTAATTGCAGTAGGCAGCTGTTGTGCGTGTCTTTAACATTTTCAATGGACAATATCAGCATTTGACAGTGCGACCAATGAGTGCCTTCCATAGGAAATCTATACGGATTTTTCTACATCTCCCCTGAGTGGGGCAGTGGTACAACGAAATTGAAATTCAAAGCAATTGTGACTGAAGAAGGCAAGACGTCAATCCTGCACGCATTATTATTCTTCTGTGTGGGGATTTAAAAACTTAATGAAAAAATAAAGTAGCCGTAAGCTTGCATCTTGTCAACCGTTGTCTTTATTTTAGAAACACTGGTTGTAAGATTCAGTCGCGCATAACGGATATGTAACTCCCATCGGATGTCTCGTATTGAGTTTTCTCTAGCGCTGTCCTCACTCAGTAGCTGCCGCGAAGCTAGTCTAATTTTCCTAAATTAAAATAAATCTAAATCAGCGTTCACATGAGAAGTGAAGTGAGTTGTGTGTTGTGGAGATTTATGTAAAACTGCCTGCCATTCATTGTCGAGTGTGAATCACATTATCAATTTAAGTAGCTCTGACGTTACATCCTCAATTGATAACCTGGCAGAATTAAATGTTATGTATGATAATTTTTTGTACAGCTTTATATTCCATTTGTAAATGTTACATGCTGTTTTGCTGCCCTGCTGGTCAGCTATATTTATTTTGTTCATTGGCACCATCTGGTGCCGTACTTGTAAAATCATTAAGAAAAGTCTAGTAATTTCTCGAAGCTTCTGGCACTTTCCTGCTTGGAGGGGGCGGGATTTCCCTAGAATCCTGTGGATCTTTCTGGAAGGTTGCTAGACTATAAAAAGGCTGTGATTTTAAGCACAGCAGAGACTGACAACAAAGAGAGCAGACAGCAGAAGAGAGCAGACCAGAGTTTTGTTTTGGCAACAGTTAAATAGTGGCAGTGTTATTAGAGAATTTAAATAGTGGATAATTTTTGTACAACTTTTTTTGTAAAGAATAAATTTGTTTTAGTTGTACTGGCCAGTTTTCTTTGTTGTGATTTTTCCAAGTCATAACAAATTGGAGGTTCTACCGAGATTGGATTCACCGAAGATTATTATTTTAAATCTTTTGACTAGTTTAAAAACCAGCAATCATGACTTTTGATGTGGAAAGTTTTTTGAAAACTCCAACCCAGGAATTAATTTTGTTGGCAAAGAAGAAGGACTTGCTACAAATAGCCTCAACCCTTGGATTATCTGATGTGAAGTCATCAATGAAGAAACAAGAAATATTCAACATTTTGGTGCAACATTTCATCGATGAAGATATCTTTGGGGAAGAAGCAGCAGAATTAATTAAAGCTGTGGAAGTGCCTGCAACAGAGCTGCAAAGGCTTGAACTCCAGCTGCGCCAGAAACAACTAGAGCTGGAAGAGAGAAGGTTGGAGAGGGAGAAGGAAAGAGAAATGGAGGAAAGAAGATTGGAGAAAGAAATGGAGGAAAGAAGGATGGAGAAAGAAATGGAAGAAAGAAGGTTGGAGAGGGAGAAGGAGAGAGAACTAGAAGAAAAAAGGATGCAGTTCGAATTGGAAATGAAGAAAATAGAAGCAGGTACTGTTCCAAAATCATTTGGACTTTCTGATCATTTTGATGTGGTTAAACATATCAGACTTGTTCCTCCTTTCTTAGAAAATGATGTTGACCAATACTTTACCCATTTTGAAAAAATAGCTGAAAATTTGAAATTGCCAAAAGAGCATTGGACAATGATGTTACAAAGTGTTCTTACTGGTAAAGCTAGAAAAATCTATAACCAGTTATCTGTCCAACAGTGTGCTGATTATGATTTTGTCAAATCTGCCATTCTGAAGGGTTATGAATTAGTCCCTGAGGCTTACAGGCAAAAATTTAGGAATTCTTGCAAGGAAGCCAGTCAAACTCATGTTGAATTTGGCAGGTTAAAGGAACAGTTGTTTGATCAGTGGTGTAATTCCATGAATGTTGAAAAAGATTTTGATAGAATGAGGCAACTTATTCTGGTTGAGGAATTCAAAAGGTGTGTCCAGCCTGATATTAAGACTTTCCTTGAAGAAAAACAAGCCATTACTTTGCAAGATGTTTCTACGCTAGCTGATAGTTATGCATTGACTCACAAGACTTCTTTTGTCCAAAAATCTACTTTTTCTAAATTTCAAAGCAAGTTTCAGTCCAAGACTACTTCTAATAACACTTCTAATGATTCTAAGGCCACTTCTGAGAGGAAACCTTTCGGTGAAAAGCAATCCTCTGATTCTTTACCCTCTGTGTCTTGCCATTACTGCAAAAAGCAAGGTCACCTTATTTCTGAGTGTTATGCTCTCAAGAAAAAACAACAACGAGAAGAAACCAAGCCAACTGCTTTGACAAAGAGAGAATCTCTTGTATCAATGGTCAGTTCACCTGATCTTCTACCTTCTGTGTCTGATCCGGTTATGGAGGGTTTTGAGCCATTCATCACTGATGGTTCTGTCTCACTTTCACATGATTTTTCCTCATCTGCTCCTGTTCGAATTCTAAGGGATACTGGGTCTTCCCAATCTCTTATTCTTGCAGATATTCTGCCTTTCTCGGACAAATCGTCTACTCAGGCTAATGTCCTTATTCAAGGAGTAGAATGTGGTTTTACAAGTGTACCTCTCCATAATGTTCATCTCAAATCAGACTTGGTCTCTGGACCTGTTACTGTTGGTGTTAGGTCTTCTCTTCCTTTCAAAGGCATTCATTTGCTTCTTGGTAATGATCTTGCTGGGGATAAGGTTGTGCCCTACCCTATTGTAACTGACACTCCTTTGATTCATCAAGAATCTGACTCTATAGAGGAGGAAATTCCAGACCTCTATCCTTCATGTGCAGTTACTCGTTCTATGGCCAAAAAGGCTATTCAAGATGATGCTGATCTGGACTTTAACCTGGCTGACACCTTCATTGGGCAGTCTTTTCATCAGGAACCTTCCAGTCCTGAGATATCTGGGAAATCTTCAGACTTGTCCTTGTCAGGTCATTCTAATGACATTTTGTCTCGTAAACAACTTATTCATGAGCAACAACAAGCTCGTGATCTAGCGCATCTTCTACCACAGGCTGCAAGTGAACAAGAGGCTACTCAAGTTCCTGTCTGTTTTTACTACAAAAATGGTGTGCTTATGAGAAAGTGGCGTCCACCCGATGTTCCTGCAGGTGAAGAGTGGATGATCACCCATCAAATTGTTCTTCCAAAACCGTACCGTCAAGAAACTCTTAGTCTGGCCCATGACAATCCTATGTCAGGTCATTTGGGTATCAAGAAGACCCTTCAACGTGTCAGAAACCACTTCTTCTGGCCTTCTATGAGGTCTGATGTACAGGAGTACTGCAAATCCTGTCATACTTGTCAAATGGTAGGGAAGCCGAACCAAGATATTCCAAAGGCTCGACTTAAGCCCATTCCCGCTTTTGAAGAACCTTTCAGTCGGATCATCATTGACTGTGTTGGACCATTGCCGAAGACTAGGTCTGGTTGTGAGTACTTACTGACTATCATGTGTGCTTCCACCCGGTTTCCTGAGGCAATTCCACTTCGTAATATCAAGGCGAAGACTATCATCAAGGCTCTAACCAAGTTTTTCTGCTTTGTCGGTCTTCCTAAGTCTATTCAGTCGGATCAAGGATCAAATTTCATGTCAGGCATATTTCAACAAGTTATGCATGAGCTTGGTATTAAACAATACAGGTCATCAGCTTACCATCCTGAGAGTCAAGGTGCTTTGGAGAGGTTCCATCAAACCCTGAAGAACATGATAAGGACCTACTGCCTTGACACAGAGAAAGATTGGGATGAAGGTGTTCATCTTCTTCTGTTTGCTGCCCGTGAAGCTGTTCAGGAGTCTCTTGGGTTCAGTCCTTTTGAGCTCGTTTTTGGGCATACAGTCCGTGGACCTTTGAAGCTACTGAAGGAAAAGTTGCTAGCTGAAGATGATGTTCCAATGAACTTGCTTCAGTATGTCTCTGACTTCCGCAATCGTCTTGCTAAGGCTTGTGACTTTGCTAAGTCTAATCTCAAAGAAGCTCAGGGCAAAATGAAAGCCAGATATGACCTTCATTCAAAAGATAGAAGTTTCAAAACTGGTGACAAAGTTCTTGCACTTTTGCCAGTTCCTGGAAACCCTCTAAGGGCCCGATATTTCGGCCCTTACACTGTCCTCAAAAAGGTCAGTGATCTAAATTATGTAATTTCAACTCCTGGAAGGAGGAAACAAAAACAAATGTGTCACATCAACATGCTGAAAGAATACATTGATAGAGACACACAGCAAAAGCCAGTCAATGTGGTAAATACAGTTGAACTGGAAAATTCCGAAGATTGTGACTGCCCCTTAGAAAATGAACCTGGTCCAGTCAAACTTGAAAATTCAGACATTCTTCAAAATATTGACAGCAAGTTGTCCCACCTGGACCCTTTTCAACAACAGCAGCTAAAGCAGCTCATATTTGAATATAGTCACATTTTCCCTGACGTTCCATCAAGGACTGATTTGGTTTACCATGATGTCATCCTACAAGATGATGCCAAGCCTGTAAAACAGCATCCCTACAGAATGAATCCAGAGAAGCAGGAATACCTTAAACAAGAAGTCAAATATCTGCTTGAAAATGACTTTGTTGAACCAAGTTACAGTGACTGGAGTTCTCCATGCATCCTAGTTCCCAAACCCAATGGAACATATAGAATGGTGACAGACTACAGAAAAGCGAATGCTCTATCAAAAACGGACTCATATCCTATTCCCAGGATTGATGACTGCATTGACAAAGTTGGACAGTCAAAGTATGTCACAAAATTTGATCTCCTCAAGGGCTTCTGGCAGATCCCTCTAACAGAGAGAGCAAAGGAGATCTCTGCCTTCGTCACGCCAGATGGATTATACCAATACAAGGTCATGCCATTTGGAATGAAAAATTCTCCAGCCACCTTCCAACGTCTGGTAAACAAAGTGATTGCTGGACTGCCAGGATGTGAGGCCTATATCGATGATATTATCATCACCAGTGACAGCTTCCAAGAGCACCTCACCTACATCAGAAACTTCTTTCGGAGAGTGAGTGATGCCAAGCTGACTGTCAACCTTATTAAAAGTGACTTTTGTAAAGCTTCAGTTGTTTACTTAGGTCATGTTGTAGGACAGGGTCAAGTCAAACCAGTTGATGCAAAAGTCAAAGTTATCACTGAATTTCCTGAGCCAACAACTAAAAGACAGCTCATGAGATTTCTAGGGATGGCTGGCTACTACAGAAAATTCTGTAAAAATTTCTCTATCATCTCTGAACCTTTGACAAATTTACTGAAGAAAAATGCAAAATTTGTTTGGGATGAAAAATGTCAAAATTCATTTGACCAGCTAAAAGCGATTCTCAAAAATGCACCAGTTCTCTTATCTCCCAATTTCAAAAAGGAGTTCAAGTTGGCAGTTGATGCCAGTGACATTGGTGCAGGTGCAGTTTTACTGCAAGAAGACACTGATGGAGTAGATCATCCTGTTTGTTACTTTTCCAAAAAGTTTGATAAACATCAGAAAAACTACTCAACAATTGAAAAAGAATGTTTGGCACTTGTTTTGGCTTTACAACATTTTGAAGTCTATTTGACTTGTTCAGCTACTTCCATCAAGGTCTTCAGTGATCACAATCCCCTCACATTCTTGCACAAGATCAAAAACAAGAATCAAAGATTACTGAGATGGAGTTTACTTTTGCAAGAGTATGATTTGGACATTTCTCACATCAGGGGAAAAGATAATGTAATCCCAGATACACTTTCACGCATGTAATTTTATTTCTTTTCGTGATTGTGAAAAACGTAATTTTACTTTTCTATTTGATTGTGAGACTTACACTGTTTGTTATGTATATGATTGTTATCATGATCAATAATATGTTTGTGTAAAGTTCAATATTGTTCTGATTATAAAACTGTGTTAATTTTAACAAAAGAAAGCTTTTAGCAAACCTTTCTTTTCTTAAAGAGGGGAGGTGTTATGTATGATAATTTTTTGTACAGCTTTATATTCCATTTGTAAATGTTACATGCTGTTTTGCTGCCCTGCTGGTCAGCTATATTTATTTTGTTCATTGGCACCATCTGGTGGCGTACTTGTAAAATCATTAAGAAAAGTCTAGTAATTTCTCGAAGCTTCTGGCACTTTCCTGCTTGGAGGGGGCGGGATTTCCCTAGAATCCTGTGGATCTTTCTGGAAGGTTGCTAGACTATAAAAAGGCTGTGATTTTAAGCACAGCAGAGACTGACAACAAAGAGAGCAGACAGCAGAAGAGAGCAGACCAGAGTTTTGTTTTGGCAACAGTTAAATAGTGGCAGTGTTATTAGAGAATTTAAATAGTGGATAATTTTTGTACAACTTTTTTTGTAAAGAATAAATTTGTTTTAGTTGTACTGGCCAGTTTTCTTTGTTGTGATTTTTCCAAGTCATAACATAAATTTGTCCGTCAACGGTAACTGAGTGTCAGCAGAACATGAGCCTTTTTTAGTGCTGGCATAAATTTGCCTTAATGATTAGACCAAAATTTGGTTTTGTTGTCTAGTTAGTCTGGTATAATATTATAGACAGCATTACAGAGCAGTTTTACCGGATTATCTAATTTATGCCATGAGACATTGATTGATCTGGTTAACTTCAGTTCGGTAATCTAGGTAGCTTTAGGCTAACCTGATGGATCACGCTATCGAACATTAATTTGAATTAATCCCATAATCACCATTAGCTGGGCTAACATTGACACATTGGGTGCGTCTCAAAGTGTAGGCTGCATCCTTCGAAGGCTGCTTTTTTAGGGGTCCTCACTTACTTCCATCTGCCAAACTGACACCTAGGGTAAGGGATAAGGTTAAATTTAGGGTTAGGTGTAGAGCTAGGTGGGGTACCAAGGGTTACCATCTGATACTAATGAGGCGGAGCTAAAACACACCTTCTGTATTGGTCGGGAATCATCATCACTGCCGTCTGCTGATTGGCCAACAGAATCAAGCGTGACTGCCATAAGGAAAAGGCAAGAAAACATGTGTCTTGTCTACCGTTTTGAGAAAAAATTTTTGGTAATGGCTGTTCGCAACAACGTGCCATGGAGCAATGAGGTGATGCAGATGTATTTCATGCATTTAATTGTAGTCAATGTAAAATCCAAATTGCCATTATGTGAACTTATTTGGCTGGAGTTGCACCACTACCTTGATAGGTAGACTTGACATAAGTCCCACCTTTACCTGTCCTGTAACTAAATCTGACTTCAAGAATACAGAGTGCAGGGGTACAGATACAGTCCTCCCTTCAATACCTTGTACAAGTATGAAATCCCCAGAAGCGGTCTCATCACGTAACTCCAAGGAGTCCATCAACAAAAGTGACTGAGAAGCTCCGGTATCCCTTAGGATATATATGGGGACAGGAGGAGAATGCTCATTCAGAGCCACAAATCCCTCTGGCACAAATGGAAGAAATTCCTTCCTCACAAAGTCAGCAGTATCAGGCTTTTTAGCCCCACAAGGAGCAGGCAATTTAGCAGATCGGTTATCTACTACAGGGGTTTCTAACCTTGTTTTCACAAAGGCAGTTGGTTTGGTATCCTTTTCTTTTTCTTTCTAAGCTTTTAGGAACCAACAGTTAGTTGTAACATGAACAGATTGTTTTGCAATAACTGCAAACTAGACCACTTTTGTCACTGTCAGCTTTCACGTTTTGATCAGACCTGTTATTGGATTTCTGAGCACCATCACCAGATTTGTCTTTGGTTTTGGGTGAGGAATCTTGGGTATCACCATTACCTTTTTTCTGAAATTGGGACCATCTATTGTTACTGCTAGACTGAAATTTGGACTTATGTGTGAGAAGATATTCGTCTGCAAATTTGGCAGCTGATTGCAAATTCAGTGCTTGCTTCTCATTAAGGTAGGTCTTAATATCATCCTTAACATAGTTCTTGAATTTTTCTACTAGCACCATCTCTTTTAGTGAGTTAAATTCATCCTTGACCTCGAAGAAGTACACCAGCGCTCAAAGCAAACCTTCTTCTCATTAGCAAATTCCACATAAGTCTGATTGTCAGATCTCTTCAGACCTCTGAATTTCTGTCGGTAAGCCTCTGGAACCAACTCAGAAGCTCTCAAAATAACCTTTTTGACAACCTCATGATCAGAGGAATCATCTGCAGACAAAGCTGAATAGGCCTGTTGAGCTTTACCCTTGAGGACAGTTTGCAACATCAGAGGCCAGTGTTCCTTTGGCCACTGGCAACTCTTTGCTACTATTTTCAAAACACTGGAAATAGTTGTCAACATACTTTTTTGCGAATGGAGGAACCAGTTTTACCTCCCGGACGAGCCCTCAATTTGTTATGGCCCCAATTTGTTATAGCCCCAATTTGCTACGACATTTACGACAGCAAGGGATGACAGACAACATTTAAAAACTTCAACAGATTTAATTGAACAAAGACAGCTAACAACTAACTACTCTACTGACTAAGATTGATATATATACAAGAAAAAAAATATTTACAGTCCCTTTGGTTGGGTTGCTTGGGGATGTCCTCGGTGAGTAAATGCTCCAACACAGGCAAAAAGCATTTTTGTTGAAAGACATTGGCTAAAACTGGCACAAAACTAAGAAGAAGGTGTGGAGCCTAACAAACCACACCAGCCCTCAGTAACATAACATAACATGAATGGCGAGAACAGGCCATTCAGCACAACTACGCACGCCAGTTTCTTTACTCCATGGTATCTAGCTTTAAGTCAAGCCTGCTGTTGAAAACCCCCAAGGTCTCTGCCTCAACAATATGGTCAGGCAAGCTATTCCACACATTGAGATTACTCTTTGGGTGAAGAAATATTTCCGAATATCTGTGCTAAATTTACCTTTGGTCAACTTCCATTTGTGACCCCGAGTTCTACTAACAACACTTGGTCGAAGGAATCCTACATAATTCACTTTGTTAATCCCTTTAACATATTTAAACACCTCAGTCAGATCACCCCTTAGTCTCCTTTTCCTAAGACTAAAGAGATTAAGGATTTTCAGCCTCTTCTCGTAGCTTTCATCTTTTATACCTGGAATTAGCTTAGTTGCTCTTCTCAGAACTTTCTCTAGAGCCTCTATATCTTTCTTAAAGTATGGTCCCCAGAACTGTACTCAATACTCTGGATGTTGTCTGACGAATTTGTTGTACAAAAGAAACATCTCCTCCTTGGATTTGTACTCATTACTTTTGGCAATGTATCCCAGCATCCGATTGGCATTTTTAATTGCTACAGCACAATGGCTAGAGCCTGTGAGGGTTTGGTCAACAATCACTCCCAGATTGATAATCCCGTCTAATGTTTTTATTACCTACATGCACAACTTTACATTTCGCAACATTAAATTTCATTTTCCACATTTCTGCCGAATTCTGGATTCTATCCAAATCATCCCGAATCACTTTAGTGGACTCTAAACTATTTGCCAAACCCCCCAATTTAGTATCATCTGCAAATTTAATTAATCTGCTCTCAATATTCCTATCAAGGTCATTAATGTAGATAAGGAATAGCAGGGGTCCCAAGACCGATCCCTGGGGGACGCCACTTACCACCATAGCTAGCTCAGATGAGGTACCACTGGCCATCACTCTTTGTGTTCTGTCCTATAACCAGTTTTGAATCCACTCCAGAATAGCTCCTGTAACTCCAATGGAGCTCATTTTAAAAATTAGTCTCTTATGCAGTATTGTATCAAATGCTTTCTGAAAATCCAAGTATATAATGTCATAAGCCCTGCTCTGGACAAAAGTCTTGGTGGCTTCTTCTGAGAATTCCAGAGGGTTTGTCAGACATGACCTTCTCTTACGGATACCATGTTGGCTCTCCCTCAAGATACTGTTACGTTCAAGAAATAAGTCCAGCTCATCTTTCATGATAGATTCCAATAGTTTGCACGCAATGCAAGTTAAACTGACTGGGCTGTAATTTCCTGGCTCAGTACGGTCCCCTTTCTATATATTGGTATTATATTGCCCCGTTTCCAATCATTTGGTATTTGTCCAGTTTCTAAAGACCGTCTGAAGATGGCGGATAGCGGCTTAAAGATGATCTCACCAACTTCCCTGAGCACTCTAGAATATTAGCCATCAGGTCCCGCCGCCTTATCTGCCTTTAGTTCATGCAACTTGTCCTTCGTTATCCCTAAGCTCAATTTCTGCTAAATAATCTTGAGCATTTAACATGGCCTCTGGCCGAATAAAGACCCACTTTATTCGTAAAATTCTCAACAAAGTAACAGTTTAAGGCATCCGCAATATCCTTGTTATCATATAGCAGCGACCCATTTTTATTCTTTATGCACTTAACCTGCTCTTTGACTTTCCTTTTTCTGCTACAGTACCGAAAGAAGTGCATAGGGTTAGTTTTTGCCCCTCTGCAATTTGTCTTTCATACAGTCTTCTCGCATTCCTCAGCTCTTTTTTGACCACAGACCACATTTTTCAGTATTCAGCCTTAGTGTTCTCATTGTTATCCTTTATGTACATCTTATAATGATTCCTCTTTTCCCTCAAAATCCTACGAATACTTTTGGTCATCCACTGAGGATTCTGCTTTTCAGCTTACTTTTGGAGACCTTTGGAACAAATTGGCATTGTGATTCAAGTAAAACCCCCTTAAATCTTTCCCACATCTCATTTACAGACTCACAGTCCAGGAGTGTCTCCCATTTAATTTCACTTACATAGGAGCTAAAAAATAAAGAAAGTTTTTGCTCTTGGATGCTAAGCGGAATTAATGCAGGTGCGTAAAGGTAAATGAAATAATGCAAAATGGAGAAAGTAGCCTGCACACTGCTACACAAAAGAAAGAGGCACAAAAATGCAAAAAATGGCTATGATTAACCCATGTGAAAAAAGTGAAAAGTGCTCAAACAAAAAGAAAAAAGAACATTTCGGCTTAAGCAGCCATCCTCAGCCCTGCCAACTGGTGTATCCACAATGCTTTAAACAAGCAGCACACTGTGACAGTAGTCCATAGCAGCAGGTGTCAGTCGTTACACCATTCAGTAATCAATCAGAGGATCGATTAAATCACTAGCCAAATAATATGCAATGACGTGAAAATCATTACCTGCTAAGAGAAACTATGCACAGACCAAAAAATTATACTTGGCACATCAAAAAATACAAGGTATATACACACAAACAAAGTCAAGTAACTCAAATAAAGTTCCACAATCCACAATGATAAACTCTAGAGTAAAACCCTAGAGAGAGAGGGCAAGAGAAAAAGTAGGTTTACAAAAAGCACGAGAGAGACAATTATTCATTGAGACCCTGTGGATGTAAAGTTTACATATAATAGATCCATTACATTCCGATTTAAGTAATCTCTGATTAATATCACTACCTCTGGGTGTTTTAGAGAATTGCCGTTTAACACAAAATGAGAGCTTGGATGCAGGATGCTTGGCTTCATGAAAATGTTTAGCAACAGATGAATTAATGTCTTTCCTACGAATTGCGCTCTTGTATTCAATGACACATGTCCTAGCAGACCTGATGGTCTTGCCTATATACTGCAGCCCACAAGGGCATGATAGGAGGTAAATAACCCCAATAGATGTACATGTAAGACATTGCCTGATATCATACGTCTTAGAGGTAACATGACTAGTGAAAGTACGTGTTGCCTTTGAATTCTCTCATATCGCAAAGTTGTTACAGGGAATGAAGCCAAGCATCCCATCCAAGCGTCTCTGGACAAGGGTAGGTTGAGCAGCAGTATCAGCTCGTACAAGGTAGTCTCTTGCATTTCTTGCTCTATAATGAGAGAGGAGAGGTGGATCTGAGAATAGTATGTTACAAACAGGATCAACAGATAAAACATTCCAATGTTTCCTAATAGTATCTTTAATATCTTTGCTAAGAGGAGAATAGGTGGTAATACAGACACATGAATGTTTTCTCATGGGGTCACGATTAACGGATGCATTGACATCCATGTTGCAAAGGCCTGATCAAGCCATTTTGTGGGATATGCCCTCTCTTTAAAATTAGCATACATTTTGCTAGCCTCTAATTGAAAATCCTCTGGTGTGGAACAAATATGTTTAAGTCTTAAAAATTGACAAAATGGGAGACCTTTCTTGAAAGAGGCAGGGTGAAAACTTGAAGCATGGAGAATACTGTTCTTATCTGTGGGTTTGGTGTATAAAGTAGAGAAGATCTTAGATAGGAGCGCATCCTGTCAAAGGTTGCTTGCCTAAAATTGAAAATTTTTGTTTTTGAAGACACCTTTTTAACTTCCCATCACTTTTAACATCAAAATTAATAGTAGAGTGATCACTTGTCCCAAGTAGCTCCAGTACCTCACCACTGCTAATTCTAACTGGGTCATTACAGCGCACTAAGTCTAAAATTGCCTTCTTCTCTCACAATATATTAATTTATTTACCTACGAAGCCCTAAGCAGCAGTCACAATAGAAACCGTGGGGAAACTTTGTAAATGGATTATAAGCCTATTATAAGTAGCCATGACTTGAATATTATCTGGAATATTTTTTAAGTAAACTGCATACGAGAATGCTCATATGTGACTCAAACTGCCATCTGGGGAAGGTGGAGGCAGTTCACAGTTCTCCTCTGAAATGCACCTGAGAGCCGCTGCTTCCTTTTTGTTCATATCATCAAACCGAGCAACTTCAGACTGAGGGTGGAGGAGATGTGAACATGCGCTTGCTTTGAATGTTACAGAGGAGTGCGCAGTAGGCCAGCAGAAGGTGCTCAGTTACTCAAGCAATGCAAAATGATGAACAAAACCAACTGTATCCCTCCCATATCTCTGAGCAGCGCAAAGCCAATTAAGCACTACTGCTGTGTACAAAAGGCTGCTGGTCACAGACAGCACAGGCATGACTGGATTTGATCTGTAGCTGTGGTGGTGCACTTGTATCGGGACAACAGAATGGAAAGACTCGTCAAAGAAGTCTAACGTTGTTAAGAGAGATTTATCAGTAGTTCTCAACCGAAAGGCTCCTTTTTCTAAGCTTCCACCATAACAGTAGGGGTGGGCAGTGCTCCTATCCCAACTTTACCCCAGCAATGCTGGCATCCATTTATACACCTGGGTGGAGAGAGGCACTGAGAATAAAGTGTCTTGTCTCAGGACACAGTGTGATTGCCCAGACTGGGAATAAAAAATAAAACAAAATTGACCCAGAGTCCCATCCACCAACTGCTAGACCAGGGCTGCCCAAACTTGTTCCTGGAGAGCTACCATCCTGAAGGTATCACTCCAACCAAAGCAAACCACACCTGCTTTCCCAGTTAGAGATTTTGATGAGCTGTTAATGAGCTGAATTGGATGTGTTGAATTAGGGTTGGACCAGAAACCTACAGGATGGTAGCTCTCCAGGAACAGGGTTGGGCGGCCTGCACTAGACCATCATGCTTCTTTACTGCTAATTTTGCTATAAATAAATAAATAAATAACATCTTAAACCATTACAAATGAAAACAAAATTATATTTTTTAACCAATTTCTAAATTGAAAAAATAAGACCATTTTATGAACATTTGAGGCTGAAATCCTCAAAAAATTTAAGAACTTTCAGGCTCAGCCCCAAAAATAGAGATTCTTGCATAAAACGGACTGTATTGCAAACCTCCATGTTTAGTCTGTAAAACCAGATGTTGTTATTATGACAAAGCATTATTGGGGAAGTGTTATGATTCTGATCTGCCTTGCCATGCTCATGCTCTGCTTTTCATTATATGTCTTATTTGGTTTTGGCTTTGCTATGTCTGACTATTCTTTGATATGTATATCGTATTTTGGTAACATAGATTCGTTTATGTATCGTCTTAATTTAACTTTTCCATATTTTGCAATTTTCCATAGCTTTATTCCGGTCCATGTTTTGCTTTCCACTATGTATTGCACTTTGTCTCCCCCTGTCTGGTCTCTTGTCTTGTCTTTGCTCACAGCCCCAGTGCTGCGTGTCACTCTTTGGGTGATTTAATGGTTTCTGGATTTCAGTCTTCCTTCCAATCTCGTTTTCTTACTTCACCTTACTTTTCTATTTTACTAACCATACTAACAGTTTGTTGTTTTCGCTAGAAGTTACTAACACTAACTAACATTGTATATAATACTAACTTACTAACGAGCACTAAGGGATTGCATAGTTTCACTTACCAATTGATTAACAAGCTCTCAGCACTCTCCCTGTTCTAGTCTCCGCCTCTTGTCTCTCCCTTATCTCCTTTGCTGTATTTCTGTGGAAACTCCACATCTGATCACGCTCTCCTTTCTCTCATTATCTATGCACGTTAGAACTCCTTGACTGGAACCGTATGTTTGTATATAGATTCGTCCCGTGATCCCTGTCCGCGTTTTGGCTTCTGCCAAATTTCATGTGATTAGGTTCTCGCTCATGTGTTGCTCCCTTGTAATCAGTCTGACTGCTTGCACCTGTGTTCCTTACCATGTGATCTCCCTGGAGTGTATATTAGGTGTCTCTTCGCAGTTCTTCTCTGTCAGATCGTTTCCCATGTTTAACTGTGCTGCTCTTTATCTCACCTCGTACGCATTGCTTTTCTTTTCTGACTGGATCATCTGACTATTGATTTTTGGCTTGTCCTTCTTTGATTACTGTTGCATCTGTGTACTCGAACCCCTTTTGCCCGACTACAATTTTGTGGATTGCTGCCCTGTTACCGATTCGGATTGCCCTTTGGTTTTTGATTTTGGCTTCTCCTACAAACCACTGCCTGTGTACCGAATCTGTTTTGCCTGACTACGATTTTTGTGTTTTCTGCCCTTGTTACGACTCTATTTCTGCCCCACTGGATTTTGACTTTTGGATTGCGGACTCTATACTGTTGCCTTTTGCCCTGCGGGAGTTACCCCTCTTGCTCAATAAAATCCTCTTTTTTGCAATCCTGTGTTCTCGCGTTTGGTTCCAGATCGATACCTCACAGGAAGACTAGAGGAAAATGTACAATATTGAACCAACATCAAGTGCTGGCTGTAGCAAAATTCTGTCAATGCTTTCACTTCAGAATGTCTAATGGACATGTGAATTGGTTTATTTTTCACTCACCATTAGTCCACAAAAGAGCAGTAAATGGTTACAAGAGTGGGATCAAGTGAATACTTTCATGATATAGAGCCAGCCTTAAATTTTACATAATTAGAATCAAAATAATGGATGCTCTAGGAAACAAAACGTTGCTACTGCTGCATTATTTATTTTTCTTTTTTTGTTTTTGGGGTGCTTTTTCCAGGTTTTTTGAGGGATTGATTCCTATGGATAAGTGTCCTTTGATTCCTGGACAGGTGCTGGAGCAGGGAGAAACCGTGGACAACTCATTGGATCTGTGGTTGGTGAATTTCAACCTGTCTGAAATTTAATTAAATTTGCTGCTCTCATATTCTTTGTGTTACTTGATCAAATCCACATTTTTGGCAGTCAAGTGATTTAAACTGAAAATGCCCCCAAATTACTGTGGCTTTCAGCTGTTGCCGAATGACAAGCAAGGGTGTTTCATACAATTGATGTCTAAAGAGCTTTAAATATTGCAAATTGTACTGAATTAAAAATTAAGACATTTGGGCTTTTAAATGAAGCCTCTAATTCAAGAATTGCTCTGTCTTTTACTTTTGTTCTCTTTATTTCCTTCTTTGAAATTTAATAATTCTTTTTTGTCTATTCTGAAAGAAATGTTATATATTCCTTGCAAATAATCAGTGGCAAACCTGTGTTCAATTTAGTACCGGTATCTGTTACTAATGAGCAGAGTCCTTGTGCTAGCACTGCAGTGGATTGCAGGTACAGTCTCAGATTTGGGCAGTAGGAGAATTGGTCTTTCATTCCTAATTCAGACATACACCGCTGACCCCAATCACTTGCTTGCCTACATGTATTGATTGCACTGGGAGAAGCAGTTGGGCAAAAGAAAAAGCTTGTGCGGTCTTAGCATGTTGCAGACATACACAAGTGCAGTCAAATGGCAAACAAGGCAAAACCTTATGCAGGTGACTTAAAATTACTGAGTTCCTTTGGGCTTTGATGAAGCCATTTCCATCGTCAACCAGTGCAAAGAGCTGATTGCATTATAAGGCAGGTGTTTCTGCAATGCAGTGGAAATGAAATATGAGACTGCATAAAGCACTTGTTCCAATTTAGAGCAAACTGAATATGTGAATCCATACTAGTAAAGGGCTTGCCTTTCTTCAAGTTCACAGACAATAGTATTACATTTCCAAATGAGTTTGTTTGAGTCTATCATGAGTGTAAAATTGAATTTAAAATGTACTGTAGTATTATTTGGAAAGAAAAAGTCATCTAATGTCATTTTAAACTTAGGAAAGCGTTGGAAAGACAAGAGAAATCATTCGATTTCTAATTTGTTCAAAAATGTCCTTGTCACTGCCAAAAATGTGTTAATAATAGTTGTAAGCAATACAAACATACTTGCAAAAGCAATGTCCCTGAACTTTGTAATGCTTTTGATAATTTTATGGTAGCAGTTTGGTGAAGCTTGTGAATTGAGAAAAGTGAATTGTAAAGGTCACTGCATAACCTAGTCTAAAACCAATCTTTCACACTACAGCAACCACCTGCAAGAGGTTATTAGAATTAAGAGGCTATTACAGTTAGTTGTGATTTTGATCAGTATCCTCAACCAAATTACTCTCTGAATAAAGCTCAGTACAATTTTATTTTATTTATTAGTTTATTTGGTTTTGTTGACACACTATTAGCACTTCCTCATCCATTATATAGTTACATACTTTCGCTGCCCGTGATATTTTTTGTAATTCATGATTAATCAGATGCTGGCTTATTGGTTGATAATCCTGTTAAAAGAGTGTATGTAATGTTTGATTGTCCTCAGGTCCAGACATGACGTTCAAACCTGCACTTACTGGGGTGCCCCTATCATGTGGGATGGAATGTTTGACTCAAAAGTCTATGATAGTGTACACAAAAAGAAAAGGTCATCAGTGGCTGTGACTGTGTTTGCAGTTGGAAGGTTTGTGACGTTTCTTCTACATACAAGTTTGTACCTTCACACTTCGCTGTAGCGTTAGAAACAACAGAAAACATTGAGGTTTTCCTGAGAGAGATCTACTAGCGCTCTGTGGTTTTCATTGAATGAAAATGTTTTTTCCCCCCCTTGTGTTCACCACAGCTGATAACATTTCACTGCAGTACTGGTGCTCTGGCTTCTACTACTGCTGCTTCATTCTCCATTCCTCATGCAGCTACTCCTGCTATGGCGTTTAGTTTTACTTGTTGAGCGTTTCTCTCTCATATGGCCTTCAAGTAATATTACAATAAAAAATTTTTTTTAAAAAAGTAAAAAATTACTTGTGCAAAGCTAGGCATGAATGATGAACGAAGGGAAAAAATGCAGTTATAGCTCATAAAAATTTGTATGCTTGCACACTGGGTTTAAAGTGCTTGAAAGTCTGAAAAAAAGATACTGAAACAAGACCTTTGAAAATTTGAAAATTTCAAGTTGGGTGCCGATGAAAAGGTGTTTTTTCTCCAAAAATTCCCAACAGATTTTTTTTATTTTTGCGTTTTCTTTATCTGCCCACTAAGACCTACAAAATGACATAGGTCTTGTTACAGTATCTTTTTTTCAGACTTTCAAGCACTTAAAACCCAATGTGCTTCATGAAGAGGGAGAGTTTATTACACTGAAAGAAAGTTATGTAAGCTAATGAACAATGATTAAGCTGAATGTCGAGAAGCCTCCAGTGAGTGTGGAATACCAGGTGAGGCAGTTTATTTCATGACTGATTGTGTGGACTGAGATGTCAGAACTGGGCAGGACCCAGCAACCTGGCCCACACAAGAGCTTCACAGAACTTAACCCCTTTCTGCATATGTAGACACTCGCATCTATAGATATGCGAATTTAAGCACTTAGTTACAGTACTCGACCACGAGATGGCACCCCAGGATCAGCTATTGAATATTCATAAGCAGGCAGAGCTGAAACGCGATTTTGAGTATGGAGAAGTTCCCTCCAGTCCCTGTTTTTCAGGAGTAGCATGAATTAAACTCCTCAGCTAAGCCTGATGTGCAAACTGGTCAATATCCTTGCCCATAGTATGGATCCAGTAGTTTTAAAAAATTATCACTTGCGACAGAAAAAAAACTTAGTACTCTGTAGCAACCATTTTAGCTACAGTGAGCCGACAGTATTCCAATTAGTGGTTAAAAAATAAGTTTTGTGAAGTATAAAAATCCGACATAGTATTGATTCTCTCACATTCTACTGTGAATTACAGTCATCACACACAAAATATACGTAGTTCCCTCCCATGGATTTACACGTATATTCCTCTATTGACAAATTCAGCGCTCCCTTCTATCCACCCAAGTACTGTCACCCAAGTAAGTGTCGATTGCCAGTCACTCAATTATATACTGAGATTCATCTGCGTAACTCTACAGTTATAGTTCACACCCCCGTGAAGCTTCCCCGGTAACGATGTTTTGATTGACTCGTTTCTTATCCAATTCCCGAGTGTTCAGATTTTCCTCAATAACTGAAATACATTGATCGGACAATAAGAATAGGATACAAAGCTAAGCGTAAAAGTAAGGTCGGTTGTGTTCTTCGAATGTTGGCCACGGTTGCGCAGCTGAAAATGATGCGATATCAAGGAAACAAAGACACTCGAAACCGGCCTGAAGTGTTCAGTTTCATTTACGAGATACATGTTGTGTGGATGTGGTCCATGGGAATTATTCCGAATGAAACAGTACTGGAGGGTTCTTTCCACCCGATACATCTGTGTCTGGAGGAGGGCATCAATGAAGAAAACAGGTTATACTTCTACTCTGTTTGCATTTTGATCAATATGGCTTTTTGCTGTAGAATTTATACCGCGTTTAAAGACATTGCATGCCAAGGTTTTCGTTTCTCCAAAGGCATGCTACCCACGCACGTCGGTAGATCCCTTGGTACGTTCATTACACCATTCTGTTGAATATGGAGGCATATGTCATTTGATTTTTCCTGAAAGTGACATTTCTGTTGTTAAAATAAGGTGTATTTCAGAATTTAGATATTACTGAGTTAGTGAGTTTTTACACTTATAAGGTGTAAGGTTATGAGCTCGGATGTGAGAGCAGTTAGCTTTTTATTGCAGCGTGAATGTTATAGCTGTTTAATCAGCAATTTATTTGAATTTATTTTTATATGGGGGACTTCGAAGAAAAATGAACAATATTGTTATCTTTATTATGGAGAAAAGGCATGTTTTGTGTTTGGAGAGGTTACTGGTGACCAATGATATTCAACTGCACTGATATTTATAAATTCATGCTAAACTCAACCAGAAAATCATTAGTCCATGCTGAATTTCATGCCCCAAAAGTTAATTTGTGTTAAATATATGATTAACCCTAGAACACTATCGCCGAGTGATTTTCACTCGAGCAAACGTGTTTACGTGATTTTCATTATGTTGCGTTTGTCTGAGTGTTATGGGTCCCTGGGTAGCTTCAGCATTGTCTTTGACATCTTTGAAGGCATGGGTGTTTTGTTTACCTCAGGGTACTTTTTTTCATTTTGTTAGACATGGTACAGTTGAAAATAAAAGAACACTACACTAATTTCTCATGTATTGTCATATTTTGAGGACAAGTACTTTTTATTGGGTATTTTACTATATCGGGAAAAATCACCCGGCGTTAGTGATGGTGTTACTAATTTTAGCAATAGTGTTCTAGGGTTAATGCATGATTTGACAGTGAACCATATTGATGGATCTCAGACTTTGAGGAGACACCTGGATAGCTGTCTAATTTGGCTCATAGCAAGCGGGTAATCTAGAATGTAATGTTCAAGATGAATTGTACTTGGGGTCAAAAAATTTATGATCCCAGAAATGTATAGATTTAAGCCCCAGCAGTTTTTCATTTGTCAGTATTATTTTTTTTTGCTATTTCAATGGTGAATTCTCATGAAGATTTTTTTGTTTGCAGCCCCTTTTCTCCACTAAAATCATAAAAATAAACTGAAATACGATGGGAGTCTAAATACTTCAAGTGTCTAGACTCAATTGAGCCAAAGTTTTTCTGTCTGTGAAGCTGCCATCTTGAATTATAAAGCCTTAAATCAGGTAACACCTAAAGAGCCAGATTTGGCTTCCGCGCAAAGGGGTTAACCTCTTGCCATTTCTCCATGGGTCTCAGGTACCTGGACACATACCTCTCAGAATTTCTGCTCTCTGCAGAGCAGCACTTCATGCCAGGTTTACCTGTGACATACTACGTGTTCACTGACTCCCCGGACAGGGTGCCCAAGGTGCCTCTGGGCCCTAGTCGCGCAGTGGAGACGGTGCATGTCCAGAGGCACCGTCGCTGGCAGGACATCTCCATGATGCGCATGCGATCCATTGCTGACGCCATCGACCGCGTCATACGCCACCGGCACCAGTACATCTTCTGCTTGGATGTGGACCAGATCTTTGTGGCCCGCTTCGGCTCAGAAGCGCTGGGGGACTCTGTTGCCCTTCTGCATGCCTTCTACTACCATCGGCCAAAGGCCTTCTACACTTATGACAGAAACCCAAAGTCCTCCGCTTACATGGAGATGGGTGACTTCTACTACCATGCAGCAGTTTTTGGGGGGTCGTGGCAAAGTGTCAAAAACATGACGGAGTGGTGCTACTGGGGTATTATGAAGGACAAAGACAACCAGGTGGAGGCGCTGTGGCAGGACGAGAGCCACCTGAACAAATATCTATGGCTCCACAAGCCCAGTAAGGTGCTGTCTCCAGAGTACTGCTGGGCAAGTGGAGTTGGATATCGCAGCGATATCCGTGTTACCCGCCTCGTCTGGGCGGACAAACACTACAGCACCCTCAGAAATCCAACATAAATCACCCTCAGAAATCCAATCCACCCCCCTCAAAAAAAAAAACTTTCAAAAACAGGCCACTTTACATAAGCTGACTGCGGCCTACAATACAACGTTCAGACACATGCTTTTCCTACCTTGTCATTGCAGTGCCAGTAATATGTTTGTTTTTCATTTTGGGGAAATGAGAAGAAAGTTCACTTTGGAATTTGAAACAAGGGTTTTTAACTGCAACAATTCACTTGTGCAAATCATTTTTAATTGCGGATTTCTAAGTTCTAGATTGCGTCAGCAGCGGCAAAGCATTTTATATGTGTGATGTCAGTGTTTTTTTATATTTATTTATTTTTATTCAATTTTGTGTCTGTAAGAGTTGTCACATACCCGAATGACAGACACGGAGGACAGGAAGGTATGGACTGGACTCAGGCGCATAGATGGACTTGGTTGTATTAGAATTTATTATGCCGTAGGCACAGTACCAAAGCATATGAAAACAAATGGAAATCGAGGTTCCTTCAAAACAGAGAGCTAAAACACTGGTTAGCTATGCACTACTTATAGGAAGAAAAAGAAAAGAGGTTCCTCTATACAATGGCAATAAAGCGCTAAACAGCACTATATCCAGGGTTTGGAGCACAATGGTTTCATGTCCAAATTTCGCGGTTTTGAGATTTTTACCCCCTGTTACAGCTTTCTATTTACTAAACCTTGGAGTGCAATAACTGTATGTCCATCTGCATTCATTTTTAATCAGAATTCACAATTTCATTTTGTGATTGGACCATTAAAGTCAGCTTAAATGAATTAAACGTTGACATTTTGATGAAAAAAAGATGAATTTTATTACAGAATAGTCTATCTTCCATTGCAAACGAACTTACCTCCCACCAATCACCGTTGTGTTACGTCACATCATGTGCTAGGATTGTTGGAGCACTGAGGTGACATGTCCATTTTTGGCCATTTTAACCATGATGTAGTGGTTACACTCCAATGAAAACTAAGGTGTTCAATATACTTCTGAACCCTGCAGCAAAAGAGTGACTGGTAAAAAAAAAGATACCTTATTTAAAAGAACACTTGGAAACCTAAAAATCTATTTTTCTCACAACCTCTAAAATGGGCATATAACCATTGTGCTCCAAACCCTGGATATAAAGACTTGAACATGAAAACCACGCACTAAGCATGTCTATTCAAAGGCTAGCACTACGGTACAGACATGTGGCTTAGCAAGACTTCACCCACAATGGCTGTCGAGCTCTGACTTAAATAGCCCTACCACTCAGTGGGATTGCAAACAGGTGCAGGTGTTCTGACAAATTTTGCTACCTTGTCAAAAAATGCTACCTTCATGCAAAGCGATCGTAAAGTCTTTGTTTTCGCCTTGATATTGCAATATGAATCAGTTTACAGTAGCAACTTTGTTGTTTGTTAGCTTTTTATAACATACCCATATTTTGTAACGAGTTGGATAAGTCTGTTTGAAGATATATGCCCATAAACGCCATTATCGTCTAATTTCTGCATTTTCAGGAAACCCCAGCGTGTACATGCAAATATATGTACGCTTACAGGTCGAAATGCACCCTGAAACTAAATCTAATTTTATGATTTTTGAAGATACTTAAGATAAGTGCGAGGAAACAGCCCGAGATTTTAGGTTTGCGCAAGCGCAGAACCGCGGGGTGGCATATTTCGACGGGTAGCAAAATTTGTCGGAACACAGGCAATGAGGAGTGAATGCTAAGTGTGCTCCGGATCTTAATAGACCATTGGGCTGAGGGCTGAAGCCGAGGCCTCGCAATGTCACTGTACTTTTTATTTTATATTTACTGGTATGTGCATTATGGTTTCTACAACCCCAATTCCAAAATAGTTGGAACGAAATGTAAATTGTAAATCAAATGTGAATCAGAATGCAGTGACTTTCACATCACATGAGCCAATATGTTATTGATGATAGAACAAAGATAACATTAAAAATGTTGAAACTGAGACATTTTACATTTTTATCCACGAAAGGGACGAAAAAAAAAAAAAAAACTCCCGCACACGATCTTCTCACTTGCAATTGATACATTGAACACACTTCTTCTGGCAAGTAGTTCTCACCCCCTACCCCTCTGAAGAGAGGTTTGCCCAAAAGTCAATTCTTTAGGCTTTGACGAATTTGCAGTACTACAGAAGATTTTATTGAGAAGGCATCTGAGTTGAGGTCTAGATTTGTCCAACAGGGATACCGAAATGATTGGCTACAGAAGGCTTATGATGCAGCAGTGAGGAAACCACGCTCAGAATTGTTACAACAAACCAAGAGGAAAGAAAAAAAGTTCTCTGTTACTTGTATCACTTCTTATTCTCCTCTCTCTGTTGTGATTTGTGCATTCTGCATGTCATGTTTAAGTTCTGTGCCTGGCTCAGCCATGTTTAGGATTCTTGTGTTTAAGTGATCACTGCCTGTCTGACCATTCTTAGGATTATGTATTGTGTTTTGGTAGTTTGGATTTCATTGTGTTATTATTTTTCATGTCTTAGATCATTTAGTTTCCATGCCATGTTTTCATTTCCATGCTTTGCACTTTGTCTCCCCTGTCTTGTCATGTGTGTATCTTTGCTCACGGTCCCTTGTCTTGCGTGCCACTCATTCGGGTGATTTATTGGTTTCTGGGTTTCAATCTTCTTTCATTATCTCGTGTTCTTCCTTCCTCTCTCTTTTACTGTCTTACAAACACATACTAACAGTTTATTATTTTTGCTAATTACTAACCACACTAATCTTGTATATTTTTACTAACTTTCTAACATGCACTCGGAATTGTATAGCTGCACATACTAATTGACTAACGATCTCTCAGCAGTCGCTCAATTCTAATCACCGCCTCCTTGCCTATCCCTAATTATCTCTGCTGCAAGTTTCTGTGGATTTCCACTTATACTTTGTGCTTTCCTTTTCTTTTATCTTGGCACTTTAGTACTCCTTAACCGGAGCTGTTGTTTTGTACTTAGGTTTGTCTTGTGATCCCTGTCTGTGTTTTGGCTACAGCCAAATTCATGTAATTAGTTTATTCCGCATGTGTCTCTCCCTGATCATTGTTACCATTGATTGCACCTGTTCTCCCTAGTCATGTGTTCACCCCGGATGTGTATTTAAGATGTCTGTTTGGTTCACTTTCTTGTCAGATCGTTCTCCCTAGTTTTCTCGTGCCACGTTTCTCGCCTTGATTTCTCAGTGTTTATCTTTCTGACTGGATTGCCCGACATTTGATTTTTGCCTTTGTGATTTTGGATTACTGTTGCATCTGTGTGTTTTGACCATTTTTCTGCCCGACTACGAGATCTCTGTTTGCTGCCCTGGTAACGAATCGGATTACGCCCTTTGGATTCTGGCTTGTCACTCTGATAGTATTATATCTGTGTACCAGACCCATTTCTGTCCAACTAAGATTACTGTGATTGCTGCCCTGGTTTTTGATACTATTTTTGCCCAACTGGATTTCGACTTTTGGATTGTGGACTTTGTACTGTTTTTCGCCCTGTGGGGGTCACCCCCCTTTACCAATAAAACAAGCTCTACTGCATTTCCTGGTTCTTGCATCTGGTTCCTGATTGCAACACAACTCTCTTTCACTATCAAATCTACTTTTAAGAAGCGCTGGCATATTTTGACTTCTGATCCTGAATTGGCCCCCCATTTTAAATTTCAGCCTCTTTTTGTGAACAAGCGAGGGAGAAATCTGAGAGACCTCCTTGTTCATGCTGACTTTACCACTTACAAGCCTAAGCCGCCCACTCGGCGGCTTTATCCCCTTTACCTGCGGGAAATTATTGCTGTTGAAATTGTGCACAGTGCCATACCTTAAAAACCAACTTTTTTAATTATATTTTCCATAAAAGAAGTAATAACTTGTGCATATACACGTGATATACATGCTGCGTTGTCCCTGTGGTTTGGCATATGTGGGTAAGACGTCCAGGCAATTAAAACAGCGCATTAGTGAACATATAAGCTCTATACGCAGAAATGACAGAAATTATCCTGTGGCTGTCCATTTTAATGATAAACATAACATTTCCACCTTACGTTTCTGTTGATTTGCTGCTCAAATGTCACAAAGTGTATTGGATATTCACTTTACAGAATTTAACACCTGATGGATTGAATGATGAACTTCCCCTCAACGTAATGTTGTGAATGTTGTTTCCTAATTTTGGTGGGACTATTCCACTATAGAATACTTCTCTTTTGCTGATTGTATTTCTTTATTTTGCTCGCTTTTTATATTTACAGTTTTGACTTATATGACAAAGCCTTTCTAATCTGGTCTCCTTTCCTATTTTCAGAGGTTGGGACGATTAGGAGGCGGCAAAATGTTTTTGCAAATTTTTATTTTGTAAAATGCATTATTTTGCATTTTCATTCATGTTTTCTATCTCATGATTGTACTGTAAACGTGGTTATTCTTTTGGCTTGGAAACTTTTTTCTATTTTGCTATGTATTGCAAACACTGCATTATTGTTTCCCTAAATGGGGTTATTACTACCTTGGTATGTTGTTATTTGTATTGATGTTTTTACTTAAGAGATGCGTCTGACTAGCGTCATGTGATTTTACCTGATTGGGCCACGTAGGCCCACCAGCCTGCATTTAAGATCTGCTCTCTAGTATATTCTGTTTGTTGTCCTGAGGAAAGTCGGTTGACCGAAACGTTGACGCAAGTGAGAAGACCGTGTGCAGGAGTTTTTTTGTTTTTTTTTGTTACTTTAGTCCTTAGTTGGCCTTTCTCCTACGCACCTTACCCGTGTGCAAAAATTTTTGTCCATAAAATGAGCTTATTTAAAATGTTCTGGCTGCATCATTACGGTATCAAAAAAGTTGGGACACAGGCATAAAAGGGTTGAAAAAAGAATCAACTGAAAGAACATTTTGCAAGTAATTAAGTTAACTGGCATGAGGTGTGTAACATGATTGGCTATAAAAGGGTTGTCTTAGAGAGGCTGACTCTCTCAGAAGTGAGACATTTCTTCCTGGACTGTACAAATGTGTTACAATGGTGATGAAAATTCTAACACACCTTTTCTAAAGTTCTTCATTGCAGTGCTGAAACCCCATCCATGGGCATCACGAATTAGCAAGCAAGAAGATAAACTGAGTGATCATTTCATTTCAGTGACCCCATAATGTGCTACGGTGGCAGGCATGGGTGTAATGATGACACAAAACAGATATTGAATTCCTGAAAATCAGATACATTTCAAAGTCAATTCTATTGTATGACAAATGGCCTCAGTCTATCAGTAACATTTATGGAGAATTACAGCCAGTCAATGTTTTTCATGCCTTTTGTCGTCAATGTTTGTATTCTGTTCACCTGTTTTCAGTGCAAAGCATTGTTAACATTTTGTAACTGGTTACCTCTTGCTCTAAATGACCAAAAGAATATATTATTTCATTCACAAGAAGGCATTTCAAAAAATAAGAATGGAATAATACAAAACCCAAAACCAGTGAAGTTGGCACGTTATGTAAATCGTAGATAAAAACAGAATACAATGATTTGCAAATCCTTTTCAACTTATATTCAATTGAATACACTGCAAAGGCAAGATGTTTAATGTTCAAACTGAGAAACTTTATTTTTTTTGCAAATAATCATTAACTTAGAATTTAAAGGCAGTGTAATGTGAATATAGGCCACTAGATGGCAGTATTTACCTTTTTTTTGTTAAGCTCAGACTGGAGTCATGTTTAGACATGTCCTGGACATGTCTGGGGCAAGTCCCCGAAAAGTAAAAAAAAGAGGTCTAAATGTGGGTGGGGTCTGCAAAAGAGTATATAAGGAAAAGAATTGAGACAGTAAAGTAGTAGGAGAAATTGCAAGAAGATGACCAGACCTGCCATTCTGTTCAAGACCTGTGACGTTTCTTTTGTGGATTTCTTTGCCTGTGTTTGAGCATTTTCTTCATCCAGGACATCACCAAGCCACCCCACCAAAAAGGGACTGTAATTATTTCTGTTTTTTCTTATTTATCAATCTTGGTCTTTAGTTGTAGGTTGTTATTAGTCTTTGTCTTTGTTAAAAATTAAATGTGTTTTAGTTGTTAAAACTGTGTTTGTCATCCCTTGCTGTTGCTGTTGTGTTATAAATGTAATAACAAATTGGGGCCATAACAGCAGCAACACACTGCAAAAAAGTTGGCACAGGGGCCTTTTTACCACTGTGTTACATCGCCTTTCCTTTTAACGACACTCAGTAAACATTTGAGAACTGAGGAGACCAATTTTTGAAGCTTTTCAGGTGGAACTCTTTCCCATTCTTGCTTGATGTACAGCTTAAGTTGTTCAACAGTCTGGGGTCTCCGTTGTCGTATTTTACGCTTCATAATGCACCACACATTTTAAATGGGAGACAGGTCAGGACTACAGGCAGGCCAGTCTAGTACCCGCACTCTTTTACTACGGAGCCATGCTGTTGTAACACATGCAGAATGTGGCTTGGCATTGTCTTGCTGAAATAAGCAGGGGCGTCCATGAAAAAAACGTTGCTTGGATGGCAATATATGTTGCTCCAAAACCTGTATGTACCTTTCAGCATTAAAGGTGCCTTCACATATGTGTAAGTTGCCCATGCCGTGGGCACTAATACACCCCCATACCATCACAGATGCTGGCTTTTGAACTTTGCGCCTATAACAGTCCGGATGGTTGTTTTCCTCTTTGGTCCGGAGGACACGACGTCCACAGTTTCCAAGAACAATTTGAAATGTGGACTCGTCAGACCACAGAACACTTTTCCACTTTGCATCAGTCCATCTTAGATGAGCTTGGGCCCATCGAAGCCGGCGGCATTTCTGGGTGCTGTTGATAAATTGCTTTCGCTTTGCATTGTAGAGTTTTAACTTGCACTTGCAGATGTAGCGACGAACTGTAGTTACTGACAGTGGTTTTCTGAAGTGTTCCTGAGCCCATGTGGTGATGTCCTTTACACACTGATGTCGGTTTTTGATGCAGTACTGCCTGAGGGATCGAAGGTCACGGGCATTCAATGTTGGTTTTCGGCCTTGTCGCTTACTTGCAGTGATTTCTCCAGATTCTCTGAACCTTTTGACGATATTACGGACGTAGATGATGAAATCCCTAAATTTCTTGCAATAGCTTGTTGAGGAATGTTGTTTTTAAACTATTCGACAATCAGCTCACGCATTTGTTCACTAAGTGGTGACCCTCGCCCCATCCTTGTTTGTGAATGACTGAGCATTTCAGGGAAGCTGCTTTCATACCCAATCATGGCACCCACCTTTTCCCAATTAGCCCGTTCACCTGTGGGATGTTCCAAATTAGGTGTTTGATGAGCATTCCTCGACTGTGTAAGTCTTTTTTGCCACTTGTGCCAGCTTTTTGAAACATGTAGCAAGCATCAAATTCCAAATGAGCTAATATTTGCAAAAAATTACAAAGTTTACCTGTTCGAACATTAAGTAACTTGTCTTTGCAGTGTATTCAATTGAACATAGGTTGAAAAGGATTTGCAAATCATTGTATTCTGTTTTTATTCACATTTTATACAACGTGCCAACTTCACTGGTTTTGGGGTTTGTAAATCAGATGGCAAAGAAGGGTCATTTTCTTATAGACTTCAAAACAATTGAAATTCTCTCTGGAAACACGAACGTCGCCATCTGCTGCCCATTATATGCATTGCAAATTTTTTAAGATTTCCGCATTGGCTTCACTTCTTAGATCTGGACACGATCTACTCATATTTCTTGTTGTTACGGATGTAACACGATATTAGGACACAAAAAAATTTTCTTTTTACAATTATTATTTTTAAAAGCATGCTACATATGACTGTCTGACGCCTTGTGAAATTTTGATGCAGGAAGTGATGCGGGAACCTTAGTTTGCCACGGTCATCTTCACGCTATTTGCATACATTATGCAAATTTACCTACAGGTCTGGGCTCAACACGTGAGGACACGAATGGTTACGCCCACGACGGTCATTTCTAATTGCATTTCCGGTCAGACGAGTCCCGGTAAATTAGTGCAGACAATTGAAACCGTTATTATGGGTATTTCTCTGCAATATTTCATTTTACTTTGTTTCAAAGTATATACAGACATGTCATGAGCATTTCGTTAAGTTGGCTGCCGAATTCTGGAACAAAATATGGCTTTCACAATGCCTTGGCTGACATCAGGGCACCACTTTTTCTGCTGTGTTGTTGGACCGATGACTCTGTTTTTTTCTAATCCGGGAGTGAATAAATATGAACAATGCAAATAATTTAATTCTCTATGAAAAAATGTTATTGATCATTCTTATGCAACACAGTGACTTGTACAGTTTAGTATGGAATGACCCAAGTAAAGATGGCCAGAGGCTCTTCAACCTGTGAAGGCTTGTGTAAAAAAATTGTGGAATACTTTAAAAACGATGTTCCTGAACATCAAATTGCAAAGGCTTTGAAGGTCTCATCATCGAAAGTGTGTAACATCATCAAAAGATTCAGAGAAACTGGAAAAATCTCTATGCGTTAGGGACAAGGCCGAAGACCCTAACTGGGTGCCTGTGATCATCGGTCCCTCAGACGCCACTGCACCACTCACCGGCATGATTCTGTCATTGACATTACTAAATGGGCCAAGGAATACTTCAAGAAACCATTGTCTGTAAACACAGTCTGCCGTGCCATCCACAGATGCCACCTAAACTCTATCACACAAAAAGGAAGCCATTGTTGAGCATGATCCAGAAGCGCCGCCTTGTTCTGTAGGCCGAGGTTCATTAAAAATGGACTGTAGCGAAGTGGCAACGTGTCCTGTGATCAGACGAGTAAAAGTTTGACATTCTCCTTGGAAATCATGGGCGTTATATGCTCCGGGCTAAAAAGGAGAAAGACCACCCCTCCTGTAATCAACGTTCAGTTCAAAATCCAGAATCTCTGATGGTAGGGGGATGCATTAGTGCATATGGTGAGGGACACTTGCATGTTTAAAAAAGGACCATGAATGCTGAAAAGGTATATAAAGTTTTTAGAGCAACATATGCTCCCCTCCAGACAACATCTATTCCAGGGAAGGCCTTGTGTATTTCAGCAGGACAAAGCAAAACCACATACTGCAGCTATTACAACAGCATGGCTTCGTAGTAGAAGAGTCCGTGTGCTGAACTGGCCTGCCTGCAGTCCTGATCTTTTACCGATCGAGAACATTCGGCGCATGATTAAACAAAAAGTTTGTCAAAGGAGACCCAGCAGCTGGAAGGCTGTATTAAACAAGAGTGGGATCAAATTCCAATGGCTAAACTCAAGAAACTTGTCTCCTCAATGCCCAGATGCTTCCGCTCTGTGTTTAAAAGAAGAGGGGATGCTACACCATGGTAAACAGGCCCCTGTCCCAACTTTTTTGAGACCTGTGGCAGCCATCAAATTTGAAATGAGCTCATTTTGTATATAAAAATTGTAACATTTCTCAGTTTCAACATTTGCTGTGTTATCTCTGTTCTGTTGTGAATGAAATACTGGCTGGTGTGATTTGTGATTCTGCACTTTTGTACTGTTCTTATGCACTTTTGTACGTCGCTCTGGATAAGAGCGTCTGCTAAGTACCTGTAATGTAATGTAATGTATTTGAAAGTCATTTTTGATTTTATTCACAACTGACATTTCGGAATTTGGGTTGTATATAAATGAAGTGAATGGACTGAAATGTCTGAAATAAAATATATATATCTAACAGAAACATGTTTTGCCAAGAAAAGAGAACAGCCTCATTTCTGTGGCATGTGGAGTTGTTTGTGGTGTGCTGATCGCAGGTTTTGAAAGTAGGTCATACACATCTCGCAGAGACTGCGTCTGCATTTTGAGGTGACAAGAGATGTGTTTTAACCCAGACTTCTTTGGTTGTTTTGTATCTTTCCAACTGTTTCGTGGTCATGTGGAGGATTAATGAAGCCGTGAATTAAATCAATAAACTTCTCCCCCATATATTAACAATTTCAGCTACCGTTTTACTGAACTTAATTTGGTTTTTCCAAAGATACCCAAAACTTCTATGGATCTTTTTTTTTTTTTTTTTTTTTAGGAATTCTATTTTAAGGTTCAGACTTAATGAATACTCCTTGATGGCACTTATTATATAAACAGATATTAACTGTTATATATGCTACTTCTTATTTTGGGTTTATTGTTGATATTCATGAACACAAGTTCTATTAGAGGAATCACATTAATCAGTTCAGAAAATGCACTTAAACCCCTTTACCACTCAGGTAACATTTTCTTAAGATGCCTATAAAGGACGTATTCAAGGTAAAATTGTTAAAAAAGTAGGATTTTGTCTGCCTGTTTTATTTTTAGTTTCCATTATTATTAGTGTTTATTTTCATTTATGTACCTTTTGTTATTTTTCCGAGTGATTGTTTATTGTTCTGATTGATTGTCATTGTCAGTGTAAATCCTTGTGTTCTTCCCTCCTGTCAGTCCTTGTTAACGCACTAATTCCCCTGTTAATTCGGTGAGGTGATTCTAACTTCCATCATTCTGGTCTTGCTGCCTGTCTGCACCTGAGAGTAGTTTAGAATCAGGGCCTGGGTGTTTAGAGTAGATTAGCATAGGTTTCCAGGCCCTTTCCATTCTACTCGCCAATCCCTGTCCTCCACTTCCTGGCTGTTTTTTCATCCAGATTGAATTGGTCATCAGCATGTAAAAATTTAGCAGCCCAGGCATCAAAAGCTATGTATCCTATATACCAATTATTTAAAAATAATTCATTTATAACTTTTAAAACTGCCTGCACTATTTTTGAGTGTAAAATTCTTCCAATTCTTTTATATGGTTCAGAAATCTGGGGAACTAAATATTTTCACTGTATTGAAAAAGTGCATACCTCATATTTTAAACATTTTTTAAATTTGGGAAAATATGCTTCAAATAAGGCAGTATTAGGCGAAATTGAGAGTTGTAGTTTATTTGTCTATAGTAGAATAAGAGTTATAAAATATTGGCTAAAACTATTGAAAATGGATTGTTATAGATACCCTAAGCAAAGTTACATGTTTGCAAAATTACAAGATGATAATGGTAGGCATAATTTGGCATCAGATGTTAGAGAATTACTTTTTACCAATGTAAATTTAGAATAGGTTTCCATGATTTTAGAATTATTTATGTACGTAAACAAAAAGGAATTTTGTTAGATATAAATTGATCTATTTGTAAAAATTGTATTCTGGGTAATGTTGAAGATGAATTTCATGTTATGTTTGAATTATACTATAATTTGAGGAACGTTTGTCTGTCTGTCTGTTTGTCTGTTTGTTCCCCTACTCCTCCGAGGTCCTCTGACGGATCTTCTCCAAACTTGGTGGGTCTATGTTGGTTGTCCCTGGAATTGTCCTTGAGGGGTTAGTTTTTTGAAAGGTCAAGGTCACTGGGGTCAAAGGTCAATTTCTACTTTGGACACTCCACCACCCCCATGCCAGACAAAACTCCCCTTCCTCTTGGGGATAAGGGTGTGGTATAGCCCTTTACAAATGTAACTGCTGTACTTCCATCTCGATGCTCGCTCAGTCGAAATTATTCTCGCCACGGGTAATTCACTAGTGTACCAAATATGGGGAATTCAGACGGAAATATCTGTCATTCCTACTAAACCAAGTAAAGAATAAACAATTATTGTCCATTTTATTAAATTCCAAAAATATTGATATCATTAAATCTGTCGCTATCTTTCTAAAATATGTTTTCATTGAACGAAATGTCACCACGTGAATGCTGTTTCATATGTACTTGTACTGTAGGCCTTAAGGCCACAAATACTGAATAAAGAATCTGAATCTGAATCCTTCCTGGCTCCGGCCCTCTCTGGCTTCTTGCCGCAGCTGTTCCCTGTCTAGTCAGGCAATCACGTTAATTGTCTTGTGCTTAAATATCCCATTCCCCCTCTGTTCCAAGTTGATTTGTTCTTCCCTTGACTCTGTCTGGTTGATTCGTCTCTGTGCTATTTGGTTTGTGATTGCTCTGTTTGAAAGTATTAGACTGTTTGTATCAGTCTGTATATTTTAGTTTTGTGCTTGTAGTGAGATTGCAGTGTGATGGTCAAATGAAGCCTGATGAATCACTGAGGCTTTCCAGCCCATTGCTTCACCAAAAGGTTCAGTACTCAAGGCCTCAATGAAACATTGAATGCTGCCATCTGCAGGGCAAAACAACATATGACAGTCAATGAACTGTACCATGACCTGAGCGGAAATGTATGAAAAACTTGTGTGCAGTAACAATAAACAATGGATATATTTCTATGGACTGAGCATGTGTAAGTATATGGAAATAATTGTGTAAGTAGCTATATTTGTTCATAATTAAAATAGCAATGAAACAATCACGAAACTTTGCTTTTTAAAATCATTTTTATTCAAAAACACAAATACGGGAGTGACATTATTGAAAAAAATGAAATAAGTGACACTCTTACGTCAGTGTCCAACAATGGGGAAAATGATATGTAACTCATTACAACTCTCCAACGTACTACACCTCTCTCCGTCTTACAATGGCCGACAACACCCACAGTTTGGCGCAAGATTTGAAGCGTATTTATGAGGAGGCGATACGTTGAATGAACCAATGACGTGCTCTCCACAAACCGAGGCCTCGTTTGTCATCAGTCACGTGATTTTTACGGTAACGACGCAAGCCTCGAATCGGGGCTTCATCTGGCACGCCCCTTTTTGCTCGACACAGACTCCGGCGCCTCGCTTCAAATGTCACATCACCAGTGATAGATAAGTCCTTGTATTCCCTTTGCTCCTGTGTTCCCAATTGTTTACTTAGTTTCCCTACCTCTCCTTCCCTATTTTCCCCTTACCCTTTTCCCTGTTCCCTTCCTCCCTTAAGTCTATTTTGCCCCATTTGTACATTGTCTTTGTACAAAGTGATTTCCTGGTTTCCCGATGTTGGCCTGTATTACTGATTACGATTCTGCTCACCTGCATCTGTTTGCTGGCTTCTGACTATTTTCTGAACTGGCCATGAGTTAGGGATCGAATCCAATGTCTAATAAACGCCCTGCTGAGTTTGATCTGCATTTGGAGTTTCCGTCCGTTAACAAAAATGAAATCTTTTTAACTTCCCTGATGGGCACATATATGGGCCGTCGGAGTGGTAAGGGGTTAATTGATGTAATTTTAGGTCCTGTTTCTTAGTTGGTACTGTGAAAACAATTTTCTAAGTAATCTGAGCATTTTTAGATGAGGAAGTGGGCTGGGGACTCGAGATATAGCCTTTGCTGCATAAAGTGAAGGGCGACAAAATCAAGCAGTAACAAAATCAGGAAAAAGGGTAAACAAAATCAAGGGCAACAAATTTAGGGATGTAGGGACAGGAATCAGGGCGGTGGAGTAGGGGAAAAGTGGAGCCTGAAGAGTTGGGTTTTCCAGTGGCGCTTGAAGGTGCTCAAGGATTCTGCTGTCCTGACCTCGATAGGTAGATCATTCCACCAACGAGGTACCAGGACAGACAACAGCCTTGAGCGGGAACTGGAGGAGTGGAGAGGGGGAGGAGCCAGGCGAGGGGGAGATGGTGGTATCCCCCAGGGTGATGATCAGGTCTAGGTGAGGAGAGGATGGAGCAGGGATGTAGATCATCTCTGTCTTGGTTGGGTTGAGCTTCAGGTGATGGTTGTCCATCCAGCTCTGGATGTCTTGTAGGTAGGCGGAGATGCAGGTGGAGACCTGTGCATCAGGGGGAAAAGAGAAAAAAAATTGAGTGTCATCAGCATAAAAGTGATATGAGAAACCATGAGCAGAAATGACTGGCCCGAGAGACTGGAGATAAAGAGAAAAGAGGAGTGGAACAAGAACTGAGCCTTGGGGGAGGCCTGTGGTAAGGGGGCGGGGTGTTGATACTTCACCAGCCCAGGCAACCTGGTAGGAGCGACCGAAGAGGTACGACTTCAACCAGATGAGGGCTATACCACAGATCCCCAGTGCAGACAGGGAAGAGAGGAGGATGGAGTGGTCGACAGTGTCGAATGCGGCAGAGAGGTCGAGGAGGATCAGGATTAATGAGAGGGAGGCGGCGCGTGCAGTGTGAAGCGCCTCACTGACAGACATGAGTGCGGTCTCCGTGGAGTGGGCAGCTCTGAATCTCGACTGGTGGAGGTCCAGGAGGTTGTCTTCTGCAAGAGAAGAGGAGAGTTGGTTAGCAACAGCACGTTCAAGGGTTTTTGACAGGAAGGGGAGGAGAGAGACTGGGCGGAAGTTCTGAATGACTGAGGGGCCAAGGGAGAGTTTTTTCAGGAGAGGGATAATGGTAGCCTGTTTGAAAGGAGAGGGAAAGCATCTAGAGCACAAAGAAGAGTTAATAAGGGAGATGACAAAAGGGAGGATGTTGGGTGTGATAGCCTGGAGGAGGGGGGAGGGGATAGGGTCGAGGGCACATGAGGTAGAATGGTGAGAGAGGAGCAGTTGGGAGACATCAGAAGAGGAGAGGGGGGAGAAAGCAGAGAGGTGATGTGAGGGGACAGCGGGGGAAGGGGAAAGGGGGGTGAGGGCGGAGAAGGAGTTGCGGATTGACACAATCTTCTCCTCAAAGAAGGCTGCAAAGTCTTCTGCTGTGATGGAGGTTGCAGGTGTGACAGGCGGAGAGGTGAGGAGAGAAGAGGAGACAGAAAACAATTGGTGAGGGTTAGAGATTGAATTCTTGATTTTAGAATGATAAAATTTAATTTTAGCAGAGGTAATTGAAGAGGAAAATTCGGCTAGGAGGGACTGGTAGTGGGACAGGGCTGCTAGGGCCCTGGATTTCCTCCATTTCCTCTCTGCTGCTCGAAGGCTTTTCCTGCTGGAGCGGAGAGTTTCTGACATCCAGGGGCTGGGTGGGGTTGATCTGGCTGGCCTGGAAACGAGAGGAGGGAGAGTGTTAAGTGAGGATGAGAGGGAGGAGAAGAGAGAGGAGGCAGCAGATTCAGTGGGGAGATCAGATAAGGAATCAAGGGAAGGGGGGGAAGCAGTGACATGGGAAGGGGAGAGCGGAGGGGGAGAGAGAGCGGAGGTCACGGCAAACTGTAACAGAGGGGGTTGGAGTGGGGGAGATAGAGGGAGAGGGAGGGAGAAGGAGATGAAGTGGTGGTCAGACAGGTGGAGAGGGGTTACAGTGGGATCAGAGGAGGAGTAGTTGTGAAGGAGGACCAAGTCGAGGAGATTACCAGCTGTGTGAGCTGGGGGTGAGGGCAGGAGGGAAAGGTCAAACGAGTAGAGGATAGGAAGAAAGACGGCAGACTGAGAGGCCTCGAGGAGGAGGTTGAAGTCTCCCAGGAGAATCAGGGGGGTGCCGTCGTCAGGGAAGGTGCTGAGCAGGACATCCAGCTCATCGAAGAAACATCCTACGGGGCCTGGGGGACGATACACAACAATGATAAACAGGTTAGTTGGAGAGGATATGGAGACAGAATGAAATTCAAAGGAGGAGATAGAAAGGTGAGAGAGAGGAAAAGGAGAAAATGTCCAAGTAGGAGAGATTAACAAACCAGTCCCACCACCTGGGGTGTGGGAGAAGGAGAAGGAGGTGGAGAGGGCCGTCGGCGTTGTGGTGTTGTCTGGAGAGATCCACGTCTCCGTCAACGCAAGGAAGTTGAGGGACTGGAGGGAGGCATAGGCACAGATGAACTCAGCCTTCCAGACGGCAGAAACTAATTTTCTGCTGAGGGAAGCAAAGGATGATGTTCATAAATTAAGTGGCCATTATACGTTTTGGTTGGTATTTTAATGGAGCAAAAACACAATGCAGGGTTTTCTGGGACCCCTCAATCACATTATTTTTGAATATCATTTAAGGTTGATGAAAGAAATAAAAGCATGTTTGGGGAGAATAGAGATGTTATGGCAAAAACATTCTTCCTGTCACTCAGAAGTTATCGCTTATGTGCATTATTAGCCCTTTTGCCTTCACACATTGTTCATAAATGCCATTTTTCTTCTGTTCCTCATCTTTTCACCAGCTATACAAATGAAACCTACTTCGTAAAATTGGTTGCCATTTTTCATTGGTTGCATATTTATACTCTGAAAATTGCTTGAGGTTGTGTAAAATGTAAATTAAAAGAGAATACAATCATTTGCAAATCCCGAAAGCTCTATATTTTATTGAAAATAGAGCAAAGACAACAAATCAGATGCTGAAACTGAGAATTTGTATTTTCAAAAATGTATGCACGTTTCCAAAAGTTGTAACACTGGAATGTTTACCACTGTATTGCATGACTCCATCTTTTAATAACCCTCTAAGCATTTTGGAATTGAAGAAGCTAACTAACTTTGAAAGCAAAATGTTCTCTCATTCTTGCTTGAAGTAGGGTTACAGCAACTTGACACTCTGTGGTCTCTTTTTGTCAATTATTAGTTTGCTTGTGAAACATGCTAACTAGAGCCCATTCATGTTCAATGGGCAAGAGACGCTCTCGCGCTACCATTCTCTTTCTTTTCCTTTTGACTGAACGGCATCAGAACAAAATTGAAACACCGTCATTTTGTTTTGCTTCTGAAGCGAGCAAAAATATGCTGATTAATACAAAGTAAAGAGCAATCAAAGCACAAATTTAATTGTAACATCACAACAGACAAATATCATACAATGATGAAACATAATTATCTTATGCAAACTAGCATATAGTTTTATGAGCATGCATTGCGATTATGGTTTACAGGGCTCCGTGTCACGGCACGGAGTTCCATGTAGCTAGCTAGCATACTAGCTACATACTTATAACAATTAAATACAGCACAAACGTACACAAAAATTCTATGTTATGTTCATTTCACTGAAATAATACAAAGATAACCTAAGCAGACAAAGAAATGCATGCCATGTATAAGCTCTGTGCCTGGCTATGCCATGTTGTTTATTTCTGTGTTTAGTGACCTCCGCTATGTCTGACTATTCTTAGGATTATGTATTGTGTTTCTGGTAGTTTAGATTTTCTTGTTTTATTATCTTTTCATACTTTAGTCCATTGTTATCATGCCATGTTTTCATTTCCATGCATTGCACTTCATCTACCCTGTCTTGTCTTATGTAGGTCTTTGCTCACGGTCCCTAGTCTTGTGTGCCACTCATTCGGGTGATTTATTGGTTTCTGGGTTTTCAGTCTTCCTTCATTATCTCGTGTGCTTCCTTCCTCTCTCTTTTACTATCTACTTATCCATACTAACAGTTTGTTGTTTTTGATAATTACTAACACATAATCACATTGTATATTTTTACAGACTTACTATCATGCACTCGGGATTGTATAGCTGTACATATTAATTGACTAACGATTTCTCAGCAGTCGCCCAATTCTAGTCTCCGCCTCCTTGCCTATCCCTAATTATCTCTGCTGCAGTTTTCTGTGGATCTCCACTTATACTTTATGCTTTCCTTTTCTTTAAACTATACACTTTAGTACTCCTTAACCGGAGCTGTTGTTTTGTACATAGGTTTGTCTTGTGGTCCCTGTCTGCATTTTTTTGGCTTTGGCCAGATTCATGTAATTAGATTATTCCTCACGTGTCACTCCTAATTATTGTATCATTGACCGCACCTGTTTCTCCCTGGTCATGTGTTCACCCCGGATGTGTATTTAAGATGTCTTTTCTAGCACTTCCAGTGTCAGATCGTTCTTCCTAGCTTCCTGTGCCACGTTTGTTCTCGCCTTGATTCTTAGGGATTTATCTTTCTGACTGGATTGCCCGACCTTCGATTTTTGCCTTTGTGATTTTGGATTATTTTTGCATCTGTGTGTTTTGACCATTTTTCTGCCCGACTACGAGATCTCTGTTTGCTGCCCTGGTAACGATTCGGATTATGTTCTGTGAATTCTGGCTTGCTTCTCTGATAGAACTATTCCTGTGTACCACACCCATTTCTGTCCGACTACGATTACTGTTATTGCTGCCCTGGTTTTTGATACTATTTTTGCCCAACTGGATTTTGACTTTTGGATTGTGGACTCTGTACTGTTGCTTTCTGCCCTGCGGGGGTTCTCCCCCTTTACCAATAAAACAAGCTCTACTGCATTTCCTGGTTCTCGCGACTGGTTCCTGATCAGTACATTACATATAGTACACGACAATCCAGGCTCCTCAGACATCAGGCAATTAAGCCTACGAGCTGCAGTGGTCTCGATGTTAATACGAAGACCGAAGAATGCGCTTGTCCCGGTGGCAGTGCTTAATGATTCCAGGAGGCTAGCTAGCAGGCATTGTAATATTAGTAAAATTCATACATACTGCACAAATGACCGCAAAAACACTTAGCTATGTTTAGCTAGGTAAAACAAAATGCTAGACGGAGCTTACTAGATGCAGAAGACAATATAACACGTTACACCATCTTTAAAAATATTGACGATTCTGGCAAGCCCAGATGGCTGGCAAACGGACCGCATCAGCTACAATTCTATGCAAAATCCGCATCAACGTGGATCGTTTTGTCCGCTAACTATAAACGGGCAGTGTGCTTTGTCTGCATTCATATGAACATCGGAAATTGAAATGTCCAGTTGACCAATATTGCTGCCATGTACATTGGTATAACAGAATTTAGCTGTATTAACATTGTCAGTTGTACAGTTCATAAATCGGTCATGCATAAAACACTGCTAACTTACTCTTTACCAGTGGCAGCCCATGTCAAAAATTACCGAGGAAACCAGAATGAACAACGAATTTAATTCAGTGTTTACGTGTTATTTTCATGCAAGCAAATTAGCCTACTGTTACAGTACCTTTATTCTACAGACTTCTCATTCATTTTAGTGAAAAAAAAGATGACAGCGTGTGTGAGAGAGAGTGAAAGCGCGAGGGAAAGCTGTGGGTGCGCGCTTCGAGCTGAGCGTGTGCTTATGGCTCTGGCACACAGTAGTATGTGATCAGGTAGAGAAAGCCCATGCAAAGCTGTTAAACGTCTCGTAGCTTTATTACAGCAGAAAGCTAAACACATAGCGATCAGACGGCAATTATGACAAGATCTAGATATAACAAAAACATTTTAGCCATTGCTTTCACAGACAGTATTAATGAAGTTCCGTTTTGTGGACAATGCTTCTCTCTGACTCATATTTAATTAATGGGCAACAAAAGCATTTGCAAGATAGCCGTGGACTATTGAACAGAAACACAGGCAAACCCCTTCCACCAACATGAGAAGTAACAATGTCATGTGTGGCAGCCTCGCAACTGAAATTAACCAATCACAAGGATGCCCAATATTCATACATCCAAAAACACACTCAACATGAATGCACAACCCGTGCGCAACGTATGAATTACATAAACTAAACATAAAAAACATAGTTACAAAGGTTTATGTAAAAATTGATATCAACCGTGCTGCAGCGCTATCAACTGTAAACCTTACAGCTGTCAGCTGAGAGTGCAGCTGATGTCAGCGGACCTAAATGCAGTCTCGGTAAGGATTGAGAGTATAAAAAAACAGTACAGCTTAGCCATCATGCTCTGAAACCCACTTGACACGACAAAAATAATAAACAATAAAACACGACATGGCCAGCAGAAAAGCCGGTTAAGCTTGGCACTTCCTGTTAGCCACTCGTTTCTAGCATAGTTAGCTTCACAAAAAGAGCGAACTTTTCCATCAGCTCTCCCCTTAGTTAAACTGAGCTTTGGAGTCGGCCTACCGTCCCGCTTGACTTTTAGTTGAACCTCAAAAGGAAGTTTTGTGAAGTCATTTTTTACAAGAAACTCAAGGTCCCTGTCACCATCCATTCTCTGACTTAATGGCTATACTTTCTGTGTGGGCTGGTTGGCGCCTGGCGGGACAGTTGAATCAGTGTGTGTATTTTCCGTAACAGTTTGTGATTGGTTGGAAGCCAGATTTGATGCATCGACCATTAAGCGATGAGCCTTGCTTCAATCTGATTGGCTAATACGGGCTATTTTTTTTTCTAAAGGAGGCAAAGTGAAGCTGGCCTCCGAACTGACAGACAGGGCGGAGGGCATGAGACACCGAGTGTAAGACACAATGAGAGCTTGACAGGAGGGGCGCTGTTTTGCTCCTCACGCTCAGCCAAAGCAATAGTGCGCTGATGTAGTGTTTTGACAAGGAAATGACAACAATATAAAATACATTGTGGTGAAGCTTATTTATATTTTTTATTTCTTGCAATAATTTTTTGGGGAAGCCAGGCTTCCCTTGGCCTCCGTGAAAAACCGCCACTTCTCTTTACAGAATGGCCATTTCTATGTCCAAAAAATAAGCAAACCAATTTTAGGTCTCTGTCAGACCCGTTAAATTTTTTCCGTCATCTGAGCTATAACTGATTCTGTCGCAACTCATCTCAGAGCCTACGCGACCAAATTTTAAAGATTTATCCCGGTCAACTTTAATTGATCTAATTTTAACAAATAGACCGCACAAGTACGCTCTCTGCAGCATCTTTCCCCTGGATGTTAGTGATCACTGCCCAGTAGCGTGTATTAGGGAAATGAAACCCCCATGTTTTTTTACTAAAAGAAATTTTAAACATTTCTGTGAACAGGCCTTCCTCCATGATATTTTTTGGAGTGATTTAAGCTTTGCAGGTTTTATTCCAGACCCTGACCTAGCGTTAGCTCATCTTACTTCTGTGTTTAATCGTGCTGTTGATAAGCATGCTCTGGTTAAGAGATTCCGAGTAAAAAATAGAAAAAATCCTTGGTTTTCAGTTGCTTTATTCAATGATCTTCGAGTAAGGGATGAAGCTTGGATTAAGGCTAGGGAAACTCTGGTTTCCGAACCCATCACTGTGCTTTATATAATTCTGTGGGGTGGCTTTCCCTTCATTTTAGAAGGAAGCTACATTGTATTTTATTTATTTATAAAGCTTTGCTAGGGAAACTTCCCTCATATCTAACTTTGCAATACAACCTACAAGTATATTATGCACTGGTGTGTATGATTATACATCTTTATGAAAGCGCATCATTAGTATGATCAATTCAAATTGTTCAAGTTTTATTATTGATGCAATTAATATGCATCTCTATCAGTTTACAAAATTCAAACCCAATAACGATAATTAGAAAAAAAGATAATAAAAATGTCATCATCATACAGTAATAATAACATTATAAGAAAAAGTAGGCTCTAAGAAACTAACATTTTGAATTTACAAGACAATATAAAGGCAATAGCGATGAGCAAAAAGATGAAGGAGGCAGTTCAGTGATTCGCACTGAGAGAGCAGAGCAGGTCTTATTGGTCTTATGTCCGCATACAGATCGTGTGGGGGTAGAAGCTGAGGCTTTGGTAATCGGCCTTGGCTGCAGTTTTCACATAGCCTGGCTTCCATTTGGACAACTTCTTCAAGAAGAGGCCATGGTTTGGGTGACTGGGGTCCTCACCTCATATTGTATAAGTCCATCAGTGTGACAGTGCGTTAAGGAACCACACGCAAGAGACAGAAATAAAAAAAATGTATGCCTTTAATGAAGTCCTAGTCAAAGCCAAAAAACACAAGAATTGCCAAGCCACAATACAAAATCCAAAAACATTGTCAACTAGACAGGCAGGGGTCAGAACCAGGAAGACAGATGAGCAAAGGTACAAAAACGGTTGGCAAAAGGTTGATGAACAAAGCCAAGGGTCATACACAGGGCATCCAAACACAGAAATCGTGGTCATACAAAAATGGGTCAAAATCCAAAAAGACAAAATACAAGATGTGCAATGGCAAGAATCGTAGTCGGACAAACTGTGGCGTTTACATCACCGAGTAAGGCAAGGTGGACGACATTATATTTTGAACGGTGTTGTTTATTATTGAACACACATGACATACAGTACCTACGTCTTGCACAGACTGCTTGGCTGACATACGTAACTCGCGAGCCGCGTGTTGCGTCACACATACGCAGTAGGCTCTATTATGAACTTATACTCTACATGACATCTCCTCCCCTTTTCAAGTATAGTAGGCATAAACTATACAAACATTAACTGTTGGCATAACTTTAAACTATACGTTTACTCTTGTATACCCACTTTATCTCAGTTAGTACTTATCAAACAAAAATTCTTCCATATACCCAACAAAAACATTTCTCACGAAGTTTCTTCTGTTTTTTTTTTTTTCAGTAACTAAGGGTGTGGGTAGACTACCACAGTCCCTTGAGATGAGAAGGGGTTTATTCTGCCCTTTTGTCCATCATCTCAACTAATTAGCATACCTGGGGTTTGGTTTAACAGTCCGACCAAACCTGGTGACGACTGGAGTTGGGTGTTCAGGGGAACCAGGGGCGTCGGCAGGAGCACTGGCGGTGGTTAGGCCCTGCTCTGCTGGCTCAGGCTGTCCATCTTGATCCGACGGCTGAGGAACATCCAGCTTTCGCGGTGATGACAGCTCCTGGTTGACCAGCCGGATGTGGCGCCGGTTTCGTCGCGGTGTGTCGCCTCGCTCCGTCTCCAGCGTGAAGGAACGCGACGCAGCCTCCTGGCGCTGCACAGTCGCTGATGTTGTCCAAGCCTTTTCTCCGTCGATCTTCAATCTGACTTGGTCACCGATGGAGAGTGATGGTAGAGGCTTGGCGGAGTACCTGCGGTTGTAGTACTTCTCATAGGACTGTTTCGCTTTTGCATCGTTTCTCTTGACAGTCTCTAGGTTAGGCCACATTGGCTTCAGGCTCTCTTTGAGTACAGGGAGTGTTGTGCGGATTTCTCGACCCATTAGCAACTTGGCTGGACTTTGCCTAGTTGGCCCTGTTGGTGTTGAGCGGTAGCTCAGGAGATCTAGGTGAGGGTTGTCTTGCTTGAGAATCCACTTTGCCATCTTCACAGCTCGTTCGGCCATGCCATTAGATTGTGGGAAGTGAGGGCTTGAGGTACCGTGCTGGAAGTCGTACTCAGCTGTAAAGTTTCTGAACTGTTCGGCTGAGAACTGAGGGCCGTTATCTGTCATGAGCTCCTCTGGAATCCCGTAGCGTGTGAAAATGCTTTTCAGTTTCTGTATAACAGTTTCTGAGTTTGTCTTTGGTAAGTCTAGGATCTCGAGCCATCTGGAAAAGTAGTCTACCACGATTAAGTAGTGACGACCTTTGAACTCGCACAGGTCAGCTGCGAGCTTTTGCCACGGTAGATCTGGCAATGGTGTAGAGATCAACGGTTCCCTGTTCTGGCTCGGTCTGTAGATGTTGCAATGTTTACACGACGTCACAAGCTTTTTCACATCACTGGCGATGCCTGGCCACCACACAGCGCCGTTGTACCGTTCTCGGCACTTGGTAAGGCCTTGGTGGCCCTCGTGAATCTTCTGCAGCATGCAGTCTCTCATACTGCTAGGAATCACGATCTGCTTGCCACGTCGCAGCAATCCATTGGCCTCACTGAGTGAGCCACGTTCTTTGAAGTAGGTGCTTGCTCTGACAGCTACACTCTTTGAGTGTTCCGGCCACCCTTTTTGGACGTACTTGAGCACACACTGGAGTTCAGCATCTGTTCTTGTTTGGTCTTTGATCTGCTCGATGACCGGCTTCCTCACTCTCAGGTCCTCCTCCACTGAGTCCACGTACGCTTTCACCTCCGCTTCTAGGTCACCTGGACCGGTGTCCGCCATGGGTTGCCTAGACAAGGCGTCTGCAACGACTAGGTGTTTGCCTGGAACATATTCTGCGACTGGGTTAAACCTCATTAGCCTGATAAGCAGGCGCTGACAACGAATTGGTGTGGTGTCAAGGTCTTTTGAGTTGATCAGGGTTACCAGTGGCTTGTGGTCTGTAAGTAGCTTGTATCTCTCTAATCCACAAAGATACGGGTAGAAACGCCCAGAGGCCCACACTCCTGCTAGGCACTCCTTTTCGATCTGAGCGTATCTCCTCTCGGCATCAGTCAACGTACGCGAACAGAACGCAACAGGCTTCAGGACCCCCTCATGGCTCTGCAGGAGGACTCCTCCGAGCCCGTAACTGCTTGCGTCTGCGCTGACGACGGTTGGCTTTGCCAGGTTGAAGAACCCCAAGACTGGTGCTGATGAGATTAGCCGTTTCACTTCTGTGAACGCTCTGTCTTACTGCTGTAATGTGAATATAGGCCACTAGATGGCAGTATTTACCTTTTTTTTGTTAAGCTCAGACTGGAGTCATGTTTGGACATGTTTCCAGACATGTCTGGGGCAAGTCCCCGAAAATTAAAAAAAAGAGGTCTAAATGTGGGTGGGGTCTGCAAAAGAGTATATAAGGAAAAGAATTGAGACAGTAAAAGTAGTAGGAGAAATTGCAAGAAGAAGGATACGTGTGACCAGACCTGTCATTTCTGTTCAAGACCTGTGTAGTTTCTTTTGTGGATTTCTTTGCCTGTGTTTGAGCATTTTCTTCATCCAGGACATCACCAAGCCACCCCACCAAGAAGGGACTGTAATTATTTCTGTTTTTTTCTTATTTATCAATCTTGGTCTTTAGTTGTAGGTTGTTATTAGTCTTTGTCTTTGTTAAAAATTAAATGTGTTTTAGTTGTTAAAACTGTGTTTGTCATCCCTTGCTGTTGCTGTTGTGTTATAAATGTAATAACAAATTGGGGCCATAACAAATTGGGGGCTCAAGGTCCGGGATAGACCATTGTGTGAGTAATTTATTGAAAATCTAACATTCCAAATTGTGAAATTGTTTTTGTGAATTTTCCTAGATATATATTGACAACAGCAATGGATGATTTCTTGGCATCACCAACCGTAGGGGTTTTGAAGTCTTTTAAAAAGACAGAACTGCTAGAAATTTGCAGACAGTTGGAGTTGACAGAGGTAAAACCAGCCATGCGAAAAGCAAGACTGGCTAGAGAGATAGTTGAATATTACATTGATGAAAATGTGTTTGCACCAGGAGATCTGGAACAGTTTCCAGTGGAAAATCCAAATATAGAAATGGAACTTAAATTAAAAATGCTAGAGATTGAAAGGGAGGAAAGAGAAAAAGAAAGGGAATTTGAGAGGGAAGAAAAAGAAAAACAAAGGCAGTTTGAGTTAGAAAAATTAGCAAGAGAAGAAAAACAAAGAGAATTTGAGTTAGAAAAATTTGCAAGACAGAGAGATTTTGAATTAGAGAAACTCGATAGAGAAGAAAGACTCCAAATGGAGCAACTAAAAATAAAAATTCAAACTGAAAATAAATTTCGGGCTAGCCAGGAGGTAAAATTAGTGCCTCCATTTTCGGAAAAGGATGTTGACAACTATTTCCAGTGTTTTGAAAAGGTAGCAAAGAGTTGCCAGTGGCCAAAGGAACACTGGCCTCTGATGTTGCAAACTGTCCTCAAGGGTAAAGCTCAACAAGCCTATTCGGTTTTGTCTGCAGATGATTCCTCTGATTATGAGGTTGTCAAAAAGGTTATTATGAGAGCTTATGAGTTGGTTCCAGAGGCTTACCGACAGAAATTCAGAGGTCTGAAGAAATCTGAAAATCAGACTTATGTTGAATTTGCTAATGAAAAGCAGGTTTGCTTTGAGCGCTGGTGTACTTCTATGGAGGTCAAGGATGATTTCAACTCACTGGAAGAGATGGTGTTAGTTGAAGAATTCAAGAACTGTGTTAAGGATGATCTTAAGACCTACCTTAATGAGAAGCAAGCACTGAATTTGCAATCAGCTGCCAAATTTGCAGATGAATATGCTCTCACACATAAGTCCAAATTTCAGTCAAGCAGTAACAATAGATGGTCCCAATTTCAGAAAAAGGGTTCCGGTGATACCCAAGATTCCTCACCCAAAGACAAAGACAAATCTGGTGATGGTGCTCAGAAATCCAGTAACAGGTCTGATCAAAGTGTGAAAGCTGACAGTGACAAAAGTGGTCTAGTTTGCAGTTATTGCAAGAAATCTGGTCATGTTACAACTAACTGTTGGTTCCTTAAAGCTAAGAAAGAAAAAGAAAAGGATACCAAACCAAATGCCTTTGTGAAAACAAGGTTAGAAACCCCTGTAGTAGATAACCAATCTGCTAAATTGCCTGCTTCTTGTGGGGCTAAAAAGCCTGATACAGCTGACTTCGTGAGGGAGGAATTTCTTCCATTTGTGTCAGAGGGATTTGTGGCTCTGAATGAGCATACTACTCCTGTCCCCATATATATCCAAAGGGATACCGGAGCTTCTCAGTCACTTTTGTTGATGGACTCCTTGGAGTTACGTGATGAGACCGCTTCAGGGGATTTCATACTTGTACAAGGTATTGAAGGGAGGACTGTATCTGTACCCCTGCGCTCTATATTCTTGAAGTCAGATTTAGTTACAGGACAGGTAAAGGTGGGACTTATGTCAAGTCTACCTATAAAGGGTGTTTCTCTGTTGCTAGGCAATGACTTGGCTGGGGGCAAAGTAGTTCCCCCTGTACATCTTACTTCACAGCCGAGCACTGAAGATGGGGATGAGGACCCATCTCTGTATCCTTCTTGCGCAGTGACTCGTGCTATGGCCAAGAAGGCTAAAGAAGAAGATGATGTGGTGCCGTCCAGTACATTGAATAGTCAGGACTCAGGTGGTTCACCTCATGACTCTGATTGGCCTACTATGGTTTCTCCGTTTGAGGACTTATCAGATACTTTTATCAGTTCTCTATTCAGCCAGCCGGATGGGTCTGGTGATTCTGATGTGTCTGGAGACTTGTCTCTGTCCAGAAAGCGGTTGATTGAGGAGCAAACTAATGATCCTGAAATTTGTGCACTAAAGAGGAGAGCCCTTCCTGATAAAGAAATAGACGCAGTTCCAGTTGGGTATTATCTCAAGGATGGTGTGTTGATGCGGAAGTGGCGCCCTCCTGATATCCCTGCCAATGCAGATTGGGCAGTGGTCAGGCAAATTGTTGTTCCGAAGGTCTATAGGAATGAGATCTTAACAATGGCTCATAGTTTACCTTTAGGAGGTCATCTTGGTGTTAACAAGACTGTTGATAAGATCATGAAACACTTCTTTTGGCCTGGGCTTCGGAAAGACGTTTCCAACTTTTGCAAAACCTGTCACACTTGTCAGGTAGTTGGAAAACACCAGTTAGACCCACCTGTAGCTCCATTGCAGCCTATCCCAGCATTTGGGGAGCCATTCTCTAGGGTCATTGTTGATTGCGTTGGTCCATTACCCAAGACTAGATCTGGAAATCAGTACTTGTTGACAATCATGTGTGCATCTACCAGATTCCCCGAAGCCATACCTCTACGTAAGATCAAGGCAACTGCAATCTCGAAGGCTTTGATAAAGTTCTTCACGTTGTTTGGCCTTCCCAGGGAAATTCAGTCAGACCAGGGTAGCAATTTCACTTCAGGATTGTTTCAGCAGGTTGTGTATGAACTAGGTGCAAAGCAGATTCTTTCTAGTGCCTATCATCCAGAAAGTCAGGGTGCCTTAGAGCGGTTTCATTCCACTCTCAAGACAATGATGAGGACTTATTGTTATGACCATGAGAAAGACTGGGATGAAGGGGTTCATTTGCTGTTGTTTGCAGCTAGAGAAGCAGTGCAGGAGTCTACTGGATTCAGTCCATTTGAGCTAGTGTTTGGTCATGAAGTGAGAGGACCTTTGCTATTATTGAGTGAACAATGGCAAGAGAAAGAGCCGCATATCAGTCTGTTAGACTATGTTAGCAAGTTCAAGGAAAGATTGCGTGCAGCTTGTGACCTTGCCAAAGAGAACTTGAAATCAAGTCAGGGAAAAATGAAAACTTGGTATGATCATAAGGCTAGATGCCGTGAGTTTAAACCAGGAGAAAAGGTCCTTGTGTTGTTTCCCTTGCAGTCCAATCCATTGCAGGCTAGATTTCATGGTCCTTATGAAATTCTGACAAAACTCAATGATCTCAATTACATTGTGAAGACTCCAGATAGGAGAAAACCAAAACAATTGTGTCATATTAACATGCTAAAGCCTTATCATGACAGAAATGCTAGGGTTGCAGCTGTCACTTCAGATTCTCCAATGGTCGAAACGTGTGAAGATGAGGGGGAGTTTCAAGATGATGAACCAAGAATTAAAGCTGAAGTTCTTTCATGTAAATTGTCAAACACTGAAGTGTTGCAAAATCTTGATGTAAAACTCCAGCACTTAGAACCCTCACAGAGAGATAAGTTTAAAAGGTTGATCAAGAAATATGATGATTTGTTTCCTGATGTTCCAAAGAGAGTTACTATAGTCTCTCATGATGTAGATGTTGGTGATGCCAAACCAATAAAACAGCATCCATACCGGATGAATCCTGAAAAGAGAAAGATTGCTGAGAAAGAGGTTGAGTACATGTTAAAACATGATATTATCAGACCCTCCAACTCCGATTGGAGTTCACCCTGTGTGATAGTTCCAAAACCTGATGGAAGTACTAGATTCTGTACAGATTATCACAAAGTCAATGCTGTAACTAGAACTGATGTGTTTCCAATACCTAGGATTGATGATTGTATTGATAGTGTAGGGCAAGCAAAGTTTCTGACCAAGATTGATTTATTGAAGGGTTATTGGTGTGTGCCTTTAACTGAGAGGGCCAAGAGCATCTCTGCTTTTGCCACACCATCTGGATTGTACCAGTATGAAGTCCTACCCTTTGGCATGAAAAATGCCCCAGCCACGTTCCAAAGGATGATACAGTCTACAATCGCCGGATTGCCACACACGGGTGCGTACATCGATGACCTGATCACATGGAGTGACTCCTGGGAAGAACATCTAAAAGATGTAGAGACGTTGTTCCAGCGCCTGACCCAGGCTAACCTGACTGTTAACCTGAGCAAGAGTGACTTTGGTTGTGCTACTGTCACCTATCTTGGCTACGTCATAGGCCAGGGTAAGGTGGCACCCATAAATACTAAAGTCCAAGCCATCATGGACTTTCCAGTTCCTGACAACAAAAAAGCTTTGCGCCGCTTCCTTGGAATGATCGGGTACTACCGCAAGTTCTGCAAGAACTTTGCTGAGATTGCTCTCAGTCTAACTAACCAACTGAAGAAAGGCGTAAAGTTCACCTGGGATGATGCATGCCAGAGAGCCTTCGATCGCCTGAAGTCTCTGCTGTGTCACTTCCCAGTGCTCAAATCTCCTGACTTCAACAAACCGTTCTCCATCGCGGTCGATGCTAGCGACCAAGCTTGTGGATCTGTGCCCCACAGAGAAGTGACTCTGATGACATTGAGCATCCCGTGGCATACTTCTCCAGGAAGTTCAATCGCCACCAAACAAACTATTCCACAATAGAGAAGGAACTGTTGGCTCTCGTCCTTTCTTTACAACACTTTGAGGTTTATGTTTGTACAGGGGAAAAGCCAATGATTGTGTACACTGACCACAATCCGTTAATGTTTTTGAGTAAGATGAAAAACAAGAATCGGAGATTGTTGAATTGGAGTTTGATTTTACAGGAGTTTGACTTGGAAATTAAGCATGTGAAGGGTACAGACAATGTAATTGCTGATTGCTTATCCCGTGTTTGAATGTGTATATATATATCATGTGTTTGAATATTGTATGATATGTATATATAGACAAGTGTTCACTTAACCATTTTGTATTGAAAAGAAAAATTTTGCCTTTGTGAGTCAAAATTTTTCCCTTTTGGAATGGAGGTGTAATGTGAATATAGGCCACTAGATGGCAGTATTTACCTTTTTTTTGTTAAGCTCAGACTGGAGTCATGTTTGGACATGTTTCCAGACATGTCTGGGGCAAGTCCCCGAAAATTAAAAAAAAGAGGTCTAAATGTGGGTGGGGTCTGCAAAAGAGTATATAAGGAAAAGAATTGAGACAGTAAAAGTAGTAGGAGAAATTGCAAGAAGAAGGATACGTGTGACCAGACCTGTCATTTCTGTTCAAGACCTGTGTAGTTTCTTTTGTGGATTTCTTTGCCTGTGTTTGAGCATTTTCTTCATCCAGGACATCACCAAGCCACCCCACCAAGAAGGGACTGTAATTATTTCTGTTTTTTTCTTATTTATCAATCTTGGTCTTTAGTTGTAGGTTGTTATTAGTCTTTGTCTTTGTTAAAAATTAAATGTGTTTTAGTTGTTAAAACTGTGTTTGTCATCCCTTGCTGTTGCTGTTGTGTTATAAATGTAATAACAAATTGGGGCCATAACACTGCTGACCCCAGCACCACTCACGCTCAGTCTTGAGTAGCTCGTTAAGCGGCTGTAACACGGTGGAGAGGTTTGGTAGGTAACGGCCTATGTAGTTCACCATACCAAGCAGCCGTCTCAGCTCACTCACGTTCTGAGGTGGTTCCATTGTTGTTATTGCTTTGACCCTCTCTTGGTTAGGGGCTATGCCGTCCTTGGTTACAACCTGTCCCAGGAAGTTCAGCTCTGGCTGGCTGAGCTTGCATTTGTCCTTGTTAAGTCGTAGACCTGCGGCAGTGATGGTCTCCATGACTCGCTTTAGCCTCTGGTCGTGTATTGCCTGTGTTTCTCCAAAGACCAATATGTCGTCCATGTACACGACTGTCCCCTCATGCCCATGCAGAAGATCAGACATCTTTCGCTGAAAGATTTCGGGCGCCGATGTGATCCCGAACAGCAGCCGCTTAAAACAGTATCTGCCTAGGGGCGTGATAAAGGTGGTCAGACGTGCACTGTTCTCTTCAAGAGGAATTTGCCAGAACCCGCTCTCGGCGTCTAGGCTGGAGAATACGGTACTCTTCGCTAACTTGGGCATTATGTCATCCAAGGTAGGTAAGATGAACTTTTCACGTTTCACATTTTCGTTAAGTTTTTTCAGATCCACGCAAATTCTTATTTTTCCATTCTTTTTCATGACAGGTACCATGGGCGCGCACCATTCGGTCGGGTCGGTCACTTTTTCAATGATGCCCATCGATTCCATTCTCTTTAACTCCTCTTCGACCCTAGGGAGTTGTGGAATTGGTACCCGGCGTGGCGTAGCAATGCTGTATGGCTCTGCGCCTTCTTTCAGTGTAATTTTCACTGGTTCTCCTTTCAGAGTGCCTAGGCCACTGAATGTGTTGATCTCGTCTATGCGCTTAATTAGGCCCAGTTTGGTTGCCACTGTTCTGCTCAGGAGATTTTCCCCATTAGTTTTGACTACGACTACACGGAAGCAGCAATTTCACATTTGCCCACTGATATTGGCTTTTAGTTTAGCTAAAAACTGCCCCCTTGTGGCCACTGTGCCACCTGGACTCTGAAGGGTGTTCTTTACTTCACTGAGTTGAGGCTTGCTCCGTAGTGTGTCGTATGTGGCTTCAGACATGATTGAGGTGTCTGCACCGGAATCTATTTTAAATGAGACTGGCGTATCTGCTACAATTAGAGTGGTGCGCCATGGCGGCTCATCCTCTGCAATTGGGGCATCTTTTTGTTTTAGCTCTACTGAGCCTAGAAACACTGTGTCACTCTCATCAGCTTCAGTTATCTCTTGTACAGCTTTTGAATAGCACACAGCTGCAAAGTGCCCAATTTTGTTACACTTCATGCATTTATTTCCTTTTGCATGGCACCGCTCAGCCTCTGCATGATTACGCCCACATCTAGTGCACGCAACTTTTGTCGTCCCTTTGTTAATTTTCGTCATGTTGCCATATCTCTTATGTTCAGTTTTCCTCACTGACTTTACATTATCCACGTGCTCTGCGCCGTGCCCTCTTTCAGTATTCTGTGACTTGATCAATTCACAATGCCTAGCTGTTTCGATGGCGGTCTTAAGTGTTAAATCACTTTTCATTTGCAGTCTTTGTGACACTTGTTTATCACGAATTCCGATCACTATGCGATCCCGCATTTGCTCTTCTTTTAATGCGCCAAAATCACAGTTTTCAGCTAGCTCATACAATTGCCTGACGAATGCTTCAACACTTTTGCCTGGTTGTTGAACTCGGGAGTGGAACTTAGCACGCTCATAGATAACATTTCGTTTCGGAATGAAGTGCTCGTCGAATTTAGCCATTACAACGTCGTATTGATCTGCGTCTGTTGCATTAGTAATCGTGAATGCCTTGAATATGTGCTCAGCCTCCGCGCCCATGGAATAAATCAAAGCATTTACCTGCACCTTTTCCTCTTCCTCCGTAAGCAGTGAAGCTATGCGATACCTGCCGAATCTTAGCTTCTAGTCAGGCCATGCTTCGGGCTTTGAGAAATCGAACTGCTCCGGTGTAGTAAACTTTGCCATGGCGATGCACACTTCGGTTCTTTTCACTCACGTCCGACGTTCCGTTGCTCAAATCCAGTTTGCTTCTGACACCATGTGGCGTTTACATCACCGAGTAAGGCAAGATGGACGACATTATATTTCGAACGGTGTTGTTTATTATTGAACACACATGACATACAGTACCTACGTCTTGCACAGACTGCTTGGCTGACATACGTAACTCGCGAGCCGCGTGTTGCGTCACACATGCGCAGTAGGCTCTATTATGAACTTATACTCTACATGACACAAACCAGTGGAAGAAAAACAATATTCAATGGTATACAAGGCGCTCTGCACAAAAAAACATTGATCAACGTTCTGACAGAACTGCAGCGAGGACTTAAATATACGGGAGGGAAATCACATGCTATGCAGGGAACAGGTGAGCTGGATCAGACCAATTACAATGGGAGAATCTAATGAGGGAAACCCTAAAACCCTTGGCGAAAGCCAAGACACGGACAGGAGTCATGCAAACAGCCTATGACATTTAAACGGCTGCGGTCAAGGAGTTCTAAGTGCACAGATAACGAGTGCAGGAAAGTAATTAAGCACGTGCGAGAGATCTCGCAGAAACGCAGGGGGAGAAACGTAGAGCTGAGCAAGAGGCGGAGACTAGAACTGGGCGATTGCTGAGAGGGAATTAGTATAAATTAGTAGCGGTGCAACTTCACAGATTTAACTAGTGTGCTCATTTGTAAGTTAGTAATCTATACACATGGATTAGTTGTGTAAGTAGACTACAAAATACAAATGTTAGTTTTGTTAGTAATCAGAACAGTAAGACGAAGGAAGTATAGGAGAATCGAAGGAGTATATTAAACACCAGAATTCATTTAAATCACCTGAAGTAAGTGCGCACACAGACCGGGAAGACGGACTGAACCAACTACATCACAAGACGGGAGACAAGTGCAATGGGACTGCGAAATGGAATGAAATAAAAACCTGAGGATTACAATAACCAAAAAGAATAAATAAAAGACAAAATTATGAAGACAGATCCTGAACATAAACATGAACATAAACATGACAAAAAACCATAACCATGACAATCAGGTTAGGCAATACAGCACCAATAACTCGCTGGGCTGACTGCACCACCCTTTAAACCCTGTGCCTCTCAATTACTACAGCTGCTTTACACGGTTGGTGATGCCGCCAATCAGGAAATTACTATTACCATTAAAAAAAAATAATAGTACATATTTTAGCAATGTCTGTTCTACTATATTGAGAAAAGCAAAAGAATGATCATAAATGTCTGATGTATCTTCCAGCACAAAAAGTCGTACTTAAATGAATAATAGTTGTATTACAATCATTTGCTGTGAATAATAACATGTCAATAACGATGACAGTACATCAATAGCCATGTAAAACCGGTATATAGATAATACTACACATCGGAACCATTACCAACAACAATAAAGAAGATAATCATCATCCAAATAACTTTTATTAAACGACATACTAATGATGAAGCTTGAAAACTAAATTAACCCTTACCATACATATTCCCTGGTCACTTTGACCATGCAATGGACGGTCGTCATAGTTTACCATACTTGCCTATCAATAAAGAAGACATTTTGCACCTTATCATACAGAACAGTGCACCCAAGTGTAGACCAGAGACCGCAGAAATCCCTTGGGTCTGAGTTTAGAGGGAAACAAGGACAGTGAGGAGCAGAAAAAAGTGAACTCACAACTTATGGACTGCTTAGGTGTGTATTATAAGGACCTGCTGGTTCAAGTGCATAACTGTGATGTGTCGTTAGTGTGGAGTAACAAACAGCTTCTGTGCTGGTATATGACAGAGGGGCGAAAGCTCCAGGCTAAACGGCCTTTTCGGAAATTGCCCACGGTAATGCTTTATTTATTGCGTCGGAATTGCTGGTCATTCTGGTTATTCTGGTTTCTTTGTCTTTGCATTGACTTTGAATGTAATCTGACCCGCGAAAAATTCGTCTCGCGTCTGGTGTGAAAGCAGTTTAACGCGCCCATAACGTGTGTATTCTCGTCTTTGCATTGACTTTGAATGTAATCTCTCCCGCGGAAAATTAGTTTCCCGTCCGGTGTGAAAGCGGCTTAACACGCCCATAACACGCGTAATCGCGTCTTTGCATTGACTTTAAATGTAATCTGTCGCACAAAAAATTTGTTCTGTGTTCGGTGTGAAAGCGGCTTAATGCACCCATAACGCCTGTATTTACATCTTTGCATTGACTTTGGATGTAATCTGTCCCGCAAAAAATTTGTTTCGCGTCCGGCATGAAAGCGGCTTAACGCGCCCTTAACGCGTCTTTTTGCGTCTTTGCAATGACTTTGAATGTAATCTGTCATGCGAAAAATTTGTTTGGCGTCCGATGTGAAAGCAGCTTTATGCGTAGGGTGACTGCTAGAGAGAGTTCTGGTTATGTTATGAACATAATACAGGTTTTATAGACCGTAAGTTCCGTTAGCCTGGGCATTTGCTTTTGTGGAGCTAGCGAATCGATCACTTCTACAGGACAGATTTTCCTATTTAATCTCCGCCTTTTTCAGCTTTTTATCAGCTAGAACAATTTCTAAAGGGGGGTGAAATTATGCCAGGACAGTGCAGAGAAATAGTTTGTTATATCAGACATGTTAGGGCTGGTGGGTTTCGCGACTGCTTTCACGTAGCATCAGAGACCTCGCCCAGATATTGGTGAAGTATCCGGCTGATCCTGGTCATGGTTTAGTGAAGTGATCAAAAGAAGCCGCAAACGAACCGAACACGTATCCCAAGCTGTGCAACACCCACGTCTGTTCTAATTGCAGCCTTTTCAGCCCAACTGTGCAGACACATACAGCACCTGTCCAGTTAGCTTCAACTGTAGTGGCTACAATCGGGCAACGTTATGATGGAACTGCCGCATTGATGCTTACCATAGTAACACAAGCATACCGATTAGAATTACTGCATATAAGTTAACTAGGAGCATTTTTAATTAGCACGGTGGCAAGCAAACTAATATGCAGTAGCTGGGAACCGAGCGGTCATAACAACCACAGAGACAAACCCTTGCAATACAAGTTTTACAGACAGCAAGTTCCATTACCGCGGACAGTACCAAGCATTCAAATAATTAGCAAGTATAAAAAGTTAGCTTCAAATGAGGTTTATGTTCACACACCTTCTGTTGAATCACCTTCTGATATTACTCTTGCATAATTAGGACTCAAACATTAGCAATAGTAATGTTGGCTATGTTACGCACTGTGCTACAGCTACAATCAACAGGCCAACACGTTAGGTAGGCTTATGCTATCAAAGCAACTTACAGCTTCCGCATCAGTGAGTCACGGACAGTCACGCCAATACAGGCTTTATATTCAGATATTTTACAAAGCCTGCGTTTGAGGCCATTTGTTAATGCTAACTATCGTTAGCGGTCCTACTAGCCACCGAATTATCCTTTATTGAAAAAGCTGTCTTTGGTGAAATGCTGAGCACAAACAGCTAACTTTCCCTTTGGCCTTGGCTAAAGCTACTAATTTCTTGAGGCATCGTTTTTTGGAAGAGAAATAGGTGCTTTTCCTCGCATCCAAAAGTAAACGGACAAGTAGCCTTGGGAGAGATACTGGCAAAACTGCACCTAAAATGATCTGTGGTTCTTCTTTTGTATTTCCAAAAGTGTAGACGCTACTAAAGCATAGCATGATCCAAGGTTGTTTGTGCCTGTTAGAATAGTTTCCAGTGTGGGCAGGTCCAGCGCCATAATTGGCTCTGGCTAGGTCTGTATTAATTGGATGGCACAACCTGACGTCAGGTTTTTCCCAGATCTCGTGAAGATCTCGGGACGAGCTGTTCAGAGAGGAAATCTCGTTCACAAAATCACGTTCTTGGATTATGGCAAAACCCCTTTATCTTATGTTTAGAAACTTTTCAGAGGTTGAGTATGGACATCCAACATTATAACATTACTTATTTGTATTAAAAGAAGGATCAGCAAAATAGGTCCCCTTTAATCATATTATGTGCCATAGAGGATGAAATCCCCAAATCATTTGCAGTTTTATGTTGTGAAACGTCATTCTCAGATGTTGAACAATTTGCCCATGCAGTCTTTCATGGAGTGGTGAAGCTCTCACCATACTTCTGAAAGACCTTTTATACCTTTCTCTGTTTGACTAGTTTGACTTCCAGAAGACCTTGCTAGTGCAAGTGTGAGCACCTGGTATTTTTTCCTCTTTGCTCTGGTAAAATATGGAGATTGCTGCCTATGTGATTAATTTTGCAGTGCTGCATAATTTAAAAATTGTACTCAGGACTTTAAAATGTCTGAAATGAAGCTTGAGGCAAACATCACAGATTTTATCATATTAATTTCCACATATTTGTAAAATGTTCTTTCTGGACATATGTTTGTGTTGAAGAATTATTTGCATAATGAGGCTAGAGGATGGGACCATCTAAAAGCTAAAAACAGATTTTTAGGTTGAGACAATAAAGAATTTCAGTTTTATGTATATTGTGTACACACTTCACAATCTGAATATGACCTAAAAGGGATAGTTAACGAGCTTTATATTTACACCTCAGTATAGTATGCACAGTATTTGATTGGCCATGACAGTGATTGTTTGATAAAGAAATTCCAAATCACTTACTGGCACCATAATGAAAGGTTCTGGGCTTTGTAGTCTGAATCAGGAAATGTTGTCCTTTAAATGCCATTTCTAGCTTCAATGTGCCATTAATGCAGTAGTCTTATTCATGCATACATGGCAACATCAATCTGAAACATGAATTCAAAACCAAAAAAGATACTGACTATCTCATCAGAAAGCTGCTGCTTATTGTTTATTTTATGTATTGTAAATGCATTTAAAAAATGTATTCGGTTCCCTCCTCTACGTGTCCCAAAAACATTTTCCCTATTTTCCCTGTGTCTGGTCTCATATCTCTGCTCATGCCTTACTGGGCAAAACATTATTTACAAGAGAAAAAAAAAGAAAAAAAAAGATATGCTGCCATTGTACAAATAGTATGTTTGAAGAACTAAACAAATTAAACATTAGCCTACAATGTGGCTAGTGCCTGTTTTAACAGGTTCCTCCCAGGTCTCTGGCTGGTTGATAGCACCCTCTTCTGGAGAGAATTACTGCTTGGACTACCATCAACCATGAAACACTAGCATGGATAGATAGTAAATGGTGTGTTTAAGACCCCTAATCTACCTGTGTCCAGTGAACAATCATGGTCTTAACACGACGCCACTGCAAAAATAAGCACAGCTGAAGCACAGACCCAGTTGAGCCAAAAGCAATGAGTTATTTTCTGGACAAGCATTTATTTAAAGTACAACTGTGATGGTCCTGCTCTGCAGGCCCTCCCCCCACTTGTCTGCACCTCCATTTCAATGAACCACACCTGCTGCTCGTTGAGGTGGAGGTGCAGGTTAGATTAATTAAGCACTGCCAGTGTGGCATTGCAGCTACATTCTGTGTGTTAAGGAGCCCTGTTGTTTATTGCTGCATCTCTGGTTTTATTCTTTAAATTAAATATTAATTTATATTTTTACTCAGCCTGTGCCTTTAGGTCCCCTCCTTGGTGTTGGGTGCATGGTCCCAGTGCCCGCCCTCTTCATGTCTTCTGCCGGCGGGGGCAAAAACCATGACAACAGGTGGTTACAGCTGCATTTATGCCTAGCGTCCTCACATGAAGACTGTTAAGAAAAAGTGTCCTGTTTGAATGACTATTAAAGTGGTATTTTGAAGTATAATAACATAAAAAAGTAAAAAAAGAAAATTCAGGCATAAATGGGTGAACATCTTCAAGTTAAAGTTCTCTGTGTTGCCATTCTGTTGGTCATGTTCGGTTATGTTTTATTTTTGTCATGTATTTGAGTATGTTTTCATTCAGTTTCCTTTTTTTTCTCCCCATGCCGTCCTTGCCCTCCCCACTCTGTTTTCTCTATTGTTCCCTATTTCCCCATTAGTAGCTGTGCTCTGTTCCCCTATATCTCACCTGTTTTAAGTTCCCCTAAGTACCTCCCTGCCTGCCCCCTCACCTACCCTGTATCTGCTTGTTTGTGCCATTGTTCTGAGAATCTGTTAATTTTATTCTTGTTTTATTTTGTTTTTTGTATCCATTACTATATAAATATATATAAATAGTTTTAAACTACAATTTCTTTTATCTCTCAATTTACGATTTCTGGATTGCGTCCAGTGCCTGCTTGGTTTGGATAATAATTTCTGGCCTGGTTATTTGATAATTCTGCCTTTTCCCTGGTACTTTCTTACATTCTGTCAGCCTGTTTCCTGAAAGTTTTCCTGTTCAACAACATTGATTTTGACTTTTGACTTTGACTTTTGCTTCACATTACAATGTAAAAAAAAACACTGGTAATAAAAGTAAACATTAAGCATTTACATGTTGCTCACACACATACCATGCCAGTTGAAATATGGTGAACCAACAATGACAAAATAAAAAATAAATGAAATGACTCACTAAATAAATGTCAATAAAAAAAAGTAAATGACTGTTTGATTCATTTCGTAAAACCCATGGCGACAACCAGTAAAATACAAAAAAGGAGGCTTTATTTCTGAAGGGAGAAACCCCCCAACAGAGCTGACAACAGTACAATGTCCGCAATCCAAAATCAAATTCCAATGCGCGTAATCCAGAGTCATACACAGGGCACCAATCACAAAATCGTTGTCGGACAAAAAGAGGTCAAAAAAACAAGAATGCGGTACAGTACAGGGAATCGGCAAAACTCAAAGACTTGGACGGTCCAGTCAGAAAGATAAATCACAATGAATCAAGGCGAGAAAAGCGTGGCACAGGAAACAAGGAAGATAATAATCTGACAAAGGAAGTGAAACAAACAGACCTCTTAAATACATATCCGGGTGAACGCATGATCAGAGAAGGCAGGTGCAATCAATGGAACCACAATCAGGGATTGACACATGAGGAATAAACTAATAACATGAATTAGGCCGTAGCCAAAAAGCAGACAGGGTTTACAAGACAAACCTATAGACAGACAAACAACTCCAGCCACGGAGTACTAAAACTGCATAGTTTAAAGAAAGGAAAGCACAAAGTAAATGTGGAGATCCACAGAAAATCGCAGCAGAGATAATTAGGGAAAGGCAAGGAGGCGGAAACTAGAATAGGGCGACTGCTGAGAGATCGTTAGTCAATTAGTATGTGCAGCTATCCAATCCCGAGTGCTTGTTAGTAAGTTAGTAAAAATATACAGGGTTAGTGTGGGTTTGTAATTAGCGAAAACAATAAACTGTTTTTATGTGTTAGTAAGATAATAAAAGAGAGAGGAAGGAAGAACACGAGATTCTGGGTGCATCTCAAAACGTAGGCTGCAGCCTTCGAAGGCTGAAATTTTAGGGGTCGTCACTTACTTCCATCCACCAAACTAATATTTATGGTAAGATTTGGGTAAATTTAGTATTAGGGTTAGGTTTGGGGAAAGGTTTAGGGTTAGAGTCAAGGATGGGGTTAGGGAGATCAATGACGACTCACTTAAACCAAAGCTGTTTAACAGAGATGAAATGATGTCATGTCAGTTAGGCAGATGGAATTTAGTGACGATCTCTAAAAATCCAGCCTTCGTAGGATGCAGCCTACGCTTTGAGATGCACCCAATGAAAGAAGGTTGAAACCCAGAAAGCAATAAATCACCCGAATGAGTGGCACGCAAGACAAGGGACCGTGAGTAAAGATACACGCCTGACAAGACTGGGGAGACAAAGTGCAAAGCATAGAAATAAAACATGGCATGGGAACTCTGAAACATGGCAAAGACTATGAAACATGGCAAGGGACTCGGAATAAATCTGAACATGAAAAATAATAAAACAAGGAAATCTAAAATACCAAAACACAATACAAGTTCAAGGGATGGTCAGACATAAGCAGTGGTCAAGGAATACGTGGGTCAATCCAAAAATGGCACAAGGCCAGGCAGAAAACTTAAGCATGGCATGGGGCAGAAACATGGGACAAGGCATGGAACAGGCAGAAAAGCAGAATCACAACAATGACAGGCAAAATTATCCAAAAAAAAAAAAAAAAGCGCAGGTCAATTTGAAAATAAATATGCAAAGAAATAGAAAAATAAAATTTATTTGTCAATTACTCATGTATTCATTTATTTTCAAATATTGAATAATATTTATTATTCAATTTTAATCAATTTATTCTATTTAGATGGCATTTATTTCTGTCTTTATCGCCCTATTCATTCATTTCCCCATTATTCTTTTCTGTTTTTATTTATTTCTGTTTTTCTTCATCTGCATGTCAATGAGGAGGCGTACCTGGACATTTAACAGTCGTTGGTTAATCTACATAACAGTTCACAGATCGACTGTTCTTGTCCGGCCTCCCACACCAAGAAACGCATGCAATCAAATGGCTATGAAAAATAATTCTATCTTGACAGGTTTTGGGAATAGGGATGCATACATGCCAACTCTACCACTTTTGACTATAGACTACTGCTTTCGGGGAATTTCATTCTGAAAAAAACGCCCCAAAAGCAGTAGTCTACCGTCAAAAACGGGTGAGTTGGCATGTATAGGGAAGTTTCCGATTGAAACTTCCCAGTTCCCACACGAAGGTGCACTTGAGGGCTCTACCTGGGAGAATGAAGTGGGGGTTGTATGTCAGTGTTGGTATCTGACTTTATTGATGTTAGCTACTGCACCTCCATTAGCCAATATCGTGCACCATGTCATACATGCCAACTCCTCCGCTTTCGGGGCGTTTCATTCCGAAAAAAATGCCCCAAAAGCAGTAGTCTACCCCCAAAAGTGGTAGAGTTGGCATGTATGCCATGTCAATTTGACGGCCAACTAGTTAATGTGAATATAACATGACAGTTATGAAGAGCAGGTCACATTGATTGAGAGAGTGTCCAATTTATGAATGTAATTGTTGTTAAATTAGCTAACAACATTTCTCGTTTGCAGTTGTTACACATTAACAGTGGTTCTGACAGCAAAACATTACCTTACATTTCACATTGTTACCATTGACATCAACTGACTAAACTTGAGTGATATCTCTGGGAGCAAAGTTCAGCAATTGTTGTCATAGGATTTTTTACGATGGCTCCCGTGGCGGCCATATTATTTGACCGATTGCGGTAGGGTCCATCCCTGATGTAATAGCAACCCACCCACAAAATTTCACAGATATCCGTTCATTACTTTTTGAGTTATCTTGTACACAAACAGACAGACAGACAAACCAATACTGGCAAAAACCTAACCTCCTTGGTGAAGGTAACAACCAAACTCCATCCTCTTCTTAGTACACTGCTTTTCTGGTCGTGTTTTTGGTCTTATTTTTTTTTTGCTAGTATAACAGTTGTGCAGTTGCTGATAATTGAGGAATTTGAAGTGTAGATGGCAACATTCAACCTTTTCTCGATTTTCACTGTCAGGTTCCCAATTTACTCTCAGACCACTTCAATTACTGATCGCTATAGGTAGTATGACATTTTTACCAAATAAAACACGAAAAAAGTTACCAATTGCAGCTTTAACCAACCAGCTGCAGATGATATTGGACTGTTGATGCATGGGGGAGGTGGGCTGAACAGTGTGTGCATGAGAAGTGATTGACACTGCGTAAGAAACCCTTCCTGGCTCAGATTGATTCATTAAGCTTGGGCACGGTAGATTCTTGCCAATGCCTTTAGAAGCGCTGGGAGGAGCCCAATGTTCATGGTCATTTAAAAGTTTTTTATAGATTACCAGTGGCATATAGGGTGACAGTAGGGTGACAGTTTCAGCAAATGTGATTAAAGTTGTTTTTTATAAAAGTTACCTATTGCAGCTTTTAGCCTTAGCATATTAGCATAGATTACATGCCGCATTCAACCCAATTCCTACTTTTAAACTACATTACATCTACAGTGTGAACTGTAGAACAACTCCGCCTCTCCCCTCTTCCCCCTGCCTGACCTCTGTGGCTCCCCTCCTCCCCTGACGCGTGTGGTGAGAAATTGAGCAGCGCGAATGAAGCTGCTTTCACACCGGATGCGAAAAGAATTTTTCGCACGACAGATTACATTCAATGTCAATGCAAAGACGCAAATCTCGTGTGTATTTGCGTCTTTGCATTGACTTTGAATGTAACCTGTCGCACAAAAAATTTGTTTGCGTCCGGTGTGAAAGCATCTTGAAACGGGGCAATGAAGTCAGATTCAGCGGCACCGGTAAGTGAAAACTAACCAACGGTAATTACAAAAGTAGATAATATAAAAAATAACATTTCCATATGTGGTATAAAATAAAATGCCCTCGTAACGTCTGACGAACTACCATTAACGTTAGTACAGTAATTTTTGCATTTCAGCGCCTGTTTGTTTACAGTCAGATGCATCGTCTTTCGGCAGAATTCATACATATTTTCTAGCAAAACTGCTGTCATAACGTCTTACCTCACCAGAATTGTCCCGGTTATGTTAGTCATTAAATTAGGAGCAGTGTCAGGTGTTTTATTTGCAGGCTAACTTAGTTGAGTACCTGTTTTGTCTCTACCACTCTGCTGCTCTGCCAGGGAGCCGCGTGACTCGCATGCGGTGACAGCAGTGGGCAACTGGAAATAGCGCTGCGACGGATGACAGACAAGAAGCTCGGCAAATAATTTTACTCGGACCGAAGAAAATGATTGGTCAGACTTTTATCAGAAATATATGAGAATTGAATATTGATGAGTTTCAACACCTGGTGGATATCTTTTACATTTTAATGTGCCATACACTTATTGGGAGCATTTTAAGATGACAAAAGAAAAGTGTAAAAATGCCACAAAGGTAAGAATTGCTTTAAATCTAATTCAATCTCCTGTCCCTAGCTTAGGAGTGACTTGCATCTGAAAATACTTAGGATAAAAAAATGCCCTAAAATGCCTAAATTTAGGGCATCATTTGATCATGTAGACACGGCGGAAAAAATCTGAGAAAATTTGTGGAGCAGCTTTTATATGAGGACAAAAAACAGTAGAAAATTCATCTTATGTTTCAAACTCGTTCTAGAAAAATTCTCCTTAAATTAGCAATTACTCAATTAAAAATAGTTACAGGAACTTAAGATTTGGGATTTGTCCATTTTAAATGATGGTTAAGACCCATGATTTTTTTCAAGTTTTTCTGAGACGGTGCTGCACAGACCCTGATCCAGTTGGCACAGAATGACCCTGTGTCGTTGTGCTTTTGTCTCAAGTCCATCCAAATGCAGACTAGACTGAAATTACATAACATGCCAAGGCACAGACATCCTGTTCAACCTGATATGAACATTTTCAGGTCTTAGCAGGAGTCATTTTGAGTTTACCATCCTTTCCACGTCATGTGAATGCAGCAACAGGTCTCATCGAGGAGTAAGTGGGGTATTGGTAGTCCTATTTGATGACAGTGGGTGCATCTCATTTCTCTTAAATTATATCCCACGTTTGCTTCACTTGTATCTTTTCCCTTAGCCTTTGGTCCTCCCTTTGAGGATGCTTGGAAGAACACAAGGAAAGCATATGAGGGAAAAAAAAAACAAGGAGATATATTTTTAGAGTCCACATCTCAATTCTCTCATTTGATATTTCCTCAGTCCTCGATCCTCACTTGAACAGAAGTTGTTCTGGATATGCCCTCTAGCAGGTCAGTGCAAATCTCGTGTTTCTACTGCCAGGAGCAAGCAGGGAATCTGGAAGACTTTCAGCTGAAAACTGAGACTTAAATCAGTAATTGCAGACACTGGCAGCTTATTTAGTCGCCTCATGTAATGCTTCAGAGGAAAGGATGTCTCATTTCTCTTGTATCACATTTCCTTGTTTCTTCTCTCCTCGCGTGATTGTCCATGCATCCTGGGTGGGGGGCTCAGAGACACAAGGAAAAGAAACAGGTGAGTGAAACATGGATGCAATTCAAGAGAACTAAGATGCACCCTGAGAAATGAAACATTCTTACTTCTGAAACGTCACATGAAACAGCATAAGTTTCTGATGACATCACATAGCTGTCTGTCAGCCAGTGTCTACCCTTCCCGAATGAAGACATGGCTTTCAGCTGAATGTTTTCCAGGAATACTACTCTTGTGTATCCTCGCTCATGGCCCCTCAAAGCTCCCTCTTTCCTCCTCACAGCAGAACTAAGTCAGGTCGCCTGCGACCACATGGGTGTAGCCCCCCGAAAACCCGCTTCTCCCCTTTTTGCGCATTATTCAGCCAATGTTGATGCCATTATTTGGCCAATACTATCGCCATGGCAACCAAAATCAAGAGGTGTCAAAAGTGAAGTGTAACACATGTCCTTACCAAATATGAAAGTTATCGGTCAAAAATTGCGACCTTTACTGCTTCCACAATGAAATCTCAATGTTTTGGCACTAATTTGCGTATTATTCGGCCACTACTGCTGCCATGGCAACCAAGATTGATAGGTGTCATAAATGATGTATACCACATGTCCATATCAAATATGAAAGTAATTGGTCAAAAAATACAGCCAGTAGAGTGTCCACAAAAAAGTATCTATGGACGCGGACGTGGCGGCGCCGGCGGAGACGTCACAAGTGAATCCATAGTTTCCGCCCGACTTTATCCAGGGGCTGCAATTGAGATCATTGGGATGGCCTGCTAGATGTTGGATCCAGAACAACTTCTAGTTCAAACGAGGGTTGAGGACCGAGGAAATATCAAATAAAAGAATTGAGATGTACCGAAAGAGTAAAGTTTGTGCTCTTGGTCTCGCAGTGGCCGATAGTTGGTCAAAGGTAGCGTAGTGAATGAAAGATGTTCAAATTTATTTATAGTCTTGCATCTAACTGTAAATGAAGGAGTCACTTTCTGTCTGTCTGTATATCATTCAATTTTCTCAACAACTGTTCATCCTTATTGGGTGGGTTTATTGCTGAGGACCCAATGAATTGCAGTATTGAGTGTGAAGTTGTTTTCTTTGCTAGAAATCTAATCTAAGAATACTTCAAACAGTGATCCTGGCATGCAGCAATACTGATGGCCAACAGTTAGCCCATTCCAAATAGACACCTTTTGAACTGCCTCTGCCTCTGGCCTTTTTATATATGCTGTTCAAGATGATCCCCGCATCCTCTAAACAGGTATTAATTAAAGAATTGAGGCAACAATTTCCCTCTGCGGCCTTGGAAACGAACCCCCGGAACAACGGATATTCACTTGCTTGATTTGGGTTTCACCACTTTTCCATCTAAGTTTGATTGCTGTGTTGTGCACATTAGCTGTTTTAAGAGCAGACATGTATAAGTATGTTTTGACATGCTTGATGCTCTGTCAGGTTATGTAAACACTTTCCCCTTATATTCTCATGAAAACTGCAGTAAGTTTGTCAGTTTAGCTGTGGCTTTCATGGGTGATTGACGGTTTGCTCTTGTGTTCACTTTTAATTCCAGGAATGTCCTGACCTTGAAAATGTCATCTCCTCCTGCACATGAGATAAAATGTTGGGGAGTGACATGCTTGCTACGCCAGTGCAAAGTTTTACAAAAATAACAAAAAGATGCAGTGTTAAGATGATGGTACGTTTATTTATTGTATGTTTTGAGTTTCACAAAGGCTCTTGAGACTAAGAAAATAACTGAACAGCAACACTTATATTAAGTATATATTTATGTAAATATTTTATGTGGAAAAAGATAACATTACTGTAGCTGCCTTTGTTTTTTTTAAGTACCACCCCTCACCTATTGCCATAAATATTGGACCATGATTGTGACTGATAAAATTCTTGATCCCTGGAAGGTCCAGGATTTCCTGCAGGAAGGGAGGACTGATTCTGACAAGCGACAGTGTAACTAATTTGGTCTGTGAGTCGTCTTTGAACGGACAAAGACTGTACAAATGATACCATGTCCTGTTGTTTAAGCCTCAGCTCCATAAATACAGTAATGAAGACTAAAAATCATTTTTCTCGAATTTCAACGATTCTAAGCATTCAATTTCAATGTCCCCAATACTCGCTGAGGACAGTATCGATTGGCTTGTCTTGAGAAAAAACAAACAAAAAATCTGAAAGAAAATTGATCTTGTTGGAAAATGAAGAAAATCTCTCAAAGAAAAGTAATCTATCAAGAAGTCATGTGAATGTTTGAACCACAAGTTTTGCCATTTGAAGGCTAACACTGTCTGACTCTGCGACCACTTATAAAATGGATTACTACCATCATGTTCTAACTTATGTCTTTATGCTTGATGTGGGACAAAATGGTTGCTCACTGCTATTAAATCACGTTTTCTTTCCATCCCCCTCAGTCCCTCTTGTTTATTGAATTAGTTGAATATTTTCATATGCTTGTCTGGCAGTTGATGGCAGAGGCTCTTCGCTTTGAAGTTCCCTGCTGCTTTTTTTAGTCGGAGGGAGGGGTATGGTATGATCCCGAGGGGGAGAGAGGAAATAATCCCAAATTTCCCTCTAAATGCTCCCCCGAATCTGAGTTCGTCTTTTCTTTCCCTCTCTCTGTTGATGGAAGGGGAGGAGAGAGGAAGGGGTCTGTAAGAGGGAGGGGCGCTGAGAAAATCAAAGCAAGAGAGCAACTGGAGGTTTAAAGGCGCACTGTCATCTACAATACGCTGTTTCTTGGTCCCACAGGAAGCTGCAAGTTCAATTTTACGGTAAGTTCTTGAGTCGCACAGTTTCAGGTTTATGCTTTTGCACACTTTTCTCTTCCTTTTCTGTTTGGTGGTGGGGACTGTTTATTTTTTTATTAACATTATTTTTCAAAGTCTGAGCATCTGTTGAGTTGCTTGCTGTCCGTAAGACAAGCTGGGGTAAAGCTTGTGTCCGACTGTAGTAATAAAAATAACGCTGCAAAGCATGCTTTTCATATCAGCCCACTGTTCGTTACAAATTCCAAAAACTCATGAAAAATTGGGTTATAATTTTAATTAATGAGACATTGAGCAGCTGAGTATGAGGTTTATTTCTCTTTACTAAATTATACGAGATGCATTCATTACATTTTATGGAGATGCATTCCTACTAGACCGTTTTGCTTTGATCATATGATTAAACTGGCTCATTAACATACACTATTTTATTGGCATATCGTTTGGCAGATAATACTCATAGTTGAGTTTCACTAACCCGTCAAAATTGAGTAGTGGGACCAGCAGTAGTAAGACTTAAAATGGAATTATGTGGACTGTATTGCGATTTGGCTGGTAAGATGCCATCCACTGCTCTGTTCCTGCTTGTACCATAATGCAGGGCTTAATGTAAATTCAGCCTGATGGGAACCAGGTGCTGTGTGTTTACTGGTACACCCCTCTCTCGGCAGTAAACTTTACGGTCCATACCTCCCTTGTGTTTATGAAGCGAGTGCTCGTGGGCTTCAGGCGTCAGTGCGAAGTGGACTACACAGTATGGCCTGTTGTTAGTTCCTGATCTGATACAGTCCAGGTTCATGCCCTTACAGATGAAACGACTGTTCCTAGTGCTCTCCCACAGCATACTTTGGAATGGAAAGAATGAACATGCTTCATTAATGATGGTGATGGGGGGAAGGGGAGTGCGTGTGTGTGTGTGTGTGTGTGGGGGGGGGGGGGGGTTGTGGGTGAATAGAATTCTTTCATCATGCCCTTCTCCAAAACCTCTCTTACTTCTAAGTCTTAGTGGTTTTTTCTCCTTTCTCGTGAGTCTGGTGTCAGATTTCACACTGACTCTGGAACCTCAGAGGACTTAAGTAATACTGTGAATTTTGAGCATTGAATTGGAATAAACATTAAGAAGCATAATGTTCTGCTGCCAATGGGCAGTACTAGATGCAGTCTGGAGCATGTGGATGAATTTTGCAACCAGCTCCTGGGCTGTAAGTGATTTCCCTTTCGGGGAATTTAGTTCTGTCCGACCACATCTCAACTCCACAAAAAGGCTACGAGATTTCGATAAAATTCGCGGGCTGTGGTTTTTATTGAGTTTGTTCTCAGTTGCTTTGTGCAAAGCAGCGCATGAAAATGTACCATTGCTTAAATCACTCTCATTTAGCTCAAATTTCTTGCATTTATTTTATTGTGAATTACTCAGTATTTAAATTGACTTGTGCCATACTTAAAAATGTGCTGGTCCTATGAAGCAGTGAAATCTCCTTCCTAAATTGATTTTGAGAGTATGAGCAAGTCTCGAAAATTTCAGTAAATCCTCATTCCTCCTCTGTTTTTGATCTGTGAGGACAAGCAGGCATTCTTGCCTATGTCTCTCAACCTGGGATGTTATGATTCTATTCTCTATCTGCTGATGAGTGTGTAAGCGTGGGTATGTGTTTGTAAGACTGTGCTACCTCTCTGCTAAAACAAAATAAATCTGCCACTATCTCTCAGTATTTTAGTCTTTCATTTTAACTAATAATCTTTTTATTAATAACATTTTGAACAATTTTGCTACTTAAGACAATTTCTTTCTTCAACCACAAAGTTAATGAAATGTTCTAAATATTTTATGCACTTACTGCTTTTTTAGTGTTTTAGTTGTAGGCTTTAAAATGTTAGCTAAGACCAGCAATATCATCACTGCAAACCAACAATGTTGGGCGGAGGTTTTGTGTGTCTATTTATTTGTCTGCAGTGTCGGCGCCAGAAGTGGAATTTAGGGGGGCACAGGCACCTTCTTTAAAACATATTAGTCCTGACTTGTTCTCAATCATTTTCTAAACTACTTAATACTTTCACTTCAAAAACACTCCACAATACTAGGCATTGCTAGTTCTCTCCGCTAAAGTAAGGCGACAATCATTCATTTGGACGTGCTCTTCTGTGCATTTAAATCAGCATTATTGAAATTTGCACAAAGGCGTTTCAAATTGTCTTTTATTTCATTTCAACAATTTAAATGATCGTGAAATGCAGGTTTCATCAGCTGATGTGTCGATATAGCAGCACAGAAGTTCCAGAGGAGTTCGCCTTTCGTAAAGCATAGGCCTGTTTATAAGTGAATTATTTTTCTGTTCTGAATTTAGCCCATTATTTACTAACTGTTAGGTAGCATGGAGAGAGAAGTGGATTATGGATTAGTACTTTAACTGGACAAAGTATCGATAAAGGAAAATAATAGACAACTAGCCGGGACTAATTGTGTTATCAAAGGATGTGTGGGGATGTGTCCCCCCCCCCCCCCCCCCCCCCACACACACCCAAATTCCAGTGGTGGCACTGACACTTGCAACACAATAGCTCTCAAATGTCTCAGTTAATATTTTTTGGAAACCACAAACAATCCATTAGATTTTGTCTGTGATCCGGATCACCATCCAAATCTAGGAATTTTTGAATGGGTGCTTTACCATTGTGGGATGACAAGAATGAATTCCATACATCTTAAAATCCACTAGATGGTAGTACAGTTCAAATGCGTCGGCAGAGGTATGGGTCCTCTGAGTGCTTCCTTGCTTATAATGCCTCTTTGATTCTGACCTGCATTCAATTCATTGTTTGTCCTAAACTTTGCCAACAAATTTTGAGTATTGAACTTTTTTTCACGAACTTAGTTTAACTGTTCTGTTCTTTGGATCACAGAAATGTATTTGTTCATTCGAGTTAAAGGGAGAGTTTGCCTGAATCCTAGCTCAGCCTCGATATTTGGGACGCTGCAAATGTACTGGTATCACAGCTGTGACTGTGGATTGGTGATCTGTGCTGGTATCTGCTGTGATATCTGTGCCTGTGTGCTGTTGCTCTCTGCTGGTTTCTAAGAGAACTGTGACTGTGTGCTTCTGATCTCTGCTGCTGTCTGTGAGATCTGTGAGTGTGGCCTCGTGATCTCGACTGGTGTCTATGAGATCCGTGACTGCGTACTGTCATTGTTCTTGTTCGGTTTTGTCAATTTTTGTACTTTTCAGTTTCAAATGTATGTATTTTTAAGGATGATTTTTTTTGTTTTGTTTTGTTCATTTAGTATGCCTTTCTTCTAAGTCACTTGTGTTTATTTCTCTCTCTCTCACTCCCAGCTCTGAACCTGATTGCTCTCGTTACCTGATTTGCAACCCTTTCCCTGCATCCCTACTTACGTGTTACGTGTTCACTTCACTGCTTCCTGGTGTTTTGCCTTTATTTTGTACTTATAATTTTGGTTTCCTTTTTCTTGTACTTCTGTTTTCCTGGTGCCTCTTGTGTATCGTTTCTCCCCATGTCCTGCCTCCCTTTGCTTTATTTCACCTCTTTGTTCTTTATGGTCTAGTTCTGCACTCTCACTCACCCCCCTCACCTATTTCTCCTCATCACTGGTTACTTCAGCTCTGTCATGGGTTGTCATCGAGGATCAAGTCAATTTGAACGCGCACTGCTCGTAGTAAACACAGGAAATGTCCGTTTCTAATATACCAGAAGGTGGCAATATAAAACTGTAATTTCTTCATCTCCTAGAATTGTATAGTCCTGGTCTGTGTGTATTGGTAATACTCATGACCCTTGAGTTGTATAGGTATGGTATGCAGGAATTGATGAATCTCATGAAGAATACAATGTCAATTTTTTCCCCCCCTACTGCCATTGAAGGCATGGGGTAGATTTAACTGTTCCTTTTGTTCTTGCCTGGGGTTAGGGTTATAGAAAACATCTCTCGTTGGTGAGAATTGGGCTTTTCAGGTATATGACAAATGGACATTCCTTGCATAAAGTTTGAATTTCTTGCATACTATTTTGTTCATACAAAATATTTCTTGTCGGTGTGAATTGGGTCATACTGAAATATAAGAAATAGACATTTCTAGTATATACGAGCAGTGCGCCTTCGAACTGACATGATTTCTCTTTGATTCTCCTTGTGTGACTACCTGCCTCATAAGACTGTTCTCCCTGGTGAAATTTATTGTTTCCTTTTATCAAAAATTCACCCATCTCCTGTGGTATCTGCGTCCGGTTCTCTCCCAAGTCATGTGCTTGTAATCTCTGTGGGTGTCTGTGAGATCTGTGACTGTGTTCTCATGATCTCTACTGTAATCAGTGAGACCTGTGACTGTGCAGTAGTGATCTTTGCAGGTGTCAGTGAGATCTGTGACCGTGTACCAGTGATCTCTGCTGGCGTCTGTGCAGGATCTGAGGGCTGGAGCGCGATGGCGTGTCTTTTGCTGTCCGTGACTTTGCTGCATCTCGTCATACTGATCATGCTGTTCATTGCCACCATCGAGAAGGTGAGTCACTAGCAGGAAACTGCAGACTATGACATTGTGTAGTCAGGAAAACCGATGCTCTATGTACTCTCTGTAACTCCCTCTATCTCTATCAGTTTCTATTAATCATTTGTGTTGCCATATGATTGAGTATTCATTGGTATAAAGCTTTGTAAAATAACATTCATTGCAATGGTTCAACTTCTGTGTTTCTCTCTCCATATCAGTTTTGGTGGGAGTGGGATGATGTGCACAGCTCTGACATCTGGTATAACTGCATGTTTGACAATGCCACTGAAGCCTGGCTTTGCAGCTCGGCAAAAGAGAGAGGTGCGTCCCCTTTCTGTGTTTCTGTCGATCACCACACCACATGTCTGTGGATCTGCCCCAAGTCCTCCCTCTGTGGCTTCACCCACACCAGCATAGTCTGATGTGTCAGGTTCATGGACTGTCATGTATTTCATACAGCACATTTACCTGAAACATGCTAGCCCCCCTGGGGAAATGTTGGGACAAAACAGAAAGCAAAGATTTAATTATTGATTTAGATTTATTTAAGCAGGGGGCCTGACTGAGACCATGTCTCCTTTTCAGCAGGGCCCTGCACTAAAAACAATTAAAATAACACCGTTTACAAGGACATTTATAGAAAGAAAAAAAAAACAACAACAATTTTCCTGATAAAATGATTTGATCAGAGTTTTAACATGTCCAAAAGGAACCAGTTCTATCAATTTCAGTTCAGCTTGTAACTGGTTCCCGGTGTGTGGGACATCATGATAAAAAGCTGTCTTACCGAGCTCTGTTCTTACACGAGGACCACTGAGACACAATAAGTCCTGTGACTGTGTCCCATGGCAACCCACTTGCGGAGTAGGTAGACTAGCTAGATAAAGAGGGATTTTCATTAAAACAAATTTATAAACAAATAAAAACCAGTGGTAGTCTAAACTTCTAAATTTGTAACTTATATTTCTTTGTGTACCAGTGCTGAATGAAGGCAAGAGACACTGCTGGGCCAAACAAATTACTGCGAACTCTCTGAGATTTTGTTAAATGACATTTAGCTTTGATCATGGTGCACGTTCATGGTGGCATTGTTTCAATTACCCAATGTCATGTTACTACATCCAGAGTTGGATTATTTTGGCTGAGATCCTGTTACAATGACAGAAAAGTCAGGCCGCTCTCTACATCCCAAATACTTTCTATTTTTTTTTTTTTTTAATAAATTTGGCATCTCCAATCCCACCCAAATCTTGAATGCCCAATTGGTGAACTATATACAAGACTTGCTCATTTGCGACCCCCTGCTGCCAACTCAAGAGAGTGAAGACAGTTCACGGCTGTCCTCCGAAGCACGTGCCTGTCAGCCACTGCTTCTTATACACTCATTGGTTGAATCTTCGCAAGTTCAGAACGAGGGCGGAGGATACCCGGACATGAACAGGCTTAGAATCTTCCTGACGAGCACCTGTCTGGCCAACAGGAGGCGCTTGAGCAACGAACAAAGCTCTTTATTTATTTCCCTTTTCCTGGCAGTCCCTTCCCAATTTGAAACCCTGTAGCGCGATTGTGCCAATTGTGCGCTACTCTGAAAAAGCTGCTGACCACTGCCGTTTGGGATGACCGGGGCTCGAACCTGCGACGTGATAGTCACTTCTGCACTGCAACGCAGTGCTTTAACCGAGACCAAAGACTTTCAACTGGGTCAAGGTCAGGACTCTCGGTGGCCAGTTCATGAGTTCAAGCCTCTGACCCTTAAATGCAGAATTGCTTCCAAGCTCTTCCTATTTAAGATTGCTTGATGAATAATCACGCAATGTATTTACTTTTTTGATTACTTTATTAATTAATTTAATCAAGACCAATATGTAAGCCTGCAATTATTTAGAAGTTATTAAGAAATGTCAGAGATCGCTGATGGGCTGCATTGACAACGTATTTAAAAATGATATTTCAGGGAAAAAAAAAAATTACATAAAGAATCCAGAACTTTCCCTGAATTCCATCTCCCTTTTCAGAATTTTTTTTCAGCAGTGCAGCCTAATTTATTTCAAGATTGCATTTAATCAAAATGTTTTCAGCATTCAAAAGAATAGGCTACATTTGCAGGGAAGCCACACTGGTTGTTACTATGTGATAATTCATTTATTAAATTGCCAACACTTCCTTCATCGAAGCGCTGGCAATTGAATAACTTAGTCAATTGGTTATTAGTGCATAGTTGAAGCTAGATGCGTGACATGCATTTAAAATAACTTCAAATGTATAATATGGGTCAAACTTTCATGGTCACAAAATTCTTATTGAGGTATTTATAATCCAGCTTCTGGGAAAGTTGTGGGAAGGCTAATTTATTAATTAGAAATGAAATTGAAACCTTATCTAAAAACCATGACGTAACATTCTACTTCCGGATGGAATTTAGATCAAGAACTTAGTGACAAGATTCAGCTGATAGGGAAGACGCAGAAGACATACACCAATCACAAGACACATACACTTAATAGGCAGGCACGCTGCTGAATTGTGAAGAGATGCACTAGGGATTCACATGAGGTTTGTGATAAGCATGTATGCTGATGAGCTTTTAAATTTTTTTGTTGTTGTTGGGAATGGTGGTGTAGTGGGTTGCGCCGCTGCCTCATAGTAAGATTCCAGGTGGAGTTTTGTGTTGTGCATGTGTTTGCGTGGGCTCTCTGTTTCCACTGTTATGTCCCCAATTTGTTATTATATTTACAACACAACAGCAACAGCAAGGGATGACAGACACAGTTTTCAAAACTTAAACACATTGAATGAACAGACAACTAAACAACTAACTACGCTACTGACCAAGATTGATTAACAAGACAAAAAACAGAAATATTTACAGTCCCTTTTTGGTGGGGTTGCTTGGTGATGTCCTGGGTGAGGAAAATGCTCTATGGGGCAAAAATCCACAAAAGAAACTTCACAGGTCTTGAACAGAATGACAGGTCTGGTGACATGTATCCTTCTTCTTGAAATTTCTCCTACCACTTTACTGTCTCAATTCTCCCCTTTATATACTCTTTTGCAGACCCCTCCCACCTTTTAGACTTTTTTTTTCTTTTCTCTGGGACTTGTTTCAGACATGCCTGAAACATGCCCAAACCTAGCTCCAGTCTGAGCTTAACAAAAAAAGGTAAATACTGTCATCCAGTGGCCTATATTCACATTACACCTCCCACAGTCCAAAGGCAGTCAGGTGAATCGGACAATCTAAATTCCCTTCGTGAATGTGTGCTCAAGTGATGACCTGTGATCCCTGCAGTACGTCTGTAGACAGTCCTGGGTGTGTCCTGTTGTATGCTGGGATAAGCTCTGGCCCAGAGGTGGGCAGCGAGGGCTGTATCTGTCCCTGGTTTTCACGTCTGGCCTTCAATTAGTTGATTATCTAAATTTGCCAAACCATTTATGAAATCTGACGTTTCACTAATGTCAACCTTCTTTATGAAGGTTGTGTCCTTGGATAGTAGTTAAATATTTTAAGAATATAATGCAGGGAATCCAGATGACTCAGAGTAAAGGCATTTTTCCCTTAAGTGACTGTGACTGGGTCTTCAAGCCTCAATCATGCCAATGCCAACCAAGGCCAGAAGACAGTGTTATTACCACTAAACATTATATGGTCCAGCTGAAAGGTAATGAGGCTAAGTCTGTATTTCAATCCACAGTGACTAACAAAATCAAATGGTCATATCTGGTCAGGCCACATGCCCTCAGACACACATTCTGAGAATATGCTGATATTGCTGTCCTCTGACGCCTTCGGGAGCATATAACTGGCGATCTGTGGAAAAATAAGTAAGGATGGACAGCGTGCCAATTGGTGGAGTCATGCCTCTTCCCTGTCCTCGGGTTATAGCTGGAAGTAAACAAGTTCAGTAGAGTTCAATGTTGTAAAATTTCAATATAAAAGGAGAAAACTTGCAGAAAACTTGCAGTGCAGTCAGTAATGAACAAGGGGGCATCCTGCTTAGTTCAGTCAGTTAGGGCTCATGTCACATGCCATGTGACTACTCTTCAGGACAGGGGTTTAAATCCAGCCATTGAAATATCTAAATTATTTCCTCCACCCTTCCAATTTTTTCTGTCACACTTCACAGAGTGCAGACATGGCACAGAAATATCATTAACTCGTTAAATTTAAATGTGCATGCTGTGGGAATTTAACAGTCATTTCTTTAGTGAACTGGAAGGTACGTAGCCCATCAGTGCACAGAGTCTGATGCTGGTCTCTCTCCTCTCAGACTGGTTGCAGCCCATGCAGGCCCTGATGGTTCTGACTGTGCTCTTCTCCTCACTCTCCTTCCTCGCCTTCCTGATCCAGCTCTTCATGCTTTCTGAAGCGGGGCTGTTCTACCTCACGGGTTTGTGCCAGATCAGCGCAGGTGAGCTCAATCTCCTTTTCAGGCCATCAACTAAACATTGTCCTGTCATGCTGGGACCTCACGAGACATTCATGGTCGAGGAGGCTGAGCTTCATTCGGGTGGACAGAGGCCCAGGGATTTAAAAAATAATAATAATGTAGTCAGAGTTTGTCTGTGAGCTTCTAGAGTTAACATAAGGTGACATGCTAGTTTTGCTAGTGACTGCAGCAACCCCAGGAACTGACCAGAAACTTTAAGTAAAGCTTGTCCAGTTTTACTCCATGAATGAATATGGGTGATGGAGTTTAAATGTCATGTTATATAGTTCACCTCGCTCTAATTCAGGCCTATAGGGTGTGGGCATTTTTCATGGGGCCATTATTGCAGTAAACCTTTTTACAAATATGTATCTCAATCCATGTGTGCATAATCATGAGTGTAAAAGTGTAGTGTTCATCAGAAGGTTTGAGCCCAGAGCTGCGAGTGATGGCTAGTTTGACTGCAAGTAAATTCACTGTCTGTGTCCCTCTGTAGCTATACAGCCTATACACCTGAGGATTATTATCGAAAACAGACACTGACAGCTTTGAAAAAAGATGTTAAGTGTGACGTGAACATAGCCTAAGTCTAACCTTAACTTGATGTCGAACCATTGGTCAAAAAACAGCTGCAAATTATAGCTGGTTTGCAATATCATGCTTCTAATAACTTCTACTCATGAAAGACGCATTTGTTAAGGTGCATCAATGGTTGCCTAATTCTGTGTGGTTTTGGGCTGTGTTGCTTGTGCTATTGAAATGAATCAACATTAAGACAGACAGAGAAACAACTTTTTACAGACACATTGGCACAACTGCAATTAGATTATGACAAATATTGAAAACTTTAGCGAAACATAAGGCAGGCATATTTGTTTTGGGGGGCTGTGGCATATTTTTTTGGGGGTGGGCTCAGCTGTCCCAAAATTTGCCTAGCGATGGGTTTGCATCTTTTGCTGGGTTTGCTGGGAAAAGGACCTAAATAAAATATGATATCACTGTGTTGTAATATCTTTTTCATGTTGCAGTCTCTAATTAGTTAGACAGTGACACTAAGTCAAAAGGGCTACAAGTCCTTCAGGATGCACACAAAAATGAATGGTAAAGATCTCTTCATTATTCAGTGATTGCAAACACAGAGTGGTGGATTACAGAGTCCAACAGATAGAATTTGTTGAGTATTTTTATAAATACACAAATTCAAATATTTATGTATGATTGCTCAGTGAATATTCAGCTTTTTCATTACTTCTATCTTTGGTCTCGAGTCATTAATCACAAAAATATATTGTATTTACGGTATGTCGACTGAAAATCTTCATTTTAACGGAATAAACACCATCATATTTTCTGCAGAGCTTTCAGTTTGAGGATGTGCATTGATTTAAAACTGAATTTTTAACACACAAGCAAGGCACAGTTCCGCAACAAATGCTTTTGTCATGTCACGCCCCCAGCGCTCTGCATCACCAGAGTCTGAGGAACCGGCCTGCTTCTCCACTCACCACCCAACTGTTTGCAACCGTTTCTAATCATCTCATTATGCCTATATGAGCTTGAGCTTCGCACCGTACTGGTGCAAAGTCTCTTAAGCCTCTTGAGTTGCATATTGTGTGTATATCTCTTTGTACTTTATTCTTGCAGACTAATGTTAGTCTGGCGACCTCATTGTCATTGCTTAAGGGAATGGATGTTTCCCGTTTCTCTTTTAATGAAGCAGAGCTTCAAAAGTAATAAATATAAAATCCTTTTCCCCTGCATTTGAATCTAATCACCGTAATTTTCAGTTTTTAATGCACTTTCAACCGTGCATGGAAAAGACATTTCCGGTTTGGAATGGTTGGGTTAGAACACTGGCTTCCAGACTTGTCCAATAGGCACACTTGCCAGGTCCAGGTATTTGTTATGTTCCACCTAAAGCACACGTTAAAGCGGAATGCAACAAATATCCGGATCTAGCTGGTGTGGCCCAAACAGAGGTTTGCAATCCCTTGGTCTTTGAGCAATTTTGGTTTTGTATTGTGTAATCATGGAGATGTGTATGTCGCATGGCTATGAGAAATTTACTTCTCTCCCATCTCTCTCTTGCGTCCTCTGGCAGGTTTGTCAGATTTTGCAGCATGTCTCATCTACTCTCTGCATCACCGGGACATTCTGCAGGACTCCACAGAGCAGCTGGCAGGGCAGTTTGGGTACTGCTTCATCCTAGCCTGGATCTGTGTTCCCCTCTTGTTAGCCAGTGGAGTCATGTATGTCCACCTGCGCAAGAAAGCATGACTTGACATCTAGCGGTGAATGATGTGTGAGTGCAAAGAATGGGTATGTGGTGAGACGTGGGGTTTTTGGGGTTACAGAAGCGATGGACTCATTAAATTGTTCTGGTTTGTGTGTGCGTTCGATACTCAGAAACACCTACCAACACCTGATTTAAACGGACAACAAATGAGTGAACAACAGTGAAATGTGCATTTAATTGTGTTGACCATTACAACAGACATCCATGAATGCCTAACACAGTTGCGACTCAAATCGGTGAGTTGAATAAATTTCACTCGAAATGCATGGGTGACCAGTTTCCATCAAGACTATTCTGATCCCTCAGAAGGGAGTGTGACGCCTACCGGCCTGCTGAACAGCATGTCATTCCATTACTTCGTGATGATGTTACGAAGAAGCAATCTTCATGTGCAGTGGTTTTGCGTGGTCTAGTGCCGTGAGGTGAGTCTTTGACGGTCCCAGTCTGTGCCATACATGTCTGAAAATGTGAAATGGTGCTGAGGTGGATATTAAAGTGCTGCCCGACTTGTTGCAAGCTCATTCGCTGTTATAAACTGACTGAATTTAACATTTAAAGCAATTCAATTTCTGGCATTTTTACACTTTTCTTTTGTAATCTTGAAATGCTCCTTAATAAGCATATGGCACACCAAAATGTAAAACAAATCCACCAGGTGTTGAAACTCTTCAATATTCAATTCTCATATATTTTTGATAAAAGTCTGACCAATCATTTTCTTCGGTCCGAGTAAAATGATTTGCCGAGCTTCCTGTCTGTCATCCATCGCAGCGCTCCTTCCAGTTGCCTATAGCTGTCACCGCATGCGAGTCACGTGCCTCTCTGGCAGAAAAAAAAAACGACGCATTTGACTGTAAACAAATGGGCGCTGCAATGCTATAATTAGAACAATAACGCTAATGGTAGTTCGTCAGACTACAAAAGTAACTAAACGTTACGAGGGCATTTTATTTTATACCACATTTAGAATGGAATATTATGTCATTACTGTTGGTTAGTCTTCATTTACCGGTGCCTCTGAATCTGACTCCATTGACCCGTTTCACTCTCCTACGAAAAAAATATTACGTGGCGTGCGAGGAAGTGAGCGTCGCAAATGAAACGGGTCAATATGGTCAGGCCTTTTTCCGAGAAATTGTCACTGTGTCATGATGAATATGTGACACCTCCAACTACGCGGCCACACCCATCTCGGTGCACATCCGTCTACCAAATTGCCAAAGTGGCTGCGCACGGTGTTGCACCGCATGAAATTACCACTGCGCGGGCTGCAACGGACGAAATTACCACTGCATGGGCTGCGCCACCCTGCGCTGCGCCAAGAAATTAAAGCCCAGAGTGTCCTTGTTATTTTAACTGTATGTATCCTGCGCACATTTAACTGTGGTTTACAGTTAACATACACGGAACCTCTGTTATAAATTGAGTGTAAAATTACAGTTAAAATAACTGGCAAAAAAGGTGCCAAGTCATAATAGTGTTCCCGCCCTTAACATGCCAGTGACTTCATGTCTGGTGCTTTCAGACATTCGTCTTCGACGCCCAGTTATGTTGACTTTGCGCTTTTTCAGTGTTTTTTATTCAACAAAGAGTCAATCTGTCAACCAGGTTTTAAAGAGATTCAAATGACAGGACTCCTGTGAGTCATGAATCGAACAAAATTATGTGCAAAGCACGCCTAAATTAACATGTGACCAGGATTCAGTGCAACTTGGTCTGTTGGTGCGATACGTTTTATTTTGGAAGACTATATAATTCGCTATTTCATTATATTTTCTTTTTTTCGACAATGCTAAAAATTTGGGTGTTGCTAAATTTGTGTTGCATATTGGGGGCTTAATGGTTGATTCATATTCCATCCTCTGTATGCTTTGCTAGAGCAAGGTTTGGAAACTGAAACTGGATGTACAGAGGAGGCTAGATAGCTGCATATAGAGATAAGAGATAAAGAGAGTTCTTCGAGTAAATGATTAACTAGAAAATGTGTCTCACTTCATGCAATTCCTGTCAAGACAAACATGAATATTGCTTTTGAAAACGGCTTTATAAATCAAAATATTAGTTTCTGCTATAAACTGCCCTGATCTTTTAATTTTATTGAGTTATTAATTTTAACTTCTTTTTACAGAACTAAGCTTCTTCTTTGTTAATTTTTAAAATAATATTTCCAGTTATTGTCTGCAAGGATTCAGATCAGATGTTTTTTTGATGAATACATTATTTGATGTCTCATTATTCTGATTGTAATAGTAAATGTATGGATGAATCATTTTGTACATCCCTTTATTTTAACTCTGTAAATATATAATGTTTAACTAATGTTAAATGATAACATTTTCAATAAATGTTTTTCATGCATGAAGTGAAATGGATGTGTTGGATGCTTAAAATATCTTTCTGGAGTGTATTTGCGGGGAGGAATAAAAGAGACTAATTTTTTTTGTGACAGTTGTTTTTGTCTCTCAATGGGATGTAATGCTTTGTGGTATCTGTGTGCTCACCTGTCTGTGTGCACAGCAGGATTCACCTTGAAAGGATTGTGTGATGTGACAGTTGTACTCACAGTACTCACAGGTGCATGAGCCTTTGCACACATATGCGTTTAGTTTCAGTTTTTAGCTCACCTCTACATGCAAATCAAAAAACATGGGGAGAAAATTAAACCAGCTAATTCATACCTGAATACGCTCATTTTAATGCACAGAAGTCAGCGTGAGCTTCTAAAGATTCAGCTCAAAGATTATATTGCCTGTTGAACACTTCAATGCAAACCCTTAAAACTGCCCAAATTAATTTTTCCCCAAATCTCCCAGTTTCCTTAATGTTGCTAACGAACTTGCATATGGGGCAAAATCAGAGACTCGATACAGTGAAGCAAAAGATAACAAGGCAATCAGAGATAGCAGACCTGGCCCCAGCCACGGGCTGACAGACAGACTGACAGAAACACACACACACACACACACACACACACACACAGACATGATCATTGCTTAACCTGGCCCCCTAGGGGAGGGGCCAGGTAACTAGAAAAGCACTCGGAGAACGCAGACCTCCGCCAAGCACAACATTTCCCTCCATATTGCGACTTCCACCATAGATATTAGTCTTACATTTATTTTATCTTCATTTTTAGATTCCTTGACCATGAAAACATGGCATTTAGATTCATAATGTTATATCAATATTAGTTCCACAGCGTCTTGGCTTTTTAAAGATGTCTGTTGCATGTTTCTAGCTTCATTTGTTTTGTTTTTTTTCTTATGATGCAACATTTCCCCTCATGTTGTGATTTATACATAAATATTAGTCCTACATTTATTTCATCTATTTTTTCAGATTCCCTGACCAAGAAAACATACCATTAGCAACTGAATTCATAATGATATCAATATTATTTCAGTAGTTATTCACGAAAATCAAATTTTTCGTAATGGTGGTTTTCTTCTGGATCTAGTTCCCTGGCTTTTTAAGATACAGTAAATCCGGTGACACCTTCCTAATTCTGGAATATCTTGGCTGTATAATGGTGTTTGTCGCATGTTTGTAGCTTCATTTGTTCTCTTCCGATAATGAAAGTTCCGAAGGTCCCCTACTTTCATATTCTGGATCATAGTATCATAGAATCCAGAATTATTCCATTTTCAGGATCAGTCTTTGATATATTGTAGAACATGTTCGAAATTTGTCCTGTATTTTTTTCCAAGTGCCCTGACCATTTTTGGTGGAGTTATATGCATAAATGTCGAAAATGGCAATCTCCCAATGTTAAAGAATCCTTTAAAAAATTCCTGGATCCAGACAGAGAACCGTATCACTTCCAAAATCTAACAATTTCTTTCTTATACCAATCTGTACAATCCCTGAAAATTTCATCACAATTTGTCCATAACTTTTTGAGTTACTTTAGAAACCAACAGACAAACAAACAAACAAACCCAGGCAAAAACATAACCTCCTTGGCGGAGGTAAAGATTGAGGTATAAAATGATTTAAATCGATTCGTTGGATTAGAAACAATAGTCAGGTATTTTAAACAAAAGTTCATTGGGTTTGTTCTCGAAATATACATTTCAAGCTTCTGTTGGGACTTGTTCTGACTGTTCTGAGCACAACATGTGATCTGCTGTAATCCTGCTTGATCCAGATTTTGAATTCAGAACGACGTAGATGTACAAATTGGTGAATAAGCAGGAGAGAGAGACTGGGGGAGAGTGGGGAGGAGGGACAGAATGTGTGACAGCTATCAGGACTGGTTTGCTGTACCAGACAGTGGTTCTTAAACTCGGTCCTGGGGGACCCCTGTGTATGCTGGTTTTCATTCCAACCACAACTCTCAATCACAGAGTTTATAACAAGCTGTTAATTGAATTAATTGCGTTCATTTTATGGTTAGAGGGATTATTTGCCTTCCAAATCCACATTATGACTGCATAGATTTTCAATGCCACAAAGATTCTAAAATTTATAATGTGCTCATTGCTCTACAGACAAACAAATACGTAAAAAGAGGTGACAAATGACTGAGATTAATTGACCAATCTAACTACTTTGCAGGTTACCAGGTAAACCTAATTGCTGTATCAGTCATAACTTGCATTTTTTCCCCCCTTCTGCTTCAATGTAATGCAGGAGAGCCTCATTATCATTTACATTGTTACAGAATTTTGCATTATCTTCCAGTCGGTTAGGATTGGTAGAGAAGTGTACCAATTTGGAGTTTGCCGATTGACCTCAGTCTTTAATTTCACGATTGTGCACTTTTCTTTTCTCATGTACTTATTTGCGTACTTAAATTTACTGTTTTGAATTTAATCCAATAGGTACTAAATACCCACGGCATTCGCTTCCATTTCATAGAAAATTTACATTTTAAGAGTTTAAGTTATCCCAAAGTATCCTAGTCAAGAAAACTTAACAGCTTGTTAAAATTCTAGGATTGATATTGTAGTAGTTGGAATGAAAATCAGCACACCCAGGGTTCCCCTGGGGCCGGGTTTGATCCTATAACTGCTGCGTATAGGATGTTCTGTGGGATCATGTTCATCCTGTCAGAGATGTAAGACAGTTGATGTGCCAGCTGTATTTCCTAGAGTCTCCTGAATGGGGGACATCTTGCGCACCTCTGTCAGGAGACCGGGGACCAATATTCCCGCAGTGTCTTACAAACTCTAGTGGTTACTAGAGTTACTGCAGCTTATTCAGCCACTTGTGCCCAAAGCTTCTTCATTTAAGCGCATTGAAAGTTATAACTTTACAATGGTAAAATTATTTATATTTTGGATAACAGTTTTAAATTCTAAAATTTCTTTACTGTGAATTTGTAACTCTTCCAGGTAGATTTTTTTTCTTAACTGTATTGAGCAAGATTCTGATTTAATTATCATGTTTTTCTTATGGTACTCATTTAGGTACCTAGTGCATGTGCTTTGGTGCCAAAAATAGCTTCAAATGTGTAAGCACCAGCGCAAAAAAGGCTCGCAGTGTGCGCTATAGTCAAGCATGGCAGCCTCAATGAATTGGAATCTTACACCAAAGAGCAGCTCCTGCAGGAATCTGTGGAACTGATTTCCAGAAGCTGTCTCCAGTAAATTTAGCTGACAACAATGCAGAACTGTTATTCTGAACAGAGGTAATTTTAATCCTCATAATGTCATGCAATAAAATTTAATTGATTAATAACTGATAAATTACTGCTTAAGCTTTCACTGATTAAACATTGCTTCTGTTTGGTATTAAAGCACATCTTCTGACTTGCCTCATGGGGGCGTTTTCATTCTTTAGAAAGTATCAGTTATCAAAAGACTGAACCCTGAATCATTCTGAACCCACCCCAGGTGAAAAAATAAATTTAAAAAAATTTAAAATAAAAATAATTGTAATTTGAGCAGCAGATGATGATCTGTCCATGTCTGTCTGAAACAGTTGTCTGTGCTGTGCTTTTAAGTTTAAAAAGTTTGCACACTAATACTAAATGAGCAAGTGCATGTGTGTGTGTGCGTGTGGTGGCGAGAGTATGTTTGCCAGCCTGCAGTCCAATCCGTATTGTGAGAGTGGCTGACAAACTGTGTTGTTTATCTATTACTCATGTGGCACTGTGGGCCCTCCACCCAGTAGGAGAATAATGAGCTCTGTGGAGCCATTTGTCTTCATTTGTTGAGCCAGCTGAGCTGAGCTCCGCCACAAGCGTGACAGTCCATGACGGCTCGGTGCCAGCAGGGCTCAGGAGTGGTGAATGTGGTTTTGCCTGGTCCTGAGCTGCTCTTCAGGCAAAGGGGCTTTGCTTGGGGAATCGACCGACTGGTGTTCGGCTCACACCTGCGGCCTCCTGCTGTCTTGCAGTCCCACTGGTTTAGTCCAGTTTGAGGGGCATGTTGGAAGCTGCAGGGGCACGTAAGGCGAAACATACTGGGCAGGTGTGTGCTTGACGAAGAAGTGCCTGCAGGCCTTCAGCCTTAAGCAGAGAAAGAGCTCGAATACCTGTCAGTCCAGCCTGACGGGTGCAGGACCGGCCCCGCTGAGGAAGTCTGAAGTGAAAGTCACGGTATCAGAGGCTTGCAAACCAGACAGAGGAGAGGCTGACGAACGTCGCACGGAACATTTTGATAACAGGAGCCTCCCAGAAAGATGGAGAGAAAGGGGTGAGTTATTATTTTTATTGTGCAACATTGGGTCTGAGATTCTGCAAGGGTGGAAGTGATCATCGTGTCAGAATGTATTGAGACTTGAGAAGAGTGTTGCATAAGTCCACATCAAGACGCAAATCAGAGAAAGGAGCGAGCAGTGTGGGTACAGGAGAGGGAGCGGGGGAGGAGGGGAGACAGAGATCTGAGGGAAAGAAAATCGGTTGGAGGAGACAGTCTAGCAAGCTCAGCTGAGCTGTTGGGTGCAACCAGCAGGTGAGGATTGGAATCGACTCATGCATGTTTTCACTTTTTCTTCACTTGTGATACCTTAGCGCTGGTACACACCGAGACTTCCCCTCCTTTTTTCTTTCCCCTCTCAGTAGCTAACTTTGATGTCCTCTTTTCTTTTGTTTTTTTCACTCTTTTAATCTTCTTTTCCCCTTGCAGCATGATATTATGCATGAAAAAGTCATTTTTAATTTGTTAGGCTTCCGCTTGCTTTTGACCAGGTTGCATCTTGAATGTTCATGGTGCGTGGATCCTCCATGCTGTCAGCCCTGTCAGCCATAAATATGTGAAATACTTACTACTGCTGCTGAATCTGCGATCGCACTGCAGCTGAAGAGCATCAGGCCCACCAGTGAGCCAGTCCCAGTGAGAGACCGAAGTGATGCACGCCAGGCCTGAGTGACATGCTCGCAGTCATTGGAGTGGATCTGCTTTTGTAAATCCTTGTCAGCCGCATTTGTGCCATGACCCAGCCGGATCTTACTTGTTAGTCAGAGCCTGCGGTGGCTGAGGAACCTCACGTTGGAGGCCATGTCGAACAGTCAGGACCAGAGCCTGAACTCGGACGTGGTGTTCAGCCCCGTGTTCGAGTCGAGCCCGGAGTTCCTCCACTGCGAGCGGGAGAGGCGCGCCCTGGAGAGCCTCCTGAAGGACGGGCCCTTCGCCTTCCAAAACAAGCTCAAGCACGAGCAGCTGGGGGCCTTCCTCTCACCGGAGGAGGCCGCGCAAATCTGCGGGTGGGCACAGGAATACCGCCACAGCCAGGTACTGCCCAGAGATGGACTAGACGGGCCCAGTAAGGAGCACCTGTCCTCCTGCTATTGGCCTGCACACACAGACGCGCCTACCCCCGAACTGGAATTGGGCTGGCCGGATAGACGGAGAAGGCTAGACACGAGAAATACTTTGGTCTACACCAATCCCCCAATGCCGGGGGTTCCTCCGATACGGGAGGTGCTGAGGAAGATGATCCAAGGAGCTCAAACGGTAGGGCTCCACTGGCCCTTCGTTGCTGATTTTTTTTTTACCGGTTTAGTTAGAGGTCTGTCGTCTGGTAAAACAAGCTTGGTTGGCATTCCTTGTTAATCCTCTGCTCAGTGCTGTTAAATCAATTGTGTATGATATGTGACACTGCATCATTGAGTCAGTGGAATCTGATATCACTGCTTTCAAACCATATCCGCTTCAACCGTGAAGTTTAGAAACATTAGATTTTACCTCTGAAATTCTGGTGCAAAAACACTGACCTGCGAAAAATGGTCTGAAAAACAAATTGAGAAACAATGCAAGCCAAGTCTGAGTGATATACTGATTTCGATATGTCCTTAATGCTTGATATTACTGAATGAAAGGAAAACAAGTTTGACGGGAATAACAGTCTCAGATTGACATGTAATGAGATACTTAGTCCCCCACATAAACGGATTTAAGCTATTATGTTTTCTGAACTGGGAGAAGGGTAGCGGTTGTCAGAATTGTTTTTGTGCATTTTGGGCAGCTGATTGCTGTGGTAACGGAAAAGCTGACAGACAGCGCTGTGATCGGCGACCTTAATGATGCCGCATCTCGTGGTGTCCCGGTGTATGTGATCCTGAACAAGAGGTCCACCCATGATGGCTTCACCTCTCCGAGGCTAATACACCAGGTATGAGAGGCCACACCAAAGCCACCAGGCAGACACTGAGATTACAGGTAAAAGACACATGACACCCTATGCAGTGTGTGATGTGTCAACATGTTGGCTCCAACTTTGGAAGTAGATTTAATATTCAGGTGTGTCTGAACATGCCTGTGCGTGAAAAAAAAGAAACTCGTTGAAAGTGATTGCGGATTCCTCACCCTTATGACATGTTAAGCATTGAAACTGTTGGAACAGAACGTAATTGTTGTTGATGACAAATGCATTACAGCAGTGTGTTCAAAAATAGTCTGTGTGTTATTTTTGCATGCTGTGCATTGAGCAACTGATAACGCCATAGTATAAAATGTAATGAAATAAAGAGTACCAATTGATGTCCTCTGCAAGGGACAAAAATTAGTTGTCAGGTCTCAGCAGGAGGTATGAGTGTTGACTGTACAGTTTTCCTCCATTTTAAGGAGTGGCCGATGGTCAGATTACCCTCTGCCAAGCTGTGAAATGTTTTGCAGGTTCAGATTCAGTCATCATCGCTTTCCCAGACAAATGTTTTTGAGAGTTTTTTTGAACTGAAAACAACTCTGATGAGAAACACCCTCTACACATACGCATACACACAAACAGATACGCATGTAGGCAAACGTGCAGACACACCTTTATTTGACAAAAGGAAAGAAACGGTTAGCCTTTCATACCTTTTTTTTAATTGAAGCTAAATATTTACAGTAAAACAAAGTCTTTCTGTGCCCTCACAATTAATGTGTATGTTGAGGGATATAATGGCACTGGATTCTGTATTTACATTATTGAAATTTAAATTTAAAGTTTGCTGTTTAAAGTATTTTTGTATCACTGCTGAAAAAAATCATAATGATGGAACCTCAAGATCCCCATTTATCGCCGTCGTCGTTCAATATCACTACAGGAATTGAAATAGTCCAGTACCGTTGATGAAATATTCAGTAATTTTGTTGTTCAATGCAAAAATTGGACAGTTACATAGTTTTTGCTGTTTTGGCTTAGTTGTCTAAGTAGCTGTATTTCAAACAATCAGTTTAAGGTGAAGACAATGTATAAGCTTCAATATGAAGGTATTTATGATCGCATTGGGTGTTCTTTGTAGAAACTGCAGCCATTTCACACAAGCTTTCCTGAGTTTGGGCAAGGGAATGCGATTGTATTCAATTGTTGGATTCAAAATTCACTCAATGATTGCAAGGACAGTTTATTTAGTATTGCATTTAATTTTTCTTTTCAATTAATACTTAATAACCGTGTGCATTATTTCAAAAATAGGACATTTGTTTGTGTCAATATGGATCTCATGGAAATACAGGAGAATTTGGGAGGCATGATTTAAACAGACCTATTTGGGTGCTGGTAAGGACCCATGGGGTCCAAACTGATTGCATAGTATATTAAGGAACCCTAGCTTTTGGAGCATAAAGCTTGTTTTCAAACCTTTAATTCTTGAAAACTGTGCATCCTCGTGTTTCTCATACATGTCGGCCAGTTTCAGGGGAAACCTGACACTCCCAGCCCAAAGCTGTGTCTGACACTCAAACTATTCATATTTGAAAGTGTGTCAGATTCTGATTGATTTACTCAGTAAAAAGAATGCATCTAGGGACAGAGTCTTCTTTGAAACAGGTTGTTCTGCATTCAGCCGCAATTTAAACATGTCTGCAGGGATTATAAGTCAGCTTTATACAGTATGTCCTTGGATTGGGTGGATCGTACCTATTAGTATCAAGTTCACTGCTTCAAATTATGTTTTTATGCCTTCTTTATTGGGAGAACTGTAGCAGTGTATAGTACAAATCCTTGTTTCAATAATTTGTGCATTTTCAGTCTTGTTAGTCTATACCAAGCAATGCCTCAACTTTCAAAATTGCCTGGTTAACCTCATATAACATTCATTTCATATACTGTAATGTTAAATAAAACATACGTCATTCATAACAGAAATGAATACAACCCTATTTCCAAAAAAGTTGGGACACTGTTTAAAATGAAAATTAAAAAACAGAATGCTATGATTTTCAAATCATCTGAACTTGATAATTATTTGGAAATAGAACAAAGACAATATATCAGATTTTGAAATTGAGATATTTTACTGTTTTTCTGGAAATATACTCTCATTCTGAATTTGGTTCCAGCAACATGTTTCAAAAAAATTGGCACTGGGGCATGTTTACCACTGGGTTGCATCACATCTCCTTCAATCAACATTTTGTAAGCGTTTGGGAATTTAAGAGACCAAGTGCTATAGTTTTGAAAAATTTTGCCCATTTCTTGCTTTATGTAGGACTTTAGCCGCTCAATAATTTGCAGCCTCCTTAGTCATATTTTTTGTTTCAAAATGCACCAAATGTTGTCAGTTGGTGACGGCTTTGGACTGCAGGCAGATCACTTTAGCACCCAGACTCATTTACCACAGATTCATGTTTTTTGAAATACATGCGCAGTATGTTTTTTGGCATGGTGTTGCTGAAATGAACAAGCCCTTCCCTTATTAACACTAGAACCGCCAGAATTCCAATACCCCCTAGAACCGCCGGGCGGGGTCATTTTTACCCCCTGCGGCAACACCCCAAAGATCTATTTTTTTGAAGCAGTAAAGTTGTTCATTTTCATCTATTTTTAACCTGCTAAGTAAGACTCAACAAAATAACTATTTAAAATTCACTTAATGGGGTTTATTAATTTGAAATGGCTTTATACTATTTTGATTGTAATTTGAAAGGATCAAATACATTTTAAAATTAATTAATAAACTGTAAGCTTTAAAGGCATTTGGATGGCAGTCAATGTTGCACCAAAACCTGTATATTGTTCCCCATTAATGGTGCCTTTACAGATGTGTAAGTTACTCATGTGTACTAATGCACCTCAATACTATCATGGATTCTAGCTTTTGAATTGTTCGCTGATAGCAATTCAGATAGCATGACTACATTGAAACAATGTTGATTTTCCATCTGAATCATCAGAATGGTTGACATTGAAATATCAATGGTAAATCAATGATGAATCACCGTTACAATAGCAATGAAACCTGACGTTGATGCAGCGACATTGAAACAACATTGATTTAAAGTTATGATTATAATCTGAGCATCGATTCCTGGTTGACAGGGTGATGATACTAATGTTGAAAAGTCATTGAAAGCACATTGATCTATGGTTAGGTTGAAATTTAAACATTGTTTCAATGTTCTTTTTAATTGAAATAACACTGAAATACTGTTGATCTTTAATTAGAAAATCCACATTGATTCAATGTTAATTGAGGGTGCAACGTTCAATGTTGTTTCAATGGCTTAACGTTGACAAAACAATGTTGATTTGACATTGTTTCAATGACTCTTTGCAATCTGGCCAGTTGGTCCCTCTCTTCATCAGCTCAAAGGACGTGTCATCCATGATTTCCAAAAAGAATTTCACACGTTGATTTGTCAAACCACAGGGCAGTTTTCCACTTCGCCTCAGAACATTTTAACTGAGCTCAGACCCAGAGAAAAAGGCAGTGTTTCTGAATCGTGTTTATACATGGTTTAATCTCTACACTGCATTTGGAGATGCAGTGACAAACTGTGTTTACAGACAATGGTTTACAGAGGTGTTACTGAGTCCATGCTATGATTTCCATCCCAGAATCCTATGTTTTTAATGGAGTGCCACCTGAGGACCTGAAAACCACGGCCATTAAAAATTGGATTTTGGCCTTGTCCCAGCTGTACAGAGATTTTTTTTTTTCTGAATCATTAAATGATATTTTCTTACCATAGAGGATAAAATCTCCTAATTCTTAGCCTTTTTTAAATTAAAAACATTATTCTTAAATTGTTGAATTATTTTCCCATGTAGTCTTTCTTAGAGTGGTTAAGCCCTCACCATACTTATGAAAGACTTTGTAATGCCCAACCGTGTTACTGACCTGTTGCAAAATAATCTGATTATCTGTGAGATGTTTTGCCTTTTGTCTTCTCTAAGCATTATGCAACTTCTGCTGTCTTTTATTATCCCGTCCCGGCTTTTTTAAAAAACTTGTTGCTGTCATCAAAGTCAAAATGAGCAGATATTTTTCAAATAACAATAAAATTTATCAGTTTCAACATTTAATACGTTGTCTTTGTCCTATTTTTAATAAAATGTATGGTTGTAATTGATTTGCAAATCATTGCCCTCTGTTTTATTTACGTTTGACATAGTGTCCCAACTCTTTGGAACTGGGGTTGCATATTAAGTGATTAATGGCATTGAAAGAAGCCATACGACAGACTGTGCGTGTAAGGGAATGCTTTTTTTCTCTCACAGAACATAAGGGTTCGAGTGTTAGGCGGGAAGCAGTTCTGCTCCCGAGATGGGAAGATGGTCATGGGGGAGCTGAAAGAGAATTTCCTGTTGGTGGATCTGGATGCTGTGATGGTGGGAACCTACAGGTGAGGCCCCAGCACTCGCATGGCTGTGCTTTCATTTATGCACTTAAGTCCAGTCCAGCGTTTTGGCAGTGATATCATTTTTGCCTTGTAGTTCTATGTGTCCATACATTGGAAGCAATGTATGTGAGACAAATGAGGTCAGTGAAGTAAAGGCTTAAAGGAGTATTCCGTCACTGGAAAGAATGGGCTTTCATAAATCTTTACTGTAGGGCCTATATGCGCATGTATATCTGGATGCCATCAGAATATTTCCGGTGAATAACCTGAAAATTCTCGGTCCAGGCAACATTAACAAAAATTAAACATTGTTCATTTGCATGTACCAACCATATTAAGTTTGCAGATACCTATATATGAAGTTTGGTTCCAAAACGCAATAAGTGTCAAAATTACAAAAATTGAGATAAAACCATAGAGCAATAGTCCAGCGCTTCTTACACATGGTGCAAAAACCCGTCATTAGAAATGCATACTATATGGTGTATTTTTTCATGGTCAAAGTTTGTGTTTTTCTATAAAATTCAATAGGCGCCAACATAGAAAAAGCTGATTTACTCAAAATGACTAAAATGGATATAATGCATTTTGGAACCAAACTCTTCATATATATATATATATATATATATATATATATATATATATATATTTATACCATGGTCTGGGTGAATACTTTTTTCTGATTGACTGGCAGGTATGAATTAAAACCGTGGAACCGCACAGGTAGTTCGGCTACGGTCGTTTCACCATTCGAAATTCATCCACTAGCCAACTTGTAACCCCAGCAATGTTAAACGTGGTATTCGGCTGGGTACAACGGAAACCTAGCTGCTCATTTATCTCCAGTAAATTTAGCGGCGTCATACAAGTTGCGTCCAGCGGGGCGGTTAACTATAGGTACTCCAGCGGTAATGATCGGAAATATTATAGCAGCGAAGTAATCAGGCTTTATTCATTAAACGATTGTAATTGTGTACGGTTACAAAGGAAGCTAACGTGTCCACTTCATGTGTCAGCAACTGCTGACAGTACGCTAGCTACGTGCTATGCCAGCAGACTGATTTCAGCTCGCTGACTGCGTAAACCGTCATAAGTTCATTGTAATTGTGGGTAGCAAGTTAGCTACAGTCTGCATAATCGCACATAATGATGCGTTATGCATAATCTCCATTTCAGCTGGAATCCGTTATCAAATCAGCTGGTAAACGGATGTAAGCGTGTGCAAAAAAAGTCTTTCTCCATGAACGTAAGATGAACTAAGATAGTTGGTTCAATTTAACTTGGCCTATAGTAGGCTATTGCATATGAGAAGGCGCGGCGCCTCTTTAATGATTACCAGCTGGATTTTTTTTTTTTTAGTGCAAAACTTTCACCAAAATTTCTGAATGCTGCGAATTGATATTGCTGGCAAATTACCATGGTATAAGCGGGATAATTAACGAGAAGGTGTGCATTCCACGGTTTTAATGCACTTTGCGGAGGCAACCACCCTCCGCTTTGCGTCGGGTGGTTATTTGCCTCCGCGTCGTGCATTAAAACCGTGGAATGCACACCTTCTCGTTAATTATCCTTATATATATATATATAGTGTGAACTATGACAAAGTGCAGCCTTCTAACAGTATATGGTGTAACTGTCCGAATTCTCTTTCTCTCCCCATCACGGGCTTCGGTTTGAGAATTTGGGATAACACAGGCTGCTCCTAAAGGCAATGGCACCTGACACACTGATTAGTTTTACTGGATGTGGCACCCAAACCATGCCTATGCAAAATATGACGGGTAGCGCAGGTGTTTTATGGATATAGGCAGGTGTGCAAGATAGCAACTCTTGCGGGGCAAGGCCTCTTACGCAATGCTAAACCCCCAAATAAAGGGTTTAGGGACTCTGGCAGAAGATAGGGCCCTATATGTCTCTGAGGGGGCTAGAGCGCCTTTATTTGCACCACTGCTGAACTCTTTCTGTGTCCACCCTCAGCCTCACTTGGGCAGATGCTCACCTGCACCGGAACCTGGTGACAGTATTCAGCGGGTCGGTGGTCGACTCTTTTGACAGGGAGTTTCGTATTCTGTATGCAGCATCGACACCCATCCCTGAGTCTTGCTGGGCTAACCACACACTCTCGAGAGTGGAGAACGCCTTCTCACTGTTGACTCAGGGCCCCAGACCTCTCCCACTGGATATCCAAAGTGAGAAAGAGGTGTTTCCCTCTCCCTCAAATGATCCAATAGACTGGGAGGCCCTTGGAGTGGTCAATAAAGATCAATTTGCAGACGACCCTTCCAATCTGACGGGGCAGATGGCAGGAATTTCGCTACCCCCAACTCCTATATTTGAACGTCGGACAATGCTGGAGAAAGAGCCTCTCATAAGAAGGATGGAGTTTCAACGCTGTGTCCCTCCAGCATATGAGGAGCAGAGCAGGTAGGCTGGGTGGTGGGCTCTGTGCTAGCATGCGAACACAAGAAGCTTTTAATTAAGTCTGGGAGTCCATCTCTTCAGTCTTCTAACTGGTCCTTATTTATGAAGTGCATTTACCAGCACATACAAGAATAATGGTTAATACACAGGTTGGTCAACATACCACAGAGCAATAAACCACATTATACTGAGATGTGAAACATCTGTGGAGAATCCTAATCATGAAACACAATGTGGTTCTTCTGATAGTTGGCGTCATGGGTAATGGGTAGAGGAAAGTTCTCTCAGTGCGGAGTATAGCAGTGCTGTTTAGCCAGTGTCATCTGCTTCAGGGACAAATCCAGATAGGAAGCGACTGTTGTGCTGACTTCGGGTCAGAATCAGCATAGCCCATGGCCACTTAGTGCAAGAAAATAGCTTGTGCATTCTATGCCAGGCCAAGGGCTCTGTATTTGCTGATATCCATCATATATAATCAAAAAGAGGTCACTGACCTCTTGGCTGTGCTGTTGCACTGTTCGTTGGTGATCATTCTGCTTGAGTTGAGACAGAGAAAGACATGTGGGATTGAAGCTGAGGATTTACTCTTGTGTAAACAGGGTTTTCTGAAAATAATTCATGCGTTAAGGCTCAAACAATAATAGAGATCAGATGATTTACTCCTGAGGTATAACCTTTGTCGCAGTCGGGGCAGGGAGAATCTCTTTTCCCCTTTTTTCCCCCTGTAACAACTCTGTGAGCAAACAGTCAAATTAAGTCGCTAATCTGGTCAAACAAAGGCGACAGGGGTTTTTGGGTTTTTTGGGGGGGGTTTCAGTCTCTCTGGAGCCAAGTAAGGTAAAGTAAAATAAATTTAAATGCTAAATTTAGAGAATAAATCAAACGCTAAATAATTCTCTAAGTGAATTGTGCGATATACAAAGTAAAACAGTTGTTTTCAAGGATGAGATATTGTCGCCTGGTTTTTCTGAAGCTGATTTAGCTAACGAACCCCAGCAAGCTCTCAACGCCAAGAATATTATCGAATTACCTGGATATCTATCTATTACCCGGCTTGGTTTCATACTTGGTCACTTGCCTTTCATACAATCTTCTAGCCAATAAATATTTACGTTCACCAAGGCTTTTTAGTCCCCTTCGTTCTTTATCCTGACCGCATTACCGCATAAACGCATAAACGCATTGCCAAGCTTGAATATTAACGCGAACCGGGGTTTGTGTCTTCTTCACATTTTATCATTACCGATGGACTCTGATTAAACACATTGTAAATTACCTTACATTTGTATTTTCCTCCAGTTGCTGTGCCTTGATCAGCTGATTAAAGTTTAACTGCTTGTTTGAGTGCTTAGGACAGCTTGTTGGGGGAGGTACTGTGATTAGTTCGCTCACATAGACAGTAAATGATTTGTTTATTCGGTCCGTTTTAATCAAAGGGAACCGGGGCTTTACTATTTTCTTGGTTACCCTTGGTTGTATTTGCGGCTAGCTAGCTAGATGAGTACTGTTTGCATTTTTGGCTGGGGATCCGAGATTTAGTATTTAGTTAGTAGGGCAGCAGTCACTGAGTCTTCTATTTGATTAGGCTGGAATTTAAGTGGTAAGTTTTACCGGAGTGCTCTGCCTCCTCCCCTCCTCCAGTTTCTCCTGGGCGTTTTAGCCAGTCTGTTTTATCTGGGTTCTCAGCTAAGCCCTGTGATACTTTTAGGTTAGTATATTAATAGAACTGGGACTAGATAAACTCAAGTTGGCTTATTAGGAGCGCTTATTACATATAGAGTTTGGCTCAATTTGGTATTTCATTTCTTTTAACTGAAACTAAGCCCCTGTTAAAAGAGGCTTATAATCCATTTACATAGTTTCCCCACAGTTTCTATTGTGACTGCTGCTTAGGGCTTCTTAGGTTAATAAATTAATAAATTTTGTTTCCTCAGCTTCTGTCTCTGCATTAGTAATTTTCTTTTATCTACGGTGAGCGAGGTCATCGGGTAGGGGGTTCAAAATTTGGCCAAAACTAGGTGATGGTTGCAGGACGATCACACTTTTGGAAAGAGATTTCAAGGGCGGGTTGTCTGCCACTGGTGCCAGCTAATTGAGCATCTGGAGAGCAAGATCCTTGATCTTCAGGGCCAGTTGGCGGCATGACATAGTTCGCAATCAGTAGAGTTCCTTGAGGACATATAACTAAGTTATATGTCGTTTAGAGAAATAGTGTGTACGCCAAAACAGAGTGGTACAGGGATCCCAGAGCAGGCAGGGAGAGAAAGTTGGGTAACTGTAGGTCGACAGCGCAGGAAAGGGCGTGCACGCCGTATAGCGACAGCTCCTCCAGTGGTTAAGGTGTCCAACTGATGCCGGCCCCTGCAGGAACTCGAATTGGCCCCTGACCCTGAGAGTGAGGGGACTGATGAGCAGCAGGGCACCCTGTTGGCCTCTTCCCCTCAGAAAAGAGTGTTAGTGATAGCGGGGAACTCAATACTTAGAGGAATACATAGCTTAGTCTGTTCATGTGACAAGGAGTCTCGTACGGTGTGTTGCCTGCCTGGTGCCCAGGTAGGAGACCTCCTGGAGTGTGCGGACAAGCTCCTGGCCAGAGCGGGGAGGGATCCAGTTGTCATGGTCCATGTTGGGACAAATGACATAGGTAAGGGTAGGTTTGAGGTTCTGCAAGGCTAATTTGTGGAATTGTCTGAGAAGCTTAGGAGCAGACCCTCAACAGTAGTGTTCTCCGGGATTCTACCGGTACCACGTGCAAGCAGAGGTAAGCAGAATTTTATCTGGAGGATTAACACGTGGCGATGATCCTGGTGTAGGAAAGAGGGGTACAGGTTTATGGGGCACTGGAACTTTTTCTGGGAAAGAGGTAACCTGTTCAAGTCTGACGGGCTGCACCCGAACTGGAGGGGTACCTTTGCACTGGGCCAGCGTATGTTGAGGGTAGCACAGGATTATTTAAATTAGGGACTTGGGGGGCAGGGAGGTTAGTGGGTGTTAAACATAACGAAATGCAGACTGCCCTGATGGAAGCTGACAGCGGTACATGCACGTGGGGGGCTTGAAGCAGCGACCGCATGGGAAATCAAGGTAGAAGAGCATTAGTAATAACCTGAAATGTTTCTATTTAAATGCAAGAAGCATAAAAAATACATTTCCAGAGCTTGAGGCTGTTATGATAAGTGAGGGCTATGACATATGACATAGGTGGGATTACAGAGACATGGCTTAGTGAGGAGGATGGAGATGAATATAATATAGAAGGTTATAAGCTCTTTAGGAAGAGTAGATGTAATAGAGGGGGCATAGCAATCTATGTGAACGAAAACATAAGTGTACAAGAAATTCCCGAAATTGAACATTCCTTGCCCTGTGAAGATATCTGGGACAGGCTCATTGGCAAACACTAGACAGTTTAAACATTGGAGTATGCTACCGACCACCAGCTTTGGACATTACAGTCAATGAAATGCTTTTTAAGAGGATTACGCAAGCTTGTAGAAGTGGAGGGACTATTATTATGGGAGACTAAAATTATCCTGGTATCGATTGTGGCCTGAGATAACAAAAGACACAGGAGCATTGTGCTGTAGCAGTTAAAAAAGCCAATCGGAGGCTGGGATATATTGCCAAAAGTATTGAGCACAAATCCAAGGAGGTCATAATTCTCTTGTAGAACACATTCGTCAGACCGCATCTGGAGTATTGTGTACAGTTCTGGGGACCATACTTTGAGAAAGGTATAGAGGCTCTAGAGAAAGTTCAGAGAAGAGCCACTAAGCTAATTCCAGGTGTAAAAGATGAAAGCTATGAGAAGAGGCTGAAGATCCTTAATCTCTTTAGTCTTAGGAAACGGAGACTAAGTGGTGATTTGATTGAGGTCTTTAAATATGTTAAAGGGATTAACAAAGTGAATTATGTAGGATTCCTTCGACTAAGTGTTGTGAGTAGAACTCAGGGCCACAAATGGAAGTTGACCAAAGGTAAATTTAGCACTGCTATTTGGAAATATTTCTTCACCCAAAGAGTAATTTCAATGTGGAACAGCTTGCCTGACCATATTGTTGAGGCAGAGACCTTGGAGGTTTTCAAGAGCAGGCTTGACTTAAAGCTAGATACCATTGAGTCATTGAGTATCTGAAGGGATATATTCACAATAGTATAAAGAATCTGGCGAGCGTAGTTGGGCTGAATGGGCTGTTCTCGCCATTCATGTTATGTTAAAATTATTGCCATTAACTTCAAGTATTTTTTTTTTCTTGTATTTAAACAGAAAACACCAGTTTTGGACCGAGACCCGCCATTTGGGTGGAAGTGAAAATCTGCACTGGTGAATATATTCTCTGCTTGGGATTAAAATAACTCATAGGCTCCATGGCACAAGAAATAGTTCAATTTGTACATATACATATATTTTTAGGTACATAGCATAGAAAAAAATGATCATTCAAACTAAAATTCAGAAGTGTGTCCGGGCGTAATTTTGTTTGCACAAGCAATGTCTCATCCCAATCATCCTCAAACTTTGTTTTGATTCTCAGGCATGAACGATTTCTGTCCAAACCACAATCTCGGCAAAAAAACTATGAGACTGATTCTATGAGACAGACAGTCTGGTCAGACATTCACAAAACGGGGTCATATTCAGTGCAAGAGACAACGTCCACAGTGTACAATCAACAGATAAATGATGAAAATGGACACGACCTCCTCAATCTCAAAAAAGACAGCGATCATGGAGCGCGGGTGAGACCTCAAATGATTGGTCCAGGCGAGAAGGGCAGCCGATTCACAAAGGTGATTATACCTCTACTCCTCTTTGATGCATGTCATGCCCCTTATTGGCCAAATTCTTTTGTTGCAGTGTCTGGCATGGCATATAAAGTAGTATTAGCATTTATGTCATCAATATTTTTTGATTGCTCATCCCTGCTTTGAATTCTCTGCCCCTGCTCACTCTCTGTTTTATATAATCCAGAGGCCGCTTATACTCATGGTGCCTGTACCTGAGAACGGTGGTCCCAGTGATTTCAACGATATTCTCAAAGGCTTTAGGGCAGAGCCCAATGCCCAGGAAAATCCAGAGAGAGGCAATATGGTAACAGGCCAAGGGGTGAACATGCACTCCCAAGACCGGGGTCTACCGTCTGCAGAAGCTGAGCAGCCGGACAAAACACCTTCTGCACGGAGGACACATGTGAGTGTGTGGACAGATTGCTGTGCTTTTGTGTGTTTGTGTGTGCTGAAAGGAATAACAATAATTTAATCACCAGGTAGGCACAAACTTAGATCAAACAAATCAATGTTAAGCCAATTATCAGTTACACACAATTTAGAAAGAGAGAATAAATTCATACCTGGAAGAAATGGAGGCCAGCCACGCGGAGCGAGGCTGCACCACGTACACAGGGAGAACTCGGATTCCATCCCTCCCCGCCTACCTAGATCTGTTACTTCTGCACAGACCCCAGGCCTGCAGGGAGAGCTGGGATGCGACCCTGCCGAATGAAGAGACTACACACCCTTTCCGCACGCAGGGGGATCGAAATACGGCCTCCCCCCAATGGCTTGCATCTCTTGCTTTTAAGCCCGAAAGCCCCACCTCTGATCAGGGGGGTCAAATTTGAGTTTTCCCCCCATTGGGGGGTGTAATAAACTTCCTAGCAGAGAGAGGAGACTAGGGTAATTGCCTGCATAAAATCTAACCAAGGACTTTCCCAAAGAGGATGAACCATAATTTCAAGGGAAATGAAACATGCTTCATTCAACTCCTTAGATTCCCCCGAGAAAAACAAGACCAAACATTATAGGAATGTGTACAAAATGATGCGGTTGTCATGAGAAAGCCTTAAGATGGAGTATTATATAGTTTAATTGGATTACAAGTATATAAATTGGTTTCTAACCAAGGACTTTCCCAAAGAGGATGAACCATAATTTCAAGGGAAATGAAACATGCTTCATTCAACTCCTTAGATTCCCCCGAGAAAAACAAGACCAAACATTATAGGAATGTGTACAAAATGATGCGGTTGTCATGAAAAAGCCTTAAGATGGAGTATTATATAGTTTAATTGGATTACAAGTATATAAATGGTTTCTTCACAGGATATTGAACATAAACATATTATTAATTTCCCAGAGATTTAGATTATTTTAAACAAATTAATGTAACTAGACTTTTACTTCAGTGGGGACAGTGATTTGACTTTCACAGGAGACATGGGACCCGCCGAGCTTTGTGGCTCCGGCCCCTCGCTGAGCAAAGCCAGAGATGTTACCCCCCACAGGCAGGCTGCAGGAACATCCTAGGTTATAAAAGTTTTACTGCTGGCTCTGGATTGAGCTAATTAACCAAATGGTCAGATTCTACATGTGAGTGAGTATGTGTGTTTACCTATGTGTGAGTGAGTGTGTGTGTTTGAATATATGCCACAGCAGTGGTCTAAAGCCTCAAAATCCTTCATCTCTCCTTTCTCTCGCTTCACCAGAGTCTCGACAAATCCCATCTGACCCCAGCCCTCGCACTGTTGAAGAATCGTCCCGAAGAGGTCAAGGCTACATCCTCCAGAGTCTCAAAAATGTACTCAAGTCCCTTCAGAGCTCGTTCTTCCAGCTTTGACCTCTCCAGAGACTGGGGAAGGCCAAATCTGGAGTGGGAGAGACCACAGGCTCAGCAACATCCTATGGGAGGGGGTCATTGACAGCGGTCAGGGGCATTGCTGGCATTTTGAACTCTCTGTTTAAATTCAATATTTGAAGAGTCTTGTCAGCTTTGGGCTTTTCTGAGCTGTAGGTCCAGGGAATCATCACCAGTTTTCATGTCACAAGACTGGCCAGCAATGCTGGGTTGAGGATAATAGGTGAAGAAGATCAAGGCCGCAGTAGATTAAATTAAATGACAAACACTGAATAACTGAATAAAAGCTGTCCTCCCTGAGGGGCCCTGTCTTTCATGCAGTCTGTGCTGACTTTACACCTTTTACATTTCATTTCAGTACTTTTGCTATTGGTAGGGCCCGCAATCAGGGGTCTCAAGTCTGTAGTCAGTATACTTGCGGGGAAGGCAAAGTGTAGTCAGAGAGCAGGCAAAACTTTGGGCAGCGGCAGTCAAGATACAAGGGAGTAGGCAGTGCGAGGTCCAAAGTCCAGTCCAAGGCCAAAGAAAAGGATTAGTTGAGGAGGGAATAAGGGCACGGAAGAGAGGAATCTGGGCGAGGCAAAGAATGGGCGAGGACTGAAGTGACTATACACTCACGAACAGGAATAAACCATGAACATGGAAGAATATGGGTGCAGGAATTACATTGAAGAAGAAGAGGGATTAAATTTTAGACCATATTTTATCCAAAAAAGCACTATTATGTGCTCTCCAAGAGCAATGCACATAAAAGTATAAGTGTATAAATAAGACAAAAGAGCAAACACATACTCATATGCATGCAGAATTAAAATGCACAGTGGTTCTATTAAAAACAGAAACAGACAATGCTTGCAACCCAGATGTTTTAAGTCTGCTTTTTAAATAATTAAGTTTTGGGGCATTTCTCACATTACTTAGAAGGGCTTTTGGTTTTGCATGCGCAGAAAAGCTTTTCACACTCAAAAGTTCTTGGCAAATCTGGCCTTTAATTTATAGGCTCATCGTGTGAAATGACTTGGAATACATCAAAGCCATATTTTATCATCTTTTGTTTTCTTCATTTGATATAGTACAAAATTGCTGAAATGCATTCTTTGACTTCCTTGCATTGGCTATTGAATATTTATGTAAAATGCCATACTTTCATAAATGGCTCAGTAGATGTTCAGCTCCGACTATTGAGTAATTCATCACATTTGAAAAAGAAACAAAACTGACTGCATCCAAAAACTGACTGCACTGGCTGATTCCAAAACAAATCCTTGTTATCACACAGTAGCTGACAGGGGCACGAATTATTGGCACCCATGATCAAAATGAAAAAAAAAAGGACCACATTGAACAATAATCTATTTGTTAAGTTTGAACATATGGCAGAACAAAATGCTATTCTGATATAATTTATTCTCATGTTTCAAAGAGGTTATTGGCACCCTTGGTGTTTTATTCTATCCTTTATTTAACTAGGTAAAAGACTCATTGAGATTAAAAATCACTTTTCCAAGCGTAACCTTGCCAAGTGGGCAGCATGAACAACGTTTCAACTATAAAACCAATATCACTGCCAGACAAATACAACTATACACACCGCTTAAATAAGTGAACACAATGTCCAGTTTAAAATGTGATCATGATGAATAATGATGTATAAAGTGTCATGGTTTTGCCCCCGCCGGCTGAAGACAAGAAGCCGGCGGGCACTAGTACCACGTACCCCAAAAGAAATGAAGGGACCCAAATGCACAGGCTGAGAAAAAACATAAAAAATCTTTTAATTCAATTCACCATGAAAACAGCAGGAGAGCTGCAGCACGCACAAACACAGCAGGGCTCCACACACAAAATGTTGCCGCCCTGATCTAAGGCGCAGCCAACCCTTAGATCACAAATCTTCACCTCCACCTTAACGAGCCACACCTGTTGCCCGTCAAGGTGGAGGCAAAGAATGCAACAGGGGGAGGGCCTGCAGGGGAGGACCATCACATAAAGGTTGAAACTGTTGACCTTGTCAGAATATAGGAGTCAGCACAATCGACTATGGTTGTCAAATTCCCAATCCTTTAAGATAGACTTGAATTTCTGCAAACCAGCTCTTCCATTTCAGTTACTTCTGTGTGTTACTCCAAGAGGAGGGGGCATTGTATTGAAAAATGTTTTTAGCTCTGTTTGATCCTTGGGGACCAACATCTGTACAATATTGGGAAGCTCTGTAGATAAATAGAGAAGGCAATCTAGCAGCAGCATACAGAGTACAATGATGAATGAGTTTCCCATAGTCTGTGACAAAGTGTAAAGCACAATAATATACAATATCAAGATTCTTTAGGCGCTGAACTAGAGCATTCATTAAAAGCAAGTCAGCATAAACTAATAAATGTAAAAATGTTGCAGAAATCAAACGTTTCCATGCCTGGAGGGAGAAACAAGATTTACTGCTGAAGAAGAGGACAAATTCAAGTGTCAACACAGAAACAAGATTATCAATGTGTGGCTGGAATGACAACATTTGTTCAATAATTCCTGGATACTTGTGAGCAGTCACCATTTCAATTTTAGCCCCTCACCTTGAAAATCTGCAGGGCAAATGGTAAATTTTTTACCAATTTTGAAAATCATGAATTTGGATTTGTCTGCATCTAACACTGACTTTAGCAAAGTTAACTGGGACTGAACCACATCAAAGAGAGATTAAAGCTATTTAGCGTTGTATACTACTGATGCAGAGGAGCAGTAGATGTGTTATTTTTCTGCTTTGTCTGACCATGTTTTTCCTATGATTCTGATTTCATGCCATGTTTTTGTTTTTGCTTTGTCTGTATTTCTGCCATGATTCATTTCCTGTTAGATCCCAGTTTTTGTTTTGTTTCATACCATGCATTGCACTTTGTCTCCCCCGTCTGGTCACATGTCATATGACTGCTCACTGCCCCAGTATTACGTACCACACTTTCAGGTGATTTCAAGGTTTCTGGGATTTCAATTATTCCTTCTAATCTCGTTTGCTTCCTTCGCCTTGCTGTTCTATCATTACTAACAGTACTAAAAGTTTTTTTTTTTTAGTTAAAGATACTAACTAAGACTAACATTGTTTATAGTGCTAACTTACTAACAAGCACTAGGGATTGTATAGCTGCACTTTACTTATTGACGAACGAGCTCTCAGCATTCGCTCTATTCTAGTCTCCGCCCCTAGTATTTAGTCAATCTACTTTGCTGTGCTTCAGCGGATCCTCCACACCTGTTAAACACTATTCTGCCTCATTATCTGTGCACGTTAGAACTCCCTAACCGGAGCCGCGTGTTTGTCAATAGGCTGTCTTTGTGGTCTTTTCCCTTTCCGCGTTTTGGCTTTCGCCAATTTCATGCGGTTAGGTTCTCCCTCATGTCTTTTCCCTCATTAATTAGTCTGATCCAAATCACTTGTTCCCTATCATAGCATGAGACTTCCCCTACGGGTATTTAAGCTGTCCTTTCACAACCAGCTTTTGTCAGAATGTTTCCCTTGTGCTATGATTGTTTATGCTTTGCACTCTTTGTGAGTCTCTTCTGACTGGACCGTCCCTGTTTTTGATTTTGGCTTTGTCTTGGATTTGCCTGCACCTGTGTACTGAACCTTTTTTGCCCGACCACGAGTATTGTGTCTGCTGCCCTGTTTACAACTTGGATTACGTCCCTGGGATTCAGATTTTTGGATTGTGGAATTTGTACTGTTGCTTCCTGCCCTGCGGGGGCTCACCCCCATCCTTAATAAAATTCAAGTTTGTTGGCTTGCTTGGTTCTCGCATCTGGTTCCTGAGCGTAACTTCACAAGATGGCGGTGTCATCTGCACGAAAGTGGGATGCAGCAGAAAACATTAGTGGCTCGAATACAGAGGCCTAGGACACCCCTTTGGAAATGGCGAGAAAAAAGGAGGAGGCAAATCAGACACATTGAGTACTTGCCAAGAATTAATTTGAGAGCCAGCTTACAGCATGCTCAGGTATGTCAATTCCACATAGACCATCCTAATGAACAGACTATCAAATGCATCAGACAAATCCATGAAGAGAGCAGCACTTTTTTTTAAAAATTATAATCCAGTGCCTCAATTATGTAATTTACTACTTTGATTGCTGCAGTGTTGTTGTTTGGGTGTTTTTGAAACCTGACTGATGTGATTTCATATTTTATCAAGAATTTCTTTGAGCTGAGCGCTAACAACATGGTGCAATCGCCCAAGACAAATAACAGCTGTGAGATATTGCAGGGCCTAGCTAGTATCTGACCTAAGGGGATAAATTTTTGCATTGAATAGAAAACCAAACAACACTTTACTATTTGTGCATTGTGATTGATTGTTCAGTGTGTTAGTAATCTTCACTTTATGTAAGGCCATGCCTCCAGCTTTCCAACTCACCGCTCTTTAAGACCCGTACCAGATTATTCAGCTCTGCAATCATTGCATGCATCTGCTGTTAATTTCCACTGAATGGTAGCGTCGTGCTATTTAAGACTGAGCTTCGCACTTAGTCTTTGCGAAGTCTCATAAGCCTTCATTTATTCACAAGTCTTTTATCGACTTATCTCCCACAAATCGTGTGTGTGTGTGTGTGTGTGTGTATATGTGTATATATATATATTTATATTATAACTCTTGAACTAAGTGCGGTTTATTTCAGCACTTTAGTATTATCTAGGAACATCGCTTCGTTTTTCTTTTCCTATATTAGTGATACATTGTTCCAGTAGCTAAAGCCCAGTATTTGTATTAGTCATAGTGTTAGTCATTAGTCATTCAGGACCTCAATTCTTTATTTGTTTTGGATTGCTTCATATGTGCCTTGCGGTGCCGAAGGCGTCATAAATACAACCAAGTCCATCTTTGCACCTGAGTCAACTCAACTTCCTGAACTTCCTGTCCTCTGTGCACATCACTGGTGCTCAGAGCACAACTGCTACACTTCACTTGCATTGGCAGATCCTAAATAAAATCAATAGCCTAACTAACCTTAAAAGGAAACTGTGCTGGTCAATAATCTATCTTCAAAAGGAGAAATGGAAGGCTATTGCTTATATTTATTGCCTTTTGTCTCAGAAAAATGCACATTCATGACACACATTGAACTTTGAATAGCTGCAGGATGATGGATTTTACAATCATAAATATCCATGACCATGGTACTGGACGTGTCATCAGAACTCCATGCGTAGTCATGCAGCCCCTATCCAGACGGACAGGATCATCAATGGCACATTGTTTTGTTTACCTTAATCCAACCACCATTTTACTCATATGGCTGTTCTACTGCACCCCCTCCACACTTTTGTCATTATGTTTTAACCGCTCAATATGTAGCAATATAGTCATATTATATACCCATTGAAAAAAAAAACTTGGGTAACCCTTTACTTGAAGGTATCGTCATTATAGGGACATGAGACAGTCATGAACATGTCATAAACATTATGTCAATGTCATAAGCGTTGTCAATCAGTGTCATTTGGTTTCTGAGATAAGTTGACATTGTTTGGGTTGTCTTGATTATGACAACTTCCTCATAAGAGTGACATGAGACTGTCATAACTGTCACATGACACATGTAACAGTTATGGCCGTGTCATGTCACTCTTATGACGGTACCTTCAAGTAAAGTGTAACCAAAACTTGGCTAAAAGCTCATGACCACCATTTTTACCAAAACGTAACACAATGCCAGCATTAAGCAATGGATACAGTTCAGTCAAGGGTTGAGCTGTAGCTGCACAATAAAAGCTGTGGGTGAGAGACCCCTCTCCCTTCCTCAGAAATGGAAAAACATGCAGAATGTGAAAAACTCCCATCATGCTTGCACCAACTCCAGCTTAAACAGTAGAGCAAGGCCAGGGGCAGAGAGAGCTGCAGCATTGCATAAGAAGTCTACAACTGCTTCAAATGCAATTTCACGCTCAGAACGACAAACAAAATTCTTTGATGAACTCAATCAATACATACGCATAATAATGGTAGCAAAGTTCCCACAGAATGCACAGCAGTACCCACCCACTGCCAAAAATGCAAATCACGTTTGTTATCTGGGGGGTGAAAGCCCACATTAGAAGACTTTTTGGGCAACAACTGTTTACTTAGCACTTTCAATGGTCCTCCGACTGAATGTCCAAATGTCAGGTCAGCAGGGTTGTAATTTAGTGACTCCTGTACATTTTCGCAAATTGCAAAAATCTATAAGGCCAAGGCCTTGTCCACATCATGACTGCCTTCAATACAATAAGTAAAAAGCATTATTTTGAGCATTTGATGGGACTGCTCCAGGGTACCTTGTGACTCAGAGTGATGGCCACCTAGTGACTGATGCTTTACTTGCAGTTCTGATAAACCCTAGAGCAAATAGTCTGGAAGTGAAACCAGACCCCAGGGCCGTTTCAATGACTTTTGTTTGACCAATTGTTGAACAAAGCTTCCCCAGTTCTTAAATAAATAAGCTTGGCTTTTGTGCTACATAAAGGAGTATCATCCAGATAGCATGTAGTATTTTAAAGTCAGTGCATCTTGATGGCCAGACTTCACTTGTGATAACTGTCCTATGCAATCTACAACCCCAATTCTGAAATAGTTGGGACGAAGTGTAAATTGTGAATAAAATCCAAATGCAATGACTTTCAGATCACAAGCCCATATACTGTATTATTTACAATAGGACATAGATAACATTTCAAACGTTGAAACTGATACATTTTGCATATTTATCCACAAAATGAGCTTATTTCAATTGATAGCAATTGATATATAAGAGAATCAGCTGACAGAACATTTAGCAAGCAATTAAGTTAACTTGCATCAGGTGTGTAACATGATAGAGAGGCTCAGTCTCTCAGAAGTAAAAATGGCCAGAGGGTCTCCAAACTGTGAAGGCTTGCATAAAAAAAATTGTGGAATACTTTAAAAACAATGTTCCTCAATTTAAAATTGCAAAGGCTTTGAAGGCCTCATCATCCGCAGTGCATAACATCATCTAAAGATTAAGAGAAACTGGAAAAATCTATGTGCGTAAGGGACAAGGCCGAAGATCTTTACTGGATGCCCGTGATCTTCGGGCTCTCAGACGCCACTGCATCACTCACCGACATGATTCTGTCATTGACATTGCTAAATGGGCCCAGGAATACTTCAAGAAATCACTGTCTGTAAACACAATCCTCCACAGATGCCACCTATAAGTCTATCGTGCAAAAAGGAAGCCATTGTTGAGCATGATCCAGAAGCGCCTCCATGTTCTGTGGGCCAAGCCTCATTTAAAATGGACTGCAGCAAAGTGGCAAAGTGTCCTGTGGTCAGATGAGTCCAAATTTGACATTCTTGTTGGAAATTATAGGCCTCATATCCATCCGGGCAAAAGAGGAGAAAGACCACTACTCCTGTTATCAGCGTTCAGTTCAAAAGCCAGCATCTCTGATGGTATGGGGATGCATTAGTGCATATGGTGTGGGACACTTGCATGTTTTGAAAAGCACCATGAATGCTGAAAGGTATATAAAGGTTTTAGAGCAACATATGCTCCCCTCCAGATGAAATCTATTCCAGGGAAGGCCTTTTGTATTTCATCTGGACAATGCAAAACCAAATACTGCAGCTATTACAACAGCATGGCTTCATAGTACAAGAATCCATGTTCTGAACTGGCCTGCCTGCAATCCTGATATTTCACAGATTGAGAACATTTGGCGCATAATTAAATGAAAAGTCTGTCAAAGGAGACCCAAAACTCTCCAGCAGCTGGAAGCCTGTATTAAACAAGAGTGGGATCAAATTCCAATGGCTAAACTCAAGAAACTTGTCCCCTTAATGCCCAGACGCCTCCACTCTGTGTTAAAAAGAAGAGGGGATGCTACACCATGGTAAACAGGGCCCTGTCCGAATTATTTTGAGACCTGTAGCAGCCATCAAATTTGAAATGAGCTAATTTTGTGGATAAAATTGTAAAATTTCTCAGTTTCAACATTTGCTAAATTATCTCAGTTCTATTGTGAATAAAATACTGGCTGGTGTGATTGGAAAGTCATTGCCTTTAGATTTTTTTCAGAATTTACATTTTGTCCCCACTATTTCGGAATTGGGGTTGTATTAAAAGATGCCAAAATGGCTCATATATCACAGGAATGGGCTTAATTAGAACCACAGGCATTACATTACGCAGCTTCCTGATCAATTGGCAAACATGGCATGGTCGATCTTATGCAGTCACTGCAGATTTCAACCCTGGCTATAAGAAATTCTGAAGGATTTGCAGATAAGTCTTAATCAGACCCCAGTGCTCTGACAAAACATGATTGTGTGCTAATTGCAGAATTTGCAATATCCACCGGGCACATCAATTTGAAATTCAATGTTCTCCTCTGCCTCCCCCTCCAATGGAGATACCTAACAGCATATCAACACACCATCATCCCAGAAATAAACAACTCCCTTTTTCTCTGGACTATCATCCTTCTCCGCTGCAGCTGCAATACAGCCGGCGAGAGAAGGATCATACCTCTGCGCTGCATCCAACTGCATTTGACCAACTTTGGCAGATAGCTCCAAAAGAGCAACAAACTCCCCAATATCACGTACAGCAGCAATAGTTGTGTTGTCAGCTGTGTCAGTATAGGGAAAAGCAACGAACCACTAGGGGGGCATGCGTGTGAACTAACAGGTGGAAAGAGAGAATTGAGAGTTAGAGCCAAAGTCGATCAAATTAGGATATTTGACGTCAGCGGATGTGCAAATTTTGATTGGATTGTGCTGAGCCTTGTTGCCGGTCGGTACACTATTGTAATTCTGGGTCCGTTTTACTTCGATTTATTCACTTATTGCTCACTTGCTTTACTTTGGGGGCTGTAGAGAAAAGAAACGCACGGGAACACCAGGTCTGGGTTACTTGCACGTCTTTAATTCATTTTCCCTTCTCCTCCTCCCCATCACACATCACCCCAGATACATACATATCCTTACATCATATCACTCCGCCGATCTTGACCAACATTAACAACCTTACAGGAAAGGAGTACCATAACATTTGGTTCCCGATGTAAATTAAAGAATAGAATACTCTTTTCACTTCTATGTATTACTCATTACCCAGACTGTAAATTATCTCCAATATGAGAAACCAAACATGTGTGACAACCTTTCCAAAAATAAATCTCATCTTACACTATTGTGGAAAATAGCCCCCGTTGTACTGCAGAGCTACATCTGATAGCTCTTGCCATCGCTGTTATAATGAATTTCTCTCAATTTCTGTCTGATTTACACTGTAGGTATTGTCCTGAAACCTTCCAAACTGGCGAATTACTGTTGAGGATCATATTTCAGTATTACTGATCATATTCACCATTAAACCAATGATCATAATCAGTAATCATATTATGTAAGCAGCAGTAACAAACACACACACACACACACACACGTACACACACACACACGCGCGCGCGCGCACACACACACACACACACACACACACACATAAGCAGTTGATTTCTTTAGCAGAGGTTCAAAGGATCAAAGTGTTAATATCTGTTCAGTTGATTCAGTCAATACCTGTATCTGTTCAGTTGATTTACTCAAAATCTGTTCAGTTGAATCATTAGTTATATATTGCTGGAAATATATTCAGTTGAGAAGTTTACATATCAATTTGTATCTTATTTAAAAATGTATTTTTCTTTCTTTTTTCCAGTGTAGTTTTCTGTCTTTTTTATGGAGACCATACCTCCGTGTGCCACCAATACTTTACAGAAAATTCCATAGACAATATGCCAACCATTAAGGGAAAGGGAAAGAGATTAGAGATGGCCAATGTAAAGTGATTGGAAGAAGGTTTTCATTTAAAAAAGACAGTTTTGAATATTTGTATTCAGTATTCTTTGCATGCAAAGATTACTCAGGGGTTTCGGTCATTGTATCATTATGAGCTGGAATAAAGTCTGATAACTTTCTCAAGCCCCTGCCTCTCTCCAATTATTTGAAGATAAGAGGACCTCGAAAATGCGAATACATGTCTTAATGAAAACCACAACTTTACATTTTTATGAGACCTTATTATGAAGGATAATGAAGTTAATACTTTCTACATTCTATAGGTAATTTGCAAATAACCAAGGCGGGAACTAGGGAACTTAAGTTCACTGTCTCACCCGGAGCTAACCGATTGCTGTACTGTAAACCGGAAGCACGTGTAGAAATGCGTGTTATTCAAGTAGTCTAGAAAATTTGTTGTTGTTGCATCATATTAATTTGGACCATGCTTTAGTATTTACTCCAAATAAAAGATAAAGAATAATTATTAACCGGGTCCAGGTAGTCTGTTTGCGTTGTAAATGCTATCAATTCCTTGTACAGTTATTTCTTAACAGAGCTTATCAGCTGCAATTGAGGTATCTTAGCTAGCAGTGCTAGCTAGCTCTCGACCTGCTGTTCCAGTTAACGTTACCCACATTAACTGCCGAGCTACGCGAGCATCATCATGGGGAGGGCGCGGAGGTGAGTGTGTGTCTAAGTTCTAAAAAGGTGATTTCTTGCTCTTCGAGTTTACTCCGGGAAAATGTCTTTAATGATACATTAACCTTGGTTTGAAGTAAGGAGTGATTTGCTTGCTCACTAACTTAAACGGACCCAAATCTTGTCGGCTTCGGCTCCTCGCCTGTTTTACCGAAATTTAAATTACGAAGCTGTGCTGGGTGGTGCTTATCATTATAACGTTACTATATAATACGAACTGGAAAATGCAGAATTTTCTGTGGAATAATTGTGATAAAAATGTGTGTGATTGTGGCAATGGGTATCCAACCAGTGGTTCAGTCTCAATATTTAAAGTCATCAAAATATGTAAAATATGTAAGACTTGAATTATACTCTTAATGAGCTAAGTAAACTGAACATTTAACGAGTGGAATGGGGTTTCTGGCTGAAAGTATGATGGCGCAATGTGAGTTGGAAAAATGGCTGCAGATGATTGAAAATGAATGGATGTAATAATGCGGACAAAAAAACTGCACACAACAGTTCACTGCTTAAAACTGTTCGTCCTACCACTTAAAATGGCATGTTATTTCGTTCTTTCTTTATTGCGGACAGCATCGGTCCATATCAACACAGTAAAAACTAGGCTTATGCCGTCGGAGGCGACGGCTGGGGATATATCTTGAATGCCTCCAATTCCCCAATCCTTGAATAGACCTTGAATAGACTTCCATTTGAACTTAATTTCAGGTCAATCGGACAAATGGTTTTGAAGATATGGCCAAAATAGTAATTTTTTCATCACAAAGCGCCACCTGGTGGCAAAATATTGAACCATACAGGTATGATGTCATCATGTGACACGTTGTGAGGTCATGACCTTGCAGTTGCACATAGTTTCATGACAATTGGACAAATAGTACCAAAAGTATGGCAAAAATGGTGAATTTCATGTGACAAAGCTCCACCTTGTGTCAAAATTTTGAACCAAACGGGTATAATGTCATCGTGGGACACATGCTCAGGTCACTACCTTTCATTTGCACTTGATTTGAGGTGAATCGGACAAATATTTCCAGAGATATGATTAAAACAGTGATTTTTCAGTTTTTAGCCCCTGGTGGCCAATCTAGAAATTGTAAATTGTCCAAAATCGATTCAGTTCTTCCTCTTTATGTTACTTACTTATATGCAAAACTTGAAATTTCTAATTGAAATATTACTGAAGTTGTTGCGTTAACACGTAGGGCGGCGACAGCGGTCGGGCCAAAAACATAATATCCCTTGAACGCCATTCGGCGTTTGGGGATATAAATACATAAAGTGGCTATATTTACGGCGCCGTGAATGGTGATTTTGGGTTATATTTTCAGCAAGTCGGAGTGGGCGTGCGCGGAGGCGTCTCCGGGCAAAGATCACGGACTCACATTTGACAGTTGTAGGGAGCAATTTTGATGATTAAGCCACTGAAATTCAGTCAAGAAAATTTCGAGTTTAATTTCTTGTTCTGCTATACGTGCCATGTTACTGAGTGATGACACATCGGGTTGCTTGGGCACGCGCAGCATGCACTTGCGATAGTAACATTCTAAAGCCCCTTCTCAATAATAAAATCCCCCATAACATATTGGCGCCTCCTTTTAAAACCGTGCTGGCAAATAAAAAGTCTTAAGAAAAGTGGAGATATGAATTTTTTCTACGCAAGAGTTAACTACTCCTTTCTGCAACGCTCCCAATTTAAAACTACCTTGGTACATACTGCAACGCGCTGTATTGGAATTTTGGCTTATGTGTACTCGGATATGATACCATATTACTAGTGAGAAAGCTGACCAGCGGGGAGAGGGAACAATCGCACTGTGGCACAGTACTGAACAGTCGTACCTTGTGCGAAAGCGGTCTGAGAGTTTGTATGAATAACAAACACTCCGCAGTTTAGCATGCTGAGCTTGGAAGCTGCCAACACAACTGAAGACACGTCAGTGTGCATGCACGCCGTAACTATAGCCCCGAGTCAGTGTGTACGGCGCCGTAGATATAGCCACTTCCTAAAATAAATACAGAAACGAGGACAACAACACAGCAATGATTAAAACTCATTCAGCCATTTTCTCCTGTGCTTCCAGCGCGAGGAATGCCTTGTGCCGCTTTGACTAGGCTCAGCTAAGGCCATTATAATGACATTCTTTCAGTCTATTCGTCGATATATAAATTTGTTCGTAAAATTCCTCAGCAGAGCATGGAAGGTGGGAACATGTCACCAACATACGACTGGCACTGGTCCATCTTGGAAGCTGATGCTAAGTTCTAAATGCATCATTAAAAGCCACCTGAAGCTTCTTCATTTTTACTTTGCTATATCTGCACCACAGGTGGGCAGTGTTGAGAAAAGGACAGCAAGCTTTTAAAAGGGCTTTTTAGCATCATTGGACCAATATGAAATTTTCTTGCCAGCATACTGGCTTGTGCATAAAGTTTGCAACACTGGCACTGCACATCGATGTCATCACATAAATGATAGATTTTACAATCATTGCAACACTCTTCTTGGGATTAAGCTTAATGTCATACTGCGTACCATAACTTGCGCAGACCCTTAGGAGTTGCTGTGGGCCTGCACTGTATTAACTGCGTACACACTTCATGTGTGGAGATGGTTGGCAGCCACTGTGCCAGCATATTCTCAACAGTTCTCCAACTTGATCCTGGGGACCCCTTCTGTATGTTGGTTTTTGTTCCGAACACAATTATAGAACTAACAAGCATTTGTTTTTTGTTTAATGAGTTGCTTTTCAGGCTGGTTCTGCCCTCTTATGCAATACTGACTGAAATGGTTATGCATTTCATGATTCATTAATCTTTCATAATTGTGTTCCAAGTTTGCTTGCCAGTTCAAGGTACCATTGATCAAATTCTGGACTGGTGACTCAATAACCTGCTTATTAGGCTTCTGAATGCAGGTTTTTAAGTTTCTTGCAAATGTATTTACTGAAACCAAACACAGAAATAACTAAAAGTAGGATTGACTCAGTACAGATGGTTTTGTTTTGCAGTGGTACGCCATGGGCCTGTTGATTTTGGTTGCCATGGTAATGTTATTAAATAATAGAGAATTTTGGGTCAAACATAAGCGAAAATGAAAAATATGGGCAATTGGGGGCCACACCCTTTGGTGGCTGCGACCGACCCGTCTAGTTCTCCATGGAACACATTGGTATTTCTTTCGAAATGTGGCTCAAGATTGTAAATAACTGCTTTAATGGTGGAACGCATCTAATTCGGACAAATTAATGGCTTAGTAAAATCCTGCAATTTCAACTGATTAAGAAAAAATCGGCAAAAACGGGGTGCCCCTGGACCGTGTTGGGAATCACTGAGTACAATTAGAATATGGTGCTTGCTTCAAGGCATGCAATGCTATCTCTGCCATTAAGTTACTTGAAACAAGTGTAATTAATTCCTGAGTAGCACAGTTATCTCCACAAAACATATGGACCTATGTGGGTGATTCCATGTCAACACAGCGAAGATGGTTGCTTGACCATCTCAGAATCTGTTGAAACTGTGTTGGAATGATCTTTGGCATCTGAAAAATGAAATCTGCCAATTTTGATCAAAAATTACAATATTTTCATCATAAATCAACCAATAAAAATTTTTAATTAATCACTTGTGAGTTGGAAATTGAACGGGATGCCTCTTTCAGATGTCCATATCTCTTGAAGGATATGTCCTAGAGTCTTCAAATTTTCAGGAGATGTTAAGAAGTTTCTGGTGAATGTATAAGTGTGTAAAATGCAGAACTTTGGAACCTGGGGCCTATTTGAAATTCTAGTGGTGACCCCAAGGTTTCCAGCGATCTGACATATATCCTACTGAATGGCAGGGAAATCTGTATAAAATTATGTAAAAGATCTAGCCATTTTTCATTTGCTGTAATTCTGTTGCCATGAAACCTTACTGTCGTGAGTTTGACTATTTCTCTCCGGTGTGATGTAGCTTCCGGGAAGTGCTGCAGCTAGCAGATGCAGAATATGTATGTGACAGTGTCCTGTGATGTGGAGAAATGCTTTTTCTGACTTTGAAACTACTTATGGGAAAACTTGAGTAAAGAGATAGAGTTCAAGGAAGATAAGCAGCTCATTAAAATTGGGCAATTGTGATTGAAACAAAAACCAGCAGACACAGTGCGTCCTCAGGGTCGAGTTTACTGTCCTCGAGGAATCGCTCTGAATTTTTTTTCTCCTTTTGTTTTTATTAGGACAGTTAGTCAGCCAAAACCCAAGAGGATGACACGTCGTGATGGCAATGACCTGCCTACTTTTAAAGACATCCCTGTCCCAGACAAGGTTTGAATGATTCAGAATATGAACAGTTTTGTGTTTGAAAAAGCTGAACTTGTAATAATTGGAAATATAATTGGTGATCACTGCAGCTGATCTAAATTTCAATTTTCTGTCAACAGAGATCATCTCAGTATGTAGAGGACGAGATCGCAGAATATCACAGCAAAAAAATCTCGGTCAGTATGCAGTGTTTAAAACATCATGGGTGCTGTAATAGACATGTAGTGATGTACTCTCCGTTTGTTATTACACAAGTATCTGTGAGTTTTGTTGTTTTTTTTTAAATTCATGTACAAATAAATCACTTGATCACAAATTGTGCAAAACTGAATGACTGACCTGTGTGTGTGTGTGTGTGTGTGCATGCCTGCGTACAGCAATTGCTGGCAAAAGGTGTGCAGGTGGACAGTGACGAGGAGGACATTGCTGATGAGGTAAGGCAAATTTGCCCTTTTATGATCTGTTACTTTTTTTTTCTTTCTGGCTGTGTTTTTAAATGGTAAAATACTTCCATCACATTTATTTTTTGACAGGTTGTATTATTTTGACTTATTTTACTAAACACCGATGTGCAGGGCTATAACAGGCCTTTGCACTGAAAGATAGACATTCATGCTGTGTAGGCAGACCATTTGCTGCATGTATTTATGAAAGCTGTGAACAAACGCAGAAATTGAGGCCTGCAGTGCAGTGGACTCTGTGTTTTGTGCTGCTGGAACACTTGGCCTCTGCTGTTCCTAGGAGGAGGTGATGGCTTTGGACTCCTCTGATTCGGATGAGGATGAGGATGACGAAGGAGAGGAGGAAGAAGGAGAGATTGATATGGAGAGTGATCTTGAGGGAAAGGAGAATGATGGTAAGTTTGGCTGAATTTCGGCTGTAGCCTGTGTCACAACTGTGTATTTAGCATGTTGAATACAGTCTCTATACCTTGAAAATGGTATCTTATAATGGTTGTGAATGCTCAGTGATTAACATCTCTCTGAAACTTAGTGTTTGTGTATGTGAATGTTATCTGTTCGTACGTATTGTTGAGTATTGATATTTTATGACACAGGCTTTCTTGGAGAGTGGGGTAACCAGTGACGACTGTAGTACAGTTCAAGTCTAACGTGCTTTGTTTTTCCCCACAGACTTACCCAACGAAATGGCGTGGGGACGTCGGAAGAAAATGTTCTATGATTCTGATTATGTTGCTGACAGTGAGTATTTTTATTTCCTGAAGGTTACCCTTTTGAATCACATTGTTAAATTGTAATGATGGCCCTAGTGTGTTTTTTGGGAGTTTGATCTTTATCAGTCAGTGGCTCAGCAGAATTGAGTTACAGGATGGCGTATACTTTGAGAGCTGTTTGATTTAGTCGGCCCAAGCATCCTGACTATTATAAACAGTTCCTTAGAGTCAGGTACCGTTGCTTTCACGCTTAAAAGTGCCACTGTCGGCTGCCGGGATAGCTCACTTGGTTAAGGCGCCGCACTTGCGATTAGGGCTGGGACGATTCAGAATCGATTCTTTTTTTTAAGGCGTAGTACCACTACCTGCTGCCATATGGCGAACATCCGAGCTTTCCCTTATCCTTTGTTCAACCTGCGTCAGGTTTTATAAGGGCGCCAAACATCAAAGGGCATGTGAAAAGCTTCCAGAAAAAAACTTCACTGACATCAGTTTTTTTTTGGTGACATTATGCACGGAGCCAAGTAAAGGACTACGGAATCGTCTCCTATTAACCAATTAGGATACTCTAAGAAAAGTAACCTGTTCCAGTTTACTTGCTTGATTAGCAATCAAATGGTTGATGCGTATACTCTCCAAGTTGAATGAATGCTGTTTATTAAGATAGCATGTTTGATTGCTGCATTTTGAAATTTAAATGGCCATAGAACAGTACAGCATGAACACGATTTCCGTTGCCGTGCATTTCGTGCGACTGTGATAATTTATATCTCACGGTCACGTTTCATCCGCTTTTCAGAATGTTTGTCTGATTTGTACTAATTTTCGGTTGGACTTTTATGGAACACGGTGTCTTCTAGGAACACAAAACAAAAATGGGAGTGTTAGGGCAAAGGTAGTACTCGAACCCAAGCACTGCCAATGTTTGGTTCCGATTGAATGGCGGCTCCAGAATATGCGCTGTGACCGCGAAAATTTGTATGGTAGAAGTACTCACCTCCAAATATAATTCAGAGCAACAGCATCTTTCTCAATGTGTTTGTTGGAATTTGGCACCTGATTACGTAATTGTGTTTCTTTTTTTGGTCAGTATAGTTCCCTGATTCAGCACCATAACATTGCTTTTCACTGCTACGGCGATGACATTCAGATATATCTTCCCCTGAAACCTAACGACACCAGCTCCATAATACCCCTTCTGGACTGTGTCAGGATTTAAAACGTTGGATGATGCACAACTTCCTCCAGCTAAATGAAACAAAGACGGAGGTCATTTTGTTTGGTCCTTCGGATGTCACTAGTGGCTTCACCCAATGCTTGAGTTCACTATCCCCCCATATCACCACACATGCCAAGAACCTGGGCCTGATCTTTGACGCTGACCTCTGTTTTGATAAACAAATTAATGCATTAGTGAGGAGTAGCTTCTTTCACTGGAGGCACATTGCAGAAATCAAGCAAATTCTTTCATTCCAAGACTTGCAAATTGTGATCCATGCCTTTATCACTTCCAGATTAGATTATTGCAACTTCCTGTATACAGGGATCAGTAATTCAGCCCTGTCTCGCCTTCAAAGAGTTTAAAATGCTGCTGCCAGACTTCTCACGGGCACCAAAAAGAGGGACCATATTTCTCCAATACTGGCCTCGCTTCACTAATTTGCCCGTGAAGCTCAGAATAGATTTTAAAGTTCTTTTATTTGTTTTTAAAGCCCTTAATAATCTTGCCCCCCTCTTACATCTCTGAACTCCTTTGCCTGCGCTCCTCTGCACTCAGATCCACATCTCAATACCACATCCCAATACTTACTTTCAGTCCCTTTTTTACGGCTGAAGCGTAAGGGTGATCAGGCTTTCTCAATTGCTGCCAATAAATTGTGGAACTCCCTGCCACTTCTCGTGAGAACGGCCCCTACCATAATAATCTTTAAATCCAGGTTAAAAACCCACCTATTCTCTCAAGCTTTTAACTAAGCCACTTCCACCCCATTTCCCGTCTCATGTTTTATCATCATCTCATTGTACGGAGTCTTTCCTGGGCGTTGTGTGGCTGGTTGGCCTGTCTTATTGCCATTGTACAGCACTTTGGGCAGCTTCTAGCTGTTTTAAAATGTGCTGTATAAATAAAGTTGACTTGACTTAATGTGACTTCATAATGTTAATTGATCTGCTGTTATAGCGATCCCAGTCACCTAGGATGATTGTTTGTACAGAAAAGAAATCTCAGGAGGAGGTAGAGGCAGAGGCCGAGGAAGAGGAAGAGGAAGCGAAAAACATCCAGCGACGTCTGGTGGGAAATCTCAGTGAAGAAGATTATGACCTGCACCTCCTCCAGGTAACAGACAGGTGGCACCACAGTGCACAGCCACCACATCTACTGTCAGAACAAGAACATTTGGCCAGTTTTACCTCACTGAAAATTGTGGAAATACATTGAGTTTTCCAAATCTGTTCATGAATTTCGAGCAGCCATTTCAAGCAATATTTTTGACTAAATGATAGGAGATAAGTGTCATGCAATCTGTTGTCCAGTAGACACAACCGAGTTATGAATTCTTCCGGGGGAGATGGATCCTCTGCTATGATACATTGGTGTAAGATGGGAGCATGGACAGTGTTCTCACCTGTTGGAACATGAATGCTTGAGGATTAATCCAGTTTTATAGAAATGCTATCAGAACTTTTTTTTTTCAACATTTTTGTAATTTCACATGTGAAGGACACACGTCCTAGTATTTAACCTAGATCCTTGCATGGTAAGATGTTCTGCCCTCCCAAGTATTAGTGAGTTCATCCTGGAACCTCTGTGCATAGAATTGCATGTGGTATATGGTGGGAGTTAAAATTTGTGTGTCAAAGCGTACTGGTCACCAAGTGGGTTTTCAGAGTTGTCTCCTAACTAGCTTGAGCTGGCTGTTGTTGCCGTCTCCTGAATATGCTGTAGGCATTTGCTGGAGTGCCGGAGGAAGCAGAGAAGCCTTCACAGAAGGAGGAAAAGATAGTGAAGGATCTGGAGAAGATGTCACAGAAGGAAAAGTTGAAGCTGCTGAAGAAGGAGTCCCCAGAGCTGCTGGAGCTCATACAGGACTTCAAGGCAAAGGTACGGCATGAAAAATCCCATTCCACATCATTACACGTGGTTCAAAGCTTTGTGATGACTGATATGATGCCATTGCAGCTGACTGAGCTGAGGGATGAGATTCAGCCTCTCTTGGAGATGGTAGGCGATGGACGGATCCCAGAGGGCAAGGTGAGCTCCAGTGTATTTATTCAGTCAGGCACTGATATCACAAATCATTTTGCCCGTTAATCTGATTTTTCTCACTTACTACCTCCACCAAGGAGGTTATGTTTTTGCCGGCATTGGTTTGTCTGTCTGTTTATATACATTTATGAACATTTATATCTCAATAAGTAATGAACGGATATCTCTGAAATTTTGTGCGTGGGTTGCAATTACATCAGGGATAGACCTTATTAATTTCAACTGGGATCGGTCAAACAATATGGCCTCCACAGCAACCATCTCAAAATCCTATTTTGCAGATACCTTAAATTTCTTATGAGCCATGTTCAGTCAGCAAGATTTCGACTGTACTGCCTTGGCAGAGCTTTGCATTCTCTGATTGCCTCTAGTTTCCTATGACAATGGTTTGCACTCCTACCTAGTAATTATGATGGACAGTATTGCGTCAAGAAATGAACAGTTGTGCAACTTGATAATGGTGTGAAATTCAAATCGGCTTTTTTTTTTTTTGCCAAAAAAAAACAAAATTGGCTGAAGATACGTTGCTTTTACCTCCAGAAGGAAGAATTCTCAGGAAAGGCAAAAACTACTTTCCTTGCTAATTTCTTGGGGCCACTCTGTGCCAACTGCAGGAGATGGCATGATAGCACCTCTTGGATTTTTTTTTTTCAGTTCGTTGGTAGAAAATGATTAAATATAATTCAGAAAAAAATCTGCTTCAATACACTGTTTTGTTTCAATGGCAGGACCATTTTAAGTGTGAGGGTTTCGGAATTTGAACGTATTGCAGCATGGAATTGCTCTCCTAGAGGTCCATAACCTTATAAGGAAGCTTCTTAAAACCTCTAAAATTAGTATCTTGGGGTAATTTTCTGTATATTGTTGATTCATACCTCATTAGTGGAGACGGGACCCATGGAATTTAATATGGCAATTTTTCTCTCGCAGATACTTACGTTAACTAATGTCAGTAATGTCATCCAGTTCTCTATAGATATAACAGACTGACATGCTGAATCTGCCTCTCTTGAAAAATTAACTGCCAGATAACAAAACAAGGGAAACCTGTATACATGAGTGGAGAAACCTGATGCGTCTAGATAGATCATGAAAATGCTCTAAATCAGGGGTCCCCATCTTTCCCAGAAAGGGCCGGTGTGGGTGCAGGCTCTCATTGCAACCAAACAATTACACACCAGATACAACTAATTAACCCATGGACTCTTTGCTAATAACCTTGATTAGTAGCATCACCGGTGTTGCTGCTTGGTTGCAGTGAAAGCCTGCACCCACACCGGCCCATTCTGGGAAAGATTGGGGACCCCTGCTCTAAATGATACAATTAATAAGTTTGCCTGTATAAAAATGCAGAGCAAGCCCAGCTCAACCCAGTACTTGACTTGGATGGTAAGAGTGAAGTTCAGTTTACTTTAGATGTTAAGAGTTCAGTTTATTTGATACATGCCAATAATGACGACAAAGAGAATAAACTATTCATGTTTTTTTTCTTTTTAATTTGTCTACATTGTAAGCTGATTTGGGATGAGCATATTGATTCACGAAATTACTGCATTGATATCTGAATTCATATATTCCTGTATTACAGTATGAAGGCCTTTTTGAGGATGAATAGATAGTCCAGGGTTCTCACCAGAGATTTTTGACGGTATGGTCCGGTGGGACATCACCAAAACCGGCCGGGGGGTCCAGGGGCAGAGCCTTGGTGGGGGGCCCCAAGGGGGCATAGCCCTCTGGAAGCTCTGGCAATTTATGGTTTTTTGAGGCCTATTTGACAGTCTAGATGGCCCAATTTAAGGATATTCATACTCACTTATAAGATTATAAATCTTGCATGTAAAATCTCTTGGAATAATACTTGGGACCACTGTAGCTAAACTTGCAAAGGCTTTGGTTCTGATGTGAAATCGAGGGTTATGCTAATGCAGGGCGTTCAAGTCTCATGCAATGAGCGTGATTGTCACTCATTTCAGTCGGACGTCACGCACTTACGCCACACGTAGTATTTCTCACGCAAAAAAAATGATTAAAACAAAAACTATTTCCAACAGTAGGCCTGTATGTGCAGCAGCACCGCTAGAACTCCACCTGCCAGCCAATCAAAAAAAAGGAAAGGGACTACACAATGGCCAATCAGATAATGGCACTATCGTGTCTGGGTAAGACTTAGGGCATGACCAGTGGAAAAAAAACAAAGTTATCCTGGAATTATTTACGTGATCCGGCTACAACAACGTTCTGAAAGCTGCATTAATCATTCACCCACGGTGGAAAACGGGAGCATCAAGCAGCCCCCGTTCTTTCCTAAACAATCTTCATATCACAATGTGCACATGGTTGTTTCTGTCAGAACAAACCATACGCTATTCGTTTGCAGCAAAGGCGACAGTAGAGAAACAAGTTTTTTTGGAAAATTTGCACATATTTTACTGGAAAATGTATCAAACTTTGCAAGCACGCAGTTTGAAAGACAACGTTGCGGGCCAAGACGCAGCATACTTTTTCAGGTAACAGCGTAGCGGCCCGCTATACTGAAATATGCTGGTGAGAACACTGCAGTCCAGTAAAAGTTATTTGAAAATCTGTAGGGGAAGTCTTGTTGCTGTTCTAACAGCCATTAGCTACAAGCAGCAAAAATCTAAGTATCTTAGTCAATAGATCACAGAAATAAAAGAATCATCTCAGGTTGAAGTTATAATGCAAGTTACAAAGCGCAAGGTCTCCTGTAGGGTTAATCATGGGTCAAGGCAATGATTAGGTTAATGAACAGCTTTAATGAGCAGTTTTAGGGAACTGTTTAGCTGGCGATTCCAAAATTCAGTCAAGTGGGTCGACCCAGAGCGATGCGATCCAATGAAAGTGCTCATCCAGCACAGTTTGTGTGACATGTTAGGATGAAATATCTAGAGCTGGGATCATCAAATCACTGTCCTCAAGGCCTAAGATCTGCAAAATTTCCACCCTGCCTTTACATGGGCCTCATGCAGAAAAGAGAAGAAGAAAAGAAAAGAAAACGAGAGCTAGATTTAGTGATCCCTGATCTTGAGAGTGAACAGTAAACAGTAATTCATAACCTCCTTTGTCCATATTTACCAAAGGTATCAATATCTGTGGAGGGCACTGTACATATTCAGAGTAGTGGGTTAAACCTTGCACTAAATCCTGGGTGGGCCTAAGTTTTTAAAAAATGTTCAATTATCCATGGGTTATTGTCAGCTAATGTTAAAAGTGTTGTGTCTGTCGAGATTCTGTCCAGTGACACCATTAGTTCATTTTCTCAGTATTTGTATAAATTGGATAATGGCAATCAGTGATTCCCAAACAGTGTGCCGCGTCACACTGGTGCGCCTTGAGGCAAATCTAGGTGTGCCGTGGGGTTTTGTGACAATGATACTTTATCATAGTACAGATCAAAGGCAGTACAGTGAGATTAGAAAAAAAAAATATATGAAGTTTCATTGCCAAACGCAATAAATGCCACTTTAAAATTTTTTGAACCACCACTGCAAAAAAATCATTGCGGGCCAGTAGTCATGCCAAGGTAAGCCCTTAGCAACACACTTTATGTCTGCGTTTGTCATGCTTGAACACCAGCTTTCACTCCAAAGCCCAATAAACACCAGGCCAGTTTTTCCGCCGACTGTGATATACCTATTCAGCCAATCGGTGATGGAGAATCCTGCTCTGCTAGCGGGCTCCGATTGTTTTGCAACTCCTGTTTTGGGGAAAACAGAAATATTTCATTTCTATGCTGCAAATTCTGCATAAAATTTATCCGCCGAGAATGCGTTTCCCTTCAGTGGAAATAGTTTTCTCCCTGCTGACTGTGTTTTTAGCTGCAATGAGCAACAGATTTACAAAAAGTGTACTACATGTGTAGAACTACTAATTATTTCAGAAAGATAGGGTTTACGTCATTGATATTTACGAGCAGGAATTTGACTTCAAATCGCGCTTCTTTGGATATATCGTCTTTTGCTGAATAATCACATCAAAATTCACTTTTTTGTAAAATTCATTATTCTTATTCTTCATTATTTAATTGCATCATGGTATAGTGTTTGAATTTTTTTTTTTTAAATAAATTTGGCATCTCCAGCCCCACCCGAATCTGAAATGCCCAATCCAAGAGCTGTGTGCAAGACCTGCTCGTATGCAAACCCCCTATTGCCAGCTCAGGAGAGAGCGACAGTTCGCGGCTCTCCTCCAAAGCGCGCGTCTGTCAGCCCCTGCATTCATTGGTCGAAACTATCGCAAGTTCCCAAGGAGGGTGGAGGATACCCGAACATGAGCATGCTTAGATTCTGAGTGACGAAGGCCCGGCTGGCCAACAGGAGGCGCTTGAGCAACGAACAAGGCAATCATTTTTAATTTCCCTTCCCAGCAGTCCCTTCCCAATTTGCATTCCCACAGCGCTATAGCCAATCCTGTGCAGTTCTGACAATGCTGCCGACCGCTGCTGGTTGGTACAACTGGGGATCGAACCCGCGCCCTAGTAGCCACTACTGCTCTGCAAATGCAGCGCCTTAACCAAGTGAGCTAACCCGGCAGCTACATTTTAACAACTTTATCAAGATATATTAACAAATATCAAAGCTCTTCTGGGCTTACCTTTCCCTAGAAGAAAATTTGCATTCATTTGCATTGGTTTTTATTTTCCATGCAGAAGGCTCTGTCCATATTATTGTGCTCTGAAAGAACCGAGAGACTGACCTGTGGATTAACTCCCTTTACATCTGTTCTTGTGCTGCAGGGCGCAGATTATCTCCGGACCAAACAGCAACTCTACCTGAAGTAGGTTCATCATTCACAAACACATCCTTTTTACATGAAATCTTAACCCTGCACCAATACATCACATCTGGCCATTAGTGTCAAAACTGCTCCAGAGCAGTTTAACTGATTCATTCTATCTTTGTTTGGCACTAGATATTATCACCAGTTACTGTACTTAGATGATTTTGGGTGACAATCACTAGATCAGTATTCAGTAATGTATCCTTCCAGTGGAAATTAAAAGTTAATGTGGTGCTTTTAGTGCTGGTTAAAAGCATTAAATACAAATTTTGGTCTCCCAACATTTTTTTTTTGTTATTCTCAAATGACATACCCACAAATCTTTCTTGTCTTCTCTGCCATATTACTTGCACATTTCTGCCTGTTGTAGTGGCACTACCTGTGCCAGAGTTCCTAGAGTAGCCTACCTGTGGTTGTAAGACACTGTTGATCAGGATAAGATTAGTTATTATAAGTTCACCTGCCCCCCCCCTTCAGTCTTCCCTCCAAAATAATTGGGTAGCCATTAAAGAATTTATTTTGTTCAAATTGTAGCCAAATAAAGAAAGTTGTTGTAATTATTTGAAGTAAAAATGTGCAGCCAGAAATTAAATCATGTTTTCCACATTGATTAGTGCCCTACTAATATAGGAATTGTAATTGATACTGATTCGGATTTTAGAGACTGGGATATTCACCAACTACTGAAATGGACACTGATGTTGAATTTTTGAGCTGGAATGAATATGGACATTTTCTTTGTTGACTGTGCACTGATTTGACCGGTACTGAGAAGTGATCAGTTCTGCCAGTTTTGACCTGAAATGCAAATAAAGAATAAAAACAAATGGCTAAAAAAAACTTAAGACCTCTATGTGGAGCTACAGTTAAGTACTGAACTTCTCAATAATGTAAAAGAAAGGTATGGCTGAATTAACATCAGTGCTATCTAGTGAATGACAGTCAAATTCTGAACATCTAAATACTGCAATCAATTATTAGTATAAGCCTGTATTATTAAAAAATAAATGTCAATGCTGCAAATAATGAGGTAAAGTTTTGTCTTAAAGTTTTCACGAGGGTGAGTTTATGCTACATCATGGGTAAACCAGGTCAGGACAAGGGTAAAATGGTCGCCGTATAGGATCTAGTTTGGATATTCGAACTCAGCCCGAGTAAACCCCCTCTGTGGCGGACAGCCGGAAGTTACCAGCCTCATTATAATGCCATGGCAAGCAGATATGCAAAAACCAGCATTTCAGAATCTACCACTATCCTTCAGGGATATGTTTTTGAAAAGCTTGATTGTTTACTATGTTAACAATTTGGCTTTATAATTTGAACCAGAGCTAACATAGTTGGCAGCTAAGCTTATCTGGAAATGTACCCCAGGTCTACTGCTTGTAACATGCTGACATTTGTTTAATTGAAATTGCATGTCACTGACAGTACATTGAACATGTTTTGAGTCATCACAGTACAAAAAATAAAAAACCCTTGTAAATGGTTTTTTTTTTAAGATGGAAAGAAATGGGCCTTCCACTGCAGTGTTTAGTGATTTGTAACAACAACCTTCTCAGACCAAAGTGCTGTTTAAATAGTGTTTAAATGACTTCATGTGTGCAGAGGCACTGACAGTTTGCTTGGCCAGGCTGCCATTCATCACAAACTCTTGGCTGCAGATGTGTAAAGGAAGAAAAAAAATATGCAGCTTGATCAACTAAAGCTGGCCTGGGACTGTTTCTCTGAATCAATGTGAAGCTGAAAGCTGCTGATGTGCGCAATTTTCTGCATGCTGCACTTGAATGGATCTTCATTATATTACATGCACACACACACGCACAACCCCAATTCTGAAATAGTTGGGACGAAGTGTAAATTATGAATAAGATCAAAATGCAATGACTTTCAGATCACATGAGCCAATATATTATTTACAGTAGAACAGAGATAACATTTCAAATGTTGAAACTGAGACATCTTACATTTTTATTCACAAAATGAGCTTATTTCAAATTTTCTGGCTGCAACAGTTCTCAAAAAAGTTTGGACACAGCCAAAAAAAAAAAGGCTTAAAAAGCAAGTGATGCATAAGAGAATCAGCAGAAAGAACATTTAGCGAGCACTTAAGTTCACTGGCATCAGGTGTGTAACATGATGGAGAGGCTGAGTCTCTCAGAAGTAAAGATGGCCAGAGGCTGTCCAACCTGTGACGGCTTGTGTGAAAAAAAATTTTGGAATACTTTAAAAACAATGTTCCTTAACTTCAGATTGCAAAGGCTTTGAAGGTCTCATCATAGACAGTGTATAACATCCTCAAAAGATTCAGAGAAACTGGAAAAATCTCTGTGCGTAAGGGACAAGGCCGAAGACCTTTACTGGATGCCCATGATCTTCGGCCCTCGGACGCCACAGCATCACTCAGCGGCATGATTCTGTCATTGACATTACTAAATAGGCCCAGGAGTACTTCAAGAAACAATTGTAAACACAGTCCGCCGTGCCATCCACAGATGCCACCTAAAACTCTATCATACAAAAAGGAAGCCATTGTTGAGCATGATCCAGAAGCGCCGCTGTGTTCTGTAGGCCAAGGCTCATTTAAAATGGACTGCAGCAAAGTGGCAAAGTGTCCTGTGGTCAGATGAGTCCAAAGTTGACATTCTTGTTGGAAATCATGGGCGTCGTGTCCTCCGAGGTAAAGAGAAGAAAGACCACCCCTCCTGTTATCAGCGTTCAGTTCAAAAGCCAGCATCTCTGATGGTATGGGGATGCATTAGTGCATATGGTGTGGGACACTTGCATGTTTTAAAAAGCGCCATGAATGCTGAAAAGGTATATAAAGTTTTTAAAGCAACATCTGCTCCCCTCCAGACCACATCTATTCCAGGGAAGGCCTTGTGTATTTCAGCAGGACAATGCAAAACCACATACTGTAGCTACTACTACAGCATGGCTTCATAGTAGAAGAGTCCGTGTGCTGAACTGGCCTGTCTGCAGTCCTGATCTTTCACCTATTGAGAACATTTGACGCATAATTAAATGAAAAGTCAGTCAAAGGAGACTCAAAACTCTCCAGCAGCTGGAAGCCTGTATTAAACAAGGGTGGGATCAAATTCCAATGGCTAAACTCAAGAAACTTGTCTCCTAAATGCCCAGACGCCTCTACTCTGTGTTAAAAGTAAGAGAGGATGCTACACCATGGTAAACAGGCCCCTGTCCCAACTTTATTGAGACCTGTAGCAGCCATCAAATTTGGAATGAGCTCATTTTGTGGATAAAATTGTAAAATTTCTTAGTTTTAACATTTGCTATGTTATCTCTGTTCTATTGTGAATAAAATACTGGCTGGTGTGATTTGAAAGTCATTTCTTTTTGATTTTATTCACAATTTTTACTTTGTCCCAACTATTTTAGAATTTGGGTGTGTATATGTAGAATTTTTCAGTTTCAGTTTTGTTAGAAAGTTACAGTAATATTGACACTTTGTTGTAACTATTTTCTTTTATGACTGTCTGTGCCTTCCATATTTCAGGATATTGAACAGGTAGCCACTGAGTCAGGAACTTGGCTGCACTTTCTGTTTTGTGATTTGCTGCTGATCTCCTCTTCATCTTCAGCTATTGCACAAATATCAGTTTCTACCTGGTGATGAAGGCCAAGAGGGTGTCGGTGCAGAACCACCCTGTGATCGAGCGGCTGGTCTCCTACAGGAATGTGAGTCTGCTGGGTTGTTCTGAGGAAGTCTTTTCAGTGATGTATTAGGCTGCTTAACTGCCATGGATGACTGATAGTATTTCTTTATCAATTTACTTATTTGCCCTTGTCAGAAATGGAAGTACAAGAGTGAGCAAGTGAATGTGTATATATCATAGATTTGTGACAGTAAATACATTAGACGTACTTTCTGTTGGGACCTAATCAGAACAACTTCAGTTTATCTGCAGCACTCTTTGCCTTTCCTGCAGATTCCCATGGTCCTCCTGCAGGATTTTGTACTCACTTTTGTTCTTTGAGTGTATTATTCTGTAGAATGAAGTGAGTTGATCCTGTGAAATTTTGCCACAGCTGATAAATGACCTGGGAGAAGTGGATGCAAGATTAGCCCCACAGATGCGCAAGTTGCTGTCTGAAGCCCGGCTGCCCGGACTCACCAGGAAATCTGCTGGCAGCAAGCGCACCACCAAGAGCATTTCCGTAAGACAGTGTAGAAAAAGGGGGTGGTTCTACCACATTCTTAGCGTTATTGATCTCAGGCTGCAAGTAATCGTTTTGTTTGGCCTGGCCAGTGCAACATAGACCTTGTGCCATCCCCCAGGTAATGGAAGAGACTGGTTTGGAGGCTGAAGGCGAGTCCGAGTCAGACCTGGATGAAGAGGCAGCCCTGCGCTTCTACAAAGAGCTGGAGGCCAGGCAGAAACAAAAGAAGAAGAAACCGCAGCCAGAGGAAGAGTGAGTGTGCCCAATCTTGGTGGCGGGATGGTTTCCCTTGATGCTTCAGAGAATAAAGGACGTTAAGACAATGTCTGAATTTTTTTTCCATTTCAGGCCAGAAGATGATGAGGATGAGCTTGACCCAGAGGCCAAGAGAGGCATCACCTACCAGGTAATGGGATTACATTTTCTGAGAATGGATGCCAAATCTCTCCTCGGCATAGTACGACTAAAAACATCTTTGCTCGGATTTATGGCTTGTAACGTTTTGTCCTTTTCATCAAATGACAGATGGCTAAAAACAAGGGACTCACACCAAAGAGGAAGAAAATCGACCGTAACCCACGCGTCAAACACAGGGAGAAATTCCGCCGTGCCAAGATTCGTAGAAAGGGCCAGGTGAGTGCAGGCTGGACAAGAGCAGTTATTCCTGCTTTGAGACTCTACCGGTATGTTTGCCCAACTGCTCAATTAAAGGACCATATATTATAGAAAATACTTTTTGCCAGTTCAGTCCACCTGTACACTGTCTCCATTGTACAGCCCAGATAAGGTTAACTTCAAAGACCTCCTCATTTTATTTGTTAAACCCCACTTATCCACCTCAGGGTTAGAAATTCCTTCTGTTTTCTGTCACAAACAGATCCTACCAGCCATCTGTATGTGTCGTCCTCCCTCCTACAGCTTCACTCAACTTCCCTCCTGTATACCTCACACCACAAATGTTATGTTTTTGTTTGGCATTGCACTGACCAGTCAGTGCAGAGCCCATTCTTGAGGTCAGAATGGCAGACAGCGAATGGCCTCTTTTTCTTTTTTCATCGCTTCATCCCGTTATTCCTCATTTATTTGCTAAGTCTTGCAACTTTGCAGCTGGAGCCTGCTAGTCAAGTCCCATTGGTCGATATTTGATACTTCAGAACTAATGAACCATTTATTTTAGACATTTGAGACTGTTTGTCATGAAGTTGGGGGTTGGGTATTAGACTCAGGAAACAATCATGCCTCCATCCCTGATTGGCATACCTTCAATCCTTCATATCGTTTGAACCATTCGTCTAAGAGTTGGAGATTTGTTTGTTCGACTCGGGTAAGGATCAGATGTGAATTAACAAAGGCCTGACCCCTTTCCGAATTGGCTGATATTTCATCCCTTTTAACTATTCAACGGTGACAATGACTGCATTCATGTCTGCAAATTATTCTGGTTCCTGAGCTTATCCTGGTAATTATCAGATTTTCAAAAACCCAGTTTAACTTCCATGCCATTTCCAAAAAAAACCGTATTTGCCTTTCATTAGGTCTTCACTATATATTATGAGTCTGGACCGACATGGATGTAAACTGCAGCTTGAGCGGTTGTAGGAGGCATACAGCTGCCAGTCAGTATTTCTAGTTGTAATGAGACCTGTTCATCTGTGATAGTCTAAAATGTACTTTTTCCCTCACCCCTGGGGTGGAGTATTGTTTTTGATGGGGTTTCTTTCTTTCTTTGTCTCTTTCCTTCTTTCTTTCTTTCTGTCTTTCTTTCTTTCTTTCTTATATTATACCAAAATAGCTGGACTAATCTTCATGTATCTTTCAGAATAGGTAGGCAAACGTCCAGAGTAGACCCCTATAACTTTGGGAGGACATTGGGTCACTTTCAAGGTCGCAGATAGGTCAAAGCTGTTTTTCTGCGAAAACTTTGGTAAAAACGATCATATCAACTTCAGACTGAATTCAGTATGTGCACTTTTCAATTCTGCTTCCACTAATGTGCCACAATATAAGGTATCTCACATGGTTTCCTTAGCGATTGGGGGCTTGAAGAAAGGGGAGTGAAGGTCATTGCTTAAAGGTTGATTATGGAATATGAGCAGAATACCGACATGTAGTGTCTCAAGATGGTATCGCAACAACAGAAAATAATTCCAGCAGTCGGGTTGCCAGGTTCGTTGCCGAGTGTGTCAAATGATCAGCCTGCACAATATGAAGAGATGCTTCATTGAGCATATGCTTCCCCGATATTGACTATCATCTTTGCCCTTCTCCAATCACTCTGCTGCTGGGACGGATAACGCACCGTTCGCCGGAGCTCTGAAGCAGCTGCAGCAGGACTTTCAGATTCTGCCTTTTTACCCAGTGCCAGCCTAGCTGTGCCGAGCTTAGAGACCGTATTTGTCAACCCGCAATGCCTTGGCCGCTATTGGCTTGTACAATGTAAACGGGAAGTCATTGTTGAGCCCTTTAAAATTTTTAAATAATTTAATTAAGACTAATTATGTTTTTTCCGGAAAATACTTTAATTCTGCACCCCTCTTAACACACCGTGGATGTATTATTTTTGAAAAAATATTGCTTTAAATACGCATTCTCCATAATCAACCTGTAGATTTGCTAATATATTGTTATAACTCAGAAATGGCTAGAGATGGAGAGGTGCTTATTATTGCCAACATATAGGAAGTCACATATGGGCTTTCATTTGACACAATAACCTTTGAACTTGAGTGACCTTGCAAGGTCAAACTGAAGGTCACGGATTTTCAGTTGTACCTGAGAGAGAACACAGTAATAAGATCAAATCAGAAGCTAAAGCACAAAAATAAGTGCTACCAGGCAAGGTCTGTTTTGCCTGGCAACTTGTTTTAATGTGTAATTTTAAAGGTCCCATGTAATCAAATTAATTTAGCTAATTTTTACATGAAAATTTATATACTTTTTGATATTTTTTCTGCATGTTTCGTCTGCGAAATCACTACTTGGACAAATAAACGGAAATTTGCGTGCTCTTTTTAACATCCTCAGCCCCGCCCCTTCAAAAAGTTCATGTACCATGAATGTGAGTTTTATGACCGTATACATCATCTCAGGAAGGGAAATTTACTGGTGCAAAGTCAGCCTCTCGAAAAAGTGAATCTAGATATAGATTTCTTTCTTTTTTGTAGAACATAAAATTTAAAAATTTCATGCTGATTAGCTGCATAGATTATGGCCTGAAACTACCATCTCATTGCTGCATGCTGTATGTACAGGTTTGTTTTACATTATTGGGGACTGAGAGGCTGCTGACATGTACAAGCTAAGGTTGATGCAACTTTGCAAGTCAAAATATGCAAAATATCATGTCAGTCAGCAAGAATAAACAATTTCAAATGTCAATAATCTTGTAAATGTAAGAAAACTGCTGCTTGCTATGCCACAGACATGGCCGTGGTCAAACGAGTGCTGTACACCAAAGATGGATGGTGAGATGAAAATTGGTGAAGCACTGAACATCCCTCAAATAATTATTTGGTCTTCAATGGTTATCAAGCATTCATTTATTTTAACATTGCATAAACTCCAAAAACAGTCATCTAATTCGACAAGTTTTCCTCAGTAGTTTAACACAAAGAAAACTTGTCACTTTGACATGAAATTTAATTTCGATCGTTACTCATTTGCGGATTTCTGTTGCCTATTTTTGCTCTCTTTGTTGTAATTAAACAGTCATGAAGCTAAGGTCTGAAAGAGCAGGATCTCCTTTAAGCAAACACACGTTACCAAAAAAAAAACTATGAAGAGTAAAGAAATGGTTTCTCTTTAATTGTTGCAACATTGCATTAGGAAGGATGCTGTGCATTCAATTTGTTTTAACTGCCGATGTCTTATTTTTAATCATTGGAAAATATTCAACAAGGAAAATGATTGAAAACATTGACACTTATGAGTGCACTTCTTATCTTAACGAGCAGAACTGGCTACACCAGGTGGACCTGACTGTTTTCAGAGGTCATGTGAAGTCAATTTAATTAAACGATTGAAAATGGGTCAAGATCAATCATTATTTTCAAGGAATGGTCTGTGCTTCACCAAATTTCACTTCACCAAACACCATTGGTGCATAAGCCCACTCTATTGCTGACTGGATGGCACCAATAATGACTTTCTAATTATTTATTTTGCATTATTACCTCCGCCAACGAAGTTGGGGCGAAGGTAATGTTTTCGCCCGTTTGTTTGTCTGTTTCTGAACAGCATAAGTCAAAAAGTAATGCAAAGATTTGTCTGAAATTTTGTGGGTGGATTGCTATTACATCAAGGATGAACCCTAATGATTTTCACCGCGCTCACTGAAACAATATGGCCGCCATGGCAGCCATGTTGAAATCCTAGCACACGCGATAACTCAACCTTGCTCCCACTCATGCCCAATTGGATCGTGCTGCCTTGGTGGAGGTTTGCACTCTGAGTGCCTCTCTAGTACTGACGTTGCGTTGAGTTTTTAAAACCTACTTCCACCTCAGGCTCAAGATGATATGGCCGCCCTGTTTCAGCTGCCTAAATTACAGCTTAAATTTCACAATCTTCTGACGAATCTGATATTTCAGCGGACTCTGAAAACAAAGCATTTTCTCACTCTTCCTCACTACTGTTGTTGTAAGTGTTGCACATGACTTGTTTCAAATTCAGATGTGAAAAATGCAAAGGTTTGTTCGTAGTGAGACAAATGTGGTACTGCATGCAAAACCCCCTTCCCCCTACTCTGCTCAGAGCATTGCCCTTCTGGAGATGACGTTAGATGGATTGCATCATCTCGAAGCAGTTTTCAAAGGGTGTTCCCAAGCAAAGTTGTAATTTGCATTTTATACTTCTCATGAGAAGATGCATGAAAAACTAGTGTTGAATTCAAATTCCAAGTTGAAAGTACTGGAGAAGGGTTTAAAAGAATTTTTTCTTAAATTGTGGGTGTCACTGGACCTTTAAAGCCTCAATAAATGTCTGAACAACTATATTGATATTTGTGATCTCAAATTGCTGCACCATTGACATGTGATTTATGTTTATATCGCAGGTCCGTGAGGTCCGAAAGGAAGAACAGCGGTACAGTGGAGAATGGTCTGGTATTCGTGCCGGAGTTATCAAGAGTACCAAATTCAAGTGACGAACAGACAGGTTTATTGGAAATGTCATTGTTTTATTTCCCCAACCAAAATGACAGAAGTTCAAAAGACGTTCTTTTCTTTGAGCTCTTCATTTATGGCTTTTTCCATTAAAGCTTTTTATGTGACCATTTCATTTATGAATTTATAATTCTTGGATAAAGTCTCTCGTGTTGTTCTTTAAGCAGACTACGTACATTAAATGTAATATTCATTCAAGTGGATGTTGGCCTCAGGTCGAGACGACCCCTGCGCATGCTGGTTCTTCTTCTGACCTCAATTACAGTTTGAGTTTTTACGAGCTGTTATTTTTTCTTAAGTTGGCGCTTTTGATGTGTAGAGGGATTGCTGAATTTTTTATTATCTTTGCGCCAGAAATACTTCTGCAGCTGTATCATATTGTGCTAATTGCACCATTTGCCCAACCATTGCATAAAAACGGGTAACAAAATACTGAGATTCATGGACTTGGCTGTTGAGTATGTGAATTTCATAGGCAGGTTTTCCCCCCTCATTTGCTTTGTCTCTGAATTTACTCAACAGATGGTTAGGTTTGGTGACCAGGTCTCCAACATTTTACCAGTGAGGTGTCACCTCAGTTTGCAACTCAACAGCGATACACAATTTACCTCATATTGGTTATTTCAAGCATATTAAAATTAATGCATTATTTGCAAGATCAGTAAGCACTGCATGCCATAAATGTTTTCATGACATCCGCATTTTTTTTTTTTTTGGACAATGAGTCAGCCGGTAAGAGCAATCGAACATAAAAGCACTTGGATCGGAAAAGATGAGCAGTATGTTAAAGTTCTGAACGGCAATGGTGGCTGAAAGAAAAAAAAACCAAAAACAAACGTGTACACTTGAGTACTGCAGGAACGAGGCTGAGAACCACAGGTCTCAACATTCCAAATGCCATGAGCTTTAACATATTAACACTGGAATACTGGATAGCAATACACTTGAATAGGTCATTTGTATTGGTAGGGAACACAGACAAAATAGCAGTGAGAGAATGAATCATTATTAATCCAAAAAAAGGAAAAATCTCTGTTCAAACAATGACTGAAGAGTCACAATGTGTCAGAAGTAGAAGTCAGTCCTGACTTTGATTAATATAGTGTGAAGGCTGAGCCGACTGCTCTCTCCAGGGCTATGGTACATTTCAGGAAAGGGATACACTCAACTGTACAGTTGGTAGCTGCATACACTGCCGGTCCAAAAAAAAAAAAAAACGTCTCGATATATTTTTTTTTTGTTGGGCCACCTTTGATCACAGCACACATTCATTGTGGTATTGTATTTATAATCTTCCACAGTGTTATTTCTGACCAGATTTGCATTGATTTAGGCAGAGATATTGTATTGACGATTAGTGACTCAAACCACTCCATTCAGCCCTCTCCCGCACATCCCAAATACTTTCAATTTTTTTAGGTCCAGACTCTGATGTGGCCAATTTACGTGAATATGATTGGTCATGCTCGATGAACCTCTCTTTCACAATTTGAGCCATGTGAATCGGCATTGTCACCCTGGAATGTGCCATTAGAAAGTCCATTGATGAGTTACTGGTCATTCAGTGCACTCAGGTAGTCTGCTGAATTTATTTTATCACTGCAGAACAGTGCTGAGCCTGAACCTGACCAATTGAAGCAACCCCAGATCATAACACTGCCTCCTGAGGCTTGTATATTGGGCAGTATGGATGACGGGTGCATCGCTTCTTGGGCTTACTTTCTTTCCCTGACATGCCAAGCATTCTGGAATGCGGCAGATGTGGACTTGATTAGACCACATGACCTTTTTCCATTGCTCCTCAATCCAGTCTTTATGCTCCCTTGCATAAAGCCTCACTATAAGCCTCAATAAGCACAATAAGCCTCACTAACAGGTTACTTTCTTGTGGCCGTGCAGCTGTTGAGTCCCAGTCATCTTCCAAGTTCTTGCAGAGTCATGCATGTAGAAATGCTGTTACCTTCACAATTAGTCATAGCCTATGAGTTCTACTGTTTACTTTTAAGAGGAAACTTCCCTGAGCATTTAAGTGATCTCTAATCAGGATCAGTCATGATTTCTCTCCCTCCCAAATGACAGTTCACCACTATCCTATCAAGTTTTAATAAATTGTTGGGACAGGACCTCACCCAGTGCCTATGATTTCAGCAATCTCCTGAGCAGTTTTCTTTCTTTGATGCTGGGCCATAGTTAGCCCCTATTGAAATGCAGTCATATCTTTTCAATGACCACGAGGACAGTCTTATGACATGGATTTTAAGAAATGAGAAGTTGGGTACTAAATCAGCCAGGAGTCAAAGAATAATTGCCAGCTGGAAACAATAATGATTCAATCATAGGCTCTGGAGTATTTGCCAACTTAAATCCACACAGCAACATTTTTTTGGAAGGACAGTGTATTTAAAGACCATTAGTAGTAGTATCCAGGCCATTCCTAGCGCAGCTAAGAGGAAGACCCAGGCCTCTCAGCCTTGTTGGGCAATGAAGTCACTGTGTGCGGCAGATAAGTTGCCAACAATCCTCTCTTCTATCTCAATGCCGGCTTTGGCATCGTTATCCGTGAGGACCAGCTCAGCCTGCGTCTCGCGGGTCACCACCACCACATAGCCCCGCCTCGTGTCCAGTACGTTGGCCACGACTGCTTGGTGTCTGTATGTGTCCAGGGCACGACGTGCCCGCTCCAGCAGAATGGAGGGATCAGTCTCCAGTTTAAATGAGATAACAAATGCCTGAGGAGCCCACTCCTTCACAAGTGGAGACAGTATCTTTGGCACCATTTTCATGCTGATCTGTGGAACAAAATGTTGGACACCTAAATTAAAACATGGCAGTCATGCCAGAGATATCCAAAGTTTTCCTTTGAAAAGATTGGCAGTACGTACCAGTTTTGACACCCCAAGCTGATAACCTTGTATAGTCTATCATATCTCAACAAAATCCCACACTCCTTTTATCAAAGTAACCACTGCTTGTTGCTGGAATGAAACAGTGCAGATTCCACAAGGTATTCTCACCTGTAGGGGGCCATTAGATGACTGGATCTTGTGTTCAGGCATTTCTGCAGCCGGTATGTAGAAGTCTGACACCGCAGCTGCAAGGTAGAACATTGCCTTTGGCCCTGTGAAGACGGAACGCACACACATAAGACCTTCGAGCCCTTTTACATCCCAGGTTCTGGCCTACTAAGCCCACAGGGTGTTGGGTTCTGTACCTATGGAGCCGAGAGCCTGGGCGGCTGCCTTGAGCAGGTGCAGGTACTCTGACAAAGTGCTGAACTCCACTGGCAGCAGAAGCCCCGCCTCCTTCACCGCCCCGTATCGTTTCAGAACAGATGCGATGCTGGGCAGCACCTGCTGATCCACTACAACTCGGCTGGAGCCCCCGTCTCCTTCCACCTGCAGTGCGTCCATCAGGTTGACCCCGGAGTAGAGGCGGGTGTAGGGGTACAGGGAGCGGTGGCGGTGTAGGAAGATCACAGCATAGCCTGAATCCAGGAAGTACTCTGCCGAGGAGGCTCCTCGCCTCCCACTGCTGAAGTTGTCTAGGAAACGAACTGTCCGAGACTCGAGGGGGACCTTGGTGCCACCCGACGTGATCAACACCACTCTGCGGCCAGCTGATGAGTGCCGCTGTGCAAACTCTGCCATATTTGCCCTCTCTGCCTCAACATGGGATGGGACGGCAAATTCTTCAGTCAGCCGGCTTTCTGGCGCCAGGGAAGCTTGGGTCTCTACACCTGCCATACTGGCCTGTTTGAGAGAAAGACATAACTCAAATTGCAGGGGTAGTATGCAGTTTTTTTTGGGGGGGGGTTTAAACAAAAAAGGCAGCTAGTTCGTACCGAGAATGTCCATTATGGGTTAGAAACTTTAAAAAGTAAAAAAACACACACAAAAGGGTTCACAAACTTTGAAGCACTACTGTATACGTATATATAGATACACACACACTCACAGTCGTGCCCAAAATTTGTCATACCCCACCAATTTTTTTTTGTGATATTTTTTGACAAATTTATTATTGCACAAATGACACAGTAAGTTGACATAAGGCTGTAAGAAGTACAGTAAACAATTTTTCAAGAAATACAATACTATTTGGCATTTTACAGATTTACAAAAAAAATGCCATGTCCAGAATTATTCATACCCTTTTCTCAGTAATTGATGGTAAAGTGTTTATTCAAGATTACATGCTCCAAATGCATCCTGTGGTTGATCACAAGGTTTCTGTATGTCTGAATGGGGATTTTGGCCCCCTCCTCTTAGGCTAACTTCTCCAGGTCCTTGTAGTTGGAGGGTTTCCTCAGATTATTCCACAGATTATTGATAGGATTGAGGTCAGTGCTCTGGCTTGGCCACTCCAAAATGTTCACTTTGTTGTGAGCCAGTTCAAAATCTCCCCTTCTTGACATCACAAGGGGGAATGACCATCCAGAATAATGAAATCCGATTGACAGCTTGGCTGAAGTTGATCCGCTCGTCTCGCCTCTGGTTGGTTACTTCCCCATGTGATGTCAAGAGGGCAAAGATTTTGAAATGGCTAATTTTGACTAATTGGCTGTGCACCTGGTGACATAATATGGGACCTTTAAAGCTCAATTCAGAATCACCCACTTTAAGTTTCCACTATGTGCATTCTATAGCGGCGCGCCACTGCCGCGGATAAATTCTCAGCACCGCTGCAAAAATAGCTGTGCTTGAAGTAACGTGACGTTAACCATGTTGACCATTTGCCAGATTTCTTTAAAACTGCTGGCAGCTACCTAACCATGTCACTTGGCTTTGGCTTTAGTATAGGCTAGGCTTTATTACACAACCCCTGTCTCCCCCATCATACACCACTGAAGCAAAAAGATGTGGAATCTTTGAGGGGCGAAAAGAAACATTGTGTCTCTCTGATTGGCGCTACTGTAGCTGATTGTCAAAGATCATTGAACGCTACGTTGTGGCGATGTGGACTTCTTTCCAATGATTTCTGGCTGTCAACTTGTTTGAAGAGGATCCTCTACATTCCCACAAAGAAACCGATGTAAGGACGGACGACAGTAGAATTCGCCTAAACCGTCCTAGTACTGGAGGGAAACACCGTCTTAATCCTATCGGCATTCCCTTTCACACTTTGCCTTATGACGTTTTCCACAAAGGTGAAAGAATGCGATTAGGAATCAGTGTAATTTTTTCACAGTTCGGACGCAGCCTAATTGTCAAGGAAGGGTGCTTCAATGCTTCCTAACTTATCGCGTTCAGGGGAGCGTTTCCCGAAAGCGCAGATGGTAACTTGCATAGTTGGAGCCATTGACCGTGAATGGAAGAAATGCTTGCAACTATGCTTTTGGGAAATACACCCCAGCATCAGACACACTGAACAATCCCTTAGGAAAAAAGGAGATAACGCCTATCCCTAAATCTGAGCAGCAACAACAGTAAAACCGACGGCCAATCAGCTAAACATACGGACATGATCAGGAAAAGTTGCAGGATTACGTTGGCTACGAAGTTGCATTCGGATTCTCTTAGCAGACGCTCTTATCTTATCCTAATCAGTCATTAAGCCTCTTGACGCCTGTTTTTTTTACCTCACGACATTTTCCCCACAGAGGTTAAAGAAAAGTGATTAAGATGTCAACGGTATGGCATAATTTTTGACTAACTCATTGGAACGCAGCCGCGCTCTGTTTCCCTTCTCTGAATCCCGCAAGTTTCTTGCCACACTTTCCGCAAGTTACGTTGTGTTGACATTACCAGACTACCGACTGAAACAAGGAAGGTTAATCCTCTGAAATAGAGCAGCGAGCAATTCCTATATTTTTTGCGAGCTGATTTATTGAATAAGTAACAAACTAAAGGTTTCAAACGAGATGGCATGGTTAAATAATATCCAGAAAACGCACAAATGGTATGCTTACCAGCTTAGCCGTATTGTTCTGTTGACAAGCTTGAATGTTAGAAGATCCAGTCGCACAGTACAGGCGGCCAGGTGTTGATCCAGACCTATTGAGGATAGCAAGAGGCACAGAGTAATACAACCTTCACTATCGGTAGCTAACTCGAAATGTCATATATCGAGAGAGACAGCTGCCTCGTTGTTGTAAATGGACCTCGTTTCTGTCACTTCTTCGTCCCCTTTTCTTCTTCGTGTTATTTTCTTGAGGTTTTACTTCACATACTGGACAGTAGGTGCATACCGCCACCTACTGTACAGGAGTATGCAAACATGTCAAGGTCTATTGACATACTTGAATTGAGGAAACTCATACCCCTTTTATACTGGAAGTTTATTGAGCTTCAGAAGCGGCCCTAAAGCTCTCTAAATCCCAGTATGAAAGGGTCATGAAACTGGCCTAAAATTACTGAGCACTCTAAAGTTAGAGCACTTTCAGTGTTGGCTCAGGGCCGCTTCAGCCGCAGTATGAAACATCTCGAATGTTTGGACTGCTCTAAATTCAGTGGCCCAAAAACCAGAATGTCCAAGGTGAGCTGCAAGCTTCGCAAATATCAATATGTAGTTGACCTCCAATGTTAGGCGATGTTCAATTAAACGAGGAGAGAGAAGTGGCGTTATGTATGCTTTCATGTAATGTTAGAAAGTTGAATTTTGCACAGATATCTGGTACTCACGAATTTGAGATCCTACTTATCTCATGAATGTCACCATCATATTATTTGGAAAATGGAAAAATAGCATCGGTTTATGGTTGGCAGTCTATTCAAGCCAATGGAATGAATAATTAGCTAGCTAGCATGTAATGCTTTTTACCATTAAATTAATAAATTCAAGTGTTTACGATAAGTTAAACGTGTGACACATTTCTTTTTGACCAAAAGCTTGGCTGCTAGCTAGCTTATATTTACGTATATATATATATATATCAGTCAGTGGCGGCTCATGACCTGGGAGCAGGGGAGGCTCAAACAATCGCTTAAAGAATGATTGGTCACGACCTGTTTTCAATCATTCGTTTAAATTACCATGACAGAAACTCAGAAAACTCTTAACACTATCAGGTGTGGCGAGTTTTCATTTATAACGCAACCCGATTCTGACTCTGGACTTCTCACGCTTTTATTTACTTAGCAGTTGGAAGCAATGCATGTGTTTTGTGATTGTTTAAATGAAATAAGATCATTCATTTATCCCCTTAACCCTATAATGCCCAGACACAGACATCATTATAGGAAAAATATGACCCAGTAATATTTTTGAAGTATTGAAGGGTAGTATTCAGATCCACTGTTCATCATTAAGTTTTGTGACAGCAAAATATACATTGCTGAACAGAACTTCTTCTAATTCCAGGAGTATCATATCTGATACAGCCAAAAATCAGCACCCCTCCAGAACTCAACACTTGAAATTTCAAATTATTTATATGCTCTCTACTATCTATAGCTATCCCTTAACATGTATAAGAATAGGTTTTCGTGTAATATTTTCCTTGGAATGCCGAACTTCATTGCCGAGGTCCACGGAAATTCATGAATTCCCATTCCCATGGGAGCGACTACCTTGAAGTGAGTGACTAGGGGAGAGACTACTCCTGTCATCTCACTTCCTTCCAGGTGGCAGCGCTGTGTATCAGATATGATACAATGAGCAGTCGTGGTTGTGTTGCATCTTACCAGGTGGGCATGGTCCTTCAAATTTGGTGTGTCATATATGATACAGGGGGCATTATAAGGTTAACTGTCACTGGGCCCTAATTACGGCCAGGCCAAATGTGAGAAAATGCATGCAACAGCTAAGGGGTAAAACAGTTTAAATGATCATGAAACACATGCATTGCTCCAAACCCCTGAATAAAGAAAAGCAAGAGAAGTCCAAAGTCATAACGCAGGTGAAATTGATAAACCTCTATGCACAAGGACTTCAATTCCAGGTTTGTGTGTTGATTGAATAATTGCTGACAACAGCAGAGGAATGTAAATAAACCACTAAAACTCACACAGAATGAGTGAGAGTTGACAGGTGTGCGTTATTAATGAAAACTGACCGCACCTGGTAATGTTGAGTTTCCGTAGCTTTTGTAATGGTAATTTAAATGAATGATTGAAAACGGGTCATAACCAATCATTAATTTCAAGGGATGGGTTTGAGCGTCCCCTATCGCCAGTCCACCTGCGTGCCTCCCTTTACAGGTGTTATTCATTCATTTTTCCCACTCCCTTACGAATGTGTTGTTATAATTATATGCCTAACTTCGGGAGTGCAAGTTGTTGGATTTTCACTTGCTATATGCCTTTTAGCAACCAGTCACTATCTTCCTTGTCGAAATTGATTGTCTTCGGAAGTTACTTGTAATTTTTAATGGTAGTTGAATATGGAAGTACTCCTCCTAGTCTTACTAATTGGAACAAGATCCCAAACCTCCCTGTTCTTGTTTATCACTCTTAAGTCTGTTCCTCTGCCCACTTGATTAGGAACACCTCCAAAGCCCTCTGCAGTCATCGGGATTGGGATTGCATTCCTGCCATCAGATATTTCTGCTTTGGTGAGAGTGTTTTCCATCTGGCTACTGCCTCAGTACGCCACTGGCTGGGCACAGGCACACCCCCACGCTTAAGCCTACTCCATTAGAACTGAACTGTGTCATTCAGCTCTGGGCTCTATCCCTCACAGTCATTACTGTACTACTTTCAATGAACCCTATTATTGGATTGTACTCTGTCTCTGCCTCTGGTTCCTTGCCTGGATCATAACAGCTCAATATAAGAATGAGGGAAGAATGAGAACAGAATCTTTGTTGGAAGATGATTTTAGTGATAGTCTATCAGGATGGTTTATTTCACAATTGATAAGACAGTACAGTCATTTTGTAATATCATTTCTATTGCCTTTTGGGTTGCATTTCTTTGTAGATGACATTACATGTTGGGACAAAGTCGATTACAGTTACTATATTACGAGTACCAAACAGCAGGGTATTTATTGCAACTTGGGCCCCGGTTACACTTGTCCCTTTAATGCGACTTTTATCATCCGATCATACCAGGATCCATTAACTGTCAAGTCTGTTCACTCAGAAAGCAGATCTTGCTTGCATTAGGATATGATAAGCCAAACCACATACCGAGGGGGCTGGCTCGCATTCACTCAGGATCTCAGTAAATTGTGGACAGTATATGGGCACAATCCGGATACTTTTCAAACGGATGTCTCGCACCACCTTTCCGCAACACGAGAATTCCTCTACCAAGTGCGAAAAGCAATGGGAACTTCAAAAATGAAGGAAAGCTGAGGATGAGGCACAGCTAAGACTCACTGTCTTACACCGCTGTGGTCTGACGCCACTGCAAGCTTGACCTGACAGCACCGATAGAAATAAAACAATACTTGAGAAAACTGCCAACGTTCCAGCTACTTTCCTATTGGGACAGCACGCCTCGTACGGGTCCTGCCACAGGCTCTTTCACGAACTTTGTGGAATACACAAGTTATACAAGAATATATCCGTGCGAGAATATACCTGATCATTATCTGATCAGGCAGGTAAGTGTCAAATGTGGACGCGACTGAGTTCGAACAAAAATCGCATTAAATAGAAAATTTAATCATGGCCTTGGATCAGCTGGGGCAGGTTATTCAGACCAGCCTTGTTGCAATTTATTTTTTCACTCCTGTCAACCTAACGTATTTTTTCGAACTGATGCACTGCTTACTGCAGGAAACAGGAAGGTGGTCTGAAGTGTCACTTACTCAACCAGAATGAAAAAATATGCTTGCTTATTGGATGTAAAACATTTAAGCGATATTATACGCTCAAAAAGTTGGGAGTAAACATTTAGCTGTTAATTGTTTTAGGATATAAAATCAATTGGATGACATTTTGACACATAAAAAGATCATGATCATTTACTCAGTTCCATCCCAGTGAATACTGGCGCAATCCAAGTGCCGCCATTTAGCCCCTTCATGATGAAATTAGAATTTGTGTTCTACATAAAGAACTAAGTAGGCACATTAAGTTTCCTGCTGATTGTCATAAACCACTTTGAGGTATAACTCATTATATGATAGGCTTCACCCATCACTTTGTCCCTGTTCAAATGTGCTGATCTTTTGAAAGATTTTACAAATTTTATGTTTAGGAGGGAAGGAACCAGGCACAGATGCACAAAAAAAGCCTTGTGGGCGTATTTAATAACGATGAAAGCTAGAAGTAGCACAAACAGAGGAAAACTACTGAAATAAGCCCTGGGCTGAAAGCTTTGTCAGGAACAGTTTGAACAAGTTAGGCGAGGGGCAAACTGGATCAATGGGGAAGGAACAAGCCACTGTCGAGGGCAGGTCCAGTCATTAGTGGGAAGGCAATCTTATGGTATAGCGAAAGTAGGACAGAGCCCACTCTCGAACTCTTAGGATAAAAGGACAAGCCTACTCGCCAAACTGGAGCTGAAGGCTAAGGGAAAATATCCCTAATAATGTGTTTAATAGATATTCTTTAGAATTCAAAGACGGAGAGTAAAAAAACTAGTTGAAACTGGTTTGATAGACATTGAAGAGAAAAAATGCAGCAGGGAAGGAACGTAGACCAAGAACTTAAATACATGCTACAACAATAAACAAGAGAAAACAGGTGGGGGCGGGAGCACAGAAGGGAGGGCGATGCATGCCTATCTTTAGGGTTCATAAGCGTAATTACAAGTGACCAGCATCAATCTGTAATGCAAATGCACCTGCCCTCTGAAACAGAAGCCATGTGTACATTGATACATTTTAGCACGAGTAATCTGTGTCACCAACAACGAAAGATGTCATTTTTGTTACAGCCCTCATGACATATAAACCTGATTAAAACCAAAAAATGAAGGCATTTGAAGCAAATGTATGGAGGGGATTTTGCTCTGGAGGCTGGCAAACAGTTTATCATCTTTACCTGATGAGGTTGAGAAGTGAAAAAAGTCAAATGGCTTGCTTTTTATGTTTTTAACTAGGCACAGCGCATGTGTACAGGCAAAAAGCCGCAAGGAATCCGATTTGACAGTTCTCATCCATGTGGCATGGCTATGTATCAGATTTGTATCACTGGACCCCATATGAAAGTGGCTCAATTCTGATTTGAAGATCAGATCTAAAATCTGATTTTTGTGTCGATACATCTCTGAAAACATCAGATTTGTGTCATATTGCGCAAAAAAATCAGATATGAGTTGCTTCAGCCAGGTAATGTGAACGTAGCGGAAATACCAGCTTTTTTTGGCCAGACAGTACAGTACAGCCCCAGCCCCAGCTTGGAAAAAGTTTGTGCGGTATGAGAGACGCACATGAAAACAGAAAGCAGAGTTCTCTTAATTTACTTTGACTTGTATTTCATTGCAGACTTGAGTCAACATTGAAGATATTTTATGTTGTGCGTGATCAAATGTATTTATTTGTAAATATACATTCATTCCTGCCATTAAGGCCTGCAATGCATTCCAAAAAAAAATGTGGGGACGGGGGCAATTAAGGATTTATTGTGAGTTAAAAATTTTAATAATTATATAACTTGAAACAGCTAATATCAACAGGAGATTTTAATCATGATTTGGGACAAAAACAGCATCCAGGAAAGGCCAAGACCTTCAGGAGCAAAGATGGGCCAGTTTGCCCAAAAATGCATGATAAGTATCATTGAAAGAATTAATATCTGCGTTCCTCAAAGAAAGAGGGAATGAGATGTGGGTATTACACCCACAATGGCATGTTAACAAAATCAAGGTATTCAAGGACACTGGTGAAGAAATTGTAATGGTCAAGGGTGTAGGTTTGAATTCCTGTGATTCTCCTATCACTCAAATGGTAGTGACCCATCTTTTATCAAAAAGTGACATTACCTTATGGGCTCAGAAAAACTTTGGCAAACCACTATAGCGTCAAGCACTATAATCCATAGCAACATCTCCAAATGCTTGTTGAAACTAAGGAGGCTTTATGGTAACAGTGTCCAAAGACAACATCAAGTTCTCCGGGCTCGGGGGAATCTGTGATGAGCCATCAAACAGTTGGAATATATTGTGGTCAGATGATAAGATAATTTGGGTCTTTTTTCTGAAGAAATGGATGCCCTGACGCAGACCCAGGACAGGCTGAAGGGACTATATCTCCCGGCTATATATTATTATTTCTTTTCATGTCTTTACTGATTTTTTTACCCTCTTCAGCCACAATGTCAGAAATATTTGGTGTCATATTCCAGGTAGGATAAAAATGGTGCTTTCTCACAAACCTTTACAAAAAGGGTGGACATTTTTGTTTGAGTGAAATAAACACAATGGTGAATCAACAAGGTCCTACTTACATCGCTGATCTTCATTCCCCCCATTTTACTCAATGCAAGTTTGACTCATTTTTATCAGCCTTGTCTTTTAGTATGTTATTGACCACCAAATGGCTACTTTAAGTGATTATGTGGCTACACTTCAGCCAGTGAGAAGCATACACTGCAAAAAGTGATTTTCAAGAAAGGGACATTTACTTATTTTAAGACATAAAACACTTATTTCTATCACCATTTTCTTAGCAAGAGGAGAAATTTTTTAGCAACAAGGGACATGTTGGATTTGGCACGAGGTGGGCAGGTCAATTTTGGCTTGATCTCCTTGGATCAGGAGAAAGCCTTTGATCATGTGGATCATGAATATTTGTATCGCACATTACAGGCCTTTGGAGTCGGGAATAATTTTATTGCTCTTGTTTGGCTCCTGTACAAAGGAGCTTCGTGTTTGGTTAAGGTAGAGGAAGGGCTGAGCAGACCGGTTAGAGTGGAGAGGGGCATAAGGCAGGGTTTCCCATTATCAGGGCTGCTGTATACCTTAGCTGTTGAACTGTTCCTGGCAATGGTACGGCAGAGGCTGAAGGGGGTAGACGTCCCTGGGGTCCGTGCTTCAAGGGTTACGAAGGTGTCGGCTTATGCCGATGACATCACAGTTTTTAAGACTGGTCAGGAAGATGTACGTGCTTTGGAGGACTGCCTCAGGGTTTATGAGGGAGCCTCCACAGCAAAGGTGAACTGGGGAAAAAGTGAGGCCTTGGTGTGTGGGGCTCGGTGTGCGGGATCCCTGCCTCAGCTGCCTATTAGGTTGCAGTAGGGAGAGACAGGGCTGAAAGTGCTGGGGGTCTTTCTGGGCACAGAGGCGTCTTTGGCTCAGAACTGGGAGGGGATTAGAGACAAGATGGTAGGTCGGCTAGAGAAGTGGAGGTGGCTGCTGTCCCACCTGTCGCATAGGGGCAGAGTGCTAATTATTAACAATCTGGTGGCTTTGTCTCTTTGGCATCGGCTGATGATCCTGAACCCGCCTCGTGGGCTGTTGGTTGAGATCCAGTGAATGCTGGTGGACTTTTTCCTATCAGGCCACCATTGGCTCCAGGCGCCTGTCCTGTACCTTGCTGTACATGAGGGAGGGCAGGGGTTGGTAGACCTAGAGAGCAGGCAGGCAACATTCAGGCTGCAGGCGGCTCAGAAGCTCCTATTTGAGCAGGAGTCGTGCTGGACGGAGCAGGCATGCACACTGCTGAGAAGATCAGGCGGTATGGGTCTGGATCGGCAGCTGTTCTTGATGAGAGCGGAAAGCGTTAACACCACCAGGCTCAGTGACATCTATGGGGCAGTGTGGAATGCCTGGAGGCTGCTGAGGGCCTCTCCAGAGCAGGGTCTGGAGCAGGGGCCTTGGCTCTGGGAAGAGATCATCATGCACAATGCCTTGATCACTTTAAAACCATTAGAATCGGTTACTCTGCCGCGAAGGCTGATGGCTGCCAGTATATGCAAGCTGGCTCACCTGCGCCAACCAGGGGGGTGCAGACTGATCTCAGCACAGGTGCTCGCGGAGCGTATTGGGTTGCACACTATTAGGGTACTAGAGGCTTTGCTGGGGAGATACAGAAGGCTCTGCCTGAGCTGGAGGGGACGGTGACACCACAGACACAGGAGAGAGAGCAGGCCCAGTTCCCAGTGCTCAGGGTAACAGCAGCAGTACAGGAGGAGCAGGAAGTGTGTGTGTGTGTGTGGGGGGGGGGCTTCTGTCTCTCGCCACACCAGTGTTGGGGAGTTTTCAGGAGGTGAAGGGGAAGGACCTGTATGTGGTTTGTGTTAAGGTCAGACATATCAGAGTCCTACAGTCCAGGAGGGAACATCAGTGGCAGAATGAGGTGGCTGAGCAAACCATGGCAGGGTACAGGTGGAGGGTCCTGTATAAAGCTCCTCTCCCGAAGAGGTCGGGGGATCTGCAGAGGCGTGTGCTGCATGGAGCTTTGGCCACAAATGTGTGGCTGGACCGTGTGGACCAAAGCGTAGGTGACGGCTGTCCTTTTTGCTCTGACCGAGAAACAATGATGCACCTATTTGTTTCCTGTGAAAGGTTGAGGGGTTTATTTCTCCTGTTAGAAACAGTGTGTGCATGGCTTGGGGTCAGCTTTGCGGTGGGGAAGTTTGTTTGCGGGCCAAAGTATAATGTGCAGCATCGGCACCGCGGTGTACTGCAAAATTTTTTGTTCGGTCAAGCTAAACCGGCAATCTGGGTCACTCGCAGGAACATGCTGCGGGGCTGAGGGCTCAACAAATGTAGCTGAGGTGTTTAAGGGTTATGTCTCTGCGCGCCTTAGAATTGAGTTTGAGTTTTATAAAATGATGCAAAATGTGGAACTGTTCACTCAGGTGTGGTGTATTGGTAGAGGATGATGAGATCGTAACTCTTTTAGGCTGACTAAGCGATTTTGTGTCGCTTTCTTATTTTTGGTTAATTATTTTGTGCACTTTTGATTTGTTGTTTTCCTTTTTGGTGGTTGCCAGGGGAGGGCTGTGAATACGGGTGGGGTTTGGAGTTAACGGTTGAGTGTGGAGTGTAATGTTTCAATAAAGAAACATAAAAATAAAAAAAGTCTTCTTCTTCTCCTCCTCCTGCTTGTTCAAGCTGTTGAAATTCCTGTTCTTTTTGCAAAAATAGTGATACTGTTTTGTGCTCCATGTATACAATAAGCTTGTCACTTGAAGGTTCATCAGATGCCTCTTTGAGCAATTTAGAGAACTGGTTGATCATGGGCTGATCTCACACCTCAAACCATCCTTTGGCGTTTGGGAGACATTGGCATAAAGAAAGATTTAAGAAAGGCATGTCAAATAGGTCTGACAAAGGATTATGACAACTAGTTCATTAATTTTGCATGCAATGACAAATGATGATATACGGCAATGCCAAGATGTTTTAGGGGGGTAAGACTATTAAAAAATAACAGTAATGAATGTTTTGATTAACGTGACAATCGTTTGACAAAGTAGAAATGAACAGATAACTACATAGTCTTTTGCGTGAATGTAGCAAAGCATTTGCAAATAGCTCAAAAGTATAAGAAACTGCTTTTATGATGTGCACAAGTGATCGGATGATGTGGAGATCGAACAAGTAGTTTTGAAAGATTCAGTTCTGTTCTGAGGAATTAACAAAAGCAGCGGAGAAAAACTGTAATACAGTGCAGCCTGAGGGTCTGAAGATCACAGTACAGTATTGGCTTCCTGGCTTATCCCTTGTAAACAGCTGTCTTTGGATTGTTCGAATCTTCTAATAATATGTACCACAGAGGACGAAATCCTCTGTTCATTGCAATTCATTACAATTTTACTTTGAGAAACATTATTCATAAATGTTAACTGTTTTCCAATCCAGTCTTTCACAGAGTGATGAGGCCCTCGCATTCTGTACTTCTGAAAGACTTTTTATACCCAATCTTGTTGCCAACCTGCTAACCTAATTAGCGGTGAGATGTTCCACCAGGTGCATTTTTTTTAGCGTCATACAACTTTTCCACTTTTTAGTTGCTTGTGTCCCAACTTTTTTGAAACTTGTTGCAGGCAAGTTTCAAGATGAGCAGATATTTAAAAAAAATCAGTTTCATTATTGTATTTTTTTCAATTATACATAGGGTGAAATTGATAATCAAATCATTGCATTTTGCAGTGACAGAAGATTAGTTGATTCATTTTGCAAGTAATGGCTTTAATTATGAAATAATGCCAAGATATTATGGGGGTAAGACTATTCAAAAGGAAACAGTACACAATGTTTGATCAACATGATATAATTGTTTGACAGTGCAGGAAATGGTCAATAATTGCGAATAATCGTTTGCTTGAATGTACTAAAGCATTTGTAAATAGCTTGAAAGAATGGAGAAACTGCTTTCATGATGTGCAAAAGTGACGGAATGATGTGGAGATTGAACAAGACCATTTCTGATCTGAGGGGAAAAAAAAAAAAAAAAAAAGATAGGCAGCGGCAATAGACGTATCCGCCGCTACGCTGTGCACTACTAGCAGAAAAGTGTTTCACAGCATTTCGAAACAGTAGGTGTTTCTAAAGTTTCGGAACGGTTCCGAAGGTTTGAAATTCCTCTCTCTTAAATTTAAGACTTCATTCAAGTTCTGGGATTGCAACAGCGGTTGAATAAAAATCAATATGCACAGTGGGTCCCCAGAACCTAGTAACTCCTTACCTAGAGGCAATAAATGGATTTGGTAATTTTGAGCAATATATTTCGACCACACTGAAAAGACAGAATAGGATCTCTGATATAATTGTTCCAGCTTGTTTCACAACAGAACTTGCAAGTTCATGACGCGCCGAATTATCCACTTGTAGGATAAGAACAGCAAAGGAAAAGTCTATTGTATACCCCCGCAGTAATAGCCTACAAGGCATTCTGATGTCGACTACATCTTATGTCACGCTTCGAAAGCCAATCATTAGCAGTATGATTACTTATTCGTCTCATTGTAAGTAACATTTGTTTTTCCATCGCTGTGATTTCACAAATTATGTACACGGCAATATTAAAACCACGTTGCCTCATGTGACCGCGGTGAAGAGCTGACAGGAGCTAGTTGACTGAGCGAATGTGGATGTGGCCGCAAGTTGATTTGACGGCACATTCACTGATGAGTCGTGCTCAGGCTGGTGCTGGAAGTAGTTCCGGGTGTTTCATTTCAGAGCAGACCGCGCATAGTGCTACCAGGTCCCGGATGTTAGCTGCCGAGAGGAAAGCAAACGGGAAAAGGCAGGAAGGCTATCTTGGGACTACACTGCTTGATCGACTGGAGAGGGCGAATCGGGCTTAACCTGGGACATTCTGAGAGGCTGCGTGCACCAGCAGCCGAAGGAACCAGTCGGGCTTTCCTTCGAGAGAGAGGAGGTGGAAGGGGAGGGCACTGCTGGTCGTGCACGAATTTGGACCGGTCCAGAATATTACAGCTGGCTAAACGTTAGCTAGCCCGGGTAAGTCACTAGCTTGAATGCACAGCTTTCGGGACACGGCACCGGAGTAGAAGCAAGGTCCTGGAAGGGAACGTTTTTAGCGCGGCTGCCAACTTCACTCGACTTCCGTGGATTGCAGTTACTGCCGCGGGCCTTGACAGCTCCCCTCCCTCTCACTTTGGAGAGACGCGAGAGGGGGATACCCTTGGCTGGTGGGCGCGCAGCTCGTCAGCTAGGCCACCGAGCACTTTGAGCTGTTGATTTGTGGAAAATGCGTGCGGTTACTTCGCCCAGCTCTCCCCGGTGTGAGGTGTCTACGGCTTGCAGTGCCGGACAATCACCTGCCCGCACTTCGGATACTCCGCACGTTTGTAGGATTTAATAACGTTGACGTCACTCGGCTAACTGGGCGCACGTGTGGCTAGTTTGGTAAAGTTCGTTCGCAGCGATTTGCGCGATGGGCGGTTTAAGGTTCACTAGCGACGAAAATGGTTGACCATTTTTGATTCTGTTCCTCTGATTAACCCCTTCAGCGCCACGGGCAACTATAGTTGCCCAATGATGTAAGATATCAAAATCGGACGCGGTCGAAAACCTATCATGTGGCAACTTGTTTAAAATTGCTCCCCCCATTAAACAAGTTGCCACATGATGGGTTTTCAACAGCTCGGGATAACTACATTTTTTAATTCCTTGCATTTATTCAGCGCTCAAAGGATTAACATTTGGTTGCCATTAGTTTGATGGATATGTTGGACAGATGGAGCGCTAAGTTGGCTCGCTACCTAGCTAGCTATATATAACTAGCTAACTTATAACGTTAGTTGCATATTTATTTATGCTTGTGGGCTGTTTGCGAGCGTGCTTGCAGCAAATGCGAATTTATCTCGCTACGTTAGCTGGCCTCTCGTTGGTCTTTGGAAGAAAAGCTGTTGGTGGCTAGCTGGCTAAGTGTCGTATGTTTTGAGAACGAAATGGTTGTTATCTTAATGGCTGACTGTCTGGTTTTGCAATCGTGAAAGTCAGATGTCAGCTCATTTCTCGAATGACGTACTGATATTGACATATCCTGAAGTTACGTGGCCGGTTCACCTGCTTGACGTTGGATATTTGATTGCAGATTGTCTGTGAGGAGGACGGTTTTGGTGGCCGAGCACCTCGATGCGGTTGGGTTTGTGGAAGTGTTTTCGTGATTTTTTCATCCGCTGTGCTGGAATGCAAAAGACGCCCCTTCTCCCAGCTGACTTGGCTGACTGGCTGCTATATGAGCGAGTGCTGTCAGGGCTTATTTTACTGCTTGGTGCGTTTTAGATCCGTGATGGCGTGGGAGCTGTCAGTTGCAAACTGCAATGTCCTCCGAGAGCCGAATTATTAGTGGAGCAATTTGTGACACGTGGGGTAACAACAGTCAAAAGCAATATAATTTACCCCCTCTTGAGTTGGAAGTGAAAGTCCCTAACCATTTTGGCTAACATTGCGACCTTCAGTTTTAACAACTATAGCCAGTCAGACTTGGGTAGATCCAATAATAACTCGCCCCCGCACTTGCTAGCTTAGAATATTGTTGAGGCTTGGCAATGTCGTGTGACTGTACGTTTAGTTAGTGTTGCAAACACTATCCAGGTTGTGCGTAAACCTGTGTCGCATGTCACTTTTTGTTTACCACTGCTTGTTTCTCCATTCAGTGAGTCGGTATCCTTGCAATCCTTCCTTATGCACTCTGATTAACTTTACTTCACATTAAGTCGAGGTTGTACGCGGTATAAGCGTTCATTCTTGGCGGGTACGATTTGTTTGGGTTTAATTATTGTCTTAAAATTAATTTTACGCGTTCTCTCCCCTTTCAGTACGCGCCTTGTATTTTTACAAGGTCGACAGTATTTTCAGTTTTTCCATATTATTAAATTGCGTGAATGTGCGTTAAGTTGTAATTTTTTTATTGTTTAATTGGTTGTCCAGTGTTTGATTGTTAACCTTAAATGACCCGTCTCCTTGTTTCATGGGTGACATTAAATTCCAATGTACCTCAGGTCTCCATAAAGTTCCAACGAGATCTATCATTTTGTCTGATTTTGACAGGTAGCTGGGGGGACGTTTTGTTACGTTTGTGATCTGCAATAGCATGAAAGTCGAATAAACCTTGGTGTTGTCAGGCGTTGGTGGCAACCTCTGCAGTACAGTGTTTGCATGCAATGCGCCCCGTGCCCAATGTCATGCTGTAGGTATTGTACTGCGATGGTGTTTTCTTATAGTTTTAGTGTGCTTTGTGGGGAGGCAGGTTAACTGAGGCAGCTGATGACTGGTCAGGGTCTCTTCAGTCATCAGGGTAATTTTTGCCGTTGTGGTATAACGTTTGGGTTACAGGGTGGTTTATGGTCTTGTTCATTGCGCAGGTCCAGTTGCCTATTAGACTGCAATAATATTGTTGGTGTGCCTTGCACGGATGGGCATCAGTGTTTCCTGTAAATCAGAGGTGGGTAACGCGGGCCGAAACGCTCCCTGGTTTTCTCACCAACTCCTGGCCTTTAATTAGTTTGGCTCATTTAGATTATCAGCTATTTCGGAAATCTGACATTTCGGGCGCATTTCTTTAAATTATCATGAATGGCCAACAAAGACTGTTCTCATCTCCCCTCATAAAAATGTTTTCTTTGATCTAATCTTTGCACAAATCTATATTTGTTTATGCAATCAATTAACTCAATTAGTCAGGGTAATTGATCGGAATAAAAACCTGCATACACACCGGCCCTCCAGGACTGGAATTGCCCACCCCTGCTCTAAATTGATGCTGATTCGGTGAAGTGGATCTGTCGATGACTGAGATGGCGGAAACGCCAAGATGCTTTGCCGTTCTGTCGGGGACACTTAGCGCTGTTTCTTGGCGATAAGTGGCGTTATTGGACGCTCCTCTGTCTACTAACCTGACCCTCTCATGTCCTAAGACCTAGTCCACATTTGCATGAGTATTAAAAATATGGGGTTTTTCAGTTTCTCTCTCTCAAAAAAGTATATAGTCAGGAACCCAATTAAATGCATGTAAACTGTGAAAATTAAGTCTTTAAACTAGAAGCCAAATACAGGGAAATGGTTACGGGAAATCTTTATACTGGAAAACGTTTTTCAAAAGTTCCGTTTGAAGTGCTCTAATGCGCAGTTTGTGTGTGGACTAGTGGCCCAAACGCATAGAAAATGCTGCATTTTCAGAAATAACTGTTTCTAATGGACCAGGCCAAATTCTTGTCTACTCATGTCCACCACCCCCTCTGCTCCGTCCGTCCAGGAAGTCTAATTGTCATGTGCTGATACTCAGTGCCTGGCTTCATTCATGGTCTTTAAAAACCTCTGGTAAAAAATTAAAATATTGTCTTTTTTTGAGTTTATTAAATAGATCCTTATCCATATTTACTTTCCGGATGAAAAAAAAAAAATCAGGCTCTTTGTATTCTGGAACCTTTCATGCTGGCTTTTAAGTCACGGTCCCTTGGTGCTCTTGTAAGAGGAAAGTGCAGATATCTTTAGTCCCTGTGGGTTGGAGGGCATAAGTCACAATTTCTGTTGGCTTTTTTTTTCTGTATTATTCATCAGGCTCTTTGAAATCACGACACACGGGGTATGGTGTATCTGGGCTACATTGGTCTGATTTTGCTGAGGGGCTGGCTGTGCTTGGTGACAGTGAGGGATTAATTGCATTTTTAAAATCCGTTTCGCTAAGCATAGTGTAATTACAGCTTTTTATTGCTGTAACTCCCTAATGTAATGTGCAATTACTATTGATCAAGACTGTTTCACATCTATTAACTTTATGCAAATGCATGGGAAGGAGCCGGCTTGAGCTGAACGGATTCCCGCCAGTTTTCTCATGCAGTGAAGGAAATGCCAGTTTTATGTGCAGAATGCAGTTTTTAGGCTTTGAATTTTGCCTCATCTCTTTTAAATAGCATTTTGATCAAAGAATACTAATCAAATGTTGAAAATGACATATTTCTCAAGTATTATTCATTCCTTATTTTGCCAATTCCCATAAAGATGAGTGCTGCCTGAGCGCATTTTTCACATTATTTGTGTAATGGCTTGATGGTGTTGATTGAGAGTAATGATTCTTTTACTGAACAGCTGCCTCAATTTCTGCTGATTGCCATTTGTAGTAGTCCTTAGTAGATTGTGCTCAAACTTTCAGAAATGGATTAAAATGCCAATATCTGGCAACAATGGCAGTCTTGAATTTTTACCAAATTCTAAGATTGAAGTTAAAGGAATTTTGTTAATAGCCTGTGAGCGGCAGTGCAAATGGTAGTTCTGGAAGATCTTGATATGGAAAAATAAATCTCAGCCTCAAGGTTAATTTCAGGAATTCTCTGAGAAGGGAAAGAGGAGGATCAGGTTTTTGGGTTTGACCTGGTCTTTCCCTGTGCCATTGAAAATCTCCCTCATGACTGTACAAGTCCCAGGTTCTGTACGGTTATGGTCTCTAACGGTTCAGGCTCCGGTTTCCGCGCTCTGATATCATCACTGAAAATGTGTGACAGTATTTTTCCAGCTAGGCTGTGCTGTTTCAATGTTTAAAATGTGAAAATCATTGTCGCCTGCTCTGTAGTTTTACTGGAGTGGTGGGTCAAGCTGACTTGTGTGAATCTGAATGGCGTTTGTTTCTACAGCAGTCTTTCTCACATTTTATTCACTTTCTTTATTCTGTACTGAGGTTCAACCTGAGGTTATGATCCATAATTTAGGATCCACTGCTCCATAGTAATCATGTAGTAAGCTCATTCATTCTGTCCTCTGTTACAGCTCCTTGAGGTTCTGGCTGGCAGCATATGTTTCTGGTGCAGTATTGAAGTTCATAAATATTCACTGGCTAGTGGACTCCAGGACAGAATGCACTTTGTGACTGCACATTCCTTCTTCTTAAAGTATTGCTGGTGAATAAAATTCAAACTTTTTTTGGCCTTACTATAGGCCTGTTTCACATTTCCAGGTATGCAAACTGGAAGGTGGATGGAGTTTCTTCTGGTAGCTTGATCAACAGTGGTGGAGTGTGAATTGTCAGGTTTGCCCTGTTCCTTACTCTTCAACTTGGAAAAAGAAGAAACCCTACCTGTCTTTTCTCAATTTTCCCACCAAAGACAATCTGAGAAGGAGATGTATTTTGTCTCGAAGAAGAGATGATGGAGCTAGATACAGTTGAGATGGAGCTAGCTAGCTAGTACTTTTCTGTGTGCAGTGCACTCTGAGGACAGTGACATTTTTGTGCTCAAGGAGTCCGGTTGGAAGAGCCTCAGGGACCAAGCTGTGATTTTCAGATCCTCATGTAATAAGTGGGACTGGAAAAAACAAGAGAGACTGTAACAGTGAAAGGAAGGGTCTGCTATGGAGTTGGAGTATGGAGTGGGAAAACAAGAAGAAAATTGATTGTCCTTGTCCGGAATGTCAATGAGAATTGACCACGATTGCTGCCCTCCACTAGGTAACAAGTTATTCAGATGGCCCCCCTTGCAGATCATGCAGCTATTTCATTTGGAATTTGGTTCCTAGATCTCACATTTCTGAAGTTGATAATTAGAGGTTTAATTAATGTCAGCAAGCTGAGGTTGAGGATGTCTAGCGGATAATGCATTTGTATAGGCTACTAGCTGCTTGGACTAGAGCTTACAGTAATGTTACTCATCCTTTAATTGCTGCCTGATAGAAGTAAGTAATTAATGAACAAATTCTATAATTGGATCATTATTGCGGTTATTAATGTTTCAGCAGGCAGTAATCATTTTTACCCGGACTGATGAAGCGCGTCGCTACTCATTTCTTAAAAAATCATGTCGGAAGACCCATCCCAGATGTTACAGTATTTCAGAACGGGCAAGTTATTGGCCTGTATTTGGCAAAGAAAACCATGAATGACAAAAGCAAGTATGAGGAATCATTTTCACAAACAAATTTGCCATCACAAAGTCCTAATCTTAAAAACATTAAAAGTTATTGGGATGTGCTCAAGAAAGACCACCGAGTGGTTCAGCCATTATGTGGAGAAGACAAGATCTCGGCCAAAAATTATGGCATTTCTGATTGAAAATAAATGTTCTGGCATTGCATATAGTTGTCAAAACAATGACAAGACGAATATGCACTTTAATCAAAGCTGCAGGGGTTCCGACCGAATATTTGAGTGAGCGACTTTTTTTTTTTTTTTTTTAAATTGGCCGGGCCGTGTATTTTCAGGTCACCAGCCACCACTTGTAGACGTATGGGACCAATTTTTTCCTCTTTTTCTTTATGTGAACACAGTTACAGCCTTTAGCTTAATTCTTACTCGTTGTAACTAGTTGCTTCAATCTTGGCAAATTCACCAAGGTACGGTATGTTCAGTTGTCCTTTGCACCATTAACTTGTGTACCACAGTCCTTAGGATTGTACTCCCATTTGTTCTTTTTTTGTTGATTATTTTTATCTTATCTGCTTGGGTTTTAACACTGTTTTTGTCCCATATTTCTTACTAAAGTCACAACTTTTTTTTTTTTTGAGCAAATTTACTTTGCTCAATAATTAATTATTATTATTTTTTTTTAAATTTCATTGTATTCTTTTTTTGGTGAGGGGGGGGGTATTGCTCGTGGTGGAGAAAGCTTTGATGCCTTGTAATTACTTGTCGGACTGCCAGCATTATGTTTATGAGGGCTGGTTTGAAGACAGGTTGTGAATTCCCTAATGCCGTTCTCTGAGAACGTAATGGCAAAAACTGGGATGGATGCACATCCCTCTAATGGTCATGATGTGCCTCATAATAACGGGACTTTTGGGTGAACTAGGATGTCTGGTCAACCCATTTAAGCAACCGATGCTGATTGTGCTGCTCAAATAAGTAATATCTAAGTATATGTTTAGTATACTGGATGTGATGGGCCTACTTTGATACCAGTGGCAGTGTTCGAAATGAACTGTTATCCAGTTGTCTAGACAACCTGAAATAGACCCGGACAACCTAAGCTGCTCACGAGGTTGTCTGCTGGACAACCAAATATCCCGCCAGTTTTATTAGTTTAAATTTGACAGAATTTTATATACATCCCTCTTCAATGGAAGTGACCATTTTGGTCATGGAGGCTAATTGCGCGTAACTTTCACCCATCTCGTACAGACGAGAACATGAGCCTCTTTATTACTCTGGCCGGTAGGCCACGAGTAATAAGTTTTGGCTCCGTTCTTCTTCCTTTTTTTCTTCAGGGTCGCGGTTGTCCTGCTCATGTGCGTGCGTGGTTTCGCGATTGGCCCTGGCCTAGACCCGGCCTGAGTACAGGCTCTGAGAGCCTCTTGTTTTAAATAAAGTGCCGCTGCAAACGACAACGTAGGGATAGACCGCGGCGTGCACTTCAATTCTTGCTTGGGCGATCTAGTCAACGAAAACTCGTGGCACGAACGAGCTGGATGTAACCGTGAACAACCTAAGGGAATATGGATTCGAAAACGTGACTATAAGCGTCTTCCTTTGAGGTGAATTTTATGTGCTCGTGTTATAAGCGTTAACTTATTGTATGCATATTCAATCCAAATAACTGCTGTGAGTGTAGCAGATGGCTCTCTTCTAGCATGAAACTTCACTGCACTCTGACACTGAGCAGTAAGTGGCATAGTGGTTAGCACGGTTGTCTCACTGCGAGAAGGTTGTGGGTTCGATTTCGGCCTGCGACTTTTCTGTGTGGAGTTTGTAGTTCTCCCCGTGTTTTTGTGGGTTTTCTCCGGGTACTCCGGTTTCCTCCCACTGTCCAAAGATGCATGTCAGGTTAATTGGAGACACTAAATTGCCCATAGGTATGAGCGTGAGTGTGAATGGTGAGAAAATTTGAATAGGGTCTTGTAAAGAATTGTGGAGGGCAGCATTATGCCCCACGGTGTACTGGCTGTTGGAACCTCAGATGAAGAAGAAGAAGAAACACCCCTAGGATGCGGGAATCTTTAGATTGCGTTTTGGCTCCATTGTTTTCAAGTACATTCAGTCTGTATATCGCGTCCCAAGCCATGTCAAATAGGTTGGCTCTGTTTGCACTAGTCATATAGCGAGCTAATGGAAGACTGGGTCAGAAATATTAAAGAAACGGCGCGCAAATGAAACGAGCTATTGAGCTGCAGCAGAGTAGTTTTGTTTAACAGTTGTTTAGTTTGGCAGGAGAATTTATCGTTGTGGATTTCATTGCATTGCTCTGAATATCACCTGTACAACAAAATGAAGCATTACTTAGTGTTATTCAACTTAATATGTATGTATGCATGTAATTTCTTTTCTTTTTTTTTTTTTTTTCAATGCTCATGATGGTACACTGGACAACTTAAAAATTTCTTGCGGACAATCTCATTTTTTCCCTTATTTCGAACGCTGCGTGGTCTGATGCTGCTATAGGTAGAATCTTCTTTGTGAAAAATTTGGGTACAAAGTATGTAATTCAGACACAGTTTTCGATTTTTTTCCAGGAAATCATTCAAATTGTTTATGTCCATGCAATATTAATTTGATGTTGTATATTACATGAAAATGTAACCATTTGTGATATCTTTGTCCTTTTGTCATTCATAATTTCTTAATCTTTATTGGCCATGTGCAGGTTTTGGTTATTCATCTAATAAATAGTTTAAAGGCGCTATATATAAGTTTGTGGCCAAAACTGGCAGTGCAGTCACATTCAAAATAGTGCAGAGCGCAGTATCCCCTCCTCCTCTCCCCCAGACGAGAGGTTGCCAGCTAGGTTGCCGGATCCAGCAAGAACGTCTACTACATGGAGCTACCGTGGCTACGTTTCAATATCATCAATGATTTGCTCTGACAGGGTTGTATACAGTTCATTTCAGAAAAGATCGAGGCTAATGACTGACTAACTTTAGCGATGGTCATATTAGTCAACTTGCTCGTCACTCCTCTCCGTCGATAGCCCACTAAAGTCCATACTGTAAAATGTGTAAAGAATTAATGAGGACTCATTTGTCCAATGTGCTGTCTCAATTACATTTCACATTGCCATAATGGCTTTGCTGATTTTGGAACGGTTTCCACAGCGTCTCAGCGTAATGCCAGAGAGACGGACTAATAATGCATTGCTAATGTCAGCAATGAAGAGCCACGGTTTTTATTTCTCAAACAATGTGTTACCTAGCCAGTTTGATGACCCACGGCCACCTGCATACGCACTAACATACCATGAATGAATATGCATAACGTTATTCAACTGTAGAGAATATTTGAAATATCCTTGCCTATATTAAATAGAATTAAGTTTGCCAAACTAAGCTGAATCTTGCCTGCCCAGGAGAAAAGTAGCAACTTTGGCGTCGATCTTCCAATTCTTCTCTGCTTCTTTCAGCCATCTCCATCTTTCAAAGGCATGTCCTATACAGATCCTTGTTTTGTTTCTGACTTTGTCATGACTTGTTTCGGAATCATAACGAGGCCTTTTAGGTTTAGTAATGTCAGACATTTGCGCTCCGAAAGGCTGGTTGCTGCAGCTCAGTGGTAACTGGCAACCTGGATGCTGTAACGCTACTGACATCCTGATTGGGAGATAGTTGGAGAGTGGCACACCCGGCCAAAACACTAAATTAAAACATAAACATAAGTTGTGGGCTGCAACTTCGGTTTTGTAATGAGAATATTCTGGCTGGACTACTGTTATCAGTGACATAAGTATTTGAAATTAACATCATTCCTTAATGTTTGGTGATATATCAGGGGCATTTCATGATTAATCAACATACATTTCTTACATATTGCTCCTTTAATCGTTAATCAGGCGAACTGAAACAAACCTCTTGAGCAGTCGTCCGTTAAGAAGTAGCTAAGGTTACTGAAGGCCTTCACTAGCTACGCCTGATGGAATGCCACGGTTAATGTTTGTCGATACAAATTGCAACAGTAACTGTAATTGACAAGAGCCATCTGGCAACGGCATATCCCCCCGGCCCCCAAAGGGACATCTAGACATCATGCTGAACATGTCTGAAGTTTCGTGAAGATCGGATGTATAGTTTCCAAGATATGGCCCGGACAAGGTATGATTACAAACGGATGCCCGCCCGGACGGACAGATGGACAAGGCAGTGGCTATATCCCCCCCCCCACATTTTGTTGTCTTAGGGATAAAAAAGTAACATTACTTTCACAGTGGTCACTAGCTTGCATGCATTTGCCATTTTTGAATTTTCTGGCAGCCAATACCCTAGCCAAGGGGTGGAGCTGCAAAGCAAGGTCCACTTGGCCTGGCTTTCTTTGCGTGAGCTTGCTTGACAAGCCCAAAGCTCGCAATCAAAGATGCCATAGCTAATGGATCTAGCCTGAATTAAAGAGAGCCACCTTCATGACCTCAAAAACCCTGGCTTTCAGCCTGACATTACTCATTAGCTAGCTAGCCCACTCAGGGTTAGCATACCCCTCTGCTATAAGCTAGCTAGCCCCTCACGCTTCGTCAATGTCCTTTAGCATTCAACCCTTGTGAACACTTTTCCTGCCATGTCTGAGAGTAGACATATCTTGCTAACTTAAAATGAAATAGTGCTACGGCACTGTAGCTCACCTGCCTAACTTATTACTTTGCTATATTGCATTGTAAGTGATTTTGATGGCATTTAACAAAATGGTCTTTCAAAGCAAAGCAAAGGCACTCAAATATATGTTGTTATTCTACACTACAGGCTAAGCAGGTAATCAAATGCACATCATTATCACTGAAAATGGCAGTTTGATTCCCAATATAGGATTTTCAGTACTACCCAAATGCAACCAAATCTTCAGCATAGATTAAAATGGTGCTCATGTCACCTTAGAATATTTGATTTGTATTGCTGCAGAAATTTACCAAAACATTTATCAACAAATTGCCATGTAGGTCATTGACGTGACATTACCACTACTGTGGTTTAAAATAATTTTAAATGGTTCATAATAAGCATCATTTTAATCTAAAAAACTTGTTTAATTTGAACATATTTCCAATGTATCATGAAAATTAAACTTTATGTTTTGCCATCTCAATCCCTCAAAATGTCAGGTGGTGCAACCGTCCGAGCAAGTTAACACTATGAAATGTATTAAATATGTAATTTAAAACATGAATTAATATAATATTAATATGGGGGCATAATTCTACACTGAACAAAAATATAAACCCAACACTTCTTATTGTGAGAAATATGACCATGTTCAGAAGCTCATTGTTCTTTCATTGAGTATTGACAGATTGTATGACCAAAACCATATTGCAGCACATTTCGATCAATGATTTAAAAAGAAAAACAAGAATCTCGCGATGGCGTGATGATAAAGGGGATGCCCCACCTGTCTGACAGGCCAGTTTTGACAAAGGGCATGAACTTGACAATGATATGGAGAAGGTGACTGAAATGCACACAATCCAGTGGCACACAACCTTGGTCACGTAAATAAACCCAACTAAGTCAACCTCAGAAATAAATATGCGTAAAATTGAAATGACTGAACTGTTGCGTTTTATATTTTTGTTCAGTATATATTGAAAACCTTTCAAATAAACAAAGTTTAATAGTTTAATTGTTCTTAAATTGTTTGGAAAACCAAAATACCCGCTCCCTACAATAAAGAATCCATAAGTTACTTTTAATACTCGGCTCAATTACAAAATGGTAATGTTTTAGGCAGAGTAGACACTCTCAGGTATACTTACTAAGAAAATCACTTAAAACAAAAGCACTTCTTTCTTCTTTTTTTTTTCTCCCAAAGAAACATTTGGTTGCGCCACCTGACATTTTTTTTGGCTGGTGAAGTTGCAAATGCAGTCTAAAACTGTACTAAAACCTTGTAAATGTTGTGCAACCATCAAGGCTTGTTGAAACACGCTCTTCCAGCTTCAAATAAATGTATTCTGTTCATTTTTAAAGATTTCTTTAAAAAAAAAAAACATTGCCCCATGTATCTGTGATTTAGACAGCGTGGCTAATGTGCAAAGGTCAAGTCAAGGTCAAAATTCAGCAGCAATCATCTGACACACGTTGCTTTTCACTGCAAATCAACCAGGTACCAGATTACGCAAAAATATCTGCAAAAATTGCAGCAAAATGGCTAAAAATAGAATTTTTATATGTTTGATGGCAACCATCTTGAAAAACCCAAATGCAACAAAATATCCAACATAGATTGAAATGCTGCTCATGTCATCTTAGAAATATTTCATTTGTACTGCTGCAGAAATTTACCAAAGCTTTTATAAAGAATTTGTCATGTATAGGTGATTTAGACAGCATCGCTAATGTGCAAAGGTTAAATCATGGTTAGAATTCAGTAACAATCATGTGACACATGTTGCTTTTCACTGCAAATCAACCAGGTACCAGATTACACAAAAATATCTGCAAAAATTGCAAAAAATTGCAAAAAATGGCTAAAAATAGAATTTACAATATGGTTGCTATGACAACCATTTTGAATTATTGCATGTAACAAAATCTTCTGTGTTTTAGTATTACGGTTACTGTTGTCATCCCTAGAAGGTTTTAGCTTCATAACTGCAAAATTTTTCTAGAAAATATCACAACTGCCATATAACTGACTTTGCGTGTATGCACAGACTGCAAAGGTCAAAAATCAAAATACAGCAAAAACCGCAAGATATATCTCTTGCCCAACTACTAGCTATACACACGCACACGCACACACACACACACACACACACACACCAAATTTTGCTGTAGTAGCTGCAAAGTTGGCCGAATAAAGGCACTATCTAGGATTTTCAATATGGCTGCCATGGCGGCCATATTGAAAATCAGGTCCGAACCCCATGAACAAATCATGGTGTCCTCACTCATTGGAACATATATACCAAGTTTCAGCTTCATTGGCCTGGTAGTTTTTAAGGAGAAGATGTTTATGACCGATGCACAACGGACGACGGACAAAAAGATCATGGCGTAAGCCCACTTGCCCTTCGGGCAGGTGAGCTTAAACAAAACACAAGTTGGAGTTTATTGAGCCATAAGGTCGTGTACTAACATTTTTACGGATAAACTGGCTAGCTAGTTTGGGAACTAGCTGATCAGGTATCAGAAGCTATACTTATACTATCAAAAACAAATTTGAATAAAAGCCTAATGTTATAACCTTTGACGAATTTATAACTCATCATGCTGCCCTCCATCCTCAGTATTGACCACAACTGTAATTGTCACTCAAGGCCAAAAAAGAGGAAATTGCGGGGAAACAAGTTGACAGCCCACGCCTCAGTGCTTCTCTTCATGGAAAGATGTTTGTGTTGATGCAACAGGAGGTATTACTACCCTCCTATCGGAATTTGTCGCCATCTTGTGAAATTGCCCCATGATATAAAGACCAGTTTGAACTGCTTGCGGCTGGATATTATTGCTATATGGTCGTGGAGTGAATTGGCAGTATGAAGTTTATAGAAGCACATCCTCATCTGACTAGTTCATTTGGTCATCTTGAATTGTGGCCCTAGCACTGCTTCTTATTCCTGTTCATTTAGGCACCAGACAGATGCCTCTTTGAAGCACTTTCTATTATACAGCTGAGACTCCTCCATGCAAGTTGGTTGCCGGTTAGTCCAGCTAACTAACCACAACATGTAGTTGATAGATCTCTTTATTTCCCTGAGTGCAAGTTCAAGAGATTCATGATGACCTGGACACATTATTCGTATTATTTTTTTCATTACTGTGACGAAATGCAGCTCAACCTGATGCAGTTATGACTGGAATATTCCTTTTAGCTCCGCTAGCACGATAGTCAGCAGTCAGCGGAGATTTCCTAATGCCGAGATATCCGGCGTCCGTCTGTCTGTCCGTCCGGCATCAGCTTTTCACTTCACATTTTAATATCTCAAAAACTGTCATAACTTTTTGTCTAATTTAAAACTAGAACATTCTACCTCCGGATTTTTGAGAAATTCAGCACTTTAAACTTTTCAGCATTCAGCATTTTAAACTTTTAAAGTGTTAGTGCTCATTTTCTAGTGTTACATTAATATCTCAAAAACTGTATGATAACTTTTTGTTTTATTTTCTTGTGAGCCTTCCTTAGATGTTCTGATGATCCCCTGCGAAATTGAGAAAATTTTATGGCCCGGTTTTTGAGAAATTCTGTGTTTTGCACTTAGAAAATCAGTGTTTGTGCTCATTTTTTCTGTCTTTCATTAATATCTCAAACTGTCTGATAACTCTTTGTCTAATTTACAGCGGAGCTTTTCTAATGCCGTCAGTCTGTCTGCCTGTCTTTTCACTTCAAATTTGAATATCTCAAACTGTTTAACATTTTTCTCATTTTGTGCTAGCCCTCCTTAAGATATTCTAAATATTCCCTGTGGAAATTAGAACATTCTACATCCCAGTTTTTGAGAAATTCAGCATTTTATATTCAAAAAATCTGTGTTTGTGCTCATTTTTTCAATCTTTCATTAATATCTCAGAAACTTTCTGATTACTTTTTGTCGAACGTCAGCCTTCCTTGTGATGTTCAGATGATCCCCTGCGAAAATTTGAAAATTCTACGTTCTGGTTTTTGAGAAATTCAAGATTTTGGACTGAGAAAATCAGCTTTTTTTTTTTTTTTTTTTTTATAAGTCTTTCATTAATATCTCAATCGGTCTGATAAGTTTTTGTCTAATTTGTTGTGAGCCTTCCTTATGATATTCTAAATATTTACTGTGAAAATGATAACATTCTACGTCTCGGTTTTTGAGAAATTCAGCATTTTGGACTAAGAAAATCAGTGTTTATGCTCATTTTTTCAGTCTTTCATTATTTTCTCAACAAGAAGCCTGTCCGTCTAGAGCGCTCAGGTGAGGATTACTGAAATGTCCGGGTCATAACTTAATTTCATGAATCCTTAAACTGTTGCAATACAGGATTGTGGCTGCTATATTTTTGATGAACTGGGGAGAAGGGTATTTGTTGGTTGTTAGTATTACTTGGTGGTAAGATGATTGCAATAAATGATTGCAATTTACAGTGTGGTTTTTTTGTTATACTACATTAATTGAGACACCAAACTGGTTCACAGCATATTCTGGTTGCCAAATGTGTCATATGTGTTCATATTGCAACGGTTTTCAAGGATTTCTGAAATTAAGTTATGACATGGAAATTTCACTCATCCTCAGCGGAGCTCTCTAGGCCGATAGGCCTTTTGTATATTGGCACTGGTCTTCTGATCATGTATTTCTCCTCGAGCTTTTCTTTCTTGATCCTAATGCAATTGTCCTTTGTGTGCACATGCAAGTTGAGGGGTTTGCTTTGGCATTGAAGTCCCCTTGTAGTTCCCTTGTAGTGACCATCTTTTAACCTCACACCAGCACACTAACTTGCACAGATGGTCATTTATCAGTTGTCTCCAATTTTGTAGCTCAGAACTGTATTAAAGTTATTGATCTGTGAACAGGACCAGTGTGACCTAGTTTTTGATACCGCTATATATCGACCATTGCAGGATATTTTCAGAATTCATACCTTTTTGATGTTGCCAGAAATATTTTTGGAATCTGCAGCTGTGCTGTGCGAGTCTGCTTTGGTCGTTGTTGCAGACTAGTGTGATTATTTGAATTTATCACCCCTTATTGAGAGCCAGTCTGTTGCAAAATACAGTTGCTGCAGAGCTGCTGTGCGGCTCCTCACAGATTGCTCTGATTGACAAGCGCAGAATATCACTATTTTCTCTGCAGTTTGCATCTTTGATTAGTCATGAGTTTTTCGGCCAGTTGGTTTGCATCTAAATCACATGCACCTTTAAAAAAAAAAAAAAAAAAACTATGTTTCAAACGTGCCTTGAAGTTTCTGTCGTAGCTTGTCACGAGGTGAAGCAATTCTCCTCCTTCAAGGGAAAAAAAGAGAACTCCAAGGCCTTTGGTAGCACATTAATTATTAATATCATTCAGGAGCCAAAATTTTTGCTTTGCTCCACTGGATCTGTTAATCTATTTCTGCTGTGAATGAATTTTTAAAGGACCCTTCCCTGGATGCAAGTGGATATTGGGATGTTGTGATGGTTCTGGGGTTCAGTCTAATTTCTTTTCTCCGCTGGGACTCTGAGCAGTGTTCTGCTGAAGTGCCTGACTCTTGCTTTATTAATGTTAAATTGTTCCTCTCCCAAGGCCGTGTATTGGTGAGCATGAATATCTGCTACCAGTTGTTATATAAAACGGTACGAGTTGTTTGAAGTGGTGCTAAATGTGGTGGGTTGTTGATGTTTGGGCTGGGCGATGTCTCTGAATATGATATTATGATGTTGGCATGTCAAGGTGTTGCAATGGGCGATCTATGTTCCCCCCCCCACCCCGTCCCTGCAACCATATGTGGACTACAGCATGCGGTTCAGTACTCAAGGATGTACTTCTAACCTTTATGACCAAGTAGTTGCTGATACAAAAAATTGCGGAAAAGGGAAACATTTATTTTCTTAAATGTTTTGAATTTGTGCTTTGTACATGTTTTGAATGCGCAATGAAATGATCTTGCAAGTTGTATCTTGAAAAGTATTTTATTCTACATAATGGGTAACCTCATGCACCAGATAATCACTTTGAACATGCATGAGAAATTCTTAATGTATGGTTTTTGCATTTTAACAAATGGGCTGCATTCGCTTTCAGTTAGCGGCATGTTTATGCAAAGGACATGCGTAGCATATCAGACACGACTCTTGGTTGACTGAATCCTTTTATTTTGAGGGTTATGCATTTTTTTGTGTCTACTCCATTTATCTAACTGGAGACAAAGTGAAACTGGCAGACAACTGGCCGAATGTGCAAAATTTGTTGATTGGCTGTGAGGCAGAATATTACCTTTCAGGCCCAGGTGCGAGTTATTTTGGCTTAAATTTTGCATGTGTGCTTTGGCTTTGCACTACTTGCAACCTGAAATCCATGAGGAATTGGAACTCTGTAAAATGTAAATAAAAACTGAGAGCAGTAATTTAGAATTTTTTTTTTCCAACCTTTATTCAGTTTGAAGACGTACTGTTTCAGTATTTCAACTTCTTAAGTTCCCATTTCCAAATGTGATGTCTGCAGCTTGCTCCAATGGATGTTCATGACTGTGTATCGCCAACTCTCCTTTTAGTAACTGGGTCATTCCATGTCAAATCCATCGAGGCCTCCTGACTAACCATCTTGGATTTGCTTGTATTTTATACAGATCATATCATTGTGCCTTGCTACTAGTATGCAAAATTTTTTGGTTTTGTTTCTGCTTTAGTTTCTGAGATATGGAGGCTTTAAAAGTGGGGTCATGGACTTACAACCCCCTTTCCAGAAAAGTTGGGATGTTGTGTAAAATGTAAATAAAAACAAAATGCAATGGTTTGCAAATCATTTTAAACCACATAGTCGATTGAAAATATGGATGCATGCGATTTTTGAAAAAATGTGTACTTGTCAAATAAATACAAAATGGTTATAAAAATGTGATGATTTGTAATCATTTTAATGTCTTACATTTTTTTTTTCTTATGCATTTTATTCCAGTAAGTTACTACTTGGGCTGTTATTTGTCATTTTATAAAAACTGATGCTGGTTTCTTTATTTGTTTCAATGCGATGAATTACTTTTTTCAAATTGAGGATTTTTTTTTTTTTAATTTTGCGGCGTTTAATTTCATAAAATGGTGCATCATACACTGCCTTGCTCGAAAAAGTCACCACCTGGATTTAACTATGCAAATAGTTTACAGCTTCCATTGAATGATCACTGCAATGATTTCAACTGGCAGCAAGTTATATAACCCTAATTGATGCAGTGACTTGCTTCACATTTCTTGAACAAGCATGTTGAAAAATCCTGCGGTTGTGGAAAACTCTTTTTTTTCAGAAGGGTCAAATTATTGGCCTGCATCAACCAAAGAAAACAACTAAAGAGATACACACACTAAAACTGTGTTAAGTACTGCCTGACGCATTATTAAAACCTGAAGGATAGTGGTGAACCATCGTCTTCAAGGAAGATGTGGTTGGGGAAAAAAATGTTGAATGACCGTGATGGAGATCGCTTAAATGTTCGGTTAAATCAAACCGTAAAAATTCAACAGTATGTTGAACTCATGGCTATGTTTAATCGTGAAAGTAAGAATATTTTTGTGTGCACAATGCAAAGAGAATTCAAGGCATTGGGACTACACAGCTGTTTAGTCTTAAGGAAGCCACTTATCAGTGAGGAAATTGGGGGGAAAAATATTTCATTTTGCATGGAGCATAAAGATCTGATTCTGAAGTGATTGAAACGGGTCATGTGATCTGATGAGTTCAATTTACCCTGTCGCAGAGTGATCAAGGTAGGAAGAGAAGTTGAAGTGATGCACCAATGCCTACCATACAAGCCTGTGAGAACAGTGTTATGAGCTGGGGTTGCTTCAGTTGGTCAGGTCGAGGTTCAGCAACAATATGCACTCAAACAAGACTAGATGCAACCTAGTATATGGCTGGGCCACCGAGTGCTGTATGAGAATATGGCTGGGCCGCCGAGCGCTGTATGAGAATGTGCGCCCAAGAAAAGGGTCCTAGATGAGGCAAAGCTCATTCAGTTGCATGAAGTGCAAGTTTAGTAATGAGCTGGAGTTTATAAATTATTTACAAAGTGGGTGAGAAGAGTGGGCGAGTCAGTGTGAAAGTGTGTTTACATAAAACGTTATTCGATATTGGTGATGGTTGATTATGGTTAACTATGTGACAAAAAAATTGAAATGCAATTGATTTTAATTAATTGATTACCTATTGAAAGCTCTCGAAAAGGCCTTGTAGTTGACACCAAGGTCATGAGAATTGGCTGAGAAATAAGAGTTTAGAAATTTTATAGTGCCCCCAAATAGTGAATTGTTTGGTATTTATTTCAGTTGCTGCGGATAAAGAAAAAAGTGTGAGAAGTGAACAATGTGGGTCAATTTTACCTCAAATATGGTAGACAGTCAAAAAAATGATATAAGCAATGTTTAAGAAAATGCAGTAAAATGCACGAATTCAGGAAAGAAAGCATGAATGATTTTCATAAGCGGCAGTTGCAACCTGACCAAGTATTGCACTTTGTCACATTGCGAATATGATAAAGGTGTATAAAGTACTGGGAAAAATAGTTACTAAAAAGTAAAAGTACCATTTCTGAAAGTTACTTTGGTAAAAGTTGAAGTCACCCATGAGAAAATGATTTGAGTAAAAGTCTTAAGTACATTTAAGTACTACAGCCATATCCAACAGGTTATCACGTTAGATAAATTTCGGAAGTAAAGCAACACAAAATGGTCAAACTTTCTGCTTCCATGTCTGAGTCATGGACGGTTTGTACCGATCTAGGCTTTATTTTCAGATATTTTACAAAGCCTGCCTTTTGAGGCCAGTTGTGGGTGCTAATTATCGTTAGCGATCCTGCTGGCCACCCATAACACGCTAGCTTCACTTACATTATTTGCTGTTATATTGTCACTTACAGCTTGTAGCTCAGAGCGCTTGATTGATGCAACTGCTCCAGGTTTGAGAAGCAGCTGAGAAGCATATCTAGCGTCAAATGATCCTTTATTGACAAAGCTGTCTTCAGTGAAATGCCGAGCACAAACTGCTGACGTACCCTTTGAGTGTGGCTGTTTGCCACCAGCAAATAAAAAAGCTACCCACTGATTTCTGGTTGCATCGTCTTTTGGAAGAGAAAATAGTGGTGCTTTTTTTGTATCCAAAAAAACACGAGCAAACTGCTTTGAGAGACAAATGAATAAATCTACACATTAAATGATTTGGGCTCTTGTGTGTCTGATAGAATAAATTCCAGCGTGGGCAGGTCCAGGGCCGTGATTTGCTCTGTCTGTCCTGATTGGACACTACAACCTGACGTCAGGTTTTGCCCAGATCTCGTGAAGATCTCGCTGTACAGAGAGGAAATCGCGTTTTTGGGTTACGGCAAAACCCCCATATCTTTCGTTTAGAAACTTTGCAGAGTGTGTGAGTGGACGTACAACATTATAACATTACTTTGGGTTGTGCCAAATTAACTTTATTTGTCCACCAGCCAAATGGCCTGTGAATGTTCGAATTTTACCAGCCACTTAATAGGGAACCATTTTTTTGATTGAGTGAAGCAAATGTGCCAGCCCCCAGCATATTTTACCAGCATTTGGCTGGTGGCTGGTGCTATTTTTGGCCCCTGTTTATATGTATTAAAATAAGGATCAGCATAATAGGGGACCTTTTAAAATAGGATGGCTGATGGCAAGTATGACGGTATTTTGTTGAATGCCTTGTCATTCACTCAAAACGTTTTGATGACATGGAAATTTGTTCATGAAAAAAATGACTTGCCAGATCTCTTGGAAATTCTATAGACTCGTTAAAGTTGCAGAAAATAACTGATTTCAGCTGGATATCTTTCACCATTCTGATCAATATTTGAGTAATTTAAACCACTCTCTGCACACTTAATGCAATAAAATATACCTGAAGTGTAAAAAATGCAGGGGATCTGTCAGAGACGCTCATCTCATAGATAGAAGCCCATTAGTTCTGAGAAAACTGGAGTAAAGGTCGTCAAAAATGCATTTGATATGGTTTAGTCTTATCTACCATATTAACTTGTGCAAACCAATTGCATTTATATATTTATAATTAATTTACTGGGGAATCTTGATCGGTATGTGGATCGGTGAGATATATCCGATCAGTGATGTTCTGCATTGGCGTCCGACACTGATCAAATTGGTCCCACCCCGAGCACTGGCTTGCTTTGGTATTACAATTACAGACCACCATCTCCTCCACTCTTGATGTTGTACCATTACGAATCACAGGGTTAAAGATGGAGGGGGTGGTGGTTTGGAATGGTTGATGGGGGATGTAGAAAAGTGTGTTTTTATGCCCCCGTAAACAAAGTTTCGCAGGCATAGTTTTTCACCTGTCCGTCTGTCTGTCTGTCCGCACTTTGCGATGGCTATAACTTCTGATCGGCTCATGATAGGACTTTGATACTTGGCATATGCATTGCTTGTGAGAAGGCATTTCAGATGGGGTCATGACTTTTGACCTTCTGACCTTGACCTTGGAGCATGACGTTTGGTGACAAAAACTTTAACATGGGCCATAACTTCTCATTAGCTAGTAATAGGCATTTGATACCTGGCATATATATTCCTTAGGATAAGGCCTTTCTGATAAGGTAATGAATGTTGACCTTGTGACCTTGACCTTTAACCTTTGACGCATGATAGGCCTTTAATGGTTAGCATGTGCATGTTATGTACGGGGGCATCAGTGTTTCACAAACGCATCTTGTTTTTTTAATGGTGAAGGAGATGGGTTTTTCAGTTTTTGGGTAAAAGATGATGGAGATAATGGATGGTATTGAGAAAGGATGAAGGACATGGGTGCTTTGTAATGGAGTAGGATGAATGAGACAGTGGTTCATAATGGTAAAGGGTTTAGAATCCAAATTGCTGCATTTGCTGACATTGCTCCCCTCCACTAAAAATGGAATTCTCAGTCACGGTTGGCCTTCTTTAGGGTACTCGTGTTCTCCCAAATGCACAGAGTTTGCCAGAAATGTTCATGTAGCTTAGCTTAGGTTAGCCATTTGAGATGCTGGTGCTTACCTGTAACAGCCAATTGCTGGAGAGAAGACTTGTCGTGCTGACTGATAACACTTCATCCATGATGTTATGCGTCACCATTGTCCTGCGATATTCTGGTCTGACCCGCTCCAAATTCAGTCTTGGGTGTTGGGCTTGCTCTGCACTCTGTACACATCTCAGCCAGGTTTCCCCCTGGAGAGATGTCTTGTGCTGGCCTGCATGGCTCCACTGACCTTCCTTCTAAGGAAAGCGGAAGCCACGGTAGGTCAGCAAAAGTGCCATTAGTGCTCTCAAAGCTCTGGGTCCGGTTGTTCAAAGCTTCGTCAACTTTAACTGGTATTTAAATCTAAGCCACAGCATTTATATCTCAGAATGAAGGCACTGATGTTCGTTTGTTTTTGGTGCATGGTGCGGGTCCCCCCTGATTTGTTTAAGTAACGTTATATAAGAGCTTTCGCAAGAATCTTAGAAAATGGTCGTAATGTTTGCTGGTTGGTGATAACCAGCCGTTAAACTATCGAAGCTGTGAACAACTGTACCCTCGTGAGAAAAAAACTTCCTTGCGCAGTTGGTAATCATGATTCACTGTAGAAGCTAGGGCTGGGCAGTATATCAATATATTGATATTTTGATAGAAGACTAGATGTCATCAGGGATTTTGGAAATTGTTAACATAGTTATATGACATTTTTTTCTGGTTTGAGGTAGGTATGTATTCCCAAATACATTTATTTTTCTTTCATTCATAACAATTTCATACCAACATCAAAGTGTTGCAGACAGTTTTGCGTTTGAGATATTCTGGAAGATTCCAATTTAGAAGAAGGATTGAATTCAAACGATTTATTAAATAACTGAGCGAATGAACATAGCAATTACAATCATAACCCTTGAAAAGGAGGGTCCAAATAAACTTCTGCTCCCCACGTAGGGGGGTGAAAAGAGTGTCACTCCCTCCATAAGGGAGTGAAAATTTGAAATTCAGGAACATGCACATGCACCCCCTAATTTTTTTGGGGAGTACGGGGTCCAAATCTCCTTCCCGAGACTGGTCATCATATCAGTATTAGCATTAACGTGCATGGTACATACATGCAGCTACAATATTCACTGTTAGCATTAGATAGAACACACATGGTATTCTGCTGGTCGCCAGGCCTAACATTACTAGACTGGGCCCTGTACTCTGTATAAGGACATGCATCTGCTCACCTACACAGGCTGTATTAGGCCTGGATCAGCGAGTCCATTAAAGGCACCAAAATGTGTCATTCAGAGTCAGTGGGTCTCATTCATGAAACGTTAGTAAATTTGTGCGTAGATTTGCACATAAAAGCCTACACTACTAAAAACCTACTCCGGATTCATGAACACCGCGGGAAACTCAGATCTGATCGTTAACTCGCATGTATGATCATGAATACCAATCCTTCGTAAAGTGACAGTGCGCTCCCCGTAATCAGCTATTAGCCTAAATCCCCACCCATGAATTGCCAATGACCTCCATATAAGGAGGTTTCGATGCATCCAGTCGACCTGTCAGTCATGGTGCAAACAAAGAAAGGGAGAGAAAGAAAAAGGAATTATTCCGAAGCGGAGATTGAAATAATTTTGGGTGAAGTTGAGTTAACAGATGAGAAAAAAAAATTTTTTTTTTCTTGGCAGTGATGTGACAGTGAGAGGCAAAGCGAAGGCCTGGAGAGAGGAGACAGATGCCGTTAATGTTGTCTCTGTAGTCTCCTCGAACCCTGTCCGAGGAAAAGCGTTAAATGGTCTGACATGAAATTGGAGGCAAAGAAACGCATCAGCGCACAAAAAATACATCAGCCACAGGAGGAGGCTCACAGGCACAACCCGTCCCACGAATAACAAAAAGGTCGCAAGTGTCATTCCTGATGAAACCTGTTTTTCTGCACCACGAACAAACTACGAACTGCAGACGAGCGCATCGCTGACATAATTGGGGAGACCCCTCTGTCAGGAATAATACCTGACGGAGACAGCGACATGCCTCCACTTTTATTTATTTTTTTATTTTCATCAGTCAACATGTAGAAAGAATGTGTAATTTATTGAGTCGATTCACATAGATAATTCACAATCATGAACCTTATCTGGATCATAAACCTGCCAATTGCCAACTAATTTAACCAAATGTGTGAAATTTTTAATTGTCTGTCATGTTAAGGCTATATCACGTGTTTCAAAGGCATCTGTGTATTGTGTATATAACAGTGTAGTATGAATTAAAATTGTAATTTCCAATAGTGACAAGCATTATTTATGTGCATTTTTAAATTTACACCAGCTGCGTAATTTACTACGCGTGGTCAGCAGCATGTGTAGATTTTGTTAATAGCTACGAAAAGATCGGAGCTACTAAAATATTGATGAATGCGGAGATGCACGTAAATTTCCGTTTGCGAACAGTTTACACACAAATTCTTTCTGCTCACATTTCATGAATGAGACCCAATGAATTCAATTAATATACTCCTATATTGTACAGAAATACTTGCCTCTCAATCAAAGTTTTAAAAACATCTGCAAACTGCAACATTTTCAAGGGATTAGAGAAGTTCTCTTCACATGCCTCATGCACTGACTGCAGCCTTAGTCCACTTTGTAAACAAGAATTTCACTGGCTGAAAGTTCTGCATCGGCCCGCCTCATTGGATATACACATGCTTCTTTCTGTCCTGACAGTGTGGCCTAAGTGTTGGACTTGCTTCCTTCTGCACTGGCAAGTATGGCCTAACTAATGCATGTTTTGCGGAAATGAACCCATTAGTAAATACGATTCCAATATTATATGTAACTCAGTTTTGACAGAATATGGACTTGCTTCCTGTTGCAATTTCACAGCAGTATTGTCCTATGCTGAATGTTAATAGGTCACTTGCTTGAGTTGTGGCTAGTGTGATCCAGTCATTTTATTATGAAATGGCATCTGATGAGAAATTATGAACGCCAGCTGATTCCTGCAGCCTTTGAACTGAGGTGTTTTCACAAGAAAATTGCCTCTTTTTGGGCAAAAAACTAGAGGTTTTTGATTTTTACTGGTCCGCTGAGCTGAAGATGTTGATGTAGGATGCTCAAACATCCTTGAGAGACTTGCGCACTGCAAACACAGAGGATTTTGCTAAGCTTGCCCAGCTTCAGTAATGATAATAAAGTCTTCATAAGGCTATTTAATATCCTTTTTAATTACGGTGGCTTAAAGATACTGCACACTCAGCCAATACTGGGGAAGAGACTCCAGATACAGTGTCTTAATAACCTGCTAAAGCTAGTGAATTACTGCCCCCAGTGTATGTGAGTAGATGGGAGGGAGTGCTTTGCAGCCAGCGAGGAGACGAAGGCAGATGGAACCCATTAAGGTCCATTTCACTCAGTTATCCCCCCCCCATATCCTTTGGGGAGAGGAAAGAGCGTTTTAGGGGAAGGGGGGGGGGGGGGGGGGGGTCATGTGCCATTGTGCAGTCGATGTGCTTTAACGCCATTAATGAATTTAATCGCAGGATTATAGTAATGAAGGCTGTCTCCAATTTGCAGCATGGAGGGGGGGAAGTTCAACTTCAGCTTTGCTGTGTCCTGGTATTGAACTGCCGCATCACACCTCTACCGTGCAGCCAATCGCTGAGTGGCATGCTTGTCCCTCGCGATCGTTTCAAGGGAAGCTACTTCAAAAAGTTTTAATTGGTGCCTTGTATTTTATGTGACAGAATTGCTTGGGATGGTGGCCATTGCGTTTGTGCAAGGTTATTTATTTTTTTGCTGAATCTGAGCAGAAATCGCAGCTTGCGATGGGATCTTCGGGACCCCGATGCTGTCCTCTGCCCCGAGCGTGTGAAAAGCCTTCATCTCCTTTTTCCTGCAGAAACCTGATAAATCTTATTTTGCATAGTTTAGAGGAGAACCTTCCATTAGTGATTCAGAAACTCCTGGAGAGATGCCAGGGGAACCCCTCAGGATTGCTTAGAAAAAGTCGGCTGGCGGAGCGTTCCTGATGCAGTGAGAGATTTCTCCCGTCAGCCTGCACAGTGCAGCTCCTCACACTTATCGGGGAGTGATTTCCCCCTCCTGTCAGCCTGGGCAATGCAGCTCCACACTTATCGGGGAGTGATTTCCCTCTTCCTTCAGCCTGCACAGTACAGCTCCTCACCCTAAACAGCTCGGGCTACTCAGACTCTCGTTGTCCGTATGTCCGTCCGGTTTCAGCTCTGGCAGTGTAATTTTTATTGTGAGCTTGCAGTGGGCTTGGGCTCTGAAGACTGTATGGCTCCTGGCACACGTCTGGTCCACAGTATGTTTATTGCCTTCTACTTTTTACAGTGTTCAATCACAATTTTGGCTTGAACTGTCTGTTGTAGATGAAATTCTACAGCTAAGTGCACACCTTGTACTTAGGATTAGCACCGCATCTTTGATAAAGTTGTGAGGTTTTGGGTGGTTTTTACTGGATCTCCAGATTGCTCCTCGTATGTTTGGTTTTACGTGCATCGTAGAACCAACATCAGCCAACATGAATATTTATTTGACTATGAATGAGCCACCAAAAAATGGCTGTTTTCTTCAAAGAGACATTTCTTCTTTCATTTTTTTTCCCCCTTTTTTTTTTACTTTCTTCCGGCGAGCACAAGCAGAAAGTACTTACTTTACAGGAGCAGGATATGAGGGATTTATTGTGGTGTGGGAACAGCAGAAGGGTTTATTTAATCAAAACGTCTGTGCTTGCAGACAGCTGGAGCACCATTAGCGGGCAGAATTAACCAGGTAGCTGGATGGTGCGGTTGGCAGCTTTGGTAATCTTGGGGATCTTTAATTGTATTGACGAGGCTGTCATGTGACCAAAGCTTGTATTCTATGTGCAGAGGCACACCTCATGATCTGTGAAATCTCATCTTGACGTTGCTGCTGGCTAACCAATTTGCATGTTAGTCTGTCATGAGCGAGGTTCTTGAGATTCTCATCCATCCTCACAAAAATATTTTTTTTCCCCCAGTTTTTGCTCTAATCCTGCTCTCAAATTCTGTTGAAGGGTGTAGACCGTACGAAAAATGTAAAAATGCTGTTGCATCTGCGCAGACCCTCCTGTAATCTTGCCGGGGAAGGGTTACGCTGGTTTATTTCGAAGACTCCTGACCTTGTGCCAGCAGTGGGGGAGTGCTTCCTGTTCAGCATGCAGAGCCTAGAATCTGAATGGAAAAGCACCTTGTCAGTTGACTTTGGAATCAGCGCCTCCGTTTGCATTAACCTGCAGTTTCAAATTCGCAGAGATGGGGAACTTGCCTTTCCTCCCAAAGTCTTGGTATTGATGAGCAGCTCTTGCAAAAAGTTTCCCTTGTTTAGATCAGTCATGCGTACTTGTTGCAGGTGTGTCACTTTTCTGGGACAAGTAATGCTCATGGCTTGAATTATTAAGGTTGGGGAAGCTGGACCCTGCGTCTCTCTGCCTGCACCTTTCCCCAACTCCTGCGTCGTCTGCTCCTCTGCCTGCACCTTTCCCCAACTCCTGCGCCCTCTGCTCCTCTGCCTGCACCTTTCCCCAACTCCTGCGCCCTCTGCTCCTCTGCCTGCACCTTTCCCCAACTCCTGCGCCGTCTGCTCCTCTGCCTGCACCTTTCCCCAACTCCTGCGCCCTCTGCTCCTCTGCCTGCACCTTTCCCTAACTCCCGCGCCCTCTGCTCCTCTGCCTGCACCTTTCCCCAACTCCTGCGCCCTCTGCTCCTCTGCCTGCACCTTTCCCCAACTCCTGCGCCCTCTGCTCCTCTGCCTGCACCTTTCCCCAACTCCTGCGCCCTCTGCTCCTCTGCCTGCACCTTTCCCCAACTCCTGCGCCCTCTGCTCCTCTGCCTGCACCTTTCCCCAACTCCTGCGCCCTCTGCTCCTCTGCCTGCACCTTTCCCCAACTCCTGCGCCCTCTGCTCCTCTGCCTGCACCTTTCCCCAACTCCTGCGCCCTCTGCTCCTCTGCCTGCACCTTTCCCCAACTCCTGCGCCCTCTGCTCCTCTGCCTGCACCTTTCCCCAACTCCTGCGCCCTCTGCTCCTCTGCCTGCACCTTTCCCCAACTCCTGCACCCTCTGCTCCTCTGCCTGCACTTTTCCCCAACTCCTGCGCCCTCTGCTCCTCTGCCTGCACCTTTCCCCAACTCCTGCGCCCTCTGCTCCTCTGCCTGCACCTTTCCCCAACTCCTGCGCCCTCTGCTCCTCTGCCTGCACCTTTCCCCAACTCCTGCGCCCTCTGCTCCTCTGCCTGCACCTTTCCCCAACTCCTGCGCCCTCTGCTCCTCTGCCTGCACCTTTCCCCAACTCCTGCGCCCTCTGCTCCTCTGCCTGCACCTTTCCCCAACTCCTGCGTCGTCTGCTGCTCTGCCTGCACCTTTCCCCAACTCCTGGCCCCTCTGCTCCTCTGCCTGCACCTTTCCCCAACTCCTGCGCCGTCTGCTCCTCTGCCTGCACCTTTCCCCAACTCCTGCGCCCTCTGCTCCTCTGCCTGCACCTTTCCCCAACTCCTGCGCCCTCTGCTCCTCTGCCTGCACCTTTCCCCAACTCCTGCGCCCTCTGCTCCTCTGCCTGCACCTTTCCCCAACTCCTGCGCCCTCTGCTCCTCTGCCTGCACCTTTCCCCAACTCCTGCGCCCTCTGCTCCTCTGCCTGCACCTTTCCCCAACTCCTGCGCCCTCTGCTCCTCTGCCTGCACCTTTCCCCAACTCCTGCGCCCTCTGCTCCTCTGCCTGCACCTTTCCCCAACTCCTGCGTCGTCTGCTCCTCTGCCTGCACCTTTCCCCAACTCCTGGGCCCTCTGCTCCTCTGCCTGCACCTTTCCCCAACTCCTGCGCCGTCTGCTCCTCTGCCTGCACCTTTCCCCAACTCCTGCGCCCTCTGCTCCTCTGCCTGCACCTTTCCCCAACTCCTGCGCCCTCTGCTCCTCTGCCTGCACCTTTCCCCAACTCCTGCGCCCTCTGCTCCTCTGCCTGCACCTTTCCCCAACTCCTGCGCCCTCTGCTCCTCTGCCTGCACCTTTCCCCAACTCCTGCGCCCTCTGCTCCTCTGCCTGCACCTTTCCCCAACTCCTGCGCCCTCTGCTCCTCTGCCTGCACCTTTCCCCAACTCCTGCGCCCTCTGCTCCTCTGCCTGCACCTTTCCCCGACTTCTGCGCCCTCTGCTCCTCTGCCTGCACCTTTCCCCAACTCCTGCGCCCTCTGCTCCTCTGCCTGCACCTTTCCCTAACTCCCGCGCCCTCTGCTCCTCTGCCTGCACCTTTCCCCAACTCCTGCGCCCTCTGCTCCTCTGCCTGCACCTTTCCCCAACTCCTGCGCCCTCTGCTCCTCTGCCTGCACCTTTCCCCAACTCCTGCGCCCTCTGCTCCTCTGCCTGCACCTTTCCCCAACTCCTGCGCCCTCTGCTCCTCTGCCTGCACCTTTCCCCAACTCCTGCGCCCTCTGCTCCTCTGCCTGCACCTTTCCCCAACTCCTGCGCCCTCTGCTCCCCTGTCTGCACCTTTTCCCAACTCCTGCGCCCTCTGCTCCTCTGCCTGCACCTTTCCCCAACTCCTGCGCCCTCTGCTCCTCTGCCTGCACCTTTCCCCAACTCCTGCGCCCTCTGCTCCTCTGCCTGCACCTTTCCCCAACTCCTGCACCCTCTGCTCCTCTGCCTGCACCTTTCCCCAACTCCTGCGCCCTCTGCTCCTCTGCCTGCACCTTTCCCCAACTCCTGCGCCCTCTGCTCCTCTGCCTGCACCTTTCCCCAACTCCTGCGCCCTCTGCTCCTCTGCCTGCACCTTTCCCCAACTCCTGCGCCCTCTGCTCCTCTGCCTGCACCTTTCCCCAACTCCTGCGCCCTCTGCTCCTCTGCCTGCACCTTTCCCCAACTCCTGCGCCCTCTGCTCCTCTGCCTGCACCTTTCCCCAACTCCTGCGTCGTCTGCTCCTCTGCCTGCACCTTTCCCCAACTCCTGCGCCCTCTGCTCCTCTGCCTGCACCTTTCCCCAACTCCTGCGCCGTCTGCTCCTCTGCCTGCACCTTTCCCCAACTCCTGCGCCCTCTGCTCCTCTGCCTGCACCTTTCCCCAACTCCTGCGCCCTCTGCTCCTCTGCCTGCACCTTTCCCCAACTCCTGCGCCCTCTGATCCTCTGCCTGCACCTTTCCCCAACTCCTCCGCCCTCTGCTCCTCTGCCTGCACCTTTCCCCAACTCCTGCGCCCTCTGCTCCCCTGTCTGCACCTTTTCCCAACTCCTGCGCCCTCTGCTCCTCTGCCTGCACCTTTCCCCAACTCCTGCGCCCTCTGCTCCTCTGCCTGCACCTTTCCCCAACTCCTGCGTCGTCTGCTCCTCTGCCTGCACCTTTCCCCAACTCCTGGGCCCTCTGCTCCTCTGCCTGCACCTTTCCCCAACTCCTGCCCCGTCTGCTCCTCTCCCTGCCCCTTTCCCCACCTCCTGCCCCCTCTGCTCCTCTGCCTGCACCTTTCCCCACCTCCTGCGCCCTCTGCTCCTCTGCCTGCACCTTTCCCCAACTCCTGCGCCCTCTGCTCCTCTGCCTGCACCTTTCCCCAACTCCTGCGCCCTCTGCTCCTCTGCCTGCACCTTTCCCCAACTCCTGCGCCCTCTGCTCCTCTGCCTGCACCTTTCCCCAACTCCTGCGCCCTCTGCTCCTCTGCCTGCACCTTTCCCCAACTCCTGCGCCCTCTGCTCCTCTGCCTGCACCTTTCCCCAACTCCTGCGCCCTCTGCTCCTCTGCCTGCACCTTTCCCCAACTCCTGCGCCCTCTGCTCCTCTGCCTGCACCTTTCCCCGACTCCTGCGCCGTCTGCTCCTCTGCCTGCATTAGCCCTGAGTCACCGCTCACTCTGTGACCTACTTTCACTGCTCTTTCTGGAGCGTTGCGGAGGAGACGGGAATTTGCTGTGGAGCAGGCTGGAGAAATTGCCTCCGATGCAGCCCATGGCGCATCTGCAGGGCTGGTTTGGCAAAAGCAAACGTGATGCTGCATTTGAGGACGTGATGTGGTGGAGCCTTGTATTTGTGTTCCTCCCGGCAGGGGCTGCCGGTTGCAGCTTGCAGTTGACTTGGAATTGGATTATTTTTTCTAATTTCCCCACTCTATGCCATTCATCATCATATGGCCGTATCTGGTTATCAGGAAAGCCTTGGCTGGATCAAACTTAAGTTTCTGTATGCGGAGTGTGTACATGCACTGCTGAGCCTGTTAAACTGTGTCTACTAAGCCTACAACGCAAATCTTCCTTTTCCACTAGATGACGCAAGGCTGCTTTACTCCCCTCTAGATTCCACTCTTTGAGTGAACATGCTAATTGCAAACCCTGTCAAAACAGCCTCCACTTTTCTATCGTTGGCTGTCATCACCAAGTGGCTTGAAGAAAACCAACTAAATGAGCTTTAATCTGGGGTTATCCTCTGCTTTTGAATTTAAGAGTATGTGCTCCCTGCTTGGTTACAATGTCATTGTTTACATAATAAGGATGTGCATTAAGAAAATGAAAATGAGCAGATTTTTCCCTCACATGCAGAGTGCTTTATTCCATGAGGTCTGGTCTTGAAGTTCTGGGGCCCTGTATTTCCATTTCAAGTCTTTCAGAGTATTCCTTGATATTTATTTTTGTTTCTTTTCCAAATATAAAACCAAACCAAATCAAAAACCATCACCAGATTGTGTGTTTGTCGCCATATTGAAAGTGCAGTGCAATACTCTGTGTAAGTAGGGTTGAGAACTCCTTTACCCCATAGTTTTTTAACATGACATAAGAAATGACATGACTAGGCTCGCCAGTTTCTTTTTACTATTGTGAATATATCACTGCAGATATTCAAAGACTCAATGGTATCTAGCTTTAAGTCAAGCTTGTTCTTGAAAATTCCCAAGGTTTCTGCCTTGACAATATGGACAGGCAAGCTATTCCACATCAAAATTACTCTATGGGTGAAAAAATATTTCAAAAAAAAAAGTATCAGGGCGAAATTTACCCTCGGTCAACTTCCATTTGTGACTCCAAGTTCTATTTACTGAACTTTGCTGAAGGAATCCAACATCATGATTCACTTTGTTAATCCCCTTAACATATTTAAAGACCTCAATCAGATCACCCCTAAGTCTTCTTTTCCTAAGACTAAAGAGATTAAGGATCGTCAGCCTCTTCTCATAGCTTTTATCTTTTATACCTGGATTTTTAGCTTAGTGGCTCTTCTCTGAACTTTTTCTAGAGCCTCTATATCTTTCTTAAATTATGGACCCCGAAACTTTACACAATACTCCAGATGTGGTCTGACGAATGTGTTGTACAAGAGAATTATGACCTCCTTGGATTTGTGCTCAATACTTTTGGCAATGTATCCCAGCCTCCGATTGGCTTTATCTGCTATGGCACAAGGCTTCTGTGTCTTTTGTTATCTTGTCCACAATATGCAGAGGGTATGTTTTGCTCAGCCATTAGAATCAACAGTTAGCTGAACCCCCCCCCCCCCCCCCCCCCCTCCCCCCCACCCGTTCCCCATAGTCCTGGTGCTTCCAGCTTTCTCATTTTGTTGCACCAGCACATGATTTGGTTGCCTTTTTTGTCTTAATGGGCCTAGTTATCTTGATTTGAATTTACTAATTTTGGATTTATGCAAAGATTAAGAGTGACTCCAGACTTGATATTTGCACAGTATTTCAATCTGATTACCAACTTTCCCTGTCAGGAGCAGGGGCTGACCTCATAGCTTTATTTATTTTTTTTGGTTTGTATTTACAGTCTTGTGTGACTTTACACCATAAATTAAAAAGGCCAGCCATAAGTTTTTCATCTGTTCTGTTGCTCGGAATATGTAGGATACTTTTAAAATGACGGTAAAGTAATGTCCTTTATGTCCTCATATGTCCTTGTCGATGCTTGCAAAGATATCAGAGCGATCTTTCGGCTGGTTTTACATTAGCCAAGACATCTGTTGGACAGTTTTAAATATACAAATTATTTTAGCACTGATTAGATGGATTTCAATGGAACTCTTGTCATTATCTTGTTATCAACTAGCTAGCCCGCGGAGGATGGGCTTCCCCACTATAGCCGGGTTCCTCCTGAGATTTCTTCCCACTGGGGAGTTTTTTCTCACCACTGTTTGAGGATTTTTTCTCCCTACTGGGAGTTTTTTTTGCCTCGCTGTAGTGGGAATAGGGAATAGGTACTGGGAATAGGTTGGGCACTGCCCTTCAGTAACCCATCTCTGACTGTAAAGCGTCTTTGTGACAGTGTATCTGTAAAAAGCGCTATACAAAATAAAATTGAATTGAATTGAATTGAATTATTGTTGGCCTCGCCACCATTGCCAGTTTGATGAAGACAACAGAAATTTAGCTCCACCTAACTAAATGTTACTTGTATTATTTTTGGCATTTTTAATTTATTCTGGTGCATACGTACGTCTCGAACTGTGGAGGCCCTTTGGCTCTGCGGGGTGATGTTTCTCCCACATTGGGCCATTCATAGAATTGCAATCAAGTAAAATTTTAACTCTGACACACTCAGATGGTCGCATATGCAATCATTTTGGTTGCACTCTGGAGCAATGGTAAGGCTTGGCCTCCTCTTGTGTTAGGTCTTACTGTGAAGGAGTCTCTTGACTGGAGCTCTTTATATCAGGATGGGAATTGTAGAACCCAGAAAATGGCTGACTGTGGGGTTAAAAAACCACTTTGTTTCAAATTTGAAAATGCACAACCAATACAGAGATCGCTTCGGAGATTTTTTTTTTTACAACGGATCGGTGACGTTAGAGTTAGGATAAAGGTGTTGAGTTATTTTCAGCAGATTTGTAAAATGGAATTTGACTGCATGTAATGAAAATTGCCCATCAGAAGAGAACTCCCAATCAAATCTCATTTTGGTTGATTACTTTTGTCAAGACTGCGTTTTGCCCGGTGTTATAGCTTGCTTGCGCTCCAGCCGAGCTCGTTCCCATTTCCCCACGCGAAGGCCAAAACAAATCCATCTTCCACTGCACGCTCTCTGATTTGGTTTTGATGAAGGCCATTACCTGAATGTGCACATACATGCGTCTGAATTTGGCCACATCCAATCTCCAGTGTGCCAAGCCAAGAAAATTCAAGGATTTTGCCATAGAGTTCAGGTCAGTCAGAACAGACTTCATCACGTCAAACTAGGACAATGAGTCTCTCCCGTAAGAGTGGTATTGTTGTAGTATTTATTGTATGATGCATCTGAATAGACTTTTTTCATTGGACATGGTCTGCAAAGTGCTATGCTGACTCAGGGCACATTATCCCATTAACATCTAATCTTTTGTGTAATTCAGTGAAGTGGACAAATTGATTGTGGCTTTGATGGTAGGTGAGAGGCACGTGGTAGGTGCTGTATGTAAAAGGAAGAAGGCTAGCCAATGCTTACAGTGAACTTCTGCTTCAGTTCATCTCAACAAACAACAGATGAGAGTAAAACAGGATATCTCAATATAATATAATTGACTGTGATTTATTATGTACTTGTAAAAGCACTTGCTTTGATCGCACCTCTGCTGCTCAGGGCACTGGAGAGACCATATCTAAAAATTGGCGGGGCTTTCCCGTCTTTTGTCGGGGGTGCTGCGATTATTATTCCCCGCTATTGCCCTTGATCCGTATTTTTGCATTCTGTCCACAGTATCTCTAAAGGGGACAGCTTTTCTCAGAAACTATTTGAGATGGGATAACCAAATTTGGTATGTAGCTTAAGACCATAAAGACCCTGATGGAGTTTGAAAGTAAGAAGCTCACGATTATTTTTCCCACAGTTATTGCCCTTGTGGCATTTTTGGGTGCCTCTGTTCATAGTATCTTTAAAGAAGGCATTTTGGCGGAGGATGTTGTTGACAATGTCTACTTGTCTTATATATATAAATATATATATATATATATATATATATATATATATATATAAATAAATGTACTGTGTGTGTATATATATATATATATATATATATATATATATATATATGCGCATGCAGATCGGTGCCTTGCGTGGCAACCTCCGCCATCAGGGTAAATGAGGCATAGTTGTAAAGTGCTTTGGGGTCATGTGACTAGAAAGTGCTTTGTAAAGGCAATCTGTTTACCATTTACAGCCAGTAAGGCAAGTTTTCAGATGACGCTTGAAGGAGGTCAAAGTGTCTGCTGATCTAACCCCTATAGGAAGGTCATTCCACCATGTTGGAGCGATAATGGGCTGCTGAATTGCAGCTGTGGAGGAGTATTCCAGAGATTGTAGAGGGGAGAGGTCTGGCGGGTGCTCAAGGTTTGGTGATCTTTTGGAGATGAGGTAGGGCCGACATTTTAGAAACCTGGTTGGGATGTAGGCACCGATGTTTTGAATTTTATGGAAGTCGGAACAGGAAGCCAGGCTATTGGAGGTCAGAGATAAGGTGGGTGACACTGAGGTGTTTGAGTAGGTTGTAGATCAGATGAGCTGCAGCATTCTGGAGAACTTGCGGAGGTTTGCCTGCAGATGTTGGAAGACTCACCTAAAGAGAGTTGCTGTAGTCCTGCAGTACAGTCTCATTTGGACCAGAAGTGGAGAGTAGGGTGGATTCTCTGCCTTCTGTATGGTAAGAAGCTCCATGCTCTGCTTACTGCCCCCTGTTCTCGGAAAGGGACAGTCTTATATCCATCTTGGCTCTGATGATGAGAATGAGGAGAACACCGTGATGTCTGCTGTGGAGTTTAAGTCTCGGATGGTGCAGGGAGGAGCAGGGATGAAGATAATTTCTGCCTTACAGCAGTTGAGCATAATATGGTGGTAATCCATCCTGTTCGTCATGTCCTCAAGGCGAGTGGAGATGTGACCATAAGGACTGAGATAAATGACTTGAGTAACTTCAGCACAGCAGTGGTAGGACAAATCATGGGCAGAGAATGTGTTCCCTCTATGAGTCTGATATTGCAGGTGTGTCTGGAATCCAGACAGAATTGGATTTCATATAGTTTCCTGGAGCTCCCTCACCTATTTGGTTTGGAGATCTTTACCCCTCTGAAATCTGTCGTTGTCATCCCTGTTGACAGTGATTTCCTAGAAACTCTGACCACCTCACTCCATCTTGTGCTCTAGTCTCTCAATTCTTGGTGAAAATGTATTTCTGTGCTGCTAAATTCATGGGGTGCATTGAATAGGCAGAAATGAAAGCGGCTTTTCATCCAAAAGCTCTTGTGCAGCAGGAGGCATCGGACGATATAAGCACTTATTTGAGAGGTGACATGGGGGTCAGTCGACAGTGACTGTTTCGCCTAGTGTACAGTGCTTGTGCATACACTCGCGCGCATACACACGCTCACATTCGCACACAGACACTCGCGCACTTGCGCGCACACATACCCACGCGCGCATTCATGAAACTGCTTTAGCTCTTTTGTTGGAGTTGCACAGAGATGAAGTTTGGAGTCAGTAGACAAAAAGTGCTCGTGGAAGATGATTGTATTTAGGCTGATTCAGATAATCTGCTTTGGTTGGTGGGGTTTAATCAGATTATCTCTGTAACTCCACTCGAGCCCATCAGCCCTTTTAAAGCTAGCTGTCTGAATACGCTTTTCACTGGGCTGTGGAGATTAATGCAGGAGCGTCCTGGCCCAGCCTGGGTCCTGCGTGCTCTGTAGTGTAGAGTGACTGTTGTGTTTATCTGGACTCTGGGTGACATCCCTCTTTAATGATGTTAGAGATGTGTCCCCAGCATGCCTGGAGCCGTCAAAGCTCACAGTGTGGGGTCTGCTGAGGGCAGCACGGTTCCTGAGGGGGACACTGATGGGACTGGTGGTGTGTGTGTGTGTGTATGTGTGTGTGTGTGTGGATAGCTGACCCTTTACCCGCATATAGAAGGGGAAACGGCTGCATTAACCCTGCTTTGTTCATACATTTTCAGTATTTGTGTGTGTTGGGGCTAATAAATGTGACAATGGCAGGGTGGTAATGAGAGGGTCTTCATGTGTTGGGCCTCTGAGCTTTTTTCTTGTTCTTTGTTTGGGTTCAGTTAGCAGGGTCTGTGTTTGATTTGAAGTGTGTGTGTGTTTGGGTTCAGTTGGAAAGCTTTGTTTTGGGGTTCATTTGGTCGGCTGCATTTGGGTTTTTTTGGCAGGTGCTTTGTGTTTTTGTGTTGTCTTGGGAAGCTCTGAGTTTGATTGGTTTTTGTTGGATGGTTTTGTGTTTGTGTTGCTTTTGAATGGCTGCTTTGTTCATAAATCTTTAATGTCTCTATGTGTGGGCTTACTTGTGTAGTAGTGAGAGGGTGTACATGTTATTGGGCTCGATGAGCCAGTGGCGTAGCCCGAGGGTGGGCCAAGACATGTCACTTTATGACCATAATTAGTCCTGGCTAGTTCTTAATCATTTTCCTTTTTTGACGCGTTTTCCAATTATCGTAATTTGCAACTGAAGACACGGTTTCTCTCCATATGCGATCTAACAGTGATTAAATCATGGGCTAAATTCAGTACAGTTGCGGAACAAGAACAGAGAATTGGGTTGCACAAAACTTCCGTTTAAAATCCATTCATAATTAACAGAAGGTTCACTCCGAGAGCGCTCCGCCCTCAACAGGTGCTGCTTGTTCTCCCCGATTCAGGTAAGACGACAATCATTCATCTGGATGCGTATTTGCTGTATTTAAACCTAGGCGATTCAAAATTGCATACCTGTCGACTCTCTCGAAAATAGCTGGAACCGCACGCTTTTTGTAGTCTATTGAACTGCAGAGGGCTACTTTTTTTTTTAATTTATTTTTTTTTAAATCAACCCACACAATACAGAGAGCGAAAGTCCCCATTTCATTGGAACACGGACCAGTTAAATCAATGCGAAGCATTGGCCTATTAATAAGTAAATTATTTTGCTGTACTGAATTCAGCCCATGATTTCAGCGTTGTTAGATTGCATATGGAGAGAAACCGTGTCTTCAGTTGCCAATTACGATAATTGGAAAACGCGTCAAAGGCAAATGATTGAAAACTAGCCTGGACTTATTGCTGTCATAAAGGTGTCTTGGCCCACCCTCTGCTCTGAGCATTTCAAAAGCTCTTATTTTGGGTTCAGTTGGCAGACCTAAGTCGTGTTTAGGTTAATGTGGAAGGCCTTCTGTGTTTGGGTTCAGTTGGTGGGTTTTGTGTGTGTTTGTGTGGTGGATGGGTGGATTCAGCTGGCAGCCTCTGTGTGTTTGTGTTCAGTTGATTTCAGTTCATTCAAATTCAGTTCATTTGGCAGGCTCTTTGTATGTCGGGGTCCCCTTGGCTGGTGGTTTGGGTGTTTGGGTTCTGTTGGATTGCTCTTTGTAAGACTTTGCTTGGGTGCATGTCTGCGTTTTTATTGATTGGCAAGTTATTGGGCATCGGCTCTGCGCTTCTTGTATAGCGCATTTTGGTATGAGAAATATTATGTGTGTGGTTTGTGTAGCCTAACTGCTGCAGTCAATCCTTCAGTTCTGCGTGAACTGTCTCTGTCTCAAGATTTTGCCTGGTGAGCACGGCTCAGCTAGCAGAAGGAAAGGTCAGGGATCTTCAGCAGGCCTGATCCCAGATCAGTGCTTTGCTGCAGAGATCCTGTGTTCTGAGTGAGTCATACTGCCCGCCACATGACACAGGACTTTCGCCAAGTGACTCATCTGGAGCACAAGAGGCCTCGTTTGTGGAGAACTGCAAAGGAGCCAAAAAAGTCACTCTGACACAAGGGATTTGTTCATCCCGATAAGTTGCACTTCAGTTCCCTGCAGTTCTGATTCTCATTTTTATGCTCCGTGATGTTTTAGATACTGTGCTGAATACCACTGGAGAACCAATCTAAATATTTTTCACTGTCATAGCCAACTTCCTTTGTTTGGTTTTATCGACCTTATTACGCAGGTTTTCTTTTTTTAAATTATAATAATATTGGATGATTATGGGATTTTTAGCAGAAAAAAAAAATTCTGTGATTTAAGCTATTTAATTCCTGTCATTCCTAACCCTCTAAAAAGCAGGCTGTTCAGAGTGGGCGTCTCCACTTTGGAACGAGCTCTGTTCTAATTTGCCCAGAGAACAAAGCCGCCATGTCAACATGCAGTGATGATTTCATAATCCCCGGCTACTGGGAAGTGTCTAAATGCTGATGACTAAATAAGTCGCTAGCTGTTGAACTACACAATGAATACGGCAAGGTTATGTCTGCAGGCTAAGCTAGGATGGACACTCCATTCCCAAAGTTTGACATGTAGCCACCATACAAGTTTAACTACACTTTGAGTTCAGTCTCTAATGTTAAGAATGATTTATATCTAGCATCTGCATAGTAGCACCAATTAGCTAACATTCCATTAACCGTGTTATTCCATTAAAATGGGCTGAACTCCATTAAAAAGGTCTCCCATTTTATCTGTTCCTACTGACGTGTCTCTTACATTGCCTCAGGCTAAACAAGTACTGTTTTCTTTAATTCCGTCAATTTGGTAGGAAGCTAGCTAGTAAATTACTCATGTTTGTAGAAAGGTAATGTATGCAGGCTAAATGATATGTTTTGAAAGTAGCACTTGGTTATCTAGCTAGCTACATCAACAACCAAGCCATACAAATTGTAACAACGTTATGCTTGTAATTCAGTTTAAATATTAAGTTAAATAGGAAAGACTTATTTGGCTTGCTCTCTTAGAATTTTACTTTAAAATTAATAGAAGCCACTGCTTCTTTGCATCTTCCAAAGAACATAATGGGTTCCTCTCTCATTTAAATTTTGCTGGTAGTCCTGCAATGTAGTGACCCAGTAGTAGTAGAGCACCCTCCATGTTTATTGGCACCCCAGGTTAAGATGTGTTAAAATTTATTCAGTTTTTATTGCAGAAGCATACTGTCACACCGAAAAATTGTAGAATGTAACCTGTAACCTAAATGTAACCTTCAACTCAAATGAATTTTAAGGGGGGGGGAATCCCTGACTTAGAAATGATTATTTTTCATAAAATCACATGTTCCACAATTATTGCCACCCCTAACAATTCCTAGGAAATAAATGTGATCGAAGTATTTTTGTCATTTCTACAGTAGTTTACAAAGTTAATCAGAGTATCTAGGAACATTTAATTAGTAAATCATCATTTCCTGTTTTCCTGGGGTATAAATATGACGTGACACAGAGGCCATTTCTCTTATCCACTCTTCAACATGGGAAAGACAAAGAAAAACACCATTCAAGTAAAGCAGATGTGTTTCGACCTTCAAGTCAGGCAATGGCTACAAGAAAATAGCCACTCACCTGCACCTGCCATATCTACTGTCAGAGGAATCATTAAGAAGTTTAAAACAACTGGAACAGTGGTAAACAAGCCTTGACAAAGACGCAAGGTTATTTTGCCACCACGCACAGTGAGGGGGATGGTAAGAGAAATAAAAAGTTCTCCAAAGCTCACTGTGAAAGAATTGCAGCACAATCACTAACACTAACGTCTGGAGTTCGCCAAGCGGTACTGGGACTTCAACTGGGACCGTGTGCTTTGGTCAGATGACACCAAGATGGAGCATGCCCACTGTGACGTATGGGGGAGGATTGGTGATGCTGTGAGCCTGTTTCTTTTCCAGAGGCCCTGGAAACCTTGTTAGGGTTCATGGCATTATGAACGCTTTGAAATACCAAGACATTTTAAATCAAAATCTGGTGGCCTCTGCCTGAAAGCTGAAGATGGGTCGTCACTGGGTCTTTCAGCAAGATAATGACCCTAAACTTGTTGCCAAATCTACACAGAGATGGTTCACCAGACACAGAATCAAGCTCCCCCCATGGCCATCTCAGTCCCCAGACCTCGACCCCATTGAAAACCTGTGGAGTGAGCTGAAGAAGAGAGTGCAGAGGAGAGGACCCAGGTTGCTGGATGATTTAGAGAGATGGTGCAAAGAGGAATGGTCGAAGATCCCTCTGTCTGTATTCTCCCATCTTGTGAAACATTATAGGAGAAGATTAGGTGCTGTTTTGTGGGCTAAAGGGGTTGTACAAAGTATTAACATCAGGGGTGCTAATAATTATGGCACACACGATTTGAGGTAAAAGAATTATTTCTTAATGTGGGATTTTTTTTTCCCACTGAATAAATGCATTTTAATTAAAGGTTGGATTTTCCTCTTTTTTTAATTGTGGTCCTATATTATTTAGAAAAAAACTGAATTTATTAGAAGCAAAAGAACACATCTTGATCGTAAGTGCCAATTATTATGGGGGGCAGTGTATAAAGCAGTCTGGCAAAATGTGGATTGCACACACATTGCTAGCTAGTTATGGGCTTTTGCGGATTGAAGCTGGGCAGTTGCCTTCAAAACTAAGCTGTTGGTCAAAATATTTAGATGAGGGGAAGAATAATTCTCAGGAGCCTGCGTATGACATTGGAAGGGGAGCCAAATCTGAATGGCATGCCGAATGCCATGCTTTATGAAAATGGCAGCCGACAAAAAACTGACTCCGACTGGGTTGTTGAATTTCAATTTTTGTGGTTTGGTCAGCATTCCAGATACCGAAGTGCATGTGCACAAGCATTCAAAGTGAGTTTTTCAAAATATGTCCCTTTTCAGTTTCTCATGGCAGGATAATGCTTATGTGCTGGCAAACCCTTTTATTATCCATGTTGGGCCTGAGAAATTGAATTGGGCTTATCGGTTTGCTGAAGTTTAAGTGGTTTGGCTTCATCCCAGTTTTGAGTGAGATGTGTTCCTGTTCTCTGAAGCCCAGGACGGGGTGAATGCATGATGTGATGTTTACCAGTCTCATCAATTTCATGCTTGAGTGGATGAACCATTTAGCTTGGGATCGGTGGGAAGGGTTTAATTTCAGTGGCATTTGCCTGCATTAATACCGAGGTAATCGGAGAGAGCAGAACATGGGTTACTGATCAGCTGTCAAAACTATAGCTTACCTACTTGTCTTAACCCTGAGGTTTTTCTTGTGAATCTGCTCGAACGTTGCAAAAGTGATGATTTAAAACAAATTCCTTAATTTGAAGTCAGTGCTGGGCACTGAGAAGGCAAGGGTTACAAGGCGATTGATGACATTCGTTGCCAAGACTGCTGTCTTGTCAAGTGACCTGGATATGTGTTTTGTCCACTGGCATTGATCACACCTCACGTTAGTTCATGCTGCATACCTTTTTTTTATTTTTTTTTATTATGTCATCTCCCATCCACCGAATCTGGAATATCCAATTGGGGAACTGTGTACAAGGCTTTTCGCATATGCGGCACCTTATTACCAACTCAGTAGCGTGAGACCACTCGCGGCTCTCCTTCGAAGCACACGCCCGTTGCCACCGCTTCTTATACGCTCATTGGTCGTAACCTCGCAGACCCAGAACGAGGGCAGAGGATACCCAAACATGAACCAGCTTAGAATCTTCCTAACAAGCGCCTTTCTAACAAGGCCAGGAGGCGCCTGTGAACTTATTGTTTACAATACCCTATCCCGGCAGACCCTTCCCAATTTGCATCCCTGTAGCGCATTGGCCAATTGCACGCTACTCAGAAAAGAGTTGCCAACCGCTGCCGGCAGGCTGCATCCCTTTTTAAGGAATGATTTGGGTGTAATTTTGAGGGTCAGTTTTGCCCCATTCAGAGTCATGGCTTTTTACCCTTGTGCTGGAAGACCCTGATCACCTCCATGCGAAGGAGATGTGTTGCTCTGAGAGACGCAAATGGTGGGGACACAAGATATTGAAGATTCAATTTCTTCAACCTGACCTCCAACCTGTTTAAAGGATTGTCACTCCTTTGCAGATGCCAATATCAAGATATAATTGACGGCGATCTGAAGATTAGTCATTAACAAAAATGAATTTTGATTCGCTTCATATATTGCATAACCCTAATGTTAATAAAAACTCAATTTGACATGGGGCATTTATATTTTTGTTCTGTGTACAATAAAACTGATAATTTCAAAATGTTCAAATATTCTAAAGTCCTGTTATTACTTTGTATACAGACTCATTGTGCAGTGTTACTTTCATTCACCCTAAGGTCTGTGGCTACGTGAAGCACATTTTTTTTCTGGCCCTCTGATGGCATGAAATTACGAAGATTTGATTTACTTCAGACTCCAAAATGAGTTCCTCTAATCTTTTTTTTTTTTTTTTTAATTTATGAATGAATGGCCAGTCATTTAGGTCATGTTAAGGAGTCGTTGTCCTCAGCCACAAAATGGACTGTGATATGGGAATGAGTGTTGTCCTTACCCATGTCCCTTTGTCCGTCACTCTTCTTCTCTGAGCCAGAGAGCTAAATTGTTCAGTAGTTCTCAACAAAATTGAATATATGAATAAATCTTATGGTGAAGGTGTGACTCTTCATACTTCCTTTCATCTTCCTTTTAATCTATTTTTGCCTCCTCTGTTTCAAATCTGCGTTTTGTTTCCAGGCTGGATATCGATCATCCTGTTCTTCTCTGGGCTCAAACTCTTAAACAGTTCAGTATTTCTCAATGAAATGTGAATACAGGGCTACATTTTATTGTGTAGATGTGCCTTTTTATGCATCCGTCCGTCCGTCCGTCCAGTTTTATTTCCAGGCCAGATATCGGCCATCCTGTGGTGGGGGATGACAGTATTTCATGCTTTGTAAAAATGCAAATCAGTCTTGTAACTCAATGACACCAGAAGTTTTTGCAGCTGGTGATGGGCATCATGATATGATTTTTGATTCTTTCGTAGCCACTTTAGGTTTGAAGAGCAGTCATCAGCGGAGTGTGGTCAGATGCGGCAGTCTTGTAGGGAAAGAATTCAGTCTTTCTGTGGCAGTTCTGATAGTTATTCTTTGTAACTTCAGTCTTTATAACCAAAGAATCAATGAGACAGTGGAATCTCCTCAGGCTTGAGAGAAATGGATCTAAAGGGCTAACAAGAACTTGTTGTTTTGCGCGTGCATGCTGGTGATTGGGTTTCTAAAATCAGACACTACCTGCAGTTGGTGTTGGCTAAAGCACTCATTTATGGAGAAGGGACAAATGGGTTTCAGTAATTGTTTTTGAGCCTCTAAACTAAATTACGGAAATTGAAGGCTCGCACTATTGGGATGGTCGCGTGTGATGCTATAAGCACTACTTGTCAGTGAGCAAGTTTGTCTGGACCCCCCTCCCTTTTCAACTGCATTTCCACCAAACACTTTCGGTCTAGCACCCTTAGAACTGGTACGTAACTTAAACGAAGGGGTACCTAAACCCTACGTCTAGTTTGCATTTCCATGGTAACCAGTACTCTTGAATGTCGATGGGGTTAAAAGAAAAAGTATTTCACAGGTTTGACCAATAGCAGTCAGCAGTGGAGGCTGGAGGTTGAAAATTTTGGAGGTTTCTGAACATCCTTTGAAATGAATGATTGGTTTTGACCTGATTTCAAACATCTCCTTAAATAAACAGTACGTTAACTTCAAAAACTCAAGTGTGGCCAGTTTCTCCTGTGAAGGTAACATGAGAAATAAAATGCATCATTTCAATGAAAAATTGCAATTCAATCAGTGCTATTCATTCGTGGATACTTGTTGCTAGTTTTCCTTTTATTTGTTATTCCACAATCATGAAGCTAAAGTTTGGTAGTGCAGGATGTGCTAAAAGCAAGCACTGGAGTTATTAGATTAGTTTCTTTCTTAATGTGAATAAAACATTTTTCTGAGTCAATTTTTCAGATTAAGTGCTGCAAAATCACATTAAGAAGGAAGCTGTGTGTTTAACTACATTGGAAAAATTCTTAATCAAGGAGATAACTGCTTCATCTGCATGTCTGTTTTCAATTATCAGCCATCCACTGAGAAACTAGCTGGAACACTTCATTTTCAGCGCTCCATCCAACTCTCGATTGTCTATTGACTAATCAATAGTGTCGGGTCAGTGTGCTCGGTGCCACCCTAGAAGCATAACAAAATACCAACACTGATTGGCACAGTTCTTTTGGCACCATCCTAAGCTCCTAGCAATGGAAGCACGAAAATAACAACTGTAATTGTGTTCTAGACTGAACTGAAGCGGACTGCTGCGGAGGAGGGAGAGTCGGTGCTGTGAGACACTGCTGCCCTGAACTTTACATGTTTTCCTGTCACATCCCCCACAGGTGTGAACTTCTCACCGCTGTGAGAGCATTCTGCAGGGCAGCCCACAAAAGCCCTTTTAGGAGACACCTCCTTCACTCCCGAGACTTTTCAATGAATAGATTTGAACTCTCCGTAACTGTACAGGGAGCATGAAGTGAGCTTATTTTCGCGTTATTGGACTGCCCATTCGCAAATCTGAGTCCTGTGGAATGTGACAGGAAATTACTTTATCACTGAGCAGCCATTCATTTGGCTTTTTGCCACTTGCGAGTGTGGTTTTTGTGACCTCTAGGTTAGCCCAGGGCCTGGGTTGACTGCATGCGCTACCGTGTACTTCCGGTTTGTTCTGTAATACCCTCGGCTACTCATTGTCCCTGTTGCTACGGTTGCCTGCCCGGTGTGGTGCTGTGCTGCAGCTGCTTAGAGAAGCAGAAGGTCTGTATCTGATGGGGCCAGATGGCTAAATTTGACCAGACTATTCTAAGGAAGGCTATATTCAGACAGGATCTCGTGTAAGGAGACTGTCCAGTCGAGTGCGGTTGCGACTGATTTAGCAGCTGAAGAACACGGGGTGTCTGAGGTGGCGGAGGGTGCGAGGGGTCTTCTGACCACAGTGACGTAGAGAGAAACTCTTCATGGAGGGCAGGTGCGTGTTACCTGGGAGACCTCTGCTCAGATCTTTGCGTCAGAGAAATCGCTTGCTAAATTGAGAAGGCACCTCTAGCCTAGGTCTTGAAGCATATAGACTTTTTTTTTTTTTGGTGTGTTTTGTTGTGTTGATTTCTTTGGGTGGTCGTGTATTTGAGGCACTGGCACTTAGGTTGCAGGATATCTATGGCCTGTTGGTGTGGCCGTTCTTATGGTCTTGTGTTTAATGTTGCTATAGCACGTGTTTGCATGTCTCCTGGGTTGCATGGAATCTGCAACCTAGAAAAAAGCTTTGTCACAGCCTTTGGTTTTGTTTTCTTTTTTTATCAAAAATGAGCCTGGTTTTCTATGAATTTGAGTAAGGGGCATTTTGTTTGGAACTCTCTTAAATTTTGCAGTAAGAAAATTCATGAATTTTCTTGTGGATGTCATTGTTTTTGCGAATACTTTGTCAGAGTGGACCATTGTGGGGCAGGGGCGGGGGGCGGAGGGCTGTTCTTGGGTATTTGAATATGGGTGCTAACGGAAACCAATGGGAGTACGTGGTCATCACCGCTTGCCTGAAGGCTATTTATGGTAACTGCTACGTAAACATTGACATACCTGCTGTACTGCTCCCGCCCCCACTCTGACAAAAACAACACGATTGGCTCTAATCCTTTGGGGAGATCGGGGCTCAGTGAGCAGTGAGGAGCTTTAACACGTGAAGAGCCATGTCAGTGTGGCCAAAGCAAGATGGGTCGTCTTCTATACAAGTCTCACCCTGATCTCCTGATCTCCTCATTAAGCTCATCATATAGTTTGCAGATAATGTTTTGTCAATTATTTGTACAAGGTCTTGTTATCTGTCAGTATGTTAAGAGCCATTTCTTGAGAAGTTCAGACAGTCATAATTGTTGACCCCCCTGGGTTTGGCTGATATTTTATTTCTGAGATGGGTATGGTACCCTAACTTCAAATCCAGAACCGTTCTTCTATTGACCCCTTCCGGCCCAAGCTACAGCTACAGTGGGATACCTGAAGTTTGGAGAAAATCCGTGACAAAATAAGGGGAAAAAATGGCTTGGAGCATTTTGAGACCCCCCCCCCCCCCATTGACAAACTTCCAGGGTGCCCCAGGTGGATAACTACATTCTGGTGAGCTGCCCTGCTTATGTAGACCCACTTTCAATAAACTTTGAGCTTGGACACCTCTGAGGTTCAGAATTAGTGGGTGGGAACTAGCAAATTTGTTAAATTGGCCAAAAAGGGCCAAAGAAAGGGGTTGCTGTAGCTCGGGACAAAAGGGGTTGACAGAGAAACGGTTTGGGTTTTGAGTTTTGGGTACTATACCCATCTCAAAAAGAAAAAAAATCTGCCAAATCCAGGGGGGTCAACAATTCAAGGTGCCCGATTTTGCCTGAATCTCTCAAAAATTGGCTCTTAACAAATGGACCATGTCTCGACATTGTCCTTAAGTGTTCACAATATTAACATCTACATTATGGCAAATCTATGAACCATATCATTGCCCTAACAATTTAATTAAAGATTTCGGGGGTAAAATGGTGGAGTTCAGCTTTTAAACGTGGACTCAAATGAAATCAATCCCCTCCTTTATTGACGAGCAGCACCACTGCAGTAGCTGCACACTTGAGTGAACCAACTGTGTGATGGACTCACTGAACGCCGTCCAGCAGAAGCATTGTAAACTACAATGAAATCTCAGTTGCTGCTGTTTTACTGTAGAGTGACTTCCAATGTACGAGCAAGAACACGGTTACAGGTTTATACTAGGAGTTTCAATCTTAGACCTTCATATTGAGTGAATTCTCCGATTGGGCTGTAATGCTGGACACTGGAGTGAATCTTTACATTCTTCAACCTTAGTCTGGGTGGGATGTGCACAGAACTATCAAATCCAGCTGGACTTGATTGTGTGAGCGTGTGAGCGTGTGTGCGTATGGGTGTATGGGTGTATGGGTGTGTGTGTGTGTGTGTGTGTGTGTGTGTGTGCGCACGCAGAGGAAACATGGGAGACCCTTTTGTCCCCCACGGCTGGGTAACCTCTTGATGCTGCTTCTGGGGCGAGAAAGATGGCAGCTGAGCTGTGATTGGTGGAGTGCACTCATGATGCTGCTTTGGGTCTGAGAAGAATGCCCCCTCTGGTTTGTCTGTTTGAAGGTCTCTGATTGAAAGCCAGCTGCTGGGAGAAATCTCTGCAATTCCCAGATGGCATAATCACTGCAGAGTGAGCGCCTTCCTCTCCTTTTACAGTTGATCGCGCCGTTTCTGTGGCTCGTTTGCCGCGCCTCTGCGCAGGCCTGGCTGGTGCTGCTTGAAAATCGGCTGCAGGCTCATTTGTCAGACAGGTAGCTACGCATGGGTGGCTCGTCTGACGTTGTTGGAGAGTTGGTGCTTGTTTGAGCGGTGTCCTCTGTGACCAGACCTGGGGGGGTTTGGTGGGGCCTAAGTTTCGTGAGGATGTGTGGAGACTTTGAGGATTCGGCTGGTTCATCCGGGGGACTGAGTCTGTGATTCTTGTTGTGATTCTGTTGCATGCTGTGGCTGTGGCGCACTGAGGTGCATCGAGGCAGTAATGCCAAGTGGCGGCTCTTTCGAATGGACCCCTTGGAAAGAGCCACGGGAGACATGTCTGAGATCTCGCGGCCCTCAATGGGAGACACTATCGGGTCCTTAGAGGGGGGACACAGTGAATATCATAGGAAGAGGAAGTATGGATGCATCTCGGAGAACTGTAGACTTCATTTTGGAGAATTGATTTAACCCCCCCCCACTCCGGACACTGAGCGAAAACACTAGGAGACCTTGCCAAGAGTTGGGTCATTCCACTGTATTTGTCATGATATGGAGGGGAAATGTAGAAGTTCAGTTTCATCATAATTCTGCCAATTTTTGCAGTCTTTTCATTTTACTGACACAGTTTGATAGTAAGGCTGCCATTATGTCAAATGAGTATTTATATGGATTGCATATTATTTTAGATGGCATAAAAGAATGGTTTTGGAATGTATTCCTTCGATCTTTGCACATGAAAATGTATGTGGGAGTGATGTTACGGAGGGGAAAGTTCCGCCCCCCCCCCCACTTGGATCTAATAAAGATGGCAAGGTGATGACGATTAAATCTCCACTTGCTTGCAGTTGTAACTACAAACGTACAAACAATGGCTCAATATCAGTATTTCACCATGAAGTTACAGCAAATACTAAATTCTTTTTCAACTCTGCCCATAAAAATCATCAAATAAACAAGCTTAGAGTCTCACAAAAGTTATTGTAGCGCAAGTTGACAATATCAATTTTTTTTTTTTGTCTCTCCAGTATTTAAAAGTAACTTGAATGTATAAAGTCTACTTAACTTCATGTGAATTAGGGCAAATCAGAAACATGAAGTACAATCTTCATAAACTCAAGGCGCTGAAGTTTGTTCATAAAATGGAAACTGAAAGAACTGAAAATAGGATGAGATAAAACATTGACTGTAATCTGTGAACTACGGTCGTCATTAACTTGTTAGCATTCTCAGTAATGCCAAAGAGTAGGACAGGGTCATCTTGACCAGGGACAAAAGTTTGACGAGTTGTTGCTTCTACAGGAAAAGAAACTTGGTCAGTTGATGCTCCAAAATGTTCAATGGAACATGTCCCACCAGTTTAACCGGACCAAAAAAAATAAAGCTTGGGTGAATTGGGTTAATGTCATCCCTCCTGGGCCAATCAAAGGTGTTCCCTCACACACCATGGAGGGACGTGAAATGAGGATCTCTACCAGATTTGATCTGTAGTGCTCTGCCGATGTACTATTGATTTACTTAATCAAAGCATGATTTTCAAAATGTTTTGTTTTCAGGAGACACTGGCAATGGGGCATTGCTATGAAGCGAATGGAGCAAATTCTCTTGAAGGGCAGGAATGCCGTTGTGTGCGGACCAGCACGGGGCTGAGCTCGACAAACTCTGATGTAAACGCAGTGCAATCATTTATTTGTCTTTCATTGAATATCACAACACTTTCCAGGTACTCGAGTTGCCCTCTGCAACAAAGCTTCCCATCAGTAACGCACCTTTACCGGGAATTATTCAAACTTTTGTGTGTTAGTTTTGCTTCAGTATAATGCACAGGAACACCGATGCTTTAAATCAGATGTTTCACAGGATTTTGAAGGAGTTGACTGCAATACTAAGAGGTTTTTGGACTACTTCCTCAAAATGTCAAGGAGAGGAGAATTCCAAAATGACATGTAAGAAACTTTTTGCAAAAAACAAAATTCCATGATTAGTATCTGCAATTTCATACAACTTGAGTATTTCTTTGTCCCCCGCCGCGCAAATGCGCGAAGCGGCGGGACATGGTAGTCACGACCGTCCGTCCGTACATACGTACGTACGTCCTGAATCCTTGTCAGCGAGATATCTCAAGAACGAATTGACAGATTTCCTTCAAATTTCATGTATTAGGGTGGTGCCCCGGCGCCAGTCGATTTTGGTGACCTTCGCGTCAATCTCAAGGTTACACCGAGACACTGTTCATTTTGACACGATTTGCCATTTCCTGGCGGGGGGACTAAGACACGTTAGTGGCAAATACTTGTTTTGTCCAATTTTGCACTTAGTTTGGAAAAATATTTCCTTTCTGTGACATAATTTTCGCGTGTTTGGTGAGCGAATTGCAATTTACACAATGTCATGACTTAATTTAACCAAATTTTACTTAACAATTAACCAGAACCATTCTACTTACTAGAGGTATCATTTTAATGTCATTCCCTCCTACTTATTTTTTTTATTTTTTTTATTTTTAGAAGCATGTCCATAATAGTGTAAAATGTCGCAGTAACTGAAAAGACCTTGTAGCTCAGTCTCAGAGGGAGCATTGGGGTACAAATGCATCGAAGTCCCACTCCATAGCCCATAGGTCATACAGACTCAGATAAACTCCAGAGGGTTGGAGTCCAGGGCGCAGGGCTCCTGAGCCACACGTCTGCAGGACTGCTTGTAATGGACATAGGTCAGCGCTGAGGGGGATTCAGTAACAGGCAGTGTATTAATGCTCTCCTCTGGGAGCTCTCTACGGTCTCATTAATGCCTCTTGATAGAGGAGGAGACTGACATTAAAGGCTCTGCCATCACCTGCATCGCCGTCAAGAGGAGGCGAGTCTGCCGCTGCGAGCCGGGCATACATTCGCCGCTCCGCAGTGGCTTCACAAAAGAAAGCTGTTGCTATTTTTGAGCGAGCATTTTGAAACCGCTCCAAATCCTGCACCTCCAGGGCTGGAAAAAGCGAAGAATCTCTGTACCACCGCCTCCGCTGCAGTTGAGGCGTGGGTTACGAGGGATCCCCGCCCCTGCAGCCGGGCTTCTCCACGCTCTCCTGGCCGGTTTGTTCTCGTGCTGGGCACGGCCCCCAGTTTCGGTCCTGGGGCTTGTTGCTAGGTTACGCCTGCGTTGTTATTGTTGTGGAATTTGAGCTGCTTCCTGCGCAGGCTCGACGGAGGGAACTCTGGAGGATCTCCCTCGCACCTGAGCCAGGTGTCGTCACCGGCTCACGGTCTCTAACGCGTGCCGTCGCTCGCCCTGCCCCCCTCCGCTGCCATCATATCCACACACCTCTCCTCCTGCTGCGGGGGATAGTCTGTCTGAGGGCTGAAATGCAGCAAGGCCTCACGTTTTCTCCTTTGAGGATGAGCATTCAGGGCTCTTTGCACTATTCTCTTTGCTTCAGTTGTCAACTTCTGCCGCAAACTGAGAGTTGTTGACAGTTTTTGCGTGTATGTTTGACTGGAGTTTGGTTCCCTATGGGAAGTGCGAGTACATGTGTGTGCGTGTGTCTGGGTGTGTGTCTGGGTGTGTGTGTGTGTGTGTGTGTGTGTGTGTGTGTGTGTGTGTGTGTGTGTGTGCGTGCGTGTGTGTGCGCGTGTGTGCGCGTGTGAGAGTGTGCGCGTGTGAGAGTGTGAGCGAGAGAGAGAGGTAGGGAAACTTAACTTTTATTTTTTTTGTAAACTGTGCGTTTGACTCTCTTCCTTTTTTAAGTACGTGGATGGTGAGAGGTTGGGTGTTGAGCGTGTTTCTGGGTATCAAACTTATGACCCACTATTCCATATGCAAACCAACATTAACCCAGTTTATGGGCTGTGAATGTGAGTAATTGTAAAGTGGACTTTGTCTCTTCCTCCCACTCTGTATGTGATATTGAATCCGAGTGGGAAAGGCTGAGTGCTCCATACCGCTGTATTCAGTGCTGGAGGACTCTCCTCTGAGCTTATACTCTCCGATTCAAATCCACACAGTGACACGGTGAGTGACAGAAAGAAACAAACTTGTCTTTCTAGTTTGTTCTTTTAGTTTAAACTCTTACTGGTGCAATGTTGTTAATACTGCGACTATTGTATGATTTTTTTGAATGCGGCTTGAAATGATACCAGCTGAGGTGGTAAGCCCTCTCGTTTGTCCGTGTAATGCGCCATAGCTTATCTAATGGCCTAGCATCGAAGCCGTTGTTATTAAAGTGGCAGTTAGGATTTAATGAAGTGTATTTCAGTTTTGCATGCCTTCCTGCTGCATGTGTATTTCAGCTGTGGAAACTGCTTTTGTGTCTGTGTGGACTGAGGAGCATGTAGACTAGATTAAATGTGAGGCTCTTGTGTGTTTGGATGAGCTGAGGTTAGGCGATGTCTCCCCGACACACACCCCTTTGCTAAACTGAACACTCCCCCCTCATAAACCTGCCCCCTTTTGCTCTTAAGTCTGAACTGAGGCATCTAGTTAACACATTTGTGAAAGTGAATACTTTGAGATGTTCAGTCAAAGGTAGGGACTTGGGAACGGCTGCATTTTGTGGACTCTTATTAGAGCTGATACCAACGTGAGGAGCTCTAAGAATTTATTCTGCGGTGAGTAGCTTCTTGCTTGTGAGAGCTTGTTGGAGTTTATAGTGTGTAACGGTTAGAGTTTAGTCTGTAGTGAGTATTTCTTGGAGTTCAGTCTCTGTTGTGGACGTGGTTAAATTCAGTTGGTGGTGAAGAAATGTTAGTTTTCCCACATAGTCACTGTGCATTCTGCTCAGAAACGGTGTCTTGATCCCAGTGCAGTGAAGATTCTGAATGGTCATGTTCAATGAGGAGAGCACTGATGATTACCTCTGTCTGTCTTTTTTCCCCCAGAGTGCACCTGGAGTAGTGTCCAGCAGAATCACTGTGAGCTGAGGGAGGCTCCGCCCCTCTCCCCGCCCCTTCTTCCGTCTCCCTCTGTGACCCAGCCTCCCCGCGACCATGACTTCAGAGCTGGAGAGCAGCTTGACCTCCATGGACTGGCTGCCGCAACTTACCATGCGGGCGGCCATCCAGAAGGCCGACGCCCAGAATGCGCACGGGCCGGGCGTGGCCAAGAAGAGCGCCCTGCTGGATCCCAACACCACGCTGGACCAGGAAGAGGTGCAGCAGCACAAGGACGGCAAGCCGCCCTACAGCTACGCCAGTCTCATCACCTTCGCCATCAACAGCTCCCCCAAGAAGAAGATGACCCTGAGCGAGATCTACCAGTGGATCTGCGACAACTTCCCCTACTACAGAGAGGCAGGCAGCGGCTGGAAGGTAAGGGCCTGGAGCTGAGCTCTGTTCAGAGGGCAATACTGTTGGGCAATACTGGGCTACTTCAGCAGTGTGAAGGGCACAGCGACCTCTGCGTGCAGCACGCGGCAGAATTTCGCACGTTAAATCAACTCTAAATAGATTATGTGCTGCTCCTTCTGAGCTCATGAACTCTGTTAGAGTTTAATTGGTGCTGGTCATTTTCCAGTGCAGTTGAGCCTGGGTTTAGTTGGGTTAAGCATGAGGGATGGGGTTAGTGGCCAGTTTAAAAGGAAAGGTATAGATATGTGGTCCAGGGTTGTGTGGGGACTGAGGAGGCATCCGTCTGCCTCCCATCGACACTGCGCAGACTGCTGACTGAGAGCTGCATGAGCGGATCTAATGCATCTGCGGCCCGGTCTGGTGTAGGCCCTGCGGCTTTGCTTGGATCGATTTTTAGAATAATTCATGCTTGCCTCTGTTTGTTTATGGGCAGTGAGTGGTGAAAACTCTGTCTGTACTTTTTTTTTTGTTTTTTTTTGCCTCGGTGTTTACTTCACTCTGAAACTGGAGTGAGCCTGAGGTTGCATCATCCCTCTCTCTCATTGGCTCACCATTTAAGTCTTTGCTGAAGACGGACCAAGACGATACATGTTAAAACGGGGGAGAGGGCTAAACTTCGCGTCCATATGCAGCCAAGTGACTTTGCTCACTTGATGCCTCATTACCCCAAAATTGTTATCGATCATGAAACTTAACTTGATGCTAAAATGTGGACCGTATAGAGAGATACATCTCTAATTATTTTCTAATTAGGAAATGTATAATGTCGCTTTTTGAGCTTGGTGGCCTGTTCAGAATTTCATGGGGCCCATTTTAATTATAGACTGACAGGAAAATGCATTATGATCCCTTTTTAGGACAACTAATGAAGCATTTTTACCACTGAAATAGGGTTCGATAAAAATGCTTCCCTTACAAATAGCTGTATAAATCATAGAATTATCCAACCATGGGTCAGCCAAATTAAGTACACCAATATATTAACCTCAGTGAAATTTCAAGATAAAGTGATCACGTCTAAAACGTCATCTTTTTCATGCTTAGGTTGACTTGGCATGGAAATGCCCGTAGGTTTGCATTGTGAGTCCTTGTGGGATATTGTGAGCGAATGTGTGTAGGTGTGCACATGGGTGTGTACAGGGCCAGGGTGAAGTCTGCAGGTAATGACAGCAGTTGGAATTTCTGACCCAGCGCACGCACTCCTCTGCTCGCCATGGTTACGGGCTGTGTGAGGTGGTGGGTGGGTGTGAGGCTTTCTAATCTGAGCAGAGCTTAATCATCTCAGTGAAACTCCATTAGCCTAAGGTTTTAACAGATATCAATAAGAGCTGTCAGACTTTACAGCTGAAAGATTATTGCGCAAGGTCAGGAGACTAGGTAGAACATCGCTCTACCTAGAGCCTGTAAGTGTGTCTGGTTGCTCTTAAGTGTAATGTATACAGTCTCTAATGTATACATGTGATAAAGGGCGGCATTTCCGAAGTGTCTTTTGTACATTTTGTCCAGAAATGGTGTTGCTTTGGAGTTCGGTTTTTGCGGCAGTTTTCATATTTTGTTTCTCTATCTGGAAACATTAGTATTTCTGAAAATAAAATGGCTTATTGTTGCTTTTCCATGAAATATGGAAAGCTATAGGAGTAGATGATTTGCTCTGCTGATGATAGATGAAAATGACTTGATACATTTTGTGGGGCTACTTTTCACTTTGCTGCCATCAGCCCTGGCTTTCGAGGGTCCGTGCTCTTTGTTCTTAAGAGCCTGTACGGGCGATTGCTCCCTTTCCCTTTGCCGTCTTTGGGTTTTTAACCCACCATTGTCCATACGCTGGGTTTATAAAATCACTCTTTGTCCTTTAACAGTTCTTTTTGTAAATGTGAGAAAACTACTGTCAGGATCTTCAACAAATCCTGGCTTCAGGCTCTGCCGACTGTCTCGTTGTGCATCATATAATTATGATTACCTTTGTTAAGAAAGTAGTTGGTAGGATTTACGGTTAGAAAAAGGCAAAAAGAAAAATTGACATAGTTATGCAAGTACGCTGTTGGCCAAAAGTTTGGGGCCACCCTCAGATTAAAAAAAAAAAATTTCCACATCAGCTGTTCTTGCCTTATTTTTTGCACATGAAATGACTTCAGTATATAAAATATAGGTAGCCAACAGGTTTTGGGTGAATTCCAGACCTCAGACCAGATTTATGCTGTCTTGACTGATTGATCACTCACCACAATGTTTTATAATTGAGCTCCAATGCCCTCTGTTGCATGATTTTATGCCACTAGGATGATAACAATTTTATGTAACAAGAAGGCATGTTGTATAAAAGCCTTCCCCAAAACCAAGGGGTCACATTGCACTTGATGCACCATTAAAAAAATCTGAGGGTGGCCCCAAGCTTTTGGCCTGTGTGTGTATATATAGTAATTATTATGTTTAGCCTCTGATGTATGTAAATTGCACTTAAAGGAGCTTAAAAAGGCCTGTAACACGTTTATTCGGTCAGCGAGGCATTTTAAATGTTTCAGAAACCTGTTCCCCATGTTCAATGCTGGGCTCCAAGATACATCCACAGATCTCTTGTTTCAAAATCTGACTGACAACCATAGCTTGTTAAAGCAGCGGAGAAAGTTATAAATGTGCTAAAAAGAAATGACAATCTGTAATTTTCATAGATTTTCTTACCAAATCACCAACTCACTACTGTGTTGACTCACTTGTTCCCAAAATTCATATTCTCCTTGTCCTGTCAGTAATGTATTTAATAGATTGCTCAACCCTTACCCACCCACTCCCTGGTCTGTTTAGTCAGTCAATCACACATTTGCCTCACTCACCCCATTACTCAGCCATTTTGTTGCTCACCTGGGTGCCCACATGAATCGATTCATCACTCTTGGACTTTATATGAGAACATATCTCACTGCATTCAGTATTTTGGATGATGATTACGTAAATCACGTCGTATACTTTTTCTTCTAATTTCAACAAAATGTGCTTTAAAGGTCCACAAAGCCATTTTCCCCAAGTATCGTTTCTGTGTTAAAGAGCTCTTGATTGCAATGCTGACAACCCCCAGTGAGGATGAAAGCCTGCATGATCATGCCTCTTCGATGCACCCTCAAGCCCTGGAGGGGCACAAATTAAAATAGAATCCTATTTGGATGGGTTTATGTTTTCAAAACTATTGTAGGATTTCTTTAATACATTTGTAACTCAAGTAAGTTGCATGCTATTTGAATCGCATGGGTTAAGTGTTTCCTGGATTATTTATTTATTTATTCATTTATTTTTACAAAATGTTTCTCATCACATAAAAGATGCTAGAATTTTGCTCGTTAGCCAACTCACTCTTATTAAATCCAAATTTAGTGATTGGTCACCTTGTTAGCTTGAGGGGTTGGTAGTTATACTTAACGTTAAAATGCATGATAGTGGGAAGTCCATTTACTCATTGACTGTTTTTGCCTCATTCTGAAGGGTTGTCTCGAATTTATTTATTTATTTATTCAGGAAAAAATTGCCCTACAGTCCCACCTGGAATTTCCAATCCGTGAACTATGTGCACAAGCATGCTCATATGTGACTCTTGGTGCCGTGTCGGCAGAGAGCAGGCGGCTCGCGACTCTCCTCTGAAGCACATGCCTGTCAGTCTCTGCCTCTTTAAACTCATATCTCCAAACTTTGCAAGCTCAGAACTTGTCAGTATGAAAGTGGAGGAAACCCAAGCATGTGCTAGCTAAGAATTTTACTGATGAGTGCCCAGCTGGCCAACGGGACGCTCTTGCGCAAGGAACAAGGCTAACCCAGACCTGCTGTAATCCCTCCTATATCCTGGCAGGGCGAAGCCAATTATAGACTGCTCTGAAAAGACTACTAGCCACAGCTCTGGTTCAAAACCAGGTTGCCTTGCTCGCCATCTCAATTAAATTAATAACTTTAGTATTAACAAAAACTTTCTCTATCCAATGCAATGATTTCCCAACTTAGCTGTGGAAATGTAGTGAGCTCTGTAGTGGTCCTGAAATTGTTCCCAACAGTTAAAAATCTAGAGTGAATGCAAATAGGCGTAGGAAGTTTCATGTCAACTTATAATACTCAGAGATATATCACAATGGGGTCCATTCCTGTAGTGTTCTAATCAGCCCTTGGTGATCTGCGTAGGATGACATAATTGTGCTATTTTACAGTGGTAAAAATCACCTCTGGGAAGACACTGAATATTCATGGATAAAACGAGAATAAAGATATAGTGGAGTCACACATGACAAAAGTCTGATCCCTTCTAACTACAACCCAGGAATTGGGACAGGATACAGGGCAGCAGCTCTAGCTAGTAATCTTGAGGCTCGTCTTTTTCATGAATTTACACATTTGTTCTTTTGTACATGGAGGCCTTGTATTGTGCGCCCCATGCTTGTCGAATAATAAATGAATGGTTAATTTTCATCATATAAAGCATAAGACTTCTTGTCTCATGTTATTGTGCATAATTTTACATGTATCTGAGTGATTATTGGTTATTTATTTATTATCCCCCGCCGCGCGTTTATTGCGAAGCGGGGGATATATTGTTCAGCTCCGTCCGTACGTTCGTCAGTCCCGAACATTGTCAGTGCAATATCTCGAAACAGTCAACCTATTTCAATTCTTTTTGGTACCAACCTTCCTACTGGGAATGCACAGACACCAGTCTGTTTTGGTGACCTAACGGCGGGGGATATAGTCACTTATGTGACAAACTCTTGTTTATTTATTTAATTTGGTGAGCAAATTACTTGTTCGACCTTTAAAGGTAACAAGTAACCCAGTTTGAATCGGGTTATTGGCTTGACTGGGCATGTGTCAAATCAGTCGACTGGCTTGAACCGATCTTAATAGCGGCTCCAGGCCAGTGGACCTTCCTCTATGTCAAGCCATGTTTTCAAAGCATTTTGTTTCAAACTGATACTGTCATGTAAACTTCTGATCTTTTTCTCAGGTGCTGCAGACAGTATAGCCGACCTCACATCATGATAGGCGCTCATTGTGATATATTGTTTGTACAACTCGTGACTCACCCAATCCTGTGTGACTCACTCATTCACTGCTCTCTTACAGTCACTCATTCACAAATCCACTCTGTGTGCACTCATTTGTCACCCCACTCATTTACTGTTCACATTCACTTAAATACTCTCTCTTCTCTCCTGACCCAGTGTTGGTGTTGTGTATCTAGCATTTGCTTTGTATGCGGTGGAATATATATATTTGCATTATTTCGAGCGTTAGGCATGTTGGCTTCATTGTGATTATACGGTCTCTTTGCTGCATTGTGATTGTAAGGTTTGCTTGTTTTGCTGTGACTCTGGGATGTGCTGGTCTAATGGTAACCGTAGGGTACGTTTGCTTCGTGGTGTCTTCAGAGCCCACTTGCTTCATTGTGTCAGTGGGGTACACAGGCATTTCACTTGCTCTCTCTTGTTCAGTAGCTGTTTTAATAGGACTGCTTCAGGTTTGAAGGTATGCTTCAAGAAGAAGAAATGTCGCATAATTTCCAAGAGGCCTGATGATGGCAGTTGGTTTTATTAGGCTTTAAAATAATTATGATTCAACATCATTAAACCCCTATGGTGTATGCATGCTTTATTGTAGGGCACGCTTGCTTCATTGCGGCTGTAGGGTCTGCGTGTTTGCGTCATTGAGATTGTAAGGTACACGTCTTTCATTGAGATTGGAGGGTTCGCTTGCTTTATTGTGGTTTTATAATATGCTTGCCTCTGTGTGAGTGTAGGATATGCCTACTTCATTGTGAGTACAGTTTATGCTGGCTTCCATTGGAGTGCAAGTATGTTGGCTTGTTGAAGCGTCATTTTATGTTCCCCTATCAATCAATGCTCTCAGTTCCCAAGTTTACGAGCTGGATTCTGCCAGGTTCCCACTTGAGCTGCTATTAACGAGTTGAAATTTATCAGTGACTGACTTATCTTTGTGTTTATTCCTTGCCCTTTCTATAACCCACCACCCTCGGCCCCCTACACATACTTCCTATCCCCCCTGCGGTCTTCCCATTTAGAATGCGAGGCCATAGGGGAGTTTCCAGGCACTGTGTTCACACTTGAGCTCATATTATCCTGAGAAGAGAGGGATTTTGTAAAATCAGTGTGGAGTCCTGAGCTTAGTCCAGCATTCATCTAATGAAACTCAGGCACTCAGAAAGACCATCCCATTCCCCTACGTCCCCTTCTGGCTCTTGCACAACTCAAGTGTTTGAGCCCCCTGCCTCCATTATCCCAGTCCTTATACATGTTTGACGGTGGCACAGAATAGAAGCAGGCAGCTGTGCTGGGGAGGGTTTCTATTGGCTGATTGCCGCAGCTCTCTGATTGGCCAGGCACCCGGACTTTCTCACTCATGAGTCACCTGGATTCGGTTTCTCGCTCTTTTGCCTGGTTGGTAAATGTGACTCTTCTTTGCCAGTCATCCCTCCTCTGCTTTCTGTTTTCATTCTGGCAATTCTGAGACACGCGCACACACACACACGCACGCGCACACACACACACACACCCACACGCGCACGCACACACACACACACACACACACACGCGCACGCACACACACACACACACACACACACACACACACACACGCGCACACACGCACACACACACACACGCGCGCGCACACACACACACACACACACACACACACACACACACACACACACACGCGCACGCAAGCACGCGAGCACACGCGCGCACACACACACACACACGCGCGCAAGCACGCACGCACGCACACGCGCGCACACACACACACACACACACACACACACACACACACACACACACACACACACATACATACACGCACACACACACGCGCACACACACGCAGTCGCACACATGCAAGCGCACACACACGCACGCACACGCACACGCACACACACACACACACTCAGTTACTCACGCTCTCTTTGCTCGTCACAGCAGTAGTAGCTCAGAATTTCTCCCTTCTGTTGTTTCTGTATGGTTGGCTGGCCCTCTGACTGCTCCCATAGCCTCTCCCCTGGGTGCCCCTGTTTTGGAGGGTTAAACCAGAGTAGAGGTAGATGCAAAGCAGCCCTGTGCTGTTGACCGACAGACTCGCTCAGCGATGGGCCGTCAGCTTGTCTGTGGGCCCAGTCCTGCTCTTCTTTGATGTCGTTACAAAAGGCAAATGCTCATCACATTCCCCCAGATGAGAGGACTGGAGCTGGAATTTGTGTTCAGCAGCTTAATCGCAGGTGGCTGGGGCAGCATGTGTATATTTTTTTAAATAAGCGATTTTACAACCCTCAATGCGTCCGCGGGGCATCATTTCCCGTGGAGATGATGTTTGGGCTCATAAATAAGCAAACTGGATCAGTCCCTTGATTTAAATGCACTCAGCAGCATCCTGTTCCCTTATCGCCCGCCCTGGCTCTCGCTTCGAGGGGAGCGGTGCACACACCCAAAGTGTGAAATCTTCTCACTCTCCACTCCACTGCATCTGCCTCGCTGGCTGACTCTCTGGCTCTCCTGATCAGATGGTTTTCATGCAGTCGCCGCTGTTTATTTGAGCCGTTAGCAGAGCAGCAGTTGCAGGCACGCGAGCCCCTGGGTTCGTGATGAGCCGAGATTACGGCGGTGCTGCTGAGCTCCTTGGAAGTTTTATTAAGGTGAGGCAGGGCTGGGGTGACTGGAGAGGCCTATGGTCAGGGCTTCTCTGGGGAATGAGTAGCAGCGTTCATCCCGTTTATAAGACTCAGGCCAGCTAGGCAAAATGGTCATTTTACTTTGGAGAGGTGAAATTTGAAAGGGAATCTACTGTGATATTTCAGCCAGGCTGGTAATGAATAGATGGGGTTGGATCCAAGTTCCAAGGGAACTGGTGTGGATTTGGAGCTCAGCCTCCCAAGGACAGGTGAGGAGTTGGGACATCATACAGAAACTATAAAAGGAAAATAAACATTTCCGAACAATGGATTATCATCAGGCAACTGAGTTACCTGATGATGATCCATCGATTGAAAACATTTGTTTTCATTTTATAATTTTAACATTTATACATCATTTTACTTTATTGCATGTCCTATTTTAAGGCGTGATGCTTCACCTTCCAGAAACTGAGAATGGGTAGCTTGGTCACGAGAGAGGAATGGGGAAACGACACGATGCACCGAAAATTTTCGGCCAAAAATGGCAAAATGCATTTTTGGTTTTCGGCCAAAAGACCGAAACAGTACGGCCAAAATGGGATGTTGTGATGATGCAATCAAAAACCGCGGCCAGCACGCGCCTGTCCAGGCTTTTATTCCGTCGATTTTGTTAAATATTCATGTGTTTAAATCAGTGGACGCGCACTACCGTCACCACGTTAAGGCACTAAAGTCTGCGAGTGTTTTATCTGTAATTTCTGTTTGGCATTGCTGCCTAGGATAGCAGCTGGTGTTGTATCCGATTCGGTTGCTTAACATTCCACCTAAAAATGCAAAGCAATGATATCCGTAATAGAGTATTCATAGAAAAAGGCAATATATTCTCAAGGCATTTGTGTACCATCAGTATTCCATAATGTCACTACGACCCCTGGAAAAAAATATGGAATCACCACACGCAGAGGATGTTAATTTGCCTTTCTTCCTTCAGAACAAAGAAGCAAATAACACACGTGACAAATCAATTATTGTTTATTAGCTTGACATTCAGGCTTCATAAAGACTTCACTATGAAAATGAAGGCCAAACACAACAAATGCACAAATCGCAGATGGCGGCAGAGTGTTGGAATTTATCGCTTTACGATGCGTCATCTCATCTGATACCTTTCCTAAGAACACAATGCTTCATCAGCACCCGTAAAGTAATTTTCCACGCAATTTACATAAAATAGGGGCAGCATAATAACTTTCTCAAGGGGAATTAGGGGAACACTATTGCTTCTAATTTCGCTACGAACGGGGTCACAGGCAAAGAAACGCATCTCATAAATGCAGCAGCTTCGGTGAACAAACCCAACCTTGTTTGAAAGGTTAGGCAACGCAAAATATTTATCAAGCTGCCTAAAACAACACGTTTCAAAAACAAAATTTGGAGACCTGTTTCAAGGATGGCAAGGGAAGCCAGATTCATAGCGATAGTGAGGAAGCGAGATGTCTTTCGCAGCCGATTCTCTCTGACTAATCAGTGGGCTTCTGTGTTGTCACATAACATATTTAATTTGACAATTTTTCAGCAGCCAGTAATAGGCCAGTCAGTTATAGGCCTGTAGGTTATTCCTGAGTGGGGCCAAGTAAAACATTTTATTTATCATTTTATTTCATATTGTGCTTTGTTGGAATGTCAGTGCAAAATAAATATATTCATAATTTTGAAATTGATTTATTCTTTGAGGCATGAATATTAATTTATACAATTGCAATGCCTTGACTTTAGTTAGGTAAGTACACAGTCATAGCCATAAATGCAATGGGACTAAAAATTGGCGTAATCATTTCTTTCGGTTTTCGGCCAAGCGTTTCTCATTTTCGGTTTCAGCCAAAAAAATTTCATTTTGGTGCATCCCTATCAGAAGCGTTGGTTGACTGCGTGTGAGTCCGCATCCCGGAGAGCACGTGATTAGTTCTAAGGAAAGCCTGGTATGGGGTGGTCTCTACATGCCTCAGTCGTGACTGACCACCTCCTACATACTGGCGCAGACCTACCACAAACCCAGCCCTGCTCTGCAAAGTTGATATAATGAATTGCATTAAATTCAGACAACTTTCTAGAGGACCCATAAAATTGAAAATCCCATTAGCTCTCTGGCTCTTCTGTGGGGGAACAGAAACTAATGCATAAAGCCAGAGGGGCGCATGCTGACTGGAGTCCAAAAATGGCATTAAATCAAGAAGTCGTATTACTGCTTCAAAACGGTCTGCTTTCATTGTTTTTCATTATACCAAAGCTCAACTCCCTTGGTTCCAAATACATAAATAATGTATCGTTTAATATGTTGATGGCACATTTATTTTATGTGTGTGTGGTTTAATACCACTTTCTTCAGCTGTTGTTAAGGCTGGTGCATGTAAACTATTTTATATCTGCAGAGCACTCAGGCGCCCTCTGCCCAGTTTTGTAACGTTGTGATATTCATGCAGTAGTTTTTGCATATGCATCTCACGACAGCGGATTCACCCCAGACCCTCCCGATTCCCCACACCTGCCCAGCTACTGTCCTCTCCTTACTCTGCATCGTGTGATGCATTTTATATTTTGTTAAAAATAAGTGGATTTCATTTTGGGTTTGTTTTCTTTTTTTTGGCCTTCCACAGCCCATATCTTAGGCATTTAGAGGTTTAACAAGGTTGCGTAGTTGAGCTCCCTGCCTTTTTAGTGTCCAACAGTCACCCCCTGTAATTGGAGAATGAGATGAAGTAGAGTCTCAGGTTGTGGCACCTGGGGTCCTTATTCCCAGGCTAACGATGCTTTGAGATTGATCAGTGTCCACAGGAAAGCCTGCAAGCCAGCCAAGAGACGAATAGGTGACGTGGAGTTCACCAGTTCCATTTATTTATTTATTTATTTAACTATCCACATATTTGCGCATGTCTCATAATGGCAAGAGTGACCCTTTTTGTGAATTCTATATCTGTCTAGGCTTTTATGTCCTCGGAACCTGGTCCTAGATCTGCCTAGAAAATGTCACTCAGGATGCGACAAGACCCTCCCTGTCGGGTTGTTCAATGCTGACGTATAGTCGGTGTTTGTCTGGCAGCCTTTGTGCAAGTCTTTCAGCTGCCACATCCTACGAGCCGAAGAAGTATGAGAGAGTGTATTATTTGAGTCAGTGAGGCACTGGGGGGGGGTGTGGCCCCGGCTCTCTGCAGCGGAGTTTAGTGGAGTGTACTTACTGAGGGGCAGTGAACGGTTCCCCAACCCCCACACTGTCCCGGAAGAGCTCGCACTGCACCGACTGTTCCGCGCAATGGAGTAAAGAACGACTCTGAGAGCGTGCCGCTGACCATCGCCCGCCCCTGCTCCGCCGGCGTAGACAGCGGGGCTAATTGCAGGTCGCTGTGCCCCTGCCACCCCTGCAGAAATACAGCGCCGCAGCGAATATGAGATGTTGGGGCCTCTGCTGTAATTGCTCATTTGTCACTGTCACTGTTCCGAGAACGTGTTTTTAAAAAATATTTATTTTCTTATAAATAATGCGGATCAAGGAAAAAAAAAAAACCTCCTTCAACAAATGGCAGACAGTGGGAAATTTTGTGATTATAATTTTTTATTTATGTTTTTTTTCCCTTGTTGTGCATGAACGATTAGAGCAAGCGGAGTTCTTTCCTGTTCGAAGCGGGGGTGTCGGTGTTTTTAGTTTGATTGCTGGATTGCATTGCTCATGGACCAGTCTTTGCAGTGCGCTCCATCCCAAATTAACTTCGACAGCTAAGTGCTGCCTCAGTCCCGCGTCATGGAGTGCTCGGTTGTTGATTTTTGAAAGCTGCTCGAGAGAGAAATGTGAATGGCAAATGCCCATAACCTCGGGACTACATATCCTCCGAATCTTTGCATTTCTGGTGTGTTCCTGATGTTCTCTTTGAAGTTCCTGCTTCTGGCAAATCCAGTGTGAAAGCAGCTTAACCCTTAGAGCGCTATAGTTGCCAATAATGTGAGATATCAAAATCAGATGCTGTTGAAAACTTATCGTGTGGCAAGTTGTTTAAGAGTGCTCCTGTGGAGCTCTTTTAAACAAGTTGCCACATGATAGTTTTTCAACAGCTCAGCAAAATTGCGGTCTGCGGCTTGCCGCTGCCCGCAAGAGCGCCAATACGTGTGCCGTGTGCCGCCTGGAAGTTCGACAGAAGGGTGTTCCAGACGCACAGAGCTGCAGTCCTCTTCAGTTCTAACCGCCACCTAATTGCTTCGCTTTTCACCAGAGCCCACTGTAGTAAGTGATGATTGGTGTTTTTAGAGCATTATTATGGGGACAAAATGAGGCCACTTTGAGAGAACAAGTGCAGGGCTCTGTCAGAAGTGTAGCGATTTAGCTGCAGCTGTGTTGAGTCAGCTGATTTTAATGCTGATTTATTACCGTTCGCACGCAGGCTGGGATTTCTGTTCCGCGACGCAGGGGGACGAGGACGCCGCTAATTGCAGTCAGGCCTCTTCATGAGTCATGAGAGTCAGAGAAAATAAGTAAATAAATAAATTACCCCATTGCATTTTCTGCCTGAGCGCTGTACAGCATTGGCAAGTGGAAGGTCTCACAGCGGGAAGGTCATAGGTTAGAATTTGGTCTGGGGCCTTTCTGTGTGGAGTCAGCATATTCTGCCCAAGTTTGAGGGAGCTTCCTCCAGGTACTCCAGTGTCTTCCCACAGTCCAAAAGCACACATGCTAGGCAAATTCGAGACTGTAATTGCCAGTGTGTCTGAGTGCCCTGCAATGGATTGGCAAGCTGTCAGGGTTTTTTCCCCCCACCATTAGCCCATGATCAGTTCGTATAGGCTTCAGCTCCCCCCACAACTCCAGTGAGGACTAAGCGGCTAAGATAATTGATGGATGACAAGGCAATGCAGCAAAATTATTGGGTGCAGTGCTGTTGTGGGCCGAGTGTGGTTTTTACATGCTCGAGTTTGATGGTTTCTGTGTGGGTGGGTTTTTAATTTAAAGTCCTTTACTGCTGCCTCGTAATTAAGCAACCTGCCTGACAAACGGTCTGAAGAAACTGACCTGGGCCTGTGACGAGGTGCAGGGGAGGGGCGGAGCTCTGAACATGGGCATGAGGCGAGACTGGCGGGGCAAGGGGAAAAGCAGAACTAACCGAGGCAGGAAGGGAATGAACAAGGGCAGAGAGGAAGGACGCGATGAGGGAGGAAGAAACGACCAGAGGCAAAGAGATGAAGACGTGTAAAGAAGAGCAGCTAAAGTCAAACTCAGTCATATGTCCTGCAGGACATTCCAGCCTAATAAATGGGCATACTTCTTGAAGGAGTTTGATAAGGAGCTACGCTCCTTAAGTGCACTTGTGTTCGGAAACGGGAGTGTATCCTTTGCAGATGTAGTGCTTTTGGAACGTATGATCAGAATTTTAGTCCTCCTTTCTATGGAGCTAAAACACTGCCATGAAGCGAAACTGACAGAAAAAACTTTGAAAATTTGAAACCCCTTGTTTGAAAGCGTACAAAAGATTTAAAACTTTGGAATAAAGTTTTTAAGGTGTATATAGTGTTTTGATAGGCTGAAAAAAGTATTAAATCTCTGAAAACATTATTTTGTGTTTGAATTTTCATTCCAAATCAAACAGTTTAGTGCACAGATGTCAATAGAAAATAAATGAATAAAAAAAACATTATTTTACTATCTCACTCAGCTAGAGTTGAACCGCGAGCATTTATTTTTTCCAAATATAGTTGCTCCCGAGCCTTAATTTACTTGCTTAGCTTGCTAGTTCGCTAGCTTAGCTAGCCAACAGTTTGGTGCGCAGAATTCAATTGAAAATAAATGAATAAAAATGATCCATTATATTGCTATCTGACTTGGCTAGAGTTGAACCGCGATCATTTATGTTGCACCAAATATAACTGCTCGCTAGCAAGCTCACTAAGGTTAGTTCGCTTGCTTTGTAAGCTGACAGTTATATTTAGTATAACATAAATGCTCACAGTTCAACTCAAGCTAAGTGAGATGGCAAAAAAACAGATTTTTTTTATTCATTTATTTTCCATTGACTTCCATGCACCAAACTGTTGGCCAGCTAGGCTAGCAAACCTGCTAGTTAAACAAGTGAACTAATGTTAGCGAGCTAGCTAGTGAGCAGTTATATTTGGTATAACATAAATGATTGTGGTTCTACTGTAGTGAGATGGCGAAATAATGGATCATTTTTATTAATTTATTTTCTACTGAATTCTGTGCACCAAACTGTTGGCTAGCGAACTAGCAATCTAAGCAAGCGAATTAAGACTAGGGAGCAGCTATATTTGGTATGAAATTAATGCTCGCGGTATTGACATCCGTGCACCAAACCGTTGGCTAGCTAGGCTAGCGAACTAACATCTGCTAAGAAGGAGCAACATTCTCTCCGTATGCCTCCTTCTTGTGACTGACTGACATGCTCTCCTCAGCGCTCTCCTGCTCTTGCTTTGTCACAGCACTGGTGGAGCAGTCAGTCACTTTCGTATGTCATGACATGTCATTGGACTAGCTTACTTCAGCAACCAATTGGCTGAGAAGGTTGACGCCAAATCCCACCTCTTCTTTTCAGATTCGAGTTTCAGAGCTTCAGGGTTTTTTTTCCAGACTTTCACAGGGGTTTTTTCAGTTACAAAGCTTCTTTGAGTTTTAAATCTTTTTTTTTTTTTCCCCAGAGGGTTTTTTTTTTCCAGATCAGCATTTACAAAGTTTCAATACTGGATAACAAAATAATACTGTGGGAGAACAGAGCCAAATTTGAAACTCTGAAATTGTGTTGTTGAAACACTGTAAAAACAGTGCTGTAGTTGAGAAGAAGAAAAAGGGAAAAAAAAAACGAAGAAAAAGTTGTAGATTTGGAATGAAAATTCAAATACAAAATAATGTTTTCAGCGATTTGAATTTTTTTTTCCAGGCTGCCAAAACACTATATAAACATTCAAAACTTAGTTCCAAAGTTTCAAATGTTTTGTACGCTTTCAAACACGGGTTTTCAAACTTTCCAAGTTTTCTTTTTTTCTTTCAGTTTTACGTCATTGCAGTGTTATAGCTCCATACCTTTCCCCATCTGCTGCATCCATAATTAATGTCACTCCAAACTCAAGTTTGACATGGCGAGGTTGTTCCGTTAGCGAAGTTCATGTTTCTCCTCAATTCCTCTGCTCTTACCCTTTCCTTGCATATTATGAAGGTTTCTGAAGGGAGAAAATTAAGGAGGCTGGAAAGAAAGCAAGCAGGACCGATAAAACATTGGAAAGAGGCACAGGGCTTCAGACAGAAAGAAAAGGGGGATTTAATGGAGAGAGATGAAATTTGTGCGTTAGTTACCTTTTCATTTGGCTGGTATTCAGTCTGCTGTTTTCCAGTGACTTTCTGGTTAATCGTTGTATTTCTTTTTCGACTTTTATGTTCTGTGAGAATAATCCTTTTCCGATTTAATTTTGAGGTAACTTTGGGATTTTGATTGCTTGCTGTATTTACACAGAATTTCCCTTCTATTTTAAGGGTTGTATTTTGATTTATGGGTTTTTACCTTTCCTTTGGAGGGTAGCATTTATTTCTGTGATGATTCTTGGAGCACTGCGGCATGGCAGGGCAGTGGTTAGCACTGCCACGTCACAGCAAGAAGGTTGTGGGTTCGAACTGGCCTGAGGTCTTTGTGTGTGCAGTTTGCATGTTCTCCCCGTGTTTTCATGCATTCTTCTGTGCACTCCGGTTTCCCCCACCCACAAAAACATGCATCATAGGAACACTCCAACCAGTACCCCTGACCAAGGAGCTGGCTTTAGAACTGGAGTTGGTCCCTGGGCGCCACTCTGTGGCTGCCCACTGCTCCTAACTATAGGATGGCTTAAATGCAGAGGATGTATTACCCCACATATAAGTATATATCCATCTTATCACTTTTTCTGAGATTTTTTTTGTAGTTGTACCCAACCATTTTTGCACTGCACCTCTGACAGACAAATGTGCCAACGTCACCGAAAACTATGAAACAATACCCCTCCCCCTTTGGGAAAGATAAAAAAATAAATAAATGAATAAATAAAATCATTAAAAAAAAAAAAAAAAATGCAGACCCAGCGACTTCCTTGGGTCAGGAATGAAGACCTCAGATCTGTAATATAAGTTACTACTCTTTTGAAGCGGATGTGTGGTTCAGCAAGCTTACCAGTCAAAAGTTCAAAAAACTCTACGAAGCTGTTAGTGGAAAGAGTAGAAATTAAGCAGTGAAATGAGCTACAAGCTTGCAGTTATTCATGAGTAGCAGTGATGGAGATGTTTAGTTTTGCAGATGGACAATTTCAGCCCATTGAGTGGCACTAAAACTTGGGTGTGTAGAGGTTCATTAAATCACGATGAGCTGCTTCGAGAGAACCCATTAAATTTTTGCAAAACCCTTATGCAAATGTACATAATGCTCCATGTAATGAGAAACGTGCTTTAACTTAGTCTTTGGGTGTAGTTCCACAATGAGTTTGTGACCCCAAATTCTGTAAAATTACACTTCAAAGTTACCTGGCCCCTCTCTCAGTCCTGATTTCTATACAGCAGTTTATTTGATCAGGTGCACAGTAGTTGGTTTGTGTCTTTGTCATCAGGAAGGCTTCATCATAGAAATTTGGGGATTTTCCTAAACCATTCACTGGAGATATCGAAAGCCTTTTGCCAGCCATTAATACTGAAACTTAAATTCCAAATGGCACTGGATTCATCAATTACTATTATATTGAAAATCTTAAATTGATGACATTCAAGAAAAATGCCTGCTACATGTGCAGGAGTTTGTCATGTGGATGCTTCTTCGCAAAAATCATATCTGATCGTCACAAGAATGGAACTACCCCAGTTCCACTGCTCAGTTTGCTGCAAGTAAATGCTTTAAATGGGAATAGAGGACGTTTTGCGCATCAATACTTCAAAAGGGGGGAAAATTACTCGGTAAGCCCTTGACACCTGTGTGGTGGCCATTTACTTGGACTCCGAAAGCCATTTCATTACCGAGCCTTTGCGGCTTATTCTTACTTGTGCAGGTTGTTCTTACTTGTGTTTCGTCTCTGCAGACGTCCCCTCAGTAAAGAGTACGTTTGCTTAATATGCTTCCGGAAATGTTATTTTATTAGCCTTCTGGGTTTTTCAGTACACCTGCAACATTCCATTCATGATGTTTTAGTTTAGTCTGTTTTATACCCGTTTATTTTTATGGGAATAGAAAAATCGTGCTTGGCCTCTTTCTAAGCAGATGCATGATGCTCGCCTACAGGTTCTGTAACAACATTAACAAAGCAGACTTACTGGTACTGGAGGCTAAAACCAGACCCTGCCACAGGCTTTTGGGATCTTGCTCTATCGCTTAAAGCAGGTGTTACCTTATTAACTTATTTTCGCTTGGTGATAACGGCTATTTATTTATTTATTGCGTATTATGCGGTCGAAAGAACTACGAGTTTAATTTAAGTACTGAATTAACCGTTTCCCTGAGGCCTCATCTCATTTTGCAGTAAGGGCTGTAAAGTTTAATTACCACGATACTTCACACGTATTATGGACTATCTACATCAGAGATTCATAAAATCATCCATTGCTCCCTTATTTTGCTTTGGTTAATTAGAGACTGGAGGAGTTCCTATGCTATCGCCCAGGCTTTTATTTTGCTGCAGCAGCAGACTGTTCTCTTTATTAGAAATACCTTTGTCTGTCCTTTCATATGAAAACATATTGGGTGACCATATCTGTACTTTTGAAGCCATTTTATTTGCTTTGTTTTTGCTCGGCACTGTTTAATAAGGGACACTTGTAGAAGTATTCTGCTGTGGTTCCGTTTTTCGTGCACCTGGACCGTAAGTCCGGTGGGCTTATGTCTTGGGTTATCGGTCTGCTGTCGGCGTTGTCGTCCGTCAACATCATCTTCCCCGAAACCACATGACCGATAAAGCAGAACCTCGGCACATATGTTCCGACCCATGAGGACACCAGAGTTTGTTCATGGCCTTCCGATCAGATTTCTAACATGGCCGCCACTGCAGCCATGTTGAAATTGATGTTGCGATTTAGCCATGGCATTTAGCTGATATTTGGTATATGGGTAGATGGAGGCAAGCCCTAAAACATATTAGACAGGTTTTGTGAAATTGTGAAATTTGACCTCAGCACTTTGGCCACACCGACTTTCGGAGCGGTTTACTTTAAACACCTTCATCGAAAGCCCTGGACCTATAAAGCTGAACCTTGTCACACATGTTCCAACCAATGATGACACCTAAGTTTGTTGATGGCATTATTTAACATTTTGATGTTCTGTCATCCAGTTTGTTTCAAACAAGTGAATTGGCTGTAGTGTTCAGCAATGCCAAACTTAACTGCACAAAATAACTCAATAACTCTGTCGCCACTGGAACAGTCGTGTATCTCCCCGATCACCAAATTTTGGACAAAATGGACGCTGGCAGCCATAATGGACGTCCAAAATTGCGGAAAATCGATCTTGAGCATTGTCAAATATCTTCCCCTGTGCAAAATTAGAAAAAATTTGTCATAATTGTCGCTTCCAGAGCTTGGAACAGAAAATCTCTGCAGGCGCTGTGGCAACGGGCGGGGCGGGGGCCCCGGAACTAAACCATAGTATCTCCCGACTATCGTCGTCGGGGAGATACAATGATGCACAATTACTGCTGTGCACTTTGATACTTTTAGTCTATTGACTATTTCAACAGAACAAACTTCATATTGTTAATAAGGATCCAAGAAGTGTTGCAATTTCAATGAAGCCTTTACTAATTATAAGTTTCTCTTGGGATAAATGGAAGAAATTAAGACTAAATTTTAATTATAAATTTATTTTATATACCTGTGGATACTCTGAACTCCCAGCTGTAGCTAACCCTCAGAATTTTCAATCAAAATGGCTTTGATAGTTTTGCTCTTGAGGTCTTTTACTTTAGCTATTTTACTTCGACCGTGTCACGTTAAAAGTTACCATGCGTTTGGGTTGAAAGTCTTGTGGGTTTCTGCTCCCTTGTAAATGTATGACCCTTTAATCATGCGTCAGTTCGGGAGCCCACTTCGCTGACAGATTGTCTTTGTTCTAGTATCAGTTATGCCGCTTCCTTTCCACTGCAGTGCTTCACCTCAGTAGGGATAGAATAGCAACTGAAGAATCGGAAGACCTTTTTTTTTTTTTTTACAGGATTATAACATGTTAACTTTCAGCACTGCTAGATGCTTGTACTGCATAGCATGATGGGAGTATAACCGCAGTGCTGACCTCTGTCTTTGCACTGCCCTGCAGGCTCACTCACCTGACACATCTTGCCTCTCGGGAGTGACTAATTAGCATCGATGCACAGAACAGCGCTGTGCGTGCCTTAGCTTTTCTGCTGAAGGTGCCAACCGAACTGCAGAGTGGGACTGAAGATGGGGTCAGCTGTAATTTTACTGCAGTTTTTCAGCACTGCGATACAGGTGGAAGTGAATGCGTTTCAGTGCCCAGTTGGAATTCCCATCAGACCCTGAGCGAGAGTTAGTGGAATGAGGGAGAGAGTGAAGAAGTAACTGTAAAGGAGGGACTAATGAGGGGGAAAATAAACTTTGTTGGGTAAACTCCTGTTCTGTTTGATTTATTGTGATTTATTATGGCTGTAATGTGGTTAAATGCTGAAGCCACAGATTGAGGTGGGAGAAACCAGCCTCCGCAGCCCACAGTTTCCTAATGTTGGTTATCCCTGTTGCTCCATGGTTTGCTTAACGTTCTGGCTTTATTTTCTCAACTATTGGGTATTCCCATTTACAGGTCTCTACTTGTCTCTGCTCTTGTGTTAGCTTTCTTGGCCACAGTTTTCCTGGAGTCCCATTAGAACAGTATTTTTCTGAGAATGAGGGATTCTTTTTCCCATTTTCCATTGCAGTGGGTGCCGATTTTTCAGCTTTTTCCAGCCCCCTTCTGAATACCTCTCCCGATTCAGTGTTTTAGGCTGGCAACTCGGTCAGTCTGTTGATAAGCAGCTATTGCCTCACAGGTGGCCAAGTAGTTTTTTTGTTTTATGGCTATGAGATCAAAATGAGGAAAATAACACAAGGAACTTGTGTGCATTGAGATTTGCTCAGGTTTGAAGGCCTAGCGTACTTAGTTATTATGAAATTGCTTCAGGAAAATATTAGTTGGTTGATATCATTCCATAATCACGATAAAATGAACCTTAATGACCACTTAGAACTCTCATTTCTCTGTTTATATTCACCGCTTTCAATTGATTGTTTGGTAAAGTTAAAACACAAGGTACGTTTTGGTATGTTTATACGTTTCAAGTTCAGCTTGTAATGGACAGCAGATCTCTGATTCTTGGTTTTCTAAAAAACAGTGTTGCGGGAATGATACTGCAAAATGATTGCTCCTTTGAATGTGTTGAAATAAACTGAAAATGCTTCATCTTCGCTAAAATTCAGTTGCATGTGTACTGGGTGTGATCTATTTTTTTTTTTTTTTGCGGGAGACTCTTTAATAAGAAAAGATGTTGATAATTTTTACAGGCAAAATTGTGTATCACGTTACATTACGAATTTGCCCATTTTTCCGTATAGTTTTTCTTTATTTTCTCTACAGGTGTAATTTTCTTTAACCTTTTTCAGCTCGTAAAATCATCAGTGAAGACGACCATAGCTGTGTGCAGAAGCCTGCATCAATTCATTTTGGTTGATATTGGATAGTAAATTATAGAATATATAAATCACGGATCCAAATGATTTGAGCTCATTAAAAATGGCTCATCTCGTTTTCTGTTATGTTTGGGGCCTAGTTTTTGTATTGAGGACTAATACAAACTCAGATTTGGTGTATCAGTTTGTGTGCTTGGTCTTGAGCTTTGACCTAAGGGTCAAGAACCAAATGATGTTTCAGTATTGCTTGGGAGACCATGTAATTCAAGTGTCTGGGGGATAAATGCATTGGTCGAGGGCGACCAAACTGTCTCGTTGTTTGTTTTTGCTATGGCGTGACAAACCAGCTGAATTCCTCTTTCATAGTTGATGAATACTTTCAAATTTATATGGATTCTTTTGTTTTGAGTAAAATCCAGGCTAATGGATGAGAGGTGCTGATCTAGGAAATGGCTTGGAAAAATTCCTTCATGTGTTCACATTTTAAGCTACCGGTATGCATGTAGTCAGAGTAGGAGAGAATAAATTTGATCATTTAGTTTGACGCAGAGGTCGGGAGACATTCTAGATTTATGCGGCAAGTTGAGATCTGTTTACACACAGGCTTGGCGCATGAGATGGGGAAATGTGATACTCTATGCAGCGATAACAAAACAATTGCACTTATGTCCCTTACGCGGAAGCTTTTGTGGAGGAGTCTGTGCTTTCTGCACCAACATATGAATTTATTTAATGACAAAATGAAAGTCATAAACTCCTGTTAAGTTTGAGTTGACCTCAAATTGAGCTCGTCAATGCGGCAGTGCGTGGGCTGTGGAGCCCACCCTGGCGGAGAGAGGACGTGTGTGACTCGCTCACCAAGAATGCAGGGGTGGGGTCATTTGGCGCGGAAAGAAACTACCTCCTTATCTCCCGCTATGCATTAGAACACTTTGGAACATGTGTAACAGTGCGCCGTTTTCATGTTTTGCTGCGTGTCATGTCTAGCATTCCGCCTCGGTCATTATGGGCATTGCCTGTTGCTGGTTTTCCCATGGGCATGGCTCTAAATGTTGACAGAGGGCCTGTTGCCTCTCTGATCCTCAGATGCCTGCTCTTTGCCTGTGACCCCTGTATGACTTGCTAGCCTCTATGTGCTGCAGTGACCAGTCAGGCCATCAAACCTTGATTATGTATGAAATGGGATCAAATTTGGCCTCCCTCTTCTATTTTTAATTTCATTTTTTGATATAATTTATCATAATAGATGTTCCTCCAGACTAATTTCTCATGTCTGTAATTTTTGTATGCTCATCAGTAATTATGGGCATATTATGGAATGGCACTGTCCATCTGTTAGTCTGTTTGACTGTCTGTCCCTCTGTCTATTTGTTAACTTGTCTTGTTTACGCAACTTATCCTATGGTTTTTTGTGGATTGTATCTAAATTAAAGTTGTATAACCATGTGTGAGATAAGGTGCTCGTGTTTGTTTTAGAGCACTTAGAGATGTTTTTAGCAGAAGTATTCCCCTTTCCTATATCAACCATGCAAACACTACTGGTCCTAGATGTCTTGAACTTCTTTATGGATTCTTAGATCTGGTCAAATTCAAATTTGCTGTGTCCATTGGAGGCGAGTACAGGAAGGTTCCTTTCAAAAATGGGCGCACTTCAATTTTCAATATAGCCACCACAGCAACAATTTTGAATTTGTTTCAGTTGATTTGATTAGTTCCAAAAATTTCTACAAATAATCCACTGTGCAGTCTTATAAGGCTCTAATGCCACTATGTAACTGATGCCAAAACAAAAACTCTCTTTACTGACCAAAATCACAGCATTTATATAGACTAGGAACATTCTGGGAAGATCTACAGGAGTCCTGAGTGATCTGGCCCCCTCTAGGCAAGAAGAAGCCAGAATCATCTCGAAAGCACTAGTCTATTTCATCACAAACAAGCGGTATTGCATCAGATCATGTCTTTCTACAGACATACCAGCAGAGGGTGCTAAATGATGAGCAAAATAAACAAATAGCTGATCAGTAAGGAAGCACAAATAGTATGTAACAAATCTCCATAAAACATCATACTTCACAGGAAGGCTGATAATCTGATCAAATTTAAATGTGCTGTATGCGTTGGTTGAGGGGAGAGGCTGGTTCCTATTGAAAATGGGTGCATTTTTATTTTGAATTTGGTTTCTGTTCTTTTTGGTTTAAAGCGGAATGAATTTTCCAGTCAAATTTAAATTTGCTCTAGGTGTTGGGGGTTAGAAGAAGATTCCTTTTGAAAAATGGATGCAGTGCTGTTCTTCATCAAGCAAAGCTTCTGTCAGCCATTTGTAGAATGTTGCCAACACTTCTTGTAATGGCCGCTCAGGAACTTACGCACTCAGTCTCTGTACTGTGCCCCTTGTTTAGAGTTCTTTGATGTTTTTACCAATTCACGTTATTCCTTTTTTTAATATCTACTTTATACGAGTTGTTGATGTCTTTATGGATTCTTTCCAAATAAGGTCAATGTAAATGTTTTCTATTAACATGTGGTATACCACGCAAGCATCAGTGCAGTGAAGCGGGAACAGAGGCACATGGAGTTAAAAACGGGGGCATACACTGCTGAAATGCACTGGCAGAATGTGTCATAAAATTGATTACTCAACAGCATTGCTTCCAGATGATAGGTTTTTTTTTGATGCTAAGAAAAACACTTAACAATGTATTAATTATCGAAAAAAATGTATTTACTTTTGATTCATTTACTTGATAAATCAGGGCTTTCACCTAAATATTTTTCAGAGGGGGATTTCCCCCTTTCCATCTTTTTTTGGGGGGGCTTTTCAGTTTGTCAGGGGGGAATTCAGTATGTCATGGCTAGCTGTCACAACCATAAGAGACTGGAACAACAATTCATTTCTGATATTGAGATGAACTGAAACTAGACAAAAGTTATCACAAAAATAAAACATTTATTAAAAAAAAGGAATTACTGCACTCAGTGACTGAGTGAATGGCTTAAAAAAAAATGAAGATTTTGGAGTAGTCTAGTCAAAGTCCGGACTTCAATCTAGTTGAGATGCAGTGGCATGACTTTAAACAGGCTGTTCACGCTCAAAAACCCTCCAGTGTGGCTGAATTAAAAGAGTTCTTCAATGAAGAATGGGCTAAAATTCTTCCACAACGATGTCAAAGACTTGTTGCCAGTTATTGCAAATGTTTAATTGCAGTTGCTGTTGAGGGTGGCCCAACCAGGTATTAGGATTTAGGGGGCAGTTACGTTTTCACATAGGGCCAGGTAGGTTGAGAGAGATTTTTACCCTTAATAAATGAAATCATCATTTAAAAATTACATTTTGTGTTTACTTGGGTTGTCTTTGTCTAGTATACTGATGGACTTTAAAAATTTCTGACTAGACAGAAATGGTATAGTTGGGTCAGAGGAATTTTAATTAGATGATTACATAATTGATATGCAGTTGTCTTTGAGTAAGGAGACACAACAGTGCATGAGGTCATGACCTTGTTTGTGCCTGTGCAGCAGGATTTGAGAAATTAGTGATGTAACCTCGTCCGGCTTCTCTGATCACAATTGCGATGCTGTCATATTCCTTAAAACAGTCCTTGAGGTCATTAAGGCCAGAACCCGAGAACGTTTGTTCAAAGACGCTACGAATGCCATGCCTTGCCTTTCTAGACCCCAACGTGATCAAGCCATTGAGCGGTGGATGGCTGGAACCTCCCAAAATCGCATCGCCTGGTGTTTTGGGGTAAGCCAACCCACAATCACTAACCTTGTGGCTCCTTACCAGAAGACTGGAAGCGCCAATGATCGACCCCGACCTGGTCATCCTTTGGTCATGACTCCAGCCCAGGACAGTCAGATCCACCGCGTCGACCTGAGAGATTGGTTTCAAACCTGCACCAGGACGGCTCAGGAGACTCTAGGAATCCACAGACCAAGGATCAGCAGAAGAACAGTGAGTCACCGGCTCGCAGAGTGAGGAATCAGAGCCCACAGGTCATGTGTTGGAATGCAGCTTTAGGCACAGCGCAGGGCTACCAGGCTTCGCTGGGCTGAAGAATATGGTCAGAGACAAGTCCCCAACTGATTCTGGAGGAATGTCGTCTTCAGTGATGAGTCCAGATTTTGTCTGTACCGACATGATGGAAGACAGAGGGTCTGCAGACAACGTGGTGAGAGATATGCGGCCCCCAGCATTGCTGAGACAGATCATTTCGGAGGAGGCGCGCTGATGGTCTAAGGTCCCATTAGATGCGGCTGGAGGTCCGACCTGGTCATAATCAATGGAAATCTTAATGCAGCTCGCTACTGTGACCTTGTCATCAGACCGCACATCATGCCTTAAATCACAGACCACCCTGAAGTCACGTTCAAATGGTTACAAATTTTAGCTACAATTCTGGTTATAAGTGAATTAACATTTGTTTAATGATCTGAAACATTTAACTGTGACAAATATGCGAAAAAAAAGAAATTAGGAAGGCGCAAATACTTTTTAATGGCACTGACACTTTGTACAGCTTTACACTTCTCAAGTATATATTTTGAGTTTACTTGAGCTCTTGTTGAGTTGTGGTTTATTGCTCCTATACTCTTACATACGTTTACCCTTTTATATGGTTTTTCCATTAGGATAAACCCATTTTTGATCTCTGGGTCATTCCATCTCAAATCAAATGTGGCCTCCCAGTTGTCCATGTTGGATTTGCTTCATACTTTAGGAAAATATTGTGGTGTTCCCCAAAACTAGTATGAAAAGTTTTTAGCTGGAATCTTTGGTTTTTCAGAAAAGGAGGCTTTAAAAAAGGGTCATGGCTCTAATAAATCAGTATTGCAAAAAAAGTCCCAAAAGTCATTACTTTGAATCTATTCATGCTGCATGCCTAAAATAATCAGAAAATTGTTCTAAACTATTAGATATCTTAACTTTGAAAATGGTTTTGCCTGCATTTGCATGTTTGCCTAGTTATGGCTTGCTGACAAATGTATTAAAATATTCTTTGGGGCAGACTATCTTCACCCTGAGCCATTTTCTAAAATCTTTTGATTCAACATGGAATTACCCTTTTGCAAAAAGCAGTTAGTCTTGCGAAATATTAAAGCTTTAAATGTAACGTTGTTAACCACTCATCTTCCTTGAGAATGTACTCTTCCCAAACACTATCAGGAAAACCATACCAACATCATGCCAGGCCTCTCCCTTTCCTCGTATGGAATGGATTTCAAAAGCGGTTGGAAACATTCCTGGGAATCCTGTAAAATTCTGACATGATTGCATCCCATATTTTCTGTATTTTCGCTGCATATTCATGCTGCAACTCTCTCTGCCTACTGCATACCATAGAAGCTTTTTTTGGATTCAGATCTGGATACTGGGAAGCATTAAAGTATACTGAACTCATTGACATCATCTTGAAACCTCTGAGTTTGCTTTGCGACGTAATGCATTATCATGCTGGAAATGGCAATTTGACTATCGGTATATTGTTGCAATAAAGGGATGTTCCTGGTTGGACTGCAAGATGGGGCCTATTTGAATCACTTTTTTTTTTAGTGCATTAAATATAACTGCCGCCATGGGGCAAACAAGTGAACTGAGGCCTTTTTCTGGAATTGCACCTGCGGACTTAAACAGCAACTAAAATGTCAGAGGCCATCTGCTATGCCTCTGGGAAAAAGAGTGGTGTTCAGAAGTTGGCTACTTACCAGCAAAGTTGAACAACTTTAATCGACTTTTAAGGCATAATTAATGTATGCTCAACTTGTTCCCATGTACTTGAAAAACTATCAAGCAATTTATTTATTGACTAATCAAAACCAATATGTAGCCTGCACTGACTTAGAAGTGATGAGGAGAGGCAGATTGATATTAATAGGCTACAATGTGAAATTGCAAAAATGCGAGTGATCTGAATAAGTGAAATTCTCCTCTGTATTCCAACTCATTGTCGCATTTTTTTGCCCCGCTTCATGCACGGCTGATGGCATATAGCATTACTCTTGTCTGTCCGAACGGGGTTGGTTGTTTATCCATCTCTCGTCAAAAATTGGTAAACTGAATTCATTGAAGTTATACATAGGCTTTGTAAGGACACTGAGGGTGAGCATCTAGTACCTTGTTTTTGAATTTCTGAAATTTTTATGATTTTTCAGGCGTCTGAACTTGGGTCAATTTTAAAAACTGCTCAATGAAATTCATTGAGCTTCTACATGTGCTTTATAAGGATCCAAAAGGTGTGCATCTCATCCTAGGTTTCTGAATTTTTTTCTTAATTTGGAAGATTATTGTGGTGTTTGAAGTTAATTAAATTTTGTCGACTTTCTCCAATGTGGGGAGGCATTTGTGTCCCATGGACTCAAATTTTCTAATTTGATAGGTTATGAAAGATTTGGCAAAATTGCATCTCTTAGCCTTGATTTACTTCTTAGCCTCAAAATAGTGAAGACGGGAAAACAATTTGTTTAATGTAGCGAACGTGGCTTTAAGTATTTTAGTTTTGGCGAGAATGGCCAAATGACTTGAAAAAAAAAAAAAAAATCAGCAAACGCTTCCACTCACATCTGTGCTATTTTATTATAAATTTTGGAATTCTATAAACAAAGCCATCATTCAAATGGCCGGACCACCATTTAAAATTGGTAAATGAGCGAGTCAACAGTTTCATTGATTGCTGATCAAGTCTAGTGAACTGGAACAGGGTGAGAGTAATTGATTAAATTGTGATAATTCTGACGAGAACTTAGCTCTGTAGCCCTGTGCAGCACCTCACTGGTAAATACTGCTACCATTGTAGTTTTTTTCCCAGGAGCAGTTTACATGGCCTCTGATGTTTGGCTGCTGTTCATGATCGCATCAGGTATGATTCATGGAAAAGAAAGGGAGCAAATCTCTCTTATTTGCCCCATGGCAGCAGTTACTCTTTGTATGCTTAAAATAATCGCAATTAATCGTGAAGCCCCAGCACATGGTTACCAACAATGCTCACATAAGCTGCGCCATTCATGTGATGATTGATTGGTATTAAGGTGCCCAGAGAGCCCCAAGAAAACATTTCCAACACAATTATACCACCAACATAAACTGTTGACACAAGCCAGATTGGATACAAGCTTAAAGCTGCTGTAGGTAACTTTTGATTTGTAGGAATCCTTTATGCCCATTGTGAACAGACCTATCACAACCAGGGGGCTTATCTAATTGAATGTTAATCATGCTTCGCACCTGCAGAGAGCTTTTCCAGATCACCCTTGTCTACAACTATCCACACAGCCAAGAAAGCTAAACAAATGGAGAGGAGTAACAGACCACAGAAAGGGAAGTGGATCGAGCAGGGGATGCAAACTTGATTTACTGTCAGTTACTTCTACGAAATGATGAGAGCTACGGGACTTGAAAGGCTTCAAAGCTGATGCCAAGTTGGTTTCCTTGCTGGTCCAGCAGAAATTATTTTATCTTGGTGATATTTCTATTTATTGTGCATTGGAGTATTCTGTCTGGCCGTGAGGATTCTGGAGTCTGAGGCTCTGCGCTAACGTTATGTAACACTGAGATGTGTTGCCTCACTACGGTAACATGGCTCATCTGAGCCAATGTTGAGTAACTTTGAAATGTGTTGCCTCACTACGATAACTTGGCTCCTAGAAAAGTATTGCTTACACTTTCTTTTTCTTTTTTTGTTGCTGTTTTGGGTTGTGGCAGAGCTGTGTTTGTGGTCAAGTCTGCTGCTTTGTAACTAGAAATAGAATAATTGGGATTAATTAATTAATAATTAATTAAAATTAATTATTAATCGATCGGGGCAGTCCCACCTGTAACATCTCAGTTGTAATGTAAGGGAATGTATTATTTACATAAAGACCACGTGAACTTATTCTCTGGTGGGAGACATTTTGGGGTGGGATTTTGGTGCTGCACATGGTGAGGATGGCTGCTGAAATCATTAAAAAAAATTCTTCCACCTTCCTCCCGCCTTAAAAAAAAAAAAAGAATAAATAAATCTGAAAAGTTCTCTTCTTCTGCTTTACTGCTGTTAATGCCAATTTCATCCCTGTTTGGAACTTTCTTTTTTTGGGGGTTTTCCTGTCGAAATAAACGAGGGCAATAGAAAAGGGGAGGGGGGGTGACATGTGCCATACATCAGTGCAGAAAATAGGAGTTTCCAATTACAGTGATTTACATTTCATACAGTACATAGACATTTTTTTCCCCCTGACCTTTGCATAATGTTCAAATTGTAACCTTAAGGAAAAGGTTGCCCTCTCCATGCAGTTTATTTAATTGACACTAGCAATCAAATTGTCCTTTGATGGCGGGATAACCCACAGCCACTTCCGTGTGACGGCTTTCCTGTCAAATATCATCCCTGTTGTGCGCATGTTGCTGTGGAAATCAAGACTTATCACTACAGGTTACTTTTTTCAATCTTTAACTGTCTCGTTAAGGTGAGCCAATTCCAATAGCAGCCTGAAATTTTTGTCCTCGGCAGATGGAGCTGGAATCCGACGTAGTCCTCCGTTTTAGGCCAGTCGCCTTGAGGATCATGTGTTGTGCATTGCGAGACGCTTCTCTGCTCCTCACAGTCGTAAAGAGTGATTGGCGGAGTTACTGCAGCCTGCCTGGCCAGACTGGGCGGAGCTGCCCTCTCGTTAACACGGGATTTCAGTTCACTGAAAAGCTGCTCTCTGGAAGTTTTTTTGCTCCATTCTTTGTAAACCCGAGAGACTTGCGAAAATCCCAGGAGATCTGCGCTTTTGAAAAATACTCAAAACCAACCACTGCCACCAGTGACCGCCACAGTCATTGAGATCGATTACATTTTTTCCATTTTGATATTTGGTGTCGACACTCTTGACCAGTATTTTCATGATCTCATGGTTTGCTCTGCTCGCGCATGATTGACCGATTGCATGATTGTTTGAAAAAGGAAGTGTCCTGCTATTCATAATAAGGAGCTCAATGATGTGGTTATTATATTTGCCACCATAAATATTTGAAAACACCTTCAAGTCTGAGTTTAACTGACCTGTTATGGACCTTGAGGTTTCAGAACAGCTCTTGGTCCTGTCGCCCGTTGTGATTTGTTGTATCATCTTATGCTAATAATGCACATTTCAATTGCCCTTATGGATAGTCATAGCACTCAAAGATGCCCATTAGTATTGTGTATTTATAGGGATAAGTGGTGAATAATGCATCCCTGCCCTAAGCGATGCATTGTCCTGAACTTTGCGCATTTGTGATTGTGCCTTAAGTGTAGAATTTCAGCTTGTACACTGCTAGGTCAGCATATTGCACATTGCAAACGACACTATGGTATAGATGTAATGCTATAAAAAGATTTAATTATACTTCATATTGTGCAGGCAATGAAATGCTGTTTTTCACACATTAAAGGTATTTTATCAACGTCATTAACTTTGTTCATTTGCTGTTTCTCTTTCTGCAGAACTCAATTCGACACAATTTGTCCCTGAACAAGTGTTTTCTTAAAGTACCTCGATCTAAAGACGACCCTGGGAAGGTGAGCTTCACTTATTTACTTAAGCTATATAGCATTTATTTCCCCCCCAAAAAGTGGGGGAATTTTGGCGGACAAATAATCTGAGGGCTGAAAAACAATGATTACATGGAAGCGTGTAAATGTATTCAACTGAAAGCTTGTGCAGAGGCCCAGCTCAAAAATCTGCCTGAAAATGTTTGAGGGTTTCAATTTAGAGAAAATACTTTGAAGGACTGAAATTAGGTAAATTTTACGTTGGCACTTTAAAGCTCTTGACTGCTTACTGGAGAAATGTTGGCACGCATCCTGAGAAGCGTCCACGATGCAGATCAAAATCTGTCATAAATGAGATTGCGATTGAGTTCCAAGGCCGATTTTGGGATATTCAGAACCATTTTATTTTGCATTATTGGTGGTTTGAAGTGTGGTTGAAGGAGCCAAATGCATAATTTTAATGGGTTCAAAAATTTGTGGGAATAAAACAGTTGGATTGCTTTCAGGGTGCTTGAATTGGTAACACAATGCAGAAACTTTCTTGTTGATGCTGGTTTTTTACAATTGAGCAATTGTGAACCACATCTGGAACAGACATTGGTGTACCAGTTGCAATGATTGTTTCAGTCCTTTTGAAAGTTGGCACATCGAGGGTCATTTTGTTCCAACTGGACCAGGGTCTGCACCACACCGTCAGAAAAATTAGAAAAAAATTAAGGGCATTTGGTAGCATTTCAAATGGACGAATCCCAGATCTTAAGTTCCAACTCCAAGTTTTCATGGAGTCATTGCCAATTTAAGAAGGTGGTGTCTAGTCACTCGCGAATGTGGCAATGACTCATAAGCATTTTTGAAGGGATACACATACTCTCCAGTGCCCCTAAATTAATGTCAATGGGAGCATGTAGGCAAAATTACCTGAAATGTAAGAATCTGCTATCAGATTTGGCACATCTCATTTGATTCGCCTGTAATAGGCTGTTGAAAATGACCAATTTCACAGAACCAAAATTTTTATTTGATTTTCATTTGATCTCCCTGACTGAAGTATGCAGAATCGGGGGTTCACATTGCAGCTTCATCCTCAGCAGCTATGGCACACTGACCCCTTTAACCCAATCCTATCCCCTGTCTGTAGTTCAGGAGTAACTTGCATCTGAAAATGCTTATGGGGAAAAAAAAAAAAAGAAAACGCCCAAAACTGCCTAAATTCAAGGCATGATTTGGTCATATGGACATGCCAGAAAAAATCTGAGAAAATTCATGGAGCAACTTTAATATTAGGTTAACAAACAGTTGAAAATTCATCTTGTTTTTCCAACTCGTTCTAGAAAAATTCTGTCATCTTTCGATGCTAAGTGTCTTACAGCCATTGACAATAATCTAGGAGCACTGGAAAGAATTTGTATCCCTTCAAAAATGCTTAGAAGTCATTGCTACAGTGACTAGAGACCGCCTCCTTAAATTAGCCATTACTCAGTGAAAAATTGGAGTTTGAACTTTTAATTTGTGATTTGACCATTTGAAATGATGGCAAACACCCATGATTTTTTCAGATTTTTCTGAGACGGTGGGGAGCAAACTTTCCTAAATCTTGTCCACTTGGTATGGAATGACCCTAAATAGACAGAGACCAAATCTTGATGCAGACCAGTGACCACGCTCCTGCTACAGACCGATGAACAGAAAAATACTCCTGCAGCACATCCGCAAGTGTGAACTCTGCATACACAGGTAGTGAGACTGCATTCTCCACTGGAGCATTAAATATGGGGGCTGATTGCATTTTTTTTTTTCTTTTTGTCCTCCGGTATTAAAACTCCTTGGAACCGCTCTCTAAATACAGAATACTTTTCAGCATGGAGTCAGCTCTCCAGTCACTGTGAAGTAGGTCTGCTTGAGGCTAAAATGGTGCTTGCCCCCTTTCTGTGTTCACAGCGAAAACCACTTGTTCATTTTGACATTGTAAAATGAAACCGAGTACCAATTGGTCATTCTGAGGACAATACCATGAAAGGCATCGCCTTTCTCACCAAGATGCTCAAAGAAGATTTTGGCTCCAACTTGCCAAAACTCACGTGCCAAAAGAACATTTCTTAGAGCCATTTTCTTCAGTACTGAAAATTGCTCCTTGGCAGTCAGTCCCTCTAACCCTTCTTCAGTATTTGGCCAGGAGTGTGTCACTGTGTGTGTTTGTGAGAGAGTTCTTGTTTGAGTTTGATGGAGACATGGGCTCTTTTTCCATTGCAACCATGAAAGGCAGCCTTGCAAATGAACTGAATTGTGTTTCTCAGGTTTGAGAGATTAAAGTTCTGATTCTGTCTTGTTTGAAAAATTAATTACAAATGACTTTTGCCTTTTTGTGACGTATGTCAGAGAGCAGGCACTACCTCATTGTACTTTGTCTGTCAGTGTACTGTTCAGTGCATACTCATATAATACACTTCGGTCAATAAATATTTGGACAGTGATTCAATTTTCATCATTATGCCTCTGTATGTCTCCACGAGCTAAGCTTGCAATGTTGAATTTCAGATTTATTTAAGGGTTAATTGAAGTATGTTGAATGAATACAGGAATTATTATGACCATTTTTATACATTGCCTCCCATGTTTAAGGGATAAAAACTGATTGGACTAGCAAATCTGATCACAAATTGCCATTTTAAATGCTTGATGGCTAAACTTTTGATGGACATGACTGCCAAATGTCTGGTTCCCATAGAAATCAGCAGATACTGGGTTTGTTTCCTGATGAGGCTTTGCCTTCACTTCTGCTATTTTCAGTTTCTGCTTATTTTTGTGATATTCTGCCTGTAAAGGCATACGCATTAACCAATACCAACTGACCTTTAGGTTCCCAGGTGAGATGAAGCAGTTTGATTCGCTTTAGTGGATGTCTAAAATGGAAAAAAGATTCGAAGTAACGTTGGTAAAATATAAGGTATTTTTTTCTTAACAAAACACTTTCAATCACGGCTCCAGTAGCTCCTCATAATTAAATTAAATCGAACAGAAACTTTACCTTAAGCGCAAAATACACACCCTAGATACGGCCAAAAACTGTTTGATACCGCTCTACCTGGGGCACACCCGCACCATGATTACTGGGAGGGATATATTGATTGAAGGGAGGTGGAAATGTGGGAAATGTGGGTGTAGACCCAGGTAAGACTTCATTATAAATATTACTCATAAATCCATAATTTTCACGAATATATATTATCTACAACAAATAATAAGTAATCCATTGTACTAAAGACAAAAGTGCAGAATGAGGAAATTAAAAGTTTCTGGTTAGGCATTAAAGGGGCGGTTCACCAAAAATATAAAATGAGGAATTTGGCTCCTACACTGCCATCAGTTTTGCCTTCAGCATGTTCGTGAAATATGAACCCTGTCAGGTGATTAACTTCCACTTCTTTGCCATAAAGTCCAAAAGTGGAGCCATTATGCCGTTTTATTTTTATTTTTTTCCCCTTTCTTCAAAAGGGAGGTTTATTAACTTTATCGCAACAAAATAACTTCCATGATTTCTGGGCAATTTGATTCCTGTCATTCCTAACCCTCTGAAAAGCAAGCTGTTCTTAATGGGCATCCCCTCTCTGGAATGAGCTCTGTTCTGATTGGCCAGCGACTAGAGTATAGTGTCAACAGAGAGCAACAAAAACAAAATCAAAATTCAAAATCCCCTGCTACCGGCAGATCTCAGATGAGTGAATTAGTATCTTCCTACATGGCTAGTTGGCAATTAAACTAGCTACACAATGAGCACTGGAAGGTAAAGTCTGCTGGCTAGGCAAGGCTCGTTGCACTCACAAAGATGTGCAACATGGAGTTATCATTAAAGTTCAATTAAACTTTGAATTCAGACCGTTCAGCATGATTTGTGGATAGCATATACCCTCAGCAAACATTGCATTTATTTGAAATAGTCATGCAACTCCATTAAAAATGGACTGAATTTCCATTAGAAACTGTCACCCATTCTATCTGTTCCTGTCAATATTTATTCTACATTGCCTCTGGCTAAAGTTGCTATGGTTTTCGAATTCGCAGCCAGTTTAATACCAAGCTACTTACTCTTGGATTTCAGTTTAAATGTGAACTGAAATGGGACATACTTACCTTGCTAGCTCACTACAGGATCTCCTCGAAAATAAATTGAGGCAATCACTTCTTCATATCTTCCAAAAAGGATTATTGGTCCCCTTTCATTGTGGCCCCCGGATGAAATTGGGCGGCTACTATGAATTCACTCGTGGTTATGTCCGCCCTGTCCGCGTCCGTAGACACTTCATTGTGGACGCTGTGCAGGCTGTAGTTTTTGACCGATTACTGTCATATTCGGTATGGACATGTCTTGCACTTCACTTATGACACCTATCAATGGTTGCCATGGCAACAGTATCGGCCGAATAATATAATATAATGTTCAAATTACTGGTAAAACATGGAGATTTCCTTGTGGATACAGTACAGGCTGCAGTTTTTGACCAGTTACTTTCATATTTGGTATGAACATGGGTTACACCTCACTTATGACACCTATTAATATTGCTTGCCATGGCAACAGTATTGGTGGAATAATGCGCAAATTTGAACTGAAACATACATTCTTCATTTTGGACGCAGTACAGGCTGTAATTTTTGACCAGTTACTTTGGTTTGGTTGTCTGTTACATTTGACTGTTGATACCTATCGATTTTAGTTGCCGTGGCGACATCATTAGCCACATAATGGGCAAATTAGTGGCAAAACGCATAGATTTCCATGTGGACGCCGTACAGGCCGCAATTTTTGACTGATGGCTTTCATATTTGGTATGAAAATGCGTTATACTTAACTTCTGACACCTATTGATTTCGTTTGCCATTGCAACAATATTGGCGAAATAACGCGCAAAAATGGGGGAAAGTGGGCTTTTGGGGGCTACACCCATGCGGTTACCGCCGACTGGACTGTCTAGCGTAAATTTTGTTGTCAGGCCTGTGTTATACTGACCCAGACTAGCAGTCTAAAGCGGTCTCACTGAAAGTGGATGGCACACATTTAGGGTTTTGCCGGTTGAAGCTGGGATGTTGCCATAAAAGTATACAGCTCTGGAAAAAATTTAGAGACCACTCCAAATTTTTCTTAAATCAGCATCTACATGTATGGCAGCCATTCCATTCCAGTGTCTGGTGAATTCTAACACAAGATTAGGTGATCACCTGAACCAAATCTTATTTAATGAGGAAAAATATAAACACCTCTGTGATCCTCATTATCCTCTTGCAGTAGGACCAGATGAATGGCAAAAACTGTGCAAGTAGTACCTCAAAGGTAATTGGAATCAAAAAGTAACATGTGACCATGCCAAAAAATATTGAAAAGTTCTGAGTGAGGAAAAGGAGAGTTCAATACTGGCTTTACTTGCAGAGGGATACAGTGAGCTTCAGGTTGCTTCCATCCTTAAAATTTCATAGACGGCAGTTCATAAAAACAAGGTCGAGCAGCAGACACTGGAGACAACAAAGCTTCAGACCTTCAGAGAGTGAAAAACCACTCTCCACTGACCGGGACGACCGCCAACTCATTCGAATATCGCTCAACAACCATAGGATGACATCAAGTGACCAACAAAAAGAATAGCAAATGGCAGCTGGGGTGAAGTACACAGTGAGAACCGTTCGAAACCGGCTTTAGGGGCAGGGCTGAAGTAGTGCCAGGTTAAAAAAAAAAGCCCTTCATCAATGAGAACAAATAAGAGCCAGGCTGAGGTTTGCAAAAGACCATAAAGGACTGGAGTAAGGTGATCATCTGAGTCCATTTTCAGCTTTGCCCAACACCTGGTCATCTCATGGTTAGATGGAGACCTGGAGAGGCCTGCAAGCCACAGTGTCGTGCACCCACTGTGGAATTTGGTGGTGGGTAGGTGAATCTGGGGGTGCTTCAGCGAGGCTGGAATCGGGCAGATTTGTCTTTGTGAAGGACACATGAATTAAGCCAAACAAAGTTATCCAGGAAGAAAACTTGCTTCCTTCTGCCCTGACTGTGTTCCCCAACTCTGAGGATTGGTTTTTCCAGCAGGACAATGCTCCATGCCACACAGCCAGGTAAATCAAGGGGTGGATGAAGAACCGCCAGATCAAGACCCTATCATGGCCCGCACAGTCTCCAGACCTGAACCCCATTGAAAACCTCTGGAATGTGATCAGGAGGAGGATGGATGATCACAAGCCATCAAGCAAAGCTGAGCTGCTTGAATTTTTGCGCTAGGAGTGGAAAAGTCAGCCAACAGCAATACGAAAGTCTGGTGGAGAGCATGCCAAGACATGAGAGCTGCAATTCAAAATCAGGGTTATTCCACAAAATGTTGATTTTTGAACTCCTCCTTAGTTAAAATATTTGCATTGTTTTGTTTAAAAAATCAATATGACCTTGTTATTTTTTGCATTACTCAAGGTCTGAAGACACAGCATCTTTTTTGTTATTTTGACCAGTTATCATTTTCTGCAAATAAATGCCCGAAATGACAATATTTTTATTTGGAATTTGGGAGAAATGTTGTCAGTAGTTTATAGAATAAAACAAAACTGTTCATTTTACTGAAACGCATACCTATAAATAGTAAAACTAGAGAAACTGATAATTTTCTAGTGGACTCGTAATTTTTTCCAAAGCTGTTAGTCGTGGGTAGAGAGATTCAGATGACGAGCAGAATAATTTCCACACGCATGCATATGATGCAGGCAGGGGAGCCAAATGGTATGCCGAATGTCGTGACTGGGTTGTTTTATTTCAGTTTTTGGATTGGTTGACACTTTGGATTGGTAGACACTCCCTGTAGGTTTTATTCAGTGTTTGCTTCAGGTCATTGTCCATTTGCACTGTGATACGCTGTCCAATGAGTAATGAGCATTTTGCTGATTTACAAGAAAATTGTCTTGTTAGCAGTCCCGTCATGAACGAATTCAAGAGAACCAGTTTCATTGGCTGCCAAACATGGTGCAGATGATTCACAGATGTGGTAGTGTGCTTCAGATCATGATCAGTACCTTCATTTCTCTATATTTTTCACATCATTCTGGCACACTTGATCTCATTCCAGATTTGTGTCATCTGTCCATAGGATATTCCATAACTGTAGAGGCTTTGTTTCTGATCTATCCATCCTTCTTTTGAGGTTTTCCAATGGTATACATGCATCATGTGATAAACCTTCAGTATGTACTCTTTGGAAGTCTCCTCGTGGTTGTTGACTTTGGCACAGATATGCCTACTTCCTGTTTTGTTGGGGTTTTTATTCACCAGGGTAAGAATTTCTGTCCTAAACCACACTAGGGTTTTATGTGGCCACAACTAACGTTTCCGTATCCAATGGCTTAGTTTAGATTTTATTTTTTTTTTTTAAGCCAATTGACTGCTTTCTTCTCTGGCTTTTTGCATCTCTTAGGACTTTATTAAGGGTGACTGCAACAGATTACAAATAGAAATGCCACCCTTGAAATTGACAATAGACCTTTTATGAGCCAATTTGTGCTTACTTTAAAATGAAGTAATTGGGGAATAACGCACACCTGACAAGGGATCGGTGGAGCAGCTAGTCGTCCAACTACTTTAGGTCTTGGAAGAATTGTACCTTTTTCCCGTAACATAAAAATTCTATAATTCCTCTATTGTTTTCTGTATTTGGATGTAAATACCCTGAAATTTAAATTTGATATTATATTCATTGTTTAATTTCAACTCCAGTGTGTTTTGTTCGACTGCCAAAATATCTTTGCCATTGTCAAAATCTATATGGACCTGACTATAGGTTGATGTTTTACATTTTAAATTACTTATGGCTAATCTCTACAATTTCCAGGGCTCATACTGGGCAATTGACACAAACCCAAAGGAGGATTCCTTGCCCACCAGACCCAAGAAGAGGCCTCGATCAGAAGAGCAGGTGAGGGCCTGGTTCATGCAAATTCACTGAAGTGAACACAAAACCCTAAATTAACTTTACGCCACCACAGTTTGCACATCACTCTCTACTGGATGTGTTTACCACATCTGACTTCAATGCTAATGTCAAAGAATTTCCCCTGCTTTTTCAAAGATTTCCCCTCCTTGACTTCCAGTGTATTTCTTGCATCGTTATGACGTTTCCTGTCAAATATGAGGTCCAGGATTAATATTTATTTGCATCTTACATTTTGTTTTTCTGATTATATTCCTTAATATTCTGTACTGTGAAGCTGCTTTGTGCATCAAAAAAACTAAGTTGCCATTGAGTTGCTACATTGGAATTAGTATAACAGTCACATTATGCTTGTCTTCTCTCCAGTTTCATACAAAATTCACATGTGAAATATGAGGTCATTTAAATAATATTGTAAAGGAAACTGTGTAATCTTTAGCATGGATCTCATGTTCGGCAGAAAATGCATTTTAAATCTGTTGAAGACGCCCGTGACTGGCACTTGCTGCCAGATTTTGAGACTTCTGACTGTGGCTGCCATAAGATTGAGATTGCTCCTGGTCCTTTTGAGTCAACTCCTTTCACGTACAAAACGGGAGACTACATTTTTGAATTTTTTGGACCAAGTTTGTGCACAAGTAGGCATTTAAAACTTCCAGATCTTTGTTTTTCCATGCCAGGACCATTGAAGTTTCGCGATGTTCCAAAACGTAATAGTATTAATAGAACAGTGGCATTCTGGCCTCCAGTATTTAACTGTAAACTGCCTTACTGAACTTCTTTCAAGCCATTCAAGTAGCCTATTCGATATTTGCTTGCATTCATTAGAATGTTAACAACCCCATTGCTTTAAAAAAATAAATAAATAAATAAATAAACCTGTGCTGGGCAACCAACACATCGGAAATTGATTTGCAATTCATCTCTGATCTGTACTGGCTTGAAAATAGTTTTAAAAAATAAAAAATGTTTTACAATATATTCTTTTTTTACTTTATTATGTAGCCTGAAAGATGACACTTCAGTCTAAAATAGCCTCACAACTAGGTTTTTAACGCATTCAGCTGCGGGCAAATAAGATAGGACCATTCCTTTTTCTGTCTGGAAGGTCATAGACGGGGTGAAGTTTGCGCTGTCTGCACAAACAAAATAATTTGCAATAATGATAAATGCAGAACCGCAATCAAAAAACTTTATCACAATTATGCCCATTCCCATCTACGATAGCTCTTTGAGCCGAAGCAAAGCCAAGGAGACAGACTCCCTTTTGTTATGAATAATGATGCGATGTAGGGGAGGAAATTTTTTTTCATTTTTGAATTTTCTTTTATTGGAGCTTTGCTCAAAATAGCCACTTTTTCCTCTGAAATTGTCAATTATGTCTTGTTAAACTTATTAAATCCTGAATTAGCTTTTTATCCCCCGCTGCGCGATTAGTGCGAACCGGGGGATATAGTATTGGGCTCCGTCCATACGTCCGTACGGACACAAAATTGAGGCGGCGAGGGATATTGCCATGTTAGTGGCAGACACTTGTTATTGTTAATTTACAAACAAGTATAAATTTTGTTTAAAAAATAATAATTTTATGTGCAAAACACTTTTTAAGCATTCAGTCTCCACACTCCTGTTGCTGTCATCCAGCTTTGTGTTGTTTCACAAGTGCACCCGCATACATTGGGCTTTGCTCTGTCTTCTCTGTTGCTGCTGGAGGAATGGCTTGTGGAGAGTCTGAAGTCTTGCTAAACCATTGTGGATTATTGATTATAAACTCTGGCACTTTCAGCTAATACGCGCAATGGGCTATGTAGAGATTTTTATTGCTAACACCCATTAATGCAGCGTTCTGTTACATCCAGCAGGAGTTCCTTTAATTACGTTCAGCTTGTGTGGACTGTATTAAGTATCTCACATATTTGCATTTCTATTCACAATGTAATTGCGTAATGTAGCCATAATGTTGAATTGCACCTGTGTCGGCCCAATTTCTTTTATGCACCGCATTGTATACTTTGTGATTTTGATGATATGATGCAAGCTAATGGTGATTTTATTGACCATTACTTGTCACTATTAAGTTTTGCGTCTGCTCCAGTGTAGCATTGGTTTGTTACTCTTACAGATCATTTTTGGGCACTATGGACACATGAAAGTGCTCGTGCACCTACACATTATCAATACGTTTTAATGTGAGATCCAGAGACTGTAGTTCAGTCCCAGTACTGGGGCGAGCAACTTGGTGTCAATGGGAGTGAGCCCCTCAGAGTCTCTCTCGGAGTGTTGGAGAGCTGGTGGCTCAGTGTCTGTGATGGAGCTGGTGCCCTGGGTCTGAGACCATAGAACAATCGAAGTGGAAATTAAGTAATTGAAGGAAGACATTAACATTTTTGGCTACTTTAAAGGGGAAATTGAATTCCAAAGTCATTGAGACTGAGGAAGACAAGATGTCAATCCTGCACGTATTTTTCTGTGGGGGGGGGGATTTTAAAACTCATGAAAAAATAAATTTGCTGTAAGCTCGCATCTTGAGTTTTCTCTTGCAATGTCTTCCCTCAGTAGCTGCCAGGAAGCTCGGCTAATTTTCCTGCGAAGCGAAAGTGGGTTCGCAGAAGAGAATGCAATGTAAACTTATCAAGGTTGCTAAATCAACTTTCACATGAGAAGTGAAGGGAGTTGTGCGTTATGGAGATGTACGTAAAAAAACTGTCGACCATTCATTGTCGAGTGTGAATCACATTATCTATTTAAGTAGCTCTGACGTTACATCCTAATTGATAACCTGGCAGAATTCAATTTGTCCGTCAATGATAATTGAGTGTCAGCAGAACGTTAGCCTTTTTTAGTGCTGGCGTAAATTAGCCTTAATTATTAGTCCAGTCTGATCTAATATTATAGTCCGCGTTACACAGCAGTTTTCCTGGATTATCTAATTTATTCCGTGCGACATTGATTGATCTGGTTAACCTCAGTTCGGTACTCTAGGTAGCTTTAGGCTAACCTAATGGGCCACTTTAGCGAACATTAATTTGAAGTGTTCCAACGATAAACGTTTGCTGGGCTAACCTTCACACATTATCTGCCTTTAAAGTAGATCACCAGTGGCTAATAATAAGCAATATATTCGTTGACATTCATTTATGTGTGTCCGTTTTCACTACAGCCAGTGCATTGTCTCGCCTCATCCCCCAAAAAATGTTGCTCTGCTTTGGAAAGCTGCACTTCAACGCTTCTGTGCCAAAGAATACTATAGAACGGTTGCTTGCTACCGGGCATAGTAAAATGGCCGCTCGACCACTTCCGCTTACTTCGACCTCCCAACGCAGTTCTCAATCACATCAGCAATCCAGTTACTCAATATAGATCAGTGATTCGCACACATGCCAAATGTGAAACTAGAAATCATGTACCAAATGCATTCAGGCAACTCTGTCATGTTTCATGGCCATTTAAATTTCAAAATGCGACAAACAAAAATGATATATAAATAAATTTGACTGCCAACCAATTTGAATTGTTAATTGAGCAAATCAACTGTTTGACTGCAAATTAAGCGAAGTAAATGGGACGGGGGTGAAAGCAATTGTCCAGTAGAGGATGATGATTTTGAAGACCTTAATGTTGCTTTGTTCAACACGCAATTTGCCTGAATGTGTTTGCTGCATTACTACATTTGGCCATTGTGTGCAAATGCGATAACAATTTACATGTCACGTTCGATATGCTTAAAAAAAATGTTTTCCACCTTCACTGTAGGCAATTTAGACGCTCAAAAGTAACTTAAGTCAAGAGCTATGAAATACTTTACTTCAAATTAATCTTGGTCAATTATTAAATTAAATATGCAAAAAAAATTGTGGCGCAGATTTTCCTGAATATGCTTGCCAAGTCTTCGTGCATTTGTTCATTGCTTGTAATGCGAAAATAATTTCTCTCACACATTCACGTTCAATATGCTTCACATATTGTTTTCCACTTTGCGTATATTTTTAAATGCTTAAAAATCAGGGCCATCTTAACATGATTTGATTTTTAAGAAATCCCTCTGAATAATACGTTAAAGTTTCACGATGAGAGGTGAAATTCAGAGGTATGCCATTTATTCAGATTGCTGACATTCTTTCAATCAGCTTGATTAGGTTAGTTTGCTTCTCATCATCTTCTCTTAATCATTATCGGCCACATTTTGGTTTTGATTGGCCACTTCGCTGAATAAATGGCTTGATTGCAAGTTAGGCTAAGTACATGGAAATTGATTTAAGGTAAGCTCATTATGCCAAGGTGATGGAGGCTGTCCACCCTAGCTGGTAATTAACAGACTTGAAATCGCACTTTTCTTCCCGGAAGAATTTCAAATGGGCTCTGATGTTAGTTCAACACTAAATTAAAGGTAAATGGCATAGAATAGGTAATAATCAAGCTCGTCTGTCTGCCCCATGGAGGCAGTTACTTTTATTGCGCTTAAAAATTAATCTCGATACATATATCGCCCAGCCCTAGTAGCTCCTATCTAAATCTATATGGCTTAGCTCACATTTAGAAGTATTTGCTGGCCAGCACATGAACTACCCATGAATGAGACAGATTTAGCCATGCTGCACATGAAGTAGACGTGGTCTAGTGCAAGACTGCTGTTCGATTGGACTGTAACTGTCAGCTACTGGCATTGCTAGCTAGCAAGGTAATGGATATGACATGCTGCATTTTGTTCTGTGGAGCTCATTATCAATGCTTTAGCTTGCTGTCTTGCTGGCTAACGTGTTGAATAACCACTGTTGGCTGAAGCAGATTCAGGGATCATTCTCAAAAAGAGATGTGTGGATTGGCCCTCGTCATCTGAATCTGCTATTTATGCTTCAGTGATCCACCCGCCACCTACCCGAACAAATTATTTTCTCCGGTTTGTAGACCTACAGTGCTGCGAAAAAGTATTTGCCCCCTGCCTGATTTCTTATTTTTCTGCATATTAGTCACACTTAAATATTTCAGATCACCTGAACCTATGTGAAAAATGAATTGCCCTCCTTGTTAAATCATGAATTAACTGTAATTAACCACATTTTTTAGTTCAATTTCACTAGCCACACCCAGGTCTGATTACTGCCAGACCTGTTGAATCAAGAAATCACTTGAACCTGTTTGACACAGTGAAGTAGGCTATAAGATCTCAAATAGCAATGCAACATGTCACGATCTTAAGAAATTCAAAAACGGATGAGAAACAAAGTCATTGACATCTATCAGTCTGGAAAGGGTTACAAAGCCATTTCTTAGGCTATGGGGCTCCCAGCAAACCACAGTGAAAGCCATTATCCACAAATGGAGAAAACTTGGAACAGTGGTGAACATTCCCAGGAGTGGCCAGCCTACCAAAATGACCAAGAGCGCATTGACGACTCATCCAAGAGGTCACAATAGGTCTGCAGGCCTCACTTACCTCAGTTTAAGTCAGTGTTCATGATTCAACAGTAAAACGTCCGTAGACACTTCTTTGTGGGCACAGTACAGGCTGCAATTTTTGACGATTACTTTCTTATTTGGTTTGGACAGTTATGACGCCTTTCGATTTTGGTTACCATGGCGACAGTATTGGCCGAATAATGGCAAATTTAGGCTGAAACGGAGACTTCCTTATGAACACAGTACAGGCTGCAGTTTTTGACATACTTTCATATTTGGTATGGACATGTTATACTTCTCTTAAGACATTTATCGATTTTGCTTGCCATGGCGACAGTGCTCCAGTAATCTGGAAAAACCTTGTACGTGTGTCACTTTTGGTAGAAACTGAGTTTAACCTTTCTTTGCAGTAATCAAGAGTGGTAGAAATCTTTAAACACTAGCTAGTAGTGTCATTTGAACTTTCAATATCAAGTTTCTATCATATTTTTTTCTGTTAGGAAAAGTCCAGAACCTGACATTTTTGTTCAATTGCGAGATTTTTGCCACTGTTAAACTTGCTAGGTTTTTCCAGATCACAGGAGAGTATTGGCAGAATTATGCAAAAATTTGTGCTGAAACGGAGACTTCCTTGTGAACGTAGTACAGGCTGGAGAAGTGGACTTTCAGGGGCTACGCTTATGAGGGCGACCGGACTATCTAGTTTCTTTAATTGTTAGTAATGTACTCTTGGAACCTGTAGTGCAGTGGTCTTCAACGTTGTTCCTGGGGACCCACTGTGTGTGCTGGCTTTTGTTCCAACCACAGTTAAAATCGCAAACAAGCTGTTAATTTGTATAAATTAAACGTATTTAATGTTAGAGCAGTTATTTGCCCTCTTAACACACACGATAACAGAAAGAGCCATGTCTACCATCAAGAATTTTAAAAATTACCGTATCCACATTGCGGTGCATTGGAAATAACAGCATAAAATGAGAGAAAACAATGTAGCCAGTCGAATTAAAGAAGTAGTTGGCTCTTAATTGGTGAAAACTAATTGGGTCATCATGACAAATTTATTTGACATACAAATGGTAAGAGTCAAACCAGTTTTGTGTTATGTTGGTCTAATTAAGTTCACCAGAAGTTTTTTGAAATAACTTGAAACAGTTGAGTCCAGCAGCCTACTTTGGGGTTCCTCAGTGTCCAATTTGATCTGTTTGAAATGTTATAATGCTTCAAATTTCTTGCAGTCTAGAAATAAAACCACTGTCTTCAAGGGTATTTTATTCTTCATAGCATGTATGGATGTTTCTATGTGTAAAACCCCAGCAAGACAATTCCAATCGGCGGATATTGCCTGGGTTGAAGGCCTTACGTGTTCTTTTAGTCTAACTTTAATTAGAGCATTCTTCTGGCTGGTGTGAATCACAATATAATGGATATTTTTCACCGTCCGAGGACGGGGCATGAAAGCCCAATGGTTACGATTAATCTGACTCCATAGAACAAGTAGAATACAAAATTTAGCTATAACCTCGTTAAAGATCTGACTCCAAATTAGAATTAGAATAGATAATATTGGGAACACCTGCGTGAATTTCGAGACAAATCTGCCATCAGATGCGGCAGCGCAAACCATCATTGCTCAGTAAATTCGTCCCCAGGGTTAATTAAACGCAACTGTCCTGGAATCAATTTGACAATACTTCCATTGGTTAGACGAGACTATCTTGATAGCAGCATCGATGCTTAAACAATATAGCACTGAGCGTGAACGTATCAAGAACCCAGATTATATGTATATACCCAAGGGCTCCTTAGAACGATCAACCAGACACCGGCATGTAAGGGTATCTTTAATAGCTGAACCTTAAGAGCCGGTATTCCATAAATCCTTAAGGGGTAGAACATAATCCCAATCTAACTTAGAAGTATCATTACCTACACGTCTTGGTAGGAATTTCCCCTCAAGTCCCGGTCGCAACAAGGCTAGAATATACGAGTGTTACAAATCAAGGAAAATCACGCAAGCTGAAAAAGGAATAACAATAATTTAATTCACCAGGTAGGCACAACTTGAATCAGACAAATCAATGATAAGCCAATTACCGTTACATATAATTTAGAAGGATTTAGAATATTTATACCTGGAACAGATGAATGACCACGCGGAGCTAAAGTCGCTCCACGTGGTCGGGGACAACTCGAATGTTCCCCCGCTCCGCAGAGCAAGGAGCCATGTGACTTTTCCCCACTTACCTACGCGTCGGACGTTGACAGATAAAGGACAGGACAGAATAAGAGCGAAAAAAGAAGAAAAGACGCAGAGACAGAAAAAGAAGAGAGCGCCCCCTTAGGATCTCGTACCTTTAAAGGCTCCAAACCACACCTCCGAACAAGGTGGAGGAAAGGTTGGCCGAATCAGAGTTTTACTGGCCTAGGTGATACTAATTTGCATGGACAGACTAGGTAGTCGCCCGAATGAATCTTACAAACGATGAACCATAATTCCAAGGGAAATGAAACATGTTCCATTCAACTCCTTGGACTCCCTCGAGAATAAAGAGACCAAACATGATAGGAATGTGTGCTAAAATGATGCAGTTGTCATGGAAAAGCCTTAAAATGGAATATTATAGCCCAATAGTGTGATAAATATATGAGAGGTTCCTTTTAGGATATTGAACATAAACAAAATATGAATTTGATAGAGGTTTAAGTTGTTTTAAGCCAATTGAAGTAGCTGCGCTTTAACTTCAATGAAACCAGTGAGTTTGAGTTCCAGAGATGCTGGGCCTGCTAGACTTGATGGCTCCCACCCCCCGCCGTGGGGAACAAAGGATGCCACTCTCACCGGCAGGCTGTAGAATTATAAAAGTTAACTGCTTGCTCTGGATTGTGTCAGATCACCCAAACATTCAGATTTTACCAGCGTAATGAGCATGTGTTCCAACACTAGGATTTTTGACCTATGTTGTAAGCCAAATCAAACTTTCAGGTTCTACATATGTAACATTTGTCCAAAGACTGTAAGTAACAAGGCTAAACATGAAAAACAATTAATTAAGACATTAACAGCTTGTTAAAAATCCTGTGATTACGATTGTGGTTGGAACAAAAACCAGCATACACAGTGGGTCCCCAGGAATGACGTTGAAGACTACTGCAGTAGTATATTGGGTTGACATGGCTAGTTGGATGTTGTGTGAGGTTAGCTTACGTTAGTTCTCATCTTACTAACTAGGTCACCCACTCATGTCTGATTGTGACGAAACCCAGCTCGCCACCCCTTTAGATGTAGCAGTACGCTTTCATTTTTAAAAATTAGTTATCATTTTGAAATTTGTTTAATTTTGTTATTCAGTAATATCACATTTGAGTGTTTATTGATGCCGAATGTTTGTCAGATAAGTAGTCTAATGTTGACGAGATCAGTTTCAGCCATCCTGACCAGTTCAATTCAATTTTCAATTCAATTTATTTTGTATAGCGCTTTTCACAGAGACTGTCACAAAGACGCTTTACAGTGAGAGTTTAAAGAAATAAAAAGGCAGTGCCCAGCCTATTCCCCACAACAGCAAATGAGGCAAAAAACTCCCAGTAGGGAGAAAAATCCTCCAACAGTGGTGAGAAAAAACTCCCCAGTGGGAAGAAATCTCAGGAGGAGCCCGGCCATAGTGGGGGAGCCCATCCTCCGCGGGCTAGCTAATTAAGAACAAAAAAGTAAAATGGAGTGAACGACAGAGGAGTTCCATTTAAGTCCATCTAAAGTGGCAACGGTAGCTTCAGAAAGTGGCAAGTCGAGGATGGTGCAGGACTGGACCAGGGCCAAACCGGATCGGATCAGGACAGCAGGACAGCAGCAGCCAGCGCTCATGGTGAGGGACAGGGCTCATACGGTCCAGGACTCAGGGAAGTGGAGGGAAGATCCTCGGAAAGAGACACAGAAGAAAGGGGTGTGAGGCACTGGATAACTACTGCATGATAATAAAAGTACCGTCCTCTGTCATGTGCCAAGTGAGAAGTTATAAGGAGACTGGTCAGGAAACAGTCAACACCCCTCTATCCACTTCCTGCAGCACAGAGGCCCAACACTTATTCCAGGCTGTTAGATCACTTTTCATTTTCTAAACAATAGTACCATATGGACCTCCCCGGTGACTAAGGCTAAAGCAAGCCCCACTGGTGCCGTGTAAGTGCAATCTCAGTGCCACCGGTTCCACATGGATTTAAGCAATTTTAACGACCAAAAGCTAGTAACCTTCATCCACTTAATGCAGCGCAGAGGCCCTGAATTCCATCCGACCAAGGCTGCGTAATTTTTCAATCAGATACCACCAACACCATGTGGACCTACCCGGTGACTAAGGCCGTAGCAAGCCCCACCGGTGCCGTGCAAGTGCTATCTCAGTGCCACCGGTTCCACATGGATTTGCGTAACACTACACCAGTACCATATGGACCTCCCCGGTGACTAAGGCTGTAACAAGCCCCACTGGCACCGTTAATGCATGCTCAGTGCCACCGGTTCCACATGGATTTACTTAACTCAGGCTTCCAATATCTTATGAACCCATCAACTAGGTTTTAGTCAGTCCCATCCGAGCCAGTGAACGCTTCCAGGCATTAGGTACACAATCCCACTCATGAACTGTGTTGGTTCAGTTCATAATGAAACTTAAATGAAGTGTAATTTTAGGCATTTTTAGATGGCATTTTTTAGGCATTTTTAGTTCTAGGGATTCACTTAGGAGTTCCCTGGGAATAATGTACCTTGCAGGGCTTTTTCCTGTTTGCTTTTGCACTGCCTGCAGGAACCCTCTGAAAGGACCTAATCAACACACACTTGGGTCACTCGGAGTTCTCTAGTGCTGCCAAAGTACTATCTATGAAGGCGGAGCTAAAAATGTAGCTGAAAATGAAGTTCAATGAACTACTATAGTACACCATTCCTGCAGTGTTGATACAATACAAAGGGGGGTTCTTTGAACCAAGTTATTGAACAATGAAGGTTCCACTGGTCTGAAAACACCTACTGTTGTTGCGTTTGAGCGGTCTTGGGAAGTTCTCAGATTAACAGTCTTGACATAAAAATTTTTAGTATGGTGTTGGGCCACCATATGCTGTTTGATCAGCTTCAGCAGAGATTGGCAAAGAGTCTACAAGAGTGAAACTTTAGTGAAGGACAGAGTACTTTTCTACCTGGAGATTTTGGCTGTAATGCCTTAAGGGCTAAAGCAAGATTTTTGGGAAAGGGCACGGGCAGCACTTTAATCACAATATCTGTGATTTAATTTCAGATTCATTGTGGTCATGTACAGGGCAAGATTACAAAGTGTCATAGTCCCAACACTTCTGTACCTGTCTGTATAAAGGTGACCGCAAAAAACCGCTCATAATTGATTTGCAGTGACCCTTCTGTCTTTAATGGGGCGAGTGGACCTTTACCATGTCAGGAAGATGAACAGAAGCATCTGCATTTGTTATGTTTGTCCACACATTTGTTCGGGTTTTTTTCCTTTGATTTGTCACCTATCTGTATTTCATGTATTTTTTTATTCAGTTTCTCATTCCTCTTTATATATTTGCTTATATCATTCTATTCATTTCTTTTTATTATGGGATTTTGAATGTTCTGTATGAGACTGCAGTATTGCTTCCGCTCTCAGGCACCTTGCATCATGTGAAGCCCATCCTGATAGAGCTGTCCAGGGGGCTGTGTACAAGTCCAGCGCATGGTTTCACCCTCACAAGCAGCGTTGCATCAGACTATCACACAGGGCCTTTGATCCAGCTGTGTGATGGGTTCGCATTACCCTCCTGTGTTGGTTACTAATGATTAGTGTTTTTGCATTAACACTTAGTGCCGGAGACTGCCGCTTGGCGATTTGCTCTCCATGTTAATGGCTGTTGGTGCTTGCTGCAGCCTTGTGAGTCCCTCTCCAGGTATTGCAGCCTGGGGGAAGTGATTCTTCCTCATGACTGAAGTTGGGGATTTAAAGAGGAACAAAGGAGGTTTTGAAGATTTAATATTTTTGTCTTTAAGTGGTAGATTATGGATAAAATTTTTTTTTTTTAATCATCTTGAGAGATTTGGGCAAGAAATGCGCTTTGAGAGGCACTCTGTTTCTGCGCCGACATTTTCAGAAAAGCGCGATGGCACCAACAGATCGAAAGTACATCTATTTTTTTAATGTAAAATAAGGTTTGTGTTGCCGCTGTAGCAACTCGAGTCAGAGTCAGAAGTAGAGGCTGAGGTTGAGTTGCGGGATGGTGCTATCTATTTACACAAGCGCACAGACTTTCACAGAGGTAGTGAGAACACAATTATAAAAAGTGTTAGCCCGTGAAAAACTAAATAATTTAAGTTGTCCAGAGCATAAACTGTGTGTAGCCTAATGGTTCAGAATAGCATAAGTCGTTAAATTATGACAAACCATTAAGGGGAAGAAAAGACAATGACTGCAAACTCGAATTAACTCGCTAGCTAGCTAACTTTCCCCCTATTTGGGAAATAAAACAAACATGTATTTTAGCATTATTTCACGCACATTCAAATTAACTAGTTCACAAAAATATGCAGTTTAGAATATCGGGACTCACCAGAAGCGTCTCTGTGCTCGCCTGAAATTGGGCATTTGAATGGATTTAATTATAACATGCTCTGAGTTCTGTACTTTGTCAACCCTCCAGTTTTATAGCCAACCAGCCATATTCGATAAAACCTGTACAGTATTGACTCATGAATGCAATATGAGTTTTTTTGGCTGTAAGGTTATTGATGTTTCTGCAGGTTATCGGTGATGTCACTTGTTTCAGTCATTGGCACAGTAAACGTCTTCACACCGGCATTGATAGTGAGATTTTTGACAATGTTCTTCGTACAGCCTCCAACTACGAAAATCGAGGCATTCAATATTTGTCGAATAACACGTTGTCAAAACAAACCCAAATGCAAAGCTTTAGCTTCGATATTTCGCATGGAACATACGCACTTGCATATCCACGTGTAATGGAGAGCTGCAACAAGTCTCAGAACGGCGTCACATGCAGAATTTAACACGGAATTAGCTTTTCGAAAATCGGGGGAATTGCATTGCAGCTAGGCTGGTTTTTGATCAACTTTTTTGAACACAAATAGGACGATTGAGCTCTGTTACAAATGTATTCTCGGAATCCTTAATATAAAGTACCTAAAACTACCAAAACCGTGAAAAGTTTGGTTTGTTTAAGTTCCTCTTCAAACTGAATTATGCCTTGAGAGGCCGAGTGTTGTGGTGACTGAACCAAGCGCTGAATTGGCTCGTTTTTGGTAACACTGCAGTAGTTTTTGCATAGCTTTATTAATACTTTGTAAAAACTTTGATGCGTCTTATTGTGCTCTTTCGTGGGGTTGATATTTTTTGGCGAATGGAGTTTATACTCCTTAGATTTCGGTGAAACTTTCTGGTCACAGGCGATTAATTCTTTACCCTCACCGCTATGAGTGCTCTTAACCTCCTCTTACCTCTCCCCATCTCGCTTTCCCGTTTTCTCTCCTTTTCTCCTTCCCTCCCTTTTCTCTTTCTGCCCCCCTTTGCAGGACTCAGTTATTTACATTAATAAGCCATATACGTTGGGAAATGGTACCCATTTGTGAAATGGAATTAAAAACCTAGTGGTTGAGTGCTATCCTCCAGTGGCGAGCAGTACGGGGGCGGGGCCGTAGAGCTGTCTCATGACTTCAGGTGCACCCACATATCCCAATTTCCCCCTCCGCATTTTTTTAATATGAACTTAATACAATACTGCTTTACTTTTATAATGCCCTAAATAAAGGGAAACAGCGGTTTATTTATGAATTAACGGTTTTAAAAAAAGTCTTGGTACATTTCTATACCATATGGGATCGAGGGGAAAATGAACTGTTTCAAAGAAGTTGTTTTCACGTGTGGATAAGGTTGGACTTGAGCTTGCTGTTTAAGTCTTCCTGCTTTGTGACGCTGACCTGGAAGTGATTCCTGTGTGCACTTCCCCAGGCCTCCCCTCCGTACATCAGGGAATCAGACTCGCGGGGAATGGACTGCATCATCCCTGGAAGTGCCTCTCCCACCATGGCAATCAACACTGTGACAAACAAGGTACCCATCATCCTGAGAGCCGAGTGAAACGCATGCATTCTCACTTGTGTGCTGGCCAATTTACAGACGCTCGCGAAGCCACGCTCGCATAACTGCTCCTGTGCAATCCTCTGCCTACTGCAGCCCCAGCGGAGCTGTATTGGGGTGCTGTCCCGTGCACGCTGCCTGTCTTGAAGCGGTGGTGGTTGGGATGGAGTTGCATTCCACCCTGTCCGCATGCATCATATGCGTCAGCAATTTGCTCATCAGGACACTCTGTAAAGGGCTTTGAATGCCGTATTGTGTTACTGTGCTGAAATTGGCTGAAGAGAGGAAAGAAAACATAAAAGAAGAGATGTATTTTTTTTTTTGCTGGTAATGCCTTGACCTTGTTATCGTTATAAAGACAACATGTTATTGTTTATTTGAATTTGCTGCGGAAAACCATTAAAGTTGACGGAGTGAAATGATAGTCATTTTGTAAGATAATCTGGTGCCCATCCCTTACTCTGGTGGTAATTCATCCTTGAGGCAACAAATTTCTGTTCTAGTTTAGGACAGTGATGTTGTCACATCCATGCTGAAGCCATTGTGTTAGACAGTTCACCTGTAATTCTTGTCTTGCAACCTGTAATGGACCTGGTCTGTTCTTGATGAGGACACATTTTTCTGTGATACAGTTCTTATTCATTGCACCTAGGAAAATCAAGTTGACATAAATCTCCTTTCCAAGCAATAACTGCTCAACAACTAGCTCTAAGAACTGGCGCATTGCAACGAGGAGCACTTAAAACAAATACTTGCTAGCATGTTACCACTCATTACGACAGGAAACGAGTTTCTAGCATTCAAAAGCCAGAATTAACCTGAATTGGCTCCGTTCTTTTCTGGAGTGCGCTTCGCCAAAGGAACATTCTCTGCCATTCCCTTAAAATTCATTAATGAGACGAGGGACTGAGGTTGCAGTTTCGTCAGCAAGTCCTGTTCTGGGCCAATACCAAAACACACTCTCTTCCCTGCCTTGGTTTGAACACTGGGGACCTTAAAAACTAGGCATTCATTTCATCTTAAAGGCAAACTGTAGGATCCTTAACCTCAATGTAGTCCTGCATCATCGATCAGAGAGGCATCCTCCTCTGTTCCCAACCCTTCTCATGTGCCTTTGTTTGTATATTTCAGATGCATTTTCCATTTTATCTCAGTTTTCTGATGGCTGTTGCTGCAACTGAAAGCTCAGGCGTACGTTGGTTTTTGAATGAGCTCCGTCTGCCCTTGGTCTCGCCTTGCTCTGCCTCTGCGCAGCCATTGCAAAAGCTGCTAGACTGAAACTCCACTGAAACCTATTCCTTATTCACACCCCACGACAGAGTTCCATTCCCAGAAACATTTGCCGTATTTTACTATGATAAATTTTAGATTTGGCATGGTCAATTTGCATTTAAGGTCTGAAGTTGATTTTCCTTTAAACAATTTTTTTCTGCTCTGCAAAGATGAAAACACATTTATTTATGTCTATGTAATGGTGTTGTAAATTAAACTAACACAAAAAGTTATGTGAATTGAAGCACTGATTACTAAAACCACTCAAGTCAAGTGTGACTTATGCGGTTTTAGTAATGGGTGCTTCAATTTCACTTTCCTCACTTAGATTTCTTTTGTTTGGAAGCTGTACCTATTTTTCTGGTGTGTAATAAAGAAAGACTAGAGTGATGGCTTTTGGCCAGTAAAGGTGCTTTGATTCCGTCTGCCCCTGTAGTTGAGAGAGTGATGGTTTTAGATTTGGCTGGTGGCTCTGATAGACTGCGTGACCACAAGCATTCGAGATAACGGACTGCACGCGAAGCCATACAAGTTTCTTTGAAACGGTGCATTCAAATCATTTCACTGAAACGTATGATTTACGCTCTTAAAAACTGAGTCCTCCAGATTTAAAATTTTTACATGTAAAAGTTGTTGTTTGCAAAAAATTAGGACGTTCGTTCAAGTACAATAAAAAGTGTGAAATAGTGATTCAGTGATTCAAGAGGTGTTCTCTGAAAGATTTTCTGGTTGCTCTTTTTCTTTTGGAAAGTAAAAACAGACTTATGAGAGGAGATTGACGAAAGGGCCTTTTCGTGCCTTCCTTGTGTATTAATGTGTCTATTGCAGCTGTGTGTGTGTGTGTGTGCGCGTGAGTGTGTGTTTGTGGGCGTGCGTTTGAGCGCATATGCGTTTCTGTTGAATTAAATCCTGTTCACATGCATTCCTTCAGTCTCCAGTTTCTGCCTCCAAAGCTCCACCCCCTTTAATGACTGACGGCTCAAGCAGCCACTCCCCCAGCCTGTGGCTCAAGCCCTGGGAAAGCAGATGACTCACGGCTGCACAATATGACATTCCCAAGCAGCTCTGCCACATTCCAGCTGAGTCATTCACACACTGAGCCCAGGGGAAGAGCTGCTAGTGTCTGAATTTCTGCAGCCATTTAAGATCCGGTGACACATTTTTCTAAAAGAGGAGGAAAGTTAACCAGGGTGTCCTTGCGTAAACTGTCCTCCTGAATGACCGCTCATTCCTACATTTCCCCTGCCCTATTTGATTTCACAAGTTTTCTACTTGAACAAGAATGGAGTTCAGGACAGGCAGATTGAAAGAACATGTTGGACAGGCAGGCAGCATGGTCCACTACCCAGAATGCACTGCAGACCCAATGAAAAGCATGGTCTGATTGCGCTTTCTCATTCCTGAACCAGTGTCTGTTTCTTCCTGTGGTAAAAACTATGAGAAATGAAATCCACTTTGCCCTGGCTGATGTTGTCCTCCCTGTTCTGCTCATGAATATGTGGAGGCTTGTTTACGTATAGGGGTGTGAGGTTTAGATTTCACGTTTTGTGTGTGTGTTCGTGTGTGTGTGTGTGTGTGTGTTCGTGTGTGCACGCGCTCGTGGTTTTAGGTAGCACTGTACACTCCGGACCAGGATGGAAGTGACAGTCCTCGCAGCAGCCTTAACAATAGCCTGTCTGACCAGAGCCTGGCTTCAGTAAACCTCAGCAGCGTGGGCAGCATTCACAGCTACACTCCGGTGAGGGCCGCTTCATCGCCACTCTCAGAACTCAATGTGACGCTTGGCGCCACCTTCATTAATTTTTTTTTTTTTGTTGTTGCACAAAATTTGTGTTGAGTAGGCTACATAATTTGGGACAGATGATGTGTTATATCTTCATTTGGCTCTGTGTGGCACAATTTTAAAATGATCAAACAATGAAAATGTTCTCCAGGTGCAGAATGTTGCGATTATACATTATAGCTTCACGGTGTTGAACTTGCATTACTTTTAATGCAAAGTCCCTCTCTGGTGTTTCTGGTGTTTTGATGTGTTGCTGATTCATCAGGTGCAATCATCAGCACTCGGTGCTCATTTCCTGCTTCTGCCTGCGTTTGTTACTCTTTTTTTCTCACCTTGTTTTTCTTCCATGGCTGGCTTGCTTCCTGTGCGTTTCTGCTGGAGAGCTTGCTCTAAAAGACAGCCTTTTCTCATTATCACAGTGTTACTGAGGGGGTTCAAGTTTCATTGGCTGTTTGGCACTGACCCTCGGAGTTGAGGAAAATGACAAGACGAGTGCAGTTACTGGTTAATTGTTCCCTACCTCATGTTTAGGTCCAGTATTTCGCGTCCAGTATTTTCCAGATGTGATTTTTCTGTGAGGGACTTGTGTACTCCTCATGGACCCAGATGTGGGTTAACATATCGCTAGTGATTACCTGGAGTACTGTTGTATTGCAGAAAAAAAATTTCCAAGTATATTTCTTGTATTTGGGTTGAAACGCTTATTTCTATTACCTTTTTCTTTGGAAAAAAGAATTCTGCCTTTAATGTGAGATGATTTTGACCCATTTCTAGATTTGGGACAATTGAAATTTCCTTATCCCAAGGACAGATATAGAAATGAGTCAAAATTATACCACATCGGTGGAAGAATTGTTTTCTGAGAAAAGGTAAGTGCTTTAAGTCTAAATATTGGATTAAAGATTAAGTTATATTGTGGTATAGGCCTTTTGAATAGAGTCGCTTTTAATATCTGGCCTTAACTGGTGTAATCTTGGGCCAAGGAGGCTGCAGTAATTAATTCACACCTGAAGTCACTGTTTAAAATGCATCTGAGCTGGGATATGAGTAGCCATGTTTACCCGAATCCAAGTAATAAATACATGGTACTAGCTGCTGTTATAACTGTGAATCCCACTCGATGATGCATTTTTACAACGGGTGATGTCTCATGTATGTGTTGGCTGGCAACCCAGCTGTTTGAAAAGAGTTAGAACATCATAGTATAAAATAGTCTTTTTCCAAATTTTTTCGACTTTAATATGTTTTATCAAGGTGTCATCTTTTTATTTTCTCACTTTAATGGGGAAACTTTTTTCCTCATTTTTTGGTTTATTTGTTATTTACTGGCCTGTCTTGTGCCTTCGCTGTATTCTGCCGTTATTGGATGTCGGCAGCACGCAAGGCTAGTGACTGGATGGCTGTCGCCAGGGTGCGGCATATCGCGGGCAGCCACATCGCACCCCCGACAGCCGTGTATTTTATGACCTCCAATCATAATCATGAGGATACTAATGATTTATTACTGCTGTATTCTGGCCGTCCTCAGGTTGCCAGTCACCCAGAGCCGGTGTCCCAGTCCATGAGTCTCCAGCAGCCTCCGCCACAGCCCCAGTACAGCATGCCCGAGCGAGACAAGCAGCTCCTCTTCTCCGACTTTGAAGATCTCAGTGCCTCCTTCCGCAGCCTTTACAAGTCCGTCTTCGAGCAGTCCTTCAGCCAGCAGGGTGAGTCTTTCCCTAACATGGGTGGCCTCTATGACCCAGTCATAAGACGTGCACATTGCGTTATATTTGGCAGGTCTGTGCTGATCCAATGTGACATGCAATATTCGCATACCAAATTATCACAGAAAAGTCTACAGCAGGGAACTTCATCCAGAAAGGGCTGGTGTGGGTGCAGGCTTTCATTCCAACCAAGCAGTGACATGCTTGAGTCCACCCATCAGCCATTTGAGTTTTTGCCAAAGGCCTCGATCAGTAGAATCTGGAGTGTACGTACTTGGTTGGAATGAAGTCTTGGGCCCTTTCTGGATGTGGTTCCCAGCCCCTGGTCCTCAGGACCTCCTCAGGTAAGGTGTAATTCTCATTTTGTGTTCGTCATCCATAGCCATGAATGTCAAGTCTGTTACGCATAAAAAACCGTAAAGGGAAGTGAAATTCACATATTACAGAAATTTCTGAGCTGACCCCTTTATCCTACGCAAGTTAAATGCTGTGTTAAGGACTCAAGGGCCCAGCAGCTGCACTAATGTTTTATTAAGGCTACATTGGAACTTGAACCACCAACCCTTCAAGTCCTCGCCTGATATCCTTGCTATGAGGTGACTGATCAGGCACATTAGAGTGACATGGACAGTTTTCTTGGAGTTATGTACCCAGTGCTTTTGGCACACGGCTGCCTTTGTTTGGGAATGAGTTGGTATAATTTTGTGCCGCTTGACATGGAATTACAGTTGGTATTTTCGTAGCAAGACTACCGACAAATCTGTCCATTTTGATCCTCTGATTGCCTCAAAAAAAAAGGTCCTGTTCTTTGAGCAACTGATATTTCTCTTTAGTGTATTGCCCCCATTGGTGGTTCCAACAGCCTGTTTTCGAAGAGATTTACTGATATAAATCTCAACTGCTGGAACTGCTGGCATATTGTCAGTGTGAAGGGGGTTAAACTGACCGCTGATTTGAAAGCACTTGAAAGTAGATTCACTGGAGCCTGAACTAAGTTCTTGCTGTTTTCAACCAAGTTGTCATCTATTCTTATTCATTTCTGAGCTAAGTTGGGAACCTCTAATGTTCTTCTGCTATAAACTTTAGAATCCTAAGCCTTTTTCTGGCTCAACAGTACTGCCTTTTTATCTGCGCTGTAATGTCTCCTACACAAACAATTAAAATGCAGAAATGAGACAGTGAGTGGATTTCACACCTCTGTGTTGAAAATTGTAAGCTTTGTTCACGCGTTTCGATGATGGCTAATGAGCAGTGATTAGTATTCATGGGGCTGCGAGCTAATTGCTCTCAAAATTTTCCTCAATGGACAATGGATTCTTTCGCCCGGTGAGCATTTTCCCCCCTCTCACCCTGGAGAGACTGTTTTTTGTCGATTGTGGTGTTGTCTGAAATCGGCTTTTAAAGCTCTTCAGAGGAGAGTTCTCTGTGCCGGAGGGAGATGCAGGCAGCCTTCTTCAGATCTTTGCACTGCTCTCGAAGGCCTGCTCCGGGACTGGCAGTGCCATTCGGCATATAAATGCCTCCCTGAAGCAGCCTGAGGACGCATCCCTCCAAGCATGGTAAACCGCCAGCTTTCCAACTTCCTGTCAAGTGGACACTCAGATGTTAGATCCGAGAGGGACGCTTTCGCAAGTCGCGTTGGTGGTGTCTTTGTCCGAAACGGAAGTACCTGTATTGCCCTGGCGAGTGGCTGAGGTTTGTGGCCTGGTACCAACCCCTGGCAGTGCCAGCCTCTGGCTGGCTGGCAGCCCTGCGGGGCAGCGTATCCATGACTCATCATGGCTGCCCAATGGCGTGCAGAACATGCTCCGCCAACGCAGCGACCACGCGGCTAAGCTGGTGGACTGCGAGGTGGAAAGCAGCGCTGGCTAGTGGACAGCATGCACACATTCTCTCCTGCATGGAGTAGATTACCGTGATGAGACGGGTACTTTTAAACAGATCTCCTGTATGGTATTTCAGCTGAAGAGAAGACCGAGCCCCTTTCATATCCCCATTGTCTCCCACATCAGAGTGCCATTGATGGTTTTGCTTTTTTCCCCGCTTTATTCCATCAGGACTGACCCTTGCAGCAAACCCATGTGGTCATTTCTCCAGTTATCATTCTCTAAAGGGGCAGTCCTTACAAAAAGAAGTGTGCGACCTCTTACTCGTGTACAATCCATCCATTCAGGTGATGCTGCTAAATTTCGGCTGGTTTTCTGGGTTTCTCAAGTTCTCTTAATGCAGTTCAATACTAAACACTTTGAAGGCTTTCTTCACCTCACACGTGATTGTTCTCAAATTGTTTCTATTTTAGTTCACCCGATTAACAGTCAAACTATTTACAGTTAGACCAATAAATGGCCAATAATTATTAAGAAATGATAATAACAAAGTGATTGCCTATTGGCTACATTCATTTAATGAAGGTAGTATAGCGAGTATGGCAAAAGTTCAAATATAAATGATCAGAAACCCAGAATTTTCTTTGATTTCCATTTCACCATTTTTTCACGCTCAAGTTCCATTTTGCGGGAGGAGGGACATTTTGTTTTATGGTCTTGGCGTCAGCGTGGAATTTTCATTCGGGAGCAAAACTCTGAAACTGTCTCGCACAATTCCCCAGAACTTGACGTACACATTGAGCTTGTAGTGTAATTGTGCCTTTTCAGGGTTTGAACTTAGTGACAATATTTTTCTGCTACTGAGTCAAAATCACTGACTGTATACTGAGGGCTGACTGCAATAAACAGTTACGTCCAGATGTTATATATTGGACATAAGTGCTTGTTGCAGTCAGCCCTCAATATAAAGATGGATCCCCAACAGTGAGGACAAAACCTCGTGATTGCCACCTAGTGGCCGCCTGCAGTACAGGCTATAGGCCCGCCTCGTCCAAGCAAATTAGCAACTATCTGTGCCCTCCATGTCAGTGAATCAGACATGGACCTCACAAAAATTTTGCTTGGTTTCCAAGTAATTTTTCCCGCCAATGGTTTCTCTCATAAGCCATTGTTATTTTGGAGGTCTGACGAACGTCGAAAGTCAAGGGTTTTTGCTCCGAACATGGCTTTGTGCACTGTTTGCAGTGGTACTACTGCTGGAAAAAAGAACCTGTTGCCTCACTAGCAAGCTGGGTAGTTTGACAGCATTCTGTTCATGACTGGAGGGAGACGTGATTTCCTTTGCGATCGTGGCGGCCATATTCAACCGCTGAAAACGAAGGGTAGACATGTATTGCAGATCACGGATAGCTTTCACTTTTTACACACCTTTCTCACGTATTACTGCAGTGCATGCCCAGAGAAAACTGCACGGGCACTATCAATCATTCCCGCCAATTCTCCGGCAGGCACCATTTTCATGGTGATGGTTACTGCAGAACCAGGGTGTGGGTTTGATGCTTTGTTGAGTGGGGGAGGGTGAGAGAGAGATGCCTTTGGGCATGGGGGGCATGGCTCTAATATTGCACAAATTCTCAACCTCATTATGAGAATGCATTATAGAAAATCCCGTTGGGGCAGAATCAATTTGTGGCGGTCCAAGTTGATTCTGTGGCGGCCCCCTACACAATGGTCTATGTGAGGGAAACACTGGTATCTGTTACCACTAAGCCACCTACTCCATTCTTCACCTGCCCTGGTGTCCTGTGCAATCCTTGGCCTGTAGACTGCCTTTCGTATGTTGCAAAGAGTATAGCCTGCTGTCCATACATGCATTTTTAGCTCACCTGACGACGAAGTCAGATGACCTTATGTCATGGCCTGTTTGTCCGTCGTTCGTCGTCCGTAAACATCTTCTCCTCCGAAACCACTGGGCCTATGAAGCTGAAACTTGACCGGTACCTTCCTACCCATGAGGACATCAAAATTTGTTCAAGGCGTTCCAATCCGATTTCAAACATGGCGGCCATATTGAAAATCACATAATTGCCCATCTGAAAGCTAGTTAGGCACATATTCAGCTGAAATTTGCGGTGTAGTCAGAACGTGGCAAGATACATCACATATCATACGGCTTCTCCCGTATTTTGAATTTTGATCTTGCTTTGACCTTCAACTTTATGCAACCCCTGTGAGTTACATTGAAATCTTTCAAAATCATCTTCTCCAAAACTACTTGGCCAATGAAGGTGAAACTTGACTTGTACCTTCCTGCCTATGAGGACACTAAGTTTGGTTCAAGGCGTTCCGATCCGATTTCACACATGGCTGCCACGGCGGCCATATTGAAAATCACTTAATTGGCCATCTGAAAGCTATTATTGCACATACTCAGCTGAAATTTGCTATGTAGGTAGTAAGTAGCAAGATACATCACATATAATACAAGGTTTTCCGTATTTTGAATTTAGACCTTGCTTTGACCTTCAACTTTGTACGACCCCTCTAAGTTGCACTGAAACCTTTAAAAGTCTTCTTCTCTAAAACTACTTGACCAATGAAGCTGAAACTTGACAAGTATCTTCCCACCCATTAGGACACTAAATTTGTTCAAGGCATTTCCCCTGAGTGGTCAGGTGAGCTACAGGGCCCGTGGCACTATTTTATTTTGATAACCTCACAACTGTATCAGTTACCATGGTTACCAGTACAAGTACCAAGCTTAAAAAGGCAGATTTGCTTTAACTACTGCTTCCAAGCCAATATCTATCCATCTTCACACAGTCCCAAAATGTAATAAGTTTAGAACGACCATAACCAAGTTAACTCGCTGCCTTGAGGAAAACTTGATGGGCGTTTACGGGCACCGGCGCGATTGCGCCCGTCTCGTGGCGTGCATTGTTACTACACAAGCAACGTACGGTCTTATTGGATTGTACAGGACCCTGGAATGTGGTGGTGTTTTGCATAATAAGTTTGATGCAACAAGGCCAAACTGCCACTTGTAAACTCAGGATCTGTTAAGAGAATGTAACTAGCTAGTAAAGGTAATGCCTGAAGTATTCCTACCCAGCTAGCATAATTTCACGTTTACATTAGCCAGTAAGTTGGCTGCAGAGCTGCATGAAAAGTGTGCTGGTCATCATCATGGTTTTGTTGTAGCTCTGTAGCTAGCTAGTTGACTATTGTAGACGTGAAATGGAGGTATCTGCTTGTAACGTTAGTACAGTACACACCAGCTGTGTCAGGAACACAAAACAAACATCGCTGGCATTACTATTGGTGAAATGGTCTTTATCAGGCTTTGACTGAATCGCTAATAAATTTATTAATATGCGAGCTAGCTTGGTTAGCAAGCTAAGTGATAGAAGCAACGTGCAGTCCTAGTGGATAGTACACAACCGTGCGATGCAGTGCATTTTTGTACATTAATTTAGTACGATGAAACTTCACAGATGCAACCAAATTTTAATCAGCTCATCTGCAACTCTGTATCAGTTAATGTGCAAAGTTAGGTTATGGTGAGCACCATTCTTGAAGTACTGAGCATGAATGGATCGTGATTCACTCACTCCCATTATGGCCATATTAGCCCGCTGTCACTGGGAATATTAATCTCATAGATGTTGCTAGATTTCTATTAGGGAATTCGGAGAAGACTTCATCTTGTCACCCACCATCATATCATGGTTGGCACAGCCAATAGCAATGCAACCTCTGGGCTTCATGAGAGAAATAATCATTTGTATGTGTCGTCTTCTTGTTAATCTCTTAGTGTTTGTTTTCAGCGGCCTGCATTTCTCGCACTGGTTGCGAACCTGTGATATCCCATGTTGCACTAAACTACTAGGGTGACACCAGTCTGTAATAACAGGTCTCCATAGAAAGTAACAGAAATCAATCTCTTTCATCTCAAAACTGTAATTTACTGTTTGCAGCAATGCTGTGTTCAAGGCAAATACCCTTTTTTTTTTTTTTTTTTTTTTTTACAATTTACTTTGCAATTAAAGTAATCTATTGTTGAATCCTGCTAGCTTACTAAAAATCGTTACCTACCTAACTAGCTAGCTAACAAACATTAGTAAATTGTGTCAGTAAATGGCCTCCTTGCTCGTTTGCTTGCAATTAAGTAGTTAAGTTAGAACTAATGTTAAAACTCATGATAGTGGGGACTCTGTTTATTCGTAGACTATATTTAGCCTCAGTATATTGAGGGGTAACGGATCATAAGCAGTTGCAGATCACTTGGTCTTAAATTGACAATATTTTCATTAACATATTAAAACTGCCATTCTAGGACTTGAATTTAAGGGTCCGTTCACTGCGAACAAGCTAATGCCAAACCATGTGACGTGGCTTGTTTGTCACTGTTTTCGACGTTTCATAGCATGGGTGGTATGAAATTACGTGACCTGACTAGCGCGGAAGTAAGTGGGTTTTTTTTTGTGGTTTCAGTTGAAGCGTGACCATTGTGTCAAATGATGTTTTTGGTTTTTTTTGTTTTTTTTGTTTTTATCAATAATGAAGTTAGATTTTTATATGGTGAGTGGTGTAATGATGAAATATGCCACCAGATGGTGTGATCCGATGATAATAAATTTGACCCACTGCAGCGTAAATGGAACCTTGACAGAAAATTACTTTCCGTGCAAATACCAAAGGCTGCTCACAGTGTTTGGCATTACTGCAAAGAAGAAAACCCTTAAAAACGCTACTGATTTTGTCATTCAACTCTCAATAGAATTCATGCAACAAGCATCTGATTGGAAAGTGATCCCCTACTCCTTAAGATACTGTACCTGATTTTGAAGGGCTTTGTTGGAATATTCTATTTAGGATTGTGTGAGGTACTTGGTCAGAGCACATGGACAACAATAATCTGATATTAACACGATGAAGAAAATACTCAGGATATGAAGCTGCCAGGCAAACAGCATGTTGTTATAACCTTAATCAGAATAAGGTCATAGTTGGAATAGGCAATAATTGGATTCAGACATAGAGTATTCACATTTTATTTGCCTTAATCGCACTATAACGTCCTATTGGTAGTCTTCACAGCAGAGGTCGCGTTAGCCGAATATTTTTCATCATTAATGGATTTTTTTTTTTTTTTAACAATGACGGAACATTTGAAAGCCGTCCGTTATTTTGACAGAATGTAATTCACACCCGTCCAGTTGGTGGTGTGTGTCATATTGTCTCGAGCATTGTCTTTGATCTGTATGATCCTGTATTCCTCATTTTTGATATATCATCATTTGCTCTTCTTTTGTAAAATATGCTCTTCTGTTGCCGGTAGACGATTGGTCATATGCTACAAACGCTGTCTCTGTTATGTGAACACGAGGATATCGAGGTCGGGAAAGCCCTGGTTGACATAACGAGTTGATAAGCAGTTTCATAGGACCGCTTGGCGAGACTGCGGTTGTTCGGCTTAGTGAGGCCCAGCAGTAACTGAAAGTATCGTTCATTTGCACACTGTTTCTGTGTGGGGGGAGAAATCATTAATATACCTCCCGCAACAAAGTTTAGGGGGGTATACTGGATTTGCTTTGTCCGTCCGTGTGTGCGTGCGTGCGTGTGTCTGTGCGTGTGTCTGCGTGCGTCTGTGCGTCCGGACCTAGATCTCATAACCTACTCATCCGATTTTTAAAATGTTTTCTCTTGCTGGAAGGTCTATTGATTGTGGTACTGCCCGACTACTTGTTGTTGCGGGGGGTATCCTGTAAGCCATGCTTACTGACTAAATCTAGTTAGTAATGTTTTATAAAGTTCATACAGCAGTAAGTTTGAAAATCCACACAGTGATGTAGACGCAATGTGTGTCTACATGAATCACTGTCGGCATCAGCTAATGCGCAATCTATAAATTATTCTGTTTATTTTATTTTAAAAAATAAAATTACAATGACTGATAATAATTGATTATGACGGAATTTTTACCCCGTCCGTCACAGTGACGGACAATCAGAAAGTGTAACGCGACCTCTGCTTCACAGCATTTGAAACCAAGCCAAACGCATAAGCCACATTTGCAACTTATAAGAATATTGTTTTTTATTTTGTCTAATTTTCTGCTTGTTGCTATGGAAACTCCACTGATTATGCAAAACTGTCCACACGAAACTTTTTGGGACAGTAGTCTCCTCATCGACTTTGGAAATTAGCCATTTATGTTTGAGAATCATAATAAGTTAGTTTGATTTATTTTGCTGCTTTAGATTATGTCTTTATTTCACATTCTCTTGTATAATCAGTGAGTTACGTCCGTAAAGGCAGCTTAGGCAGTCTTCAATATCAGGAATACACATCGGTCTTGAAATGTGTGATTAAGGTGGTAAGATTTTGGGTTGGTGTAGCATGATGGGCATTTGCCTTTTTGCCCACTGCAGGCTTGATGGGCATACCGTCGGACTCGACGCCACAGACTCACACCGCCTGCTCCTACCAGTCGCCCCATGGCGGCCAAAACAGCATCACCAACAGCCTGGCAAACAACAGTGGCCAGGTTCCTCTTTCTCACCCGTCTCAACTGCAAACCCAAAAAGCCCACTCCGCGCACGGCTCACCCCACGGGTCACACCTGTCCCAGCACCCCCAACAGCACAGTCAGCACCCCTCCCAACACGCACCGCACTCTCAGCACCCTTCCCAACACCCTTCCCAACACGCGGCCCATTCTCAACACCCTTCCCAGCATGTTCCGCACTCACAACATCCTTCCCAACATGCAACACACTCGCAACACCCTTCCCAACATCCGTCGCACACCCAACACCCTTCCCAACATCCGTCGCACACCCAACACCCCTCCCAACATCCATCGCACTCTCAGCACCCTTCCCAACACACGGCGCACTCTCAACACCCTTCCCAACATGCGCAACATGCGCAGCACCCTTCACAACATGCAGCACATACACAACATCCATCACAACATATACAACACTCCCAGCATCCCTCCCAACAGCAGCAACACCCATCCCATCCTGTCCAGCAACAGCTGTCCTGTAACTCTGGTAAGATTCTGCCTCTGTTTTAGTGTTTCATTGGTGGATAAATATGTTTGATTATTTGAACTTCTGTCATTATTTGTTGACGAAATGAAAGTCAGGACGGCTGTCTCAGTCTAGTCTAATCTCATGTCAAATTAAAATATTTTGTAGGTGTCAAAAATGCATGGAATGAATTCATAGCAGAATTCCTGTATTTAATGGTGCCCTCTAGTGGTAGAGCTGCACATTGCAGTGTTTCTGTGGCGTCTTCTGGCTTCGTTAGTGACCCAGTTCTATTTTCTCCCTCCTTGCAGGCTTGCCTTCTGACTGGTACCCCAACTTGGACGCACTGAAGGAGAGCTGCCGCATAGCCAGTAGCTATAACTGGGCTGATGTGGACCTTTCTCCCTTCCAAGGTGCACTGCTTTGACATCCTATTTGCTGATGGAAATTTCAGCTACGTTTTCTGGCTCAGAAAAAATGCCTTTCTGGGCTGTTAATATTTCAATTCCTCTCAGGAAACTGAGTTAGAATGAGCAAATAATAATTGAAAAACACCTGTGAAAAGTAGCATGGACAAAAATGTAATTAGGGTGTAACTGGAGTCTTGCGGTCTACACTGGGAACCTTGATATCGCCATGTTATGAATGATATTTGTGGAATACGACTCAATTGCATTGATTGGTGCATTAATTATCTGGTCGCTGGTTATGGCTCAGGTTTGAAAGAGAGCATGAGGCAGGCAGAGCTCAACAACTGGTCCCTGGAGCCCACACAGATCGCTGACCTCTGCTCCTCCATAAACCAGTTTTTCGCCCGCACCGGTGTCATCCAGCCACAGGGGACAGCGCAGGCCCCTGTCTGTCATGGCTCAATGCACTCAAAACCAAGCCAGCACATCAACACAGGTGAGAGCCAGCGCTGAAGGAATTTATGCATCCTGCCTGTCTGGTGAGGTCTCTGCACTTGTAGGCTTTGCCTGTCTCACAATGGCTGACTGAGACGGCAGTTTAGAATTTTTCTGCGTCTCCGTAAGCTTCCGCTGGTCATACATCGCCTGACTCTAATCACTCAAATTTGTCTAATGTGGATTGCCAGTTGGTTATATGGCCAGCTATTACCTGTAGTTTGTTTTCATTCAATTCAGTAATGTTGAAATGGTAAATAAATGGACAAAGAAATGTTGTGTTTGGGTGGGTGAGTCGACCACTATGGCATATAAGGGGTGCTTGTGGTACTGCGTGGAACGTTAGCTTTTAGGGTGACTGTGTTGACTGAAGAATGATCTCTGGCCCTGAAGAGAAGTGTTCAACTTTTCTGAATCTGTGCTCTTGTGACAGGAAACATGTACATGGACTCGAGGCAGAATATGCCCCCTATGATGGGCCCCCCGGGGTACCCCCACCTGCCCCCAATGAGCACCGCAGGCCCCACTATGACAGGTAGTCCTCCTCAACCCCTCCGTGGCTGGTGGCATATCAAACCTACTCAGAAATGGTTTTTAAGTTGAAATGTATTTTCAAAGTTTATAACTGCACATTTTAATAGAAAAGCAGCACGGAAGCCAGTTTGCTAATATTTGTGTACCGTACATGACCAAATAATCGCCCGCGTGCAAATGCGCGGCTGTGTGCCTGTGGTCATATACGATATTGGATTGTCAACCTGCATTTCCATACATCATAAATGAAACTTGAGTGTGAGACTATCAGCATGACCACGTGAGGTTGAGAGCACGAGATGCAGACCGTGAAATTGAGAGCGTGTGATGGAGAGAGTGAGGTTGTGAGCAGGAGATGGAGTGCATGAGGTTGACCTCGCAAGATGGAGAATGTGAGGTTGTGAGCACGAGACTGAGAATGTGAGCTTGAGAGCATGAGATGGCGTGTTAGGTGAAGAGCATGAGTGTGAGATGGAACGCCAGATGGAGCGTGTGAGGCTGAGAGCGTTAGGTTGACAGCACAAGATGGACACCGTGAGCTTGAGAGCACGAGATGGAGTGTTGGGTGAAGAGCATGGGAATGAGATTGAGAGCACGAGACTGAGAGCGTGAGGTTGACCGCGCGAGATGGAGAGCGTGAGGTTGAGAACACGAGACTGAGAGCATGAGGTTGACCGCGCGAGAGCACGAGACTGAGAGGATGAGGTTGACCGCGCGAGATGGAGAGCGTGAGGTTGAGAGCACGAGACTGAGAGCATGAGGTTGACCCCGCGAGATGGAGAGTGTGAGGTTGTGAGCACGAGATGGAGTGTTGGGTGAAGAGCATGAGTGTGAGATCGAGAGCACGATATGGAGGTTAGTCCCATGCATATTGCCTTTGGTCTCCTTAGGACACCACGCCCAGATGAACCAGCAGCACATGATTCCTCCCGGAAGTTTCCCGATGCGCCGCATGCCTGCTGAAGAAATCCAGGACGACTTTGACTGGGACTCCATTGTTTAGGCCTTCGCAGAGTCGGGCAGACTGGGCCGGTGGTCGTCCCACACGCTGCTGGTGGAGACAATCTAGACAGGATGTGATTTGACAGGGGTGTTCTCAACAAGCCAGAGAGACTCAAGTCCTGGCCTTTTTACAGAAAAAGAAATGAACAAAAAACTTTTTGAAGACAATCATAACTAGTGGGACACGTTTTCAGCGATCGCTTTTGTACTTTTGTCGCTTTTCGTCATGGGACGTTCCCTTCACCCCCCAGCCCCACTCACCCTCAGCCCTCCTTACTTTGCTTGTTGTATGGTTTGTTTTTGGGATGGTGGGGGATGGGATGAGTTCCTTTTTTTTGGCGAATGTCTGCAGGAATGGGAGAAAGCGAAGCACATTTTAATCCTCTCAGCCAGGCCCTGAGTAGTTGTGGGTTTTAGGATCAGCTGGTTTCCAGGTTAAAAGTGTGATCATGTTCTGTTAAATTATCACCAGGCACTGTGAGGTGGTCAGTACCTCTGGACCTGGTGGGTCAGAATTGGAGAGGAGCACCACGAAAAATAATCCCAAATATAACAATTCAAATGTAAACTTAACAGAAGTACCTGCAGTATTTGTTTGTGTACTCTACTCCTGTTTGTAATGTGTCATTTCACTACCAGTGCTGTCAGTGTCTGGGCAGGGCTTCACATGTACTCATTATTTCAAAATGTGTTCTTTCATGGTAGTGCTGAATGAGAGTGCGTAACTGTTGGCCGGTGACGCTGGTCTTGTGGACTCATTGAACTTCAGTTCTTCTGACCCGCAGGCTGTGCGTTTGCTTTCGTGATTTTAAAGTTCAGCTTTATGGGATGGATGATGACTAAGCTCTCTTTCTCTGCCTGCTTTTGTATCTGGGGTTGATCAACAGTCTGGCAGCCAAGGTGCATCTGCTTTGGAAAGTCCTGTCATTTACCTGGCGTTGTGTGCAGCTCGCGTGCTAAACCGCTCGGGCAGATCAGGAAGAAGCTCTGCCATGTGCCCATAGGGTCTGTGGGAAGATGGTTCACTCAGCAGAGCGAAAGCACTCCATTCCAAACCATCATATGCCTTGGGGTTTGGAGCTGTGCCATGGGCCTTAAAATCTGGCTGGATATATCAGCTGCAAGTGTGATTACTGTCACTTACCATGAAAACAGTCAATCACTGACAGTGATGACAGTCACAACTGGTGGTGATAAGGGCAGTCTCAGGCACAGTCACTGTCATTTTTGCTTGGATCAAAAGATTTTTGCACAAGGTGAAATTTGTGTCCAGCTTTGTGTTTCTGTGTTGGAAGACCTTTGAGATTGTGGCACCAAGCGCCATCTAGTGTGCATTTCTGGGCAAATCCTCTAGAAAATGACAGTAACACAATACAGAGTTGTGCTGTATAGTGCAATGTTGACTCCAGTTCTATGGAAGAACATTGGCAAACTGAACGATGAAGAGCGAAAGGACATTGGCAATCTGAATGAAGAAGGAGAAAAGCTGTGAGACTCACCTTAATTAGTCTTCTCTCATTAATGGGATATTTGGTTGTCGGGGATGTTGAAGGTGCTTAATCGCTGCAGATTAGTGTTACACTTTGGTCCATGAAGCTGAGCCCTTGTCTTGGAGGGAGGGGTACCTTGGCCAGCCAAAGCTGGGGGTGTCTTGCGCAGGAGATCCAAGATGTCAGAACCTGAACCACTGTGTCACTAAGCCTATCTCCCTGTGCCTTAAGGTCTCCCACTATTCATGAGGACACCAGGTCAAACCATCACCAAGGGGGGCAACTGGATGGCAGTCGACTCTGTGTCCCTGTGTGATTGATACATTGGGACAGGGCTATTCATGAATGGTATCATAATCACCTCTGACCCCTGTAAATGAGCACAAAGTGGACCTGCATCTGGGGGTTGGGTGTATTCACAGGGTTTCCCAAGAATCAAGCACTTTTCTTGGCACTCAAGTGGCTAAGGCCAAGGATGTCATGATTAAATTCATCAGCTTTGATTTCTGATCATTTCCTTCAACTTACTGAGTAAGTTATAATGCACTAAGAAAAGAGGGCTGAGAGGAGGGGTGGGGTCCCACAAAAAGAATGGAGAAAAAAATAATTATGTTAACAGTTTTGAAACTGAGTGCTCCTTCGTTTTAGAGTGTACGTGTTTTTGTGTTTTTAAAGACAAATCAGCTTTGCTGTACTGCTGCAGAGGAACATGCCAGAGAGATTAGATCCAGATTTTAAAAAAGGAAACAAAAAAAAAAATTGTTACATTAAGGGAGAAAACTGCCAACTAGTACTGTCATTTGAGTCCTATTTTATTCAGTGTCGGTGTGTTATTGTGCTTAATTGTAAATATGTCTTTTCAATAGTCTTTTGTTCCCTCTAGGTGGGTTGGGAGATCGGGGGCCACAGGTTAGTGGAGGGGGTGTATACAGAGTATTTGGTTTATGTTCAGTCAGAGAATAATAAACGGTCCGTGTGAATGTACGAGAGTTTATGTGCGTGTGTATACATATAATACGTGATGAAAATGCATTGGCTTTTTTGTGTGACACTACCTTTTACCTGTACTGCCGTTCTTCAGTGTTTTTCGTGTTTATAAAAATTCTTTTGGATTTTATTTTTACTTACTTTCTCTTTTATCCCTCTCCCCATTGGTTATTGCACGGTATATTAATTTTTTTTTCTGTCCAGTGAAATGACACAGCTACACTTTGTATCGGTTCAGTGCTGTGCTGTAAAATAACTGAAGTGTCATTAGGATTGTTGTTGCCAGACTCATTCCCCCCTTCCCCAAATATGCATGAATGGCACTTAAAAAATAAAATATGTTAACTTCACTGTGGAATGGTTTCCCATTCGTTTCATTTTTGTACGCCTTTCATCAGAAAAGATGGTATGGCACTGTCCGTCTGTTTGGCCATTTGTGAAGTTTTCTTTTAAATGCAACTCCTCCTTCAATTCTTTGGTGGACTGCTTTCAAATTAGTCTCCAATATGTTTGGGTGAAGGTGTACATGTGTTTGTTTGAGAACTTCAAGATGGTTTTAGCTAGTCATTCCACTTTCCAATATATGTCATAAACGTTATTAGTCTTTAGGCTGTTTAGACTTCTTTGTGGATTCTTGGATGATCTGATTAAGTTCAAATTCGCATTATTCGTTGGTGGTGGGTTGAGGAATGTTCCGTTCAAAAACGGCCGTGCTGCAAATTTCAGTATGACCACAGTAGTCGCCATCTTGAATTTTCTGTCTTTCAATTGTGGAACACGGATGAGCCCTTCAAATTCAAATAGTTTTTGTTGGGGTGTGTGAAGGGAGGTTCCTTTTGAAAATGGGTGAGCTTAGATTATGGCAGCCATCTTGAATTTGATTTTGGTTGATTTCAACGAGGATGGAAGATCCGATCACATTCATGTTTGCTGTAGGTCTTGGTGGTGGGTAGAGAAAGGTTCCTTTCTAAAATGGCAACTGCCATTTTCAAAGTCCCCTCCACCACATTCGTGTTGAACTAGCTTTCCGTCAATTGTGAGAACAGATCATCTGATCAAATTCAAGTTTGCCGTCTACAATGATGGTTGGTAGAGAAAAGTACCTTTCAAAAATGAGCACTTTGCTTTGTTTTCTGTACATTTTGAAAAGGTGTAAGTAATTCTTGCAATGCCCATTCAAGAACTTGTGCACTCGCTCTCTCTACAGATATTTCAACTGCAGCATCGGCAACATGTGCCTCGCCTTGGGTCGCACTTTTTCAAGAGTTCCGCGTTTCTAATGAGTTATTCCTCCTCCTGTCATCAACTTCATATATGCAACAAATTGTGGTGTTCTTCATGGATTCTATCCGAATTAACGATAATTTGAAGGGGGCCTATAATGCTGTTTTTTCAAACCTATAACTGTATTGATGTCCAAAAGAAGTTTATAAACTTTTTGTGAAAAAAAAGAAAAACAAAAAAGAAGCATTAAGTTCCATTACTAATAGGCAGTTTGAATTCTGTCTTTCCCAACCCTCCGAATGTGGGCTGTCCCCTTCTATGGAATGTACTTTGCTCTAATTAGCTGGCGAACAGGGCCACCGTGGCGACAGTGAGGATGCCATAATCCTTCAGTGACTGGTAAGTCTTTAAACACAGATAACTTAATAAGAAGCTTCCTAGCTAGCTAGCCATTAACCAACACAATGAGTATAGAAAGGTAATGTCTGCAGGCTTAGCAAGCAGGGGCGCTATATTCACAGAAGTGCAACATGCAGTCACCGTGATAGTTTTACTTCTCTAATTTAGTCTAATGGGCGACCGAATTGTCCGTAAGCTAGTGTCTGTATAGTTGCAACCGTTGCCTAACATCCCATCAGCTGCACTAGCTAATACATTAAAACTGGACTGAATTTGATAAAAACGGTAACCAGAGTTGTGACCAAGTCATCATGTCCAAGTCAAATCAAGTCACTGGTCATTCGCTCAAACTCAAAGCAGACAAGGAAGAGCAATGAGGAGTGAAAGGGGGCAGGGGAACAAATTAGACAATGAGCTCACTAATTAACAAGCAGAGTGGGGAAAGCTGAGTGTGTTAAAAGCTTGGATGCATTTAGGATCAGAAAGGGGTCAATGTCAACATGAAATGCAGCTCATGGTTCTCTCAGCTTTTTCTCTCAGCTTTCCCCACTCTGCTTGTTAATTAGTGAGCTCATTGTCTAATTGGTTCCCCTGCCCCCTTTCACTCTTCATTGCTCTTCCTCGTCTGCTTTGAGTTTGAGCTAATGACCAGTGACTTGATTTGACTTGGACATATGACTTGGTCACCTCTCTGACTGTAACCCATTCTGTCTGTCCCTATTGACTTGTCTCATACATTGCTTCTGGCTGAACTAGCAATGGTTTCTAAATGGTTTCTTAACCACACAATGATTATGGAAAGGCTTTGCACGCAGGCTAGCTAAATTAACACTTTGCTACCCACCAAGTTAGGTGCATCGACTGCCAAGCCATTCCCATTTAACCTGGGTTACTCTAGGAATTCCGTTTAAATTGTCATGGAAATTGGAAACCCTTACCTTGCCAGTTGGCTTGCAACAGGTTCTTCAAGAAAATAAATCCACTGCTTCTTGGTATCTTCCCAAAAGCATAATGGGTCCCCTTTAGTGGAAATTTAGTTGCTAGTCCTGCATTGTACTGAACCAGGTCAGAACAGCAGTAAGACAAAAAGTAGATTCACCATTTTAGCTAGCTTGCTATTTATGGGCATTTGCTGCCAGAAAATACGGAAGTCATCCCCCCCCCTGCTGCCCGCAGTTTAATCTCAGAAATCCCAAAATACTAAATCTCACAAATAGCCCCGCAAAGAGGGCGTTACCCCTCAGCCCCTGGATTGTTTATAATGAATATAAATTGACAAAGATGTTTCCAAGTTATCCTGCAGATTACAAAATTTAATATCGTGGCTGGGGCGGCCATACTGGACGTCTGAATGCCATCAAATTCGATAGGCTTCTAGAAGTACACAAGACCAAGCAACAGAGCAAAAATGGCATTGATTGACGAAGGCGTTTTAAAGTTATCATGCAGAATGCAAAAGATTATGGGACAGACGAACATCGCACGTGATGACAATACCCCTCTGCCCCTTAGTCGGGGCTGAGGGGTAAAAAGGCACCAGTCTAGGACCTGATTAATATGCACAGCACGTTTCGTTAAAAAATATTGTATGATATTCAAGCTCTGCTCTGGAAACTAAATGATTACGGACGGATGAATGGACGGACATGCCTAATCTCAGAAACCCTAAAATATCTAATGCCCCAGTCTTGGACCTGATTAATATGCACTGCAAGTTTCGTTCAAAAATATTGAACGATATTTGAGTTCTGCTCCGGAAACGAAATGATTCCAGGCAGACAGATGGACGGACATACTGATGACTATATCCCCCCAATGATATGCCAACGGGATAAAAAAAAAAAAAAAATTGTAGAATTTCAAAAATGGCAAAAGGCACCTCTTCTGTGATCAATCGGTATAACTAAAGTTTCAGGGAGAAAAATCTGGGTTTGAGTTCTCTCCTGGAGACATTCCCATGGAAAGATGGACCAAAATTGAAAATTTTCAAATTTATTAGTATCAAAAGGCACATCTACATCATGTAGTTAACATACATGCCAAGTTATAAGATCACATCACTCATAGTTTTTTTCTGCTATGAAAATGAGCCTGACCCCGACAATTATTTAAGTCCAATGTTTCTATGGTACCAATGGGGAAAAAAAACTGAAATTCTAGAAATTAAAAAATGGCAGAAGGCACCCCTTTGATGGCCAATCAATATAACTGTAAAGTTTCAGGGAAAAAATTCCACATAGTTTTCAAGTTCGGTCCTGGAAACAAAATGTCCATGGATGGACGGATAAACATCCATACTGCTGACTTTATCCCCCCCCCACATTATATTCCAGGGGGATAATAAGCCTTTGATGGAGATATTCAGATAAGGGGCAGAACAATTCTCACGAGCCTGTATATAACGTTGGAAGGGGAGCCAAATCTGAATGACATGCTGAATGCTGTTATATGTAAAAGGAAGCCCACAAAAAAAGACTAGGTTGTTTTAATTCCGTTAGTGTGTTAGTAAGCACTCCAGATACCGAGCCGTATGTGCACAAGAACTGAAAAAGTGAGTTTTTGTCTTTTTTTTTTTTTTTTTTTTTGCAATATGTCCCATTCAAACATCATCTGTTATAATGTGGAACATCAGTGGTGTTTGCAGTATTTACAGATGGACAAGTAGTTAAAATCAATGGCATACACTGCTGAATTGGACTTGCAGAATGTGGCTTATAATTGATGAAACTACAGTACTGCTTCCAGATGGATTTTCTGTTGCTAAAAAAATTGCATAGCAAAATGGTAATCATAAAAAAAAATCCATTTAGCTTTGATTAAGCCCTTTGTGCACAAGCCAAATCTGGCAATTCATTTGTTGCCCTACTTAAGGCTCAAGAATTCAAGATCTTCACATCGAGAGGGAAGATGGCTGAAGTGAAATGACACTTGTTGCAGTTAGAATACAATTGTATTTCAGTTTATTTTCAAATTTTTAGCTCAGAATAAGGGCCACAAACACAAAAAAATCTTCATGAATATTAAGCATTGAAATAGTAAAAAAAAATAGTTAAATTTTCAATTCTTCGGTATTTTTTTAACTCATAGCACTTTCTGGGATCAGAAACTCCTTAGGCACAAGTGTGCTACATCTGAGTGTGATATTACCCTCTGTTTATGAGCCAAATAAGGTAGCTATCCAAGTGGTTCTCCACGCTTTGAACCCTCAAAATTATGCTCTGTCAAATCATGAAATAATCATTTTTAAAACAAATCAACTTTTGACTCATAAAGCTTAATATGAATTAATGATTTACAAGTAAGATTTAGTTTGAGTTTATTAATGTAGGCGGAGATGGACATTAGTGCTCCCCAATAACCTCCCCAAATGTAAGCGATGCTTCTGTCTTCTACCCCCCCCCCGGCAACAATTAGCAATTTGTCAATTTTTCATCAGAGCACCATCAGCCAGGACATGTAGTCATTACAAAACATTTTTTTTCCTGTTCGTTTTCACTGGGCAACAGAAAGCTTGCTGCTGTTGGCTCTTCCGAGCACCCAAGCGAAACGCAAGCTTGTGTAGATGCTTTCCTGCTTTCCACACCCTATGGGATCAAGTATAACTCAGTAACACAGTTATAACAAAAATATGACAGATTTTTGAAAAACAGATTCCACGATCAGGGAAAAAGCGGGAAATATGCTACTCTAGATTGAACAGAATCGGTACAAAAAATGGGTATACTGAAGTCCTTGCGCAGTCTGCATTTTAAATTGGCCCAAACCTTGGCCTTCTGTTTCATTGAATGCAGTATAAATTTTAAAACTGATTGCCCCATTGATCAAAATGCCACTATATTCCGTGTTATCTGCAAAGGTAAACGGTTTGTGGTGATGACCACCACGAGTACAATGGTATCAAAATCATGGGAATGGTGAAAAATGGAAAAGACTATATAGCCAACTAAATGACAAATATTGCAAACCATAATACTTTCGCATCCAGGGGATACTATTCCACATGATGATAGGGTTCCTCCTCCATTTAATCAACCCCCGTCAGGCTCAGAAAACCCTCCACTTTTACAGATTGCATATTGCAGTGTGCTTGCATAATTCCAACTTGCGAAGTTGAGAAGACACAACCAATCCTGCTGTGACACACTGGTATATATTCCTTTTCTAAAGCCCCAATTATTTTTCTTAATCATTGTCAGAAAATTTGTGCTGTCCTCACTTGGATAAAATACGTAAGTCATCAGATGATTATCAAGAAAGAGGGAAGTGGGCCTGAACTACAGCTGCTATTACTACTCAGTATTCGTGGGAGAGACTGTTAGTCATGATGACTGATCACTGAATGCTGCGAGGGATGCATCAACATGTAAATGTTGGATAATGTGTTCATTTCATATCCGATAGCTATAAAGGATTGTAGAATGGCATAGTAGCAATACCATGTTGAGTTTTTGCAGTAGAAAGCTGATTTTTTTTTTTTTTGACTAGTAAATTGGCATAATTCTGAGCTATTGTGGTTCAAGTTTGTTGTTACAATGGAAACTGATTTTATGCATTGATTTCTCAAAAATAAATAAATTATTCCTATCAACTGCTGGATGAATACTATTGTAAAATACATTGGGCTGTTTGCTGATCAGGCTTAGTAGAAGAGCTGAATTCCTGCACTTCCTGGGAAACGGTGATGGGCTTAGCACGTTCGTATTCTAAATCGTTTACAGGACCCGCTTCTTCAGGAAAATCCATTTTGCGTTTTGCTCTACCTGACTTCGAGCTGACAGTTTAAAGACTGTGTAACGGAGTGCATCAATTGAGCAGCTCATTGCTCATGTTGCCTACAATCTGAAGAGGGGGGGTTAATTTTCTCAATGGGAAAATAAATAGTGCAATCTTTTAACATTGAGGTTATATAACCCTTAATGCAATTTGATTCTGTGGAACTAAGGCTTACTGCACATATTTTTACGTTTTTTTAATCATGTTCAATTAACTGCCTCCCACCATACTATATATACCATATTACATACCTATCTTTGGATATCACTTTGGAGGGCCCTACACTTCTAAAGCTACCATGGTTGGTTAGTTGTTTTTTTTTTTCTTCTTCTTCTGATGATCAGAATGTTTTGAGTTTACTTAAGCAGTTGTTTAAGTTATGTTTGTGCATTGCACAAAGCGTCATGGATTCTTTGCTCACTAAATTTTCCCCAATTGCGATGTACATGGCGTAGAACGTCAGGCTCGGAAGGAATGCATCCTGCCAGTGATTGGAAAGTAAGGACCATTTAGACTAATGCTCCTGTGTAGTCTGTGTTGGTAAGTAGTCTTTTGTTGTCCACAATCAGATGGAGCATTTGTACTTTTGCAGTATCTTTCTTATTTGTCCTCATAATCTAAATAAAACACACAATATATCTCTTAAAGCTAATAGCTGAAGTATGGCGATACTATTAAACCTTTTCAGTTGGCTTTTAATCAAAACACGCCACATTTACTTAAAACTTGCTTTGTGAGTGACAGTCATCTCAGGTTGCATTCCAAAATAACCAATCCGCTGTGTGTTGCATGCAACCATGTGGAAAATAATGTGTTTTTAGGTTTTTGAAGATTTACATGAGATCTATGTGGTGTGCAGTGTGTAATGCAACCCTTCTTCAATCCCATATTCACTTGAACATCAGATGTATAGACTAGCCATAGGGCTTTCATGTACCCTGTAAGTGCTGAAGACTGTTACTCTGCCAATAATTGATTTCCAATTAATGTTCCATAGGAAATTACTTGTCAAGAAGAAAACTTAGTGGCCAGTTTTATTGGGCACATCTTTCTAATACTTGGTGGCTTTATCACGGAACATGGATTCCACAAGGTGCTGAAACAATAGAGATTCTGGTCCGTGATGGCAAAATGACATCTTCCTTTTGCTGTGGATTTTTGGTCGCTCATTGATCGTGCAAATCTCCCATTCCAGCAGGTCCCAAAGCTCCTCTATCGGATTTGTAATCTGGTGATTGTGGAGGCCTTTGTAGTTCACTGAAATGAAGCAAACTTGAGATGACACTTCTGTTACTTGATACGTTTTCCTGCAGGAAATACAGGGTGTAGCAGAAAAAAATTATACTCTCGGAAAAATCATCATAAAATTAACATGGATAATAGTTCTGTAAATGAGGGTGTAAACCTTGGTAGAGGGGGTCATTCTGCTTCGAGTGATTTCTCTAATCATCTCCTGCTTGACATGTGCCCCAGCCGACACGAAGACCCCGGATCAGTGCTCCCTTATATAACAGTGGCAGCCATGCATGTACAGCCCCACCCCCCACCAAACATTCTCCCCCACTGTAAGGTTAAGTCACTCCACCTTGCTTTCTATCTTCTTACTGTGGTGGACCTGTGACTCTTGGCACAAGTGCTACTTTCGCTATTCCAGAGAATGAATGTGAGATAGCGAAGTGAGTGTGAGAGAGGGAGTGGAGAGCTTTTGGAGTTTTGGGGGAAAAGGCTCAGAGAAAGTGGCAAAGTGGCTGTAGGACTGGAGAGGACGGTCACCATGGTCAAAGTCAATGTGCTCTTACTAGTAGCTGGACTCCTGTGCACCAGCTCACAAGCGAGTAAGTCTCCATTCACTTTTTCAACTACCGTCTTCCTTCCCAGTTTTGTCTGTCTGGTCATGTATGCCACGCAGAGTCAAACTTAACCTTGGAGGTGCTGTGTGGCGGCCATTGACCCAACTCTGTTAAGTGCTGCATGTTATTACTGTTGACCCAACTCTGCACTTGAATGTGGTCGGTCCATATTTACTCAACCATGGTTCAGTAGTTTGTGATCACTGTTGCCCCAACTTCTTAACTATGGTTTGTCGACTGTTTTTACTGAATTATAGCCATTCCTTACATATTTTTCATTATATGTGCTTTAGGGCAAAGTCTATTTATTTCATTTTATAATCGCCAATGAAAGAATGATGATGGGTTTGCGTTATGTTGTGATTTATCCTCCAATCAAGAACATTGCTTGTATAGTGGATTATGAGTTTGACCACTGTCCCCATGGTCTACTGTAATCCTAAATGTACAATCAAGTTTTTGGCTACATAAGGAGGTATTTCAGCCTGTATGTAGATTCAAAATGATATAAGGGCCAAGTGAAAATATCTGTCATAAAACTGAATGCAATCTGCCATGCTTGGAGACTATTTCAGGAAACGTACATTCTGGACATAATGTTGAATGCTTTCCTGTCACTTCATCAAGACATAACTGTTGTTCTATCTGGTAGCAAGGTCAGTCTTTTATTGCAAACCCTTCTCTCTTTCTTTCTCTCTCTCTCTCTATCCCCCTCCTCCCCCCCCGTATGCAGGCTGCCAATCAAATGCACGCCTAAAATTTCATAATCAAGACAAGGCATTAGTAGATGGGATTAATGAGATCTGAGTGGGTTTAAATATTACATGACTGCTTGATGTGTGAAAAAATAGCTTGGGTACTGGTCAGGTCCTTAACCAGGCTTTGAATACAAAAATGTTCAGGGAAATAGTTTCAGCTGTCAGCACTGGAGTGTTTAAAAGTGTTGAACAATGTTTGAGTTGGATCTGGAGGCACAGGGGAAGGGAGTGATATGATTTTGTAAGGTGTGCCATGTTTTAGTGAGAAAGAAACCCATTTGTGGAAGAGCAAGATTAGTGACCGTTTACCACCCTCAGGACTGATATTGAGAGAATTCCATATGCTCATAAGCCCAGATGCAAGTTCTTTCCTGGCCTGTGGGTGTATTAATAGAGCACTCTATAGAGGGAGAGTACAGGCAGTGCAGTACATGCAGCTGGCCTGTCTATACTGAGCCCCTCTGCATGAATGCATGTAGCCATCTTTGGCACAGTATCAGGCTTCCTTCCTAGAAGTTATATATAACATGAAAGCTTTTGCCTCTTATATCCTTCAGAGGGTGCTTCACCACACTGGCCATTTCAATAGTGCAACATAGTCTCATAAAACAGTTTATGATATCTTAATAAAACTTATCCTACGAATTTGAGTTTAATCCTCCAAATTCTCTGAAACATGGGGTCTCAAAACAGTCTCGTAATTACCATAGTGACTGGCAGCACTGCGCAACAAGCATTTCCTCAGCTGCCATAAGTTACACCAACACTGTATCATTAAAAAAAATATATAAGCTAGGCTTATGCCTTCGGAGGCAACGGCTTAGGGTATATCCCCGAACGCCTCCAATCCTCCAATTTCCCAATCCTTGAATAAACCCAATACAATTTAAAGCCCCTCAGGTCATGACCTTTCATTTGAACTTAATTTCAGGTCAATCGGACTAATTGTTCAGAGGATATGGCCAAAATGGTAATTTTCCATCACAAAGCACCACCTGGTGGCAAAATATTGAACTATACAGGTATGATGTCATCACGTGACACGTTGTGAGGTCATGACCTTGCAGTTGCACATAGTTAAATGTCAATTGGAGAAATAGTCCCAAAGATATGGCAAACATGGTGAATTTTATGTGACAAAGCTCCATCTTGTGTCATAATTTTGAACCAAACGGGTATAATGTCATCGTGGGACACATCCTCAGGTCATGACCTTTCATTTGCACTTGATTTGAGGTGAATCGGACAAATATTTCCAGAGATATGATCAAAACAGTGATTTTTTCAGTTTTTGGCCCCTGGTGGCCAATCTAGAAATTTTACATTGTCCAAAATTGAATCACTTCTTCCTCTTTATGATACTTACTTATATGCAAAACTTGAAATTTCTAATTGAAATATTACTGAAGTTATCGCGTTAACACATAGGGCGGTGCAGCGGCGGTTGGACCAAAAACATAATATTACCGGAACGCCATTCGGCTTTCGGGGATATAAATAGGGGGTTATAAAAACATCATTGCTTCAGTTAAACTTCTGACTTGATAAAAGGTAAATTCTACGGTTATGTCACGGACAAGTATAAGGGTTAGGGAAAAGAGATCATGCTTTGGTTAGGTTACGGTAAATATTGAAGGTTAGGGAATGGCGATGGTAGTTACGTTTGATTATGGTTAGGGTTCAGGGTTGGTGAAACGAGATTGTGCTTTTTAAAAGACAGTCATCTCTCACACTTGCAGGACTACATTAAACTTGCAGTCGGAAATGGGATGCAAATATTGATCTCACGTTTGAAAAACTGTCTTGTTCACCCAACCACCTAGCATGGCTGCAAATTTCCGAAATTCAGGGTGGTAGGTGAATACCAACCCCTTTGGACAGAAGCCAAATATGGCTATTTATGCTTTACCCTATTTAAGACTTTATCATTCAGGATTTGAGCTTCACAGAGAGGGGAAAATGGCTTAAATGAAAGAAGACACTTGCAGCATTTAGAATTCCATTGTATTTCAGTTCCTTTTCATAATTTTAGTTCAGGGTAATGACCATAAATAAAAAAAATCTTAATGAAAATTCAGCAGTGAAATTAGAAAAAAATAATTGCTAGGAGTTAAAGCAATACATCTCTGGGATAAGCCCCTTGACCATAAGTGTACTTCATCTGATAGTGATTTTCAAAATTATCTACTTTTTGTCAGCCAAACAAGACAGCACTCTGAGTGGCTCCCCATGGTGACTGAGCCCTAAAAATAGCAAACTGTGAAATCATAAAATAATTGTATTTTGAACTCAAATCTACTTTTGACTCATGAAGTTGAAAATGAATTAATAATTTTCTTGTAGAATTTTGCATACATTTATCAGTATAGGCGCAGATGGACACCAGGAACCTCTCCAACCCAAAAACATGCTTCTACACCGTGATAAAGTTTAAAATTTTGTCCATTTTTCTTCAGAGCCCCCACAGGCAGAACTCTTACTGATTAGAGGTACTGCTTATGTTATGACAGAATATTCACCCTGCAATAGATAGCTTGCTTTTTTCCAAACTTTCAGCATCCAGGCAAATTGCGAGCTTGTATAAACGCTTTTCACACCGTTTAAAGAGCAATGTATAACTCACTAACAATGTTATATCTGAAATATACCTTATTTTAACAAAACGGACATTCCACCATCAGGAAACAGCAGGCAGTATGCTACCCTAGATTGAACAGAGTCGGTGCAAGGAAGGCAGCAGGGATTTACCAAAGTCTTTGAGCTTTTGGCAATTTAAACAAGCAAAAATCCTAGACATTCTATTTTGTTGAATGCGGTATTAATTCTAAAACAGACCGTCACATTGAACAAATGCCACCTCTTGCAATATTAATAGCAAAGGCTAATGTTTACTCTTGTTAACCAATGTGGCAAACTAGTTCTGTGATCAAGGTGCTAAACTGGAAAAAAAAATGGCTAGCTTGCTTGCTGGCTATAAGTAAGATAGAGCTACTCGATACAAAGACTGTTGTACCTACACTGTATGGATTTAAAAAAAAAAAACTCCATCATAGCATTGATTCATACATGTGACCTGAGGACTCCAAGGTTAGTTCTGGAGGTCTTTTTTTCCATGCAATAACATCATTTTCAGCTGCACAAAGTTGAGAGAATACAACCTAACTTGCTGTTGTGCAAGGGTTTAAATACTTTTCAGAGGGTGCAATCAATGTTTTTCAATTACTGTGGAAAGTTTATACTAGAATTTGATTTAAAAAAAAAAAACCTGTCAATCAATGGATAATTACCAGGTTTCATGTGAGTGTGAACTATGACTGTGCTTTATGCAGATCAGCCTGAGAAAGCATTAAAGTGACTGCATTTTAGTGAGATATCATATGAGGATGTAAATGATGACTGAATTCTTCGAGAGATGAATCTACGTGTAAATCAATGGTAAGGAATCACTCGTTTTTAATATCTGATGGCTACAATTGATAGTAGAATGATATAGTGTCAATACCATGTTGACTTTTTGCTTCAGAAAACTTATTTTTTCACTACTTATAGCTGAAGTGGTTGGAACCAAGGACAACAAATTTATCTACATTACAAGAGATAACTTTTTATTAAATACTGCATAAATGCTTTGGGAAGTATATTGGGCAGTTTGCAAATCAGGCTTGGCCAAGGAGTTTAATTCATACAATTCTAGGGAAACGAGGATGAGACTTAACTCGTTCATATTCTACATCGTTCACAGGCACAGCTTCCTTGTGAATATTCATTAACTGTTTTGGGTGTGCCACCCATTGATAGGACAGTGTAACTTTGCGTATAAATAGAGCAGCTCCATGTCTGCAGGCGTCTATATCTGCGTGTACGTGTTAATATTCACGAATGAACCAATACCTGATTGGCTGACTTGAAGCACTCTGGAATGTCTAACAAATCTCAGGAGGACAGCAGATGACAGTTGAAGGCATTAAACTATTTATCGGCCTATCAGATGATGGTTTTTTTATGAAGTTAAGTGTTCCCTCACTATTCTGCATTTCTGAAATTCGTCTCCCAGCCTCCTCCTTCATGGACATTGCCCCAATATATATTTGTCCTCCTCTGGCTTCACAAATCACATGGATTCCACACAATTTCCACAGCGCTAACTTTTCATGGCAATCAATACAAATGCTGAATGAGAACAGCCTCAATTGTGTTGTGTCGTGGAAAGGTATAATGATAATGTGATGAGACACTTGCCTACACAGCTAATCTGAACATCTAGTCTCTTTCTGAAGCCTCTAACCTTACATTAACACAGGACATCAGTATGTATACTTCAGCTGAGTAACTGGATGAGACTGGGTGTGGGTTTCTCTTAGCCTATGAATCACATGGGAGCATGACAGGGGTGCCCATGCCCAATTCCCCCAGAGGTATGTGAAGACCCGAACATGACAGTTGTTATATTTTCAGCTATGGACAGTCATGAGGGAACTACTCCACTCATATTAGAGGAAGAGCAAACTAACCCAAAATTAATTTACAAGTACACCGATCAGCCACAAGATTAAAACCACCTGCCAAATACAGTGAAGATATCACTTGAGATTCCAAAATGGCTCTATTAAACTGACATCACTTGAATTCCCAAATTCAGGTTTCCCAGCCGAACATTTTCCAGAGTCTCACACTCCGCAAAGCTTAGCTAAAGGTCTGCAAGCTAAAAAGTGCTCTACACAGCAGGGTATAATGTACTGTGTGTTGTGACGCATTCACTATGTGAATGTCATTTGAATTCTTAGTGACTTGTGCCACAGTTGCCTGTCTGTCAGTTTGAACCAGACGGGATAGCCTGCATAGCCCTCGCACACCACTGAGCTCTAAGCGCCCAAAACCCCGTCGGCGGATCATGAATTGTCCCTCCTTGGACCACAGTCAGAAGGTAGCAGGTACTCACATCTGCTGACAGGGTGCATCCCAGACATCTTTTCACTTCAGAGATATTGTAACCCATTCGTCAGGTTACAATGATTTGGCCCTCATCAAAGCCATTCAATTCCCATTTCTCCCACATCCGACACAATTAAAACAAGAGCAGACTGTTCAGTTGCCACCACAGATCTGTCTGCAGACCTCGACATGAGCTGTTGTTATAAGATGATCAACATTATTTGCTACATCTGTGGGTGGTTTTAATGTTTTGACTCATCGGTTTCTACTGCATGCAGGTACGTTGGCGCAGTCTGCCATCAGCAGTCCTGGAAGTATCAATAGAATTAATACCATGACTATCACACAGCCACCACAATCTCTAATATGACATATTTCCTCATTCACACTCTCTAAAGTAACCGAAACTAACCCGTTTTTTATTCATTTCCTTTGCAGGGACACTCGTTGGAGTAGCACATATAGCGGCCAAGGCTGAAAATGTGGAACTGCTCGTAGCCCCTGATGTAGCTGATGCTTTCAAAGAAGTATCTGCTGCATCCACGGAGGAGCAATATTTTCTTGCAGCTCCATCTGCTCCTGAAGTAGAGCTTGTTCCTGAGGAGTTTATATCAGCTCCTGAGGTGGAGCTTGTTCCTGAAGAGGATCTACCTGTTCCTGAGGTAATTCCTGCTCCTGAAGGGGTTCTTCCTGATCCTGAGGTTGAGCTTGCTCCTGAAGAGTTTCTTCCAGCTCCTGGAGTAAAGCCTGCTCCTAAAGATGTTCTTCTTGCCCCTGAGGTAGAGCCAACTCCTGAAGAGGTTTTACCTGCTCCTGAGGTAGAGCCTGCTCCTGAAGATGTCCAACCGGGTCCTGAGGTTGAGCTAGCTCCTGAAGATGTTGTACCTGGTCCTGAGGTAGAGCTGGCCCTTGAAGATGTCCTACCTGATCCTGAGGTTGATCCTGCTCCTGAAGATGTCGTACCTGGTCCTGAGGTTGAGCCTGCTCCTGAAGAGGCTCTACCTGCTTCTGAGGTAGAGCCTGCTCCTGAAGAGGCTCTACCTGCTGCTGAGGTAGAGCCTGCTCCTGAAGATGTTGTACCTGGTCTTGAGGTTGAGCCTGCTCCTGAAGAGGCTCTATCTGCTGCTGAGGTAGAGCCTGCTCCTGAGGTTGAACCTGCTCCTGAAGAGGCTCTACCTGCTGCTGAAGTAGAGCCTGCTCCTGAAGATGTCGTACCTGGTCCTGAGGTTGAACCTGTTTCTGAAGAGGGTCCAGCAGATGTAGAGTTCATTCCAGATGTGTCAGAGGTAGAATCTGTTCCATCTGCTCCAGAGATGGAGTCTGTACCAGCTGCTTCAGAGGTAGAGACTGCTCTGGAAGAAAATCCAGCTGCTCCAGGAGTGGAATCTGCTCTAGAAAATGCTCCAGGGGTTCTAGAGGGGAAATCTGTTCTTGCTGCTCCAGAAGTAGCTCCTGATCCTGAAGTGGATCCAGTTTCTGCAGAGGTAGAGACTGCGTTGGAAGAAGCTCCTGGTGCTCCAGAGGTGGAATCTGTTCCTGCTGCTCCCGCGGTAAATTTCAATACCGAAGAGGATCCTGCTGCTTCAGATGTAGAGGCTGCCCCTGAAGAGACTGGGGCTGCACCAGAGGAGGATGTTATTGTTGTTGTTCCAGAAGAAGAACTTTCTCAAGAGAAAGAAGATGCTGTACTTCCATCAGAAGTAGCTGCTCCAGAAGAAGAAGCCATACCTGAAGTACCAGGTGAAGAACCTGCTAAAGAGGAGTCAAACCTCCCCGAGAAAGAACTTGACCCAGAAACAGGCACTTTTACAGTTTTTCCTGAGGGAGACCCTTCAACTGAAGTGGCCACAACTGCCCCAGAGGAAGAACCTCTCCCAGCTACACCTGGACAGCAGCCTATCCCAGAAGAAATTCCACCTGTCCTTGCCACAGAGGCCTCAGTGCCACCCACAGAACCGGAAACTGGAGCCCCTGCAAACCCTACTGCTATTGCCCCCTCAGAGTTAAAACCTGATGCACCTCCACCTAAAGTGATCCCCATATGCCTGCCAGCCCCAGATCCCAATCCCTCCACAAATGGCACTGACGAGGCTAGAGCAACAATAATTCTGCTGGAGGACAAACCTGGAGGTAAAAGTCCCCAGCCTAGTTTGTACTGCTATGGTAATAGAGAATACTGTAGCTTTGTAGCTCTGTTCCTATAGTGCAGTTGCGTTCAAAAACAAATAATTTAAGAGTGTTTTCACATCGCAGGCATCAGCAGAGGTCTGATTCTGGGCGCTGCATTTGGTGTGCTGGTGGCTTTGATTGCAATGGGTTCAGCAGGGACGATGGTTACTAAGAAGGTTGGCAGTTACTCGTAAGTATTAAAGAACACCATTCTTTAATCATGCCTGTTGCTTTAGTATTTTTGGTGGTTCATATAAAAAACAATTTTGTTTTAAAAAAATTAAAAAAGTTATCATGAGTTAATTAATTCATGTTTACTTTATAATCTGGCGAAATGAAAAAATCCCCTCTGAAATGCCTCTGAAAATGGTACCAAAAAGCCTCCTTTTGACAGTCACATTTAAAATTCTCAGGAGAAGTTTTACTCCAATTCTAAATACATAGATAAGGATGGGTAAAACCAACTTGAATTCTTTCTCAGGCATCTTATAAGGCTAGCATAAATCGACATCTCTTGAGGATTGTTTCAGGATTGGTGGAAAAGGTTTCCTTATCCTTCTGTTATCATAGCTTGCTGGGTGACGTAACAGACATAAACATACAACCACCACCTTCAGTTAAGCAGGCCTACCTCTGGTGTTGAAAGAATCAGCATTTTTAACATCTTCTTTAAGCAGTTGTAATGCATCCACGGAGACCCTGTAACCAACATCTGGCTGAAAAACATCCATACTGATTTGGCATACCCTGACCTGGAATGGGACAGTATGATTTCTTGATCATCAAAAAATATCACCTGATATTCTTTGATCTGAAAGCATTTCCACATGCATGACATCCTGTACAATAAGCAAATTATTTTATTAAATGCATAGGATTACTCCTATTGACTGAGGGGAAAAAAAAAAACGTCTCAACTGCTCAATCGATGGAAATCAAGCAATTCATTTTCAGCTACCAGCTCCACCCCTTATGGCATTTTGTAGTCAACCAATTACAACTATCACATTTTGATTGTCAAATCTGCTCTTTCCATTTATCCAGGCCCTGAGGAGAGAAGGCAGCTGCCTGGAAGGGCTACCATACGCACAGGAAACTACTGAGTACTGAACATACTACCTATATCATTTCCTGCCTCATCAGGACTCCGAACTGCTAATGCAGGGAGACGACACCCACACAAACCTTAGGGTGGACACAAAACCCTGAATTTCCGTGACCTTATGAAGACTTTTTCACAAGTGTTAAGGTCTTGCTGTTGTATAATAATCTGTCGGCTGATTTGTGTTTTTTTGCCACTGAACACTGGGACTCTGAAGAGGAAAGTTATTTTTATGGTTGTTTTCTTTATTATATTAGGCTCCTTACTAATATATTTGTTTTTGGTTGCTTTTCAGAGGAATAGTTGTGTTCACATCTCATCCATATTAGGCCCAGTGCTGCATTCATATGTAACTCAAGCAAAAAAAAAATCCGCACTAATCTGGTGTGCGGATTTTTTTTTATTTTTCTTGTTTTGGTTGCTTTAGCTTCAACATGGAATCTGAAGACAAACAGGTTCAGAAATCCAGTGAATTTTAACAATACTTGAGGCTTACAATCAAATGCCTGATCCCAGGATGCGTCCTATTATAATCCAGACCAGCACCAGTTTTAGGACAGTTGATAAGGCATGACCAGAGAGAAAGCAAAACTCGCATAAATATTGGAGATGCATTTGAAAGATAGAGACAGCTTAGAGCCAAGAAGGATTTTTAGATGGATGCTGAGTTGGCTGATTTTCTCCTGAGCAGGAAAGCCTTGAGCTTCAAGCAATATTTGCTAACTTAAACGTATTCATTGTGGATATAATAATTGAACAATGGGTTACTGGGATATAGAAAGTAGCAGTTAACCCCAACTCCAAGGTGGGTGTTTTCAGAATTACGGGCTTAGCTTCATATACCATACACTGCCAGCCATACATCTAGCTAACATTGATAGAATATTAAAAAGTCAGCATGAGATGGATTATAATTTGCGATCAATAAAAACACTCCTGAACACTGAACTACTCAAGCAGGGAGACAACATCCCTCCTGCTCTCAGGGGGGTCACAAAGCATTGAATTTGTCCTGAAGTAGCATTTTTCACAAGTATTAGGGTCTTGCAGTTGAATTGTAATCTGTCGACTGATTTGCGTTTATATGTTGTTGTACACTTGTACGCTGAAGAGGAAAGTTATTTTTATGATTGTTATATTTTTAAGTTCAGGTTTTTTTATATCAGGCTTATTAAATCTACATTCATACATTTACTGATTTGACTTCAACAGGGAATCTGAAAGCAAACAGGCTCAAAAATCCAGTTAACTTCAACAATAATCAAACATGTGATCCTTGGAGGTGTCTATTTCTGATCCAGACCAGACCAGCCCCAATTTTAGCACATTTGGTCTGACAGTTGGAAATGAACACTTAAGAATTACAAGTTAATCAGTGTGCAATATAATTGTATGTGGATTTTGGCAGAGGGTAACAGACGTCTGTTGAATTGTAACCAATTCGGTAACAAGGTCATTATTGGATGTGCAAAATTGGATGTTTTTAATTATGAATGAAGAATTCTCATTATTTTAATTATACTCATAGGCTATGTCCTCATGAAATACAGTACAATGAAAGAGTTTTATGCACATATGACACAACTCTGTGATGTGAAGATAATTAAGTTAGCAGCAACATAGTCATATTATACACTCACTTTAAAACCTCTGCTAGAAGCTCATGACAACCACCTAACCAAAATGAAACACACATCCAACACCAAGCAACTAAATGAGTTTGTAGCAAAAACACGCAAAGAGTGCATGTATTGCATATGTGGTGCTAGCAAATCTGTAACTTCAATCTACTGCACAAGCGATGCATCATATAAAAGCAGTGACTCCATGGATTGTAAATATGAGGTTTATCATTCTACAACCAAAACTTACTGTATTAGCAGCTGAAAAAAACTGCCTCAGCAGTTTTACAATCAAAGTCATGTTTGAGGGCATATTGATGCTGTTTATATTTACTCCAAAGTCTCTTTGTTATTTTGAAATGATTGCTGACAGTCTCCAGGTATTTTCCATTTGAGGAGGGGCTTTCTTATAGGAAAGCATGTTTGATGCGCATAACATGTATTCCCTTCCTTACTGTTGGCAAATGGTGTTGACTTCTGCTCAATTTCAATAGAGATGCCAATCATCAAAATTGACCGACTCCCTAGATATCACCCAAAGTCCCGTAACCAATGCTGAACTCCAAAAACGCATTGGTGGGCAGTGCACAGAGAGGAGTTCCAATAAAGTACTTTTTTTCCCCCCCAGTATTGTTATTAACTATTTTGCAGCCTGACATAATGACAGGCTGAAAAATACAATGTCCAGCAGTGCTTCAGTAGGAGTGAAATTCTTTTTTTCTGTACCTGGTTTTATTTGAATGGGACGCTGTATGGATGTCTGGTTGATTTTTAAAAACAAAGCCAAAACTGTTGTATTCGATGAGATGGTAAAATCAATAATTACATGAGTGAAATAAAATTCTACAGTTTAGTGCTTGGAAATTTCAAATGGCACAGATGGTACCCCTAATGTGCCCAAATGGCGAATTCGGTGATGGCGCTCATACATGCCAATACTTAAACCCCTCTTACTTTGCTTTGCTCAAGGATATTAGCATCAATCTCTGCACAAATAATGTTCAGATGTTGGCCTGCTGTTTATAGAGGGTTTGGGCTGCTGCTGCCTTGTGCTAATGGTGTATTCACTCTGAAAATGCAAAAGTTTGTAATGCAAAATATAATGGTTAATTCATACAGTGTTCAATCTTCATTTGCTCTAACCTTATAACAAGTATACTGATTTCTTTTGCACCTCAGAAATCCCTATGGAGTTATCTTTATTATGGTACCAAGATTTTTCAAGTTGACCTTGTAGATGCAGAGGTAAACTCAAGTCATTTTAGGCATGTCATTTTTAAGTATTTTCTGAGCCCGAGGCCGAGACTTAAGAAGTTTCTAAATATTGAAGAAAGTACAATAAAGTGCTGTGTACTGTTAAAAACTAACTCAAAGCTATACTGAGAGAGACAACCCTTTGCCTAAAAATTAGGGATGCTGTCCTGCAGTTTTGTAGTTTTTTAAGATTCATGGCTGTTTGGTTGTTCAAAGCATATTGGAAAATATGCCACAGTTCCTCCATAGGCTTACAGTCTCACTTGCGTACATATCTCTGGGTATTCTCAGACAGCTTTCTGGTCAGGGCTCCATCATGGTGTATTATTTGTATCAACTGTATTTTCCGATATGCAAAGTGCTTCAGGAAGATTTTTTTAGGTTAGGATGCAATGCTTCAAATGTGCTTTTTATCTACAGTCCCACTAATATGAAAAACAGATATGAGTATCCAACAGCAAAGTACAACAAAAATATCGCTGTCAGTTTTGCAACGTCTTCGGGATATGGTCTGGTGTCCTGGTTGTTGCTATGACTGATTTAACAAGACAGGCAATCTGTTATGAAGTACACTGGTAACTGCTGTTGCACACCATCTACTCTTAGCTACGCAATCTTATCCACTTGTTACTGAATTTAAATTTTACTGCAGTGGTATAGCTGCAACTTCATGCAAAGTTTTGGCACATACCAGTGAGGGGATTTTCAAAACTATTCATTCCGCTTAAGTGACCTTGTGGATTTATTGGAATAAACTCTGTATATCATATTGCTAGCATGATTCCATGTATAATTATTTTAATTAGATTTTTGTCACAGGGATCATAAATCATCGAAAGCCTGACAACTACCTATACAACCATAAAGTATGCTTCCCCATTGTTCAGAATGGTCTTGCTGTGCCTATTGGTTTGTTCTCCATTAATGTCAATTATCAATGATGATGGCCATGAAAAATAAACATTGTGATGCTTTTCTGCTCTTTTGAAAGGCACATATTGCTGCAAATAACTACAATGAGAGAGCAGATGACGATTGCTGATTCCAAGTTAAAATAATTAAAAAAGCAAATGATTTTGAGGAGGAATTAATTAAATCTGATATGGTTTAGAACAAATAAACTGATGGAGATATTTGCGACAAATAACTGCTTAATTTCTTGTTGTAATTGGTATTTTACAGAAAATTTGTGAATACACTGCCAAATAATTTTTCAGTTGTCTTGACTGTATCTTTATGTTAAAACGAAGAATACATAATATATTTAATATATATTTAATATATTTTCCAAATTTTTAAATGACCATGATATGTCATCACAGATTAAGAAAACATGCTAAAATGAAATAGTGGCTTTCTCTGACAATGCTGCAGCATTTTTCCCCCTCAGCCCCGACAAAGGGGCAGAGGGGCATTGTTGTCTCCTTCATAGACGGGCAGGTGGGCGGACGGGCGTCCAGCCATTGTCCAGGCTATTTCTCTTTTACTTCTGGAGTTAGGAACTTCATTTTACGTATGTGGACTCGCCTTGGTGGGTAGCCGTCCCTCGTCAAGGTTTCTTTCTGGAATGACCTTTGACCTTTGCTCAATGACCTTAACCTTTGAAACTTTCTCCAGGCTGTTCTCTCAAACTGCTTTGGTTCGGAACTTCACTTTGCATATGTGGACTCGCCTTGGTGGGTAGCCGTGTCTTGTCAAGGTTTCATGCCCGACTGACCTTTGACTTTTGCTCAGAGGCCTTGATCTTTTAAAATTTGGTTGCGTCCAATTTGTCAAAAAAATTATGGCCAATCCACTAATCCCTAACCACTTTTCTTTAACCTTTGTGGAAAGCATCATAAGGGAAAGGAAAGGTGTTTAAGGGAATTCCTAACGGCTTAGGTAGACAACTGCGCTAATTAGAGAATCCAAATGCTCTTACACTAGGCAACGTGATCATGAGCACCCTGCCCATCATATACGTTCACGCGATTGGTCAGATGAGTGGTCTCCGCTTTAAGTATTGCAGCTGCACAGAATTGTGGGATAGCTTTATCTCCTTTCTTTTCGAAAAGGATGGTTCTGTGTACCCTATGCTGAAGGTGGTAAATTAAGAAGCACTGAGACACATTTCATTAACATTTGAAGAATTGAAATCCCTTTATCATGGCTGCCACGTAATTATTTCCGGATCATTTTTTAGGAGTTAGGAACTTTCCTAAGCAAAAAAGACTATACCAGGGGTGTTCAATCTTATCCGTAAAGGGCCCGTATGGGTGCAGGTTTATGTTCTAGCCAGCAGTGCTACAGCACCTGATTCCACTAATTAACTTATCAGGGGTTTAAATCAGGACCTTGGTGGGTAGAATCAGGTGTGTTAGTGTTGGCCTCTAACAAAAACTAGCACCCACACCGGCCCTTTCTGGATAAGATTTGACACCCCTGAACTATACTATTCGGATGCAGCCTTTATCTGGGCTGCTTCTCTCCAACCGCTTAGGTTGGGAACTTCATTTTGCATATGCAGACTCGCCTCGGCGGGTAACTGTGCCTCACCGAAGTTTTGTACCTGAATGACCTTTTACCTTTACTCAGTGACACTGGCCTGAGGGGTCCTGGCTGGGGGCATTGCCTTCACTCCTATGAAGTAGATAAAAAAAAAAAAAAAACCCATTCCACACTGGAAAGCCCATTTTTGTTTTGCCCTGTGTGATCCTGCTCACTGCCCTTTTTGGACACGCTGTTTTCCAGATATGAAAATTGGCAGGTGAAGACAGAAGGCTGAAGCCATGGAAACCGGATCAACAGTGTTAACATTATATTTTACTTGACCTTAAATGTCTCAGCACCCTTGTAAAATGCTCCATGACCAGAGTTGTAGTAAATCGCAGATTAATATTGGCAATATATTTGAAAGATGGTAACCACTTAAATCCCAGAGGGATTTTAAGTCGGTCACTGAGTTGGCAATTTTTTTTCTGGCCAGGTTAAGCATTCAGCGCCAAGTAATATTGTCCAACCTTTACAAGATTATCACGGCTCATTGAGTAATATGTTATCGGGATCTGCCCAGAGGAATGGTTCTAAATTCCCCCAATTGTGTGCCTTAACCTTGTCAAAAATTACATGCTGTTATCCTCGCCAGAGGTGGTTGCACTAAGTACAAAATTAAGGGTGCGAATTATGATAACACCTTGATTTTGTTGAAATTTATTTATATTTTATGATTGTAATGATTTTGTTTTGGTCCCCCCCCCTTTGTAACATTAACATTTCACACATGTTGGTATATTCTGCGTCTATTATGATTATATTGTTTATAATGGGTGCCAGTAATTTTAAGAGTCCACTGTACACTGGGGGTAAATTTCCACCCAGTAAACGAGTTTTTAAGACAAATGAAATTACACTTATGAAGGCAGAGGGAAGTCTGCCAAGAGGAAGTCAACAATGGCATGTGGAATGGCAATGAAATGCAACCCTTTTCTACTCGTCTCCACCCATCCCGTCATCCACCTCATACTACCTGATAGGAAGGGATACGGAGGAAAGGTAACAAGGAAAGTAGGAGATGTAATTGGAATGTAGTCAGGGAGTAGTGACGCCGGATTAAGCATGTAGAATTCTAAGCTCTACTGCGTGCCCACTCGATGCTTTCATATCCAACAGACATTAGCGCGTATTTTTTCTCTCCTGCACCTTTAGAGGTATTTGTCAATTCAATGGTATCGACCTTACTCCGCAGAGGTATTTAATTTTACTTCCAACAACCCTATCTGTGATTGGTCCTTACTGACAGTCTTTCAACGCTTGGAACCAATCCCACCTCAAGAGCGCTGACTGGCGCAGTACAATGGGGGAGACTTACTCAAAGGTAGCAGCAGTTGTTTATGTGAGACGCGGAACGTGTGGGTGACGGGAACTCAAGAGGTTTGCGAGACTATTTCTACTCTGGGTTATAACGTAGCGGTTTTAAAGTACCTTGGCAACCAAGCGGCTTAAGAGACGCATGATAAAACTTCAGACCACGCTCACCGATCGGCCAATACCGATGGCGAGATCTACTAACGCGAGTCTGCTAGATGACAATAAACAGACTGGTCCGCTTGTTATGAACTGTCGGTACCGCCTTGGAAACAGGTGTAGAACAAATGTGGGTGATGTCATCCAGAAAGCGAAGTTTTGCGACTGATTTTGGGACTTTGGGGCGTTCGGGAATTGGAACATTACTGAGGCTCTTGCTGTTCTCGTGACCTTCCAGACTTAGCCAAGTTCCAGCTGACTGTGAAACCGGAATCCCCGAAAACCGTGTAGCTAAATGGGACGCGATAAATTTCACTTGCTAGTTAGCCAGCTAGCTGCCATTATAAGTTGTTTGCGAACTGTCTGCTTTAGTTTCACAGCCTCCTATGCACAGATTTTTTTAACCTTTATTTAGATTATCAACCACTGACGAGATCTTGCTTATGCACTCAGTCATCTTGGTTATGTAATTTCTAAATTTTTAAAAATAAATTAGCTAGCTAATTTGATTAGCTTACAGCTTGCTAGTTAGCTCCTTAACTTGTCTGTCAAAGTATCTTAGCAGTGCACTCCTGTTCTCGCCATGACACATTATGAAGCCTCCATTATGCACTTGGCGGCATCACAATCAGATCCCCAATATTGGCAAAATATGCACCTCGTTGGATGTTGGTCAATAATGACAAGCACTGGTTATAAGAGAAGAACCAGCATAACGATCTGGTTTGCTGATGTCACCGAAATAATCAGCGGGGCTTGCTGACTCAGAGTTTAGGTACTAGGCCTCACTGTGAAGAGCCATGCTGAGCATTCATGAACAAATTATTCTTCATGTGACGTTGCACAGCGTTATCGTCCCGCTACTACTTAGCTTGGCAGTTCTTACTGCTGTGGGTGATTTCATAGTTTTTAATTCCTACAAAATCAAAGTCGCAAAGTTTGCATCTGAGTTGATTCCCACCAGGACCGGTAAGAATTCTATTATTTATCACCCAGTTTACCCAAGTATGACTGTAATTACCTAACAGAATGGTAACATTCCTGCATTAATGTTTGTCCTGGGTGGTAATGTGTGAAAATGCGTACCATTAATCTAAATGAGGTAAATGTAGCCGTTTCGTGGGAGAGGGCACTGAGGTGAAACGTCATTGGTATATTTGCTGCTTTCAATTTCGATTTTCCTCGGAAGTGCGAAGTTGGTGCTGCGAATGACGTCACACCCGAGTTGATGGGGTTCTTGTACAGGTCGAAAAACCGACTTAGGGGTCAATGGGGTTTCCTCCGGCCAGAGTAGACATTATTAGCAATAACAGTTGATGATAACGCATTGGGCGGTATTTTACAACCCAATCAGGTTGCCAATCAGGTACCTCAGTATCAGCAAATATTAAAGGAGCCATGTCAAGATTACTGCACACGCTCTCAATGTTGAAGGAAGTAAATTGCTCAACTGCAAGTTGAAATCTAGAAGGTGTTTTTCCTCTATGATTATTCGCGATTGCAAACTGCTTACATTCTTCTTTTCCCATGGCTAAAACTTGAAATGGCACTTTGAGTTCTCGAATTTCCATGGAATCAAGCAGATTTGCTTTCTTGTGATGTATGTTCTGAGCATTCGCAGTAATTGTGACACAGCTCCTTTTTACAAACATTTTTGTAGAATGAAAGTAATGTTTTTCAATCACATTTCATTTTTTGACAGAAGGCAAAGTGTTCTCGCTCTAAGCAGAAATGTACTTTATTAGGTATTAAAATGCCAAAATCGCGCACACAATTTTGAATATGTACTTGGCAGTCACATACTCCCCCCCCCCCCCCCCCCGATGCACGACTAATGACTGCGTGTGTCTGATTGGGGCCTAGCAGATGATGTATGTCTACGGAAAGCAGTCAGAGCTACCTCCCCCGGCAGTATTCAATGCTCGCGCAGCACTGGAGGTATTTTGGATCAGATCTGTCAACTCTGTGTGTTTATGGGAAGCACTCACAGTTGCTTCTCCTTGTGTAGTGTTTGATGCGTGCGCAGCGTAGTGGGTAAAGGAAGGAATCCCGGGGGGAATTGGAGGATTGAACTGCTTCTTCCAGTGGGTTGTTCCCCCTGAATATATCTTTGCAAACCTAGAAACGTAGTTTAAAATAAAAAAAAAGAAATAATGTCTAGAATGCACTTGGGAAAATTAAACCCCAATTCCAAAAAAAGTTGGGATGCTGTGTAAAATGTACATAAAAACAGAATGCGATGATTTGCAAATCTCATAAACTGACATTTTATTCTCAATAGAATATGGACAACATATTTGGAAGAGGCATGTTATCCCAGTCTTGTCAGATGTCGGATTCTAGCTGCTCAACAGTCCTGGGTCTTCTTTGCTGTATATTTTGTTTTATGATGTGCCAATGTTTTCTATTAGTGAATAGTCTGGACTGCAGGTAGGTCAGTTCAGCACTCAGACTCTTCTACTGCCACGCCATGCTTCTGAGATGGATGCATTATGTGGTTTGGCATTGTTTTGCTGAAATATGCAAGGCCTTCCCTGATAGAGACGTTGTTGTAAAACCTCCATATACTTTTCAGCATTGATGATGCTTATCCAGATGTGTAAGCTCCCCAAGCCATTGGCACTAATGCAACCCTATACCATCAGGCTTTTGAACTCTGCCCTGATAAGAAGCTGGATGGTTCCTCTCTCTTTAGACTGCGTCCACGATAGTGTCCATGGATTGCAGAAAGAATTTCAAATTTCGATTCAGCTGACCACAGAACAGTTTCCCTTCTGCCTTAGTCTATTTTAAATTAACTTTGGCCCAGAGAAGAAGGTGGCGTTTCTGCATCGTGTCCGCATATGGCTTACTCTTTGCATGATGCAGTTTTAGCTTGCATTTGTAGATTGCACGGAGAACTGTGTTTACAGGCAATTTCTGGAAGTGTTCCTGAGCCCATCGAGTTTATTCCAGTGCTGAATCATGTCTGTTTTTAGTGCGGTGTTGCCTGAGGGCCTGAAGATCATGAGTATCCGGTACTGACCTTTGGTCTTGTCCCTTGTGCACAGAGATTTCTCCTGATTCTCTGAATCTTTTGTTGATATTATGTACTGTAGATTCAAGGTCTTCGCAATTTTGCATTGAGAAACACTTTTCTGAAATTGTTCCACAATTTTTAGATGCGTTTTTTTGCAGATTGGTGAGTCTCTGTCCTTCTTTACTTCTGAGAGACTGCGTCTCTAAAATGCTCTTTTTATTCCCAGTCATTCAAAATGTCAGCTAATATTTTTCATGAAATGGTACAAAAAAAAAAAGCGACTTTCAACACTTGGTATTGAGGGTGACTGCAATAAACAGTTATTGCCAATATGTAACATCTGGACATAACTGTTTATTGTTTTCTATGTTCTATTGGAAATAAAATGTGGGTTTATGAGTTTTGTAAATCATTGCATTCTGTTTTTATTTACAATTTACACAGCATCCCAACTTTCTTGGAATTGGGGTCGTATTAATGCAGCATAATACATTTTAAAGTTTAGAAGGATGTCGCCCCCCTCTGCCTCACAGTGGATTGGTCCACTGCCTAGCTATCTTTGATGGGACTTCACTGGCTCGGGTAAGAGCATGGAGCACTTCACTAGCTAGTCTGCAGCAAGTTCGCAGGTGTGACCTTAAATAGCCTGAATGATCTCTATAATTTAAGGTCCTTGAAGAAAGCCCATGCTGTCCTGACTGATCTCTGCCATCTGCTTTTTAAAAAGTTTAGGTTGCTTCCCTCAGGCGGCAGATATATTGTGCCAAAATGCAGGACTAATAGGCTTAAGAACTGTTTCATTCCTGCTGCTATTAGCCTTCTAAACAATGCAATGTGAGCTTCCCTGTTATTTATTGTTTGTATTCTGTGCTTTGTTGTTCTTTTTTGCAGCTGGTTGTGAAACAAGTTGCCCTTTGGAGATAATAAAGATATCCTTGATCCTTAAAGGAACAGTCCACCGTACTTTCATAATGAAATATGTTTTTCTATGAAATGAGACGAGATGATGCGTACCTCTCCGAGCTTTGAGCGACCACCCAGTCAGCCAGACGCGCTGCCACTCCTGTTAGCATTTGTAGCTAGACTCATTGTGGTCAACGGTATTTTTCGGGGCTGTAGTTAGATGCGACCAAAGTCTTCCACGTTTTTCCTATTTACATAGGTTTGTATGACCAGTGACATGAGTTCGGGTTCGGGTACGCAAATCCAAACGTGGCTTTTTCTATGCTGTGGGAAGTGCGTACTATAATCACAGGCGTAGTAACTCCTTCTGCGTGCTTCGACAGCGCATTGATACCTTCACTTCACTTCTTCACGTACGATTCATCTTCGTCTGTTTCTTCTTCCCTCTCACGGTCCATTTCGGCTAGCTCCTCCTCGGTATATTCCAGTTCAAAGCCAGTCGTCATCGTCGTTGTGGCCATTCCGCCACAAGCCAGTCGTCGGCATCTTTGTCCTCCATCTGAAAATGTTCCATAGTAGCACACTTGATTATTTTCTTTTATTATTTTCTGCAAGCTCTGGCTTCCTGACTGTGTACTAAGTAGTGCAGTGCAGTCACGTTGGTTGTATGTACGGAAGTAGGGGGGGTCGTGGGAGAGAAAAGAAATCAGAAGTGAAGGTATCAATGCGCTGTCGAAGCGCGCAGAAGGTGTTACTACGCCGGTCATTATAGTACGCACTTCCCACAGCATAGAAAAAACCACGTTTGGATTTGCGTCCCCGAACCCGAACTCAAGTCACTGGTCATATAAACGTATGTAAACAGGAAAAACGTGGAAGACTTTGGTCGCATCTAACTACAGCCCTGAAAAATACCGTTGACCACAATGAGTCTAGCTACAAATGCTAACAGGAGTGGCAGCGCGTCTGGCTGACTGGGTGGTCGCTCAAAGCTCGGAGAGGTACGCATCATCTCGTCTCATTTCATAGAAAAACATATTTCATTATGAAAGTACGGTGGACTGTTCCTTTAATCTACGTTGCTAACGTCCACAAAAAACAAAGGCTATGTCAAACATGTTTCTCTACCTCCACCACTCAATAGAATGGCACGTATTCGCTTCTTTAACCTGCAAGGCCGGTTCAATTGCTCAACCAAATGTTTGCTCTGCCACCCTAATCGGGTAGTTGTGTTCTGCGCATTTTGAATCCAAAAATCGCACTTCTATAGTTCGCCCATCTAATGTGTTCTGTGCCTCCAAGATTCTGATTAGTTGGTTGGTCAGTATAAAAACTGCAGATTACCCTTGTATTTGTTGAAAATTGTACTGTGCCAGTCGCCGCGGCTTCTCGCAGCTGTTCAGAGATACTCTTGCAGGGAAAATCTTGGGTAGTATATGAGATTTAACCTGAAATTGTTAGCTAATTAATCCTTTTTATCTAGATGATTTGTAGAATGTCAGTGCAGAACCTGAACAACAAAATGCTGATCATGTTCCAGAAACAGTTTGACTACGCAGATGATGCTGTAAAAGGGTTTACTGCATCAAAAAGGCTCAAATTAAACTGAATGTTTCTTACCTTTTTTTTCCAGTCTCCCCCCCCCAGATCTCTTTTTGAGTGTAGTTTGGCTTTTTATTTTCAAACAGTTTTGATCAGGGTTTCTGGAGTTTTTATTATGACCTAAATGGTAACCTATAGTTGATTTGAAAGTCTATTGTATTCATTACTTGGCCCTGGCTATCAATCAAGTCAATTTCCATATAGTGAAAGTAAGAATTAACAGTATTAATGTACTCAGTCATTCACTGTGTTGCAACTTCTTAGCATTTTAGGAGGTTGACATTTTAATACTATTAATTTAATTTTGTAATTTGGTTTACTTTTTGGTCATCCAGTCATGCCGTTTGAGACTTCATTTTTTCTTCGGTCATGTTTGTATTTTCATTGATATTGTTGATATATCTTATTGATAGTTGCATGACAAAATGAAATAAGATCATTGGTCTTTTATTTGGATTTACATTTTTAAGAGGCAAACTTGGACAAATGGCCAACTGGAAAGCAGTGTACAGAGCTTGCAGACATTCAACTAGTGATGCCAATTCAAAGTTTACAAATGTCCAATTGTACGTGCTTGAAGCTAGTAGCCTAACCTCAGTTTTTTTGGAACGTATAGTGTGGCAACATGTTGTATACATGGTATATTAAAGGGGGGGGGGGGAGCCTAAATTTTCAACATTTTGAAAATCGCCCCCCAAAATTTGTACCTGGAGGTGATGATCAGCCTCAGTTTTTGAAGATATGGGGAACAATGGACGGTATGGTGACATAGTCACCCAATAAGTTAGAGCTGCTGTTGTGAAAATCAATTGCTTGGAGCGCAAAAAAGTGCAGTTAAGTTTTGAGAAAAATCTATGTAAAACTTTGAAACAATGTGAAAAATATGATTTGCATTCAACTTACTAGTCACAGAAAAAAATGTACTTATCACTTCTGTGCACCAAGCAGTTGAAATGATGATTAATGCCCTTTGATCTTGAGCCCCCTGGATATATTTAAAAATCAAGCCACATCAGGCGAGTGATGGATATAATTTATTCCCCTTCCGAGTTTAAAGACCCTGAGATCCTTTTACTCTAAGACGCTGAAAAGGTGTTTGATCGCGTAGAGTGGTCTTATCCCCTCCATACCCTTGGCAGATTTGGCTTTGGTGATTATTTTATTGGCTGGTTAAAACTACTTTACTCATCCCCATTAGCATCTGTCAACACAAATGGATTTTCCTCCCCTTATTATCCCTTGGAACGTGGCACAAGACAGGGCTGCCCGTTGTCGCCACTCCCATTTTGCGCTGGCAATAGAGCCTCTGGCTATTACAATGCAAAATAATGAAAATAATGATATACAGGGCATTGGGGGGTGGAACAAAAAATTGTATTATACACTCATGACGTTGTTTTGTTTGTCTCTAGAACAATTTCTTCCTTCCACAGATTTTGGCTCTGATTAATAAATGTAGCGCCATCGCGGGTTACAAGCTCAATGTCAATTAGAGTGAACTGCTCCCAATTAACATTAGGGCGGCAGACCTCCCACTTTCAGTATCTTCTTTTAAAATATCTCCGGAAAAGTTTAAACATTAAGGGGTAAATATTTCTAAACAACAATTTCTTTTATTTCAAAGCATCCTGGTCTTTATTCCCAAATCTTTTTTCAGATTACTGTAAAATATATAATTTCATTTATCTGGGGCAACAGACCTGCCACAATTGGTAAGACCCTCCTTCAAAAACCCAAAACTGCAGCTGGCTTGGCGCTCCCAAAATTGGAAACGGCAGAACTCCCCCACTGCTATTCAGTGGATGAGAGATTTCATGTACTACTTGCATTTAGAGAAAATTAGATACGCTAGGATGACCGATTTGGGTAAATTTGGAAAAATGAGAACCCTTCTTGTCACACTTTATTTCATTAAGACCTGGAGAGTTGTCCCCTCTAGTTTAAGACTGTTGTAGACTTGTATATTGCCTATGTAATATTTTTACCATGAAATGCCTATCCTGAGATAAGGACCTCATTTATTTATTTTTTTCCTGGCTCTTTCTGTGCAACCATACTTCCTACTTTGGGCCTCTACATGGCAGAACCATGGGTTCACGATGGGCCTGGGGTATCTGCACTGTGGACATTTGGGTGGGTAGGTGGAAGTGACGAGGGAAGTAAGGGAATGTGTATTTTTTCATTTTCTATTTATTATTCTGCATCATTTGTACCTGTTACTCTGCGTCATGTGTTTAAAAACCAATAAAATGATTCATTAAAAAAAAGCCATATCTGATATCCAATCTACTTCCTTGAAGATATGTGTCAAAGGATGATATTGCATAGAGTACTAGGCTTTAAGTGATCGGCACGTCAGTCAGTCCCACTACAGTATGTCCTCTGTCATTTGTTGTCAATCAGTTCATTCCTAAGCTAATCAGAGGAAGATGTTGGTCAGAGATGTTGCTGTGGAAGCTACCTAAGCCAGCTCGCTAGATGTCCCTAGTACGCAGTTTGAGTGGATCCTCCACCTCTACTGTTTCCTAATGACAGACTATTAGCTGGTAAGAAACAGATGACACAATGAGAGGGAAGAATCAGGAGCTGTATTTGTCAATCTAGTCATGTTTGCACTGCCCATGTCAAAGAAAACAAGTTTGGTAATTGGAATCAAAAACCATACAGGGAGCAGTAAGGGGTTTGCCTTTAAAGGGATAGTCGGGTTTTTTTTGAAGTGGGGTTGTATGAGGTACTTATCCATAGTCAATGTATTACCTACAATAGATGGTGGTCGACCGGCCCCCAGATTGGAGAACCTGGCGGGAGAAAAAACATGGGACACCACCACTAGCAGGCCAGAAACTGAGTGCATTTTATCCACCTTAAAGTAAGCGAATCAGAAAAAAAAAAAATCAATATCAGTTCAAGTGAATGCTATGTCTAGTTTTTTTCTGCCCAGAATTACATTAATCTTTCGCCAAGATCTTTCATTGATGATGGGAGAGTCGGACTGCTGCGTAAAGTTTTCTCCAGTACATCCAAAAGACTCTGTGAGGTTAAGGTTTGGACTCTGTAGTGACCAGTTCGCGTGTGAAAATGATGTCTCATTCTCCTTGAACCACTCATTTACAATTTGAGCCCAGTGAATCCTGGCATTGTCATCTGGGAATATGCTCGTACCTTCAGGGAACCATCATATTCGTACCATTGTATCATCATATTCAGGCAGTCTAGATATCTAGATCATATCATATCACTGAACCTAGACCTGACCAACTGAAGCAACCCCCGAGTCATAACACTGCCCCCGTAGGCTTGCATAGTAGGCACTAGGAATGATGGGTGCATCACTTCATCTGACTGTCTTATTACCCTGATGTCCCCATCACTCTGGAACAGGGTAAATCTGGACTCTTAAGACCACATGACTGTTTTTGTGTCGCCTGCGAAGCATCGCGGCACATAGGGATCACTTTGTCCGGCGTCTGTCTGTCCGTGTGTCTGTCTGTCCGGTAGTCACACTTTCAGTTGGTAGTCACACTTTCACATAAGCTTCGCAGGCGACACGTGTGTTCACCTGAACACTCTAGTTTTAAATTAGCCCCACTGATAAGTGGTTCCCTTAAGGCTATACAGCTGTTTAGTCCCAATATCTTGTTCTCTCCACATTGTGCTTGTGGAAATGCTTATACTTTCACTATTAAACATAACCATGTTTTCTACAGTTGTTTTATTCTATTTAATTTCACAAAGTGTTTGTGATCTCTGATCACAACCATTCAAGATTTTATTCTGACCACATTTCTTCCCAGAAGATGATGGTTCACCACTGTCCCTCCAGGTTTTAATAATGCATTGGACCGTTCTTAACTGAGCTGTAGTAGTTTCAATTATCTCCTTCCTTAGTTATTTTCGTTGCTTGGTGCAGGCTAATAATTTGACCCTTCTGAAAAAGAGAAACATCTTTTCTACGAGCACAGGATACTTGCATGGTCTTCTCACATGGTCATTTAAAAAATTAAAAACTACTCAGTCCATCAGTTGGGGTTAAATAACTAGTTGCCAGCAGAAACATGTAAAACACTGCTGTAATCCTCTACTAGATGGCTCTTACCCATTTTCTTAGGTAAATCCAGGTGGTGACCTTTTTTTGGCCAAGCAGTGTACTTTTAAGAAATTTTAAATCATGGAATTTTGATAGGGTTCCAGGGAGTGTCAGTAAGTCTCTCCTCTCCTTACAGAAAAAAAGCCTCTGGACGTAGTGTGGTCTGGAGAGGCTGTCTAAATCTCCCTGGGGCCACGCATGTTACCATGGACTCAAGGGATTGTGAATGTGGTGAGCATTTCAACTGGCTACACATGTTGGTTCTGTGGCTTTCCTGTTTGCTGTGCTTAAATGGGACCTACTATGCTGATCCTTCTTTTAATACATGTTATAATGTTGGATGTCCATACTCGACCTCTGAAAAGTTTCTAAACATAAGATACAGGGGTTTTGCCGTAATCCAAGAACGTGATTTCGTCTCTGAACAGCTCGTCCCAAGATCTTCAGGAGATCTGGGCAAAACCTGACGTCAAGTTGTGCCGTCCAGTTAACACAGACCTAGCCTGAGCCAATCACGGCGCTGGACCTGCCCACACCGGAAACCGTTCTAGCGGGCACAAACAACTGCGGATCATACGATGCCCTTGTAGCGTCAACACTTTTGGAAATACAAAAAAAGAACCGCAGATCATTTGAGGTCCATTTTGTCAGTATCTCTCCCAAAGCTGCTTGTCTGTTTACTTTTGCACGCGAAGAAAATAACCTATTTCTCTTCCAAAAGTCGATGCCACCAGAAATCAGTGGGTGGCTTTTTAGCTATTGTCGTACCCCCGGCGTCTGCGTCCGTCCGCGTGCAGAAAAACTTTAACCTTGCCCCCCGGCGAGCTTTGTTGTCTTTCTGACAACTCTTGTTTAGCAAACAACTAAGGCCAAAGGGAACAGTATTTCACCAAAGACAGATTTGTCAATAAAGGATAATTCGACACAGGATAAGCGTTTCAGCTGCTTCTCAAACCTGAAGCAGTTGCATCGATCAAGCACTCGGAACCACAAGCTGAAAGTAACGATATAACGGCAAATAATGGAAGTGAAGCTAACATGTTACGGGTAGCTAGCAGGACCGCTAACGATAGTTAGCTCTAACAACTGGCCTCAAGCGCAGGCTTTGTAAAATATCTGAAGATAAAGCCTATATCGGTCGCGACTGTCCTTGACTCACAGACGTAGAAGCTGTAAGTTGCATAAACTTGCCTTAAGTGATGGCCTGTTGATTGTGGCTGTAGCACTGCAGCCAACGTAGCCAAGTTACTGTTACTAATGTTTGTGTCCTGAATATGCAAGAGTAATATTAGGGGACATTCAACAGAAGGTGTGTGAACGTAAACTTCATTTGAAGCTAACTTTTTGTACTTGTTATTTGGATGCTTGGTACAACTGTCCACGGTAACGGAACTTGCTATCTGTAAAACCTGTATTGGAGGGGTTTGTCTCTGTGGGTGGTATGACCGCTCTGTTACCAGCTACTGCATGTTAGTTTGTGTGCTGTGCTACTTAAAAATGCCCCTGACCAGCTTGTATGCAGTAATTCTGATCGGTATGCTTGTGTTACTTTGGTAAGCATCACTCTGGCAGTTTCATCATAACGTTGCCTGATTGTAGCCACTGCAGTAACCAGAGAGGTGTTGTGTGTCTGCAAAGTTGGGCTGAAAACGCTGCAGTTAGACCAGACTTAAGTTTTACAGAGCTTGGGATACATGTTTGGGTTTGTTTACAGCTGCTTGTGATTGCTTCACTTATCCATGACCGGGATCAGCCGAATACTTCACTAATATCTGGGCTGGCTCTCTGATGCTACCGCGGTGCGGTGAAAGCAATTGGAAAATGCACAAGCTCTAAGGGGTCAGGTATAACAAACACTTTCTCTGCATTCCTGTGGCGTAATTTCATCCCCCTTTAGAAATTGTTCTGTCTAATAAAAAGCCGAAAAAGGAAGAGATTGAATAGTAAATTCTTTCCTGTAGAAGTTATCAATTCACTTGCTCCACATAAGTTCCGTTTGCGTGGACAGTTGCTTAACAGTCTGTAAAACCTGTATCATGTTCGTAACATAACCAGAGCTCTCTCTAGCTGTCGCGTACTATCTATAAAGCTGCTTTCACACTGGATGCGAAATGAATTTTTCGCGCAATCGATTACATTACAATACATTACATCAATGCATTAACTCACTGATATCTGTTGCGCGAAAAATTCGTTTTGCATCTGGTGTGAAAGCGACTTAATGCGGCCATTTTCCGCGAGCAAACACTGGTCATTTCGATGCGATAAGTAAACCATTACCACAGGCAATTTCCAAAAAGGCTGTTTAGCCTGGAGCTTTCGCCACTCCGTCATATACCAGTGCAGAGGCTGTTCGTTACTCCACACTAACGATGCACCACAGTTATGCACACGAACCAGCAGGTCCTTATTATACACACCTAAGCAGTCCTAGTTATAGATTGGAAATACCGGTTTACTCACCATTGAAGCTGTAGATAGATGGCATATTCGAGCTTGAGCTGCCAGACTTTCGCACTGCGTCCTCCACTTATATGCATTTATTATAACAAGTTTGTTTCATTAGATCTATACACATGTACAGCATTAGATTGTGGAATTCCTTAGCTCAGATGCCAAAAGCGTCTTGCGTTTCACACTAGAGAGGCGGACCCTGAAAACTGCATTCTGCCGAGTCCCACCCAGCTCCTCCCTCCACAGAGCTGGCCAATCAGAAGAAAGTGGGCACACGGGGGGGGAAGAACCACCCAAACGAGGCATTTCAGGCAGAGACTGCAATGGACTACAAATGGGGTTTTTTGAGAATGGCAGTATGAGCTAAATAAGGACCGTTTTTTGGACTTTGAACGATCAGGAGTACTCTTGGGGAGTCCAAGATCAAAATATAGACTTGGAAATGTAGCATAATAGGTCCCCTTTAAGTTATCCGAAAGTTGACTCTCATTATTAGGTTTAACTTCTGGAAAGCAGTTAGTGCTGTAGTTCCAGAAACGCTGCTATTAATCTGGAATTTGCTCTTATTTGTATTGATTGCTAATCTGCCATTTTAGTAGAATGAAAAGTTCAGCTATCCCTTCTTGAATATAATCATTTTATTTTCTGTCTTTGGCAATGCAGGGTTGAAGACGAAGGATGTCTCACCTTGCCCTTCATTAGGCTTTCCAGAATTGGCCGCTCATGAGATGTCTCTGCCTGCGACCAGGGGAGAATCATTGAGTTTTGCTGGGGTAGAGGAGGAGACCCCATGTAAAGCTCAGGAAATGGAAACAGAGCTTAATGCGGAGCAGAGCCTCCTGGGGGACCCTGAGGTGGATGATGCAGGGGCCCCTAATTTAAATCCGGCATCTGGTGCCTCTCTACCGCAGTCTGAATCAGACCCAAATTTCGATCTGGAAGAAGTAGTCCAGGGGGATTCTGTCTTCCCTTGTTCTCATTGTCAGCGGTACTTCACCACCAAGCAGGGTCTGGAGCGCCACATACACATTCATGTCTCTGACAACTTGCACATGCACACCTTCAAGTGCCGTTACTGCGGCAAAATTTTTGGTTCTCAAACTGGTCGGCGCCGGCATGAGCGCCGCCACGAAAGTGGGCCAAACAAAAGGCAGGGCTGCCTTGCAGGGGCTTTACACACTCTCAGCCCCTCCTCGCATGCAGACAGCTTGAGTTCTAACCCCATATCTGCTGCTGAAAGCATCCTCACCATGGACTCCGTGAGTAGTAGCATCACCCCTGAGCACTCGGGCAAATCCAAGAAGGTTGAGGATGTCACTGCGGTTGAACAGGCCCTCTTGTTGAATGAAAATGGAGAGTCCAGGGAGCTTCACCCATGCAAGTATTGCAAGAAGGCTTTCAGCTCTCACACCAATATGAGGCGACATCAGCGCAGGATCCACGAGCGCCATCTTTTGCCAAAAGGCATTCTTGACAAAGCCTCATTCCTGCAGGAGGTAAAGCCCGTCTCACAGCAGTCTGCCGCAGCCCCACATGGATCTCGTGGCACTTGGCCCCAGTTGGCCTACCTCGCTAGCCATGAGGCAGAGGATGAAGGTGATCGGGAAGAAGAATACATGGTGGACATATCCAGCAACATCTCGGAGAACCTCAGCTTATACATTGATGGAAAGATTTTGTCAACTGATGCAGTTAGTGGGTGCGATGTCTTTGAGGTAGATGCTGGCTCAGCTAAGTTGATGGCTCAGGATACTGTGATAATCAGCCAGGCTGTGAAGTTGGAGACTGTAACATGTGTAAGGAGAGAGGCCCCTAGCACAACCCCTCAGACTTTGAAAAGGAGGACCTCCACTCCGCCTCTGTTGCCCATAATCAAAACTGAGCCGGAATCATCCTCATCCTATTCAGCATCTTCTTCCTCTGCAGTATGTTCAACTTCATCGTCGTCGTCGTCGTCATCATCATCATCATCATCATCATCATCATCGTCGTCGTCGTCATCATCATCGTCCTCCTTATCTACAGTAGGAGCTCCCGCTATAGATGACACGGCCTTTCCTAAGGAGAAAACGGCTTATCTCTCCCCTAAACTGAAACAGCTTCTGCAGAAACAGGAGGGCCACAGAGTGACTACCCCTGCCCCCTGCCTATTGACATCTTCAAGATCTGGGAGGTACAAAAGACGTACTGCATCACCCCCCAACTCTCCACCTCAGGAAGAACCTAAATCGAAAGGTTTGACCTCTGATGCTGGTTCTCCCTTGGGTCTGAAGGTGCCGATACTGGAAAGCCACTGTCAATCCCCAGTCAGGAGCAGGGAAGAGGAAGACTCTGAAAGCTCGCCTAGGGCCAGTTGGTTGGGAACCCTGACTGGTGGTAGCCCCTGTAACCAGCGGCCTTTGGACCTTTCAAGTGCTCCTGGTAAAACTGGTGTTAGTGTAGTCGAAGACGAGGCTGTGCTAGACCTGAGTATGCATTGCAGAAGCTCTGATGAGGTCCTGTTGTTTGCCGGCCCTTCCCTTCAACCCCTCTCCAAGAAGAGGAAGCCCAACACCAGCATACTGGAGAAGGTGCTTATGAAAGAGTACAGTGGTGTAGATTTGGCTGAGAGGGTTTCTGATGATCAGGGAAGCACAGTTTCTCAGCTCGTGGAAAATGCCAACTCAGAACCCTCCGCAGATATGTCATCCGCAGTCCCTGAAGTGGGAGGAGACAAATTATCTGAGGCCTCCACTTCAGAACACCCACTCCCACCCTCACTGATGCATGTCTCGTTGAATATTCCTACTCCTTGCACTACAAGCCTCAGGTCCACTACCCCACCCCCTCAGGTTTTGCTTTCTGTTTCTTACCCACTCTGTTCACCTTGCCAATCCTCTGGGCAAGAGTCCGTCACTGCTTTGACACCAAAAATCTCAAGTGTTATTCTAGTAAGTCAGGAGGAATGTTCTCCAGCTAGGGAAACTAATTCTTTATGTGCACATTCAGAGAAGCTGCAACATGAAATAAATTTATGTGCTGATCTGACTGTAGATATTGAAGATCAGGAACCTCCCTCCCAACCTCTTAGCACGAGAAACCCAAAAATTTCCACAACTTGTGTGGAATCTGACTCTGTGTGTGTTCCTCATATAAATTCTTCTGGACGACGAGACTACTCCAGAATGAGTCCACAAAGTGGTCATGGTTGTGAGAACATACATGAGCCTGGGGTCGTTCAGTCACCTGTAGGTATTGTTGTGGCTTGTAAAGCTGATCCAAACTTGGACACAGTCCAAGAGCAGAAAGCTGATGTACTACAGCCACTATTTGCAGGTCGTCCTGTTTTAGAAGCCTCCCTCCCAGAACCTGCTTCCCACTGTGATCCCACGGCCACATCAGAAACGCTGCCCCAGCAAGGCCTGCCATCTCCCCTTGCTGTGATAAAAGAAGAATCTGACCATAAGGATGATTCAGCCTACTCTGCCTGTACTGCTCAGGAACCTGCAAAGCCTGAGACGTTCAGCAAGAATTTTATATGCAATGTGTGCGAGGAACCTTTCTGCTCAATGAAGGAGCTGCGGTGCCACATAATGGCCCATGCTTCGGACTGGCCTTTCAAGTGTGAGTTCTGTGTGCAGCTGTTTCAAGATGGCAATGCTTTGCTGGAGCACCGCTCCTCTCTGCATGGGGTTGGCAAGATCTATGTGTGCTGCACGTGCAATAAGGAGTTTGCCTTCTTCTGCAACCTCCAGCAGCACCAGTCAGATCTGCATCCTGCCCAGAGCTGTACTCACATAGTGCTTGAGAATGGCAAACTGCGTCCCCAAAACTTCACAGACCCAACCATGGCCAGCACAGAGCCCTTGCTGTCAAACACGGACTCCAAAACCTCTGGTGATAGTGATATTAAAGGGGCTTTTGTTAACCAAAAGGAGGAACCTGAGAATAATGAGGAGATTGATGACCCAACAGAAGAACTCTACACTACTATAAAGATCATGGCTTCTGAAGGAGGCAAGCGAAAAGGGCCAGATGTTCGTCTTGGAATCAACCAGCACTATCCCAGCTTCAAACCCCCGCCATTCCCTTATCATAACCGCACCCCTGTCAGCTCTGTTGAGTCTGCCACCAAGTTTACCACACATAACATCCCACAAACTTTCAGTACAGCTATTCGCTGCACAAAGTGCGGCAAGAGCTTTGATAACATGCCTGAACTCCACAACCACATTTTGAGCTGCGCAAATGCTAGTGATAAGCGGCGATACACTCCAAAGAAGAATCCCATCCCCCTCCGACAAGCTGTTAAGTCACTTCATGTGGCTTTGTCACCCTCAGCAACCCCAAATGTACTGCGTATCACTGGCAGTAGGATGGGTCAGCCCAGGCGCCTCAACTTTGACCAAGAGCCCACAGGCAAGACAAAGTCGAGTCGCCTGAGCAAGAAAAAAAATTGGATGGTGCAAAGAACCCTCTTGACAAGGAACACCTCTCGCCAGTTAGAGGAAGAGCAGGGGATGCATGCGTGCCCACACTGCCAGCGGGAGTTTGCATACCTTGGCAGCCTCAACAAGCACATGACTGTCAGTTGCCCCGAGAAACCTGCCTGCAGTGAGTCAAGCATGCATAGAGTGGATGAGTCAATTCCTCAAGGAAGAAGCCGTTATCTTCGCAGTGCTAAAAGGGCTCCTGATACTGAAATGCAGAAGGAGGAATCTGACCTGGGGAATAGGACCTTGGGCAAAAGCGGGGCTGGCAGCTCTGGGCTATCAGAGGGTATAGCCGGTGTGCCTGTCAAGCCCCTGCTGACTCGAGGCAAAGTCACTGCTTTGCAGGCACAGCAAAAGGTTCTAACCATCTCCTCTTCCTCCTCCACTGCCATCAGCCCTCTGGGCAAGAAAGGCAAGGGGCCACCAGAGCAGCAGAAATTACCCCCTCTGTCACCCTTTGCGCAACGCCCTGCAGGGAGAATGCAGCGGGGTACCAAAGAATTCTTTGCAAAAAAGCCCTCTGAGGCGACATTACTACAGCTGCAGTCCCAGGAGGAGGTGTGCTTTGCTGTTAAGGCACGCAGCAGGGTGGATGGGCCAGTCACTCGTAGCCTGCAGCAGGCCAGTGCAAAGTCTCCTGATGAGCCTGAGGTATCCCCTGAGCAGGAGCCCTGAAACCAAGGTAATGAAAGACCCTGGCAGTCACAAAATTCTCCAGTTGCAAATAGGACTACGTGATTATGATTTTTTTTTTTTTGTTTTCATTATTTAGAAGCCAATGTATGACTGCAGTGTTGCCTTAGTTATCGAAAAGAAATAATTTCATTCTTTTGACTGGGAATTTTGTTTAAAGGAATAGTTCACCCAAAAATGAAATTCAGTCATTATCGACTTACCCTCATGCTGATGAGAAGTCCGGTGCAGTTTTTTTTATTCCTCAAAGGGCAACCAGAGACTAGGGAGACGACTCCTGAACCGCAAATCCATATAACGAGCGTCTTTGGTTACCGAAAAGAAAAGGTCCATAAAACGACACAAAAACTTTGTTATATTCCTCCATACTGCTCGTCCGCTGCAATCCAAGTGTCCTGAAGGGGTAACATCCAGAGTTTACCCGAAACGATGTATTTTTGTACAGTTGTATAGTCAATTATTCTCTCTAGTATGTTTGCCTGTAGGCGCGCTCGCGCGTTCACGCTGTTCTCCCGAGTAGCTGCAGGCACTACGGTTTTTATATCACAACAAAGAGCTATCAGCCATAGCTGTAGTCTTTCAGGGTCCTGAACTGCTAGTTTGTGGAAATTCACTGATCTCCTGAACGCATGCTTCATTTGGTTGAAGCAACCCGTTTCACTCTAGTCCATTATCGTCGTAACCTTAAAGAGTGGAAGGTTAGAGCAGTATCGTCGCTCACTTGAACTTTATTATAACTTCTCTAGCAGGCACACATGCATCTCGTCCAGCCAGGTTCAATTACAGTTCGTGTCACACTTAAATTGTTCCTACTAGAACATATGCAAAACTAGGAACCTTTTTCCAGTACAATCCCATTGTAACACAACCAGGAAAGGAACACACTGCAACCATCTTTTCATAATAATTTACCGGTGCAGTTGAAAAAAAAGTTAATGAGTGACAAAAACCAAAAATGTCTTTACTTCCGACTCAGGGAGCAGATGACTTCGCACTGCTTTATTGGTTCTTGTGTTGCTCTCTGCAGCATGTAAACACAGGGTTGTGTCTTCCGCGATTTCCGTTGGATGTTGTCTGGCGCAGCTAACTTGGTGCCCACATCTGCTTGGGAGAACCGCATGAACGTGCGAGAGAGAATAATGGGCTATAAAACTGTACAAAATGACGTTGTTTCAGGTAAACACTGGATATTACCTTCAGGTCACTTGGATTGCAGCGGACGAGCAGTATGGAGGAATATTACAGTTAAGTAAGCTAATACTTAAGTCAATACTTGCATTAAGTTTTTGCGTAGTTTTATGGACCTTTTCTTTTCGGTAACCATAGACGCTTGTTATATGGATTTGTAGTGCAGGAGAACCCCCTCCCCCCGAGTCTCCGGCTGCACTCTGAGGAATAAAAAAAAACTGCACCGGACTTCTCATCAGCATGAGGGTAAGTCGAAAATGACTGAATTTCATTTTTGGGTGAACTATTCCTTTAATGATTTTCCATGTCCACATTCCAACTGCACTGTTAATCCTGATAGTGTGGTGAACTCAAATGTTTTGTGTGAAACCGATTACCTCAAAAAAATTGTGTTGGCCAACTTAATTGCATTGTGTGGAAGGAACTTAAAGAAAATAAAGTTATTTATTTTTTTACATGTGCTGTGAACACAAGATCATTAAATTGGTATGCTCAATTTTTTTGAGGTAGTCGGTTTCCATAAAACATTTTAGTTCACCCACAATATCAGGATTAACAGTGCAGTTTCCATATAAGCAATGCACTTTAAGTCGTAATTTGTTTCATGTAATGCTTGGGCTTTGCGATAGGGGGTTTGAAAGGGATGGGTTTCAATTTCTATAATACTTCAGCAGATTCTAATGCAGTATTGATGGGGGAGATGCTCCCGAGCCACAATCATTGCAGGTCATCAGTACAAAATTAGAATCTGCCTAAGTATTCCTGAAATTTAAACGCCCTGTCCCAAAGCCCAAGCATTACATATAATACAAAGTGTGACTTCAACTCCTATTTTTGGAATAGGCCTTAAATTTGTGCTCTTTGTTAGGACTCATTGCTAATGGAGAAACGCTGGCACCATGGTTTCTCTGGTAAACAATTATTTCTTCCCCTCTCCTGTAGGAAATCTTACTGAAGCTCGAAGTTTCAGTCTAAAGGAGTCATGATGAAACTCTGGGATGGCTTATTGGCACTACCTCCAAAGATGGCCGGTTCTGTCACCCCACGGCAGGGAGGCATACGTAGATGCTCGTCAGATCGTTGCAATGGTTGATTGGAGCTACCAGGGCTAAGGGGCTTGGGCTGTGGTACAGTTGTGCTGCACTAAGAGTAGGACCACAGTCCAAAATTTGTGCTCCATTTGTGATGGTGAAATAAAACTGAAAGAAATTTTTTAAAGCCATTACCCCTGCGGACTTGACAGCAAAATACTGATAATGTTCCTTCTGTACATCCAACCTCAGATTTTCTTGGTCTTTTTTTAGGTTATGCGAAGTCATGGTTTGTCCTTAGATGTGTGCCATGAGGTAGCTGCATTGCATGCACGTGTACAATGTGACTCGGTTGATGTCTTAGTATAACATCCGTCTTTCAACCCGCACTTGCTGTGTTTATATGATATGGGAACAGAGAAGAATGTGCATTTTGTATTTTGTGCTATTGAAGGAGCCACCTGAAGCAGGTATGTCTTTTCAGGGAGTGGGTTTATTGTTGTTTTATATAATGAGTTTAAGTTTTAGTAAAGCAAATGTCAGTAAGCTCTTCTGAGTGGGTCAGGGAATGAGTTTTGGGAGAGGGTGGTGCCTGTCCCCGTCTTCAGTCTCGTGCCCTCTGGCTTGGCTGCTTTGGCCTGGCCTGTTCTTCCTGTAGAGCTGAACAGAGGACTCAAGCTCTCAAACTGCTGACGGTCTTTTTTGCAGCTTTCCTCAATATGAGGGGCTCGGTTAGAATGTAGCTGTTGCTGGTAATATGGTTTTAGGAAATTCACATATTGCCTATTGATATTCATCTAATCAAAGCCTTTAACGGCTATTTTTAGTGAGCAATGTTTGGAGAACAGCCATAATTTTCCTGCCTGTTTAGCTGTTGAGAACAGATATGACTGGCTGTAGAAGTTTAAAAGCACTTTAAAAATTTCAGTATTTCTAAGAAATACGCCATTATCTGTGCCAAACTTGGCAAAAGTGCTTTTTTCGTTGTGGCTCTGTTTTGACATTGTTTTTCTAAGTTTGTTAATGGTACTGTGAATTTTGCCTAACTGCAAAAAATATTAGTTTGATCAGAATGAAACAAGGGTAAGGGGTTGTGAGGTCAAACATTGTACATAAATGCAGTGTTAAAATGCTTTGATTTTGATCCTTTAGGCCTAAATATGGATTCATGCCTGGAAAATTTAAATAATCACAACTTATCTTATGCTACTGCTCATATTTGAATTTTTCTGAAGAGCAGTTTAAGGTGGCCATTGTCCCCCATTCCAATGTTCTGCACCTTTTTGTTGTTTAGTTGGGTATATACAGACTATTGACAACTTCTCTCAAATTGTTCGACTCTTCACAGCTAGTCAGTGAAGGCAGCACTTTCATTTTCAGACTTGATTCATCCGTTTTCTTATTTAATTTGCCAGAAACATTTGTCTGCATGCTTTGCATATTGGATGTGGCATAAAATGGGCAGGCACTCTGGAATTCTGCTCAGCCAAGCCCTTACAAGGTGTTCCTGCAAAGACATGTTGATAATCCAATGAGCAGAAAGCAATAATGACAGGAGATTGATGTCCCAGAGAAGATTCATTTCATTGACTGAGTAACGGCTGCAGCAATTAATCATACACTGAAACAGAAATGTTGGGTGAAGTGCGAGAATTTGCTGTCTGAATTTGGCTGTTAGCATTTGAAATAAGGGTTTGAAGTAGCAAAATATTCAAGATGGGAGCTTATTTTATTTGTCTCCCCCAAACATTGGGGACGGGACTGTTTATTTCAACTCTGAAAGGGCGAAGCAAAACTTGTTTTGCTAAGATTTATTGTTGGTGGTGATTACCTAAAATTTGGTGGATCTACCTCTGAGGAGCTTCAGACTGTGTTTCCTTCCTTCTTCTTTGTCCTGGTGAGGTGAGGTGGGGAGGGGTGGGGTGGGGAGGGGTGGGGTGGGGGACCTTGTTGCCTGTCTGCACGGTCTCCCTCCCCTCCAAGTACTGTATGACTCCCAACACATCTGCATCTGCCTGAAATGAAATGTAGCATAATGCATAGTGTCACTTATTGGCAGCCTGTCCTCTCTGTGGGAAAATCGTCAATTATATATTTATGAATATATTTAAAATATTTTGGGATGGTTATGTTTTATGATTTACTTGTTTGCATTAATATTCCTGAGGATAATTTTTGGCACTTTGTCAAATGTATGGACATTGTTCTGTTAATGTTTTAAGTTAAGGTTAAGTGGGGGAAAAAAATCTTTAATGTGATTACACATTGTTCTAATGGGTTTATTAAAACGTTTTCCAATTTGACTGGTGCTTTGCTTTACTCCAGGTCAGTTTTTGTGTCAATGCAATTTGATTTTGCGGCTGTTTTTGAACTGTATGGACCTGTGGTGTTTATGTTCAATACATTCCATTGAAGTACAGAAAGAAGTGGCCTGTTCTTTACCTGTCTTCAGGTAAACTTCCCCTATCGTTAGGTGATGAAGGGGCGATGCTCTTGATTTGTCATTATTTGATCCTATTACCTTTTATAATTTGGGTCTCAGTATAATGGACTGCTATACTCCATTTCGGGGGCCTCAAACAGTTTTTCACCTGATCTCCTAGAAGCCCTCTTTCCAAGAATTTTGGTTCACTGGTGAATATTACTGAACATACAGCATCGGCATGAAAGCAAATCTGTGTTGAGCCCTGAAACAAAAAATCAATGAGAAATTAGCATGGCCTTTGGACATTATTTAAAACAACTCGACATTTCGTGCATAGAAATGGTCCTGGGTTTGGCTTTGTAGGATATGGATAGAAAGATATCAAATCCTTCAACATCTCTTAAGTAGATTGCTGAAAATTATGTCTGAAAATATTGCTCAACTTGGTTTTGAAACCTCAGTTCAAATTTTGGGTTTACAATGCACAGTCCAGAAATGGATGGTAAGCCAAAATGGTTTAATGTGTGTTTAAAAAAATGAAAATGGCCAAAATTAATGGAGAATTTACTTCCAGGTCCAGCATGATGTAACCATGTTCTTGCTCTAATTGGGTTTGGTTATGTTCCTCATTGCTGGGCAGTTCGACTCGCTCTCTAGCTACCATCAGGGTGCAATGCACTGTTTTGTGACACATTAATTGAAAGGATCATTATTAAAATTCTGTGTGACTTGTGGCACTGTTGCTCTTTTGTTGGTACCGGCCAGATGTAAAATGGCCTTCAATGCTGTGCATCCATGAGCCTTGAATTCCCAACACTGGTGGATCTTGGTTTGTCCCTCGAACCACTGTCAGTTGGAATTCGCCTGTGCTGACTGGGTATGTCACAGAATCCTTGCCCCTCTGGAGAAGCTCTGACTCACTCATCTGGCTGCAAGGATTCTGCCCTTGTCAAAATCACTCTGGTCACATTTCTCCCATATCCAAAACATTAAGCACAATAACTGACCCTTGCCATCTCAGGTCTGTGCAGACCTTGACATAACATTATCCTGGAACAATATTGTATTTGCTTCTTCTGTAACTGGTTTCAAGGTATTGGCTCATCAGTGTAAATTTACATTCCTATTAATATTGCCTTTTTTAATGTCAAGTTTGTTTTTTGTAAATTTGAAATCCTAATTTTTCTTAAAGCTGTTGTATGTTTAAAGTCGGCATAAGTGAAATTGAGGCCAAAGGTAAAATATTTTAGAAAAGTAATTAGAAGTGCATTTATTTCAGCTCAAGTTCACTGCTGGAATTCAAGTGCTACAATGTTTTACATACACTAAGTTAAATGTCTTAAAAACAGATCCCACAAATTCATGCATTAACTTTCATAAGCTTCCAATCATATGCATCTGATTGGATAATTGTTATAATCAGGAGTTATCGGGACTGCACTCGTGTATTTCTCGATAGTGCACATTTTTCTGTTCTTGACACTGGGAAAATCCAAGCAACTTTCCCTTGACCCCAGAGACCAGATGGTGGGTTTCCTCAAGTCTAATCCGTCCTTAAGAGCACTTGTGCACAAGCATAAAAATATTCAAACCACATGGACACACTGCAGTTTTCTGGAAGAAAGCACAAATCATCTTCCAGGGCTGAATGAAGTTTGGTTTGAAAGGTTTTGCTTTACCCAATAACAAAAACAATTGAATTCATGCAGGAATAGGATTGAGAAATGCCTTTATCCCACATCTCTGTGGTGTGAAAGGCTGTCCTGAAAAGAAGTGGTGCTTACTCCTAGACTGGCATAAGAAAAAAAAAAAAACTAAAGACAGGTTTGCTGGGGATCACAGGGACAGAGATCTAGCCTTTTGGAAAGATGAGGAAGCCTGATCGTAGAACAGCTTCTAATTGCAAAAAAATGGGAGACGGAGTCTCGGTACACGTCAGTCTTGGTGTAGATGGCTTTGCGAGAATGAAGGTAAGTAGTGGAGCAGCTAAGGGTAATTTTGGGCCAGTCATGCATTTGATGATGCAAGCATGAAATTTGGTATGAATGTTCTCTACATGTCACTGAGAAAAAAGTGCTAGCCATCAAAAATTCCAATATGGCTGCCATTTTTTCAAGATGGCCGCCGGTGTCTGGAAAGCAGGTATAAGGCATAAAATGTGTTTGCTCTTTTGAATTTCTTTGTATACTTGTTAACATATTTGTCTTCACTGACCTCATTTTTAGTGCCCAGACTGATTTCTTGCAGTAATAAAGCATTTTGAAAAGTGGTATATGGTGTGAAAGGTGGGTTCTAGGCCTACAGGAGAAGCAAAAACTCTGAAAATAAACCTTATACAGAGTAATACCTGTCCAATACAACAACTTCTGTAGACGAGACAAGAATTGATCTCTCTGCATGGGGGCAGAGACCAAATGAATTAATCCCACCATCTCAAAGTGCGCTGAAGGGTCATGCAAAACAAGCTACATATGAAGCTGGACGTATTAGGGAACAGTGCATCATCCGCCAGCCAGAACAGCAGTGTCCATCCAACTGGGGATGGTCGAAAGAAGGTGATAATTGGAAAGTTGTGTGGACTATTCTTGAGCTCATCTCTAAGAGCTGCTGAGAGTTGATGAAGTGTGGCTGCAAGAAAGACTGGTGGAAGGTGCAAATGTGTCAAGAACGGACTAGCCTGTACTGCACTCTGCAGTTGTCATTGTCCGAGTCCTTCAGAGACAACAGTTGGAGATGAACACTGAATGCTACGGGGTCAGGGGGTTCCTATCAAGCATTCCTATGCCAAATAACACATATCCGATATTAGGATGTTTGCACAAACTATTACAGACTTTTCACATATGTTTCAGAGTAAGGAGTCATCTGGTGGCCATCTTGGAAAAAGGTGGCCATATTGTAATTTTATGCGCCTAGTGCATTTTTCTCAAAATATAATGTAAAATGAATATTTCCTCCAAGTTTCATGCTTGTATCATAAAATGCATGATTGTTTGTGTTATCTGCTCCACTGAAGGGAGGGAGAGGGTTTTTCTTCAAAAAACAAAGACGTCATCAATACCCACTGGCTTTATCTACTGCGCGTCACTGCGCTCACCCAATGTCTCGGTTTATCGCGAGCCTTGTTTGTTTTCGTGGCTTTAGAAAGTCCATGGATTTGGCCATTAACACGCAACAGTGGCATGCTTTCATTTCGCAGTCTTTGAATTTTATCTCTGCACATACAGCTCTTTCTCTTTCTCAGGAGTCAAATGCCTATTTTTATGAATGAGCTCTCTGGAAGAAAACCGTGACGTCAAACTTTTTATTCACATTTCTGGGGTGTTGCATCACTTCTCTTGAACACGCACTCTAGTATACAGAATAATTTAGGACCGTATGTTGAATCATAAACGTTTGTTGAATCCGACATGGCGGGTTTTAGTATTTCCAATGTTGCAGAAATGTAATGGACTTAGCAAATTATTCCTTTTTCATTTTACATGTGTTTTCCATGATGTGCCAACATTACAGAATTTGGTTATCAAAATCATTGGAAAGCAGCACAGAATTATGCTTTGGAAGGACCTTCCTGAACCCCAGAAGAACAGACTGCAAATAGAGATGGGACCGCACCATACTGCGCTAGGGCTCCTTGATAGAACGATTATGAATACAGCAGATTGCTAATAACCTAACTTGGTGACTGGTTGGCTGTATTACATTATTGCTACAAGACTCTCCAGCTGTTCTTATGTCTCTATCGACTGCTCAGTCACTCAATGGCTATCTATTGTTTTAATCAGACGGTGTGTTTGCAGGTATGGGGGTATTTCAGTGATAATTTGTGCACTTGTTCTCACCCTTACAGATGTCATTTCTCCAGCTGACAAGTGATGAGTTGATGGAAGGAGAAACCTATTAATTCCTGAAGGCTCAACATAAATAGAACAGATGTACTATTGTCTTTCACAAAATAAGGATATTTGAATAACTGAATGTCAACCCCTTCAAAGAAAAGCATGAATAATTGAAGTATATTTGAATAAGAATGAAGAGGTGACCTTCAAAGCTTATGGGGAAAAAAAGGTCTCTGGAGAATATTTCAACATTAGGTGCGACAAGCAGCAGAATAGTTGTAGTGTCTATGGGTAGGATGTACAACGGGGACTATGACCAGTGCAGTTTTTGTCTTGCTTGCCATTGTAGAACCCCTGAAACGCCTGGCTGCAGCCTTCCAAACGCTCCACCTATTTGAAGAGTCACTCACTTTGAACATTGATTTGACTTAATGATGAAAGCAAGAAATGTTGAAGCAGTAGTATTGTTGCAGTTGTTGCATTTGAGTGACAGTGCCATTTAGTGCGAGGCAGTGTCCTTCTCTGACTGACTGATTTTCTTTTTGAAATGGAGTGCAGTATTTCACTCTCAGGCGGAGGTCAACATGTACCGGTGAATGATGATTTGCGGCATCAGAAAATATGTGCTCAAATAGCCAGTAGGGGGCGCTTAGCACTTAGGAAACAGTTGCTTTGTACTGAGCTTGACTCAGATTGCTCTTGTAACCAGCACTCTAGGGGAATGACATTTGTGCCTCAAGACTCATTGATGACTGCACTCACTGGTGATACTATGGCAAAAATGTGATGAATAACAAGAATGTAAACAAAAAGCTGTCGGAGTACACTAGTATTAGCAATAAAAAAGTCATTTTAATTGTTTCTTTGCTCTCCTTAAAACTGTTGTTCTTAGCGAATGATATCAGACAGAATTTTAAAATCAGTAAATTGCACTCCGTTTCCACCTTTGGCAGAGGTGGAGTCAGCAGATTCAAGGGTCTGGACCCAGGCAAACGCTGCTACTAACATCTCCTTCATTTACTTGTTTTGATTTGATAGCATTTTAAGAGTGAAGCCATAATTAGAGTGCTGTTTGTACAATACCTATGTGTCATTTATATGCATAGCCTAATCGATGTTCATTACATATGCTTTGCCTGGTGTAATGGCAGGCTTTTACATAGCATGATTTATGGCAAAACATTTTGATTGGGTCAGTCTTCTGTTGGAGACTTCAGTTTGCTAACCCAGCTGCCCCTAAGTACTTGATGTCACCAAATACTCCAAAGGATCTAAGAGGTTGCGAAATCTTGCATGCTTACGATGCAATGATGGAGACCATTTGCATTTTCCAGGTGCATTTTGGAGAAAAAAAAAGGCATTTAGTCCAAGAAATTATCCCAAAAAAGTGGATTTTTATGCCCTTATTAGCAAGCTAGATAAAGTCAGCTATTAAACAATGTTAACTAAAGATCCTGTAATATTACTTGAATCTTGATATACCACTGAAAAGAGAACCTTAAATCAATTAGGATCCCTACATTACTCAATATACTCCAGGGAAGGATTTGTCACTCGTCATTTTAACTCCCTTATCACCACTCTTGTTGCGCTGACTCTCAACAAGAGCTAACAACCTGAAGTTCTGCGGCTTTAATCTGATGGGGCATGTATTTTGAGTTCCAGCTAATTCAATTCTGTTTTGATTGTACAATGCATCTCTATATTAGCCAGCAGATGAGGATTAATGTGATTTCTTGCTTCTTAAAGTTGGCTTATGCGGCCTCAAAGAAAATCCAGTTTCATGCATAAATCCCTGCATCTGTCTCAGGATACAACATTGCTTTCGTCAGTGCATTTCTGTCGTAACCACACCCCACAAGTATGGCAACAGTTCAAGATCAGTTTTTTTGGTTAGGGGCAGTTCTGGTGATGAAGACACCAGAGAATGCCTGCACCCTTACTCAAACTGTAATCAATCCGGAAACATCATCATAACAGAGAGGCATGATTATGGTAGAAGCGCGTGAGCAGAAGTATTGCCCAGTGAAACTGAACCAAACTATAATTTCTGTTTGTTTATTCGGTTGATTCAATTGCTAAGGTGGCAATTGCTTTTTCACATTGGACCAGGTCAGGTGGAATAGCTTTCTTATTTTAAAAAAAATCACAATTCAAATATTACATTTTGTGTTTAATTGGGTCATGTTTGTATGATTTTAAAATTAGTTGATATGGTGAATTATTATTATTATTATTAAAATTAGGTGATAAGAAACATTTAATTGCGACACATATGCAAAAATAAAATAAATCACTAAGGAGGAAAAGTCTTTTTCACGCCACCATAGGTACTGGGTTTAAGATCAGCATAATGGGATTTGGTATGCCCAGCATGATTCAAGGCAGAAGTTTTTGGAAAGTAATGGTTGGATGATAAACCATTCTGCATGCCTGTACAAAGTGGGCCATCATCTTGTTACCGTGGACACAGTTTCCCTCTGATTCTTTTACATGCAAATTTTTAATGTGAGAGTGAACCCCTGTACATTTAATGGCAGAGACGAACTCACATCCACCACCACATCCACTCTTTTGTAAGTAAATTGTAATGCTACTGCAATGAAAGAACAGCCCGGCAGTGGATCAGTCTGATGTTGAATGGAAGTTTTATTGTGACCATGAGATTAGTGGTCAGTTATTACAAAAGCTATTTATTTCTATATGAGTTCAAATATGAAATTTTAAAATTTAGAACTACAAATGATGATAAAATGCATAACATATGCAGAAACAAACTCAAAACATTCCCTTAGGCTTGTGTGTGTGTGTGTGTGTGTGTGTGTGTGTTTGTATGTGTGTTTTTCAAAATGTGGAATTTATTTATTCATTCAGTTTTATTTGTCTCCGTCGTGGTGCTGCTCCCCTTGCTGCATGATGGAATCACCTGTGACTTGAAACCTTGCTTATGTGATTATCCATTCATGGGCTTCTACCAGTTATTGACAGAGAGACACATTAATCACCTATAGATCTCACCCTCTATCTCTATTACTGTGGCCCTCTGCTCCATATGCCATTAACACACAAGGCAGAACAGCCAATGTTAAAAAAAAAAATTTAAATGGTGGTGGGGAGTGAACAGGAATATAACAACCTCAATTCTGAAATAGCTGGAGATGAAGTGTAAATTGTGAATAAAATCAAAATGCAATGACTTTCAGATCACATGAGCCAATATGTTATTTACAATAGAACATAGATAACAGTTCTAATTTTGAAACTGAGACATTTTAATCCACAAAATGAGCTTATTTCAAATTTTCTGGCTGCAACAGGTCTCAAAAAAGTTGGGACAAAGACAAAAAATGGCTTGAAAATGCAATTAAAATAGAAGAGAATCAGCTGAAAGAACATTTAACTGGCATCAGAACAAAGAACATTTAACTTAAGTTAACTGGCATCAGGTGTGTGACATGATTGGCTATAAAAGGGATGTCTTAGAGAGGCTGAGTCTCTCAGAAGTGAAGATGGCCAGAGGCTCTCCAACCCGGGAAGCCTTGCGTAAAAACAATTGTGGAATAGTTTAAAAACAATGTTCCTCAACGTCAAATTGCAAAGGCTTTGAAGGTCTCATCATTGACAGTGCATAACATCATCAAAAGAATCAGAACTGGAAAAATCTCTGTGCGTGAGGGACAAGGCTGAAGACTGGATGCCTGTGATCTTCGGGCCCTCAGGCGCCACTGCATCACTCACCGGCATGATTCTGTCATTGACATTATTAAATGGGCCCAGGAATACTTCAAGAAACCGCAGTCTGTAAGCACAGTCCACCGTGCCACCCACAGATGCCACCTAAAACTCTATCATGCAAAAAGGAAGCCATTGTTGAGCATGATCCAGAAGCCCCGCCGTGTTCTGTGGGCCAAGACTCATTTAAAATGGACTGTAGTAAAGTGGCAAAGTGTGCTGTGGTCAGACAAGTCCAAAGCTGACATTTTTGTTGGAAGTTATGGGCGTCGTGTCCTCCGGGCTGAAGAGAGGAAAGACCATCCCTCCTGTTATCAGTGTTCAGTTCAAAAGCCAGCATCTCTGATGGTATGGGGATGCATTATTGCATATGGTGAGGGACACTTGCATGTTATAAAAAGTCCATATAAGCAGACCCAAAACTCTCCAGCAGCTGGAAGCATGTATTAATCAAGAGTGGGGTCAAATTCCCATGGCTTAACTGAAGGAACTTGTCTCCACAATGCCCAGACGCCTCCACTCTGTGCTAAAAAGAAGAGGGGATGCTACACCATGGTAAACAGGCCCCAGTCCCAACTTTTTTGAGACCTGTAGCAGCCATAAAATTTGAAATGAGCTCATTGTATGGATAAAATTGTAGAATTTGTCAGTTTCAAGATTTACTATGTTATCTCTGTTCTATTGTAAATAAAATACTGGCTGTCTGATTTAAAACTCATTGCGTTTTGATTTTATTCACAATTTACACTTTGTCCCAACTATTTCGGAATTTGGGTAGTACTATTCACTGAAATTTTTTAGTGTAGTCCAAGAGCAGGTATTGTGTGGCATGATGTAAGCTCTCAGGCAGACAAGCACAGAGCAAATCAGACACCTCGTCAAAGAGACAGAAATTATTGGCAAACTCTTGGAGTTAATCAATTCAGGGGGAGAAAAAAAACATAATTTTTTTGCTGTATTAAAGGCTGCTAACTGTGCATAACTGAGTGCTCTTTGAAGGCTGTGAATCTGTACGCAGTTTAAGAGCTGATCACTCTCTCCTTGCTCTTTCATTATTTTATTCCTCTTCCCCCCTCTGTTGTGCCGCAAATGGTATGGTCCATTTAAAAGGCTCCCCATATTCTCTTGGTGAGAGCTGCTCATCGTGCTCCATTATAGTAAAAGCTCTGACTCCCCTGCTCGCTTTCTAAGTTACTGCGCTCTGCTCACTTGCACATAGAGTCACACACATACAGGCAAGCTGAGGCACAGGCACACACACTTACTAGTCTCACTCACACAGGCAGACAACCACTCACCACCAGTGTAACTTCACTCCCTATATTACAGTCAGACAGAGACGCATACAGCCACTGCAGCACAGCTACAAGAAACGACCCTTGTGCTTGCATGGCGGAGATGTGTGCACAGCAGTCTCTCCAGCGATGAACAGATAGAGGAAGAGAGAGAAGGGAGGGGGTGGTCCGATCAGGCTGCTCTGCGGATCCCTGACGGCATGCGGACCTCTGCGGATTGCATCATCGGGAGACGGTCCTCGCGGTGATGAATGAGGTCCTTGCAATGTCGGAGAATAACGGACAGCCGGCCGAGTGCACGGACGGGGCCGTCCAGTCCTGCGCCCACGAGGGGGCGATTTTGCGGGCTCATGCAGGGCACAGACCAGCCCAACTAGGGACCGCCGAGGCTCCTGGCACGGGTCCCAGCCTACACAACATGCATGGTGAGGACACATGCATGCATGTTCTTGCTCGCTGTTGTGTGCGTCTGCATGCGTGCACCTCTGTGTGTGTGTGTGTGTGTGTCTTTGTGTGCGCATACACGCATTTTCATGCGTGTCTTACGCGCATGCATGTGGTCAACTGCAAGTGCAAACACCTCACAGTATTTAAGTATTAGTCCCAAGTTTTTGTAGAGATGTAGAAGGCAGAGTTAATAGGCTGTATGGGAATGAAGTAGGCATGAAGTAGGAAGTGCTAGAGGAGAGATGGTGCAGAATGAGGAGACACCCTGTTCTTTGGCTGGTTCCAAGAGAGAAGGGGAGAGTTTTGGGAGAGTTCGTTTCACAGACGAGTCGAGCCTTATTTTATCCTGAAGCTTGTCTCTCTGTCCTGTCATCTTTATACAGTGCACTGTGCTGTCATCTATAGCTCCACTATGAGGCTCTGTCTGGTGCCTCTGGGGGATGCGTAGGCGAGCTGACTTTGTGTAAACCGTATTTTACAGACCACACGTGATGTATGGGAGAAGAGTGTATCACTGCTGTGAATGGGCGAGGATATAGTAGTAATCGTGCGCCAATTCCCTACTCATCTTCATTCAGAGAACTGACTATCGTATGAAATGTATTCATGAATGCCTGAGATGTGTGCGAAAAGCACGATCTCCCCTACCCAGCCAAGAGTTGTAACCCCGAGTTCATCAAGTGAGGGAGGGGTGTGGCTGAAGATGGAGGGGAGGGGGCTGTTCCCACCTGTGCTGTACCACGCTTTGTGGAAACAATTGGCTGGCTGATATTAATTCTATATTTCATTCCCTTATTTAATTTACCCCTGGGGTTCAATTTATGTCCTGTCTGGTCACAAACTGCTGTTTTCCAGTCTCATGAATCAAAGGTCCAGCAGACATTTCTAGGTCAGGGTTTTCTGTAGCAGAGCAGTGCTTAACTGCGGATGAGCAGCCTGTTCAGTCCACAGTCTATCTGCTTCAAAGATATCAGTCCTCGTGTTGCTTTTTTACTTGCAGCTTATCCGGAGTGCTATGGCGGACTACGGGATTTCACCTTTACTTATTTTCTGGTCCTTTCTGGTGAAAATGGATCCGGGTTGAAACACAAGGTTTTCCACTGCAGCTGTTGCTTAGCAACTGCTGTGCTCTGCCTTCGGATGAATGGCAGAATGTTGGCTGAATTAATACTCCACGCCTGCATCAGTTCTCACTCAGTAGCAAACACCTGGTGAGATCATCGCGTAAGGCGAGGGATTTGCGTGGGCTCGCGCAGTCATTGATGCATTTACTCTGCTGGTTCAATGCTCCATCAGAGAGGGCGCCATAGCTGTGATGCACTCAGGGTTAAAAGGGTAGGTTATTTCATATCGTCTGTACTTAGAAATGTGACCATTTGCATCAGAAAACAAATTTAATGGCTTAATTGCTTTTGAGGCAGGATTTCCTTCCTTTCAAATGCTGCAATATCTCTTTTGATCTGCGCTAATGTGAAAGCCAATCCATATCACCTCCTCATGTGCCTCTTTCTGCCGGTTATGTTCACATAGAAAGCAGAAATTCAGAAGGGCCAAAGCCCAGTTTACAACAATTTTTAGAATAGGAAGTGCAGGTAGCTAAGCAAGATTTGGGCAAATGTGAATACAGGCATTAAGACAATAATCTTCCGAACAACCATTCTACAATGTTTGAAAGGCTATTTTATAATTTCGTGTAGGTGCAAATCCTGCCTAGATAGTCTTTAAAAGGTCAATATTGGAATATGAAAAAAATTAATTTTCATTGCATAACAAACCCCATCATTAAGCAGGCAGTGATGTCAAACACAGGAGACAAGACAAAAATCGGACATCCAAATATACTGGCGACACAAAATGTCATATTCTGCTGATTCTAAAAAAAAAAAAAACACACACCTTGTCCACTCAAAGGAGCAGAACAAAGTGAATGTTGGTCTTGCATATTATTGCAGTGTGCTAAAGAAAAAAGAATCTTGCATAAAAGACATTTAATGGTGAGCACTTTTTGAAAACGGAAATGTCAGTGATAGCTCACCGCAAATGGTAAGTGCATACTTCTCTGAGCTCATTTAGTTGGCCCTGGGCCTCTTGGGAAGCAGAATGTGACTGTGTGCAAATCCAATCTCTCCATTTCCCCCACACCCAGGAACCAACGACCATTAGTGAGTGGCGGAAACAAGAGGTGATGGGCTCAGGAGCAAGAATTATTTTTGGGGCCCCCGGTCCATTCATTCACAGAATATGCACCTGATGAAATCCTTTAGTTTGCAAATAATAACACTCCCACTAAACGAATATACTGGCAGAATATAAAGGTATCACATCAGCTTATATATTAGGAAATACAAAGTATGCATAAAGTCTTTGATTCTTTGTCCCTGTTTTGAGTAAAATAAATATCCCAATGGTGCTAAAATAGCCTCCCTGAATATTGCACTGCAGATTAGCAAGCCACCCAAGGAATAAAAATGAATGCAAGTTAACGACAGTTGCCAATGTTATTAACATTTATTATGAACCTCAACATTGTCGAACAATTGATAAAACATTTCACAATTTATTATTTAAGTACATGAGAGTATGTTGTATTATTAGCTGATGTCACTGTCATTATAATTTATTAGCTAGATAGCTAGCTCCATTTCAGTGTTTTCTCACATCCCACGTAGGTCCTTCAGAGATAACTGTTTTAATGTTTAGAATTTTTCAAAGAGGAACCCAGATTTGGTGTTCTCAGGCCCGTTCCAGTAAAACTCAGTTTTTTATCATTAAAAGAATTTTTGTGAATTTAAGATCCGTAATTTAGTGTTCACTTGAACTTTATACGTAAATTTGGTGCTAGATTATTGGAAACTGTATGTAGGTACTTGTCTTGTGGATATTAAATGATCAAGCCAGGAATAATAAACCAGCTGATAATAAGCGTGATAATTAGAGACCAGGATAGGAGTCAGTTTCTGCAGCCATTTAATTAGTTAGCAAGCTAGTTAGATAGCACAGTGGCTAACAAAGATAATAATTGGATTATAAAAGTAATCTGACCAACAGGTGCTTGCCGTCTGTTGTTATTCAGCTGTTCCATCCTGCACATTTCACGAGAAGACAAATAATCGAATTTAGGCAGTTTTACCCTCATTTTCTCTTTGTCTTGACCTTCTCTTTTGCTCCCATTTTTGTGTTATTTGATGCCTACATTTTCAGTTAAGTCAACGAGAAAGGCTAACCAACCAAAATAGCCTACTTAGACATTTGAGGGGTCACCGTATTTTCCGCATATCTATTCAAAAGGATGGCAAAAGGAAAAGGATATTTTCCATAATATTAACAGAAAATATGTAGCCTAACCATTGTCAATTTAAATAAAGAATTTAATTATCTATGTGTAATGTAGGTCTCTACTGGCTTACAAGAGTATTAAACATAGACTGATCAAAAACTTTTGAATTCTTTGTCCCCATGATGGAAATTTATTTAGCTTTTGTATTGTTTATAATGTGATATATCGTTAGCCTAATAGCATGGTTGCCTCAGTCATGTTTGAACATTTTTGGAAAACGAGAAAAAACACATTTTTTAGCAACCAAATTGGTAATTTTTTTTAATATTGCAACAGTAAGCCAAAAAATGACTTGGGCTTTATGGTATGAGGCTAATGACATGCTTTTCTTGCAAAGAATGTAATACAGTTCATCAGTATGCAGTGGAAGTACTACTATTAAGAACATAATATAAAAGTTTTGCTTTGTCCGTAGCAGTTTCATTGCTGCAACAGTGGGCCTCTATCATCCGTTGGTGCGGGTGCTGCGCCCCAGTCTTTCTGCCACTCCCACTGGTCCCTCCTCAGTCGATAGGTGTGTGGCTTTGTCAGTCATATATTAATTGTTGCCATCTAAAAGCTTTTAAAAGATGCGTATGTGTCTTTTCACAATACTGGGTAACAAAACCGTGACCATGAAACGAGCAAGAAAACGTTGATTTGAGATGAATTTCAAAAGTCGTCATCACTGCTTACGGGTAGCATTTATTGTACAACTAATTCTTGCGAAAGTTTAAAGGACATCGTTACCCTGAAGCAAATCTTATTATGGTGGATTACGGTGGACAAGAAATGGGTACAAATTAATCCGTCACTGTATGATAAGAAATTGTGTTATAATCCTAAAATATGAAATAATAATGCAAATTATAAGGTCAAGTCATGAAAATAGCGGTCAGTAACGTCTTACCTTTCGGGAGGATAGCCAATTGCTGAACGATGATCAAGAGTAAGGATGGATTCATAAGATGTTCATCATTATTTCCTTTTCATTTAACAGTTATTGCTGCTTACAAAATTGCGGATTCGAAAGGTGTGGTTGCAGATATCTGCCGAGTCACAGCAGCACAGTCCCACTAACTCAAAATCTGCCTGTTGTGGTAACAGTCGTTAGCACAGTGAACACATCGGTCGACGACAGTCACCCGATAATTTCGGCCTGATATTGTCCAATGTTCTGACCAGAAAAGTTTTGTAACAAAGTGGAATTTTTTCCCTGGACTGTGAATAAATAACCTATGGGCGAATGCACATGAGACTGACTCATTTAAATTTCCAACATCCTTTTTGATAAAAAAAAAACTTGTTTTTGAAGGCACCTTTGATATCCTTATTTGAGCCAAAAATCATTAAATTAATTTAATTTAAAAAAAAAAACCTACATGGGTTCAAGTCGTGGTTTTCTCCTCACTTTATCTCTCATATGTGCTCAACAAAATGAAAATGAATTAAAAGCATGAATCGTTATCAGCAAATAATGATTGATGCTTCTAATTCATGTTCATTCGGATGAAAATATCCTCCAATTATTTTGAATTGGATTTTCGTCGACATCATACCAAGTCAAATGTGGGCATTAAAGCCCTTTAAAACAGTGTTCTTGCCCAATTACATTCAAACATCACTATGTGTATGCCACTGATGATGAAACACCTGTGTAAATGATCTGTCTGTTAATGACCTCCGGCCGATTATTATTTCTGGTGTATTTGTGATGCACAGAAATATTTGCGCCCATTTTCCTGTAGATCCCCCGTGGGATGAGGCATGGGAGGAGCTGCAGGAGGATCTGCTGCTGCTGAATCAGACCAAGGACATGGACACATCTCCGGTGGGCGCAGAGGAGATGTCCGTCGCCAAACTTTGGGAGCAGCTGACTCAGAGAGACCAAGAGCTGTGGCGGGCTAAGGAAGCATTACAAGGTCAGACTCTGTCTGTATGCAAGTCTGCCTACCTTTCTGTCTCGATTAGTATCTCTTTGTCTGCCAGCATATCCTTCTGTCTGTCAATAATAATAATAATAATAATAATGACAAATGACTGTCCACACCTAGGACTGCAAACGCCACAGCAGTGCGCCCACATCCGGGGATGCTCATGCCGCAATTCTGTTCAGCCAATAGAAAAGTCTGCTATGTTAGTCCCTGCCAATGCCAATGCTCAAAGCCCATGTGCAGTTTTAGATTGATTGGTTTACTGACTGAGAGGAAAAATGAATTCAGACAGAAATCCAGATGGACAGAGTTTTCCTCATTATATAGTTGGATAATATTATTATTATAATAATAATAATCATTATTATTATTATCATTAATAATAATAATAATTATTATTATTCTCATTATTCTTATTATCATTTTTATTTTTATTATTATAGCAGGAAGGTCATGGGTAGGAATCCAGCCTGGAGTCTTTGTGTGGAATTTGAAAATTCTCCCTGAGTTTGCGTGGGTTTCCACTCGCTACTGTGGTTTCCACTCACTGTCCAAATTCATCTATGTCAGGCTAACTGGAGAGTCTAAATTGTCCATAGGTATGTGTGTCGGAATGATGTGCGAATTATGTGTGCACTTTGCAATGGATTGGCTCGCTGTCGAGGGTGTGTCTCTGCCTTTCACCCATAGTTACCCGAGACAGGCTTTGGCTCCCCCACGACTGTAGTGAGGTGGAAGTGGTTTAGATTACAGATGGATGGATGTATAGCGCTACTTAGCTAATTGAATCAGAGTGACTGGTAAAAAAACAAAAGTGCATTCAGAGTACTGATCTTCAATGAATGGTAGGTTGCCACTTCATTTGTTTATATACTTGTTTCACCTTTGCACCCGCATGAATAAACTGTTTATTAACCTCGATTGAAACATGAGGACCAGATATTTTTATGTTACTTGGAGCTTCCAGGGATTTTTATTTGCTTGGAGCTTTCAAGATTCAGCAGTATGGCAGTTTAGTAAGCTCTGGTAACAAAGGTAAGATTTCATGAAAGTACTGTGAGTGTAACCTAAGAAAATTGAGATAATTTCTGCTAGTACATTAAAATTCTAAGATTACTTTCCAGGAACCCATTTTTTCTGAACTATACAGAAGAAAATAAAAGATCTTTTCATTGTTATTCATCCCTTCCTAAGAAGGTAATGAGTATACATTTTGATGTTGCCAGCAAAATCGCATAGTCAAATATCGTAGCTGTTGTCACACTACTGAAGGCCTTTCATAGGAATCTCTGGAACCAGTCTCCAGTCCTTCTGTATCTTATTGCAGAGGAGACATCCACCGATAAAAGGTGAGGAGCAGTCTTTTGATGGGGTGTTCACTTATCACAGATCCTGATAGTATCATGGAATTCACTTGGAACAAAGTATCTCCATCATTCATGAAAACACATGCTCTTTGTTCCGGTGATTTGTGGTCAAAGAGCCTTTAAGATGATGAAAATTTTGCTAATGTTTCCTGATAAATGTTTCGGCAGCAGTTTGATGGCATTATTTTTTGTACAGCAATGAAGGCTGACCGGAAAAGGTTGAAAATGGAGAAGGAGGACTTGGAGAAACAGATGCAGGAGTTGTACGCCACACTGGAGAGCCGAGAGGAGCAGCTTAGAGACTTCATACGCAACTACGAGCAGCACAGAAAGGTCAGAGTTTATCCGGTTCACCATCCATTGCTGCACAAGAAGGTCAGAGTTTATATGCAAATTAACCATCACTAACTGGCACTGACAGCTAAGTGGTCATCTCAAATCACACAGATAACCTACAATCTCTAACTACAGGGCTACTTTATCATCACCAATCACACAGTTTATGTACCATGACAAACTTAGAGGCAGCCCAACCATCATCAATCATAGGGTTAACTCACCACCACACACCCTTGGGCTACCTGACCATCACCAATCACAAAGATAAATAACCATCACAAACTACACGGCTCCCGGACCATAATTTATCACTCAGCTAAGTTACAATCACAAAGTACAGAGCTCCTTGACCATTCATAATCATACAGGGAACTATCACAAACTGCAGGACTCCCTGACCGTCTACATCACTTTTCCAGCCCAGTTTAGATGAAACCATTCCCACTTCCATATGACAAGGTCCTTGATGCAATGACAGACAGGTGGGAAAAATTCCCACCAGGTTCTGAAGCATCCCATTTTTCCAATAAATAAATCATGTCAAAACAGGATAGTGAGGGTAAGGTTAAGATGCTTCTTGCGCAAGGCTGACAACAGCTAATAGCGCAGCAGTTACACTGACGATGGTTTATGTCAGTTTTTCCCAAGCTCGGTCCTGGGGACCCCCTGCGTATGCTGGTTTTTGTTCCACCCACAACTGCAATCATAGGATTTTTTCCAAGTGTAATGGTTTTTGTTCGTTGTGCAAAAACTGCTGCACGGCAAACAGGAGAGTAGGGACAGGACTCATGTGTAAGGCTGGAGGTTGGTAATGTTTAATAATGATACTAAACAAAACAAAACTGGAAACAGGATTCCTCTAAACATAAAGTAGGAATAAAAGAATACAATACTAAATCTAAGTAACAACAGTGATCAATCCAAATGCGTCTCACTATCGTTAAAACCACCACACAGGCAGTGTGGTCACATACTTTGCAAATAAGACTGATAGAGCTCAGCCTTATGTGCACACTGCCTGCGTGCTGGTGATAATTAAATGAGAAACATTCCGTAAGCGAGCTGGGGGCTGGAGGTGAGGCCTAACAATAAGGGGTTAACTTGTTAATTACATGGATCTCGCATTAAATCAGTTACAGGTATATACCATCTCAGCCAGATTTTGGCAGAAATATCTATTTATACCATGAAGAATAAAAGACCCAACATATTGTGTTTATATTTCTATTTTACAAGCTATTTCAGGTTACAAGATTTTTAAAAGATCAAATTAGACACTGAGAAAATCAGCAAACTTAAAATTTTGTTGCTGAACACAGGTGTTGAGAGTTCTTTCAAAATAATTTGCTTTAACTTCATATGAAATATGACCCAGTAGTGTTTTGACTCCATTGTTTGATAGATGCAAACCTGTTCAGGGTCACATTTGTTATCAAGTGTTATAAAATTATTTTGAGAGAAATCTAAACCCCTGTGTTCAGAAACGTCTGGGAGCCCCTGGCTTACGTCATACTGAAGTGAGGTGTGGTTTCATTTAAACTGGGTTGGAAAAATGATAGATATTTCCTGACCATCACCAATTGCATGGCTAACTTGGCATTGTTAAGCCTTGGGATGCCTATCCATCACTAATCGCACAGGTAACTTACCATCACAAACCCCAAGCCTAACTGATCATCACTAATCATACAGGTAACTTCTCATCCCAAACAAAGGCTTCCTTAGCCACAAAAATCCCTCAGTTTACCTCCCGCTGCAACCTAAGACTTACTGAGCAGCAGTAATCCAAAAAATGAGAACTCGCATGGGCAATCTCATGAGACAGTGACGTATGTGTACATATGTATGCATGTTGTAATGTATGTGTGTGTGCGCTTATGTACAGGAGAGTGAGGATGCTGTTAAGATGTTGGCGAAGGAAAAGGACCAACTCGAGAGAGAGAAGTGGGAATTAAAGAGGGAGAGTAAAGAAGCGATAGACTGCGCCAACATTCTGCACTCCAAGCTGCAGCTGAGAGAGAAGAAGAGCAAGGAGCTGGAGGCTGAACTCACCATTGTGAGTCACATGTTACAAGCACACATGCATTCCTGTTGAGAGCACACCGCATGTCTGTTAAGAGGTCACACACTTGCAAACCCATATTCCGGTTACAAGCGTAAGCGCATGCCTGTTACAAGCACACACATTCCTGTTACGAGCGCCGTGTCTGCCTGTTACGAGCATGCAAGCTTTCTATTGCACACATTACTGTTACCAGCACAGGTGTGCCTGTTTCATGCACAACTGCATTCCTGTCAAGAGCGTGCTCACGCCTGTTATGAGTACACATGGATGCCTGTTACAAGCAAACTCGCAATCCTGTTACAAGCACACATGCATTGCTGTTACATGCTCCTGCAAAATCCTATTACGAGCACACACATGCTTGTTACAAGCTCACCTGCATTCCTATTTTGAGCACACATGCATGCCTGTTACAAGCTCACTCACAATCCTGTTACAAGCACACATGCATTGCTGTAACTTCCCCACGCACAATCCTATTACAAGCACACACACGCTTGTTACAAGCACACATGCATTCTCATTATGAGCAAACATGTATGCCTGTTACGAGCACACACGCATGCCCGTTTCAAGCACACAAGCATGAAACACACGTATAACTGTTATGCGCTCATACGCATGCAAACACATATACTTGTTAAAAGCACACAGGAATGCAAACACACAGATGCGTGTTATAAGAGTGCACACACGCCTGTTATGAGCGCACATTTTAGAAAAACTGGTATACATTTAAGTAAACAATTTTATTAACTCTAACAATAAAATGGAACAGTTTTAATCATGTTTTCTGGCAAATCATACTACTGAAACAGCCCTGGTTAAAGTTGTGAATAACACCAGGATGTATCCAGATGCCAATAAATCTACGATGTTGGTCAGTGGCAGTAGAACCGGGAATTGGGGGGGCGCAGACACGCCCCTTTATGACAATTAATCCTGGCTAGTTCTCAATCATTTTCCTTTACTGACACGTTTTCCACTTATTGTAATTGGCAGCTGTTTCTCTCCATATGTGATCGAGCAGCAATGAAATCATGGGCGAAATTCAGTACAAAAAAAGAATTTACTTATTAATAGGCCAGTGCTTCGCGTTGATTGATCACGTTCACGTTCCAATGAAAAACTGCCTTTCACTCTTGGTATTACATGGGTTGATAAAAAAAAGTGGTACTCGGCAGTTAAACAAGCAGCGTGCTGCTCAAGCTATTTGCGTGAGAGTCAACAGGTATGCAAATTTGAATAACGTTGATTTAAATAGGCTACAGCAAATACGCATCCAGATGAATGATTGTCTTCTTACGTAATCGGGGAGAACAATCAGCACCTGTTGAGTGCTCTCAGAGTGAACCTTTTGTTAATCATGAAAATGACTGAGAACAGCTCAGGACTAATAATTGTTTCAGACGGATGTTTTGTCACAATTCTCACTTCTGGTTCTGCCACTGTACTGAATTTAGCCCATGATTTCATTGCTGTCCCACTGCATATTGAGAGAAACCGTGTCTTCAGTTGCCAATTACGATCATTTGAAAACATGTTTGGAAAGGAAAATGATTGAGAACTAGCCAGGACTAATTGTCATAAAGGGACATGTCTGTGCACCCCCAATTCCCTGTTCTAGAACCGCCGCTGGTGTTGGTACTACTTGACCTGAGTGCTGCAATTTGATGCAGTCAATCACAAAGTTCTTTTAAATAGACTGAGGGATCATACATGACTGATGGGAACTGTTTTTAACTGGTTTTCCTCCTATCTTTCTGGTGGAGAGTTTGTTTTTGCAATTGATGATAATTATTCCGAAACTTCCAAACTAACCTGTGGGGTTCCCCAGGGTTCAATTTTAGGGCCACTTCTTTTTAACCTACATACGCTCCCTCTCAGTGATGTCATCAGGAGACACAGCATCTCTTTATTTCCAAAGTTATGCAGATGGCACACAACTTTAAGTGGCTGTATCCCCTGATAACAAAGGGCCAATTGATTCTCTTCTTAATTTTATTTAGACATAAATGCCTGGGTGTCAGAAAATGTGATACAGCTCAACCAGGATAAAACAGAAATTTTAGTCATAGGATCTAAAGCTCAGACAGCAAAACTGATCACAAAATTGAATTCCCTTGGACTAAGCCTAAGCCAACATGCAAAAATTTGCCATTAGGTTAAGAAAACTTTACATATCAAGTAAACTAAAACAAACTAATATTCTTTACTTAAGAGAAAACAAACAAGAATTTGAGTCCATAAGATTAAAACACTTGGTAAGAAAGCCATCTTTTTTCCAGTGAGTGTATGCTTTTACCATCCCATGCATTGTCAGTATTTAAGACAAGTTTTTTCATCTTTTCTGCAACCTGCTGAATGATTGTGAGACAAAAATTACGATAAAAATTGAGTTCAATATCATTTCTCTCATCCTTTTTGGAGAGGGTATGCTCACCATCGATGTCTGGTTGATTGATATTTGATGACCCAGGCGAAGCAGTCCTTGTCAAACCTTACCAAGGATGTCCCCAAGCGCCATTCCCTGGCCACACCTACTGAGCTTGTTACCCCGGGAAACCAGGAATGGACAAAGCAGGCAGAACTGCCCCTTACTGCCGCCATTAGACAGACTCAGCTGACCCTCTGCCACGGGCAAGGTATGTTTGCACACACACCAGCACACACACCCACACCCACAAACAAATCATGAACACATACTACATCCCACAATTCACACACACATACAGCACACATGCAAGCTCCAGGCACACACTGTACACCACACTCCACTCAATAAAACACATGCATATATTTCATGGCATTGGTAAGATGAGTGATGCTCAGGCCTGAAAAGGCAAAGCTGATGAAGATGATTATCAGGATGTTGAGTCTCTAATGGTGGCCCCGCTGTTCTCAGCTATCGTGAGGAACAACATATGCCACTCACGCCAATCGTCCATCATTTCTGATACCTCTGCTACCGAGGGGGACCGTAGCTCCTCCCCCAGTGACTCCAGTTCCCCCCATCACAGGACGCACTCCCCCTGCAATGTAAGAGCTGCCCGCGGCCACCCTGCAAGTAATCACCGCTCCTCAGCAATTATCCCTCTGCTCTCTCTCTCTCTTTCACTCTCTCACTCACATAACATTACATTTTACACGTAATTTAAATGGTGGTGGGATTGCAGATATCTGTTCCCTTTTTCCCTCTCTCTTTCTGTGTCACTCCCTCACTCTGTGTCTCAGTCAACGGAAGACCTGGAGGAGCAGAAGTGTAAGAAAAAGAGGGAGGTGCTGAGTTTGGGTTCGCTGTCTCGGGTATTTTCCCGGGTAAAGCAGCACAGGTCTGTGGACCCAGGTCTGTTCCATGGCTCAGCCGCCCCTCTCTTGTGCGTTTACATTATACACACAGCAGGGCAGGAGTGGAGGATGGAAGAGTGTGTAACAGTATGTGCATGTGGCTAAGCGTGTGTCTGTATGGATGAGAGAGAGAGTAAGGTGGAGAAAGCGAGAGAGTATGCTTGCATGTATACAGTACCTGTATGTGCAGTCAGAATGAGTGTTAGTTCCAACCACAGTAATAGTTGAAATGTGCATTCGTAAAAAGTGCACCATCAGTCTTCATTCTGCTTATAAAACATTTCAATGGACTGAATTACCTGTTATTATCAGCATGTATTGTTTAAGCGGTTGTCAGTGCTTCAGCACCAAGCAATACCACAAGCACATATTTTTTGCTGTTTATACCACAGCAATCAATACAGTTTGTCAATTTTTGCTGCTTATATCAAATTTTCTTTTACCTTTTTGGAAATAATTGTTTGATTACACTGTCCTGCTGCTGAAAAGGTTCAAAATCTGCTACACTGCCATCTGCTGGTCATGATATCACCCAGCAGCTCAGGTGAGTGCAATATGTCGTATCATCAATGTATTGCACACAGATACAACAAAGACACACAGAAGACCAGCCCTGTAAATGCATGTTGTGATCCTAGTGCTATAGAATGCAAATAAATTGTGGTTTCCTCCGTAGAAGGTGGGTCTTTTGAAATTGTTCATGCAAGGAATGTGATGCCCTTAATTCAACAGTGTCTAAGCTCAATCAACTGTTCCATTTTTGTCTGTCTGAAGCGATTTTAACATCAAGTTCACATATTAAAGCTCAATGACTTGAGCCCCTGAGCATTTTAGACTAATAATTATATACTATGATATTAAAGGGAGACAAATGACTTATCATCTGGTTAAGGAGCAAGTATTACTATGTGGTAATTCAGAAAGTGAGTGTAGGTTTCACTTGAGGATGTGAGTGTAAGTATGCATGTCCAAGTGTCCAATCAGAACTCTGACAAGATCATTATGAACTGGAAAGAGGACAGAGTTAATCTGAGCCATTTTCTGCTAAATGTTTACAGACATAAGGCCTAGAAAGGTGGTTTCAAAGTATAAGCTATGCCTGGCTGGTTGGGTGGTGTGCATCAATAACAGGAGCCTCGGTGAATGATATTTAGCTTTGCCACTGAGCCATTCATTCAGCTACTAATTAATGTTAAAGCACTGAAATGGGGTAGGCCACAATTTAAGTCCTGTATAACATCCTGCTTGCCATAGCTTCGTCATTATTTTACTTTGTATGCTCGAGTGCCTGTCATAACTATACAAACCAGTCTGTTTTATGTTCTAGCAGGCTTTGCTTCCACAAAGATGACCTCTCCAGGAGCACGGACTGTGATCATTAATCTGATTTGACGTTTCTAACCCCTGATGTAATGACATAATTTAATGAGGCTGGAATTGAGTTTGACTTCATAATCCAAGATAATCCCCTGCAGAAAATAATGGACCCATCAAAGAAAACCAAATAATTACCTGAATAATTAGGAGTAAGCATGCATGTATAAAAACTAGTACGGGCATTATCTGAGATGTGGCTGTGGAATTTATATTTTCACTGCACCTCTGTACTTAGTAGGTATGGTCATTCTCCTGACCCTTCTTTAAAAATATATTTTATATGGCTTTTGTATAAAAGTCCTGATAGTGCATTGATGTACTCAATAAAATATTGATTGGCCACCTCTATAGTGCCAGATCAGAGTTAAATTGTGTTACTTGAAATGCATGACAAATATATCACACTTTGAAAAAAGATGCATTTTAATTTAGCTTTTTTTTTTAATAATTCATCATTGCCATTAAAATTAATATATTGTGCAATATCTTGTGTACATTGTCGTATTCATAAAAATAAATTATGATGTATCTCTCAGAAGAATGTGCTATAAAATTAGATGGATTAGTCAGATGAAATTCATTTTCATATTAATAAAGTATGTAAACAAACAAGTTGACGCTCATTTCTGTCCTTCTGTTACCAATGGCTTTGCAGATGTTCCTGTGTGTATGATGATGTATGTACTGGTTTTACACTTAAATATCATACTTGCTGGATTCATCTTCCTCTCCATCTCCTCCCTCCGTCTTCCTCCTCTCATCCACCTTGTCCACCTCCTCTTCCTGTTTCTCCTTCATCTGCTTCTTTTTTTTTTTTTTTTTTTTTTTTTTTTTTAATTACAAAAAGAAACAAGCAGAAAACATACAAAACAGCCAGCCTTAAAAAGTAAACAGAATAACATACAAACAACCAATTACACACTAAGTGGACATAACAGATACATAATTAAGCACAAACTGGACACAAAAGGGATGCGGCATCAGGGTAACTAATGAACATGATGCTGAAAAGAAATAGAAAAAAAAGAGAGAAAAAAAGAGTAGGTCTGTATGTGTGTGTGTGCCGTGCATACACGTATGGATGTGAAGGCAGTGATGAGAGAGAGAGAGAAAAAAAAACATAAATAAAAAAGACATTTTAACAGCATTAAGTCAAGAACAACACATAAACAGGCATCCTTCATCTGCCACTAATCCTCCTCAGTTTTCCTCTCCTTATCTGCCTTCTCTATCTTCCTTTCCTCCTCCGACTCCTCCCCCTTCTTCTTTTCATGGCTGGATATTTATCATAAGGAGGAGCTTGCATTTAAAAATGAATATGAATACTGCAAACATTTGCACACCCCCCGCTAAGAAAGCATGAATGCTTTGAGAGCGTATTCCCCTGCTGAAGTCGCAACTGCCACTTGCATTTCATTATTGTATCTGCAACATATGTGCAAATTTTCAGGAATGTCCTATGGAAATTGTTAGAGGCATTGATTTCACTAGCCAAGTATCTTCCAATACAGACGGATGGTTGGAAGGACTGGTGGACTGCGCCACGATGCAATCCCTCTTTTTGGCTTTTGCCCAGCAGGGGATAAAAATCTGTGAATTATGACTATGTGCACTGATCAGCCACCATCATTAGAACACTTGCTTAGCATTGTGTAGGTACCCTTTGTTCCAAAATGACGGCAGTGACATCTGACACATCTGACACCAAGATGTCAGCAGATCCATTGAAGTAACACTAGGCGCCCGTGGGTTTGAGGGAGGAACTTTCCAATCCTGCAGTTCAAAGTGACTAAGCCAACCACCAATGACAGCGCACCATGATGCTTCCAAAGCCACGCCTGAAAACCTATGCGCATGGGGTTTGATTGACAGCTGTATCATACCAATCATTTGAGTTGGTCGTACGTTTGATTGGCTGTTGTTTTTTAGCTCTTGCCTCTTACAGTATAGACGCATTTTTTTCATTCCAGTGTCAAACATCTTGTGTTTCATAGCCCTATCGATCACTTTAGAGGTAGAATAAGAATTTTTAAAAATTTTAACAAATCTGCGGAAGCCCAGTGTACCTCTAAGTCCTGTAAGCTATGAGGAGGGGACTCAATTAATTGGTCCGGTGTTTTCAGCGCATCCTATAGATGCTCAATTGAATTGAGATCTGGGGAATTCAGAGGCCAAGTCAACACCTTGAACTCCTTAACATGTTCCTTGAACGATTTTTGCTCTATAGCAGGGTGCATTATCCGGCTGAAAGAGGCCACTGCTATCAGCTAGTACCGTAGCCAGGAAGGGGTATGCTTGGTCTACAAAAATATTCAGGTTGGTGGTATGTGTCAAAGTCACATCCACATGAATGTCAGGAGTGAAAGATTCTCAACAGAACATTGTCACCTTCATCGGCTTGCCTTCCTCCCCGCATGCATCCTGGAGGCTCCACTAAAAAGCAACTTCAACGTTAGCCAGGCTTTCTTTGAGTGAGCCAGTTCCTCAACAAACTCTAAACTCGCAATTGGAGATATCAAAAGTAACTAAGGCTGGTTAAAAGAGAGTCATCAATAAGACATTGAAAACTCTCATTTTAAGGTCAAAATACCTCGCTGACCCACTGGTCTTACTTTATAGTTCACCCCTTTGGTGTCATCTCCTCCCCAGGTAACCAATGTACGCATACAGCACCCTCAATAATTATTGGCACCCCTGGTTAAGATGTGTTAAAAGCCTTGAAATAAATTCAACTTCTATTGCGGAAGCATACTTTCACACTGAAAATTGTAAAAAAAAATGTAACCTTCAACTCAAGTGAATTTTAAGGGGAAAAAAATCTGAGACTAGGAAATAATTATTTTTCATAAAATCACCTGTTCCACAATTATTGGCACCCCTAACAATTCCTAGGAAATAGATTTAATTGAAGTATTTCTGTCATGTCTACAGTAGTTTACAAAGTTGATGAGAGTATCGAGGAACATTAACCTAGTAATTCATCACTTTCTGTTTCCCTGGGGTATAAATATGATGTGACACAGAGGCCATTTCTATTATCCACTCTTCAACATGGGAAAGACAAAGGGACACACCATTCAAGTAAGGCAGATGTGCGTCGACCTTCACAAGTCAGGCAATGGCTACAAAAAATTAGCCACTCGCCTGCACCTGCCCATATCTACTGTCAGATGAATCATTAAGAAGTTAAAAACAACTGGAACAGTGGTAAACAAGCCTTGATGAGGATGCAAGGTTATTTTGCCACTACGCACAGTGAGGAGGATGGTTAGAGAAATAAAAAAAGTTCTCCAAAGCTCACTGTTAAAGAACTGCAACAAATGGTACCATCTTGGGGTCACAAAGTCTCCAAAACAACCATCAGGCGCTATCTCCATGCTAACAAGCTGTTTGGGAGGCATGCACGGAAAAAACCTTTTCTCACTCACAATCATAAACACAAATGTCTGAAGTTCGCTAAGCGGTACAGGGACTTCAACTGGGACCGTGTGGTTTGGTCAGATGAAACAAAGATAGAGCTGTTTGGCAACAAACACTCTAAGTGGGTCTGGCGGAACACATAAGATGAGTATGCAGAAAAGCACCTCATGCCCACTGTGAAGTATGGGGGAGGATCAGTGATGCTGTGGGCCTGTTTCTCTTCCAGAGGCCCTGGGACCCTTGTTAGGGTGCATGGCATCATGAACACTTTGAAATACCAGGACATTTTAAATCAAAATCTGGTGGCCTCTGCCCGAAAGCTGAAGATGGGTCTTCACTGGGTCTTTTAGCAAGAAAATGACCCTAAACATGTGGCCAAATCTACTCAGAAATCGTTCACCAAACACTGAATCAAGCTCCTCCCGTGGCCATCTCAGTCCCCAGACCTCAACCCAATTTAAAACCTGTGGAGTGAGCTGAAGAGGAGAGTGCAGAGGAGATGACCCAGGTCACTGGATGAGTTAGAGAGATTGTACAAAGAGGAATGGTCGAAGATCTCGCTTTCTGTAATCTCCCATCTTGTGAAACATTATAGGGGTAGGTGCTGTTTTCTTGGCAAAAGGGGGTTGTACAAAGTATTAACATCAGGGGTGCTAATAATTGTGGCACACATGATTTGACGTAAAGTAATTATTTCTTAAGGTGGAATTTTTTTCCCACTGAATAAATGCACTTGAATTTAAGGTTGGAATTTCCTCTTTTTTTTCATTGTGGTCCTATATTATTTAGAAAAAACTAATTTATTAGAAGGTAAAGAACACATCTTAACCAGGGGTGCCAATCATTATGGAGGGCAGTGTACCTTGCCATCCATATGAGGAAAAATGAAACATGATTTATTTGACTAGGCCACCCATTGCTCCATGGTCCAGCTCTGATGCTCATATGTCCATTGTAGGTGTTTTTCGGCAGGGAACGGGGGTCAGCATGAGAACTGTCTGATGCTATGGAGTCCCAAATTGCACAACAAGCTGTGGTGCACTGTGGGTTTTGACACCTCTCTATTATAGCCAGGATTAACTTCAGCAATTTGTGCCACAGTAGCTTTCCGTGGGGTTGAACCAGACAGGCTAGCCTTTGCTCCCGATGAACCCCGAGGCTGGTCCACCTGTTGTCCTTCCTTGGACCCCTTTTCGTAGGTACTAACCACAACATTGCTGAAACACGCAACAAGACCTGCTGTTTTGGAGATTCTCTGATACAGTTATCTCGCTGTCACAATTTGTCCCTTGTGAAAATTGCTCAGGGGTGCGTTTCCCAAAAGCATAGCTTATAACTGGCAAGCCTAGTTGGCCTGAATGGCCTGTTCTTGCCACTCATGTTATGTTTTGTTTTAACTAAGTTAGCAATGTACATAGTCCGTCCATTCACAGTGTGGTTTCAACTATGTAATTTAGCATCTGTGCCTTTGTAAAACACACCCCAGTTCCTTAGACTTGCCCGTTTACCTTGCCTCAAACACATGAACTTCAAAAACTGACGGTTAAATCGCCGCAAAATATATCCTATACCTTGACAAGTGCCACTGTAATGAGCTAATAATCAGATACATTTCACCTGTCAGTGGTTTTAATATTATGGCTGATCAGTGTAAATGAACCAAGTAAACAGTAAAGCAAAAGGGAAACGGTCATTTAAATGGTAAAAATAATTAAATATGGTTAAAGTCCAGTGAGGACGTGACATTACCAAGTTGACCAACTCAAATTATGCAACTCAATACCCTTGCTCAAACCAATATAGAATTGTAGTAGGCCTATTTTCTTTTCCAGTTTCAGTAGCTCTTCATTTAAGTGCACTAAAAAGACAAATCAAAAAGTGTACAGCCATGGCTGTAGCCTATATTTGGATGAACTTATGACAGTTGCGGTTATAAATCTTTACTCCACGAACACTAAGACCAAGGGGACAACTGTTTTCACGTTTTACGACTCGGGAGAGATTGCCCGTTGGGTGGAATTTGAACGAAGTTCCTGCCTTTCATTTTCGCCACACCGTAAGGAACAAAAGGCGGAGAAGTGCCAGGTGAATGTAACTGTTAACGAACTGCGCATGCATGTGTCCGTTGCTGTTTCAAAGAAAACCAGGGAGACCCGCATTTGCAGAGTCGGTGGTCCGTTCTGAATGAAATCACCAGGTCATATCAGTGCAAACGATCTAAAGGTGAGGCCGCCTCTCAGTTTTTCCTTATCACCTGTAGATTCTGTCGCGACACTCAGCGACCGAATTCCATAATCGCCAATTACTCTGCATTTGTCACTATTTTCGCGCGAACTTTGTGCGGAAATGTGCCTGGATGTTTGCTGGAGAAGATTTAAGTGATTTGGCCGGGGATGATCCGTTCTATTCAGGACAGGTCGACTGACTGTCCTGTCAAAGTTCCACCCAAATTTCTCGTGCGGAAGTGAAGGTAGAATTGGGGGTAGTGGCGAACGCAGCGTCGGGAGGCGGCATCTTCAGGTTTCTTTTCTCGTGTTTTGCGAAGCTCATAAAGCATTCTTCAAATGTATCTGCATAAACCTGAGGCGATTACGGCGTGACAGGCTTCAGCGTGAATATTGATCTGCTGAACCTAATGTGGTGACCCCACTGCAGATGCCTGCCTACTCTTAACTGCTTGCGTTTGTCCGGGGACCTTGGGCTAAATCCTGAAGTTACAAGTCAGTCACACTCTGGCAAACATTGTTACGCATGTAGGCTCTTATTTAAAATTCGAAAGTGTTGTTACTTTGGCATTTATCAGATGTGCGAGTCAGCAGGTGTATTTCCGTGCACGCCGTCAAGATCTTTGGGATTTTTTTCCCTTTATTTTATTTATTTATTTTTTTTTGGTGTTTGACCTTAAACTACTCTCTGAGCCATTGTTCGCCTTCGCTGGTAAGATAATCGTTTATGTTATTGTGGGCGAGGGCTCGGTGACAGCAAATACGCTACTGTTGGTGTGATTCTGGTGAACTTTTCCCTCTAAATGCCGAAAATAATTCCGCATATTTATCATAAATCCTCAAAGATTTGGCTCACTAATTCGTTTGCGAGTGCTCAGGCCCATATAGCTATGAGACCTTATGACACGGGGACAAGACGAGAAGGTCTCTCCGTTACGTGGCTGGTGGAAGTGCGCAGGGGAGCCAGTCGGCCCTGTTCAACGCTTGGGAACGTTTTTCAGAAATGAGAATTTTTTTCCTGGAATTTGCTTTCCAAATTTACCATAGCAACGTGGTTTGCGCTGGCTTTAGCAAGGCTGGGGAAAATCAGAAGGAAAAAAAATGAAAATACATATATATATATTTTTTTTCCTTCAATGCTTTTGAAATTACAATATTCCACCCCTATGTATGAGGTGGATTTGATCAGCCTCGCTGTCAGCACAACTTTGCTAAAAATGACATTTATCAAGGCCGGCCTCCGGGACATGTTGGTGCAAGTCAATGCTGTAGAATTTGATGGTCTTTGGGAAAAGTGAATGTTTAAATCCTTTTATATGAGCACATCGCGATGATAATGTTGGTTTTATCCTTGGATAAATGAGATGATGGAAAACTTTTGTAGAACTATATAAAACCACATGCCTCATCAGGTCTAAGCAGGGTCAGTTCAAAGGTTCGGAGCCATAGCTGGAGCAACAGGCCCGTTCCTCGATTTTTGATAGAGCCATCTATGTAGAAATTTGGCAGTTTTAATGTATTGCAATGACTATAAAGCTTCTTCAAAAAGTGAATTCTTTTATGTTGTGCAAAAATACTGCAATCTTACTTTCAGCGTTATATTCAGCCCTCTAATGTGTTGAGAAGCACATTTTTTCACCCTTGATGAATTCTGGAACTCTCCCAAAGTGGAGGAGAGTATTGGGTGGAACTGCGGGTAGACGATCGGGGCGAATGTCATGTTGGACTTGGTCTGTGATTGTGCAAATGTTGGGCGTCCCCAGCTGGCGAGACTCAGGGTGGGACTCGCGTCTCTTGTCAGAGTCCATGCGGCTCTTAAGCCCCCTGAGCTCCCAGTTGGTGGCTGTTTCTTGCTTCCTTCGTGAAGAGGGGAAGGGTGGGAGGGGCGTAGTAATGAGATGAGCGGGGATTGTGGGAATGTAGGAGGTATATATAGACGTGAGGACGAATAGGAAGGCGCATTGGGAGTGGCCCTGTTTATTTACCTACATTATCGGGAACTCTAGTGTAATGCTGTGTACTTTACAGCTTTAAATTTAAAATGACTGATGAATGGAAAGCAAAACCAAGGCCACATATCCCAAGTGGAAGGAAAATTACAGAGATGTTATTCAATCTTTTATTTTTTTTTTACAAAACCCAAAACCAGTGAAGTTGGCACGTTATGTAAATCGTAGATTAAAACAGAATATAATGATTTGCAAATCCTTTTCAACTTATATTCAATTGAATACACTGCAAAGACAAGATGTTTAATGTTCAAACTGAGAAACTTTATTTTTTTTTGCAAATAATCATTAACTTAGAATTTAAAGGCAGCAACACATTGCAAAAAACCGTAGATGATGAAATCGCTAAATTTCTTGCAATAGCTCGTTGAGGAATGTTGTTTTTAAACTGTTTTACAGTCAGTTCACGCATTTGTTCACCAAGTGTTGACCCTCGCCCCATCCTTGTTTGCGAAGGACTGAGCATTTCAGGGAAGCTGGTTTTATACCCAATCATGGCACCCTCCTGTTCCCAATTAGCCCGTTCACCTGTGGGATGTTCCAAACAAGTGTTTGATAAGCATTCCTCAACTCTCTCAGTCTTTTTTGCCACTTGTGCCAGCTTTTTTGAAACATGTTGCTGGCGTCAAATTCCAAATGAGATAATATTTGCAAAAAATTACAAAGTTTACCTGTTGGAACATTAAGTAACTTGTCTTTGCAGTGTATTCAATTGGATATAGGTTGAAAAGGATTTGCAAATCATTGTATTCTGTTTTTATTTACGATTTACACAACGTGCCAACTTCACTGGTTTTGGGTTTTGTAATTACCTCTGCCAAGAGTTATGTTTTTGCTGGTGTTTGTCTGTCCGTTTGTCTACAAGATGACTCAAAAATAAATGCATCGATAGCTCTGAAATTTTGTGGGTGGGTTGCTTTTACAGCAGAAATGGACCCTATTGATTTTGACTGCGATCAGTCAAATAATATGTCCGCAAGATTTCGACTGTGCTACCTTAGCGGACATTTACATTCTAGGAGTGCCTCTCATTTCCTGATACATTTTTGATTTCTCTGTTCTCAGCACCAGTTGCAGACAGTTCTGAAGCTCAGGGTTAATGTCCTGGATTGAGCTCGACTACAAACATCTAGTATGATCTTAAGGTTCTGCTAGTAACATGTTTAAGATGAGAAATGAATATTATATGAATATGAATATGAATAAACTTATTTCAGGACCGGAAAAATCTTACTAATGTATTATAGAATTGTCGTTTTCTACGACCCTAATTCCGAAATGGATGGGACGAAGTGTAAATTGTGAATAAAATCAAAATGCAATGACTTTCAGATCACAAGCCAATGTGTTATTTACAGTAGAACATGGATAACATTTCAAATGTTGAAACTGAGACATTTTCCATTTTCATTCACAAAATGAGCTTATTTCAAATTTTCTGGTGGCAGTTCTCAGAAAAGTTGGGACACAGGCAAAAAAGGGCTGAAAAAGCTATCTATCAGAGCATCAGCTGAAAGAACATTTGCGTGTAACATGATTGGCTATAAAAGGGATGAGTCTCTCAGAAGTAAAGATGGCCAGAGGCTCTCCAACCTGCAAAGGCTTGCGTAGAAATATTGTGGAACACTATTAATTTTATTATTTAATTTAATTTATTTAATCCCGGTAATTTGCTTCAGCAAAGCTGTTCTTCTGCAAATCCGTGAACAATATAAAAAGTACAGCAATATATAAAAAAGAAAGTCACAACTTCAAAGACAAATAAATTAACATTAAAAAAGATTAAAATAATAATACAGCAAATTCCTGGGTAGTTATTTAAACTGAAATAGAAATATTAAGAGATGGTTTGAAACTGGACAAAGAAAGCTAACATTTCAAATCATGAGATAACTGATTCCAACTTTGGACGCCTCTAAAATAAAGAGCCCTTTTCCTGAAATCTGTTTTTACCTTCCACAACATTAATTTCTTTATTCTATTTCTCAAAGAATAATTCAATATAGGTTCTTCAGAATTTTGTAATAGATAATCTGGAAGCTTTCCATTAGAAATCTGATACATAACATGTAATTAATTTTTGTCTTCTTTTTTCCAATGTATCCAATGATAAACAATCATCAATTATTGTAGTTGAGTACCTTGGTTCCACCATAGAACAGTTTTCAAAGCTTTATTTTGAATAAATTACTCCGTACAACACTGCATTTATCAAATTTACTTTGAATAATGGATTTATAAACTGCAAGAGCAGTTTTTTTAGTTGTACATAATCGTATTCGGTAACACTTTATAATAAGGGGACATGAATCATGTAGTTATCATGCATTACTTCATGCATGGTTTAATGAATTCATAATTAATCAAAAGTAATTAAGCATGATCATGATAAGTTCATGGTTCATTAAAGACAGTTGTTTAACTTTTTTCAGAATTGAAATGGATGTTTTCATCCATTACTTCATTCTTACTTCATGTATCATGATTTGGCTGCTGGGCCTGGGCGAGGCTCGCCTACATTAAGATGACTCCTGTCATGCTGTTATGGATCAATGAGCAGTGAGACTGATCTGAACTGTTAATCCCCCACCTCCTGCTCTTCTTTCTTTCTTTCTCTGGGCCTTTTACATCATTTCACTACATGTTTTACGCGAGTATCTCTATGCATGTGACAGATAAATATCCTCGATCCTTGATTCCTTCCCAATAGCATTTCACAAATTTGTTGTAACGAAAGCCTTTTGTCCACCACTTTAGTTAAGGGGGCACAAACATGATCAACTCATGAGAAAGTAAGCTTTAATTCATGTCATTCAATGACTCCTTAGCAATAGCATTTCACACATCTATTGTTATAAAAGCTACTGTTTGTCCACCACTTTAGTTGAGGGGGTACAAACACGATCAACTCATGAGAAAGTAAGCTTAGTTCATGTCATTCAATGATTCTTTCCCAATGGCATTTCTCTCATCTGTTGTAATGAAAGCCTTTTGTCCACCACTTTAGTTGAAGGGACACAAACATGATTAACTCATGAGAAAGTAAGCTTTAATTTGTATCATTCAGTGATTACGTAGCAATAGCATTTCACAAATATGCTGTAATGAAAGCCACCGTTTGTTCACCACTTTAGTTGAGGGGGCATAAACATGATGAACTCATGAGAAATTAAGCTTGAATTCATGGCATTCAATGACAAAAAGGACAAGCTAATATACCTACCACTATAGTTAAGGGGGCACATACATGATGAAAACGTCTTTTTCGATTCTGCCAAAAGTGAAATGACTGTCTTTAATGAGCCATGAACTCATTATGGTCATGCTGAATTACTTTTGATTCATAATGAATTCATTACAGTAAGTAATGCCTTAGTTGATATGATGTCATTGCATAAATTCAGACACGAGTAAGCATGAATTCATGTTAACTCATGATGTGTCATGGTGCATTCATGCATAAAATTATGCATGAATCATGATGAACTCATGACTGAATCATGCATGAAGTGATGCACGATAACATGATTCATGTCCCCCTATTATAAAGTGTTACCTCGTATTCTTTTCAATAAATATAGACTGTGCTTTTAATCACTCTATCAACATGTTGGCCCGAGTCGAAGTGTTGGTCAAGATAAACTCCTAAATATTTACAGCCAGTAACAGTGGGAACCTCAGATTCAACGTCTTGTTCCTAATCCTCTTTCTTGAGCCGATAATCATCTCTTCACACTAATTCACATTCAAAGCAAGTGAGTATACTTTCAACCACTGTGACAAGCGCTTCTAGTCTTCATTGATACCTCTTTGTATTTGTACCAAGTTCTTTGCCAGTTAGAGACGTTTCGTCGGCATACAGGCGGACCGTACATTCCTTAATACAATTGGGCACATCATTAATGTATACATTGAATAACAAGGGCCTTAAAATTGAGCCCTGAGGACTACCGCGCGTTACATACCTTGGCCCAGATATGGAACCGTCTATTGTTGTATACTGAACACGTTCACAGAGATGATTACGGAAGAGACAATTTATGAAGAAGCATTGTATGATTGACTGTGTCAAATGCTTTTTTAAGGTCAATGGAGACCATTTCAACCACTTCCCCCCCCATCTAAGCAATGTAACCATTCTTCTGTGATGCCAAGTGAGGCAGTCATAGTTGAATGGACAGGTCTGAAGCCAGATTGATTTGGATTAATAATATCACATCTATTCCAATAATCATATAACTGATCTAAGATCAGCTTTCCAATTACCTTTGTAATGACAGATAAAATAGATATTGGTCTATAATTTCCCATCTCACTTCAACTACCATTTTTAAACACTGGTGTAACTTTTCAGACCTTCCATTGTGTTGGAATATAACCACACTGCAAATCAAGATTAAATATATACCAAAGTGGTTTTGCAATTATGCTAATGACAGGTTTTATCAATGTTATTGGTACAGTATCTATTCCATGAGAATTTTTCATGGACATACTTTTAACCACATTCACAATATCTTCCTCAGTCACATCTTCAAATGGGAATGAGGAGCTCTTTCTCAACTCATATTCCTCAATATCTTCCCGTGTTCTAGATTTATCAATGTCCATACAAATAACATCTCCAATTTCCAAATTAGAGTAACCCAGCTAATTGCTTAAAAGGAGAGGATTCTGTAGTCCTTCACTTGGCTCTGTGCAGCAAGTCGCCAAAAAATACTGATGTCAGTCAAGTTTTTTTTTTTTTTTCCGGAAGCATTTCTCATGCTCTTTGATGTTTGGCACTTTCGTTCAAGACTGCGTCGGGTTTAATAAGGGAAAAGGGAAAGCTTGGATGTTCGCCCCATTGCGGTCCTATGCCTTAAACATCGTTTCAGTGTTGTTACACCCATATCATTTTGGAAGGACCATAACTTACCATAACTTCTCACTCAATGGAGACAGGAAGCTGAAATTTCATGTGCTGGTGCATTCTGGCCCATATATCAGGATTCTGTAGCTAGAATCACCATGATAGAAGGGTGAGAGGAATTTTTTGAAGGTGACAAGTGATTTTTTCACTTTTTGGGGGTCCCTAGGATTCAGTTTAGTGAATGTTACTGTTCGAAATGTGTTTCTCCCTCGTATATTTTGTGAACTTTCCCACCACCAAACTAAGTTTTAGGACAATAGTACCATTGGTGGGGGACTTGTGGGGGTCAGAAAACCACTTTGGACCAAAGCGATCCTCCCAGACCCTGGACTTCAGACACCCAGATGACCCTGTGGGCACCGGATTATTGTAATGGAGTTTATACTAGACAAATATACATATTTAAACATTCATTTACTGAAATAGAAACTTTTATTATCAACCTCCTTCTATATGAAGATATTTAATGAAAAATATGGCAAATAATGGCATTTTGAGACCCTTTTTCAGCATTTTGAAGTCCAGAAACTTGGTCAAACAGGATTACCTAGAAAGAGTAGACTAAACTCTCTAAAATCTGTAATAATTACATTAATGTCGCTGTTCATCAATGAAAACCTGAGGTAAGCATCCAAAATGATGCAAAAAGGGACTTTAACCCCTTGTGCACTATAACACGACCATGACCTGATGTAGTGGGAAACCACAACATACTGCCAACAATTGTCCAAGATGTGGTTTCAGCACATGAGCAACATAATTTATTGGGACACATGGTAGTATTATATTGTTACCAGGAAAAGGGAATACCATTTATTCAGAATCCTTCAGGTCTTTTGTCCTACAAATTGAGGAAGCAGCAGCATGATTTTTTGATGGTCATATTCCGCAACTTTGTACTGGAACGCACTATGTCCATGAATTTCAGGTGCTTCTATACAGCGGATAATATGCTGGAATGGCTCCCACCATAGACCCTGTTCATGGTCAGATGGTCCAGAAGGGATATTGTTGGCACTTTTCATGAATTTCACACAGAGGTCATCATGCTGCTTCTTCCTCACGTGTCTTGCACCACTTGGAATCCTTGCAAATTTATTCTGATTGGGTTCCAGCGAATTGACACGACCCCTGCTTAAGACGTACAGTACTTGGGCCCTTATTTTAACCCTTAGCTATATCTCATTCGGTAGGAATCATAAACAACATAATTTATTGGGACACACGGTAGTATAACATGGGATGCCTGATCTCGCATGGAGTGATCAAACTTGACCATGTTGACAGTATGTTGTAACCTGGTTTCCCACTACATTAGGTCATGGTCTCGTTATGGTGCACTTGGGGTTGAAGTCACTTTTTGCATAATTTTGGTTACTTACCTCTGTATTAATGTCATTATAACTGATTTTAGACAGCTTGGTCAACTCTTTTAACATAATCCTGTTACTGGACAGAAAGTTCTGCTGAGTAAGGGTCTCGGAATGCCTTTTTTTTTTCGTAAAATGCATTCATATAGGAGGAGGTTGATAATCTTAAGTTTTTATTTCATTAAATGAATGTTTAAATATGTATATTTGTCTAGTATAAATGCCATTACCATCATCCAGTGCCCACAGGGTCATCTGGGTGTCTGAAGTCCAGGGTCTGGGAGGATCGCTTTGGTCCGGAGTGGTTTTCTGATCCCCACAATTGAAAACATGGTGTGACCATTTGCGCTCTCTGTGTCCTGTGGTTTTGACATGGTCTTGGTATACTGTTTCCTGACCCTTGAGGGCAGGCTCAAAGCAAATTCAGTCAAGTGATTAAAATGTGTGAATAAAATATCTGAATGTAAACTGTGATTTTGAAATTACTTCATCCGGAGACATTCACATTAACATTATGAGCTTTGAACACTACCTGCAAGCTTTCCATTCATAATTAACCAGTGCTGCTGACAACTTAACAAAGAATTGATTGTGGACCTTTATGGAAATAATTGATAAGCAATCTGCGCTTTGTGTCTCCTTTTTATGATGTGTAATGTATGCAAATGCTAGATGTGCCCTGGAGGCACTGCAAATTGCGGATGGTAGGGGACTGGTCTTAAGATTCCTTAACCTAAAGGCTGTCGGCTGTCCTTGTCTCAACAATCAAAGTATTGGTTCTTGTCAGGGGTTTTAACGCCCTATGTTAAAATGAAATTTTATGCGCTCAAATGACCCAGCGCCAGGTGGATGTTTTTGCAACCTGCCACATTTTTCAAGTGGCACATTTTTAGACGGGTTCTGACAGGCAACAGCAAAAGCCCCCCCCCCAACACATACACAATAACATGGATGTAACAACATTTATTGATGTCTCTTGACCCAGTGTTCAAACTGAAACTAAATGTGTTTCACCATTGACAGCAAGCAAGCATATATGCTGTTGAATTTCTTTCTATTTAGTTTTAGTGTAAAATCTGATTTTAAGAAACCAGTGTGTGGAATCACTTGCTATACAGGTTGTTTGGAGTGGAGTTGTTTTTACCCCTCATCCCTAAAGGCTGACGGGGTATTGCTATCCTTCGTGCGGTTGGGCGGGCGGGCGTCTCCAAAAACTTCGACATCGGGCTGAGGGGTATTCCGTGCATTGCAGGCCTATTTTCTTTGTCTGTGGTAATTTGATTTTGGGTTTATTGTTTTGTTTCTGCGGGGACATTTGGTATGTTGTCCCTGACCTCGATGCTGCATGCATGATCAATACATAGTTGATGTTCAGTGTAGCGCATTTGGTTGGATAGGTCTTCATCTGCTGTTCGCTCTGGTGTTGTGCCATGCCAGGGGGAGTGGGGCCATTCCATATTAACTCACCTCGAGGTCCCCTGGTCACAACACCAGAATCAGCTGAAAAAATCATACGTTTGTCTCTATGAGAATTGTAAACATCCATATTTTTAGCTTTCAATTCCTACTACTTTTGCTGCTATAGGACTTCAAAAATTGGGCATCAGACCCCCCTCTTTCAGTCATGAGTGCTAATTTGTATTTTTGCCAAGTTTTGGAGCCTATGAATCAGTAATAAAGCTATCTAGGAACTTGAATCTGCCACTGCGGATTAATTTGCGCCAAAATTATCAGATTTTTGTAACAGATTTTAACAGGTAGCGCTAACTTTTTTTTCTTTTTTAAATGGGCCCTCACCTTGCCGAAGTATATTTTAGCAGAAAGTAGAATTCTTGAAGTGTGTAAAACGCTTAGTTTTATAAATTTTAATGTGGCGTCAATTATTGGCGTCAATATCAGGGGGCAGACATTTTTACCTGGAATCTAATTTTATCCAATCAAACGCCAGTGCCGCGGTGCACATGGCATCAGTTGTTTTTCCTTTCATCTGGGCCATGTAGTAAGCTCACCCTTTTCAGCTTGATTGCTCGCAAGCTGTTCTCGTTTAAGATGGCCTGATTAACAATCAAACAATTTATCGACTGAGCTACCAAGACCAATACAGGACCCATAATAAGAAATGATAAAAAGTGATTGCCTATTGCCTGCATTTACATAATTGATATGGCATTGTTAGGATGACAGTATAAATGCAAACATCCAAAACTTTCAGTGACTGGGTAGCATTTATTTTCGCCTTATGATTGTCACTCGCCTTTCGATCCTTACGATTGTCACTCAGCCGTCTAACGTGCCTGACACCGCCCTTTAGCCGTGACTACATTCAGAATATAGAACGGATTCTTGCGGCTTATCTCTTAATGAGCCTCGCAAACTAATTTACGCAAATCTGAGCTGCTTCACTAGCACAGAAATTATAAAGACATATTAATATTTTACGTCGTCATTAATGCCCAGAAGAACTCGCCTTGTAATTTTGTGGTGCAATGCATAACAATGCTATGGAAAATAAATTAGACTGTCGTCAGTTTGACCAATTAGTCTCAGCAGCTGTGGCTAATCGGGAGAAATAAACTGCGAGAGGTTTAGGTTATTAAGCATTTAAGGGTGAGGTTTCCAAGATCAAATTCAAAATCAGAAGATTCCCCAAGTAAAAATGTCCGCCCCCTGATATTGAAGCCAATTTGAAGACTCGCCGGTTTAAAAATGTGTCGCACTGGATTATTATCAAATTGGAATATGCATTTTAGGCACGTCAGGAATTCTACTTTCCACTGGAATATACTTTGCCGAGGTGAGGTCTCCTCCTTTAAACTTAAACTGCCCGCAATAATGTGATGACCTGAGTGAATGCAAGCAGTTTATAGCATGAATAACTCCCCTCTCTTTCAGGATTCGATTGATTTAGACATTTACGGAGTATGAAACCTTTGATTCGTCATGTAATTTTTTTTTCACACCGATCATTGGTTGTGTTATCAGTTTTGAGAATGTTAAAAGTTTTAGCACATGCTAAACGTTCTCTCTGTCCCTTTCCCTGTACAGGTAGGTGTAACTGCATCCCGGTAGACGATGTGCTCCAGTGGTGGTATGTGTAGAGGGGAAGGCCGGGGCTCTGGCAGCTCCAGTTCCATCAGCAGCTCCGGGTCTCAGTATGCCCTGTGCGCTCTGGGCGTGGGCCTGCTGGCCCTGGGCATCGTGATGATCGTGTGGAGCGTGGTTCCCGCTAAAGCCGGGGGGAATGACAGCAGCCCGTCAGAGGCTGATGAAGCGGAGCAGGAGACAAAAGAGAGAACCTCGTCTGTAGCATATGTCCTGGTGGGAGCAGGCGTGGCCTTGCTACTACTGGCCATCTGCCTGACCGTGAGGAACAAATCCAGGCCACCTCAGCGCCGGGCCCAGGGAACGGCGAGCACATACAGGCTGCCCGGGGAGCAAGGTGAAACGTGAGTGCTGCCCCTTATTAGAGTGGCACTGGCACCATTATTCCATTTTACCACCCCTCAATTTCCGTGTTCTGAAAGCATTGATGCCAGCACTAGTTACTTTATCATTTTACACTGTTTGGTTTCAGTTCACTTTACTTCCCTGTTTACATTATAAAATTGTCTGTTGCAATGAACCAGGAGGAGAGCAAATATTCATTCAGGTATGGCACTAAGGTGGGGCTTGTCTTATTTGAATTATGATCAGACTTATTTTGTGGGTGCATGTAAATTTTATCTTACAACCGCCCCCCCCCCCACGTTTCATAACGTAGGGCGTGACTTGGATAGAGTGACTAACCCAGCTCTACTGCTAAACCAGTCAGTTTAGTTCCATCGCCAGGGGCTTGCTGTCTAAGTAACTGTTTTCTGAATAGCGTACTGACTTTGAGATGATCATTACGATAACAAAAATAAAATTGCATTCACAACATTCCCAAATCGGTATGTATGCTTTTGTGTATTTGTGCAGGGAAGATGAGAATCGCCCCAATTTTGATGTCCCCACGTATGAGGACGCAGTGGGTAGCGGCCAGTACCCTGTACGCCAGAGCAACCTGCGGAATAGCACCTCCCAGCTGCCATCCTATGAGGACTTGATCGAGGCGGTGGAGAACGAGGGTAGGGAGCCAGCAACTGGCACCGGGCAAGACCCGCCCCAGCCTGGCCCGGCCGCTGAGGCCACTCAGCCAGCGTCCGAGGCCCAGCCTGCCCGTCGCAGTACCCGCACTGGCCGGCTTCTCCGCCCCATCAAAGTGCGCAGGATCAAATCCGACAAGCCAGTCCTTAAGGACCTCCACCTGAAATTCCATAATGCTGCGCCAGCTGGCCCGATCACCATTGAGCCTCTCACTCCCCCGCCACAGTACGAGGACAACGCGCCTGAGTTTGGAGAGAGCCTGCCTCAAGCGGAGGGATGATACTGCTGGAATTTTGCCGGAAGGTTGCTGTGTGGGACGAACATTAGTACTCTGATGGTGATGCCCCTGAACAGTGTTGGGTCTCAAAACCACAGTGCAGAGCCTCAAGTTTCTGGCTCAGAGTGGACAAATGCCAAGGCACACTCTTGGATCCTTTTTAGGAGCAACATTGAGGGGTGGTAACTGCAAGCTTCATATAGCCTCAAGGGATGCTAACATTCAGTGTGCAAAGTGATGCCACCATCCTAACTCAACCAGTTTACTTCCGTTTTGTGTCATTCTTTAATATATTTATTACCCTAATTATAAAGATACATTGCCATCTCGGCATACTGCACCAGGTCATGTGGTTTGGTCTGGTTTCTCTATCAACCCGAGAACACTATTGAGATCTGTAAAATTCTCTGAGCCTTTTACCATGATTGGATACCATCACTTTGGGGCTCTTAATTTTTAATTGAGTAATAAAATAATTTGATTACGCTTTCCTGTGGTTTTATACCCAATCTTGCAGGAATCCTCCGAATGATTTTATTTTATATTCCAATCGGGATATGTAAATAACTTTCTGTCCGCACTAAAGCTTGTGAGAAGCAAGGGAGAATATTCAACGGGTCACTGTCCATTTCTTTTGAAATGGTTCTCTTTCTTGTTTTTTTTTTTTTTTTTTTTTTCTTGATGATACTTTTGGTGAATGTCATTTAAATTGTTTTCAGAAATATCTTAAGTAATAATATTTAAGGTATCCTTCTATGTGCTTAGAATCTGTCCAAAATCCCGCTTGCAGGCTGAAATGTAAAAATAGGACACAATTGCCCCTTTATGCTTGTAACATTCATTTAAAACTGCTCTTAGGCCTGCTTCTTAGTTTGTTAAAGTGCAAATTTTTGGTTTTATACAGAGTTTACAATAAGCAGCAAAGGGGAGACATTGCGTATCCAGTCCAAGGTTCTGTTAGTCACTATCACTTGGTGACCAGTGTCTTGAATGGCATGAGCGTGCTACTCTGGAATATTCTACAAAATGGGCAGAGAAGGTTAAAAAAAAAAAAAAAAAAACTACATTTGCATGCATTTTGAAATAATTTTTGCTCATCCACTTCTAATTCGCTGTAAATGGAAGTGTTTGGTAGCAGCTTTTAACACTGGACTGAACAAAAGTAGGACTGTGTTGTTGTATTGGAGATTAGTCTGCATTATGGAGACTTCTTAACCTCTGCACCACAACCCCATTTCCAAATAAGCTGGGATGTTGTGATAAATGTAAATAAAAGGCAGAATGCAATGATTTTCGAATTATTTGAGCTCTGCTAAATTTAAAAAAGTTCAAAGACAACATGTCAGAGGTTAAATGAGAAACATATGCTCATTTTGGATTCAATGCCACCAGTGCATTTCACATTAGTTGGGACAGGGGTATGTTTAACACTGTATTGCAACATCTCTTTTAACAACATTCTGTAAGCGTGTGGGAACTGAGGAGACCTACTCCTTTTGAAAACAAAATATTTTCCCCTTCTTGCTTTGCAGCCTTCTTTGTCAGATTTTATTTCATACTGCGCTAAATTTTTTCACTGGGTGAGAAGTCAGGGCTGCAGGCAGGCCAGTTCAGCACCTACATGCTTTTACTACGAGGCCATATTGTCATAATATGTGCAGTATGTGGTGTTTGGCATTGTCTTACTGAAATAAACCACACCTTCCCTGATAAACACACCTGAATGGCAGTATGTTTTTTGTCCAAAACCTGTATATATCATTTGTTAATAGTGTCCTCACAAATGTGCAAGTTTCCCATATTATGTGCAGTAATGCATACCACTGTGGATGCTGGCTTTTGAACTGTGCGCTGATGATAGGCTGGATGGTTCCTTTCCTCCTTAGCCTGGAGGACTGGCATCCATGATGCCCAAAAAGAATTTCACATTTTAATTGGTCAGACCACAGCACAGTTTTATACTTTGGCTCAGTCCATCTTAAATGAGCCTGGGGCAAGAGAAGACTGCAGAATTTTGGGGTCTTTATATGAGGTATAATTTTTACAAGGGAAAGATTTAACTTGCATTTGTGGATCTGCAGACTGTAATCACTGACAAAGGATTTTCAAAGTGTTCCTGATTTCATGCAGCAATGACAGAATCCTGTTTTTAATGCAGTACTGCCTTAGGGCCTGAAGATCACAGGCATTCAATATTATTGGTTTTTGGCCTTGTCCCAGCATAGAGATTTTTCTGGGTTCTCTGAACCTTTTAAAGATATTTTGTATCACATTGGATAAAATCCCAAAATTCTTTGCAATTTTACATTCAGAAACAATATTCTTAAATTTTGAACTTTCATCCATTCTTAGAGTGGCGATGCCCTTGCCGTCTTTAGACTTTATATTTATCATGTTACTGACCTTTTGGCAATCTAATTAGCTGTAAGATGTTTCATTGGATATTTTTTGAATATCATGCAACTTTTTTTATTTTGGCATGTTTTATTGCCCCTGTCCCACTTTTTACCCCTCAGCCCGACGAGGGCACGAGGGGTATTGTCGTCCCTTAGGTGGGTGGGCGTCCGGGCGGGCGGGCGGCTGCCAATTTTGTCCGGGCTGTTTCTCTGTAACAACTTTGGTTAGGCAGTTCATATTGCATATGTGGACTCCCCATGGGGGGCAGGTGTGCCTTTTCGAGGTTTCATCTCCCAGTTTGACCTTTGACCTTGCAGCAGTGACCTTCGGGGCTGAAAGGTATTGCCCGCTTCAATGAGGCCCATTTTTTGGAATACGTTGCTGGCATCAAATTCAAAATGTGCAGATATTTTAAAAAAAACAACAAAATGTCTTTTTCAAAATTAGATGTGTTCTCGTACTATTTTCAATTAAATATAGGGTTGAAGTGATTCGGAAATTGCATTCTGTTTTTATTTACATTTTGTTTTTTGGAAATGGCTTTGCAAATAAACTTTTTTTGGCTTTTTCATATTTTTGGGACATTAAAGTATAATTCAACAGACTTGTGTTCACAAAATAACGTGGAAAGGAGGACTAGCATTTAAATGAATGCTTTGAGTTTACTCATTTTGAATCAACTCTTCCACTACTCTCTAACTGAGCCACTACAATTAGACCAGTCACTGTGGGATTCCAGTGTTGGATACAGGCAGTATCTGTGGGTTAGTTTCTGTAACTGATTGTTCTGCTCTGAAAAAATGGTTGGTTGATTGACCTACTGGACTCGGCATAGTTTTAAGGGCACGTCTTACTCAAACCATTTAAAGCAAAATGATAATGAGCTTAACCTAATGTAATCAAACATAAACATTGGTAAAGTGTGAACACTCTTTGTAAGCTCTGTAGTATCGTTACTATCTCTGCAGAATGGGGTTTATGATTATGCAAGCACTCTCTGGGATATCAAGACCATGTTAGGAAAAAACTACCTTGGTTCATTACTATGACTGTCTTTAGAGCCGTACCAGGGTATATGTTGAGTTCAGCTGAATCTGTTGGACACAAAGTGAATAGGTACTACCAAATTTGCTCGGTAATGACTTATATGCATACCAATGGTTGTAGCATCATTTTGATGATATTGTATGTATGCCTTTCCTTGGAACCAAAACTTTTAACTGGCAGAGATTTTATTTCTTTGGAGGGATACTTTCCAACTGTGCTATTCTTGTTACTATTTTGTTTTATGTATGTATCGAAATGAACGCTTTGGTCGAATATTCACACTGGTGTCATCAGAATAGTCCGTAAAGGATTCATGGAATTTTAGCAAGAAAATTTGAGTTGCATCAGTGTTGTGTCAGACCTGCTGATTCCCTTCAGATCAGTATTATACTGCTAAAGGGAGGGGATGAGCAGTTTGCTGTTGTATTATAGAATGTAAATCCAATTTTCTATTTATTTTGAGAAATACTCTGAAAGCATTCAGTGTACTTTCTGTCATGATTTGTGGGTGAATTAAAACTTTTTTTGAATCGTAGTTGTGTTTTAACATTAATTTTACTTATTAGCAGACATGTTACATGAAATTCATTTTGTAATATAGCTCCAAGTCAATTTTTGGATTTCAAGGGTATGAATAACCTACAGTGGGCTCAAAAATTACTCGTATCCCTGATTGGCAATTCACAAACAATACAAAAAAAAAAAAAAAAGGATAATAATATAATTATAGAGAAACTGAATATACCAAAATGTGTGAAATCCTTACTAACCTTCTGATTGAAACAACCAAAATCATAATCATTTAATACAAAATAAATACGTCATATAAATCAAGGTTTAATAATAATTGGCACCCTTCATTTAGAACTTTGTTCAGCCACCTCTGGTAAGGATGACAGCATGGAGTCTTTTTCTGTAATTTTTGACAAGGTTAAGGCACACCTTTGGGGGGGATGTTGGACCCTTCCTCTAAGCAGATCCTCTCAAGATCCATCACAATCTGGATTTTGCTTTTATAAACCGCCCTCTTCAACTCAGCCCACAGGTTTTCAATTGGATTGAGGTCTGGTGACTGAGATGACCATTGTAGAATGTTGATATTGTTGTCAAAGAACCATTTCTACAGCACCCTCAATAATTATTGGCACCCCTGGTTAAGATGTGCTCTTTAGCCTCTAATAATTTCAGTTTTTGCCTAAATAATATAGGACCACAATGAAAAAAAGAGAAAAAAATCCAACCTTTAATTCAAGTGCATTTATTCAGTTGGAAAAAAAATCCCACATTAAGAAATTATTCTTTTACATCAAATCATGTGTGCCACAATTATTAGCACCCCTGATGTTAATACTTTGTACAACCCCATTTTGCCAACAAAGCAGCACCTAATCTTCTTCTATAATGTTTCACAAGATGGGAGAATAAAGAAAGAGGGATCTTCGACCATTCCTCTTTGCACAATCTCTAAATCATCCAGCGACCGGTGTCCTCTCCTTTGCATTCTCCTCTTCAGGAGAGTGGTCTGGGGACTGAGATGGCCATGGGGGGAGCTTGATTCTGTGTCTGGTGAACCATTTCTGTGTAGATTTGGCCACATGATTAGGGTCATTATCTTGCTGAAAGACCCAGTGACAACCATTCTTCAGCTTTCGGGCAGAGGCCACCAGATTTTGATTTAATATGTCCTAGTATTTCAAAGCGTTCGTGATGCTATGCACCCTAAAAAGGTTCCCAGGGCCTCTGGAAGAGAAACAGGCCCACAGCATCACCGATCCTCCCCCATACTTCACAGTGGGCATGACGTGCTTTTCTGCATACACATCTTTTGTGTTCCCCCAGACTCACTTAGAGTGTTTGTTGCCAAAAAGCTCTATTTTGGTCTCATCTGACCAAAGCACACGGTCCCAGATGAAGTCCCAGTACCGCTTAGCGTACGCCAGACGTTTGCATTTATGATTGTGAGTGAGAAAAGGTTTTTCCGGGCATGCCTCCCAAACAGCTTGTTGGCATGTTGATAGCACCTGATGGTTGTTTTGGAGACTTTGTGACCCCAAGATGCTACCACTTGTTGCAATTCTTCAACAGTGAGCTTTGGAGAACTTTTTATTTCTCTTACCTTCCTTCTCACTGTGCGTAGTGGCAAAATTACCTTGCATCCTCGTCCAGGCTTGTTTACCACTGTTCCAGTTATTTAAAACTTCTTAATGATTCCTCTGACAGTATATATGGGCAGGTGCAGGCGAGTGGCTATTTTCTTGTAGCCATTGCCTGACTTGTGAAGGTTGACACACATCTGCCTTACTTGAATGGTGCGTTCCTTTGTCTTTCCCATGTTGAAGAGTGGATAAGAGAAATGGCCTCTGTGTCACGTCATATTTATACCCCAGGGAAGCAGGAAATGATGATTTACTAATTAAATGTTCCCTGATACTCTGATCAACTTTGTAAACTACTGTAGAAATGACAGAAATACTTCAATTACATTTAATTCCGAGGAATTGGTAGGGGTGCCAATAATTGCGGATCAGGTGATTTTATGAAAAATAATAATTCATTAGACAGGGATTTTTTTCCCCTTAAAATTCACTTGAGTTGAAGGTTACATTTTTCTACAATTTTCAGTGTGAGAGTATGCCTCTGCAATAAAAATTGAATTTATTTTAAGGCTTTCAACACATCTTAACCTGGGGTGCCATTAATTATTGAGGGCGCTGTATGTGCGTCTTGATCTTGAGATATGCTTTGGGTCGTTGTCTTGTTGAAAAGTCCACCTACGGCCAATTCCCAGCCTTCAGGCAGAGGCAACCAGATTGTCAGCCAAAATGTCCTGATAATTGGTGGTGTTTATTATGCCATTAATCTTAACTAAAACGTGACTGACCCACCATCATATTTAATCATGGGTATGAGGTGCTTCACTATGTATGCCCCTCTGTTTCAACCCCAAACATGCTGGTGCTGTATCTGACCGAAGCGTGCAATTTTGGTGTCATCTAACCAAAGAACCTTCTTCCAGTCATAATTTAAATGACGATCAGCAAACTCCCAAGTGCTTGCTGTTGCGTCTTCAGGTCAGAAAAGGCTTTCTTCTGGCAACCCTTCCAAAGAGCCTGTGGTTGTGGAGGTGACACCTGCTGGTGCTTTTCGAAACCTGGTGACCCCAAGATGCCACCAAGGCCTACAGTTCCTTCACTGTGATTCTTAGGGATTTGTTGCTTTTCTAACTGTCCTTCACAATATCCTGGGGGAGAAAATGCGGTTGCGTCTTCTACCCCAAAGGTTTTCAACAGTTCGCTATTTTTGGAATTTTTAAATAATTGCCCCGACAAAGCTCAGTGGCATATTCAATCGTGTATGAATCTTCTTGTAGCCATTACCAAATTTATGAAGGTCTATGGCCATCTGTCTCCTTTGACCTGACAGTTGCTTTGTTTTCCTCATGATGTTGGATGACTAAGGGATCTGGCATGTATGTTACCTAATTTTTAAACACTAGTGAAACAGGAAGTGATGTAATGGCTCAATATAGTTCCTTAACTCTTAGATAAAACTTAAATATGTGGAATTTAATACCTGGTTTAATTTTGGTAGATGTTATGAACAATCATTTTTAACAGTGCCGTCACTTGTGAAAGCTTGATTTAAAGAAACTTGATTTTTAATTAAATCGGTGAATGATTATGATTGGTTCCAAAAGAGCATTGATATTGTACAGTATTTCTCAATTGTCATTTAGAGTTTTTCAAGGAATACATTTTTTAGAATTTTTAAAGTATCGTTTGTGCAATGCCAGTCAGGGATGCTAGTAATTTTGGATCCCACTGTAAATTCCACCATTCACTCCAACATTTGCCCTCTGAAAGGTAATGGAGTTTGCTTAAATTTGTATCAGTCTCTTGGTCAAACAACACATGAAGACGAAATGGACGCAATAATTTTTTTAAGGCACTTCTGGACCAACCCTTGGATTTGCAAGGGACCCCACTATGCGCAAATCATCGAGGAGATTCTTTAATAAATTGCAGATGTGCTTGAGAAGGTCATCTTTGAATTTGAAGCAGTAATACGCGACAGAGTATGGATCGCCACTAGAGGTCAGTAATTAGCAATTTAGAGCATTGCTGTGCCCCTATTTTTAATGCTAATACAGTGTTCCTTTTAAATATTAATTTTCCTTGCGTAAATGGCCACGTTTTGCACAGTTGTATAGCGTCATTATGACATCACAATTTTGACGAACTTCTGCGTTTAATCAGTTTGAGACATGGCACATATTAATTAAATTTAATCAAACAGTCCTCTCCAAAAGTGCTGTAACCATCCATTTTCTATAGCCGCTTATTCCTCACTAGGGTCACGGGGCGAGCTGGAGCCTATCCCAGCTGACTACGGGAAAAGGCAGGGACCCACCCTGAACAGCTTGCCAATCCATCGCAGGGCGCACACACCATTCACAAACCATTCGCTCTCACACTCATACCTATGGGCAATTTGGTGTCTCCAATAAAATTAGCCTGATATGCATGTCTTTGGACTGTGGGAGGAAACTGGAGTACCCGGCGAAAACCCACGCAACACGGGGAGAACATGCAAACTCCACACAGAAAGGCCCCAGGCAGGATTCCGACCCACGACCTTCTTGCTGTGAGGCACCAATGCTAACGACTGTGCCACCTTGCCGCCCAAGTGCTGTAACACCAAGTTTAATTATTTTATTAAACTACTTGGAGCATATCACCTTTTGTGTAAGACAACCCAAATTTTTGAAAAGTTATGGAACATGGCCCTACGTGAAAAAGTAATCAAATCACTATTTTTTGCATCATTAACAAGGCTCAAAGTAGTTCCACATTTCATCGGTAGAATCCCAAGGGCCCTGACATTTAAAACGAGGCATTGAGAACTTTGAAAATGCACAGGAAGTTTAATAAAAAAGATGGTTTATGCAGACAGTACCTTGAGGTAGTTTCCAGTGGCCTCCATCTTGAAAGTCACGATAAGTCGATTGACGAGCACGAACAAATAGATTGCAATCTGTTACCCTATCCTTCATATTCATTTGTGCTCGTCAATCGACTTATGACGTCTCCAAGGACGTCATTAATGAGGTCCTGGAACACAGCTGGTGCATTAGTGAGCCTGAACAATATCACCATGTATTTGTAGTGGCCCAAGAAGGTGTTAAACACGGACTCCCACTCATATTCTACTCATATGAATACCAAATGGTAAGCATTGCACAAATCCAGCTTGGGGATGAAACAGCAGACCTGGAGATTGGAGAATGCTGTGTCCAAGGTGAAGGATAACAATTTTTTTGTGGTTAGCACTGTTGCCTCACAGCAAGAAGGTCATGGGTTCGATTCTGGCCTGGGGCCATTCTGTGTGGAGTTTGCATGTTCTCCCCGTGTTCGCGTGGGTTTCCTCCGGGGGTACTCCGGTTTCCCCCACCCACAAAAACATGCATCATAGGAACACTCCTACCGGTACCCCTGAGCAAGAAACTGGCTTTAGAACTGGAGTTGGTCCCCAGATGCTGCTCTGTGGCTGCCCACTGCTCCTAACTATAGGATGGGTCAAATGCAGAGGACAAATCACCCCACGGGGTTCAATAAAAGTGTATCTTATCTGATAGTTGATGTAGCGACCCATCTCTCTTGGCCACAAAGATCTGATAGTTGATGTAGCGACCCATCTCTCTTGGCCACAAAGAAGAAACCAGCTCCAGCGGGCCACAAAGATGTCCAAATTATTCCAGAAGCCAGGATCTGATTATGTACTCCTTCATAGCTTCCCAGATATCAAGCTCCTCCGCTCCGGATCTGCCCCGGCTCCTGCTGATCCGGGGCAGATCCGAAGTGGAGGAGCTTGCTATCTGGGTTGGGACTCCTAGTTGCAGTGGCAGAGCCAGACAATTTTCATCGGGGTGGCCAGACTGAGGCCATTGCTCACATAGGGGTGGCATTATTTTTTCCTATGTGCTAATTTGCTGTAGATCTAGTAGTGTTTCTTGGTCGCTCATTCACTTTGCTATACAGGCAGTGTAGAATTACATCATGAAGACCCACATAATAAGCTTTTAATGTTTTCCTAAACTAATTTTCAAAAAGATCTGAACCAGTTGTGAATTTAGTGTATTTTTCATTGGTGATAAATTTCACAAGATAATTACAATTTACAACACAAGAATATTACAGAACGCACTTTTATCAAACAAACCTACACAGTTGTATTCTCCTGCCTTTTGGAGCAATATTCATTTGAAGGGTTGTAATAAAACGTTTAATGCATAAGTTAACGTAGAAACTCAAATTTGTAACTTTAATAGAAAAAAATTGCTTTCTTGTGCTAGCTAGCTAATTAGCCATCCCACTGACTTGAATAGACTGCTGACTAACAACAAAGGCTAGCGATTGATAACGGTCACCAGCGAGCTATCTTGGTACCCCTACCATCGTGGGGACTGCATTGACATGGCAGTTAATAAAATTAACAAGGTGGCTAACAAGCCAAGTACTTGTAATTGACATTCAACGACAATACTTCTTACCTGCGTGATATTTGAAACAGTGGACAAGTCCTTGTCTGTTTATACAGAGTTCCAAAAGACAAAAGGCTTCGCTGTTAAAAATCAGGAGAAAAAACTTTTCTCTATCCCCTTGATCCGTGCCGTGCAGTGATCATTTTTGAGAGCAGTGTTTTAACGGGACAGGGGCAAAGATGACGCATTGTAAAGGAATAGCCAGAGTTAACTAGTGCTTCCTTTTATCACCTCTGGCATTAGACATATGATTCAATATAAACAAATCGGTTGACGGCAAATATGCTCAACCAGGGTACAATGAATTGAGGAAACCAGAGAGTAATTTGATAACATATACGGACATACATTGACGTTTCTTATAACGGCAAAAACGTCCAAGCAATTATCGTATCAGAGGGTCATTAAAAGCCTCGGTCAACTTAACATAACTTTTCTGCTCCCTCTTACACGTTGACACCTAGTCACATTTCGATCTTCCCATTAGAAGTGTGTAACTTTCCATCCTTCAAAAAGCACATATTTAGGGAGACAAAATGTCACTCTGCACAGCAATACCAAAATAACACCGATTCGCACGCAAGTGTTTTTGAAAATGTGATTTTAAAGTAGGCAAAAATGAATGGGAGTCTATGAGCGACTTTGACTTCCGGGTGTATACGCTCCTGGAACAGATGCTTCACTTGAGCACAACGAACTACTGAGCAACAAAAGAAATGCAAGTTAATTAAAGACAGATTGGAAAATAAGTTTGTGCGTAATTATTATAGAAAATCAAATTTATTACTACCACGTGCACATTTACACCCATCTCATCAAACCTATCTTTGTTTTGCGGTCACTTTGACTGAGTAACCATAGGAGTTCACTAACTAACTAGCTAATTTGCATTTCTTTTGTTGCTCAGTATTGTTGTTTGAGCGAACAATATCAGCAATCTAGTGTTCCATATATATATATATATATATATATATATATATACATGGTCGGCACCTTCACTTATAGAGCCAAGGATGTTTTATGCGAAGAGCACATGAACCTCAACTATTATCCCCTCTTCTTCTGTAATTGCATTTGTTGATAAAAGTCAAGTTGAGTGTATTACCGCCTTCATCTGTAGTGGTGGAGAACTACTTGTTTGCGGTGCGCTGTTGAATTGCAACCCAGTGGGAACACTTGCGCAGAGAAAAAAAAAAGGGGGGGGGGGGGGGGGGGGGGGGCAACTGGGCATGAGGACACTCCATGATGAGAAATGCCAGCTCATCAGTACGGTTACCATAGGTCAGCATGGGCAATGGTTCAGTTACATCAGTGATGTCAAGCAAAGCATCTCTGTTGGACTCTAGAACTGAGGAGTGATGGCAGTGATACAATCAGAGAGTCATCCATGAGGAGAGTTATCATCTTTCACTCCTCAATAATACTTCCCCGAATGCAGCTTGTTTATTCAATCTTGTGGAATTATGGACCTATTTTCAATTCTAGTTGAGAAATCAAAGAATCCACAAATCCAAACATTGCAACATTACATAACAAGGCTAAGTAGGAAGTAGGGCCGAATGATCAGCATCTTTGAAGTGTTAGGTATTCCAAAATGCATTGTTTATGGCACCCCTGTTTAATTCCAAAATAAAAGATGCATTTGGGAATTTGGCCACTTCAACTATCTGAAAATTCAGATCATTCAAATCTACTTCACCCTACGTCGCCTAATCCTGACCGCTATGCACAAGGTAAAATGGTAAAATCGTGTGAGTTCTAGTCCGCGAAAACACTTGCTTTGCGTTGACTTATAAATGTAATCCATATCTACTAACTAGTGTGAACGCTACTTTTCGGCGCATTCTTGCAGTGCATAATAAGTCCAGAGGGGGGAAGTCGTGCGCGAGCATTCCACATGAACTGATTAATTTTTAGATTTTCTGAAAATTTTAAGCGAAGTGATATCGAGAAGTCCCAAATCTGATGACTTATGAAATCCAATTGTCAAATCTACATAACGATAAAGCTGGTTGAGAGTTCTCATTCTCAGCTGAAAACACATTTTTGTGAATTTTAATGCAGCATAATGAGTGGTTTGTAACTTCATGGACAAATTCTGGTTTCAGTGGTTTTCCATCCTGTTACGGGGCAGCCAACTTGACACGTAGCCCACTTGTTTGTGCCCGTATATCCTCTATTATGAAGAATGCGCGAATATTTCCAAATATACCCAACGCTATCTGTTAAGATATACTCTGGCCAATAGGTGACTTAGTGGACAATGGAAGAGTGGCTCTTGATAAATTAGATTTTTGTTTCACATTGTTTCCATGCTTGCATTCAGCATCTTTTAAAGGCGTGGCCGACGGTGCGCACTGCGAGGTGAGGAAGAGGCGCGTTCAAGTGAAATCACTCAGTTAAATTTGACCGCAGTTGGTCGCTGAACTTGAGCGCGTATACAGTTATTTTGCGACATTGTTACAATTGCCATACATCAGTTTTATATATATCCACTTTTCTTGTGCTTGATAACGGTAAGATACACGATTACTTTTCCGGTTGCATTGCCTCGCATAATTTTAGATATTTAAAACTAAAATTACAAAAACTATGGCATCTGAAGAGTTGGCATCTAAACTCACACGGCGTCTACATATCGAGGACGGCACCGAGGACGCGGTGGCCGTGGATGATCCTGAGGAAAACGGAGACGATGAAAAGTCGACCATCGCAAACGCCGACTCTGAACTGGGTGCCAAACTCTCGCGCAGAGGCCAGCTGAATGAAGGGGTCGGTCAGCATCAGCAGCCCAGTGAGAGGGTGTACAATCCGAACACGGAGTTCAAGGAATTTTCCCGAAAACAAATTAAAGACATGGAAAAAATGTTCAAACAGTGAGTGTGTTCTTCGGTTTCAGAGAGATGAAATCGATTGCTATCTTGGGGCAAATTGACAATCCTTTCAATGAGATCTTTGTCTCGTTCTTTCTTGTCTTGATTGCAATTAGTCTGTGCCTGTTTCGTTTGAGCATATGGCATAAGATCGCTAAATTGCCAATTCACTGGTTTCCGTATACGCAGTGTCTAGAGACACGGCAGTTTTTATTGGTACGGCAGTCGATTTCAAGGGATTGGGATAAGGATTTGGGATTATGGTTTGGGGTTGGGGTTAGGGTTAGGGTTAAGGTTGGGTTAGGGCAGGGTTTGAAATGGGGACTGCCGTACCCCTCCACATTGAAGTGCATTGAAAAACTGCCGTACCCGTAGCAATTGCCTTCTGTATAACGCCAAGGCTACCACTTGCTATAACTTGTGCTTCCATGTCATGCAATCTTGACTGCAAATTATATGTTTCAGCCGTATGGCGTTTTTATCCTTCGGCAATGAAAACACCGGCGTACAGCAGAAGACAGAGTGTATAGGGCTTATTCCCTATATATATTTTCAGAGTGATTGGTTTCTGCTGCAGCGATCTGGCACCCAAATTTATGCGTACAAATGTGCAATCAACCAAAATGCATAAACCTCTGCCTGGGACTGGTCAAATTAAGTAACTTTGTAGGTTCTCGTCTGATCCATTAGGGTGCGTGTGCAGATTCAGGCGTGTTCGAGCTCGCATTAAGCCCTGTGGCAACACCTTCATTGCTCTCTCGTAGTTACCCCCTGGAAGTACGATCTTCTCTTCAGTGCATTGCTTTATCATCTGATCAGCAATGATTTCATGCATGCAGTTTGATGTCTGAAATTTGAAATTTAGGCCAATGAATGCGCATAGTAGGGGAAAGTGGTACAAAACGGCCCCCACGGGTCGTATGGCCCACCCTTGAAATATGTACTTTGCTGCTGCTGCTATCTGTCGGTATCATTGTTGGAATGAACAAGTGCGCATGAGAAGCAAATAACACTAGAGCGACCGTGAGAAATGCCGTTGCGCTTCAAGATCTAAGCCGATAAAATTTTCTGCACTAGATAATCTTGTAGCCAGCCTGTCCGAAAATAAGCGTCAGTATTGACAGCGTGTGGCAATTGTTTTACTCCTATGATGTATCTAGTGGTCTGTTCCAAGGTGGAGGTGGAGGACAGATCAAAAAGTCCGCCACAGAAACGTCATTGACTAATGAGGTCAAAATGTTTTGTAGTCGGTCGTGGGGCCAAACGACCCATGCATTGAGGGGCAAAATGACCCCTGGGTCCTTTTTACCCCAACCTTGGTCCATTTTACCCCAACTTTGGGCTGTTTTACCCCACATTCATATTTAGTCACCATGTGCATAAAGTTACCTTTCGTGATCTGAATGTATCTGGCTGCTTAATTTATATATATGTTAGGTTTCAAATTTACAAAAAAAAAAAAAAAAAACTCTTTGTTCTCATTCTCGTTCGCCACACATGTTCTGTTAGCAGTGGGCCATTTTGCACCATAAGCGGGGGCCACTTTGCCCATACCCTTGCACAAAATGGCCCCCCTCAAGTTATTTTTTTAACTGAGACTTTCTCCAGTAAATATCTGTTTGGGGCCATTTTGATTATGTGCGTTCTCATGGGAGTTAAATAAAGATTCTTAAACACTATGAGTCACAATGAATTTCTACCGCAGCTTTGATCAGGTGAGGCCTAAACGTTAAGGAGCCCTTTGCCCCACCTTCCCCTAAGTGCATTCACAAACACGAGTAAATGCGGCCTTGAGTCTTCTCAGAATAATATCAGATTTTATACAGTTGAAATTATTATTTGGTACTCTCTCTTTAGAGGTTTGAGTATAGTTCTTATCAGTGAGTAGAAGCAGTGAACCGGCCTCATGTTGTGAGTGGGGCGTCAACCAACAGCCATACCAGCTCGACTGACACACAGTCAGAATCTCTCAGAATGGTATGCTTGTAATGTGCATTATTTGGACTGCCTTTTGCTGCAGCTTAATGAGGTTTAGTCTTTGTCATCTGTCATTCTGGTAAAGGCAGTCATGTGCATGCAACCTGTACCAACTCTCACATGCTGCATCCATGTAACAGAACAACTGCTATGATTTACCCTCCCATGAAAAATGATTACATCTTGTTCAATTTCTTTATTGCAGATTTTCTCATACTAGCCCATGTTTCATATTACCCAGCTGAATGGGAAGGTGTATTGTCATTTCCCTTCTCGATTAAAAAAAATAAATAAATAAAAATCCAGTGGTGCCACCCTGACCCAGTTCAAAATTTGCACAATTTTAATTCTGTGTCATGCGTAAAAGAACATTGAAATTTGTTTGTTCATTTACCAATATTGAGTTTCTAAAGCTTAGTGTTCCAGGTGAGGGATTTATCTGAAAATTTCACTGCAGTAGTTGGCATAATTCAGTCGGGTTCACATCGACTGCTTGGTGCACGAAAGTGTTAAGTACAAACCCCAATTCCAATGAAGTTGGGACGTTGTGTAAAACGTGAATAAAAACAATGCAATTATTTGCAAATCCTTTTCAACCTATATTCAATTGAGTACACTACAAAGACAAGATATTTTATGATAACCTTTATTGTTTTTTTTCTGTAAAACTTTACTTGAAGTTATCGTCATAAGAGTGACATGACACAGTCCTGAACATGTCATAAGCATAATGTCATTGTCATAAACATTGTCATAAAGTGTCATTCGGTTTTTGAGATGACAATTTGACATTGTTTGGGTTGTCTTGATTATGACAACTTCGTCATAAGAGTGATATGACACTGTCATAACTGTTACATGACACATGTAACAATTATGACAGCGTCATGTCACTCTTATGAGGGTACCTTCAAGTAAAGTGTTACCTTTTTTTTTTTTTGAAATATTCACTCATTATGAATTTAATGCCTACAGCACATTCAAAAAAGCTGGGATAGGGGCATGTTTACCACTGTGTTACATCACCTTTCCTTTTAACAACACTCAATAATTGTTTTGGAACTGTGGACAATAATTGTAGAAACTTTGTTAGTGGAATTATTTCCCATTCTTGTTTTATGTATGACCTCAGTTGCTCAACAGTCCGGGGTCTCCATTGTCGTATTTTGCGTTTATTAATGCGCCACATATTTTCAATGGGAGACAGGTCTGGATTGCAGGATGGCCAGTTTATTACCCGCGCTCATTTACTATGAAGCCACGCTGTTGTAACATGTGCAGAATGTGGCTTGGCATTGTCTTGCCGAAATAAGCAGGGACGTCCCTGAAAAAGACGTTGCTTGGATGGCAGCATATGTTGCTCCAAAATCTGTATGTACCTTTCAGCATTAATGGTTCCTTCACAGATGTGCAAGTTACCCCTGTCATGGTCATTAACACATTCCCATACCATCACAGATGCTGGCTTTTGAACTTTGCGCTGATAACAATCTGGATAGTCCAGAGGACACGACATCTATGATTTCCAAAAACAATTTGAAATGTGGACTCGTCAGACCACAGCACACTTTTCCACTTTGCGTCAGTCCATCTCAGATGAGTTCGGGGCCAGTGTGGCTGGCAGTGTTTCTGGGTGTGGTTAACATAAAGCTTTCGTTTTGTATGGTAGAGTTTTAACTTGCACTTGTAGATGTAGTGACAAACTCTGTTAACTGAAACTGGTTTTCCAAAGTGTCCCTGAGCCCACATGGTAATATCTTAGAATAATGTCGGTTTTTAATGCAGTGCCGCCTGATGGACTTCTTTACCCATTCATGACGCTCACCTGTTTCCAATTAACCTGTTCACCTGTGGAATGTTCCAACTGGGTGTTTTTTGAACATTCCTTAACTTTCCCAGTCTTTTGGTTCTCCTGACCCAACTTTTTTGGAACATGCAGGCATCAAATTCAAAATAACTGTTGTATCCAAAATGATAATAAAGTTGATCAATTTGAACATTAAATATCTTGTCTTTGTAGTGTATTCAATTGAATATGTCTCAAAAAGGATTTGCAAATCACGTTTCACATAATGTCCCAACTTCATTGGAATTGGGGTTTGTGCATTTTTTGCTGTAACTAGTCAGCTGGATGCAAATCACGTTTTTTGCATTGTTTCAATGTTTTACATAGCTTTTTTTATCAAAACTTAAAAAATGAGTAGCCTTTCTGTGCTCCAGGCAGTCGATGTCCGCAGTACAGCTCCAGGGTACTACTTTGTTGTCGCATTTTGGAAATTTCACTAATGCAATACGGTCTGGAGGGGTGGCATGGTGGGGCAGTGGGTAACACTGCGGCCTCACAGCAAGAAGGTTGTGGGTCCGAATCCGGCCCGGGGCCTTTCTGTGCGGAGTTTGCATGTTCTCCATGGGCTTTGTCCAGGTACTCTAGTTCACCTTCACAGTCCAAAAACATGCATGTCTTTTTTGAGACTCTAAATAGGTATGAGAGTGTGTGAATGGTGAGTGCACTATGTGATGGATTCTGGGTGTGTTGCTGCCACAGTCAGCAGGGATAGGCTTTAGCTCCCTGCAACGTTAGTGAGGAAGAGGCGGTTGAGATGATGGACAGAATATGATAATGGAAGCCTCTGTAAAGTCTGATAGAGAAGCTCTGACAGAGAAGCTCTGGATTTCGCCTGCTGTCTTCATAATGAGGGCTCTTATTTTGTTGATTTATGACAGCCCTGAATCCAGATGTGGGGATCTTCACTTACGTTTCCTGAGGCTACATTTCTTTCAGCAGAAATGCAAGGCAAGTCTTAGCAGCTGAGAGAGTACTGAATTTTGTGGCAAAATGGTTTGTCATATGTTATTATCCCCCGCCAACACGAAGTGGGAGGGGGATATAGGTTTGACCTCCGTCTGTCCGTGCGTCCGTCCGTCCGTGTGTGCGTCCGTCCGTCCGTCCGTCCGTCCGTCCGAGATAAAGGGGACAGCTTTACTCAGAAACTACTACAGATACAGTAACCAAATTTGGTGTGTAGCTTCAGACCATAAAGGCCTTGATTGAGTTCGAAAATGAGAAGCGCACGATTGGCGGGGGATGTTGTAGACCATGTCGACTTGTTTTAGAATGAATTCAGAGATAGTTCTGCTGTACTGTTGTTCATATCTGAGGTGTAGGCTAACTGTCACACTTCCTGTTTCATGCTTCTCGTATTTGGTCTGATTTGGTCTTTTCAGAGGAATCTGATAGTGTTAGTCAGTGTAGTACCTCGCCTTCATTTTTATAAAACAGTCACATGGATTATCTTATCTGATTTAAGTTGATCATTTTTTGTTTGAATGTCAGAATTTGATTATCTTGATATGAAGTTAAAAACATGTATGTAAGAAGCATAATTGAACATCTGTGCCAGTGTTTGTTGTCTGTAATGTAATGTACATTTGATTTTTTAAAAAACATGTAGAATGTTATTTTCCCCAAAATGTTTGCTCTATGCGTTTCGTTCTACCTTGATTCATAGTACCAACTAGGGCTAGCACAATGGTGCAGGATATACCGGTGTTGCTTCTTGTAAGAAGGATGTAGTTTCTGATTGGAAGCTTTCTGTACAGATATTTCATGTTCTGTGTTCCTTAATTCTCTCTGGCTACTCCAGGCTCCTCCCACCATCCAATGACATGCATGATGGACTAAATGGAAGCCCCGAAATGCACATTGGTATGCATGTGTTAGTAAATGGTTTGTGTTCTGCGATGAATCGGCAAAACGTCCCTTACCTGGAGTGAGTGTGTCAGGTAGGACTGGGTATGTTAGATAATGAATGGGTGAATATTCGCTTGTGTTAACTTCATTTTTTTTTAAAATTTACTTTATTAATAATCACATGACGAGTATAATAATGTACTTCATTTTTAGCTCACCTGACGACAAAGTCAGATGAGCTTATGTCATGGCCTGTTTGTCCGTCGTTCGTCGTCGTTCATTGTCATCGTTCATTGTCATCGTTCGTCGTCGTCTGTAAACATCTTCTCCTCCAAAATCACTGGGCCTATGAAGCTGAAACTTGACCGGTACCTTCCTACCCATGAGGACACCAAAATTTGTTCATGGCGTTCCGATCTTATTTCAAACATGGCCGCAACGGCGGCCATATTGAAAATCACATAATTGGCCATCTGAAAGCTATTTATGTACATATTCAGCTGAAATTTGCTATGTTGTCAGTACATGGCAAGATACATCATATATCATACGGCTTTTCCCGTATTTCGAATTTTGACCTTGCTTTCACCTTCAACTTTATACAACCCCTGTGAGTTACATTGAAATCTTTCAAAATCATCTTCTCCGAAATTACTTGGCCAATGAAGCTGAAACTTGACAGGTACCTTCCTACCCATGAGGACACCAAAATTTGTTCAAGGCGTTTCGCTCCGATTTCAAACATGGCCGCCATGGTGGCCATATTGAAAATCACATAATTGCCCATCTGAAAGCTATTTATGCACATATTCAGTTGAAATTTGCTATGTAGTCAGTACGTGGCAAGATACATCACATATCATACGGCTTTTTCCGTATTTTGACCTTGCTTTCACCTTCAACTTTATACAACCCCTGTGAGTTACATTGAAATCTTTCAAAATCATCTTCTCTGAAACTACTTGGCCAATGAAGATGAAACTTGACAAGTACCTTCCTGCCTACGAGGACACTAAGTTTTGTTCAAGGCGTTCCACGGCGGCCATATTGAAAATGAGGTAATTGGCCATCTGAAAGCTATTATTGCACATATTCAGCTGAAATTTGCTATGTAGGTAGTAAGTAGCAAGATACATCACATATAATACGAGTTTTTCCGTATTTTGAATTTCGACCTTGCTTTGACCTTCAACTTTGTACGACCCCTCTAAGTTACACTGAAACCTTTAAAACTCTTCTTCTCTAAAACTACTTGACCAATGAAGCTGAAACTTGCCAAGTATCTTCCCACCCATTAGGACACTTAATTTGTTCAAGGCGTTTCCCTTGAGTGGTCAGGTGAGCTACAGGGCCTGTGGCACTATTTTTATCTCCTGCCGGGCAAAAGCATAAAGGGGGGGGTAATGTTGTGGCACAGTCTGTTTATCTGTCCATCTGTCTGTCCATATTGGAAGGTACTTGACTGGTGAAATCAATTCCTCCTATAGTTTTAATAGAAGAAGTAAGTTTGTTCTAAGTCTAGTGACCCATCAGCCGATGCTTATGCCCTGGTTTCCTGTAGCATAAAGTGACAAGGCATAGTGCTCCCCCCAGATGGGATGCCTGTCCATTGCAGATTACTTCCTAAGCTCTTCGTCGGGTTTCCCTGGCAATTTGCTGGGACCCTTGTATACATCTGGGTGGAATGAGGCACTGTGGGAGTGAAGTGTTTTTCTCAAGAACACACCGCAAGACCGTGGCAAGGACTTGAACTCAGGACCTTTCAGTCCCAAGTCAAGCCTGCTGTCTGTACCAAGGACAAATTTTAAAACACGCGGTGACCGAGCTTTTGAGGCCTTAGCACGAAAACTACGGACCTCCCTGTCCATGTCAATCCGTTGTTCTGACTCGGTTGAGTCTTTTAAAAAACATTTAAAAACGCACACGTTCAGACAGGCTTTTGAATAATTACTATGCACCTTGTCATTGTACTGTAAATGATTTTTATCTATTCACCAATATTTTGTATCTGGTCATTGTTTTTAATTTTTTTTTTTGCTCCTGTGTTTTGCCTCTATTCATGTAAAGCACTTTTTGACCTTTGTCTGTTAAAAGTGCTTCATAAATTAAGTTTACTTACTTACACGTAACTGTGCCACCGCGTCTTCATAGTTTTCATAGCACATCCCTGAAACTTTGCACATAAGCTGCAGTTAGGCTGATGATAATCTTATCACTGTGTATCCTGGCTATTTCCCAACCACAATTGCAGTTTTAGGCTTTTGACAAGCTGTTGATAAGACTCAGTTGGGTGCATTTCATGCTTAGAGCAGTTATGCACCCTCTTAAAGCACGTTGGTAGAAATATCCATGCATGCCATGAGGAATAAAAATTCCATGTCTACATTGTTAACAAGAGTGGTATTTGGAAGGCGCAGACCTCCGCCAAGGCCAATAATCCACTCTTCTGTGATATTCAAATTTGCAAGCGCAATGTTTGTATTTTTAGTTTTACAACTGGCTATGCTTGGTCACTACTGAACTTTTTTTTTACCATCTACTGTGTTTTAAGATGTATGGACTTTATACTGCCAAGGCTAAATGCAATGTTAAAGGCTGTGAAAAATAATTTCAGTGTCCGGCTCGTGATTCAGATGTGCTCCAAAATTTTATGTGGTCCTTATTACATCCTTTAACCAAGCTTCATGAAAATCTGATTAGTAATCCTGGTGACAAACGGGCAAACAGACAAACTAACAAACCAAACTAAAAACATAGCCTTCTTAGCACAGGTAAACTGAAAACACGTGCATAAAAAGAAGGAAAAATGTTCAACCAATCAAATTAAAGGAGGAGACTGCACCTCAGCACAGTATATTTCAGCAGAAAGTGGAATTATTGGGGTGTCTAAAATGCATAGTTTTATAAATATTAATTTGGTAATGATCCAGTGCAACGCATTTTAAAACTAGCGAGTCTTCAAATCGGTGTCAATATCGGGCAGACATTTTTACTTGGGGAATCTAAGGCTGCGTTCAGAATGCACACTTGTCCACTCGCTCACTCACTCTCTACATTGTTTTCAATGTAGAATATTCACTACATAGTGCCCTATATAGTGGGTGAGTGTGCATTTCGAATTCATTATCTAATCAAATGCCAGGGCCGCAGTGCTTGTGGCATCAGTTATTCTCTTTCGTGACGTCAGTTGTTCTCTTTACTTTCATCCGGGCCGTCTAGTTGTTCACAGGGCCCTCAGTAAGCTCACCCTTTACGACTGCCCCAAGCAGTTTTTACTTTTGTATTTAAGATGGCCTGATTTACAACCAAGCAATTTATCGACTGACTGACCAACACCAGTACATGACCAAAATTAGAAGTGGTCATGAAAAAGTGAATGCATTTATGATTGATACAGCATTTTAAGGATGGCAGTATAAATGCAAAAATCCAAAACTTTCGCTGACTTTGCAGCATTCATTTTCACCATCCTTACGATAGTCACTCAGCTGTGCAACATGCCTTCAACGCCATTTAGCAGCAAACACATTCAGAATATAGAACGGATTCTCGTGGCTTATTGCTTAATGAGCAACGTAAACTCATTTGCGCAAATCTGTGCTGCATCACAAGCGCAGATATTATAAAGACATGTTGATATTTTACGTCATCATTTATGCGCAGAAGAACATGCCTCATAATTTTGTGGTGCAATGCGCAATAATGCCATTGAAAATAAATTAGATGGTGGTCGGTTTTTACTGATTAGTCTGAGCAACTGTGGCTCATCAGATGTGAAATGCGAGAGGTTTAGGTTATTAGGCGTTTAAAGGTGAGGTTTCCGAAGATCTAATTCAAAATCAGAAGATTCCCCAAGTAAAAATGTCTGCCACCGGATATTGAAGCCAACTTGAAGACTCGCTGGTTTAAAAATGCATCGCACTGGATTATTATCAAATGAAAATATGGGTTTTAGACACTTCAAGAACTCTACATTTCGCTGAAATATACTTTGCTGAAGTGCAGACTCCTTCTTTAAAGAACAAGAGCACTCACACAATACATAATTTGTCAAGGCTCAACAATCCCCCAGATGTCTGGTGTACATAGGAGTAGCATTATTATGTACCCCACTACTCCTGGATCCCCAAGTTACAGCCCCTTGGGCGCAAATGTTTTCTGGACTATTACCTGGCTTGGTTTAATGGTCAAGCCTTTCTCTTTAATTAACCAAACTGGGTGCATATAAAATATTTTTCTTTAATTATAACATTTAAGCCTATATTGAAATTACTGAGAAATTAACCAGTATTTTGCCTGCCCTCTTTGCTCTGATGCGGTCTCTATGTCTGCTGTGTTTGTCTGATTCTCCCCTCGTCTCCTCCAGTTCCCCTGCCTTCTCTTCTGTCCTGTCCTGATCTTAAACAGGATCCAATCTGCAAACAGCGCATGCCAACCAAAATCTAACCCAACCTTTCAATTTGTGACGTGATAAATGGATAATAAATACTATATTTATTAATTTCTTTTGTAAGCACCATTAGAGGCCAATATTCAATGTCGTAACTGGTAACACAGAGGCTAGTGCAATATGCTGCGCCTTGCCAATATCGACTTCTTACGTGCTGCTCTCTGGGCAACCCCTGTCTAAACATCCTTGAAATCCAGTTTCCTAATGAGCTCAGATTCCACGGCCTTCAGTGACATGCACTGAGGCACTGTTGCGTTTGCGTTGTTTTTAGTTCATTTTAAATCTTGCTATCAGTGAGAATGATGTTCTTCTTTTGCAGTTGGTCACTTGCAGTGGTGAAAATATGCGAGGGAAGCAACACGTTCGGGGAACTCAACTGCAGATCATATTTCAGGAACACTTGTCAGGGGGATGTTAGGATTTAGCATGAAAGACGCCAGGCCTGAGATGAAAAGGAACAATGAATGTTTATTAACAAACGGAGAAAACAACAAGGCTCTAGGGCCAACAAAAATACATCCAATGGGCTGATAAGGAACCTAAGGTGCGCTGCACGGAGCTAATAAACTGAGAAACAAAATTACAAAACTCAAAAACTCAAACAATTCTAGAAACTTGGATACAGCTAAGTAAACGCTTAAGAAAACACTGTGAAAGACAAGGCTCGTGAAAGACATGAAGCAAGTGGCAAACAAGGTTCCGTCTGCAGCCTTCCTCTCCCAGATATAAGCAGGGGGGCGGGACTACGGGAACGAGGAACACCTGGGCAGAACATGAGAAGAAAAGCACATGATAACAAGACATGGGGAAATACAAAGGAAACGTGGACTCAGACAATGACGAAGCAATTAGACAATGGCATGCTCAGTAAGAGTAACAAACGTGTTCAGCATAGGAGCACCAATACAAGATAAAGGGAAAGCGGCGTGAAACTTAAAAGTGAAACTTTAAACAGAACAGCACAGAGACCTAGAAAACAGCAAATGTAGGAACTCAACCAGTCCATGCCCTAACTAAGTTAGTAGTGATTAGTAGGTGCCTATCTAATAAAACACCTTCCTGTGCATTGTTAGTAAGGGTTAGCAATTAGTACTAATAAAAATCAATCACTTAGAGCGGACCCGAATATAGAACAGCAGCAAAAGAAGTAAGGAAATGCCAAAGCCAGTCCCGAGCGCCTTGATGAAACATGGAGAATATGCAATAGAATGTGGAATTGGAGAGGTGGAGTCAGGCTTGCAGGCCAGACTGGGAGGACTAAACACACGACTAAAAGGCAAATACAAGAAAATGACACACGATACGCGACGGGTACTTATTGTGAATGATTGTCGTCTTACCTAATCGGGGAGAACAAGCAGCACCTGTTAAGTGCGGAGCGCTCTCGGAGTGAACATTTTGTTAATCATGAAAATGACTGCGAACAGGTCAGGACTAATAATTCTTTAAAACAGATGTTACGTCCACCCCAATTCTCAGTTTTATGGAATTTACCCCATGACTTCATCGCTGTTAGATCGCATGAGAAACCGTGTCTTCAGTTACCTATTACGATAATTGGAAAACGCGTCAATAAAGAAAAATAATTGAGAACTAGCCAGGACTATCCTAATTGTCATAAAGGGACATGTCTGTGCCACCCCAATGCCCGGTTCTAGCTACGCTGCAGGACAGCACGAGCTTCACCGCTAACGTCACAGCATGACGCTGCAGTAGATTCCTTCTAAATCCAATCAGATTCCATGCCATGTTTACCTTACCCAAAATGAAGCAACTGACCGTCATATTGATACATCCAACTTCTTTATTAAAATGAATGGTTTCCTATGAGGCCATTTTCCAATAAGTTAATATAATCTTTAAAACGCCGAGATGCAGTGCTGCTTTTTGCAGCAATAGTTATTCTAGGGGCTATAATAAAATATTTTAGGTGTAAGTTATCGTTGAAACTCTAATTAAGTACTTTAATGGAGAAAATTGTTTGTGTGCTAGTTAGCTAATTAGCCATCCCATTTACTTATATGGACCGCTAATTTAAAGCAAAAACGCGTGATCGTCAATGGTTTTCCCTTTAATGAGAATGCCTCTTTTCCCTCAATAAAGTACATATTCAGGGAGAAATATTGTCGCCCTGCACAGAGATACCAAAAAAAATAAAAAAACACTGTGGCTTGCGCAAATGTTTTTGAAAACGACACAGTTAAAAGTGAGTTGGGAGTCAACGTGTGACTTTTATTTTTGGGTGTATATGCTGATGGAACCGCTGCTTCAACTGAGCATACTCTGTCAGAAATCTAGTGTTCTACCTATATATCCATGATAATGGTGCTAATGCAAACAGCCTGATTTTCTTGCAGCACATCTTTGTATGTGACTGGGCATCTCCTTCTTGACCGTTTTCCTCATTGTTCACATCATTGCCAACGTTACATTTATTGATGAAAAATGTTTTGATTGAAACCACACTTCATGACAGAGAGGACTCCTTTCTCTGTTTAGAGACCAATTTCTGCCATTGCATTCTGCCATCCTAGAAATAAGTTAGCAAGCTAGCTAGATAACGGTTGGCATGCAATTATCACATTGATTTACTTCATATATGCCGATAAGTGTACGCCGACAAGTCTACTTTTTTTTTTGAATTATTGAGGCCATGTTCTGAAATTTAAAGACAATTTTATGTTTTGTTGTAGTGAAAAACCTATTGGTCACAGGGGCCCCCCTAGTGGCTTGGACCCCTGGATCTGTGTCGATAAAACCTTTTGCATAGTCCGCCCTATACTACCAAGGAAGGAAATTTAAAAAATCCCTGAATCCAGAATTTGATCCTGGTCACCCCAAAATGAAATCACTTCTAAGGTGGGCCAAGACACATCATTGGTAAAAAAAAAATTCACAATAAAAATCTGTCCATAACCTTTTCTGTTATCTTGCTAACAAACATTCCCATCAAGTGAAGGTAAACTATAACCTCCTAGGCTTAGGTAACAAACTAACAATCAAACAAACATTCACAAGCCAATGGTAAAATATATCCTCCTTGGCAGAGGTAATAATTAGTAGGTTCCTAATTGGTGAAAACTAATGGACACATAGTTGTAAAAAACTAACCACAAAACTCTTTATTACATAAGCAAATAATGGTCAACCCTGTTTTGTGACATGTTCAAACAAAGCATTTGGAAAGAATTTAAAACACATGTGATAAGTCACCTAATCAGCTTACTGATTTTTCTTGATGGCTAATTTGATGTTTAAATATATAACCAGAAATTACTTGTTATATTGAAAAAAATAACTTAATACGGTCCTGTCATACATGGTTTTTCATGTCAAGATGTTGTTAAGTGGTGTCAATAACTGCTCTAAACAAGAAATGCACCTATAAAGCCCAGAGCACACCAATCAAACATTCTCCAGCAACAGGGAACATTCTAGTGATGGTAGTTGTCATAGAGGGTTGTCTTTTGAAGAATGTGGTTTAACTACCTGCCATGGCACAAACATCTCCAAGAATTCCAAACAAGGACAGAGGGCCAAGGCACACCAAACAAATGTATGTGTTTGTTTGTCGGAGAATGTTTGATTGGTGTTTTCTGCGCTTAAGAAAAATTTACAGCTTGTTAAAATTCAAAGATTGCAATTGTAATTAGATTAAAAACCAGCATTCACAGTGGGTCCTTAGGACCAACGCTTGGGTCAACCAGGCGATTCTATTTACCCTGCTGAAGATGCATCATGTACAGTGTGCTGTATGGTGGAAAACTCTAGTAATGAGGCCCTCGATTGATACTCCCCCATAACGGTTATTTTTTGAAAACCGGAAAACAGTTTTGGTTACACTTTACTTGAAGGTTCCGTCATAAGAGTGACATGACACGGTCATAACTGTTACGTTTGTCATGAAATCTCAAAAACGGAATGATACAATGACAACGTTTATGGCATTTACATAATGTTTATGATACGTTCATGTCTGTGTCATGTTACTCTTATGACAATACCTTCAAGTAAAGTGTTACCACAGTTTTTATATAAATGCAAGTGACAAATTAATGGAAAATCCAACAAAAAGTGTCTTAGGTGGTTACCATGAACCATCTATCCAGCTTTAAAGCCCTTTGGCAAAGATTCTACTAATCTCTGAATCTATAATGGAGGGATGGAACACTATTCATTCTGAAAGCATTTTTTCTTTTTTTAATGATTGTGAGGGAAAGGATTGTATTATTCATGGGGCCACGTTAAATTGGGCTGATATTTTGAGACTGAAAGGATCATAGTACATGATTCACATCAGTTACATACTTACCATTCGGTAAGTCATTTTCCCTTGTGATCGGGGGCATTATCGTTCCTGCAGAGGCCATACCCACCGGGCAATATTTTACATAGGCTAAAGGTGAATTCGCGGAAAAGCTTTTAACTGATTTGCAGTTACTCTTCTCATCTAACAGGAAAAGCGGATCAAAAGCATGCCAGGAAAATGTCCCCTCGCTGTAGCGAAGCCATCACGTCCCCTTACTGAACACCATGCATTCGCTTGCCCTCTTTTGGAGAATATGGTAAAAGATGACTCGTCTGACTGGATCACTTTTTTGCTTGTCTTGGAAGACCAGTGATTATGGCTTTTGTCCAACTGAGCTTTCAAATATACATTCGTCTTTGCAATGCAGGTTTAATGCAATGCAGCCCTAACCCAAAAGCCCTCTCTGTGTAATTGTCACTGGTAATTTCTTGCTGACGCATTCATTCTCAGTCAGCCAAGGATGAGTTGCTCTTCTGTTTCTCTGTGCTTATCGCACTACTGCTTAAGCATTATGGTAATCAAATGTGCACTTCCTTTTTTCTGCTGCTGTGTTAGGAGAGCATAGACAGGTCGCTGTTCTCCTCCGAAAGACGCAATTGTCAACTACCTCTTCTTTTCAGTATAGTCACGGACCTCACAAGAGGGCGGAGCAAATCGAGCATGTGCTTGCTTAGGATGCAGCTGATGAGTTCTTATGGCCAGTAGGAGGGGCTTGAGCAGCAAAACTGTGCTAACCCACTCCGACTATATCCCTCCCATGTCTCTGAGCGGCATGAAGCCAGTTACATGCTGCTGACCACAGTCGGGACTGGCACAGCTGGATTCAAAGCAATGCCATGGTGGTCACTGCTGTACCGCAGCAGATTTTTGACCCTATTTAATCAACTAACGTCCCTTTCCAATAGATTTAAACGTTGATGCCATTTCAGTTACAGTCCCTTTAAAAATAGTGGCCATTTCAGGATTTGTTGTGACTAATGCCCTCATCCTCTATTGTGAATTCTCTTTCAAAGTCACTTTGTTCTTTTCCTCAGCTTGATCTGAAGAAGAAATTGGGCTTGCTTTGAATTTTATATGAGCCACTGAGCATGTCAGGAAGTTAATTTCTTAAATACACCATGACGTACGCCTGTGTGGAATCATCTGCATTCATTTTGTTGTTCAACTCATCTTTTCAGGATTTTGCTTTATTTTGTCAGTGGCTATCAGCAGAAGACATTGGTGGTGTCAGTCAAGTGCTCTTACTGGTGTGGGGTGACTGCACAATTTTACTGCAATGTAGGGTTTTACTTTTGTTACTCTGTGGAACCTCTCAGGGGGTTTCCCAGGATTGCTCATTATTGTCGCCTTGCAGCCCAATGTGGGTATTCGTCTGTTTTATTTTCTGAGGTTAATGATCAACTCAAAAAAAGAACGATGTGTATTTCTGGGGCGGTGCCCTCCGTCTAAATGGTTTTCGGAACTGTGGAGATAAGCTGTGGCCCTTGGGTCTGTGGCTTACTGAGAGCAAGTATAGTTTTCTTACGTCTCCTTTGTCATACACTGGGAAACGTGTTGGTCTAGATAATATTTAGTCCTGTGATGCGGTTACACCTGGAGTTTACAGTAAACCTGTATTGTTTTTGTACTCTGATATCTGATACCTCATCGGTGGGACTTGGAAAAAATCTACAGATCTCAAAAATTATTTTATGATCTGTTGTTCCCTTTGTTGTATTCTCTTCTCATGCCCATTGCCATCCCATTGAAGAACACTGACTGTCTGATAACAAGAGAAGTGTGAAAGTTCTTGTGAAGTGAGGTGTTGTGCCTTGTGTGTTTGCTCACTCATTTTTCCATAACTGAAACTCATTGCACCCTGCTATTTCCTGTGACTCATTCAGTTTCGAAAGCAGTACTGCTGCATTAGGCATGTAAGCTGGAGTAGTTTGAATACCCTTTTTAACAGGTGCTTGTGCAAAGAAAGTGTGAGTTGTGTGTTGGTCCCATATGTAACACTGACATGTTTGCTGCAAGTGGGGCATTATAAATCCCCTGTAAAAACAGAGCCTGTACATTCACACATATCAGAGCATGTTCGTGGCTCCCTTCTCTTGCAGTCTTTGCCTCAGGTAGGGCTAAGCGATTTTGAGTAAGAGAAGCTTCTTTACCAAATATGGTGTTTGTGCTTACTTACCCTGGTTGGAAGTCAGCCAAAATGCTGCACAATTGGGGAAGCCGGGGCAGCAAGTGCTTCCTGTGGACAGTGGTGTCATGCATTGACTAACTCATCTTTATATATGAAGACACGGGAAGTATCAGTTACCACTTCCTCTTTGGGGGCCTGAGTTGCAACCAGGCTTTCTTCTGAATTTAGCTCTTTAACTTTTGGCTTGTCTGTAGTCAGCAGCGTGGCGTTAAAATGCCGCTGATTGCTTTGGGCATTGAGTCTGGCAAAAAGGGATCACAAGCAGGATCTAAATCTCGGTTTTATTGTCTGACCTGAAGAATGGGTCAATGTGAGACCCTTAAGGCTGATACACACTCCACAAGAACAGAGAAATTTGTCATTGTTCTCGAGGCTGCAGGAACAAAATGACGTCATTTTGTTCTCGCAGCCCTGGTTTCGGAGTTCTTGCGGCTTGTTCTCGACACATCACTTGGGCCGAACTTTTTCTCGTGTGGCGTCCGAGAACTATGGTGTGATTGGGAGTTCTGCTCTTCATTTTCTGGTGAAGTATGAAATGTTCCGGTCAAAATGAACTTCGTTCTTGTTCCCGCTGCCTCGAGAACAAGAACAAATTTCTTTGTTCTTGTGGAGTTTGTATCAAGCTTTACAGGGAGAGAAACAAAGGACTTTGGGAGTTTCTCAATTTTCACTGGCACAGAATTTAGTCTCGAAGATATTTCAGCATTTTGACAAGACTGCACATGCAGCGCTTGCTGTCAGGAATTTGGTAAGCAAGTACTTGTGCTCTACCCTCGAGAGCCTGGCTTCTCCCTGCCTTTTTAAGCGTGGAACACTGCCCGGCACACATGACTTCTCTGTAGAGACAGTGTGCAGGAATTGTGCACCCAGGAGGGCTACCACACTGCAGGCAGAGAGGTCTGGGGAAATGGACAGCAGTGAATATTTTGCTGGGTCCTGCACTGTCCGGCCGTAGCTGTGAAAGACGGAGGAATGTGTGGAATGCACCTGAGCTTGTGGTTGCACTGTGAGAATGGAGGAGGTTCCTGAGATAAAGCAGGTGTGGCAGAGAGGAACACTGTTGGCTTTAAAGGAAGAGAAAATGAACAAATGGAGAAGAGAGAAACGGACATTTGGGGCTCTCAATGGAAGCAGTTTTGTTCAAACCGAACATCTGTGCACTACTTACAATGGTTTCATGCATCCTCATTAGCAAGCACTCTGAGCCCTGCTCTCTAATTAAAATAGCAATTTTTTTTTTCACTGGTTTCCTGTAGATTCTCTCTGTTTTTGATGAGAGGTTCATGGAGCTCTCTGGGCCTCATAGAAGTAAGCACTAGCATGTCAGGAGATTGGAAGGAGAAGGAGTAATGGGAAATGAGTAGAATTGCTGATGATGTCACTCTCTATGTCACCAGTTATAAATCAGCGTGGGCACTGAATCAACTTCTTGTGCCCTTGCTCTGTGGTTTGTCTTTGGTTGGAAAAAGTGAATTGTTTCCACAGCCACTTCTAACTGAACTGGTGTCATTTTCCACAATGTGCATGGAGAAATTAAAGTTCATCATCCAAACTTCTGAGGCACCAACAGCTGTATGACTCACTAATAGCCATCTCCGAGAGGCCAGAGCATTTATGATCTCCCTCTAGTTTATAAGACTTGTGTTGCCTTATCAAGGTTTTCAGTGCACTTTATCAGTTTCCATTGAAAAAGCACATTTACCCTTCTCCAGAGTCATGAATCTACTAATTGAGCAAGTAACATGTGTTGGGTGAATATTTCAGTTCATATCCTGAATTGTCAGTGGTTGAGGCAAAAAACTTAAGAAGTTCATATTGGTAGTTAGTGGAACCGCAAACCATAGGCCCCAATCCCTGAATGTTGCTTGAATCAAAATTGTTTTTTTTTTTTTTTGTTGTTGTTGTTTAAAAACCAGCATAGGTAGGTCACATGAATGATTTTTTCTTAAATTGGCAGTTGTACAACAATGGATAAATAATTGATTGGTTTAAACCATTATTGTGGGGCCAGGGAACACAGTTTTCTGTGTACACCTGGGCGTTCAAATGGAAAGCGGAGTCTCCTTTTTTTTTTTTTTTGTTGTTGTTGTTTAAAAACCAGCATAGGTAGGTCACATGAATGATTTTTTCTTAAATTGGCAGTTGTACAACAATGGATAAATAATTGATTGGTTTAAACCATTATTGTGGGGCCAGGGAACACAGTTTTCTGTGTACACCTGGGCGTTCAAATGGAAAGCGGAGTCTCCTAATAAAAAATTCTGTCTGAAATTTTCACACCCCCTTATAATGGCAACTTATTGCATCATTAGTCTGAAATTACCCCTGCACCAACTTTTTGGGGCCTGTTTTACTCATCAGAAAAAAGCTCATATTTATATCAAACAACAGAATCCATGAGTTGAGCATCTAATGAAGTTTTTTTTTATTCTGTTTTCAGTGGAGTACAAGGTGAATGGACTTTATAAAATCTGTTTGATCTACATATTTTTCCATGATGTATATAAATTGGAGTTGAATGAGTTTTCTTACGAGGGCATTAAAAAAAACCCAGTGATTCAGTGATGTCCTTCTCTCTTGCCAGTGAAAGCCCTTTTATATTCTTGCTGTTTTCATGGGGAAACTGTGAGAAACTTTCACACTGAGTGTGAGCAGATGAATGCCATACTCCTACCAGGGGAAGTCCAGGACATATGAGGACATGATAACGCTCTGTCGACTTTTGGCTCCTCTCTGCTCTCTGCTGGCCATTTGTAGCACTGCAGTGTTTTAAGCACATGACTTCAGGACGTTGAGCATATTCATATGCGGCAGTGATTTCAGGAAGCTGACAGCTGGCATGTCCGGTCATAACGCCCCACATAGGTCAAGCGCCATCTGACATAGCGCGCATATAAGTATTGTTAATTGTTTTATTGTTGTTTGTGATTCAGATATGACGCAGGTAAGGATGGTTTCATCGACCTCATGGAGCTAAAACTAATGATGGAGAAGCTGGAAGCCCCACAGACACATCTGGGCCTTAAGAACATGATCAAAGAGGTGGATGAGGACCTGGATAACAAGCTGAGCTTCAGAGAGGTGATTCCCCATTTTAATGTCCTGCTTCTAACCTGAGCCGGGTGGTCCTGGAAAAACAATGTCCTGTTCGTGTTCTGGTCTAATGAACAAAACCCAACTTCTCTGTGATAGCCAAACCTCTATTCTCTGTAAGGTTCTCGTTCCTGTGTTCCATGTCGGAATTACAGCTGCATTCAGTCTATTGTCATTACATCGTTAGTAATTATTTGTAAGCATCTGGCTTTGAAGGATCCAGTGCAGAACAGGACTATGAATGATGTGTTGTTTGCACCCATAAAGATGTAAAATGGCTCAACTGAGAGGGAGATAAGTCTGCAGAGAACAGCTCAGAAGCTGAAGACAGCTGTTTGAGAAGTTTAAAGAGGCTACAGCATTCTCTGTGATGAGTTTGAGTTTATCCATCATCACCTGCGCATAACGGCAGCTATGCTGAGACAGTGAGGTGAATGGAGTTCTTGCCTCCCTCTGTCCAGTTCCTGCTGATTTTCCGGAAGGCGGCTGCTGGTGAGCTGGTGGAGGGCAGCGGCTTGCAAGTCCTGGCAAGGCTGTCTGAGATTGACGTGTCTGCAGAGGGGGTGTCGGGAGCCAAGTCCTTCTTTGAGGCAAAAGTATGACCGCCCACTCCTATGCACTAGCGCACGCCCACATATTCACTCCCACGCATGCATTGATTGTATACTTTGTATCAGATAGATACAGAGTCAGGGCGCATACTTACGGCGCATGTACACTCACATTCACGAGAACAGGGATGTTTTGCAAATGTACACACAGACAAAAACACATATAATGTCTTCCCCAGCATGTCTGTGCTTGTCTTAAATCACAGCAGTAAAACTGTGTACTGCATAGTATGGTCAGAACAAAGCAGATAGAGCAGAAAGCTTGGAGCTCAAATTTTTATAATGTCTTCACACCCAGCTTAATGCTAACTGCCGTAGTATTCTCTGACAGGTGAAACATAATGATATTGTTCACCCGACAGGTCCAGGCCATTACCGATTCCAATCGCTTTGAGGCTGAGATTCGTCAAGAACAAGAGGAGAAGAAGAAAGAACTGGAGGAGAAGAAGCAGCGAAGGGCAGCTTTTAAAGAGCTGAAGTCAGCCTTCAAATAACTGCTGCATCTGTCTGCCTGTGCGCCTGTCCCGTCAGCCCAAAGAACCGTGCTCTGAGTGTCCAAGCTTTGAAATACTGTGTTTGTGTGTCTGCAAGGGTCAAAGAACTTCGGTGCACGTTGGCCTTCAAACAACAACTAAATCTGTCCGTCTTTCACCATTGCTTTCATTTTTATGAGTGCTTGTTTTGTATGTGTAGAGAAGTGCAGATGTTGGGGGATGTCTGCTGGTGTGATTGTGCTTGTGTCTACATGCACCACAGCTCTGGAATGATGGGGCTTTCATTTTTAGTACAGTTGCCTGACAGTGTGTTCCGGATGTGCAGTTCCTTTTTTACTCCTGTTGAAGAGTACAGCATGTCACTGAGTGGGGAAACACTAGGACTCTCAGAGGCCGCCTAAACGCCGATTCCCTGAGTACAAGGCGGTGCACGCTTTGTGTTTCTTGTCACAAAGGAACTGTGTCGTGTAAAATAAGAAGGCTACCTTGATCCTTGGCTGGTATCTGCAGCTGTTACATTCAAAAAAAGCATATTTTTGGTAGAAATCCATTAACCTGTGGGGCATGGATTTCTGTGGGAACCTAAGTCTCTGCATGCATGGTGGTGGGAATTCTTTATTTTTCCTCAGGGTCACCGTGAGGTGACTATGGGGACTGTCCCCATTGGTCTGGAGTACCCATACTCCCCCAACTGCGCTCCCTCTGTTTTTTTTTTTTTTTAATAGCAGTAGGTGTGTTTATGCTCTTTTACATGGAGTCCTCTTCTGCATATTTTTATAGAATGTATATGACTGGTAGTGTAGAGGTCTATGCATTAGTGATTATGTGGGGGTGGCGTGCATGTAGACTGTGTCTCTGTAGTTCTGTGCTGTCATGAGATTGTATTGACTGAGGGACTTTGGATTGTCTCTGAGAGGTCTGCCTCGGGTACACTGCATGTTCTGTGTGATACTGGCCAGAAACCACGAAAGGTCCCCTGAAAATCGCTCAGGAGCCGTGATGATTGCCTGTCTTGCTGCCAACTCAGGAAATGTGTTATTCAGGTCTAAGGTGCACAGCACCATTTTTTGAATTTGGCATACTGCCAAGATTACACGCTATGTCAAAAATATCCTATCACTTAAAAGGGATTATTATTTTTTTATGATAAAACCATAGTTTTTAGCCAATTTATATAAGTTAGTCCTTCTTTGCCAGTCCTAACACTAGGACACTGTAATTCAATGTTTTGAGTGGTTGTATTGTACAAATGACTGAATGGTACTTTTTCAAAATGCGGTATAGCGTGCTTAAATTGGGTGCACTGTGTGAGCCGTTTTTAGGAACAGTCCATTTTTTGGCTTGGGACCGTGATGTTCACTCTATATTCTGTGAACAGTGAAACAGTGAATATGGAAGGTATTTTTGGGAAGAAGTGATATGCAGGAACCAGGCGATTGGAGTGGGCAGGAAAGAGAAGAGAGCTGGGTGTGAGCTTCGTCCTGATGTGGTGACATGTTCATGCACATTGGACAACAGCCTGGATGGGAATTTCTCTTGTGTGTGTCATGACTACAGCGGTAGTCGTACAGTTTTCCTCACTCAAATGAAATGCTCCCCAAGTTGTACCATTTTGTAACAACTTTATACATGTTCATTATTGTACTGTCCCTTGACAGCTAGAATGTTATGTGACTGATAAAGTATGTTTTGACTGAGGTATTAGCACAATACAATTCTCGCACTTAACAGGATTTCAGTTTTCAGGTGACCTAGATGGCTAATCTTATTTGATTACTTCTTATCTTGCAGTCTTAACTTAGTAATGTAATTTTCCCCGCCCATCCTGCCCTCAAATTTATTTTGCAGTTGGGTAAAGTTTTAGCTCCACTGTTTTACTGATTATTGTTCATATAATGTCTTCCTCTTCTCCAAAGCCGGTTCATATTTTTTCATGTCTTACTGACTGAGTCTATTTTTATATAGGGAGCAACCTTGTGACCCTTTTATAAGAATAACGAACTGTTACAGAATACAATTATATTTTGGATTTTTTTCCAATAATATAATTATTTGAGGAAATAAATACAATTTTAAACAGTGCTGAGTATGTCTTGTTTTTATTTCCTGATGATTTATCAGGGTGGTGGTCTGGGGAGCTGGAGGAACTAAAGTTGTTACCTGAGTAGCACTCAATTTGATCCTTGTTTAAGAATTTATACTCTAAAATAGTTCATTGTAATTGATGAGATGGATGGGTATGCAAACCAATGTACAGGTAGCTGCTGAAATGGTGAGGAAAATGTGATTAAATGATTGATATAAAGTGTAATAAAAGCATTTTCTTCCAAATGGATGCAGTTGCTAAGCCTGTAACATTACAGCTTGCAGTGTTCTGTGTGAAACTGCTGGATACTTGCTCGCCATGTTTTCTGAGACTGTATGTGAATACCTTGGAGGAGCTCATAGTGGTGAAGGAAACTTCAGTTCAAGAAAAGCTGACCTTGTCCAAGGAATACGGTATATAGTGGCATTTGTGTGGAAGTCAGAAGCAAAGACATCAACTAAGGTGAACAGGTTGAGAGTGCGACTCCTTAACCTTGATGCCTGAGCATTTGAGCCAAATGCACTGTAAAACAGATAAGCAGCCCTGAGTCTGTTGACACTAAGTCTCAATCAAAGGTGCGAACTGACATTTTCATCCCAAATTATCTGTCACGAACTTTTCAGTAATGGATGCTGCGGCTGGTATTTTATTTTCGCAGTTACCCCTATTGCAAGTTCTCAGGTTCCTAATTGAGGAATCTTGCTAAGTTGGTCGCATGAACTCGGGTTCAATCAAAGTCATGCCCACCATGAACACTCCAACCGTTGCCCCTGCACAGGGCTCTGGCTTTAGAACTGGAGTTGGTCTTGGGGCATTGCACTGTGCTCGCCCACTGCTTCTAAGTAACAAGAATAGGTCAAATGCCAAGGACAAACTACCCTACAGGGCTCAATAGTGTATATTATCTTTAACTATCCTAAAAATGTCAAAGGGACACAAAGCTCGTAATAAGTACAGGAGTCAGATCACCTGTCACGTAGGAGAGAGATAATCACTGATCACTTCCATTCACTCAGTTAAAAGCTTTAATGGGGAACAAAGTCACATAAACGGAGCCAAAAAATTACCATTATTTCTTTGTCTGTTATTATTTTATAGCTAAACTGCTTATTGCTAAAGGTCTCATATTATGCTGTTTTCATTAAGTTTTTTTTTTTTTTTTTTTTAATTCTTGAAAGTCCAAAGCGAGATTCATAAATATTTAACAAAAAAAACCACTAATAAAAATGATGTGCCTTTCCCAGTCTCTTATTCTCCCCCCTCTGAGGAAAAAACCGCTTTGGGTGGGCAGCCCCCCGACAATAAATTCTGCTCTGGTTTGTCGGCAAAGAGAGGTACTACCCCCTTGCACTGTTAGACTATGGATAGTCATTTATTTGTGAAATTCCCCAGGTAAAACTATCCCAGTCTCTGATCACCCATTAATTTAAATACACATTCAGCCATGCAGTCACCAAAAAGTTAATATCTAAACTGAATTTCAAGTGCAGTTTAAATATTAACAAAAATGGGAAAATATGGCAACAGATTACAGGTTAGCAGTTTCTTCACAGATTTGTCTTTCTGAAATTACTTTTTACGCAGACACAAAGTAAATTTGCCAATGTTCTTCTTCACATTAAAGTTTGCAGTGGTTTTCACAATAGTTAACAAATTCCAATAAATGACTTGATTCAGGATCGAGGGTATTGCAGTTTGGCTGTTTGCAGATTAAATGAGACGGCAGAAAAAAACTCCTGGTGCCCAGAAAAAGATTTTAGAGAAGCATTCATACCGTACAACATTGGAAGGGCTACAAAAAGACAATATTTAAAGCTTAAACTCATGAATTCAATTTCGATTGAAAAAAAATGCACATTTCAAATCTGATGACTGCAGCAGACTCAAAAAAAAAGTTGACATAGGCTCAATTATAATGATGTGTCGAGTTGCAATGATAAGGTAATGTAAAATTGGTGACATTTAACAGTTTAATTTATCATACTGTAGCATAAAAGAAAAAAGCCTCCAAAAAAAAGGCCTTGGCCCTCAAGAGCAAAGATGATTGGTTGAGGCCTGCCATTTTTCCAACAGATGCACACATTCATATGTCACTAATCAGAACACAGGAGACAAACACAGATCACAAAGCCAGAAGGGTGTCATTAATGCAATGGAAGACTGGAGTAATTAAGCACAAACAGCAAGGATTGTCAGAAGATGGACCGGGGTCAGGCAGGGGCGAACAAGAACGCTGTTGGTCAGGCTAGGCATAATAGAGGGTACTTTTTCGTGGTCAGATGCCAAGGTGTAAAAGATCAGGGCGTGCAGAGCAGACGCACGCCCTCGGTCTCGGATGAAGAAAATACTGGAAGAAACACAACTTGCCAGGACTGCATAACACTGCAAATGGAATTCCAAATGAGTAAGTTCTTTGAGCAAGAGATAAACACCAAAGCAGAAGACAGTTGAGCAAAAGGAAGTCACAGACCAGAAACTTAAGTACGCAAAGACAACATTGAAGAAAGTGCAAAAAATGCGCAAAGCATGGGGCAGAAACACAAGGTTGGAGGTAATGGACCACTCAATAATTGAATAACAAGAAACAACAAAACAAAATTGAAACTAACACACATGGCTAAACTGCGGGAAAACATTTAACACAACTTTTAGGACATAACACTCATCATCCATCAAAGTGAGAAGAATATTCTCAAACGAAAAATCAGGAGGATTTTGGGAATGCCACCCTTTAAAGTGCATAATATAACTAACCCTTTAACTGCCTGCTCAACCTTTTGGAAGAGCACGTTTTGAGTCACTGCATTTAATTGAAAGATGTGTCAAATTTAACCTGATTGCGATATGTCTTTTACTTGTTTGTGGTATATTATGCTGAAAAAAAAAATCCAATCAGTTAAGTTCAACTTTAGACAGTGACTCAAAGTTTGCTTCACCTAAATGTTGAACAGGCAGTTAAAGGGCAAAAAGATGGACAGAAGAAGGTTGCATCGCAGTATGTAAAGGGTATGGCCGAAATTCACTTTGAAACCACTTCTCAAATCCATTGGATGTCACTGTATCGTGCAGATATAAAAGATAGCATGACTTAGGCTCAAAAGTACCTTTATAAACCAAAGCTTTGTCAGTCAACACCATTTGCCGTTGAATCCACGAATGCAAGTCAAGGCTTTTCAATGCAAAGCCGAACCCCAGCATTCACATTGAAGCTCTATCAACTTCTCTGGGCTTGGTATCATCTGTGATGGATAGTAGCAAGGTGGAAGCATGTTTTATGGTCAGATAAGTCCATATTTTCTGTGGATTTTGGAAAAAAATAAAAAATAAACAGCCACCATTTTCTTCACACTAAGGGCTACAAGGACACCTGAGGTTCAAGAAGCCAGCGTGGGTGAGCATCTGTGAGGGCACCAAATAATACGAAAAGATATCCATGGATTTTGGAGCAACGTTGCTGCCATCTAGACATGTGGTTCCCAGAATCGTTCCTGAGGGCCCACTGTGTCTGCATTGTTTGTTCCGACAACAATTAAAATCCCAAAATTTTGATGAGTTCCAAATTTTTGTTCATTGTGCTACTCATGATAATAGGGACAATTACCCTTTTAAGCCATTATATGTGAGCAATAGCTATGCATGCCCTGAAGAGCTCCATCGACAAATTGTTCTATGCTGCGTATGACTTATTACTGAATACTAGAGTGTTCAGGTGAACTCATGTGTCATCTGCGAAGCTTATGTGAAAGTGTGACTACCAACTGAAAGTGTGACCACCGGACAGACAGACAGACGGACGGACAGACAGACGCCGGACAAAGTGATCCCTATGTGCCGCTATGCTTCGCAGGCGACACAAAAAAGGAAAATTTTGACTCTAAAAACTTCAAAATCAATAGGCCTCTCCGTCACTAGCATTAACCAATTACTAGGTAATTTGGAATGCAAAACCAAGCCAGTTATAATGAGTCAAACCTGCTTGGTGTTATATTTGTGCTTGGTTTTCAGAAGATCATGAACACCTCCATTAAGAAATCTAATTTGCAGCTGAGTGATTCACCTCAGTCTTGAATTTGATCAGTTAGAACATACTGCCAGCTAAGCTTTGCAAAATAAACTCAGCGTAGCCATTTTTGTCAATGTGGTTTGAGAGGGAGACACATATCTTTAGCTGAAAAAAAGAACTAATTCAGAAAAATTAACAGCTTGTGCAGGATTGGCCTGACTACAGTTTTGATCTGTTCCCAATGTAAAAAGTTTTTACAGCACAAAGGCCCTGTACAATAGTACAGCTGAAAACTGGCATAATAGAGAAATTGGGCTAAATTCTACTCGCGAAAGTTAACAAACAAGTATCTACAGGGCTTAAATGCATTAAACGGCGTGATGAAAGGATATAGTGATGTTAGATAGTGTTGAACAGTCAACTGAGTCAACTTTATTCTGTTGCACTCAACATGTCATATAGTTTCAAAAAGCAATTAAATTCACATTGGAACATCTACGAATGTGTTGTTGTTCAGTGTTCAATGAAGAACTTGGGTGAAAAGTGTCATGGATGAGTGAAGGGACCCACTTGCACAGGCTGGTAAAACCAAAAAGATTTTTAGTAAATATACTTTGAAATATACAAAAACAGACAGGGGAGCAGCAGCAACACACACAGAGCTAAAAGAGCACCAGAATGCAGCTGCACTGCCAATTTGGCAGTGCAGCTCTTAAATACTCTACACTTCACCTCCACTTCAACAAGTAACAGGTGTGGCTCGTTGAAGTGGAAGTAAAGACAGCAGGAGGGGGAGGGACTGCTGGGCTGAACCATCACAAAAAGTCTTTTTGATTTTATTGATATTTTCCTTAATGTGCAAACTTTTTTAGAATTAGGTTGTACATCGAGAGAGTTTAAAGAGAATTGGTAAGTAGGTATAATGAGACTTTCTCTGCTTGCCTGAACTTGCATTTTCTTTGCATGGATTGTATCTTTCCCACATGGAGTTTTGATATACAGTCAGGTCTATTACTATTGGGAAAGAGAGACATTTTTCATCATTTTGGCTTTGTATGCACCAATTGATTTGAAATGAAACAATCAAGATGCGCGTGAAGTGAAGATGTTCTGCTTTAAATCATTTGCGGTCAATTACAGCCGAAGGTCTTGAACCCACAGACATCACCGGACGGTGGGTTTCCATCCTGGTGATGCTCTGCCAGGCCTTCACAGCAGCTGTCTTCAGTTCCTGCTTGTTTTGGGGGGCATTTTCCCCTCAGTTTTAGCTGACAGCAAGTGAAATGCTGTTGAATTTAGGTCAAGTGATTGACTTGGACATTGTAGAATAGTCTCCAAAAGTAATGTTCATGGGAGCAACTCCAGACAAAAGTTCCAGCATCGATTACCCAATGCAGATTTGTGATGAATCACTGGCTATCACCTTCATCCAATCATCCACACACCATGATCACTTTTCTTTAGCTCTCTTCAACTTTGCTTTCTAATATTTAGGTATGACTGCTGGTTTTTGTTTGACTTTTCAGTGTGTAAATCCCATTTCTTTCAGCCAATTTCTTACATTTCTGTCACAAAATTGACTCCTGTTACTGCCCATATGTTTTTTTCGTTTGTTATGTTGTGCATTTTCTGTTTTCTAGGCATACTGCCTTGTGTTTTCTGCACTTAAATGTCTTCCATATTCGACCCATATGTTTTCCTTTTATAATCTCCCCAGCACAAAATTTTAGTCTCAACTGACTGGGAACAACCAACATTGTTTCCCACGTTCTGTGTTGAATTTCCTTCTTGGAACACTTGTGGCATGCATAAGTATGGTAGTTCTTAAATCATTCACCCAGTTTGAATGTAAATACCGTCAGATTACAGCTAACAGTCCACACATTTAGTTAGTATTTGACATGCTGTGGCAGACAGCGAAACAATGACTTTGTCACTGGCCAAATGTGCACGTGGCTGGATGTATAATGTAATGTTCCCTGACAATATTTATCACTGACGATTTTTGTATAATACGTTGTTATTACATTTAGACAGTGATTGCTTCAGTGCAAGACACAAATGAGTTTGGTGCGGCACAACAGTGAGTATAAATATTGAGAATTCACATGGACTTTGTAGATTTGATTTGATGAATTGATAGGTATAAGGTGACATGTGTGTCATGGAGGGTGCAAATAAAGGGAGTGGGTAATCCTCTTCCATAGCCTCCCCAAACTTTTCCCATACCCAGGTTTTTGCTTCTGCCACCGCCCAGGCCGCTTGTCGCTTAGCCTGCCGGTACTCGTCAGCTGCCTCAGGAGTCCCAAGAGCCAACCAAGCTCGATAGGACTCCTTCTTCAGCTTGACGGCATCCCTTACTTCCGGTGTCCACCACCGGGTTCGGGGATTGCCGCCACGACAGGCGCCGGAAACCTTATGGCCACAGCTCCGAACGACCGCATCAACAATGGAGGTGGAGAACATGGTCCAATCAGACTCAATGTATCCAGTCTCCCTTGGGATCTGGTCAAAGCTCTCCCGGATGTGAGAGTTGAAAACCCCTCTGACAGAGGGTTCCGCCAGATGTTCCCAACAGACCCTCACAACACGTTTGGGCCTGCCAAGCCTGTCCAGCTTCCTCCTCCACCAGTGGATCCAACTCACCACCAGGTGGTGATCAGTGGACAGCTCAGCCCCTCTCTTCACCCGAGTGTCCAAGACATACGGCCAAAGGTCAGATGACACGACCACAAAGTCGATCATTGACCTCCGGCCTCGGGCGTTCTCGTGCCACGTGCACTGATGGACACCCTTATGTTTGAACATGGTGTTTGTTATGGACAAACTGTGACTAGCACAGAAGTCCAATAACAGAACACCACTTGGGTTCAGATCGGGGAGGCCGTTTCCCCCAATCACGCCCCTCCAGGTAACACTGTCGCTGCCCACGTGGGTGATGAAGTCCCCCAGCAGAATGATGGAGTCCCCAGTTGGAGCACTTTCCAGTACCCCTCCCAGGGATTCCAAGAAGGCCGGGTACTCTGCATTGCCATTTGACCCATAAGCCGAAACGACAGTGAGGCACCTGTCCCCGACCCGAAGGCGCAGGGCGGCGACCCTCTCGTTCACCGGGGAAAACTCCAACACATGGCGGCTAAGCTGGGGGGCTATAAGCAAACCCACACCAGCCCACCGCCTTTCACCGTGGGCAACTCCAGAGGAAAAGAGAGTCCAGCCTCTCTCGAGGAGTTGGGTTCCAGAGCCCAGACTGTGCGTGGAGGTGAGCCCGACTATCTCTAACCGGTATCGCTCAACCTCCCGCACAAGCTCATTCTCCTTCCCACCCAGTGAGGTGACATTCCATGTCCCGAGAACCAGTTGCTGCATCCAGGGATTGGGTCTTCGGGGCCCCCGCCCACGACTGCCACCCAAAACGCAAGGCATCTGGCCCTTTTGAACCCTCCCGCGGGTGATGGGCCGACGGGAAGGCGGGCCCACGTCGTACATTCGGGCTGTGCCCGGCCGGGTCATGTGGGCAGAGACCCGACCACCAGGCGCTCGCCTGCCAGCCCCAACCCCAGGCCTGGCTCCAGAGTGAGGTCCCGGTGACGCCAATCCGGGCGACGTGAACGTCCTTGGTTAACGGTTCATTCATAAAGGGTGTTTTGAACCGCTCTTAGTCTGACCTGTCACCTAGGACCTGTTTGCCCTGGGAGACCCTACCAGGGGTAATAAGCCCCAGACAACATAGCTCCTAGGATCATCCAGATCATCCTGGAAAATCCCTACCAATAAAGCTTATTTTAAGTGATGAAAAAGTGCGATGTTGAGGTTACTGCACACTATATGTTACACACATGCATAATTTTCCTCCTAAATTTAGATATCTAATAAATTACGATTATGATTCACTTTACTTCACCCAGCAGCAAATCAGCTAGCTAGCAAACTTAGCAGTGTTAAATTCTTACCAGTGTACCTTGAGTTAGGTTCTGTCTAACTGTAGATTGCCTGCTAACTTAAATGCGCACAAAATAACGGATTTCCTCTCAAAACTGCGACTTGGTTAAAAAGCAGGTATATCGGTTTCGACAACTGCATGTGAGGTTTCCGTGTGTGCCAACAACCATGACAAGGCGAAATAGTTAAATAGCTAACCTAAAAGACAAATGCATTTCATTGAGTTGACGCTCAAGAAATTGAGCAATGGCAAAAAGTAAAAATCTGACACCCGTCACACGCTGCCAGTGGGCTTTCCTCCATTGAAATTAATGTAACCAATTTTTTGATGCGTGTCTCACGGTTACAGACATTAAATTAAATATGTGAGAATAATGGTAAACCGATTTCATGTTTGCATGTCAACTACGCAGTCAAACTCACTAGCTAGCAAGCCAACAATACAAAATAATTCTTAGCCTGCCATGCAGGTACAACTAGCTGTCAGGACATAGTTTTCTGTTTATTTATTTGTTTTTTATTATAACCCATGCGTCATACACAGCGGTTTTATGCCCTTGTGTTTGACTTGGAAGGACCTCTGATTTTGAGACACAAAACTCCAAGTTTGCTGTGATATTTAACATTCTGCTTATGTCCGCAGATAACGTAATCATAAGCATCCAGTGACTTGTATGCTCGTAGTTCATCCCTAGTGTACACGGTAGGTTTCTCGATCAAATGGGTATATATATCAGGCCACGGAATACTAGGCCACTAACTAAAATCATCTACCCACTCACTGATACCATACAGAACTGGAAATTGGTTGCCATTTGTCAAAGTTAATTTGTTTAGGCAGAATTTGCGATCTTTGATGGCTAATACCCACACATAGCTTGACAAGCTATTATGGTCCGCCACACTCCGTTGCCAAGCTGCGTGCACAGCCTGTTTTGTTTGCAAACAGTAAATAGATCTATAGTGCGTAACTTCTGTCGCCGCCCAGAGGAATTTTACATTAATATCACAATACAACCGGCACCTCCACGCGTATGTCCCGTTTCTTTAGTTTGTCACGGCACTGTTCTACTGTTCTGTGGTAACTACGCAAATGCAATTACTCACAAATTATTCCATAAAGCTCAGAGTCCGTAAAATTTAACCGATACAACGTCGTAACGTGAGTTGTGAACTCAGACTTGAAATCTGCGCGCAAGTCCAAACAAAACAAGTCACGTGAGGTCAGGAGCTCTCTTGATAGGAGACTTTCCGCTCTTCCTCCTCCTCCCTTCTTGTTTTAAAATAAAACGTGTCATTTCCTGTGTGCCAGCGCAGGAATGTCGCCTGTCGACACGGAATACAAAACAACAAATACTGAAAAATACAGCGAGATGTTAGTGGAGCCGATCGGCTTAATCAGCATTGTGTCATCTCCTCTAGTAGTGGCTTGGATGAAACGAAAATTTACGGACATGTAAAAGTTACATACTATAGCTTTAAAAGACCTCAACCCCCCAAGTCCATTGCCTTCCCCCTTCCATCACCCACCTCATAATATGACAGACCACACTAAGCCTGAATGTAATTTAAGACCAACTATCACACAGTGTAATTGCCGTTTAATGTTTTTAATGGTTGATATTAATCCCCAGCTATTAAAATAACAATCGTGATCAAAAATCAAGTTGCCTTTCAGCCTTTAAAACTTGGACAACAGTTGTTTAGATCTATCAGAGGTACACCTGGTTTGTAAGCTGCAAGACACTAAATTAAACACTTTCATTGAAATTCCACTCTTTTAAGTGCGCTTATCTTCATTTTGAGTACTGCTTCGTGCAAAGCGCCTGGACTGCGCCAATTCTCTGAACCGAACTTGAGCGAACTGCAGACTTGAACCCAGTCACCCGCCCCTCCCCCAAACTTGCCTTGGACACCACCACAATAGCCTCTTTTCCAGTTGAGCTAAAAGTGCAAGACAAAGAAGAAAGTGTTCAGGGGTAGGTAGGAGGCCCCAGGGGTTCTTTGTGTGGGACAACCAGGCCAGGCCATTAACACAAACTTGTCATCCAACAGGCACTGCTCAGAAACAGCCATGCTAAAAATTACCATAACAAAGATGGTGTGCAGTCTGGAGAGGTCTGAAGGGCCATGAAAGTCCCTTTTCTTTTAAGACTGAGCTAAAACAGGGCTGTCCAATAAGAGAAAAAAACACATCCTGAAATAATCAACGCACGCTGCAAAGGGAGAAGTTATGCACTAATGTCGGAAAAAGCATTTTCAAGTGAGTACTCATCCCTATCCATCATTAAAAAAATGCATTGAGGTATGCATCTACATTAAAAACGACCAAGGTCATTTAGAGTAATTGGACAACATTTTACACAAGAAGCGTTAGATAAAATAATTAGGTGTCAAACTGAATAGAATTTGCAAAAATTGATTCCATCTCAATGTAATTTTTTCCGTTCTGGAAATATTTTTAAAACAGTACGTTTGCAACTAAAATGAAAATGATTCTTGTGGTTGAATGTTTCGAACGTACTGACCACAAAGTGCCAAGTCAAATGGGCTCTCAAAGCAAATAATCAATAATCATTTGTTTTTATATATATATATATATATATATATATATATATATATATATATATGATTTACAATAATCAATAATCATTTGTGTATATACAAATGACCATCATCTGTAAATATATATATATATATGATTTACAATAATCAATTATCATTTGTGTATATACAAATTACTATTGATTATTTGCTTTAAGAACCCATTTGACTTGGCACTTTGTGGTCAGTACATCGGACCATTCAACCACAAGAATCATTTTCATTTTAGTTGCAAACGTACCATTTGAAAAATATTTCCAGAACAGAAATTTCCAGACAGACATTTAAAATGAGGAGGAGGTGTTCCCCAATTTCTACATATTATTCGGACAATTCCCTCAATACGTAAAGCAAATCCAAAATCGGTAGCCTAGATAGACCTCTGCATGTCACGCTCGGGATGGACACCTTTATATACAATCAGAAAACATATTAGTTGAATTCCTTTAGAGCGGGGGAATTGTCGTCGATGCCTCTGTACCAACTGGGAACAAAGCCATCTTTCGGAGTAGTGACAGCACTTCCCAGGTCCCTTGTGGCGTTACACATTTCTCCCTCAAGCGCCTATATTGTTTTGGCCAATAGAAACAAAGAACACAGCATATAGACAGACACTCGCGATTTTCGGCCAATGAAAAGACAGAATGGGAGGGCACGCTTCACGGATTTTGTCTGGAATCAAATCCCATTCTGCCCAGTTCGATCGGCAACGGGAAGGGAGAAAAGCAAGCAGAGAGCCCGAAGGCAGCAGCCCCACCACCGCCGGCCCAGGTTACCATCTAGCACCGGGAAAACACACTAGAGAGTCGCCGCCGGCATAATTTTAAGTCACCGGACACCACCATGAGCAGCGAGGCCGAGACACAGCAGCCGCCACAACCCGATGTGGAGGAGAGCCCGGCAACAGCAACTACTGCGGGGGATAAGAAGGTCATCGGTAAGTATCCCGGATGTGATTTTAGTCTGCGGGCCACCGGCCCGATAATAGATTTTCTCAAACGATTGATTATCGCCCAGTTACAGTAAGCAGGAAGATCGCAAGCCAGCGCGCACGATCTGTCAATCGCTTTGTGCGGCGTCTGGAAATGGGTCGAGTCCATTTGCCAGCTGGTTCATGTGGTGGTTAATTAGTCTGTGTACGTTAACTGACCAGCTCTGTCATAATAGTTACTGCACTTTAGTAACGTTAGCTAGCGAGGTGCTTCCGACGGTGTCGTCAGGCTTGACTGAACGTTACTTGGCAGCCAGGCTAATGCTGCAATGATCACTTTTCCTTCTGCTTGGTGCTGTGATCTTGCCTGGGGTTCAGCTTCTCTGAAGTGCTTCATCGGAGGATCAGCGCTGAGTACTACGCGATATTATTCTCCACCGAAATTTTCGCGGATGGGTTTGCTGCTGCGGGCCGCATAGTAGCGACGGTTTCGTAAGCCGCTTTCACACTGGACGCGAAACGAATTTTTTTCCCACGACAGATTGCATTCAAAGTCAATGCAAAGACGCGAATACACGCGAACGCGTAATTTGCATTGACTTTGAATGTTATCCGTCGTGCGAAAAATTCGTTTCGCGTCCGGTGTGAAAGCAGCCACGGAGTTCGAGAGTCTACTGCGTGTCGCTGAATGGCGAGGAATATCATTATAACTTTTGGGACGGTTCAGAGTTTATCGGAACCAGCACACGTGAGTGATTTCAGTGGACGGTCTGCTCTTTGTGTCTGACAGTCTGACACAATGCGGACTAACAAACACGGTATTAAACCGCTGGCACTGCGATCATAATCCTGAGCGTGGGCTTGTTGCCAAGCAGACCGCTGGCTTTGGTTCAACATCCGAAGCATCGTAACGGTGCTGTGGGCTTCAAGACTTTCGCTATACCGACTGCCTTACATTGGCTGGACATATTTCCTCTAGTAATATTTTGTTCGTCGTATTGCGATTCCGCCAACACTGGACTAGCCACGTATGAAGGGTTGTAAAGCGTGTTGGTAAAAGCTCGTTCACCCTATTGTTCGTCTGCAGAGTGCAGTCGCAGCAATGGAGCCAATTTATGTTGGATTAATTCAGAGTCAATTAGCTAAATCCATGAAGTTGATTAGCGCTGTTAACGTAAGTTAATCTATTGGCTGCCATTTGGTTGCTTGCTAAATTAATGTATGATAAGTTTTGTATTTTAATGCGTCGCTAACAAAGCTACTGGCTTGCTAATGTTAGCTTTATAGCTATTCGTTTCCCCTGCCCCTCAAAACATGCTGCCACAGGGATTGGCTAATAGTTTCCAAAGTTAACGTTTCCGCAGTTGCGCTCGTCGGTTATCGAGTGTGTTGCCTGGCGGCCAACTATCTGTCTAATTTGAATATAAAGTATGATTTACTCGCTAAACAATTTGAGCAAGTTTGAAATTCATAAAGCTAAGCTTATTCAAAATGTCCGCCATAATGTGTGAATAGGAATAACATGCTGTCTTTGTGCCCGGAATGCACCGTTTCCCGGAGACTCCCGGAGACCCCCGAAGACACCGAATATTTGCAACAATGTAGCAATGGGATGAAATGGCCAGCGTGTTCTGGTTTGGGCTGTCAACCGAGCCAGTGATGGTTGTAACGTCATCTCGTATCTTTGACTTAACTTAAGTTGGCTTTAACCTTGCGCTGAATACATTTTCAAGGAATTGCAAAATGTAGTCATCCTGAGCTGCTGAAAAGCTATGTGGCAACTTGTTTAAAAGAGCTCTCTTGTGGGAGCTCTTTTAAACAAGTTGCCACATGATAAGTTTTCAACGGCGTCTGATTTTGATATCTTACATCATTGGGCAACTAACGTTAAGTTTTCCACGGCGCTGAAATTGAAGTGCATTTGACACGCGCAGTATTTTGGTTCCATCCACATAGAGCCCTCTGAATGATTTATTCCTCTAACTAAGTTGGATCGATAAACTCTACCTAGTAAGCTACTCTGACGCAGTTATCATGCGATTAATTTATTGGGCAGTCGATACTCAACTCGTGTGACCTCATGCGAAGTGGGCTGTGCTGTTTGTCTCTTTCGATAACACGTGTTAAGTTGAAATGTTTCTTTGCTTCAATTGAGCCAATAATGGTCGTTTATTCCTGTGACACTGATCGGTCTTACCGCCTGGACGTCTAAGAATGAAATATTACAATTGCTGATATTCCAGAACGTCTTTAACTGCGTGCAGTAATCGGGGTAGTACGCTGCATGTGACCACCTGCTGCATGATGGCAGCGTGAAATGTGGTGTATGGGATTGAGACCCTGCCATCCCGAGGTACCAGTTGGTTTCTAAGGCACAGCAAGAGTTTTGCCTCAGTATCTATAATTAGACCAACAGTCGTGGGTTAAATATAGCAGCTGCCCAGATAGTTTTTCAAGGCCTTGTACGTTCTTGCAAAGTCAGGGCATGACATTCCCTGGCAGTAACGTTTGTTCCCCCCTTTCTATTCATTATACCAATGCTGTAAATTGGTATTACGCCTTGGTATAAAATTTTGTTTATCAGTCAAATGTCTTCCATATTTGCATATGGTGGCTTTGTCTCTGGGGACTTGAAAGCATCTGCCAGACTTTGCAGATTCTTTCTTACACCTATTTTATAAGTGTAAATTGGAAAATTTGGCAATTCGGAAGACAGTGGACTTACTGATTTATACAAGGATACAGCTGAGGCATAGCAAGGTTTATGATGTATGTCCTTTTCAAAAACTGGATTGTGATTATGATAATATGATACTTCTCAGTATTTAATTTTTTGTTCATGTTTTCATTAGCATTAAAAGATTGTAATTCCATCTGTCCATCTCGAGTCCTTCATAGAAATGACCAGAATAATTGTGGATGCACAGTAATCAGTATGGTTTTGGTTGCTTCCAATTAATGGTATAAAACCAAGCTTGAGGAGACTGGGAAGATTTCGTTTGACCTATTGACTCAACATGCATCCACTAGAGAGCCGACAAATTTTTGTACCGCAAATACGATCACTTAACTCCGTGTCATATTTCAAAATTTGACGGATCAGTTACCGTAATTAGACTAGCTATTCATTTGTAATGTATAATTCCAATCAGCCAAAAAAGTGCTGGGACTGTTGGAATTGTATGCTGTATCGTAAGGCATGGATTCAAATTTATCAGCTTTTATAGCCAGTCAGAAATCAGTATTGGCCTACAAGGCTGTTTCCTTATATTGGGTATGCAGTGTGAAATTTAAATTAAAAACAATGCAATATTTTGAAAATAATTTTAAACTTTGTATAATAATAAAACACTACGAGGACTTACCAGCTGTTGAAACTGAAATTTTACTGATTTTTGAAAAATATCTGCTCATTTTTAATGTCGTGCCATCACGTTTCAAAAAAGTTGGGATTGGGACAGTGCAAGGGTTGAAAAGTTGTATGATGTTTAAAAAAAAATAATATAAAAAATATATACGAGGATATATATATATATATATATATATATATATATATATATATATATATATATATATATATATATATATACACATATATATATATATATATATATACACATATACATATACACCTACCTCATGGAACATTACTTTGAACTTTTCCAGTCTTTTTTGTGCCCCCATCTCTACTTTTTAAACATTTTGGTGTCATCAAATTCAAAATGAGCAGAGAACAGGAAAAAAAAAATCCACAATAAAATTGACACCAGGTCAGTAGCATGGATTGGGTATATGAAAAGCAGCGCGCAGAGAGTGTGTCCCATAGAGGTAAAGATGGTGAGGGCTTCAGTACCTCGTGAAAGACTGTAAATAACATTTCTTAAAGTAAAATTGTAAAGAATTTAAGGATTTAATCATCAATGGCACATAATATCATTAAAGGATTCAGAGAATCTAGAGAAATATCTCTACGGAAAGGACAAGGCTGAAAGCCAATATTGATTGGCAGTGATCTTATGGACCTCAGGCAGCACTCCATTAAAAATAGACAGGATTTGGTTGTGGAAATCACTGCCTGGTCGTAGGAACATCTCTAAAAACCATTGTGAGTGAACAGTTTGCTGCTGCATCAACAAATCCAGGTCAAAACTCTACCATGTAAAGATAAAACCAAATATCAATAAGATACCGAAATGCTGTCACCTTCTCGAGGCCTAAGCTCATTGAAGATTGACTGAAGTGAGATGGAAAACTGTCCTGTGGTCTGATCAATCAATATATGAAATTCTTTTTGGAAATCTTGGATGCCTCATCCTCTGGACGAAAGAGGAGAGGGACCACGCATCAGTGAACAGTTCAAAAGCCAGAATCCATGATGGTACGAGGGTGCTTTAGTGCGCATGGCATGGGTAACGTGAACATCAGTGAAGATGCCATTATTGCTGAATGATCATATTCAGGTTTTGGAGCAACATGCACTCTCATCCTGATGCCTTTTTCAGGGAATACTTTGTTTTTTTTATGCAGGACAACACCAAACACCACACTCTGCATGCATTACAACATAATGACTCTGATGTACTGTATAAGTCTGGGTGCTAAACTGGACAGCCAGCCTCCTAGTCCTGTCACCCACTGAAAACATTTGATGTATTATGAAACAAAAATGTGACAAAGGAGGCAACAGCATTGAACAACTGAAATTCTACATCAAGAAAGATAGGAAAACATTTTCTTTCCATTATTACAATTGTTGCTATCCACAGATCCCAAACGCTCAAAGTTGTAAAAAGATGAGGTAATTCAACACACTGGTTAATATGCCCCCATCCCTTATTTTTGAAATGTGTTGATGACATCAACTTCAAAATGAGCTGATATTTTTCAAAAATCAATAATATTTCTCAGTTTCAACATCTGATTTCTTGTCTTTTTACTATTTTCAATTAAATGTATAGCTTGAATGATTTGCAAATCATTGCATTCCATTTTTATTTGAATTTTACACTGCATCCCAATTTTTTTTGGAATGGGGTTTGTAGAATTTCAATATTTCCCATCCTGTAGTATTATTGAAATCACCACATTAATGCTGTACGAATGTACGAATATCTGTTGTCAGTCTGTCACCATTACCAGTTCCACTGTCCATGACTCCCAACTAATTGATTAATTAAACTTGGATTGAAAATGGTGCTTGTCTTTTATTTTTATTATATTTTTGATATCAATGTGAACATCAGGTCACCATCTGTTCAGAGACAAGGTTTTGCATGCTTGTCAGAATTCTGGGAAAACCTGATGTTTGCCACGACAGACCAGTTTTCTCCATGAGGATAATTAAACATTGACATCAGCTGCCTTCTGAATCGTTGTTAATGATCACGTTACCCTGTTTAGCTCAGGTATGTTTGGGGGAAAAAAGTGAATGAATTTATCATCATTTTCAGCAACTAAGGTCCTGGGGACTGTGAAGTGGTTCAACGTGAGAAACGGCTACGGTTTCATCAACAGGTAAATGAGAGATGTGTTGTAATGTTATGGGTCAGAAAGGGCATTGTATTGTTCTCTTAAGTGCTTTTCTGGAACTAAGGCCCGTCTGAAAAAATGTTAAAATTAAGTTTTTAATGGAATCAGGCCATTGGCTGTTTGTTCTGGCCAAACTTGCTGAATGCACCTGAGCCGGTCGTTCTGACTCATGTCTCTTACTTTTTTGTAAAGGAATGACACAAAGGAGGATGTCTTTGTACACCAGGTAAGTGTAATGAGAACGTGGCTTTGCTTCACGAAGCAGAATTGGTTGGATAACTGTTGCAGGGTGAAACCTGGAAGTCTCTGAAGGACGGGCTTGAGGTGAAAAGAGCTGCCGAGACCTAGTTTTAATAATCAGTTATCCTGCCAATCCTGCTTGACGAAATACTGTCCTGCTTCCTTTGTTGTCCTTGACTTGAGTCTGCCGATGAAAATTTGCTTCTTGCATTGTGTGTGTCTGAACAGACAGCGATCAAAAAGAACAACCCCAGGAAGTACCTTCGCAGTGTGGGAGATGGAGAGACGGTGGAGTTTGATGTTGTTGAGGGAGAGAAGGTAATTTTGAAAAAGTGAATTTGTTTTGAAAGATACCTGGAGGCTGAGAGTGAGGTGTACACTGGAGGGGTTGGCGATGTGAGGTGTACACTGGAGGGGGTTGGTGATTGTCAACCTGCGAACAAATCTCTGGTGCTGCTTGAATTTTTATTCTCCACCACAATACTCGCTTTATGACCCCATCTGGTTTTGACCCTCTTTTCTTTTCACTCCTGTATAAAATAGAAAAATCACAAGCAGGATGAACTGCCTGCTATCCAAAAAAAAAAAGGATTTAAAGAGCTTAGGACATGCACTGAGCAAGTTTATGAATATAAAAGGGTACAATTAAAAGAATTCCCATCGTCTGCCTAAAAAAAATGGTAGATAAAATTTTTTGACAAAAATTGCTTTTTTTTTTGTTACTTTACCCGCCCCCCTCATTAACAAATATTCTGAGCAACACAGAAAAGCGATTCTGGCACCCCCCTGTGTGGTCACGTTATAAGTTGTACACGGTGGGCGATTGTGCGTCCAACAACGATGGTATCAGAGTCATATTCCGATAGTTACTCCGAATTTTCAATTGAATCTGTCCATTTTGATGAAGAAGAGTACTTTTTTAAGGAAGATGAGGAAACTCAACATAAAGCTGCTTTCACACCGGACGCGAAACAAATTTTTTCGCACAACAGATTACATTCAAAGTCAATGCCAAGACACTTATACGTTTCACCTGTATTCATGTCTTTGCATTGACATTGGATGTAATCTTGCGACCGGTGTGAAAGCAGCTTAACATGGGATTCAGAACTATACAGATTCTAGCCTGAGTACTCGAGCAATGAAGGCAGCTAATTGTCAGTGTATCCGCCTTTCCCGAACTGCACAACACTTGCCAGCCGCCAATGAAAACTCAAGATAAACTGATTTACTACTATTTGACAGTAAACACACGATGTCCCAAGTGATTCACAGCTGGAGGTAGATAGCCATTAAGAGAGAGAGCTTTATGTATGCTTAATTTATCTATAACTGTGTGATTGGTGGATTCCTTTGCCAGTCTATTCTGATGTAAAACTAACCAATGGGTACTCTATTACTAGGGACCCTACCATTCTCTTAAAGAGCTTAGGACGTGAAATTCAGCTTTGTTTTTTATGTGAAAAAATGCTACAAAGTACCTATCTTGAACAATTAGTGATGGTTTTAATATCGTGTACTTTATGCAATTTAAAAAAAAAAAAACACCTTTTATTTGCTAAATTATCCACTTGAGGGAGCGCCCCCTTTGCCTCAATTGAGAACATTTGCGTTGGGCCAGCTCAGCCACGTGACGTCATTAGTTGTACATGGATTGTGTCTAGGTGGTTAGTTCACGACTCTGGTCTGGACGGAGAATATCTTAAAGAATGGACCAACAAAAATCACCGACAGGGAACGGAAAACATTGTGTCGTGTGGGGATGCAGTGCCATGAATGCATGTGGTCATGTTTCTGTGGCCAAAAGATGCAGAGATATCGAGAATATGGACAAAACAAGTCCAATGTACTGGTGCCGACTTTGCTGGCCCAGGCAAGCCCGGGTCACTGAAACCTACGATATGCGGCCAACATTTCGAGTATTCATGTTTTTACTAGGGCTGTCAGAATAATTAATCGCGATTAATTTAAGCACAATAAAAGTAACTGCCACTATGAGGCAGATGGACGTGATTGCCTATTACCTTTTCTATGACACATACCTAATGCGGTCATTTGAAATGCTTCCGGGAAGAAAACTTTGGTTTGAAGTCCACTAATTACCAGCTAGGTTGGACAGCCTCCATCGCCTTGGCATAATTAGGTCACCTTAATTCATTTCCCGTGTACTTTGCCTGACTTGCAGTCAAGCCATTTATTCAGCCAACTGACAAATCAAAACCAAAATGTAGCCTATAGTGATTAAAAAGAGAGAATGAGAACCAGACAGACCTAACCAGGCTGCCGCGTTATATTAAAAGATTTTCAAATTCGTTAACAATTTATATGTCACGTTCTATATGCTTAAACAAAATGTTTTCCACCTTCACTGTTGGTTATTTAGATGCTCAAAAGTAAATAAAATCAAGTGCTATGAGTTGCATTATTTTTAATTACTCTCGTTCAATTATCTAATAAAAAATGCCTCAAATTTGCGGCAAAGATTCGCCTGAACGTTAATTGCCAAATCTTTGGTGCATTTGACTATTGCCTGCAATGCAAACGTATTCTCTCTCACATTCATGTTCGGTATACTTCACAAAATATTTTTCCACTTCACGTAGCCTATATTTTTAAGCTCTTAAAACCAGGGCCATCATTGAATAACTTCTTTTTTTTTTTTTTTTGAAATATTTTTAATAATGCATACAAAATTCCTTGATGAAAGGAGGAATTCAGAGGTCTGCTATTTATTCAGATTATTGAAATTTTTTCATTCTAACACTTCAACCTGGTCAGGTCCGTCTGCTTCTCATTATCACTTCTTAATCATTGTACGCCACATATTGATTTTGATTAGTCAGTTGGCTGAATAAATGGCTTGATTGCAAGTCAGGCAAAGTACGCGGGAAATGATTTGAGGTGAGCTAATTATGCCAAGGCGATGGAGGCTGTCCAACCTGGCTGGTAATTAGTGGACTTCAAATCACAGGCTTCTTCCCGGAAGCATTTCAAATGACCGCATTAGGTATGTGTCACAGAGAAGGTAATAAGCAATCACGTCTGTCTGCCTCATAGTGGCAGTTACTTTTATTGCGCTTAAATTAATTGCAATTAATTATTCTGACAGCCCTAGTTTTTACATATCATCGTTGTTGTTGTTGTTTATTATTATTATTATTATTATTATTATTATTATTTTCAGTGAATGCGTGAAACTGATTAACTTGGTGCGAGTTCTGCGAGTGAATAATTGCTGACTAAGGCACATGTACTTGAATGCCACTAACGAATACGTGAGACTTGGCATCTCTGCATCGCTTGAAGTTGAAGCAGCACAAGGCTTGCTAATATATTTTTAAAAAAAGGATACATGGCTCAGAACTCGTTTGAATGAATAAAATGAAATGTAGGTAAAATTGTGAGTCTCTGCGCGCTGCTCAACATACACCTAGGAGGAGAATGGCTTCACTGCCTGGGGAAGTATCCTTACTTACCACTTCAGCAGAGGGACTTCGGCGTTAGGAACTATTGTTTTATGCGCTATTTTGTTATTGACTTTATAATTGTTATGATTGGTAGAGACTGAAGGTTTTCTATTAAAGCTTAAAGCTCAAAATGTCATTCATGTCTTTGTTTTGTCAATATGCTGTAAATATTGAATGTGTGTACATATAAATAAGCGAGCCTGTCAAGGTTCTGTTTAAAAGCTTGATATAAATGCCATTTTACCAGGTATACCCAGTTGGCCCATTGGGGGGGGATTGGCCCACTTTTGAAATTTTCTAGCATCATCAATGGGAATGAATGAACCATTTCCATGTCTTGATCTCTGTGGACCAGATCCTTCCTTCAGAGACTTTAGCGTTTGATTCAAAGTAATTATGCCCCCCCCCCCACCCGAAGGTAGGGGGGCACATCTGCGTTGGCGTTCCCACCGTTTTTGGACAATAACTCAAAAACCGTTTGATATATTTCTTTGAAAGTTTGCACACATTTGCATCAGGTCGTGCAGATGTGCCATTTGCCATTTTAAGGTCATTGGCTTTTCTATTTTCTTCCTAAATGTCTTTGAACATCAATGAGGGGCAGCTGAGCTGGGGTGAGGGGAGACATTTGTTTTTTTTGCCTTATAGACAATCTCCAGTTTTAATGATGGAGGAATTGAGTATTTACACTTTATTAGCAATGGGCTCCAAAAGGCAGTGGCACTAAAATATTGTGTGGCAATGATAGAGCTATAATTCAATAAAATTTCAGTGACCACCTGAAATATCATGAGTTATGTTCAAATATGTCTGACTCGGCTTCCTTGTTTTTTTCCAAGTATTGTTCTCAGTCATTATTCATATTACTCATCATTATTCAGAGTTCTTTATACTTACTGCTGGTAATGCAATATTGAATTGGCTAACAACAGAAACAATTTTTATGGAAAGTACTGCATTTGGAAAACGATGCAATTGAGGATCATGCATCTTTATAAGCAAACTTACAAGTATGTTAATGGTTTTATAATAGTCTTTGGAATTGTCTAGCCTGACACGCTCATGATAAATCCTTTGCAGGACAAAAATTATTGAATGCGTTAATGTACAGTAATGTTGGCAGCACCACTCCTAGAGTTGTTACTTCCTTTTGTTAGAGGCTCTCCAGCCAAAAACATTTTTCATTTCCTTTGCCATTTATTTTTGAAAGGAGTGCTCTGAGGACCGTGTTTACTTCTAACTAAAAGCAGAAAAATCTGGAATTCACACCGTTTCAGTCCCCAGATCCCTCTGATGCAGAGAAGTTTATGTTGGTAAAATTGACTTTCTTTTTTTTATGGTTATCATATGTATAGGCTAGTGTGTGTGTGCGCGTGTGTGTGCGCGCGTGCGCATGCGTACATGTCTGAAATTGTAGCAAGTGAGGTGTATGTATAGGTTGTAGATTTCAGTTGTTGTACTTTAAAATTACTGTTGTGGAGAAAGAATTAAAGGGAACGTTCTCGTCAATCATGTATGTACAATAATTATGATTAGACTCCCTTTGTTTGGCAACAGATTAATGACATTGTCAATACAGCATCTCATGCCAGAGCATCTTGGCATTATTATGAAGTTTGTCATCAATTTGCCGCATATGACTCCCTCTGCTCTGGGAATAATTTCAGCTACATGTATGATGTATGCTGGAGTTTACTTCCAGAAAAGTATTAGTGGGGTCAGACCAGGAATGTTTGGCGATTAGGCCTCGCTTGAAGTCTGTTGTCTAGTTGATCCCAACTGTTTGATGGGGTTGACATCGGGTCTTTTGTTGGCTGGTCAAGATTTTCAACTCTGATGTGGGCAAACCATGCCTGGGTCTTGTGCTCTGAATGGGGTGTTGCCAAGATGAAATGGAGAGGCCTTTTCATAAACATTTGAAAGTACTGAATCATTTAGGGTGTTCTGTGCTGTAGTCAAGATTTGCCTTCTATGTGAAGAAGCTGAGCTCAAGCCATGAAAAACATTCCTAAACTAAGGAGTGCACATACATCCTACATGACCAGAGGGGTATGCTGCCTTTGAATCGTAAAGGTCATATTTCAATCATGAGAAACAAGTTTGATGCTCAGTTGACCAGACACATTAATGCTTTGGTGTAGACTCCATTTGGGGCTGAATCCCATGATAGGGCAGCATCAAAGCCCCTCATAACTAAGATTTGGCTGAAGGGTTTTTACAGGAGGTAACCAAGATAATTTAAGCAACTGACGTATTAACAAAGGTAGGAAAAGTCATCACCAGTACTTCTTGGCTGGATTGGCAGTAAATCTGGCTGGCTTATGGAGCGCCAGTATTAATAATTGGCTGAGGGGCAACATTCAAGCTTTCATGATGAGGCCAGTATTGCAAGTGCGCTGATAAAGGGTCCGATACTAACCAGCAGGCTGATCAGGGGTCAGCATTATGAACTAGTTGATGAAGGGCCTGATATAGGGGGCCAGTTACAAGTTGGTAAGATAAGGCCAGTAAAGCTAATGTCTTGATGAAGGCCAGTGGTTAAATAGCCAGCTGATGTGGGGCCAGCATTCCTAACTGGCCGATGAGGGGCCAAATGCTGCCTTGCAAGATGATGAAGTTGGTCTGCACAATGTGCTGACACAGGCTGGATATAAACCACTGAGCTGATGAAGGGCCAGATTTGGGGGCAAGATAAGATGGTAGCTTGCAAAATAAGGCCAGTATGCTAAGGTGCTGACGAAAGGTAAGATGCCAACAAGCAGGCTAATGAGGGAGCAGTATTACTAACCGGCTGATGAAGAGCCAAATATTAGGGGCCTGAGTGCTAGCAAGATGATGAGGCCAGTTTTGGTGATGTGCTGACAAATACTCAAGATTCATGCCAGCACTGAGGGCCTGCACTGATGACTGGCTAATGAAGGGCCAGACCGATAGTCTAAATAGCTGCTGATGAAAGGCTGATGTGTTTGGCTGACCAAGGGACAACTGACCAACCCATACATTTTAGCTGTCGACATTTTATTTGGACGCCGCCATCAGCAGTATGCTTGATTAAATTGACTTGCAGGTGATCCAGGTGGAACTGTGAAATTGCAGACATTGTGGCGAGATCCATGTATTACCTTAGTAAGGATATGAGTCTAATCCCCAAAAAATAATCACTTCTTGGCCATTGGCTGCCGATGCTTTCCTCCAGTCAGAGGAAAAGGCTGTTTTTTTACGGGTATCCCCTCTATGAGATGAACTCCGTTCTGATTAACCGGCGAACAGGGCTACCAGCCCCATTAATCATTGCGTCAATGGATAACGACTTAAGCCAAGATCACTCTGGCCATATGTGTTCCGTTTACTTCCAGCCAAATGCATGCATTGGCCTCATAAAAGGACATTATGCGTATAGGTTCAATTTATTTATTTTTTTGCTTTCCAAAAGTTCAAATATGGTGGACCTGGCGTCGGAATACTGATGCTATATGACATTAATTTATTATTATTATTATTATTATTATTATTAATAACAGCTTTTCTGAAACACTTAAATACTGCACCATTTAAATATTTCTCCAAACTCCCAATTACTTGAATCAAGCTCAAGTTTTCTGTGAACCAGCAAATGCAAACTTTTGAGTATTCCAGTCATAGAAGTATAATTGGGTGAAACACAGCATCCTTTGTTAGCAATAGTTGCAGCCAGAAAATTGTATTCAGGAGTTGCTCAGTTGCTGAAATGCTCTGCTCTACTCAGTGAATTGAAATGACACCAACCACTAGCAAACACTCCCCTTATTTCAGATGACCATTTACGTTGCAATCACAGAAATACAGCTATAATGTCACTCATTCTGTTTATTCCTACAGCCATGTCCTATGCATTTCTGGCCAGAATAGTCACAATCGCTAAATTATGCGCAATTGATTCATTAGCTAGTCACATTAAACTTCACAGAGAGTCAGGTACGGAATGGCATTCACATATACAAACAAAGGTGACATGCAGATGCTGTACCAATCCAACTACACATGGAATTCTGCCCAATTATCAACCAAAATCTTAAGTACTTAGAGATCCAAGTTTGCAGCCTCCTCTTTTACACCTGGAATGGAGCTTTTCTTCAGTAATGACTCATTAGCAGATCCATTTTTGATGAAAATAGGCTTGTACAAAACCCAAAACCAGTGAAGTTGGCACGTTGTGTAAATCGTAAATAAAAACAGAATACAATGATTTGCAAATCCTTATCAACCTATATTCAATTGAATACACTGCAAAGACAAGTTACTTAATGTTCGAACAGGTAAACTTTGTAATTTTTTGCAAATATTAGCTCATTTGGAACATGTTTCAAAAAAGCTGGCACAAGTGGCAAAAAAGACTGAGAGAGTTGAGGAATACTCATCAAACATTTATTTGGAACATCCCACAGGTGAACGGGCTAATTGGGAACAGGTGGGTGCCATGATTGGGTATAAAAGCAGCTTCTCTGAAATGCTCAGTCATTCACAAACAAGGACGGGGCGAGGGTCACCACTTAGTGAACAAATGCGTGAGCTGATTGTCGAACAGTTTAAAAACAACATTCCTCAACGAGCTATTGCAAGAAATTTAAGGATTTCATCACCTACGGTCCGTAATATCGTCAAAAGTTTCAGAGAATCTGGAGAAATCACTGCACGTAAGCGACAAGGCCGAAAACCAACATTGAATGCCCGTGACCTTCGATCCCTCAGGCGGTACTGCATCAAAAACTGACATCAGTGTGTAAAGGACATCACCACATGGGCTTAGGAACACTTCAGAAAACCACTATCAGTAACTACAGTTCGCCGCTACATCTGTAAGTGCAAGTTAAAACTCTACAATGTAAAGCAAAAGCCATTTATCAACAGCACCCAGAAACGCCGCCAGCTTCGCTGGGCCCAAGCTCATCTAAGATGGACTGATGCAAAGTGGAAAAGTGTTTTGTGGTCTGACGAGTCCACATTTCAAATTGTTTTTGGAAACCGGGGACGTTGTGTCCTCCGGACCAAAGAGGGAAAAGAACCATCCGGACTGTTATAGGGGCAAAGTTCAAAAGCCAGCATCTGTGATGGTATGGGGGTGTATTAGTGCCCAAGGCATGGGCAACTTACACATATGTGAAGGCACCATCAATGCTGAAAGGTACATACAGGTTTTGGAGCAACATATGTTGCCATCCAAGCAACGTCTTTTTCATGGACGCCCCTGCTTATTTCAGCAAGACAATGCCAAGCCACATTCTGCACATGTTACAACAGCATGGCTCCGTAGTAAAAGAGTGCGGGTACTAGACTGGCCTGCCTGTAGTCCTGACCTGTCTCCCAGTGAAAATGTGTGGCGCATTATGAAGCGTAAAATACGACAACGGAGACCCCGGACTGTTGAACAATTTAAGCTGTACATCAAGCAAGAATGGGAAAGAGTTCCACCTGAAAAGCTTCAAAAATTGGTGTCCTCAGTTCCCAAACGTTTACTGGGTGTCGTTAAAAGGAAAGGCGATGTAACACAGTGGTAGAAAGGCCCCTGTGCCAACTTTTTTGCAATGTGCTGCTGCCTTTAAATTCTAAGTTAATGATCATTTGCAAAAAAAAATAAAGTTTCTCAGTTTGAACATTAAAAATCTTGTCTTTGCAGTTTATTCAATTGAATATAAGTTGAAAAGGATTTGCAAATCATTGTATTCTGTTTTTATCTACGATTTACATAACGTGCCAACTTCACTGGTTTTGGGTTTTGTTTTGTAGTATTTTTGGCATTTGTTTGACAAGGGTAGCTTTGTGCTGCTCACTAGCACAAGAGTGTAATTTGAGGCAACTTTATTCTCCTGAATTGTAATTAAGACATGCTCTTAAGTTGTGATTACTGCACCCAGATGCCATGAGGCAGATGACTGTACTTGTTTTATCATACTTTTTGGGACTAGAAGACTTAAAATTGGGGCAAAATGCATTTTTGGGCCTTTTTTTTTTCTTCATAGGGAAAAGGCTTAATTTTTTTGACTGAGAGCCATGTTTAGATCTAGGGTTACCACTGGGATGAAGGTAAAGATTAGGTCTTGTTAGTGATTTAAGGTTAGCCATTAGAATTGTTGTGGATGAAATTAGTTATTTTTGGGTTAGAGAACAGCTTAATTTAGGTTGATTTTTAGGGTTTTTTGGAGCATGGACATCGAATTTTGTGACCAAAACATTTTTCAGACCCCAAGACTAGGGTGAAACCAAATGACGGGTGTTTGTAGAAGTATGGCATGTGTTTCTCAAGGAGTCTATGTCCACAGGGTGCGGAGGCTGCTAACGTGACAGGCCCTGGTGGAGTTCCCGTCCAAGGCAGCAAGTATGCTGCCGACAGGAATCGTTACAGGAGATACCCACGCAGACGTGGCCCACCCCGTGGGGGGGACTACTCGCAAGGTTACCAGAGCGATGGCGAGGGGGAGGGCCAGGAGAAGAGGGAGGGAGGGGACAGCGCCCCTGAAGGAGACATGCAGACGCAGCAGCGCCGGGCATCCTTCCCCCAACGCCGCCGATACCCCCCCTACTTCGTCCGCCGGCGCTACGGCCGCCGCCCGCCGTACACCAACGCTCCTCGCGGGGAGATGCCAGAGGTGCCAGAAAAATGTTTTTTTTCATTATTCAGTGAGAAGCCTGACGGTGTGAAACTGATATGTAGCTCGTGCTCAGGTTTGTGTTTGGATGTACTGTGGAGTACAGCTTTTACCCTCTTGCAGGCCACACGGTTGTAGTTTAACTTGCAGAGATGGGACACACCCCCTGACAACATTTATGGAATCGCCACACTTAGATTTCCATCCAGCTCTTTTACGTCATGGCAAATAAACAAATCACAGATATGACGCAAAACTATTTTTGTTCAATAGTTGAACGGTGTGACTTCGTGAGACGCAGCTCAAACAAATTTGATTGAATTATTTAAATAAAATGCATTTTTTTTCGAGATGACATGGGGGTAAAAAATTTGGAACCACTCAATGCTGAGAAAAAAAATGATCAGATCATCAATTTCCTGTAATTCAGCAATGCAAATTTGGGATCCTTGGGAACCGTGATCTCCACAAGAATTTAAAATAAGCCTGCAGATCCTCTTGTCTGAATACAGCTGCATTTTATGAACCTATATGTGGGTCTTTGTAGGTTCCAAGGGGTTTGTGGTATTGTGAAAGGAGGGCCAACAGTTTACAGCACAGTTATAGGGAGATGACAGAAATGTGCCTTATCTCTCTGCTAAGCTTTACAGTGCTGGGCGGTGTTATTTTTTGGAGGAACATTTCTGCACTGTGGGTAAACCCTGTTCTGTACGTCTGTCCTGCAGGGAGGCGAGGGGGACGAGAACCGGGCCGGACCGGACCAGGCCAACAAACCCATGAGGCAGAACTACTATCGAGGCTTCCGGCCAAGGTTCAGAGCCAGGTGTGCATGTGGTATTCACTGTGATCGGGCTGCAACAGCAGGTCTAGTGTCCGGCCAGAGTGCAGTAAACTAGTCCGTGCCTCCAAGGGACAGGATTTCAGTTGAGTGGTTTGCCTCATGTTGGCTGCACATGAGCATAGGTCACTGACACAGTGACTATACAGCTCTGCTGCTGAACTGAGGTGTGAAAAGCAGTTACAATCTGTAAATTTTGCAGACAGTTTGGGAATTCTTATGGCAAGGATTGAAAAAACGGATGGAAAACTTTTCTGACATTAAAAGATTATTTTGGCCCATAAACTTAAATGTGCGTGGATTACGATGGATTGATGAGGGAGCAGCCTCTGGTCTCGGTCTGAAGGACTCGTTATTGCACCCCGATTTGAATGGAATACTACTGCTGTGCGGCTGAAACATGCATATGCGTGCGTGCGTGCGTCCGAGATGGCATTTGCATTAATACGAGTGTGTCCGTTTGCACTGCTTGAAGTGAGCGAGAATGTGTCTGCTTTCGCCTGAATGTCAATGCATTGTGATGTTTATCTGCATTGTGATCTGTCAGTCATCTTTTTGGCAGTACTGAAAAATGAAGATGTACTGAGAATTATTGCATCAAAAAGTAATGCCAAGCAGGGGTGTCATACTGGTCTGTAAAAGGGCTGAGGGGCTGCAGGTTTTCATTCCAACTGAGCAGAAGCACACATGATACAACTAATCAACTGTGCAGGCCGAGATCATTTGATTAAATTAGTTGCATCAGGTGTGCCTCTGCTTGGCTGGATTGAAAATCGGCAGCGCCTCGGCCCTTTTACGGACCAGTTTGATGCTGCTGCCATTAGGGGTCATTCCATGCCAACTCACGGAGTGGTCCCATGGTGACCATCTCAGATTTTCTTTTTTCTAAAAATACCAAGGGGTTCATCAAGGAGCCATGCCAAGGTTTAGTTGCAAAGTCTTTGAGTTTTTAAGTTATCAGCCATAGAAATGGGGCGTCACACCTTTTCACTCTCAAAGGAAGTAAGTCATTTTCGTCCAAATTTGGAGCCTCCTATCTAAATGGCAAATCAAAATATCAACAATAAATGTGGGAGATGAAGAGATTTCTACCCAGATTTCAAGTGTGACAGCAGAAATGGTGTACTTGTTGCCCCTTTTTTAATTAGTGAGCATCTGAATATGCCAGAATTGCCAATGCAATTATTATTATTTTTTGTTGTTGTTAATTTCAGTTTTTAGGGACTTGCCCAAAAGCCTCATATCACATTTATAATATTTGGGTGCAAAGGTATGCAACACAAGGTAAAAACAAATCAGGGCACTTGCGTAGTAATTACAGTTGATTGAAAATGCAAAGAAATTAGCCATTATTTGTGAAAAATGTTGACAGCTACCCAGGATTTTAAAATTTCAACCACATTAAGAAAAGTCTAAAAATCAACATGTACTCCAATTTTTTATCTGATACATATGTTCCTTGCACCATAAATTATTATCCCCCACCAAAAAGCTGGACAGGGGTTATTGGATTGGGGTCCGTCCCTCCGGGCCACAATGGGGACTACTTCTTTGAAATTATTATACCTAGATGCGTGAAATTTGGTGCGCTTAATAAGCTAGTCATGATCTACGTTCATTTCGAAAATTGATATCGGAGCTTTTTTTTAAATTTTATTTTATTTTTTTTAACGGCGTTATGGCCCTTGATCGTGGCAGGGGATGGTGATAACACTGTCATCTTGTTTTTTGTACCTGCCCATCGTGACACATTTGCGCAGCACTGCGCATTCTGTTGAAATGAGTGCAATGTTTATTATGTACTCAGATTAACATTTGTTGGTGGACATCTTCTGGATTAATACGCATTTGAGATGTTTTTATGCATGCAGATAACTTTGGAATATTTTGCAAAAAATACCCATTTGAGCCAACTCTAAGCGCTAAGCTGGTGCCTTGATTTTGTTTTGCTTTTTGTCTTGAGTAAATCTGCACTGCGTGCAATTTTAGGTCCATCGGTATGATACGAGGCCTTTGGCGAGCCTCTAGAAACCTAAAGTCAAAAAATGGCATTAGCAAATGTGGCATATTCAGGCACTCTTAAATAAGAAAGGGCGAGAAGTACACTATTTCTGCAGTCATTCTGAAAATTTTTATAGAAATCTCATCACTTTGCAGGTTTCAAGATATTGTGATCTGTTGGATGTGAGGTCCCAAAGTTGGACAAAAATAACCAACTTTCTTCTTGAGTGAAAAAAAGGAGTGCGAAATCCTGCCTTTCATGGTAGTTAACATGAAAATGAAAGACTTGGCCACCAAATCTTGGCTTGGCTGTATGATACACCCCAACGTATTTCCAGAAGAAAATTCTGAGATGGTCACCATGTGAACTTTCTGAAAACTGGGTGATTTGACATGGAATGATTCAAAATTTCCAAATTGCTTAATTTAATGGAATATTCAACATACTACAGACCCAGTTTTTGGAGTGAATATTCAGCAGTGATGTTGCCCTTGAACATTGTTGAGTAAAGACTGTTAAAACAAGTCGACATGGTCTGCAACATCCCCCGCCAATCATGCGCTTCTTATTTTCGAACTCGATCAAGGCCTTTATGGTCTGAAATTGCACACCAAATTTGGTTACTGTATCTGTAGTAGTTTCTGAGTAAAGCTGTCCCCTTTATCACGGACGGACGGACGGACGGATGGAGGTCAAACCTATATCCCCCTCCCACTTCGTGTTGGCGGGGGATAATAATAACTTCAGCAAGTGCCCCAAACTTCACAAAAACAAAAACACTTGAAATTTCCTGTGAGGATTTTTATCCATGCTGATTCAATAGCATATTTCACTGTGTTGATTTTTGAACACATTCATGCATCCAAAATGAGCACTTCTGTGAAAATTTAATTATATGAAAACAAAGAAAAGGAAAAAAACCCCTGCGCACTGTCTTCTCACTTGCAATTAATTTATTAGTCAAAACGTTGACTAATAAATTACTTGCAAGTGACGAGACTGTGTGCGGGAATTTTTCTTTGCTTTTAGTCCACAGTTGGCTTCTCCTACGAACCTGTCTGCTAACAGGTGTGCGAAAGTTTTTTTTTTTTTTTTTTTTTGGTGTTTCTCCCCCCCTCTTTCTTGCTACTCTGATTATATGAAAACAAAAAAAAAAAAAAACCACTAAAACCAGACACACAAAGTAGCCAGCTAAGTTTTGGCCTCTGTGTTTAGCCAGAAGCGAAGTAGGGCTGCCAACACATGTTCCGATACTTTTCAAAATATTTTTCAAGCATTTTTCTTGGAAATTATTGGGTTGGATTTGTCATCCTGTTGCTTGGGCATTATGAGGAGTCCAGCTTTGTATCAGTGGCTGATATACAACACGCCATGTTATTGTTTGGTCTGGAGGGTATACAAAAACGCAGCCTAAAAATAAAGCTCTAAAAATAAAGGTTTCAGATGTGTGTCATACTATCAACATAGTTTGTAGGTTACACATTCCCTGCACAAAAGCTCCCATGCCCCTGTGCAGCATTTAATTTTAGCATGTGTATTGCTGTATATAAACTGAATTCAACACGCAAATGTCATTTTGATAACATTGCGGCCAATGATCCTCTGTAATTGGTGAGGATTACTTTATGAATTTAGATTATTGTGTTGTTTCAAACACAATTCTCGTTTGAGAAGGGATTTGATAAAGAAAGCCGTCATTATGTTTTATGAGAAAATAAGGCACAGCAAATGAGTGGCCCTGGATTGCATTTTAGCTTTTTGTTTTTTGACTCAGTCAAACTTGTTGTTGTGAAAAAACCCTGAGCTCTTTTCACCATAGACCTCTCCCATTTCCCCATAATGACTACATATAATGACCAATGGGGAGGCAAGGGAAAAGGTCCATTGATATGAATATTGGCATCATCGCGTCAAGGCTTGGTTGGCTCAGTTTTCTTTGTTTAAATGAGGGGAAAACCAAAATTGTGGTGTTTGGACCAATGGATCCCCTTATGGACCTGGGCCCCCTCAAAGATGATGATAAACCCTCTGCCACCAACCTTGGCGTCACCATGGACGGTGATCTTAAACTCAACAAACAGATCAGCAGTCATTAACTCATTCAATCCCAAAGTACTCTTTGCAATGTAAGTACATTCATTTTACTTCCCTGACCCCCAAACACAAACTGTAAGTATTTTTGGTTTCATGATGGTTAAATTCAAAATGGCATTTTTTTTCCAAAGCCAACAATAACATTTTTAGAGCTTCTAGAAATAAAAATAAATAAATAAATAAAAATTGGTTACAAACGTGACCAGTGGGATTAAATGGGTTAAATCAGGCTTTTATCACCTTCGTCTTTTATCAAAAGTTAAGCAGTTTTTATCTTTTAAGCACTTTGAGCAAGTTGTGCACGCTTTTATTTCTTCATGCCTGAACTACTGTAATGCACTTTATACTTGCATCTCGCATAACGCACTTTCACGCTTAGTTAGTCCAGAACTCTGCGGCACGACTTTTAGCAGGAACCAGAAAGCGTGAACATATTACCCCAATTCTTACATCTTTGTATTGGCTTCCTGTCAATTTTAGAATTGATTTTAAGATTTTATTGTTTGTTTTTAAAGCATTGGATGGACGGTCCCCTCAGTACATCTCGGACCTAATCCAAATTCTTACACCAGTGCGCACCCTGAGGTCCGAGGGCCAACTCCAGCTTTTGGTGCCTAAGACGCAACTTATATCCAGGGGGGACCGTGCGTTTTTCAGTGGTCGGCCCTAAAGTCTGGAACACTCTGCCCCTGCACGTCCGAACGGCCCCCACAGTGGAGTGTTTTAAGTCTCGTCTTAAGACCCATTTTTAGTCTTCAGCTTTTAACACAGTTTGAGTTGTGTGGTCTCGAGTCTTTTCTTTTTTTTTTTTTTTTTCTTTTTTTAAATATTGTTTTTAGTATGTTTATTATTATCCCCCGCCAACACGAAGAGGGAGGGGGATATAGGTTTGACTTCCGTCAGTCCGAGATAAAGGGGACAGCTTTACTCAGAAAATACTATAGATACAGTAACCAAATTTGGTGTGTTGCTTCAGACCATAAAGGCCTTGATCGAGTTTGAAAATAAGAAGCACACGGTTGGCGAGGGATGTAGTAGACCAAGTCGACTTGTTTTAGTAATTTTTAGTTATTAGTATATATTACTAACTATTAGTTATTAATAGTTTTTTATTTTTGGCTACTGTTTTTTGTTTTAGTATATCGCCTTGTCTTGTTTTTACTGGTTTTTGTTTTCCAATAGTTGTGTTTTTAATTGATGATTTGTACAGCATTTTGGAAACATTCAGTTAAGAAAATGTGCCATATAAATAAAGGGGTATGGTATCATCATCTAGTAATTATGGGAAAGAGTTAAGGTACCGTTAACGTTTTTTAGAAATGAATCATAAGTCAAATTCCACACTTTCATTTGAATTTTGGTATCCATCCTTAGAGTCCAGTATGTATATTACCCTCTATGACCTATGTGCAAAGTTACTTCGCATTAAAATTGCATTAAAAATGAAGGAATGAACTTGACTTTCATAAGCATGCCCTAGAACACGTTCTGCAGTGGTGTTGCCTAATGAAGGGCGGGGCTTTACATGTGGTGAAATGGGTGAGAGAAGAGGAAACCTGCCTGGACTCTCATAAACTATCCCTCCCAATCCCCCACCTATTTGTTGTCTCACCCAGAGGGGGCCCCCGTCCACGACCCCCCCGCGAGGGCGGCGTCAGTGAGGAGGACAAGGAGAACCAGTCAGACGGTGCTAAGAACCAAGACCCCGAGCAGCGCCGATACCGCCGCCACTTCAACTACCGCCGCAAGCGCCCCCAGAACACCAAACCCACCGAAGGCAAGGAAGGCAAGCCGGCTGACGCGCCCTCCGACAAGCCCAGTGCTCCTGAGGCTGCGCATGGCGGGGCTGAGTAACACTGAAGAACTACCGGAGTACCACCTGTACCAACCCCCGGGTAGGTGTACTGAGTAGCACCCATCCTCTGGTAGTCCTATGCAAACTCATCCACCAATTGTGTTATTTCTGTATTTCAATTTTAGTGGGGTGACATCCAGCTCAGTCAGTCAGAGCAGCAGTTTCACGCTGTGATTGCTAACAGCTTGTTGATTCTGACCTCCTGTTTTTGTGGGTAAGGTTTATAATTGCAGTTCTGTCATCACCAGAGCAAGGCACAATTAAGATGCGGTCATTATGGAGGGATTTGGCCTCCTAAAATAGATTTTTGCCCCATGTCTATTTAGCCGATAGTTCCTTTTACACAACCTATAATGTACTTTTCTCCAAATAGACTGCCCTCCTTAATGTGAAGCATTCAGCTTTTTTTCTTTTTTTTTTTTTGTTTAGGGGAAATTACTATAAAGGAGAGGGCACTTAGTAGAGTGCATACCTCCACCACACCATATCTGTTCTTTTGGTTGTAGAATATGTTACGGATCACTTCCAAAATTAAATCAACTGTTCCTTGGACTACCACCTATCATCCTGCCAAATTTCGTGCCAAACCATTCTTAAGTTTGAGTTATACGGACAGAAATATTACACAGATCCGCATTGGACAGATATTATTCTAATTCTTCCAGATCCAGAATCCAGAATGTATTCCGGATCACCTCCAGAATTGAATCAACTCATCCTTTGACTACCACCTACCATTCTATCAAATTTCCTGCCAATCCATCTATAATTTGTTGTTATTCTGTTATCAGACAAACAAACAAATGGGTGAAAACACATCTTCCTTGGCAGGGGTAAAATTAATGGATTACATTGTGCGTATTACCTTTCATCAAATGTAGTAAGTTACTATAAAATGTTACTTTCTATAGCTTTAACTCTATAATGCCCAGACACAGACATCATTATAGGAAAAATATGACCCAGTAACATTTTTGAAGTATTGAAGGGTAGTAGTCAGATCCACTGTCCATCAGTAGGTTTTGTTACTGCAAAATATACATTTCTGAACAGAACAACTTCTAATTCCAGGAGTATCGTATCTAATACAGCCAAAAATCAGCAACCTTCCAGAACTCAACACTCGAAATTTCAAATTATTTATATGCTCTGTACCATCTATAGCTATTCCTTAACATGTATAAGAATAAGTTTTTGTGTAATATTTACCTTGGAATGCCAAAATTCACTTCCAAAGTCCAAGGAAATTCATGAATTCCCATTCACATGGGAGCTACTACCTTGAAGTGAGTGACTAGGGGAGAGACTACTCCTGTAATCTCACTTCTTCCCTCCAGGTGGCAGCACTGTGTATCAGATATAACACTGTGAGCAGTCGTGGTTGTTTTGCATCTTACCAGGTGGGCATGGTCCTTCAAATTTGGTGTATCATATATGATACGGGGGGCATTATAGGGTTAATACTTAAAAGTTTTTTTTAAATTAATCACCGATTTCATTCACTCGTGTGTGTAACTGATACAATGCAGCTTTTATAACTATTGCCCATAAGTGCACTCAGGTTGTCTGCCATTTCTCTGATTTGATAAAAGCAAATTATTGTTATGTGGCTTTACTATTTATTTATTTACTATAAAAAATGAAAGTTACTGAAGGCAGAGTAGTGTATTAATTTTGTAATAATGATATTATTACCCAAATTTTTATTATAACTAATTGAATTGCTCATAAGCGATAATTTTACTGTAATAAGTTGCATTAGCAATGTACTACCCCCAATACTGGTTTTACCTTTTTGCAACTGCAAGTGTGGGCACATGCACTATAATGATGGAGGTGCAAGACCATGAACCCCACCTCCATTGGTAGTCAATCATATGGTCTACTTTGTTGATAAATTTCATGGTGACTTGAAGTAAGTCAACCTTGTTCAATGTGACGTGTTTCCTTAGTGTTACACCGTTCGCTAACCCAATCCTGAGTGGGACACTAATGGCCCGACCCACTTTCTAGCCTTACATGGACCTTGTAATAGATGATCAGAAAGATATGCAAGTGGGAGTAATTTATACATGTGTAATGCTACATAGCAGCTATTCAGAGCACTGCTCTACTTGCGCAGATTTTTTTGCAAAAGAATGCTTTGAGGTTGAGTGAAATACGAATTTTGTGCATTGGCGCGCATCAGTTTTGTTGCTTCACTCCATGTTTTCTGCGTGATTTGCATCCCCCAGTGCGAACTAGCATCTTTTTGCGTGAATTTGAATTTAATCTGTTGCACGTTCGGTGGAAATGCAGCACAAGATTCTATTTATTGAATTTCAAATATTTACATGTCTAATTACTATATGAAAATGACTTCGACGAAACGAAGTCGCTAGAATGCTTAAATTGCAGTTGGGTGATGTTCTTTCCCATTTTAAAATTTATCTGTATTCTCACCAATGGTATTGCTTTATAGCTAGCTTCAGACTGTTTTTCATAATGTTTTGTCAGGCCAATGAAAATATAGGATCAGCTGTGACAATCTGTAGTCATGGGACTATGGAGGCAGAAACATTGGGTGTCGGTGGGGGAGTTTCTGCCGTGGGAAAGACTAACGAAGCGAAACGCAGCTGTTTTTCTGATCTCTGAAATGCATCCATATACGTAAAGATTAGATGCAAAACTATCATCAAATAAACCCTAATAAGTATTTTTATTGCAGTTTGTAAGCTAGGCTAAATCCAATATTGCTGTTGATTTTGTCGACTCGGGAACAACTTTTTACCAGTACTATGGATGTCCTGCTATCGAAACATTTAGCGCACTGCTAAATCACTGCCGTTGACATCCTTTTGTCTGCTCTTCTGAAGACTGAGCACAAGTAAATAATTTTAAAAAAATTTCTGGTGAGAAAGGTAAGAAATTAGACTTTAAACACCATTGAATTGACTGACATCATTAAAATTAGCAGTTTAAGGGAAATTTCAACACGCTGCTTGCAATAAAGTGTCCCACACAGGCAACCATCCTGTTAATGGAGAAGCAATCTCGTTATTTTCACAGGCAGTGTGTCTGTGTACAACTTGTGCGAAATAGTGGTTTGGATGACTCTGAGAATAACTCCTAGTCTTCACTGGGTTAAAGCCAGTCCAACTGAACAGTCCAATTTGGCACATTGTATTTATTTGTTTAGATACATGTCAATATTGACATGATCTATTTGGATTTTTACAAGCCTTGAAAATATCAGTCACAGTAAGAGGCAATGTGTTTGAGTTTTACTTTCTATTTTCACCCTTTTTTCTTTTTCAGTTTTATGAAAATCCTGAAGAACCACTCAAGATCTGAGCAATAAGAAACGGGTTTAAAAGGACCCCTGAAAGCTCGCACCACGCGTTTGACCTGAAGACCGCCTGCCTGCAAAGTCTATGCAGCCCCACTATAGCCAGTGCTTTTACCTGACCGCTTAAAAACAGCAAGAAGAAAAATGATTTTATTGGGGGGAAAAATTGGGGGCAGAATATTTTATAAATCGGTCTCATTTTTACACCAAATGGTTTTTAAGATGTTATTTGATATCTGGTCAATTTGACATTTTTTTAAAAGGAAAATGTTTTTATGTATACAACATGAATTTTAAATGGAAAGGCAAGCGCAAAATAAAACTCAAATGCAAAGTTTTGGATATAATTGTTTTTATACGATACGTCAAATTTTACACTTCATTTGAAAGGATTTTAACCAACGAATGACCACCTCCCTTTCTCTTGACCATAAAGTTCCTCACTGTGCTCTCATTTAGATGGGTTCTTAAAAAAACACACTTTTCAGCCAAAGGTACCTTATAAGACCCAATTAATCTGAGTCAAACACACAAACAAAATGCCTGTGGGTCAAAGCTGCAGGTCTGAAGGGCTGAGACATACCTCTTGCCCTTGTAGACATAGAGTGAGTTTTAAAAAAAAACTATACACTTTCTAAATGTCCAATTATTATATTCTGTAGCAATGTAAACAACATCTTTTTAAATGTAAGTTTTCAGCAGCTCTTACTGCTTCTTTTGATACCAGTTTGCACCTTGTTTGATTAAACCCATGACTGCTGTGGAACAATTTAGGGATTTCACTTGTGCCAACTGATCAGGCTCTGTTGCAAAGCAAATGGACTGGAATTCCCTCTGTGAAGTTTAAAGTCCACATAAAGCACTTATGGCACGCTAGGAAACTGACGCCGAAAACTCCGCAGCACATTTGTAACGGTCCGTGTCCCATGATATTCACTGACCAAGAAGGCTCTTTGCCTGGCGATTAACTGTGGACGCACCATGCTTGGCAGTACCAGGTCATTACGACCAAAGCACAGGCAAGATTCATATGCATGTTTTTAAGCTCAAATGACTTTGCAACCCATCATGATATGCATGGTCAATTTCATATGTAGCCCTGGTCAGTTGGCACAAGCCAGATTTCACTTGAGTCCCTTAATTGTCCTCTGTGCAGTCATGCCTGAAACTGAATGAGGTGTAACTGGTACCGATATCAGCGGAAAGATCTGAGGCAAAAGTACACAAAATGTTTTATACATGTATATTGCTACACCATCACAAAATGACCTGTTAAAAAGTGTATAGGTTTTTTTTTTTTTTTTTAACACACACTGAACAAAAGGGAAGTATCAATATTCTAAGAATTCATGGCTTTGTACCCATTTTTGATATGAACTTTTAAAACCTCAAAAATAAAAAGTTGTGGCTGCAGCATAATTCTATCTATTTTACAACACAATATTTAGTACTAAGTAGTTATTTATTTTCAATCCAATGTAGAAAGCAGATGCACTGTATTTCACAGACACGGCACTTTTTCAAAGTGATGTACGCTCCCCTTCCTGAACACTTTGTGAAATGTGCCGCTGGTGGGGGCGGGGCCGGGGGCGGCTGCTTTCATAATCCATACGTCACTCCCACGGTCTCATAAATTATGCCTGGAGAGGGGTGAAGGCGACTGTTGTACGCAGTTGGCTGGCCCCATCCCCGGTCTCAAGGGCACGCACTCACACGTTGGTCTCTTTGCACAGCCGCTGCATACGCAGGACGTTCAGGTGCATGGCGACACGGTTTGTGATCTCCGTGGCACAGCTGGCTGGGAACCAGCCTCTCTCCCCGTCCCGGATTCGCTCCCCATAGTACCAGCCTGGAATGGGATAAATTTGGCTTCTTAGCTGGCAGTGATTGTGATACTGTTGGGTTATTTAAATGCATGATTATGAGTGTGAGGTATAAGTGCAATGCGTAAAATGCGACAGGGCTCTTTAAGGGTACCTTGAGTAGTTTGCCTACGCTAGGCCGTGTCTCTTACTGCCTCGCAGACTTTCATGCTGGAAGTGGACTAAATATTGCGTGAATCCCCTGCAGAGTGGCTTCAAATTTGACATTTCTTAACTATCATTACAAAAGAAGCTACACAGGTTACTGTGATGTAATCTGAACTCTAATTAGCAGTAGGTTTTTATGCCTGCTTGTACTGAGGTCTAACCTCTCTTACTAGGTAGGTCTCAAAAAGCAAGACAAGGATACTAACAGGGAACTGAAATGGCCAGATAGTTGGTGCTGGAATTGAAGGTGTCCGTCACACAATCATTTCAGTATTTACAGCAGAGCTCCTGATCATTTGACCCCTCGAGCCTGGTTATGAACACAAAAAACTGCAATGCTGACTTTGTTTGGTACACAAATCTGAACGTGCCCTCGTAACTATAACATAAAAAAAAAGATACGATAACTGGCATATCTGTCTCATGCAAATGATTTTAAGCCTATAAAAATTGCAGTTACATGACGATCCAGTGCTTTTGGCACAAGGCCATTGCCTTTTCCATCTGTGGTGAAATGCGCTTGCATAACATCTTGCTGTGTACCGGAAAAGGCAATCAACTGTGTTTCCGCTTTCCCTCCCCATAACACCTGCTGACACGAGTAAGGAGTTCCCAGGTGCCCAGACTACATTCCCAACCTGGCTCTTTCATCATGCCACACAATCATTCCCTAATATAATTAGATATGCAAAAGGTCCCCCCTCTCTCCACTTCAGCTGATGTGAGGGGAGCATTCTGGTGTAAAAGGCCCACGTGGCTGACTCCCTCGTATGAGTGTAAGGCACGTTAGAGTACCAGTGAGAAAGTGTTACATAAATTCTGTATTCAATCATTCTTGGCGCAATTTAGGCCTTAAATTTTGGACTTTGTCAGTCTCTATTGGGAGGTTCTTGGCCGTCTGCGAGTAGATCGTTGTCACCCGTTAGATGGACAAAATACGGCTGAGGATGACTGAATTCTCAAAGCCTACAATTTGCACGTTTCCTGTGATTTGCATGTGCTAAAGCAGGAGGTGGCTAAACTGGACTTGTCTGGTGTGCTATCATTTCAGTTCCATTCTGGTCTGGTCTAACGCTGGGATTTAAAAATGTGATGCCATCTGTCCCCTGCCTAGTGAATGGGCAGTGTGAAAATCCATTGAGATTATCAAGAAGTCACACCGCATCAATCTGCGTCACCAGAGCAATATAGACTGAAAAAATACTTGTGAGAATGAGGAGGGATAAGATCCTGTCCCAGACATAGCGGTGTTCCAGTGCTCGGAGCCTAGCCTCTATTCCTTCCCTCACTGCCTCCCCGTCACTTCCATGCAGGTGATGTTGAGGAATTTAAGGTACTGTTAGTGGTATTGGGAAATGCACAGAATAATCAAAAGATGGACTGAGGGAATAATGTGGAGAGAAGCCAAGACCGAAAGACTGACAGAAATGCGGAGAGATGGAGGGGCGGCTTACCATCCACCTTCTGCAGGATGATGACAACATCGGCCTGCTGCAGGCTCAGCTCATCTGGCTCTCGGGGCATGTGGACCTTGGTCACTTCACATTGTTGCAGATCTGAAACACACAAGGCGTCTATGCATTCTGACAAACCCACTGGGCAATGGTCACATGGCTACAAGAGCCACCCTGCATGAAGGAACCATTATTAGAATCACATCAACACCCCTCACTTCTGTCTGATATGTGGTTTGGTATGAATGTATCCCCAAATTGGTTTTCGGTTTGCAGTAAGTTTTCAGTTTCCATGGGGATTAAGTCCCTTTTAGACACAGAACTGGAGGTTCACAGGACATACCAATGCACAATTCTTTTTAAAGCAAAAAGAGCATGCAGCCTCAAAAAAATGCTAAGTTTTTATGCCATTGCATCATGATGGTCAACTCGCCCATACTGGCACACTTGGACATCAGGTGATCTAAAAATAATGCCGTGCTAATTGCACTTAAGACCCCTCGGCTGCATATGTAAGTTGAATCGGGTGTTAGTTGGATTCTGATTGTAGAAGTTAATCTATGTAATGAAGCTAAGCGCTGATATAAATAACCTTGGTGTGGCCATTTTTCATTTTCCACCATATGCCCCCTGGTGGGCAAAGTAAGAGTCGAAATTGACTGGAATTCGATAGGTAAGTAAAGGATCCATAGATGTACCACCCACCGAAAAATGAGAAATCTACAAACACCTGAAAGCGCTAGATCAGCAATGTCGTTGAATGTAAAGATTGGCAAGATTTACGCTATTTGACCTAGAAAACGGTAAAAAATTGGTCAAATCAAAAATGTATGTGATATGCGATGAAGGGTGATCTCATGTACCTTCAGTAAAAATTTGAGGGTCCTAGCTGAAATAAGGAAGTTATGGCAATTTTTCATTTTTCACAATAAGCCCCCTGGTGGCCAAACTAAAAGTCGAAAATGGCCTGAATGCGATAGGTTCGCGAAGCATGCGTAGATGTTCCGCTCAACCAAGATTGAGGAACCTAAAAGCATACCTAAAGGCGCTAGAGCGGTAACGTCATCGATGGACAGACTGATGACTGGACAGACGGACGCCGCAGGGGTCTGACGTGCCGCCGGCTGAGGGGTAAAAACTATCAATATTTTGTGATGACATAAAATTAGAAAGTTAAACATATTGGATTGAATGACGGCAAGTCAATATGATCTTTAGTTCTGAAGATGCAACCGAAAAGGGATTTTACATTTTTAGATTTACTTGTGCAGGGGATCTGACTGAGATTAGAGTCTCTGTTTCAGCAGGGCCCTGCATTATAAATAAATAAAATACAGCATGTTAGAAAGAGATTATTAATGATAACACGAACCAATCTGTCAACAAACACACAAGACCGAGCCTGAGAGCCTAACAAATCTGCGAGCTCATCTTGTATTATTTACTCTTTGCTTTCGCTCTTGTTAAAGCCCAATGAATACTAGTTTTTGTCGATACTGCAGGAATAGGTTTATGCGGCATGTGTAAACTGCTAAGAGTGAAACGTGTTGGGAATAAAGTCTACTGTGGCAGTTCAGGGGCTAAAATGTACATATGGCACTCTGGCAAGAAACAGACAGGTGGCAGGAAAAAGTTCACCCTTTTAAATAGCACTTTCAACAGGGATATGTGGTTTCTTGTATTAATGGATATAGCTTAAGAAGGATGGAAGAAATGAGGTAGGATATAATTTAATTATAAGTAATCTATTGCATACACAAAGCCACGGTAATCTAACAATGATGCGAGCTAGGCTAACCAAATAAACTAAATTGGTCCACTTAACATGCTAGCAGTGCGTACTGATATTTGCACTGAACTTCCCAGATTCCAGAATGGTAAAGCAAGCAAAATTCTCATCATAGCAACTGTAATGCATGTTCTAATGTAAGTACCCCTCCAACGTAACAAATTCAGACAACAACTCGTGTTACACTCATGCTTATTTTGTAGATAAAAACGTAACTAGAGAAACAAATGGAATATAAACAAATCTTCCATGGCTAGACAACCAATGCAGAAAGGGATGAGGAGCACTAGCTCATGCATTAGCCAATTTAAGCCCACAAAAGCACTCATAAGGAGTGGGAGATGGAGGAATAAAGCCATGATGGTGCAGAATCTCTGTCACGTGACTGCCAAAGCATTCCTTGGCCTCTCATGAAATCTCAAATCATTTTGAGGGATGATAACGCGATTACCTTCACTTTCTTAAATTGTCGATTGCATTCCTGTTTTTTCTTTTTTTTTTCTCCCCATTGTACAAATTCACAGAAAATTTGAAGAGATCCAAGTCATAATATTTGGACTCCAATCTGTAATTTTCTTTATCCAACATTGGTTTTGTGCAAAAGCCATTTTCACGTTAAGTTTGGTCCAAATAGGCTGAAGTGTTTGAAGCGTTTTTTTCTTCACAGACAGAAAATCAGACACAGGGAATTGCATAATAATAACAACCTCACTAGAGGGGAAATTGAAGAATGTTTAACTTCACTCAACAGAGACTCCAGGGACATGGCCATCACTGGATGTACTGTATTCTGTATTTCAAAGATGAAACAAAAAGTACTATTTCAAGTTTGTCCAGCAATAAAAACTTCTTACAAGAACATGTCATTTAGATAGTTAACAAGATTGCCTTTTTGAAAAGGATATCATGACTGTGCACGCAGTAGCTATTTTTATACCTTCAGCAGAACATTTCCTTAGTTTGATCTAAATGGGAACAGTTCATATCAACTGAGGAAATAACTATTTTACCAAGTATATTTTACATATTATTTGATTTATGATCATAGTTTACAAATATCATACCATCCATCCACCAATTATCTATGCCACTTCTTTCTCATTAGGGTTGCAGCCCAGCCAACTATGGATAAAAGGCTGGGACACGCTATGAGCTGCTTTCCAATCCATCACAGGGCACAAGCACCATTCACACACCATACACTGCTGGCAATTTAGAGTCTCTAATTAGCCTAACAAGCATGTCTTTGGACTGTGAGTATAAACTGGAGTACCCAGAGGAAACCCGGAGGACCATACGGAGAACATGCAAACTCCCACAGGGAGGCCCTGAGCCAGGCCGAATTCGAACCAACGACCGCCTTGCTTTGAGGCAGCAGTAACTTCTCTATTTTCCGAAAAGAAACTTAATTAACCTGAATGAAATGTTACGTAAAGTAGCTGAAATTGGACCTGCCAGCAGGTACATTCTTTGACACAGATTCAGTCTGGGCAACGGATGAAGTGATATTTTACCTGTCAAGCAGTTCCATAAAATTGAGAAGCATAACATGTTTCATTATTTTTTTCCCCCCAGTATTTGCATCCATTAATGGCCTCTGTCCCGTGAACCCTTGTTTAAAGCATCAGATTTTTCAAAAATGTCATTTTTGTTTTCTCAAGGCTTACCTTCTTTGTTGCCGTAGCCATCCCTTTGATTGTGCTGCTGAAGAGCTGTTACCCACCGAGCACGCTCAATCCTGAGAAACAATTTTGGAAACATGGATAGCACAGAAGTCACACAAGCAGATTCATATGTTATTGATATATCGTTATTTAGGCTTTTCAGAGGGCCAGGAATGTTAAAGTTATAAATTCTCGCTGTAATCTTGAGTTGCTTGTTAAATAGCCAGTTGCCACTAGAGGGAGCTATAGCCTGCAGACTGTATTAAAACTGAAAAAAGCCAAGGGAACTAACTGAGTCTCAGCTGCCAGGACAATCTGTTCAGCTCGCCCTTCACTGTTTCTCTTCATCAGCAGCTTCATGGCATATGGAGCTGAGCTCGGCCTGGTTGGTGAAGACGACTGTCCTTCCGACTCCTCGGGCTCCACCTCCACATTCTCCAGAGTGGCATAGTCCATCACCACATAGCTCTCATCACTGGATACACACAAACACAGCATAGTCCATCACCACATAGCTCTCTTCACTGGATACACACAAACACAGCATAGTCCATCACCTTATAGCTCTCATCACTGGATACACACAAACACAGCATAGTCCATCACCACATAGCTCTCTTCACTGGATACACACACACACACACACACACACACACACACACACACACACACACACACACACACAGCATAGTCCATCACCTTATAGCTCTCATCACTGGATACACACAAACACAGCATAGTCCATCACCACATAGCTCTCTTCACTGGATACACACACACACACACACACACACAACAAAGTCCATCACCGCATAGCTCTCTTCACTGGATACACACAAACACAGCATAGTCCATCACCACATAGCTCTCTTCACTGGATACACACACACACACACACACACACAACATAGTCCATCACCACATAGCTCTCTTCACTGGATACACACGAACACAGCATAGTCCATCACCACATAGCTCTCTTCACTGGATACATGCAAACACAGCATAGTCTATCACCACATAGCTCTCTTCACTGGATACACACGAACACAGCATAGTCCATCACCACATAGCTCTCTTCACTGGATACACACAAACACAGTTTAGTCCATCACCACATAGCTCTCTTCACTGGATACACACAAACACAGCATAGTCCATCACCACATAGCTCTCTTCACTGGATACATGCAAACACAGTTTAGTCCATCACCACATAGCTCTCTTCACTGTATCCACACAAACACAGTTTAGTCCATCACCACATAGCTCTCTTCACTGGATACATGCAAACACAGTTTAGTCCATCACCACATAGCTCTCTTCACTAGATACACATAAATACAGTTTAGTCCATCACCACATAGCTCTCTTCACTGTATACACACAAACACAGCATAGTCCATCACCACATAGCTCTCTTCACTGGATACACACAAACACAGCCTAGCATCACTCCATCACCACATAGCTCTCTTCACTGTATACACACAAACACACACACACACACACACACACACACACACACACACACACACAGCATAGTCCATCACCGCATAGCTCTCTTCACTGGATACACACAAACACAGCATAGTCCATCACCACATAGCTCTCTTCACTGGATACACACACACACACACACAACATAGTCCATCACCACATAGCTCTCTTCACTGGATACACGCAAACACAGCATTGTCCATCACCACATAACTCTCTTCACTGGATACACGCAAACACAGCATAGTCCATCACCACATAGCTCTCTTCACTGGATACACACAAATACAGTTTAGTCCATCACCACATAGCTCTCTTCACTGGATAGACGCAAACACAGCATTGTCCATCACCACATAGCTCTCTTCACTGGATACACGCAAACACAGCATTGTCCATCACCACATAGCTCTCTTCACTGGATACACGCAAACACAGCATAGTCCATCACCACATAGCTCTCTTCACTGTATACACACAAACACAGTTTAGTACATCACCACATAGCTCTCTTCACTGGATACACACAAACACAGCATAGTCCATCACCACATAGCTCTCTTCACTGGATACATGCAAACACAGTTTAGTCCATCACCACATAGCTCTCTTCACTGTATCCACACAAACACAGTTTAGTCCATCACCACATAGCTCTCTTCACTGGATATATGCAAACACAGTTTAGTCCATCACCACATAGCTCTCTTCACTGTATACCCACACACAAACACAGTTTAGTCCATCACCACATAGCTCTCTTCACTGGATACACACAAACACAGCATAGTTCATCACCACATAGCTCTCTTCACTGGATACACACAAACACAGTTTAGTCCATCACCACATAGCTCTCTTCACTGGATACACACAATCACAGTTTAGTCCATCACCATATAGCTCTCTTCACTGGATACACACAAACACAGTTTAGTCCATCACCACATAGCTCTCTTCACTGTATACACAAACACAGTTTAGTCCATCACCACATAGCTCTCTTCACTGGATACACACAAACACAGCATAGTTCATCACCACATAGCTCTCTTCACTGGATACGCACAAACACAGCACAGTATCCTTTAGCATAACACAAGTCATCTTCCAAGAACTTCATTTAGTGCCCTCACAAATTGTCTACAGTAAAGTAAAAACCAGAAGTCATAAATTGGTCACAAGTCCTGTAAACTCTTGTTTTTTTCCCAAGCAATAATATGACTTCATGAAGAATGTTCCCATATTAATATTCAGAGCCAAAATATACAAACGACTTGAGCCAGCAGACTGTGTGGGGGTACAGTGGTGAAGCACTGTCTGTTCTCGGATCAGTTCCAGTTCAAACTCACATACAGTCTAAGAGCAAATAATGTGCAGAGTGCGGAAGGGCCTGAGTCTTGGAGGAGACATTCAGAGTGACTACAGCGGAGCCCTGCTGGAATTCTGTGTTGATAAGGATGATAATGAAGGCAGAGTGAAGATGGCCAGATGACAAGTAGCGGCCATTTTACAATGGCAGATGAAATGAGGAAAGGCCATACCGCGATTTACAAGGGGATAAATTAAAGGACAGAGAAAGGGAGGGAATTTGTCCAGGGCTAAAGAGGACAGCCTCTGGTCTGACACTACCCTGTTGCCAGGTGTCAGTGATTTGGTCATCTAGGCTCACGGGAGAGGAGAGAGGGGTCGCACCATGCACCCCCCTTTCCAGCGTCTCCCAGCACGCTACGGAATGCGAGGGTCGCGACCTCCATGCTGGCCTGGAATTTTCAGTGGCGCTAAGAGCGCAGGCCCCACCTCCTACGCTCTGCTGCAAACAATCAAATGCGGCCCAAGTGCAATTAGGACAGCGATGTCGCAATAGAGCATACTTCCGTATCAAATAATTACAGTGCCATTACAATGCCTGATCAACTGCAGACCTCTGCTCTGCTGTGGCTTTCAAGGACATTCTTTAGCTTGCATGAAATTGAGCAAATAATTCTGGGTTTTTGGACACAAGCCATGTCCTGGTTATAAAAACAGAAATGAAAATAAGCACAGAAGAATTCAGCGAAGTCAGACGTATGTACTTATGTACCAGCTGAGGTGTATTTGGGACAAGACATCTGCCAATCCAAATAAAAATGTATTTGAATTATCTCATGATGAGACATGCTCACGATGTCTCTGTAACTCGTGCCTCATTTTTACACTAATATTTTTAGAAGCAGTACACGATAGTAGAACTGTTGATAAATTAGGACAATATTAGTGGCCGCTCATGTGGTAACCCAATGTCTCCCAAGTGTGATCAGTGAAGAGGTCGTTCAGTAAAGACAACAGTAAATCACATTCCAGACTGGTAGGGCAGAGAGGCTTAGTGAATAAAGCCGTGCGACCATTAAAAACCCAACGCTGGGCCGCTCTGAGGAAGTGATATCTTCCTGAATCTTTCTAAAGTTCAGCCTTCACATTCACATTAAAAGACGCTGTCACTCATTCAGTCACATGCCGTTTTCATACTGTACAATATTTCTTCTTGAGAGTCAATCCATATTTTTTTCATTATGACAATTTTTGTGACAAAATTGATTTAGTGCATTAACATTCTGTAATTGCACTTGTGTATGCCATGTTCTTCTAGTGAAATCAGGTGTGACAGTCCCACATGGTGTTCACTTGTGATGAAGTGCACAGAAGCTTTAAAACCAAATGTAAAAGAACCAATGATGAAAATAAAAAAAAAAGCTTGTTTTTTTTTTTGCTCAATACCAAATAATTACAATATTTTTATGTTGGATAACATTGTTGGTCATTTTTTCCAATTCTACACTACTAGCGGATCATCTGCTAATCAAACCAAACTCTGGACTCCCCATAGCATTATTTTGAAAGGAACTATTATATTTGGAGTGTGGCAATGAACTGTACATGTCATTGCTGCGAAATCCCCATAAACCAAAAAATAAAGAAAACACGGATGAAATGTTGAAATTTTTGCCGTCATGCTCCGCTGCGGAGGGACTGATTTGCGGGGCCGGTACGCCGAGTGTGTCGGGGGTCCCACCTCTTCTTGCGGGTGAGGATGAGCACATCATTGAACAGGAATAAGTGGTTGCTCCTGGTGCTGAAGGTCTTCCAGAACATTCCGGGCTCCTCAGTGCATACAATCAGATCCCCTCGTTTCTGCAGCCACCTCGAGGCAGAGATCAGGGGGAAGGGCTGGAAGGTTTAGGGAATGAGAGTCATTACCCAGGGGTTAAAGGGAACATAACTGCTTTTCTCTCATGATAGGTAGTTGAAGAGTCTTGCTTTCTTGTACTCATTTCTTTAAGCACAGCAAGGGAGAAAATTCAAATGTTTTGGCTGTCTGCCATAGTAACATCAGTCCTTTTTACTTTTTGCTCTCTTTAATAAATAGAGAAGGTAAATGCTTTTGAGTGGCGAAACAATTCATTTGACCAGATGCTTTTTGAATATGTTCCATTTTGTAAGTGCTCTCATGGTCATTGCCCCCGAAAGACAGTTAATTGTTAAAGAATTTCCAAGAATATGAGGTTCAACTGTAAGGAAAAAGCAACACATTAACTGTATATGGAGTAAACTGTGTAAACAGGATATACAGGATAAAAGCAGTGTATAAAACCAGACAAAAATCTCAACTGACAATGCTTTAACTGCAGAAGCTGCATTTATAAGTCTAAACTGTAAACTCAAGATGTAAGCCGCAAAAAAAGCAGTGCATTGCCTGAGTAAAATCAGTGGTTCTCCCACATAAAATAACAGCATAAAATGTGCAACAGAATTCAGAACATTACCAGAACATTACATAGAAGTAGTGTTTAAGGAGTGTGCATGGAGTGCCTAAAATGTGTTCCACCGCATAAAACGATGTAAATCAACCCTGAGCTGGAATTTCAGTCCGGCTTCCGGTACCTTGATCTTGCCAAAGTCCATCTGCTTTTGGATAGTGTACATCTGCTCTGTTCTCTCCATGGTGTGAGCTCCTTCATTGCACTTCCTCACCAGCTGGGGGCATAACAAAAATCAGTCAGGGCAATCAACACAGGCATGATACCGTAATTAGAAAGCAGTGATCATGAGTTTTGCGAGATGCGGAACGGTTGCATCACATCCTTAAATTTGTTTGAAATGTAACTGGTTTGCTTTCAAGCCGTGTGTATTCTCAGAACGCACAGCACATCTGGACTCTACAAAACACACCCCCTCCCAAAAAAAAAAAAAAAAAACACTTCCATGTTTTGCACTTTGATTCAAAAGTATTATCATAAAAATACACAAGAGAAAAGGATACAGCAGCACAGCCACATTTTGCAGGGAGGAAGCTGAAAGGATTTTCCATATGGTTTGCATTACGAGAGGAATGCGATTCAGTGATATAAAAACAGCCAGAGATTTCACCTTCCATTTGAAAAACACACATGCTCTGCAGACGTTTCGAGGGCCACTGGTGTGACTATTTTACGTAAGTATCCTTTTGGTCAATGGATCAATTTGCGAGTGTATGGAATGCATTCCGCAGATGTGACAATTCGGTAAAAAAAAAAAAAAAAACCCACAAAAACATACTTTTCACAGATGATACATGAACGAATTATCTACAAGAAACTTAGCCAAGCTTTTAGAACAGTACATCTGTGTGGGATGGTTGGACAGAACAAAACAGAAGGTTCAAGATGTAGGATCGCTGCAAGATTTTCCTTAAAGAGCAAGTATGCCTTCATAATGTAGGCACAGCCTGAAACTGGGGAGACAGGTTTGTGCCATCAGCGATGGCGCAGAGATAGTGGAGTAAGTTTGTGGGAAGAGAGCTGGAGAGCAGACTTGTGTTGCCTGTTGACTGGAGTGCACTACCTTACTGATGGCCTTCAGTGCCCACACCGAGGCGAAGTACTCAGCTGTCTGATGGGGGGTCTTCTGACTGATGGTCTGTGGAGAGAGGGTACAGTCAGAAATCATCTGGTCATACACCACCAGCTCTTCACAGACTGCGAGAGACCAACAGTCTATCCACCCTCTGCATACATCTCAGTGCGCCCAGGGAGGACTGGCTTTGGCAGTGGTAACCAACCGAGTTCTGGAGATTTGCCATTATTTAAGCTTTAACACAAGCAAGGCAAATCTCATGTGATACCTTCAGGCCTACCAATAAGACAGCCAAGCTGCAACAATAGCTTGTCAGATGTCTACCTTTGTCAAATAACCAGCAACATGAAATCTAAAACATGCCACACTCCCGAAAAACAGCGCAGCACAACACTTTGAAGTTGATACATTTTCATCGGAATCAAACTCATAAAATCGTACGGCATGTAACAACCCGAGAGACTAACCAAGTAAGTTTTTTGATTGCTGATTCTTTGAAAAAGGTAGACATCTGACAAACTTTTGTTACAGCTTGGCCGTTTTCTTTGGTAGGCCTGACCTTGAGTTTGCGTTGAACTTCTAACTAGGTGGAGTCAGGTGTTCCAAGTAATGGTTCAATTGGAATCCTACAGGATGGTTAATCTCCAAGGATTTAGCAGATTACCACCGGGCTACAAGGAGCCAGCAATGCAGGGAGCGTTATCATGTGTAGCAGGGCAGCCCTGCAGGGGGCGCTCACATCCATCAGCAGCGGCAGGCGCGTCACCCTCTGCATGGGCAGGATCAGGAAGGAGATCATGGGCAGGCCCCCGCACTCCGAGCTCATCTCAATCTGCTTCAGCGCTTCCTTAAATTCACCGTTATTGGCTCTGTCACAACAAAACACGCAGTTATTCGCGCCGTTACACACGTACGCGCTGACATTCTTCAACGCCATACATTCGCAACCCACCCACCCCTTCTCTAACACATCGGAGCTCAGAGATTTTATATTTCTAGAGTGAACTGTAAATGTATCCCTTCTGCAGCTGTGCGACAAATATGTGAACTCCCACTGTCAGAGGGGCCATACTCCCTCTGTTTTACAGGGTTAGGTAAAGGAATGTGATCCTTCCTGTTTTAACAGATAATGCCCATAAGCTAATTCACTGCCTCTGCAGAAAACAGACAGTCCTTTGAAAAATTTAAGGTGGAAGCGAGGCCCTGAACAGCAAAACCGCTGATTACAGGATCATCCAAGTGAGAGTGAAAGTGTTTGTAAAACTGTCAGAGAGCGAGTATGTGTGCATCATAGCGTGGGTGCATAGGTGCACTCACATGTGAATCTTTTTACATATATCTGTGTGTGTATTTATATGTACTGTACGTGCGTGTGACTGGCTCACAGCAGCCTCTGTAGCGCCCTCTGTTGGAAGGTCTCGTTGGCGCAGTAGGTGATGTATGGTTGGAAGTGATGGGCGGCGTGGTCCTGCACGATGTCACTGATGTCTCGAATCACAGGGTGGTAATGGTGACGCCTTTCCAGGTCTTCAAAGAACCTGGAACAGTGAGGGTGAGGTCCAGTCACAACACTGCACTCAGTCGCTCGACTGCACCCGTCAACTCACTCTCACAGACCTTAGTCCTACTTTCACCATCTAACCTCACTCGTCCGCACACGATTTCAGCCGTCTCTACGCTCCATATCTCGTCTCTCCATACAGTTTGCTACTGTTTGTGATGCTAGACCGTATGAGTGGGCGTAGCTAAACACAGATCGGTTTAGACGAGCGGGTCGAGATTGGCTGGTGTTTTAACATGCTTCCACATGTCAGAGCCCACAGGCACTGCGCCAGGCCTAGCGACAGGTCTCAACGTATCCAGAGCTCGACAGAGATCTCCAACCTTTCATGCAATGGGAACTGAAAGACCACAGTCCTTCACTCTCCCACCAAACCTTGTCCAGGAGAGGACAGAACAACAGGACAACAATAGCTAATGCAACGACTGTGGTAAGAACACACCTCAGACCCGCCCAAATCCCAACCTGCATCCCCATTCCCTCACCTCCAACAGGAAATACAGGGCCTGCCTCAACATGTTAGTGACCTGCTTCATAGTCGAGATACACGGGTACACCAACACACACACTGTTTGTGAGGATAAATTGCTGAGCGCTACATTTGATATGTGGGTTCTGGGAATACTGCTGTAGCTAAGATGACTGAGAGGTTATTGTGTGGTATATGCGAGTGACTGAGTGGGCCGAGTTAGTTTCTCCAGCTTGGCTAGTTCATGCGGTGGAGATGAAAGAGCTCTTGTTTCTGAATTTTAAACATTTAGGTTCAATGTCTGCTGATCACTGGGACCGTACCCATTTTAGGAGCATTTTAAAGACAATTGTATGTGCATTCATTAAATATGTTTAGAAATCACAATGCTTGTTAATCCTGCAGTGCAGACTGATGTTTCCCAAAGCACTTTTCTAAGTACTCTACTAAATTCCCTGATGGCTTTGCACAATTTACTAAGTTGTCCGACAGTCACTACAATAAAATAATGCTATAAAAATAGAGCAGTCAAAGACACAGCTGCATTGGCTACAGCATTCCTAGAATCTCAAAATCAAGTAAAGCTGCCAGCTTAAAAGTAACTTCAAGGTCATGGCACTGCCAATGTAAAGGAAACACCAGAGAACATGAGGGGATGCAAAGTTTATTGAAAGCATCTGCATCCATCCAGATTTTGATCCTGAATTGGTCAATCAATTAACTCATTACGTAAGTACACCCGTTTAATTTCAGCAACTATGGCAAGAGGAAGGGAACTTGGATGCCTTGAAAAAGCAGAGACTCTTGGACCATGTTTGGCTGGAGTTACAGGGATTAAAACTGCTTGTGTAACTGCAGCATAAAACTGCATGTAAACTGCATGAATGAGAACTGATGAAACCTTCATATTTTGCATTTGCTTGTTTACGCATTAAACAGATAATTTGCAGTAGAAATGCAACATTTCTAGGTGACTTCCACAATGTTCAAAATTTTCACCATTAATAATTGACAGCATTTAAATAGGCAGTGAATGGGGCAATTTGTGGATAATATTTGTTTTTAAACAATCTTTGTTTACTCGATCACCTCCGCGATTATGTGGTGATTGCGGTTGTTGAACCAAATCTTGTTCATGCTTATATTTCGACGTCATTCAAACAACTTAACATAATAGCTAAGATTAGAGGCATCCAGTTTGTGGACTGCACATAGCTGATTGCTGTCTTGCACATACTTACACACTCGCGCACTCTGATCTGCCAGCTATGTCTACAAAGACTTGTGAAAGCCCTCGTTGTGGTGCTTGGCCCTAAGGTGATTTTGCACATTACCAAACCTTTTGACATGCAGCGTACCCTCATCATTAATGCCAGGCTCTTTGATTATTTCTTGGTACGAATCCCAAATGTGCCAAAATCAGAGACGCGGGATGCTTGTATCAGCCATGTCTTCTAATAAGTTTAAAGCAAATGCAACAAAATGTCTCCACTTTACATTAGTTTTGAACCCTTGTCAGGTGAGTAGTTCATAGTGAAAGATTGAAATATAAAAATTACTTGGCAAATTAATGGCAGGTGAGTAATAAAGGAAAAAAGTGACATGCAGTCATTTGTTATGCAACCGTGGGCTAGTCACATCGCCGTGGTGTCTGGTTAGTCGTCCCAGTCCTACTTGCGAAATTTGTAATGATTAAAAATATCATGCAGTTAATTTAAATTATGCTACAGAAGGAGACCAAGCATCGACTGACACGAGGTGCTCCCTGCAACCCCAACCCTTGACTGCTGACCTGTGGCTGGCAGCCTGGATGTCTGTGATGTTAGAGAAGAGGTGGTGGTGGTCAGTTGTGTTCATAGTTTTTCTCAGATGCTCATTATCTTTGAACTGCCGCACCAGGATGTCCAGGCTGTGCTTGTATGAATGCTCTGACGTAATGATTTCAAATATGGCCTGCGGGATGCAAACACTTCTGTCATTACAGAATGAAAGCCATTGCAGAATTTCACACAGCAATCACTGATGCAGAAACTATGAATGAATGTAGATTAAGCTGAATGTGGGCTGCAAACCTTTCAGTGAGAAATTTCCCTTGAATTTGGATTTGGGCAAGGTTCATGTATTTCTGATACCAGCCCTCTGTCTATTACATATAGCAGACAGCATGACAATTTTAATTATTTATTTGAACCAATTCTGTGGTTATCTGTAGTTTGAATGTGATCAATTGATGATTTATATCATCACTGTAACTATACAAATAAACTTCGACTAAAATCTTCTTTCCAGTCGCAGTCAGTTTCACTTCTCCCATCAGGAGAGCAAGCCACACTCAACATTAGGGTGGTCAAGATTTAGAATCAAGATCAAGTGGCATATAACTACATTAAAATCATGCTGCTGAAAAGAAGGGGCATGTTCAAAATGTTATGCACCAACAGTTACCTCTTGCCGCTTGCGTTCCTCCACTGTAATCAGCTGTAGAAGGCCTGTCTCCTTCACCTGCAAGAGCCCCAAGTCACCCAACCAGTAAATAATGCCATAGCCAAAGGCTAACGTCACTGAAACAGAATCATACACCATGTAGGAATGCTGAATCATGACACGTGAACGCATCAAGTAAAAACTGACATTTCATACCACAGTTTTGACTGTTTACTATAGTTTGTTATATGCACTTAAGTATTTTATGTCAAAATTTGTGTGACTCGCCATTCAGATTCAATGGAATCAAGCAAGAAGTAAACCGCTATCGCAGATCAAGTAGAAAGTGCTAAACTTTAACAGCCTTTATTTCAAATTCTCAAAGCATCAAGAATGGCGGACTTTCACTTGATACGTTAACATGCTTATTACAGCATTACTGCACTGTGCATCAAACAGTAATTATGAGTATCAAAGCGAGGCTGGGTTTCCCTCTTTGAGCTCAAACCCCAGTACCTTTATCCTGTCCTCTGTGTTGATATTTATTGTGTATGAATAGAAAGGAGGGATACATTTCTTTAGTCACACCCAGGGGATCCAAATCCTGTTCCTTTGAGCTCCAAGGCTGTACTGAACCGGTTCTCCTGGTTTCTCTGTTCCAGTGCATTCAGCCTTCATCCTCCCCTTCACACCTGCAGCTTGTCCCACTGACTAGTGAGTGAAACCTAACTTTACTTTCTTTTTAACTGTATTTCATCACCACAAAGAGCACAGCTAAAAGTTACATTGAACTTCAGAGTATGTTGAAAGTGGCAGTTTTAGGCCACAGAGGCAACAAGAACAATCTCAGAATTTTAGTTTGTAAAAACACTGGCATCCTGTTGCTCATCATTGCATGTGAGTAAAGACAAAATGCCAACAAATTAACTGCACTACAGTAAATTTTCCATTGGTTAGAAAAGCGGACCAAATTATGAGTCGCTAAAGCAAATGGATGATGGAGGTTGGACCATAAAAACCTCAACTTATTAAAAATAGGACCATGAGTCCTGTAGCTCTCCGACAAGCAGTCTTACAGTGATGATACAAGTTACGAAAATTTCATGCGAAGTTTGACATTGGAATCAATGTCAAGGTCACTAAATAAAAGTTCACATACATTTATAAGACCTTCTGTAATACAATCATAAGCTCTGAAGCAGTTTTGGTGATACAAGTCATTAAAATATGTGACTATGTATTCAATATGTCAATTGTGAACTTTAAAGGTCACAGAATGTGAAGTTGTGGTCAGCAAATGGACTTCATGTATGACTTTCTAAATGTCTCTATACAAATCTTGGCTCAATCTGTGACCACTTTGGAGACACAAGTCATTGTAATTTCATTGAGGAGTTTGACCCTCAAAGGTCACTGACAGTCAAGTTGAATGTCACCAAATGAAAGTTCATATGCGACTTCCTACATGTCAGTTAGACAAACTTAAGCTCCATCTGTGTCCGTTTTAGTTATACAAGTCATTGAATTTTCACTAGGTCACATTTGACCTTTGAAGGTCAATACGAAGGTCACCACATGAAAGTTCATATATGATTTCCTACATGTTTGTAATACAGATCTAGACTCCATCTGTGACTGTTTTGGCAAGACAAGTCATTGTAATTGTATTATGTAAAGTTTGACCTTCAAATGTCATCAACAGTCAAGCTGAATGTCACCAGATGAAAGGAAGTCACTTGTGAACTATGTCAGTGACACAAACCAAGGCTCCATCTGTGACCATTTCAGGGACAGAAGTCATTGAATTTCCTCTAGGTCAAGTTAGACCTTCGAAGGTCAATATGATGGTCACCAAATGAAAGTTCATACATGACTTCCTATACTTCTCCAACACAAACCTACACTCAATCTGTAACGATTTTGCTGATATAAGTCATTGAAATTTCACAGTATAGTTTGTCCATTCAAGGTCACTGAAGATCAAGTTCAAGGTCACCCAATGAAACTTCATACATGACTTCCTATATGCCTGCAATACAAGCCTAAGCTCTATCTGTAATAGTTTTGGCGATAAAAGTCATTGAAATTTCACTATGTGAAGTCGGACATTGAAAGGTCACTGAAGGTCAAGTTCAAGGCCACCAAATGAAAGTTCATGTATGACTTCCAATACATCTCCAATACAAACAGAAACTATCTGTAACCATTTTGCTGATATAAGTCATTGAAATTTCACTGTGAAGTTTGGGAATTCAAGGTTACTGAAGGTCAAGTTCAATGCCACCAAATCAGACTTCATGCATGACTTCCTATATTCCCGCAATTCAAACCTAAGCTCTATCTGTAATAGTTTTGGTGATAGAAGTCATTGAAATTTCACTATGTGAAGTTTGACCTTCGAAGATAGCCAAAGGTCAAGTTCAAGGCCTCCAAATGAAAGTTCATACATGACTTCCTATATGTGTTCAATGCACATATGTTCCGAATCCTCAATATTTTCAAGCCTTGAATCCTTACAGTCATCTGAGGTTAATTTTCAAAATATAGGTAATATATTACTTCCAATATGTCAGTAATACAAACTTAATCTCTATCTGCAACCATTTGGCCACCACAGGCCATCTTGCATATTCATAAAGTACAGCACCCCCAATAGACCCACTTCCGTCAATTCAATCAAAATGGCGCTCGCACTGTACATTTGACGGTACCAAGGTCAGTTGATTGCCTGATTTAGAAAAAAATTTATTACGCAGTTTTTGATTCAATCAAAAATCCGAGAAAAACATCTGGAGATATGGTCTAGTAGTATGTTATTGCAAATTTACATGAAAATTCATCAGGCCAAAAAAAAGATAAAAAATGTTCTGGACGACAGACGCCGGATGCCACACCACGACAATAGCTTATCGGCCCATAGGGCCAGTAAGCTAAAAATCGCCCCTTGAAAACGTCTCGGACTACACTATACTCAACTCCCATAAAAATTCGTGTTCAAACTGAATTTCACACCAGGTATTAGACTGAATCTATAACGCGCTCTTAAAATGAGCAGACAAGCTAACCAGCAGAGCATTGCCCTGTCTCCCAAACAGCTCAGAGACATTACAGAATCTTGTGCAAATCTCTGACTGTTCCTTTTACCTGAGGCAGCTGACTCCAGGTGAGTTGGGTTGGGCGGTAGCTTCTGACCACAATGCCCTCATCAGGTTCAGGAGATCCCGCCACTGGGTCGTCCAGTAGGTCATCCTCCGCGTTCTGGTTGTTGGAGTGCAGGCCTCGCTCACGGATCTCCTGATATAGACGAGGTGCCGCTGGGTGGGTTCAAGCGAGGAAAGTTAAGCTTAGCAAGAAGGAACCTCTTTCCCCTCCCTCATCATGCTCTCACATACATGCATACAGAAACCCTCCCACTCATTTGCATGTAAAAACTGTACACATACTAAATTGGACATGAGGCTACCCATGAAGAAATACGCACAGGCACGTACCATCTTTGAAAGACCCCCCATGCTTTTCGTTCCTCTTCCTTCCCAATATTCTCTGTGTGAGAGAGTAGTAAGTGTTAGAAATTAGGGGCAACGTTGGGCTCATCAGGGGAATTAACACATCAGAGACTCTTTTGGAGTTACCCCAGAACTGCTTTGTGTTTTCACTATACATATGTATAACTGGGTGTTACACGCAGTAAGTTTTCGTTGTACTTGGTGAAACTCAGCATAACGTGACAATAATACAAAAAGAAAAAAATGCATGTCATTTTGTTACTGTAATTTATGCAATAAAATTAAATTGATCAATTAAACATTTTGCTGAAAAATACTGGCAATTGAAGTTCAGAGGATTTCATCACATACATATCAGTAAAAAATGTAGAGCATATGGTAGCAGGCTGCATTTTTAACAGTGTTTGTTACACCTCGGTTGTTTACAAGTTCAAGCTTCTCTATCTTACTGACCTGTACCATAAAACTCATGGATGTTTCTCCATAAAAAGCAGTTCTAAAGTATTTGCATAATTGTTGCACCATGTAGACAGAGGAGCGTGTATTTTTGTTTTCCTGAGTACGTTTATGCAGGTGTGTGTGCATGAGGTCGTATAAGTGGCTGCATATTTGCGCAGGTGTGCAGGTTGTGATCTGCACTCACTCTGCTGCGTCGGGGGCTGGGTGAGGGCTGGGGGCTGCGCCGGGGTTGGGGGCTCGGAGCTCTGTTCTCATGGACGGGCTTAAGGGTGGACGTCTCGCTCGTCAATGCAGCAGGATTCAGGCTCTTCACAGCGGCGCGATACGACTTGTTTCTGCGGTTTCTGCGAAGAGAGAAGCCCTCGCCTTCACTGTCGTAGTCGTCCCAGGACAGGTCAGGGGCTGGGGCCGACACGCGTTTATCCATGGTCATCTCCACTGGCAGGGTGATGACAGTGGTGTGGTGGCGGTTCTTAGTACGGCTGGCCACTGCCAGGTTCCGAGGGATGAGCTGATTGGTTCCCAGTTTCATGGCGGCTTGGCTCTCAGTGCTGAGGATCACTCCTCTTCTCCCCCTGCTCTCGCATTGGACTGAAAGCTGATCAGCATGTGGCCCCGGGCCCTCTGACTGCTTCTGAGAGTTGACCCTTCTGGCATCAAGTCTCAGGTTTGAGGAGAACTGGGGCTCCAGGAGGAGGGGCGACTGGTCTTCCATAGATCCGTCAGATTCTCGGAGAGACATGCGGGCCCAAGATCACTGACCACGACTGCGACAAATCATGTGCTCTGCCTAGCTGAAGCTCATTGTCGATGCTGTCAAGAGGACAACCCCTGTATTTAGAGGTGCAAGAAAGGGCTGCAGTTAATTCAGATGTGCATATCGCAACTACTGAGAACCACTGCACTGAAGGGATCAAGTGCTCCCGCACTTTCATCTGGGAGTTACATAATCAGTCATATTTCAAAGCATGTAACAAAGCTCTAAGTAGTTTTTTACGCAATGGCCATTCACGGAGAAGAAAATACATTGCCAGCGACCAGTATTTTCAGACGCTTCTGAAGCGCCATAGGCTTCACCTCGTCGACACTTCGATTTTTCCTCATTAATTGTCGCGGCTTTGAAAAGCCGGAATAGTTTGGGCATGATGCTCTTCACTTTAGTCACTGCATGGTTTAATTCCGATAAGGGGTTTCCCCAATCTTTTCATCGCCACATTCAACTCGTGACCGGTCCCCAAGCCTGCCATCACGCCACGGTCCGCTCCCGGGGGAGGCAAGCTGCACTCCCTCAGTGACTCAACACGCACACCCACTCACCGCTAAATTCAAGGAGAAATGGACTCTAACAATACACCCACACTCCCCCAAATCTATACCGAACAGATCTTCAGCACCAAGAGACATAATTATGCTCATCTCCAATTACAGGCAACGAAACAGTAAAACGCTTGCACCAGTCAGCGGAAAGGTTAACCCTGCAACACCATCATAAGAGCAGGAATCAAAGTTTAAACATGAGCCTAGAAGGCTTGTCACACCACTCCATCAACAATGTAAACGCAACGTTTAAACGTGATGCATTCAGATATATTTGTATGAATGAGCTACAATTATGGATAGGGGTACAGGTAATATTACAATGTTCTTGGTGTTTAGATAAAGGGAATTTAGTTTCACCCGCCAGACCTGTACAAAAGAACTGAATAACCATGCAACCTACTAAATGTCCCGTTTTCGACAGCGATTTATGACTTAATAGCCGAAGTCATCAAATAAAAGGATGATATTGTGGTATTCTTGACCTGCATTCATTCCTACAACGAAAACGAATGCATGAAGAAACTGACTTACCCGTTCGTTCAAAATTTATTCTTGATCAACAGCTCATAAATCCAACAAAATGTTTTCGCATTCCATAGAGCAAAATATGCCGACTGGAAATAGACTGCGTTAGGGGGCATAAACTACTGACAAAACGTTTATTTTTTTCCAATGCAGAAATATATGCCTCTTGGTTGACAAAAGCCTCCGTATGCGTTCTCACGCTTAGGATAAGAAAATAAGTCGTGAACTGGCCAACTTCCAGGCACCGCCTCAACAGACTATTTGCTGAGTTTGATGCGCTTTCCCAGCTTCCTGGTTTCCACCCACAGCTTGAGCTCTGATCGGCGGACTTTGCCACTCAGGTGAGCGATAGGCTATAATATCCTGCATTCATCCGGATGACATGCGAAACTATAAAAAAAGGACGATTTAAGAATCCAAGTAGGGGTCTAGTTAAACACTCACCATCCACTTCATTAGGTACTGTAGCTTGCTAGTACCGGGTTAGACCTCCTTTTTACTTCAGAATTGCCTTAATTCTTCATGGCATCGATACAACAAGGTGCTGGAAACATTCCTTAGCAATTTAGGTCCTTATTGACATGATAGCGTCGTGCGATTGCAGCAGATTTGTCATCTGCACGTTCTTGATGTGAAACTCCCTTTCCACCACATCCCAAAGGTGCTCTATTGGATTGAAATCTGGTGACTGTGGGGGGCATTTGAGTACAGTGAGCACTTTGTCATGTTCATGAGACCAGTTTGAGCTTTGTGACATGACACGTTATCCTGCTGAAAGAGGCCATCGAAAGATGGGTATGGTACATTGTGGTTATGAAGCGATGGACACGGTCAGTGACAATACTCAGGTAGGCTGTGGTGTTTAAACAGTGCTCAGTTGGTACTAAGGGGCTCCAAAGTGTGCCAAGAAAATATCCCCCACACCATTAGACCAGCACCACCACCAGCCTAAATGGTCAATACCAGGTAGAATGGATCCATGCTTTCATGTTGTTTACGCCAAATTCTGACCGTACCATCTGAATGTCGCAGCAGATATCGATATCGATCAGACCAGGCAGCGTTTTTTTCCAGTCCTCTGTTGTCCAACTTTGGTGAGCCCGAATTGTCGCCTCAGTTTCCTTTTCTTAGCAGACAGGAGTGGCACCCGGTGTGGACTTCTGCTGCTGTAGTCCATCTGCTTCAAGGCTGAACGTGTTGTTGATACTCCTCTGCATACCTCAGCTGTAACAAGTGCTTATTTGAGTTACTGTCGCCTTTCTCTCAGCTTGTCCCAGTCTGGCCATTCTGGCATCAACAAGGTATTTTTGCCCAGGGAACTGCCTCTCATTGGATATTTTCTCTTTTTCGGACCATTCTCTGTAAAGCCTAGAGATAGTTGCGCAAGAAAATCCCACTAGATCAGCAGTTGCCAGCCCGCCTGGCACCAACAATCATGCCACATTCAAAGTCACTTAAATGACCTTTCTTCCCCATTCTGATGCTCAGGTCGAACTTCAGCAGATCATCTTGACCATGTCTCCATGCCTAAATGCATTGAGTTGCTGCCATGTGATTTTCTGATTATATTATTTGCACAAGGACTTCAATTCCACGCGAGAATCTCTTACAAATGTGTTGATTGAATAATTGCTGACTACAGCAGAGGAACATAAATATGCCACTAAAACTCACTCAGAATGCGTGTGAGCTGACAGCCAGGTATGTGTTATTAATGAAAACTCACCACATCTGATAAAGTAGAGAGTTTTCAGAGTTTCTGTAATGGTAATTTAAATGAATGATTGAAAACGGGACATTACCAATAATTATTTTCAAGGGATGGTTTGAGCTCCCCCTGTTGCCCGTTCACGAGCCGTCACTGATTATGATGTATCAACTGACGGGACAGTTTGAAGTAGTCAAATGCGTCATCATCAGCCGACGATGCAACCGGCCTGAATATGAACAGACAATTTATTTTGGATGTTTGATTTTAGCAAAAATGTCCAACCCTGATCTTCCTTACTTACCCAATTTTACGTTGATCATATAACAACATCATTTTTGAGACAAGCCAAACTTGAAGTGATGAGGTTCAAGGTTTTTTACAAACACATTTCTTCCTCAGAGATGATGGTTCACCGCTGTCCCTTCAGGTTTTCATAATGCGTTAGACAGTTCTTCACTAAATTTTACTTTTTTCAGCAGTCTCTCTCGTTTTCTTTGCTTGATGCAGGCCAATAATATGACCCTTCGAAAAAACAGCTACATCTTTTCCTCGACCACGTGTCTTTCGGCATGATTGTTTAAGAAGTTAAGTGTTAGTCATTGATTCATTTAGGGTTAAACAAATTACTACCAGCTGAAACATATTAATGTTTATATTAATATAGTACATAATATGATTTTTTTCTGAACCGGGCTACTTTTAATGTGGGAGTAGGCATATAGAAGCTTTTAAATCTGGAAGATAATGCAGAATTCAAATGCATAGAAACTGATAAGAATGGAAACCTGCCATGCTTTAAATATTAAGGGATGAACAAAAAATGCAATTATCTCATTGAACAGCTATGTAAGAGGCCAAATATCATAAGATTTTGTTTTTTAAATATTTTCTTTTTCCTACGTGTAATTTTTAGCAAAGTTGTGTAATAGGAACTGTATGATCTCAGGAATCTTTATGCCATTGCAAAGCTAATTGGCATCATGTGAATTGAGATGGTAAATCCATCTAAATCTCCCATATTATGACCAATTTACAGTTTGCTAAAATTTTAGGATTGTAATAGTGGTTAAAAACCTGCATGAACAGGGGCCCCCAAAGACTGAGTTCTGAAGAAGGCACAGAACATTTCCAAGCTCAGAGCCAGAAATTAAAACCTTAAAAAAAAATACTTGAACAACAAACTTGCTTGTCCACTTTTTTATTAGAAATCTGCTTCCGTTCCTAATTTGTTTGATTAGAAAAACTGAGCAAACAATACCTAAATGAAACTAGATGAGAAACAAAAATCAGCCCTCTTCATTTTTATTATTTTTTTTACCTAATCATGCTGTAACAAATCATAAAACTAAGGACAAGAGTTGAGCTCCATGCTATTTATTATTATTTTCCCAGCTTCTGGGCTGAAGTTGTGGAAAACTAAATGTGTTTTCTGCCACAAAAACAGCTTCTGGATAGCTGAAGGGCATTTATCATAGACAATGCTGAAAAAAAGTTTCAACATCTTTCATTTTCAACATCTGCTTGACTCTAGGCCATAGTTAAAAGGTTTGCTTACTGGTATTGCACAGACAAATTTATACCAGTACAGACAGTGCTGTCCAAGATGGTGCATCGAGCTAATCTAAATACACAAGTATCAGAAGGATAAAATATGTCTTATTCTAAAATCTAACATTACTAATTCTGCTTTTCAAATATGTGCTGGAAGACAAATATGTCTCTTGTTGAACATCCTAAAAGTGCTTTGCCTAACCTGATGGCACACACAGACGCACACGCGCGCACACACACACACACACACACACACACGCAAATTTGTTCCACGAGCATGGGTTCCACCAAGTTTTACAAAACTGGCTATAATATAAAATTAAAAAAAAAAAAAAACTACCGACAGACACATGAGCCAGTCAACCACAGTACTCAACACTTCCATCCCTCAGAATATTACTGCTGTTAATCAGTAATCAACAAGAGGAGGGAGAAAAATTATGCCACTGAACGAGAGCATGCTATAATTTAAGTATAAATGTAAAATAATTCAATATATATTATTACAAAGCACCCCAATAAATATACATGCATATTTTTAAATTGTGAGGTATTACCGTATTGACCCGAATATAAGACGACCCTGAATATAAGACGACTCCTCTTTTCAAGACCCTTATTTGGAAAAATACTTTTTATTTGAACAAAATTTCAAAAAACATTTCATTGTTTTTCTCGCACATTTCAACATCTTTGGTGTTTATCATGGGGGAGAAAATCATAAAATCATCCATAGCCCTGCAAATAGGAAAAGCGCAGAATGCACTTCACGGTTATATGCCATGAAAACAGTGCAATAAAACGGGCTTAGGCCTACTGGCCTAACTTATGCAATAACTTGTGCAATAAACGGCGCTCATTCGCTTGACAAACACTGTCAGAAAAGTCTGCAAAATGTAAGAGCATTAACATCCAAAAACACTATGAACAGTTTTTTTCCAAATTCATTCTGAATGACGTTGATTTAAATACAGCAAATACGCGTCCAGATGAATGATTGTTGTCCCACAACAACAAGAACAAGGAACACCTGTTAACTGTGGAGTGCTCTCGGAGGGAACCTTCTGTTAATTATGAAAATGAGTGAGAACAGGTCAGGACTAATAATTGTTTTAAACGGAGGTTTTGTACAGGGGCGAAGCTAGAACCGGGAATTGGGGTGGCACAGACACGTCCCTTTATGACAATTAGGATAGTCCTGGCTAGTTCTCAATTATTTTTCTTTATTGACGCGTTTTCCAATTATCGTAATAGGCAACTGAAGACACGGTTTCTCATGCGATCTAACAGCGATGAAGTCATGGGGTAAATTCCGTAAAACAGAATTGGGGTGGACGTAACATCTGTTTTAAAGAATTATTCGTCTTGACCTGTTCGCAGTCATTTTCATGATTAACAAAATGTTCACTCCGAGAGCGCTCCGCACTTAACAGGTGCTGCTTGTTCTCCCCGATTAGGTAAGACGACAATCATTCATCTGGAAACGTTTGCTTAATTTTTCGGTTGCCAATTACGATAATAACGTTGCACTCTGTCATACATCTTTTTCCTGCCCTCACGTTGTTCGTTCTCTCAGCTTCGTTTACAACCGTAAGTTTAAATTTCACATCAAAACTTCTCCTCTGATTTTTATTCACCTTACCGATTTTGGAAGCACTTTTTTCAAGTGGATCTTTGTGCCTTGGTTGCATCTTTCAGTCATTAAGTAGCTCATGCAAATGTAAGCTAACACACCCACTCCAGCCGACTTGTTTACAGGATCACGCTAGGGTCACACTGCTCTAAACACTGGCAGAGAGAAAAGCGCTCATATGGCACCACATATTGTTTTACATGGGTAACTCCTTAGACCCCGAATATAAGACGAGGTGTCATTTTCAGGCATTTTTCAAGGAAAAAAATATCGTCTTATATTCGGATCAATACGGTATTATAGGCACCTGATAACAGACAGTTGAACATCATAAATTATCAGACTGTGTATGAAGTGCAGCACTGGATTATATCTCAATTAAAGACAAAGGCAGTATTCTGTTGTCTAACTCCTAACCTCTTTTCTTTAGCCTCGGATATGTCATGTGGTTAAGGTGTAAAGGGGAATTCATAACGACTCAGTAAGATGACCGCGCTGCCAAGAGAATCTGAATTCTCTTACTCTAGACAACGTGATCATTAGTCTCTTGCCTGTCTTGTTCATTAATTTTTGTGATTGGCTGGATGGATGGGCATCGCTATAAATGTTGCTTCCACAGGAAATTGTGGGATAGCATTCTCTCCTTTCTTTTCAATAAGGATGTTGTAGTGTACCCTATGTTAAATGAAATAAGTGGGGAAGCATTGGAGCTTCTTTCTTTAACATTTAAAGAATTCGAATGCACCAATAATGGCTTCCACATAAGTACCTCCCAGTGTAACAGCCGAAAGTATACCCCCAGCCCAGAGTATATCCTGGGTTAAAATGGGCTAGCTTGTTTTATACCTCGAGTATTATCTGGGTTCATCCGTTTACTCAGTGATCAGTAGAATCGGGTACGTTACTGCGTGGTTGGAATGACAGCCTGAACCCCCACCGGCCCTTCCTGGATAAGATTGAGGATGCCTGTTCAGGAGACTTTGCTAGGACTGATTTAGATGGAAGGGTTAACCTATAACAGTGTCTGCAATGAGCGACCTGCCAAGAGGCGACCAATGGGTGGCTGGTAAGAGGACTTCAGCTCAAACTGTGAACATCTGCAGAACCCCGAATTTACACGGGCTGTATATTTTGCAAGGCTGAGCAGAGACAGCTTAGACGTCACAGCGAATACACAGCAGAGAGCTGCAAATAGCACACTAGGCTGTTCAGAAACTCAGCCACAAGGCTTAGATTTTAAAGGAGGCCCTATGCGAGATCGTGACATCATGCATGCTCGGACATTTTGGTGAGAATGACTTTCTTGGGGAGCTCAAATGCTTGATGGATCTTGAGTCTAACGTTTTGTGTTTCCTCCCTTCTTGAGGATAATTTGCCGTTGCCATGGTGCCAGCTTGTTCTCATCATATCCCAGGATTCGGATGGTCTCCAGCTCTGTCCTCTCCTTGTTTTCCTTCCTCAGCCTTTGGTTCTCCTCCTCTTGTCTGTCAGTAGTAATGAAAGAAGTGAGCTACACGTAAAGAACAAAATGTCTGCAAGACTCTGAGAGACTACTGCATGTTTTAAATGAATCAACACCATTTCAAACTAGAGGCACTCCTAGAGTGCAAACCTCCACCAAGGCAGCACAGTCCAAATCTTCGTGAGTGGGAGCAAAGTTCAGTTATCACGTGCACAGAGATATAAAAACACCAGAGTGGACAAAGGCCTCGTTTCTGTGGTAGCACTCCGCCGCCATCTTGTGTATGTATATCGGGGTAGACGTTCCAAGGAAAATCCAGTAGAATTCGCCAAAACCGTCCTTGTACAAAACGGAAACTCGCTCATGCCGGACATCCGATTTTTCTGTAATGTTTTTCCATTAAATAAACATCGAATATACCGGATTTTATATAAAGGATTTTCAACATCGGACAAAATGTCCAGTCCCGTCACGATGCATTTCCCTTCAAAAGCACTAGTGTATATTGGACAAGCTGGTTTGCACCATGCACATACGCAGTCACAAGAAAGCAATGAAATCAAGTATGGCTTTTCTACACTGTTATTAACTGACTGAATTTAACTGTTAAATTCATGCATTTTCTCCTTGTCATTTTAACTGTAAGTGGTGTCCTGTGCACATTTAACCGTGGTTTACACTGAACATGCACTGAAATCTGTGCTAAACTTTTTGTAATATTACAGCTAAAATAACTGCCAAAAAGGTGCCAGTTAAACTACCTGGCAAAAAAGACTTTAGTTTATTTGTGTATTATGAACAGTGTCTTCTTGGAAACTGAAAATGGGGCGGTTTTATTTACACACTTTAGTTTAGAGACTTTACATTGATCCCAGTTGGGGAAACACGCGATATCATCCTGTTATCCATCGTGTCAGGGCAAAGACGGACTGAATGAAGACAACAAGTAGGTATGAACACTTCAGAATAAAGTTGTCACGATCTTAATACACAAGGCATACATATAAATTCATATATGCATATAACGACTAGACCCGAGTCACAGTCACAGGCACAGCTGAATGCGAACGCTTTTTCTTTGAACGAAACTTTAACATAGGTAACTGAGTGATAATATAAAGGTTAAGGCAATCGTAGAGCTTATTCTTAAACTTTGCCAAATAATGGAGCATAAATATTGTTGATTTACCATTCCTTATTCGTGTCCTTGAGTATGAAAAGATAAAAAAAGAACACAGAAAACAAGTCCCCCATCCAAAAAAATTAAATAAAATAAAATAGTCGACACCCATGTTTACATGTGCCTCATTGGACATTTATATACTCTTCCAAAAAAAAAAACTATACATTGTTTTTAGCATCAATTTATTATACATGAAATGTTTTGATAAAAAAGGAAAACATATTGAAATATACTCTTCCAAAAAAGAAACTATACAAATATTGAATTATTGATTACACTTTCTTTTCAATATGTTTTCCACATTTGTCAAAACATTTCATGTATAATAAATTGATGCTAAAAACAATGTATAGTTTCTTTTTTGGAAGAGTACACATACACAAGATGGCGGAGCTATTCTGCAGTGTGTGCTTTGGTCAAGCCAATGACGCTGTCCACTCTAGTTTTTTTATATCTCTGTGATCAAGTGGTATACAATTTCAAAATGGCTGACGTGGCTGCCATATTGTTTGACTGATCGCAGTCAAAATCAATGGGGTCCATCTTTGATGTAATAGCGACCTAATCACAAAATTTCAGATCCGTTCAAAGCTTTTTGAGATATCCTGTTCACAAACTCACAAACAAACAACAATGATCACATAACCTGCTGCCAACTTTGTTTGGCAGAGGTAAAAATAAGTGTCCTATGGTTCTATTTCATATTGGCCATTTTATTCAGTAGAACTTCAGTAGAAGTTTCTGGAGAGAGTAAAGCACAGGCCTTTGGCGATGTTAACCGAAATCAGACCCACAGTATATTTACACCAGTGTCTATGTTCTAATATTACAGGCAAAGAAAACACTTTTTAAAACACTCTTACCGAATGAAAGCACACTGCCCCTACTATTCAAATAAACATTTCTGGGTGATTTTAGAAAAAGTTTAGCAACTAAATCAGCTTGAGGTCAGATTTGTACATTGTTGGCGGTGCACCATGTCTGTTGGAATTTGGGTAGCTTACCATGTCACCCGGACATCAGAACTCTTGAGTGCGCGGAGGTCAAAAATGAAAGAAAACTTGGCTACTGTGAGCAAGATTTTGTCTGATTTTTTTCTGAATCAGTATAACTACAATAACAAATTATAAGCTGACATAAGATTTGGAAAGCCTTCCTGCTATATCTGTAACTGATGCTGCCGTTTCTCCAGCCTAGCCAAAGTTGACCGGCTCTTGGGTTCGAGGGCCTGCCAGTGACTGAATTCCTTTGGCACAGCATTGTGTTTCAAAATCTTCCAATATTTACTGGGCGATTCAATTCCATACTTTGCGTTAAACGTGCTCCTTGAAATGACTGGGTAAAAAGTGTGCAGAACATAACCAGTTACTCTTTATTGAATCTGATGTTGTATAACCACTGTCTTATACGTCAGACTTTGCTAGGGAAAATTCGTGCAAGCTTATGCCCACAGGTAGGCCGGAGTTTCCCGTTTTATGGGCGCAATCAACAGCTGCATGCAGTGGCATTATGACTGATTCACTCAGGTTCTAATAATGATTGGTAATATCAAACCTTAATAATTGGGCATAAAATTAAGCTGCGACACAAGTGATAATCAACACAAATGGGTATATACATTAACCTCTTCCACGCGGGACCTGGCGGGATTTTTGATAGCCCTGACCTCGCCTTAAAGCACATTACTTCTCCAAACCCGTACCCATTAATGCTTCCAAATTAGCAACTAAGTTCATTCAGTTGCAAGGATAAAACCATGGAGTTAGTGTCTCTTTCCCCTCAGCTTATATTATTGTTCATTGCAAAAGTAATCAAACATTTTCCAATCTACATTAGTGGTGACATAAAATGTCAGTCTTTCGAAGCCGCTGAATTCCCCTAGCGCACATAACCTTATATATTTTTTCTGCAGTGTCCAATCAGCTTGATTCACCTAAAAAAAAATTTAAAAAGCGATTTTGCCAACTCAGGTCCATGTATTATGTTTGCTTATGTAAAAATAAAACTGTTTACAACCAGTGACATTATTATAACGCAGATTAACTCTAAACCTATTTCTTATTAAGAATCTGCCAATTAACTAAATTAATGTACTGTGCAAACAGGAAACCAATAACCTATATTGCCAATAATTACTACGACATAAGACGTAGCTTTGCCTCAAAGACGAAGGCTACAATATGAAATTGCATGAACAGCTACACCAGAATTTGTTGAAATTCCATCTTAAAATAGAATGTTTTGTTGTGAATGCTGCTGAAGACGGTATCTAGATCTGGTTTAAATTTTATTTCTTATTCATTAATTTGATAGTTACTGTTCTTACAATTTCATATTGTAGCCTTCCTACGACTTTCCCAGAAGGCTAGACAATAAGGACCTCATTAATGATTTTGCGAATGAAATTTCAATGCATAGAAGGCATTTTCTATGATTTTAAATGCATGCCATGCATCAAACTTTTGCCATGCACTAATAACCAATTTACTAAATCATTCAATTACCAACGCTTCCACATAAGAAGTGCTGGTAATTTAATACATTTATTTTTATCACATTGTGGCAGGGAGTGTACAACTGCTCTTCCCCGCAAATACAGCCTATTCTTTTGGTTCAGCTGAAAATATTTTGATCAAGTGCAATCTTAAAATAAATTAGGTTCTACTGCCAAAAAAATAGCTAAAATGGGAGATGAAATTCTGAGAATGCATTGGATAAATTACATTTTTTTTTTCATCCCAGCAATATCACTATTCAGAACACTGTCAATGCAGCCCATCAGTAATCTCTGTCATTTTTTAATAATTTCTAAATAATTACAAGCTTATTTGTCTTGATTATTCAGTAAACAAATTGTGTGATTATTAATCAAACGATCATAAACAGGAACAGATTAAAAACAATTATGTGTTTAAGGCTCACAGCATGACATTGAAAATCCCATAATTGCTGCAATTGTAGGGAGTTAAATGGATCAGCTGATTTCCAGATGTCCAAGCGTGTCATAACATCTGGGATATTGCCACATGAAGTATTTTTTTACTGGCTAGCATATACAAAACGGCAGTATTCATGAACTTGTGCTAATTCGATGTATTTCAGAGGTATGAGGTTTGATTTCTTGGTACATAAACATTGCAAAAATATTGAGGAAACGAGACGATCATACTTAAAGTGTTTTCTCTGCCGTTAAGTGCCATTCCAAAATGCAGAATATGAATCACATGATTAGCAGGACTCATGGGTCGTGCACACGGCTAAAGCACTAGTCCTCACTGATCTGAAGCCTGACGGCCCAGACCTCGCTAATGGGGACTGTAGCGATATACAGCATAATTAGCCTTAAACTTCCTCAGAAGTAGTCATGAAGATTTCCTGTTTAACTGCAGCTTCTCCTCCAGTGGATGGAATAGCTGCAGTATTACTGCACCCACTGCAGGAGCGCAGACCCTCAGCACAGCAACTGCGCAGCTCAGATGAGGGCAGTGCAGAGTGAATAAAGCAGCAGTCTGAAGCACACATAGTTTATAGAGACTGGGCATTCCAAATCAGTAATAGTTTTGAGATTGGGAATTCCAAAGCAGTGATAATGTTGAGACTGCACATTCAAAACCAGCGATACTTTAAGAAGCGGGAATTCCAAGTTTTACGGGTGAATGTTCCAAATCATTGTTGAGCACAGCAAATTAGTGATAATGTTGAAAATTTGAATTCTGAATCAGTGACAATGGAGAAAAGGAGGGAAGTAATTAATAATACAATAATTCCCTGTATTGCAAACACAATTGCTCTTTATTGAAAACTGATAATTAAAAGTGATGATGAAAGTATTGTATTGTTTGAGAACTGTGATTACCAGGCAAGCCAACATAAATTACAGGTACAGGGAAGGGAATATGTTAGTGCGTAGCATTGTATAGTGATCTCACTAATTCTGCTTGACAATTAATTAATTTATTCTAAATGAGCACTACATAAGTTCTAAAGGTTTTTATTCCTGCATAAATTAATGTGAAATTATGAGGACAATCTTACCTTCTCTGTTCCCTGCTCAATCGAGGAATAAAAATAAAATGAAGAGACATTTCAGACATCACATGAAACAAACAGGAGCTGGACTGCTGCAACTCCTACATAAAAGCATACACAGTTTCATCTACGCAGACGAGCGTGCATCTTTCAACATTTGGAAGCAAAGAGCTGTAGGTACACATTAAATCATCTGTGACTGAATAGAATAAGACATAAACTGAAATGCAATGTGGCTGTAACCATTTTCTAATAGCTGGTGATGCACTAATAGACCAAAACTTAATATATTGATGGCTCCTGCTCATACATACAGTTAAGATGAACCATATTCTTCTGCTTCCCTCTAGTGGATGATTAGGGAAACATCTCAAAAGTAATGGAAACATGGAGAAACACAAAATGGCTAAGCTGCTGACTTTTGCCAGCAGAAATTAAGTGTGCTGGATACCAAACAACCATTTTATTCAGTGCACTCAACGTACTGTGGCGAGAAACAGTCTGTACTCAAGTGAGCAGGAGGTAACTGGCAGTATGTTTCGTAGATTGTAGATATTTTGAGACCACGGCAATTAAGGAGCAATTTTGGACACGGCCTAACAGTTGGAGGATGTTAATAGAGAAGGAAACTGTTTGGGAATCTAACTAATAAGAACGAGGCCTTACTTTTCATCATCCATCTTTTTCTTCATAATGCTTCTCTTCCAGGCAGGCATGGAAGCCAGGCGGGAATATTCTTCCTGTGTCTGTTATACAGTAAGGGACCATGAGCTATGCTGTTAATGGGTAGTCACAGGGCTGGGCCTCCCTGTAACAACCTGAAATCACCAACCCATAGACTCACAATATACACCAACCTACTGTCTATGCACATCCACTCACATACTTTAGATATGAGCTACATATGCACATCCACTCGCCTCCTTACACACCCGTTACACTAGTCTTTCCCTCCTCGCATGCTCACCTGCAATTAATGCATGTTCACTTTAAATACCCGCTGATATTACCACTCAAACACTCATTTTAAAGGACTAGTTATGGACACATTCACTCAGCTCTATAAACCACCAAGCCCTTTTCCCCAAGTAAACACACACTATGTACATCCACACCCAAATTCACTGCTGCCAAGTACACAAACACTTACTGTAAATATTCCCTCATATTACCATTGAATATGTTGCAACACATACACACACCCCAGAAACTACAGACATAATCTTGAGCAATGGCACCAGTATATTTATCCCATGGTAGTTTATATGAACATTTTTGTTGCACCCACGTTATTTCCATTCTGACATATAACTGTGAAACTTTGTGTAAATAAGGAAAGATTTATAAAGTTTACCAGGATAAACCATTTTTGAATAAATCAATACATTTACTAAGGGATTCAACCTGTGATGGCCTTTAGCTTTACCACTTTGAATTGAAACCAAACCAAAATATTTTTCAACCATTTTTCACTGTCTTCAAGGGAGGTTTTCTCTCTCCCTACACTGGAAATGCACAGAGATGAAGCTATTGCTGATAAAAGTGGTATCATGTGACTCTGCTTTTGGAAACTGGTCATGTCACTGATACTCAAAAACTTTTAATCAAACTATTATTTCCTCATGCTTAACTGCACATAATGTTTTAACTGAATTGCTTCTACACTTCGTAAGAATACAGTATGAGAAGGTATTTGAATTACTGTGAAAACAGTTGAATTTTAAATTAAATTACACCGGAGCAATTAAGACACAAACAGAACTCAGCCTGTAAATGTAATGTAAATGTACAAATTTAAAGTCACCAGTTAACATTTCATAAAACATGAAGATATTTCATGACAAAATATTACATAATCATGTCATCTCCGCAACTGCAGGTATGAATATAAAAGATGTTTAAAAAGTTTAATTATTTTCTCAGATGTGTCCAATACAATTTGAATTGACAATGTAATTGGTAACCCAAAAACACAAAGAACAGTTAAAGCAAATATTTTCGTAAAAATATAACATGAAATGCTTGGTTAATTCATCCAGACAAAGACAGCAGCTATTACAGTAAAGTTCTGAAGGGTAAAGAACTCACTTTTCAGCATCTCTGTGCTCTCTCACTGGATAAGTAAACTGTGCAAGACCAGAGCCCCCTAAATCCAGAGCATGGACTGCATGAAAAGAGCTACTCTGGGTTTTGTTCACTGTGGTAATCCAGTTTACTCATTAATCTTGCTTTAAGAAATCCAGGGTCAGGAGGGCGCATAAATTGGCCTTAGCATTTCCTCGAGAGTGAAGGCTGCTATTGGCAGTGTATTCTATACCTCATCACATAATAGCACATCACTGAGGCACCTACAGTCCATCAGAACCAGTGACTCTGATGTGTAACTCAGCAAACTGAGATGCAGTTGCTGGCTGCACATACTTTTAAGAAAGCAAATGATTGTATGCTCTCTTCCAGACTTAGAATTACTACTCTGAATTTAAACACAGGGCATACAGACCTAAAGATTAATGTGTTGCAAAACAGGATTTCTCATTAAACTGATTCAGCACAGTTTAGGTTATCTGCCAGCCATTGTCCTGTCACAATGAGTCAGCAAGCAACACCTACTATTCAGAATCCATTTTAGCGTTAAAATAAGAAAAGAAATTGCCCATAATGTGGAACCGGCAGCTCTTGTGAGAAAATATGTTTTGCGATAAGCAGTTTTTCCTGGTTGATCTTCATTTAGGAAAGCGCAGAAAGAACTGGCATTTTAATGTCTTCTGAAAGCTGAACTCCTTTATCACATTATTTAATTTTACAAAACCCTGAAGAGCACTGTAGGGTGGCTTAGATGCATGCAGCCACCCACTCACTGCTCTTTGAACACTGGTCTAAGTGAGGCTATGGACAGTAATCTCCTCATCGTTTACATGCGTTTCCCCCTTGACTAGACCTAGAGGAAGCAGGTCACATGTCAAAGAGCTCCGCCTCCTTCTCCTTCCAGAAGGAGAAGCTGCGGTCGATATATCTGCAGATCTCCTCGTTGCTGAACTCTCCCAGATCAGAAATAACCTGAATGGAGTCCTTACGGGTCACTGGGATGGAAGCCAATGCCTCCATTGAACCCTCTACAGTTTCCTCTTCCGACAGAGGAGTCGGTTCATAGACGATTTCTTTCCTGTCCAACAAGGGCTCAGAGTAACTTGTGGTCTCATCTGTTTGCAGGACAGGGACAGATACAGGGCCATTAAAAGTGCCACTGCTGTCCTGCGTGGGGGGAGGGGTCAGGGCAGGGACACATACACTCTCCCTGTCTTCTATGGGGGGACTCCTGACATCATTGGGAATGGGGCTTGGGTCACAGACGGTCTCTGTCCCATTTGGTGACGTACGAGGGACGGGGTCAGGTGGCATTCCGGGATGGTCAGCGGCTGTCATCAGACGGTTCTCAGGCGACGTCCTGTCGACCATCTCTCCCAGCTTTTCAGCGCTATTCCCGAAGTACCTCTGTTTTATGTCCTCAAAGCCATCGCTCCAATTCCGCCTCCCAGCCTCAAGGTCCTCCATTACTTCCCGATGGAACTGGCGAATCAGCTCCCAGCTGTGGGTCCCCACGCGGTCAAACATCTCGAAGCACAACAGGTGCCTGAACTTGCGCTCGCTCCGTGTCATGCTCATCTCCAGCAGCTGGAAGTAGCCCAGCATAAAGAGGTCAAGGGTGAGGCTTTCATAAGCAACAGGGAGGCCATTCACGTGTGGCAGGAAGTGCTGGGGCCAGTAGATGATCTGGGCTCGGCTGAGCCGTCGGATCTGCCTGCTTGGCACCTGGCTGAAGATCGCCCTCCAGTGGCAGATAAGATTCCCTACCACCTGCTTCTCCTTCATAAGGTAGATCAGCTGGTCATCCTCACTTTGCAGGCTGTTTTCCCCACTACTACCCGTGCTGCCTTGTCTCCCAGGCAACCGTGGTCTGACAGGACCAGCAAAGGCATATTTTCTCCAGTGCTCCAGAAACAGGAGGACGATCCGCTCTTTTTTGAGGTCCGTCCACTCCTGCATGTAGCTGAGGTCGGTCTGCACCTCAAGGCTGCGTGTTGGCTGTTCTGGGCTGCTCTGAGGGCCCGTGGACTGGCTCTCCAGGAGTTGTTCCTGGTTGGGCTGCGCTGCGTGTTCTGAGGGCGTCCCGTTGAGACAAGTGTGAGGAACTGTGGTCATAGCCTCCCTGCTCAAGGCTGCAGCCTCTGATGGCTGAGGTGCACCAGCATCAGACCAATGGGTATCGTCTACGGAGGATATGTAGTCCTCTTCTAAGATAGGCTCTGCTCTGCGGCCACCAGGATTGCACCCCACAGGCAGGGACCGCTTACGTCTGTAAACCCGGCCAGAGTTGTCCTCAGACTTGGGCTGGCTCTGAAGCTCATAGTTAGCTTTCAGGTTCTTAACAGACACACCACATTGTTTAATCTCCTTCTCCACGTCCTCCCTGGTGGAGAATGACTGAGATCGTCCAATATTTGTCGGGGCAGGGGGTGGAGTTGGTTCAGCAGGGATGGTCCTGGGGTCCTGGCGTTCCTCCTGTATGAACCCGGAATACACCAGGTCCAGGATGTCTATCTCTTTGCCCCCGAGGGTGGCCAACAAGATGGCCATGTTCTTGAGCAGGATGGAGATCTTGCTGCACCATTCGGGGAGGTCCTCGGCCTGGCCGTGGACCTGCCGAGGGTTGACGGAGAAGTGCTGCTGGTGGCTGAGGGCGGCGGAGACGGGGAGCAGCTGCGTCAGCTCCCGCTCCAGCTGCTCCAACTCCTTCTCCACCGCCTGCACCTTGTGCATCACCTGCAAGTTCTCAATTTGCCGCTCGATACGCACGAGGTCCGCTTCAGTCATCAGTTCCCCGAATGGGCCCAGGATGGCATTGTGGGTGTGCGAGTAGTGCCAGTCCTGGGGCTGGTTGTATCCCCGTGCTGCTAACTGCATCAGGGTATCAGAGAGAGTGAGAGTAGAATGGCCCTCAGGACTCTGGAACACTGGAAGGCTGGAAGCTTCACTGCACACAGGCACTTAATGTACATGGATTCAGTGGTGCAGAAGTGAACTGGTCAGAGCAGAGGGTGGCAGAACCGAGGCAGAGGGAGCAGGAGATATAGTAGAGTAGAAAAAAACATGGGATTTGCCTCATATCTTCAACCTGTGCGTTATTTGTTGAGAAACTGGCAGACAGGGAATTCAGTAACTTTGGCAAAATTTTAAAGCAAAGAAATTTGATGTGCTCAAGCCATGCTTATACATAATCTATCAAAAAAGTCTAATGCTGTTTTACAGATTCTAATTGGGAAGCAGCAATCTTGAGCAGCGATCAGAATGAAAAGAAGAGATGTAAAAGATGAAAAGAAACAGAACTGAAGACCTGAATAACTCTGTGGAAGCCATTTGGAAATATCTGTTCCACATCACAGATGAAATGGCTTGCACAACACCACTGAATCAACATGTAGCTTTTTAGAGCTACAGTGTAAAATCAGCAGCAAATTGCCTCTTCTATAGAGCTGGGCGGCACTTCCATCTGTGCTTCTAAAAGTAGCACCGGCAGTTGTGCTGGGGCTAAAAGGCCAACGCTGAGATCTACACTGCACTCTGTGAGTATCCATGGCAACACACATCAGCGAAGCTCTCTCTAAATACAACGTTCGCAAACATCATGCAGACAAACGATCTTGTCAAAATACATATTCATTTTCTTTCCAATCAGCCATATCTGAGAAGTTGCACTCTTATTTAGTTCTCACGCAGTAAATCAAACAATGTCCATTACTGCATGTAGATGTTTATGTGCGTTAATTTTAGACAGAAATTGTGAACATATTTTGACAAATCAAAACATAGTTTGGAGAAGAAGAGTTTGTTACAGTTTACGGAAGCAGTAAGGTTGAACTTGGTTTTTCATTTGGTATGGATGTACCTTGCAGAACATATAATATATTTTGCATGATAACAACCATTTAGTTTAAAATTTCGTTTAAACTGTGTGTATTTGTGTATTATTGTTATAGAGGCAGTGAAAACTGTTGTGCCAATGGCTATGTCAACTTCACATGCTTCATTTACCTGCATGCTGTCTTGACTTAATTCCAAAAAATAACTAGAAATGGTTTTTACACGCAAAAACAGATGTCTCCCCCTTCCCCCATTTCACATTTTAGAGTTATGGTCCAGAAACGAGTCCCACACTTCAATATGCCTAAGTCCAAATTGTTGCCATGGAAACAGAAAAAAATAAAATTCAAAAGCAGTTCAAACCCTAGAAAGGCATATCTACATGTTATGGAGAGACACTATATCAAATTTGGTGAGAATCGGTCAAACAGTTTCAGAGTTATGCTCCGGAAACAAATGGGAACGTCGACGCCGACGGGAATTCAGGAAAAAACAATATGTCCCCCCCCCCCCCCCCCCAGGAAGGGGGAGACATAAATAATACAACGAAAGCAAAAACAAACGTAGAATTAACACAGTCACACACCTGCATGCAAATCCTCAAATCCATGCAGTGGCCTTTTACCCAACACACCTTGCGTTTAAGATCTTCCTCCTCCTTCAACTTGACCTGCAACTTGCGCACCATGACCTGCCTTTTCCACTCTGGGATGGCCACGCCCTGCTCGTCGTGGGTGGGGACCAGGGCCTCCACATCCACTAGGCTGCCCCTCTGCGCATGCCTCACTTCCAGGCTGCCGTTGACTGCCCGGGGAATGCGCTCACCGCCACTCAAAGATGGGGGCTTGTGGGTGGAGGTGCTGGACTGGCTGGGCGGGACAGCTGCAGTAGGTGAGGGCGACGTGAGAGCAGGGGGTGCAGGGGGTGGGGAGGTCGGTCGTGCCTGCGGAGGAGCTGGGGGAGGTGATGGGGCCTCCAACTGGAAAAAAATATTGACCGTTTTCATCAGCACTGACACACAAACATACACTGATTTTACAGCGCATTCACCTAGTACACCAGAGGCTAAAACCACCAGAAGGAATCCATTATAAATCCCTTTTCCCTCTTCATGATCTAAAACACAAATTCTTGTGTATAAACCCAACGTTTTTCATTGCACATAACATGTACTGCGCAGTCAGTTAGTATTTTGACAGTGAAACTGTTTGTGTGCTGGATCACAAAGCCTAAATACAAAAACTGTGTTGCTTCCTGAACTTACGGAGTGTACGGTAGAATGCTAATCCGATCTACATGCACATTTACCTTTCAGTCTTCTTCTCCGCACAAACCCCAGGGCCCACGATTAACATGATATTTACAACAAGTATTTGCCACTAACGTGGCTTTGTCCCCTGCCACAAGATGTGAAATCGTGTTAAAATGAGCAATCTCTCGGTGTGACCTTGAGAGTGACGCGAAGGTCACCAAAATCGACTGGCGCCGGGGTATCACCCTAATACATGTTAAGCATGAAATTTGAAGGAAATCCGTCAATTCGTTCTTGAGATACCTCACTGACAAGGATTCGGGACGTACGGACAGACAGACGGTCGTGAATACTATGTCCCGCCGTTCGAGCGTTCTGCGTAGCGGGGGACAAAAAGAACAGGACTAAGAGACTGCAGAAGATGTGAACACCACCTCACTATGCCTTTGGGTGCCGTTGGTGTAGCCCTCACTGCTCCCTGTGCTGTTACTGCTGCTGTGTCCACTGATGTATCCTTTGCTGTTTGGAGTTGGTTTCAGGCTCTTCCCTGCTTTAATCTCGGCGAGCAACTCCGCATTGTCACCGGTTGGGGACATCATGTTGAATGACTTGGTGCCTGCAGCAATTAGTGATTCATTGAGGGGAAAAAAAGAATCGTGTGTCACCAGGAGGATGAGATCTGATTCAAAAGGGAATATATTCTTTGAAAGTAATTACTTTGCTTGGTTGATATCAACATCAATAACTCCTAAACACCATTTTTCAGGAAGTTCATTCAGTTCTTTTATTAGATATGAATTAACTCTACTGACGACACTTAGCTTGTTTGATAGACCTTATTTAACGAGGTAAAAAAAACACAAACAAACAAACAATGGATATTAACAAGCAAAATATGGTCAGGGTTTAGTTTGTAGCTGCAACAATTATAAATGCATGAACCAATAATCATTAGAAGAACAAATGTGCATTTTCAGTTCATTAATACATTGCTGATCTAAATGGCATCATAAAGTCCAGAAGTGATGTAGAAAATCCGAGGAATATTGACAATAAAAAGGTATTTGCTGTGAACACAGCATGATATATTTTAGCAGCAATGCTACTCATGAAAAGTAAGAGCAGTAACCTAGCAAGTTAAGCAAGATTCTAAAACAGGTCGTCTTGGGTAGCAACTGAGATCGATGTAAAAATGCTCCTTACTCTGAACATAGCACAGAATACTGTTTGCAGCAATGCAATGTTCAGAGCAAAGAGCTTTTTATCATCGCTTTTTGTTGGTCACTTAAGTCACCTATTACCCGTTAGAGTAATTTTTTTGGTTGACCGTGTGATAGTTTCTATTAGTATTAAGCCATATATGGCTGTTTATATGATTAGAGATATACTCTGTATAACATATGCATTCTAAAACAAATTAGGCCACTCAACTCAGCATCTGTGAGACACAGTCTGCAAGATGAATGTTTTTGTTTCTAATTTGGAGATAAGCCAGGAACTGTTTGTCCTGGCAGTAAAAAGTTTGAGTCAAAAATAATTTTTAAGCCAAAAAATAAAATGGCAAGGCCATAGGACTGGGTTGCTTATGTGCGGTGGGGATACTGCAGAGATGTGGGAAACATGCTGTGACGTGTCAATAAAACATCAGCTTGTATGACTGAAAGAGAGTTCTCCCATTCTCTTGTTCAGTTTGCAAGTAAATAAAAGTCCTCTTCTGGGGTTTTGCTGTGGATTCGTGTTTAAACCAGACGATGCTCAGCCTTAGCCTGACTTCGCCAGCCTACGTACTTCCGCTCAATTTAATTTCGCTTCATCGCTTCGTCTGATCACAAAGAGCTCTGCCAAGCTCAGCTCGGCAGTGAAGACCCCGGCTGCCTTTGACCAACCAACGAACAGAAGGCATGGCCGAGAGCCATGACATAGCCGCTGCACCGAGTTTGAGATTGTAGTCACCAAAATCAACAATGGCGACAGATATAGATACATGGGTGGCCATTTGCTCTGTTGTGGAGAAAATCCCTGGTATCAGCGACTTAAAGCCACAACAACATTTTTTTTTGAATGGAAATGATGTTGTAGCCCTACTTCCTACAGGTTTTAGGAAAAGTTTAATTTATCAGCTTTTGCCGTTAGTGGCCGAGAAACTGGGGAGGGCAAAGGGCAAGCCAATAGTTGTGATTGGTTTATGGGTACACCAATGATTTTAAACTTCAGACAAGCGCCCATCCACCAGGAAGTAAACTCTTGTCAATCACGACTGCCCAGACTCTGTGTACGAAGCAAAGCGAAGTAGCAGAGTCTGGTATTACCAGGCTAGCTCAGCCTGGCTTGGTAAAAAAAAGGGTTTTTCCTGTTAATATACTGAGTCTCACTAGCTTGTAAGCTAAAATCAGTTTGCTAGCCAGTAAATTAAGATTCAGTGACAGGTCACCTGAGTTAGCTAGCTAGGTAGTTAGAACTAATGTCAAAACATATGATAGTGGGGGTCTTTTTACCCATAGACTGTATTCACCTAATTTCGAAGGGTTGGTTCTGATCTTTTGAAGTAGAGCTGTAGGTACTTATCCAGTGCAGTAGCAACCAATCTAGAAAATGGCATTTGCCATAAGGCCGATTTGTGTAGAAGCACAGAAGCTTAGCAAAGTACTGGAACGCAGCAACCATATTTTAGCCTCATACAACTCTGATTAAACAAAAAAAAATTGACCAAGCAAACCCTTTAACAAGCCTTCAGTTGTAGTAGAAGTAGAACTGCTCTCTAGTTTGTGTACAATAAGCATCATTGAACGCTGATACTGGAGCAGCCTGCCAAGCTACTTTAAAAGTTCAGGGGATGTGCCTGCGACTGAGTCAAGAGGGACTCCAACTCCCTGCGATCTTGATGAGGAAGAGGCGGTTTCATTAATAGATTGATGGATGGATTTTCTCCATCACCGCTAAAGCTCAAACACTTTTATAGGCCCAGCGGGTCTGGCTCTCTTCAACGGTTTAAAACTTTTAAGTCCCATACAAGCTATAGAATAGACAAAAGATCCCAATTTCCTATTCAAAATGTGAAAAAGGTTTTGTATAGGAGAGTTGCTGTGGGCATCAGGAATGTGTTTTAAAAATTGAGTCTATTTACGTGGGTTGAGACCCATCCAAATGACAGAGGTCACAAAATATAATATGTCATGCGCACATCAAGTACAGCAGGCTACAGTCTATATGCAGAATTTATAATCACTAATATTTTGTATCTAATCTCAATTCTAGTACTGAAGCCAATTGCACACAAATTCTTGATGACAGGTTGACACGATGAATCCTACCAGATTCATTCAGAACAAATTATGCTAAAAAGCGTTTGAAAAAGCCCAAGACTAAAAAGCAGTTGAAATAGATTAAGCTTTATTAGTTCGATTCAAATATTTTGATCAGGAAATGACAGATGTACGAACATGTTCTGCAGTAATATGGTGAAGCCTAATAGTTGATGTTAACAGGGCTATTTTGTGAGCCTAGTTGTGAAACACTGAATGAATGAAAACACTAAGGATAAAAGCCTTTTTCTCGCTGCCAGCATTAATCAGGGACATTTTTGGGGAGCTGTGGCTACATAGCCAAGTTAGCTACATAGCAAAGTTAGTGGGGTTCTAACAAGTAATAATGTGGCTGGATATTTGGCTTTGGAGATCAGTTAACCTTTCATAAATAACATAAATAGTAATAGCCATTTTAGACTAGCTAGAAAGAGCAGCTCGGCTGCTGATCACTCAATGTCAGAGATTTTCAATCACAGTTACTCACTCCACACATATCTAACTCTATCATGCAACACCACCCAAGCTGGCATAAAAAGTGAGGCTGGCAATGACGCTGCGGAGACGCTTCTTCTCTGCTCAGAGGGATCTAAAAAATATATATTAGACAGTTTTCCTGCACTTCCTCACAAATTGCCTTTTGTTATTGCAGAACTATTTCAATTTGTTTGCCAGTCGGGTTTTAATTTTGCAAATAGAAATAAATTTTTTGAAAACGTCATGTTTGTTTGAAAGGTTCTGGCACTAATTTACTCCATAATTATATGGAAAAAAAACTGAAATCTTCTAAGTACTCACTTCTCTTTGGTCTCCTCGTGGCCACTGGAGCGAGTGCAGGACACAGGGGAAGAGAGTGTGCGGTAGCATTGGAAAAGAGGAGTGGTGGCAGGCAGAAATAAATTGAAGTTGGAGGGCACATTGACAGGTGGGTACGAGAGACCAATACAGGAAAGGAAAGGTAGAGGAATAAGAGACAAGCGGGTTAAAAAAAACAGGACAAAACTAGATTGATTCAGAGAATTAATGAGCAGAAATGCGATAACTGAGAAAGGAAAGGTTCGCAGTAATCCTTAGAAGTGCCTACTGTACTTTTACATTTCTGAATGCTCACTTGGCCTTCATGTAACAATGTGACCTAAACAAAAAAGCTTCCTTAAGATCTGAAATGACGAATCTTTTGAAAGAAAGTTAATTTTCAGGATGCTGAGCTCCAATTTTGGAACATTTGCATTGTGACTCAAACTGTCACCTGACCCTCGGAAAACCCAAGGATTGGCATAAGAGCCAGTCTTTACTGAGAGAAGAAAATGTAAATCGACATTTCACGATTTTTCAGTTTTTATATGCATAACTGCAGTTAACTTCCTAAAGCCCAGCATCCCCCTTGTGGTAATGCCGGCATTATGGGATTTTCAATGGCATGCTATGAGCCTCTGACTCTTAAAAGCATAATTGCTGTCAAGCTGTTCCTGTTTAACCCCTTTGCACAGATATAGATGCCGACATCCGTAAATTCTGAAATTTAATTCCTAAATAATTCTGTAGTTGAATTTTCAAATGTTTTGCTTCACTGGAATAATTTTCCAGAGTGTCTGTGACACTACTGAGTTATAAAGCCTAAATAGGCTCATGCATAATAGAAAAAAATAGCCATTATTTGTATTGTGCGCAAAGGGGTTAAGATTGCATTATTAATAATCACAAAGTTTAATTACTGAATAATCAAGACCAATGTATAAGCCTGTAATTATTAAGAAAGCATTAAGAAATGACAGATTACAGATTGGCCTCATTGATAACATGATATTGTTAGGATGGAAAATCAAAGTGACATTATAGTCAACTCCTAGATAAGATGTTTGTGAAAGTACTGCCCATGGTCATGCTGACGGCGAAGTGATTGATTGATTGATTGATTGAGTGACGCTCAAGTCTCATCACAACACTCCAAACAGGGGAAAAAAAAAAAAAAATCCAGGATTTTCCCTGGATTCCATTTCCTGTTCAAGCATTTTTTTCCACAGTGCAACCTAATTTCTGGGCTACATTTGCATGAAAGCTCAGGTGCACACTGGTTGCCTCAAAGCGATAATAATTAATTAATTAAATTAACAAGCCTTCTTACATCGAACCGTTGGTAATTAAATAATTTAATAAATTGGCTATAGTGTCTTTAAAATGCATGCCATGTGTCGAACTTTCATGACAGCAAAATCTTTTATGAAGTTTTTATAGTCCAGCTTCTGGGAAAGTTGTACGAAGGCTACAATATTGTATGAATGGAAATTATCTAATTAATTAAAAATGAAATCTAAACCTTATATAAATACCATCTTCAGCAGCATTTACTACATAGAATTCTGTTTCTAGTTTGAATTTTGAGAAATTTCAGTTACTTACGGTCCATGCAACCTCATATTGCAGCATTCCTCTTTAAAGCAAAGCTATAGGTCTTAATCATTCATGTCAACGCAGCTTATTGGAGGCCGGTTTTCTCATTAATCAATTAAATTAAATATCACATTCTTGGACAAACTTGGACATAGTTTGAGAGTTAACCAGCATTAAGTTAATGTCACTGATTGTAGACAGAGTTTTATTTTTACATAAGCAAAACCCAGACCCAAGTCAGCAAAACCACATTTTTAAAAACGTTTTCTTAGGCATGCCAAGCCAATCGGACACTTATGCAGATAAAAAATATCATTTTGTATGCTACAGGAATTCAGAAACTTTGAAATACATTGAAGTTTTATGTCATCATTATTTTGAATAGGAAAATGCTTTATAATTATTGCAATGAACAATGATGCAAGCTGAGGGGAAAAGGACAGTAATTCTACAGATTAATCCTCGCAACTGAACAAATTAAGACTTAGTTGCTAATTAAGAAACGTAAATGGGAACAGGTTTAGAGATGTAATGCGTTTTAGGGCGAGGTAAGAAGAGGTTAAAATTCATTCGTTAAATAAAACTGAAAAATATGTGGAACATATGTACATTTGAGTAAAGTACTAGTGCTGATACAAAACAGATTTAAATGTCTGTGTTATACTGCTTATACTGTCATCACGACAGTGCAATGCTTCCTCTCACTTGTGGGAAGGTTTATTTTCCACCATCTGTTTACCTTTGACATGATTTGTTAATTGTTTTCTCAGGGTCAGATGTTTTAACATGCTCACTAATGTACATGAGTACATCTGTACATGCGTTTTATTAATTAATGCCTTAAAGCCATTTTGAAAGTTAAATAACTTGAACGACTTCTGTCAATCACTGTGAATAGGAACATCTGCTCTCGTGTGACTATAAATTGAGGTGCCACAACAGGTTAACAGGTTTCCTCTGGAATCGTCAGCTTTCATCATCAGCCCAGAAAGTCATTCCTGAAAAGGACAAATGTCTAAGACTGTTCCCTCAGTAACAGTACCCAGCCACGCAACATTAATGTGTAATAAGACACAGGGAGGATGGCCATGTTCGTTTCTCTGTCCCAGTTACTCTCAAAAAAGAGAATGTCAGCATTTTACAAAACCACCGATTCTGTAGGCCTGTATTAATAAACTCCCTTAGTGTGAACCATCCAATTTATTAACGGTAAATAAACCAATTAAATTGGTTTCAAAATGGTTTCCTCAGAAAAATCATTTCAAAACCCAAGGTTTTGAAAACATTTGGTGAAAGGCACTGCTTCTAAAAGTAATAAATCATTTACCAGTTTTCCTACAATATTTCACATTTTCTTCAACAAAACTTTTTTGTGAGTATAAAATTCTAAGAAAGATCTTGGAATTCACCTAAAGATTCACAGCTGGCTTTGAGGAAGGTGAATGGTTTTTCACGATGGTCAAAATTTCAGCATAATTAAATGAGCCGCTGTATAGTTCACTTTAACATGAAAACAGCATAATTGTGCTTCCAGGGGTTTCATTTTCTGACTTTAGAGTACAGAGTAGATGGGGAGAGGGAATAAATGACAAAAGTGAGCTCACTTCCTGAAGAGGAGGATGGACGGCGATGGTCAGTGCTCTTTGGAGGTGGAGTTTCTGGGGGTAGTGGTGGTGGTGGAGGAGGAGGGGGAGGGGGTGGTGGAGGAGCTGGATTGGTGGAGGGGGTAGGGACCGGTGGTGCAGGAGGCGGCTGTGAAGGCCGCTGTCCATCCACACTGTGGTTATCTAGGCCAGGTGTACCATCCACTGGCTCCTCCAACAGAACAGAACCCTGTAAATCAATGAACATCCTCTCAGTACCAGAGCCTCATGACCTCATACAACACACTGACCACCACTCCCCTTAGAGAACCTTGCCATAACCAAAATAAAACCACATCAATTCCCATGTGCAGGATAGAAACAAATAAAATGAGGCAAAGCACTCAAATACACATCTATTCACATTTGAAGGTCTGCATTTCACAAAAATCTAGGTAGAAACTAAAGTATCAACTCTTATACTGATGTTTGTCATACAAATATTACATTGCATTAAATTATAATTTGGTCCAATAGAACTGCGAATGTATATTTATCCATACCCTTAATTAGTTTGTTCTTTCTCAGTGTTAGGCTACACTGCCATTTCACTCTTCCCCGTTGTAAACCAGGTGAAGTTACAACTGGTGTATATCATCCGCATTAATTTTTCATTTGAGGGTTGCTTCCTAGTTTCTACAGCAAAGCAGTAGAAACCAAAGCAGCATCTTTTTCTGCCATTAGAGGCCTGAGTCTATCAGTGTGTGCGGGAGCTGAAAGCCGGCCCGCTCACCTCGCTGTTGGGCACCATGGTTCTAGCTCCACGGTACTCAACCGGGTCACTGCCCAGGGTCTTATAGTAGTCTCCTGTGCTGGGCTGCTTGTTGAAGTTACGTGACTTCCTGCTTGAGTCGGCCCTTCGCAACCTTTCTGGATTGTTTCTTGAAGTCTGTCCCAAAGAGAAATGAGAAATGGAACACACAGGGTGCAATTATCATTATTGACACTTTTATTATTACTGACACTTCAGTGTGCTGTGGTTTACACAGGCTGGTGTGCTTTTCTACACAGAAAGAACGGCGAGTCTAAACAGCTATTGTAAGTCATTTTCTTTTAAAAAGGACTAAAATATTTTACGATCAAAATGAGAACAGCAACACAGTAATTAGGCCTACACCTGTTTCTTTAAGCCAATCATCTTTTGTGCTTGAAATTTAAGTCATTTACTGATTTAAATAAACTGCCTAATTTCAATGAGAACACAATATCCTGATCAAAGTAATGTGTTCAAAATGAGTAAATGATCATCCTGCTAAACCTGCTATTTCATATCTCTCTCACAGGTATCGAAAATTAATGATATGGTGCAATAGCAACTTGAATGCATATTTATCCATGCCATCAATCAGTAAAACAGATTTTGATATTCACAAAGGTCTGTAGATGCAGTATTCCGTGGTGAAATCACTGTGACTGACAATAAATGCAAAATCTGGGAATTCATCAAGCAGAAGGATTTCAGGAGGTAAATGCATGTAGCCTAGACAGCACAAATCTACTCCAGATGCTCAGAACTGCATCAGCATCACATAATAACAACAACCAACAGCTTTAGTAGTGACTTCTTCCAAAGATTATTGACAGTTTTTCTTTTTTTAATTTTTAGTTGTGCACTGATCTACTCATTACTGCCTGTGGACTGAACAGAGCACATATGGACATTCCAGTAAATTAACTGCCCAAGAGACACCATCCTCCATGGACTCATTCAGATCACATCCATAAAACATGCAGGCCCCATATATTCATCATGCCTACTTTCCAGAGTGCATCTAGTACAGTGAGAAGCATTGCCATGGAAATGCCTCTTCCTGGAAAGCCCTTACAAGCCTGTCTGAAAACATATCACATTCAGGAGCTCCCAGCTGATAGTGCTGACGATTGACGAACTGCACTTTTCAACATTTACCTCAGTTTAAACGTCCCTTTTAATTACGTGCAAACTTGTACCACCTTTTTTTTAATACATTTTTTTCCATACCACCTTTTTTTCATGATGCTTCCGTAAGACGGTTCTCCAACGGTCCAAACAGGCTGACCATACTATAACACCAAAGTCTCCATTATGAACTGAATAAATGAAAGTCAGCTATAGACCAGAAAAATCAATCAAAAAACTGACCACAAAAAAATGAATCAAAGGTCAGAGAAAAGTACGATGGACTTGCCCAACTCTTGACTAAATAGACTGACATCCGGTTATAAATCAACATATTAGCAACGAGCCTTTTGTAGAATAAACTCTGAGATCTAACTTACCCTGAGTATCCACCCGTTTAGTGTATGGAGTTAGTAAAATCTTAAGTTATTAAAAACATTCCCTGGTTCCTGGTGATTATCTGCTTGGCCACAGATGTATCCACCCGGACGAGAGGGGCAAACATGGTGCCTCAGCCTCCCCTGATCTCTGCAGCACATCCGCACAACCCACCACCAACAGCCTCCCGTCACCTGAGCCCTGCCCCGGTGTCCCTGTCACCACAGCCACCCTCTCACCTTACCACAGCCCTTTGCTAAAAAAGATGTCCTATCACATGGGGGCAGTGTGACGTTACTGACCACCCCCCAACCAATCACAGAGTAGGGAGCCCTTCTGCCTCTCATGAGAAGCCTGTTGCCCAAATCTGGGTGAAACATGGCTTGCTGAGCTCGGGTGTCACTGGCTAAGAGATTACATCTACCTTAGCAAAGATGGCAACAAAGTAGGTTACGTGATTGAATGCCCAAGGAGGTGTGTCGGTGTGCACATTATTTTATGAACTGTGGACTCATCTGTGACGTGCATGGATGCTGTTCACAATAAAAATCTGGCTCTGAGAATTTTGTGTCTATCCACAGATCAGTGAAAAAGTATGCCCTGTCCCTGTTAAAAACTCCCCTCATTTTAGAGATATTTGCTAAGTCATGACTTATCCATTATGTGTTCAGAAAGCTATTTCTGCTACGGGCAGTTGCGACAGTTACTGAAAACTATGAGCTCTTTGTAGAGTCTCAAGAAAAAGTACATTTTTCGTCGTGCCCTTAGTCAATTCCACTTGTCCACTTAGCCTACATGACAACAAAATGTTGCTTTGAATCAAAAAAGGAGGGGGGAGCAAAGAACATTTTTCCATGGCATGATATGCATGCTAGTCGATATGTGCATTATGTGGCTGTGTGTAGAGTCCCTTAATAAAGTGAGCTGAGACATGAGGGTCTCAGAAAAATGTCACGTGACATATGGGGCCATGTTGTTTCTATTGCATTGCATTGCATTGTAGTCATAGCCATCACAGACTTTTGCATACTTAAAGAAGGCACAGCATAACGTCTCCTCCTATACCCCTGAACCATGACGATCGTAGACAACATATTGTCACCGTACCAACAAATATATCCAACATTTTATTTTCAAACGGCATGAGGTTTTGAAAACAGACTAGCTCATTTAGATTTTTGCGACCTGCAATATGCAACAGATGTAGCTAGCTAGCTAGTTCTTTCATAAAGTTGGCCCATACTCATGGTTTCTTGCTTCATCTCTTTTTGGAACCAGTGACCTGACTCCCGACAGAAGAAGGCAGGCTATGCTGTTTAAGTTATAGACAAATGTTCTCTTCGCAGACTATCAATGGCGGTAATTTTTTGTGCTGAAAGGCAATGTGATGATATTGCCTACCGCCCTAGGACTCTTCGTCCCCAGACTTTTTGTCCCAAGAATTTTCCAGCCCAAACATTTTGTCCCCATGGACTTTTTGTCCCCATGAACTTTTGTCCCCAAACATGAAAGACTGTTGTTGTAATTTATAAAGAAATAAATTAACTTCCAACTTCCAATTAACTTCCAACTTCCTATGAGAACTGATTTTGACCCTCCATCCTAAAAACCCAGTGAGGACCCTGCATCCCCCTAAATATTTTGCCCCTTACGATGAATAAAAATTCAAGGGGACAAAAAGCCTGGGGATGAAGCGTCCGAGGCGAAAGTTCCTAAGGGATGAAAAGTTCAGGGATGAAACATTTATTTTCCCCTCTTTTGCTTATGCATGGCATTTGCTCGAGCAGTTTCGCACAATGGAAATACAATGGCATCACAGTTGCTGCAACTCCCCCCAAGAAGGGACTTGCGTTTTTGGTTTATGCACGTGTGGGTGTGTACGCGTGGTGTGTGCCCGTGTGCTTGATAACTCACGTCCTTCTCCACATGTCGCAGGTTACTCTTCACCTGCAGGTAGATCTCAGCGGAGGCTTGCTCCGTGGGAGGGTTGGGCGCGGCGTAACTGGGTGGGGGAGGGGGATGCGGGTGGATGCTGGTTGAGAGAGGTGGTGGGGGTGGAGGAAAGGCCGGTGGTGGGGGAAGGGGAGTGGAGTTGCTCTGTGCCGCAGTCGTCGCATCAGGCTTCAGCGGAGTCATGTCAGGGTCCATGTCTGTCAGATTCGAGTCTGAGAACAAAAGGAGAGGCACCACTCCTCATAACAGACTCCTTTCCGCCTCACTACATTTGCACCAGCAATAGTTCAAGAGAGTCTTAACTTCCCAATGCTGGGGTGCTTTAGAGCAATAGTGTCAAACACTGACCCTCACAGTTGCCAGCAGTTGGTGCCGTGCTAATCCTCTGGTTGGATGAGCTACAGGAGTCGTGGGTGGTGTGCGGAGAAGAGACACCTGAATCAGGCTGTCTGTACTCCAGCTCTGTTGACGGGTCCCGTGACAGCACACGGTGCCCCACACTCTGTAAATGCACACACACACAGACATTAACTCACACACATTAACTCAACCGATGACGCTAACAGGAATTCTCGAATACATGAGAAGAAAGTTAGAGGAAGCCTGGGCTTTTTTCTTTAGAGCTGAATGTTTTTGACGTCATCATTTAACACCAGTATCTATCTCTGGAGTGGGCCGCAGGCTGAAATCTATGATCAGTGGAATTTCGCTCTTCTAACACTGAGCAACCTGGTGCTGCCTGGAATGGGAGCAGAAATCGATCTGTTTGTGTTTGATAGTAGGTAGTCTCTGAGCTTAAAGCACAGAGCTGATTGGGCATTCCTCTAGTCAAAGTGACTGACAGGTGATTTTGTAATGGCCCTTTTCCATCCGGTCTCAATGGGATTACATCTGCCAGGCAAAGACAGCCAAAGTGCACTAGAACCACATGGCAGCCAGGAGTTATACTGCATAAAGCAGTTTAGTGAGTAGTGTCTGACAGCTGTCAGCCTGGGTATGCATTTTTGTTTTGTAAAAAGCACAAATGATCATTCAACATCCCCAAGAGTCACGGTGCGAGTGGCAAAAGCAGTCAGAGTGACAGTTGGAGGAGGTTGGGTAACACTGCCTGGGTCACTTGCCATGTTCTCCACAGTTCGTAGATATTTGGCACACTGACGGTGTCCGTTATACTCAGCCAGGTCAGCCGCGGTGAAGCCGTCCTTGTCTCGTAGTCCGAGATCCACCCCATTCACCACAAGGATCTGGCAGCACTGACAGTGCACAGCAGAGTCATGGGACAGAATCAGTGTTGCACTCAATAAACACACACTCTGATGGTTCTGCCCTGCAGTCCCTCCCCCCTCCTGTTGTCTTCGCCTCCACTTCAATGAGCCACATCTGTTGCTTGTTGAAGTGGAGGTGAACTGTAGCGTATTTAAGAGCTGCACTGCCAACTTGGCAGCTTCATTCTGATGCCTGAGCCCTATGTTGTTGTGCCGCAGCTCCCCTGAGCTTTGTATTGTGTTTTTCTACCAGTTTTATTAAATATCTCTATTTTTTTACTCAGCCTGTGCATGTGGGTCCCTTATCCACTTTTTGGGTTCATGGTCCCAGTGCCCCCCGGTTTGCTGTTTGCAGCCGGCGGGGCCAAAACCATGACACACTCACCAGGTGGAGGTGAAGCGTGGCAATATACAGCCGCTCAAGTCTTCCTTTCCAGTCAGTTCTAGCAGTCATCTAAAAACCCAAAACCAGTGAAGTTGGCACGTTGTGTAAATCGTAAATAAAAACAGAATACAATGATTTGCAAATCCTTTTCAATCAATATTCAATTGAATACACTGCAAAGACAAGTTACTTAATGTTCGAACAGGTAAACTTTGTAATTTTTTGCAAATATTACCTCATTTGGAATTTGATGCCTGCAACATGTTTCAAAAAAGCTGGAGTGGGACATCACCACATGGGCTCAGGAACACTTTAGAAAACCACTGTCAGTAACTACAGTTCGTCGCTACATCTGCAAGTGCAAGTTAAAACTCTACAATGCAAAGCAAAAACCATTTATCAACAGCATCCAGAAATGCCGCCAGCTTCGCTGGGCCTAAGCTCATCTAAGATGGACTGATGCAAAGTGGAAAAGTGTTCTGTGGTCTGACGAGTCCACATTTCAAATTATTTTTGGAAACTGTGGACGTCGTGTCCTCTGGACCAAAGACGAAAAGAACCATCCGGACTGTTATAGGCGCAAAGTTCAAAAGCCAGCATCTGTGATGGTATGGGGGTGTATTAGTGCCCAAGGCATAGGCAACTTGCACATATGTGAAGGCACAATTAATGCTGAAAGGTACATACAGGTTTTGAGCAACATATGTCGTCATCCAAGCAACGTCTTTTTCATGGACGCCCCTGCTTATTTCAGCAAGACAATGCCAAGCCACATTCTGCACGTGTTACAACAGCATGGCTCCGTAGTAAAAGAGTGCGGGTACTAGACTGGCCTGCCTGTAGTCCAGACCTGTCTCCCATTGAAAATGTGTGGCGCATTATGAAGAGTAAAACGGAGACCACGGACTGTTGAACAACTTAAGCTGTACATCAAGCAAGAATGGGAAAGAGTTCCACCTGAAAAGCCTCAAAAATTGGTCTCCTCAGTTCCCAAACGTTTACTGAGCATCGTTAAAAGGAAAGGCAATGTAACACAGTGGTAAAAAGGCCCCTGTGCCAACTTGTTTGCAATGAGTTGCTGCCTTTAAACTCTAAGTTAATGATTATTTGCAAAAAAAAAAAAAGTTTCTGAGTTTGAACATTAAACATCTTGTCTTTGCAGTGTATTCAATTGAATATAAGTTGAAAAGGATTTGCAAATCATTGTATTCTGTTTTTATTTACGATTCACATAACGTGCCAACTTCACTGGTTTTGGGTTTTGTACATTGTGCTGGGCTAACGAGAACAAGGCAACGGAAAATGCAGAAAAAGCCACCGAACTGCTGCAGTATATTGCTCAATTTGAAATAATGGTTATTAATAGCTTCCATTGCTGCAGTAGAAAGGCATTGTGTACATGCGTTCTCAGGAGGAAAAGCCCGCAGAGGCTCTATTATTATACATGCAATAATAAAACAGTTACAAATGGTGGAGAAATCCTTTGAGGGAACGATAGGCTGAATAATTATGGGTATGTTCCGATTGCCATAATGCCTGCAGTGCCGGTCAAGACAGCAGCTGCAGTTCAACCTTTCAAGGCAGAGCGAGGCAGTAGTAGTCATAAACTGAGCCAGCTAATGCGGGTACAGCACGCAGCATCAGAAACCAGAAAGCATTCCATTAATAATCCTATTACTGTTCTACAAAGTTAGATCGCCAATGGAGGAACAATATAGCAGTGTTCCTTAAACCTTTAAACCTAGAAATAACCTAGAAATAACTGAACAGAGGATAAAATGTACTTAATGGCCTGTTAGTAAAACGGTGAAAGTAAAACCAGCGTACAGGCTGCTGAATTTGGGTCACTGACATGATGTTACTAAACCATTACATGTTGCAGAGTAATGTAACGTCCTTCTACCATTTTTAAGTGCAAAACTGACAAGCAATCAATTTGAAAAGAATCAAATTCCCCAACCATGAATGATTGCAGCGCTTATGAGGGTATGACAAAACATTACAACAGGGTGAAGAGAAGATGGTCGCTCCATGAATTCTTGGAATGGCAAAAAAAGGGTATCATTTTAAATTCGCCCAGTAATTATCCTCCTCTGCAGTTTCTGTTTGCGGATAATCCTGTTTTCTGGATTTCAATGACTTTTGTTTTCAGACTCTTGGCTCCATGATATGCACGAGTACATCTTGCCACAAAAGATTTCACAGCTCAGATTCTATTGTTAGAACAACATCAACACAAGCAGATACAGTAGCTGACAGCATTCGATGGTGCTAGCATAGGTAGAGCACAGATTATGTATGTGGTGGCGAATGCTATATTACGTTTCCACGCCAAAAGTGGATAGAGTCGAAATTCAAAACTGAATTTTCATTTTGATAACCATGTTTCATGATTCACCACATTAGAACAGACAAGTTGTTTTTTATAGATCAAGAAGAAACTATTGAAATTCAAGATGCAAAATCATTGTTTTCAGGGTTTTTTGCATCCTTAATGAGGTTGACTTTCATTTATACTTTTCCAGCCAGTGATGGATCAAGCACTTCATTCTTTTCATTCATCCAAAATGCAGCCATTTTAAATGAATGGAATATTTTTATTGGTTGCTATCATCAATTTCTATGAGCATTAACACTAAATTCTACAGGCCGGCGTGTGTCTCTAACTATCAGCTCTGTCCGCATACGCTGTGCTGATTCACAGCACTAAAACACTGTACTGCAGAAGTGCAAAGCTATGAGGATACATTCCTACACCATAATGATGACTCTATCACTGTGCGAATGGCCCATCAGAGGGTAGAATTATTCCCAGGAGGGGTGACACACCTCCAGCTCCCCGTTTTCCGCAGCATCATGCAGGGGAGTCCCTCCCCAGCAGTCAGAGACGATCTCGCCGCCGTGAAGCAGGAGCCAGCTCAGGACCTTTGCATGACCACGACTGGCTGCGAAGTGCATGGCCGTGGCACCGTCACCGTCCCGGTCAGACAGACCGATGTCTGTGAAGCTCATCTGCAGGGAGGTCAACCCCAAGATAGGACGTATCGGAAACTGCAAACAATAGATTCTTATTTATGTGCCAACAGCACTTTCCGTGACCACAGCTCTACAGTTTCAATGATAAAACAGGATTGTTTTACTGCTCATGACACTATTGCACCGATGAGGAAGGAGTTATTTGGTACTTTTCTCACACTGAAAGCACTTGACAATAATACAAGGAAACTCGCCTCAAGCACCACCAACGTGCAGCTTCCACCTGGATGATGCGTGGTGGCCATTTTACGGCAGAATGCTTACCACACTTCAGCTGAGGTGCAGGTGGAGAGAAGCATTCTTTAAGTCAATAAAATCAGGATACGACTGGATGACGGGTCAAAAAATGTAGAAAATTTACCCAGGACACCGGAAAGCCCCGCTGCGACTGTGCAGACTCTGTTGGCCTGGAGGCCCTGAGGTAGAATCATTCATGCCATCCCAGACTGGAGATGCCCCAACCAGTAATAGAGATAGGCAGCATCATCAGAAGATGAGTCACTTGACCTGAGGCTCAGATTTGAAGGGAGCGACAGACCACTGACGCCGCCGCAGAGCATATGAGGGCAGGACGCACTCACCAGCCAGACAATAATGGTAGTGTGTCCCATCTGGGCAGCAGCGTGCAGGGGAGTCATCCCATCATTGGCCCTGATCCGAGGCTCCGCCCCACAGTTCTTCACCAGGTATTGGACCACCTCAAGATGACCTTCTTGACAAGCCAAGTAAACTGGTGTGGCACCATTTTTTGTTTGGGCATTCACCACACTGTAAAGTCAAGCACAAAGCGGGGGACTGGAAGGTGCATATTGAGAGAAAATGCAGCGCAGACCAAAAGCATTTTGACAGATGATACAAAAAAGCTGCAATTATTATATGCTTCACACAACATGGATGCACATGCCAACAAATTAAAGATTATAGTCTCCACTTTCCATAGTCATTGTTGTCAAATTCAAGGAGAAGAGTACAGAGCAAAAAATCAAAAATGGCCACTGTCTGCACTGAGCTCATGCTAATTCGACTCGCTGAGGATGGCAGCACATCACTCATACCTTAGTGTCCTCATAGGACACATCTCTGCGGTCGTTCTTCCCACACTGAACTGAAGAATCCTAATCAGACTAAAGCAAGCAATTAATGTTCCTCAGGAACAGTGCGGAAGTAGCTGAATCATTTATGAGCGCATCTACAGTGAGATCTCTCCCCTACAACCAAGGGCCTGAGAGCGGGGAACAAGATGCTATGGTAACACAAACAAATAAACACCGACATTCCCCCGAAACTGACTCACCCAACATTCTAATACGTCTGATGAACACTTTCACAAGCCTGCAGTGTTTGTAAGATGAGATCCAGATTTTCGTTCACAGGTTTTAACTTTTCCTGTGACTATATTAACAACTTGCCCATTGGTCATTTCCAATTATGGCAATTACGAGGTGCAAGGACAGAATTTTAATTATTAAAAATAATTAAAGTTGCCGCTCCATTTGGCTGCCCGCCAAAGCATGACGTTGTTTTGGCAGCTCTTCCCATTTGAATAATTCAGACCTTAAATAAAAGCTTTATTCAAACAGAAATTCAAGAAGAGCAGCAACACAAGGGGAAAACACTGTGACAAGCCTGATCCAAGGAACTGGCCATCACTGTGCTGTTATGCACGTACAGGCCGGCCATCATGTCCAATTACACAGCCTCTAGAACAGAAAATATAACATTACTTAAACATTGCTACACTTTATAAAGCATCCGTGCTCCTAAAAATGTATATCCTGGAGTGAATGATGCTGATAATATCCTGACTTAAGAATCTTATTCTTCAAATCCTCAAAGTAAAGGCTGCAGAAGAGATTATAAAAAGGAAAACAGTATGGCCAAAATACCCATTTGCATGAATTCACTGTTGTAGGCCTTCGCGAGCCAGTCAATTTACAGTGTTCATCCATGTCAGTCCAAACTCATACAGGTGGTGAAGACTTGGGGTGAATTTAATGAACAGTCAGAAGTGTATTATTTGGCAAAATGGAAGTGATCACTTCATTGACATGTATGATTCCGTAAAACACCCCCAGGGAGAAACGTGCAGTCTTCACTTAGAGACTGTTTTTACAAAGCGATACTGAGAACTGAGAATTGACTAAGCCAAACTGTCATCATTAGAATGACGCTGACATTTAAAACACTTCAATTACCAGCTCTCAACAATAAATGGTTCAATATTCACAAAGGGTAAAAGCCAATCAGAAAATGGAGTGAGGCTTCAGTAGTTATCCTCTGACCCTTTCCTGAGTCCAACAATCCAACTCCTACTCTCTATGATACATGGATCAATAGTTGCAATGGTGGAAACCGAAACAAATCAGGACAAGGGCTGGGACTTCGGAAATTAATATGTGACCCTTTCTAGAGTCCAAAAACCCAACCCGAAACTCTAAATGACAAACAGTTCAAAATTTATGAAGAAATGGAAATATCGGCAAGCAGAAGAGGGGGTAAGACTTTAGCAACTAGAGCACTCGGCAACCGAGCACATGTATCCCCCGAAGGCCCCCCAGTTGGGCCCAGATGGTCCCAGGGTACCCAAAATGAATAGATGTTGTGAACTTGCCATAATACATGTCCCTGCAAAATTAGAAAAGAATCGGTGCACTTATGTGGGCTATAGAGCGTTCACAAGAAAATCTCTGCGGACGCGTGACGAGGCCAAATTCATAGTATCCTCGAATTTTGTTCGGGGGATACAATTAACATCTGATCCCTTACTGAAACCAACAATCCAATCCCCAACTCTCCATGACAAATGATTTGACAGTTATGAAGGGTAAAAGCTAAGTCAAACAGGAATGGGGGCAAAAGCTTCAGCAATGAGCATCTGACTCTTTACAGAGTCCAGTTACCCAACCCCCAACACTCTACAACAACCCCCAACACTCTACAACAAATGGTTCACTGTAGTAAAGCAGTATTAAAATCTACCAATCAGGAAAGGAGTGAGTCTTCACAATTTAACATGTGAAGACCACAAAAGAAAAATGATCAGAGGCCAAATTTAGCACTTTTGTATATTTTAAATACTAAAATAATATTTAATATTTTTTGCATATTTTTTCAGTGCTTTGTTTGTTCTAAGATCATTTTGAATTTTTAATTCATAATTTCTCCACAACGAGAAAATGTGACTGATCATTTTTCCATTGTGGTCTTCATGTGATTCTTTCAGGAGTGCAACAACTCAAACCCCGACTCTCTCTGACAAACAGTTCAAAACACAGAAAAGATCACAGATGATCCATCTGAATAATATGTGGGATGGAGTCAGGATAAAAGAAGAAGAATGCTCCTTGCTTCTGTGAGCATGAGTATGTCGGGGGGCAGTGACATCAACATGCATCATTTGGGAAAGTCTCAAGTGTCAAGCAAGTTTGAAGGCTTTAGCTCGAAAGCTGCAAGACTTGATAAATTGATGGAGTTTAATGGAGGTAGGAGTGATGAAAAAAGAAAAGATAGGTGGGACAGGGGTGTAGAAACATCAGCATCCATCTATTGGGACAGTGAGCGGTAGTTCAGAGGCTCTAGCAATCAAATTATGGGAAATATCAGGGATTCAGAAAATTAATGGAAGAAAACTGAGCTGAAAAAAGATGAAAATGGAGGGTGCTGTAGACACCACATTTAATATAAACTATCATGACTTGAGCATACACAGTACCAAATTTGTTATACTTTTATCATGACCTTTGACAATTCAAGTCCGGTTAGACATCAGTACCACATCAGCACCAAGCTGGGTAACTACATTATTGAGCCAGAATTATTTCAAATGTACTTCATATATTTCAAAAGGCAGAACTTTGCTATATGTCTGGGAATACAGAACATTAGATCAGTAGAACATTAGCTCTTTAAAGCGCCGTCTTTAGTCAGATAGCTATCTACGCAGCATAGTACCAAACTAAACTCAGCGAACTAGATGTGTGCATCACAATTAAAAAAAAATTCTCTGGTACATTGCTGGGAATAGCCAGTACTTGTATCCAGCATACAGCGCACGCTGAGGGTGAAATTTTCCAACTTTTGATGTAGAATATCAACTACACTGAAAGTACCACAATTTAGATTTGACAAATACTGCAATGTACCCCAAAGGGACTGTGTATCCAGAGAATTTCAGATCTCTATCTTGCTGGGTAAACAAAATAATGCCTCCTAAACACAGGCTCAATCTGCTATGAAATGGTTCATTTTGAGTTTTTCTCAAACTTAGGCTCTGTATAGCTTTTAAGTGTAGATACTACCAAAGAAATGCTTGGTATTCTTGAAAATAGAGTGCCAAAAACACAACAAATGGCATTTAACACCACAGTACATATCTGGGTTACTGAGAAAATATACTGCAAACATGCACCAAAATCAATTTCGATCATCTTTCCAGCCATCCATTGCACTAACCCAGCAACATACCAAGGTACTATTCACTGAAAATGATAGTCTTGTTGTGAGTAAACACATAATAAAGCATTCTAGATTGGTGTATATCTGGAATATTATTTTATTCCCATTCCCATTTCAATGTTTACTGTTATTTCTCAAATAATTCTGGCTCAATAAAGTAGTGACCCAGTTTGGCGCTGATGTGGTGCTGATGTCTATCCAGGCTTGAAGTGTCAAAGGTCATGATAAAGTATAACAGATTTGGTACTGTGTATACTTAAGTCATGATTGTTGACGTAAAATGTGGTGTTGACAGAAAAACTGAGCCACTTTAATGGCTTCCAAGTGGCGCTGCCTGCAGGCAAAGTTAGATATGGACCTAAAAATTTGGCTTTTCTGTGAGACACCCGTATCTACCTATGTGCCAAGTTTCATTCAATTCCAGGGGGGTCAACTGCGCACCAAATGTCAATCTCTCGTAGAATGGCTCTTAAACCTATTAGAAGTATGCTCGGAATTGAACAATATTGAGCAAATATTAATAAAAAATTAATAATCAAAGAAATTCCATCCATCCATTCTCTATGCCCGCTTCTTCCTCACTAGGGTCACAGGGGAAACTGGAGCCCATCCCAGTTGACTGTTGGCAAAAGGCAGGGACCCACCCTGGACAGCTCACCAAACCATCAGAGGGCTCACACACCATTCACACACCTTTCACTCTCATGCATACAGGCAATTCAGTGTCTCCAATGAGCCTGTTGTACATGTCTTTGAACTGTGGAGGGACACTGGAGTGCCGTAAGGAAACCCACACAACCATGGGGAGAACATGCAAACTCACACAGAAAGGCCCCAGGCCGGATTCGAATCCACAACCGTCTCGCTCCACTCATAATGCCCCAAATCACAACTTACAAATTGCAATGCAGAGTGAACATAAATACCTATTTCTCGAAAAATTCGCTCAACTCAACTAATTATCCTTTTAAAGTGCCATCACTTAAACAATCATATAGTGCTAAAAATACCATACCTACTTCCTGTTTAATGTTCGACGACGTCAAATTTTATATGATTTAATCACATTCTGCTTATTAAACGAACATGCAAAAAGATTTGTTAGTTTCATTTAATCATTTATTAGATTAGCTGCCTCTAAAATTCTCTTATGGATAAGGCCAGTCAGAAATCACCTCAATGATGAGCATCAGGTATTTATTTTTCCTTTTTTTTTATAGCAGCAGGCTTCAGCTCCAAGTTTGCGTTAAACCTGATGTTGCAGTGGGACTGATCACAAAGTAATGGGGATGCACTTACAAATACAGTTTCAAATTAAGTAGCCTGAAAATAACTCCGTATGCAGTACTGACTGCTAACATATTACAACTCAGTACTATGTACAACAAAAATGTTCACCTATTAAGCACATAACACTTGTGCGCAGACAGAATGTAAAGTTCGCTGATTTACCGCTTACAGGTGGCAGGGCATGTTTGCAGTAAGCAAAACGTCGATTGCAAAGTCATTCCAATTTTTTCAATAGTCTTTGAAAAAATTAACATGCCGCCAAAGCCCAGATTTTTTTCTCAAACATAATGTTCCAAGGTTATATCAAAATAAACAATTCATGTATGTCCGTCCCACTGTTCTTAAAGCTTTTGGGCAAATGTTGGGCTCCAATTAAAATGCACATTTGTGTGTCAATAAGGATACAACGTAGGGATGAAAGGCAGTGTTACATGTTAGTCTTACATATATAAACAATTACTTTAAAATGTTGTTTTTATTAGTTTTGCTGAATTCTTTGCAACATTAATATTACCTTAACTGCCTGATATAATTTCTTTGAAAAGAACATAGGCTTAAAGCACCTTTGCGCTGATACAGATGCCAGCGTCCGTAAATTACAATGTTTAATTCCTAAATGATCTGAAATTGAATTTCCAAGTCTCTGCGACACAAATAGTGAGTTAGTATTTGTAAAGCCTTGAATAGGCTCACGCATAACAGGAAAAAATTGGCAATATTTGTATTCTGTGCAAAGGGGTTAAATAAGAGTGAAGGACTGTCACTGCCATAACTGCAACATCCAGAGTAGATTATTCTATGAATATGGATTATTTGTGATTACTCAACAAAAACAAATGATTGACCATCAGGCCATCAACCTAACAATCGATCAGCCGACTAGATGGGGTCAGCCCTACCTGCCAAAGTGTTGATCAGGAAATTGCAATACACAGAGGAATAGGCATTATCGTAACCTGTGGGACAAAAAATAAATCGTAACCAGAAATTTATCATTCGGAATAACACGGCTCGTAAGGTGACTCAGGAAAAGCAATAAACTTGCAAAGACCAAAAGCAAAAGTGGTTCTTAGTAAAGGGGAGAAAATAACAAATGAATCAGAGGAAACAGGTGTGCCGGAGCAGGGAGGTGTGGCAGGGGGCGTGGTCACAGACGAGGAAACGAACGTAAGTCATTAACAAATAAACTGGGAGGCGAGTGCAGGAGTGAGGATAAAAACAAAAGCACGTGTGAACTGAACAGGGAGTGAAGATAACAACAGGAAAATAAATACAATAACTGAAAAAGCAAGACTAAATACAGAACTCAAACACTAATGGTAAATTGCATTTTTGACGTCTTAAATCAGTAGCATCAAACTTTAGCCCTGGAGGGCCACAGTGCCTCCTCAGGGCCTGCAACTGCATCGCCGCTACGACGTAGACGTTGTAGGGAATTTGGCCCAAAATAAGAATTGGCAAAACAACCTGCCCAAATTATGGGAAACGCGCCCAAAATCAATCACAAAAAAAATGAAGCGGGTTACTAATCCCATCTTACATAAACTTATTCAGCCAGAAATACTGCCTACAAACCACACAGAGAAATCTGATATTTCGCTCAATCAGCTGGTCGTGTTTACCCCCTGTGAAATACGCACTTTAATTATGCCAGGACCCCATGGAGGACCACGAAAAACTGGCAAAAGCCACAATAAAACTAGTTCTACATTTGTAGCAGAGTGAAAAAAACGAAATGAAGTGCCAGATGCCGGCTCTTTAGATCGTTTTTGTCAAGTAAAAAGATTTAAGTACAATGAAATTTTCTGACATTTTGCCGGCATGTCTGCATACATTATCATTGTTATGCTAATTTTATCAACAGCTCATCCGCGGTCATGCATACAAATCTGGTCGAATTGTCGGAGTTGTAGCTGATTACACGAGACCTAGAATTTAAAATACTGCATCCTGTAGAATGTTATTGGTAGGCAAGAAGGAATTATTAATACAAGTAATTATATATACAATTATTAAGTGTTCAAATACAGTCTGTAGGGTCACAACAACGTAATTCGTTGTCAGTGAGGGGAGTGTGTCTGCGTGATGTAGGAATCATGTGACGTTGTTTATAAACAGTATACCATGTGTTCTCTGTGAAGATTTTATATCGATCCTTCTTTCAAGATTAAATTGTGAAACTGGACTGGTATATCTCATGTCTAATGCTGTAGGTAAATCATTTTACAGAAAAACCATATGATGTCAGTTGTCAGAGGGAACATTAAGATAGCAGATTCATAAATGTTACTAGTCACTAACTACCCATTGTGTCAGAATGAAACTAGTTTTGCCAATCTGGTACTGCTGCTGGCTGCTACAAATAAAATAATTTGAAATCACAAATCTGTTAATTGTTAAATCGGTCTTCATTAAACAGAATTTTAAAAGGAACAATTGGTTTCCACCACTCTGTCTCAGCCCTGTCTCCACATTCCAGGGCCCACCATGACTTTCTTGATGGCAGAGCACTAATGGGACCTGCTGGTTGTCCAATGGTTCTGCCACCTGGAAAGTAACGCTGGTTCTCCTGTCGAATTTCCCAATAACCATGGTAAACCCTTAGCGACCATTTAACTTGCTCCCCTGACACTAGGGTAGTGCTGTAACCTAGTGGGTGTCAGGGTGTGTCGAAATGGGGATTTGGGCTTTGGAAACACCACAACAGCAAGCTAGATACGGTGCGAGAATGTGCCCAAGAAAGGACCAGAAAAATAGAGGGTGTAGCCATGGCAGTGCAATTGAGAGCCCTAGTTGCTCCTGGTTTTTGTTTTTGTTTTGACCCAAGCAAATAATTAGAGGCTGAATGGTCCACATCTTTTCTCAAGGCATTTTATGGCTAGTGACTGAAAGCAGACAATGACCACCTTTACATGCATATAATCTACCAGTTTTTGCCAGTATTACAAAAAAGGAAATATCTCTGCTAAGCCATTCACGTGACTAGAGAAAGTGAATGTTCCGCTAATATTCCTGTTTGCATGCAGCTGAGCATGGAGCATGCTCCAACTAAAATAGGATTTTTTCATTTCTCCAGGCCTGGTGGATTTGCTCAACAGTGCGAACACAAACACCTGCTTTCATTCATTCAACCCCCTTCTTGAAACGTTCAGCATTGTGATATTCGTCCAAAGACAAAAATGTGTTGATATCAAAATCTTTGATAATGTTTAAATGTAGGCGTTTTTGCCCCTACGACAAGAAATATGGGCTTTGCTGACTGTGAACAGGCCGCCTATGTTGAAAACTCCGGGATAAACCCCAAATTGAGACATATTTTCTGAATGGGGAGGTGTTCTTTGGAAAGTGCGACATCAGAATTAAGACTTAATTTTGAATATCCAATCAGAGTATGCTGTTAATAAAACTCGGAATATCGTCTTATCAGGAATAAATGTGAAAAATTTGTGTGCAAGTAAACGTAGTCAGTGAAAGCCAGCATATATTAAAGCCCTCCAGGACCACAATTAGACTCTCCTGTCTGATTCATCGGCACCCGCAGAGAGCCAGCTGTAGGCAGACTGAGGAGAATTCCTGCAAAGCGTCAGCGATTGGTGGGCCTTCACATGTGATGTGTGTTGACGATGCCCCACCTCCTCTTTTGACCCACACAGTAATTAAGCAAAGCTTTTAAGCTGCTCTAATGAACTCCACTGCTTTTTCCTGTGCACATTCCTGCTCTAAGCTCAGAAACCTTTCTACCCCCATTCTGAAAGAAACCTCCTCAGTAAGGCCACCAATCACTATTCTGAGTTTGATGTGTCATCAGTGTTCGTCCTGACGGACGGCAAAAATTTGAAGACTGTCGAAAAACTGACAAAAACAACTGAGTGAATTTTATAGTTGCTGCTGCAGATCCAAGTTTTCTCCTTGTTTTTCCTCATAAGTATATAGTCAGGCGAGAAAAAGAGTTGCAGTTTGGATTTAAATAAGTACATGCGTAAGACCCTATAATTAAATCATTATTGCAGTGATTTATATGTTTCAGCAGACAATAATCATTTAACCCTCACTGATGCAGAGGCTGTTTCTTACAGCACTGGCTGCGGCCTTGGTCGGCTGCATCGCAAGGCTGCTACGTCATTGCAGGCTGGTCTGTTGCGAGCGCGCCATTGAGTACAACTGAGAAATGTAACCAAGCCACTTGCCAGTGAGGCTAATAGGGAAAAAAACTACTACGTTTTACTGGAAGCATAAACACTGGGCTGTATAGAAAAAGGTCACATGGTTAGATAAATCCACATTTGCTCATTTCCAGAGTGATGAGCACATCAGGATAAAGCGATGCACCTGTGAAACATAGTGCCCACTGTACCTGCCTCCGGAGGCAGTGTTATGATCTGTCCTTGTTTCAGTGGTCAGGTCATGGCTTAGCAATGTTGTGCAGCAAAAAAATTAAGCCAGCAGACTAGCAGAAAATACATCAATGGATTTTTTTAATGCCTGACTGCATATGCATATTCCAGATTGACAAAGCCAAGATTCATTGGGCTCAAATTGTGGAAGATTTGATCAGCATGCATGAGAAATCTATTTCACGCATGAACTGGCAACTAAAGAGTCCTGACCTTAACATATTGAAAGTCTTTGGGATATGCTGGAGAACCCTTTATGGAGAGGCTTTACTCTTCCATCATCCATATAAGATCGTGGTCAAAAATAACATGAATGTAGTTGTTAATAAATGTTGTAAGATTGCAGACGATTGTTGAAACAATGCCTCAATGAATGCCTGTCATGACCAAAGCTACAGGCAGCCCAACAAAATAATGGAGCGTGCAACCTTATTTTTGTATATGTTAAATATTATAATAATTTTCATAATATATACTAATATTACGTATTCTTATAATACTTTATATATGTTATGTTTTTTGCATTTTTTTCAGTGCTTTGTTTCTAAGATCGCTTTGAATTTTTAATTACTAATTTCTCCACAAGGTGACAATGTGACATAATTTTTCCATTGTGGTCTTCAAATGTTATGCTCTGATGACACAAGTTCTAACCTGACCCACTCAGAATGGTTCACCATTTACCAAATTTCTGCGCAGATATCATTAGCTCTTACCCTGGGCTGGACCCAAGCAGAAGTGTCAGAGACGGCAGGTCTCCCTTGGCAGCAGCATAGTGGGCAGGCAACACTCCTGTATCGGTGGGAACTCCAGGGTCCGCCCTGCGCCCCTTCAGCAACCAGTCGGTGATCTCATGGTGACTGAAGCGACAGGCTAGATGGAGGACAGTGGCTCCTGAACAGTCTTTGTCCTGTTAAAGGAAAGTCCTTTGGAGCTAAAAGCCAAAAACACTCAAGACTGACAGGGAAATGGGGCTTAACTAAAGTCAGTGCAGAATGTCCTGTTTGTGATGCACAAATGCCAAAAGTGGATGGAACAGGAGGACAGTAAGTCTTAAGAAAACAAAAATCGTTTCCCTGATTAATTTAAAATGATAAATTCCTCAGACGTGGCAGTGAGAATAGTGTTGAAGAGGCTGAAATGACTGAATGCCAAATGGGGGAACATGAATGAGTGAACGTGCGGGTCTGCACAATACAGCAAAGGTTTGTGGGTGACTAAACATTGCTCAGTGTATGATTTACTGACAATATGAACTGACAGAGTGCCTTTATCTTCACTCCTCCAGACAGAGCAGACCGTCACACCAAGCTGCAGAGGAGTCAAGGTCAAACCATTGATGTTTTCTCGCACTTTGCCCATTGATCAGCAAAAAAACATTAAGCACATCTTGTTTCCAAGGCTTAACATCGCAGCTGATTGAATGTAAAAAATCTCGGCTGAGACTGCAGTGACAGTCCCTCAGTACTGTAATTTGATTGAGGCCCCTCTATTAGAGAGGAAGTCTTCCACACTACATGCCTGAGGACATCTCTCAGTACACAGTATGTCATGTTGTCCTCCTAATCCGCCGTTGCACCATAAATAGGATTCACCCTAAGTCCTCAGTGGGCCCTTAACACTCTCTCTGGGTGCCAGGAAGAGTAAGTTTGTAAACCTGTGACTTAACAAGTGCTTCTCCGCGACATTTATAGCCCCAGACTAATCCTTTTTGAGGACCATTATTTCCATACATTTTCATAAGATCAACATATTATAAATCACTATTAATTCTGTGAGACTGAACCAAATGCTACACAGAATGAATGCTAGTACTGGGAAATATCACAAAGTGTCTGTTGAAATTAAAACATGACATTGCGCCATAAAGTATTTGCGGAGTTCTGAATACAGTGCACTGTGCAGGATTTTGAGGGCTTAATTACAGGATTAGCGACATTCGCCGCAGTCACAGTGCTCTGTGGAAAAGCAGTTCAAGAACCTATGAACTAAGAGCAGCCACATTTAATCCTGGGCACAGACTCAGATCTGACTATTAACATTTGGTCTTAAAATGCGCGCAGCGGTTCTGAACAACTGTCTGTTACAACTGCTCACTAAATGTAGGCTATTTCACATCGCAGTCATAATGCCGCAACGTCAAAGTTAAATGCAAGACAGAGCGTTTTTTTTTTTTAAATACCAGGCCAACAAAGTACTTCGTGAATGGAAATGCGAATGCGCCACAAAATGTAGACTCTTCCAATTTTTCCTTCGTACACCACATAAGCATCATTCCAAATATGCCGTTGTTCTGGGAATCTATTTGACTAATGAAGAGTACTTCTCAGCCATTATATAAGGATAAGAACAATTAGACACTCACTGCAGCCGTACACCGTCCATGCGTCATAAGCCACTGCAAACAGGCCAGGTTGCCGGTTGCGGCAGCGTCGTGAGCTGGGCTTGCGCCATTCCGGGCGAGAGAGTTTCCCGGTAGCCCGGCTTCTTCCACCAAGTAGCGCAGGCAGGTGAGTTTGCCAGAGCGAGCTGCGTGATGCACTGGAGAAGCTCCCAGAGGATCCTTCACATCCTTGTTGAGTACATTCTCAGCAAAGAGCACTTTCAGAGTCTGAATGTCCCCCTGCCGTGCAGCGAGAAAGGCTTTCTCCACCACCATACTAAAAGTTGGTCACTAAGTCCCGAAGTAGGCCTATTCCGTATGCTACAGGGCACCATGTAAATAAAAATGCCGCTAAAATTATTTGGAAAATCCGGTAAATTGATTAGTGTCCAGACGGTAGTATTTAGAGTTGGACTAAATCATTGCGTAGCCAAAAAGCTACTTTCCCCCATATTTTAGAATTGACAATTTATTATTGCACGTGCTGACAAAAACCTCCGAAAGTCTTCGAGGTTGGTGATTGTATGGGCGGTATCTTTATTTCAAGAGATGATGCTTGAGGTGCCAGTAACGATACACCAGTTGGAACGGTCCTAGATAAATGTCAGTAAATGCTGTCCAAGAACTACGCTACTGACGGGCCAAATGTACTCACGGTAAACGGGGAAGCTGCGCACGTTTTTTTTTTTTTTAAATGGAGCAACTACCTGCTGTGTTGCGTGTGGTCCCCTTGCAGAATTAGGATTCTTTTGACAGAAAAACCAGCACTGAGAATCCTCATCACTAGAGGCAACACCAAGACCTGAAACAAGTTGTTACCTTACTTCATCTTACGAGCGACTATTGTATCCATCGTCCCTAAACTTCTCCTGTTGTGAATCCGCATTCTCTATCCGCCACCCGTGGCCGTGCGCGATGCCAGAACGGACTGGGCCACTTGTTGAATAATCCATAAAGAGGAGGATGATCAGTTTGAGACATTGGGCCGCTTGCAGCGCGTTTCAGTCTTAAAGGGACAACACATCATATCGGTTTGCACTTTCTCCTCTCCAACGCGTTAGTGTAATACGAAAGGACAGCATTCAGCGGGTCCTCGACAAGTTGCTACATCTCGTATTGGTGCGTTTCAGGGTAACGGAATACCTTGAATTAGAATAATAACATGTAAGCCTGTTGAATAAGTTATGCTCACATTTGCAATATAATTTGATTGTCATATATTCCTCCAGTTCAAAACTTAGGGTAATTAGCTACTGCCATATTTTTCTTGAACACAATACTATAACGCCCGCTGCTGTTAGGCAACGTATGTTCATGCGAAATTTTTATTTTTCGGAAAATCAGTATGCAGTTCAGTCCATTAGTATTTTGACTCTAACGCTGTATTAATAGGTGTGCGGTTCCAACACGCTTCTTGTGATATGGATATGAATCTCACTCCCGACAAAGTAAGATTGCACTCTGTAAACTGACAAATTCTGCAGGCTGCGTTAATTTAATTTCTGTTTAAAGATTGAGCGGCATGTTTGCTCACTGAATCATTATCAGTGGTTACTCAGGCCATTGTAATTCTGTGTCGAATCCAGGACATTTCTGAAATTGTTTTGCACTCATTCCCTTGCACTTCATTTGCCAACTCCCAAAAATAACGCAATAAATGTCGGGCATTCATTTTATTATAATACGTTAGTGGGATGATTAAATGGATGAAATAAACTCTAAATTGATGTTTTTTAATGTCAGTCGTGGGGTCTATCTTCCCACTTTTGCAGTTTCTTGTATCAATCACAATTGCAATATCAGAATTTTAACAAGGTGTTCATTTTGCAACATTTGTGGGCAAATTTGCGAACCTTAACTCATCTTTGCTCACAAAGGATTAGGCCTTTCCTGAATAATTTAGTATCAGATCATGATCACTATCACCTGGTAACATCAACCATTTCAATCACATCATTATTTAATTTTTTTTAAAACTTCATTACTATTCCTAAATTGCCCTGTCTCAACCTTTTTTTGGAATGCCCTGCAGGCCTGAATGGTAATCATTATTATTGACATTCTTACTAGTCCTAAATTGCCCTGTCTCAACCTTTTTTTGGAATGCCCTGCAGGCCTGAATGGTAATAATTGACATACTGTATTTAGACAAAACATGAAGTATCTTTTACTCATATTGCCTGCAATGAAATGCAAGTCAATGATGTGAATTTAGAAATCACTGCTTTCTATATTTACAAGCATTTTCCTTACCATCCCAACTTTTTTGAGTTGGGGTTTTATTTCTCAAAAAGGTGTGTTCTTCTTATCTCAAACTCCCTTGAATTTTGCTGTAGTCATCTGCTGCGGAGTTATTTAACCAACTTATGCACACCTTAATTAACTTGTTCTGTGCATTAAGTACATACATCGCCTTTCAATGTACCCCACATTTCATTCACAGTCTTTCAATCAAGATGTTTCACACTGTCAGTTGTGCATGGTTTTGTCCCATTCCCGAAAGTCTGCTCTCCTGAAATGAAAAATTCTTATCTCTGAGGAAATCCTTATAATTTGTCAAGATGCGTCAAAGCTAACTGAAATGATCACAAGTCATATCATGGTTCCATCACCTTTAAGTTACAAATTCTGTCAGCTGCATTACTGAACACTTAGTCTAAAATTGCTTCCATTCATAGGTCGGCTGACATACTATGCCAAAAAGCTTCATTGATGAAAATTCATTCTCGCGTTGTCCTTGTCCTTGTCTTGTTACCGATCCCCAATTAAAACCCCTTTGCGCAGAATACAAAAAATGCCAATTTTTATATCTTTGTATTTCTGTCACGGGGACAGTTAAAAATTATTCAAGTGAAGCAAGACATTTGGAAATTCAAATTCAGAATTCTTAAGGAATTCAATTTTGGAATTTATGGACGCCGGCGTCTATATCTGTACAAAGGGGTTAAGGGTAAGTGAAGTCACCCATAATAACAGACTCAATTCCAACCCCCCTCCAAACATTTTAAATTTTTAAAAAACCATCTGAAGCTGGCAATCTATTGCACTCTCCAGTGTTAAGAACTGTTTGTCCCATATGAAGCTAACCCAAATGTCCTCACCAAGCGGTAAATAATTGATTTCTGGAATTTCCTGTATTTTTTAAAGATTTATTTCACCTACTCCTTTCTTACTGTCTCTACCCTTCCTTACAAGCTTGTAACATTCTAAATTATATGAATCCCCATACTCTTCCCCAAGCCATATCTCTGTAATCCCAAGTGTGTCAACCTCCAACCCCCCATATGTAGCATCCCCAAGTTCCAAGATCTTACAGGATGGGGAAGCAAAACTTGCACTGACATTTAAAGTACAAACAATCCCACAACCACTCCCCTGAATTGTGTGCACCTGTTATTGCTAATAATGGTGGACATATTGAATAATGCACTACCTATTATCTTTATTGTCTGCTTTAAAATCTCTTTTTTTTTCAATAAACATGCCGGTTGAGAATAATATACAATCTATGGATGGTGATTTATTTTGCAAATTTTGCTTCCCCACCCTGTATTCCCCTAAGTGATATTCAGAAGAGTGATGAGTAAATGAAAAGATCCACATTAACAGCCTTGGTAAGGTGGTGAGCCACCGCAAGCTGCCACATCAGCTGAAGAAGCCTTGGCATAGAGTCTTCAAGTAGAAAACTTTGCTGAAGGGATGGATTACCTTTCCTCTAAGAGATATACCCCTATTAAGTGTTTTGATGATGTTGACTGCTGCTTAACATATTGTTCCAAGAGCTTTCATATGAGATCACTTAGTTTGAGATTGAGAAAGACTCTGACTCTCTAAAATGTTCTTTTTATACCCAGTCATGTTACTGGCCTGTTGCCAATTAACCTCAATAGTTGCAAAATGCTCCTCCAGCTGTTTTTATGAGTACCACTTACTTTTCCAGCGTTTTGTTGCCCCTCTCTAAGCTAAAGTAGCTTAACATAGAAAATGTAGTGTTGTGAAATGTTTATCCAGCCTTTTTTTATAAGTGAGGGGCGCTAATATGGACATCTTGATTCAGCCCCCAGATTTCCATCTTTATACCTGTCGTACTTCTTACTTAGGATGTACCAACTGAGCGCATGTGTGTATGTTGAACCGGAAATGGAATGTTTTGCGCTATCCAGACATACACGGCTCCAAAATAATTCGGCCAACGTCTTTTAAAAGTTCCGAACGTCCTTCCTCGGCAGCTCAGTGTCATCTTCATTCATCAGACACCTTTCTTAACTCGTCCTTCAAACCCAAATCACTTTCAAATAGTGCCATTTTTGGCGATGTGATTCGAAGACGGATTCTAGCGAAATAAGTCTCAGCACACCAAAACAACATCGACTTTGAAACACCGAGCTTCCGCAAGCAGCGCCTACCCCTCTCAAAGCTTTCCCACATTTTGTACGGGAAATAGTGGTCTCGAGTGTAGGCTATTGACTAAAGCATTGACCCATTTTCACAGTGATGAACGAGGAAAATACTGGCAAAATGTAATTACCCACAATTTTGAGGGTGCCATGTCCAAATTTACAATGTTGTTTTCCCTATCTAAAATATTCTAATGCAAAAGCCTGTGAAAGCTTTATACTGTTTCATCATTTTACCTAGCGTGTAATACTAGTCATGAACAGATGATCATAATTACTTTTAAATAGCCTGCATCAGTCTTTGTCATGTATTTTAATTATTATGTATTTTTTAATTGGCTAATTATTCTGCGCTATGCCGCATTACGCAGCTCAGTGGTCCAAGACCCTCTCCAATGGACCGCAAATAATCATTGGGTCAAAATTCAAATGAAGATTGACTAAATTGAACTAGAGTGACACCCTGTGGAGCATTAATGTAAATAACCTCTACTATGCTGAGGACGCCAGGGATTTTCAAAGCATCCCTTGTCCAATAATTGCTATTTTTGTTTCTTTAAAGCCGTTTTTTTGGACAGTTTTCAATCCCTTTAGCTCTTTAACTTCAAACACAGTCCAGTCCATAAATATTTGAACATTAGCTATATTTGTTGTCTACCTCAGGACAATGTAATTGGAATTAATGCTCTCAATGTGCAGACTTTCAGCTATAATTTGGAGCTATCCACATCCAAACTATGGGACTAAAAATAGGCTTACAGTAACTTGACAATTGGCTGCTCAGCTGTTCTGTTGCCGGTTGTGTTATTCCCACATGATTTATTTGACAAGTAAGCCATTTGAAGGCTTAGAGTTGGTTTCAACACTAGCTCCAAAAATTTTGGGGCTATGATTGAAAGTGGATGTAATTTCGACACGGTTTGTTCAATATTTTTGACCAAGCTCTTAAGTTAAAGCTGAAATTCATTGTTTCAAGAACGTCTTGATTGTTTTATCTCTATTGAGGTGGTTTACACAACAAAAGCCAAGCAGTGCCAGGCACAGCATAGCTCACCCCAGCAAGCATTTCAGTGCCTTTTTGTTGACATCCATCCATTATCTATATTGCTTCACTTTGGGCTGTGAGGGATCTGGAGCCTGTCTCAGCTGACTTTTGGCAAATGGCAGGTAACCACCCTGAACAGCTCACCAATCCATCACAGGGCGCACGCAGTATCCATTCTCTCACTCATGCCTACGGACAATTTAGAGTCTCCAATCAGCCTGTGGTGCATGTCTTTGGACTGTGGGAGGAAACTGGAGTATCTGGTGGAAACCCAGCCAAACGGGGGAAGAAAATGCAGACTCCAAACAGAAAGGCCTCTGGCCAGATTCAAACTCACAAACTTCTTCCTGTGAGGCGGCAGTGCTACTCACTGCACCATCGTGCCGCCCTCAGTTTTAATAAAAAATAAATAAACAAAACACTGAATGTGACACAAAAGCCGAGGTCTCGTTTTTTATGGTCAGCTCCAAGATTCTCACCACAGAACAACAAAAAACTGAATCTTAGGGGCCTTATAGGCCGTATAATTTAATGAGAAAAATCGATTAGTCAAAAAAAAATCCTTTGCCAACTTGTGCCGCTCTGAGGTCCCACTGAAAACCTACAAACTTATGATAACTGGAGCGGCTTCCTGTCTTTCACAGTTTTGCTAATGATTTTTGAAATCATCATTTCATATGTGCTGTTGGTCCATTGTGTGCCACCAAAAAAGTTCCAACCATACACTGTATAAAAAGATGGACGCAGCACCCGAGTCTGAAAACTGAGGCCAATTCAGAAATCTTTAAAATTGGCATTCTATTTAATGGCCAGCAGATGGCTACGTCGGTGGTTGCAAAAAGAAGTTCAATCTTATAGAAGATTGAAGATTCTATGAGAAAATGATCCAACTTTCCCACCTGATTTATTATTTCAATAATGATTTTCCCCTTTGTTTTATGGTATATATTGCAAGTCTCCTTTGATATATCATGATTTTCATTTTTGTAAATTATGCTCCCAAATACACTAGAATAAAGGATAAAGTCAGAATATGCTTTAGGGGCGTGGCTATCCTCTGGTCCTCATCTGATAGGGTCAGATCCACTCCCTGGATATTCAGTTCACGCTCTCGTCCAATAGGAATCACGTCCGGCTTCAAAATGACAGAATGGCGCTATTCAAATAGCCAAAATCGAGGCATCCTAAATGGTCTGCTGAGACCAATGGGTAATGTCACGGTTGCGTCAACCATCTTGTACAGCCTGTGGTTCCAACCCAGCAAGTTGTGAAGATGTAAGATCTTAAAGTGCTGGAACTCTGCACTGTTTTCTGGGAACTGGTCGCATGTGTTCCATGAGCAAATCAACAATTATGCGTTGAACAAGACCAAACTATCCCATTGATTTACCTATTCTAAGGCTTGTCAGGAATGCATTTGTAAGAATTTTCATTACTGACTGTAGTCATACAGTAAATGCGAATCATATTCATCCTATATTGATAGTTTTGCATGTACAGTATGAACATTGTCTTGAAATAGATACAGGCTAGTGTGGGAAATGCATGGTCAAACAATGCTGATCCTTCCCACAAAAACTTCTTCAATTCCTTGCGGAGATGGGCAAACGTTTGTTGAGCACTGACATTGAATAGAATTGAAAATTCAGTGTCGTTGAAAAATCTTGCTTTGACATATTGATGCGCTGTCAAGGTTCCTGCGGCAGATTTGTGATGGACATGTTTGATAACTGAACCTGCGCACCTGAGCTAAGACGAGATTGTGTCGACCATGTACACCATTTCAAGTTTACAGGCTGTCTAACAGATTCATAAACTGACATTTTTCTGGAAAATGCAGAATCGCGTTTATTTTCTGATTTTAGAATTAAAAATGCACAGGACTGTGCCCTTTGTTTTAGATTGGAGCAGTCTGAACCGTAGATTCAAGAACTTTTCACAGTTAATCGTGCGCGAGGGTCGCCAGTGAGCCGACACAGGCGTGTCTCATGTGCTGCCCTGAATGGTGTAGCTTTGGATGGCAGTCTGGAAGTAGGCAGCTGTGTTGTGATCAGGTTTTAAGATGATAATGTAACACTTGGGAAAGAAGTAGCCCACAATGATCCCCAGCAGTGTGCAGAGGACGGAGAAAGCGTTCACGGCTGGGAGGTATTTTCCCTTCAGTGTTAAGTGTGCAGTCAGATACATGGCCCAGGAGATGTAAAATACCAGCAAGCTGAATGTTATCGACTTGCCCTCGTTGTAGTTTTTGGGCAGGTCGGTTCCCATGTAGGCAAAACTGAAGCACGCTACACTCAGAAGGCCCTGGAACACCAAAATCATGTAGAAGATGTAGGAGTTCCCCAGCGAGCAGTCAAACACCATTACTCTGCCCATGGTGTAATCGATGGGACGGGGCCCGTCGATGGCCATCCACAGTCCGCAGAGGAGAAGCTGAATGCTCACGAAGATGCCCACCGCGTACCGTTGTCCGTTGTGCTTCACCCAGTAGTCATAGGCCCTGGGGAGCTTGGAGGCCATTTTGAAGATGCACACTATCTGGAAGGAGCGAATGGCCAGGCAGGACATGCAGCCGGTGTAGAAGACGGCGAAGGCGGGGTTGCGGAGGACGCAGTGCGCCGCATTCGGCTTGCCCACGTAGAAGAAGACGCTGACAGCGCAAAGGCAGAGGCAGGCCAGCATGAAGAAGCACATGCCGCCCCCTGCAGACCTCACCACCGGCGTGTCGTATTTGCAGGCGAAGAGCGCGGCGATGGCCAGCGAGGAGAGGAGGGTGAAGCTGGCGGCGAGCAGGATCCCGATAGCCAGGGGTTCCCCGTGTTTCAGGTGCTCCAGGGAGCGCTTGTTACAGATCACGCTCCCGTTCGCCGACCATTCGTCCCTCTGGCACGGTCTGCATGTAGTGGGATCAGCTGTGCAGAGAGAAGTAAAGCGTTTTCAAGATTCAAGATTCAAGACATTTATTTGTCCCCATGGGGCAATTAGTTGTGCCGCAGTAGCAATAAAAAACAGAACAACAACAGCAGCTGCACACAACAAACGACGATGCTAACAAAAGTAAGACACAAGATAAATAAAAAAAAAAAAGTCACGAACGCATACTTAAAAAGTGTGAACTGAAGTAATGATAGTGCTACCTGTACTGTACAGAATTGAGCAGTGAGATGGCAGAGGGTATAAAGCAGAAATTGTAACGGTTTGTTTTGACTGTTGGTTGTCTGAGACGGGAACCAGAGGGTAGAAACTTAAATTCCGAGTGCAGGGGGTGAGTGCTGTCGGACATGATGGATTTTGCCTTCTTTGACAGCTTCTTTTGACTCTGAAGAAGACTTTGTGTTCAAATGGCAGTCACCTGCACCACAGTAAATCGCCAATTATAACTGTGTGTTCCAGGACTCGTTCCTTTGATATTAGAAATAAAGCATATGTCAGGACTCTGTTGTCAGTGGGGCAAAACTAGCTAGGGTGAGTGTTACCTACCCGTGTAATTGATGTACGTCCCCATTGCGCACCTCTGGCAGTCGAAACAGCAAACGTAATATCCTCTTTGAACCCTTCTGTAACCCTCTTCACATTCAGATGAACACCTGAGCTCCGGAACCTGCAAAGACAAGCATTCTGTCGGTGACCATGGTGCATTTCTGCCCTCAGTATGTTCTAATGAGGCCCTACATGTGCCCTCTTAACTTCTGTGTTCTGGATGCTCTCATCTGCCCCAAGAGTGAGTGATCTGACCTAATCAGGTGGGCACGTCTGTGTTTTGCATTGCACTTACAGTCAGATTCAGAATTATTGGCGCCATTGATAAAAATAAGGGAAATCTGCCGCATATGAGAAAACATGGGCAATAATCCATTTGTCAAAATGAAAACTATGGGAATATTTTTTATTTCAATACATTTGTTCTCGTGTTTCTATGGTTCTTCTTCAGTAATTTTATTTTATTACAAACCACAAGTGCCATAAACATTTGCACCCCTTATAATTACCAAAATGAAAAATCGCTCCCTGTTTTGTCAGCATAAAAATGAGGTGAAATGCGGGCAGAATGTTTTTGTCATCCATCACTCTGGAAACGGCAAAGGAACTGTGAACCCAAATAAAGCAGATGGGAATTGACCTACACAAGTGAAATCATGGGTTCCAAGGAATACACTACAAAGAATAAAAACAGTATACCAGTATCAATTAACTATTATGAATAAAGCAAGTGTCTACAGTTTGTAAACATAGTCATTTTGAAAGTGTGCACTCTAGTCTAGTCATTTGCAGTTTGAAATTTCGGAAGTTCTCAGATTGAAATTTTAGGCCATACACACCACTGGCATGTTTCGCAAAAAAAAAAAAAAAGGCTTGTATTCAAGATCTTCAACAAGGGGAATCTCTTAACAGTAAAAATTTATGGCAGTCCAGGGTCACCTAGTAAGATCAGCGGCATAATGATCTGCGCTAAGTACTGGGAAATGAAGGACTTGGTCAAATGTGGGACATTTCAACTTGGTAAAAGATAGATTTTCTTGCAGGTCAATGGAGAGTGAAAGAATTCATGAACAAAAATTGCATTAATAGAATTCTTTCTCCTTGATACTCAAAGTGCTTTACAGCTTATGGAAGAAATTTCCCCTCAGTAACACCTTTGTGGAGTAGCCTACCCATCAGTGGCGGCTCGTGAATTGGCAACAGGGGAAGCTCAAACAATCCCTTAAAGTTAATGATTGTTCATGACCTGTTTTCAATCATCCATTTAAATTACAATAACAGAAACTCCGAAAACTCAACATCATTTGATGCGGCCAGTTTTCATTAATAACGCATATCTGTCATCTCTGACGCATTCGGCATGAGTTTAAGTTGCATTTTTACGTTCCTCTGCTGTAGACAGCAATTATTCTATCAACGCGTATGTAAGAGATTTTCGTGTGGAATTTAAGTACTTGTGCATAGAGGAGTTTGAAGCAATGGAATTGCATAGAGACGTTTCAAATTATCTTATTTCATTTAAACAATCATGAAACAAATGCATTGCTTCCAACCCCAACCCCTGAGTAAATAAAAGCGTGAGAAGTCTGGAGTCGTAATCAGTAGGCCTATGCATCATAAATGAAAACTGGCCACATCTGATAATGTAGAGAGTTTTCTGAGTTTCTGTTATGGTAATTTAAATGACTGATTGAAGGTCGTGATCAGCCATTTATTTTAAGGGATTGTTTGAGCTTCCCCTATTTCCAGTTCACGAGCCGCCGCTGCTACCCATCTGGGTAATGGATGGTAGCCATTTTGAGTCAGAGCACTCACCACACATCAGCCGAAGTGGAGAGGAAGAGGACCATTTGCATAACCAGTTAAATCAGAGGATGAGGTGGCAGGTTAAATGATCCAGGTTGAGAATTTAGCCTGGACATCGGGTAACCTTGTACTTTTATCGAGGGATGTTTTTGATCTTTAATGACTGCAGTTAGTCAGGACCTCAGTTTAACATCTCTTCCGAAAGACAGCGTCTCCTACAGCCCAGTGGCCCCATCAATACTCTGGTGCATTGGAGATTAATCGACCAGAGGAGAGACTGCCACCAGCACTACTTTCATCAGAAACTTAATTTATGCAGGGGGTCACCCATCCAAATACTGAGCCCACACATGCTTACATGCAGCCCCTTGGCAGGAACAGATGGAATGGTAGTATGAATGTATCAAAATACACAGATAAAATTTGCGAGAATAACACCAAGTGTACTGCAATGGCCATCACAGTGGAGTTGAGACTTAAATCTTCTGAAAATCCTTTGCTCTGAACTGAAATGGGTTAGTCTGTAAGTGCAAACGAAGGAATTCAATGACAGTTAAAATCTTTGCAGGGAAGAAGGGTTAAAAAAAAAAATCCCATCCAACTTGTTTTCTAACCTAATGGCTAATTATAGGAAAACACTCACAGTGGTTATCTTTGTCAGGAGTGCATGTATCCACAAATTACTGAACTTGGGGGGCCAATAATTTCAACAAAAACAGTTTTCATTAAGCATTAGACCACTAAAAGGAAAACATTGAAACATGAGAATAAAACCTGCAAAAAAAGTATATAGCTCTCCCACATGGATGAACCTAAACACGAGCTGAAATCAAAATTCACTTTTTCCTAAATTTTCTCAGTTCCAAATTAACTGAATTTTTAATCATCTTCCATGAAAATAAAATGATTGTGAAACATATGCATTTTCACCACAAAGGTTGTTTCCTTCTACTTCATGGAAAACAATTTCAATACATATATTATTAAAAGTGATGTTCATTATAGGCAGCCTCGGGTGTTCATTGGATACAAAGAATTCTGGACCTGACCTTTGTGCCTGTGAATCAGGCCTCAGTGTTTCTAATGGATCAACTGTCGCTTTGAACGCTACAGTCAATGCAACAATTTTTGAAAGATTCTTTTCAAAATCACCGTTCTCAACTTCTATAAATCAAATTCCTCATTATTCCATGAGGAGATATGCCAGAGGTGAAGCAGACTTAAGAATAAAGCCGTTCTAAGGTGCTTTAATCAAAATACTCACCATTCTTGTACCCTGCCAGTGAATATATGTCCGATTGATGCGGAGGACAGTTGTTGGGCTCGTAGAGTAAGACCCAATTTTCATGTGAGTCCGCGAGTTCCAGTCCCAGTATACAATATCATAGTGAGCAGGAGGGTCACCGTTTTTGTCAAACTCCATGGTCTGATTGAACAAATCAAATTTGACCTCTTTGAGGGCTTTGGTCACCTGAGTGACGATAAGAAGAATACTTAGCTAAAAAGGTTTTCTGAAGAACATGCACACTCCATACACGAATAGGTATACTTTCGTCAGGACTTAGAGACCTCATTCCACAATTTTCAAAGTAGCCTTTTCTCTCAACAAAGTGAGTATGATATAAACCTTTTAAACCATTGTTGACCAGTAATAGTATATTTCGTTGAAATTTGTATTGTGTGAATCGAAACGGAAATGTAATCACATAAATATATACAATATAATAATAGAATATAACATTTAAAGCCAGCATTAATATTACATTATATTCTGGAATGTTCATAATGTTCTACAGTTGCTATTAATATGCAAACTACTTTCAAAAGCTGGCAGAAGTTAGCTCAAAATTCTTGATTCCATTGGGAATTTGAAGTGTTCATGTTGACATAGTATGCTGCCTGGCCAAAAAAAATAAATAAAAAAATAAGCTGCTCACTCTAACATTTATCTCCAGAGTTAGATTATGCTTAGGCCGAAATTTCGTATTATCGGAGGGAGAGTCAAACTGCTTTATAAATCCTTGTTCATCACATCCCAAAGACTTTCAATTGGTGAAGGTAAGGACTTTTTGGTGGCCAAATCATGAAAAACTATTCCACATGCTCACTGAACCATTCTTTCATAAGGAGCCTTGACATTGTCATCCTAAGCCTTAGCTGTCAGGGATTTAAAAAATCTATTTATGGTTTAACTTGGTAATTCCAAACATTCAGGTCGTCTGCTGACTTGATACCATTACAGCATATAATGTTACTGAGCCCAGACCCGACAAACTGAAACAACGAACATTCACGATTTTTTTTCTGACCCATTTCTTCCACACAGTTGAGGGCTCACCTCAGTCCTTCCAGGTTAAAGTTCTTAACCCAATTTCAGTGATTTCAGCAATCACTTTAGTTGTTTTCATTGTTTGATTCTAGCCATTAATTTATCCCTCTAACGACACTCTAAAATCTTTTCCACGACCAAGGGTTATGTCGTCAGATTCCATTTTTAAGAAATGAGTAGCGCCTCACTGCATCAGTAAGAGTTAAAATAGTTGTTGCCTTCTGAAACATATTAATCACCGCAGTTTTGATTCCATTATAGGCTCTTGGGAATTTGCATATTTCAAAATGGTGACTCGTTTTTGGCATTTAACTTAAAAGGAGGAAACTTAAATCAGCAGCAGTTTTTTATCATTATTTTTTTGGCAGTCTTCAAAGTTTTCTGTTATTCAGGACAAAAACTTAGGACCCATCAAACTGAATAATGACTTTTTTTTGGCCAGGCTGCGTATACTTAAAAGATTTTCTTCTGAAAGGTGTTTTATCTTGTCAGCTCCTGTGTGAGACGCAGAAATGGAGCCCTCCTTTGGTATTTGTAAGTTTTTGCACTGGTGACAAATTTATGCTATCTTTAATTTATAAAATTGGATTTTCTTGAACCAGAGTCAGAATTTGTTCAAATAATTTGGGGTACCACATTCTGGCTAGATAGCCAATTTATGAAACTGGAAATTCTGATTTTAAAACTGGAATCAGCCAAGTCTGGTAGTCACAGCTGTCTACATCTACCATATGAAATGCTAAACTTTAAATAGTGTAAAAAATACTCATTCTCATGTAATGTCCTCACATCATTACTGGCAAAAATCAAACTTACCATGTATGGATAGACGTGCTTTGATTTGTTACAACTCTGTGATCCACACTGAAGGATTTGATGCAGTGCGTAAGCCACAGCATACACGCTAGAGTAAATTGTGAAACTATATGTTGGATCTTCATCTAGGATTTTTTCAGGGTCTGCAGTCAGGCACTCAACACATTCCTGGTTGCATGTCTTTTTGAGGCCCGCCAGAGATGCATTATCATAGGGGGCTCTTCTCTCTTGCGACAACGAATGCATGACAAAGCGCCTAAACCCTTTCAAGCTCTTGATCCCCCCAATTGTAATTCCCAAAACAGTGCCTATAGTCTCAATGCCCTGCTTCTTCATCAATTCCTGGTTAAGGGACCAAGCCTCACTGGCAATCCACATCTTCTGCACATTTTCTTTGATCGCGTTTTCAATTAAAGGCACTGCATACTGCTGGTTAGCGAACACCAAAACAACAGTGATGTTCAAAACGGTGAGTTTTTCTAAAATGGCTGGAATTTTGGAAAGGTTACTTGTGATGGTTTCCTGATAAGCCAAGCAAATATCAACAGATCTCATTTCTTCTGTAAATCCCTTTAGAGCATCCCGACTATAGTCATCATCGCCTCCAACAAAAGCAACCCAGTTCCACCCCAACTCCTGCAGGAGATGCACAAGAGCTTGAACTTGGAACTTGTCACTGGGGACAGTTCGGAAAAGAGAAGGAAATCGTCTTTTGTTGCTGAGCTGTGCACTGGTGGCTCCATAACCTACCTGCGTAAATAAAATAAGTATGTCAGTGAAAGATACTTAATATTTAAAAAATTAACAATGGGAGAGGCAGAAGAAATGAAGTTTTACCATGGGAACAAGGCTAGACATGAAGACTGGTGCTACAGTTATGGTGTACGTGGTACCAAATGGTCCAGTCACAGATATGATTTTTGGCTTGTAGAGGCGGCCCGTTTCAACTGGAACTGATCCGTTTTCCTCCAGGAGTTCAAGAATCGACTTGATGTTGCGGTTATCCGAACAGTAATCGAAAATCTCATATCCAAGCCTCACGTTTGGCAGTAGGGTGGTGGAGTTGTTGATTTCTTCAACGGCAAACCTCATTACTAGGACTTGTTGGAAGATTGCAGGGAAAAAATTAAATCTGAAATAAAAGCATCATGTTTACTTCCACTCATATTAAAACAATTGCAGCACTGCATCTGATTTTATCAAATAATTCCAAATTCCTTGAAAGTTTCTGAAGGATTCTTATTAGAGGGTGATATATGGCCCCCTCACATTTGCCTGATTTTTCCCCCCCCCTCTTTTTGGTGGAAGGCCTCAAAGTACTAACATTTTTGGTTGGTCCCTAAACTAAATGCCCCCCCACCCCAAAGGGCCTCTTGAATGGCCACACATGAATTGCCAAGCCACAAAGCGAAATCCAAAAACAGAGTCGACTAGACAGGCCGGGGTTAGAACCAGAAAAATGAGATGAGCAAAGGTACATAGACAGTAGGCAAAAAGTCGTAGTCGGTGAACAAAGCAGTGGGTCATATACAGGGCATCCAAACGCGAATCGTGGTCGTACAAAAAAAGGTTGAAATCCAGAAAGACAAAACAATACAAAAAAAGGGGCAAAGGCAAGAATCTTGGTCGGGCAAAACAGTTGAAGGAAACCAATACTCAATGGCATACGAGGCACTCTGCACAAAGAAATATTGATCAACGTTCTGACAAAGTCACAACTCCAGTGATCACTCTTAAATAGACAGGAGGGAAGTCACATGCTATGCAGGGAACAGGTGAGCTGGATCAGACTAATTACAATGGGAGGAACACATGAGGGAAATCTTGATCACGAAAATTGGCGAAAGCCAAGACACGGACGGGAATCACATAAACAGCCTATGACATTTAAACAGCTCCGGTCAAGGAGTTCTAAGTGCACAGATAACGAGCGCAGGAAAGTAATTAAGCACATGCAAGAGATCTCGCAGAAACGCAGGGGAAGACAGGTAAATCTGAGCAAGAGGCAGAGACTAGAACAGGGCGATTGCTGAGAGGGAATTAGTACTAATTAGTAGTGGTGCAACTTTACAGATTTAAAAGTGTGCTCATTAGTGAGTTAGTAATATATATATACATGGATTAGTTGGGTCAGTAAACTATGATACAAAATACAAATGTTAGTTTTGTTAGTAATAAGAACAGTAAGGTGAAGGAAGTAAACGAGGATTGAATATTAAGCACCAGAAATCACTGAAATCACCCGAAGTGCGTGAGCACACAGACCGGGAAGACGGACTGAACCAACTAGATAACAAGACAGGGGAGACAAGTGCAGTGGAACTGAAGAATGGACTGAACTAAAAACCTGAGCAATACAATAACCAAAAAGAATAAATAAAAGACAAAATCATAAACCATGAACTTGAACGTAAACATGAACAAAAACCATAACCATGACAGGAACAAGTTCTGGAAAATTGCATGTTTTTTGCACACAGCTGAGGGTACATTCTGCAGGGCGCACTGCAAAACATTACTTTTTGCTGAAGCCACACTTATATACGAGGCATTTTTGGACAGTGCCCTTAAAATCTTTAGCTAGTTTTTGCGAGATATGATTCTACTAGCAAACCAAATACTATGTCACTTGAAATTAATGCGGACTAATGAAGGTGCAAGAGTACTGATTGCACTGAAGTCAATTAACACGTAAAATAAGGTGTTTCTGGGGGTCACATGTCTCAATGCACCGTCATAGGATCTGAATAAGATCTTTATCTGGCAGCCCTGTTCCACAGGTATGTGCCATCATGCAGTCATCTCTTCATGTAGTTATATGGAAGTTCTAAACTTAGGTTAGTGAACCAGACATCACCAAAATATGTCACTCCACCTATCCACATCGTAACCAACCAGCCTGTTTATACCGCCTTCATTCAACAATCCTCTTCTGTTTCGTTCAACATCCCCAGGCCCCCATTCCCTCCTATTCCTCACCCTATCACTCTATAGGAACCACGGGGGACTTGAAGAGCCTTTATGACTCTTTATGACTCTGAGAAGAGACGCGACCCCGACCCTGAGTCCTGTCGCCTGGGGCTTTCCGTTACTCTGCACTGGTCTCCGACTCGACTGTAGTCCAGTCCTTCATCAGTACAATTCCCCTGCTTATGCAATTCAACAAATATCACTACTACTATTTTAGGTGTGGTCTGGAATTCATTAAAAGGTGCCCAGCACAACAAACCCCGCCCCTCACACATACTTTGACCTACTTTTCCAAAATTCAATAGGCATCTATTGTGGGTCAGCGGCAATCCCTAATCCAATTTTGGGATGAATCTGGCCATTAGTTTTGCTGCAAAAGTGTTGACAAACAAACAAACAAACAAATGCACAAACACGTAAACAAACACAGAAACAAACCGAACCAAAAAAAAAATACCCCTTGCTCTCACCCTTTCGGGTGGGGCGGGGTAATAATTAAAAAATAGATGTCAGGGTGTTATGGCACATCAGCCATTGTCTTGTTAATGGATATGCAATTTTCAATAAAATAACCCTATTTATCTTTGTCAATAAATATCAATACTACTATTTTAGGTGTGGTCTGTAATTAATAAAAAATAATTAAACAATAGATGTCAGGGTGTTATGGCACATCAGCCATTGTCTTGTTCATTGATACGCAAATTTCTGGAAAATAATCCCTAATTATCTTTGTCATCCAAGCAGGTTAAAGGAAATTAAGGTAAGAGTCAGAGGTTGACTCATTAATCGGTTTGGGTGATTAATACTATTTAATCGGTCAGCGTCATTAGGATGTTGACAGGCTATGGTATCAGCGGAACTTAGTTTGATAGTGGCCAATGGCTGTGCAGCCTTCAGCAGTCACGCAGGGACGTACATCTCCATTTGCAAGTTGTATATTTTTTTCCTAGGATGGAGAAGGCATGACCCTCCCTACTCTGCCTCTGATTGGTAAGTGCCCATTACCGTTATTGGTTTGGTAAATTGGTTCTATCCATGATGTGTGAGATTGGTTAAGCTAAGAATATCAGGGTAAGCCAATCAGAGGCACAGTTTTATTACTCTATTCTTACTCTTAACATTTACCAAAATGAAGTGCAACCAAGTTTGGTTTTGAGAAAGGAAAACCCCAATTAATGGATAAATTAATTTACTGTGGACTCACATTTGCTCCATTTTTACCCTGGTTAATACTTCACCATAGCATCAAACCCATCTTACAGCTTGCAATCACTGGACTACATTCATGGCGCAGTACCCAGAGTTCGAACAGAATTTGGGAAGAGGGCGTTCATGTACTCTGCTCCCTCTGCCTGGAATGGACTTCAAAAAAACTCTGAAACTACAGACTTTCATCACCATATCTGATTTTAAATCTCAAATTTTAGACATTTTAAGGAATGAGATGGGGAATGCCAATGTTTTATTGTATAATGTGGTGCTGACTCATTCATTAGTCATTAAATTCACCATGTGTCCCCAGTAACTAGTAACCCCCCGAACAGCCTTTATCCCTACTTGGTTTTGTCTGTTTTTTTTTTTTTTAAATTTGGCATCTCCAATCCCACCCGAATTTGGAATGCCCAATTGGGGAACTATGTACAAAGCTTGCTCGTATGCGACCCCTTGCTGCCAACTCAGGATAGTGAGGACAGTTCACGGCTCTCCTCCGAAGCACGTGCCTGTCAGCCACTGATTCTTATACACTCGCTGGTTGAATCTTCGTAAGTTCAGAGCGAGGGCGGAGGATACCCGGACATGAACCAAGCCGGAGTCTTCCTGACGAGCACCCGTCTGGCCAACAGGAGGCGCTGGAGCAACGAACAAAGCTGTTATCGAATAGCCATATCCGGCAGTCCCTTCCCAATTTGTAACCCTGTAGCGCGATAGCCAATTGTGCGCTACTCTGAAAAAGCTGCCGACCCCTGCCGGTGGGTACGCCGAGGCTCGAACCCGCCTGTTTTTTTTTTTTAAATGATGCTGACATTTTGGCTATGTCTTGCTCAAAGACATCAATGAACTCAAGTGACCGCCTGGTAAAATAAAGGTTGTCTGTGGACACCTGTACATACTAGAATGAACTACATAATTTTGACTTCGAAAAAGTTGTTTAATGTGCGCTCCTTAGTTAGCGAAGGACCATTTGATCAATAGCCACAGCCACACACACCTAAATCCATCTTTCACAACCTATATCATCCAGAATCAGCACAATTACATACACCAAAACATTAAAAAACGAATCATGTATGAAGCAAATAATGTTGATTAACATGTCAGGGCCTGCTGAAAGACCTTAGACTGTAAGCAACCAGTTTTCTTCTCGTGGTCGACTTCTTGGATGTGGGGGAGATGGGACCTGAGCAACTTTTACATGGGCCAAATTATTATGGCTACATGAGTGAGTCAAAGCGTCTCCAAACCCACAACTCTTCTGGGGTGCTGTGAGTCAACAGTGATGAGTACCTACTGACAGTAGACCAAGTAGGGCCAAACCAAAAACTGGTGACACAGGGTTTACTGGTGCGCAAGGTTTACTGATGGACTGGGGCTACAAAGGATATTCTGTCTCATCTGAATCAACAGGAGGGCTACTGTGGCATAAGTCGCAGAGAACCTTAATGATACTTTCATGAGGAATGTGTCACAACATACGGTACATCACGTTCTGTTGCTTATAGCAGAATGCATCCATGGACTGTTCGGCATGTGAGCATCAAAACTGGGTCTTGGAGCAACTGAAGGTTGCCCGGTCCAATGAGCTCCATTTTCTTTCCTATCATATGCACCAACCGATTATGTATTCACCATTTACCTGGGGAGGAGATGGCACCAGGACACACTGCGAGAAGACGACAAGTTGGTCCAGGGCGTGTGATACCCTGGGAAATGTTCTGCTGGGAAACCTTGGGTGTGGGAATTCTAGTAAACATCAGTTTGACTGAGCTGTTTTGGTGACACAAGAGAGACAGACAAAATTTCAGGTAAGTGGTTTTAACTTTGCGTCTGATCGATGTATAACATCACATAGAAGTGAATCAAGAGAAAAGGGGTAGAGGGCTACAGCGTTCAGATATAGTCAATTAATAAAGCAGATAATAGTTTGAAGGCGCTCATTGGTAGAAAAAACAAGTCTGCAAGAAAATGGTAAGACCTTGGCTCACATGCCGAACAGTCCGCGGATGCAACGTTCACTTCTTGAACACATAAAAGTGAATGTTGACAGAAACAAAGGCCAGCAGAGCATTAGAACTAACTAGCAAACTTGCCAAACAATCATAAGCAGTGCTACAAGATTTTGCGATGACAAGAGCTGAATGGTATCTCTGAGGCTGTGTTCATTACAAAGCAATATTCATAAGCAGTATGCCAAATTTTATGTTTTCATTAATAAAAGGGAGTGATCAAAAAACATACAGCAACCCATCAGTTATAAGTGCTGTAATGTTCTTGTCAGGCATTATTCAGTTCATGAAAATGTGTAAATGTACCAGCAGTGGTGCTTAACACATTGGTTTACTTACATGACATACAAGCAGTATATTGCCTGTGTACATCTACTATACATCTCTTGTAACTAATAACCGAAGGTCGGCGCTACAGGCTCAGTAGTTCCCTGCTGAATGAGTACAATATTGGTAGCGTTATAACACAAATTGGCAAGTATGATGATTATTTGGCTTTTAGTCAAAACGTAGAGTCATCTGCGCATCTAGAGCTCACCTGTTCATGATGCAACAGACTCCCACAGTTCCTAGATAAAAATATCAGGTTTTGCTGGGCTCAATAAAAAATCCCCAAGTTTGCCAGATTTACAAGAAAAGTGTGACGTGTAAAGTTGAGGTCTATCATTCAGTTGTATTCATCTGATGCCTGAGTACATTTCTTCAATGTCAATCTTCAAATTAACTTTTGCAAATATACTTGCATGCGCATGCATGTGTGCATACACACACACACACACACACACACACATGCACACACACACACACAAACACACACACAAACAGACTCAAGAGTTTAAGTCTGCTGTTCATATGACTAGTCGGCATTCATACGAAAAACAAGTTTATACGAGTAAACATACAAGAATAACAGTCCTTAATTAGGATTTACTGCTTAACGGGAGAAGTATAAATTCTGCATATGGCAGAGATACCAAAAAATGCAAGCTGTAAATCTTTGGCAATGGACAGCAACTCTCATCCCCATGTGGGAAAATGGTTGACGAAACTCTTGAAGCCTGTGGTGCTTCCCCTAAGATCCACATTCCTGTACTGCAACCGAGACCCTTCATGTAACCCTAACATCCAATCCTGGGATCTTAACAAAGTGTGCTCTGGAATGATCAATGTCTTCTTTCTGATATCTAGATTCATATTATTTTGTTTTAAAGCGAATTCTATATTTACTTATTGTCCTATATTTTTATTTTCTACTGGTGTCTCTTGTGCAAATGATTCTCAAGTAGGGGACTCTATTAACTGTGATTTTCAGATTTGCTGATGTGCTGGTTATATTTAGTCGAGAGAACATTTTCCCATTGGTAATCCAATGATTGTGGGCTTTATATACTGTAAATAGCCAGTTCTGTTACATATAAAACAAAAATTTACTTAAAACAATGAGTTGAATGTCCTCTTAATAATCATAAACAAGACATGAGTGGCTAATTCAACGAGTCCCATGCTATATATTTGACATGCTAGCTGGATTGAAAGCATTATCTTGGAGTTATTATGTCGTTCTGGATAAGAGCGTCTGCTAAGAACCTGTAATGTAATGTAATTATGTACTCACTTAATACAATAGCTTACACATTTATATGTCACAGTCACATATTGTAGTTTGAAATTGCACTTACCTGTGGCATTGCAACATTTCAGGTTTGTCGTAGTCCAAAGGAAGAATTCTATTTATCTGATGAACCTCAAAAAGGCCTCCTATAATGTATTCCCCATGCAAAGAGAAATCTGGATAGATGGCTTCTGCCACTTTCGTCTGTTCCCAGGGAAATACCACAGTGGCTAGGAACAGCCACATATTTTGTGTTGCTGTCATGAATTTTGACATGATTGCTTGGAAAATCAACACTTTGAAATCCCCTTTCCTTATTCCATGATGTTTCTGAAGCCGAGGTCATTTGTCATGTCGTTTTACATTTCACTTCATTTCCATACTACCTTACTGAGCTTTGCAAAATCATGTCTAACCACATCCCGCCTTAGTGCACGCCAAACTGGGGCTTATGGAAAGTTCAAATGGACCAGGGAGTCCAATTTTACCTTAAAAAGTTTCCAGTAAGTTTTTATTTCAACTCTGCCATATGGTGCACATTACAAATAATTGACTATTTGACCATTGGTTCAGTGTTCAGTGGAAATAGACATCTTGATGCTGTGCTAAGCAAGGGCCTGCAACCACAGGGGCACACCGTACCTTCAAAGATACGCCTGGAAATGTCAATGTAGCAATCTGGAATCAGTGAGATAAGTAGATGAATACTTTATTTAGCATAAAAAAGGCAGACATTTAAGAGAAATTTGGAACGTTGTGTAAAACATGAATAAGAACAGAATACAATGATCCTTTTCAACCTATATTCAATTGAGAACACTACAAAGACTAGACATTAAATGGTCAAACTGATAAACTTTATTGTTTTTTTTTTTAATATTCACTCATTTTGAATTTGATGCCTGTAACACTCTCCAAAAAAGCTGTGACAGGGGTAACAAAAGACTGGGAAAGTTGAGGAATGCTAAAAAAAAAACACCTGTATGGAACATACTACAGGTGAACAGGTTAATTGGAAACAGGTGAGTGTCATGATTAGATATCAAAGGAGCATCCCCGAAAAACTCAGTCGTTAACAAGCAAGGATGGGTCTAGGTTCACCACTTGGTGAACAACTGTGTCAGCAAATAGTCCAACAGTTTAAGGACAATGTTTCTCAACGTTCAATTGTAAGGAATTTAGAGATTTCATCATCTACAGTGCATAAAATCATCAAAAGATTCAGAGAATCTGGAGAAATCTCTACACGTAAGCAGCAAGGCCGAAAACCATCATTCAATGCCAGTGACCGTCGGTCCCTCAGGCGGCACTGCATTAAAAACTGACATCATACTGGAGGGGATATTACCATGTGGGCTCAGGAACACTTTGGAAAACCATTGGGTAATGTGAATATAGGCCACTGGATGGCAGTATTTATCTTTTTTTTATTCAGCTCAGACTGGAGCTATGTTTAGACATGTCCTGGACATGTCTGGGGCAAGTCCCCGAAAAGTAAAAAAAAGAGGTCTAAATGTGGGTGGGGTCTGCAAAAGAGTATATAAAGAAAGGAATTGAGACAGTAAAGTTGTAGTAGGAGAAATTGCAAGAAGAAGGATACATGCGACCAGACCTGTCATTTCTGTTCAAGACCTGGGAAGTTTCTTTTGTGGATTTTTGCCTGTGTTTGAGTTTTTTTCCTTACCCAGGACATCACCAAGCCACCCCAACAAACAAAGGGACTGTAAATATTTCTGGTTTTTTTTACTAATCAATCTTGGTCAGTTAGTTAGTTATTGTTAGTTATTGTCTTTGTTAATTAAATGTGTTTAAGTTTTTAAAAATTGTGTGTCATCCCTTGCTGTTGCTGTTGTTTTAAATGTAATAAGAAATTGGGGCCATAACAAATTGGGGGCTCAAGGTCCGGGAGAGACCATTTTGTGAGTAATTTATTGAAAATCTAACATTTCAAATTGTAAAATTGTTTTTGTGAATTTTCCTAGATATATATTGACAACAGCAATGGATGATTTCTTGGCATCACCAACCGTAGGGGTTTTGAAGTCTTTTAAAAAGACAGAACTGTTGGAAATATGCAGACATTTGGAGCTGACAGAGGTAAAATCAGCCATGCGAAAAGCAAGACTGGCTAGAGAGTTGAATATTACATTGATGAAAATGTGTTTGCACCAGGAGATCTGGAACAGTTTCCAATGGAAAATCCAAATATAGAAATGGAACTTAAATTAAAAATGCTAGAGATTGAAAGGGAGGAAAAAGAAAAACAAAGATAATTTGAGAGAGAGAAAGAGGAAAGAGCAGAAAGAGAGAGACAGAGACAGAGAGATTTTGAATTAGAGAAGTTGGATAGAGAAGAAAGACTCCAAATGGAGAAACTAAAAATTAAAATTGAAACTAAAAATAAATTTTGTGCCAGTCAGGAGGTAAAACTGGTGCCTCCATTTTCGGAACAGGATGTTGACAACTATTTCCAGTGTTTTGAAAAGGTAGCAAAGAGTTGCCAGTGGCCAAAGGAACACTGGCCTCTGATGTTGCAAACTGTCCTCAAGGGTAAAGCTCAACAAGCCTATTCAGCTTTGTCTGCAGATGATTCCTCTGATTATGAGGTTGTCAAAAAGGTTATTTTGAGAGCTTATGAGTTGGTTCCAGAGGCTTACCGACAGAAATTCAGAGGTCTGAAGAAATCTGAAAATCAGACTTATGTGGAATTTGCTAATGAGAAGAAGGTTTGCTTTGAGCGCTGGTGTACTTCTATGGAGGTCAAGGATGATTTCAACTCACTAAAAGAGATGGTGTTAGTTGAAGAATTCAAGAACTGTGTTAAGGATGATGTTAAGACCTACCTTAATGAGAAGCAAGCACTGAATTTGCAATCAGCTGCCAAATTTGCAGATGAATATGTTCTCACACATAAGTCCAAATTTCAGTCTAGCAGTAACGATAGATGGTCCCTATTTCAGAAAAAGGGTTACAGTGATACCCAAGATTCCTCACCCAAAGACAAAGACAAATCTGGTGATGGTGCTCAGAAATCCAGTAACAGGTCTGATCAAAGTGTGAAAGCTGACAGTGACAAAAGTGGTCTAGTTTGCAGTTATTGCAAGAAATCTGGTCATGTTACAACTAACTGTTGGTTCCTAAAAGCTAAGAAAGAAAAAGAAAAGGATACCAAACCAAATGCCTTTGTGAAAACAAGGTTAGAAACCCCTGTAGTAGATAACCGATCTGCTAAATTGCCTGCTTCTTGTGGGGCTAAAAAGCCTGATACAGCTGACTTCGTGAGGGAGGAATTTCTTCCATTTGTGTCAGAGGGATTTGTGGCTCTGAATGAGCATACTACTCCTGTCCCCATATATATCCTAAGGGATACCGGAGCTTCTCAGTCACTTTTGCTGATGGACTCCTTGGAGTTACGTGATGAGACCGCTTCAGGGGATTTCATACTTGTATTGAATTTATTATTATATTGAAGGGAGGACTGTATCTGTACCCCTGCGCTCTATATTCTTGAAGTCAGATTTAGTTACAGGACAGGTAAAGGTGGGACTTATGTCAAGTCTACCTATAAAGGGTGTTTCTCTGTTGCTAGGCAATGACCTGGCTGGGGGCAAAGTAATTCCCCCTGTACATCTTACTTCACAGCCGAGCACTGAAGATGGGGATGAGGACCCATCTCTGTATCCTTCTTGCGCAGTGACTCGTGCTATGGCCAAGAAGGCTAAAGAAGAAGATGTTGTGGTGCCGTCCAGCACATTGAATAGTCAGGACTCAGGTGGTTCGCCTCATGACTCTGATTGGCCTACTATGGTTTCTCCGTTTGAGGACTTATCAGATACTTTTATCAGTTCTCTATTCAGCCAGCCGGATGGGTCTGGTGATTTTGATGTGTCTGGAGACTTGTCTCTGTCCAGAAAGCGATTGATTGAGGAGCAAACTAATGATCCTTAAATTTGTGCACTAAAGAGGAGAGCCCTTCCTGATAAAGAAATAGACGCAGTTCCAGTTGGGTATTATCTCAAGGATGGTGTGTTGATGCGGAAGTGGCGCCCTCCTGATATCCCTGCCAATGCAGATTGGGCAGTGGTCAGGCAAATAGTTGTTCCGAAGGTCGACAGGAATGAGATCTTAACAATGGCTCATAGTTTACCTTTAGGAGGTCATCTTGGTGTTAACAAGACTTTTGATAAGATCATGAAACACTTCTTTTGGCCTGGGCTTCGGAAAGACGTTTCCAACTTTTGCAAAACCTGTCACACTTGTCAGGTAGTTGGAAAACACCAGTTAGACCCACCTGTAGCTCCATTGCAGCCTATCCCAGCATTTGGGGAGCCATTCTCTAAGGTCATTGTTGATTGTGTCGGTCCATTACCCAAGACTAGATCTGGAAATCAGTACTTGTTGACAATCATGTGTGCATCTACCAGATTCCCCGAAGCCATACCTCTACGTAACATCAAGGCAACTGCAATCTCAAAGGCTTTGATAAAGTTCTTCACGTTGTTTGGCCTTCCCAGGGAAATTCAGTCAGACCAAGGTAGCAATTTCACTTCAGGATTGTTTCAGCAGGTTGTGTATGAACTAGGTGCAAAACAGATTCTTTCTAGTGCCTATCATCCAGAAAGTCAGGGTGCCTTAGAGCGGTTTCATTCCACTCTCAAGACAATGATGAGGGCTTATTGTTATGACCATGAGAAAGACTGGGATGAAGGTGTTCATTTGCTGTTGTTTGCAGCTAGAGAAGCAGTGCAGGAGTCTACTGGATTCAGTCCATTTGAGCTAGTGTTTGGTCATGAAGTGAGAGGACCTTTGCTATTATTGAGTGAACAATGGCAAGAGGAAGAGCCGCACATCAGTCTGTTAGACTATGTTAGCAAGTTCAAGGAAAGATTGCGTGCAGCTTGTGACCTAGCCAAAGAGAACTTGAAATCAAGTCAGGGAAAAATGAAAACTTGGTATGATCATAAGGCTAGAAGCCATGAGTTTAAACCAGGAGACAAGGTCCTTGTGTTGTTTCCCTTGCAGTCCAATCCATTGCAGGCTAGATTTAATGGTCCTTATGAAATTCTGACAAAACTCAATGATCTCAATTACATTGTGAAGACTCCAGATAGGAGAAAACCAAAACAATTGTGTCACATTAACATGCTGAAGCCTTATCATGACAGAAATGCTAGGGTTGCAGCAGTCACTTCAGATTCTCCTATGGCCGAGATGTGTGAAGATGAGGGGGAGTTTCAAGATGATGAACCTAGAATTAAAGCTGAAGTTCTTTCATGTAAATTGTCAAATTCTGAAGTGTTGCAAAATCTTGATGTAAAACTCCAGCACTTAGAACCCTCACAGAGAGATCAGTTTGAGAGGTTGATCAAGAAATATGAGGATCTGTTTCCTAATGTTCCAAAAAGAGTTTCTATAGCCTCTCATGATGTAGATGTTGGTGATGCCAAACCAATAAAACAGCATCCGTACCGGATGAATCCTGAAAAGAGAAAGATTGCTGAGAAAGAGGTTGAGTACATGTTAGAACATGATATTATCAGACCCTCCAACTCAGATTGGAGTTCACCCTGTGTGCTAGTTCCAAAACCTGATGGAAGTACTAGATTCTGTACAGATTATCGCAAAGTCAATGCTGTAACTAGAACTGATGTGTTTCCCATACCTAGGATTGATGATTGTATTGATAGAGTAGGGCAAGCAAAGTTTCTGACCAAGATTGATTTATTGAAGGGTTATTGGTGTGTGCCTTTAACTGAGAGGGCCAAGAGAATCTCTGCTTTTGCCACACCATCTGGATTGTACCAGTATGAAGTCCTACCCTTTGGCATGAAAAATGCCCCAGCCACATTCCAAAGGATGATACAGTCTACAATCGCCGGATTGCCACACACGGGTGCATACATCGATGACCTGATCACATGGAGTGACTCCTGGGAAGAACATCTAAAAGATGTAGAGACGTTGTTCCAGCGCCTGACCCAGGCTAACCTGACTGTTAACCTGAGCAAGAGTGACTTTGGTTGTGCTACTGTCACCTATCTTGGCTACGTCATAGGCCAGGGTAAGGTGGCGCCCATAAATGCTAAAGTCCAAGCCATCATGGACTTTCCAGTTCCTGACAACAAAAAAGCTTTGCGCCGCTTCCTTGGAATGATCGGGTACTACCGCAAGTTCTGCAAGAACTTTGCTGAGATTGCTCTCAGTCTAACTAACCAACTGAAGAAAGGCGTAAAGTTCACTTGGGATGATGCATGCCAGAGAGCCTTCGATCGCCTAAAGTCTCTGCTGTGTCACTTCCCCGTGCTCAAATCTCCTGACTTCAACAAACCGTTCTCCATCGCGGTCGATGCTAGCGACCAAGCTTGTGGATCTGTGCTCCTACAGAGAAGTGACTCTGATGACATTGAGCATCCCGTGGCATACTTCTCCAGGAAGTTCAATCGCCACCAAACAAACTATTCCACAATAGAGAAGGAACTGTTGGCTCTCGTCCTTTCTTTACAACACTTTGAAGTTTATGTTTGTACAGGACAAAAGCCAATGATTGTGTACACTGACCACAATCCGTTAATGTTTTTGAGTAAGATGAAAAACAAGAATCGGAGATTGTTGAATTGGAGTTTGATATTACAGGAGTTTGACTTGGAAATTAAGCATGTGAAGGGTACAGACAATGTAATTGCTGATTGCTTATCCCGTGTTTGAATATGTCTATATATATATATCATGTGTTTATTTGAATATTGTATGATATGTATATATAGACAAGTGTTCACTTAACCATTTTGTATTGAAAAGAAAAATTTTGCCTTTATGAGTCAAAATTTTTCCCTTTTGGAATGGAGGTGTAATGTGAATATAGGCCACTGGATGGCAGTATTTACCTTTTTTTTATTCAGCTCAGACTGGAGCTATGTTCTGACATGTCCTGGACATGTCTGGGGCAAGTCCCCGAAAAGTAAAAAAAAGAGGTCTAAATGTGGGTGGGGTCTGCAAAAGAGTATATAAAGAAAGGAATTGAGACAGTAAAGTTGTAGTAGGAGAAATTGCAAGAAGAAGGATACATGCGACCAGACCTGTCATTTCTGTTCAAGACCTGTGAAGTTTCTTTTGTGGATTTTTGCCTGTGTTTGAGTTTTTTTCCTTACCCAGGACATCACCAAGCCACCCCAACAAACAAAGGGACTGTAAATATTTCTGGTTTTTTTTACTAATCAATCTTGGTCAGTTAGTTAGTTATTGTCTTTGTTAATTAAATGTGTTTAAGTTTTTAAAAACTGTGTGTCATCCCTTGCTGTTGCTGTTGTTTTAAATGTAATAAGAAATGGGGGCCATAACAATTGTCAGTTAACACAGTTTGTAACTACTTCTACAAAGTCAAGTTAAAACTCTATCATGCACAGCAAAAGCCATATATCAACCACACCCAGAATGGACGCCAACTTCTCTGGGCCCAAGCTGAGATGAACTGACACAAAGTGGAAAAGTGTGCTGTGGTCTGACGAGTCCACATTTCAAATTGTTTTTGGAAATCATGGATGTCGTGTCCTCCGGGCTAAAGAGGAAACCCACCATCCAGATTGTTATCAGCGCAAAGTTCAAAAGCCAGCATCTGTGATGGTATGGGGATGTGTTAGTGCCCATGGCATGGGTAACTTGCACATCTGTGAAGGCACCATTAATGCTGAAAGGTACATACAGGTTTTGGAGCAACATATGCTGCCTTCCAGGTGACGTCTTTTTCAGGGACATCCCAAAAGAAGTCGTACATCAAGCAAGAATGGGTAAGAAGTCCACCTACAAAGCTTCTACAATTGGTTTCCTCAGTTCCCAAATGCTCACTGAGTGTTGTTAAAAGGTGATGTAACACAGTGTTAAATATGCATGGGGGTGCCCCAGGGGCACATTGGTCTAAGCGCGCGCACCATAAAGGCTGTGTCCTTCTCGCAACGACCTGGCTTCGATTCCAGCTCGATCATTTGCCGCATGTCATCCTCATTCTGTCCTGTCTCTCTCTGCACTCTAACTGTCAAATAAAGGTGAAAATCCCCCCCCAAAAAAAATCTTCATTAAAAAAAAAAAAAAAAAAAAAAGCTCCTATCCCAGCTTTTTTGGAACATGTTGCAGGCATGAAATTCAAAGAAAAAAGTTTATCACTTTGAACATTAAATACCTTGTCTTTGTAGTGTACTTACTTGAATTTTGGCCAAAAAGGATTTGCAAATCATTGTATTGTTTTCATTCAAGTTTTACACAATGTCCCAACTTCATTGGAATTGGGGTTTCTACATTCAAACACAATTTGCTTATTTCTCGAATAAATTTTCCTGTAAATGTACCACAAAAGAACATGCTTAATGTCAAGTACTGTGTAAAAATAAAATTACACTATTAGAATACCAATTTTCACGAGTTATTTTAACCCTTAACTTATTTTGCCTGTTCAAGGCGAGTCATCATCTCAGTTTTTAAATGGGCCTGTAATAGCAGTGATTTAACAGTCAATGGGAGGGGTGGGGAGCCATGCATCAAGCCGTTGCCCTGCATGTTTTAGAAATTTCTCTGTTCAAACACACCTGATTCAAATGACTGTGGCTTGTCAAGGGCTTGATAAGACAGGATGCTTGATAGCAAGGTAATGCTGCGTGTCAGAGCGGACAGGCATCAAAAACATGCAGTGGTCTGGCTCTCAGGGAGCAGGGCTCCCATCCCCTAGTTAATGGAACTACATTAACAGTAGCTTCCCCAGTTATATAGTTAGTGATGCAGTGAAGCCATTCTTGACAGAATGTGCTGTTCACTGTGCGGAATTGTACTGAAGGTTGGCAGCTCACGACTTACAAGAGAAAATGAAACTTAAAACATTTGAAGTGTGCTGTTCATGTCCTATTGACAGAAATGCTTACGTGAATAACAGCGTGGAATTGTGGTTAGATTGCACTAAGTCAATTAATGGTTAAATCGGCTCTTATTAATGGTGCGTACTTGCCATATTCTCAAACCACGGACAACTATGATTCAAGGAAAATGACCCGAGTTCATTGTATGAGATAGGAGCTCAGCTGGTACTATTGTTCAGTCCATAATTCTGTACTTGTTGCCACTTCCCTGCCCCTGGGAGTCGGCGGTGTGCTGCACTGGAGTCCACACTGATCAATCTCTACGAGCTGCACAGAGAGAGCCAAAAGAAGCCTCCCCTTAATGTGTGTCTGCTTTTTCTTTAACTGACAGGGCAACATACCTGTACAAGTTATAGAGGTGTTGAATTGAACAAAACCAGGATGCAAGTTAAAATTATCAGAATTTATTGTTCCAAAAAGCAGCATTGTTGCTAATATTGAGATTAGAGACCATCATCACGTTCTTTTTTAGATACTTGCATGTCTATCTGCTAGAGTACATGCTGATTGGGTTTCTCACCGCTCACCAGTCACCGATGGAAAAGCTCCCAGTATTATCGCAAAGGTTAAACCTTTACCTGTTCGTAGAACCAACAGCAGCCAATTAGCTATATATCATCAACAATTTATTAGGCAGTTGAATTCAAAACCAACCAGGAACAGTGACCATAACCAAATCAGAATACAATTTCCTGATAGCACAGAAGTGATTCAAAAATGTCCTGGAAGTGTGCCCAAGTAGAAATATTGAATACAGCTTCACAATAATAATGGGATTTGCCTTTATTGGTGCATATATAAAGATGGTGCCCATTTTATGAAGATAACATTTTTACTTCCTCCCCATCTGTTAAAAATAGCAGAGAAACAGTCCAGTAACTGGCAGTGCCCCTCAACAGGGAGTTCATGAACATCAGCAGATCTATTGTAGTGGTGGGACAATATCCATATTTTGAAGTAATAAACATAAAACAAGCAACACTGAACCAAAGTTGATAAGAATATTATTTTATAAAGATGCTCTGACCCCATTGTTAAAAAAATGCATATCACAACAGTGAACCGTCTCACAATATATACACCCAAACTCATAAGACGGAGACTAAGGAAATGACTGTCGTATGAAAATGTGAGGTATGGGAAAACGGCACAGAAGACTGGCGATGGAGAGCAGGTGTATTAAATTGTCCGTGCAGAGCTCCTTCCTCTTGCAAATGACAAATATGCAAAGGTTTGTTTTCCCTCGTTCAGAGACAAACATACTGTAGAATGATGTACATGCAAGCTACCAAATACATTGCATTATGGAAGCACTTATTTCAATATAGTTTTATTTCCACACATCCGACTGAAATAATCTATTAGATCATTGACAACAATGTTCTGGACTAAAATTATTGTAAGAACAAATATATTCCAATTGTTACAAATTATACCAGAATATTGGGGTCTGACAGGACTAGACATATCAGAGGTTTTATATCAGCACAATTTTAATGCTGTGCAGGTCTAACATGCCATGATGAGCACCTTTTACAGCAAATCTTTGCCATTTTTAATGAAATAATTTCAAAAACTGAAAATACTGTTGCATCTTTTAACAAAATACAATCAAACTCATATTAGGGCATGTAATCATTAACATATAACTAACAGCAGAACCCCTTTTCACCTCAGGGAGAATTTGTTCTCCATCCCCATACTGCCATTACAAGGATTTCTACATTTTAGTTCCAGGTTCCCAAAAACGGCATCAGTCATATCAGAGTATTTCTGGCACACTGAGGAACTTCCAGACATACAAACACTTAAAATCCTGTGTACAGTTCAGAAATTTCCAAGACCTAAATCCCGAACACCCAGCATTTCTTTGCTCCATAAAAGAATCAACTCTTTGATTGGAATGAAAAGACTGTAAAATACCAGAGAACAGAAACAAACAGCGGTCTGCACATTCTGGTTAAAACATTATTATCTAGCAATCTAGCCCAAAATCTGGCGCATGCAAAAAATGGTGTTTGGGTTCGACACTTAAGAATCAATCACATAAGACATCTGGTATGATGCCGGCAATCATCAGGAGTCAACCCTACCAGATTTATACTTAGTGACATGAATGGCGCTATAATGACTTAACAAACCAGCCATACAAAAAAAAACACAGCAAATAAACCAGAATATTCGTACTCTTTGAGCATATCCTGTCGTCTAAAGAACCAAAGGAAGGAAATACAGCCAGAGATCTGTGCACGAATTTGCCAAGCCGAGGACAAAAGCTGGACTAAAGCCAAAGACATCTAATCTACCGAGCTGTGGCAAGAGCTTAAGGGTTTATTTCAGTTTGCATAGCTCCTGATAGACTATTGGTTACACTGTGTCTGGGATGAATATAAAGACCTTCGTAAGAAGGCTAGGACGGTTAACCCTGTGCCCAGAATGAGATCCTTAGCAGTTTGTTTTCGATTGCGAAACGGCGCATCATTTTTACCTTATGCTACTCAATGAGGTGCAGTCGGCAGCAGAAAAACACGCCCCGCAGAACTCCAGACACCAGAAGACAGAAAGTAGATTATGCATGAGAGGTATTTCTTGAATTAGCACTAATGCTAATGTTAATTACCTTGCTTATACTAGAATGTGACAAGTAAAAATTGAACAAACAATACTTACATTTAGAAAAAAAAAAAAAAAAAAGCACTTTTTCAAAGTTGAAATTGATTCCATTTCGTCTGTAAGGCCAACACGAATGATGTAAAAGTCTGAAAATATTTATTAATTATGAAGGACTGGGCTGCTTGGAGGTCATGAAAAATGGCAACCACAGAACGAACCTGGATTTGAAGCAAGCAGCAATATTTTGAATTTCTTTGTGGTTATACATCTAATTCACATCCTACCAAGCCAATCTTAACTTGAGTCTTCACTAAATGAGACGCTATGAGCATGACGCTGAATTTCAAACGCGCAAGATGGTGCAGCTGTCCCTACCTAGTGATGCAGTGGAATTATAAGATTTGTGTTACATGTGCTAGCTTCTTTCACGTGTACGATTTTCTGAAATCCTCGCAAATTTAGGCAGAAGTTTTTCCAGTTTTCTTTTGGCGAGGTGGGTGTGTACATTGGGGGTGCACCTTTATTTACAAAAGCAGCATCATTATGGAGGATAGGGTTTGGAAAAAAAAATGAAATCATCATAAATCAGTTCAATCAGTCACAAAAGGCAAAGCATGTACTCAGCGATTCTACACGTGGTCAAATCCAACATGTCAAATAAATATAAAAAAGTTGGATGTGAGGATCTAATCGTTTTCATATGGATGCAGGTCATCCCATTCATTCCCATTTAACCAAACTCAATCCACTATGGAGGGTACATTACGAACTGACCACAGGTTGCAGTCAGAGCAAGGTACTAGTTCTCAGTTCCTGAAGATGCACCAGGAACAGCACCAAATATAACACAGTCCCAGCAATCAGAGCTGCATCTTCACACACACAGGTTCAGGCTCCTCTGAGAGACACCCCTCCCTCTTCCTGCTCCTGCAAGGTGCTGCGAGTTCACTGAAAGGTGCTTTATGATACTGCAACTCATTTGGTTTGCAGCGCAGGGCTACAAGGGGCAGAGAATGTTCTAGACTATGTAACCTGCTCAAGAAACCAAGCTGCCCACACCATTAGAATGGCCCATAATTGTATTTTTTTAAAACCAATCCCCACCCCAGCTCGGCCTGTTCCAAACCCTCTACAGTTCTGAGTACATGAACTTTAAATGGAAAAGTTTTAACTGGCGAAGGTCTTCCCCGTGTCCTCCTTCCCTTTGTAAGTCGTCTTCCCATGGGTGAAGGGGATATATCTGTACTTGATCATATGCTGCAAAAAAGAGAACCATTAATGCAATTATAGGCTTAGAGTGCATGTTTATGCATAATGTCCAATTGCATTTTTTGTGGCTACTCTAGTTTAGTAAAAAAAAACAAAAAACAAACAAACCCTGAAATCTTTTGGTTAAAATGCTTCAAGCATTCTATGCTTCTATTGCATGCTTCAAGATGTTCTACTTCTCCCTTTCGAGGGTCCATTTTCATTTCTGAACTGCTCCCTCTAGAGCAGTGCAAACTCCCGACTGCAACTGACTCCGCCAGCTGCGTTTTGCTCTGCAGTTCATCATCCACTGACTTGCAGAGTCAGTTATGTCTCACACAGCCGATACAGACATCCCATCGGCACAACATTTGGCACTGCAGTGAGCCCACATATTCACATCACTAGCATTGCACTTCCATGCCACAGTATAGCAAAAAATCCATTCCTTGAAGATGAGCTAGTTAAATAGACCAGATAATTTCTACCAAATATTTCTGATGCCAGAACAAAAAAAACAGAACTCATAAATTTGCAGGGTATTTTCAGTCATAAGGAAGACGGTCCATTTCTCGAGTGTCTGTACCTTTATCTGCCTCTTCATGGTGATGCAGAAGAGCATGATGAAGTACATGACTAGAATTGGCCAGAACACCGGCACATTGAAGGCTTCAAAAAAGGTGCAGATCATGGCAATGACGATTCCCTTTGTAGCAGAATGCCTGCAGGAATGAAGATGGCGGCAGCAATTAAAGCAGGCAGGGTGTAGTTCTCAAAGCTAAATGAACAGCAATGCCTTGGCTGCCAAAGAGACCAGTGTCGAATTCTCACCAGAATTTAAACTCTGGCAGCCTCCGGATGAAGGGCCGGAACTCATCACTCTGCTTTGTGGGCAATTCAGGGCCTTCATCTGAAAGACACCACAAATGAGAGAATTTCTTTTCTTTTCTTTTTTTAAAGAACACTTTTTAGAGTGTTAGAACACTTTTTAAGCATTTTGATTCTTCCCAGGTCTCCCAAGAATCCTTTAAACATGTAAAATGAACAATACATGTATGATGAATGACACAAGAACATGCTGTCCAATCAGACCACATTTCGTTGTCCTACATGTATGATTGAGAGCGACATCGACATTTAAACAATGAATTAGTCTTACCTAGATCATCCAGTAATGATGGGTCCACTTTTGGCGACAGAAAAGCGATGAACAGGTTCAGATGGTAAATCCCCAGGGCATATGTGACAATGTACCATCCCTATATTCATCAAAAATGAAAAGAGGGAAGTTCATAAATTCTGAATCCCCATCTAAGTTGCCTCACGTTCATATTTCATGAAAACACCAGGAGAAATGCAGAGTATAATGTGCCGTTTTGATTTACCTGAAGTAGATAGACTCTAATCGCATAAATGGCAGTTAACATTAGAGTGGCTCCCCATCGCACTGCAGAGAAGGGTGTTGACTTGTCCAACCATGATTGATAAACCTGAAAAACAAAAAAATAAATTAAGTGATGAACAAGTTGGTACAATTCATTATCAGAATTGCATTTTGAAAATTTTATTTTCTCATTCTAGGTTTCAACAAGAGACACTGGACTGGGTGAATTCCAAGCATATTAATTTGATCAATTCCCAAACAGACATTTGAATGTAATAAACTAAGAAAAATGCAGACATACTTGCCCAACTCCAGAAAAAAAGCTGCCAATTACAGATGGCTTCCCATGAATGGACTGTCCTGCACTGTCCCCCTCTGACATTCTGACAGAGAGAGAAAAACAGAATCAACTACCGATTCACATGCTGTGATCCGGGCCGTAGCACCACCAGTTCTTTTGATTTCTTGTCAAAACTTAAACTCACAGGTCTCGAATTCACTTCATCACTAATTGTTCAGGTGAACAGACTTGAGGCACATGCAGTGATTTCCGTATGGATTTTGAAGAGGATCTCATAATACACACAGTAAACCTAATACACAGTGGAGGGCAAAATGGACATTGCCGACTCACACTGACCGCCCCTCTCCCATTTAGCCTGAATTTAGCACATCCAAAATCTTTCTGAGATATTTTGATATGTGCGCATATTATCTAAACAAATACAAATATATTAATACTCATGCAAAGAACTGTGTAAAGTGATGTACTTTCGGTAAGTTAGGTCAGCCAGCTTCCATGCAAGTCGGGGGAACCAAGCCCTGATCTGTAAACTTTCATTTCCAAATAAGCCAAAACTGGCCACACTTCTCTGGAATTTAAAAATTACTGAATAGCAGAAAGCTAAATGAGAGGCCGACAGGTCATCTGAGAGACCTGAAACTGAAGCATCTTCCGAGTCAGTCACTGGGAACGGGCATCATAAAGCCGTAATCCAGCCAGTCAATCGCCCAGTGTTTTTACAAACCTAGTTGGGATTTTGAGTTATTAAAAAAAATAATTGAAAAAAATATATAATTTAGTCTGACAGTCGAGCTAACGTTAGGTCTTTCAATCGATCGTTCATCTTACTTGTATCTTATTTTAAACACCGGAGCAATCCTTAGCCTTGGTTTTAACGACGTTGGATGTCGTTGGACATCCCTCAGTATGCTGTTATATCAACCCAGCACCGCCAACTCGGAGGCTTACATGACAACAAGCGTAAATTGAAACGCATTCTTGAATTGAAGAGGTCGATCGCAAATACAGAAAATGTGCACAGTAGACAGGTTTTCGGGGGTAAAAGTTGGTGAGCGAGGGAGCGAGCTCAGCTAATGCGCGTATTCCGAATGTGATCAGCCATCAGGCTGGGTCTGCTAATGCAAATTTCGCTAAGTGCCTGGAATATGTAGTCTTTACCCTGCGACGCTTCTATTCCTAACGAAAGATCGACGGGTAAAACTAGATTATTGTGCACATAAATGAAGTAAATGTCGTTATTTAAAGGACAACATGATTTTGTAGTTCGTGTTCTCCTTTCATGACTATCAATTAGTCACAGCTTAGTCGCAGAGAGCACCCACTACCCACAAATGCCTGTAGAGGAAACCGCTCACTTCCGGTAAGCAATCGGCTACAGGAAGCACAATGTGCGCCGAGATGCGTGTTAAAAGGAAAAAGGACTGACCGACACGTTTTATTTCGAGACTCTACGCGTTTCTCACTGAATGACTTCAACAGACGCTATACTCGCCGAGAACAAAAAGCTCAGTCAGAGAGGCTCTGATGTTTCTTACCTGCTGCTACCTCCTTGTCTCTGATCGGGCTTCCCTTTCGTGGAGCAGCTCCCAGAATGTGACCACGTCAGTGATTCCGCAACGATTTGTTCTGGAAATACGGCAGGCAAGATTAACAGAGCCCAGAAAAAAAAAAAAGCATTAGCTGACCTTTATATTAGGTCAGAGCTGCCATTATTAATGGTATAGCCTACTATACATTAATCTTTTCTGAATAAAAATCCCTTACTGTATGTACAATTTATGTCATCGCTGAGTCTGGGAAACCACGAAGAAATATACTGCCCAAGGAGCAGTTTCAGGGTAACTGTTATCCAAATATATGCCTGCACGACTGTGCAATGTGCTGGTTAACGCATTTTTAAGTTATGTGCAATTGACGTTGACTAATTGTCCTGCGCACCAACATGTAATACATGCTCAAGTGCAAAGAATGTCAGAGTTACTGCATATTAAGTTCCAACATTACAAGTATATTCTACAGTTCCAAATCAGAGAAAGTTTGGACGGTATTGAATTGAAATTTAAACAGAGCAGTGACTTGTAAAATATATTTGACCTGTATTACAATATTCAGGTCAATACGATACAAGACCTGAAAATACAATACAATGCAATACAACAAGACCTAAAGATCAATACAATATCGCGAGACCTGCAAGAAATACAACACGCTGCATGAATTTCATTGACTTTTTAAAATAAACACTTATTACAATTTGATTCCTGCACCATATTTTTAGAAAGTTGGGACCATATTTACTACTTTGTAATGTTGGCATTCCTTTTCAGGGCACTGGGACTGAATGCACTTTCTGCTCAGAGTAATTTTGTCCCATTTGTCCAGGAAATAAGTCTTGTGGTTTGCAAGCATACGGAGCCATTGTTGTCTTATTTTGAATTTCAAAATGAGCCTCGTTTTCTATTGGGGACCAGTTGAGACTGTAGGTTTGGCAGGCCAGTCCAGCATCCATGTCCTCTTCTTACGCAGCCATGCCTTTGTAGTGCATGTAGAAGGCGGTTTTGCATTGTCTTGTTGAAATACGCGTGGGCCTCCCTGGAAAAGAATGTCGTGCCGAAGGTAGCATTTATTGCTCTAAACTCTCTGCGTACTTTTCAGCATTAATGTTGCCATCACAGAAGTGCAAGTAAGGGCACAGACACAACCCCATTCCATGACAGTTTCTGAACATGATGTCAGTAAGAGTCCAGATGGTCTTTTTCTTCTCTGGTTCACAGTGCACAGCTTCTATTTGTTTCAAAAAGGACATAGAATATTGATTTGTCTGACTGCATTACACATTTCTACAGTCTACAGTTTATCACAGATGCCTCTGAACCCAAAGGGGTTGAAAACACTTCTGGACAATGTTAACATAAGATGTTCTTTTTGCACAGTTACAAACTTTTTGCACAAGTTATAACTGGCATATGTTGACATAATTACGTATTGTAGCACTTGATTAAGGCTGGCTAATGTAGCCCCGAGCCCACATGGTTATATCACTCATAGATAAATAATGGTTCTTTATGCAGTGCTGTCTGAGTGTTTACAGATCATGGGAATTCAGCTGAAGCTAGGCACATATCATATAACATCACAGCCAATTCTGAGACCCCAGACCATTCTAGACAAATTTTCAAGATCAGACTAAAAATGGAAAGTCTTCACTTGCATATTGTGAAAAGGTCATCACATCACATCTAGATCTCTCAACGCAGTCTGGGGTTTTCTGAGACGTACAGATCATTTTCAAAAATGTTTGAAATATTTGCTATCACTCTTGTAGTAGGAGAGGGCATTACAAGCCCAACCTATGAGATTTATTCGTCTTGCCAGCTCCTGATCTTTGCTCCTGCAGGCTTTTCTTAAATTCTGCTTTTGTGCCAAATTATGAATATACTTGCCAGCTGACATGAGCTATTTCAAATTACATCTTTTTATTTTTTACATGATTATTACTGATCCTAGATCATCCCTGTCCCAAGTTTTTAAATATCTTAAATACTGTGATATATTGTCTCCATGGGGTGGCATCGCTCAGGAGGTACAGCAGGTGGTCTAGAAATCAGCGGGTTCCTGGTTCAATCCCTGGCTGCTCCAGAGAACGTGTCCTAGGGCAAGATACTGAACGCAGAACTGCTCCTGATGTGCAGGCTGGTGCCTTATGGCAGCCTCCTTCATCAGGGTGAATGAGAGGCATTATTGTAAAGTGCTTTGGCTCATGTGACCTGAAAAGCTCTATATAAATGCAGTCCAATCCATTCCTTGATAAAATGTACGTCAAAGTACACATAGAAATCACTGTTTTCTGTTTTTATGCGCCTTTTCTATCGCATCTCAACCTTTTCAGAGTTGGGGTTGACACAACAAGCCGGTAGCCCACACCGACACAATGATTTACATTCAGCAATGAATTCAAGGAACTCACATAGCCTATTGCAATAAGTATCCGAGTGGCTCTTTTGCGGTTAACTGTAAACCACGTACTTCACTGAGAGCTATATCGTGTGAATGCACCTCAGATTCTGTGACCAGCTGACTCGAAATTTTATTGAGATGGGAGGTTATTGCTGTTATGTTGTAGAAATATTCGTTTTGAAACAACAGTTAAAGCATGCTGTAATCATGCATTTTTAAGATTCAGCGTTGCGCCCGAAAATTATACAAGCAAAAAGTGACGAGTTTTATAAGAGGGTGATGTGGACAGATGGGTTTCGCTTTTTGAGGGAACTGTCCGTTTAAGAACCACTTCGCCTTGATGCTGTGCCGTTTTCTTCGTCATTACTGAACTACAGTACCCAGTCAGCTCTCGCGACGTTTTGTACAAAATACATTGTAATTGGATTTTCATTATTTTATCGTCCTATACGATTTGAGAATACTGTCTCGTCTTGGACCTTACCGTCCTTGGAGCAAAGTTAACTGAGGATTGCCCGGGGGTAGCCTAAGTTCCGAAATTGAAAGCACATAACGTTACATCCCTCACCCCCGGCTTTGACAGTTATTTACTGTCTACAAATTACAAGTTGCAGCCGTGACAATGGGAGCTGGGGAGAGTGCGACCAGGAGGGTGTCTTTCGAGCTTGATGAGGACGACAGAGTCAAGGTTTTGCATGGAGTGAAGGTAGCGAAAGGAACTGTCAAGTGCACAGCAGATCCGACTAACAAGAGAAATTAGCTGTGTTATGAATGTATTTTGGCTCGTTAGGTCATTAAATCGCATTGCTCGGTAAATAAAGGCAATCGCAAAGAAACGTTGACAGTTATTCACCGAATATACGGAGACTTGATACACCGATTTCAGTCAATGGAGGGAGCGATTGACCTTAAATGAACTCGTCTGAGCCACCTTGCAGTTTGGTCGTTGCGCGTTGAGAGTCGTTGGCAAGACGTGTAGCAAAGTAATCCTTGTCGCATCGCAGATGCGAAACGCTTGCCTGTCCACTAACCGCCGCTTAATGAAAGACACGAATGACGAGGGTCTCAGCTTGTAAAAATATGAATGCTTTTTGTTATCCACCTGAGGAAAATGATCTAATGCAATGGGCCGGGGGGACCTCGGTGTATGCTCAGATTCAAACTGAGACATCACACCAATATAATTTCATTTTGCTTGTGTGGACTGGGTTTAGCAGCACAAAATTAGTCTTATTGCCAGACCTAATGTCGATGATCTGCATTGTAAACACTACACAACGTGGCGCTATGTCCCCCTGCTTTGTCTGTTAATTGAGAAACCTTTATCGAAGACAAAGATATAGTGATTAGGCACTTAACTACATTTTCAATCGTTTTCCCTGTTTTAATGTTTTTATATGATGACAATGTCACGTGAAGTGCAGAGCATGGTTTTTCGCCCAAAGTTGATTTAGCCATGTGAAAAAGCACAGCTCAGTGCGTCTGCACTGAAAATCATGGTTCCTGGCCCAGCGCAACTGAAGCTCATGTGATCCACGTCAAACTTCACACTTCCAAAAGCAACAACTCAAATAGTTTTCATTTCAATCATTTCATGGTACTCTAGGGACTGTTTCTGCTTCAGAAAGAAGGGCTATTATTGATGTTGGTCACCTCAGGACCTTTGCTGTACTGCTAACACCAGGTCAAACTTTTAATTTTTAAAAACTGCTCTGACTCAAACAGGTTTCATGAGAATCATATCAGATCAGCCTTTAACATTTCATATTGATTTTGATGACTCTGTTGCTTTCACTGTAGTGCCTCCATTAGGTGAAAAACATACCCAAATTTAATAGGTCAAGTTGCTTTAATCTTAATCAAATCAACTTTGCTGTGAACTTCTTGATGCAGAAAAGAGTGATCCTATTTGTGTGGTGACACTGATCAGTCCTACAGCACCATTCTGAGGCCAAATTTAACGTTTTCAAAAATGCAACGAGCCAAATTGTTCTTATAGAAATTGCATAAAATTTGCAGTTATCATTCCTGGAGGCAAGAGTTGTGCCCTGATTGATTTTCTGGATCAAATACCCTTTTCTGTAGTGCCACCACTAGGTCAAACTGTGAATTTTGCCTATGAGGGGAGAGCTATTCTTTCGAGGATGTTCCCTGCTGTTGTCCACTGACAGCATTTGTCTTTATTTCTAAGCACACTTGTGGTGCCCTCTGATGAATTTTCTCAGATAAAGATCCGATATCCTACTGTATAGACAAGACTATTTATTACCTGGCCCCTCCCTTAGGGGGCCAGGTTAAGCAATGATCATGTCTGTGTGTGTGTGTGTGTGTGTGTGTGTGTTTCTGTCAGTCTGTCTGTCAGCCCTTGGCTGGGGCCAGGTCTGCTATCTCTGATTGCCTTGTTGTCTTGTTTTTTGTAAACTCACCTAAACATGAAACATGAAATAAGAGACAGCGGAACAAGTGTTCGTGTAGATGTGGTAGCACTGATGTGTGATCTATCACGTCATTTGTCACATCATTTGTTACTTGGCTAAAATAACTTGTTGAAATTATGTTTCCATGAAACGTATTGGAGAAAAACATCATTTCAGGCCAGATGAACGGGTAACGGTATTTTAGATCAATGGAAAGTTTATTGCAATATATTTGACATTACATTTGTACGAAAGGAAAATTATCTTTTTCCTTTGCATTTTGTTTATACTTCCAGTGAAGTCTAGGGTATTCTGTTGCGAACTCTGAGAATTGCTTTTATTTTAATACAAAAAGCATTTTCAAATTTGATTTCATTGCATGAAACATCCGTGAAGTAAAATAAGACCATTGCTTAATGTTAATGGATTTATATCCAGTAAATCAACCGAAAATAACTGACCAAGCTTAATGTTCATTTTAAGTCAGACCATGGCAGTGATTTAACCATTCATCAAGTGCATCTTGAATGCTGCTGAAATGTTGTACACCACTGATATGCATCACTAGTTTCTATTTAGTCTAGAAAACTTGTAAAGTGCTTTAAAATAAAACGCTACATTTCAGGTGTAGATACTAATGGTTTGTAAGAAACTGAATGGTGTCTAATCCAGTGTTCTGTACCCAGCTCTCTGAGGATGTTTTGCAAAGGATGCGTGAACCTGCACACAGCCCAGCCTCTCGGCCCGCAGGGAGCCCCAAAGAAGAGCCAGGTATCATTTGATAAAGATTTTCACAAAATGATATAGAAGCACAATGCAGGCTTGGAGAAATGCGAGTTAATGTTGTGATCATACGCTGTTTTCCCCTTTCCTAATTTCTTCTATTTCTTTTTCAGATGTAAATGTTTCAGATGTTCCAAATAATTTTAATATAAGACAACGACAGCATTTGTGAACGCAAAGTGCAGTTTTTAAATGATCTTTTCATTTATTGAAGGTGTACAATTATTCAAAACCTATATCACTTGTGCAAAAAAAAAAAAAAAAATTGGCCCACTAAAACTAATTGGAGTTGTGCCACCCCTTGGCGGAAACATTTGTGGCTCCATGTAGCACCAGACCATCACACTTCCACCAATATATTTGAAATTTGGTTTCATGGTCTTATTGTGGAACACTGTGTCAGCTTTGCAGCAGATGTAACGGGACCCATGTCTTTCAGAAAGTTCCTCAACAGAATATTTTTCCAAAAGTCTTGGGGGTCTTAAAGATGTTTTTGACAAATGTGAGATGAACCTTTGTATTCTTAGTTTTGCCTAGTCTCTTTCTTATTTTGGAATGATTGACACTGAATTTAGCTGAGATTAGAGAGGCCTATAATTATTTAGATTTTAGTCTAGGTTCTTCCTTGACTTTCTGGATGAGTTGTTGATGCGCTCTTGGAAGAATATTAGTAAGCTGGCCACCCAGGGGAAGGTTCACCTCTGTTTCAAGTTTTCTCCATATGAAAATAACTGCTCTCTCCATGGTTTGCTGGAGTCTCAAAGTCTTAGAAATGGCTTTGTAACATTTCCTAGACTGATAAGTGTCGGCAACTTTATTTCTCATCTGTAATGATTTGTTTTTTTTTTTTGTTTTTTTTTAGTTCATGGCATATTCTGGACGATGGTTAGCCTGTGTACAAAATCTGGAAATTATTGCTTCATATTCTTGATTCATTGTTGCTAAAAAAAAAAACGAATAAAGAAACAAATGAATGCAGTGAACTAAAAACAATACCTCCCCTGGATCCTCCATGGTGATATAATTGTATCAATATGTTAATATTTATTGACTTGACATAGTGTATGTGTACAAGATAAAGCTTTTGGAAGCTTCACTAAAGACAAGCAAAAAATAATATACAAAATTGTTGTAAAACAAATAATGCTATTTACTCGGTTTATCTTTGTCTGGCATTAATATTAGTTTGATGATCTGAAACATTTAAGTGTGACACATTTGCAAAAATAGAAAAAAATCGGAAAGGGGGCAAATACTTTTTCATTGCACTGAACTACAGTAACATTCAAAGCTTGGATTGAATAGGATTATTTTTTTCTAAAGAAATTGATTCTTTTATGTACTGAGATGGCATTAAAATGATGAAAAGGCATTGACCATGTCTCAAAATATGATTTCTGTTTGAAATTCAGTTTTTATGAATAATCGCAATGATTCATTTTTAGCAGCCAGTAGCCAGGCCCTTGCCTGGTAGTTCATGAGTGAGAGTTTTTTTTGTCAATGAATATTGTTTCAATTATATGATGGTAAGTGTGATGACCATTGTGTGAAAGAGCTGTTTAATAGTCAGTGATGTCACTTGCAGGCCCACAGCGCCAACCGAGTGCGCCTGAAATGCAGGAGGAACTGCGTCAAAGGTGAGCAGTCTAGAGACCTGTTAGAAGAATTGAAACTGTGATAAAAATACTGAGAGTAGTTGAAAATGACTTGTACGGTATCATAAATTATGAGAATTTTCTGCCGCTATAGAGCCATGAAAAAGTATTTGCCCCCTTCCTGATTTCTTATTTTTTTTGCATATTTGTCACTCTTAAATGTTTCAAATCATCAAACAAATATTAACATTAGACAAAGATAACCCGAGTAAATACAAAATGCAGTTTTTAAATTATGATTTCATTTATTAAGGGGAAAAAGCTACCCAAACCTACCTGGCCCTGTGTGAAAAAGTAATTGCCCCCCGTTGTTAAATCATGAATTAACTGTGATTAACCACATTTTTTTAGTTCAATTTCACTAGCCACACGCAGGCCTGATTACTGGAAGACCTGATGAATCAAGAAATCACTTAAATAGAACCTGTCTGACAAAGTGAAGAGGACTAAATTATTTCAAAAAGAAAAACATCATGCCGCGAACTAAAGAAATTCAAGCGCAGATGAGAAACAAATTTATTGACATTATCTGTTGGAAAGGGTTACAAAGCCATTTCTAAAGTTTTGGGACTCCAGCGAATCACGGTGAGAGGCATTATACACAAATGGAGAAAACTTGGAACAGTGATGAACCTTCTCAGGAGTGGCCAGCCAACCAAAATGACTCCAAAAGCGCATCGACGACTCATCCAGGAGGTCACAAAAGAACCGAGAACAACATCTAAAGAATGGCAGGCGTCACCTGTTTCAGTTAAAGTCAGTGTTCATGATCCAACAATAAGGAAGAAACTGGGCAAAAATGGCATCTGTGGGAGAGTTTCGAGGCGAAAACCACAGCTGACCTAAAAAATCACAAAGGCTCATCTCACATTTGCAAAAAAACATCTAGATGATCCCCAAGACTTTTTGGAAAATATTCTGTGGACTGACGAGACAAAAATTTAACTTTTTGGAAGGTGTGCATCCCATTACATCAACACAGCATATCATAAAAAGAACATCGCACCAGAAGTCAAACATGGTGGTGGTAGTATGATGGTTTGGGGCTGCTTTGCTGCTTCAGGACCTGGATGACTTACCGTAATTAATGGAACCATGAATGCTGCTCTCTACTGGAAACCCCTGAAGGAGAATATCCGACCATCAGTTCATGACCTCAAGCTCAAGCACACTTGGGTTATTCAGCAGGACACACACCAGCAAGTCCACCTTTAAATGGCTTAAAAAAACAAAATGAAGATTTTGGAGTGGCCTAGTCAAAGTTTGGACTTATATCCGATTGTGATGATGTGGCATGACCTTAAACGTGCCGTTTATGCTCGAAAACCCTCCAATGTGGCTGAATTAAAACAATTCTGCAAAGGAGAGTGGGCCAGAATTCTTCCACAGCGATGTGAAAGACTCATTGCCAGTTATCGCAAATTTTTGACTACAATTGTTGTTGCTGAGGGTGGCACAAGCAGTCCTTAGGTTTAGGGGGCAATTCCTTTTTCACATACTGCCTGGTAGGTTTGGATAGCTTTTTCTCCTAAATAAATGAAATAATCATTAAAAAACTGCATTTTGTATTTAATCAGTTTATCTCGGTCTAATACAAAAATTTGTTTTATGATCTGAAACATATAAGTGTGACAAATATGCAAAGAAATAAGGAAGGTTGCAAATGCTTTTTTACGGCACTGTAGATAGTAAAATTCACATTCAGATTTGCATAGAATTGATTTGGACATGGAGGTAATTTTTAGCATAGGTTTACTGCTGTATTGATGATAAAGGCTACAGTCTATTCATCATGCACATATCAGTCAGGAGGAGGGGTTCCTTACGATCAGGGGAAAGCACATTGTTTGATGGCTGTTTGTATGCAGAACTCACCAAACATTAAATGCCTGAATAACTTTAACTAAAGGAAGTGTCAATCATTTAAAAAGCTGAAAAGTAACTGAAGGTAACAGATTCGCTAACATTGGAAGGGTACAACCTCAGTAATACAGCTGCGACTGAGAGACTTTGCATTTGAGTTTCAGTGGACGGGATGTGTTCTGTCTGTGTGTTTGACCTGCTTTTTACTGATTTCTTGAACGTTTAGAACCAATGGCTTTCTGTTCTTCAAAAATCTGCTCGTCCACATCGGGAGCTGTGGTTCCCAAACTCGGTCCTGGGGCCTCTCTGTATATGCTGGGTTTTTTATCCAACCACAGTTTCACTTTTAGGATTTTAACAAGCTGTTGATTTTTCTTAATTAGGTGCATTTATGTTTAGAGGAGTAATTTATCCTCTTAAGATATATTTTCATGAATATGCATACATGCAGTGAAGAATAAATTCCATATCCACAATGTGATATATTCGAAACAACTGCATAAAAAGAGGGAAAAACTTACCTAATGAGAGTAAGCAATCAGTTGCTTACTAATTGGTGAAACTGTGGACACATGGTTGTTAAATTATCAATTTATTCGACAAGTAAATGACAGAGTTAAACCTGTTTCATGTTATGTTTTTGTTATTAAGTGTAAGCAAATTATTTTTAAAGAACTCTAAACATCTGTGTTCAGTACCTTGATTTGGAGCGTACTGATTTTCTCAGCGTCTATTGTGATCGGTCTAAAAATGTTGTTTCCTGAGGTTGTTGCCTTGCTACATGGAAAATAAACAATATGTACAAGAGTCTTTTATTCCTCATGGCACACGTGAATATTTCTATCAAAATTTGGCTTAAGACAGCAAATGACTTTTTTAAACACAAAATTCACCTAATTTGGACAAATTAACAGCTTATTGAAATTATGGCAATTGATGGCAATCATGGTTGGAACAAAAACCAGCATAAACAGGGAGACCCCAGGAAGGAGTTCGGGAACCATTGGCTTAAAGTTCATCTAAGACCTTCACCTCAAGTCTGGCTCTGTGTGTAGGGCAACATTTATGACGCACAAGTCGCAAAAGGGAAAATAATGTAATAATTATCTGGAATATAGACATAATTATATGGATTTATTTTTTTCGTAAGCCATGTCTTTTTTCATTGTTACAGCGTTGTTGTTCAGTATTTAGTTTTTTGCTGCCATCTAGTGGTGGGTGTTGGGGTTGCATTGAGACTGGGATGAACAATCTGCCATCCGTCCCTGTTGTCTTCAGAGAGGCGTTCATTTTAAGTCTCAGTATATTTTGTATTCATTCTTTGTCCTTATGCTGTGAAATTGGAGAATAGTTTTTTATTTCCCTCCAATTAGGGTTTGGGCAAGTGTCTTTTAAGCAGTGAGCCTTATGCCAGAGGTTGCATTTTCTAATAATATGTCTAAATGTTCTGTGAATGTTTTCATTGGTGCCTGAAAAATCGTGTTGCTAAGAGATTCCTGATGTCAACACAGCCTTCTGGAGCACTGTGAAATTCGAATGAAACCTGTGTTGAGTGAAATTCTGGAATATAAAATAAGTTCCTGGATGTGGTAAACAAAGCAGACGTTCGTCGAGTTATTGAGTGTAGTTTGTTTGTTATCCATGTAACATGCTTTCTGAATGAGTGGCTTGTTGCCTCCTTCGAAGGCCAATCTAGCACTTGCACCCTCTGCTTGCTCAGCCATGCCTTTGTAATCTGTGCAAAATGAGATTAGTTGTTGTCTTCTTGGAAAACACTGGGATGTCACTGGAATGAAGATGTTTAGATGGCAGCATAATGTTGTTCCAAAATATTTTGCATTAATGGTGCAAATGTACAAGTCATCCATGCCATGTGCACTGACGCACCCCCTTGCCATGACTGCTGCTGGCTTTTGGACCTAACACTCCAGCTGGATCTTGCAGTTGCCCTTGTCCTTTTTGGTCCAGAGAACATGTTGGCAATTTTTTCCAAAAACCACTTGAAACATTGATTAATGGGACCACAAAACAGGCGTCCACTGTCGTTTGGTCTATTTTGGATGACACTCAGCCCAGCTGGCACTTTTGAACTGCGTTGCCTTCACTCCCATTTGTGGATGCAGCAGTAAATGGTGTTGACTGCATGACAAAGTTTTACCAGGGTATTTTTGAGCCCATGTCATGATATCCATTTCTGTCAAATGATGATTCATATGACAGTGATGCCATATGATGATCATGCTCAGTCAGAGGTGGTTTTTTGCCTTGGCCTCTATGCACTGAGATTTGAATGGATTCCTTCTGTCTTTCAATTATGTTACGCGCAGTATGAGGCGAAATGCCCCAAATCCCTTCAATTTCCCTTGGGGCAACACTGATCTCCAGAGTGTTGGATTATAAGCATACACATCAGTTAGCGAATGTGCATCGGCCAGTAACTTGCTCTTGAAGGTAAGTTGGGGAAGGCAAAATGCTCACCTTTTAATGCATGATTGCACTCAACTTGTTCCTGTTTATTTCTCTTGATTAATAATAAAACAATTAATGGACTCATTTACTAAGTCTAATCGACACATTAGCCGGCAAATTTATGTATCCCCGGCATTATTCCTCACTGCATCTGAACTTTAAATGCTCAGGGGTTAGCAGAGATTTGCATATATTTGGAACTATTGGCGTGCAATTAGACAATGTAATGTTACTTTGAATGAATATTAAAATCTTTATACGACATTCAATGCTTGATCTGTAGGTTTAAGACTTTTTACACTTTAAATGCATGTAATTCACTGCCATCGTAAGTAGACAGGTCATCTTTGGAGCTTTTGCTCACCTCTTTAACATCACCTGTTTCACATGCCATTATTATATCATCTTGTCAAATTATTCCTCCTAAATTCCTTTATGCTAACTTTTTTTGAGTCTATTGTTTTCATCAGATTTGAAATAAGCATTATTTATCAATGAACAATTGAATTCAGAATTTAAAGCATCCAATAATGTGTCATAGTGTTTTCAGTACTGAACAACCCCACTTCCAAAATAGTTGGGACTAAGTGTAAATTCTGAATAAAATCTAAATGCAATGACTTTCAAATCACACCAGCCAGTATTTTATTCACAGTAGAACGAGATAACCTAGCTAATGCTGAAACTGAAGAATTTCACAATTTTATCCTCAAAATGAGCACATTTCAAATTTGATGGCTGCTACAGGTTTCAAAAAAGTTGGGATAGAGGCCTGTTTACCATGGTGTAGCATCCCCGCTTCTCTCTAAAACAGAGTAGAGGCGTCTGGGCATTGAGGAGACAAGTTTCTTGAGTTTAACCATTGGAATTTGATCCCACTATTGTTTAAAACAGGCTTCCAGCTGCTGGAGAGTTTTGGGTCTCCTATGATGGACTTTTCATTTAATTATGCACCAAATGTTCTCAATCGGTGAAGATTGAAGATCAGGACTGCAGGCAGGCCAGTTCAGCACACGGACTCTTTTACTACGAAGCCATGCTGTTGTAATTTCTGCAGTATGTGGTTTTGCATTGTCCTGCTGAAATACACATGGCCTTCCCTGGAATAGATGTCGTCTGGAGCAGAGCATGTGAGCGGAGCTGAGCGTCTCGAAACTCCGCTCTACATCCACTAGGTAGCTCGTGCGCTCCGCTCCGTCACTCATCCTGCGTGTACTCGCACCGCTCCAGTACCGCTCTCGCTCCTGGGGAAAAAAAAACATGCACTCCGAATTTCCGTGTTCCACTCCACTTTTCTCCTAAGTGTCTCTTTGACATAGCCAACACCTACAAAAATTAATTAGCAACAAAAGTATATTTTAATAACGATATTTGTGCAGGGAAATATTTAATGTCTTTTCGAACATTGTTCTATTTGTGAGACAAATAAGTGTTCTAGCCCATAGTTTATTTATGCAAATGGACAATAAATGGCAGACTGCAGCTCTTGAGGCCTTTATAAAACAAAGGCATAATTGAATGCGGGGCTGTTCAAAGAAAAGATACATATAGGCCATATTAGTAATAAAGCAAATAAACAATGGTAGGCCTACAATTCCATTAGAATAAAATAAATTTCCAGTTATTTAATTCTGATAGGCTGTTAGCCTAAACACAAGTAAACAAACCCAGGCTACAATTATATGGAAACGGAAAGCTTAAGTATAACAAAATAACGACAATAAATTACGAAAGCCTTAAAGCTATTCTTACCTTTCTGGAATTTTTACACTTTTATTTTGTAATCTTAAAATGCACCTAATAAGCGTATGGCACTCTAAAATGTAAAAGAAATCCACCAGGTGTTGAAACTCATCGATATTCAATTCTCATATATTTCTGATAAAAATCTGACCAATCATTTTCTTCGGTCCGATTGAAATGATTTGCCGAGCTTCCTGTCTGTCATCCATCGCAGCGCTCCTTCCAGTTGCCTATAGTCACTGTCACTCCTTGTTAGTCACGCGCCTCTCTGGCAGAGCAGCAGAGCGGTAGAGACAAAGCAGGAAGCTGCTTGTGTGCAGCTGAAGTTAGCCTGCAAACAAAGCAGCTGCAACTGCTCCTAATTTAATGACTAACGTTACCGGGATAATTCTGGTGAGGTAAGTGGTTATGACAGCAGTTTTGCAGGAAAATACATACGAATTCCGCCGAAAGACGACGCATCTGACTGTAAACAAACAGGGCTGAAATTCTATAATTACTAACGTTAATGGTAGTTCGTCAGACGTCACAAGAGCATTTTATTTTATACCACATGTAGAATTGAATATTACGTTATTACTGTTGGTTAGTTTTCACTAACCGGTGCCTCTGAATCTGATTCCATTGCCCCGTTTCAAGATGCTTTCACACCTGACGCGAAACAAATTTTTCGTACACCAGATTACATTCAAAGTCAACGCAAAGACGCGAATACGCGCAAAATTCGCGTCTTTGCATTGACTTTGAATGTAATCTGTCCTGCAAAAAGTTCGTTTCGTGTCCGGTGTGAAAGCAGCTTCATTCGCGTTGCTCACTTTCTCACCGCATGCATCAGGGGAGGAGGGGAGCCTCAGCGGTCAGGCAGGCGGAAGAAGGTGGGACTTTGGAGGGAGGCGGAGTTGTTCATGTACAAATTTCTACTAAGTGCTGTGCCGCATGCCAGAAAGGTAAGAATAGCTTTAAGGTAGGCTATATTCTCACTTTTCTGCCGCGTGCGCGAGGTCTGCAAGACTAAGATAGGCAGCTATACATCCAGTGCCCATAGGCAAAAATAACAGAGTAGCAGGAATGATATGATTTGAATGATATGACTTGATATGAATTATGACATGATTTTGCAGTTCACCCTCAGAAAAATTAGTTTGGACAGGGTCTCAGGCTTCAGGCTCAAACGGTCGAGGTGGGAAAGTAGTCGAGCCGCGGAAGGTCAAGCCAGCCTCCACTTCGGAAAACACGGTCAAGCCAGCCCTCACACATTTCAGGGGTGTGCGAATATATGCAGCATTACGGTAAAAGCATGTCTAGACTGATTTCAAATTTTCAAAATAAAAGCTGGCTTACAAAATGCTTTATGTTAATCAGGAATTAGTAAATTTATAAAGAAATAGAAACTGCATTAGTGACTGCAATAAAAAGAATAAATATGAAACCAAATAATTAATTCTAAATTAATACTAATTTAAAAAACAAGATGAAGATGATCGGGTAATATTCTGAGGAAGTATTTCAGAACGAAAACGTCCTATGAAATATCATGTACTTTTTCCCGTATCTGCTCGAATTTCACACTGGTATTAAAAATTTTTTGTTGCCACGGAATACTTTCTCTGCAGCATGAGAGTAAACCACTTCACAGAGTCACGCAGAGAATATCATGACATTCTGATGTGACATTTCAAAATTATATTCCTCTAAAATGTCATACATTTTTGTTATAGTCCCTCTAATTTCAGATTAGAATTAAAGGGACACTCCCCGCTGCCACAAACTGATTTCACTTATGCATGATAGAACACCACAGAAGTCAGTACATTCTGATGTGAGATTTCAAAATTAAAGCCTGCAAAACATCATAAATATGCTGTTTTCCCTCCAAATTTGGATTAGAGTGAAAAGAATATTCCATGTTGCCACAGAATGATTTCACTACAGCGTGATAGAACAGTATGATAGAGTGTCAGTCAGAGGATATCAAGGTATTCTGATGTGGCATTTTGAAATAAAAGGCCTCTGAAATATCATGTAGTTTTTGCTGTGTTCAGTGGAAATTCAGATTAGAATTAAGTGAAAACTCCCTGTTGTCACACACTGATTTTACTACAGCATGATAGTACAGTACCTCATAGTGTCACTCAGTGGATATCAGGACATTCTGATGTGGCATTTCAAAATTAAAGCCCTTTGAAATAGAAAGTATTTTTTGCTGTGTTCAGTGGAAATTCAGTTTGGAATTAAGTGAAAACACCCTGTTGTCACAGAATATTTTCACCACAGCATCATACTACAGTACCTCACAATGTCACTCAGCGAATATCAGGACATTCTGATGTGGCATTTCAAAATTAAAGCCGTTTGAAATAGAATGTAATTTTACCTATGTTGAGTGGAAATTCAGATTAGAATTAAGTGAAAACTCCCAGTTGTCACAGAGTGATTTCACTACAGCATGATAGTATTGTACTTCACTGTGTCACTCAGCGGGTATCAGAACATTCTGATGTGGCATTTCAAAATTAAAGCCTTTTGAAATAGAATGCAATTTTACTTATGTTGAGTGGAAATTCAGATTGGAATTAAGCGAAAACTCCCTGTTGTCACAGACTAATTTCACTACAGCATGACAGTACAGTACTTCACAGTGTCACTCAGCGGATATCAGGACATTCTGATGTGGCATTTCAAAATAAAGCCCTTTGAAATAGATTGTAATTTTACCCACTATTAATTGCTTTTTCATCCCTTTTTTGCCTGTGTCCCAACTTTTTTGAGACATGTTGCAGCCAGAAAATTTGAAATAAGCTCATTTTATGGATAAAAAATGTAAAATGTGTCAGTTTCAACATTTGAAATATTGTCTATATTCTATTGTAAATAATATTTGGCTCATATGATCTGAAAGTCATTGCATTTTGATTTTATTCACAATTTACACTTTGTTCCAAATATTTTGGAATTTGGGTTGTAGATGACACATGGACAAATCAATTTGAAAAAATCATCTGCATTCTGCATAATTCATCAACTTTTTTCAGAACTGTAGATGTATATCCCTTATAATTTTCTGTGAGTCTGGCTGTGCCCCCTTCTCTAATTATTATCCTGCATTGACAAGTCCATTTCAAATGGTAAACCCCAGCATGACATAAATATGGTTCAGGAGACTCTTACATTTGTATGAAAAAAAAATTGTTTAGTGACTAAAAACATTTCATAGTTCATACTTTATATACCGATGAACTAAAACAGCAATGCATGTGAGAAAAGACCTGAGACAATAAGTGATAAATTGGCCGTAATGGTCAAGGTGTTGGATGCAGAAGTAATCGGACCTGAGCAACTTTGACAAGAGCTGAACCATTACAGTCAGATGATCTGGTCATAGTGTCTCCAATATGGCAAGACGTCTGGTCCAGGGAGGAACAAACAATGAACAGGTTGCAGAATGTGGGGGCCACAAGTCTCTTTGACGCGTGAGGGCAACTCAGGCTGTCCCATCCGGTCCTAGTCAACAGATGGGCTGCTGTGGCTCCTGATGTGATGCACTGCAGTCGTGTGGCCACAGAACGGTCTGAATGACCACTCTAAATCCTTGCACTGCTGAAAGTGCCTACAGTGGGCGTGCAAGTGATGAAACTGGACCTTGGAGCAGTTGAAGGTCATCTCTGGTCACCTCTGTTACATCACCTTCACCTACCTGATACGTGTGTGCTGATTATTGTGATGGCTGGTGAGTTAGGGACGCCAAACGCAGCGGCCAGAACAAAAGGGGATACAGCAGTTGAGCGAGAGACACGAATAAAATAAACAAGCGAGGCTCGCGCTTCCAACGGACCTAAATGTTAGCCGAGGAAAGGAAGCAAAGCAAGCTCGAGAGGACGAAAAGAAAGGGAAAAGAACAGAAATATTCCCTTGCTGACTAGAACTTGTCCTCAAATATACAACTAAACCCTTTTCAACTCCCTTACTAGAGACCTTACGGGCTAAAGTGCAAACATGACACTGTCACTCTAGCAACGGAAGCGAGGCAGAACTAGGGCATAAATAGAATCCAGGCTACGCCCCCAGTGAATGCCAGCTGGCCCAGGAATCCGATTGGGAGCAAAACGATATCGTCCCGGACTAGAGCAACAAAGAAACCTGTCAATACCTCCAAACCATGACAGATTATATGGGGAAAAGAATCTGTGGAACATCTGCAAATGGCAAGTCCAACAGTTATAAACTTCATCTGATATGAGAACTCATCACTTCTGCGTCAACAATTTTAGAATTCCTACTCAGATATACCAAAAGTCGTAAATAAAAGTCAGAGAGGTGACGGTTGTCTTTCCGTGTTACTGGATCGAGAGTAATTTTAAGTTAATAACAATGATCTGACTCCATTTGAATTTTTCTTTAACCTTCTTTAATACTAACAAGGATTCAGGGGAGGCGGCACATGACCGTAGTGTGGTTCTTATGTAGATGTGGACGTGCCTTTAGCCGGTACAGCCAGCAATAATACATTGAAATATATTTGTGATGGCACTATGTATACAGGCAGGTAACTGTGAGATGCAGATACCTTAATACCTGTGGGTGTGTCAGAACTGAAAATCCATACCTCTGGAGCAGATATTTAACAGTCATAGAGGAATAACAGGTTAAGATTTATATAATTTATTATAAAATGTATGAATCACAAAATGTGCAACAGAATGTGTTGAGAAAAATTATTATACACCCATGTGTTGCGTAGGTGCCCATGTTAAAGAGTCTCCCAGAACTATTTCAATTTTCTATCTTTAATACGCAAGGATCAAAGAAAAAACTAAGTCATCAAAACAGAGAAAGAAACAGAAACATCAATAATCACACGCGCCTTGTGCCTACACATCATTTATTGCTTCCCTGACTTCAGCCATACAAGCAAAGATGACCTTCGCACGCCATCATTTATGACTGCATAATGGCTCAAACAGTGCTGACCATCCTGAAGCGCTTGTCAGAAACTTACAGGGGTAGCATGAAAACAGGGCAACAGAGCATGATGACCACAAAAGAATCCCTGATCATTCCTGCATATCAGCGCGGAACACATTCCTGTTTCCTCCTAGGGGGACTTACAGGGCCACACTTCTGCAAACATTGTACAACGCACTGTGCGACATCAAATTAGTGGAGCTGATTTGGTAGCACCTGGGGGACCATCAGCGTTTTAGGCAAGTCGGTGCTCATAATGTCTTTGCTCATCTGTGTGTGTGTGTGTGTGTGTGTGTATGTGTATGTGTGTGTGTGTGTGTGTGTGTGTGTGTGTGTGTGTGTGTATGTGTATGTGTGTGTGTGTGTGTGTGTGTGTGTGTGTGTGTGTGTGTGTGTGTGCGTGCGTGTGCATGCATGCGTGCATGTATGCTCATGTATAATACACACACACACACACACATACACACTATGGACACTGAAACTTTTGTTCAGGAATGGTTTAAAGATTGTGTCAAAAGTTCTAGGCAATGACTCGCCTCCAAATTTCCCACATCTCAATCCGATGTGCAGGTAAAAAAAGTTCAGTCATTGGAGGTTCCTCCTCGCAACTTACAGGACTGAAGGGAGCTGCTGCCAACGTCTTGGTGACCGCTACTTCAGGACACCTTCAGAGGTCCTATGGGGTCATATATGCTGGTCAGAGTTATTTTGATGGCCTGCTGGGGACCTCCATGATAATAGACATGTGGTTTTAATATTGTGGCTGATTGGATTGTGACCCTGATGATCTCAGTTTGGTGCCAGTAAGCCAAGTGGTGGGCTCCCCGTTAGCTTTTATTGTTGTTGTTGAGTCTGTCTGTGCGTGTGTGTCAGGTACCAGCAGGTGCAGCAGATGGTACAGGAGGAGCTGGCGCGGGTCACACGGCAGGAGAGGGAGGCGGGGCAAGAGGAGCTCGTCTCCGCCGTGCAGCGGGAGAGGGCGCAGGGCCGGGACCAGGCAGAGAGGGCCAATCAGCTGGTGAGTTACCCGCCCCTTCCAAACCCTGACTGTGCGAGGCACAGGGCTCCGCAGTGCACTGCATACAACGAGGATTTAGTGCCCAGGCTTCTACCACTTTAACCGTGAAAACTGAATGCTTATCTCAAGAGTTTAATTAACCGCTTCGTTTAAGTCGCTCAGATGCGCGGATAGGAAGTAGTATTTTGCCGATGCCAAAGTAGCCCCCGATATACTCCCGCAGAATGACCCGTGATGTCAATCTATGTATCTGCTGTGCATACTCCACTGGCTACAGCATGGAGCCGGTGGCAGCACTTTGATATAATGGGGAAGGAAATGGACCTTTAAATAGGTTTGAAGGTTAGCTGGCATGACAAGCAGGTGGAGCCCCGCCATTGTGTTGTTCCCTTTCCAATATTTATGTAGATACGAGCTGATTGAGTTTATATGTGTAAAGCACTGGGATGTGATACCAGAGCCTTCTCCCAGTCAGTCATGAAGAGCTCAAGGGGTACTTTGTTTTGTTGGTATTACTGCTTGTTTCATTTCTTACTGATGCTTAATGGAGCAGCATTAGTTTGATGTGCCAGTCGCTAATCGGAGCCCTTTTCAGCCTGCGCTCTGGATGAAGGGAGAGTTTTCCTCCGATAAGGCTGAAATGACTACGACACTGCGCTGTCGAGAGCTGATCGAACCGTGCAAGTCGATCGAACCGTGCAAGCATGGATCTGTCAGAAGCTGAAGAATCAGGCTAGTTATCCCTTGAGAGCCGCTGAAGTTTGTGGTGTCTGGGTATCTGCTAATGCAATGCTACTTACCCTTTCCTTCCTATTTTTATTTTTAACAGAAATTCCATTTTTACCTGGTGTGCAAGCTCAATTTTCTAGTAATTTCGGGCATCCAGTCCTATCTGTGTGCCTCTCTGGTCAGTACACACGACTTTGAGCCCATACAGACTGTCTGGCCTTCACCAGAAGTATAACAGAGATAAGGTGGCCATGAAAATACTTCTCGTCATAGCAACGTGTCAGACATACCAGACTAGAGAAACTTGCGGCATAAAGAGTTATATGTAGCGCTTTCATGAAATGTTAACCCAAGAAAATCGTTGAAGAGATGGTTTTCCACAGAGTGCTGTATCTGCTGGAACCATTACTTCTTAGTAATTCTTAAATAATGGTTGTTACCTAAAGTTCTACTTGAGTAAAATAGCTATTCCATTCCATTTATATTTGATGCACATTCCTTTTTCATAGTTCTCTTTCTGCATTCATTCTTTAGTTTTCCCAGTGCTTCACTTCAATTCTGTCTGCTCCCAATATCGCTCTCTTTTTATCAGTTTAAATGATGTGCCAGCGAGGCTTATGGGATTCAGATATCAACCTATCACAGGAGAAAACTGCAAAGCACCTTTTTCAAATGATGTCAAATTGATGAAAAATCCCTGTTTCTCTCCTCACAAACCCTGATTTTCCAATTTCAACCAAGTTTTTTTTTTTTTTTGCCTATTCATTTCTCAAACTAGAATGAAACCACTGTGTCCTGGGAGGAACGGTCCATTGGAGAGTGACTGATTAGAAGCTTGAAATATAAGCCAACATTTGCACGTAGAAAATTGTGAACCTGAAAGGGGAAATATCCTTTGTGTGAGATGGAGCATACAGCACTCCTCAGAGTGGCCTGCATCTGCTGATAAAGGGGCACATTTTCTTTTGAATGAAATAAATGGCAGTGGCTGCAAGTTTTGATCAATGTTATGAGTCTCCAATTTGGATCTTGTGGCCATTATCCTGACCTGGAGCAACAGTAGTTGCTGCTATTGGGAAGCGGAGAGTGTAACAGACCTGCATAATTTCTACGAATCATTGCTATAATGTGGAGAATCTTCTCTGAAGCAGTTCAGGGATGTTTATACCATATGTGCAAAGTGGAATTTTCATCCGGCTCCTCCTTTTCTCATGCTGTAAGGTGATTGATTCTTTGCACTGCATTTCAGTTGAGTGTGGTGAGCGTAATGGGTATTGAATGAAGATGTCCGGGCCTGTTCCTGTTATGTGCGCTAAAAGCTTAATAATGCATGATTGTAATGAGCTTCCGCGGGTGCTGATTATCTTTGTTTTCTGCCTCGCCAGTCGATATGCGTTAAGTCTTTTGCCGTGCCAGGCTGACAAAGTCCTCTCGTTAAGGGCACTTGTATTTCAATCGTAAACATCCGTGTGTTCGATTGCCGACAGATGGATGTCGCTGTTTTTGGGGGGTTTTCTCCCATTTTTTTCCCATCCTTATCACGGCAGACCTGCGTAGTCCACCACAGTGACCTGCTGCCATTGACTCTCGAGGACGTTCGGTGGCAGATTCCTACGACTCCCATGGCAACTGCCGCACCAACTGTTACACACTGTGTATGCCGTCGGCAGATAACGCTGGCAGAGTATTTTAGGCATGAATATCTTGAGAGTGATGAGGCTAATGAATTTGGACTAGATCAGTGGTTTTCAAATTCGGTCCTGGCTCCGCCCTGTGTATGCTGGTTTTTGTTCCAACCACAATTGCAACCTTAGGATTTTAACAAGCTAGCTATTGATTGGTTTTAATTAGGTGCATTTATGCAAATATCCACATTGAGATATATTGTAAATATTGGCAGTGGGAAACAATTTAACCAAACATTTAATCAACATAAATTATCAAAAGGTTCCTCATTGGTGAAACTCTTGACACATGGTGGCAAAACCTGACAATTTACTTGGCAAACAATTGAGTCACACCTCTTGTGTTTTCTGTTGATTTTATTTGGTTCTGGCAGGTTATTTGAGAAAAACTCAAAACACCTGTATTCAGAAAGCTAATTTGTAGCTTATTGATTTGCTCAGTCTAATTTAATCTGTTTAAAAATGTTTTCACCTGAAAATCCTAGCAATATTGAAAATGAAGCACAATATGTTCAAGGGTTTTTATTCTTCATAGCAGAATGGATATGTCCATCCAAATGTGACTTAAGATGGTAAATAACTACTCTAAACATGGAATGCTGCTAATTAAGACAAAGTAGCAGCTTTTTAAAATTCAAGAATTGCAGTTGTGGCTTGAACAAATACCAGCATACACAGGGGGGCGCCAGGACCGAATTTGAGAATTTTCTGACTAGATTTACCCTTTTTTATCGCCATTGAGGCTCATCCAAATAGTGCCTCACCCATGTGGACCTCTGGCCATAGCCGTTAATGGTGTGGCTGGGATTTGAACACCCGACCACAGGGCTGAGCCACTCAAAGGCCCAGCCACTGCAGTTTATGATAATATACTGAGGGTTTGGCATGGGAAATGACAACAGCAAACTGTTCACACGCTGCAATTTATTTCACTTATACTTTTCTGTTCCGCAGTTGGCTCTAGGACCAGATAATATCCCATGTGGTGCTTTTGATTTAAAGGCCCTCGCTGCCTGCAGTGTTGAAATGTCGCTGTGAGTGTGCGTATGTGATCATGGTGAATGCGTACTGTAGAGTGCAGCCATGATAATACATTTAACAAAATGAAGATAAATAAGAAACTAAGTACTATTCAAGTGCAGTGGCCTCCAAAATTACAGGCACCCCTGACTGGCAATGTACAAACAATAGAAAAGAATATAAACAGAATAGTTATGGAGCAGGGGTCACCAACCCTGTTCCTTTAGAGCTACCATCCTCTAGATTTCTGCTTTACCTCCTATTCTGTAGTGACGGCCAAACGAGGCTTTTTATGAAGCTTCAGACCCTTTTGGACTTTTTTTTAAAAAGTGGTTCTCTACTCGAAGCTTCATTCACTGAGCATGTGTGTGACATCTGCTGGCACAGAGATTGTTGTACAGCCTTGGTGACGCTGACGCACCTTGCGTGTGCACTTTGAGTATGTTGTATTGTGAAAACTAGGCTTATGCCGTCGGAGGCGACGGCTGGGGGTATATCCCCGAACGCCCCCAATCCTTGAATAGACCTTGAATAGACTTTCATGTGAACTTAAATTTTTTTTTTCTAGAAACAAACTATATTAATCCAGATAAAGATATTGGTGATGATGGTAATATATAAATTAAAGGGGAACCAACATTTAGAGAACTTTAATATGTACACAAAATAAACGAGTATCCCACACTCCACACAACTTGTAGTACAGGGCAGGCAAGGGGAGCTGTGCTGCTCGAGGATAACCCCCTCTGGCTGCAGGCTCCCAATATTGTCTCTTTTAATGCACAGCAAACGACACTTGGCAGAGAGTGGTTCTGTGGCTCGGGGGCGCCCCCCTCTGGCAGCAGGTTCACAAAAAACACATTGGATCCTCTGATGGACAAGGCACACCATCAAAACTAAAACTTGTTACCATGGTCACCAATCTGTGATTACTATATGTACTTCTCCTGAATAACATGGATTATATGTTATATGCTAACATAAATGATATTGTCTGAAGTTAAACATTTATAATTATCTATAATTACTGTATGGTGATGATGATGATGATGACCATTCTGACTGCAATATAAGCATGTTGCAACCACATAATTTAAAAGAATGAATTGGGGATGGGAGTAAATAAGCTTGTCTTCTTCCCACTCCTTTTCAAGCTCATTTTTGTTTAATTTCTATTATTATTTTTTATTATTATTATTATTACTATTATACTATTATGTGTGTATGTCTGTGTGTATATGTATATATGTATATATGTGTATATGTATATGTATGTATATGTATATATTTTGTTTTCCAATTATAGGGACACAATGTATGAATGAACAAGGCTGCTACAGCTTTCGCATGTACATGTTCCTGTATTTGTCTGGACCTGTGTGGTGGCACAGGGTATTTGTATTTGTATTGTATGTATTCGTACTTTATATACTTATACGTTGTAGGCTCGAAATAAATCTCTATCAATCAATCAATTAATCAATCAATTTTAGGTCAGTCGGTCAAATGGTTCTGAAGATATGGCCAAAATGGTAATTTTCCATCACAAATATTGAACCATACAGGTATGATGTCATCATGTGACATGTTGTGAGGTCATGACCTTGCAGTTGCACTTGATTTGAGGCCAATCGGACAAATATTTCCAGAGATATGATAAAAACTGTGATTTTTTCCATTTTTGGCCCCTGGTGGCCAATCTAGAAATTGTAAATTGTCCAAAATCGAATCAATTCTTCCTCTTTATGATACTTACTTATGTTCAAAACTTGAAATTTGTAATTGAAATATTACTGAAGTTATCAGTAATATTTGTTATATGTTAACGTAAATAACATATCTTACAGACTCAACAGGGTATAGAATAGCTCACTAGCTTCAAAACCGCAGTACTGGCTGGTTGCCAGTTTACTGGCAGGTGATTCTGAATCTGAATGAATCATTATGCATCAAATAGTAGGTTATTAACAGCTGGTCCATCAGTGGGGGGGCCTTTTGTAAGCTCATGCAAATTTTAACCGAATAGGAGAGACTGGGTCTAGTTGTTACATGTCCATATTGTTACATTCTTAATAATTCTGATAATAAAACACAGACGGCGCTCTAATTTTTCCTGTTGCTCTGCGAAGGTGACCCGCATCTTTACATGACAGAAGTTAAAGCGGTTGAAAAACAACAAACATCGAAAGTCGCACGTCAGTGTTCCAGAAAAAAATGCTTGAAAAGGTAACTTTCTTAGTGTTTGGGAGATTTTTATTAACATCATGTGTAATTGATCAATACCCGAAGATTATGACAGAGGAAGACATTAACCACTGTGCCATGACACACCTGTGTAAGCATTGAACTGGAAAATTTCAAAATGTCGGGACAATGGTGAGGGGTTTCTGTTGGACTAGTTGATACACCCAAGTTGTTACAGTAAGAACTTGCCCCAGAATCTGCAATAACTTGGACAAGATCAAATTACCTCACTGAATGACTTTCTACCTTTTTTATTTCAGAAAGATGCCCAGAAATTACAAACGAATAATGAAACGTGGCAATGCCATGAGAGAATGACTCAAGAGGCTCCTTACAGTAGCTTTGTGGGATAAAAGTAGTACGGCATTCCTCATAACTTGCCTACTTATGTGGGAAACTTGTCTCACTTAAGCAAATTCTGAGTGTAACAAAATGCCCCAAAACCTGTTGCAAACATATGGGGATAGTTTGTTACAGGTGACAGGAGTCTATTTTCCTCACCAGCATTACGCACGTGCGGAATATAAGGGTTGCTGCAGATCATTCATGTAGTCTAATAAACTTTCTATCTTTATTGTGTATATTGATAACAAAAACCAGATAATGTAAATTCTACAGCCGTTCAAAGAAGAAGTGTAACAACTAGACCCGGTCTCCCCTTCATACTTGCGATAGCCTATTAATTTAATGTCCGTCTTACCGCTTTCCGTGTCCCCCTCCAAATGAAAACTGCTTGCTATATGAGGATCATCGTGGCCAAACAGGCAGTCAGTTTCTTCGCGTTTGAAAGCCTGAGACTCCAATGTCTGTTTACTTTATTCTCGAAGTTTTCCACCTCTCCACTGCTTTCTGACATTTTTGTCTGATCTCGTAGTCGTTGAAACGCGTTTTTAGACTGTTAACGCAACTGGAGACAGGCAAGGCCATTAGTCAAACTAATTTCCCAGCAAGCCTGCCTTCTTAAACTTGTTGGACGAAAACAACAACGTTAAATAAACTGTTCATGGCTCAAGCCTATGCATCGTTTTTTTTTTATCTGCAAGAATGCAGTTTTTCAGTAATTCCTATATCATACAACAAATATAAAAATAGATACTGAAAAATGGCCAAGATGCAAGATAACTGGAATAGTGAAGTAAAAGGATAAAATGTGTAATTTAAAGCATGTGTCACTTGAGCACTCAAATGTAGAAAATTTCAGGGAAAGCTCTCTACGTAATGTCATATCAGATCGACCACACATTGTTGCATGACGATTTTCTCTGATTGAATATCCACTTCGAGTAATTTATAAAGCCACCTGCTCCCTGCCCGTCTTCATGTGGGCCACTGGCTACCAACGGACCGTACACAGCTCTGTTTTTTTCCCCTGAGGAGGGAGGACTCAGAGATTTCATTGGGCCAGCCCTGTGTCAGTGTAGAAAATAAACCAATGGGCTTCTTTCCGTATTTTAAAGGTCGTTCAAAATTATCAATGTTATTACAATTTTATAAACTATGATTGCATCGGCCCAAAATGTGCGTCGGCCCACAGGGCATTGCCCAGTACGCCAGATTGCCAGTCTAGCCCTTCTTCCTGCTTATATAGATTCTGGGAAAGCGCCGCCCCAGCTCAATCAACCAACTGGGTAAAGAATTTGATGGCCCAGGATATCAATATCGTCCTGGGACGAGAGCCACAAAAAAAGGTCCAAACAACACGCACTCCTCACAAACCATGACACAAACATGCACTCAAGCTATGCGAGAATCAAAAAATAATTTGCAACATCTTTCAACTTAGAGTGATGCGAGTATACTCTACTCTGAAGCATTGATCCTAGATCAGCAAGGATTTTTGCAACAAAATAATTAGGGATGGGCCGCCAAGTGGGTGATTGATAGTCTTTGACATGTAATCGATCACAGCTTCGAGGGATTAGTTGGCGGCGGGGATCCATGGCTGATCACTGTCTCATGTCCTATACTCAGCGATCAGGTGCTTGGGGTCTGCTGGATAGAGCCAAACAGAGAGTGTCCTCCTCTGACTCTCTTCTGAATGAGCGTGACTTGGCTGCTGTATGGAAATGAATCAGCTGGTTACCGTAAGCACTTTTGAAGTGAGTGTCTACTTACGTGGACTCCTGCAGTAAGAGTACCTCTATAACAGCAAGGCATTCCAAAACTGGGGAGAATGCTGGGGGATGTTTTTTGGCACTGTGATGCGGAGAGCACAATGCTGAGGTTGTATTTTTTTATGTCAGGTAGACTCTAGCTGTTATCTGTAATGGAGTGTGAGGGACACGGAGCTGAGTGGAGATGACTCTGCAGAGGCTGCAGTGCCAGCCTCTGACAGAACTGTGAGTTGTGTGGAGATGCCTGCCTGACGTCTGCCTGCCTGACGTCTGCCCGCCTGACAGGTGCTCCCTCTGATCATTCCCGATTTGTCTGCGAGAAACAAAATGCAAAACAGCAACAACAAAAAAAAAAATAAAATAGTGGGAATAAGTAGATAGCTGCAGCCATCCTCGCCATTTTTCTGGTGAAATTGGAGTCAAAGTCAAGTGGCTGTGTTGAAACTTGTCGCTTCCTAGTAAACATGTAGACTGCTCTCCAGTTTTATTGGCACCGTAAGTGAATTTAAGCTGAACAGGCAGTGGGAGAAAAAAGTACCTTTGCTGTTTATCCTCTCGGTCTTTCACTAAAAACATTTGCAAAAATCCCTTCCGCTGAAGAAAATAATTGATAGAAAAAGCAAACTTGATATTCAAAAAACATTTTTCTCTGAAATTTTTGCGTCAGAATTGATGGCTCCCCTGGAAAATCCGATGAGTAAAATCCAATTGAATTATATTATGTCATATTTTGCATTTTTAAGTTCACCGATTTGATTAGGATCTCTTGAGTGCTCAACCATGACTTCCTGTTTCTTTTGCATATGGATATTTATCAATATGCGTTCTTCTCTGTACTTCTGTTCTTGTAAACTTGAGAAACGTCATCCCTCTGAGACCATGTACTGTCTCATTCAAAGTTCGCATCTTGACAAGATCGGTCACCAGTCCCGGAAGTGTTCTTGAGACACCCATTTTTCCGAGGATGCATCTGATGGTAACTTGTGTGAACTTAACAGCACGCATATCCCAGAATTCTTTTCGGCATCTAAGCGGGAGCGAGACGCCCCTGAGAGAGAAGGCCAGGATTACGTTTCCCAAAAGCATAGTTGTTTACTAAATTATAGCAACTTACATAGTTCGTCCATTCACAGTCAATGGGTTCAGGTATGTAAGCTAGCGTCTGTAATTTCAGGAAATGCACCCCAGGATCGGTAAAGCTGCTTTCACACCAGATGTGAAACAAATTTTTCGCATGACAGATTTACATTCAAAGTCAATGCAAAGACACGTATATTCGCGTCTTTGCATTGACTTTGAATGTAATCTGTCGGTATCTGTTCGCTATTTCTTAGCTAAATACTATTCTGCTGATTTTCAGGCAAAGAACTATTATCTGAGTACATTTGGAATATTGGCTGCTTTATGATGTTTTACATTGAATATGCTCCAATGTTTTCGTAGTAGAGAAACTCTGCAACAGCCAGCGGAACGTAGCTAAGCTAAGCACCTTAAGTTGTTCACGGTCACAGACCCCTCTTCCCCCACAGATAAAATTACTGGGGGACAAAAAGGATGATGGCGGAGGAAGTCGCGGCTCACTGGCTGGCGTATTGCGTATTACCAACGAGAATGCATCGTCTCGAACGAGTGCTCATAGCCTTGGAGGTGCACTCTTCCTAGAACGACTAGCGAGAATGTTCCTCCCAAGAATGTAAGTTCATTCTTAGCATTCTTGGTATTGAGAAACGGCCTATAACTATGTGGTGACACAGGTCAAATTTCCTCATACGATAGGAAAGACCATTTATTGAGTTGTTTTCTGAGCAGTTGAAAATTCCCATTTTTACAATGAATTAAGAAGTGTGAGGCCACAGGAGATGTTAAGAATCAGCCTGGAAGAGGACTTGTGCGTACTTTTGACCCCACGCACTGTAAAGAGGATGGATTAAAGAATCTCTGAGATCACAGCTGGAGAATTGCATAGTTTATTTGAGACCTGGGGTCAGAATGTCTCCAAAGCTACCATGAGACGCCACCTTCATCACCCACATCACCGCAAGATGTTTGGGGGAGTTGCCGGAAAAAATCCTCTGCTGTTTGTCAGCAAAAAGCTGAAGCACATACAGTTTACAAAAAAAAATAATGGGGACTTACAATGGAGCTGGGTTTTATTTTCTGCTGAGGCCAACATAGAGCTTTTTGGCTACAAACAAGGTGGGGTTTGTGTGGACACAAGGACAGCCATTCATAAAAAGCAGGGACACACCCTGGACAGCTTGCCAATCCATCTCAGAATGCACGCTCCATTCGCTCGCACACTCATACCTATGGGTAACCTAGACTAGTCTCTAATTAGCCTGTCATGCATGACTTTAGACTGTGAGCGGAAACCCATGTGAACATGTAGAGAACATGACTTTGCACAGAAACATGACTTTGGCCGGATTTGAACTCACAACTTCCTCTGTGGCAACAGCGCTAAACACTGCATCACCGTACCGCCCCATCAAATAATAGAGAATATTAGGATGAAACCAAATGGGAAGCCTAAGATGAGCTTTTGTTGGACCGGCCAGCAGGACAATAATACGAAGCAATAATAAGACAATAATCTTCACAAAAAAATCGAATAGTTTTCCCTTGACCAGAGTCCCCCAACGTAAACCTCATTGAAGATGAAATGAAGAGGACTGCACCAGTGCTAACCTCAGAATCTGGAGAGATTCTGTATGCGGAAATGGGCTCCAGTTCTGTGCCTTGTGTTTACCAACCTCGTCACACATTATAGGAGAAGACTCAGCAGTGATCTTGGCAAAAGGAGGCTGCACAGAATATTAATTGAAGGGGTGCTAATAATTGTTGCACACAGAATTTAATGTTTCTTGCCATTATGTTACTTTAATTAAAGCAACATTATGCAACAATCTAACCTTAATATACCAATGTCAAAATCATTTCTATGTTACACTGACTTGTAATCGGGAGATGGTGCATCTTTCATTCAGACTTCATGCACTGAACGCCTGTCTAGCATTATGTAACTTCTAGTCTTTGGGAAAAGTTTGTTACCCTTTACAGCACTAGAAGCAACGTCATACCACCAACATTGAGTTTTTAGCTATTTACAAGATGAAGCTAGTCAAGCTTTCACAGTCTGTAGCCTATGCTGGTATAAACTGGCATCTTTTTGCCTGTAATTTTAACTGTAATTTTACAATCAGTTTGTAACAGAGATCCTGTAAACTACAGTTAAATGCACGGAGGACTCTGCTTACAGTTAAAATAACAAGGAAACAATGCGTTAATTTAACTGTTAAAATCAGTCAATTTATAACAGTATTTTGACGTCATGGCAGAGGGTCAACAAGAGTAAATGTTGGACTGCCTTTTAGTCAGAGCTAAGCTAAGTTAAAGTGCAAATTCCTCTATTTTTCTCAAATAAACACTAATCTTGAATACACTTGACCAAACAGTTCACGAACAGTATCGTGCTAGTTAAATGCCTCAAATTTGCTGCTTCTTCTAAAAAATAAGCCTTTTATTGAGGTCTGAGTGGAGATTTCTGAGAATGATATGAAGATAGACCCAAATTTGCCGATAAGTGGATATGTTGTGACGGGAGGTGTTCGAAACGCGGTAGTCAAGTTGAAAACAAAAGGAAAACAAGAAGTTGTCGATTATTTCCATAAATTGATGAAAACAAGTATTTTTCACATCAGAGGGTTCCTTTTGGAACAACGTGACAATCAGCCTGTCTGCATTGTGCACTAAAACTACTTACTGAGAGTTTTATTAGGCCGTGACGAGGAAAGGTGTCTGAAAATAGGTAGCCTACGTACATGATGACAACACGAGACCTTCAGAGCCTATTAACTCCCGATTCCACAGCGTATACTAGACAAACAACACGATAGAGACATTTTTGCATCTTGTTGCTCATTTTTGGTAGTGGAACCAAGTAATTCTGGAGAGGACGGTATGTTCCAGTTTTTTTCTTCCCCCTCTTCTCCAAAATCAGAGCTGAATCAGGTGCATCATCTGTTCTTGCTGCCTTAACCTGTGTTGTGCACATACATGTGAATGACCCCTGAATGGTATTTTAATCAGGCCACTGCTGCTGTTCCTCACTCCATGGCTTGTGGGCATTTTCGCAGGCATGAATTTAAGTTCCTCTGTTTTCAGTTTCTTGAAGTAGTCCTGAACCACCACTTGTGTGTATTGCTGAGGACGTGTGTGTGTGTGTGTGTGTGTGTGTGTGTGTGTGTGCGTGGGTATGTGTGTCTCTCCTCAAGTCCACGGCACAGGATTATACATGGTTCAGGCAGGACGGGATGCAGTCCTTGGCAGTTTCATTGCACTCTGCGAGGTCTGAGATGGTGTGCAGTTATTGTAATTGGAAGCACTTCTATAGATGTTCCATGCTTTCTGGCTCAGTACCACATTCATGAATGACTTCATTAGAATTTTATTCCCACTTGCAGAGTAGCATCTTGGCTCTGCCAAAACCAGATCTAAATCTGTTAAGACATTTCCATTTAGCCCAGTTAGCGTCAGCTCCAGCAGGGAGCTCTTCCATCGTCTTTCTCCCCATAGTAGTGGTTGGGATTTGGGTACTTCTTCTTTCTTTCCACATGGTGACTCGCGCCTCCTTAGTGGCAGAATCGGGCTTTAGAGGAGGCACACATTGCAGGCAGACTTGTGATAAATTCCTTTTCGTCAATTCCAATTCCTTTTTAAAAATATTCTTAAATTCCGATTCCTTTTGGTCAATTCCAATTCCAGTTCCCAAATTCCTCTATCAATTCCTTTTACCTCGAAAAGTTCAATTCCAATTCTAATTCCTTTTAAAAAATATTCTTCAATTCCAATTCCAATCAATCAATTCCAAGGAATTGGAATTGAAGAGTATTTTTTAATAGGAATTGAATTGGAATTGAACTTTTTGAGGTAAAGGAATTGGGGAACTGGAATTGGAATTGACCAAAAGGAAATAAAGATTATTTGTAAAAAAAGAATTGGAGTTGGAATTGACGAAAAGGAATTTGTCATTAGTCTGACTGCAGGGAACCTTCCTTTGATTTTAGCCGACTCTGGGGTGGATCCTGGTTGAAAAGCGGGCGTCATTAATCAGTTGTCTGTAGTTGTCATTCCCTCATGCTTGCCACTGATATTCTGATATCTGGCAGGGCTATTCCTGCTGGAATGTAGAGCCTGACAGTGTTTATGGGATTTAGGCAGACTGCAATTAGTCAGCAGGACACATTTAGGGCTGGGTCCTGGTTTTTAATACGGACAGATCTTTCCCATATTGGTCATGTGTTCTGAGCTGCAGAGTAGCAGAGAGCTAAAGCGGTGGATCACAGGGTTGATTGGCTTGCACCTCATCTTCAGCTTTTTATTTATTCATTTTACCTTTATTTAACCAGGTGAAACCCAGTTGAGATTTAAAAAAAATCTCTTTTTTAACCCATTCCCTACGGAATACTTTTATATAGAATTGTTGCATTTGTATTGAATACTTTTCCTGAAAATTACACAATATAAAGTATTGAAGAACAGGTGGGCCATGGCCGTGATTGTCGGCTGATTTCATGTTTTCATCGGACTGCGAATGGTCATGCACGCCGCTTGCAACAGCTTACCATAGGGAATGGTAGAATTGCCCTCGCCGTTGGCAGTGGCTTGCCGTAGGGAATGAGTTAACAGTGACCTGCCAAGAAGGCAGCAAAGTTGAACATCGAGAACACGTTGATTACATGCAGTAGAATACAAAACATGAATGAATTAGAAATGCAAAAAAAAAAAAAACCACCATTTCATGTCAACATGTCAAGAAAAAGGGTTTTAAATGCACAAAATATACAAAGCAAGTCCAAACAGAATGTGCCAAGATGAATCTAAATAATTTTGCAATAAAGCAAGACCAGTCTGTGGTACCGACTCCAAGACAAACTTTATAGCTTATATTTCAGAGCCAGATTGTGCAACCAGTCATTTCGCGAAATGAGTAAAGTTTAGCACCAGCCATTTCATGAAATGACTGAAATTTGTAATCATTTAATGAAATGTCTGGTGTCACAATATGACTGTGACATATATAACTGGGTAACCTGCCTAGAATGGCCGTGTAAATTAAAATGTACCAGTGCTGCTACCTGCGCATGGCAAGAGAAGGCCATCCTACCAGGCTATATAGTGTACTGTACAATATTCAGTCTGTTCGCCTGAGTTTGAAATATCTTAAAGTAGCTTGATAAAGTGGATCAAGTTTCGCCAAGACAGTGGGACAAGCCAATCTGTAACTGCTATCACCACAGTCTAATTGAGACAGAAACTGGGGGAAACCAGCCGCTTACATACAGATAAAGAGAAAAAATTTATATAAGAAACCCAACGTAAGTGTGAGTTTCCTTCAGAGAGTTCCAACATGTTTGAATGTTGAAATTAATTGTTTGAAATTAAGATTTTTATCCAGCCCAAATATTTATGTGTCTAAAAACTGAATACTAACACTTTCAAGGGCGTTTAATTTAATTTCAAGGGGCAGGAACCTCATTATCACTTGATGCAAATGACAGTTGGTAAGATGACTAACAATATCGTTGCGAGCGCACTCTTTCACCTATGTGTTTCGTATGTGCTTATTGAATGTGAGACAGTGGTCGAGGGTCACTCCCAGCTAGTCTGGATGACTGCAGTGTTCCAGCGTTTTCCTGGACCAGTTTATCCAAAGTTATCACTTGGCTTCATGGTTTTTTTAGTGGGAAGCACAGGTCTTCTTCTTGAGTGGGTCAGCTTGGAGGTGATTGTCTTCATAATATGGCATTAATTGGTTGAGAGCATTGGCCAGCTTTTCCTCTACTGCTGAGAATCTGTAGCTTGTGCAGCGATACCCAGATCATCGGCATAGACAAAGTGATGGGTTTCATCTCCTCTCAGTCGACCATAATTATCGATGTTAAAAAGTAAGGGTGCGCGCACGCCGTCTTGTGGGAGACCGTTCTGTCTATGTCATCTGCTTCATTTGCCACCCAGTTCAACGAAGACATCAACATCAACAACATCCTGTTCTCCAATATGCCTTCAAAAAGCTCTGTGGGTTATTATCTCCAGAACTTTATTAAGCAGACATGTATGGTTGACTGTGTCTAATGCAGCTGAGAGGTCTCCAAAGACCATGACAGTTACCATCACCTTCTCAAAACCATCTTCTATGTACTGTGTACGGTTGAGCATTTTGCTAGTTGTTAATTTACGAGGTTGAAAGCCGGCTTGCTCTGGGATGAGAAAGTTGGTGTCATTCTGTTAAGAACGAGGCCTTCTAAGAACTTGTTGGTGTGGCTAAGAAGAGATACCGGCCTATAACTTTAGCGGCTCGCCTTAGGCAGCTTTCCTAATGACAGGCACTGGCTGTACATCTTTTGCAGCCACTTCTTAGCCTCAGGTCCAAAAAGTTTGATCTTTTAAGTCACAGTGTTGTCTAGGTTAATTGCCTTTCCTGGTTTTAGGCTTGATAAACTCACTTCCAGTTCTCCCATTGTGAAATGCCTCGTGAAGCAAAGCTCTTCTGTAGCGTTTTGTCGTTCGCAAACGATTTCTTCAAAAGAACGAATCTTTTGAGTGAACGTGCTGCATGGAATCACTTCATGAACTGATTCGTTCCTTTCTCAATTCAGTTAAGCTCAGCTGCGAGCGTGCCGGCCCGGGAGTGGAACTACTGCGTTCTGTCAGTGTGACTCACTCGCGAATCTTTGGTGAACGACGCAGTCAGCGTGATTCGTGTTCGCGCTGCCACTCACTCATGATTCGCGAACCTACTGCACACACAGAGAAATGTGACTGGCTGAGGACGCGATTCACGTTCGCGCTGGCACTCACTCGCTCATGACTCGCGAACCTACTGCACACAGAGAAATGTCGCTGAAGACGTCACTCACGTTCATGTACTATGCCGAGTGGTGGCGCTGTGTCACTCACCCACGTACTGCACAGAGAGAACTGCCCCTCAAACAGTGACGTGCCGTCGGAGGTCAGTTAAGGGAGGCAGAATCCTTACCGTTAAACAAACAATAACTCGTTATTACTTTTCTTGATTAGCAATCTGAGAATTTATTAACAAATTTACAAGACTAGACGGCAGAATGGCCTGCCAGTTTCATCCACGACCCTATTGCTCAGTGCATCGGCCTTAAAATGCCCATGAGACAGCAAATTTGTTCATATCAGCAATGCCATTAACAAGTATTAAAACCTTTCTTATGCGGCGTTCAATGCGTGGTCGATATATTTACGGTAATGTTTTCCCCCTTAAATACGTACTTATTAATGCCATTCAAAAAAAAAAAATAGGGAGTTTATTTCCAGTCTTCTTTAATAAACTGATAAACAAAAGGTCAAAATGATACATGGAATTACCGAAGGAGTTGAGTTAATAATTTTTTTAAATGAATTATTAAGATTTACATACTTGCAGTCTCGAATCAAAGCGTCAACGGAAATGAAAATTTCTGTCGCTATCACCTCTTAATCATTACAGGCTACATATAGCCCAGACGAGACCTTAATTGTTTGGTTTAAAAAAAGAAAAGTAAAAATTGATTGATTGTCAATAAGACATAGTACATGGAAACAGGTTGACAAAATCTAGAGATAAAAAGGAGAAGCCCCTGCCTGCCCTGACCGCACGTCTCTGCACTCAAAGTAAATCTGCGTTCCCGGGAATGACTGTGTACTATGGTCTGTGAACGAACGCACCGTCCCTCAGTAAGTGAACGTGTTAACCGAGTGAATGTGAACCTCAGGCCAGGGCTGAATCATGACCTGAATGATGTACCTGTTTGGAGTCGGAGACCAATGCCCTATGGAGTCAGGGCTCCTGCTATGCACTGAACGATTCTGTGAACGAATCTTTTGAACAAATCATTTTAATGAACTGATTCTAGGGATTCAGTACAGTCAAAAGAACTGCATCACTACTCTTCAGTGTATTTTCTGCAGTCAAACTTCTTGCATTTTTTGCCACTTTTCCCATTTAAAAATAGTTGTGGGCACCTAAATCTGCAGTGACTTTTAGCTGTTGTAGGGCAACTTCAGGGTCACCACAGAGCTTTCGGGTTAGCGGCTATGCCTTTTTGCTGTTCTCAGACATGTCAGTAGACTTAAGCTGGGTGTTCCAAGTGTTCTGACATTTGTTGGCAATACTACACATCACATTTCTCCAACTGATATTGTTTCTTATGAGGAAGGATCCATTTTGAACATGAAGACATAGTCTTTATAAAGGGCAGCTGTTTCTTTGAAAGGCCAGGAGTATTTCTATGTTTCTGATTTATGTGGCTAGTTGTTGGCAATTTAGTTCATCAAGATGGTGTCTTCACACTTTTATGCTTTCTCTTGTGTGTGGCGGTGGAACGGTAAGTGACAACAGGGCCGTGACGTGAACAGCTCCTCCATAGCCTCATGTGTGAGTGTGTGTGTGTGTGTGTGCAAGTGTTTGAAGGGGCATGTGAGTTATTGGTCATTGACAGATGGCCACCCTTCTGACTGAGTGTCGAGCTCCCTGATAATGCTGCGTCGAGCCGCAGGGCTGTGGCTGACTGTGGGGCAAACCCACGGTGGAACATCACAAACCGTCCCTGCAGCCCTATTTTAAGATCCTGGAAGTTGATTTATAGGCAGGGGCCATCTTCTCACCAGGGCATGATTTGAGTTTGTGTGATGTTCAGGTCTGATGAGATGTGGTATTATATGGCAGTAATGCAATTCAGTTCAAGTTCTATTTGTGTCGGGCTTTTCTATGGGAAACTGTCAAAAAGGAATTTTAAAGAGAAATGGAAAAGGGAAAATGTAAGAATGAGTCAAAACATCACAGTATTCAGCAGTTGGAAGGAAAAGCGGCTCACTGATGACAGACAAACTCCCTGGTGGGTTGAAATCTTGAGAGAAACACAGGTGTACTGGGGCAGTCAGTCCTCTTCTGGTTGGGTTACAGCCTGCAGATACAGATAGTTAACAGGCTATATAGTTTCCGGGGAATATCCTCAGACTGCTTTTGGTTGTAGATCATAGCCTAATCCATCAACTTGAGTGGTAAATTGGATGTGCTAGTGAAGAGCTTTGTATTATTATGCTGCTAAAGGACAATTTGATGTACACAGGCCTCCAGGTTAGGTCATGGCGTGGACTTGAACTAGGAGACAGTTTTGGCGGGAACGGTCCTCAGCCTTGGGGTGAGGGAAAGGGCTGTATCTCACAGGGCAGAAAGGTGGAAGTCCAACGGGAGAAGAATTATATTACAACAACTAGCAAAGCTACTCCCTATATCTCACTACCCCCGTCACCAAAGCATATGAACTTGAGCTGCCCTTGGCATTTGCCTCATGTCTTGCGTTCTGTTCAGTGAAATGACAACTGAGGCCATTGGCCAGTGTTTATGGCTTTAGATGTTTCTTTTGTGGTTTTGGGTTTGTTTTTTTTTTCAACCTTGAAAGCAATGGAGAGATCAAAGAGAAAATTCAAGGCGAGCCTCGTTTTTTTTTTTTCCCCATGCAAAATGAATTATTTTTCATTAAACGAGTAAGTGCAATCGGCCCAATCCACATGCGCTCGAGGGTCACAGACCTTCACGCTGAATGTTGTGGAGTGATTGAGGAATTTTGGCAATGAAATTACGTGCTGGAGGATTGGGAGAGCTTATCTATTAAGCCACATTGTGAAAGGGGGCAGTCACCTGGAGACTGACTTGACCTGGCCTCCGTGCCAAACTCCTTTGGCACTTTTGTGCCCGGCGTTTCAATCTGCACCTTTGTCTTCCTCTGACTGTCTGTCATCCTGCTCTCCTCCAAGCTTTCATCGGCTTATTCCAGCCACCCTCTCTCTCATCCAACGCCTTTTCGCATTTCATGAATAGTCTCCGGGAGATTAATTTCATTGCTATTGAAAAAAAAAGGATCAAAGAAATGTCTGATGTAAATTGTGTTATGTCAGCACTGTGTCGGTGTAATGGGTGATAAGTTACATTTGTATCTGCCACCTTCTTCTTTGTATTTTTGCGGTGTCCCAGTTGTTTTGGCAGCGAAGCTCAGATGTGCCCTCAGGCTGAGCTGGCCTCTGGTTCAGGTGCCTCGGAGGCCTGCGGTGGCTGGTCAGTGTGAAATTATACATTTGCGCCAAAATATTGCTCCTCAAGAACTGCATTTTTTTTCATTTAGGAGATGAAAAGTAATAATATTGCAACACTTAACCTAGTACATTGCACTTTGCTGTATTTGGGTTCATTTAGGTTGATTTTTCAATTTTGGGTGAATTTTTCAGGCAATATGGACACGAGATGTACCTTTAGGAATGAAAATAATACTGTATTTGGTTTTTTTAATTTCTTTGGATTTTTTTTTCTGCCCTGAAGACATCAAAGTAACTTTGACTAAGGAGGAAGATGCTGTGGCACGTAAAACCTTTAACTCGCAAGACGACCAGACCAGACCAGACGACCAGAGGGGTGGCAAAACAACTTAGGGGGTCCTCACCTTCTATCCATTTTGATAATCCACAGTCAAGCCGTATATGGGTTAAACTGGTTTCCTCATCTTGGCAAGGGTCGAAAAAAAAAAAACTTCTTAAAATTGACTTTTAGTTTTTCTTTCCAGAAATGTATTTAGTTTGAGAGACATTCATTGTTTACCTATTATTTGTCCAGAGATGAAATGGATGTTGTCAATTTTACAGAGGCATAGTTCTTCAAAATTCTTTGCGCACAGGAGATATACTCAGCAACAAAAGTTTCTGTGACACCAATATTGTTAATTATTTTTCATAACGCAATTATGAAATTGTCATACATGGTGATATCAGACTGAAACAGTACACGTAAACACAACATTGAAATGGAAATCATGAAAATGCGAGAAAATGACTTTGCACATGAAAATGTGCATAAATCATGCTTGTGGATGGCAATAAAAGAGGAGAATTTTTGGAATGTTCACATTGTGCCTGATGAACAACGGAAGCATCACTTATCGAAAACACAGCCATTTAGCCATTTCGGATCAGGAACTCTACCCTCTAAATGCCAAGACTGTCTGAAAATGATCGGTGGAGGGCCATTGGGATGATTGAATCCGGAACCTCGCAGAGGGAAGTTGCTCATCGCCTGAATGTCCACCGAAACACCATTTGGAACTTATGGCAGCGTCATCAGCAGACAAGACATGTCAGAGACCGTCCTCGCAGCGGCCGTCCACGAGTAACCACTCCCAGACAGGACAACTGGATTCGAACAACCCATCTCCGAAATCGATTCCAACCTGCAACCATAACTGCAAGAACGATACCTGGTTTGAGGCGACTGTCTGCACAGACAATCCGTCGCCGTCTCCGTCATTTTGGCATTGTCCCACGTCGGCCAGCAAGACGTCCAATACTCACAGTACAACACCGACGACTGCGTCTACAGTGGGCACAACAACATCGACGGTGGATCCAACGTCAGTGGGATCTTGTACTCTTCACTGATGAATCAAGATTCATGCTTAACCGATGTGATGGTCTTTTACGTGTATACCGTCGACGTGGAGAACGTTATGCCAACAACTGTGTTCAGGAATTTGATCGTTTTGGAGGTGGTAGTGTAATGTGAATATAGGCCACTAGATGGCAGTATTTATCTTTTTTTTGTTTAGCTCAGACTGGAGTCATGTATAGACATGTCCTGGACATGTCTGGGGCAAGTCTCAGAAAGTTAAAAAAAAGAGGTCTAAATGTGGGTGGGGTCTGCAAAAGAGTATATAAGGAAAAGAATTGAGACAGTAAAGTAGTAGGAGAAATTGCAAGAAGATGACCAGACCTGCCATTCTGTTCAAGACCTGTAACGTTTCTTTTGTGGATTTCTTTGCCTGTGTTTGAGCATTTTCTTCATCCAGGACATCACCAAGCCACCCCACCAAAAAGGGACTGTAATTATTTCTGTTTTTTTCTTATTTATCAATCTTGGTCTCTAGTTGTAGGTTGTTATTAGTCTTTGTCTTTGTTAAAAATTAAATGTGATTTAGTTGTTAAAACTGTGTTTGTCATCCCTTGCTGTTGCTGTTGTGTTATAAATGTAATAACAAATTGGGGCCATAACAAATTGGGGGCTCAAGGTCCGGGAGAGACCATTGTGTGAGTAATTTATTGAAAATCTAACATTCCAAATTGTGAAATTGTTTTTGTGAATTTTCCTAGATATATATTGACAACAGCAATGGATGATTTCTTGGCATCACCAACCGTAGGGGTTTTGAAGTCTTTTAAAAAGACAGAACTGCTAGAAATTTGCAGACAGTTGGAGCTGACAGAGGTAAAACCAGCCATGCGAAAAGCAAGACTGGCTAGAGAGATAGTTGAATATTACATTGATGAAAATGTGTTTGCACCAGGAGATCTGGAACAGTTTCCAGTGGAAAATCCAAATATAGAAATGGAACTTAAATTAAAAATGCTAGAGATTGAAAGGGAGGAAAGAGAAAAAGAAAGGGAGGAAAAAGAGAAAGAAAGGGAAGAAAGAGAAAAAGAAAGGGAGGAAAAAGAAAAACAAAGAGAATTTGAGAGGGAAGAAAAAGAAAAACAAAGGCAGTTTGAGTTAGAAAAATTAGCAAGAGAAGAAAAACAAAGAGAATTTGAGTTAGAAAAATTTGCAAGACAGAGAGATTTTGAATTAGAGAAACTCGATAGAGAAGAAAGACTCCAAATGGAGCAACTAAAAATAAAAATTCAAACTGAAAATAAATTTCGGGCTAGCCAGGAGGTAAAACTGGTGCCTCCATTTTCGGAAAAGGATGTTGACAACTATTTCCAGTGTTTTGAAAAGGTAGCAAAGAGTTGCCAGTGGCCAAAGGAACACTGGCCTCTGATGTTGCAAACTGTCCTCAAGGGTAAAGCTCAACAAGCCTATTCGGCTTTGTCTGCAGATGATTCCTCTGATTATGAGGTTGTCAAAAAGGTTATTTTGAGAGCTTATGAGTTGGTTCCAGAGGCTTACCGACAGAAATTCAGAGGTCTGAAGAAATCTGAAAATCAGACTTATGTTGAATTTGCTAATGAGAAGCAGGTTTGCTTTGAGCGCTGGTGTACTTCTATGGAGGTCAAGGATGATTTCAACTCACTAAAAGAGATGGTGTTAGTTGAAGAATTCAAGAACTGTGTTAAGGATGATGTTAAGACCTACCTTAATGAGAAGCAAGCACTGAACTTGCAATCAGCTGCCAAATTTGCAGATGAATATGTTCTCACTCATAAGTCCAAATTTCAGTCTAGCAGTAACAATAAATGGTCCCAATTTCAGAAAAAGGGTTACGGTGATACCCAAGATTCCTCACCCAAAGACAAAGACAAATCTGGTGATGGTGCTCAGAAATCCAGTAACAGGTCTGATCAAAGTGTGAAAGCTGACAGTGACAGAAGTGGTCTAGTTTGCAGTTATTGCAAGAAATCTGGTCATGTTACAACTAACTGTTGGTTCCTTAAAGCTAAGAAAGAAAAAGAAAAGGATACCAAACCAAATGCCTTTGTGAAAACAAGGTTAGAAACCCCTGTAGTGGATAACCAATCTGCTAAATTGCCTGCTTCTTGTGGGGCTAAAAAGCCTAATACAGCTGACTTTGTGAGGGAGGAATTTCTTCCATTTGTGTCAGAGGGATTTGTGGCTCTGAATGAGCATACTACTCCTGTCCCCATATATATCCTAAGGGATACCGGAGCTTCTCAGTCACTTTTGTTGATGGACTCTTTGGAGTTACGTGATGAGGCCGCTTCAGGGGATTTCATACTTGTACAAGGTATTGAAGGGAGGACTGTATCTGTACCCCTGCGCTCTATATTCTTGAAGTCAGATTTAGTTACAGGACAGGTAAAGGTGGGACTTATGTCAAGTCTACCTATAAAGGGTGTTTCTCTGTTGCTAGGCAATGACCTGGCTGGGGGCAAAGTAGTTCCCCCTGTACATCTTACTTCACAGCCGAGCACTGAAAATGGGGATGAGGACCCATCTCTGTATCCTTCTTGCGCAGTGACTCGTGCTATGGCCAAGAAGGCTAAAGAAGATGATGTTGTGGTGCCGTCCAGTACATTGAATAGTCAGGACTCAGGTGGTTCGCCTCATGACTCTGATTGGCCTACTATGGTTTCTCCGTTTGAGGACTTATCAGATACTTTTATCAGTTCTCTATTCAGCCAGCCGGATGGGTCTGGTGATTCTGATGTGTCTGGAGACTTGTCTCTGTCCAGAAAGCGGTTGATTGAGGAGCAAACTAATGATCCTGAAATTGGTGTACTAAAGAGGAGAGCCCTTCCTGAAGAAGAAATAGATGCAGTTCCAGTTGGGTATTATCTCAAGGATGGTGTGTTGATGCGGAAGTGGCGCCCTCCTGATATCCCTGCCAATGCAGATTGGGCAGTGGTCAGGCAAATTGTTGTTCCGAAGGTCTATAGGAATGAGATCTTAACAATGGCTCATAGTTTACCTTTAGGAGGTCATCTTGGTGTTAACAAGACTGTTGATAAGATCATGAAACACTTCTTTTGGCCTGGGCTTCGGAAAGACGTTTCCAACTTTTGCAAAACCTGTCACACTTGTCAGGTAGTTGGAAAACACCAGTTAGACCCACCTGTAGCTCCATTGCAGCCTATCCCAGCATTTGGGGAGCCATTCTCTAGGGTCATTGTTGATTGCGTTGGTCCATTACCCAAGACTAGATCTGGAAATCAGTACTTGCTGACAATCATGTGTGCATCTACCAGATTCCCCGAAGCCATACCTCTTCGTAACATCAAGGCAACTGCAATCTCGAAGGCTTTGATAAAGTTCTTCACGTTGTTTGGCCTTCCCAGGGAAATTCAGTCAGACCAAGGTAGCAATTTCACTTCAGGATTGTTTCAGCAGGTTGTGTATGAACTAGGTGCAAAACAGATTCTTTCTAGTGCCTATCATCCAGAAAGTCAGGGTGCCTTAGAGCGGTTTCATTCCACTCTCAAGACAATGATGAGGACTTATTGTTATGACCATGAGAAAGACTGGGATGAAGGGGTTCATTTGCTGTTGTTTGCAGCTAGAGAAGCAGTGCAGGAGTCTACTGGATTCAGTCCATTTGAGCTAGTGTTTGGTCATGAAGTGAGAGGACCTTTGCTATTATTGAGTGAACAATGGCAAGAGGAAGAGCCGCAAATCAGTCTGTTAGACTATGTTAGCAAGTTCAAGGAAAGATTGCGTGCAGCTTGTGACCTTGCCAAAGAGAACTTGAAATCAAGTCAGGGAAAAATGAAAACTTGGTATGATCATAAGGCTAGAAGCCGTGAGTTTAAACCAGGAGACAAGGTCCTTGTGTTGTTTCCCTTGCAGTCCAATCCATTGCAGGCTAGATTTCATGGTCCTTATGAAATTCTGACAAAACTCAACGATCTCAATTACATTGTGAAGACTCCAGATAGGAGAAAACCAAAACAATTGTGTCATATTAACATGCTAAAGCCTTATCATGACAGAAATGCTAGGGTTGCAGCTGTCACTTCAGATTCTCCAATGGTCGAAACGTGTGAAGATGAGGGGGAGTTTCAAGGTGATGAACCAAGAATTAAAGCTGAAGTTCTTTCATGTAAATTGTCAAACACTGAAGTGTTGCAAAATCTTGATGTAAAACTCCAGCACTTAGAACCCTCACAGAGGGATCAGTTTGAAAGGTTGATCAAGAAATATGAGGATTTGTTTCCTGATGTTCCAAAGAGAGTTACTATAGCCTCTCATGATGTAGATGTTGGTGATGCCAAACCAATAAAACAGCATCCCTACCGGATGAATCCTGAAAAGAGAAAGATTGCTGAGAAAGAGGTTGAGTACATGTTAAAACATGATATTATCAGACCCTCCAACTCCGATTGGAGTTCACCCTGTGTGCTAGTTCCAAAACCTGATGGAAGTACTAGATTCTGTACAGATTATCGCAAAGTCAATGCTGTAACTAGAACTGATGTGTTTCCAATACCTAGGATTGATGATTGTATTGATAGTGTAGGGCAAGCAAAGTTTCTGACCAAGATTGATTTATTGAAGGGTTATTGGTGTGTGCCTTTAACTGAGAGGGCCAAGAGCATCTCTGCTTTTGCCACACCATCTGGATTGTACCAGTATGAAGTCCTACCCTTTGGCATGAAAAATGCCCCAGCCACGTTCCAAAGGATGATACAGTCTACAATCGCCGGATTGCCACACACGGGTGCGTACATCGATGACCTGATCACATGGAGTGACTCCTGGGAAGAACATCTAAAAGATGTAGAGACGTTGTTCCAGCGCCTGACCCAGGCTAACCTGACTGTTAACCTGAGCAAGAGTGACTTTGGTTGTGCTACTGTCACCTATCTTGGCTACGTCATAGGCCAGGGTAAGGTGGCACCCATAAATGCTAAAGTCCAAGCCATCATGGACTTTCCAGTTCCTGACAACAAAAAAGCTTTGCGCCGCTTCCTTGGAATGATCGGGTACTACCGCAAGTTCTGCAAGAACTTTGCTGAGATTGCTCTCAGTCTAACTAACCAACTGAAGAAAGGCGTAAAGTTCACCTGGGATGATGCATGCCAGAGAGCCTTCGATCACCTGAAGTCTCTGCTGTGTCACTTCCCCGTGCTCAAATCTCCTGACTTCAACAAACCGTTCTCCATCGCGGTCGATGCTAGCGACCAAGCTTGTGGATCTGTGCTCCTACAGAGAAGTGACTCTGATGACATTGAGCATCCCGTGGCATACTTCTCCAGGAAGTTCAATCGCCACCAAAGGAACTATTCCACAATAGAGAAGGAACTGTTGGCTCTGGTCCTTTCTTTACAACACTTTGAGGTTTATGTTTGTACAGGACAAAAGCCAATGATTGTGTACACTGACCACAATCCGTTAATGTTTTTGAGTAAGATGAAAAACAAGAATCGGAGATTGTTGAATTGGAGTTTGATTTTACAGGAGTTTGACTTGGAAATTAAGCATGTGAAGGGTACAGACAATGTAATTGCTGATTGCTTATCCCGAGTTTGAATGTGTATATATATATCATGTGTTTGAATATTGTATGATATGTATATATAGACAAGTGTTCACTTAACCATTTTGTATTGAAAAGAAAAATTTTGCCTTTGTGAGTCAAAATTTTTCCCTTTTGGAATGGAGGTGTAATGTGAATATAGGCCACTAGATGGCAGTATTTATCTTTTTTTTGTTTAGCTCAGACTGGAGTCATGTATAGACATGTCCTGGACATGTCTGGGGCAAGTCTCAGAAAGTTAAAAAAAAGAGGTCTAAATGTGGGTGGGGTCTGCAAAAGAGTATATAAGGAAAAGAATTGAGACAGTAAAGTAGTAGGAGAAATTGCAAGAAGATGACCAGACCTGCCATTCTGTTCAAGACCTGTAACGTTTCTTTTGTGGATTTCTTTGCCTGTGTTTGAGCATTTTCTTCATCCAGGACATCACCAAGCCACCCCACCAAAAAGGGACTGTAATTATTTCTGTTTTTTTCTTATTTATCAATCTTGGTCTCTAGTTGTAGGTTGTTATTAGTCTTTGTCTTTGTTAAAAATTAAATGTGATTTAGTTGTTAAAACTGTGTTTGTCATCCCTTGCTGTTGCTGTTGTGTTATAAATGTAATAACAAATTGGGGCCATAACAGTAGTGTCATGATTTGGGGAGGGATCACGGCTAGAAACGGAACAGATTTGCCTGTTATTGATGGAAATCTGACAGGTCAAAGATATCGCGATGAAGTGCTACGACCATTGGTGGTACCGTTTTTGATGCAACATGGTCCCGGAATAACGCTGCAACATGATAACGCCAGACCACACGTTGCAAGGATTGTACAGCAGTATCTGATGCAACAACATGTCAATGTCCTGCCATGACCATCCAGATCCCCAGACATGTCCCCAATCGAGCATCTTTGGGACGAGATGGATCGACGTTTGCGGCGGTTGGATAACCCGCCAGCTACACTCCAGGAATTGCGACAACGTCTACGTCAGATTTGGAATGACATCCCACAGCAATTTCTGGCACATCTGATTCGGTCCATGCGCCGGAGATGCGTTGCTTGCATCATGGCACAAGGAAGTCACACCCGGTATTGAAGTGTGAAGGTCACAATTGGTTAGACGTCAGACAAGTGCTTCATGACGCATGAAAATGACATTTTTCGTTTTGAGTGACGTTGGCACTGAAAAGTCAGTGTTTCTCCTGTTAAATAAACATATTGATTGCATTGAGATCTTTGCGTGTCATTTATAACATACACATAAATGGTGTCACAGAAACTTTTGTTGCTGAGTATATATAATTTTTACTTCTTGTGTAGGTTCCCCGGGACATAAATAGTCTGCATACGCAGTTTGCCAGTACTGTTTAAGCAGATGGTCGCTATAGGTAATGCCTCCACCATGTGCGCGTAAGAGAAGTACAACTTCTGCTCCGAATACTTCCAGCCGGTGACATGCTATTATAGTCACTGCAGAGCATTTCACTGAATGAAATAATTTTTAAATGGTGTATGGCTTATGTTTAGGCTTGTGCCATTTTTTGCTAGGGTAAACAATCCATGACCTAGACCACTCGCTGAGTGATCCTGGTGAGAGATGTGAAGGAGACGGAGAGAAGGGAGGGCGGGGGGAAATGAGAACATATTTTTTCTGGCACAATACTACACATCTTCCGGAAGTAATCGTATTGTATTTCCAATCTCATAAGACCCCTTCTATAAATTCATTGCTGAATGTCCTTTTAGATCAGGGATGGGCAACGAGGGCCGTATCTGTCCCTGGCTTTCACACCAACCTCTGGCCTTTAATTAGTTAATTATCTAAATTAGCCAAACTATTCATGAAATCTGACATTTCATTGAATTATCATGAATTACCACCAAAGACTGTTCTTGTCTCCCAACATAAAACATTTTTCTTTGATCAAAGAAATGTATGCAGCCAATAAACTCAATTAGTCAGGGTAATTGATAGAAATAAAAACCTGCATACACACCAGCCCTCCAGGACTGGAGTTGCCCATCCCTGTTTTAGGGTCTTTTAATGGACTTTTTAGAAATCAGCCTAGACACAGCTGAGGAAAAAGCTGAAAAATTGAATATTTTTGTTAATACTGTCATTGTATTTTGAAACTGCATTTGTCCAGTACTATGACTATTGCCCCATTGGGTTTCCAATATGACTTCAATATATTACAATATTGATCAATAGTGATCAGTGTGCAGAGACTTATTTGAAAACATTTTTACCTTTCAGCTGAGATCAAGATTATTGTTGTGGTCAAAAAGGTTTGAGAATATTGGACCTTTAATTACTGGTTTGTCATTTTGGGGCTCATGGCAAAAAATTTTTTTTTATTTAAATACATGTTAAAAAATTGTTATCAAATCCAGGTATTCACTGATTTTGTCTGGGTTGTGATGATTGGTGTGGTGCTGATATTCATTCTTTTCTTTCTTCAAAAATTTTATTTTTTATCCGCCAGGGAATGACCTTTCCTGATGCCATCCAGTTATCAGATGTTAATGCGCCAATCTCACTGAACAGCTGGGTATAACGCTATATAAAATCCTTGAGGAGCCACAGTTACCTCCACTAGATGGCAGAAAGAGCACTCGCAGCTTGCTGCTCGCTGTGCAGGACCTGCCACAGAATTGATCCTCAAGTTCTCCACAAACCCCAATCGTGTTTTATCGCGCTTGCTTTGGAAAGAATACCAATACCCTAAACATTGGCTAAAAAATATAGCACACATATCTGTCCATCGGCTTCTGCAATGGACTGCTTTTTGGCTTTAGTTGTATGCATCTGATGCTGGCTCATCGTTAGCCCACATACACTGTAAATGAATTACTGCACTTTGGGTATCAGGGCTTTAATCTTGCGTATGTTTTATTGTGGTGGCTGGTTGCTTGTCCTCAGGAATCTGCAAGCTTTGTAGAAAATTTCACTGGACGGCATCCCTGTTTCGCAGCATTTCGCAGTGGACCATCATTTTCACGGCGGATTGTCCCTCTCATGGGAGCTTGTCATTGACCGTAACACTTGAAATTGGCTTGTTTAGGGATCAATCTCAGATTTACAACAAACAGTATTCCAGGCTTCATCAGGCGTCAATTTGAACCTCCGCCCCTCAGCGGTTGAGTCTGCCTGAATAGCAACGCCTGCACATCTCCGTGAAAAAAAAAATGTGAAATTAAAGCGCTGACCTCTTTTCTGATTAATAATACTCGAAGAGCCGAGGCGAGATTTACTTGCGCTGTTCGGGTGAAGAAGCTCAAGGTCTGGCAGTCACAATGCCGTCGGTAATGCCTGCTAGTCTTGAGTGAAGTGGCCAGGTTTTCTTTGACAGTCTGTGAGGACAGATAATGTTGAATGGTAAATTGAAGCTTCTTTGGATGCTTGCATTGAGCTGGCGGTTCAGTCAGTTTAACGACGTGGGGAATTGAAGGACATCAAATTCAAGCGCTAACAAGGTGTGCGTGGAGCGACAGAAAAATAGCCTGGTCTTATTCATTGGTTTTCCTTGAGGAACTGCCTAATCTGTTTTAGCTTGCTATTGAAGTATTGCCTCCTGATTTGGTTCTAAAACAACTGTGTTATACTTGCAGTAAAACCAAGAAGAATGCAATGAATATGATTTATTTTTACAAGCATATAGCAATTGTTTATATGTTGTGATGGTGGTGCAGGAGGGTTACGTGATAGTGCCAGCAAAGTCTTTAGTTCTCTGGCTTTCAAAGCTGTGCCTGATTGCTCTTTTGAAACGTTTAAATGTGGCCTTCCTTGCTAGCCTTGTTAGTTCCTTCAAATGGCAATGGCGAGGAGGCTTTTGAGTGCAGCAGGGGGAAGATTACAGTGAAATAAATTTCAAGGGGAAGCTTTGACATGCGGCAGGTCGTAGGTGAGTCTTCGGCTGTCAGGATTGGTAGATCGAGTGGCAGCATTCTGTGGAAAATGACTGCGCCCTGAGAGCAAGCTGGTGCCCCCTGTGTGTGCAGGTGCGGAGTTCTGGCTGGTCAGGTACTGTTCCACCTGGTGCTTTTTTTTATCCAATAAGCTATTCAAACCAATTTGATTGGTGAGTGAAGTCACAAACTCTTCATAGTTTTTATGCCCCCGCCCTCCAAAGAGGAGAGGGGGCATTATGTCGACACCATGTCCGTCTGTCGTCCGTCCGTCCGTCGTCCGTTAACTTTTCGTTTCCGTGGGATAACTATAGAAGCCCTCGTCGGATTGATGCCATTTCTTAATGGCGTATTGGGAGTGGTTAGAGGAAGGTTCCTTTCGAAAACCAGCGACGTGCGATATCTAATATGGCCGCCACAGCAGCCATCTCAATATGCCCTCGATCAACATACAGGTGGGGACATATGCCATGCTCTGCGTTGCTCTTGTTAGACTATGAAAAACAGAGAGAGTGTTCGTGATTGGAAGTACCCTGTGATTCATGGTGTTTTTTTGTCCCTATTCGCCATAGCATAGTGCTCCCAATCGTATTTTCCAGCCCCTGTCATGGTCGCAGTCTCCTACAGTTCACAATGGTGTGCTCTCTCCAAATCTGACTATGCCTCGGGAGCACAGCTGGCATGTGCTGATTTTAAGCACCCTGTTGACCAGCGCTGGCCGCTGAGGTGGGCAGCACTCCGCAAATTGAAGCCCTCAGTCCCTGAACAATGCTATAGCAATTAGTCACCCCTCACTGGCATGGCGCTGGTGCACTACATCTTTTATCCTTCATCTCCTGATGGGTAAACTAGTGCTTCAGCATGTTCAAAAAACAAAGTCTGTGGTGTAGAACTCCATTACTTTCTGCTACCAGTGGTCATTATCCAATCAGCATTAGAAGACAAGGCGAAAACACTCTTAATTTAATCCGTAATTAAACATTCCAGCTTGATATTAAAAAATGTCCAATTAAGAACATTTTAATCAAGCACTTGTGATCATACTGCTTAAAAGATTAAATTAATTCACTTTAATATATCTGTACAGACATGCTTGCATGCAAAAAACCCATCCGTCAAAATTAAAAGTTAGTGCATTTTTTGAAAATTGTTCGATTTGACATGGATGGATGCAGTGACTTCACAGCACACATCTAGACAGATGGACATACTCAGTTGTACGCTCTCTCTCTCACGCGCTCACACTCTGACACTGTCACTTCAGGGAAAATTCTGGGTCTTGATTTCAAAGGCGAGGTGATTTTGCTGGCTTGTTAGCGCCGTATGTACATGCTGGAAATAAAAATAGTGCGGGTTCTTACATGTACTGTGTGAAAGTGTGCCATCGCTTGAGACACTCTTGCATTTTTAAGTTTGACGAATAAACTATTTTTCTTCTTCCTTTGGGTCTGTAAATGACTTTGCTCGATTGACACAGGCTTGAGTGGTTTTTCTGGAGCTCTACTCCTTTCCAATCTCAGAGAAGCCCGGTGTGAGTAATCCTACTGGTGCACAGAAATGCTGCCTGCAGATAACAGTGCGCTATCAGTAATTGTAATCACAGACCTGACATCTTCTTGCATGTAAGACTGTTAAGCTGGCACTCAGCACACACTGGTTAGAATCTGAGTAATTGCTGGCAAATCCACTGCAGGCTGGCTAGATATTTATCCTGTTTCCTCTGAACAAGCACACATGTGATCCCAGAGATCTGAAGTTGGATCGTAGGGCATCTTGTGATCCCAGTTTTCTGAAGTTCACTCATACCTGTGATCTTCGTGCACTGCAGTTCACTCACACATGAAATCCCAATCATCTTACGTTCCCTCGTACGTGTGATCCGAGTGGTCTGAAGTTCAGTCATAAGCCTACACGTGATCCCAGTGGGTTTAAGATCACTCATACATGTCATCTCAATGGACAGAAGTTCAAGTGGTACCCATGGTCTGTAGTTCACTCATAGGTGTGACACCTGTGGTGTGTAGTTCACTCATACGTCTGACACCCGTGGTCTGTAGTTCACTCATACGTGTGACACTCGTCATCAGAAGTTCACTCATACATGTGACACCCGTGGTATGTGGTTCAGTCATGCGTGTGACACTCGTGGTCTGTAGTTCACTCATACGTGTGACACCGGTGGTCTGTAGTTCACTCATACGTGTGACACCTGTGGTCTGTAGTTCACTCATACATGTGACACCTGTGGTCTGTAGTTCACTCGTGTGTGATGCCTGTGGTCTGTAGTTCACTCATGGGTGTGATGCCTGTGGTCTGTAGTTCACTCATGTGTGATGCCCATGTTCTGTTGTTCAATCATATGTGTGATGCCCATGGTCTGTAGTTCAATCATATATGTGACACTCGTGGTCTATAGTTCACTCATACGTGTGACACCTGTGGTCTGTAGTTCACTCATACATGTGACACCCGTAGTCTGTAGTTCACTCGTGTGTGATGCCCGTGGTCTGTAGTTCACTCATGTGTGATGCCCATGTTCTGTAGTTCACTCGTGTGTGATGCCCATGGTCTGTAGTTCACTCATATGTGATGCCCGTGGTCTGTAGTTCACTCATATGTGATGCCCGTGGTTTGTAGTTCAATCATATGTGTGACACCCGTGGTCTGTAGTTCACTCATACACTACAGGCCAAAAGTTTGGAAGCAAGATCAAATTTGTACAAAAAAAGATCATATTTTCATTAGCATACTTTGCAACAAAAAAAACATGATTTTTATGAAGAGTCACTTATCAGAATAAATTTTTACTCAAATTATCAGGCCCATATTACCAGGCCCATGATCCTAGTGTCCGTCAGATTGCCGTTGGCATCCGGTAGGCTGTAAACCATGACATAAGGTGAATAATACAAACTGTGATTTTGTTTTTTACTTATTCACTGAAGTTGTGACTCTTGCTAATCTTTTCAACCCAAAAACTAAGCCCCTCGTTTCTTTTGACAATATTTTTTCAGTAATGGTCGGGTAACATCTATGTATACAGTACCTAAGGGTAAATAGAGGAAAATGGTGCATATCAATGAAAAAAAGTCTAATCATGCAGTAAATACATCTCAAAATCCATAGATTTCATACTGGTTTTTAAGAAAGGCATTGTGACCAGAAACTAGAAGTTGCTTCCAAATTTTTGACCTGTATTGGCCTTGCTTCCAAACTTCTGGCCAGTAGTGTATGTTTGATATCCATGGTCTGTAGTTCACTCATATGTGTGACACCCATGGTCTGTGGTTCACTGATACATGTGACCTGTGGCCTGAATTTCACCAATGCTTGTGATTGGTGGTACAAGTACATGTGATCCTATTGGCCTGGAGTTCATATCATATATCAGGCCTGTGATTTTTCCATAAAAATGTGGATTTCCACATATTTTAGCCAAAAAGTCGGCCCATGAGAATTGTGTAGATCCGGTGAGGAAAAGGGGGTGGGGATTGTCGTTCCCCTCACTTGCGTCTTTTCCTTGTGCACGAGTCCCTCCCACCGACGATGCAGGGAAAGGCTCAAGGCAACAGGACAGCAAAGAGATGAAGTGATGAAATAAGTTTTCAGAGAATGATATAAGTGCTCAGCTGTAATGTAACATGATCAGTATGAATCGGCATGCATGTAAATCACAGAGTAATTGACTAATTCAATCATCACAGTGTGAAGTACAGTTTAACTGCTGCATGCTTAATTCCAGAAACGCCATTAGATACCCTAAATTTTAACCGTGGCACTTTTTTTAGAATTGTTGATGAATAAATTTTCACAGAATATTGAAGTTGTCAGGTTTTTGACTCCTAAAATTGTGTTGTGTCTTATCCATTGTAAGCTGTTTCGAGTGAATTTCATAGTTTTTCAGATTGCAGTGGAAACAAAATAAATCCTTCGCCAAGTACCTGAAGAGCAGGAACGCGGTTTGTGGAAAATTGAACACATTTTTGCTTCACTGCTTTTTTGTTTGAGGAAAAACTTTGATTAGCTATGTGTGAATGGATGAATGATAAAAGTGCATAAATGTCATTAGATCACTCTGCAATAGACCCAGGAAATTACACTTGCATACTCCTTCAACAGAAAATCTTATTCTTTTCTGAAGAATTTTGTTTCCATTTTGTTTCTAGTTACTGCAAGGCAAGTATCGAGCTTTCAAAACCACCAACATGATGCGCACTAACATCTGGAAATTTCAAGGCTTTTTCATGCTTTGAGCTTCTGCTACTTACTTACCTCTGTTTCATTGTGTGTAACATTTGTTTTCTAAAGTTTCTTAACCTCTTCTACCCGGTCGTCATAGGAAATTCAGTGACGAGCCATTGAAGAGGTATAAAAGCCCATCAGTGACCTCACCTAATAGCGCTTAATTACTCTAAGCCAGTTCCCATTTCGTTTTCTTAATTAGCAACCAAACATCCGTTCGACCAGTTGCAAAGACCGTGGTTGGGTGAAAAAAAAAAAATTTAGCAGGCGTTCATTGCATCAGAAAATTATCAGGCATCTTCCTGCCCCAGTTCACGATGACATGATGACATCTCAACATCCTTTGAAGATTCTGAATTCATGTAGCTCATAAAATGGCACATATTTGTTAGCTCTTGGCTTATAAATGACACTGTTTTGTGTTACTTTTTGGTTGGTTTTGATATGCCTGGGGAGGTGCTGCCAATTTTAAATGTATTGTTTTTTACACTGGACAACATTTTGAATTAGTTAAGTGCCATCTGATAATAAATTACTCTGTTGAAGAAATCCTAGGACAGGAGACGCAATTCATTTAAGGTTTTGGATTAATTATCTGCCATCCTCAAAATATCACATATTGCAAAGTCATTGCAAATGTAGTCTATCGGTGATATCTTCGTCATCTCTTAATTAAGAATTTCTTAATCATTATAGGCTTAGGTAGAGGTCCTGATAATTCAGTGAAGTAATTGTTTTGTTGTTAATCAGGAAAGTTCCAACAGGGATAGATGGAGAGCAGTCATGCATTAAAAGGTGAGGTTACCAAAAGGCTCTGAAGGAGGCCCCTGAAAACCCCATAATGCTGGTATTACCTCTAGGGGGAGTTGTGTTGAGGAGTTTAAAGGGCCTTTTTTTGTGGACTTAGCGACGTCTGTGGTCACATGGTTTGTTTTTATACTCCAGGTACCAGAGTAAAAATGAAGCTATTTGGTAGGAGCTCATTATGCTTTATTTTTCACGGAAGATAATCCAGCTGTAGCATATCAGGTTTTCCCCTGAAGGTTAAATACATTTCTTTATTACTGGGGACAGTACGAGCAGAATAATTAATGGCAGAAACGATGAGAACAGGAGACGACAGCCCACTTCCTTGTCCCCAGACACGTGACTCTTCGGATCGCTGGTCTAATTACTATCTGCTAATTCATAAGGCTACGGCTGAGATGAACATGTGAAGGAAATGAGTATGACAAGAGCCTGCTGCTGGGCAGTTTATTTGGCGTGACACCAACGAAAGTTAATTCGGGGGAAATAGCAGTCAGGAGCTTATTAGTGGGAGCACAAAGTTGTGTACCAAAGAACTTTTATCGAATTTTAGTTCTGTGATGTATACTGTGTGTCTGGCTGGATGCTGTGGAAGCAGCAAGCGCTAAAGGATCTGTGTTTCTTTGTTTTGAGAGGGAGGGAGGTTTTTGAACACTTTTAGACGGATAACAAAAATCGCTTTGTGCTTGCCACATGCTTGGTTATTTTTTCAGTGTAAGTGACTGATCACAAAACAAAGTTTGCCCTAAAGTTGCTGGTTCTTCAGAAAGAGTTTGCCACTCTCCCTCGCCTGTTTACTCATCCTCATTGATTAGGTGCTGCTGCCTCTTCCTTGCCCTTTTCAGTCTGGCAAGTACTACCTGCTATTTAGTTGCATTTGTTGTGCATGGCAAACAGTTGCCCATCTCATTGTTTAATTTATTTTTACTGTGAAATGTATAAATCTTGCCATCTGTTAGGGCTGGGCATTGCCACTGATTTCCTGAATCGATTCTATTTCGATTCACGGGGGTCCCGATTCGATTCGATTTCCAATTAGATTCGATTCGATTCAGTATCGATTCATTGAAGGATATTTCAGCTACAGTACCTGTTTTGTTTGAATACGAAAGGTTGTCATCAATCAGCTTTGGGGGTGATTAACGAGCTGATCATTTGAATCCCCTGTGCTGAAGCAGGGAGAGATCTAAAGCATGCAGGACAGGTGGGCCTCCAGGAGGGGGTTGGGGAACACTGAGTTATAGAATATTCACAAGCAAGATGGAAAAGCACTAATTAAAGATCGATCTTTGAATAAAATGAATTGATATGGAAATTTAAAAAAAAAAAAAAAACGATCAGAATCGGAAAATCGACTTTTTTTTTTTATCCCTGCCCTAGCATCTGTGTTGTTCAAAGACGCCCCTCTCCCATATGAAGGTGTCACTGCAGCTCTCATATTTTGTCAGCAATGCCTACAGTATGTTGGCCTGCAGAAGGTCAAGGGTGAAGTGAGTGAGACATTACTTTTGTCCTCATGCTAGCACCATTGTACATTTATAATGACTCGCAGTGTGATCAAAGATTCACTTTCAGAGTACTTTAGTTGTATGTTTCAAGCTTGGGTGTGATTACGGAACTATCTGAGAGTGCAATGTATGCATCTTAATTTTCTGTTCCATTTTTTGTTTTATTCAGACAGTTATACTGTGCATTTCACTTCCGCCGTTAGACTGTTGGTTTTTATTGTTCTTAAGTTTATTGTTCTTTGGCAGCCTTTACAAAGATGTTCTGCCAATATTTTACATTTGGTGTCTCTCACGCTCTTTGATGACAAAATAAATTATTTTTTTAAACCAAAAAAAAAGAATAAAAATCACTGCCTCTTACCTGCTTTACTGAGAGACATGGAGTGGCAGTACTGGGGCTTACAGCCTCAGCGCTTCGCTCTGAGCAAAAAGCGACTGCTCCCCCCTCCTCGCCTAAAGTTCACAGATGTGTTCAAAGTCTTCATTTGCATAACGATTGATTTACATAATTGATTTTCAAGCAGGCATTCTCCCCGCAAATTGGTGCTTAAAGGTTATGTCTGGTCCTTTTAGTTGCTTACCTATCTGAGCCTCCTGTTCCGCTGGATGCGTTCAGACTGGGTTTAATTCCCGCGTACCGCCGCCTGTCAACCCCTCCCCACTACATCCATTCAGCCTGTTTTCTGAGTTAGTGCCGGACAAACAACCAGTAGCAGTCTTATTTATTCGTAAACTGGCTAGGCGCATTTTATCTCACAACTTATCTGTGTAATTCACGCTTGGCTGGGTGTTATCTGCAGGGATTTCGAGTATACACCCGGCACACTCAGCTGTGGGCCTTTGTCTATGCAGCAAATTAGAAAGAGAATGCATTAAAAACTAAAGGGCTGTGTGTGGTCAAAGGAATAACTCCATTTTTGATGTGGCGGCTTTGCGCAGTGGCTTTGCATGCTGATGGAGCTTTCAGATTGAGGTCGGAGTCTCGTGGGTGAAGAATCCTTGGCCATGACTGGTGTGTGTGTGTGTGTGTGTGTGTGTGTGTGTGTGTGTGTGTGTGTGTGCATGTGTGTGCTTGCGTGACTCTCTCTTTATCTCCCTGTCAAAGATGTATGGTAAACGTAAAATTTATAAGCCTGGCAGTTTAAACAGCTGCCTCGTTTAATGTGGAGCACTCAGAATACTGAGTGCAAGTGTATCAGCTTCTAAAACTCACTGTCTTAAGCAATGTGTTAATTTACAGCAAGTAATTGATTTTAAAGTTTAAGAAATGAGTCACAGGCTAGGGTGAATGAGAGTCATATGCTGAAAATAAATGTAAAGGATTCTTTTAACAACAACACTCGTCTCTTCTTAAGTCGTCCCAAAGACGTGCCAATACAGACATTCAAAAAATCAGCAGGCAGCAGAATATTCCAGAAAGACCAGGGATTGACTTTGGAACATCAGACCTGGATACTAGACTCACTTAATCTACTCGACTCAGTTTGCCAATTTCCCATCTTAAGAAAGTAAGGCTCACAGTACATCACTTGATCCAAAGTGATGATTAAATATTTCACTATAAGCTAATATATAAGTTGTTAGCATCTAAAAAGATGCTAAATGTATGGGGAATAGAGTCATCACTCCTTTGTCGATTCTGTCTGGAAGAAGTGGAGTCAGTAGACCATTTATTTTGGGACTGTCCTATAATAGCCTTATTTTGGATGAAGGTACAAGGCTGGATATTTCAGTCAAATAGTGTACAATTAGATTTATTTAAAGTGTTACTGGGTGATGTATCAAAAGGAACACACCTGATCTGTAATATAATTATATATTTACCAAAAATATTTATTTTCGGGTTGACATCTGTGGAGGCATTAAGAATTGAGAAGTTCCAAAATTTTTGTGAAGTATTACAGTAGAATTGAGTGTGTGATGGCCCATGAGACAGGACTTGTAATTTATGCCAAAAGATGGGATATGGAAAGGGAGCCTGAAGGTTGGGAATAATGAGGGATGGAATAGGTGAGCTAATAATGAGTAATGTGTTATTGTATTGTATTTCTATTTTTATTAATTTATTTATTACATTTTTTTGTGTGTGTTTTGTTTTGTCTGGTGATGCAGGAAGACTTGTACACAATTACATAACTGACTGAATTAATTAAGTTGTCCTCCAAAGGTGGGGTGGGGGTGATGGCAGAATATTAAAAAAGAAAAAAAAATTAAACGTTAGTAAATTAAATTGGGGAGAAGTAAAAGAAAGTAAGGATCACCATTGGAGAGGAAAGGAAGTCTCCTCATTCAGCCGGTCAGTGCAAACTTAACATTCAGAGGTCAAACAGAGGAATACTGGTCTGCTGTTGTACACATCGAGGTCAATCTGCAAAACACGTCTTTTTTTGTGGACGAGAGAACTGACTCTCTCCTAGCTGGCATTTTGGCTACTTCAGGACTCTGAGATCTTCTCTGAGGGACAGCTTTGGCTATTTTTAGAAAATCTGTCATTTATTATGTGCAGAGAGAGACTACATCAGGCAATAATTAAACCAAGTTACAAAAGGTTGAATTACTGCCTCCACTTAATTCTACAGTGTCCTGACCCCAAAACTTCCTACAAAATGACTGTGGGTGTATTTACCCATTTTAAACTATGGAATTTTAGTCGTGTGACACACACACATGCACACAAAGAGGCTTACCCTCCCACACAGAAAAAATAACACTGAATACTCCCATTCTTATTCGGTCTCTAGTCCACTTTGACCTCGCCTGTGAAGTTTCCAAGCGCCAGTAACTGGCCAAATAGATTAGAGGTCTGATGGTAGGCAAACACCTTGTGTCCAGGGGATATCTTCTGATCTGGAGAGTGGTGTTACTTGTGCCGTGTAATGAAGTTAAACCTCTGCTGCAACTCCATTATTTCCTGCCATTCCCTTTTACTGCTCTTCTGTTGAGGTTGGGCTGTGAGCACAGTCTCTGTTTGTATTGACTGCGCTTTAACTGGAGCAAAAAGAGAAATAGCGCATATTTGACATTTACTAGAAGATATAGCTGCCAGTAGAAACTTTTGCAAGTCTGACATATACGAGCATTCAAGAATATATTGCAGTGGATCACCCGACCTGTTTTAAAGGGACGTGTAAGACCTTTATAACATTTTTCATGAGTTACTGGAACTTTTCTTTCTTGCTCATGCATACTATTTTGACAAGGTCACCTAAAATCACTGCGCCTATATTTTTAGCCAAGTTTTGAACTTACCTTTCTTTCTCTGCTTAGTTTAATTTCAGGCGCACTCAATTCAGCATATTTTGTCATATTTATCTGATAAAGTCATACTTGTCATATTTATATTCATATTTGTCATATTTCATTGAGATTTGGTTACTGCCTGATCAGAACAGAAATATTGCCATGCTGGAATGTCACGAGCAGGATCACTGTGCTGCAGGAGTGGATTGGCGGTGCTGTGAGTGGTACTGCTTGCTCGCAGTGAGGAGGCTGTCTTCCGTATTTTGGTGAAAAGTGATGTTGATTAGAGGGCATATGGAGCACTACATTTCCTGTAAGATGGGGGCCACAGAGCAATATTCCTTTAGCTGGCCCAGAATTCCTTGCTACAGCCCTGGTTGCCCACACGTGCCCACAACTGAAATGCGAGCCCACTGCCCTTCCAGCTTGCACATGAGAGCCTCAGGAAAAGAGCATTTGGTTTAGGATTCTTACGAGCTCAGGGAACAGGTAGTGTTGTGCAGAGCGAGGTATGACAGGTGAGGAGCTTCCCGACACCCCCTCTTCTAATGCAGAGGCGTTCCCTTCATCTACTGCTTTCCCTCCCGTTGCAGGAAAGCTGAGCAGTCAGGGCTAATGGGAATTTTACTCAGCCCTCATTTTGTATTTGAAGCGTCCCTAATTTTCCGGTCTGTTCGACGATGTAGTGAAATGAGTGTAACGTCTGCCGGTGGCTGCGGTAGGAAGCCAGGCATAATGAGGTGGAGAGGAGCAGCGGAGCGGAAGGGAAATGTAAATGCCATCGCGTCTCCGGGCGGACGGGGACGGAGAGGTTAAACGGATGGCATTTGGCGCCCGGGCTCGGCGTTGCCCCGCTCCGTGGACTCGCTCCGTTTGCCCTATATTCTGCTTTTACAGTGTTCTCCGCTCATTATTCCAGCCAGCGAGCCCAGCCGGTCAGTGAGGAAGCTGTCTGTAGAGGCCATGCCTTCCTCCTTGGCCTCTGGGGTATTGGAGAGGGGACAATTTCAGGTTTTGAAATAGGAAATGAAAGGACAATTCTTCTTCCTTCTACCGCAGAACAATGTCCTTTCCTGAGTGGGCCTACCACCCCAAAATAGTTCAAGTGTTAAAGTGATGCTGCTTGTTTACACATTGGCTCGGTGTCCAAGACCTTGTGTATCAGCTCATGTTGAATGTTTTCACAAATAGTCCTGCAATTGTGGGGACTTTTTTGGTTTACTGTGTTTTATGTAGGCAGGCTAAACTCATTTTTGCCCCGTAACCGATCTTTGCTCCTCTCATTCCAGCACCATATTTGAGCTGGCGAAACAGCCGTGAGGCGAGTGCCGTGGAGCGAGAAATCAGTACGTTATCGTTTGCGTGTTCTGTCTCCCACAAATGAAAAGGAGAGTACGTGGGATTAAAATACGACTGTGGGGGATTTGATTGAGGATTTTTAATTTTTATAAAAGAGGATTAATGTCGCGGGTTACAGAAGTCATTACTGATGGAGTTCTCTCGGTAGGCCTGTTGCTTTGATGGAAATTACTCCCAGGGAAAATTTTGCACTCGTCAGGACGGATCGTTCTCTCAGAAAGAAGTCTGCTTGCTCGGCCGTGCCGGAGCAGTGAAGGCCACTGTGGCGTTGAAGGCCGGGCTTGATATTGTGCGAGGCTCTCTTTATAGTCTTTAAAATGAGGATCCCATCCTGGCTGAATGGTCCCATATGCTATAAGTACGCGGGACGACTTTATGGTTTATTCCCAGAAAGAGAGCATTTCAATCGCCATCCTCCCTGCTCGCAAGATTCTGTATAGGGTTCTCAGCATTCATAACGCCCTGCGTGAATCTCAAGCCAGTATGTGCAAAACCGTCGTGTTAGCTTGCAAGCTACCTTTAATGCTGCAGCTGTTAATGACTTTTATCCTACAGAAAATGTAGTCACAACCTTCATATGACAGTGTTAGACGTGCTTGCACATGATAAGTTAAGATCGTGAAACTGATTTGAATGTTATCTGTGTATTCAGTTACTCAGTGGCCTGTGGTCATTTTGGAGTTGCGGGACACGAGCTTAGAATTTGGAGTAAATGTTTCAAAAACAGGCGCTCCTCACAGAGTTATACAAAGCAAACTGTAGGGATGGGCTGTACTAGTGTGTCACAGTGGATTTGGTGAATTGTGTGGGGTAGTGGTTCTGCTTTTATAGGGGAACTACAGTGGCATCCCACTCGAGGTGAGAAATGACCCCCCCCCACCCAGTTATATGTCCTCACCTCTCATTTTCCACATGGGCCATCATCACCACGATTCGACTCAACATCCTCGCCCGCAGCCAACAGCGTTTGTGTTTCCCGTCGCCCGTGAGATCCACGGCAGGAAGATTAAATTACGGCCTCCTATTTATTAAACGCAAATAAGACACTCCTCTGTCTCCTTAATGATGAGGAATAACCCTGCACTCTTTTTTATCATTGCGGAATGGGAGGCGCGCTAGCGGCCACATTAGGGACGGCGCTCGATGAATCACTCTGTAATGCGGCGCTCTGTCCTCTCTTCTCCTCTCCTGCTCTCGGCTGCAGACAGCGGAGCTGGATGCCTGGGTAAGCCGCAGCAGGCCGAGGTGCTCTTCATCTCACTTCTCCCCTCTTTATCCCTCTGTCATGTTTTCATTGTGCATTAAAAACAGGATCCAGCGCTCACTCGCTGCCCCCTCCATCTTCTGCCGCTTTTTTGAAGGTAGCCAACTAGAAAATTGAATATCATCTTCTCCACCTATTGTGGATCCTCTCTGTGATAGCGGACTGTGCGCTGGCTGTGGGGATAGGGGGTGCGGGGATGTGGGGGGAGTGGGGGGGGGGCATTGCGGCCTGTGTGATTTAGGGGAGCGACGTGCAGCTCGGATCTGCTCCTGCGTCACTAGGCCAGTATGCTGTTACCCGTGTGCGGCAGACATCCCTGTTTTGTGTGGTGCGGGGGGGGGGGGGGTCTTGGCACACGCTCCCGTCAGCACGGTTATGGCCGTGAAGGCGGGACCTCCCTGTCGATCCGTGAAACTGCTAATCACGAGCAGAAGTGTTTTCATGCGTCTGCTTCATGTTTGCGTTTTCAAGCCTGGCTGATAGAGTTTACGAGTGCGTGCGAGCACGCGCCAGTTGACCGCTGAAAATTTACGTCTTGCATCTCACTCTTTAGACGTTTGTAGGCTTGTGTTTACTGTCGCGTCACATCGCGGCTGTTGGCATGTGTTTACGATAGGACTTCATCATTGTGCATCTTTGGACTGGCGCTTTGGCACACAGCCAGTCTCCTGCCTTTATTTCATGTATACCCACTGCAGCCATCTTCTTAATCCACTCCACGCTGCCCAAGGCGAGTTCTGCGCTGTCCGCTGTGACTGAAGGCCTCCCACGCTTTTAAACTGTAGCTGTTGCTTTCAGTTCTTTTGCCCTGTGGCTGCTGTGCCAAGCACTTATACCAAATCAGCTTAATTAAGACTGGCACTGAATAGCTGAATAGGTTTTGTAACGTCAGTGTAATTCTCCAATACAGAGTTAAACTCCCTGGCAACAGCAACAGGTGATAGCGTCACTCTCCTATCTAGGAAAGTAGGACTGTGAAGTTCAGCTTGAGGAATGCTGTTTGTAGGCTGGCCGACACCCAAAACATAAATTCTTTCTGAATCCATTCTTTTCTATTTTATGTCGGACGTAATTTCTTGTCGAACGAGCACTCTGATTGCCTCGGTTTCACTTTTCCTCTGGGGCCTTTCAGAATGATATATATGCAGTTTGTTGTTTTTTTTTTTTTTGTACATGAGAAATGTTTGTGGTCACTGGTACAGCCCTGCTGTTGCTCAGATGTGCTGTCAGTGCAGAAGAGTAGATTGGCTCGCTCGCCAAGTCTGCGGCTTAGCAGGTGGATTCAGAGAGGGCTGCGTGTGGGTTTGGTCCTCAACTCGCCAAGTGTCTGTGAAAGCCTACCCGTGCCTCCCCCTCCAAACCTCCAGCGATGCTTCCTCCTGCTGCTTTGCTCCATCGTCTGCTGCTGTCTGTCCATGAATCGGTCCGTCTGTTTGCTCGCCTTTGCATATTCATCTGCTTTAATGTCTCTCTCCTCCTGCGCACGGTAAAGCTGGTGCCAGACACTCTCCTCCTTAGCTTCAGCTGGCATCCTCTCGTTGGCAGCAGAAATAAAGGCTTTTTAGCCACGTGAGGACCCCGGCGTGCTTCTGCAAAACGCAGTGCGTGAACCTCGTTACCGTAAGTGCAAAAAGAGCTCGCATGCTAATGCTACCGCTAATGCTGCAGCCGCTAATGGCTGTTTTCCCACTGGAAATGTAAGCACTGCCTTATATCTTTCACTTGCCCACATGTGGAATTTACTCCCTAATATAATCATTTTACTTTGATGAAACGAATCTTCCCTGATATAGTGTTGCTTCTCTTTTTATCAGGAAAAGCAGCTGGATAGAAAGGAGGCTGAGCTGAAGAATCTCGCTACTTTTTATAAAGAGCAGCTGACGCTGCTGGACAAGAAGGTAAGATGTGCTGACCCCTGTTTTCATGAAGAGGAACCAGTGTTCGTAGCATATTCCTGTCTGACATCATATAGCCATTGCACTTACACAATTGATTGCAAAGACAAACGGTTGAATACAGGAAAACTGTCAAAGAAGTGATCATAATAACATTTACAAAAGTGTTGTGTCAAGTGTCATAAGGAAAAAATATCACTGTTTCATACTTGACATATGACCCTTTTATAAGTGTTTGTTCTGAGATCAACTATTCTCACTTAATTTCCTTTGATACAGAGTTCAGGGAAGGTTGAGGGCGAACATTGGGAGCTGTGCAGTTAATTCCAATTGCCGCTAGTTGTTTATAGCATTGGTCTGACAAACATGCAGTGAGAACCTGGAATCAGACTAGCAGCCACTTTGGAATGGATTTAAGTAATGATTCTTCACTTCAGGTCAGGTAGATCCTGATGTGGAAAAGAATACTGAACAAAGAATGCAATATTTGCATGTACTTATGTCATAGGGATGCTATTTGTAACATATTACTTGGTATTATCATACATTTAGAGGTGTGACTGAGTGTATTTTCATGTGTAAGGTCTTTTGTAGATAGATACCGCTACAGTAAACATCCCTAGTTTGTGGTAGCGGAAGATTATTGATAATGAAATGCCACACAGACCCTGTTCCATCTGCATTGTGTTTTCTCTGGCTGAATTAGGACATCAGATAAACCGTTCGGCTGCTGAATTCGGCTTTCTTCCCACTCGTTCGAGCTTGAGCCTTTCACGTCTGTTTAATATTCTCCGCACTCGTGCCACAGTCTCCGTGACATTTTCAGCACATAAAAGTCCTGTTGCGGTGCAATAAATAAAGGTTTACAGAGATCTGGGGCTGTAGAAATCTCTTGATTTTTCTCAGTACAGAGATGTTTGGGAATAGTTGCGGGGGGAAGAGATGGTGGGGAGCCTTTGGACGTGTTTGGGATTCAATCCGTGGATTTCTTTGGCCTTCAAGGTGGGTTCTTTGTTGCGCCCTTTCAGAGGATTGTGAGGAAATCGTTTTTTTTTTTTTGATTTGTTTCGTTTTGTTTTTTTACTGAGGTGCATCGGCTACTAGGGCTGGGCGATATGGACAAAATCTAATATCTCGATATCGGTTACCGCATACCTCGATATCGATATTTTGCCGATATCATCGGGACAAATGTTGGTGCTTTTGCAAAATATGTACACAATAATATTTTCTATAACCATTTATAAGTAATGTTGACATAACGATGAAACAGGTGCAGGCAACAGCTTCAACAGTCTTGCAAGCGCAGAAAAATGCAACCCATTACTATAATTCAGCTTTTAAAAGCAGAAAAGCCAACACTTATTTCATATCACGATATTACGATAGTCAAAATCCGTGACGATAGTTTACTTTGAATCACGATATCGATATAATATCGATATATCGCCCAGCCCTATCGGCTATATCGATTTTATAGCCTTTCACTGGCAATTGCCAGGGGTGCGGCTGGGAATTCTGGGCCCCCTAATAGGATATTGCTCTTTCCTCCTCATGCTACTGGAAGCATTGCTCACCCTCTCCACTCTATGGACTCCACCAAGCTGTGGAATCACTGGAACCCTCACCTCCTTTCTCCCTACTAACAATGGCCGTCCGTGGCACAGAATGGGCTGTAGGTGTTTCGCTGCCCAAACGACCTGTCTGAACATGAGCTCAGCAGCAGTAAGGCAGTAGTGGCCCTCGTTCTTCAACCCTTTCACTTCTCTCCACAGGTTTGTCCCACAAACCCACAAATCTCATCGATCATCCTCATTCCCCAGTATAGTGCTCTCAAGTGGCCGCCAGCCAATCCCCTGCCTGCTCTTAGTGAAACCAATGTCTTTAATTGTGGTTAGGCCCTGCGCAGCACTTGGCAACCTCTGCTGTCATTCTCATCTGGAGCTTTGTCAACAAATGTCAACAAATTCTTAGACAACTGGGGAAATGAGGGGAAACTCTGGGCGTAGTTAGCCATTTGGTATTTCTTTATGTATGAAATACTTGAGCATTACATCGGTTACAATAACTGGCACTTTTAAAAAGAGCCATTCCAGGCACTGTCAGAGTTGTAAATGTGAATGCAGTTTGCACTAATGCACTGTAATATCTCATCCGGGCTGGGAATTTCCTTTTTCCCTTTCGACAGAATTAACAGTCGCTAAATGACTGTAATCCAATTACATTTGAGTAAGAAGATTACGTATCTCAGAGCCCTTATTAATAAATAGATTAACAGACTGAAAGTGTATCAGCCACCCTGTTATAGGTTTTAAGAGCGTTGTTACAAACTGACCATGGCATGTTTGGCGTCTACTTAGGGGATGTCTGTTGAGTTTATCGTTCATTGCGGTGGGTCTGCACTTGCTTTCCTCGTTAATCTGACAGTAATGTGGGCCTGAACTTTTTAAACATGATTTAAACTAATGGTTTGCAGATGCCTGTGAAAAATGCTTTACTGTAACGCTCTCGGTTGAGAGGGTTCAGAAGGTTTTTTTATTATTCGGGAACCCTGTATACCTTATTCCAGGGTTGTTCATCAGGTAAAAGGGTTCAAGTTGTGGGCTATTACACTTTTCACATGCAGCTACGAAAGGTGCTGTGGACATCTGAAAAGGGTTCTCTTATGGAGACCTGCCAACAAATGTTTTGAGAGTGCACTGTATGGTGAGAATAGACCAGGAAACATGGAACTTATTTGTAGGGTTGCCAGTACTTTATTCCTGCGCGCACTAACTGAAGAAGATTTCTGTGTACGATGAGAACTTTCAGTCTCCGTCCCGGTGGGATGCAGCCAGTGTGACGCCACAGCGTTTCTTGTAGCTACATTCAAGGCTTGATTAATATCCTATCGGCGTGGAAAACGGGGAAGATATCCATAAAGCGAAAAGGATTAGCTGACAACGCGACGTGAAGCGGTGCAGAAAATGTCAGAGGAATGACACGGTAACTGAGAGATCTGCGATTTCATTTTCCTCACTCTGCTTATCTGCTGAGGCAGTCTAGGTAGTTAACGTTTAAGTAAACGTTTCGTGCGCCGCAGCAAATGGACCTTAGTATTGCCTCCATGCTTGAAGGCAGAGAGTGATTGGAGGTAGACTGTGTCTCTCTATCTCCCCCTTTACTTCACTAGCTATTTTTAAAGTGCTGACCTGCATGTGAATAAGCTGAGGATTCTGTTGGGGTCCCAGGTTCATTTTAAATGCCTTTGTCCCCCCGGCATCCCCTCTCCCTCAAACACAATTAATATCACTAAATGAAATTGAAGCCAACCTTTTGCGGGGGTGTTGGCTGATGGGAGTTTTCAAGGACTGAACTGCATTGAATCCATGGTGACTCAATCAGTGGTACTACAACTACTATAACTATAAAAACATTATTAATAATACATTAATTAATTGGGCATCTTAAGTTACACCAACATCATTCATTGCAACACACAAGCATTTTTAGTTAGAAGAGGGATCCTTCATTTATTTGGGTGCATTGAAAGGTGGAGAAAAAAATATTAAATAAGAAAGAATAATTCAATGTGTAATTCATTTTTTTGTGTAATGAATAAATTACGTGCCTCTGGAAATGATTTGGCCCGTGGTAGATTATTTCATTTATAGAAGTCAGTAGTATTTTACAATTGATCCTCTGAGATTTAAAAGTCATGAACTGTAGCATAAACTGATGAAGTTAATCTTGAATTGCCTCAGTGCATAAACATCATTTGGCTCGATGATTGAATGCTTATGTTTTGCATTGGCCATGTCATGTTGGAGGTCACGCCTCACCTACACACTGTTAGCGCATCAAATTGCTTGGGTATTTATATGACTGTCATAAGCTATTTTTTTTTTACTTTTGAAATAATTTCATCACGGATGTGCACGATAAGGGCTTGGAACCCACATTCCTCTTCTATGGCAACAGGGACGGAGGTAACTCCTTGAACCTCTTCTCCTGGTGTTAATTACTATTTTATTTCTTTTTTTTTTTTTTGCTTTTTTCTGTTCCCGACCTAAAATGTAGTATTTCCATTATGAAACCAAAGCACGTTTGTTTCAAAGCAAAGCCAGCCTGAGTTTTACGGTGGCTGTACACTGAGGATATTCCCAATTGTGAAGTGTCTGTTTGCCAGCATAATCTCATTAAATGGAAGGATAGATGGCGGAGGCCGAATGGGCAGGGAAGGTGTCCCGCGCTCCCTTTTCGCTCGTTTTTTTTCCGGCGGATAATGAGGATTCGCCAGCGGACACACGTGTTCCCTGGCTGCGATCTCTCACCCGCTCGCCATGCGAAAGGGTTTCAGGGGAGATACTTTTGAGAGCTCACTCCATGGCTGGGACCGTCAGGCACGTAATTGAACATGCGCCACACCGCCCCGCCCCCCCCCCCCCCCCCAATCCCGCTCGTATTGGGAGTTGATTCCTCCGCGTGCGGCCGACTTAACATGTTTAAGCAGCTTAGACAGAACAGTTGAGGTTGTAAATGGCTTTCACCTGGCAGTAGTCTGGTCATTGGCAGATACACCAGTTCACTGATACGGACGGGCATTCTCCCATGACTGGCTCCTCGTACTAAAGTGCAGCCTCTGTTTCATACAGTGCCTCTAAAGCTGAATGTAGGGAGTGACTTAAAAAATAGTAACTTTAAAGAAAATCTTTTATTTATGTGCTCCTGGTACAGGCGAGTGTGGAAAGCATAACAGAAGTCTCGGTTGGAGCTGATCTCCCCCCCACACCCTCGCGGTCTCGCCGTTCAGCCGCAGCAGGGCTTGCACATGTCTGGGGAATCCAGACTAATTGGCGTGTGATCACTGTGAATAAACATTTGACATTGGCTGGACTCCGGGCAGAGACGGGCACGGTGCGGTAACAAGTTCGCTGGCCGCCCTGACTGATGGCGCTCTGTTTGTGTTTGCTTCATTAGAAGAGCGCGGGGCAGCTCTGCCAAACGGATCAAAGGCAGAAGGGGAATAAGCTATCCTGCGTTCTGCTGTCAGGCTGTTTGGAGGAAGCCAGACTTGAGGCAGTTGGTTCTGTCTGTCTGTTCGAAGTAGCAATTGCCTGCTGGTTTTCAGTTATTTGCCAGGTATGAGTGGTTCAAAACCCCCGAGACTGCTGTCTTCACTTAATTTCTCCGACTTGTGCACACAAGCGAATGCACTCATGTATGTTCAGTGCGTAAGTATCTGAGCAAAGGCATTTTTCCCTTCTCAGCTCTGTATAGCAGGATGTTGTATGAAAGAATACAGTGATGAATATGAGGTTTTACAGCAGACCATGTGGTTTAATACCACAATGCTTAAATTTATATTGGCTGGGAATTACTACTATTTTTATGCCGTCATCTGCCCTAATACTTGTAGACTGCAAGCATGTCCGCGGTTACGCATACATCCTCACATACGCAAATGTACTCGTATTTACGAGCCTGCGCGCGCAGACTTGCATTCAATCTCACTGCTGCACTTACACACGCACACACACACACACACACTCTCACACAAAGTGGTAAGAATTTCTCAGAATAAATTTAATTTATTATGTTGACAGATAATGTGAGCAGTTTTCAGGTTTCACGTTTGAAGGCTTTTTAGTACGGGAGCACTAAAACGTGTCAATAAATTTTGCCCGATCATCATATTCTGTGCTAAAATGAAATAAAACCTCGAATCCCTGTTTTCTGAATTCTCTATCCTCCATTTTACTTCCTCTCATACTACTTTCACAGTTTCTTGCACCAGGGCAACCATGCCTGAAACACCCCCCTCCTCTTCTCCCCTCTCTTGTCATTCAGGAAGGTCAGCGACCCCCTCTATATAATAAAATTACCTCTCATATTATAAAGAGACAATAATCCTGGAGATATAATGCTGGCAGAGGCCATCCCAGAGAATTCCGCCATGTTACCTGCACGCCGTCTGGCCCCGCCCCTCAGCTCCCGGCCCACAGAGTCCTCATTTATCTGAAATTCATTTCCTCTGGGCCTCCAGGAAGGATGGAGCACTCAATTTAATCTAGCCTGCTTATTAATTTTATAGTGTCATCTGCTTGTTGGAGGTATCAGGAGAGCAATGCGGTTGTTTAACATTAGTTTGCGAGCAATAGGTAAATGGGATAATCACAGTTCAGGACTCGTTCACAACAGAGGTGTTAAGTGATGCTGAGTTTGTACTTTATCCCTTGAAAAGCAAAAGAAATCTGATTCTTCTCTGGGAATCCATTTTTACATAGTGGTGTAATTTTTCATTTAATTAAAATTTCAACTGAAACTCATATTTTTCTGACACTTAATGCCAGCACTGGGCTCAGGGGATTTTTTTTCCTCCATATAGCTGCTCAAAGACTGCAAAAAAAAGAATTGATTTTCCCTAAATCAAATAATCTTTGCGATTTAATGTTTCATCATTGGAACACTGCCATTGAAAATTTGACTGCTGTTTTTCTTAGATCCTGTTTAGTTAAAGTCGAATGATGGGGTGCAGCTGAGGTGTGGGAGCTTATGATATGAAAAAAGTTTTGAAAATCTCTAATCAGAGTGGTGAGTCACTATAAGGCACCTTTTTATGCTAACTGTGACCCTTCTGCATTCCAGCATGAATGCGTTGGCATAACTATGGGAGCTTGCCTGTATGAGTCTGTGTATGTAGCTACTGAAGTCCAGCAGTAAGGATCTGTTTAGGAACTGGTGCTCACATCTGTGCGTTCGAATAGCAACAAGAATTCACCTGTATGGATAGTGTGGCGACTAGAACTCACCCGTATGGGTACTGCAGGTATTAGAGCTCATCTGTATGGGTACTGCAGGTATTAGAGCTCATCTGTGTAGCATAGTATAACTACAAGAGCTGACTTGTTTGGGTTAGTATAACTACACAAGCTCTCTTGTGTGGATAAATATAACTATTGGAGTCAAAGATAGAAATACTTGCGGGCAGGAATACTTAGGCAATTTATTAAGGTGCTGGAGACTAGCGTTTCGACTGAGTGTCTTCTCAGTGTCTCTTTTTTGACTCTGAAGAAGACACTCTGTTGAAATGTTAGTCACCTGCACCTTAATAAATTGCCTAAGTTATCGTGTGCTCCAGTATTTCTTTCTTTGACTTTGATTACTTATCCTCTATTCTGAAAGGCTCCGATTTGGCTACTATTCGTCAGCTGAGGCGCATATTTTTCCTTGGTTATAACTGTTGAAGCTCTCCTGTATGGGTTAGTATAACTACAATCACCTGTGTGATATAGTATTAATCCGGGCACTCATTCATATGTACTGGCATAACTGCTGTGACTCATCTGTATGGGTTAGTATTAGTACAGCGGCTGGCCTATGTGGGACTAGTATACCTTAACAAGCTCACCTGTATGTGTTTGTTCAATACAGGAGCTCAACTGTATGGGCTAGTATAATCATAAGAGCTCTCCTGTATGGAATAGTATAAGTAAAATTACACACCTGGTTGGAATAACAACAGGAGCTCACCTGCGTGGGTTAGATTAATTGCAATTACTTACCTGTATGTTGGAGTACCAAGTGGAGCTAACCCATATGGGATAGTAATACTATGGGAGCTCTCCTCTGTGGGATAGTATAACTATAATACAAAGTAATAATAATAGTTTTTTTGGAAACACACTTTACATCAAATCAGTGATCTCAGAGTGCTACAGTGCATTAAAAAAAACATAAAAGGGGTAAAAAAGCAGCTAAGAGACAACATTAAACTAAGGCACAGAGAAGGTACATAGCAAAAACAAAAGGACATAGAGGATATAGTTAAAACCAACAATTGAAGGCTTTTCTAAAAAGATGAGTTTTTAAGCCTTTTTTTAAAAGCATCCACAGTCTGTAGTGCCCTTAGACGGTCAGGGAGAGCATTCCACAGACTGGGAGCGGCTGAGCAGAAGGCGCGGTCATCCATAGTTCTAAGCCTTGTCCTCAGAGGCTGGAGGAAGTTGGCCTGTCCAGAGCGGAGATGGCGTGGGGAGGAATGGGGGGTGAGCAGTTCTTTGAAGTAAAGGGGGGCAGTGCTATAGAGGCACTGGTGGGACAGCAGGGAGATTTTAAATTTGACCCTGTACTGGACAGGAAGCCAGTGGAGGGATTTGAGAAGGGGTGTGATGTGATCATACTTTCGCACCCTCATCAGGATCCTGGCAGCACTGTTCTGAATGTATTGCAGCTGCTGGATGTTCTTACTGGGGATCCCGATGAGAAGTGTGTTGCAGTAGTCCAGCCTGGAGGAAACAAAGGCGTAGACAAGCTTTTCAGCATCTGAGAGGATGAGTGTTGGGCGGAGTTTTGCAATGTTCCTGAGGTGGAAGAAGGAGGTCTTACATAAGTGTTTTATGTGAGCCTTAAAGGTCAGGTTAGGGTCCATTCTGACACCGAGGTTAGTGACTGAAGGTGAGAGGTGGATGTTGTGGTCGGCGAAGGTGATGCTGGTGATGGTGGATGACCGAGTCTGGTGTGGAGTGCCAACAAAATGGCTTCCGTTTTTGTGCTGTTTAGTTGCAGGAAGTTAGTTGTCATCCACGCCTTTATCTCCTCCAGGCAGATGCAGAGTGTGGAAGAGGGCAGGGCTGCAGAGGGGGTTGGGTTGGTTTAAATGTAGAGTTGGGCGTCATCAGTGTAGCAGTGGAATGATATTCCATGCCGGCTGATGACACGGCCAAGGGGGACCATGTATAAAGTGAAGAGGGTGGGGCCAAGGACCGATCCTTGAGGGACACCACAAGTGACAGAGGGCATGTCCGACTTAGCTCCTCCCAGGGACACATACTCCATTCTGTTTGTGAGATAAGATATGAACCAGGCCAGGGTAGAGTCAGAGAGTCTGATGGAGGAGTGGAGGCGGTGTAAAGGGATGCGGTGATCAATGGTCTCGAATGCTGCGCTGAGGTCAAGAAGGATGAGAAGAGATGGTGAGCCAGCATCAGCTGTCATCAGCTGGTCATTGGTGACCCTGACTAGAGCGGTATCTGTTCTGTGGCCAGAGCGGAAACCAGACTGGAACTTCTCATATAGATTGTTGGATTTGAGATGATTGTGGAGTTGGGCAGAAACTACCGTTACAACACCTTTGATTGGAAAGGGAGGTTGGAGATGGGCCAGTAGTTGGCCTGGAGGGAGTGGTTCATGATTTTGGTGATCATGGGACTTATTGCAGAGGAGTAGGTTTTTATCAGGACTGAGGGAAATGGGTCCAGGGCACAGGTGGAGGGTTTCATCTTCCTCTGGATGTCCTCAAACTCTCGCTGTGTGATGTCTCTGAGGGGCTGAGTAGTCTCGCACTGAGGGTCAACAGTTGGGACTGGAGGTGCAGTGGGGCAGAGGGGCTAGAGAGAAGGGAGTGAATGTTGTCTACTTTCGTTGTAAAGAAAGAGATTAAGCTGTTACACCGCTCCTGAGTGTCGTCTGAGCTTAGGGGGGTCTGAGGTTTAACGAGAAGATTTATGGTGGAGAAAAGTTGCTTGGAGTTACCTGGGCTATTGTTGATGATGTGGGAGTAGAACCGGGACCGTGAGTCACTGAGGGACTTGCTGTAGGCCTTCTGATGTTCCCGGTGGGCTAGTTGGTGTACAGCAAGTCCTGTGTCCTTGAAACGCCGTTCAAGGACACGCCCCTCTCTTTTCAATAGCTGCAACTCACTGGTGTACCAGGGGGCTGAGCATCTGAAGGTGACGGTTCTGGTCTTGCCTGGGGGATGGCGGTCCAGGAGGGTCTTCAGTGAAGAATTGTAGAAATCCACGGATTCGGTGACTGATGAGAAATTGGCAGCGGAGAGATGGTGGAGATCGATGGTTAAGGTGTCTGGGTTGATGTTTGAGGTTCCTGAAACTGATTTGTCTGCTGGGCTTATTGAGGGGGAACAGGGTAGATGACTCCATTAAAATGGCCCTATGGTCTGACATGCCCAAATCATACACTGATGGGGGCGGAGTTTGTGATGAGCAGATCAAGAGTGTGGCCCCTGATGTGTGTTGGGACATTTACGTGTTGAGAAAGGTTGAGGTTGTCAAGAAGATGGAGGAATTCAGCTACAGAGTGGGAGGAGGGAGTGTTTACTTGAATGTTAAAATCACCGATTATAATGATATTTCTTGGTGTTGTCTAGAGTGCAGTGAGGAGGTTGTGTATCTCGGAGATGAGGGCTGGGTTTGGTTTGGGGGGGCCGGTAGATCAGGAGAGTTAAAGTAGAAAGTGGGCTTTGCATTTGAATGCAAGGTATTCAAAAGAGGCGTAAACAGGCAGGGTGAGGGGGGACAAAACAAAGTGTCCCCAGTGTACAACAGCAAGGCCACCACCACGGCTAGTGGTGCGGGCTTTGTTTAGGTAGCTGAAGCCAGGGGGACAGGCTTCATTAAGACCAGAGTAGACCTCTGGTTGTTGCCAGGTCTCAACAAGGCACATGAAGTCAATCTGCTTGTTGATAATATGGTCATGAATGAAAGATGCCTTGTTATTGAGGGATTGTACATTTAGAAGTTCAATTTTAACGGCATGAATTTTGAATTTTAACTGCAGCCACTCACTTGTATAAGCAAGTAAAAATGTAATAATTCACATATATGGGTTATTAAGTGCACATCTATATGGATTACTCTAACATGATTTTACCTGCATAGATTAGTATAAGTATTGGCGCTTACCTGTATGGGTTATTATGGCTACAGGAGCTCATCTGTATTGGGTTGCTGTAACTACAAGAGCTCACCTGTGTGGGTTAACATAACTAGAACCCCGTTTTCAAAAAAGTTGGATGGTGTGTAAAATGTAAATAAAGAATGCAATGACTTGCAAATCATTTAAGCTCTACATTTAATTGATAATAGTATAAAGACAACACAACAGATGTTGAAGCCGAAGGCACAAGCTGAAACGTTGGTGTGTTTTTTTTTTTTTTTAATCTTTTTGTCATGTTTAATAAAGGGCTTTTAATCATTTAGAACCACTTGAGTGGCTGGATTTGGCATTTTATGACAGTTTTGTTTTTCTCTTTTCTTTTTTTTTTAACTTCTGTTCCCTTCTGTCCTGGGGATACCAGCAGCATTCTTGCTCTTTTTTCTGTTTTCAATAACGTTTCTCAGTTTCAACATCTGATATTCAGTATTGTCTTTGTACTGCTTTCAAAATGAATATGGAGTTCATATTATTTGCAAATCATTGCATTGTGTTATTATTTATATTTCATAGAACATCCCAACTTTTTGAGAAATGGGGTTTTACAGGAGCTAACCTGTATGTATTAATATAATTTTAGGAGCTCACCTGTATGTGATAGCATACCTACATGCGCATAGCTGTATGAGTTTGCATACTGTAGCTACAGGAGTTGTGTCTGGTTTAGTAGCTAGTGGAGCTCACCTGTATCGGATATTATGACTATAGAGCTCAAGTTTATGAATTTAAATAATTATAGTAGCTTACCTGTATGCGTTAGTACAACTGCAGGAGCTGACCTCTACGGGTTGGAATAACAGCTGAGCTCTCCGGTAGATTTCAGTGGAACTATAGGAGCTCATCTGTGTGGGTTGGTATAACAATGAGATCTCTCCTGTATGGGTTAAAATAATTATAGGAGCTCACCTGTATGGGCTTGTATAACTACAGGTGCTTATCTGTATAGGATAGTATAACTACAACGGCATCCCTGTATAGGTTAGTATAACAATAGAAGCTCATATGGGGTAGGAAGACAGGAGCGCATGTTTATCGCTTAGTACAACTACAGGAACTGCCTTTAGCGGGATAGTATAACTACCTGAGCTCACCATTATGGGCTAGTATAAACTTGACCTCAATTTTATGTGTAAGTATTAACATAGTGTCTCACCTGAGTGGGTTAGTATAATTAAGAAAACTCATCTGGAGTTGTCAGTATAATTACAAGAGCTCTCCTGTATGGGTTAAAATGACGATGGGAGCTCACCTGCATAGGTTTAATAAAACTACAGAAGCTCACCTGTATGAATTAGAATAGCAAAGGAAGCTCACCTCTATGTGTCAGAATAAATACAGGAACTCTCCTGTATGGGTCAACAGAACTATAGGAGCTCACTTGTATGGCTTAGGTTAACAATAAGAGCCCACCTGTATGGGTTGATACCATAATGTGAGCTCACCTGTATGGGTTGATATAATAATGTGAGCTCACCTGTATGGGCTAGTATAACCCTAGTATAACCTTGCAGATGTAGATGCCGGCTTCCAAAAAACACTAAAATTTGATTGCTGAGTAATTTTGAATTTCCAATGAGACAAGTGTCTTGCTTAATTGAAATCATTTTTCCAGTCTCTGACACAAATCCTGAGTTATAAAGACTGAAATAAAGTCACGCCCAGCAGGCATGGATTGGGTTTATTTGGCATCTGCATCAAGGGGTAATGCATGAGCTCCCATTTATGGGACAGTGTGACTACAGGAGCTCCCCTGTGTTGTGATTCTGTCTGTCTGCCATGTCTCTGCCCTGCTTCGCCGTGCCCATGATCTGTTTGCCATGTTTATATTCGGATTTTTGCATGTCTGACTATTCTTTGTAATGTGTATTGCGATTTGGTAATTTAGTTTATGCATTGTCTTAGTTTTGTTTTTCCATGTTTAACTTTTTACCATAGTTTTACTCCGGTCCATGTTTTTGTTTAAACCATGCATTGCACTTTGTCTCCCCCTGTCTGGTCTCTTGTCTTGTCACTGCTCACAGCCCCAGTATTGCGTGCCACTCTTCGGGTGATTTAATGGTTTCTGGATTTCAACCTTCCTTCCAATCTCGGTTACTTCCTTCGCCTTGCTTTTCTATTTTACAAACCCATACTAACAGTTTGTTATTTTGCTAGAGCTACTCTTCCAGCTAACATTGTATATAATACTAACTTACTAACCAGCACTAGGGATTGTATAGTTGCACTTACTAATTGATTAACAAGCTCTCAGCACTCGCCCTGTTCTAGTCTCTGCCCCTTGTCTTTCCCTAATCTTCTCTGCTGTGTTTCTGTGGATCCTCCACACCTGCTCACGCTGTCCTTTCTCTCATTATCTATGCACGTTAGAACTCCTTGACCGGAGCCGTATGTCTGTCTATACGTAGGATTGTTTCGTGATCCCTGTCCGTGTTTTGGCTTTTGCCTATTTTATGTGATTAGGTTCTCCCTCTTGTTCCCTCCTTTGTAATTAGTCTCGTTTCCAGCACCTGTGTCTGTGTAGCAAGTGATTCCCATGGAGTGTATATTAGGAGTCTTTTCACTGCACTTCTTCGTCAGATCGTTTCTCTCAGTTTGCTTGTGCCACGTTTCTCTCGCCTAGTACTCTCAGTGATTCCTTTCTCACTGGACCGTCCGACTTTTCGATTTTTGGCTTTGTGATTTTGGATTTATTGTTGCATCTGTGTTTTTTGACCCTTTTCTGCCCGACTACGATTTCTATGATTGCTGCCCTGGTTACGGTTTGGATTACGCCCACTGGATGTTGGCTTTGCTTCTCTGACATACCTGTGCCTGTGTACCAAACCCATTTTTGCCCAACCACGAGTACTGTGATCGCTGCCCTGGTTTTTGTCTCTATTTTTGCCAAAGTGGATTGTGATGTTTGGAGTGTGGACTTTGTACCTTTGCCTTCTGCCCTGCGGGGGTTTTCCCCCTTTATTAATAAAGTATAGTTAAGACACCTAACCTGTATGTCTCAGCACTACTACTGGAACTCAACAGTATTGGTTAGCATAATTACAGTAGCTCACCTGTATGGGGTAGTATAACTACAGGAGCTCACCTATTTGGGTAAGTGTAACTACAGACACTCCTGTGTATGAGTTAGTGTAACAATATGATCTCACCTGTATGGGTTAGTATAACTAAAGCTCTTTCCATCCATTGGATTGTACAACTACTACAACAGCTCAATCATGTGGATTAGTATTACGGTTGGAGTTTACCTGTATTGATAAACATGGCTATTGCAGCTCACCTGTCTCAGTTATTATAACAACAGAAGCTTACTTGTCTGGGGTAGTATAACTACAGGAGCTTGTCTCTGTGGCTAGTTTAGCTGCAGGAGCATCTTTTGTGTAGGTTGTTATTTCTACAAGAGCTCACCTATATGTGTCGGTATATGCACAGGACTTCCCTGTGTGAGATAGTATAACTACAGGAGCTCACTTGTATGGAATAGTATGACTTCAAATCCTCACCTGTATGGGCTGGTATAACTAGAGGAGCTCACCTGTACAGGTTAGTATTATACTGGAGCAGCTGCAGGAGCGCTTTAGCCCACCAGTATGAGATCGTATAACAAAAGAAGCCCACCTGTATGGGTTATTATGACTTCTGGAGCTCACCTGTATGACGTATCATAACTACTGTACTAATGCTTACCTTTATGGGTTACTATGAGTGAATTACCTCACCTGGATGAGCTATTTTAACTGCAGGAGCTCTTCTATATGGATTAGTATACATAGTTAGAGGAACGCTGTAGGACTCTTCATCCCTGGACTTTTTGTCCCTGAATTTTTTTTTTGTCCCCGGACTTTTCTCCCTGTGAATTTTCATCTTCGAGCTATTTTTTTTCTCGGACTTTTTGTTCTCGTGGACATTTCGTCCCCATGAACTTTTCCTCCTCGGGCTCTTCGTCCCTGGATTGTTCCTCCCAATAATGCTTTGCCCTCTTCCTGCATTTCCTTCAAGATAATTTTAGTCCATATGGTCAGTGTATCAGTGTATCATATTTTTTTTTTTTTTTTTGTGGTGTGTGTGTACATGTACATTTTAGATTTTTAGATGACCTGTTAAGTCACCGTGTATCATGGTGTTCCATCCGTCGTCTGTCCGTCCATCTGTCTGCCAACAGATGTGGCACGTTTTGTGATCTTTAGGATAATCCGGGGACGAAAAGTCCATGGGGACGAAAAGTCCAGGGTTGAAAAATTCAGGGATAAAAAATCTGGGAAGGAAAAGTCCTGTTATCCTAGAGGAAGCTCACCTGTATTGGTTAGTGTAAATATTGTAGCCTGGAATCCATCCAAATCATGCTTTGGTCGCTCCCAACGGTAACCTGATGATACGTCTGGCCTCAGTGGGTAGGCCAGCGTTTAGCCCTTACGTCACTAATGAACTGGATATTTAAATATTCATGTTTTCTGCTCTTGGTTGATTGGGTGACCTTTTGGCGAGATGCTCCAATCACGTGGCGCCATTTACAGAATGAATGCTGACCGGGTTATCCATCGCATCTTGTTGTCAGAAGTGGTAGCTAAGTAGACGAGCACTTAAACGTTGGGATATACAAGTATCTATCTATTGCATGTATATTTCCTTCTACTTTGCTACATCATGCATTTTACAACACAACTAATGGCTGTACTCAGCATTACGAATATGAGTTAGCTGGCCAGCTACGGAATTCGTGAATGTTATTTGAGCTTAAAAATTAGATTGTGGCTTGCTTGTGTTTTTGTCTTGAAGTGATTAGTAGATTTTGAACAGGATAATGTTTGTCCATATCTGCATTTTGTTTATTTCAGTGGGATTCCCTGGCATAATAAAGGCTAAATTAAATAATTCTCAAATTACGTATCATATTTTACTGTAATTGGCATTATTTATGGCTTGAAGGGCGTCAGCTAGGTTAAGCTTATGAAGCTGGCCTGTAATACGACATTTGAAAATTTATTCCTTGCCTGTCTAATTTCTTCTGAAAAGAGAAGATGGATAGCTTGTTCCTATTATTGCAACCTGTTGCTGCACAACGTTTCGGCATTTTTAACGTGAATGGCCAACGCTTATTTCGCCGCTTTTCCCCGCTTGTTTAATATCTGATATCAATCCAGTACAAGATCATAGAGATCAAATATATTCTTTTTCCCTTTTAAAACAATTAAAAAATTGTAATAATGTTTATGTGCTGGCAATAATCAGAGGTGGACATTCCAGGGGTCAGAAAGTAGAAGTCCGACCTTGTTTTACCTCCAGCCATAAGCTCAGGCAGCTGATTTTCCTAATAAGTTCAACCTCTGGGCTGAAGGGTTGCTGCAATTATTAGAGCCGGGCGGTGGCAGCAAAATACTGCGATGGACTTCTACTTTCTGGAGCTGGATTGTCCACCTCTAGCTGTAATCAACATAGCAAACCATTATCAGAAGGCAACGACGGCATCAAAACACGCCATGATGCAGTAGCAGATTTATTTGGAAAATAACGTCTCCATCAGCATTTATCGTATAAGCCTTCTACCGACAAAATCCGATCAGATCAACCGTATAAACTTTGTGTCGATTATCTTGAAATCAAGTCGAATTTCACCGTCTCCATAAGGCATTTTTAATTCCATATGACTTAATTCACAAAAGAACATGTGGATGGAAACATGGCTATTGAAGTGACTAGAATGACGGTCAAGCGCACCCTCAAGTGTAATAATGGGATTATAGAACTATGAGCAACAAAATAAAATGTATAATCAAAATTTATTTATACTGTGGGCATTTCACTCTCAAAATATGAAAGTTTTTTACTAGTATTCTCTCTGTTTCTGTGTAAATACATGAGATATGACGTCACTTAGTCCTTGTCAGCCAGCCAATTTTGGCTTATGTTTTCTAGACATCGTGATTTCCCAAAACTGAATAAATACAGCACATAGCAACACCAAACTGCTTAGCAATCTCAATCATGTTGTAACTAGAATGTCCGCTGGAAAAAATCATTTTTTCATGCACTGATAGTTATACTTCTGCCGACATTCTGCCGACATTTAAGCTAACAGGTGCACTGACAACGACTCAGCTCATCTTTATCGAACAAACTTATATTAACGGTTATATTTAAATATAGGCAACGGCTTTCCAGTGTCGGCACCAGAACGAAAATCTGTCTCTAAATAAACTCACCAGCAGATGTTTCATTTCAGCTGGGGGTGCGTCACTCCAATGTGACGTTAGCTCAGATTAATGTGGCCAAGCAGCAAAAGAAACAATAGTAACTTGCAACATTAAGGCTGAACAGAGTCACATAATTTCAACCCCACCTTTCGGGGGCTTTAGCTAATCACCTTTTCAGGCCATTAGCAATTTGCCTCTGAAATAAAGACGACAGTTTTAACAGATGTGTTGATTTATTAAATGTTCATTTCAATGTACAAATGCAAACAAATTGAAAAATTAATTAAATCAATGGCCCCGGCAACTAAGATTGGCGGAGTAATATTTTCAGTGATGAGGTATTTTTCATTTGAGCACAGGCTACCCGTACTGTCTTGCTCATTTGAGAACATTCTACACGTATAGTTGACCAATCAGATTGCTCGGTCGGATCTATATGTTGTTTCATATAGCTTTAAGAGCTCACCTGTATGGGTTTGTATTACTATAGGAGCTTAGTACAACTATAGAAGTATGGGTTTGTATAATTACACAGGCTTTCCTGCATGGCTTAATGTCGCAACAGGAGCCTGAAGAGTAGAGGATTATGTAGCTACAAGAGCTTAATTGTATGGATTATTATAACTATGGGAGCTCTCCTGTATTGAGTTAGTGTAACTAGACTAGCTCACCGCTGTGGGTTAGTGTAACTACAGGAGCTTGCCTGTGTAACCTAGAATAACTATAGGAGCTCTCCTTTGTGGGATAGAATAACTACAAGTGCTGAACTGAAGGGGTTAGAATGTTCTCAGGTGCTGTTTTCTGCGTGAGAGTGTAGAACTGAAAGAGCAGCGCAATTTGTTTCATGCACCGATGTTTGCACAAACTACTTCACCTCAATGGAACCTTCTCAGAATATATCAATGACTCTGAATGGGCCTTTCGGTCAAAAAGTCTACACTCGAAGCCAGCGCTGCTGCTGTTCAAATTAGTGCAAGGTCCTCTCGCAGATCAAGACGAAGACCACAACATACAGGATTACAGCTGGCAACCCTTTCTGCCTGTGCCCAGTGCCAGCCCCCTCACCACTCTGTCGTCGAAACCACCCCCACGGCTCGTTTTGAGGTGCTGGCTTGGTGCTCCTCTGATAATGCCGACCTGGCAGAGGGATGTTATGCCCCAAAAAAGCAATTAGCTGGAGAACATCGGGAGCAATCACCCTGCTGGGTTTTCTGCTCAGATTTAGTGCGTCCTCTGCATGTGCAAGATAAAACTAGGAAAGCCACAAGTGATCCCAATCCCATCACAAGCGCCTTTTATCCCTCTGTTGGCTCTTAGGGTGCTTGTCAATGTGAGGACAGAGGGAAGAGCTGAAGTGCTACCTGTATTACATTTCTGACATTTCTCCCTTGGCCTTTAGTAATGGAATGTTATGTCACACCAGTCTCCACATGATATGCAATGTAGCTTTAGATATTTCGGGTTCATAATGTTTGGATTCTTGTCATGCCATTATAAGCTTGCAAATATAGAAATTAAATCCTTAAATTTGTTAGCATAGTTTTTTTGCAGGCATTGTTTTATTCAGTCAATTACATCTGATGGAAAAGATCACTCAGGTTAAAATACATGAAAATTTAAGTTACTTATTAAGTCCCAGAGGACATGAAGTGCTAATAAACTTGGGCTGTGGAAGAAGGCAGAAGAAAAATGACTTACTTATTTCTCACCTCTGAAAGTAGTTTCTTTGTCACAATCTGTGGTCAACAAGATGCTAAAGAGATGTCCCTGGAGTAGACTGATTTAAAAAATAATATTATGGTACATAAATTGTTCTGACCCAGTTGTACCGACACAAAATGTGTTGCCTGCACGTAGCCACTACTTATCTGCGACTTAGTGAAATTAGTTTGTGTTATTTGGGTGCAAATGTACTAATGCAACACCCTGATTTAAAAGTGCAGTCTCCTGATTGGTGGATTGAGAAAGCTCGGATTTCCTTGACTTTGAATAGGAGGGTTTCCTTGGCAGTGGTCACTGCATTTTTTTGACCGGTTTTAATGCTAACCGTAACAAATTGCATAAAAGTTGCTGCATCAAGCAAATTAATGAAAGTAATCAAGATAAAGCTATTCTAAAGAATCCATTCATCATAAAATCTCACAATGACATCGACAAATAAAGCATTTCAGTGTTGCCTGTGAGTGGATTTTGCTAAAAATGGCAATGCAATTATACTTTCAGCTTTGTGTAACCATTCCTGCAATTAGGTTTAAAGCACTATGTCTACTTGTTGGCATAGTTTCATATCTCGCAGTAATCTTTTTAATGCTAATTATAATGTCATTTTTTTCTGTTTAGTCTCCCGCAAATTGTTTTTTGACATCCTTACTAAATCTCAGTGATATAAGTAGATTAATTAATTTTATGACGGCGTACACTGGGTCATTAAGGCTATTAGCATAAGAAGATAAATTATTTAAATAATTGCATGCGTTCCTATTTACCTCCTTTAATTTGACTTATTTCTCTATTGTGAGACAGCCCTCAGAAAGGGGAATTTATCTGAGGCACAGCCCTTCGCTTTTGTTTGTGTTTGAAATAAATATTGGAGGAAAATGGTGAACATTCGTCCTATTTTAATATACTTAAGATTTACGCAGTTGCACTTGCCCCTAGTCTTATGCCCACAACATGTCCCAGGGACTACCTGTTGTGATTCCATCTGTGCCATGCCTTGTCCTATGATTTATGTCCATGCCTAGTTTAAGTTCTGCGCCTGGCCTTGCCATGATGATTGATTCTGGTATTTAGTGACCACTGCTTTGTCTGACCATTCTTAGGATTATGTATTGTGTTTTTGGTTATTTGGATTTCTGGTTTATTATTTTCATGTTTTAGTTTCCATAGTCCCCTTGCCATGTTTTCAGTTCATTGCCATGTATCAGTTTTCCGTGCCATGTTTATTTTCTATGCTTTGCACTTTGTCTCCCTTGTCTTGTCATGTGTGTATCTTTGCTCACGGTCCCTAGTCTTGCGTGCCACTCATTCCGGTGGTTTTTTTGGTTTCTGGCTTTCAATCTTCTTTCATTATCTTGTGTTCTTCCTTCCTCTTACTTGACTATCTTACCAACACATACTAACAGTTTATTGTTTTTGCTAATTACTAACCCACACTAACCCTGTATATTTTTACTAACTTACTAACAAGCACTCGGGATTGTATAGCTGCACTTACTAATTGACTGACGATCTCTCAGCAGTCGCCCTATTCTAGTCTCCGCCTCCTTGCCTTTCCCTAATTATCTCTGCTGCAATTTTCTGTGGATCTCCACAGATACTTTGTGCTTTCCTTTCTCTAAACTATACACTTTAGTACTCCTTGACCAGAGCTGTTGTTCTGTTCATAGGTTTGTCTTGTGATCCCTGTCTGCGTTTTGGCTACAGCCAAATTCATGTAATTAGTTTATTCCTCATGTGTCACTCCCTGATTATTGTTACCACTGATTGCACCTGTTCTCCTTGATCATGTGTTCACCCGGATATGTATATAAGATGTCTGTTTGATTCAGTTCCTTGTCAGATTGTTCTTCCTTGTTTCCTGTGCCACGCTTCTCTTGCCTTGATTCATAGTGATATATCTTTTTGACTGGACCGTCCTTGATATTGAGCTTTGTCTATTCTCTGTACTGTTACCGCATTCTTGGTTTTTTGACCTTTTTTTTTTCTGACTTCGATTTTTGTGATTGGTGCCCTGTGTATGACTCTGGATTTCGCCCCTTGGACTCTCATTTTGGATTGCGGACTTTGTACTGTTGCCAGCTCCGTTGGGGGGTTTCCCCCTTCAGAAATAAAGCCTCCTTTTGCATTTTACTGGAGTTTGCTCTTGATTAATTTCGTAAAAACCTCACACTACCGGAGAATTCTGGGAGATGGAGATCTTACAGCTCTGCTGTGTTCCCTTCAGTCTACTGGTCTACAGACATCAGTCCCCCTCTACTGCAGGGATACTCACTCTTTTCCAGAATGAGCTGCAGTGGGTGCAGGCTTTCATTCTAACCATGCTGTTACACACCTGATTCTACTTATCAAGGGTCTATGGCAAAAGCTTTAAGGGTTCATTAGTAGAATCAGGTGTGGGACAGGTTGGATAGAGCGAAAGCCAGCACCCACTGTGGCTCATTCTGGAAAAGAATGAGTATCCCTGATCTACTGGCTGGCAGGTTCTGATGTTGGTAAATAAGTGTAAAAGTGTATTTACTATATTAACCTGAGGTGATGGGGGAGGGGAGGATTTCATTGTCTGTGGTCGTTTTGGTGCTAAATGCATAGGCTGTATAAAAAGATGGACGCAGTACTCATGTCTGAAAAGTGAAGCCAATACAGAAAAGCCTTAAAATTGCATTCTATTTAATGGTTGGCAGATGGTGACGTCGGTGGTTGCAGAAAGGAGTTCAATGCTATTCAGTAGAAGTCTATGAGGAAGATGACCCTGCTTTCCCACCTGATTTATTATCTAAATTATGATTTTCCACATTATTTTATTGTATCCATCACAAGTTTCAAGTCTCCTTCTATATCTCACCATGTTCATTGTAATAAATTATGGGCCAAAATAGACGAGAATAAACGATAAAGCCTGATTTGCTTTGGGGGCATGGCTGTCCTATGGCCCTTGTCAGACACGGTCAGATCCACCCATAGATCCACCCCTCGCTGCTCCCTGGATCCTTTCATCCAATAGGAATCAAATCCGGTTTCAAAATTACAAAATGGCGCGGTTCAAATTGCCAAAATTGAGGCTTCCTAAATGGTTTGCTGAAACCAATGGGTGACGTTGCTTTGTCCATTCTTATATACAGTCTATGGTTAAATGTGTGTCATTGCTAATGAAAGTGAAGCTGTTGAGCATCATCACTGTGGGGGAGTCATGTGGAGCTTCCTGTATTATGGGTTTGTTGGTGGATGGTTGGTTGGTTGGTTGGTTGGGGGGGTTGCTGTCCCACTCAGCAAGTCCTTGTGTGCCTTTTTCCTGTCAGGCCCACACCCATACAAGGGATCACTCTATTCCCCTTAGCCACTCAGTCACCTCCTGCTTGGCAGGTCTTTCATTTGCATAATAAGTCATTTAAATAATGAGTTGTTGTGCAGCTCACCACTGCGGGTTTGACGGGACAACTGCGCTAAGATGTCGCTAGTCTTTCTGCTTTTTCATGTCGCCGTGATTATAGCATAACAATGCTGCTTTAGCGATGCATCTGTCTGTGAGCGTCACTTGTTTTGCTTGTGGAAGACAACAGCAGCGTCGAGTGCAGAGCTCCTCAGTGGTATAATCAGCCTCTAAACACAGCGGCTCAGCATACCGAACAGCACCTAGAGTGCCGCTCACTCGGAGGGCATCCGTGGCAGTGTTGCAAAAGACTTGGCTGCTGTCAGGGATTTTTCTTGTTGTTTTCTGGTGTTTGGACATCCCTGCCAGCTCACCCCAGCTCGGCTGTCGCACCGTCGGATTCTCGAAAACTCATCTTTCGCTCCTAAATTGCTTTAAACTCAATCTGGTAACATTTGAACCTGTTGTTTGTATCTGTGAGAAACTGTCGGGGAGGCGGCATGTGATAGTCGGGAGAGATTGCTGAAGACACAGGGCTAATTCCTTCAGGTTTTTCCAGAAAAGTGAGTGTGATCCATCACAGTCTGGGAATGAGTTTAACTGCTTTTTGTCTCAGCTCTTAGTGGAGACGTCATCACCATCTCCTCGCAGGAAATGTTTTTGAACTTAGAGCACAATCTTCTCTTCTGATCGCACAATTATACCTGCGTGACTTTGCTCGCCGACACCTCCATTCCCAGTGCTCCACCTTCCAATAAATGGTTTATTCAAAGAGTGAGAGCGGAGTATTTTCTGTGGACTAATTTAAACCATGCTCTGCTCCATACATTCAAAGAGTAAGAACAGAGTCAGTGCTGTGAACTATTAATTTATTTATTTTCACGTAAGTTTGGCATCTCCAATCCCACCTGAATCTGGAATGCCCAATTAGAGAAATATGTACACAAGCTTGCTCATATGTGACTCCATGTTGCCATCTCAGGAGAGCGAAGACAGTTTGTAGCTCTCCATCGTAGCACACGCTTGTTAGCCGCTGCTTCTTTAAACTCATAACTCAAAATTTCGCAAGCTCAGAACGAGGGCAAAGGATACCCTAACATGAGCAAGCTTAGAAACCTACTGACGAGCACCTGGCTGGCCAACAGGAGGCGCTGGAGCAGGACACCAATTGTGCGCTGCTGTAGAAAGACTACTGACCACTGCTGGCTGGTACAACCAGGGATCAAACCCGCCTCATGGTGGTCTCTATTGCTCTGCAATGCGGCGCCTTAACCAAGTGAGCCAACTCAGCAGCCTTGCTGTGGATTAATTTAAATCAAGCGCTGCTCCATGCATTGAATGAGTATGAGCAGAGTAAAAGCAGAGTCAGAGCTGTGGACTAAACCGAGCTCTGCTCCATACATTGAAAGGACGGAACGCCCTCTGCAATTTAAGTTTCGTTTGACCTATCAACTGCCTCTGTGGAGAACTGAGATTACGATCACTCAAATGCCACAGCTGAGATTACATTTGGCACTGCTGTGATTCTGGGGGAAAGAAAAACGCCTCTCAGCTGTAATTAACGGTCATGGTCTGGCCTGCACACAGTTTGCGGTTTGCTATTTGAACTGTGTCTCATTTCATCTTCAAAATGATTTTGTGTGCACGAGGCGATTATGCAGGTCTTCAATACACACACAGCAGAGGCCAAAAACAATAAAACGTGGCTTCCGATTGGTGATTGCAAGGCAAAGCAGCGTGATCGCAGAACTCAGTGTTAACTGAGTGTTCTCGAGGCAGAGCTAAACTAATTAAAACTAGTCAAGTAAAAGGCAAACATGACTGTTAAAATGATCTTTATAATAGTATTGAAAGTTCACGCTCAGTACTCTTTTATAACTGTGTATGCATTTTCATTGACTCCGAGTTGATGACTTGCTTTTAAGTATGAAGTCTAGCATAAAATGATTAATCACCTCACCACCCTCATTCTAATAAAGCCTTACTCCGTAAAAAAAATATTTAGCTCAAAATCCTGAATGTGCGCTAGAGGTTGTAGAATTATCCTTTCACAAAATGGATGCTTTGGTCTTTCTGAAGCATGTCTAATGCTAGGGAGGTACCATCTAATTAGGCAGCTCCTCATGTGTACCTCCTGTGGATCCCCCCCTGTGTATAAAATAGTGACTGTAGGATTGTGTGGAGCGGGTTTTCGGTTCAAGGGAGAGGGTATGTTTATCTGATCATCACAGAGTGTGTGATCGCCTGTTGCCCTGATCATTGTCTTAGATAGTACCAAAGCTGAGCGAGTGTATAATGGTCTCTACTCTGTCTTACTCCTGCTGTGCTGTTTCTCGCCTGCCTTTCAGAACCAGGACTACTACAAACTGACATCTGAGATGTACCAGGAGGCTGCCACCACAGCCGAGGCCCGTTTGAAGTGAGTGAAGCCTTTAATCTGTCCCCGTTTGTCAGTCGTCTAAAAGCGCGGGAGTCCTTCAAAGGGGAAGTGATTTACCTGCATGTCTTTTTAGGATTTAATCGCCCCGGTTATTATGCACGACTTGGAGACTGACTCATGAACACTCTCTCTTAATGTGCTGTCCCCCTACCGTGGGATTTATTGTCACCTATTTATTTATCCCCTTACGAATGAGTTTTACAGTCGTTTATGGTCCCCTTGGCTCTGCATGGTGTACACGATTTATCAGCCCATTTCTGTATTTTACCTGTTATAAATGTTGCTGCACAGGGATGTGTTTTGAAATGATGAACATTTAGCTGTGAATATCAGCGGTGGTTGGGGCTGAAACTTTTGACCTGCTTCGATAGGGCAATGACCTGCAAACTTAAAACTGTGTTCTTTGCTGAAAAACCTGCATTCAATGTTGGAATTAACAAACCAGAAAAACGCAAATGTTTATTTCCTTGAGGTGATAGGTTAGGCGCAAGAGTCATTTTTGACGGCTTCCGTTTGCCAGGAGCTGGACCAGCGAGGCGATGTCTGCGATGCCAAGTGTGCTGTACGTGCTGTTTTTCCGCACTCCCCCACTTGCCACCCACACTTTTTCTTCAGCAACTTCGTATCTGAGCAAATTCAATTTGCCTCAGTGGTACATTCATGTATGAGGTAATAAACTATCGTGGATGGCAGTCTGTTTCTCTCCCCATTCATTTCTCCACCTAGTTAAATGTATTTATCTCCGAGCCAGCCAGCGCCAGGAATTTGAAGCTCCCTAGTGCACTGTCCTGTAATGTAATAGGTTTTGAATTAGCGAGCATTTAATTAATTGACATTTAAGAGTGGGCATACTTTCCCTTTCACTGTAGAATTTTTCTCCAGTAGAATGATTCTACAGGTCGTTTCATTGACCTCGTATGTTTCATTTATTTTGATATTCACAACTGGGTGACAGAAATATGCCGTGTTGATGAGATTTGCTCCAAACCATTTCTTCTCCGAAGTCCCTGAACTTACAAGTCATAAAGCGCGGGTGTATCTTTTTCAAATTCTTGCAATTGCATCATTTCATTTTTGTGTGAGGAAACTTTTGAGCAGTGCTTAAGATATGTCTTCATAACTTTTTTAATTTCTTCAATAAATGGCAAGGTGTTCATCTGTCAGTAATATTTTATCCCTATTTTGCGAGGGAGATATTTTACGTGCACATACCTTGTACATCACAGAGAAAGGTAAATTATCTTGAGCTAGGAAACAGCCCCCCAAACAACACCTGGCACGTGAATCCTCCGCAGATGTGACTCTGCGTGTCGTGAAAGATTTTGCGCGTTGATCAGAATGTCACTCATCGCAAGCGGTAAAGGAATTCAGAATTGAATCCATTCTCAGGATGGAGGAGTTCTTTAATCAACTTTGCTAGCTGACACAAAACCTGGCGGAAGCGGAGCGTTCAGTTGCCCGTCTGGAGTCGTTGTGGAAGACGGCAGCCCTCCGCCGGGGCTGTCAAATAAATCCGTCAGACAAGATGCAGCGACTGGCCTGTTACGCGAAAGGTGGCTCGGAGTTTGCCATGGAAGCCTACGTGGAACACGAAGTGCAGTAATTTGAGCGGGGTGAAGTCAAGGTGAGGACGTGAAATGTATCAAACTGACAAAAGGCCCGGTGGAAGTTGGTGTGAGAGTGAGAGGGTCCCTGAGGGGGACCAGTTTGCTGGCTCTCTGCTGCTGTATCAAGGTACAACCAGCACTCCCCCACCAAAAAAAAACCCCCAAAAAAATGCGATATCACTGACTTTGAGCACACCCTTTACCCCCCCCCCCCCACCTCACCTTGAGTATTAACAGTCTGGGCCTGTGAATTGTCCTTTTCCTCTTTGAATCGGGCAGATCTTGGAGACTCAGGAGACACTGTTAGCGGCACCTCTCAGCCCTGAGCCTGGCTCAGGAGAGCCGCTGACTTAGCCTGCCCGTGCTGATTGGAATTAGCTTTTGTTTCCCTGTGGCTTTGTGCATCCTGGCATTTTAACGGAGTGGTGGATTAGGGAGAGTGCTTAGGCGGTACATACAGGTGATTACAGGTGACGTGCAGGCTGTTGCTGTACCAGACTAGGTCAGGGACCTTACTTTCTCTGTGTTTGAGGTGGGGGGTTTCAGTAGGATTTCATACAGGGCATGTGTGGTTATGTGTAGGCGTTTGGAAGTTTGGTCGGCAGGAACTTTCTGGTAACATTAGTAAGTTTATAATATGTGGGCAAATAAAACAAAGTCTATCTTTTAGAAATGTGTGCCATTTTTGGCAAAGACATTGCTGGAAATGACAACCTGAGATGTGTCCCCAACATGCTCATACTTGGGGAAACAGGAAAGGTTACTGGAAGCATGGATATGAGGGGCTTGTACCGATCTATGGCCTGCTGCCAGAGGTCCTGCTCTGCCAAAGACATTAAAAAACCCTTTTTTAAGATGGTACTGATGCACTGTATAGTACTTTACATGCCATCCTTTCTACTGGGAATGGACTAAAATTATCTCAACCACCACCATCTTAACTCCCTGAGATGTGGACCTGCACATCTGCTGAAAGTGGGAATCCCATATTAAGCATCTGACCATACTGATGAATGAGTACCTGGCAGATTGAGAGATACAGAATTTGGTCGATAGGCTTGGAACCCCCTCTCTGCTCCTACGAGCCTGTTGCCATGAGCACCAATGGATCTTTAAAGTCTTTCAGATTCCACGCTCACCGAATTTCGGACCTGGGAATGGCGTTGTGTCTCCTGCTCGGCCATGCCCGATTTTCCCCATTGCTGGTTCTATTTTCCCAAGTACAGTGCAGATCATAAGTATCTGGACAGCGTGGATGTAAGGAAATGGCTCCTAGATGAGTCTCATGATATGGTTGGAATCTGAACCTCATATTCACTGTTTGCGTATCTATTGTGCAGGAGTACACGCTTCAAAAAACAAAAAAATATGCATCACTGTCCAAACATTTATAGACTGCGCAGGTCTTCCCGTGCATGTGGTGCTTGTTTGAAATTCCGCATGCGCAGCCACTCCCGTTTCGTCTTGTCACAGTTTTCATTGTGCCACAGACACGCTGCCATTTCACACTACACTGACCACTTGGTAGTTATTCAATTTATCGATATGGTAGCAGCAGATGGTACCTGCTGCTTTAAGCTTCGTCGGGATTGCAGCCAGATGTGCAAGGTGGGACACTTGGTCAAAAATTCAGTCCCCCCTCTGAAACTTAAACAAGTTCGTCTTGCGAGACGTACCCCTTAGGGTTTGGCTGTGGAATGCCCTGGGTAAGCTGGCATTTGGAGGGCTACTGTCAGGAGTCCTTTCACCGCCCTGCCCGTTGTTCTACTCCATCCTTCATTATCACTTTTTCTGAGCATTGATCCAACATTTTTTTGGACAGCGCAGTGGTGCAGTGGGTAGGGCTGCTTCCTCACAGTAGGAAGAGTTTGAGTTCAAACCTGGCTTGGGGCCTTTCTGCGTGGGATTGTGTTTGCACTCTTCCCGCGTTTGCGTGGGTTTACGCCTGTTACTCTGGTTTCCTTCCGCAGTCGAAAGACATGCATGTCAGGCTAAGTGGAGACTCTAAATTGCCCGTGGATATGACTGTGTGAGGGAATGGAGTGTGATCTTTACACTTCCTAAAGAAACAAGAGCACAATGTAGCCTAGGTGTCATTCAGTGCTTTCCACACATGAGCAGTAGCCTTAGACGCAGGCTACCTGGAGTACATTTCAGTATATTGAATTTTCAGGCTGCCGGATAGCTCACTTGGTAAAGCATTGCGTTGCGAAGTGGAAGTGACTATCACGTCGTGGGTTCGATCCCCGCCTCGTACCAGCTGGCAGTGGTAGGCAGCTTTTGGGAAGGGAAAATAATAGTTGCCTTGTTCGTTGCTCAAGCGCCTCCTGTTGGCCAGACAGGCACTTGTCAAGAAGATTCATGTCCGGTTTGTTCTTGTATTCTCTGCCCTCGCTTTGAACTTGCAAAGATTCAACAAATGAGTGTATAAGAAGCAGTGGCTGACAGGCACGTGCTTCGGAGGAGAGCCGCAAACTGTTTACACTCTCCTGAGTTGGCAGCAATGGGTCGCATACGAGCAAGCTTTGTACATAGTTCACCAATTGGGCATTCCAGATTTCTTAAAAAAAGGAAGTATATTGAATATTCATGTAAAGGTGGTACCCTAGACCTATTCAAAAGAGAGGAGTTCTTTAGACGTGTATTTCATAGGATTTTTTTTGGTTGAGTTTTGCCCCCTTGCTCAACTTCACCTGAAGCGCTACGCTGTTGTGAAGTGGCAGGTCCCGCCCCTCACACGCTGCCCGCTGGTGTGGGCTGGGGGCTAAACAAACACTGTCCAAAGGCTGACAGCCAGAAACATCTCTTACAAAAAATGATAAGAAAATATAGGCAGACGGCTGGGTCTGTTTAGACACAGACACCATCTCACACTCCTAATGGGTCAGAAGTGATGATGTAGAGGGATTCATTTTGTATGTCTTAGTAGTTTTTGTTTAGGAAAATCTTAATCAGTGTAACTTTAAGCCTGAAAAGGTGGCATAGACATTGCACGAGTTATATCTCCTATAAAACATGATTTGCTACCAACGCGGGATAACTGGCTGCAGAAGCAACTGGGGAATTTTTCATAATATATATTGATTATAAAAAAGCTGTCTGACCACATATAACAGAAAGCCATACATACTCAAATGAATGTGAATACAGTGGTGAAATGCTGCTTAAGGCATAACAAATATAAACAATATATTGCTGTGTTGTTGGTCAACTCTCAGATGCTCTTATTTCATATTACGCTGTAATATAAATACACAATATTACCACTGCTAACACTGCAGGGACGTCCCTTTCAAAACCCAGCAGTCATTTTTTTTCTATCATTTTTTGAGCCATCCAGAAAAAAAAAAATCACAAAATAAACAGCGGAGCAGAATCTGAAAATTCTCTCCACTCGCACTTCCTGTCCGTTTAAATCCTTCAGCTCTGGTAAGAGTTATGGGTATTTGATCCAATAGGAGACAACATTTGCTTTCAGATGGTGTAGCACTTTAATTAGAATTTCGTTCTTCAGGGGCTGTAATCAAACACATAAAGAGACCCGGCTTCGTGCCTTTTTGCTCCAACGCATTACCTTACGCAGATAAAGGAATTCAGAAGACAGTTTTGAAAAATATGTCAGGAGCAATCATTAAGCCTGGACAACATTACGAACGAGGCAAATGGTATATTTTACTGCTGGTATATTTAAATTATTTTCATTGTGTCGTATTTTCCATATTGATGTGTTTGCTACAATCATAATAGACAACTTATAGGTTATTCTAGAATCGCATAATGTTCCAGCAAACACAAGGCAGGTCACAGGTATATCAGCATAGCGCTGCTACTTACTCATGTGATGTGCTACACGAATGTTAACTTGTAAATGGATTGATTGGTATCGTGACATCTATAAAATATCATCCAGTCCCAATGCAATATAAACTGTGGAGGATAGCATAATGTGCAACAGTATATGATTTTATGAGTTTACATGGGAACAAAGAGCCTGTGAGAGTGAGTTTGCATTCTTCTTTTATTTTTGGTGACACTATTCACGCACAGATAATTTGATACACTTTTGTTGAACGTGGAACTTTCAGTTAGCTTTGTGTTTAATATGGAGACTGACTGGATTGGTACTTCGAAAGCCCCCTCATTTTAATATATGGAAATATCCACTTGCATTTGTTTCAAAAGTTTTGTGCCATGCATCAAAACAGTTGCTTCATAGTAATGCATTGAATTGCTTATCATTCAGTCCGAAGAGGGGGGGAGGGAGGGAATCCCTTCATTTTTAGCTGTTTTGGGAGTTGGGGGGGGTCAGCATACATCACTTCACAGACAGTTCCTAGTTATGAATGTCACCCTCTGATGTAGCACTCTTCTTCTTAATGAGTTTGTGATCCAGGAAATGTGTTATTTCACCTCCCAGCCATTTTTTGCTTTCAGTATTTCAGTTTCAGCCCAGGAACCAGAAGCAAGTAGTTGTAGGAAAAAAATTCTAAATCCTTTATTCAGTCCAAGGCCAGGCGGAGATAACAAACTTACAGTGCCAAAAAAAAACACAATTCAAAGCTCAGGGTCGTGGGACAGGCTGGGTTCGGTAACAATGGATCAGATTGGCAACGGTACATAAACAGTGGGCAAAAATCAGAGCAGATGAGACGTAGTCAAAAAACCAAAAACCAGGGCAGGAAAAACCGAGAATCGTAGTCAGGCTGGCGGGGGGCAAAACCAGAACAATAAACAGATCATTCAAAAGGGCACAGGCAGAAATCGTAAGTCAGGCAAAGGGTGTCTCAAATCTCTCAAAGAAACTGGCGTACGGGTCTCTCGGCACAGAATAAATGATCAACGTTCTGACGGGGAGTGAACAGAAATGCGGGGCTTAAATGCACCCAACAGAAGTCACATGCTACGGGGAAGGAGGTGGTGGGAGTGACAGATAATGAGCAGTGGAGGTGAGCGCATGAGGAAGCCCTAATCAATGACTGGCAAAAGCCAAGACGCGGACTGGGAACACATAGACAACCTATGACAGATAAACGTTCCGGTTAAGGAGTTCGGCGTGCGCAGATCGAAGAGTGTAGGATAGCGATGAAGCATGTGCGAAAGGTTTCGCGGAAACACGAGGAGATACAGGAAAAGCAAAGCAAGGGGTGGCGATTAGAACAGGGCGAGTGCTGAGGTTATGTTATTAGTAGCGGTGCAACTTTACAAATTAAGCCAAGTGCTCGTTAGTTAGTTAGTAGTAAGTACATGGGCTAGATAGGTTAGTAAGTATAATACAAAATAGAAATGTTTGTATTATTAGTAATCAAGTAAAGCAGAGCAAAGGAAGTAAACGAGAGTTGAAGCAATCAAGTGAAACACCAGAAACCTCTAAAATCACCGAACAGAAAATAAACAAACCACTTGTGCAAATCATTTTCCTTATCTCTGTGACACTCAAATAGGGGTCAGATAGGGGTTATATGGGGTCACAGGCACTTAAGCAAGGTTTGGCTTGATTTGGCATCAGTGTAAATGCCAAAACATGTGATAAATACTGGAAATACAGGTGTTGGTCAACGAATTAGAATAATTTGAAATGCAATCTTTACATTTTTTTAATGCATTTTTTGTGCAGAAAGCAAATTAGGTGTTCACCGCGCCTGTCCTACTTGTTAGAGTAATCACAGAACTCACTACCTGTAAAAAAATTTGCTCAGCTTAGCTTTCCAAAAGGCCCATTTAGGCCATTTAACTGTGACACTGTTGTTTCATTGAATTAGAATAATTCATAAGTCATTTCATTGAATTAGAATAAGTGCTTGAATTTTTGTTTTCTGTGAAGAGTGTTCACTGTGCAGTATAAAGTCAGGGTTGAGTAGAATTTCTAAGTTGTAAAATCAATCATGGGTCAGCAGCGCGACCTCTCAACCGGAATAGTGGCTCAAATTCAACCCTTCGCCAATAAGGCTTGACCCAAACTAAAATTGCTGAGCAGCTCGGCATCAGCCAGTCTTCCGTCTACAAAGCTCTCAAGAAAGACTGGAGCAAGCACACCAACTGTTCCGGCGTCCGAAAAACTTCTGCTTGCGACAAGCAGCTGAGAAAGATCGCAGTCAGAAAGCAACTGGTTCAAGTCCACTTCCGACCTCAGCGACTTGTTGAAGGAGCAGACCTGCGCTAACGTCTCGAGATCAACCACTTACCATCGTCTGCGCAAACTCGGCTTCAAATCTCGTGTTCCAGCAGTGAAACCAATGCTGAACAAGAAACAAATGGAGAAACGGCTGAAGTGGGCCAAAGAACACGGCGAATGGACTGCTGAAGACTGACAGAAAGTGGTCTTCAGTGACGAATTACGCTTTTGCATCTCCTTCGGTGACCAAGGTCCTCGTGTCTGGTGTCGTGGTGGCGAAACCTACAGCCACGAGGCCGTGAAAAGATCCGTCAAGTTTCCCCAGAGCGTTATGGTCTGGGTATGCATGTCCGCTCGGTGTGTAGGGAAACTCAGCTTCCTCAAGAAGACTGTCAATGCTGCCGTATACCAACATGTTCTGGAAACTTTCCTGATTCCGATTGTTGAGGAACAGTTCGGCGAAGAAGACCTCATATTTCAACTGGATCTTGCACCGGCTCATGCGCCAAAGTCAACCAAAGATTGCCGAAAAACAGCTTGAAGTTTTGGCATGGCCGGCCAACTAGCCTGACCTCAATGTCATTGAAAACCTTTGGGCTATCGTCAAGCGGAAAATTCGCGACAGACGGCCGACTACGCTGGACCAACTGAAGCAGAACATCGCCACAGCCTGGGAAGCAGTGAGTGCAGAAACTTGCGACAAGCTGGTCAAATCGATGCCGCGGAGACTTCAGGCAATCATACAAGCCAAGGGGGCAGCCACAAAATACTGAGAAAGTGAGGATTCTAAATATAACAAAAATTATTCTAATTCAGTGAAACGGTTTCTCCATTATTCTAATTCAATAGAACAACATTGTCACAGTTAAATGGCCTAAATGGGCTTTAGCTGAGAAAATTTTTTACAGGTAGCGAGTTCTGTGATTACTCTAACAAGTAGGACAGGCCCGGTGAACACCTGATTTGCTTTCAGCACAAAAAATGATTTAAAAATTTTACGATTGCACTATTTCAAATAATTCTAATTCGTTGACCAGCACCTGTATATTCAAGGTTTTAACCTTTAAATTGTAAGTGTCCCCCCCGTATGACAGAGTGCTCTCCCTTTGGCGTGATCCTCGTCCATGCTGTCGGTTACTAACCTCAAATGATCTGTAAAAATAACATTGCTGCTAAGGAAAAAAACTGCAGTAGAGAATAATGCCTTATTGTCAGGCGCTGCATTTAATTATCCCTGGCAAAGTTATTTTCCCCATGAAAAGGTCAGTAAGTGTTCAGCATTAAATCCAAGAAACTTGTAAATTTATTTGGTGAAGCGCTTCCAGTCCCGCTCTCTCTCTCTCTCTCTCCCCCCTCTTGCACTCCCTCTCTTTCATCCTAATTAGCAGAAATGAGAGATGAAAGATATTTAATTTGTAGGCGGTGTGGGATGAGGGAGGAGCTGCCGTGGTCGGTGTGATGCCGCCAGAAGAGCTCCCTCTGGACACTTCCACTCTAACGCCTCTTGTTTGTCTCTTTCCTGATTATTGTCAAGATTGGTGATGATGAGGGATTGCATCAAATTATTTTGCCAGCATCGCTAAGCATCGCTTCCCTGTGTTTGGATAAGGCAGCATTTCTTCATAGATAAAATGAAGTGTTTGACTGAGGGCGCTGAGATTCAGGGCGCAGGGCTTAGGCTATGAAAGCGATCTGAGCTCTGCTGTCTGTTTGTCCTGAAAAGTGTGTCTTTTATTACAGGGAACTGAACCAGGTTCATTTGCCATTCACGACGGGATATAAACATAGAACATAATACTTGTAGCAAGCATAAAACAAATAATGATAGAAAAAGTGTAACTTCAATTTTATTTTATTTGTATAGCAGTTTTCACAGAAGGACTCTCAAAAATCTCAAAAATGGCAAGTAAGGTGAAAGAGGAACTTCCTGGGGGGGAAAAAAATCCTCAATTCTCAAACTCATAGTTTGCATACCAGACCACAGTAATAAGATGGAGAAAGTGCATAAAATATCCCTCTCCTGCTATAATATGTACAAACAGTAGCCCCTGTTCATGTATTTCATTTCATCCTTCGCCAGTCTTCTACCCCAGTACGTCCTTACGCACTTGAGTGAGAAGGCTGGTATTACTCTCACTGCGCACCCACATTATATTGAAAGCCAAGAATTCAGCAGCTGGGCACTGCATTTCAAAACTATGTGCAGGTGGGTGCCAAGTACCTCTAGTATCACAGTTTCTGCTGCAAGTTTAAAGACATATAGGTGAGGCTAATTGGAGAGTCCAGTTGCCCTTGGGGTATGACAGTCAGTGAACAGTATGTGTGCTCTGCGATAGACCGTGACCCATCCGAGGTTTATTCCTGCCTCTCTCTCAACAGATGCTGGTTGGTTGCCGGTAATGGCTTCATACCTATAAATTCCAAAGAAAGCACTTTGTTGAAACAGCTAATCTGATCCTCATTTAATACGCAAATAGCTTATCCACGGCACAAAAGTAGTGCGCATATAATGCGTACGTCCCAATTTGTTGTTTTGATCTTGCTAGGATCTGATCGGATTCCCAAACGACACTCAGATTAGGTGCCGGTGTTTGAATTATGGGAGGACTAAGGGGGGGCTGAGCCCCAGTGAATGGTCAGTGAATCCCCTGAAAGAGGGACAAAAATCAGTCATTTGGGGGGGGGTGTCAAATTAGGACATTTGGTAATAAGTTGGAAACTTTCTTATTTTGTTTTTGTTTTTTTAATAGGAAATTATATCATTAATGATGTATGGAAATCATTGGCCAGTTGTAATCTGAGACTGTAGTTCTCCTCCGCAGCATAGGGGGTGCTGTGCATTTGCAGTTGCCACACTCTTCAGATTCAAAAAGCACAAGTTCACCTAGAGACTTGTTTCAGGAGATAGCCCACGGGAAAATAAATTGCCTGATCTAAAGCTATTAGTTCATGATATTTAGTGGTTCCCTGGCTTAAATGAAAATTAATGCCTACAAGAAAACACATTGGCTAAACCAAGGTCCGGGTTGTACTGGTTACCAAAAAGATAAATGATTTAGAAGCTAATGGACTCATCCTGTTTGCACAGACAGAAACACCTGACAGTGGGAATAAAGACCCTTGTTTAAATACAAGCAAGGCTGCAGACAACTTGCTAATTCTGCAGCATCGCAAACAGGTTGAAAATCAGGGTCCAGGTAAAGCGCACATGGCCACTCCACTTTCAGCTGCTTGCTCTGGTAGTACAGCTGACCTTAAAGTGTTAGACTCAACAGTCAGGTGGCATCCCAGCGTTTACCTGTAATGCGTCACTGTCGGATATTACGGCCATATTGAGATTATCACATCAGTAGACGCAGGAAAAACCACTGCAACAACTGTGAAAACCTCAACAAATAGACCGATGGAAGGATTATGTCGTGACATGAGCTCAGATCTGGATGAGGACATATTTTTTTAAGAAAACCTCATACGTGATATTGTGTTATTGATTTATGAAAAAAAGGAAAAGCGGTATTCCAAAACATGATATTTCCTTCTTATATTTCGCAAAAAAAAAAGAAAGGTAACCCAAATAAATTCAAAATAACAAAGTTTTTTTCTGTTTCCTGAAAACCTTGCAAAATCTGTATGCAAGGTTTTAATCCGACACTGACGAATGGTGAGTTGATAGTAATCACTTTTGGGTAGTTACTTCTTCCTTGAAACTTAGAAACACTTCTGCCCTTCAAAGGCTAAGTGCAGTAACTACGCAATAATTTAAACAGTAAAAAATGGCTTCAGGGTTTGTTTGCTGTCCCAACAAATGAATAGTTAGCACTTCTGTGATAGATTATGATTAACTAACTCACCATGGTATAATTTCTGTCCAAATAAATCCTGACATCAATATACTTTCAGGCCCAAAACTGTGTAACTTAGATTTTTCCCAGTATGTAGTTACTGCACTTAGGCTTTGTAGGGTAGACTTGGTCTCTAGTTTTGTTTGAAGCACTCGGTCACCTGTTATGTTTAAAGCACTTGGTTGCTTGTTGTCTGTGTTCTTAAAGGGGTTGGGCTACTGTGAATCTTGAGGGACGTATGTCTTAGTACTTCAATACTGATATTCAGTCTGTCAGGCACAATTGCATGTGCTGGAGACAGATTTCAATGGTCTTGAGCTTTCATCTTCCATCATTTATGTCAATGAAGGTCAGAAGAGCCTTGATATTGTGAATATCAGTGGCCATGTACAAAAGTAATATCACAGCTGACAGTTGTGTTTTTGCATGTGTTCTCCTTTTCAGTGCAGTCTGATGACTACTGCTGTATATCGCCAATTTATACTCCAGAGCATAATGTGAAGGCGTTACAAAATCTTTTGAATTTAATAGTTTTATGAGGCCATGAATTTGACCTTCAATGACATATTTAAGTGACCTTACCTTTCAACTGACTTTTTTTTTTTCAAGTCGCCAATGAGTTGGGGTGCATTTGCAATAATGCAGTACACATAATAAGCATAGAATAAATAAGTTGAGGTTGGGGTTATAATGTGTTTACGAGCTGTGCGCACAGCAGTGCAATGAATGCCACTGTATTTCGGTGCACAATGTTAAGGTTGCTCCAAATCTGAACTGAGTATTACTCAATGATTACTACGCCTACATCTGCTATTGCTTCAGATGCCCTAAAAAATGGTCTCAGACCCCCACAAACAACTGATTTTGACCTTTGATCCAATGACCTCCAAAACCTTATTAGTTTAGCTACCCTCTGTGGGGAGTTACCATGTCTAATTAGGTGAAAATCCTTCCACTCCTTCAGTAGATATAGTCCAGACAAGATATCTGTGATGTACAGACAGACAACCAGAAAACAGCATGCTTCCTGCCTACTGTGTGTGGTAAATGCATTACAGGTTACTCAGGAATTTCCCTATGTAATAAAATAAATACTTAAAATGACCCCCCAGAGATGGTGCCCCCCAGAGATCTTGAGTGTAATTTTAACCTTGGCTAAGCCTGTCATGTAAATCTCATCATTTGCTTGTCCTGATTGCAGTTTTAGAGCTGTCTTTAATGGGCTGTTTTTAAGTATTTATGTGTACACCTGATTGCTGGTATCTGACTCCTATTGGAACTGAGAGCTGTTGTGTCAGGTGACTTTGCACAGCCCTGTTGAGAGAAGGTTTTTAAACAGACATATTTGAATAGACCAGAGGCTCTGAGAGACGCTCTGAAAACCTTCTCCTTACCCTTAATAACTTGTCTAGTGTAGCTCCGTCACATCAGGGGCGAATGTTACATTCAGCAGCTCTGGTTCCTTGTCCCATGAGACCGAAGCATGCAGAGAACACGTCGTTTTACGCAACTCCGCATGTGATTGTGGCAGAATTGCCCGTGGTGGGTTAAGGCTTGTGTCTGGTGGTAGGCGCTGCCGCTGACGGCTGACAGGGCTGGAACACGGCCGGACGCGAGGGCTGAACAGCCTCACCGCTGTAAATGTCAGAGGAGTGAGGACTCATGCTGATGCGAACTTCTCCCTCAGTGAATAGTCCTCTTCTGCTCTGTTCTCTCCCTTTTGTTACTGACCCTCCTATCTTCCACCAGTCTGTCAGCATCTCACTGGGGTTATGTCTTCAGGTCTTTGGCACCGCTATACACTGTTTCAGGTCAAGAATTTTCCTGGGCCTAATTAAAGAAGACCGTTTTAATGAGCTATGGGTTTTTATCTTTAGCTTCCATTATAGGTGAAATAAAGTAGTTCCTGTTTGAATAGGTTTCGATTATGTGCGTTGGAGCGAGAGTTGGTGTGAGAGGTGTTTCTGCTGTATACTGTGATTGCATGTTGTGGCTCACGCATGACACTAATTTGATGTTGTACTCCTGGACAGTGTTGAGGGACAAACTGTTCCTCTGCAGAGGCCTGGCAGCTGCAGCAGTGAATAGCAGCATTGAGTCCCCACCATTTTCTCTCACCTCAGAAACATTGTGATCATCGGTCCCCTGTCCCTACCGTGGTACGCAAACTTAGCGGATTGCCCAACGGCACCCGAATAGCTGATGACTTGGAATCCTCGTCGCGAAGGCATGAAAGGAGAGCCGCTCTGTCGTATTATGACACGCAAAATGCCGTTTCTCTGCCGCAGGAATGCACAACGGCAAGAGGAGTTTGCCCTGCCGCTGATCACGTCATTAGCTTGCACGGCACTCCAGACATCTCGCCGACTCCCCCCACCTCCGCCCCCCCCTCTCCGCTCCACCTACCTTGGCGAGAAAGTTCCTCCTCTGCTGCGGAAAGTGGTCGGGGGGTGCTCAGTGGTAATTGCGGAGTGGTTCTAATTCGCTGCTTCCCGCTGCGCCTGACAGAGTGAGCGAAGGTTCGCTTGCCGCTCCTGGCAGAGGAGCTAGTTAGATCCCACTTCCTGTCAGATCTAATGAAACTGTAGACACCCGCTTGACACTCTTGTCAGTGAATATTTCATTAAACGAGCAGGAATCACGCTGCAGATATTGCAGCATGCGAGCTGCTCTCTGTATTCCCCGGCCAATCAAGTCTGCAGTGGGAGCTCTGTCAGAGGCTCGAGCAAAGCGATGCTCCTGCAAAAATGGAGCAGAACTAATCCTAAATACAGACGTGGTCAAAAGTGTGGGTACACTTACACCTCATTGAAATAATGCTCCATTCTTCCTGAAAAGTGTTGAAATTAAAAGCACTGTTGTTCTTCATACCTGGATTCTTTTGGTTTGCCATGGAATAAAACAAAGAAACCATGAAAAGAGATGGTTTATTATGTATTCTACGGAGATATTTCAAAGTGGCCTTGACTAAATTATGATACCTCTTAGAAATGATGTAAGGTTACTGAATTGTGCAGATATTTCAAACAGACTGTTTTTTTTCATTAATGCCTCAAGTGTCCTCAGTTTTGTATTCAGGCATTTAGCCTATATAAATTGAGAACAATGGTTCCTGCTGTTTGGTATTACGAACAAAAGAATGAAAAGAAGAGTTTTCTGAGAAGAAATGAAATAAAACTTAAAACCAAGCCTTATCAAAGTTAAGACTGCAAGACCATCTCAAGCAGCTTGATATTAGAGTGACCTTGGTTTGCGAATATTTTCAAGAAGTTTAGGGACGTTGGGATTGTAGCCAACCTCATTGGACGTGGTTGCAAGAGGACAGTTGACCCCAGACTGCTCTCAGAGGATTGTTTAAATTGTGGAAAAACAGCCAAGGAAAACACCTAAACTGATACAGACTTACCTCCAAGATTAAGGTGCAATAGTGTCTGCTCACATCATCTGTTGCCGTTTGAATTAAAGTGGGCCCCCTTGGGAGAGGACTAGAAATACCCCTCTTTTAAAGAGGAACATGCACTGCTTGAGTTGAGTTTGCCAAAGTGGGTGTTGCTTCTGGGAGATGGTCGTTTGGGCGGATCAAATAAAATTAGAGCTTTTTAGCTTACCGGCCCTATAGGTCAATAAGCTATTGTCGTGGTGTGGCATCCGTCGTCCGGAACATTTTTTATCTTTTTTTTGGCCTGATAAATTTTTGTGTAAATTTGCAGTATCATACTACTAGACCATATCTCCAGTATTTTTTCTTGGATTTTTGATTGAGTCATTTTTGTCCGTTATATGGGCCCTTGAAATTTTGGCTCCAATGTTAAAGATAGGACTGAGAAATTAAAAAAAAATTATTTCTCCAAAACTGCGCGATAAATTTTTTTCTAAATAAGGCAATCAACTTACCTTGGTACTGTCAATGTACAGTGCGACTGCCATTTTGATTGAATTGACAGAAGTGGGTCTATTAGGGGCGCTGTACTTTATGAATATGCAAGATGGCCTGTGGAGGCCAAATGGTTGCAGATAGGGATTAATTTTGTATTATCGACAAATAGGAAGTCATATATGACCACTATTTTGGCAATATTAAATCTGACCACAGATTACTTTGAAAGGTCAAACTCGAGGTCAGGGAATATATGAACAATGTTAAAAGATATGACTTGAAATTTCAAGACATTAATGCTCGAAAACTGTTAACTTTTTTTCTAAATCTGGCGATCAACTCCCCTTGATACAGTTCATGTACAGTCCGCGTGCCATTTTGATTGAATCGATGGAAGTGGGTCTAGTGGGGGCGCTGTACTTTAACATTGGGTCTCATGGGGAATGGGCCAAATCGCCAGTGGAAACTTAAATAGTTACAGATTGAGATTAAGTTTTTATTACTGACATAGTAATATAGGAAGTAATATATGACCTATATTTTGGCTGTGTTAAAGTTGACCTCAGATGACCTGGAAAGGTCAAACTTGAGTTCAAGCAAAATGTTACAGTTTTCAAAAGTTTCTAGGCTTGAAAATATTGAAGATTGGGAACATATGTGCATTGAACACATATAGGAAGTCATGTATGAACTTTCATTTGGTGGCCTTGAACTTGACCTTTGGCTATCTTCGAAGGTCAAACTTCACATAGTGAAATTTCAATGACTTCTATCACCAAAACTATTACAGATAGAGCTTAGGTTTGAATTGCGGGCATATAGGAAGTCATGTATGAAGTTTCATTTGGTGACATTGAACTTGACCTTCAGTAACCTTCAATGCTCAAACTTCACAGTGAAATTTCAATGACTTATATCAGCAAAATGGTTACAGATAGTTTCTGTTTGTATTGGAGATGTATTGGAAGTCATACATGAACTTTCATTTGGTGGCCTTGAACTTGACCTTCGGTGACCTTTGAAGGTCAGACTTCACATAGTTTTGGCGATAGAAGTCATTGAAATTTCACTATTACAGATAGAGCTTAGGCTTGTATTGCAGGCATATAGGAAGTCATGTATGAAGTTTCATTGGGTGACCTTGAACTTGATCTCCAGTGACCTTGAATGGCCAAACTAAACTGTGAAATTTCAATGACTTATATCAGCAAAATCGTTACAGATTGAGTGTAGGTTTGTGTTGGAGAAGTAAAGGAAGTCATGTATGAACTTTCATTTGGTGACCTTCATATTGACCTTTGAAGGTCTAACTTGACCTAGAGGAAATTCACTGACTTCTGTCCCTGAAATGGTCACAAATGGAGCCTTGGTTTGTGTCACTGACATAGTTCACAAGTGACTTCCTTTCATTTGGTGACATTCAGCTTGACTGTTGATGACATTTGAAGGTCAAACTTTACATAATACAATTACAATGACTTGTCTTGCCAAAACGGTCACAGATGGAGTCTAGATTTGTATTACAAACATGTAGGAAATCATATATGAACTTTCATGTGGTGACCTTCGTATTGACCTTCAAAGGTCAAATGTGACCTAGTGAAAATTCAATGACTTGTATAACTAAAACGGACACAGATGGAGCTTAAGTTTGTCTAACTGACATCTAGGAAGTCGCATATGAACTTTCATTTGGTGACATTCAACTTGACTGTCAGTGACGTTTGAGGGTCAAACTCCACAATGAAATTACAATGACTTGTATCTCCAAAGTGGTCACAGATTGAGCCAAGATTTGTATAGAGACATTTAGAAAGTCATACATGAAGTCCATTTGCTGACCACAACTTCACATTCTGTGACCTTTAAAGTTCACAATTGACATATTGAATACATACTCACATATTTTAATGACTTGTATCACCAAAACTGCTTCAGAGCTTAGGATTGTATTACAGAAGGTCCTATAAATGTATGTGAACTTTTATTTAGTGACCTTGACATTGATTTTCATTGATTCAAATGTCAAACTTCGCACTAAATCTTCATAACTTGTATCATTGCTGTAAGACTGCCTACCAGTAAGCGACAGGACCTTTGGTCCTATTTTTGTTTAGTCCCATGAGCTTTATATTCACAGAAGAAAAAAAAAACAAGCTTTCATAGAAAAGAATACCACGTATACTGGGAAACATAGAGGAAGGCCATGTACATTATGGAGCTGCTTTGTTGTGTCTGGCACAGTGTGCCTTGAATCTGTGTGAGGAACAATGAAATCAGAAGATTATTAAGGCTTTCTAGAGCAAAACATACAGCCCATTGTCAGAAAGCTCAGTCTTCAGTCAACTGGACAATGGTCCAAAACTTACATCTAAAACATCCAACAGCACCCAAGGATGGATAAGGAGAAAATGCTGGACTGATCTGAGTCTTTTTGAACCATTGAAGGAGTTAAAACTCGCAGTCGGGATAAGCATCTGTGAAACCAGAGGAACAACAGCACCTTGCTCCAGAATTGGCTAGATTAATTGTTGATAAGTCTGAAGGTGTCATTCTAAACAACCGAAAGTGCTTGATTGCAGTGACTGCCTCAGAATAATGTGCAGCAAAATATTAGTTTATAAGTCCTGATATTTTTGTCTATGCCATTTTTACTTATCATTTAAAATATTATTTTACATTAAAAATCCAAAGAAAAGTATCAGTTCTGATAAATATTGCGTGTAGAATGATGGAAGCCAGTTGCTTTTGTTATTTTTAGTTTAGACTTTTCTTTTAAGTGGATGGGTGCTGACATGTTTGACCACGACTGTAAATGTTGATGGTTCATGTGGGTCAACAGCCAGCCTTAAGCATACAGTAATATAAGCTGAGTTTATATGGTCGAAAGATCTGACTCTGTATTTTTATAAGGTTTATCTTTCTTTAAATAATGTTTTTGCCAATATTAACTGCTATTTACAGACTTCAAAACTCTCAACTCTGCTGAAAACTGCTATTATGAAACCTCTGCAGCAGAGAAATAACTTGGACCTCTTGGTACCAAGTAAAAGTATTTTTAGGCCATTGGAGAAAGTATTTGATGAGTTTAAAAATGGCTGAGGAGCAGCTTTGACTCAGCGGTCAGTGGCCTTTGACCGGTTGTATATTCCAAGGGTGTATTTCATTTTTGTCGGGATCTAACTGCTGATGTTGGATCAGCTAATCATGCAGTTTTGCTCAAAATGTCTTGTACATGTATTTATCTCTTTCACACATTATCCCTGTGGTTTAATTTCTCTTTTTGTGATATAATGTACTACAGGGATCTGTATGTACTCATCTTTGCTGTGTATTTTTTGTTGCCATAGTATGCAGTTAATAAAATTACATGGCTTGCTGTTGCCTTATTATAACAATACCATCAGATTTGTACTTTTTAAGTTGAAAAAAAATGCATGAATTTGGATATATTACAGAATCATTGAATTTCCTTCACCGTATCACCGCAGCATTTCTTGTATCCGTAAGATCATTTGTGACCATAATTCTTTAGCACGAACTGCTTGACTAGAGCGAAACTCATTCAGTGTTCGACTTTTGCTTTCAGCCTCATAAGAAGCATCATTTCAGTTGGCTTTTTTCTTCTGGAGCCCTGAGTTTATGGAGATGTGTCCAAACCTCAAATTCCATATTTTGAAATTTACAGTTTAATTGATGTGTTCTGTTATATTTTCGTCTCAGAGTTGAAAAATGAATTTCAGCCTTTTCCCCATTAATTCTTGTGATTTGAGATCCCAACAGAAAGGAACAGTTAATAACACAAAAGAGTAATCATGGGATTGATAATCACGCACAAAACATGGACGTAAAAGCTGCGGATTCATATCTGAACTTATTACTATTCTCGTTTCAAACCAGGTATTCCTAACATGATGAAAAAATAAAAATAGCATTTTCATGAGCAGAGTTGTACACAAACATATCGCATTTATCCGTGCTGGGGGCAGCTCAGTGATTTCAGACAGACAGGATGGAAGACCCTGTATTTTGTGAAGTGGCACCTGGGCGGCTTGTGGCTGTTCAGTTTTAGCCCTGTCTGGGGATTGGGACTCTGACTTGCATCTTGAGAGATGAATTTGGGAAGAACTCTGCCGTTGGGCTCTTTAGTGTAGCTCTTAACCCCTAAACTGTTTCAGGGGCTTTACCCTCGTTTCTCCAAACAGGCCACTGTTCTACTTGGCATTTCTCCAAGGCTCTGCTCCAAAACAGGAAATACGTTCTCAAAGGCACTTCCTTTCTGAAATAAAAAGCTTAAAACAAGAACCTTTCTTTGCTCATTTTAAACTTTCTGTTTGCCCCATGCGCCCTGAAACAGCTTTACTTTGCTTTGAGTTTTTCTGTAATTAATGAATATAGGTTACAATATGTAACACAAAAACTCTGCTGGGAGTTTTCATGTTTTTACGAAAAATACAATTTTTCAAAAGTTATCGACAATGAACAAGCCATTATAATGTTCAGCCTTATTAGTCTGTGCTATGCTGTATTTCTGAAAGCTGACTTCAGAAAGCTTGTTTTTTCAGGGATCTCATGCTCCTATTGTATCTTGTACAGCTAGAACTTGAACTAGTGCTGCTCTAGCAAAGGCTGTTGAGCATTGCCCTGGTATATAATGGCGAATCTTTTTGAAGGTCTCTGTTAGTGTGGTTTTTTTTTGTTTGATTCAGCTTTAAAAAGAAATGCCCTGTTATGAAAGTTCATGAAATAATTATTTGCTGCTCTTGAAGCAGACTTGTGTGCCAGTGTGCATTAGGATAGATATTCTCTTACATAAAGTCTGTTGAAGCCATTCACACTTCAGGCATTCTGTCCAAGTTTTAACGCAGGTAACATTTTGACACAAACAGATAAGGATGCACTTGGTGGTATTGCTGTGCACCCCAATAACTGGCGTTAGACCCTATCTCACTAATTTCTGACAATGAAATTTTTGTTTACCTGCTCGTTTCAAGAAGAGATGATTATAGTGATGTGCTTTTCTAGCCGCCAGAAGCACACTTCAGAGATATCAGCAGTTATATTTTGCACTTCCTGAAACATTGCTGCAAGACAATTAGCCATAATAAAGAAACTTGTATTACCCCTGTGCCTGCAATTTTGTACTGCCTACCTGTTGCTTGGTTTTAAAGTGGATTTTAATGGCTTGGTGCCAGAATACATTGTTGAACATCCACTGATGCTCGGCTTTTCTGTGTAGCAAAGTTCACTACTAAAGTGAGCATGAAGCTCGTCCCATTACGCTCCCAGACGGGAGAACAGGCTGCCTCTGGAGATCAGAGAGGCGCCAACAGCAGCTTTCAATCAATCAGATCTGCATTTTGTTACCCTGGCTTGCCTCATTTCATGCTTTTGCTCTTAATTTTCTTCTTTTAAATGTGATGTTTTTACTTTTTAATTTGAATGTATCGAGTATGCTTCCACTTGATTTCACCTTTGTTTGATTTTATTATCCCCCGCCAACACGAAGTGGGAGGGGGATATAGGCTTGACCTCCGTCCGTCTGTCCGTCCGTGCGGCCGTCCGAGATAAAGGGGACAGCTTTACTCAGAAACTACTACAGATACAGTAACCACATTTCGTGTGTAGCTTCAGACCATAAAGGTCTTGATGAAGTTCAAAAATAAGAAGCGCACGATTGGTGGGGGACGTTGTAGACCATGTCGACTTGTTGGAACTGTTTTGTTCTATTCTTTTCTATCTATGAATCTGTTATTTTTCACTACTTGGCTACAACTAAATCATGATAGATGCCATATGATGATGTTCATTATAATTATTATAATTGTTATTGAAATATTATTGCACAGTGCTATGGTGCGTTCTATAGTTAATTAAAGATGTTATTTTTTCTACACCACTGTATAAGATTAAAGGCCTTACATGCTCAAAATTAAGCGGTCATTTGTGAAATAATTTATGGTCATTTGTTTACAGCGCAAGTACAAGCCTTCTTAGAAAGTTGGATTTTGAGAGAATTTGGTTTTAAAGAAAATGCCGCTTAAAGAGTGGTAGCGATTGCTGCTTGACCTGGTCATTGAGCTCTGGGCAGTGTGCTTCCTATTTGCGGCCCCTGTTCTCACCTCAAACAACTCTTTGTAAGGCCTCTCAGTTGCAAATCAATATTGGGGAAGTTTCAGCCTTGTTTGCATTCAAGATGGACTGTAACTTCGAGACCACATTGATTAAGCCCTGTAACGACCTTTACTGGTGTGTAGGCTGTTTTGCCTTTTCTGAGTTTTTGCCTTGTCTTTGCCATGGCAGATAGCACAGTTTTAAGGGAGCATATGCATGCTGAACTAGGAGCCTGTACCCTGGAGTGCTTTAACTGTTTAACACGCTGTCATCAAAAGTGTTCATTCATTTATTTATTTATTTATTCTTGGATCCATTGCTAGTGCGTTAATGTTTGGGCATTCACTAGAAGTTTCTCTCTCACCCATCCATCTTGGATCCTTTTTGTCCTGTTTCTATAGACGATATCACAGCCTTATCAGGTAAAATGAAACCCTCTTCAAGTTGACTAGATGTCCACACAATCTCTCTGTTCCTAAAGAGTTTTAAATTCATTGGACGCCCCAAAGTCAATATTCTAAACTTCTTTCCTGTCGCAGGATATGTCCCCAGGTATTTTAAGCGCCATCGTTCAACCTTTGTCAAAGAAAACGTCTCTGCCAGAGAACTATATCTGCCTGTTTCTGAACACCTCTTGTTTCATAAAATTTTAGAAAAGAATGTTTGGATTTATGCAAACACACTCAATGATAAAGGATGTGTCAGTGAAGCAATTGATAGGATTAACATGCAAAAAATGGCTTTAGACATAAACCAAAATAATTCATTGAAATTTGGGGTCCATAAGAAGAATATATTAACTCTATTTAATATTTAGCCTGAAATCACAACATGTAGCAGTTTGTGTCTATTAATTAATATGTGACTTATCTGATTAATTATTTAGTTAATTGATGTTGATTGAATGCTCAATTGATTATTATTGTCACTATCGTTGGCACTGTTATTGCTTTTTAACTATGTTTTTTTTATTTAGATTTCTTTTCTTCTTTCGTTCCTTCATCTACAATCATCTACAGTCACACCCAAAATTATTCATTCCCCTACCCATTTTTGTTTTTTTTTTTCAATATTTTTTTTGACAAATCAAATTTATTCTTGCTGAAATGTCTCAGTAAGTTGACATAAGGCTGTAAGAAGTACAGTAAACAATTTTTCAAGAAATATAATACTTTTTGGTATTTTAGTTCACAGATTTACAAAAAATGCCATGTCCAGAATTATTCATGCCCTTTTCTCAGTAATTGATGGCAAAGCCTTTATTCATGATTACAGCCTCCAAACGCTTCCTGTGGTTGATCACAAGGTTTCTGCATGGGGATTTTGGCCCACTCCTTTGGCAAACTTCTCCAGGTCCTTAAGGTTTGAGGGTTTACTTGCCATGACCTTATCTGGATATCCTGGTCCAGTTTCATGATGCCATTAACTTTAACAAGGTCTACGGGCCCATTCACTGAAAAGCAACCCCAGAGCATGATACTCCTGCCACCTTGTTTGACCATTGTGACCGTGTTTCTCAGGTTGCCATCAATTACTGAGAAAAGTGTATGAATAATTTTGGACATGGCATTTTTTTGTAAATCTGTCAAATAAAATACCAATTGTATTTCTCGAAAAATTGTTTACTAGACTTCTTACAGCCTGATGTCAACTCACTGTGTCATTTTTGCAAGAATAAATTTGATTTGTCAAAAAATATCAGGAAAAAAACAAAATTGGTGGGGGTATGAATAATTTTGGGCACGACTGTATATGTCTTTTGTTGGGGGGGGTACTCATTTATGTCTTGTTTTTCCCTCCAAGTTATGTCCGAGTGTGTTTATTTGTGCTTGTTTTTCTTTTCTTATACCCTTCCTCTGAGGAGAGGAGATTTATGACATAATTATTTCAAATTAAAAAAATAAAATATATATATATATAAAATATTAATATTATATATATGTATATATATATTAAAGCTGACCTCCAAAGAGGGGGGTGGTGGCGGGGGAAAAAAGAGAAAAGGATGTTGAAACCCGACTTGTTCGAACAGTGGATTTCCTCTGGGTGTTTTTTTTAAAGGTCCTTTTAGGAGTTTTCTCCTTTACTTGACAGTGCAGTAGAGATGTACAGGAAAGGTGGGGAGAAGAATGGAGAAGACATGCAGTAAAGTGCCTGGGCCGGATTCGAACCCAGGCTGCTGCGAGACTGACTTTGCCTTAATATAGTACGCGCACTTAACCAATGAGCCACTGGGGCACCCTGTTTCACAAACATGAATCTGGTTTTTGAAACTTCGCTCCACTGAAATGGCTTTCCTTCAGGTTTCCAATTTATATCTCAATGAGACCTGACGCTGATGTCATGTGGTTTTTGTTTTATTGAGCCTCAATACGGCATTCAACACCGTCCACCACCGCGTAGTAATCCACTGGGTAAAACAACTGATAGGCATTTGAATGGTGCACCTTATGTCTTAGTCATTGGAGAGTTTCATTTTCCGGTGAACATTTTTCAGACACAGCTGCTGTCAGGCGCCGTCCCCCAACGATCAGTCTTGGGACCTATTCTCTGTATCCTCCCTAACACTGGGACAGGTCATCCGTGGTTCCAGCAACAGCTCCGATCTTTTCTAAGCTTATGACGTCCTGTTATAGTTTTTTCTCAAACTTCTGATCATCTGATCATCTTTCTATATTGAATAAGAGTTTAAATGTAATAATGAAATGGACAGCAAATAATTGTCTGCAGTTAAATGCTGATAAAAGTCGTGATTATTGCTCTTGATCACCTTCACTCAATGATCAGGCGGAGACTCGGAGTCTAATCTGCATCTTCCCTGCCTAGTTTGCAGAGTCTTGGTGACATTTTTGAATAAACCGTGAGTTTCGAAGCTCAGATTAGGACAATGACTCGATAATGTTTCTTTCACTTGAACATAGCCAGCTTGGATCTTTTGTGCCAAAAACTGAAATGGAGATGCTAATACACACTTTAATCACACCATATTTGGACAATTAGAATGCTCTCTTTACCTGCCTGGATAAATCTTCCTTGGATCGTTCACAAACTATTACGACTTGGCTATAAACACCGCCAACAGATGGTCACATGACACCTATTTATAACTCTCTGCATTGGCTTCCTGTTAATTTCAGAATTCATTCCAAAATCATGATGGTCACTTACTGTGCTGTAAAAAAAAAAAAAAAAAAAGTATTTGCCCCCTTCCCAATTTGTTCCATTTTGTTTATTATTTTTTTTTTTTTCTATCCCGCCACCACCCCCCCACTTTGGAGGACAACTTTATTCATTTAATCAGTTATATAATTAAGTATGAATCCTCCTACCATCACCCAACAAAACACACCCATGAAAAACAAAAAATAAAATAAAATAAAATAAAAAAAAAAATTTGTTCCATTTTTTCTTATTTTTCATATTGGTGGTCGGAGGGGCTGTAGGCGCATACTGGCAGCCACGCTTCCGTCAGTCTTCCCCAGGGCAGCTGTGGCTACAAAAACGTAGTTTACTACCATCAGAGCGTCAATGTGTGAGTGAATGAATAATGTATCCTTGTAAAGCGTCTTTGAGTGCCTAGTAAGCAGAAAAGCACTATATAAAATTGATGCATTATTATTATTATTATTATTATTATATTTAAACAGATCATCCAGATAATTTCCATTTAAGACTAACACAACCCTACTAAATATTAAAGGCTGCTTTTAAATTATCTTTTCATTTAATAAGAGTAAACAGTTATTTAAAACCTATATCAGCCATACGAAAAAACAATACCCCTAAACATAATAATTGGTTGTGCCAATTGCAATCAAACGTTTGCAATAACTGCCTGTGAGACATTTACATCACTGTGGGCACATTTTGGCCCACTCTTCTTTGCAGAATTATTTTAGTTCAGCCACACTGGAGGGTTTTTGAGCATGAACTGCCTGTATAAGGTCATGGCAAATCATCTCAATCAAATTCTCGTCAGGGCTTAGAAGAACACACAAAATCTTTAATTTAGGTTTTTTTTTCTTCAGCCATAAGTGGTGTTATTGCGTGTGTCATTGTCTAGCTGTAAAACATAGCTGTGCTTGAGCTTTAGGTCATGAACTCATGGCTGTACATTCTCTTTTCGGATTTTTTGGTAGAGACCAAAATTCATGGTTCCACCTATTGTTGCAACTTACCCATGTCCTGAAACAGCAAAGCAGCCCCAGAATATGACACCACCACCCTGTGTTTGGCTGATTGTATGATGTTTATTTTGTGACATGCTGTGTTAGCTTTATGCTTGAAGTAACGGACCTCATGTCTTCCGTAAAATTCCACTTTTGACTCATTAGCTTACAGCAGGGGTCCTCAAATCTGGACCTCGAATCCAAATCCAGCCCAGGTTTTATGTTATCCCAGTCAAGTAAATGAACAGTTAGTGCCTCTAACTGGCCAGACTGTGTTAAAACCTGACTCCCAGGTAAAGGGAGGGTGGAAAACCAGCAGTCCTCGGACCTCGTAGGGTATGATTTGAAGACCAGGGGCTTACAGAGTAGTATCACAAAAGTGTGGGTTATCAAGATGTTTTTTGGCGTCAGCTGAGCCTTTATGTTCTTCTTGGTCAGCCTTGCATTTTGCCTGGCAACATTTCCTATGGATGCCATTTTTGCCCAGTCTTTCTTATTGCGGAAATATGAACACTGACCTTAACTGCGGCAAGTGAGGCGGGCAGTACTGTCGTTTTTGGTTGCAGTACATTTGTGACGTCTTGTATGAGCCGTCCATGCTTTCTTGGAGGAGTGGTGGTAAGCTGGCCATTCCTGGGAAGGTTTGCCACTGTTCCAAGTTTTATTATTTGCAGTAATGACTCTCACTGTGGTTTGAAGTCGTAGAACCTTAGAAATGGCCTTTTAAACATTTCTAGGTTGGTAGATGTGTTTCTCATCTGCTATTGAACTTCTTTGGATTAGGCAACACATGCTGCTTTTTGCCTACTTCAAATTGCCAGTCATGTTCCAATTAAGTGATTCTTAGATTTAACAGGGCTGTCAGTAATTAATCGATTAAATTGTTTAATTGGTTGATTTGGCAACTGCGATGGTAATTACTTTTTCACAGTGGGCCCGGCCGGGTTGCGTGGCTTTTTCCTACAGTAATTAAAATCATCATGTAAAACATGCAGTTTGTGTTTACCTGGGTTATCTTTGATTAATATTACGTTTTTTTTTTGATGATATGAAATAATAGTGTTACAAAAATACAAAAATAGCAGAGCGCAGGCAGAGGGCAAATACTTCCCCAGCACTGTATCGAGCCCTACATTGCCAGGATCTTCATTGTAACATGCATCTTCTGCAACCCCAATACAACAAGCCAAACTCTGTGGTCTTCTAACCAGGGTTATCGCATTGCCCACTGGACATGTTTTATGACTCAAGGAGATCATACCTTACAGCGCCTTGGAATGGTCTCTCAATAAGTCTGAAGTCTCTGGACTTGTGGTCTCTTTTAAAAAGCAACCAAAAACCCATCTGTTCAGAGAGGCGTTTGGGCAGCATGTGATCATGTGATATTTTATGTTTCGATCTGTGTTTTATGTCCATTTTCCCCTTGTCTCTTTTATCTGTTGTTGATATTTGTTTTATTCTTTTGACTGTGAATCACTTTGTGACTGTTGTCTGAAATGTGCCAGATAAACTTTACTTACTCACTTACTAGGGCTGTGGTGCTCCTCTGAGCTCACATTTGGTTCATTGTTTAGTTTCCTGATGCCCTTTCTCGCATATTTTGTAGACGTAATTGGTTTCATCACAGAGCTCCCTGCTCAGTCAACAGTAAACAAACTCGCTTCTCTTTAACAACGAAGACTGGTAGTCGCTGCTGTTTATGAGTGAGTTGCTGACATGATAGAGTTCTGACTATCTCGCTGAATTGCCACAAGGAAAGAGTCCATATATGTAAAACAAAAAGCAAAAGTCTTACATCCTAGCTCTAATCTCATTTTGACTTAATAAATGATCCGGCATAGATATTTCCCTGCTGTGGAATGAGGGTGGTGCATGGTTCATGCAGGTGAGCAGTGTGTTTTGTTGACTGCTGCCTGGAGTCCTCAGGATTCAGGCATAATTGGCTTCAGTGTCATCGAGGGAGTGAGAGTTCCTGTCCGCTGGGTAACCTCTATCTCTTTGCTCACAATTTCCCTGCTCCTGCTATTTCAGTTATTAGCACCACAGCTATCTCAATGCTGAGAGTTAAAAGAGGTGATTCGGGCCCTGAAGCCCATTTGGGCGACACATAGCAGATCTCCCAAATTGACAGAGGCTGCTGTAGTAATGAGTCTGCCGTACAGCTGAGTCTGCCGTTCCAAATTTGTGCTGAAAATGGGTGTGAAGAAAAATCTGGGAGTTGCGGCAGATGTCATCTGAACGGAAATTAGGAAAGACTGCCACAGGCCCGTTCAAGGCGCAGCCTGGACTATTTCAACGACTTGTCTTGTGGGTTTAGCATTTCCTGTGCTTCATTTGGTATGGAACAAAGCTGCTCTTGAACTTAAAGATGAGCACGTCACTCTTGTTCTTTGGTGGCTGCGCCATCCTCCCTTTCAGTTCAGGGCTGGATTTAAGGGCAGTCCCGCCTCGACTGAGACGCATGTGCACTTCATCAGTTTGCTTAAGCCCAGTCGCATTCAATGGGTGTTAAATACTGGTTGATCCCTTGTTCTCACTTAAAAATTGACAGTGGGGTTAGAGGCTTTTTAACTGCTCTTCATCTGGCTTTTTCAGTTTTATATTCTCAGCTACGCTGTATTGGGGATGTACTGTAGCCACAATAGCTTCTTTTAAATCTAGTCTTAAGGGTTTAAGCTGCTTGTTCCTCTTTGTTTGTACTTATATCTGATTTAGCTGGAATCGTAAACCTCTGTAGAATCCATGCAACTCTCAAATAAAGTTTAGCTGTATTGAATTGTATTCTTCCCTTTGGAGTACAGACAATATGCAGACCGTGTAAACATGCCTCACTATTAACCACTTATTGATTACTGTGTTACTGATGTTCAATGGCGCTATATGGACTTAAGATCATTTTATTCGTAGACGGTGAGGGAGGGGTAGAAATTTGACTGTACTCTGAACAGCCTAGTCTTGCACATTGAGCCTTAGCAGTTAACTGAGGAGTTGACCAATTGGCTGTATTGCACCAACCATTGAGCTGAAGAAGTGCAGTTCCCAACTCATTCCGGTCTAGCTTATCCACGCCCGGGGAGAGGACTGCCAGACACCGCGGACAACTGGAGCCAATTAGAGGGCACATCTTTGGTTTTGCTTTCAAAGCAAAAGCTGCAGTTTCGGGAGACATGAACTGTCCAGGGTTTGTATAGTGTTGTTAATCATGGCCGGAGGGGAGGGCAGGTCCTGCTCTCTTGCTGAAGCAGAACGTGCTGCTTAGCTCCTGGGCAGATGAAGGCTCCCCTGTTCGTAATAACTCTCAAACTGGAGCCGGCTCACCGAACCACATGAGTTTTTCTTTGGCCTCAGCTTTCCTCTCGGTTTCTGTGTTCCAGGGCTGCAAACTCAACTTGAGCTCTTCTCTTACCCGCTGACATGATGACAAATCATGCAGACAATGGAACCTTAGTGGGGGGGAACAGCTTGCCAGTAGCGATGCCAAATGGTGAGGCTATCACATGCACTGCATCACTTCTGGTGTACTTGCAGTTGTATTTACATTTGCGCCCTTCCATTTTTGAACATGTTATGGGCCTCGTTAGAATAGTGGAATGTTATAGGTTTAATGAGAGAATATATTTGCATGAAGAGCACAATGGACTCCTAGTTTGAGAATCACTGATGGCATAAACAGGAGCTGCTCTTAGAGTTTCAGATGGTATTGCAAATGAATCCAGAAATGTCAGTGGGTGTGACAGTTATTATTTGATAAGAGGAACTATTTCCTGATCCTGTCATTGTGACCGATTGGGCAGTCATGGCAAGAAAGGATACAGTGTCAAATACTGAAAGGCAAAATATTGAGTGAATGCTGTTCTTTACAACAACAATTCTTATTTCTGTGTATTATGCAAAGGAATGGGCTGCGTGCCATCATGTCATGCAGAACACAGGGTAGGTTACCCACACACACACACACACACACACAGAGAGCTTTTATTTATTCATACTTATGGGTACTTAAAAATTACAATAGTAGCAAAATACTATTTGCTTTATAATAGCAGCAAATGACCATTCCCCCAAACACTAAAAGCAACCCTAATCTTAACCCCTTGCTTAACCCCAGCCTGTTATGTTCCAGACCAGGTATGAAATGCAGAGGCGGAGTGCAGTCTAATGGACAGGTTTATTGAGAGCAGTACGGTAATGATTGGGAAGAATTCTTGAGCCTGTGTAGGCTTGGAAGCTTGTTCGAGTTAACTGAGTAAAGAAGAAAGCTTCTGCAAATTACTGTCTATAAGGACATTATACATTACACATTACACTTAATGAAGACAAAGAGTTTCACAAGGAAAAACAGAAATAGCAAATTACAATCCAGCAACTTGCAACTCAAAGCAGGGGATTTGAATACCAGTCACAGAGCCATTAGGAAGTAACCCTAAAGCGAGACACAGCCAGGGAGGGGAGTAGACATGAGACATAAACCAATCAGAGGAAACATACTTCTAATGGACATGCACGTTGCTGAATAGGAAGAGAAACTGAAGGCATTCATACAAGGGTTGTGATGCAAACTTAATCTTAACCTTAACATAGAAACCCCTCATAATAAACAATTTATAACCTTGATTTAATACATTACCTAAACCCAGAGCCTATCTCTAAAACCAAAAATTAAAACCAGACCATGTCCTAACCGTAAACCCAATTGTAACCCAAGAATTAAACCTCGCCATTGGCCCAGAATTGAGTCTTTCCGTCATGGAGACCCAATGAAATGTCTTTATTGTGCTATTTTTTCAGACATAATATCCCCATGGGGTGTTTAAGCCCCTCAAAGCATTTTTTAATCCCCACAAGTGTAGAAAAACAGGTAAACGCACACATGCAGTATTTTGTGCCTTAGTCAGGAGTGTTTTCCTAGCATTAGGCAGCGAGCTACCATGACAACAACCTGCCACATTTGTGCAGCTTATAACTGTGCGATTACCTCTGATTTCTGTGATAGCTCCGTATTTAATTTTCAGGTAGCTATCAAACGATCTGCCTACAAAGAACATGTCTGGCATCATAAGATTATAACTAATGTCTGCATAGGTGAAATGGGTATTTCTGGGTCATTGGAAGGTGCACAGTAATTTTGTTGCAGCCAGTATTTCCTCCTTTAGGAGAAGATATACACTTGTACTTTTCAAACTAGCACGAATACAGACACACACACACACACACACGCACACACGCACACACACCATTAACTCTCCTTTCCTTTGCAGCTGTGGCTGCGGTGTTTTATACCTCACCTACCACAGATGTGAGGGAGCAATGGACTTAGTGATGGGTTCCCAGTCAGCAGAAAATAATGTGGTGGAAGACTGAGCTCAATTGTACCAGAGCACACAGTTACAGGTTCAGTGCAACAATTGGGTGGGGGGTGGAGGCTAACGCATCACAGATTGTGGCCTTGACCTCAGCACTGTAACTTTTACTCAGCCTGGAGCGGCTAATCCTTCATTGTGCGGAAGATGAGTGCATCAATTAACGAGTACAAGAGTGGCTTGAGGGGTGTTATTGAGGAGGGGCCTTGTACGAAAGGTATTACGATGATTATTTTACATGCTGAGATAGTCATGTAATTATCTGACCCAGGGCAAGCTCTTTGGCCTATTTTCCGAGTGACTGCTTGAAGCATGTGCACTAAAATTTGTTGATAATGTGCTTCTTGATCGAAACTTTTACTAAGGCCATCGTGCAGTTGTTCAGATCAAATATCGGTCTGGGTCATGGTGATTTTCCATTAAAGAAAAATTTAAAAAGCATATTAATTGGAGTCACTGCTTATCTAAAGAGGTAGCAATCTTAAATTATATAGCATGTCTGTACAAACCAGTGATGGTAGCTTCTATCCTACATTGTAGCGCTCGAGTAAGAAAGCTGTGGTTCAGGATTGGGCTTCAGGTGGGGGGCTGTGCTGATTTTCAGATTTGGTTTTTGGACTAAAATGAACTGCTCTCCCTAGGATTTTCCTTCAGACTTGTATTATGTTTGTATTCGATCGGCTCATTGTCTGCCATGAGGTGCCACTGCATGTTTCCTTGCTGATACATATTAATAGAATTCATCTTTTAAGCCGTTGCGGTTAACAAGAATGACTAAAAGGGATGAGGCATGCTTGGCTTCTGCTTTCTATAGTATTATGGTTGCAGGGTTAGTCATCTCTCAAGGGATTGTAGTTTCCCGTCTCGTTGATAAGCACAGTCGCGAGCTAAGAGGAAGAAAGTTATTATTACCCGCTGTTTTTATTTGGCGTCGTTTCTCTGTTTCTCGTTCCTTCTCCCTTTTCTCATCTCACTCCACGCTTCACGATTCAGGCTGTGTTCAGAATCTACTATTTTTTTTTCCTCTTTAAAAATAATGGGAAATGGTAGTAATTAATGTCTAATCTTTGAGCAGTTCATTATTTGCTTGCGGACGCGGTGTGAGAAATCGGCCGCTCTTCGAAGTTAGCAAAGCCGCTTGGCTAATATTTTTAATAAGACCTCACCTTCAATTTTGCTCTGGCAACCCCTGCGCTTTGACTCGGGCGAGCCAATTTTCTGCTTCAGACTCCTTTATTAAACTGCCTGTCCTATTAGATGGCTCCCCTCCCTGATGAACGAAGTTTTTCTTAAATGAAAGGAGAGTTCTGTCGGCTCTAAGAAGGGTCCACTGTATTTATATTCCGCAAGGGTAATTAAATGAAATTGCCTCAGTATTCGATCAAAAAATATGTTGATCGAAGTATATTTCCCCCTCACTTATCCACCCCCACTCTCAGATTTAGATAATTCTTGTGACTATAAAACAGAGAGGAGCTGTGATGTAATACTCATTACAATTAAAGAGGGCCCTAGTGCTTGATGTGATTTAATTAAAACTGAGATGGCGTTGAAAAACTTTCAGTTGATTCATGTTTCAGTTAATTGGGATGTTGAATATTATTAAAGAGAAGTTTTTAGTTTTTTTTCCTCAACAATGGGATGGGTGGGGGTGTGACGAAGGCCTCCTTTGTCCGCAGTACTAGGCTTCAAGACTGTAAATTCCTCCCAGCTCTCACTGATCTATTGTATGTATGTTCTTTGATCATTGCTGGAAGGGCCTCAGACCATTTAGCAAAGTTGCACAGCCCTCCTCCTCCTTCCATTGGCAATGGCGAGTCGGTTTTTGTCAATCAAGGCTGCAGTTTCTTCTTTTTTGATTCCATCCATCTGCGCCCTCCCAGTTTGGAATGTCCACTCGTCTCGTAGATTTACTGATGGACTGACTGGACAGTACTTTGCGGTTGGGGACAGCTTGTTCTGATTCCAATTCCATTCCCTTGTCAAAACCGGCTTTGTTACGAAGCATCAGACAGCCTATACAAAGGATTTGAATTTATTGACTAGAATGCGAATACTACACATAAGAAGTGAATCCTGCAGTCTGTAGCTAGTCTCTATCAATCGCAGTGATTGTGAAGAAACCGGTTTATTGACGTCGAGAATGGAAATCTTAATTTCCTGACGTTTATTCTGTCATTTCCACTCCTTGCTAAAAAAAGAGCACTGGATGAAGATGAACAGATCGGTGACGAGGGCCTGAATATTGAGCAACAGTGACACCATTAATACCTGTCTCTCAAACCGTTATATTTCTGGTATAGGAAAGTGGATTGCCATGTCCCCATTGTGACTGGAAGTGGCTGTCGCTCCATCCTCTCTACGAGCTGCAACTGCCCCACATGAAAGGTTGCCAGGGTTACTGCTAGTCTCTGTTTCAGAGCTATTTATCTTTGTTACATACATCACTGTGTGACTGCTGTATTAATGAATATTCTCTCCATCAGTAATTCCATTAAGCCTGTCTCTCTGCAGCAGCTAATTCACACTGTACAGCGGGAACCCAAGGAGGCATTTACACATGGGTGTTACGCTAAAATGCGGCAGCTGAAGGGTGTGGAGAGCACTTTTCCTTGTCAGACACGAGGAAAAAGTGTCTTCTGCCTGAATGTACTTACGTCCGTTTATCCAATAGCCTCTTATATACAAGTTGCGCAGTGGCAGCTCGGCAGAATGGGCTCATGAATTTTCATATTTTCAATAACTTTTCCATATGACCCCGCGGCTTACATTATGGCCCTAATGTAAGTTTTCCTGAAATTCTTTTAGGTGTGGGGGGAATGAGGATCCCAGTAAATTGGTATGGCATGGAATGATTTTCTGCTGCATAGTCCGTGGTTGGGAGGTCCAATTCGCATTGATTTGAGAATGTGTTGATGCAGCCATAAGGGTTCCCTGATTTACAATTCGTCCAAACCGGACTCCTCGCACCTAAGTTTGGCTTGGGTGACCACTTTACCCATAAACCATAGGAAATGGCTTAAGCCTTGTGAGGAAATCAGGACTGGATATGTATGTCTTTTCACCCCTTACTTTTGGGCTGAAACGTTACAATCGCAATCTAAATCAAACCTGTAATTCGTCAGAGACGATACGGGATTGAAGGTAATGGAGAGAGAGAGAAGCACAATGCTTGTCCACGTGGGCATTTCACATTCATCCTCGAGTCTCCCCCCCCGCCCCGTCGAAGCAGCTGCGAGGACTGTAACAACAGCAGGTAAATTGCTCTGAGCAGCAGAGCACTCAAGGATTACTCTCCTGTAAGATTAGCATGCGCGCGTGTGACTAATTTACAGCTGAAAGCGGCTCCGCAAGCGCAGAACCCCTCGGTGTTTGTGCGCATCTGGCCGAAAGATTATTCTTAAGTTGGAAAACAACGCGCTCAAATGCTCTCAGAATTCCACAAATTATTGTCGCGCGATCAAACGGCAGCCGCCATTCCTCTCAATCACAGCGGCTGCTAATTGAAGCTCGCGGGCTGCTTGACAGCATTGCTTCCTTGAAAAAGGCCTCGCAGTTCTTTGGATTTGTGCCAATGATTGAGGAAACTTAGTTCTAAAATTATTGAGTGACTTCTCTTTTAATTTAAATACGGAAGATCATGTGTCCATAATTTAGCTTATGTTTTCAGTATGGCCAGTTTAGACATTATCTTACACAATTATGAACTGCAGTTGCTGATATAATATGGAATCTTCTGTTGATGTTGAATGAAATTGTGAATGTTGACAATAGTTCTATTGGTATTTCTTCCTTCTTTGAACATCTACGCTTTTGATCATCTGATCAAAATATTTCCGTTGATCAGATAAGATCTCTCTACTGAGAAGATGACTCCAACACGAGACCACTTTTGGGGTGATTTGGTCTGTGAGGGGTTGGAAAGACAGGTGTCATAAATAATGTTTTATATCTAAATAATTGAAGTGGCCAATCTTTTTATCTCTGCTGACGAAGAAGAATGAATGGCAGAGATGCTTTATAGCACTTCAGAGTTGCATGGGAAGGAGAGTGATGCTATTACTTGTAAACCACAGTTGTGCCCAAATGTTTGCATACCCTAGCTGAATTTGTGAAATGTTGCCATTTATTTTGAAAAGTGTGACTCATCATGCAAAAAACTTGTCTCTTGTTTTAGGATAGTGATCATGTGAATTCATTTATCATCACATAGATGTTTGGCTCCCTTTGAAATCATAATGATAACTGAAATTACCCAAACATCCCTGATCATAAGTTTACACACCCTTGAATGTTTGACCTTGTGATATTGACACAAGGTGACACACTCAGGTTCAAACAGCTATTAAAAGGTGCACACCAGTGGCTTTTTAAATTGTAACTAGTGTCTGTGTATAGTCACAGAGTTTGTTAGCTCCCAAATTGATGCACTGACCTGGCTAGACACTGAGCCATGGGGAGCGGAAAAGAAATGTCTGAGGACCTTTGTAACAAGGTAGTTCAACTTTTTAAAGATGGGAAAGGATATGAAAGATATCCAAATGCTTGAAGATGCCAGTCAGTACTGTTCGGTCCTTGATTAAGAGGTGGGAAATTAGGAGATATGTCCATACCAAGCCAAGGTCAGAGAGGCCAAGGAAAAACCAGCCCAAACTGCCAGAAGAATTGTTTAGGACACAAAGAAAAATCCACAAGCTACCTCAAGAGAAATACAGGATGCTCTGGAAAAAGATGGTGTGGTCATTCCAAGGAGCACAATGAGGAGGTACTTAACAACAGTGAGCTGCATGGTCAAGTTGCAAGAAGGAAGCAGTTGTTGAGCCAATCCCACAAAAAAAGCCCGCCGGAAACACACCAGACAACAGCTTGACACACCTCACGTGTTCTGGAATACTGTCACTCGGAGCATCGAGACCAAAATAGGAAAAGAGTTATTTGAAAACCTATATCATCCATGTGAAAAAATAATTGTCCCCCTAAACCTAATGACTGGTTGTGCCACCATTATCGGTGACAATTACAATGAAATTTTTGCGATAACTGGCAATGACATTGCTGTGGAGGAATGTTGGCCCAGACTTGATTTCATTTTGCCACATGAGGGAGTTTATAGAGCATGAACTGCCTGTTGAAGGTAATGCTGCGGGGGAATCAGATTCGAGTCAGGACTTTGTCTTGGCCTCTCCAAAAAAAATTTTCTTTCTTTTGAACTATTCAGAGGTGGAATTGTGTGTATCATTGTCCTGCAGCGTGACTCAACTGAGCTTCAGCTTTGGGTCATGAACTGATAGCCAGACATTTTCGTTCAGGATTTTCGGGTGGAGACCAAAATTTATAGTTCCATCAATATGGAAAGTGGCCCAGGTTTTGAAGCAGCAAAGCATCCCTGGACTATTGCAATATCACCACCATGTTTGACTGTTGGCTTGATAGCATGATATTCCTACTGTGGAATGCTGTGTTAGCTTCACACCAGATGCCACGAGACCCATGCCTTCCAAAAAGTTCTATTTTGACTCATCAGTCCAGAATATGATTCCTAAAACCTGACGCCATCAAGATATTTCTTTGGTAAATGTGGAATGAGAATTTGCGTTCTTTTTTAGTCACCAGCGCTTTTTCCCTTCCAGCTCTGTCATGGATGCCCAGTCTCTGTGCTTCTCATCTATTCTTCAATTTCTTTAAATCACATCAACAAGTGCTGCTTTTTGCCTACTTTACGCTGCTAGACAAGTTCCATTTACATGATGTTTCTTTTCAACTGTGCTGGCAGTAATCATGCCCTCACTTGTCAAGTGAGTCCAGTTATCAATTACATTTATTTAATTTCTTGATTTAGTAACTATAGGGGCAATTACATTTTCACATAGGCTCAGGAAAAGTTTGATAACTTTTTTGCTTGAATGCATGAATCATGCATCATTTAAAAACTGCATTTTGTATTTACAGGGGTTATCTTTGTTTAATGATAAAATTAATTTGACGATCTGAAAAATTTATGCAATTGCATGTATGCAAAACTTGAAGTAATTAAGACGGGGACAAATACTTTTTTATAGACCTGTTCAATATATAGCCAAAAGTTTGTGGACACGTTACTGAAACCTCATTGATATACATAGAAAAGTGACGTTTTTAAATTCTAAATGTCTGACATTTTAATTACCTCCTCCAACAAAGTTGGGGCGGAGGTTATATTTTTGCCCCTGTTTGTTTGTTTGTCTGTTTGTGAACAACATAACTCAAAAAGTAAAGGACAGATTTGTCTGAAATTTTATGGGTGGATTGCTATTACATCAAGAATAGACCCTATTGATTTTCACTGGGATCACTGAAACAATATGGCCGCCACAGCAGCCATGTTGAAATACTATCACAAGTGATAACTCAAAAAGTAATGCACAGATTTGTCTGAAATTTAGTTGGTGGATTGCTATTACATTAAGGATGGACCCTGTTGATTTTGACCTCGATCACTGAAACAATATGGCCGCCACAGCAGCCATCTTGAAATCCTATCACACGCAATAACTCAACTTTGCTCCCACTCATACACATTTGGATTGGCGGAGGTTTGCGCTCTACGAGTGCCTCTCTAGTTGAATTTGGAATAGCTTTGTCCATATGGGTTGATGGGGCAAACTTTTCAGCTTTCCTTGTAGGGTATTTTCATACAACTCTGCCCCAGGATTTGGAGACTATTGCCCCTCTCCTTTCACTATTCCAGTTAGTTTCAATGGAGCCCTTAAGGGTGTGACAGGGAACACAAAGTGCCACAAACTCCTAATGATGAACGGATCTGAATTACAATGCCCACAAATAGAAGCTAAATGACTGTCCCATTAGGCCATACTGAACAATTAATTCCCAGCTCAATTAAAATGTCAGATATTTAGAATTTAAAAATGCCCATGCACTATGTATGTCAATGAGGTTTCAGTGAAATGTCCATGTGTTTCTGACTATGTAGAGCGTCTTGTGTGAGCTATGTCATAAAGGCCTCATCCAAGTCAATTGTTGGTCTGTGACGATTTTTTGTTCACTCAGTTCTTTTTTGTAGAATTTGTCAGTGTCAGTGATAAGCTTTCTGTAAGGAAGGTTTTTGGTTTGTTGAGGTTTAGGTTTTTGTGCACTTGCTGTGTGATCTCAACCTGCTCCTCCTCGTCTCCCCAGGCCCCGGACCATCTCCCCAATCTGCACCGGTCTCCAGGCCCAGGTCTTGAACTGTTACCGCAGTAACCAAAACCAGACGCTCCACTGCTCCAACCTGGCGAAAGAGTACATGCAGTGTATTAACGCTGCTAAGAAGGTAAATGTCTGTTAACCGCTTAAAACACTGTCATAGCCAGCAGTCGTACCACTACTTAATCTGCTTCAGCTTCATGGCTGAAGCCAAGCAGGTATGTGCTTGGTTAGTACTTGGATGGGAGACCACCTGGGAAAACTAAGTTGCTGCTGGAAGAGGTGTTGATGGGCCAGTAGGTTGCAATCTTCCCTTCGGTGGAATAATCCTTAATGCCCTAGTACAGTGATGGGGACACTGTACTGAAGGAGACGCCATATTTCAGATGAGACATTAAACCGTGGTCCTGACTCACTGTGGTCACTAAAGATCATATGACACTCTTCAACAAGAGTGGGCGGTTCCCTGGTGTCAAGGCTACATTCCCGACCCAGCTCTTTTAACCTGCCAACAAATCATCCCTTGATCTAATTGGCTGCGCAAATTGTCCTCTCCCTCCCCACCTCAACTCCCTGAGCTCCCTTGAAAAGAGATTTCAATCCAAATGGGACTTTCCTGGTAAAATAAAGGATAAATGAAATAAAATATCAGTAGCCAATTCCGAACTTGTCAGTTCACTTTTATCTTGACTGGTGTTGTCTTCAACATTTCTTCAAGAAGCGACTCTCAAAATCCTTTAGCTCACAGGTAATGATAGAGTGCATTTGCTCTGACCAGCTCCAATATAGCATGATGTCTTAGAGTATATTTGAATGATTTCTGCACATGTCAGAGAATCTGTGTATGCAGTATAATGAGTCCTGGTATTGTAGTAGCAGGGGTTGAGCATGTACATGGTTGCAATTAAATTTCTAAATTAGTGCAGTAATCTGCTGTTCAATCCATGTCTTGCACCAAAAAAAAAAAAAAAAAAATTGAAAAATGTATATTTTTAAGTCTCATCTGAAACTGCCTGCCCATAGTAGTCTATAATGGACGATGAAATTTGTTACACAGATAACGCTGAGCAGATGATTCTTAATGTGAAGCGCTGTGAAGGAGGACTGCGTGTGAGGATGTGTGAGTTCTTCTCAGATCTGCAGAGCTGCACCTCCCCTCATGCAGGGAAAATTAGCTGTTTTTAATCCTCTTTAAAGTACAACCACAGGCCACTCACGCTGAAGGAGGAAAACAGGACGGGTACATTTAAAAATTTACTTGCAAGTCAAGCATCAGGCAAAAATTAACAAGCCGATAAATGTCTCAATGAGGTACAACTATTTGTAGAGTGCTTATTGCTGGAATTTTTAAGTCACCGACTGCATAATGGATTCTGGGGCACTTTTAATAGCGGGACTTGAAAAATGGTCATTTGCATAGAAAAATCGTGAGCGGTGCTCAACATTCTGGGATCTATTTCTTTGGCAGAAAATTGCGTCTCTTTGTTTATCTGGGCATTTTCCTTCAAAGTGCTGTTCTCTCCCCCATCACTCTGTCCATCAAGACCAATAATAACTCATGCTCCTACAACACATTCTCACATCATTATGGCTCGTTACGATAAAGAAAAACAGGCATATAATTCCAGGGGAGATAAAAGAGCGCAAACGAATGAGCTTTATTTGATAAATCGAAATTGCGTCGCGCCTCAGAGAGAGAGGCGAAGTGAATGCTCATTCCATTTTGTTTTGGGCTTTTTTCCCCGCTTTTTTATAAAATGATATGAAAAGGCTCACCCGAGCATTGGTGGAGATAGGAGGCTTATTAAAAAGCTGTATGCATAAAGACTGCTCATTTTGTTTTGCTCGTCTGTGTTGAAGTGCGGGGTTATTTAATCCCTTTCATACTGACTGGAGTGGAGGAAGGCTGAGGTTGTTATTAAAAAACGGGGAATATGGGGGCCTTAAACTCATCCAGTCCTGCCGCCGCAGATTTCTGACCCAAACGGGGCGCGAGCTCACACACCGCGGTTATGAAGTCCAATCCAGGCTCCTCTTCTGTTTAACCAGTTCAGCTATTCAGTCAGTACCATTGTGGACAAAGCTGGTGTATAACATCACAGGAACTTCCACTGACCAAAACCCTCCTCTCCTGTCCAATGGGGAGCCAGTGAGATTTTGGTACCAGACGGTGCATCAAAATTGTCAGAACAAAGCCACACAACTGCTCACATTGGTATAGGCACACTAACCCATAGAGTACCATGAGAGTGAAGTGATCCTGGTAATCTACTGTCTGGCAGGATTTTAAGATAGATAGATACACTTTATTGAACCCCGTGGGAGCAGTGGGCAGCCACAGAGCAGCACCTGGGGACCAACTCCAGTTCTAAAGCCAGTTCCTTGCTCAGGGGTACCGGTAGGAGTGTTCCTATGATGCATGTTTTTGTGGGTGGGGGAAACCGAAGTACACAGAGGAAACCCACGCGAACATGGGGAGAACATGCAAACGCCACACAGAAAGGCCCCAGGCCGGATTCAAACCCACAACCTTCTTGCTAGGAGGCAGTAGTGTTAACATAGCATGCCTCACCCAACAGCTAGAGATCTTGTTGAGCGGCTGAGTAATCGGCTGAGTGCCAAAGTCAGGTTGCAATGAAAGCATGCTGGGCTTTAGATCTCCATGGGTTGAGCTGCCCAGCTTTAAGCACTTTGTTGATGTTTCATGTAAACTGAAGGGTGTGGTGGGAAAAATATATAAAAATATTCTAAATGCAAAGTATAACTGTAATCACAGTTCAACAGAAAGAACTGAGCCAGGTTCATATGGCCTTTTAAACTGCCGTAAGTGTGTGGAGCTGAGAAGAGGCAAAAACTCATAAATCTGTAAACAAAACCTGGTCGCTTCTGCAGGTGGCTTAAGGCCGGCTAGATCAGCATGTCTTCCGGAATGACCATATCGATAGTCAACCAACAGGCGGTCTGATTACATGAGCATGCGCTCTCCAGTGTTCTGGAAAGATCCAAGACCCGGCTGCCTTGGGCATCCAAACTGAACGTCAGGTGAACCCAAGGTTTGAGAGGCTCGGGCGCGGTGTTCTAGCGTCCCTGGAGGCCTCAAATGAATTAGCACTATTATAGTGTATAATGACAAACTTGTAACTAAGGGTGGAGGGTTGCTATATGACAATGTACTAATGAGAAATTAATAACATGTTTGATTAAGTAGAAAGAGTCACGTTTAATCCCATCTAAAGGGACGTCCTAAATAAATAGATAAATAAATACAATAAATACAAGGGTTTGGACAATCGGTGGTCAGTCGGCGTGGGTGATCGATGAATAATGAATGCTACTGGGCTTGCGCAGACCAGCCTGGTTTTTTGTATTTCACCTGGATGTCCTGACAATAAACCCAATCGCATCAGACAGTGGAGAATGTGTCCATTCCATGAGGATAGATTTACAAAGGTGACAGGAACATTTGATTCTCTTGCCTGGACCAAGTTTTCTTCTACAACAAGGGGCTATGTTTTCTCATTTAAGCTTGTCATACTTATGTAATTCAGATTTTAACAGTTAGGAACACTGCCCGGCGAAGGGGATTTAAACCACGGATGGGTCAGACTTCTTTTTGAACATTGTGCTAACTGCTTACATTCCTATATCAGTAGTACAGCTTTACACGTAACTGAAAAATGTGTTGTTGTTTTTTTCAGCATTTGCTTCAGGTGTCTTGTGCGTGGGCAGAGCATTTGTGTTGAAATTATCAATGTTTTTTGTCCAGATCTCTTCTTATTTTCACAAAAGGGAAATTGTTCTCATGATAGTATATTTATCCTAATTAAAGTAATTCTAAAGGACAAACAGCTCCTTCTCAACACCACTTTTATGTGATCATAGCATTTTTCTGCTTGAAAGAACCTCTCCTTTAAAATGGAGTTTTGCTTACTCACAACTCAACATTTTGGAAACAACAAATGTTTATACTGTGGGTAGTGAGAATAACGGCAGTTGGTGATGAATAATTAACTACGCTGCATATTAATAAAAGAGTGTGAATTTTTGTCGATACAGAGACACTTCTCACCAGCATTTCTCACAAAAACTGAATTTATCACTGCAGTCTTTTCTGTAAAATGTTGCAGTTCTTCAGCTGTGCAATATCTACTGCACTAAAATATGCCTCTCTTCATTCCAGGCTGAAGAAGGTCTAGCATAAGTTTTTTGAACATAAGGCACTCCGCTGTGCTCACGAGTAGTGGTAAAAACATTAAGAGATTAATTAATTGCCTTTACATAACAGGAAATGTGGAATGTGCTGTCTGCGCTAGGCTTCTCCAGTGCCTGTGTTTTATTGCCTCTTGCAGTTGGTGCTGTCAAATGATATCAAATTTGTTTTATCAAATGATAATGCTCTAGGGCCAGTGCGCTGCGTGTTTGACGCTCTGAGCAGAAGATGGGCTGATGTAACAGTGTTAGACATGCACTCTCCTGGCCCCTACTTTATGCTCTGGCTGCACTGTCAACCCCCCCCACCACCCCCCACCCCCGGCCCCAGCCTCTCTCCTCCCATGTTGACGCAGCTGCCCCGCGCCACACCCGCACCAGTGGAGAAAGAGGCGTGTTCGCGTCTGGCTACTGTTGCGTCCGGCGTGTTTTCATTTTTTGGTTGGAGGCAGCTGCATGCTGACCACAGACTGCACCTCCCAGACCCCTCCCAGCCCGTCACCCCTCGTCACGCTTTTTCCGTCCACTCCTCCGTCCTCCTTGATTGAGACCTCCTTCGCCACCCGTCTGAACACACTTTGTCAAATTACCAGGGGCACTAACTTTGATCCTCTCTGCAGCAGCCCGTGAAAAAAAAATAAAAAATTTCTCCAGTCTGTGGCTAACAAGCCCTGGCGAAGACTCCATTCTGAATTATGAAATCAGTGCTCACTCTTGGAGTTTCCTGGAATTAAGCTGGGCCCCCCATTTGTTAAGGTTACCAAATGGGGGAAGGTTACCAGTAACGTTCGGCATAAAAGAACAACTCTCGCTCCTCATCCTGGTCTCAAATAGATAATTATTACATTTCACTGGTGTTCTTTGAAAAATAACCAAAAGTTCAAATTCTAATCCTCATCCTTTACTGTACCCTCATTGAACTTCGTTTCGGAGACCATTATCTTTATAAATGAATTTCAAGAGAAATATGTGAATGGATGGTGCTCGGTACCTGATGTACGACCAGAATTTAGATGGCAAAGGACATCACTAATCATAGGTCAGAGAAAATGGGCTGAATAGAGAAAGTTAGATAAATTGTCTATTAGTTACAAACTGACAAACGACTATTCGCTGCACAACTATTTGCCACCTTTTATCTTGCCAAAACACATTGATACATGAATCTATTCTTTTCTGTTGACTAATTCAGTCTTGTACTGTCTCAGCAGTGTGCAGCAGTGTGTCCTCCCTCTATTCCATCTCATCTATCTCCTCCACCTATCCATCCATCCTTCCGTTACCATGCCTGGAGATGATGCTCAGGAGACTGCACGTCTGCCGCACAGCACAGCCTAGAGTTACGCAGCATTGAGAACCTGAAAGTGCGGAGGTGAAATGACAGGGTGACACTTTACAGTAAGGGCTTCATTAGTTAATGCAGTAATAAGCATGAACTAACAATTAATTAACAGTTAACTAAAGCATCATAGAGCTAGACAAGCATTAAGGAACCTTAACTTACCATTTATTAATGCTCTTTGACATCCTTATTAAAGTTGAAGACATCCTGTAATTATCTCTTAAGTAACACCTCACTATCAAACTATTCACTAATGTATACATCAATACCTTAGTTAACATGAACACCAATAGTAAATAATTAGTTGACCCATTAGTTTACTGTTAATTAACTGATAATGCTTCTTATTGCATTAGCTAATAATGTTAAGTAATGTACCCTTATTGTAAAATGTTACCAATAGCAGTGATAAATACCTGGTATTTCTAGCTGTAGTGAGTTCTGTGATGTACTTCTTACAATTTCTGTTTATCTGAGGCCCATCAGTAAACAGTCCCCCCCCCCACACCCCACCCTTTTGAAGAGAGAATCGATCCTCTGGCAGTCTTTGCTGTGCCTGGCGGATCGAGCTGGAGACTGTTACAATGGAAGCCCAACCTCAGATCCCACCCTTGTTTACAGATGACTCTCTTTGTTAAACATTACTTGTTAAAAGCTGTGGACTTAGAGAAAATAGGGAGGTCTGCGTAGAGTGTTTAGGGATGAGTAATGTTTTAAAGGCGGTAGCGGTGGCGTGTTTGTGAGAATGGTGCTGATTGTTATTGCTGTTGAGATTTCTCTTTGTCCAGGTCGGCCTGCTGACATTTCTGCAGCTATTCACTGTTCTTTGTGTGTCGGGCTCAGGAGTGGGAGGGCGGTTCCTGCGGCCGCCCGCTGCCGTCTCGCTGGGCTGAAGGCGTTCTTAATCACGTCTTCATATCAACTCTGCCGCCGTCGCCAGTGGTTATTGTCATGTATATGAGGTGCTCTTTCTCCCGGTTCAGGTGTGGAGGAGTCGGTTTAGGAGGAGAATGTCAGTCAGTGAACCGAGGGTCATCGTTAGCGGCAGTCGCTGAATGCTCGACGCCAGCTTGTTGCTGGCTTCGAACCCCTGCTGCCCTTTCGCTGCCAGACGCGCGATACGCACGCCAATATCCGTGCCTGAATTTCTTAAAATACCATCTTCCTTGGGTTGGGTCCAGGCGGTGACCTCCTGCAGCTTTGGCCTGCACCCCGGTGCCAGCTGCACCTGTGAGTTTGGAAGGTGGACGGGCTGCTGTCCAGCCGTGGAAGCGAGCCCAAGGCTTTTGTGATGTCCTTCGGGTGCTGGCATCTGCTGTCGGAGCAACACAGTGTGGGCCAGCAGCCCTCTCGAGAAAATCGCACCCTCGCAACGTGTTGTTGCTTAGCTGCCTGTCTCCACAACAGGCAGTCATACAAAAACCTCTGGCTCTGCACAGCACACCGAGAGCCGCTAACTGAAAGTACAGCCTCACTAAGTATGGGCTTTTCCTCTATTATTATGCCTCCAGTTGACAAACTGCTTATATGCTGCTACTAGCCATTTGTGACTGACCTATAGCTGTGAGTTTACAAAGCAGTGGTTAACCAGGAGGTCAGAGTGACATATACTATTTACGCCAGGGGTATTGAACCATATCCAGAAAAACACTCATCCATGCAGAAACACGCCTAGTAATAATCCAACCCTAGAGTCTTTGCCATTGATTAGTAGAATAAGGTGTGTAACTGCATGGCCGGAGCAAAAGCCTGCACTCACACCACACCTTTCTGGATACGGTTGAATACCTGTGATTTATGCGTCTGAATGTGTGTAAAATTTGTATTTAAATCTGACTTGGTCTGTGCTTGTTATTTGGAGACTGTTGGAATTATAATCAAAATACTACCAATGACATTGAATTATGGTCAATTTTTATGAAAGGAATTAGTTTATTAGAAAAGATCCGGTCTCCCTACTGTTATAAAACTTAGGCATGGGCCTGTTCTGTCTATGGTGCGTTCCCTGAAGCAAACCGAGTTTTTCTGCTAGTTCCTGCTTTTTGACACAAATTGATAAAATAAATATTTTTATTAGAAAACTTTTGCTGCTGGAAATGCCTTTTTGAAAAGGCGGAAAAAGGCTGCGAATGCATGGCAAGCTCTTGCAGTGGTACAATATTCATTGTGAAACATGTCACCGAACAGACAGCAGCATTCTGCTGACAGCTTTCTGAAACCTGCACTGGTGACGGGGTGTTGCATTTGGCAGCAGTGGATAATTAACTGCAGTGACACCACACATTCCCTTTCAGTTTATTGTCTTTTGTTTTGTTTCGCGTGTGATTATATTCCTGTGTGTATCTGACTGGGACTGTGATTGTAGGGTAATTTAAAATGCGTTTTCAACCTCTGCTTTTTGTCTTTTTACTCTGCTTGGTTTGGCACCATTTGTACGGCTGTCTCTGAGCCTTTCGGGAGGTTTAGGCTGAGCTCCATTGGGCTTGTGGACCCGTCGGCCACCCAGCCTATGTGAAGCCTGCCGTCCTCCTCCTGTCCTCGAATGCGTTAAAGCCGAGCCCGCAGCTACAGGGACAAGGAAAATAAACTCGATAAATGCGCTCCGACGTTTATTGAGTGAGAGAGTGGAGTTGTAAGAAAAGAAAAATGAACTGAAAAATGGACGACAGGGACAAACACAAAAGCCATCCTTCAAGAGGAGTTGATGTCAGTTTTGCAATCCGGCTCATTCTGTTACGATGTTGCTCCAGCGTGCGGTGGCGCGGTATTAAGTCACACCAATGCTAGTGGAGACTATGGTTGATAGCCCTGCATGCTGGCATGCGGTTGGTCTGAACTTTAGTCCTGGGAGTTTTCAGTCAGCGGCCCATAATCCCAGAGAAATTGGGCAGCTCAGTTGGTCTGCACCTATTGAGGGCCTGCTGGATCGCACGGTGTAATATACACCCAGAGTAGAGCTGTAGGGCGGCAACTGTTTCAGACTCCTTACATTTGGCAGTTTGAAAAACCTTGAGTTGTCAAATGAAATTCTCGGTGATGTATTGCAGCGTTTCTCAAAGTATGGGCTGCAGACCTACACTGGACTGTAGTGGATTGGCTGAAGGGCCGCACGTCCATTTTAGTAAAATACGTTTCAAGCATTTTTATATACATTAATATTGAATATAATAATGTTAATTATTTTATATAATGAATATATTCATTAAAATTCCATCTTCACTGATTTTACCTGTTCGAACGACTACATTTCCCAGCTGACAGCACCAGTTGCAGTTAACATTCTGTGTTGTCATGACGATCACTCTCTCGACTGACCTGTTGTCTCTGCGTCGATTTGCTTGCGAATGTTCAAATTTAGATTACTTTTGCTTTATCTATGGCCAGATCCAAGCAATAACATCAAGACATTGTGACAGTCCTGCTCTGTAGGCCTTCCTGTCTGCACCTCCACTTCAACGAACCACACCTGCTGCTCGTTGAGGTGGAGGTGCAGGTTAGATTATTGAAGCACTGCGCTGCCAGTTTGGCAGCGCAGCTACATTCTGTGTGTGATGGAGCCCTGCTGTTTGTTACCACTGCTCCTCTGTTTTTATTCTTTGAATTAATTATTTATTTATATTTTTACTCGGCCTGGGCGTTTGGGTACTTTTGCACCTTTCCTTGGGGTTGGGTACATGGTCCCGGTGCCCGCCAGCTTCATATCTTCTGCCGGCGGGGGCAAATCCATGAAAGACATTGATTTGAGTAAAACAATAGAAACCACTGGCAATGATCTAGAAGACCCTTTCGACTAACCTGCCTGAAAAACAGTCCCTTCAGACCCTGTATACACACAATTTGGCTTCATTTGCGGTGGCCTACCATAACTTCACAGGACATGCCATCTGTCAGGTGTGTTTGAGTAGTGAAGCTGTCAAAAATGCGCAGTGATCTGATGGCAAAGCACACATATCACAAGGATAAACCTTAACAGTATTTGAAAACAAAGGAAGATGAAATGACTAATCTGAATAAAGTTATCCAAACTAACCAAACCAAAACTTATTATTATGACCTATTATACTGATCCTTCTTTTAATACATATTAGTAATGTTATAATGTTGGTTGTCCATGCTCAACCTCTGTAAGATTTCTAAACATAAGATACAGAGGTTTTGCCACAATCCAAGAATGTGATTTCGTGAACGTGATTTCCTCTCTGAACAGCTCCCCCTGAGATCTTCACGAGATCTGGGCAAAACCTGACGTCAGGTTGTGCCATCCAATTATTACAGACCTAGCCAGAGCCAACCACTGCGCTGGACCTGCCCACACTGGAAACTATTCTAACAGGCACTAACAACAGCAGATCATGCTATGCCTTAGTACCGTCTACGCTTTTGGAAATAGAAAAGAAGAATCCCAGATAATTTGAGGTGCAGTTTTGTCAGCATGCCTCCCAAAGCTGCTTGTCCGTTTACTTTTGGATGCGAGGAAAAACACCTATTTCTCTTCCAGAAGTGGACGCCAGCAAAAATCAGTGGGTAGCTTTTTTTGTTTGCTGGCAGCAAACAGTCACGGCCAAAGGGAACATTAGCTGTACACAGAATAAGCGTTTCAGCTGCTTCTCAAACCTGAAGCAGTTGCATCGATCGAGCGCTCGGAGCCACAAGCTGTAAGTAACAATATGACAGCAAATAATGTAAGTGAAGCTAATGTGTTGCAGGTGGCTAGCAGGACCTCCAGCGATGTTTAGCACTAACAACTGGCCTCAAACTCAGGCTTTGTAAAATATCTAAAGGCAAGGTCTGTATTGGTCGCGACTGTCCGTGACTCACAGACACAGAGGCTGTAAGTTGCATTTCCTGCATGAGCCAACCTGACGTGATAGCCAGTTGATTGTGGCCATAGCACTGTGGCTAACGTAGCCAAGTTGCTGTTGCTAATGTTTGTTCCCTAAATATGCAAGAGTAATATCAGGGGAAATTCTACAGAAGGTGTGTGAACATAAACCTCATTTGAAGCTAACTTTTAATACTTGTTTGTAATTTGGACGCTTGGTACAACTGTCCTTGGTAACGGAACTTGCTGTCTGTAAAACTTGTATTGCAAGGGTTTGTCTCTGGTTGTTATGAATGCTCGGTTGCCAGCTACTGGATGTTAGTTTATGTGCTGTGCTAATTAAAAATTCTCCTGAATAATTTATATGCAGTGATTCTGATTGTTATGCTTGTGTTACTTCGGTAAGCATCAGTGTTGCAGTTTCATCATAACGTTGCCTGATTGTAGCCACTACAGTTAGTGATCGCTATACTTATCCATGACCGGGATCAGCCGGATACATCACAAATGTCTGAGGAAGCTCTCTGGTGTTACCGTGAAAGCAATGCAAAACCCAGAAGCTCTACCGTGTCTGGTATAACAAATGATTTCTCTGCACTACTTTGGCATAATTTCATCCCCCTTTATAAGTTGTGGCTAATAAAAAGCCGAAAAAGGCAGAGCTTAATTTGTTCATAATATAACCAAGCTCTCTCTAGCTGTACTATCCGTAAAGCTGCTTTCACATCGGGGGACAGATTAGCTTACATTCAAAGTCAATGCAAAGACGCAAATACAAGCATTATGGGCACGTTAAGCAGCTTTCACACTGGATGCGAAAGTAATTTTTCGCGCGACTCATTACATTCAAAGTCAATGCAAAGATGCGAATACACGCGTTATGGGCACGTCAAGCCGCTTTCACACCGGACACGAAAGTAATTTTTCACGCGACAAGATACATTCAAAGTCAATGCAAAGACACGAATTTACGCGTTATGGGTGCGTTAAGCAGCTTTCACACTTGACGCGAAAGTAGTTTTTTGCGCGACTGATTACATTCAAAGTCATGACTGCATATCAGCTACTGCATGTTAGTTTGCGTGCTCTGCTAATTTAAAATGCTCCTGGCTAACTAATATGCAGCAATTATGATCGGTATGCTTGTGTTACTTTGGTGAGCATCAATGTGACAGTTTCATCATAACGTTGCCTGATTATAGCCACTACAGTTGAAGCTAACGGGAGAGGTGCGGTTAGACCAGACGTAGGTTTTGCAAAGCTTGGGGTGCGTTTTTGGGTCCTAACTTGTGAAATGATCGCTTTACTTTTCCATGACCGGGGTCAGCCTAATACTTCTCCAATACCTGGGCAAGCTTTCTGATATTACCGGTAAAAGCAATAGGGAATGGAAAACGATACAGGCTATGACCTGTCTGGCATAACAAACGATTTCTCTGCATTGCTGTCGATTAAATATTTAATTCTTTCCCGTAAATGTGATCGATTCGCTAGCTCTACATAAGCAACTGTTCATGTAAACGAATTTTACGGTCTGTAAAACCTGTATTATATTCATGACATATCTGGAGCTCTGTCTACCTCTCGTGCACTATCCATAACTTGCCCATTTTTCGCGAGCAAACGCAGGTCATTCCAAAGCAATAAGTAAACCATTACCACGGGCAGTTTCCGAAAAGGTCGTTTAGCCTGGAGCTTTCACCCCTCTGTCATATACCAGTGCAGAAGCTGTTTGTTTCTCCACGCTGACAACACACCACAGCTATGCACATGAGCCAGCAGGTCCTAATGCACACCGAAGCAGTCCATAAGCTGTTGGTCCACTTTTAGCTGCTCCTCACTGTCCATGTTTCCCTCTAAACTCAGACCCACCAGATTTCTACGGTCTCCAGTCAACAATTGGACATGTCGCCCCGTTCTACAAATGTGTCCATATGGAGTGGATTCTAGCTTTCCCTGCATCCTAGCTATAGAGTAGAAAAACCACGGTACTCACCATTGTTGCCATAGCAAACTGTAGCCGATAGCAAATTTGAGCTTGAGCTGCCAGACTTTCGCATTGCGTCTTCCACTTTCGCCGCTGCGTTTATTAGAACAACTTCATTTCATTAGATCTATACACATGTAATGTGTTAGTTTGTGGAATTTGCCCGCTGCTTCCTTATCAGATGACAGCTGTGTCTCACATTTCACTCTGAGGAGCCGGACCCGGAAAACTGCGTCCTGCAGCCTCGTCCCGCCCAACTCTGCCATCCACAGAGCTGGTCAGTCAGAAGAAAGTGGGCACACAGGGAGTGGGGGCCATAGCAGAAGAGCCACCCCAATGAGGCGTTTCAGGCAGAGACTACAATGGGGTTTTTTGAGGATGGCAGTATGAGCTAAATAAGGACCCTGTTTTGGACTTTGACGGATCAGAAGTACTCTAGGGGAGTCCAAGATCAAAATATAACCTTGGTAATATAGCAAAATAGGTCCCCTTTAAACCTTCTTGACTTCTGGCTGATCACATGTCAAAATCCAAGCCTCCATTCACAATGGGTGAAAAGTTAGTGATGCCTTCAGTTGTCGGGATGCCGAGGCGTTAGGTCCAGCTGCTGCAACCAAGGTCCATTTGTTCAATGGCACCATCTCGTTGCAAATCCAGGATCCAGCTGCTTAGTGTTAGAGTCTCAGGTGTTGGAAAAGAGCCGAATATCAAAGTGTTTTAGTCCTTCAGTTAGATGAGACGGCTGACGAACGCAGCTCAGCAATACTGCTTATTTATTTATGCCATGTGCTTGATGGAGATTTCCACAATACCCTATTTTATAAATCACTATTCGAGAACACAACATCTGCAAAACATCATCTGAATACTTGAATACTTAATACTTTAATAGGCGATTCCTTTTATTCTTGTTTTTCCCCTTATGTCTCCTTATTGTGTTTCCCTGACCCCATGCCTGAATGTTAAAATGTTATCAAACAAAGCAATATGTTATTGAACTGATAACTTTTTTGGTTATAGCCTTGCTGTTATGATCCAAACCAGGAACCAAATGTGAAGGCAGAGTAGATCCAATAGGAGGGTTAATTTATTGCAATCCGGTGGGACAGAGGGACAGAGCCCAGAGTAGAGTGGACCAGTTCAGTTTAAATGTAACAGGCAAGAGTGCATGGGTGTCCGTGCCCAGCCAGTGGCTTTCCTTGCAGCTGCCAGATGGAGTGTACACTTCGCCATAGCTGAACTGTCAGTAAACTGACTGGTTGCTGAAGGGCATATGGCAAATGACAATCCTGCAACTTACTAACTCAACTTAAGGAGTAGAAGTACGCCAGCACGCACGTAAGGGAAGGGAAACATAAATAGAACCCAGCTGGTGAGGGAAGCATTCGGGACATAAACCAATCAAAAGAGACAAAACATCTAATAAGACATGCAAGCTGCCCAATGGGAGAAAACACAAGAGACATTCACACAAGGGTTGTCGCTATGGTAAAGTTTGATAGTCCATTGTGAGACTAGTAAATGGAGCCACTTTTTCTATTTTTTTATTTTTTTATTTTTTAATTGGACATAAGTCCGCAGGGGCAGAGGGCCATGCATGACTGGGCCCTGACTTAACAGAGTTCGTGAGATGTTGATGATGAGCATCATATTTATCACAGCGTGATTCATCGTAATCCCCCACCACCTCCCTCAACCTGACCCAACCAAACCCAACACAACCCAACACCACTCAACTAGGATCAATCGCTGCTGTGACTGAGAGCATCCCTGGACTGCACGCTTCCTGAGGAAAACATGGGGCAGCCGAACTGAAGTTAGGTGTCTGGGTTCTTGAGGATGGCACCATTGTGAGTTAGTATAATCAGGTGATCGTGCTGCTTGTGGAGCAGAGGTCGGAGAGGCAGTCCACTCGGCCAGAAGTGGACCTCTGTGAGAAGCCCTTCAAGTGGAGACAAAACAGGAATTGACAGCTCACAATAAGTGCAAATGAGGATTACAGTGGAGATGCTGAAATATGACCCTGCTGAGATTTGGCTTCGTCTGCATTACTACTTCGACAGAGAGAATCTTTTCATGCGCGAGAAAGTCCTGCCCACCTCTCAAGAGCCTGCCTGTGAAAATGGGGTCACAGCTGTCGATGGGTGACAGGAAGTAAAGTTTATTGGCCCGTAATACACTTAGTCTGCACGCTTCTCCAGCTCTGTCTGAATTATTATGGGCTTCTGGCTGATAATAGGCTTCACTTTGAAGGTGCGTTTTTAATCTCGTCTTTAATATTGAGACTGTGTCCAATTCCCTCTGAGGTTTTGGGAGCTTATTCCTTAGCCAGTGAGGTTTATAAGACAATCTGCCACCTGTTTGGTTCTTAGACATTCTGGGGTAATATGCACTTGGGTAATGTGATTGATTCTTATTTATTCTTGTCAGAATGTGAGCAGCTGCATTCTGAACAAGCTGGAGGTTCCTTAATGAATAATAACTGGAGCAGCCAGATAACAGGGTTTTCGGTAATCTTGCCTCGACATGACTGTCTCCACCAATTACTCTGCAGCCCTCTGCAGTAGGAAATGCCTGATTTTAGCAATCTCCCAGCAGTGAAAAATATTTTAGCCATTGGAAAGGAGACCTTCTCCTTATCAGCTTGCAGGTCTTTCTCTGACATATTTGCCATAACTCAGCAATTGTTATGAGAAAAAAGCATTGGGAGTGTGATGCAGTTTAAGCCCAGGGGAAGTAGACTGGCCACAAGGGATGTTGTGGGCTCACTACCTGATGGAATGGTGCACAGCTTTCGAATTTGTGCTGAATTACTTGTGTGAAATATTCTTGCGAGTGGGTATCACTTTTTTTTTTTTAAAGTGAATCTGCATAATTCACCCATCTCAGCCAATTAATTACACCTATCTTGGCCAATAAATTTCCTCCTAGAGGTTGACTCTGTGTCTGGACTGGTCAGGCGATGTCAAATGTACGAGTGGCTACAATGTGGATAAAGAAGCAAGGGAATGTTCCTCATTTTAACACGCGGAACCTCTGGTTTTGACCAATGCAGTGCTCATACCACTAGGCACGAGGAGGTACACCCTCCTGAATAAGACTCACGGTTCCCCGTCTCTTACACGGAGGAGATGTGGATAATAACCGAGTCCTGTGTGTGAGGGGGAAGAATATGGCGGAAGAAGGGGCGGGCTGTCAGGGGGTGTCCTCCAACTCCCCGATCTCCCGCCAGGCTCTGGCATCTCGTAACAGATTCCAGTGTCGAGGATATTATTCGAGCTGGTCTCCAAACCCCGAGAAATGAAACTGAAAATCCCAAGAAGCCAGGGGATTATAATATATTCTCCTCTTTCTCTTGTGTCTCACAGAGTCATTCAGGGATCTTTCCTTCATTTTCTGCAGCTCTGGTGGGATTCTCTACCTTTCTTTTAGTGGTAATCATGGACACCTCAAAGCTGGATGTCCCCTTTGATTACTTCATTATGCCCTGAAATTGAATGTGTCCGAGAATTGTGCGCTTAATATGGAAATAAAGAAGGTCGCAGTCAGCAGCATTGTGGTAGTACAGCTTTGTATGACCGTCAGTAACTGCATCGGTACGAATGCTGTGCTTTTATATTACATCTTCAAATGTGCAATGTTTCCTCTCAGGAATGGCCCTCAAAATTGAAATATCTGGGCATTTAAGGGGCTGCTAGCAATTTCCGTGGACAGGGGGCTGACTTACTGCTCTGGATACACGGCCCAATCGCAGGGAAATGGCCTGTATAATCCAGAGCTGAAGTTGGCAATGACTTGTATAATTTGCGGGGAGCGGTAGTCAGCATTCTGTCGATGGCTCAGCCTTACTGTCCTCTCGCAGTGCAATTTCAAGCTTTTCTAACCCAATCCGCTGGTGTTTTATTGGTTTGGTGGCGCATTTGTTTCGGGACAGCTTTATGTGCTGAGAGTCTTTTGGAGCGGGCGTCCTGCTGATGAATTGCACGGAGTCCGCAGATTCCAGCTCTCGCAGTAATTAAGCGATAAAAAGTCTAGCTGCAGCATCTTTCTTGCGCCATCAATAATTGCCTCCATGGTCAAGCACTGGCATTTATGTATGTGGGAGGAGCATACATATTTGTTGTAATCAGTATATCTAAAACCTTGTTGATGCTTTTCAATGATACGAGGTGTCTGACAAAAGTTATGCTTAACATTTTTTTTACGCCTTGGCTGCCGTGACAACCGTCAAAGCTGCTGATTGGTCAGATTGCGTCATGGCCTTTAGAGGCCGATGCCTTCCTATCTCAGTGTAGCCGCAGAGCCGTTCTCCTGCTTGCACATCTGACAGCATATCCAATTATAGATTTTAACTCGACTCCTCATTCAGGTCACCGCAGACACTGATATCTCTCACCTTCCTTCCTGAGCTGTTACCAGTCTCCCCTCTTTCCCTCTATCACCCTCTCTCCCTCTCCCCCATCTCTCCCTCTTTCCCCCATCTCTCCTTCTGCACAAAAGCCCCCCCTCCCTCCTCAGCCCGCGCATTATTCGGCCCCCGAGTGGTATTGAACCACGGATCGAGCCGCCGGCGCAATTTTGCTCCGTCGGCAGCCCTGCTCGAGCGTTTTCGACAATAGGCCCACAATGTCTGTCGGGGAAGCGCCACAATGGCTGAGACGGCCCCCGATGACCTGCAGACCGCAGCGACTATTTTACAAGCCTCCCGCCTCTTCGATAAACGCCATCTTCACAAGCTATAATCATCCCTAAAGTTTGGAGATAATAAAACGAGTCTACTGGCCAGTCTGCAAAGAAAGCGTTACGTCGGCTGAAGCTTTTCACTAGTTAAACCAGATTTTTATTTATTTGTTTGTTTGTTCATTTACTTACGTACTTATTTTGAGGGCTTTTGATGCTCTGGGGGCCACCACATGAGCCTTTAGAGAGGTGACCTCACAGTTGGGACAGTTAGCTTGCTGGTCGCCTTTTTTTTGGTGCTTTCTGATAGCGGTCTGTCCCTCAGGGGCTTACATGTTCTCACAGGCAATTGCGGTGGAAGGGAGGGGCAAACCATTATCGCAACAATGACATGATTGATCTTTATCAGATGGCGTCTAAATATGTATAAATATAAATCTGTCAAGCAAAATCTCAGAAATCGAGGATGCGGTTTGTCGGCGTGCCACCAGGTACCACTTACTGCTGACACCACAGCGATCTCTCCCACCGCCGACTGTCAGGCGGCCGATACGAAGAACGAGGAAATGGACCTTCCATGACTGGAGGAGGAGGAGGCCCTGCTTTTGAATGGAATGCAAGCAGAGAGGAGGCCATCCATCAGAGGCTAGGAATGGTAATCAGGCTATGCGGAGAGCGGCTCTCGCCGGGGAGGCACCAGCCGCGCCAGGCCCCCTGAATATCTGGCGGCTGGCGAGTGGAGCCAGCGGCCTGTGAAACACAATTGCCTGCCAGTCATCAGATAAGATGCATTTCCAATTCAGCACCGTCCGGGCCAAGGAGCAGGCTCTGAACGCATGCTGATCGGAGCCCTTCCCACCATGCACTGGGTGCTGAGTCCCATCCCCCCACCCGGTTCTAGCTGGCCTGTATTTGCGGCTTCGGGGCCTCTTGAGCCGTATTCAGATAGAGAAAAGTGTATCTGAGGCGGTTCAGAGCAGTCTTGTATCGCTCCGGAAACCCCTTTCAGACAGCAAAAAATAGGCGCTACAGCTGCGCCTTTTCGCCATCTTAAACCATTCACACAGCAACCAGAAAGGCGGAGTCGTTGCCATAGCGGCGGATACTTTTGGAACTCCAGCAGCAATTATGACAGAGAGTCGTGCTGATATGGACTTGTCGTGCTGTTACTCGTGCGATACGAAATGAAACATTTATTAAAACTGTATATACATAATATAGCGAATGCATGCTGTGCATGCCCTGAATAGCAACGGCGGTGGGACATCTTTTTTCGTAACCAGGCGAAGACAGAAACCAGTTGAAAATGAATATTAATGACAACATTGTGACATGCATGACGGGTTCATAGAACACGAACCCGAAACTTTAACCCGGACCCTTAAATATTTCAGTTGATTTTCAACTGGTTTACATTTTTAGCTTGGTTACGAAAAAAAAGGTTTTGCAGGTGTGTCATCCGTATCACAGCTGCCGCGTTATATGTTGTTACCATGTACAGCAGCACTACAAATTAAACTCTAAAATTTCTTGACTGTATGTAAGCTTGACGTTTTTTCTCACCCAAATGGTTCGGTACACAAACATTACGGTAAGCCGAAAAGGTTCTGATTTTATTCGATACTGATGGGGGCTAAATATGGCGCCACTTCCAACACTGTTGCTCCAAAACAAGCACCACAATCGGCAAGAATAACGCATGATTTACATTAGCACAAAATCTGTGTTTACACGAAAAGTGAACAGTTAACCATAAAAAATTGTTGCAAAATTAATTACATTTTATATACCAAGAAGCCGCTGCACCTGCACAATTAGTCTGAATTGCATTTTCAGTGTGAAGTCGGTGAACTCTGACCTGTTGTGCATGAATCACTGCGCTATGAGTAGTAGCGATGCCTTAACCCATTCAGACAGAAGGTGACGCGTATCAGCTACTCTTTTTTGCCGGTGCTGTCAGGAGGTGTTTCAGGGCCGGCTCACTTTAGTGCCCCTTTTCAACACCTTGCACTATTCAGACAGAAAGTGGAGGGGTGCAGAGGCATTTCAGAGCCGGCGTAGTCGCTGTGTCTGAATAGGGATTGGGCTCATATTTGCGACACCCATGACTGCTCTGCTCCTGCTGTGCATTTGTCCGCTCCTCTGAAAATAGAGAGTCCTATGGTCACGGACAAGTGACAGAAGTACAACCCAAGTGGGTAGTCCACGCTGGGCTGGCAGGCTATGGCTTTCTGGGCCAGGCTAAAAAAAACACTGCATGGTCTACATTTTCTTGCAATCATTAGCATAGCATATTTTCGCAGCTGAGCCAGAGTGAATAATTCAGATTTTCATCCATGCTGCTGATTTACACAGCTGGGTCTACTCCTAACCAGTTCTGGCTGTGGACCTCGCTTAGGGCCGTGATGGTACTTCCCCTGCTGTGATCGGAACCTGCAGAATTTCCTGTGTGAGTCGCTCAGTGAGTGTAATGCCCGGTCGCACACTTCTGGCTATTGTCGCAGAGATATTTCAGGCTTCATGCAGGTCAGGAGCCGAACAACCACGAACCCCTGTCAGATCTGGCATTGTTACGCCCAGTCCACAGGTAGAGAGTGATCAAGCTGTACTGGGCTGTTTTATCCCGGTAATGGAACCTGAACAGTTTTAACAAGCTGAAAGAGTCTGTGGCTACTCTCACTTTCACTTTCACTTACACTCACTTTCGGTTGGTCTGTGAGCTAAAGTAGTCAGTGATGACGAAAACGTTTCGACGCTTCAAAGCAATGAAGAAAATGACACAGACTATGGATTTTGTGCTGAATGGAGCTAGTTGACGTCATAGCTGTGGGACTGACGTGTCACGGGCGCAGTGGGGGTTTCTGTGAGGCGCTGTCTTTGGTTAGGGGCTCTGTGTTGTGCTGTGATCCCAGGTGTTGCATATAAGCACGGCTAAAGTGGACTGGATTATTCTTGTGCTGATATGATGGCCATCATTAGGAGATTCTCACTGCATTACTGACATGATTTGCAATGACTGCTGAAAGATTTGCGATGTGCATTAGCCTGCACTCTCCTCGGGTTACAAATCCTTCACAAACTAAACCTATATTTTTCACAAGGGAAATTTCCTCAGACTCGTCAATAGCTTACTTTCCATCACTTTCAAAATAATTCATACTTTCAAATAATATACCAAGCATGACCCATTTTAAAATGGCTGAGTGGTTGCATCAGGATGTGAATGTATTCAGTGATGTGGTCTTTATATGATGTGCCTGCAAAGGGCTGGTTGCTTGGCTGAGGGAGGCGAATAGTGAATTCTTCATTGCATACGAGTTGTTAATTTATCAGTTTGTTAACGAGGCCCATGAACTGAAGCGTAGCCGGCTAACAGTACAGCCCAGTGAGGTAGCCTGGCATTGGGCTCTGTGCTGTCTTCAGTAAGGACAGTAGCAACCGTCTTTAAAGTACACTGCCGAGTCCTATGAATTGCTGCTGCAGGCAGTTACAGACCAGTGGGCTCTCCAGTACATGCAGTTAATTCATTGTCCCTCGTACTCTTACACACTAAAGACCAGACTTGGCCTTCCATATACTAAGATTGTAAGGGTATTGCCTCTGTTAAGTCAATGAGGGACAGAGGGCTTTTATATTGATGTCAGCGCTTTGACCTCATGCAGTGAAGCTGTTGGAGAACCTACCAGCGCACGCTTTCACGCATCGCTTAACAGCGGCATCTGCATTTCCATCAAACCCAGGGTCGCATTAAACTTTAATGCTCACACTCCACTGAGCGTAAAGCAGTCCTCTCGGGTCTCAGGTGGCCTGTCCTTACACTGTCCCTGGGTTGACAGGGTGTGGGTGGGGAAGGACTTATGGCTGTTTGACCTATAGGTTAGCGGCTCCCTCCGGATTACCCCGGATACCTCAGTACTATTTAAACCTTGCTACCCTTTCTTGGCTTTCTCTTTACATCACTGCTTCATTCCCAGTATACCGAATGTGTTCATTTATTCATGTAAAAGATTATTTTGCATATCAATGTTTGTATTTCATTGAAGGCCATTGATACAGATGATATAGCTTTGCCGGAGGCCTGATCCTAACATTATCATGGCTGTTGGAGATTACCTACAGTGACTGAAACTAGAGAGACTGCCTGCAAAAGAACTGCAGCATGTTCTACATTGTTCCTGGACCAAGCAAAAAGGCAATGATCTTATAAAACTATTGAGCTGTAGGACAATGTACCCAGTTATTAGGCAAAGTTAAGGCAGGTATTGATTTGATCTGTTTTATCACAGGTCATGGCTCTTTGTTGGGCATTTTTCAAAGACACGCAGCCTTTCGTTTCATGACTATAGGAAGTTTATTTGCCTAACTCAGGGATCTTCACATCTGGACCCCGAACCCAAATTCAGTCCAGGTTCTCTTTCATGAGAAGTAAATGAACATTTAGCGCCCCCTATTGGCCAGACTGTCTTTACACCTGACTTACAGGTAAAGGGAGGTGGACAACCAACAGTTCTTGGACCTCAGGAATCGTGATTTGCAGACCAGGGGCCTAACTGGATAGCTTTAAATGTGCCAGAAACCTGCTCAGTACTGTGTGTCTGCACAAGATTTTGTGTGTGGCATGTATATCCAGGACAAAGATAGCTTGGTGTGCTCAAAGTATAAATGTGTTCATGTACACTCAGAGAGGATATAAGTTATGCGGTGATGAGGAAAAATTCTGTGGAATTCAACGTGCAATCTCTGCTCGGCTGCATTTCATCCTGTCATATCTGCGGCACAGAATCCAGGTCAGCACCATGGCAACACGTTGATGTAGCTGTGTATAGTTGTCTCTGTGGCTTACAGCCTTTGAAGACACCAAGGGTATAGAAACTACAAGACATTGCCATTACAGCGGGTGGCGAGCGCGATGCACTGATGCCTTTTAACCCTTTGAAGAGTTGCCTTTGGGAAAGTTTTTTAAAAATTCTGTTAGTTTTCTAGTGTTTTCTGCTTTCAATTACATGTAGTAATCATTACATCAGCATTCAGATTTTCAGTTAAGAACATTCAAATTCCAAGTTTGTGGTCTAGCAGACCACTGAATTAATTCTCCTAGTATTACCAGAACTATCTTTGGGTACTGTGGGGAAGTCTAACACCAGGCCCGGCTACCGATGGAAACCCAGGAATCAAACCGATACAACTGAGAGGGCTACATTGGATTTATTGAATTGGATCAGCCTACACTACACAATATTACAGCTGTGACCATGAAGCATGAATTAAATCCCCTTTTGTGATTTCAAAGGCTAATACCCAACGTCATATCGTGCCAGACCGTGACTAAAGAGTGCATTAACCCGCCGACGTCCATCATTAATGTATTATTCATTGCAATTCATTGGCCAGTAATTACACGCCCTCTGCTAGGCTTCGGTCCTGGGCAGGTAATGATGTTGTCCCATGATATACGGTGATGAAGCACCTCGGTGTGCCAGAGAGGGTCAGCCGCGCCCCCTCCGAATCCGTCATCATCTCTGCATCGTCACCGTGACCGTTGGCTGGGTCACCTCCACATTAGAGATCTTCTTAATGGATTTCTTTTCCCCTCTCGTTTCTCAGCGGAAAAATGAAACATTTAATACAGTCAGGGGCAAGAGCGTCTTAGAAATTGCTGGTAAAATAGACCACAGACATTTTTTTGTTTCTTTCTTTGCAGCCAGATGAATCTTTGACCCACTGTGTTGTATTGGAAACAGGCAAACCATGATCTTGTTGTATCAAAATAACACTTTTTAAATAAAATTACTGATAGCGGCATGAGTGTGATTGACCAAGATAGTAACTATACATCTTTTTCCGAGAAGGGAAAAAGCGAACACTTATTTCTTATTTTATCGTGAGGACATTTATTTTTCTATTTATGTAGGTTTCATGTTACAGGTGAGTTGTTCCTTAGCTTTTCAGAAAAAGTAGCAGAGTAAGATCACTATCACTACATCAGCCTCTGTTACAAGTGGAGACAGTTCTGAGCCCGGACACATGAACTGCTGTTACCATAGTGATCTGTTTCTGGTCAGGTACCAGCCTGGCTAATCGCAGATGGATGGCACGCCGCCGTCGCAGCGAAGAACTCGGTGTTCCGGAGCAGCAGGCTCAGTCGTGCTGGAGATTCCCGACTCGTCTAGTCTTCGGCAAATGGTGCTTAATGGAGTGTGTCCCGAGCCCCTGTCTGCGATCCATACTTCACGTCCCGCTTAAGTAGCTGTCCGCTTCGCCCTCAAAGAGTTTGCACTTTCTTGTCTTGTCGGGTTACATCCATCTCTCATCAACATAATATATACCGTGCCATTTGCTCCTAATTCTCCATTGATCTGCCGTGTGGGGGTAATTGTGTTTAACAGCCGGCCCTGTCACCCGTGTCCAGCGGAGAAAGCATGGTTTTTCCTGTCTGACGTAAACAGCCTGTCAGCTGCCTGCTGACATTTCCACTTGGCTCTCGCCCGTCCTCTCTGTCTATTCAGAGCTGTTCTTCTCAACACTCTGTCTGTTCAGATAGTTGTTCTCCTGCATGCTCTCCTCTCTTTCAGAAGATAAAACTGTTCCTCTGCTCACTCTCCTCTCTGTTCAGAGAGTTGTTCCTCTTCTCTCTCTTCACTGTTCAGAGATCTGCTCCTCCGCTCTCTCTTCTCTGTTCAGAGAGCTGTTCCTCTACTCTCTCTTCACTGTTCAGAGAGCTGTTCCTCTGCTCTCTCTCTTCTCTGTTCAGAGAGTTGTTCCTCTTCTCTCTCTTCACTGTTCAGAGAGCTGTTTCTCTGCTTTCTCTTCACTGTTCAGAGAGCCGGTCCTCTGCTCAATCTCTTCTCTGTCCACAGAGCTGTTCCTCTGCCCTCTCTCTTCTCTGTTCAGAGAGCTGTTCCTCTGCTCAATCTCTTCTCTGTCCATGGAGCTGTTCCTCTGCTCTCTCTCTTCTCTGTCCACAGAGCTGTTCCTCTGCTCTCTCTCTTCTCTGTCCACAGAGCTGTTCCTCTGTTCACTCTCTTCTCTTTCCACAGAGCTGTTCCTCTGCTCTCTCTCTTCTCTGTCCACAGAGCTGTTCCTCTGTTCACTCTCTTCTCTTTCCACAGAGCTGTTCCTCTGCTCTCTCTCTTCACTGTTCAGAGAGCTGTTCCTCTGCTCTCTAGCTTCTCTCTTCAGGGAGCTGTTCCTCTGCTCTCTAGCCTCTCAGTTCAGGGAGCTGTTCCTCTGCTCACTCTCCTCTCTGTCCAACAAGCTGTTCCTCTGCTCACTAGCCTCTCAGTTCAGGGAGCTGTTCCTCTGCTCACTTTCTTCTCTGTCCAGGGAGCTGTTCCTCTTCATGCTCTTTTCTCTGCATGGAAAGATGATCTTCTACCCCCTCTCCCCATTGTCTGTATTGAGATGTCTTCCTCTGCATACTGCTGTCTGCGCAGAGAGTTGGTCTTATGCGCGCTGTCCTCTTTGGACAGAGAGCTGCTCACCTGCTTAATCTTCTATCTGTACAGAAAGCTGTTATCATTCATGCTGTCCTCCCTCTACAGAGAATAGTTCTTATGTTCGCTGTCCTCTCCATACAGAGAGCTGTTACCGTGCACGCTCTCCTCGCTGAACAGAGAGCTGTTCTTATGCTCGCTCTCCGTTCTGTACAGACAGTTGTTCTTATGCTCACTCCCCTCTCTGTAAAGAGAGCTGTTCTGCTTACTCTTGCTTTTACACAAGATGCTCTTTTGCATAATCTCTTTCTGTCTGTACACGGAGGGGTTTTTCTGCATGGTCTCCTCTCTGTCTGTACATTGAGCTGTGCTGTGGCACACCCTCCTTTCTGTCTGTACACGGAGCTGCTCTTCTGCACACGCTCCATTGTGTCTTTGATGTTCTATACACTCTCCTCTCTGTTTTTACATGCCCCCCTGCTATTATGCCCACTTCTGTCCATCTGCTTTGAATGCAGGTCACTCATTCTGTCCTGAGAGACCGTCTGGATGGTTGTCCTGTGTGTTAGGAGCAGATATACGCTTACAGCACCACTCACAGTTACCTTTGTTTGTCTTGAATATGCTTCATGTTCAGCGAGTAAACGGTGTGTATGCTACGATACTGACAAAGCGCTGTATTATTGCGGCTATTTTGTTTATTTTTTCTGGATCCTTAGCAGTGTTGAATTACTCCTGAAAAATTGGTGCCAGTCAGATGCAGTGCAGGTCCCTGCAAACATAGTGGAACAACCTGACAACACAAATTCTTTCTACCTATTCAAGAGTTAATCTGTGCCCATGTGAAGCTCAGGCATTGTTTTTTACACAGGAGAAATAAAAAGTAAAGCTTGTCTGGAGTTTTCTGACTCCCTTGCTTAGCCTGTGGTCTCACAGTTTCGGCGTGTCGTGATTGTAGGTCAGCCTTTCCCACTTTATGTCACTCCTGTAATTATTTGTCTGAGTTGGGGCATTGAAGACCCAGACACTCAGAAATTCTGATACTAACCTCCTAACCCTCGTCTCTGATGTTCCTTTAATCCAACTGCCTTTTATTCTCTCACTTTGAAAAATTCTGCCTTGTGCTCTTGCTCATAGATCAGTTTCCATGGTAGCTTTTCACAAGGTGAGAATGTCAGTATATTCCCCCAAGGTCTCTATTCCATTACTATCCTAATTCTTTAATTATTTACCTGAATATATTTTAGAAATTGCTTTGGAACAGCTGGGAGTTTGTTGGTGCAAAAGAGGGTGAGAAAATAGCTTCGGCTGCTCGTGTGGAAAGTTAGTGTAGGCGTTTTTCATGGCCTTGCTAGGTCTTCTGGTTATATGTTTTTCATTTTCTGTTCGATTCTTTAGAATACAGCAGCGAGAGCATCACTATATTTCGTCCTGTCGCTGCTCTATGCTAAAATGCACAGCTGTCCAACCCTGTTCCAGAAGGTCTCCCATTCTGCAGGTGTTCAGTTGAACCTCAGTTTGGTGCACTTGACCCTATGAATGTGTTGCTCAAAGCAATTGGGCCTCAAGTGAGGACCTGTACAACAGTAGGTGCAGCACCAGTCAAAAATGTGGACAAGCTCTCATTTTTCGAACAACCAGAGATTAGAAAAGGAAACAGAAACACCTTTTCATTTGCAAAAAAAAATCTACATTGTAAATCCATCAAAATAACCACCATTAACAATCATTATTGCCAAGTATTTGGATGGAATTATTGGAATTATGGATTATTGCCAAGGATTTGGATTCGCATTTTTCTCTATGGAGTTAGTGCAATCAGGCCGATAAATATTTCGACATTTACAAAATTTTATTATATTTGTCGTCCACCATGTCGTAAATAACATATTTTATCTTAAAGTGCTGACTTTCAGTTTCAATTTAAGATTATTTATCTCCAGCATGGGGAAAGTAGGAATTTCAGCACTTTAAAATTGTGGTTCCCTCGCTTTTGAGGCACCAAAAGTAATCGGACATCTTCCTTCCGGCTGCGCAGCTGTTTCAGGGCCTGTTATGCATTATTCTTTCATTATCTCATTTATAAGTAAACACAAAAAGGTTCATGATTTGAAGCATGGCATTTACATTTGAAATCTGTAGCTGTCAACCCTCAATATGAATTCCAAAGTGCTGCCTCTGCTACTGATGCAAACCCTCATTAGGTTGTAAACTCAAAACAAAAGCCTCAGAGAAATGGCAAAAAAATGACATAATGACATGTAGGAAAATCAACTATTTGGTTTATTCTTTAAGTAGATTTATGCTCTAGTGAACTCAGGAATGTCAAATGGCCCAGAAGATATCAAATGTCTTGGATGAAGAAAAATCTCTTCACTAGAGTTGGCCAGATCAAGAATACCCTCCAGGTGGAAAGCATATCTGTGTCAATATCAACTGTTATGGCCCCAATTTGTTATGACATTTATGACAGCAAGGGATGACAGACAAAATTTTTAAACTTAAACAGATTTAATTAAACAAAGACCAACACTAACCTACAATTTATACTACTGACCAAGATTAATAATATACAAGAAAAAAAAATATTTACTGTCCCTTGAGATGGGGTTGCTTGGTTATGTTCCGGGTGAGAAAAATGCTCCAACAGAGGCAAAGATCCACAAAAAGCTTCACAGGTCTTGAAAAGAGTGACAGGTCTGGTTAAATGTATCCTTCTCCTTGCAATTTCTCCTACTACTTTACTCTCTCAATTTCTCTCCTTATATACTCTTTTGCAGCCCCCTCCCACATTTAGACTTTTTTTTTTCCTCTGGGACTTTCCCCTCTCAGACATGCCCAGGACATGCCCAAACCTAGCTCCAGACTGGGCTTAACAAAAAATAGTCAATACTGCCTTCTAGTGGCTTTTTTCCACATTACACAACAATGAAAAGAAGAATTCAGCAGGGTAAATACAGAGGTATTACCACTAGATGTAATGCACTGATTAGTCTAAAATGAAAATATTTACCAAAAAACCTGTAAGAATAGGTTATAGTATAATTTTGGCAAAACTTGCCTTGGGCAAGTAAGACTAAGATAAACCTGTCCCAGAATGATTGGAAGAGAAGAGCGTGGAGAGGAGAAGGACCTGCCTATGAATTGATGCATACTACCTCATGTGGGTCTCATGGTCCGCTGTAGGCAGGTGTGGCTGCCAGTGGAGCCAGTTCCGTTGTAGTTATCTGTGTTGTGACCGTTGGCAAACGATACTGGATGAAGTTTAAATTCTGTAGGTTATATTATATTACAAAACTCATTCAATGGTGCTTCTCAGTGCAGGGGGAAGATATCGTGAAGCTGTTTGAAAAACTAATATGACCATTTCTAGGGACAAGATGTGGAATCTTCTACACTGGCCAAGTCGATTATCTATCCAGAATCCAAAGGAGCCAGCTTTTAACTTGCTGAAGGCAAAAAAAGGAGAAACTGAAGACTGCAGTAAAGACCTGGGGTGCGTTTCCCAAAATCACAGACGCTAACTTACATGGTTGGACCCATTGGCTGTGAATGGACGAACTATGTAAGTTGTGAACTAAGTTAGCAACTGCACTTTTGGGAAATGCACCTCAGGCTAAGCATCTAGAGGAAAGAAACCAAGTATCTGGTGATTTATATGGGTTCCAGACTTCAGGCATTCATTGGCTGAAAAGGATTTGCTACTTAATATTAAAAAATGAAAATAAAACTTTTCATCTCGGTAGTTAAATCCAAAAACTTTTGAGCAACTTGGACTGGGGGGGACTGTTTGTAAACCTGATTGTAATTCATACATGGTACATACAATATTTTTGGAAAAACCCGGAAATTAAACCTGAATTGAACATTCAACCTGAACATCTTGACTGACTCATTTCCAATCCATTGTGGTGATGTACAGACGCAAAATTGTGAAAATTGCGTCAATGTCCAAATACTTAGGGACCAGACTATATTGTTTAGAGATTGACTGAATGTAGAACGGATTCGGGCACCTCTATTTTAAAGGCTCTGTTGCACCGTTATTTATGGGGTTTTTTTATGTTCTCAGGGCACTGTTTGAGCTCGCACAGCGCAACGGGCCCATTGCACAGGTGGTTATGGAGCAGTCAGCAGGTGGAGCGGCAGGTGGGATGGGGGTCAGATGGAGCAGCCGTGTCCTGTGCGTTGTGACCTTCATGCCGCAGGCTGGGAGGCGTCGTTAGGGCTGACGTGTGGAGATGCATTCATTTCTCTCTCTCTCTCCGCTTCACTTGAGAGAGACGGGCCAGGGGCCCGAGTGTGACTGGGTGGTGAGGACCATCAGAGGAAAGACGCAGTCTGACTGTGTGCACATGTTAGTCTGTGTGTGTGTGTGCGTGTGTGTGTGTGTTTGTTTGTACCATTGAGTCATTTGCTGCTCCTGTGGTGTCAGAGGTTCGAACCTGGTGTTCTGCCCACCTTCAGAAGGCTTCTTAAAGGTCTCCTTTTATGCCACCAGGTGCACAGCTAATTAGCCATTATGAGCCAGTTCAAAGTCTCCCCTTACTGACATCACAAGGGGGAGTGACAACCCAGAATAATTAAATCTGATTCACTACTTCGCTGAAGTTGATCCGCTCGTCTCGCCTCTGGTTGGTTACTTCCCCATGTGATGTCAAGAAGGGAAAGACTTTGAAACGGCTTGTAGTAACTAATTGGTTGTGAAACTGGTGACATAATGGAGGACCTTTAACGGGAAAATTGGGCAGGACTCGTTACCATGGCATGGGATTCCAGCTAGAGCACGCACCCTGCCGGGCACAAGTCTATTGCCTGACCCCCACATCCACTGTCGTATTATACGGCCTCCTCGCCCTGCGGGCCCCGCCCACTCCTCGGGCGTGCGGGTAATTAACAACTTTGACCTTCCGAGGAGGCGGATTAGCGCGCACTGCCGCTGAAAGGTCACGCCGCTATGTTCGCGGGAAGCTCTCTGGCTGACCTTTAGCTGCACTGCAGCCCTGATGGTGAGCTGGGTTCCCTCGCTCCCCCCCTCTGCCCTCCGCCTCCATCCCGCCATCCGCTGCTAAGTATAAATGCTGCCAAAAATGGACCAATCACTGACTGAGACACAGGCACAAGCGTAGCTGTAAATCAATTCCCTTAATCAGTATGCATGGAGAAATGTTTGTGCGAGTTGGCTGGAGCCTAATAAATGCAACAAAATAGAGGGCTGGGTTATCAAAGAAAAATGAAAGAAATGGATTTGGCAGACACCCATGAGACCAGGAACATTTTTGTACAATGTCTGTATTGCATTGATTGATTTTTTTTTCCATTAATTTTAGGTAAATTCAACAAATTACCATGCAGTCCATAAGTATTTAGAAAGTGACACAATTGTTTTACAACTCCAATTCTGGAGAAATGGTGCATTATGAGAAATGCAAATAAAATCAAAAGGGTGCAATTTGACAGTCTGTTTACCATTGCTAAATTGCAAAACTGACTGGCTGCTTTATTAAGAAAAAAAAAACAGTTAATGTGATATACATTTATAAGCAAATGTTGAATGTCACTCCAGTGACATGTCTTAAAAATAAGGGGATGTGAAATAGGTAATGAGTGCCCGGTGAGCTAGTGGAGTTAAAGTACAAAAGGATCCTCAAGAAACACCTAGTCTGTCAAGAGCAAAGATTGTTTCAGGCTCTCTGATTTGCCACGAGATGCATTATTTTATGATCTGTCATGTAGTGAACAATGGTTTCCTAAAGACAAATTAGCAGGATTTGGGGCATTTCACCCTCTATTAATTTGGAATTTAATTAAAATTTGGAAGGAGTCCAAGGGGGAGCGACTGGGTTGTCATTTTTGGTAAAGGTGCCATTTTAGAATGACCATCATGGCAGTGGATCGAACAAAATGTCACCCCAGTGACGGCGATGGCCAGCCCAGCAGCCTTGTTGACAGCAGCGTATGATTGGCTCAGCACTGCAGAGGGAGATGGGAGGGATACGGTGTATGGGGCAATGAAGGCCCGTATGGTTGCGCTGCCGAAGAATTGCATAATTGAGGAACGGGGAAAATTCTGCTCACAGGTCTTGACCACTGGTGTCTTCAGCGCCCAAATTGTCAATAAGTGAGATAAAAAGATGTGGTGATGTTGCACAGTAAACAGTTGACTGTTTCAACTGTTTTGGCTCAGTCATCACAGCACAAATTTTCAATGAATGATTAAATTCACAGTAGAACATCAAATATGCTAATGTACTGTTTTCAGTATAATAGCGGGTGAATTGACTTTTCAAATCGGTCATTTGAGATTTTATTGGCATTTTCCGATTTTTCATTATGTGCCAAGTTTTTCTGAATTGGGGTTGTACTAAGGTGCTGCATTATAGCTATGAGTTCAGTTCTTCTCAGTAAATGGGTAATAAAGTGCGGAGACTTGTTTTGGCAGTCGCAAGTGCGGATAAGTTCAGCCGATTCCATTTTTGGACTCCTACCAAAAGGTTTTGTATTTGAGCAAGAATTGAGGCACAGTCCGTGGAGCAGCCAGTTACCGAGCCATGTCTGGGTCCACCCAGCTTTGGCTGGGGGTTTGACCCCCTCCTTGAACCCCTCCAAACTGTGGCTCTGTCCTCTATTTCTTAAATATATAAGATGCAGGGACTGTCTGCTTTATTTAAAAAATATAGGTAATGTTTACTTTGAGTTTATAACCGTGACCCTTGGTTGCAGGCTCTGTCTCTTAAAAGCTCCCTTAAGAGTCATTTTTTCCCCCGGCTTCATTTTACAGCCCCGGAGAATCGTGTATCTGCAGGTGTGCCATATAAACGGGCAGTTTATACACCTGATTATACGCTCGTTTCTTGCTGTAAGCCGCATCATTCAGCATTTCTGCTCTGCCTGCAGTGTATTTTAAAAAGTAGCGCTCTGCTGTGTCAGGCTTGGAAAAGCACAGCTGAGGCCATTTTGCAGCGGAGTTGGGGCGACAGGCGCGGAGCCTCGGTGTGGTACGTTGGGGGTTAATGCTGCTGTCTCGCTCTGCTGAAGCAGCTGGCAGGAGAGAGAGCGCAGTCCGTCATTAACTGCAGGGCCCAGACACTGCACTCGCTGCAGCAATACCTCAGCACATCACGCTGATCCCTCTCTCTCTCTCTCTCTCTCTCTCTCTCTCTCTCCCCCTCTCTCTCACTCATTCTCTGCCTCACCTGCTCGCTCTCTCTCTCTGTCTCTCTCTCTCGTTCTCACGCACTTTCACTCTCACTTTCTCTCCCTCTCCGTCTCACTGGCTTTCTCTCTCACGTTCAATTTAAATTCAGTGTTCAGTTTCACTGTGCTTTCTTGGAATGGCATATTTTCCAGTACATATTTCCAGAGCATAATCACAATAAGAACTACAATAGGAAAAATAAAAAAATATGAACGTAAAGATGAAAATTTATGAATGATGACAGCTTTACAAAAGGCTCATTTCCAGGGTGTAATTTGTATAATTATAATGTCATTATATAATTAAAAATCAATGTTTAAATTGGCACGGGTTAGGAGTCACGGCTGTCCTGGCCGGACCCTGCATGATTTGCTGCCAGATTTTCTTGGCACCTGTCCTCTCCAAGGAGGGTTTTTAATGCTTGGCATTCAGGTATGGCCAGGAGGTGAGCTTTTGGTGAAAAATGTTTTCTGTTTTTATTGTGTTTGTGGAAGTGGGTAAGGAAGTGCAGTGCCTACCTCTGCTTGTTGCTGGCTGCAGTGGGAGCGCAGCCCCTCTCCTGGGGGCAGCAAGGTCTCCCAGTGGTAGCCGGTCTCTATTGTATGGCTGTGCTTACCGAGTATATGCATTGTCAATTTTTTCCGTAGTTTACAACTGCTCTCTGCGGTCAGGCAATCTGCCACTGTGCCTTGTCGTTCTAGGGCCAGATAATATTCTAATTTTAGATTTTATTTGTTTGTGTATTCCAGTGAGTAATAATTCTGCTGCTGGTTGGTTGATTCTAATTGGTTCTTTTGGTGTGGGGCTGTCCTGGGGCTGCATGGTGTTATTGTGAGCAGGTGAAGTGAGTCTGAGGACCTGCTGGGCGAGGGGACTCTTCTCTGGGCGCTGGTCTCGGCATTCAAAACTGTCGCTCTTTTTCTCATTTCATTTCAGTTTTGTTCAACTCATTGTGCTTCGTTGGCGTTACACACACATGGCACACATTGCCAAAACAAACAAGAAAAATACAAAAAAAATACATTGTAGAGTAACAATTGGGCATTAGAAGTAGCTAGTATGTAATTTATTTTTTTTTAAAAACTAGCGTTACATTTTCAACACTCGGTCTCTGCTCTCTGTCTCTCTCTCTCTTTTACGCTTACTCTCTCTATACATCTCCATCTCTAACTCTCCCTCTCTCTCACTCTTAATCTCTCCCTCTGTGACTCTCTCTCTCTCTCCGTCTCTCACCCCCTCTTGTCCTTGCTCTATCTCTCTCTCTCTTGTTCTGTCTGGTGCTCCCCCTCTCTCATGGTAAATCCCTCTCCCCCTCGCTGTCACCTTCTCACCTGCTCTCAGCCTCCAGGTTTCCGCAGCTCACTCTCTCAGGCCCTCACTCAGTGTCTGACACACATTTCGAGGTGGGTTCACAGTGAGCGCCATATTTACTTGGACATCGATGCAATTTTTGTTATTAATTAACAATTATTTTGTTATTAATCGCCATGCGATTAGCGCGAAGCAGGGGATATAGCATTGGGCTCCGTCCGTCCGTCCGTCCGTCTGTACGGACACATAAAATTGAAGTGGCTGGGGATATTGCCATTTTGGTGGCGAACACCTGTTTTGGTTCTGTTGGCCATGTAATTTACTAGATCTGAATTCAAGTGAACTAATATTGTACAGAGTGAAGGAAAAAAGTCCCCAGGACAAGCCGGAACTGAAGGTGGCTGCTTCTCCGTCCCGGCAGAGCATCACCTGGGAGCACACCTGCGCATCACAGACTCCCAGCGATCATTGCATGCAGAGGATATGTGACGAAATGTTGATAATTTGTCCGAAAATGAGAGGGCAGGGAGGATACCGAAAAGGTGCTGTCATTCGGAACGGTCCTTCCGGTGTGGATGAAAACAATCTCAATTTAAAGCCAAAGTTCTGCACGACAACCACATTGTCATTTTTTTTTTATTCAAAGTCCCAGAGAACAGAACCATAGTAGAAAATGTGTCTCTGTCCAATGAATTATGGTGTTCACTGCATGAGAGGTGGAGATGAATGCTTGGTCATTCTCTGTTTGCAGCTGTAGGGGGAGTGCCTCACACGGAGAGGGAGTGATGTGGATGAAACTAACTGTCAGGGACTGTTGAGAATACACACTGCCAAGAGAGTATCTGCTCCACCCCCAGTTTCATTTATTTTTGCATATTTTCACTCTAAAGGTTTCAGATCTTCATATAGAATGTAATGGAAGACAATGAGAACAAGAGATAACACAGAAAGCAGCTTTTAATCGCTCATTTCATTTATTGAAGGAGAAAGACTGTCCAACACTCATATCTCATATCACTCCCCCCAACTTACTAACTGCCTGTTCCAACTTTAACTCTGCAACAGTGACTAAATGCTATGGATAACTGGAGATCAGTCCTTCATATTGCTGTGGAGCTTTTTAGCCCAAACTACTTCACAGAATCAAGCCACGTTTGAGGGATTTCTTCTGTCACTTACCCATTTAATGCCTTGTCACAACATCTTAATGGGGTCCAGATCAGGACTATGACCAGTGACCCCCCCTCCCCCTTCCAAGCCATTCAGAAGTGGACTTGCTATTGTATGTTTGGATCATTGTCTTGTGGCATAACACTATTTTGCCCGAGCTTCAGATCATGAACCAATCACTGAACGGTCTCCAATTGTCTGTTTTTTCTTTATTTTTCTTCTCCTTTTCAGGATTCACTGGTAATGAGCATAATTCATGCTGTAATGAATGACAACATGTTGCCACATGAGGTTCACAATTGTTCCAAATTTTCTTTATTTTGTGGACAGTGGCCATCACTGTGGTCCTAGATCCTTAGGAATGACTAAGTGTTTTCATACTTCATATTTCAATAGCTTTTTTTCTTATCTCTGGTATTTCTATGGATTGTGGCATTGTGTGCTGCTTTTAGTCCACTTATATTGCTGGAAACATAATATTTAAGCAGTGCTTTGGTCCCTCAGGCAGTAGTCAAATCTGGGTGCGTCACGTAGTGTTGTAGTACTCGAGACCAGTCTTGGTCTTGTGGTGCTTTAACTGAGTGAGCTATCCAGCAGCTTTCTGATTTATTTTTGACATCATTGCTGTGATTGAATGCAAAACCTTCTGTTTCAAGTGCAATCAATAATGTTAACTGAATGGTTGCACATTTATACAAAGCTTGTAGTTGGTTAAAAAACCGTTAAAGTAAGTTAGAGGACAAAAGGAACTTAATATGTAAAAAAAAAAGAGGGAGAGAGAAGAGTAAAGTTTTAAGTATTAATTTGTTTGATTCATGCTGTACTTAATGATGGTTTTTAGGGGAAAGTAGTCACCCAGGAAACCAGATGCTTGCACAAAATATTGTGTTGTTAGGTGGATGGCATGAATGTTGAATAAATAAGTTGTTTCCAGCTCCTTAGTTTGTGTTTGGATTTGATTGCTCATAGAAAACGAAGGAATGTATGTGTATGGCAATAAAAAAGGTCAAAGACGAGGAATCTTTGTTTAATGTGGGTGTTTTCATCGGATTGTGGATATTTCAGATCAATTTAAGGAGCGCCTGGTTTGCATGTTCCACATTTCATTATATGTGCCATGCCACATGGGATTTGCATTGGTCCGATCTTGGTCTTGATTCGGTCTCGGCCTGCCTTAGTCTTGGTCTTGACTCGGTCTTGGCCTCTAAAAGTCTTGGTGTTGTCTGAGTCTCGATACATTCTGGTCTTGGTAATGTCTATGTCTTGTATTAGGCGGTCTTGACTACAACACTAGCGTCACGTCAAATTTTATCCCAGTCTAATTAAAATATTAATTTAAAAAATTGCTAATTATCTGGTTGAAACACTAATGGAGATTTACTTTTTTACACAGGGCCAGTTGCCATTACATGACATTTGTCCTTCAATGTCCCAAATGAACATTTCAAAACTGTATTTTTCTCTACTTGTGTTGCTTATGTCTTAAAATAATTTTTTTTCTGAAGATCTGAAACAATTTAGTGCGACAAATGTGCAAAAGTGGCAGCAATCAGAAAGAAGCAATACTTTTCCACAGCAATATATACACTGATGGACTTTAAAACCTATAAGTCTAACCAGGCAGAAAGAGTATAGTTGGGTCAGAGGAACTTTAATTAGATGATTACATGATTGATATGCATTTGTCTTTGAGTAAGGAGACACAACAGTGTGTGATGTCATGACCCTGTGTGTGTCTGTGCAGCAGGATTTGAGGAATTAGTGATGTAACCTCGTCCAGCTTCTCCTATCACAATCGCAAGGCCCGAGAGTATTTATTCAAAGACACTACGTGCGCCATGCCTCGCTTTTCCAGACCCCAACGTGATTAAGCCTTTGGGCTGTGGATGGCTGGAACATCCCAAAATCGCATCGCTCAGCATTTTGGGGTAAGCCAACCCACAATCTCTAACCTTGTGGAGACTGGAAGCACTAATGATCGACCCCGACCTGATCAGCCTAGGGTCATGACCCCAGCCGAGGACAATCAGATCCGCCTCGTCCACCTGAGGGATTGGTTTTGAATCTGTACCAGGACGGCTCAGGAGACCCTAGGAATACACAGACTAAGGATCAGCAGAAGAACGGTGAGTCGCCGACTCACTCGCCGAGCGAGGGATCAGAGCCCACAGGTCATGTGTTGGAATGCAGCTTGATGCACAGTGCTGGGCTGAAGAATATGGTCTGAGACGAGTCCCCAACCGATTCTGGAGGAATGTTGTCTTCAGTGATGAGTCCAGATTTAGTCTGTACATGATGGAAGACAGAGGATCTACAGACGACGTGGTGAGAGATATGCAGCCCCCTGCATTACTGAGACAGATGGCTTTGGAGGAAGCTCAGGGATGGTCTGGGGTGCCATTCGGTGCGGCTGGAAGTCTGACCCAGTCATAATCAATGGAATATAATATATATAATATAATCAATGGTCATAATCTTAATGCAGCCCGCTTCTGTGACCTTGTCATCCGACCGCACGTCATGCCTCACATCACAGAGCACCGTGAGGTCACGTTCATGCAAGACAACGCACAATCTCACTCAGCACATGTGACCCAGCAGCTCCTGGCCCAGAATGGTGTGCAAGTCATGGAATGGCCATCTTTCAGTCTTGACATGAAGTGCATTGAGCATGTGTGGGACCTGCTGGATCAGCGGGTTTGGCAACACACTCCTGCGCCCAGGACGACGGCGGAGCTCCAAGAAGCAACAGAATGGGGCTGTCCATGTCAAGACAAGTGATGGCTTTGTTGCAGGAACGTGGCGGTCACTCTCGGTACTGAGATTGGATTTGATCTTTGGTGTTGATTTTGATATTAAACTTATCATTGTTGATTGTTTTGTCATTCTTTTTTTGTTGATGTTATCTGACTTTTTGTCAAAGTTGTTATGGGTAAAGTCAATAAATGGTTACAAATTTGAATCCGAGTTTGGCTAAAATTCTGGTTATAAGTTTTTAAAGTCCATCAGTATATTATTTTCTTGGACATACAGCATACAGTGCACTGTCTGTCAAAAACTGTAGTAGGAAACACATCCATGAAAAGGCAGGTAAGGCTGTTGCTGCACTGCAAGAAGGTTGTGTTAAAAATAAAAGAATTTTATCCTCACTAGTGGGTCCTGGCCCCATAAACAGGTGGGTTGATTCTTGGTTCATAACTCTGAGCTATGCGTAACTAGCCAAGCTTGTAAATGTTAGCCATTGACTGTCTTCGGGCAAGGGGGAAAGCATTCTGGAACACAAGTTCAAGTTCTGCTGTGGTGTGTGATTTGCAGCCAGAATCTCTGAAGCGCAGGTGCCGAGTCTGAGTCATCCACATTTTGAATTTTAACCTTTCACACAGACTTGAATGGGAGCACATTTTTATGCATTTTAAATGGTAATGGCAGTAAACGGAAGCTGCTGTGACGTAACCACGCTCCTGGTTTAACCGCAAAAGATTTCCATATCGTCCAAATAAAAAGCGGCTAAACAAATCACGGCAGGGCAATTATATGAAGAAAAACACCTCATAAGTATACATTTATTCGCGGAGGCTTGGTATTTTTATGTTAAAGCTTCCCTTGACTTAAACAGGGAACAAGATGTGTTCACCTTTACTGGGGCTGCAAATATGGTTAAACAAACACAAAAGTTATCGTTGGTTATTTCATGTTGGAGAAAGAGACCTGTTGGCTAGTTTGATAGAACCGGGAAACGTGACTTTGGCTACCTAATGTATCTGTAAAAGTTGGCTAGCATGACCCAGTAAACTAGCTAACTTTCTAAGTTACTACTGAGAAATAAAAAAGTACATGTTGTTGTTATTATTGCTTCCTGGCTAGCTTGCTACTAGTGGTGTTTTCCTTGGAATGATAAATAGTATACGCTGACTCCTCATCATCCACATGGATATTTCAATCGTGGTATTGCTTAAGATTGCAAATACTACTACTACTACTTTAAACACGACATGCGTCTAATTAGGACAAATTAACAGTTGATTGAAATTTTTTGATTGCAATTGTGGTTGGAAGAAAAACCAGCATACACAGGGGGTTACCAGGAACTAGTTTAAAAACCACTACCATAAGCCAGACACACAGTCCCAGGTCACCAAACACTGCTCGCAGCCTTCACTCACCCACACTACTTTACTGAGTGCTCCCCACGCAAGGTCAGCTTCCCATTACCAGGATAATTTGGCTTAGCATGATGTAATTTATATTTGATATCATCTTGGACAGAAATAATTGAATACAGTCCTACCTGAGACAAAATGCTTTCCACTAACGCTGGTGGTGTCAGTTGGTTTGTGGTCTTTCCGTTTTCGTTGTTTTTACTCTTTTGAAATCAGATGAAATGCAATCCATCACGAAAGCTTTAGTATGTAGACCTTGCTGGCTTAAAATTCACAACTCCCCACATGCCACTGTCACAGATTCTTCTGGGAGGCCTTTGATGAATTCAGAAAAATCCAAGCTATCGAATTGGATCTCTGCAGATAAATGTCCAGTAAATGCAAGCTTGCCCTTCACACTATTACAGTGGTGTAAACTTCATTCTGGCCCTCTTTGAGTTCTGCTGCTCTGTCAGCTTGTCGAAGCATGTCTAGCTTCATTGTACAAAACAATTATGGTGTGATTTGTGAGTTCAGAAAGGTGGTTCATGTTACTTACAGAACATCTACATTAGTCCATGCATCGCTTGTCCCTGGAGTCTAAAAAATAGACATGGGGAACACTTTATTTAATTCAGACCAACAAAAAGTCAATGCTTCTTCTCTTGTCCCCATTTGGAAAATGTCAGGGTGGTTATCCTCTTACTTGCAGAACTATTTTGCCGGTCCAGACCAAGAAGTTTATCTCAAATTTGAATTCACTTCAATAAGTACTGCGAAAATCTTGCTGTAACACGTGCGTTGGTTAGTATGGCTAGTATCTAGCTCGCTACCTGTGTGGATTAATGCTGTAGACCTATTTTATATGGGCCTGACGGTACTTTTACCAATAAATAACGCATAAGGGGCAGATTGTGCCTGTAAGGCAATAATTTTAGGATACACACATTTTGTATTTGTACACAATTTTTCATTGGAAAAACGTGGGGTGCCGTGGAGTTTTGTTGAGCAATAACATTCCTGCCAGAGGCAACTACACACTGCAATGGAATCCATTGTTAAAAACCAAAAAAGACATTTACTTTTCAATATTATAATGAAAACTCAGAAATAACATTTCTTCCACTTAATATTTTGAACACGTTAATGAGATAACAATTCGCAATTGATTTGCAGTATATAACTTGGATCTATATTGTCAAGAGGATGAATATTTTACCTGCCCATTAAGACGGCAGCAGCAGCTTAATCCATTCTTTCGCAGTAAATAATTTGCTATTTTGAGTTAGCTGTTATTGATTTGCAGGCTGGGGCCGTAGCCAGTTGCTCTCTGGTGCAGGTCTGAGTGGCTCGCTGCTGTCCACAGTGTCGAGGCTTGGTGAGGTGGGGTGGTTGGGGGGGTGGTGAGGAGAGGTCAGGTCGCTGGCAGGTGGATTGTCTGGATTTTTCATCTTAATTGAGTCGTGGACTAAGGTGCAGAGGCAGTATCATCACTCAGCCCTCCTCGTCTTCTGTACGTCTTTATTAAAGGCCTCTGCAGTGACAGTGTCCCCAAAAGCAGATATGCAATCCTCCAAAACAGTCCGTGATTACCATCCCTTTAACTTCTTAACCGTCATCTGCATTTTGTCACATTTGGCCCGGATTGGTATACCACATTTCAAATGCTCATTGCTCCCCACATAAAGTGGTTCTATTACACAAAATACTGTGTGTCTGCTGTTGCTGTTATGAGTATTTATATAAAATATACAGCTTAATCTTCAATATCGGGACAAACAACGTAGATATCTTGATTGCACAGGTTTTTAGCTTTCGAACAAGACCAAATGGAACGGATAATACATGGTTTCGTTATGATTCCGAAATACGTCTTGACAAAGTCAGAAAAAAAAATAAGCTTCTGTATAGGATATGCCTTTGAAAGATGCTGAAAGCAGAGAAGAATTTGAAGTCCGATGCCGAAGTTGCTAATTTTCTCCTGGGCTGGTAAGATTCAGCTAAGTTTGGCCAACTTAATTCTATTTTCTATTTTAATTCTATTTTATTCTACAGTCGAATAACGTTATGTACATTCGTTCATGGTGCGTTAGTGTGTATGCAGGTGGGTCATCGAATTGACTAGGCAACAAATTGTTTGAGAAATAAAGGTAACCGTGCACCTCCATTGCTAAGATTAGCAATGCATTATTAGTCCGTTTATCTGGCTTTAAGCTGAGACGCTGTGGAAACCGTTCCAACATTAGTGCAGCCATTATGGCAATATGAAATGTAATTGAGACAGTACATTGATCAAATGAGTCCTCATGCATTCTTTACGCATATTATAGTATGGACTTTTGTTGGCTATTTACACTGAAGAGTGATGAGCAAGTTGACCAGTATGACTATTGCTAAAGTTATTCAGTCATTAGTCTCGATCTTTTCTGAACTGAACTGAACACAACCCTGCCAGAGCAAATCATTGATGATATTGAAACGTAAACGCCACGGTAGCTCTGAGTAGTAGACTTTCTTGCTGGATCCAGCAACCTAGCTGGCAACCTCTCGTCTGGGGGAGAGGAGGAGGGGATACTGTGCTCTGCACTATTTTGAATGTGATAGCAGTACCAGTTTTGGCCACAAGCTTACATATTGATCCTTTAACAGCGGTCATTGCTGGTGAGAGGCGTTGACAATGGATGAGTTCTCTGGTTTGTGCTTTTGCACTTATGTGTGTTCACTAGTGAGCCAAAACGTTAAAACCACCGACAAATAAAGTAAATTATATTTACCTTCCAAAAGCTCGTTAAGGTCTGCAGACAGACTTTAGACAGTCCGCAAACAGTCATTTCTTGTGGTTGTCCCGATCCCGGTCTACTGCTGAAAAGACCAACAATGCACTTAAGCATCGGAGGTGGACTTTGGAGCAATTCAAGATGGTCGTCAGGTTCACTAGCATTTTCTATTACAGTTGGCCGGGTTTGTATGTGCTGTTTACTGGTGGCACCAGGATGCACTGTGGGAAGAAGGCGAGCTGCTGGAGCGAGTGAGTTGCACTGGGAAATGGTCTACTTTGAAATCCTGGGTCAAGGCATTCCAGTACATGTCAGTTTAATTGGTCTGATTCGGTAGCACATTGAGGGCCAACAGCACATTCGGCAGGTGGTTTTAATGTTGTGGCTGATTGGTGTATATGAAGAGTTTTGTAGCAAACTGCAATATATCCATTTTAAGAATTTTTGCAAATTTTGACATGGGAAAAGTCAGCATAGAAAAGCTTTCAAATTTGGTAATATACTTTATTAAACCAGTCAAAAAACCCTATACCAAGATCCATTTCATCATACTGGAGTTAAAATGAACTGGATTTCATCAAATTTAATGTAACGATTTTGCATCCTATATTATAATAATTTGAACGAATGTGAAACGGATAAAAAAATTTTGCCCCAAAACACAAAATTATCTCCCTTCTATTTTTGGCATACACTTGTCTTGTGTGGAGAGGTCATGGAAGACAGAACGTTGATGCACAACAGTATGAGAAAATCACAATATAACTTTTGGATGTACTAATGACATTCAGCGAGAGGAAAGAGACTCTCAGCACTGCAGTCTTTGGTAATAATCTGCAAACTATTGATGAAAATCCCAATAAGGAAAAGCATTCCAGTAGTCTTTTGGTTTTATTTTGGTTTCCCGCTTTCCCTTGTTGGGATTTTTCATTCGTATTATTTCTTGAGTTGAGCTCCCAGTCTGATTTCGGTTCTTTTTAGCAAAGACGCGCCCTTTTCTGCAAATTCTGCAAAATATGTTTGTCGCCAACCATCCGAACTACAAAATTTACAGTCTGTTATCATTTGTTACAGCATTCTTGATGAGCTAGAACGTTGAGTTTATCTGTCAATTGCGATTTAGAGCCAGTCAATATCGTTGACATAAACATTTCCATGTTTCCATAATAATTTGTAATACTCCTTCGAGTACAGTTTACTATCCTTTTTGCAAATTTGCTCAATGCAGCCAACAACTCAGTCAGCTGGGACTATGTATACTGATGGGAAATACATTCTCGAAGGATAAATTAGGGAAATCTTTTTTTCCGCAGAGCTTGCAGCATAAAATGACATTCATATTTTAGTTTTTCCCAAAACACGAGTGACTACACAGTTTGAGGCTGTTCCCAGGGCAGGCTTCTCCGTCATTGACTGCATGTGTGGATACATTGAAGTTGGTGGAAAAACGGGCTTGGTGCTCACGGCGCTTTGGAAAGAAAGCTGATCAGTAAGCATGCCAAACACTGAAATACATTGAGTTTTGTGTAAGACGGGTAAAAGCATGACTACTGGCCCACCACTGCACCTCTTGCAGTGGTGCTTCAAAATATTTTAAAGAGGCATTGACAGTCCTCATATGTGTCTAAAGTATATCTCGGTGCGAACATGTAAATATGTGTTTTTGTGATTTTGGAAGTTTAAAACGAGAAGCCTTTGGATAACGCTTTCAAAAATTAATTGTTTTCTATGATTTTTTTTTTTTTAAGGTTTCTGACTGAATAATTGGACCTACTGTATGCATGTTCATATATGAAATGAAGAAATATGGAAGTAAAGGTCGCTTAACTTGGCTGTGCTTCATATTTTCGCAATTTAAGATATGCATGCTTGTCTTTTTTTCTTTCTAAAATGCAAAAGGATAAAAAATTCATCAAGAATCCTCTAACTCAGGGGTGTCCAATCTAATCCACAAAGGGCCGGTGTGGCTGCTGGTTTTTGTCACAGCCCAACACAAATACACCTGATTCTACTCATCAAGGTCCTGATTGAACCTTCTGATCAGTTAATTACTGGGATCAGGTGTTGTGGCACTGGGCTAAAACAAAGACCTGCTCCCACACCTGCCCTTCACGGATAAGATTGGACACCCCTGCTCTAACTGTTTTTCCGTGCGACACTCGTTTTCAAAGAGTGAACAGTGCTGACCAAACAATTCTCAAGGCTATCACAGATTCCAGCGACCATTATTGACCGTGAGAAATAATGGATGACTGACTGCATTGTCTATGGCTGGTGCTGTCAACCTTATCCAGAAAGGGCAAGTGTCAGTCCAGGCTTTCATGCCAGCCATTCAGTTACACCCGATTCCACTAATCAACCATCAGTCTTTGCTTAAGGCTCTGATTAGTAGGATCTGGTTGTAACAATTGTATTGAGAAATCCTGAAATCCTGCACCCAAAGTCGTTTCTGGATATGGTTGAAAACAGGTCTGTGTGAGCACTTTAGGAAGAGATCTAACCTTAATTATTCAGGGGAAAGCCTTTTCAGGACTGACTACTGTGCTTTAAAATTTTGAATTTCGCATTGAAATCCTGCATAATGACTGGAGTTTATTTTTTCATCATTCTGCTTGATCTGGTGAATTATGCTCCCTGCTCATGGTGACGACTCCGGCCGAGTTAAGCTCCTCAGTTGTACAGCGAAGGAAAGCAGCTTTGTACACCGAGGTTACAGGTTTGATTCTCTGATCGGAGACTGTAGTTGTACCTCTGAGCAAGATGCTGAAGTTGAATCGCTGGAATGCATGAAAATCCTTTGATAAATCTAGATCATGGAAAATCCCGCATACATCACGTAAATGTAGCATTGGGCGAACTGCTCCCTCCAAGTGACAGCAGCACTTCATTGTCCTGGCAGGAGAGAGAAACAAGCCTTAAGAAAGTGAAAAGGAAAACAGCTGTCACTGCTGCTAATATGTGGACCTGAGCATTGCGCCGATGCAGTCCTGCTGCGTCTGCCTTATTTACGTGCGTAAGCGGCCTGCACAAAGCCAGCGAGTGTGTTTTCTTTTTTTGTTTTTTTTTACTGTCACGATCGATGTTTGTATGCGGCTGACTGGACTGCGCCGCTCCATCGACTTCCTTTCAATTGAATATCGACGCGACCACAACATTTATCTCCTTCGGCTTAAATGATGTTACCGTCTTATTGAGCTGGACCGCTAAACGGACACCGTACAATATTTACGGTCCCTGCACCAGTCAGCACTGTACACGTTGTGCTGCTGCATTTGTGAGTGTACATTTCGTACATTTTTATCGCCCTCACCCTCATATGGTGTTCTGGCCAAAATGGCCCAGTTTTAAGACTCGGAAATCGATGGCACAATTTGTTATTACGTTTCTTTATCTTTCTTAATCTGAAACTCCGTGGCCCTGATTTATTTTCTGTGAGGAACATGGGAAAGGACACATTTTCTCTGAGTGATAATGCGCACTGCCCAACAAACTCACATTCAGAAAGTGAATAGGACTGAAGGGATAACGGGCAGTCACTTATACTGTGGCAGTTGGAGTTTATTGAACAGTTATGTGAATAAAATATGTTCACTGCTACGAATGGTCAGTATGTAGTCATTATGACATTGTTTTTGGTTCGGTTCCCGTCAGCGTTACCATCTCCGTCGGCGTTCCCAAAGTGTTTTCGGACCATAACTCAGAAACTGCTAAATATTTCTTTACCAAATTTTGTAGGCGTATTGATCGGCTACTTAACTGTTGCCTTTTGGTATTTTGGGGCTTCTGGGCAGGGGGGGATTTATTCTTACAGGTAAATGCACACTCTGGTTTAACAAAGCTTTATGTTTCAAAAATGACCCTCCCCACTGTAACAATAATTGCAGCCGTGCACTTGCTCTTGATGTGATAGCTGCATTTGTGCGGTCTGTATTTTCACACTCTGCTTCCTCTATTAACTAGACAGTCCGGTCGCCGTGCTGCATGGGTGTAGCCCTCTAAAGCCCGCTTCTCCCCTTTTTTTGCACATTATTTGGCCAATACTGTCGCCATGGCAACCAAAATTGATAGGTGTCATAACTGAGGTACAGCACATGTCCATAATAAATGGAAAAAAAAAAGAAGTAATTGGTAAAAAATTACAGCCCGCACAGAGTCCACAAGGAGGTGCCTACCGACACGGACGCAGTGGCGGCGGCAGAGACGAGAAGTATGAATCCGAAGTAGCCGCCCGACTTCGTCCGGGGGCTACAATTATTGCAGCATTAAAATGGCTGCGTTTTATATTGAACATCTTCCATTCCTCTCCTCTGAGGTACGTTATGAATACCAGTCTGTGTACCGGCGAGTGTTTGTTTGAAAGATAACTGGGACACTGTTAGCTGCTGCTGATGCAGCAGACAGCGCCTCCGGTGAGATCATTTCGGAGTGTGTGCGCGTTGATGGTAGGCACATGGCCATAGCGGGCCAAGTTCTGTCCCCAAACATTGAGTTACCACGTCCTGCTCTTCTCCTTCCGCAGAACCTGCTGGTGAATCGTGGCTGAGGAGGAAGGACCACCGGGGGCAGCGTTACTCCGAGTGAAGCTGTACCCGAGCGGTACCCGTCACTTCTCATCAGCTCGCTCATTTGTGTGGAGCCCAGCGGCTCGCCGCCGAAAGCATGTCCTCTCCTCTTCTCCTGTGTTATTTGAGTGTATTATCTTGATTTATTTTGAAATTGCACTACTCCATCCGTCAGGGTGGGATAAATCCCTCCAATCCCGAAGAACAAAGAAAGAACAACAAGCAGAGATTGAAGATGGGGCCTTTGTTGTGCGAGGTTTGAATTTTAATGCTGAACCCAGGAGCACCTGCACAACATGGCAGTTGTGGATTGTATTTTATTCATAGCTTCATTAAAGTGTCTTCTTGACAACGACGATGTCGCTCGCGTGCCTTTCCTCGCCGTTTGTGAACGATATACTCAGTGCTCGGCGCTTCTCTCGCGACGAAAGGGAGGTACAAAGTAAGAAAAACTTCTTTTCATTTTCAGGCGTAAGAGGAGCGCTCACAGCCGGTATTACTGTAGCATTTTTATCTTTTCTTTTGTCTAATTTTCTTGAGGGTAATTCTGTACATTGGGCCAGAAATTAAAATCTTTGGACTTTTTTCTGCCACTTAATAGCAGGAATACCAGGCCACTCACCCTTTTAGAAATGCCCGTTGTCCCACTTCCTTGTGTGTGTCTCCTGTGCCCTGTGTGCTTATTCGTGGTTTCAGCGCTTGCTGAAGTTAATCACAGCTGCTTCCTCAGTCCTACCCCCCACCAGCTCCTCCAACACCCCTGGGGACATACAGAAAGAAGGCCGATGGCGCTTCCCCCGCCACCCACCCACCAGCAGGCCACCTCATGCCCCCCTCTCCCCAGCACCCCTGCATCTCCATGGCAACACTCGTGGCAAGCGACAAAAGGTGCTGCGGAACCTTGAAGATAGCCTCTCCTTCCCCCAGCAGTGCGCGCTGGCCGATAGAGCAGCCTCCCGCCATAACAGGACGGTATTCCTCTAAAGCTGCAGTCCTTATGAAAACAGCCTGCCCTAATTCAGACTTTATTACTGACTTAGGCAAATCCAGTGCATTCTCATTTCTCGCCCCAAACATAAACAGAAAACAAATCTTCCTTATGTTAATCTTATAACTCCCAGTACTGGGTTTACAGCAAATATTAAGAACAGGAAACTCAGCTGATAATATAAAATAATTCTGCTTTGGACATCGTTCAGAATTTCTTTCTAGTGCAATGCTGTGCATTGTGACTTAATATCTTGCCAGAGGGTTGCACTACAAATCATTGATAAATCTTTTGTCAAATGCAAAAAAGGTATTATGATAGTAGTGCTCAAGGGAAATGCACCAGAGCATTCCATCATATTGTGTGTGCAACACCCTGCGATCGATTAGAAAAGGCAAAGCCTTCCCTGAGTGGAAATGCGCAGGCTAAATAATGAATGGATGGATGGATGGATGTGTGTGCAATATTCTGCAATATCTTTGATCTTTAAATACTTTACCACATCATCTAATGGTCTTTGATGGGTGAAGGGTTAACTAATCCTTTTAATTACGGATTGCTAGTTAGCATACATTTGTACCGTAAAAGCTTCTTAAATACATTAAGGTTTTGTTCATGCTAATTAGCAGTGGCTGATGATAATTAATGTATCTTGGCACTATCAGCTGCTCACATCTTGTGAGAGGAGTCGCTCCGCCATGCACGCGATCTCGCGTTACTCCCCCGCAGTCGATCAGGGCTTCCGCCGCGCTGCATCAGGCGTTGACGAATAACTGCGCTCCGGCAGATAGGTTATCTTTTCACACCCCGGGAGGGAGGAGGGTTATTTAAGCTCTGCCAGAGAGGATGGGACACTCATTAATGCGAAGCCCCTCCCCCCACAGACATCAATCTGACTCTGTGCTAAACCCTCTGGAGCTACCTCACCAAATCCAATAACGCCACTCCTGCTTTGTAAATACGTGCGTCCCCGCTCATTTAATCACTGTTTGCTCTAGTGTGGGAGTGTCAGCTGGATTGAATCTGGCGTCTTGCGCACCCAGTTCAATTCCCAATCCGTCATCTGTTCAATTTTTCAAACTTCATTAGGTACCAGTGGATGCAAAAAAGTTTGAGTCAGATTGTTAATATTGTTCTCTCTTTTTTTGTTTCGTGGAAGTGCTAATATAGATATGCAGAGTCAGTTTTTCTTTGATCAGTTTTGTAAGTTGGTTATTTGTGTCCAGTACCCCGTCTTACATGCTACGAGCCCCAGTACCAGTTCACATTTCTCACGACTTGTCGTTTTTCACCCTTGTCAGACTTCGGCTTTATGCATTTTCTCACCGAGTCGCCATTTCCTATAAACACCAGGGACGTCAACATGAGCGGAACATTCCGGAGAAGCGCATCTATCTTTTGACGGGACGGTTGCTGCTGCAAGTGTGGGGGTTGGTCACAAAGAGCTGGGAGTGACTGACGAAGGCCCCGGGCCCTGGATGGGAGAGGTGGGGGGTTAAGAGAAGGCGGCGAAGAGCCGTATGCGGTGAGGTGGCACAAGCGGCGCCAAGTTAGTGCCTGCACGGCGTAGCATCGGTGTGGTTGAGGGAGGGGGAAGGGACGCAGGCTCCCGAGCCTCGGTGGGGGCAGTGGAGAGTGAGCAGGAAGGGAGGGGCAGCGGCGACTCGGCACTCTACACTCCCTCTATCACAGGCCAGTAAAAACCTGACAGCCTGGAAAAGTGCGGTGGAGAGCGCAGCTCTGCAGTGGAGTCAGATTCAGAGATAAAGGGATGGAAACGCTAGGAGAACCCCAGTCTTCCCCTCTACCCCTCCTCCACCTCCAGCTTCCTGTGTCACTGCGGCCTGCGCTGATAAAGCACTCGGGCGATCATCCAGGCGATTTTGCCACTTCGATCCGCGGGTCACCCCCCCCCCCCCGTGTCCCACTGCCCTCCGCATGACAGGGCGAAGGGCGCCGAGGAGACGAAATGAAACAAGACACCAATGAAAAATGGTTATTTTCATCCCACCTACTTAATCTGAACTTCTCCGCTCCAGCTCTTGGCATTTTGAGGATAACCCTGTGGGCAAACAGTGCTGGGTTGTCTTGTGCCGCTCGGCGTTATTAAAAGCGCGCGGAGGACCCCCGGGCATCGCCCACCGCAGGGAGACTGGAGACGGGATGAGTATTATCTGAGCAGATCCTTATGCAGGTAACACTGATATACCCCACTGACATTTATCCTCAAATACCAAGCTGGATTCAACTACTTGTGTCACTTATTACTCACACCTCCCCCACGGTGTGTGTAAAGTAGGGGAATTATTAAATCGCTGTATGAAACAGCCTCTTAATGCCATCTGCCATATTGCCTTTATTCCTCCCCTTCAGAAAACACTGCCAGAACGAAATCTGACAGACTCTCTCTGAACTTTCTGCAAAAACAGGGAAAATCTCAGAAAATGTTTTCCCGGTTGAGTGACATGAAAGCCACAGCGGTAGTTTTATATAAAAATGAGCAAAAAATATATTGCAATGAGAAAATAACAAATATGACAACATGCAAAATAAAAAAAGCAAATGGTAAATTTCTATCACATAATAAAAAGGGAACTGCCATGGGTAAAAAACAAGGCTGGCCTGATTTTCAGGAGAGATTACAAAGAATGTGATTTTTAATATCCTAGTTGCAGTATGGACAGGTTGATAAGCCTGCCACTTTGACTTGGGTTTTAATAATTGTTTTCTTGTAATGTCATGGTTTAAGAGATCTCTGAATAAATTAAGGAATGGAATTGTCAGCAAGCTGGTGCCAGGGAGCCAAACCACACATTATATTAATAGAGTAATGGAACTTCTAAATCTGCCGTGCTCTTCATTGAAAGACATTAAAAAGGGAAACATTCTTCTGTCTGGGGTGCCACACTGTCTGTAGATTTATAACTGCTGAGCGAGAAGTAGAAGTACATTCAGCTTCAACCCCCAGCCCCCTTCTTCCTTTTGGGTTTAGGAAGGCGAAGTTCATCAAAGCATGTCATCTTCCTTCCCGGCTTTCATGCAGGCTACAATACTATACAATATCATACTCCTTTATTGCATTTACTGTTCATATGAAATTTTGAAATCCTTTTACCCTGTAAATTGTCTTTTTTCCCCCACAGATAAACCCATTTATTAAATATATTTGTAATGGAAAATCCAGGCAGCTCTATTTACCCAAGAAGATTAGTTCATGCACCACTTTCGAATTTTGTCTCCCAAAAATATAATGTTCAAAAAATTGTGAGACTTCACAAAAGAGGGAACATTTGGCATAATCACTCCGATCGCAATTAGCTTTCCAATGATAGCATTATAATCTTCCACACCTCTGGTGAAATGGAAAGTTCTTGTCAGATGGATGCAGCTAAATGATTTGAACTTCCTTTTAAGAAAAAAATAGCAATAATACTGGACGCAGCCTCCCTTTCGCTTATTTGTGTTTTTGCTGTGTTCAGAGAAGGGCGACACGAGAGGATAAGGTGTCAGAAAGGACGACTGTGTCGAAGGTGCCGGCGAGGAGAGATTAACGTGCATCTCCAGTGGGCTGCCCAGCTGATCCATATGCTCTTCACATGTTAGTGAAAAAAATGAAAGTGTTCTATGGTAGTAACCGTTCCACTTACCAATGCTGTGACATAGCCCGCTGGCGATGAACTGCCTGAAGGACGATTACTGGGAGAAACCATACATCAACATACTTGGTCTGAAAACTGGTCTTGAGGTTATAATGTCCTATATATAGTTCTTTCATAAGTCAGCATGAACCTAGAGAAGCTTCAGGAGATGTTTGAAAGTGCGTTTTTACACAACATATTCTGACTTTGATCTGCATCCCCTCTGTTTAATCCTCCATAGGAGGAGAGTAGATGTGAGCTGCACTCTCCTTAAGCATTTTCTCACATTATTCACACTGAGGGAAGCAGGATTACAGTGCAGAGTGCTGGCAAGAAATGACGCCCCCAGCTGCAGGGGTAATTTTCGGATGAGCGCAGGACACTCAATAGACTGTGGTAGACCCTTCTCACTTTATTTAGTATAATGATAGTTGTTAAGACCGTTGTCCTTTATTACCTTTAATGTAATGTATTTTGCACAAATACATTTGATCAGACTGGTTTTGGGTCATTGCCACCACAATAATAGGATTGGTCTTTTAATCAAACTTAATTATTGCAGTCACTTCAGCCTGTTTAATAACATTAAATTAGACTATGCAGCTTCAAGTAATTTCCCGAATACTTGCGGTGAACAATTCTTGGAAACAAATTAGGGTTGCAGAGGCTATTGCAATGTAAGCAAAAATAGTAGGCATTATTATTGCTTATAACCTTTCAGGTTACTAAACAAATAGTGCTAATGACTAATTTTTTTAATTAGCAATTATAGTTCACTGGTTCAAGAAACATGCTGGTATGGATGATTGTAAGTGTATCACATTTCTTAGCGTCATGAAAAGTAGCATCCTATTGAACTTTTTTTTTTAAGTAACAAACATATTAGACTACACATGGATGCGCTGGGCAAACATTCTCCGGATCCTCTCAAACTCAAATGATTATTGGAGGCACAGAGAACCACGAAGCCTCTGGTGCCAAAATACTAATTTTCCTCTTGAAGTCCGTCCAGAATAATACAAAACAGGCTTTACTCTGAGAAAAAAATATTAATTTTTATACTTTTAAATTTTGAAAAATCTTCAGACCAAACGCATTACTCTGCGGGGACCATTTCCTACAAGATTTTGCTTAGTTCGTGCGCCCCACCCCCACCCCATTGGGAGCCGAGTGAGGGTGTTCTGGAGTTAAGGAAGCCACACAGACAAAGTACACCCTCAGAATTGGTATCAGTTGCCATTGAAAAGCTTGGTCTATTGTTGAACAGGTAAGCATAGGCTGTCTCCAGTTCTTGTATTTCTCAATGGTTTCTTAAAAAGATCTTGACAGACCCTGATGATAAGGTAACTGGGCAACACTGTATCCTAAGCTCGAAAAAACACTATTGTATTCTGTCTCTTCTCCTGTGCGCCTGAAACACAATTGTCAGTTCATCTCTTATTTCAGTAATGTGAGAAATGAACATTCTGTTGGCTTTATTATTGACTCAAAGTGAATAGAGAGGACTTATGTGTCAGCACATGTGTTGAGTGAGGGGATTTCTTGATCTGTGGGACAAATTGCAGGAACTCTGCCAATGGCATCTGCTTTTAAGAAGCCTAAACTTAATTTAACTTAGAATTTGATAACCGTATCAAAATGCTTAATGGACCTATTTCGCTAGTCCTGGCCTCAATCTTGGCCAGTGGTTCATCATTATTGCGCGTAAGAACAGAATAAAACAAGATTCATTGGCATTTATTGTAAAATATTGTAATATTGTATGCATTCAGTTGAGGCCAGATATACTCTCTGTCCTAAAGACTCTGAGTCTGAGGCTGCAAGTACTCCCAGAGAGTTACTATTTGCAATTACTGCATGTGAATTACAGCTCATAATGCACTGCAATCCGTACAAAGCATTTCTGAGGACAATCAGATCATTGAACTTATGAAACCTCAGCTCACTTCATTGTCCTTCAACCCACAGTGTTGGTTTGATTGCAGTTCAGCCACAGTGGTATCGATGAGGCCTTTTCCTGCATCATTACTGCAGATCACACAGAAGTGCACATTCACAGCACTTTAGCCTACCAACAATGTCACATGTGTGGCTTAGACATACACCTGTGTAAATGAGGCAAGGTTTTTCTTCCCTCAACATAAGGCTGGGATGTCTGATGTTACCAAGGTCAGAAATGTCATAATAAGCACTTGCGGTCAAGGAGGTTGGCTTACGTACCATTTGTCTATCCCTAAATCTTGAACCTGAGTCAAAGGTATGGTCTTTTAATGACATCTGTACTAGTAAAAATATGTAACCAAATCTATGGTAGTGAATGCAATGATGAGTTGGGGCCAGTTATTTACTTCTTATTTTTGCTGTGAAATCCACTGACTCCTGATGACACTTCTACTGTCAACAGTGAAGATTCAGGTTATAAGGATTTGGTGGAGCTGGTAAATCGAGTGGAGGCGTGTTAAAAGCCTTATTGAGCAGAACCTGTCTTACTGCAAGATTTGGGCTTGGGTTGGACTTAGGTGTGAGACCAGACGGGGAAACCGAGCTGAGCCTAGTAGATATGAGGTCAAACTGCAGTCCTGGAGGGCCACTAGTTTTTTGGATTTCCATTCAGTCAGCGGTTCATTTGGATCTTCTTGTGCAATAAAAAGTGTGCAAACTCTAAAGATGAGAAGTGACTTAAATTAAGCTCTGAGCACAGGAGCATATCAGAAATGAGCAGACCTGTTGCCCCCCCAGGATTTGATTTTGAGATTCCTCAAGTAGAAGGTGAGGTCCATTGGAGAAGTTGTTAAACCTAGGTTCTGACTCATCTCATAAATTAAAATCCCTTAGCCAATTTTCAAAATAATAGGGATGTTAACCCTGGTGCTCATGGGAAAAGTACTGCTAAATTGTCTAACAATATCACACAATCTTATCGTTCACCTAATCATCCCTTATTGTGATACTCAATGTCTTGCACTTTGGTCTTCACTGCTGAAGAGTTCTCAGATGAGCTAACTGGTTTAACAAAACATGTTTGAATGAAAGAGGAGTGTATATGGCACATTTTGAGGTGGTCCACTAAGAATTTTTTTCCTTGTTGTTACCATTTTTTACCAATGCATTCATCTGTTTTATGGTGAATAAAAGTTTGTGCAACACAGCAAAGAGATGCTCCACTCTCATAAACAGACTCCCTGTATGCTTTAAACTGCAGGTATTTGTGTGAATTGTAAAGTGATCGCTTTTGATTATTTGATGGAGTGTGACTATAAGAGTGCCTATAAATGTTCTAGGGTATAAACCGGCGCTGGCTGAGCACTGTAGCCTAAGGGCCATTCTCTGATTGCCCAAGTGTGTTTACATTCATGGCCATGTATAATATTCTGTTGATGACTCCCACGGGTAAGAAAATCCTGTTGATATTCTGAAATGCTATGTGTATGCTGAGCTGTAAGGGCTTTTGGACTCGTACTGCTTCCATAAGAAATAACCGTTTACTGTCTGCAGCATCGCAGATACTTTGTCAAACCATTGGGAAAAAAAATGCGTAATGACATTCCTAGCCCTTGCAAGCATCTCTGAATGATCATTGCATAGATATATTCGACAATTGTTTTAATGGACTCTTAGTGTGTTGTTGAATGCTTATAACCAGAGCCGGCCCAAAGCGTATTAGGCAGTTTAGGCAAATGCCGGGACGCCATCTGTCTATCGGTGAAGAAAGTGAAGGGGTGGAAGAAGCGAAATGAAAGAAAAAGATGAAAAAAGTGTATGAATCTCATGACTCACACAGTACTATAAATGCTATCGTTAAAAAACACAAAATAAGTCCACAACAACATAACCACATACCCTGTTTCAATTAACCTCTGAATTCCTGTAGCTCATAAAAAAAGCACATATTGGTTGGCTAGATTTGCTAAGCCAAGGATGTTTCCCATTTTAAATAGATGTTTTTGTTTTTTGTTTTACAAGATAGAAGAGAGAGAAAAAAGCAGTCTGGTGTCGCAGAGTTGCTGACCTAGGTAAAAATACAAATATAAAAGGGCAGTTGCACAATCACTGCCACAATTGATAACAATTAATTTATTAAATTATCAATGTTTTGACAGAGGAAACATTTAAATTTAATGAATTAATTATCAATTCATTGTGGTGACTAATGCGCAACTGCCAACTTCACAAATGTAGCTTATTCTTTTGAACACGTAAAACATCTTAAAATAAATCAGGCTACACTGCTAAAAAAAAAACTGCAAATACGGGAAATTGGATTCAGGGAAAGTTTTGGATTTAGTGATTATTTGAATGTGTGATCATCCTTACAGTAGTGCTTGTACTATATTTGATGCCAATATAGCCTATAGCTGATCTCTAAGTCATTTCTTAATAATTTCTTTATCATTATAGGCTTATATATTGGTCTTGATTATTCAGTAAATACATTGTTAGATTATTCAGCAGGCAATCATAAAAGGTTACGAGTTGAAAGCAATTATGAAGTGAAAGTGCATTTGTGTATACATTTGCTACTTCTGCAAAATGTATCAGTAATTTTTTCACCACTATTAAAGATTGCTTTGGCATTTTTATTTTTTTGAGTTTTGCTTTTTGGTTGGAATACATTTTTAGAGACAGAAATACATTTTGCATGGCTTCAAATGCATCATATACATGTATTCTCGGGATCCTACGCACTCTGAATGTATTTTAAATGTCTTGTGGCCAAAATAAGTATATTTTAAATATGTTTCCTTTCTGAATGGGTGACCGTTAAGTGTTCGGTTCATTGTAAGCTTATTAGTTTTATAATGAAAAAGTTAATCGTCAAATGTTAGGAGGTAAAAGTTTATATTTACTTGGCTGCTGTATAAATTCGTAAGTGAGAAAGGAAAAAGTTACCAGTCCTCAGTCTTTATTTGGAGAATACTGTAGTCGCACTCCAGTTAGCTACATTAAGACCGGCTGAGGGCCAGTGTTGCTGTGGAAACAAGCCCCAAGGCCGATGCAGTGGTATTCACGCTACCTGTTAGGTAGAATTACAAGGCATATTACAACTTCTTATCAACAATTACGTCACTTTACTGCGACGTTATTCCAAAAAGAATGTCTTATCACCTACTGCTTCATATTTTTAGATTTTCCAGTACTGTAACTTGAGCAAAAAGCGGCTGCTTTGGTTATTTCTGTTTCTCTGCGTCTCTGTGAAGAAGAAATCACTGAGAATGTGACCGCACTGAGGTTGCCACGGTAACGAGAGCGTGAATGGCTTGAGAGGAGAGCTGGAAGGCAGCAGGTTAGAAAATGACATCTCGAATTCAAATGCGTCCGCATTGATTCCGCATCTTTACAAATTACAGGGAGAACAGCTGTGTATTCACCTCCGAATAAAGTGCCTTAAGTTTAAATGCGTACAGTGCATCCACGAAAAGCTCCAATTACAAAAAAAATCCTTTTTTTGTCATTATTTGCACTTTATGCCTTGATAATTATTGTAATTGTATGTAAAATCAGTGCGAAGAGTTCTCTATTTGTGTTATGAGAGTCCAGGTGCGTCACGACTGCAAAGTTGGAGTAATTAAGATCCTCTTCTGATAAAGACCCCGGTTCTGCGACAGGCGTCATTAACAAACCGCTTGGCTTTCGTGCAGTTTTTATTTATTAATTTATTATACTCGCTAATGGAGGTTTGCTTTTATGCCACAGCATCTGTTTGAAGATTAGGAGTTCCCTGAGTACCGTTCCTTGTTTGTTTGCTGGGCGCATCATCGGTTAAATTTGTCAGCACATATTTATTAATGGAGGGCACTGAGATGTCGATGGAAGTTACCTTTAGGCCTAAATTTTTATTGGATCAGCCGAACTCTGGTTTCACTTCCCTGAAAAGCCCACGCATCCTATCCATGTAGAAGGGACAGGAAGTCTGTCATAATTGGCAGCAGGCCGACTGAAAAAAGAATCCTCTGAATGTCACGCGAAGTGCTTTAGCCTTTGCTTATATCCTACGCGGTGCATCTGAAGGTTGAAAATATCCGCTGGAAGAATTTTGTGAACTCCCTAGCGGCGCCACTTTTTAGAGCCCTCATCACAAGCCCTGGCTTTTTTATTTTGAAGCACGCTATAGCCAAGTACAACCCGGAATACAACAGGCTCCTTATGTCGCGGCCTCTTACATGCTGTATAAACACAGGTTTGAGTATCACTCACTTATTTTCATTTTTGTGAGTATGATCCTGCTTTGCCCAGTTTGAACAACCCCAAATCAGAAAAAGTTGGGTTGGTTGGGTAAATCGAAATTTAAACTGAAAGCAGTGATTTATAAATCATCATTGATCTGATTTTGGTTGACAAAAATACATTAGGCTTATTTGATATTTTTTTAACCAAAGGAACTTTAATGGTTTTTCAATTGAGCGCATTTCAATTTTGATTCCTGAATTCTGTGTCTTAAAAAAAAAAAAAACCAGTAAGGTTTTTACCACTAATTAATGTTGCCATTTCTTTTCGCGATACATAACGAACATGATACAACTGAAGACACCATGCAATTAGTGTTCCAGGTGTAATTTTGTCCCGTTATACTCCTAAACAAGTCTTAAATTGCACAACAGTACAGGGACTTTGTTGCCATATTTTTTGTTTCTAAATGCACCATACCTTCCCTACAGGTGACAAGTTGAGACTGCGCGCTGGCTAGTTCTGCACCCTCTTCTTTTGCAACCATGACTTTGTAATGCTTGCTGAATGCAATTTCATGTTGTCTTGTTGAAAAGTGCATGGATATTTCTAGAAAAAAATATTGCCTTGAAGGCAGCTTGTCTTTTTAGCATTAATGATGCCTTTACAGAAGTACCTGTTACCTGTGCCACGACCCCCTGCCGTGAGAGAGCATGGTTTTTTGAATTTTTGTTGGCAACAGTCTGGATGGTCCTTTTCTATGGTCTTGAACAAATGGCATCCAATTAAAAAAAAGACCAAAAATATTATTTGCGTGACCATAATACACATTTCCGCTGTGTTATGGTCCATCGTGGATGCCTCCGAGTCCAGAGAAACCGATGGTGCTTCTGGACACTGTTCACACAACTTCATTGTGCTAAAAGGAAACCTTTCCATTGGCATTTGCAGGTGCAGCTTCATATTTTTATACTTGACAAAGGTTTACCATTGTAATTCTGAGCCGATGTTGTAAAAATACAGTGCTGTCAAAAAGTATTTTGCCTCCTCTCAATTTCTTCTATTTTTGCTTATTTGTCATATTTAAGTGTTTCAGATCATCAGCTTATTTTAATAGAAGACTAAGACAACCTGAGTAAACACAAATTTCAGCTTTTAAATGATTAATGGAAGGTAAAGCATTATTCAAAGCCTATATCACCCATGAAAAAAAAAATGACCCCGTTAACCTAATAACAGGTTGTGCTGCCCTTGTCAATTATTAGCAATGAGTCCTCTACACCCCTGTGGAAAAATTTTGCCCACTCTTCTTTGGAGGATTGTTCTATTTCAGCCACATCGGAGGGTTTCAAGGATGAAATGCCCGTTTAAGGTCGTGCCACAGCATCTCAGTATGATTGAAGTCAGGACATTGACTAGGCCACTCTCAAACTATCATTTTGTTTCTTTTGAGATATTCAGATGTGTTTTCTATCATTGTACTTGAGTGTTTGGTCACACACCGACAGGAGGACGTTGGCTTCAGGATTATTTGGTGAAGAGCAGAATTCGTGGTTCCATCAATTATGTCACGTTGCCCCGGTCTGGATGCCCTGGTCTGCTTAGCCCTGGAGTATCACACGACTACCACATTGTCAGGCTGTTGGTATGGTGTTACTATCATGGAATGCAATGTTGGCTTTATGCTTATTGAAATAAGATCTATATCTTCCAAAAATTACCACTTTAGATGCATCAGTCTGCAGAATATCGTCCCAAAAGTCTGATACGTATTCATGATGTTAACTGGCAAAATTGAGACAAGCCTTTTTTTTTTTCTTTTTTGCCAGCAGAGATTTTTGTCTTTCAGCTCTTCCGCAGATGCCATTTTTTCCCAGTCTCTTACTTATTGTAGAATAGTGAACACTGACCTTAACTGAGGCAAATGAGGCCTGCAGTTTTTGAGATGTTTGTCTGGGTTCTTTTGTGACCTTTTCGATGAGTCATCGGTGGACTCTTGGAGGAATTTTAGTGGGCTGGCCACCCCTGGGAAGGTTCACCGCTGTCCCAGGTTTTCTCTCTTTGTGGATAATGGCACTCACAGTGGTTTGCTGAAGTCCCAGAGTCTTAGAAATGGCTTTGTAACCCTTTCCAGACTGATTGATGTCAGCAGCTCTGTCTCTTTTCGGTTCATCATGTGCTAGTTTTTTGCCATATTCACAGTGCCAGACAGATTCTACAACCCCAATTCCGAAATAGTTCGGACAAAGTGTAAATTGTGAATAAAATCAAAATGCAATGACTTTCAGATCACAAGAGCCAATAGGTTATGTACAATAGAACATAGATAATATTTCAAATGTTGAAACCGCGACATCTTATATTTTTATCCACAAAACGAGCTTATTTCAAATTTTCTGGCTGCGGTAGGTCTCAAAAAAGTTGGGACACAGGCAATAAAGGGCTGAAAAATCAATTAATATACAAGAGAATCAGCTGAAAGAACATTTAGCAAGTAATTAAGTTAACTGGTATCAGGTATGTAACATGATTGGCTATAAAAGGTATTTCTTAGAGAGGCTGAGTCTCTCAGAAGTAAAGATGGCCTGAGGCTCTCCAACCTGTGAAGGCTTACGTTAAAAGATTGTGGAATACTTTAAAAACAATGTTCCTCAACTTCAAATTGCAAAGGCTTTGAAGGTCTCATCATCGACAGTGCATAACATCATCAAATGATTCAGAGAAACTGGAAAAATCTCTGTCCAAAAGGGACAAAGCTGAAGACCTTAACTGAATGCCCGTGATCTTCAGGCCCTCAGCCGCCACTGTATCACTCACCGGCATTATTCTGTCATTGACTTTCCTAAATGGGCCCAGGAATACTTCAAGAAACCACCTGTCTGGAAACACAGTCTGCCGTGCCATCCACAGAGGCCACCTAAAACTCTATCATGCAAAAAGGAAGCCATTGTTGAGCATGATCCAGAAGTGTCGCTGTGTTCTGTGGGCCAAGGCTCACTTAAAAATGGACTGTAGCAAAGTGGCAAAGTGTCCTCTGGTCAGACGAGTCCAAATTTGACATTCTTGTTGGAAATAATGGATGTTGTGTCCTCTGGGCTAAAGAGGAGAAAGACCACCCCTTGTTATCAGTGTTCAGTTCAAAAGCCAGCATCTCTGATGGTATGGGGATGCATAAGTGCATATGGTGTGGGACACTTGCATGTTTTAGAAGGCACCATGAATGCTGAAAGGTGTATCAAGGTTTTAGAGCAAAATATGCTCCCCTCCAGACAACATCTATTCCAGGGAAGACCTTGTGTATTTCAGCAGGACAATGAATAAACACATACTGCAGCAATTACAACAGCATGGCTTCGTAGCAGAAGAGTACGAAGAGTGCTGAACTGGCCTGCCCGCTGTCCTTATTTTTCACCGATTAAGAACATTTGTCGCATAATTAAAGGAAAAGTCCGTCAAAGGAGACCCAAAACTCTCCAGCAGATGGAAGCCTGTATTAAACAAGAGTGGGATCAAATTCCATTGGCTAAACTCAGGAAACTTGTCTCCTCAATGCCCAGATGCCTCCACTCTGTGTTTAAAAGAAAAGAGGATGCTACAGCATGGTAAACAGACCCCTGTCCCAACTTTTTTGAGACCTGTAGTTGCCATAAAATTTGAAATGAGCTTGTTTTGTCGACTAAATTGTAAAAATTCTCAGTTTCTACATGTTATGTTATCTCTGTTCTATTGTGAATAAAATACTGGCTGGTGTGATTTGAACGTCATTACGCTTTGATTTTATTCACAATTTACACTTTGTCCCGGCTATTTCGGAATTGGGGTTGTATTTAAAGCAAATCTTACCTTTCTGGCATTTTTACACTTTTCTTTTGTAATCTTAGAATGCTTCTAATAAGCGTAGGACACACTAAAATGTAAAAGAAATCCACCAGGTGTTGAAACTCATCAATATTCAATTCTCATAAATTTCTGAGAAAAGTCTGACCAATCATTTTCTTCGCTCCGAATAAAATGGTTTGCCGAGCTTCCTGTCTGTCATCCGTCGCCGCGTCCCTTCCAGTTGCCTACCGCTGTCACCGCATGGAGTTGCGCGCCTCTCTGGCAGAACAGCAGAGCAGTAGACACAAAACAGGTACTCAACAAAGTTAGCCTGCAAATAAAACAGCTGCAACTGCTCCTAATTTAAAGAAGACCTATTTTGCAATATTTCCAAGGTTATATTTTGATCTTGGATTCCCCTAGAGTACTCCTGATTGTTCAAAGTCCCAAACAGGGTCCTTTTTCAGCTCATACTGCCATCCTCAAAAAAACCCATTTGTAGTCCATTGTAGTCTCTGCCTGAAACGCCTCGTTGGGGTGTCTCTTCCGCTATGGCCCCCACTCCTCGTATGCCCACTTTCCTCTGACTGGCCTGCTCTATGGAGGGCGGAGTTGGACAAGGCTGCAGGATGCGGTTTTCCGAGTCAGTCTCCCCAGCGTGAAATGCGAGACACGTCTGCTTCTGATAAAGAATCGGCAGGGAAATTCCGCAATCTAACGCAGTACATGTGTGTATGTTATGCCCTCGGATCCGGGAACGAGGCATAATAGAAACACTAGTAGCTCCTCTCTTTGGTAGAGAAATGTAGGCATAGGTAACACACATTTAGTGGCATGGTGGCTGCGCACTGTGATTGGTGACTGGTTGGAGAAGTCGGTACGATGCCTTGTGTCCTGATTGGGCAGTGGTTGGTCATGGGAGGGGTGTCCCTTTTAAATGGGCCACGATTAAAGGTTTCTGGTGCGATGTACCAGAGCCCTGAAGTGACGGACGTCGTCATTAAATGCATGCTTCCAAACAACCAGTATGCGCCCTTTTTTTTATTTTGTCACCCACTACTGCCTTGCTTAAAGAAAGAAGACCACTATATTGAACTCAAGAACCAACCGACGCGGAGCTATTCGCCGGTGGAGCGGCAGCTTGAGCTGGTCCTGGAATGCTACAGTCCCGTCGCGAGGGGAGGTAAGTCCCGGCTTTCCTTCCCGATTTACCAGTCCAGGCCAGCCTGCCTTCTTTTATAAGTGAAATCATATCCCTAGACAAACGTGACTGGGACAGTGTAGATCTAATGAAATGAACTTTTTCTAATAAATGCAGTGGCGAAAGTGGAGGACGCTGCGAGAAAGTCTGGCAGCTCAAGCAAGAATTTGCTATTTACCTACGGCAACAGTGGTGAGTACAGCTGTTTTCTCAGTAGCTAGGAAAAGCAGGGAAAATGCAGAGAAAGCTAGAATCCACCCAATACAGACACATTTGTAGAAGGGGTCGACATGCCTATGTGTAGACCGAAGACCGTAGAAAGTCGATGGGTGTGAGTTAGAGGGAAACCTGGACAGTGAGGAGCAGCTAAAAGTGGACCAACAGCTTATGGACTGCTTAGGTGTGTGTTATAAGGACCTGCTGGTTCGTGTACATAACTGTGGTGTGTCGTTAGCATGGAGTAATGAACTGCTTCTGCGCTGGTATATGACGGAAGGGCGAAAGCTCCAGGCTAAGTGGCCTTTTTGGAAATTGCCCATGGTAATGGTTACTTATTGTATCGGAATGACCAGCGTTTCCTTGCGGAGAATGGGCGCGTTATGGACAGTGCACGAGAGCTAGATAGAGCTCCGGTTATGTCATGAACATAATACAAGTTTTACAGACCGTAAATTCCGTTTGCAGTTGCAGTTGAACAGTTGCCTATGTATAGCTAGCGAATCGATAACTTTTACAGGAAAGAATTTAATATTCAATTGCCGATTTAATATTCAATCGATGGCAATGCAGAAAAAATTGTTTGTTTTACCAGACAGGTTATAGCCTGTGCGTGTCCCTATTGCTTTCACCTGAAAAAGCCGAAAAAGGCAGAGATTAACCCCTTTCTGCAGATGTAGATTATTGCGTCTGTAGACCTGCAAATTTAAGCACGCTGTTACTGTACTTGATCACTAGATGACATCCCCGGATCAGTTATTGAATATTCACAAGCAAGCAGACCTCGAACGCGGTTTTGAATATGGGGAAGTTCACTTTACTCCCTGTTTTTTAAGAGCTGCAAGAATTAAACTCCTCAGCTAAGCTTGATGTGCAAACTGGTCAGTATCCTTGCCCATAGTATCGATCCAGCAGTTTAAAAAAATGATATCTTGACACAGAAAAAAATCATTATCCTCAGTAGCAACCAGTTTAGCCACTGTGAGCCAACAGTATTCCAATTAGTGGTTCAGAAAAATCAGTTTTCTGAGGCAAAAAATTCGACATGGTATTGATTCTCTCACATTCTACTGTCGTCACATACAAAAAATTAGTAGTTCCCTACCGTGGATTTACGTGTAGATTCCTTCATTGACAAATTCAGCGCTTCCTTACATCCACCCGAATCCTGGCGTTGATAGCCAATCACTCAATCATACAGTCAGGCTCTGCATAACTGCAGAGTAACACTTCATTCCCTTGTGAAGCTTCCCCGGTAACAATGTATTGATTGGCTCGTATCTTATCCAATTCCCAAGTGTTTAAACATTTTAGAGTAAGTGAAACACATTGATTGGACAAACACAGCCTTGGACAAGCCTATGCGTATCAGCAGGCTCGGTTGTATCCTATTTACGTTGTGCACATTACGCGGCTGAAACACGTTCGCAAAACTGGCCTTGAACTGTTCAGTTACATTTACAGGATTTAAATGAGATAAGGATTTGGTAAATTGGAATTATTTCGAATAAAACATGACCGGAAGGTTCCTGCTACTGGATACATCGGTCTCTGGAGGAGGGATTCATGAAAAAGGTGAGGCTGCTACTTTTGTTTTTTTGTTTTGGAATGTATACCGTACTCAACAAAGTCGAATGTCGTGGTTTTTTTCCGGTTTAAAACGCAAACTGCCCGTGCATTTGGCTGGACCCCCTGGTACGTTCATTTCACGGTTCTGTTGAATCCAGGGAGGCAATAAATTGTTTGACATTCCCTGAAAGTGAAGTGTCTGTTCTGTTAAAATAAGGTATATTTCAGAATTCTGATATTACTGAGTTAGTGAGTTGAAATGAGTTCGTGAGCTTAGAAGAGGGGACTGGTAGCTTCCATTACAGGGTGAATGTTCTGACCGTTTAGTTTATTTGAATGCCTGTTTGTGCTGGCTTGTGGGACTTTGCAGAAAAATGGCCAAAACTTTAAACTTTATTATGGAGAAAAGGCATGTTTTGTGTTTGGAGAGGTTACTGGTGACCACTGATAGTCAAATGCAGTGATATTGATAAATTCATACTAAACTCAACCAGAAAATCATTTGTTCATATTAAATTTCATGCCTTCAAACTTTATTTATGTTAAATACATGATTTTTTTATGATTTGACAGTACATCATTTTGAGACTTTGGGGAGACACTTGGATAGCTGTATAATTTGGCTAATAGCATGTAGGTAATCTAGAATGTAATGTTGAGGATGAATTGTACTTAAGGTCAAGAAGTTTATGATCCCAGAAATGTATAGTTTTAACCCCCAGCAGTTTTTCAATCCTCAGAATTATTTTTTTTTTGCAGTTTCAATGGCGAATTCTCATAAAGATTTTTTAATGTTTGCAGCTCATTTTCTCTACCAAAATCATGAAAATAAACAAATACAATGTAATTCTAAATGCTGTAAGTGTCTTTTCTGAGTTGAGCCACATTTTTCCTCTTTATGAACCTTAAATCTTGAATTATAAAGCATTAAATTGGGTAACCCATAAATAGCCAAATTTGGCTTCTCCACAAAGGGGTTAAATAGGAAATTCTTTCCTGTTGAAGTGATCGATTCGCTACGTTGACTTTGAATGAAGGCTAATCTGTCCTGCAAAAAATGTGTTTCATGTCCGATGGGAAAGCAGCTTTATGGATAGTACGCGACAGCTAGAGACAGCTCTGGTTATGTTATGAACATAATACAGGTTTTACAGACTGTAAGTTCCATTCGCGTGGACAAGTTGCTTATGTGGAGCTAGCGAATCGATCACTTCTACAGGAAAGAATTTCCAATTCAATCTCTGCCTTTTTCGGCTTTTTATTAGCCACAACAACTTCTAAAGGGGAATGTAATTATGTCACGGTACTGCAGAGAAGTCATTTGTTATACCAGAGAAGGTAGAGCTTCTGCGTTTCCCATTGCTTTCACGGTAGCACCAGAGAGCTTGCCCAGACATTTGTGAAGTATCCGGCTGATCCTGGTCATGGATAAGTGAAGCGATCACAAGCCGCCGTAAACAAACCCAAACACGAGCCTCAGAGGTCAGACAGGGGGAAGAGGGTGGGACTTCTGACTGACGGTGGGAGGGAGGCGGAGTTGTTTATGTTCAAATTTTCATTAAGTGCTGTGCCTCACGCCAGAAAAGTAAGAATAGCTTTAAGTATTGTTTAGATTCAACATGGCTGGCAATAATTTTACTTCGGTATTTCAAGTGGGGCAATCACTTTTTCATGTATGGCAAGGTTGGAAAGATTTTTTCTTCAATAAATGAAACCATCATTTAAAAACTGCATATTGTGTTTACTCAGGTTATCTTTAATATTAGAATTAGTTTGATGACCTGAAACATTTAATTGTGACAAATGTGCAAAAATAGAAGAAATCAGAAAGGGGCCAAATACTTCTTCACAATGCTGTGTCTCATAGACAAATGACAGCTATTGATGCAGTACCATCTGAGTGATCGGAGATCACATGTGTTCACCTTAGGCTCATGCACTTTCCCATTATGCACAGACATTCCTCAAGATTCCTAAAATCTTTTCATTGTGTTATGTACATTAGATAATGAAATATCTAAATCCCTGCCAATCTTGTTGTGAGGAAAGTAATGTTTAATCCTTTGAATTAATTTTTCACACAGTTGTGGGCACATTGTCAATCCTTGGCCCATACTTGCCGTGGAAGGACTAGGCCTTTCCTGACTGCTGGTTCTGTACTAAATCATGATTTCGATGAGCTGTTTTAAATTATATCATTATTCTTTTTTTCAAGTCCTAGATCATCTCCCTCCCAGCTTTTTTTTGGAACACCGTCCAGACCTGAATGGCAGAAATGGATGTATATTTACAAGTAAAAGGACCCTGACCACACAAAAAATTAAATATTGTGACTGCATACTTTCTCTAATGAAACACGAGTCGAAGTAAATTTTAAGATCACTGCTTTCTGTTTTTATATGCATTTTCCACATCCGTCCTTTTTTTTTTCTGAGTTGTCGATGTATAATTCTGGTCATTCGAGTGGGAAATGACGCCCATGTAGCTGGTCTTTATGCACAGATCAGCCTCTATATTCAAAACACCCTCCTAATATTGTGAATAGGTCCCCCTTGAGTTGCAAAATCAGCTCTGGCTCATTTAGGCATGGTCTCTGATGGTGTCTTGTAGCATCTGGTACCAAGTTGTTCGCAGCAGATTATTTAAGTCCTGTGTGCTGGCAAGGTGGGGCCTTCATCGATTGGGCTTGTTTTTCAGGCACATCCGATCTGGTAAATTTGGAAACCTTGAACTCTTTGTCTTATACTTAGGTATTCCAGAACAATATTCGCTGTTTCGCTGGGGGCGTTATCCTGCTGAAAGAGGCCCCTGCCATCAGGGACCACCGTTGCTGCACAAGGGTGTGCTTGATCTGTAACAATGTTTTGGTACTCAGTACACGTCAAAGTAACATCCACATCAACGCCAGGACTCAAGGTTGCCCAGAACATCGCACCGCTTGTGCTTGTGCCTGCTTGCTGTTCTCCCATAATGCATCTTGGTGCTATCACTTCCGTGGGTTCGCAACCCACACATCCCCAGCTATCCACCTGAAGTAAAAGTCAGCATGATTCATTAGACCAGATCACCTTTTTTCCACTGCTCCATGGTTCAGTTCTGATGTTCATTTGATCTTTGTTGGCGCTTTAGTTGCTGAACAGGGGTGAGGATGGGCTCTATGAGTATTCTGCAGTCACCCAATCCCATAAATGCAGTAAGCCCCTTTGCACTGTGTTTTGTGACACCTATCTATCAAAGCCAGCATAAGTCTTTTTAGCTATTTGTGCTACCGTAGCTCTTCTGGGGGATTAGACCTGATGGGGCAGCCTTTGCTCCAAACGCACATCAAAGAGACTGGGACGACCATTCCCCTCTCACTGGTCACCTTTTGTCCTGTCTCAGACCTCTTCTGGTAGGTACTGACCACTGCTTGCTGGGAACACCCCATAAGACCTGCCGTTGTGGAGATCCTCTGATTCAGTCGTCTAGCTATCATAATTTGGCTTTGGTCAAAGTTGATCAGATCCTGACGCTTGGCAATTTTCCAAGCTTCCAGTACTTGAACCTCTGGAACTGACAGTTCACTTGGTGCATTCTATATATCTGAACCCTTGACAGGTGCCACTGTAAAAAGATAATCATTGTTAGTCACTTTGTCTGTCAGGGGTGTTAATGTTGTGGCTGATTGTTGTATGATAATTCCCATCTGAGTTTCTTCGTGCTTTGGTCTTCAGTGACTCCATCTGGCCTTAAACCTCCACATCTTCAGGGGCTCAGCATTTGTTCCTGGTGCAATACACTTCCCACCATGCTTTGCTCAAACATGATAGATATTGTCGCAGTTCCTGTGATATCCTGAAGGTGGGTTTTCACACATTTGTAGACGTCTCCCTTAATTTTCACTGATTTTATTAGAATGGTGAGTCACTTGCGGAACTGTCAGGTACGTTTGATGCGAAACATTTTTGACTCCAGCAGGGCTTATGATATTTTATCATCCCCAAGTAAGTGTAGGAATTTTCCCCTGAAAAACTGTGATGACAGCTCAATCTCTCATGACAATATTTGTTTTGTCTAAGAAGGTTCAATTATCTAAATTTCCATTGCAGCCAATCTTCACCTATACCTCACTGGGTCACCTTTGTCAATCTCAACGTGTGGCAGTTTTCATAATAACATGATTCCGACAGTGTTGTGAAAATGTATTCGTCCCCTTCCTGATTTCTTCTATTTTCACTTATTTTCCATACTTGAACAATTCTGATCATCGACTAATTTCAATATTAGACCAAGGCGTGAGTAAACTTAAAATGCAGCTTTTAAAGGAGCTATATGTAAGTTTGTGGCCAAAACTGGCAGTGCAGTCACATTCAAAATTGTGCAGAGCGCAGTATCCCCTCCTCCTCTCCCCCAGACGAGAGGTTGCCAGCTAGGTTGCCCGATCCAGCAAGTACGTTTACTACATGGAGCTACCATGGCTACGTTTCAATATCATCAATGATTTGCTCTGACAGGGTTGTGTTCAGTTCAGTTCAGTTCAGTTCAGAAAAGATCGAGGCTAATGACTAACTAACTTTAGCAATGGTCATATTGGTCAACTTGCTCGTCACTCTTCTGTGTCGATAGCCCCCAGAAGTCCATACTGTAAAATGCGTAAAGAATGAATGAGGACTAACTTCACCGATGTACTGTCTCAATTACATTTCTTATATCCATAATGGCTGTGCTGATGTTGGAACGGTTTCCACAGCGTCTCAGCGTAATGCCAGAGAAGCGGACTAATAATGCATTGCTAATGTCAGCAATGAACAGCCACGGTTTTTATTTCTCAAACAATTTGTTACCTATTCTGTTCGATGACCCACGGCCACCTGCATATGCACTAACTTACCATGAACGAACATACATAACGTTATTAGACTGTAGAGAATATTCTAAATATCCGTGCCTACATTAAATAGAATTAAGTAAGCCAAACTGAGGTGAATCTTACTTGCCCAGGAGAAAATTTGCAACTTTGGCGTCGGTCTTCCAATTCTGCTCTGCTTACAGCCATCTCCATCGTTCAAAGGCATGTCCTGTACAGATCCTTGTTTTGTTTCTGACTTTGTCACGACATTTTTCGGAATCATAACGAGGCCTTTTAGGTTTAGTAACGTTAGACATTTGTGTTCCGAAACCTGGTTGCTGCAGCTCAGTGGTAACTGGCAACCTGGATGCCGAAACGCTACTGACTTTGTGATTGGGAGATAGTTGGAGGGTGGTGCGACCGGCCAAAACACAAAATGAAAACATAAACATTAGTTGTGGGCTGCAACTTCGGTTTTGTAATGATAATATTCTGGCTGGACTATTGCTGTCAGTGATATAAATATTTGAAATTAACATCATTCCGTAATGTCTGGTGATATATCAGGGCCATTTCATTATTAATCAATGTACATTTCTTACATATTGCTCCTTTAAGTGATCATTTAGTTTATTGAAGGTAACGCGTAACTCAAATCCTATATCACCCATTCGAAGAACAACTTCCTCCCAAACTGTAATGACTGGTTGTGCCATGCTTGTGCCAGTCTTTTATATCACTGTGGAGGAATTTTGGCTCACTATTTATTGCAGAATGGTTTTTATTGCATATTGCAGGCGTTTCAATCATGAAATGCTTGTTTAAGGTCAGATCACAGCATTTTAAGCAGATTCAAGTCAGAATTTTGACTGGGCCTTCATTGTGTTTATTTTTGAGCTATTCAAGGGAGCATTTGATCATTCTCCCGCTGCATAACCCACCTGAGCTTGAGCTTTATGTCAGAAATTGGAGGCCAGACATTCTTCTTCAGGATTCTATGGTAGAGAGCAGAATTCACAGTTCTGTCAATTATGGCAAGTGACCCTGGTTCTGACAAAACAAACCTGTCCCAGACAATCACATTACCGCCACTCTGTTTGACCGTTGATATGATGTTTTTATTGTGGGGTTCTATGTTCGCTTCACGCTAGATATAACTGGCCCCATGTCCTCTGAAAAGTTCCAGTTTTGACTCCTCAGTTCGCGGAATATTATCTCAAAATGTTTGGTGGGTCATCAAGATGTTTTTTGGCAAATGTGCGAGCTTATGTTTTTTCTTTTTTTTTGGTCAGCAGTGGTTTTTGCCTTCAGCTCTTCTATGGCTTCCATTTTCACCTTTTACCTTTATCTTTCTCACACAGTGTAATCATGGGTAATGACCTAAACCGAGGCAAATAGGTTCTTCAGATGTAAGTCAGTGTTATTTTCTGACCTTCTGAATGAGTCTTCGATGTGCTCTGGAGGAACTTTGGCAGGCTGACAACACCTGGGATGATTCAAAACTGTTCCAGGTTTTCTCTATTTGTAAATAAAAGTTTTCACTGAAGTTCGCTTGGGTCTCAGAGTCTTAGGACTGGCTTTGTAACCCTTTAGAGACTGATGGATGTAAAAAACTTTGTTTCTCATCAGTGCTTGAGTTTCTTTAAATTGTGACATCATGTGCTGCTTTTTGCCTACTTCACATTGCTAGACAGGCTGCATTATGGAGATGTTTAGGTGCATTGGGGCTGGCAGTGATCATGCCTGGCTTTGTATAGCAAAATTAAGCCCAATGACCAATTAAATTTGTTTAACCGATTGATTTTAAAGGGGCAATTACACTGGGGTTCAATATGATAAGGACGACCTTTTGGTTCAGGACTTCACCCTGCAAATGCTGAATTAAATTCTAATAGTATTTGTAGACAGAACAATTTGGGAAATCTGTTCAGTTGCTCTGTTTATATGCTATATGTTAAGTGGATTGAGAGTTTTGCTATGCATTTAACCCTTTGTTTCATGTTGTCTAATATTTTGGACATAAGTGGGGTTTATTTTCCCTAGGCTCAGAGATACCCTGAAGACACAAAATGTACATTTTACTGGACATTTCCAGATAATAATTTCCTCAATAGGTACCTCACTGATTAGTCACATGATTTACCACAAACAATCACAATCACAAGTAAGACTTAAGTTGACGAAAGTCAGAAATAGTCTCATACTGTTCAAGTTTTGATCAGGCTTTTTTCTGTTGGGGGATGGAAATACGTACGTATATAATACAGTACTATATAGCACAAACAAAACACATAACCAATGTAATGCATGTCTCTTTGTTGGAATACATCTGAGTCCATGCTCTATTAAAAATATTGGGTATTATGCATGCCGAGTAAATAGCTCAAATAAGCAATGTTTAGAGTACAGATAGATCGTCATGCATATCAATGACCAGGTTTCTTCAACTTCACATTATTTCTGTCACTCCGCATGCATAATAGTGTGCATCCCACAAGTATAGAAAAGTATGCTTTCCAGCAGGTTTTATTTGTAATTTTGTTGTAGTCATTGGTTTGAATAGGATGCCTCAGAATTTTTCGTTATCAATCCACCGCCGGAAACGGAAAAAGGATTGTTTTCGTCATGTTTGTAGTCTTTTATTGCACCGCTGTTGTGTGCGCAGTCCTGGAGGAGTGTAGCCTACGAAAAGAAGCAAAATGGAATTTAAGTGGAAGTTTCCACACGGATGTGGTTCTGCTGAAAAAAATAGATTGTCAAACACCTGCTGGAAAGCATACCTTTCTATGATTTTTTCCTGTGGAACATCAACGAACACCAATGACCATTCAGTGAGTTTCACGTCTTTTCAAATGAACGTTTACTGTTGTTTTAGGACAGATTTAGCCAGGCCCATTGACATTACATTCGCAGCGAACGGGGGCTAACAAAACAACCCAAACTTCTCCAAACAGAGCTTTCCGTCAAAATTTGCACCTGAACGATTCTATTTCATGCTAAACCAGTGAGAAATGAGGCTTAAAGTGCAAAATGGCTGGAGTAATCCTTTAACATTAGGTATGATAGTAGTGTCCCAATAGTACTGAATCCCAGAATACTTTTTCATGTGGGGTCCAGTGGCGGCTCGTGAATTGGCAACAGGAGAAGCCCAAACAATCCCTTAAAGTTAATGATCATTCATGACCTGTTTTCAATCATTCATTTAAATTACCATAACAGAAACTCCGAAAATTCTCTACATAATCAGATGTGGCCAGTTTTCAATAGTGACAAGTATGCATGCATAGAAGAAATTGGGAAATATTTTTCCACACTGTTGGTTGAAAACTTATACAAGTTTAGTTGTCGATCCGTGTGGTACTCTAGCTGTGGCTGCATGAAGAATGTTGGAAGCCTGTGGCTCCCTCACCAACCCTAGTACCCCTGACAGCAAGCTCTTAAGCCAGCACAAAGCTGCTTTGTTGCCATAATGTATTTTTCCAGTAGTCTATGGACTGAATGGGCCCATAAATGGTCTTTATTCCGACTTTCTTTCCCTAAGCCAATGCACTTAGAGACGCAGCTGACAATGGGCCTAATTAAAGCGTCGCTTTTTTGATGGTGTGCAATCCAGTTCTGTGTGTCTGCCGTACGAATCCAACTGGTGGGCCTGCTGCAATTCCATTTGATTAAATTTGTGTTAATTCAGACCGGAACCGGCTAGAGCCTAATTGAATTAGATCTGGCTTGTCTTCATTTAGGACGGCTTAGAGCCCCTCAGTTGAGGAGGGGGAGAGTGAGGCCTAGCAGGCAGAGATGGATGGATGGATAGTTGCTCTGGAAAAATCTTTAAAGGTCAATATATTGTGTCGGTATGGCTACAGTTAGCGGATGGTTAGCTGTATGGTGAGCCTATACCCTCTGGCAAAGGTGTCGGTAACCGGCATACGGCAACAAGAGGTGACGTCATTAAAAAAAATGGTTATGTACCTTTTCTCTCTGCTGCCTCCTGCCAGTGTTTACCCCGCAAACAGGCCGTGGCGTGACTGTGAAGGATCATAAACACCAATACTGGGCAGCTGATAGACAGCAGCATTCCTACACAGGAGACTGGGGACCGTTCTCTGGATGGCACGCGGAAAGCATGTCACTTATTACAACGGGACTTCGAAATCATACTAGCTTCGTGACAGTGCTGTGAACCTATATCATTGGCATAATTGCACAGCTTTCTTGTTGCTCTTACTGATACGGTGAAGTAAAAAAAAATCATAGGAAAGGTTCAGTACATTTTTATCTTTTGTTAGACACGCTCATTGGCATTTGGCCTGCCAGCGGTGTGGTGGTATCCTTTCAATCAGTGGATTGGTGTGCTGGAGTCCTCTCATTACGGGCACTGGTGTCCTGCCAATCATTAAAATTAAGTGCAGTGTTGTCCTTTTTGCTTTAGAAAGGGTGAGGACCAGTCCATGATGTGCACACAATATGACTGTCAGTTTATCCATTGATTGCCTTTGTTTTCTTTTGAACATATCTTGCTAAATTGTCTCAGTTTTTATACACACACACAGAAACAAATACCTGCTTCTTGCTCACAGGCATGTTTTAGTGCTGCTCTGACTCGACCGCCCCATTTCAGGAAACCACAAGAAGACAGAGGGAACTCATAATGTAAATGTTACATTATCATATTCCATATTTACAATGTCTGAGGGGCTAGTAAAAACGGTTTGTTCAGCTAACGTCAAAACACATTTATGATGAGCTCAGTTAATTGTTCTCTAAATGCCATTCCACAGTGTCTGTGAACTTTGTTGAACGGAGGAGCCCTCACTTTTACAGCAGCTGAACTCAAGCCTGTTCAAATGACCATAATTATATGTATTGTTAACTGAATCCTGTGGCAGGATTTGAATATTAGATGCATTTTTGCTTATTCGGGCTTGATAGGTTCTTATCTGCAAGCGTTATTGAGACTTCTGTATATTCAGTGATTTATTTTGCATGAATAGGATTGTAATCCTGAAAAAACACACCAACACTTTTGTCCCTCTATGAATACCAAACACCTTGTGACTGGAATTATTATGACAAAGCATTTTCAGCCTCAAGCAAGCTGAAGCTGGTGTATCAGAGCCAAGTTCTGCTGAGTTCTAAATAAAAGATAAATGGTTTAAACTTGGCTGCCTTTGCTGAAAGGTTTTTATTGAATTGTGGGAACTAACAGCGCATGTGGTACAGAGACCTGTGCAGAGTTATTTTCTGTGCAGATTCACTTTCTTATTTTAAATATTTTAGTATTTGTCTTAAAATCACTAATAAGGGTTTTAAAATGTGTCTCTGTATTTTAAGTCTTTAAATTTTGGATTTTTTTTTATTATTAATTTAGAGAGCTCACCACATTGGCCATACAGTGTGTATTGCATCTTCAAATGCATGTATCAATGAGCCAGAGTTGGGTCAGTACTTGTTCTAGTAGTACTTGAATACTTGGACTTGCAAGTATTTTTTCAAAAATGGTAAAAGTACTTGGAATTGGTCCAAGTAAATTTGAGAAGTATTTGAATTTTCAATTACATTTCAAGTACTTTTCAAATATTTTTCAAGTATTTTGAAATCAAGTATATTTACATGGATTTTCCCATTAGTAAAGTACAACCTCAATTCTGAAATAGTTGGGACAAAGAGTAAACTGTGAATAAAATCAAAATGCAATAACTTTCAGATCACATGAGCCAATATGTTATTTAAAATAGAGCGTAGATAACATTTCACATATTGAAACTGAGACATTTTACATTTTTATCGGCAAAATGAGCAAGTTCCAAATTTTCTGGCTGCAACAGGTCTCAAAAAAGTTGGGACACAGGCAAAAAAAGGGCTGAAAAAGCAATTAATACATAAGAGAATCAGCTGAAAGAACATTTAGCAAGTAATTAAGTTAACTGGCATCAGGTACGTAACATGATTGGCTATAAAAGGGATGTCTTAAAGTTGCTGAGTCTCTCAGAAGTAAAGATGGCCAGAGGCTTTCCAACCTGTGAAGGCTTACGTAAAAAAACTGTGGAATACTTTAAAAACAATGTTCCTCAATGTCAAATTGCAAAGGCTTTGAAGGTCTCATCGTCGACAGTGCATAACACCATCAAAAGATTCAGAGAAACTGGAAAAATCTCTGTGCGTAAGGGACAAGGCCAAAGACCTTTACTGGATGCCTGTGATCTTCAGGCCCTCAGACGCCACTGCATCACTCACCGGCATGATTCTGTCATTGACATTACTAAATGGGTCCAGGAATACTTCCTGAAACCACTGTCAGTAAACACAATCCGCTGTGCCGTTGTTGAGCATGATCCAGAAGCGCCGCCATATTCTGTGGGCCAAGGTTCATTTAAAATGGACTGTAGCGAAGTGTCCTGTGGACAGTTCAAAAGCCAGCATCTCTAATGGTATGGGGATGCATAAGTGCATATGATTTGGCACGCTTGCATGTTTTAAAAAGCACCATGAATGCTGAAAGGTGTATAAACGTTTAGAGCAACATATGCTCCCCTCCAGATAACATCTATTCCATGGAATCCCTCGTGCATTTCAGTAGGGCAATGTAAAACCACATACTGCAGCTATTACAACAGCATTGATTCGTAGTAGAAGAGTCCGTGGATGAACTGGCCTGCCTGAAGTCCTGACCTTTCACCGATTGAGAACATTTGGCACATAATTAAATGAAAAGCCCTTCAAAGGAGACCCAAAACTCTCCAGCAGCTGGAAGCCTGAATTAAACAAGAATGGGATCAAATTTCAATGGCTAAACTCAAGAAACTTGTCTCCTCAATGCCCAGACGCCTCAACTCTGTGTTAAAAAGAAGAGGGGATGCTACACCGTGGTAAACAGACCCCTGTCCCAACTTTTTTGAGACCTATAGCAGCCATCAAATTTGAAATGAGCTCATTTTGTGGATAAAATTGTGAAATTTCTCAGTTTTAACATATGCTATGTTATCTGTTCTATTGTGAATAAAATACTGGCTGGTGTGATTTGAAAGTCATTGCATTTTGATTTTATTCACAATTTACATTTTGTCCCAACTACTTCGGAGTTGTGGTTGATAAATCTATATCAAATGTTTTTATATCCAATAAACATTTTTAAACATGAGTGAAATTATATTGTTTATCAATCAACTATTATGTTATTTTGATTCATCCATCATAATTAGCAATTGTTTGAGTGGTAGTTTAAATTTTGTTCTTTTTCATGTCTGCTAATTGATGTATCATCGATTGATGAGCAGTATCTTTAAATAGCTTGCCTTGATCATTAGGAATTGAGGTGGTTAATGAGTTAGTGAGTTAATTACAGCGGGTCACTGAGAAGTTAAAGTGTTCAACTGAGTAGTTAGATTGTTCACCTGAGAAGTTAAACTACTCTGGTGAAAACGAAAAGTGCTTATTCTTGTACTTTGAGTACTTAAAAAATGCCAAAAGTACTTGTACTTGTACTAAAGTACTTATAGAAATACTTGACCCAACTCTGCAATGAGCTAAAACATAAAAACCACTCACAGATCATGTAGACTGTCTCGTAACATCAACCCAAGTCAAGGTCTGTAGACAGACCTTAGGCGGTTAGCAAACGGCTGGTTCTCACTCAGCGTGTTGTATGTGGATAATATGGAGGCTGAGCGACTTTACCAGGGGCCAAATAGTTTGGACTGAGAGGTGGGTCCGAGTATATCCGAAGTGGCAAGACTTCTGGGGTGCTCCCAGTCATCAGTCGTGAGTGCCTAATGACTGTGGTCCAAATATGGAACAAACCATAGGCCAACAACGGGTTGTTGAGGGATCTGGACTCATTTATGCACAAAGGCAACCAAGGCTATTCCGTCTGGTCCAAACTAACAGGAGGACTCCTGCGTTACAAGTCGCAGAGAATTTTAATGATACGTGAACAATGTGTCATGAGACTCAGTGCATTCACCCTGCTCTGCTCAGCACTCCGTAGCTGCACACCAATCAGGGCGCCCATTTTCATCCTTGTCCACCACCCAAAGTGCCTTCAATGGACAGGTGATTGTCAGAAGTGTTCCTTGGAGCAAGTGAAGGTCACCCGGTCCAGTGAATCCCATTTTCTTTTACATCATGTGCATTGGCTGGGTATGTGTACCCCATTAACCTTGGGACAGGATTGCACCAGGATGCAGTATGGCAGGAAGACAAGCTGGCAGAGGTAGTGTGATGCTCTGGGAAATATTCTGCTGGGAATCCCTGGGTATGGGAATTCAAGTTGACCTGAGTTTGACAGATACGTAATATTAGGCTGGTGATATAGTGGTGTGACTGGTTTGTGGATTTCTTGTATCACTTTTGTGAGTGTTTATACTATATTTTACCAGTTTTTTGATTTAGAAATTCTGCAGCATACATTCTTGAATATGTCTGTTGCTCCTTTTCAATTTGGAATGAACAATTATATTTTATCCTCTTTTATTAATTGCTGCAACATCTATTGTCCATTATATAGCTGGTCCTTGCTGACTGTGCCACATTGTTGGAGAAATGCTCACGCAGTTCTCCTAGTTCCTGACTTGCTCTTTTGCAATGAGGGCGAAGGAGGTTCAGCTAAATGGTGTCATCTCCCAAGGCGGGGCCCAAGCCAATTAAGCCGTATTGGCTGTGGTGCCAATTCAGTGCTCGCCATGATTGGAGACAGTGCATTTAGAAATGGCGGTCAGGTAGAATCCCACAACCCATGGATGCTGTCCTCATTTTGATACCAAGGAACGCTGTGCTCTGTGCCTGGGATATGCTCAGCCACCAGAGAACCCCTCACATATCACAGAATACAGATCAAACTGTCTACCTGGTCTCTGAGAACGAAGCACCATGCCGAGGTATTTTTCATAACGTCACAATTTAGTTGATGGAACCTACCAGACTGCGGCCAGTGGATCCAAACGCATAATACGAGATGGTTGCTCTCATGCCATTGTGCTTGGGACTGAATGGATGCGGCAGTCCTTAATGTCCTTAGATTTGAATAACCAGGATTGCAGACAGACACAGTTCCTTCACCCTCTCAGCTGTGCGCTTTGTGTGAAGCGTAGTATTAAATCCCTCGCTTGTTACCAGGATTAACCCACAGTTTTATCTCTCTCTCTACCTCCTCATCCGCCCATATTGTGCCCTTTCGTCTTTCTCCTTTTTTCTTCCTTATTACACCACCAGCAGCTTAATGTTTCATTCGTCTGTGTCTTAATTCAAATATTTCCTCTTCCTACGACATTGGCCCACATTCTAATATTGCTGCAAACGTGTCCAAAGTCAGGTTGTGTTCCACCAACACATTCTCATCCCGATTTGTCATGTTATGACGTTACCTGGTTAAGCGTCGATACGTGGCAAAGGGTTAGGGTTCCGGTCAGTTTTAGGGGTGAGGGGGAAGGGTTTTTTTTAATACTCGCCTCAAATAAGGACGCCAAAATCCTCTCTTTTTGTTGTATATTGACGCTTGGTCTGGTAGCGTCACCATGTGACAAGTCATGGTGGGAAAGGGCTCTTTTCACTGTACAAAATGAGTGGTCAGTGTCACTTTATTGGTGCAGTGCAGTAGTTCACATGGCATTGTAGTGTCAGAACACTGAGAACAACAGGAGACAATAGTTGGATCAGAATGAACATACTTGTTGTTTTTTTTTTTCCATCAAGAGAAACAATCCAAAGCCAGAACAAGACAGGCTGATCAATGTGGATTATATAGTTCATAGTTAAGTGGCAGTGGACAGTGTGTGGTCATACACCTGTTGTAGTTGTGCTGGAGATGAAGCAGGGCAGAGTTGAGGAGGCGAGACAAGGTCAAAATCAGGACAGCCTAAAGCAGAGGTGGGCAGCGAGGGCCGTGTCTGTCCCTGGTTTTCACACCAACGTCTGGTCTGGCTTAATTAGTTGATTGTCTCATTTAGCCAAACCATTTAAGAAATCTGATGTTTCATGCGCATTTCTTTAAATTATCATGAAACTACAAAGACTAGTCTTGTCTCCCTTCATAAAACATTTTCCTTTGATCGACCTGGCCTAAAGGAAATTCTCCCTTCCACGAATCCTGTGCTCATTTATGGCAGGTATCATCGAAGTAGTTTTCCCAGTTCACGCCCGGACACCCCATGCTGACTGGTAGCCTGAAAAATGATGCTGCCTTATTGGATACTGCTTCCACTACGCAAAATGACCGCAGTGTCTTTTTTTCATCTTAATTTTAAAATATGAATGAGCCTACACTGGCAGTTTTGATATTTGCCCACTTGTTATAACATTCGCACGTTATAATGAACGAGCTACATTTGTTTAAAGGTAACATGCTGCAGGCCAGTATCATCCTATGTCTACATTTTTCAGCAAAGCCAGCATTTTCATATCAGTATTTATTTGCTTACAGGTCAAAAGGCTCAGTGTAAAAAATGTATTTTTAAGATCTTTGAAGATGCTTAAGATGTGATCGTTGATATAATCCAAAAAAAGCAGGCTTTCAATGCCTCTACCATTATTGTATCCACGCTGTCCGCCATTCCGGTTTATACTTCGTCTCTACACGTGGAGGTGCATTTATTTGGGTGTGACGGAAGTGACATTTTTCAAAGGGAAAATCCATAGACACTAGACCAGGGATGGGCAACGAGGGCCGTATCTGTCCCTGGTTTTCACACCAACCTTCTGGGCTTTAGTTAGTTGATTATCTAAATTAGCCAAACTATTCAGGAAATCTGATGTTTATGGCGCATTTCTTTAAAATATCATGAATGACCTCCAAAGACGGTTCTTGTCTCCCAACATAAAACATTTTTCTTTGATCAAACCTTTGCACAAATCTATATTTGTGTATGCAAACAATTAACTCAATTAGTCAGGGTAATTGATAGAAATAAAAACCAGCATACACACCGGCCCTCTAGGACGGGAGTTGCCCATCCCTGCACTAGGGGGTGCATGAAGGGGAGAATTTGGGCGAGTGAGGAGGGCAGTGGTGAAGACTCTGGGTGCACAAACACAGGAAAACGAGAACGAAGGCAGGGCTGGTCAGGAAATCACACGAAGGCGAAATAACCAGGAGAGAGTAATGATTACCACAAGTCAGCATACAGACAATCTAGCAAAAGACACTGAAATCTGAAGACGTTTAATCCACAGAGATAACGAGGGGAATGAGAACCAGGTGCAAGAAAGGGCATGAGGAATGCACAAGGGAGTTAATTACGTAACGAGACAATTAACCAATCAATTAACCAGGCAATAATGATCAGACATGGGAAACATGGAAAGAGAATGAGAAAGGTGTGGGAATTAATTAACAAAGAAATGGCACATGACACTGTGGTGTTTCAGCTTCCCTCTGCATTAGGAAGTTGGAAGCTCTGTTTTAATTAAGCAGTTTCTTATACAGTGAATATCTCATACATCACGGCCAACAATAAAAACTTTGATAAGGAATCTTTTTTTTTTGTTGTTGAGAATCTTTCATTTGTTAGAAGAGCTGCTTTAATGCATATTCAATTTCATTTTCCTCTAAACAAGCTGGGAAGTGAGCTAAAATTATGCAGGTGCTCCTGAACGAATTTTAGTGCACTTTCTGAAGCAGATTTTACTTCCGTTTGCCCAACTGTCGCAAACGGTGGTAATGTGGGATTATCTAAAACAGGGATGGGCAACTCCGGTCCTGGAGGGCCGGTGTGTATGCTGGTTTTTATTTCTATCAATTACCCTGACTAATTGAGTTAATTGTTTGCATACACAAATATAGATTTGTGCAAAGGTTTGATCAAAGAAAAATGTTTTATGTTGGGACACAAGAACAGTCTTTGGAGGTCATTCATGATAATTTAAAGAAATGCGCCATAAATATCAGATTTCCTGAATGGTTTGGCTAATTTAGATAATCAACTAATTAAAGCCCAGAAATTGGTGTGAAAACCAGGGACAGATACGGCCCTCGTTGCCCATCCCTGATCTAAAAATTCCTGAATTCCTGCAGGAAAGCACTGTGCATTTTCCCTGAAAGAATATCAAGAATATCTCCAAATTCTCTTATTGATTTTTTTCAAAGCTGTTGCCAAGAAAAGAGCTGACCATTTCATTTAATTTTAGAAGTTATCTACATGCACCCATATTAATTCAGCAATACTACTGTCCTACAAAAATAAAGCAAAACAAAATTTACCACTTAGTGTCACCTTTAGCCTTGGAGAAAAAAAAGTTTAGCTGTTGCTGTAAGGAATTTTAGTTTCCATTTCCCTTCCAAATTTAGACTTGGCAGCTGTGCCTCTTGACTGCGCCACTGTCCTGCACAGGCGAGGGTCACCACAGCTGAAGTGTGACTCATTGACCTGTTGCCAGTGGCTGTTCTCCTTGCTGCTAGCCGCACGGTGCTACAGGTTGGTTTGCATCTGGCCAACGAAAACCCGCCCTTGTGCCGTCACCTGCCTTGATGGACTCTTGGCCACATCTGGTGATGTTAGCAAGTCTTGCGCCTACAGCTGCAGAGCCAAGGCAGTATTTTACTGTGTTTGTGAATTTATCAACTGATCTACTTTGCAGCGAAATGTTGGTCAGTTTATGAGTGGTGCAGTACTTATGCGCTGTGAAGTGACTGCATGAATAAAAGAATAATGTCCTGAGGGCTTCCTTCTGGTTTGCTTTGGGGCTGAGTGGTTGTATTTCCCTGTGACTGTAAAGAATTGTCCCGTAGTAAAAGTTTATTCTCCTGTTGTTTTTGTGCAGTCCTCTCATATTCAGCCATTCAATGTTGAATTCTTTCAAAAATGTTCACTCGAAAACAGTGACAATGAGCCTTAAGTCATTACAAAATAGTTTCACACAAAGTCTGCTTATAATGTATAATAGATTGAAGTAATTGGATAGGATTTCTTTTACAATTAACCCTGACCCCCTTCTGCACCCTCTCACTTTCATCTCAAGCCAATCGTTGCATAGCAACTGGGAGTCATCACTTGCCGCACGTGCTCTATACAGTCTTATCAGGAATCTTATTAAAATCTTTCTTGTGACTGGGAGTTGTCATATGCCGTGTGTGCGCTGTACTGGCTCATAAGAAATCATATTAAAACCTCTGGCTTAATCGGTCCCCTCACCCTTCTTCATTGGTCTTTGGAATGCAAAGTAACAACTGCTCAGACCGCAAATTGGTTAAGCTGTCTGAATGTGATTTTTTTTCCTCACGTCCCACAGCCATTTGCCCTTTACCTTACATTTGCCATGTGGTTCTAGCTTGGCTTGTCCTTGTGAGGGACATCTCATGATAATGTTGGTCCCTGGAACTGTCATGTAGGTGGATACCGCACACTGATGATGGTTCAAGTGAGATTCCCAAAGTAAGGATTCGCTCTCTGTGTAAGTGTATGGGTGTGCTTCTCATATCTCAAGGGTCATTCATCTACTTCGCACATGGTGGGTGTATTCCTGGAGACACGAGGATATGCAGTGTCAAGTTTGGTGCAATTTGGACACGTGAAATGTTCAGTATTAATAATCTTTGAATAAACAAGCAAACAGCGCTGCATGTAGCATCGAGGATGGGGCTTCAGGGCTTTGTGGACAGAGTCGCTCATGTTGTCACCTATGTCTGCTGTTAGCTTCTCTAGCCTATGGCCTATAGTTTCAGTTCTCAACGGACACTGCACTAGATTCGTGTGATTCCGCATGACACAAGCAGCAGCTTTATGTCTCATTATTAACTGTTATCACGCTGTTGAAATATCTCCTGTTCCCGCCGAAAGAGCTTCAGCGTTCCTGAGTTCTTTGTGAGAGATGTTGTGATTCTTCTCTGCCATCTTTTGCAGCATCGCACATTGCAGGTGAAATCAAAATGTGGCAAAATACTTGGCTAAAAAAAAGTCTTAAAATTGAGAGCAGCCCTTTTAGTGGATTTTGACTTTTTCTGTCACATTTGTTCTGGAATTCGATGAAGGAGATACCCCTGATGTACACCCTTACGGAACTGTGGCAAAACCTCAAGAAGATGACAAAATGCAAACATTATATGTTCCTTGGATTCTTTTGAATTCAGCTTGCAACTGTTGAAATTAGCAAATAAATAAAGATTGATTTCTTAGGCATCCAAGTGGCTAGATCGATGGAAGAAATGCCGCCTCAAGTATACTCTGGCAATCCGAGTAAATTGTGTGGTAGTATAATACTCAATCTGTTAAAGATCTGTAACATGCTCTTCATTCTTTTATTCGCTCATTCATACATGCCTTAATTTTATATTTGGGTCAACAAAAATGGTGAATCAAGGTGAAGCTGTTGTTGTCATATTGACTCCCATTGGAACGCTTTGGTACATGAATCAGCCATGTCCCTAAAATCAACTCACCTGTCCTGTGGTCCATGTGAGGTGGAGCTCTGTAGCTCTGTTATCCATGGCTGAAATTACCGCTCTGGCCTACATCATGGCCGTCTGCAGGCAGCCTGACTCCTGACAGAAAAGTAGGGTGTAGAGTTGAGCTCAATTGCAGGCGTTGTCTCAAATGCACCATGGTCATTTCACAACAGTGTTATGGTGCTGGAGATCTAGGGGACTTATTTGTTAAGCTCAAAATCCAAATATTGCGTATCCTAAAAAAGAGAAAAATAGCTTATAGAAAAAAAATATATATCTGAATTCGTAAAACTGAGGGTGAGCTCAACTGCATGTGATTTTAACTTAATCGGGATTAACGTGGAATTTTTCACATGAAAAATCGTATTAATTTTGAGTGTTTTTAGTGTTGTTTGTTTTTGTAAATCTGAATTCTGGAAAGAAACTGGCGTTCCTCTCAGTTCTGTGCCAATGACCATTTATAAATTAGTTACCAGGATTTTCATTGGACTTTGATTTTGGCTATGTAAGGATAATTGTAGTAACAATTATTCACAGTATTATTTTGTTTTAATAGACAATTGACATATATGTTTGGCTCCATTTATTAAATTTTGAGCTGTTTATTCTGGAGGAAAGGTCAGCCTGCCTCACTTATTCTGAGTGGTTCATTACTGACAGCTATTCCCATCCAAGTTTGAGTTGGCTGAAATGATTAAATGGCAGATGTGGTTTTCTGAGTGTTTGGGGGAAGACCGTTTCTGTTGCATGGTAATTGGCTTCATACAATTCATTGTTTCAGCAAGAAATAGAATTACACTCTTGCACATGCATTAATTTATTGCACTGGCCTTTGTCACGGCTAGGTTTGCTCTGAACAGGCCCCCTGCATTTTGATTGACAACTGAAGTTAGGAGGCACCCTTTGTCAGGTTGTGGTATCGCATCTGGTGCCAAAAAGCAACTTTTGCATAAGTTCACTTTACAAAAGTTTTTAATCAGGCCAAATAAAACAATTTGGAGAGAAAAGTATGGTTTTAAAATATATTTTAGACACGTCTGTTATTGCCCTTGATTTCAGTTTTTTTTTTTTTTTCCCACTCCAAAGCCTAATCATAAATATCAGCCTGGTGTTATTGTCTCTGCTTTGTCCAAGCCAGTGCACAAGTTTGTACTTATAATAATAATAATAATGTTCACCGTTGCGAATATCTAAGATAATGATGATGCTTCCTCTTACTATTATCATTACTATTATTATTATTATTAGTAGTAGTAGTAGTAGTAGTAGTAGTATTAGTAGTACAATGCGGTGGAAAAGGTATTTCATTTATTAAGGGGGCAAAAGTTATCCAACTCTACCAGGCTCTATGTGAAAAAAAGTAATTGCCCCTTTAGTTATAAGTCCAGTTCAACAAATTTAATTGATAATTTGGTTCATTTCACTTGACTCAATCAGGTATGATTACTGCCAGCCCTATTGAATCTATAAATCACAGAAAAAGAATCTCTCTGGCAATGTGAAGTAGGATAAAGCGGCACAAGGGACTACAATCTAAAGAAATTAATTAACTGATGAGTAGTCATTGACAACTATCTGTCAGAAAAGGTTTACAAAGTCTTTTCAAAGGCTCTCGGACTCCATCAAGCCATATTGAGGGCAATTACCTACCAACGGAGAAAACCTTCTAATTAACCTTCTCTGGAGTGGCTGGCCTCCCAAAGTTTCGTCAAGAGCACATGGACAACTCTTCTGGGAGGTCACAAAACAGCGCAGACTAACATCTAAAGAAATGCGGACCTCACATGCCTCAGTTATGGTCAGTGTTTACAATTCCACGATAAGAAAAAGACTGAGGGAAAATGGTATCTATGTGAGGGCTGCCAGGCAAAAGCCACTGTCGACCAAAAAGAATTCAAAGCCTCACTGCATTCGCCAAAAAACATCTTGATATCCTCCATGAATTTCGTGGTTATTCTCTGCAGGCTGAAAAGTCAAAAGTTGAACTTCTTGGAAAACATGGGTTCTATTACATCTGGCATAAAGCTGGCACGGCATTGCATAATGAGAACATTTGTAATGTTCCGGGGTTCTGGCCTTTGGCCAGGACAGCATTTATGGTTTTAACAGTTTCATGTTCCATAGTCCATAGTCATAGTTCATGTCATAGTTTTAACAGTTTCTTGTCTCAGGATTTTACATTTCATATTTCATGTTCATTGTCCATGTTTTTACTTTTCCATGTTTTTGTTTTTGCCAGGTCTGCCAAGCCACTCCACCGCTTGTCTTCGTTCCGCCCCCTGCCTTCGTTGTTGCACATTTTCAGAGCTCTGGTTGGCTTTGGTATTTCCCCCTTCCTTCTGTGCTGTGCTGATTCGGGGCTGTCTAAGCTTAATTGGCAATTAACTGTTTTTAATTTACTAACATTACTAACATTCACTGGGTGGTGTAATTCTTAGACAGGCACATTACTAATACTACTAATTTAGACAGGGAGTTTATTGTCATTATTCCTGCTTTGCTATTTCAAGTCTGCTGTACTTTTCTGTTCTTAACATTCATGCTTTCTTCCAAACTGCATACTTAATTGGTACTTAAGCTGAGCACGCTCATTCTCTTAATGAGCGAGTCTTGTCCACCAATCTTTGTCCATGTCATGATCTTGCCATGCCTCTTGTTTCTCCTCCTCCAGGTGTTGCCCCTCATGTCTTGATTTCTTCCCCTTTATCTGGGTGTGGTGGAAGTTGGCTGGCAGACAGTGTCTCAAGTTCATGTTCGCCAAGTCTTGTCCTAGTTTGTTTTTCCCCCATAGTCATAGTTCTTGTCATTTTGTATATAGCCTTTTCATTCTTAGCATCTTTGTTCTTTTCTGTTTATGAATTACCTGCCTAGAGTTTCCAGTGGCTTTTTGTTTTTGTCGTTTTTGATCCTTAGTTATTAGCTCTGTGAAGCTTACCTTAGTTTGTATTTTTGCAACCCTTTGGGCTGAGTTTTTTGTTGGCCCTCGTGCCTGTTTGCTTTTGTTTTGTTAAACTCCTCATTCCCCTTCACCTCGCTTCTGGTGTCTACCTGATCTCGTATCAACATCAGACCAAGTGTTTAACCGGGTGGTGGTATTTTTATAGTCTAGGACTGCCTCAAGACCTGATTGACTTTTCCATAATTGATAGAACCATGAATTTTGCTCTCCACCACAATGAGAATGTTCAGCCATCAGTTTATGTCCTAAAGCTCGAGCACATTTGGATTATGCAGCTGTAAAAGGATCCATAGCCCATGGCATGACATTAAACAAGCAGTTCATGCTCCAAAACCATCCAGTTTGACTGAATTAAAACAATTCTGCAAAGAACAGTGGGCCTAAATTCCTCCACAGTGATGTAAGGACCTGTGTCCATAGGCAGCTATTTTTTAAGCTGGCAGCATCTATTTTCTATACAAATTTTTTTGATTTAAGCATTCACAGTGCTCACAGCTGTGTCTCAATGTAGAATGGAATGGTTGGTTCACTTCAGCATTTAAAAATTTTGATTGGAGCTGATAGTTCTCTTTGGCATTATGATATCTCCCCGTTTAGGGCACTGTGGGTTGGTGTTATTAAGTGTTATTTGCTAATCAGAGCCATGGAGACCTAAACTGTTTGTTGACATGGTACTTTCATAACAATGTAGCGGACTACACTACTATCTAAATTTTCATGAATTTGTGGGTTGGTTTGGTTTTCTTTCTTTTCTTTATTCCTTATATCAGGTTTAAGAAAAACCCATAAAAACACTCATTAAAAAGAACACAGACTAAATACATACATGAAAGGACATACAATCATACATAACATATATATATACTAGATGCACAGCAGGCCATATATATTTCTGAAATAGGAATTTCTATAGAAAGCGACTGATTTTATCAAGCACTTAACCAAACCGTTACTGGAGGTGAGTACCCTGTTCAGGAAGGAATTTCTGCTGCAAGGTATCCAATTAATCTCTTGAAAGAAAAGTGTTTGCCACTAACATGGCAATATCCCCTGCCACCTCAATTCTATGTGTTCGTACCGACGGACGGACAGACGGAGCCCAATGCTATATCCCGATAAAAAAAATTGTGAGTTTCATGGTTACAAACCTAAGCTAGTGTGGGAGGCCGAAGGAGGGCCCGGGCAGGGGATTGAACCCCAGACTCCCGGGTAAGAGTCTCATGCACTGACTACATCGCCAAAGAGCCAGGCTCATCTACAAGGTAGCCAGAGCGCGTACTTATTAGGAGGCATTTCTTGTGACAGGACCCATCACCTGTCACACTAAGTGAAGATCAAAGACAACAGCGCATTGCCTCGCACTGAGAAATCCCTGGCAAGTTGACCCAGGTTAAGCTCCATTTGCTGAAGTATTATATTTCGAAGCAAGCTTCAGGCTGTTGTACTCTCCCGCAGCAAAATCAAGGAGTTTAAGAGTTATATATTTTTATGATGGTCAAACTCCCTAAATTTGGGGCCATCTTAACCAAACAAATGTGGCCCCCTGCTCAAGCGGTCCAACAACCGGTACCCTTCTTTTTTTAGACTATTCTTAACTTGTTAGCCGGTGCTAGATTTCAATGATACACTTCCTACTGCGGTTGTATTATCACCGGTTGTATTATCACCTCCTTGGATCTTGAGTTATATTCGGAAGGATTGCTTTGAAATCATGCAGAAATCACTTGATTTCTTGAAAACAATCACTTGATTGTTAACGTGTTCCCTCTGTGTGTAATATGCAGGTCTGGTGCTGTCTGATATGAATGAGAAGTATGCATAAATGTGTACGCATAAAATGTCCGTGAATTAAGCTGTTCCTTAAATTACAGCAAAAGGTGATAAGTTCAGGAAAAGTGATGAGCGAAGAATATGTTCCCCAGATTGTCGGCACATTCATCTTTTCAAACTGTTTCGTCTGTCAATTTTATGTCTGTGCACCTCATGATTGTTCATTGCATCAATAATGACCAGTGGTGAAGAAGGTGTGGCCAAGCTCTTACTGCATGTTAGTCTGTGGAACTGATGGGGCAGGTTTTTCATTCGCTCACGCATCTAAACCTATTAGGCATGTCCACATCGCATGATACCCCCCTCCAGATATCTGACTGTCCTTGGGGAGGGGGGCTCTGAATAAATCCTCAGGGAGTGGTGGATAAAGGCTGAGTGAGGAAGCCCCTCCCGCCGCTGTACTCCAGATCTCCACACTTAATGAGTCAATCAATATTTATTCTTGTTCTGCAGCATTTATCAGCACACAGTGCTCTACAGTGGACATTACCCCATGGGAATCAGACAGTCAGCAACTCCAGAAAGAGCACAGAAGTCAGTGCCATTCCTGATATACCATTATTTACAAAAAATTGGCAGTTTTGTGGGTCAGGCGTTCAATTCTGTGTACTTTATTTGCCGTACAAAAGTCAATAACTGCCTCCACTTGGAGGGTCTCAGTCCTGCTCAGGTCTCGGAGCTTCCCTTTGCTGATGAATCTCCTCGGGGTGCAACACTGCTGAGTTGGAGTGGTTAGTGTCCAAAAACAGTAGGTATTCATTTATTTGTTTTCGGCTGGTAGTGATGAGAGATTCTGGAAGCACAGTCGAAGGGATCAAGCCTTCTGTTCTTTTGCCTCCACTGGTTCACTCGCTCAGCAGATGTTACCACACACGTTACATCTGCGGAGCATAGGGTATCCAGGGACTCGGCGCCCTAAAACCGTAACCGCGGTCTGTCGGTGAGCAAATACCGTGTGTGTCCTCTGGCTGTTAGTGAACTGCACTAATCTTCATTAATCACCCACCCCTGCCCTGCACTTTGGGTGGATCAGGTGGCTGATGCTCGTGTGGATTATCTCCTCTGGTCCCAGTGGTCCCTCTTCTCCCACCCCCGTCGTACGTCTGCACGCGACACCCAGTGAATACTGGCCGCCTCTTGTTTGTTCTGCGATTGTCTCATTCTTGGAATGTGTTATTTGAGTGGAAGGGGGGGAGATGGAGAGTCGCTGCCCTCTCCCAATGATCTCCTTCTGCAAACACAGGGCTTAACTGAAGCGCAGACGTCTGCTTTCATTCAGCTGTTGGCTGGCCTTGCATCAAACTGAGCAGCAGGCCCAGGTATCCCAGTGTCTTTTATGCCCCAGTCCTGTGCTGTGAATAAATAAATGAAAAAGCACATTCGTGGCTTGCTAGCCAGCTGCCATTGGAGCGGCTGCCATTTGATCCGTTGATAGTACATCCATTTTCACAGAAAGTCACTGAGGGAGATGGGAGTAAAACCAAGATGTTTTAGCTTGCAATCTTTCAGGTTACGACAACTCAGTGGCATGCCACCCAGCATTAAAGGCCTGAGGTAACCTCATCTTTCCGGGCTTAATTAAGCTAACCCTATTACAGTTTACTTTGCCTGATTAGCAAAAGCTAAGACTAATTGGTCGAATGACTGTCCAATTTATTTTGGTCGCATTATTTTATCATGCATCACAAAGTTATGAGACATTTTCCTATTTACATGTACAATGACGTAAAATATCAATATGTCTTTCTAAACTCACGTAGCTCATGAAGTGGCCCAGATTTGTGCAAATTTGTTTGCGAGGCTTATTTTAATTAAAAGCTTTTGCCCGAAACTAGTTTAGTTTTGATATATCTAAGAATCCAGCTTCAGATGCGTTGTCTTGAATCCTTATAAAATTCTGAAGAAATCAAGCACAATATCATAATAATTATGCCATTGAAAGAACAGCTAAAATGAGAGCTGGAAGTCAGAAAGTTTTGGTTTTTTATAATTCGTCAAATTCTCACCATCCATACGCTATCACGTCAATTTTATAAATGTTAACAATTGCCAATCACTTTGTTACTGCAATTTTTTAGCTCACGGACTCAGTGGGCTGAGAAGCTGTTGTCGTGGTTTGGCGTCCGTCGTCCAGAACATTTTTGCCTCATTTTTTGGCCTGATGAAGTTTTGTGTACATTTGCCATAACATACTACTAAACCATATCTCCAGATGTTTTTTTCCGGATTTTTGATTGATTAATTTTTTTTTCCGTTTTATGTGCCCTTAAAATTTTGGCCCCATGTTGAAGATAGGACATATAAATTATAAAAAAATATTTCTCAAAAACTCCCTTCAATGATTTGAAGGTCAAAGTTCACATGAAATAGTCATAACTTGTATCATCACTATAAGATTGCTTGCCGGTAAGCTACAGGACCCATGGTCGTATTTTTAATCATTGTAGGCTTCATATTGGCTTTGATTATCCAGCAAATTAATTGTTTGATTGTTAATCAGGTGAACAAAAAGGATAGTAGTTAATATAGCCCTTTCATCCCCCTGACTGCACTCCACTTCCATAACCATTCTCCCAAGAATGGTGCGAGAGTGTTTTGTCATCATCCTCTGATACCAGACGCATTACGCAGGTACCTAGAAATAATAATACCAAAATCTTGTAAAGTGGCTATGTTATCTCGCAAAGCAGTCAGCAGCAATTATCAGCACGGATGGGCACTGTCCAAAGGACATCACTAGAGATTAATTTAATGGATGAGGGGGCTAAGCCTTTGCTTTGGGCTGGTGTGACTTGTTCTCCCCCCAGGCATTGATGATGTGAACAAAAATTGCACATTATTTGAGAGTGTTAAAGCATATTTTGGGGTGGCTAAAGCCCCCTTTAAAAAGGCCTAGATTTGCCTCCGGCACTGTCAAAGCAAGGCTCTTGAGCTGACGTATTTGAGAATGATCGTGAGCCAACTTCTATGCACAGGATCTTCAGTCGACACCTATGCGAAGGGCCCTAAGCCTACATCTCTGATCTCTAAGGAGGACGCCTTCAGTTAAGGGTGGGTGGTCGGGAAGGTTTTCGAGGGGTGCCTGCCATGAATCTGCCTGGCAACTGACTGCAGGCTTGGTCTCTGAGGCAGGCATGCTAAGCAACTGCGCTAGGATTTGAAGGGGCCTTTATTCTGACTTGGAGCGTAATTCTGACTAATTTTCAATTATGACTCATCAGTTCAGCCTAATTATTCTCCCACTCTTGCCATCTCGAGACTTAATATGTATCGGCTGGTGCTGTGACTTATTAACCACTGAGATATTTTATGTGGAAGTGTCGATTTATCAAACCCAGCAAACCGTGTTTGTGGGAGCACGCTGTCATGAGGAGAGGTTTGAATTACCGTGAATCGATCTACTTAATACAGGCAGTGTTTCATTTATATATACGGGGGTTGGACACAGTACCAGAAACTTACAAGTGAAATATAAGAAGCAGATTCCACCTTTGCCTTCAGTACATTTTGAGTCCTTTTAGTCATGCTGTAATTTAAGTGAACTGAGTGGAGTGAGCCGTTGGACCATTGCTCAAGAACGAAAGCCTCCATTTTTTAAAAGAAAAGGTGAAATAACTGGTTATGTATTTTACTCTCTGAATTCAACAGAATGGTTTAATGATGTTCAGATCTTGACAGTGTGGAGGCTACGGAATTCATTTGACTTTATGCAGCTGTTCATGAGACCGCTTTTGGGTGTGTTTCGCATTGAACATTGCGGCAGCTTTATGTTGAAATACAAGATTGTTGGGAGCTGTATAATGGCGTCATACCCCTAGGACATTATTTTTTTCATGTGGAGCAATTATCAGATTTAATCCAGTGAAATAGCTCCCAATAACATTGAAGGTCCACCAACATTTTTAACACTTGGTGACCGACATTAGACTCAAGGCTTCCTGTGGCTTTCTCTAAAGGTGAATTCTATATAATTTCATTTTAAAGAAATAACAACCAATTAGGAACTGGCGTATGTTTCTTATAAAATATTACTCTTTAATTATTTTATCCCTTGTTGATTCACAGGAGCAAGACTGGGATGTTTCTATGGTTAGCTCATGGTTAGCACACCACGTCTTGTCCAGGTTAAAGTGTGATATTAAAATATGATAACTGAAAAGCTTTCATGAAAAAAGGTAATGCTGTGGTAAAATTGGTTTCCACACATTAAATGTCTTCTCAAGACTGGTCTTCTCCCACATGCCATTCGGAGGTGCAATCTTTAGGTCATTTCAAACGAAGGTTGTTAGTTGGAAGGTTGGCATGAAACACTGAAGAAGAAGTATTAGGCTGCGATGAAATAGACAAAAAAATTATATCCTATCATGTGATACCTAACCACTTTTCTTTAACTTTGATGGGAAATGTCATGAGGTAAAGGAAAGGTATGAAGGGGTATTCATAACAGGAAGACAACTGCGGTAATGAGAGAATCTAAATGCACTTACACTTCAGGCAACATGATCATGCGCCTCTCACACATCATGTTCGTTTGTTTTCATAATTGGCTGATTGGATGGTCGTCGCACTAAATATTGCTTCCGGATGGTATTTTGGGGTGGCGTTATCGCCTTCTTTTCGTTAAGGATGGTTCAGTGGACTCAGTTCAGTGTGCCAAAGGTGATAAGTTAGGAAGCTCTGAAGCACCTTTCCTTACATATAGAAAATTCTAACACACTTATCAGGGCTGCCACATGAGTACTTCTGGGCCATTTTCTAGGCGTTAGGAACTTACCAAAGCAAAGAAGCCTATTCGAATATGGCCTTACTTTAGCTGAGCTCTAATGGCCTCCACCTCTCTATTTCCCATCAGCCGCCCTGAAACATTTTTTGGCCCCTCCTTACTCCTCCCAATTAATCAGGAGCCAAATGAGTGGGGTGTGGTTTACGGCCAATTGCCCATGCCCATGCAAATTAAAGTCCTCCCCCGCCCTTCATTCAGGCATAGCCCATAGTGCAGAAATGGGATGCCTATCACAGCAAAAGCGTGAAGTACTACAGAAATGAATCGCCATCCAGGTGAGATGATGTGATTAGACTGCTAATTAATGTTGGGTACATGACAGGGAAAGTATCAGACATCTCATATATAACAGCAATTATGCTCATTACCAAAAGTGTGCCGTTTATAGAGCTGCCACTGGTATGGAACGCTCAGGAGCGATGGAGTCTAGCGGACAGCAGTGGGAGGCAGGACATCACCAATCACTCTATTCTTGACCCTCATTTGCACATACGCTGCTGCCCAGAGTCACTGCGTTATAGCCAATCAGCAATTTTAAAATAGGCGGGAAAAAACATGAGCAATGCAAGCACGTTCATCTGCTGCTAATTAAAACAAGTCTTACCTTTCTGGCATTTTTACACTTTTCATTTGTGATCTTAAAATGCTCCTAATAATTTATGCGTAGGACACTAAAATGTAAAAGAAATCCACCAGGTGTTGAAACTCATCAATATTCAATTCTCATATATTTCTGATAAAAGTCTGACCAATCATTTTCTTCGGTCCGAATAAAATGATTTGCCGAGCTTCCTGTCTGTCATCCGTCACCGTATCCCTTCCAGGTGCCTACCGCTGTCACCGCATGCGAGTCGCGTGCCTCTCTGGCAGAGCAGCAGAGCGGTAGAGACAAAACAGGTACTCAACAAATTTGCCTGCAAATAAAACAGCTGCAACTGCTCCTAATTTAATGACTAACGTTACCGGGACAATTCTGGCGAGGTAAGACTATGACAGCAGTTTTGCGAGAAAGTATATATGAATTCTGCCGAAAAATGAGCATCTGACTGTAAACAAACCGGTGCTGAAATGCTATAATTACTATAATAATGTTAATGGTAGTTCGTCAGATGTTACGAGGGCATTTAATTTATATCACATATAGAACTGAATATTTTTAATTACTGTTGATTAGTTTTCACTAACCAGTGCCTCTGAATCTCTGACTCCATTGCCCCGTTTCAAGATGCTTTCACACCGAACACAAAACAAATTTTTCGTACGCCAGATTAGTCAATGCAAAGGCGCAAATACGAGATTCGAGTCTTTGCATTGACTTTGAAAGGAATTTGTCCTGAGAAAAATTCATTTGGCGTCTGGTGTGAAAGCAGCTTCATTCGCGTTGCTCACTTTCTCACCGCGCTCGTCAGGGGAGGAGGGGAGCCTCAGAGGTCAGGCAGGGGGAAGAGGGTTGGACTTTGGAGGGAGGCGGAGTTGTTCATGTTCAAATTTTTACTAAGTGCTGTGCCGCATGCCAAAAAAGGTAAGAATTGCAAATGCAGAACTCATGTTGATAATCCATATACATTAAAATGTACCTATGCGCTACGTGTTGCGCGTGCGATCAATAAACGATTCTGTACCCTTTGATCCAAGATGGCCACTGTTTCACAAGTTGCCATGTCTGGATTGAATTTTCTCACTCATAAATGTATTAACATGCATAAAGGCTTGCATCCAAGAAGTGAAGACAATGCAAGGTGAGCCGGCAGTATGAATATTTGAACACGAGCAGCTGTAGCAGCGCTGTAAAGCGGAATCATGCAACTGTCATGCGCATTGCTCAACACGAGGAGCATAACTATTAATAGAAGGAAGAAAACCTATCTTCCATGTCAAAGGTAGACAAGATGAATGTCGCACGGGGTGAGAATGCTTAATTGGAATTTGTTCAGTGAAGAGAGCCGGTAATGAACTGGTATTTAATAGCATCTCGGAAAAAGAGCTTTCAAGGGCCAACATGTTAAGAGCTGTCAAATAACATTGGAAATATATTCATTCTTTATGATGTAGGAATTTATCATAGTGTTTTCACTGGGGAAAATTGTAGCTGTTCCCCAGTAAGTGCTTTTATCACTGAGGCAAACAGTTCTCATTAGTGACAATAGATGGCACTCTTGTACCCAAAGTGTACGTATGCGACTGGCAATCTCAGCTGTATTTCTTCTACGGTCTTCACCTGTTTGAATTCTCTTATATTATCGCATCTCGGCTCTAACAAACGCTTACAAGGGACACACAAAATGCATAAAAATGTACTCTTATTTTATTGACAGTGTCACATTTTCCATGCAGAGAATGCAATTTTGTATATGTTCTCTTTATTTAAATGGATCAGAGACGATTTTCTCCTGGGTGTCAGTAGTGTTTTTTTTAAGGCAGTGTGTTCTGTGTAGGAGGTATAATGTCTTTTCACACTGAACATGCGCATCAATAAAAGAAACCCTTCTGTCTCACATCTGAGAACACAGAAACAATCTTCTGCTGATTTATACACTCACCTACATCTCTGCAATTTTCCCTGGTGCTTTTCTACATGTTTCAAATGATGACGCAAGTGCCACAATCCATAAAATTCCTTCATCATCGACATCCGCTTGTCAAACAACCCCCACACTTTGCGCACCCACCCACCCTCTCCTCGCTTGCTCGAAGAAATGAACTCCTTACTGAACATACGAATGATCAATGCTCTGCTATCTGTCCATGTTCATCCTTATTTCCTGCAGTCCCTCAATTCTGCTCTGCAGTGGTTTGAGCTTCGTTCATTTCAGCATCACAGAGAAAATCCATAAGCCTGTGTCACGCGTGCAATTTATGAAGCGACAAACAGTCCCCACCCAGTAATCATCTTTCTCTGTGTGAGTAGAGCAGTTATCCGCATCTTACTGTATGTCCTCATTCATTCACTCTCGAATTATGACCGCTGTTATTGTTCACTAGTGTGTGTGCACGTGCGCATGAAGTGGTGTGTGCACATGTGACAGGGAAGTAAGACAGTGACAGAAATGGAAAGAGTCTGGAAAGTGTGTGAGTGTGGCTTGTGGCCTCTGGCAATGTCTGACACATTGACAAACTCAGTAATCCTTAGTTTTGAGGAAGGAAAGCCTTGACCCCCCCCACACACACACACACACATACGCACACACACAGACACATGCACGCACATGCAGACACACACGCATACACACGCATTTACACGCTGCAATATAAAAAATTTTTTGTTAATGTGTGAATGTATTTAGATTAAAAACCCTTATTTCTATTACCTGCTTTTCTGAGGAAAAAAATAATAATTCTGTCACTGATGTAAGATAGTTATGAAGATAATGATGACAAATTTCCAGATTTGTCTAACAGAGTAAGAAAGTTTTGTAGGGTAGGAAATGAATCCAGATGATCCTAAATCAGTGACGCAATTTTTATACTGAGAGAAATGGCAATAGAATAAGTGTTTCAGGTCTAAATGCTTGATAAGATTTTTTTTATTTTTTTTTTTGTCCCCTGCCGCACAAATGCGCGAAGCGGCTGGACATAGTATTCACGACCGTCCGTTCGTACGTACGTACGTCCCGAATCCCTGTCAGCGAGATATATCAAGAGCAAATTGACGGATTTCCTTCAAATTTCATGTCAACATGTATTAGGGGGGTGCCCCGGCGCCAGTCGATTTTGGTGACCTTCGCGTCACTCTCAAGGTTACTCTGAGACACTGTTCATTTTGACACGATTTGCCATTTCCTGGCGGGGGACTAAGACACGTTAGTGGCAAATATTTGTTTTTTTTTGCAGTGCACACGCATGCACACAGACAAAAACATACACTCACATCACACACAGTTCCAAAATCCTTGTGCATAACACTACATAATCAAAAGACTCAGAACAGTGACACAAGCATAATTTTGTCATATGAAGACTAATTGGATGGAGCATTACTGAACTGCACAAGACAAAGGGAGGACAAAGCAGTTTTGCTTTCTGGTAAGAAAAGGTAGCTTAACTGTGGCCCGTAGACCAAAGTGTCTTGGGCTCTCCAAAGTCTTTGCTGCTAATCAGCACATATTTAATCAATTCAAAAAATCAATTAATTACATGTTAACTCAACTTATCTTGTTGTTCAGTCTGAACTAGATGTTTATTTCATGGAGAAAGTAAATAGCTCAATCATGGGACCGTGAAGTGGTAAATTAGCTCCTGCAACAGAAATGGGAACAGCTTTAAGGTGGTGAGACATCACCTCTGAGGTAACAGGAGTAACCGCAATGTAACTGAGGTCCTTCAACAGAGAGGCACGTCGAGAGGGTGAAGCTCCCCACTGTGGAGAAAACAGAGACCTGGTACTGCAGCAGTGTTTGTGTGTGTGTGTGTGTGTGTGTGCATCTGTGCGTATGTTTTTGTGTGTGTGTGTGTTTCTCTGAAAGTGCGTGTGTGTGAGGGTGTGTGTGTGTGTCTGTGTCTGTGCGTATGTTTGTGTGTGTGTGTGTGTGTGTGCGTGTCTGTGCGTGTGTGTGTGTGTGTGTGTCTGCGCTTGTGCTCGTGTGCTTGTGTGGGTGCGTGTGTGTGTGTGCGTGTGTTCATGCGTGAGTGTGCGTTTGAGTGCGTGGGTGCCTGTGCTCACTATCTCTGAATGCATAAGGGGCTCGTATGGGACTGTGTGTTTGGATGAGCAGGATATTTACTTACATTAGAGTGAGGGTTTGTATGAACCTGTCTCAGTAAAGGAGTGAGGAGTGAGAGGGAATTTGAGACCTTTTGTGTCAATTTATGTATCTATAGGAGTCCTTGTGTATCTGTGTGACAGTGACTCACTGTGTGTGCAGACTAGATGATGCTGAGCAAAGGATATGAGCGAGAGATGGAAGTGAAGCAGTGGAGAGACGCGGTGAGGGGAGAGGAGTGTGTTTGGCGCTGCTGCTTGGGTGTGACATGATTGGTAATGCTGAAGCTCCTGCTGCTCAGACTGGGGTGAAATGTGCTGCTGGAGCCGCTGTAATGCGGTAATGCTGAGCTGGCCTGGGCACTGCCTCAGTCTCTGCTGCCGTCAGTGTGTTTCTCCCTCCTGGAGGAATGTGCTCTGGAGAGCTATTCCAGGTGCTGGGGCCCCGGCTCCTCTCCATTCGCGCATGAGCACGGACACAAACACACAGATACACACGCTCTCGCTCCTCCACACGAGCACTTGTGTATACCACCCCACATATATTTACATACATACACAAATATATACACACAAACACAGATACACACGCTCTCGCACCTCCGCACGAGCACTTGTGTATACCACCCCACATATATTTACATACATACACAAATATATACTCACAAACACAGATACACACGCTCTCGCACCTCCACACGAGCACTTGTGTATACCACCCCACATATATTTACATACATACACAAATATATACACACAAACACAGATACACACGCTCTCGCTCCTCCACAAGAGCACTTGTGTATACCACCCCACATATATTTACATACATACACAAATATATACACACAAACACAGATACACACGCTCTCGCACCTCCACACGAGCACTTGTGTATACCACCCCACATATATTTACATACATACACAAATATAAACACACAGAGATACACACATTCTGCACCTCCACAGAAACGGGTGTACGCCACCCCCCATATATACATATACATACACTCAAATATATACACACACAAACACCGACACACAGATACACACACGCTCACACCTCCACTCAAGCGCATGTGTATACCAGCCCGCATATATACATGCATTCACACACATATACACGCAAACACAAATGCACACACTCTCGCAACTCCACACATGCACATGTCTACATGTCTACACTACCCCGCATATATGTACATACATACACACAAAGATATACACACAAAAACACAGATACACACATTCTCACACCATTGCACAATCACGTGTGTATGCAACCTGGATATATTCACATGCACACTAATACCGATACACATATTTTCAACATCCCACATCTGAATGTTTATATACCACCCCGCATAGACACGCACATGCGTAAACATTCACACACACAAACACGGATACATGCATACATGCACCTCTGCACAAGCATGTGTGTAATGACCCGCATCAACACACATACGCATAAACATTCATACAAACACAGATACACACATTCTACCAATCCTACACATGCATGTGTGTATGGTACCTACCATGCATATACACTCATACACACAAGCATTCCCCACAAGCACAGATAAAGTCTCATGCTCTCACACATGTACATGAGTGCACTACTCCGCATATACACAGTCACACACAAATTTACACGCACACAAATACAAACACACACATTCTCACAATCCCACAAATGCACACGTATGTACCACCCCGAATATACACCATTACAAACAAATATACTTAGTGCTATTAAAAAAGCACTGGTGAGGTATGTACTGTATTTGCCGCAAATTGAAGAATCAATCGATTTTTATTGCTTTTCCTACGAGCAACGAGTAGAAATAAAGAAAAGTGCGTGGTATTGTAATCCCAGCGCTGGCTACATGGACGCGCCTTACATTTCAGTAATAACGAACATTGAGTTGTTTGTTCTTGATGTGTACAGTGATGCTTGGCTTGTTCTTTTGGGCGTGTTCAGTAGCTTTCATAAGACCGACCAAAAAAAAATGAAAAAATGTTATTGCATCAAAAAAATGAAACAGTTTATGACACAGGAGAGAGTAAAAGAGCCATTGGGATGTTATGGGCAGGTCTCAGCTGCCGAGATGTGACACGTGATTTGCACTGTTACTGGTCAATAATCAGTCGGTTGTCAGTCCACGAAGGGAAAACAGGCACCGTTGCTGACCCACCCCACTTAGGGCAGCCACAAGTGACCGCTTCAGCTCAAGAGCGCCACATCCGATGATAGATTCTGGACAGCGACCCAAACTGGTTGTGAGTTGAGGGGTCTAAGACGTCCGAGTGTGAGCGTAAGTTCCATTCGACCACATCTACGTGAACAAGACATTCGTGCACACGCCCCCTACAAGAAGCCCTCTTGTTCGCTGTGCGCTTTAATGACACTGAGTATTAAACACACACAAACACAAATCCACGTGTCATGTGTAAGCACTACCACGCATATACACACAGACACACAAATATACACTCTGTCTTTCTCTCACATGGATGCACGCTGGCAAAAACATCCACAAATATCCACACTTGCACGCATGGGTCATAGCTGCTGGCACACGCATTCAGGTATATACACCCGCACAAACGCAGATATACACAAAGGAAAACACGCATACGCACTAGTATTCATTCATACAGACGTGCATGGAAATGCATACATGTACAGACGCTTGTTCACATGTGTAACATACTGTACACTTCGCGCGTGCACACACATACACACACATACACACAGCCGCAGACAGCGCCCTGCTCAATGGCCTGCCGTACCCTCTCAGTCATTAGAGCCGTAGTGAGCTGCCAGCCTGGCTGAGACACAGATGACTGCCTTCATTGTTTGCCCTGGCATTGTGATTCCTGTCACTCCGCCTGCCGCCACTCACCAGGGCACTGCCAGCCGGAAGGCAGGGAGACTGCAGGCCCTGTCTACGCGTGTGTGTGTGTCTGCGTGTGAAACAGAGTGTATGTGCTGGCATTTGTGTCTTTGCACGTGTGTGAGCGTGTGTCTGGATATGTGTGTTCCCGTGACAGCGCGTGTCTGTGTGTGAAACGGATTGTGTGTGGATGTATGTGTGCGTGTGTCCATGTGTGTCTGTGTATGCCTGCGTCTGCATGTGTGTGAGTGTGTGTCTGGTTGTGTCTGTGAGGCAGTTCATGTGCCTGTGTGTGAGACGGTGTATGCGCGCGTGCATTTGGATGTACGTCTGCATGTATGTGAGCGTGTGTCTGGATATATGTGCACAAGTGACAAAGCGTGTGTCTGTGTGTGAAGTAGTGTTTGCATGTGTGTGTGTGTGTGTGTGTGTGTGTGTGCGCGCGTCTGAGTCAGTCTGCATGCCTGTATTTGCATGTGTGTGAGTGTCTCTGGATTGCCTGGGTGTGTGTGAGTGAGACAGAGCACGTGTCTGCGTGTGAAACAGCGTATATGTGGGCGTGTGTGCACTACTCGCACCTAAAAACTGAGAGAGTGCACCTTTTTCCGAGAAATTCCTACAAAAACTTAGAACACACTAAGGTTTACTGAAGATTTGAGGCGAACCTGGTGAACCTCAAAAAATTTTACCGAGGTATCCCGAAGTCTGTTCGGTTTACTTCAATTTGGACAACATGTTCACATTCTCTCAAGGTTACTCTTTTAAAAATTACATCGTGTATCTGATTTGTTTGTAAATTGGTGCTTTTGCAGATTGAATATATTCTGAATACTGAACGTGTTTTAGTTGTTCTCAATATCATAGTGGTGGTGGTCTGTCCTTTGCCAGTTCCTGCATGCAGCACAGACGCAGCAGGCTGAACTGCAGTACTGACTATTCCAAAGTTCCCACGAAATTCAGCAAATAGTCATGTTTTTGCATACATCTGGAAATTTTTTGGTCTGCCTCAGTAAAATTTCTCAGAAATTAACCGAGTTGCCCTGAAATCTTCAGTTAACCTCGGCATAGTCTAAGATTGTGTAGGAATTTCACGGAAAAAGGTGCACTTTCTCGGTTTCCAGGTGCTAGTAGTGGTGTATCTGTGTATGCATGTCTGCGTGAGTCTGCATGCCTGTGTCGGCCTTACGCGTGAGTGTGTCAGGATGTGCGTTTTAGTAAACAGAGTGTGTGTATGCGTGTGTGTGTGTGTGTCTATGTATTTCTGCATGTAGGTGCAAGTGTGACAGTATGCCTGTGCATGTCTACGTCTGCATGTGTGTGAGTGTGAAGAGTGCATGAATGTGTGTGTATGTTTGTCCATATGTCTGTATGCAGGAGTGTATGCAGGAGAACTTAAGCCCAGCAACACCTCAAGTGCTGATCTCTGGGAAGAGATTTTACTTCTTGCCTCAACACCTCCAGTTTGATGCTGTAATTTTTGGCTGCATTTCATTGTAATATTTAAGGTTCCATTGTTAATGATGAACATAACTGACTGCAGCAGTCAGTAAATGTCAACTGCCGTCAACTACTGGTTTAACTATAACTGAAGTCATCGCTTATCTCGATGACCTCCGTTCACTCTGACTGCTCGGCAAACAGGCTCGGCAGACAGAACAGGATGTACACAATGCGACCCATCCTCTCTCTGGAGCACAGAATAGACACGGTTTGTTTTCACTTGGACTGCGACGTTGCATTTCTACGTCAGCTCCATGTCACCCCTGCTTTCCCAACCTGCTGCTCTCATTCACAAACTTTGCTGTTGAGGTCACGGTCAAATATTTAGCAGCAGATGAACAAGAGCATGTTATTCCTCAGATCATGTTTGTTTGCATTGTCCATGAGTTCCCGAGTGCACATGTGTAAATGAGTGTTGGTGACTATATGGTTTCCACAAAGGAAACATTTGTTATCCTCTGTCTTTAGTTGCGCCAGGACTTGAACTCTACTAAAATCACATTGACATTTCCTTCTCTGCATTCAGAGGAAGTGGTCTTGGGGTCTGCAGTGATATGCAAGCCAAGTCTCCAGCAGAAGTCTTGCATGTAACAAGCTGTCGTGGCACCTCTGAATAGAAACATTGGATGCCTGACGTCAGACCAGCTCGAGTGAAGCAGAAGACGCTACCTTATAAAGGTGCCAGAGCATCTTAACTAGTGAGAAGTGCATTATTGATGCTACCTGGAAAGTTCGAGCCTTGGGAGCCAGGAGGGGCAGGTAGGGTCAGCCTGCAGCCGAACACTATTCCTGTTGGAGGGGGATCTGTATTATTCCTCCAGCTGCTGGAAGAAGCGTTTCCTAAAACACGCGTCTAATTGGGTTGAAACCAGCCAGCCCTGAGTCAATTACTGTCCATTAAGAGCCACCTAGACCGCAATCAAGAACAGGGAGCGCTTAATGAGGATGAACTGGCTCTGTGAACCGTGTCACAATTATCTCTCCGCCGCCCAGTTGTTTTTCCCCCTTTTCCTATTTGTTTGTTTTCTCCTGGGATGCATTGTGAACAATGCCAAATGGTCTAGCTCCTAACGGGGAAAAGGACTGGACTAAGTTTGTAAAATAGGCTCCCTATCTCTGGTTACTGACTGGATATTTTGCATCAAAGAGGCTTATCACAAGCTGCTCTGTCACTCTGCGCCCACTAGGCCAGACCTGAGACATGCTAGCTAGCTACACCAGTCCTGTGGAGCGTCCGTCAAACTGAAACTTTTCTTCAAGAACTTTTTACCTTTACTCAGCATGGGAAGGTCACCTCGGTTCTTATTAGTAGTGATTAGTCGTGGAGAGTCAAGCCTTGCCGCTATTAGAAAATAAGTCAATCATAATGATTATTTTAGTCTTATATTTAGTCTTTAAATCTTATTCCTAGGTTAGGGCTAAGAAATTGCATTTGCGGTGAAATGGTTTTTCTCATTTCAAGATTTGCCACGAGGGTTAGGTAGTTGTGCTTGCCAAGCTAAAGCAAACAAACTAATATTTTTTACATGATAGAAAAAGATAAGGTTAAATCTCACTGCATGCTGCTTGTTAAGTAAATGTTAAAAATTTTTTTTTGAATTTGTACCTTTATTCAAAATGGACCAGTCAGCGGATAGCGTATTGGCTGTTATGAACTTTGGAATCATAAGTAAGCGCTGAACTGGAGGGGTTGTTTTGCCATATGAATTCAGGGATTGTAACGAGTCGACCAAATATAGACAGTTTACATTGGAGCTTGATCAAAACTTGGGTGTTAATGCACCAAGCCTGTGGGAAAGTGGCATAAGTTCTTTAATGACTTTCGTTCAGGCCCTTGGTTAATGTCTCCTCCAAAAGACAGACACTCGACAGCTGTGCCGCTTGTTTCGGACCACAATTTCAACAATGCAGTACAGAGATACAATGAATTGAAAAATAAAATTAACTTATTTTTTAAAAAATATTTTACCCTCTGTTTATCTCAGATCTGCTTTACAACCCACAGTATTATTAGAAAGAAACTGTTCTTCCTGTGAACTCTCCACAGAAAGATGTTATATATAATTATATATTTCCTCTTTCTGTCAGTTTGCTGGCATTTTTCCGAATTCTATAAATGAAGGCATTGTTCTGGTAAGGTTGCTGTTTAAAAGGATTAGAGTTGGGACGCAGCCGTGGTTACCGATTTGTGAGCCTAAGTTGGTCATGGCATTACGCTCTCTGGCCTGCGAGCTTATTAACAAAAGGATTTTCACAGACTTATTTCTGAGGATAAGCCAACTGTAAAGTATACACGCGTGAACATCCCTTTTCAAAGGCTCCAGTAAATTTGGAGCTCAGAAAGCCACATCTCTAGACAAATCTCCTGCCAGTTTAATAGATTAAGCTACTCGTATTTGCAGTAGGCTGTCTGTCATGTGCCTTGTATTTAGTATGAGGCAAGGAGAAGACCTCCTGCTGCAGTTTTGCACCATCAACAGTCCTGCAGGCACTATATAGCTGCTGGTTGGGCAGCATTTTTCTGTCCTCGGTGGGATATCCTCACAGTCCTGCCTCTTATATGCTAACTGTCACATCAATCTCTTACTTTTTTTGGTGTCCCTGGATGAGAGCCATTGTCATTGACGGGTTATTTTGTGTTAAGGCTTAGTTTTTGTGTGAGACAATGTCATGCCCTTACTTGCCCAAAAGCTACAATTAGTTGATGTCTGTCATGACTTTGCAGCAGTGAAAGGTAAAATGTAAATACGTTTCACGATAAAAGTTCAGTTAAAAACTAGCATCTTTAAAATTGACAGGCCTCATTCCATATCACTGGGGAACATTAAAGTATTATGTACATAAATGTACGCAAAAACTCCTCCCATTTCTTTCAGAACTCACTGGCCTCCATGTTTGTAAAAAATAGAAATAAGAAAAACTGCATGCACCCCCCGCTTCCCAAACCTCCCCTGCTCCATAGCCTTTAGCCTGAAATTATGAGCCATGCAGCAAACCCAGATGCTCTGATGGGTGGTTTCCTGTTGACAGGACCCCCCTTAACAGGAGCCCTTTTCAGTTGGGCTAATTTACGATGCGATTTGACCGCCCAACCTTTGGACTACAGGGGAAATCTTACAGGACTTTGATAGGAAGTACTGTGTAGTTGTTTGCTACCCCCCGGCAGAGCAAGCCACAGAAGCAATACATGAATCTTTGTTTTTCTTTTCTTTTCATTTTTCATTTGATTCATGTGACCTTTCTTTCTGTGGCTTGCCCCATGAGTAGACTGGGACTGTGGCGTCTCAGGCCTATGAGGGATTACGTGCAAGAGTCTGTCCCAATTTCCTAGTGGTTTGTTAGTGGTTAGTGGTGATAATCTAGGCAGCAATGCAATACCCATCCACCCCTATGCCCTGTATCTCTCTGAAAAACCTGCCACGAGGAGGGGAAATGCAGGTGGGCAGTGCCAGAGGCTAGTGGCCCAATGGGTTTTATGGAACTTATTCAGCTGGCTTTGCAAGACGATATTGCATTAGCAGACTGCAGGACTTGGCTACTGTATGCACAATTGGGTGCGCATTATCCTGGCACAGTACAAGAGAACTCAATCTTAATTCACTCAAAAGAAAGATGAAAGAAGTCATTAAACAGAAAAGATATTGGATGGAACACCCCCGAGTCTCTGTTGAGTGGAGGTATTACCAAGTAAAATCCAATGACCTGGTGCAATGGTGGAGATACTTGTTTAATGCTCTAGAAAGAATAATTTGCCTCAACAGATATGCAACCAGTGGTCAAGCTGTGATCATCAGGTATCCTATTGCACTTTTTGGGGCATCTTGGTCAAATTCTCCAAAAGCCTCACTCTCCATCTTCAGAATTACAGACTATTCTGTAACTGTGTTTCCATCCAACTTGTATCGCAAATCTGAATGCGAATTTTCGTTAATGCGGCAAAAGGAAAAGCTCATTTCTGCATGTTTTCATCCACTTCAGTTATGCGCTTTTGTTTCACGGGATAAGTCATGCGTGCCCTTTGGTGGCGTAAATTCTCTATCCAATCGCCATTTCTTCTGCAGAAGAAGACAGCGCACGCTATGACGTCAATAAGCGCGACGAACGGAAAGGAAAAAAAGGGAAAGCTGGTGGCAAAAACGAATGAAAGTAATCACGTGAGCTAATGGTTACGGAGTCTTTAATGTTACAGCCAGTTCAGTAGTGTAGGATTACAGTTTGCTTCTCCTGTATTAACCACTAGCTAGCTAGCTAAAGTGATAACGAACGTTATAGCTAGCGCAAGGTAACAAACTAGCTAGCTAGCTTGCCAACGTAGGGAAGCAAAAATGACGTAGATACTAAATGTCATCGTTTATTGCCATAACTTGTTCGCTATTCCGTTTCCACTGCACAAAGGGAGCTTGTCAATATTCTGAATGCCGTCAAATTTGAACTGGCATTCAAAAATGAACAAGTCTCCGTGTTCAGCTAAAAATCAAACGACAGAGTGTTCAAAAATGAACGAGCATGAGTTCATTATGCTTTCAAAAATGAACAAGCATGCGTTCATTTTTGACCGGACGGCATCCAAAAATTAACGCTGCTACCCTCTCTCGCGCTACAAAATGAATCTGCTCTCCACTTCGCAAAATTTACACCAACATGCGTAGATATTTCCTTCTTACGAGAAAAAAATTCCCCATTTCCCATCCTGCAGAATTTAGAAGTATATTGTAAGGTACATGTCTATTAAACGACAGTTTTCACGTTGACTTAAAAATGCTACCTAATCTCCAGCTTCGAGATTATATCTTTACCGATATACGCTATACGCTTACACTTTTAATCGAGTTCGATAAGATGCTTTAACTAATTCCACACACAAGACCGGAGATAAATTTTGATTCAATGGTACCGGGGTACATTCAGTCAGCCAAAGCATTCAAATGTTGCAGTGTGAATACTTCACTGGAATGAACATCGCTTCCTCATGGTGTCAGTATGCCACCTTTTCCTTCTTATAGAAAAAAATCCAAATTTATATGAAAAAGATTGTAAATGAAATTAAATACATTGAAATTATAGTTTATGCATCGTATCGCATCATCTGCGCGACAACACAAGTTTAATTCTACTATTCCATGAGTGTAAGAACTAGCATAACTTAGTCCCGCTCATATCGAATTGCAAAATTATCCGCGATATTAATCCTTCCTTTTCAAACCTGTGAATGCGCAAGCCAAAAAAAAAAAAGCAACAGTTTACAGCCCACTATGTACACGATGAGTTCTGTAATGATATCTCTATGAATATAATGAATCGATCAATAATGAGCACGATTAATACTTAATTTGTTCAGACGACTAAGTTTAATATGTTTCTGTTTAGATAACCGGGATTGTTGTGATTCAGCCTTGTTCGCCATGTTTGATTATGATTCTGCTTTGCCTGACCATGATTTGTTTGTGATTTGGATTCCAGCTCTTGTTTTGTTTCATGCCATGTATTCCACTTTGTCTCCCCCGTCTGGTTTCATGTCATGTGTCTGCACACTGCCCCAATGTTACGTGCCACACTTTCGGGTGATTTCATGGTTTCTGGGATTTCAATTATTCCTTCTAATCTTGTTTGCTTCCTTCACCTTGCTTTTCTATAATTACTAACAGTACTAACAGTTTGTTATTTTAGTTAAAGATACTAACCAAGACTAACATTGTTTATAGTACTAACGTACTAATGAGCATTAGGGATTGTACAGCTGCACTTTACTAATTGACTAACGAGCTCTCAGCATTCGCCCTATTCTAGTCTCCACCCCTTGTCTTTACTCAATCTACTTTGCTGCGTTTCAGCGGAACCTCCACACTTGTTAAACTCTGTTATGCCTCCTTATCTGTCCACGTTAGAACTCCCTAACCGGAGCCGTGTGTTTGTCTATAGGTTGTCTTTGTGATCCCTGTCCGCGTTTTGGCTTTCACCAATTTCATGTAGTCAGGAACTTCCTACTGTTCATTCCTTTGTAATTAGTCTGATCCAGCTCACCTGTTTCCTATTCTAGCATGTGACTTCCTGTTTGTGTATTTAAGCAGTTTTTTCACTGCCAGCCTTTGTCAGAACATTTCCCTTGTGCTACGATCGTTTATGCCTTGTGATTCTCTTCTGACTGGACTGTCTCTGATTTTGATTTTGGCTTTGACTTGGATTTGTTTGCATCTGTGTATCAAACTTTTTTGCCCGACCATGAGTTTTGTGTTTGCTGCCCTGGACTTTGTACTGTTGCCTCCTGCTCTGCGGAGCTCACCCCCATAAAGCACAAGTTTTTTGGATTACTTGGTTCTCGTGTCTGGTTCCTGAGCGTAACCTCACTGGAATATGTTTTTGTTCAGAGAACAGGAGTAGGTCACATTTAATCCCATTCCTGAAGCGTCACCTAAATTGGCAAATGATCTTTATTAGGCGGATTATACCAAGTATATGAAAAAAAAAAAAACCTACCCTACCCTAGCAATGACAATGAGAACTATTTCACTTTACGCAGTGTCTCAAAATATGGCAGTTTTATAGGTACGGCTGTCGATTTGAAGGGATTAAGATAAGGATTATGGATTATTATTATTATAGGAATTTAGAATTTAAAATAGGCCACTACAAGCGTTTATATAAAGTGTCATCCATATTCAGTCGTCGTTCACAAAAGAATGTCCGCACCCATAATCTAAAAGATCACTTAACACGTTAGTGCCAAATTGCAGAAATCAGCATAGTCTGTACATAAGAAAAGAGTTTCATATAAAACAAAAGGAGTCAGCAGTGCCGGGAAGACCTGGGATCAAATTACCTCACTGAATGACTTTCTACCTTTTTTATTTCAGAAAGATGCCTTGAAATTACGAACAATGGCGGGTGATGGACAGAGAACAAGGAGGGTGATAAACACATCTTTAAACTGCTTATTAGTCATGATCTGCTTTCAGTCAGTTTCCCTGGTAAAAGACACTGTAACTCTCCCCTCGCAGGTGTAGCTAATGTAGAGAAATCAAAGGCATCAGCTGAATGCAAAAAAGAGTGCATTTCAATCTTTTTCAATCAATTAATTAATTCAATTAACAATCATTACGCACAGGTTTAACGACTTGCTTAGGATGTGACAAAATTTAATGCGGAAAATCCACAGTGGTTTTTTTTTTTAAGAGTTGCCTATTTAGGCATGTGAATTAAACATTCTTTCTGAAATTGCGAAGATTCAACCAATGAGTGTATAAGAAGCAGTGGCTGACGGGCACGTGCTTCGGAGGAGAGCCGTGAACTGTCTTCACTCTCCTGAATTGGCAGCAAGGGGTCGCATACGAGCAAGACCTGTGTACAATGTTCACCAACTGGGCATTTCAGATTCGGGTGGGATTGGAGATGCCAAATAAAAAAAATAAAAAAAAGGTGTATAGAAACACAGCTTGTGACTAGTTGGCTGAGTAGTCCATTGCAATACCAACCTTTGTTCATTCCCCAGGATGTTTCCACCAGTGAGAATTGAGTTTGTGCTTGGCACACCTGTTTAAATAACAGTAAATTGTTGCATTCCGTCCCAGCTGACATACTGTACTCACTGAAGACACTCTCCAAGCCGAGGCCTCTCTTCTCCTCAGGGTTAACTGTTACCTAATCCCTTCTTGTTTCTTGTTCGTATAACTGGCTTTGGTAAGCTCTTAAAATCTCCCAATGAATTATGAAGGCCTCCTGTCAGCTTCATAGCAGATGGCTCCCTGCTCTCACCAGGTGGGCTGGGACCTCCATAGACTCTCTGATGAGTGGAGCTCCCTGTATCTAATTGGAAATTCTCAGCAGGATTGTAAATGATGAAGATATTTGTTGGATTTGGCTCTGGACCATGTTGTGACTAAAGTTTTGGAAAATGCAATTTAGCAATAAGTTATTTTTGGTCAACTTTGTCTCCTGTGTAGTTATGAAACATACTGTTCCTCCTCCACTCAGTTCTTCATCCCGTCAGTTTAAATGATCTCATACTTAATTCAACTGTTACCACTGTCTGATGTTCAGTGTGCTTCTGGTGGCATATATCCTAGTTTGTGAACGAGGGTTGGTGGAATCGTTTCAGAAGTGCAGGGGCCAAATATGACTAAACACACCTGGCTGTCCACATGATTTTGATCCCTTAAAAAGAGGGAGAGGGGATGCTCTAAAAAAGTGCTATAATTCCACCTTATTTCAATGCATATACCCTCAGATTGAAAATTCGCTTTAAACTCATATTCATTATACTGGGTGTCCCAAGGGAAAAAAAAAAAACATCCAAGCCAAACTGGACAAACTCAGAATGTATGTCTCCCTGGATCATAATATGGAATCTTCTTTCATGAAAAACTGTCCTTATTTCATCAAAATTGGTCAAGTCCGTCAGGCGTTACGTTAGTTTTGGTGCGGCAAAGTCAGCCCTCACTTATGAGTGACAGACTAAGTGACATTTTTTGCATTCTTTCTTTGTTCTTTTTTCCTCTTGCATAATTTGCAATAACAATTTTTTACAGGTCATTTCCTTCATTTGGACCATGAAGACACGCCGCTCAGTTCTGAACTATTGCCCTACCATTTTCACTATGCAAACACATGTGGACAAAAAGGCAATCAAAGAAGTTCCTCACCTCAATAAATAGGCCCACATAGACACATTAATTATACAATCAGGCTGAAATTGATTTTGGCCAGTGACTGCCTATCAGATCTACTTTGTGAAGATTAGTGTGACTTACCTGCACAAAAAAAGTAATCACTTTTGATTGCCCACATGGAAAGAACCTGTATAAACATATAGGTTTTAATATAGGCTTTAACATAGGGCCAAATATAGGTTTTGCATGTATGCGACATACATAAAATTCACAGTTTTCATATATTATAGGTACATATTTACCTATATGTAACATATATGCGAAACCTATATGTGGGTCCCTAGGGCAGGATGCATTAGCCTATCAGTGGCCAGATCTGAGGCTATATGCATTCCTACCGTTCCCGTTGCTGTGGAAAACACTCCAGCGCATAAGCATAACCAACCAGCCAGTGCTTCTGACTGCACCCCACCATCTGCACAGCCCCTAGTTTTACCTTCTGAAGCACTCTTAACAGGTCCACCCATTCCTCTACCATGCCAGACAGACCTATTGACTCAGTTGAGCGGGCAGCAGTGGCACAGTCATCCTCAGAGACTGAAGCTCTGGTTCTGGTCCTTGGGAGCTCTTGCAGCATACTGGTCTGTTCAGAGGGGGTCAGGGACACTCTTGTAAATGCTCGTGCCCCTTCGACACATTTGTTGCATAGCGGTAGATGGAAATATTTTTCATCATAGAGTTCTGAACGTGATATTGACCTGTTAGCATGCCCTCTATGAGACATTTTAGAGTTCCTGCAATGTCTATTGGAGGCTGGACGCTCGGTGTCCACCCTGAGGGGATATGTGGCAACGATGTCGGCCTACAGCGCATTAAATGGTTGTGACCTTCTTGAAAGGAGAAAAACGACTTAACCCACCTCGCAAAAGTGTTGGCCCTAAATGGGACCTCAAAGTTGTGTTGAACAGCCTCTGCAGTTTCCCCTATGAGCCTCTGAAGGAGGCAGATATTAAGTAGCTTTCAATGAAGAAGGCTTTCCTGATTGCGCCTGCTTCTGCAGAAAGGGTAAGTGAGCTGCATGCACTCTCCATCAGCCCACAGTGTATGCAGTGGGGGCCGGAACTCTCACGAGTAACATTGTGGCCAAACCCAACATTTTTACCAAAAGCGTTGGGTCCAGATTACATTAACAGGCCTTTTTACAATTCCTGCCTTGAATTCTTCTGATAATGCACTGAACATGGACCTGTCAGAGCACTTCAGCAATATGTATGAACTACAGCTGGTTGGCGAACTACTGACCAACCCGTTTGTGTGCTTCAGTGACAGATGTAAGGGAGCAGCTTTATCAAAGGATTGGTTAGCTCATTGGATTACTGACGCTATAACTTTTGCATACTCTTTGATAGGGCGTGATACACCGAAATCAGTGAGATGCCACTCCACTCGTTCTGTTTCTACCTCCTGGGCAGCCCTGAGGGGTGTAGGTCTTCTGGACATTTGTTCCGCTGCAACTTGGACGTCGCCTTGCACTTTTTCCAGGTTCTAGAGGATAAATGTTGCTTCAAGTTATTCCTCTTTTGTGCAGGCAGTGTTCAGAACTGCTCCACCTGTTCATTCAGCTTCTGCTGCAGATTACAGCAATTCTTGTTAATGAGGATGTGTGAGCCTGGTCTCCACCTATTTGTTGTTTACAATTAAAGAAGCTGGACTGGAATGTTCAATAAAGTTGAATAAGTGAGAATACAATGGTTTTGTGCTATTTTTTCTGCCTATATCATGTGAGTAGCACTACCATGCATGTTTGGGCCCTTGTGACTGCTTAGACATAAGTCTTCCACACGACATGGGTTTGGCGACATGGCTCTGTTCTGAGAGATCCCTGCCCATCCAAGGGTGGAACCGAAGGCAGGGAGCTGCCACTTACAGCCCTCTATAGAACAAAGCCTTCGGCAACAATGACCTCAAAAGGAAGAAACATTGGTTTTTGAACGGAAATTCACTCAAAAGAGAACATAATCAATGCATGCTATTAAAGACAGGTGGAGCTGGGGTGGAGGAGGGTTTTTGAGCTAGTGCGCCGAGGAACAGCTACTCGGGAAGGTAAACTTAGATAAGCCCAACATTTTACCGGCCAAGCAGTCATGTGACAGCAAAGTCAGATGATAATCAAACGCACTCAGGTGACTCTCTAGGAGGTAGCACCTCCTACATTAATCTGGCTTGACTTCGCGGCCTATCAGAATTTCTGTCAAAGCTCCACTTTTTGAAAGCTTTGCCTTTTCTTCTCGGTTTCTTCTTTCAAATTTCGCTTCTGAATCCAACTTTTGTGTTTGTATTCTATTGCTTATGTCTCAGTCTTGCCACTTTGCCTGTTACCTGTGCGTCTTTTGCTATGCATTATTAAGCATGTCCACAATCAGTGAAACCCAGAACTCTGTATGGATATTCTATACATATTTGGAATGCTTTTATCAAACTTGTTTTAAAAAAGTACTTAGAGAACAAGTCAGTAAACAATATGCCTGTGTGAATAAAACTAATTTATGCCATTGTTTTGATAGTTCTCTGATGAACAACACGAACCACGAGATGCCATGGAACCGATGACTTGACTCAATGGGTATTATAAATATTTATCGTCATTCAACTTTGATTGTAATATCTTCAGTCAAATAGTATTGGTGAAGTATTTGTCTGGGTTTTACAAGTGATATATGTGCCCCTTCAGAAAGAGATTTCTGCAAGCGCATAATTACTATGGGCCTCAACGCAGCTGTTTATGTCATGTGCTAGAAATGATTTTTGCTACCCATGGGTGCCCGGAAATTTCCATGGGTGCTCGAGCCTCCAGAAGGTCTTTACCTCCCTTGATTTGACTCCCGTGATGTGACCTTGGAGTAAAGATTTTTCTCTCCAGTCTCTGATCTGCAAGAATCAAGCCTGCAGTGGCTCTAAAACAGCGTGTAGACTGCAAAGCACTAGTAACTGCAGAACCACAAGATTATGTACCCTGTGAGACTGCTTTCTCACAAATTGAATTACATTCATTTTTCACTGAATCATAGTATAGCTTGGAAGGAGGGTAATACCGTATTCACAAGAGACCAACTCCGCTGAATTGCTGATACTTTGGATTTTCAATCAATTTGCTTACATGAATATACTATTGTATTATTTTATGAAGTTACATATTAGAAAATTAATTTGTTTTAGTTTTAAATGAATAGATAAGGTGCTGGTGGGCAATTGCTGGGAATTCCAATTCCCTAAGAAAACTAACAGGGGAAGCTATCGTAAATGATATACTGTTGACTAACAAATTAACTGAATTGAAAGGGGTTAATAAGCAAATAAGAATTTGCGACATGATTGTTGAGCTAGCACCTCATCTGTTACCCCTCATGACCACAGAATTTCTCAATAAAAGGGATATGACCTGACACGTGGCCAGTCATGGGATACCTCTTTAGTGCTGTGGGCAACTATACTTTCATTTATTTTGGACCTTTGACTATTTATATGGTCTCGCTGCACCTTGTAGCCCTGGAAGAACTTCAGCTCAATCCCCACCACCACCACACCACAGAAACAGGCACTTGGTTTGGATGTCCTGGTCTTGCAGCATTTGTGAGACCCCAAATTCCTATTTACTAAATTTACTATTTGGTATGCTTTTCACTCAGCCTGTCTGAATAGAACAACAAATATGGAAAGACCTAAAGACCTGACCTACCTAGTGCTCCTTTCAAATACAGCAAAACATAAATCTGCATTATGCTTTAGAGGTTACTAGAACACCATAGACTTATTCTACACTGCGGTGTCAGGTGCTACATATCATGCCACAAAAACATAATAAATAGATTCATTATAACTCATTTTTAGCTTATGTGCACTGCTTTATGGGAACATATGAGTGGAGGGAAGGAGTATGATTAAGGGCAAGTGGAACGAGGAAAAGGCAGAAGTTCAGATAAAAAGGTGATGAAAAAACCTTTAACCTCTTCAATGCCTTTCACCTGCACTCCTATCCTGCCCGCCCCAGTTTGCTAGCTGTGCTCAAATGGTAAGGGGCTTTTCCACCAACAGGCTGTTGGAGTCTCTAAAGTGCTACTCCAAATGCAAGGTCAATGACACTCAATACCATACATCCTCATGCTTGAAGACTAATCAAAGATCCGTACGAGAGTTTGACACCACAGCAATCCTTTCTCCAGGGCGAAGGGAGGTGTGGAATGATGAATGATGAGAGTCCATGCGAGGGGCGCTGTAAACGTTATCGTCAGCGGCTTACATCACAGTGAGGACAAATGATCTCTCAATGACCGCAAATGAGAATTTTATCACCCTTTTCCTGTTATTCCATCACTTGCGGAACCCCTAGATCAATCTTTTTTTTCCCTTAAAGTCTGGCTAAGCGACTCTTATGTCCAGCTCGCCCCCCCCTGCCCCCCGTTAGCAGCCCAGGGGCATCATAATGGAAATCTATTCTTGATCTTGAAGTGTATGAATCTAGATGTCTTGCTGCACAGTTTTGGGTTTTCTTTTAAACCTTATCTATTCTGAGAGCCCTCCTGTTTTGTGCTGTTTAGGTGACTTATCTTATCCAGGTATATGGTTTCACATCCCTAGGGAGGCTCAGCCTGTTTCTTAGTTTTCATCTGAACAGAGAAACCTGATATAATGACCTTCTCAGGAAGTAATTATGGGATTAATTTATTCCTGTAGTGTTGGCTCCCTGTCTGAGTACAGGTAGAGGAGTAGCCCCCCTGTTCTTTTCCCCTGGGGGGGGGGGGGGGGGTCTCTCTCCACTCTGTTAATCAGAAAGAAACTGGCCCTCTTCAGAATCGAGTCTCATAGCACGCCGCTGGGAAATTTGACTTGGACTCCTTCACCTCAACCGAAATTAATCCTCCCCTAAAAGAGATGATTTGCTGCAAGGTGAGAAGATTAGTTCTTGGGGTAGCAAAACCAGGCTGACTGGGTTTCCAGTGGAATATATCATAATCTTTATCATGGGAAATAATTTCCGGAAGAGCTAAGGCTTTGTTTGCCATAAGAATAAAAATTAGGACAACGTGTGACGCACATGGCAGGGTAAAGGGGATTTAGAAATGTGCAACATTCAAAACTTTGTCAGCTTCAACTTGGACTCTTGACCCTTTTGAAATGGCTGAATTTCTGTGATTGCTTGAATCGTAGGGCTTTGGTGAAGCAATGTTAAATTCAAATGAGCAATTAAATTTATCACCTGCTGAAAGTGTGCCTTTCATCCTCGCATAAGTAGGGGAAACCTGTATGATTAGCTGTGGGATGTTTCAATACCATTTGTTTTTTTGCTTTTGTGGAGTGAATCTGCAGTTTTGTGAGGTGTGATTCCTTGACGGCACCTTCACTTGTTTATTCCTTGATGGCTATTTTGACAGTTGGCTCTAGGCCAGCTCGCCCCGAAAAGTAAGGTTGTGAATGGCAGGGCATGTTGGCTCAGTCTCCCAAACTGACAACTCAAGGGCCACAGTGGTAAATTTAGCATCTACATTCCAAGCCAAGGAGAGAAACACAACATAAAATTTCACAAAATGTCCTTTGTTTCCTCTCCTTTGTCTCACCATGCCTGGCTGCGAGACATGTCTTCGCTGTGTATAAGGAAGACTGCCCAGAATGAGAGATAACACATCAAGGGCCTCCTCTCCCTGCCTCTCTCTGCACAGATATCAGAGACATCAACTACTATTTCCTTGCAATTTTTACACTGTTTGCACAAACCACCGACTGCTCTCGAAACACACATACTTGCCAGCCCACAAAATTTTCACAGGGACTCCCGATTTTCACAGCCCTCACCCTCTTTCCTCTCGAAGTCACCAGAAGAAGTAGAAAAATAAGTGGTGCATACTTCTCAGGAAAATATCCTTCCGTATGCTTTCATTCAACAAATCACCTTATGTCATCTTTCTCATTGGTGTCCAGGCCATTAAACAGGGCACATTGCTATTTTAAGCCTCTATTTTTGCTCAAATACTTAGGGACAGGCGGGGGGGGGATCAGTTCAAATGAGTTCATGGTTCCATGGGGCTGTGCAAAGTCATTGATGGAAACTTGCGTATCAGAAATGCTTTGAAGGCAATCTACAACACCCTCTCTCCACTCTTTCCATGACAGCAAAGAAAATGGGTAGTGCTGGTGGTTGAAGTACTGCAATTTATCTGCAAACTGAATGAGTCACAGGCAGCATGTTGTCTGGAATCTGATATGGTTGGGATTATTATATCCCTAGATGACGAGTCAGGGATACTATGGATAAGCGATTATCACACCATGTCCGCCGCCACCGCGGAGAGATTTTCTTGTGCGTGCTCTACAGGCCAAAAATTTCTACCAATTCACTTCATATTTGGCGTGGGCCTTGTGAGTGGTGAGGTCACAAAGCCTATCGATTTTGGGAGTGATTGCTTTAAGGGGGTCCGGGGACACAAATCAATCAGCTGGTGAGCAACCGTGTAGTTATTATTATTATTATTATTATTATTATTATTGTTGTTGTTGTTGTTGCCATCGTTGTTGTTGCTGGTATAGTTTTTTTGTGAAATTATTAAATTAATATGGATATACTTTTGTATATGTGCATCTGTGTGTACATTAGAATAGTAGTATATGGTGGGCTTGTTTGGCATTTTGCGACTGACTATGCTCTACCCTCTCATGTTTCTGACCTTATAGCTTTTCCTTGGTCATGTACTCAGAAGTGAAAATGAAACCTTCATCAAAACAGCTCTTCATTGGACACCAGATGGCAGAAGGAAAAGGGGAAGGCCAAAAACAACTTGGCGGCGAACAGTCGAACAAGAACTGAGGAACATCAACCACACCTGGGGTACCATCGGCATCCTAGTCCATGACCGGCTGATATGGAGGGAATTCATTGCTGCCCTATGCACCCCAGGCGTTACGGGCAGTAAGTATAGCTTTTCCTACTTTTTTTAGCAAGGCGTGTCGTTCTGATTCACTGGAAGAGCCCCATCCCCCCCTCTCATACCAACTGAGCCAAGCGTGCCCTGTCCTTTATGATATTAGAGGAAATTAAATACTCTCTCGGAAATTTATGAGAGAAATTTACCTAAATCTGGCAGCCCTTTATAGAACATGTCAGATCACTCAAGTTAGAAGCTCTTCTCGCCAATTGAGCGACCCCAGGTACCCTTCCCCACCAACTTTATACCCCTCCTAGTTGAATTCTGTTCTCCATATACAAGTAACAAATGAGTCGTGTACAAACCCATTTCCAGAAATGTTGGGACGCTGTGTAAAATGTAAATATAAGCAGACTGCAATGATTTGCACATTATTTATACCCTATATTTAATGGAAAATAGTTCAAAGACAATAAATCAAATGCTAAAACTGGGAAATTTATTGTTTTTAGAAAAAATGTTTTGAACATTTTGATTCAGGTGCCAGTAGCATGTTTCAAAGAAGTTGGGACAAGTGCAACAAAAGATTGGAATGTTTTACAATGCTGAAAAATTCACCTAGTGTAACATCTCACAGCTAATTAGATTAATTGGAAATGGGTCAGTGACATGAATGGGTAGGAAAAGAGCATTTCAGCAAGGCTGAGTCCTTTAGAAGATGGTGAACTCCGCCACTTAGTGACAGACTACATGAGAAAATCGCTCAACAATTTAAGAATGAAATTGCTAAGAAACTAGCGATTTAATCATCTATGGTATGTAATATGGTAAAATTATTCAGAGAATCTGGAGGAATCTCTGTATGCAAGGGACAAGGCCAAAAATCAAAACTGAATGGCTGTGATCTTCAGGCTTTCAGGTGGCACTGAATTTAAAGGAATCGACTACGGAATTTCAACAGACAGTTTGGAAGATAGATCATGTCATAAACTAACAATTCATGCGAATGTTTGAACATATAAAGCTTATTCAACTAAGCTATCCATCTCCGAAAGTCGGTTCTGAAGCAGAATTGAGGATTTCATAGATGCCGCCATTGAAAATATTTCAACCAATCAGAAGAATCCTCGCAGAGATGCTCAATGTCACATGGGCGCACGTTGAAGCTATACAATGCGAGTGAGACTACACAAGAATTGGGAGAGTTGTTTAACTACTCACTGTTGTCACCATTTTTCTGTGCCAAAGGACATTGTTAGTCACAAACAGACCCTACTTTTCATGAAAATATTCAAGAAGGCTGTTTTGAGGGCCGAGAGAGAGATTGAACAATATGCCTGCGTGTACAGCGGTTGGGTGCACATGCAGGACTGGTTCAGGTCAGCAGCATTACGGCACGTTCAATGCTGCCGTGCAAAGGCAAAACACCATAAAACATCACATTTGGTCGAAAATGAGCTATTGCCATTTTGGGGGTATCGAAGACCTCCTTTATCATGAGTCATTTTGATTGTTTTTATGAAAAAATCAAGCTCTGTGTGAACAGTAACTCCCAAACTCCCCAGAAAATCCCATCAGAAACCATGACAGAACGCCGTAACTGCAGTTACTGTGCTTAGCCTTTGTTTCGGGACGCTGACGTTCAGTTAAGGTACACTGGCTTTGTTTAGCCGCGTATCAAAGCATTGTTACTGTACAGCCCTGAGGTTACGGTCAGGGATATTCGGTGCAGGCTCGCCTACGTCTCACTCACACACCTCGCTGTCAGCTAGCCTGCCTGTCATCAGGCCCATAAACAATTAAATGCACATCCTACCTCTTCTTGTAAACCGAAAAAATCCATGCCAACCACCTCATCTGGATTTTATCGAATTTAATAGAAATGACCAAAACAAACAGGAATAAATGTTTTCTCTGAGAATGCTTGCAATCCCCGGAATATTGAATATGAATATAGTTTTTGCAATCCACAAAAACTCCCCTCGCCATTTGAAATACCTAATGAGTATTCATGAATATGCAAAAATTATGTCCTGCGAAAGCGGATGTGCGCAGTGGACGCAGTAATGAAGAGAAGTTGGCCAACAGCAAAATGCCGCACCCAATGGAATATCTGACTGATTCGGCCTGTAAAACAGGTAGTAAAGGCCAGTAAGAAGATCGATTGAAGGCCGGGATAAATATAAAAGGCCAAAGTGATCGCTGGGAAACTTTTCAAGCCAGGTTCAGAGATATTTTAGATGAGCATGTGGCCAAACCTTCGCTGGATACGTAAGTAAACTTGACGCCTGGAGCAAAATGCCTGATTTCTTTGTTTCCTATCACTTTCAGATCATTAAAGTACTTGAAATCATCCCAAATTTGTAACTAGACATATGTATAGTAATGAATTATAGTAATGAATACATAAAGGTAATTTGTTTATAGCAGTCAAATCTGATGACTGATCTGCCATGCAAATCGCTCATGCATATTAAATAGTAGGCACGTGGAAATGGCCGCAGGTGGATTGCTTTACTTTGGAATATATCTTTGTTAGGGGTCGAGGATGACCCTAAAACTTAGCCACAAATCTTTTTATTGGTACAGCCTTTTATTGGAAATTATGCAAAAAAAAGTTGAGGATAAGGAAAAATGGTTACCTTTAAATGGTTTGCCAATTATTGCAGTCTGTTTTTATTTACATTTTACGCAGCGTCCCAACTGTTCTGGAAACGGGGTGATATTATTCAACATGTTTCTTTGGTTGAATGTCCTTTAAACTCTTCCTACTTTCTTCCCTCCTACTCTTCCTCCTGTATTTATTTTATTATAATTACTATGAATAATAATTTCTCTCTCTCTCACCTTTTCTGTTATACTTTACTCTGTATGTTTTTAATTTAGACATTGAGCAAGTTGATAAAGGGGTTTTGTGTGCTGTGCGGCCATTGTTGTTGTGTCTGTTAAAATCATACCCAAGAATAGTAGCATATTATGTTTTTATATAAATTTGCTGGGGCGGCGGAGGTATACTTTAAGGCCCAGTGTGCAACCCCAGTTCAAAAAGGTTTTTACATCATGAAAAATGCAAGTAAAATAAAAAATAATTGACCTAAAAATCCAATTAACCTCTTTCAGCTGATGGGCATATGGGTGAAATTCTGGCCTTGTAGACAACTGTTACAAAAAGCTCTGTATCTCAAAAAACTATAAATGTGAGAAATCTTATTCAAAGCTATTCATAAAACTGGAGAACTGAATCTTTATGACCAAACTGTCTTTTCTTTCACAGTTCATAATACTCATCTTCATCCATTTATGTATGGAAAATGTAAAAAAAATCAAAAGTCAAAAATCTAACTCAAATTTTTAAGATTTCTTTTTATCCATTTGCATCAGTAAAGTGATAGACATGTAACTAATAACAGTAGAGATGGCTAAATAAGCAGATAGTTAATATTTACAGTTCAAGGCTCCCAACACTATTTATAAATGTCTTAGTTATGCCCAATGCTGCACTGAATTCCAAATGACCCTCTTGCTAATGCACAATCAAGTAGGCATAAATTAATTGTAAAATTATCGTATAATATCCACATTATACGTGGAGACTAGAGGATAAGGAAAATAACTCAGTAACTGAAACAGACTAGCATACAGCGCTATGAAAAAATATTTACCATATTTTCTTCCCTTCCTGGTTCCTTTTTTTTTTGCACATCTGTCACATTTAAATTTTTCAGATCATCAAACAAATTTTAATATTAGACAAAGACAACCCGAGTAAATACAAAATACAGTTTTTATTAAATGACGATTTCATTTATTAAGGGGAAAAAGGTATTCAAACCTACCTGGCCCTATGTGAAAAAGTGATTGCCCCTTAAATCATAATAACCGGTTGTGCCACCCCTGGCGACATCAACTGAAATCAAACGTTTGCGATAACTGGCAATGTGTCTTCAACATCGCTGCGGAAGAATTTTAGCCCACTCTTCTTTGCAGAATTGTTTTAATTCAGCCACATTGGAGGGTTTTGAGCATTAAAGGCCTGTCTAAGGTCATGCCACTGCATCTCAAGCAGATTTGAGTCCTGACGTTGACTAGGCCACTTCAAAATCTTCATTTTGTTTTTTTTAGGCCATTCAGGGGTGGACTTGCTAGTGTGCACTCCTATTAGGAGTGCAGAAATTCAGCATTTTCTCTGACCAAATACTTGTCCCATTGTACGAAAGAGTACTCAAATAACTATTTTGTGGTTCTTTTCTTTAATGTGATCCAGTCTAAAAAAGTTGTGCATGAAAATCAATGCGGGCAGGATTAGGCTGCTGTTTGCTGTGTTATTTATAAATCTATTCTGAAATTAGGGTTGTTCAGAATAGTTTGAAGCTTCATTCACATTGACAATCAAATTATAAATCAATATTGGAATGATGCAGCTTTTTTCAGGTATTCATTTTATTTAAACCCAGTATTTGTGCTTAAACCCTGCATTTATTCACAGTTGCAGAGAAAGATTAGGCTGTACTAGCATTACTAGTATAACATTTTTTGTAGAATTAGATTCCAGTGGTGGCTGTATAAGACTGTTTCCAGCTCTTGTGATCCAAACATTTCCAATAAGAGCATCGAGGCCTAAGTCCAAATTCCAAAAGTAAACTTTTATTGTAAAATCATCAATATAATCATTTCCAATATCCACAGCATGTTTTATTCTGCTTCAATCTGCATTTTATGCCAGTTACGTTTCAAAGCTGAATCTTTTGCTTTTCTCAAAATCTGCTCTCCTGCCTGCCTTACGCATGCAGAAGTATTGATGGGACTGACTAGCTGCAGTTTAACTGCATCATAAATTTCACTTACAAAAACACAGTAACAAAAATTTCAGCCATTTCACCCTTTCAGCTGTAGCACTGTTATAATAAATTACTCAATTCCTTACAAAGAAGATCATGTTATGAATTTGCATTCATTTGGCACTCAGTGCTACATCACACTGTCACTTTCATACCTACAATGGCTGATTTTTTCATACCTACAAATCCCTGATTTGGAAGCACGGTAAGAATGCTGATGGTGACCCCAAGGGTGCGATTGTTGGCTATTTCATCATTATTTTATGCCTTTTATTGGATTAGACTGCTGCCTGCATGTATTTATGCTGACAAAACTGAAAGGCTATCCATTAAAGAGAGTAGATTTATCTTTTTTTAAAAAGTTACTGGATCACTTTGTTCAAATTGAGCATTTTGTCTAATGATTTTTTTTTTGGGGGGGAGGGGGGGATGACATCCTGTAGCTCATAAAACAGCAAATAACTGTTAGCTGTTAGGGTTGTGCTCTGAGCACCGGTGATGTGCACGTAGTACAAGAGGTGTAGGACTGAACCCAGGTGCGAAAATGGATGTGTTAGTATTTACTGTGCCTTCGGAACAGCAAGAAGGCAAAATAGGATACAATACAAGAGAACAAGGAATTGAGGTTCCTGGATAATACGATTGCTAATACAAATTCTGGACGTTAGCTACAGTACAATGTGTTACAAATAGAAAAAGAACAAGGAATTAAGGTTTCTGGGTAATAATATTTAAGTGCTGAAATGAACAATAAACAGCACTAAGTTCAAGAGTTATTATATATATATATATACATGAAACGCGGGAGATTACTCTCTAGTCTTGCATAGACTTAATACCGGCCTGTGAGGCTTTGCAATGACTAAGTGCGAAGCTCAGACTTAAATAGGCAACACTACTACACAATTGAAATAAAAGACAGATTAAGGCAATGAAGACGGAACTGAAGAATACGGTCCGGGTCTTAATACACCGGTGAGTTAGAGCACTGGAGTCGTCGCCTGACAGTCTTTCCCCCAAGGCACAACTCCCGGCATCCCTGATCTTTCACCTAAAGTGTATTCCCTGGGGTGCGGAGCGGGCCAGTCTGGATGGACCTGGTGGAACTCAGCCAGGAGCTGTGGGTCAAGGTTAAAATAATAATAATAATAATAATAATAATAATAATAATAATAATAATAATAATAATAATACATTTTATTTATAGGCGCCTTTCAGGATACTCAAGGTCACCGTACAGAATTCAAACAATTAAAAATACATCATAAAAAACACACATTCGCATACACGCACACAAGAGAGGACAATAAAGAAATAAATTATGAATAAAAGCAGTGCAAATCATTTCAAACAAAGAACCATTAGCCTAAAGTGAATAAGCCTGTCTGAAGAGGTGAGTTTTTAGCTCACCGGTTTTTGAAAATAGCGAGAGAGACAGAATTCTTGATTTCATGTGGGAGAGAGTTCCAGAGGTGGGGGAACAAGCGACTGAAGGCTGTTGACCCCATGGTGACTAAACGAGCAGGTGGAAGAATGAGTTAGATGGATGAAGAAGACCTGAGAGTGTGGGAAGGTGTGTTGAGGTGGATGAGTTCAGTGAGGTAAGCGGGAGCAAGGTTGTTAATGTCAGCATGGTCCACCCAGCTCCTTTCCTCTGGACCGAAGCCCTTCCAGTCCACCGGGTACTGCAACCTGCCTCTATGACACCTGGAACTAAGCAGGCTGCGTACCCGGTAGACTTCGCCAGGGATCCAACTATCACCTGCCTAAGGAGGGAAACATGGGATGTACTGTTCATGTGGTAGTTAGACCGCAATTGTAGTGAGTAGGCTCTTTCATTGCCCGTCCGGAGGACACAGAATGGGCCAATGAACCATGAGCTGAGTTTCCTGCAGGGCACGTGAAGGTGCAGGTCCCTCGTGGAGTGCCAGACTCCATCCCTTGGCTGGTACTTGGGGGCAACTCAACGTCTTCAGTCTGTCTGGATCTTCTGGTGGTGGAGAGCTCTTCGAATCTGAACATTAGTGGTTTCCCAGACCTCCACCTGCCTGAATGATCCACTTCCAGGACTTCTGTCTGGCTGTGGTCCCACGGGCACAGGGAAGGTTGCCATCCAAGCACACACTGGAACAGGATTAGTCCTGTGGATGATCTCTTGAGCAAATTCTGGGCGTGTTCTGCCCAGGGCAGGTATTTGGACCAATTCCGCAATGGCACTGGTAGCAGAAGGCACAGAGGAACTTCCCCAAGTCCTTGATAGCTTGCTTCGCCTGCCTATTTCCCTTTGAGTGGTATCTCAAGGTGAGGTTTATTAAGGTTCACAGCTTCCTGAAAAACGCTCTTCACTCTCGAGAGGTAATCTTCGGCCCAGGGATCTGATAGGATGTCCCCTGGAGGCCTCAAGTACTTGCATTGCCATCACTGGCAACAGTGGCTGGAATGGAAAGCATAAACATGATGTAATTGCCAAGGTCAGAGGAGAGAGTGTGCAGAGCGAAGCTGCTGAGGAATGTGTACAGCGAGTCTATGTCTATATCAGGGATTTATGGAAAAATGGTCTGCTAAGGCAGTGAGAGTGGTATTTCATAGTATTAACTGGTGTGAAGTTAAAATTATCCCCTTTGTGCAGAAGCCAAATCTGCCTATTTATTTGTTACCTCATTTACGTCTTTATAATTGAAGATTGCAGCTTCACAGAGAGGAAGGGCATAACTCAACTGAGTCAAGACAATTATTGGATCTAGAATTCCATTATATTTCAATTTATTTTCATGATTTTGGCTAAAAAAAGGGCTGCAAACATAAAAAATGTTCATGAAAATTCAGCATTGAAATTGTAAAAAAAAACAATTTTTGAAAATTGTTTCAAAACATATTGAAAAATGGATGGGGGTTAAAACTACACATTTCTGGGATCATAAACTCCTTGACCACAAGTGTAATTAGTCTCAGCATTAAATTCTAAATGATCTACTCTCAAGGAGCCAAATAAGACAGTTGTCCAGGTGGCTCCCAAAACGCTAACATACCCCAAAATGGTGCGCTGTCAAATCATAAAATTATCATATATTTGACACAAATCAACTTTTGACAGATGAAATTCAATATGAGGTAATGATTTTCTTGTTGAATTTAGCATGAGTTTATCTTTATAGGTGCAGTTGGACATCAATGGTCACCAGTAAACTCTCCAAACACAAAACATGTCTTTTCTCCATGATGAAGTTTAGAATTTTGTCAATTTTTCTTCACAGTCTCACAAGCCAGCGCAAAAAATCATTAAAGGAACTGGTCACTTAACGGTAAGAACATTCACCCTGCAATGAAAAGCTAGCAGTCCCCCCTTCCAAACTTGCGACCTAATATAAACACTTTCCACACCTTATGAGGAACAAGTATAACTCACTAAGTCATTAATATCTGAAATATACCTTAACAGAATAGGCATTCCATTATTGGGGAAAATCAGGCAATATTCTACCCCAGATTGAACAGAATGGTGCAATGAATGTACCGAGGGGTCTACCGAAGTGTGTGAGCTGCTTTCATTTTAAACAGACCATATACTTGGCATTTGATTTTGTTGAATATGGTATAAATTCTAAAACAAAAATCCACATTGAGCAAAATGCAAACACAGTAGCAGTATAACCTTTCTTCTTTGAACCCCTTCTCCAGAGACAGAAGTATCGAATAGAAGGAACCCTCCAGTCCCGTTTCATTTGGAATAATTCCCATTGATCATGTCCTTACCGCTTATAAATGTTACTGAACACTTCCGGCTGGTTTTGGATGTCTTTTTTCTTTGAAATCACATCATTTTTAGCTGCACAACTATGCTCAACATTAGGAAAATATAACCTACCTTGATTTTATGCACATTTTTGTCAATGTTACGCCCGGCCTAGGGGAAAACCGGAGCGCAGCATAAAGGTGACCTTCTCCTTCCTTACTTCCAAGGAAAACCAAACAAGCATGTATGCAGTCAAAAAATTTCCGTTTTATTTTATGGGAGTATTTATGGGAGTAATGCCAGTCAGGGAGCGCATAACAAAAATAACAAACAAAACATACAAATAACATAACATAACATAAATCTCGCTACAAATAACTCTTACCTACCATCAACGTATGTGTTGCTGACTACAACAGAGGAATGTAAATATGCCATTAAAACTCACACCGAATGTGTGAGAGTTGACAGGTATGTGTTATTGATGAAAACTGACCACACCTGATAATGTAGAGTGTTTTTGGAGTTTCTGTAATGGTAATTCAAATGAATGACTGAAAACAGGTCATGACTGATCATTAATTTTAAGGGACGAGGTTGAGCCTCCTCTATTGCCAGTTCACCAGCCGTCACGGGAAATACAATATGGCCCACTAACTGTGGGTAGCTGTTTCTGGATCAGCGGCATAGGCTGTTGGGTGTGATGACATTGTGTTTCATGCAGGCAAAGTTGTGGCGAGGACCCAAATCCGTTGTATTTCAATTGGAGTAATTTTGGACAGTGGAGGGTTGCTTAACTTGCGAATGAAGTGGAACAGGACTAGAACTGTTTTGCTTTGTTAAAATAGAGGTGTAAGGTCCATTCATTTGTTGGGAACTAATGAGAATCCTTCGGAAGGAACCAGGAACACGTGCTGTGTTGAGTCACTTGATAGTTGAGAACACGGTTTGGAGGCAATTATCTATCCTGCAACACTTGAGAGGAACCCAGCTGAGGCCATACACTTTGGAGAGCCACTGCGCTAGCCCACCAGCTATGGACTGTTATTGCCTCAAGAACTGCTGAGAGGCATTGGTAATTGTGAAGACATCATTATTGACTTGCGAGAAAGTGGTGAACCCGGAGGTTCGTTTTGATGTGGTCGCTCTGGGAGTAGCATTAAAAAACTAGCTAGTGAAAAATTAGGTGCTTTGCTTTTTAAAAGCCTCAGCAAATGAAAATTCAGTTAATTCAGTAGATGTAGGACATGGCTGACAATCACTGAAGATGTCAAAAGGGACATGCAAGCGTATGCTGGGTTGAGTTGTGGGTGAGCAGTTAACGTCAGTTGAAGCTGCTAAAGTGTTTTAATTTTCCTTGTTGGAGAGCTCACGGGAGACGTGAGGCTAGGAACAGCTGTTAGTGATGGACTGTCTAATCAGGAGCAAGATGATGGCATCTCTGCTGGAGGCATTGGAAAATTTGTTGGAATACTTTGGCTTGGTTGAATGATTACATTTGAAACAAACTCAGCGTTTGAATAATGAGCTGGTGCTATAATTCTAGAATCTGTGTTCCTAGGTAAGTTGTTACTTTGTTTGGGCCATCAATAAAAATACTAACTTGGTGAAAAGCTGTTCGGGGAGAAAGCTGGTCTGGTAGAATGCTAGGTTCATTGATGGAGACTGACCAGGATTGTGGAATGAACGCAGTATAAATAGGCTAGTCAGCTAGGACATGGACAAATGAAGTGATCTTTCAGGCACGGTCTGGTACACTAACCTTAATTTAATTAAGTTCACTTATTTGTAAGTTTTCAATGTAGTCTATTGGTGGTCTCCTGGTCATTTCCTAGTTAAAAATTTTGTATTCATTATATGCTTATGTATTGGTATTGGTGATTCAGTAAATAAATTGTTTGATTGGTAATCACCCAATATCAAACGGTAACAGATTGAGATCGCTTTTGAGTAACAGGTGAGAGGCTTCTATCTGACGGCACCCTACTGAAAATTGTTTTACACTGGCATCACCAGGAGTTGGGATCGAACAGGCTGAAACGAATAGAGCAACAAGCATGACAGCTTTTCAAACGACACGTATAGGCATACGTAACACAGAAACTTACTGGGACAAAATGAAGAAAAATGCAGAACTATAAAAAGATTATCGATAATCAGTTTTTTTGTAATCGGTTATGATTTACTTGGCAAGTACACATTTGAGTACTCATTTGCACTCTTTCCAAACTCCTTTCCTCTCTATATTACACACTTCCTCTCGCATCTCGTCTTTTCACTTCTTTTATTTTACCCCATCGCATTTCTCCTTCGATCCTCTGTTTTGCCATCTTTCCCCATCTATTTCTGTTCCTCTCCCTTCCTTCCCCTCACCTTCTCTCAGTGTTTCTCACACTCCCCCCCCTCTCTCTCTCATTTGCTCTCCCTCTTTCTCATTCTCTCTCTCATACAGTTTGACATGTTCCGGCCTTGACGGGGACCCATATCTGAATCTGCAGAGAATGAATAATAAATGCAGTGGCGCGGTTTTAGGAGTCTGTCATCACTTGTTTACTGCTCTTCTCTGTAGGCCTATAGAGAAGGGCTAACTTATCGAAAGAGAACTGAAATGTTCTCTTTAAACTGCAGATGGAAGGTCTTCAATTGGATTGAAGGATTGAAATAGCTCAATTATAGTATTTTCTCATTGAATTTGCTTTGTGTTTCTGATGTGATTACCCATCAAACCTACAATTGGCCTGACTTTTTCCCATGTTTGAATAACACACAAGAGCCACTTTCAACATTTTTCTTTTGGTTAGTTTTTTTTTTTTTGTTTGTTTGTTTTCTTGGAATTGTTTCTCTGATGAAAGATTAGATATTAGGACTTTTTTTGACGAGATTAATTTATTTTTGTCATTTGAGGATATTATTTCCACAGCTTATAAATTAAGACTGTAAAATAAGGTAGGGTTGGTATGATAACATGTGCAACCATTGCATTTGCTTGAATTTTAAATATTAAATTACGTCATGAAGCAATTTATCATTCAAAATAATTGGATACACAGCATATCCCCAATGTTTGTGGGGAATGTAGGGAGTTGATGCTCTATTAGAAAGCCGAGGGAGCATGAAATATCAAGTCACATCCGAATAGTTCCTTTTCCAACAATGAACAAGAACTAGCTTTGAAAGGGTTATGCGCCTATGAACTGACCATCCATGTTTACAAACAACATACATTTTAAAATATGGTGCCTGTTATCATAGCCACTGAATTGGACTCAGTGCCAACTCTACTACAGCCAGCAAAGCAGGCTCATTTGGCCAAGTCTCAGTAGGCTGTTCCGCCTGAATGTCACGCTTTAAAAATATTACATTTTAATTATGCGATTCTTCAAACTTTTGAGTAATATGCTCAGTGTTTTTCAACCAGAACAGAGGTGGTGGAGTTCAAAATAGGCGGAAAAAATTCAGACAAGAGTGAAATGTGCCTGATCAGGGTAAATATAACGCTGAACAATTTGCTATGAAACTTGAGGTTTGTGCAATTCCGGTTGTCTGAATGCTGTCTATCCACATACTGACAGCTGGCATCTGACAATTACCCCAGCATGACATCCTGAAAATACAAACTAATTAAGGAAGGAATGATAAACAACCAATGAGGAGGAGAGTTGGCGATAAAAAAAAGAGAAATGACTAAAAACACGAGGTTCTCTCTAGGTGCATAACGGCTCCCATGAAAAATGATCTTCCTTTCAACACTATTATGCAACTGCCATCATTTTTGTATTACGCCCTCTCCTTGAATAAAAGATGTATAACAATACGCATGATAACAAATTTGAAATTGATATATTTTGTGCGTTTCCTGCGGACTTGCTCTCAGATTGAGGGGAAGGCATGCATTTGGCCTTACCGCCCTATCAGTTATGCTGTGCTTGGATAGTTGATGGGCCGTCTGAGGTAGTGGAGGTTATGTCTACTGCTTAAGCCTGGCGCACCATGGAGCCATGGAGGCCATTCAACATGAACCTCAGCATTTGCTCAGGTGGTTCAACTTGCCAGCGCAGAGCACTGGGTTGGGGTGGGGTTTACGTTTCTTCAGCACCGGGGGTTTTAATTATAACACATACGTAGGGATCTGAATTACATTTCAGACTCAGATGCCTCGACATGCTAACCTGTCTTCCTTCAATGATATGAAGAAGTAAACCAGGCGCCTGAAGAATTCGGTTCCTGTTGAATGTCGGCTCTGCAGCGGCGTCTGCTCTCGCTCCATGTCTTTATTTCCCTCAGCGAGCAAGAAATATTTCAGGCGCTCTGTACAAACAAATGATGGAATTTTTTTCCGCTTTGTCACATATTGCTCCGACCGCAATTCGATCCTCCTCTTGCTGCGCTTATATTATCTGGATGTACCTTAGGAGCTCTGATGGCAACGAGAGCCGTTTTCATTCTGCCTGTGCCGCTGATGGGAGCTGTTGGGTGGAGACAAGGATGCGGAGGCCCTCCTGTCTGAAAGTTAATGGTCAGAGCCTGAAGGATCGACTTGTAAAAAGCAGAAAACTACTATGCTGGTCCTTGAATTTCAAAAGAATGCGGAAAGTGTGCAGTGGGAGGTTTTTGTCTGTGTAACATGCTATTTTCACTTGATCTGACTTTTTCATATTCTCTGTCTTAGTTTTGCAGTACTTTGACTCAGTGGAAGAATGTCAGCATGCTTCTCTCTTAAAGCCATGGCAGATACTGCGGAAGGAATTTTTTCAGGAAATGTGCACACTATGCAGTCCTCACTTGAGAGGAAATGGAGGTGGGGGGAGAGGAGTGGGGGGGGTGGAGGAGCAGAGAATGAATATTTTATCAATCCCTGGAAAGCAAGGAGCCAAACCTGCAGAGTCTGGGAGGGAGAGCACAGGGAATGTTTGGCTCCAGTTCAAGTGGATGAACAGATTGTGTCACTGCCGTTACAAAGCAGGCATTAAGGATGGCTCCTGTCCGCAAACGACATGTCTTTCTGCTGCAGACTCAGAGGGAGCTCTGAGGTTTCTGTCGAGTTTGGGTGACTGTGACAGCATTCAGGACTGGCATACAGGTGAGAGAGTGAAATGTAGGAACAGGCCAGAGTGTGTCAGGATAGCTGTCACGCGTGAGCCGCTACCCTGGTTATTCTTGGCGGCATATATTTTTACCGTCTCCTGAGATTCTGCAAAAATTTTCAGTGCAAACGCTGCATTTAAAAAAAGGTTCCATCAGAGCCAAATGATTTCATTTTTCCCTGCGAGCAATTTTCTGCTTCCTCAATTGAAAAGAAAACAAATTCAGAGTTTAATGCTTTACAGAGATTGGTTCGCAGTTGTAGAGGAATTTTAGTTTCTTTTTGAGGATTTAGCTCAGCGTAACCCTAGAGGAACTGACTGCTTCGGACAAAACGGGAACTGGCCCAGAGGCCGGGGGCCACACTTTCATCGGACTGCCCCATATTACCAGGACGGGGCAGTTTCTCCATGCACCTGGGGAGCTCAACTGCTCCCCCTCTTCCTTCCCAAACCCAGGAGAGTTCCCTCTTTTGCCATGAGATGAAGAGATGGATGACTCAGTGTTTCGCAATCTCTGCCGGTCCAGGCGGCTATCTAGGCCAGCGATTGTGAAATGTGCAGCTGCTGCTCGCTTGATCTGTATTCTCTGAGTTTTGTGTCTGAATTATGGCAAGGGCCGCACCTTGGGTTCACACGCCATGAAATCCCTGCAGTCCCCTGTTATTCTCATTCAGCTTGCAATTTTTGGCTTTTTCGCTCTCTTGAAAAAAAAAAAAAATTGGATATTATGCTGCTAAAGTTGGTGTGGGAGAGTTAGTTTGGGTGGAGACATTGTGCATTGTCAGTGACTTATTGATTTGAGTCTTATTGAGTCTTGCGCTAAGAGCTAAGTCACTGACTGGTCTGTTAATGTGCTTCACTGACAGTTTGTCAACGTTCAACCAGTAATTGGGTTCATCATGAATTTCAGTTCCATCACCAATCTGAAAAACTGAGTGTATTGGAAGGACTTGAATCAAATTTGACAGTGCAAATCACTATCAGTTCATCTACGAAGGCTTTTCCCCTGAGTATCCCCTTGTCTGCTCATTTGTCTTGTTTCCTGCGAGGTAACAAAAGGAAAGCCTGAGCCTGTGTTTCATTTTGGCTTCAATGCAGCAGCAGGCATGTGAAACACTCATCCCGAAGAAAAACATTTCAGGGTGAAGCCAAACGCATCAGGTTGTTCTGTTTTCATACGCTGGCTGTCTCTTCTGTTTCACTCTTCCTTCATCTGTCCACTGTCTATCTCTCCTTCACTCTTCCTTCATCTCTCCACTGTCTATCCCTCCTTCCTTATTTGTCTTCTTCTGGCTGGAGCTGCTCTCCAGAACTGACCTACAATCCTGTCAGCTCTGCTACGATGAAGTAACACCAGTTTTCTGTGTCCATTCTCTCTCTTTCTCTTTCTCCCTCACACCCCTCCCTATCTTTTTTTTTTCATTTCCAACCCTCCCTTTCTTCAGCTTTGTAATGGTGTCCCTCGTGTTTGGTACAGTCTGTTTGTTTCTTGCAAGAGAATTTACAACAGTCTGTTTTCACTGCATTGTGTGTTATGCTTGGTGCTGTATTTCTGTCTTCCAGCAAGGTCAACCTGATGAAATGTGGGGATACGCGATACGGCTTCCAGAGAGCAGGACAGGTACCCATTACTGCTGATAGCTACAGTGAAGTTAGAGGCCCAAAAATGTCCTTGCACCCTTTGATCCAGAAAGCAGACGTCAGAGCTATAGTGATGGGTGGACAAATAATGGAAGGCAATGAGAACTTACCTTGTTTTGCTCCCAATGCTATTGTATTCACCTTGTGAGTCTGTGTCGGTGCGCGCACGCGCGCGTGTGTGTGTGTGTGTGTGTGTGTGTGTGTGTGTGTGTGCACAGGCGCGCGCGTGTGTGAGTGCCATCTTGGAAAAATGTGGTCCTGGAGATACCTACTGTCGTGAGAACTTAAAATGGCCAATTTTTCTTTTGTCATCTGTCTGAAACCTTATCTAGAAAAGTGCAAAATAAATTCTAATGGTCAAGAATACTGTGCTGCATTTGAAAAAAATCGTATGGTCCATCAGGAAGGTACATTTGTTGCAATACATTGAAGGGAAATATACAGTCAGTGGTGGAAAAAAGTTCCAAATTGCAATGTCCTGTTTGGCAGAGACGCAGTCATGGCCTGCGAAGGGGACGGAATGGCAGCATAGGAGTGGTTTAGGGAGCAACTGAGGCTGTGCAACAGGGGACTGAGGGTGGTGAGAGGGGTACACCATCAGTCCAGCCTTACTACAGCTGATTCGTGTGTAATGATCAGTCCCATTAAAAATTTGCGATTCACACTTAACAGACGCCGGGTACAGATCATTACAAGTGAAGGTAAATTCTGCAGCTGCTCTCTTTCTGACTGCTTCAAAGAGCTTCAGAGAAAATAAGAATGATCATCTGCCCTTTCCATGAGCTCAATGTGGAATTTTAACTAACTGTCTGATAGCTCCCTTTCATCTAAACCATTTTAATGGAGTGAAGGATTCAGTTCTGATTTACTAACTGCAACTTCCCAAGCAAGACTAACATGGCCGCCAATGCAAAAGGGCATTTTCTGCTGTGGAAAGGAATTGATTGATTGGATTGATAGAAGCAACTGGAAGCAATGCATGCAAATTGGGAAGTGCTTATGTTGGCAATGCATTACTGTGGAGCTCTCTCTTTCTCTGGTGGCTTTGCTAATATATCTTTTCATTCTTATGCCCCAGTTTAAGCCAACAGAAATCAAAAATGATTGTCGGCTGTTTAAGGCAAGGAACCCTTTTCAAGCGCTTTGATATTTGCTGAACATTGAAGAAGTCCCTCTCAAGAAAATATCACGATGAATTCACAGGTTCTTATTTCCAGAGAAATTCAGAGTCCCCCTTAAAGATCTTTTTCTGTCCGTGGGTGTCAGAGAGAAATGAAGAATCACAAACTCAGTGCAGAGGCACTATTAGCCTGACCTTGACTCATTTACCTCCTGAATGGAGCGTTTGAGAAGCAGAAATGAATGCATAAAAGGAGAAGTGGAAAAGAAAAACGAATGCGAGGAGAGGAAGATGGAAGTGTGTGTATGTGTGTGTGTGTGTGTGGGTGTATGTACATAGTTCTATTGGAGGATGCTTGTATGAGAGTGTGGGTGTATTTGTGCATATGTACAGTGCACTCCAGAATTATTGGCACCCTTATGACTATAAGCAAAGCAGGCTGTGAAAACTATCTTCAGTGTTTCAGTCCTTTTGGTTTCTCACTCAGAATGTTCGCAAAAATATTACCTATTCACTGAAAAAAATTTATTGAAAGGAAAAAAAATAACATGATATGAATATTTTTTTTCTAAAACAAGGGTGCCACAATTGGGACCCTTAAAAATCCTGGATTAAATCCTGAAGTGCATATTTCCTGTCTTTTTTTCTTTTTGACAATATCAAATTCACCAGTCAGATCAGGAACTCTTAAAGGAGAATTCTGGTGTGAAATTGACTGGGGGTGTATTGAAACATGATAACGAGTACTAACCTTTGTTGAATACCCCACCTCCGTACGCACGCAGCATTTCGAAATACATGGCTTTTAGCCGAAGCTCCCAGCTGGGCTTACAATAGTGGTGAATCGGGCATAGCAAAGCCATGCAAAGAAATCGCTATTTTTTTCATCATTAACAAGGCTCAAAGTAGCTCCACACTTCATCGGTAGAATTCCGAGGGCCTTTGAAAATGCACAGGTAGTTTATTAAAGACTATTTATGCAAACAGTACCTTGAGCTAGTTTCCAGTCGCCTCCATCTTGAAAGTCATAAAAAGTCGATTGACGAGCACGAACGAATAGATTGCAGTCTGTTCCCCTATCCTTCCTATTCATTCGTGCTTGTCAATCGACTGTAACACAACACAACCGACGTAACACAAGCATACCGATCAGAATTACTGCATATAAGTTAACCAGGAGCATTTTTAATTAGCACAACAGACAAACTAACATGCAGTAGCTGGTAACCGAGCAGTCATAACCGCAGAGACAAACCCTTGCAATACAGGTTTTACAGACGGCAAGTTCTGTTACTGTGAACAGTTGTACCAAGCATCCAAATTACAAACAAGTATTAAAAGTTAGCTTCAAATGAGGTTTATGTTCACACACCTTCTGTAGAGTTTCCCCTGATATCATTCTTACATATTTAGTACACAAACATCAGCAACAGTTACTTGGCTACTTTAGCCGCTGTCCTACAGCCAAAATCAACTGGCTATCACGTCAGGTTGGCTTATGCAGTTAAAGCAACTTATAGCTTCTGTGTCTGTGAGTCACGGAGAGTCGCGACCGATACAGGCTTTATCTTCAGATATTTTACAAAGCCTGCGTTTGAGGCCAGTTGTTCGTGCTATCGCTAGCGGTCCTGCTAGCCAGCAGCAACACGTTGGCTTCACTTACATTACCCTTACATTATTTGCTGTTCTATGGTAACTTACAGCTTGTGGCTCCGAGCGCTTGATCGATGCAACTGCTTCAGGTTTGAGAAGCAGCTGAAATGCTTATCCAGTGTCGAATTATCCTTTATTGACAAGGCTGTCTTTGGTGAAATGCTGAGCACAAACAGCTAACGTTCCCTTTGGCCGTGGCTGTTTGCTGCCAGCAAACAAAAAAAGCTACCCACTGATTTCTGGTTGCATCGTCTTTTGGAAGAGAAATATTTGTTTTTCTTCACATCCAAAGGTAAATGGACAAGTAGCTTTGGGAGAGATACTGACAAAATTGCACCTCAAATGATCTGCGGTTCTTCTTTTGTATTTCCAAAAGTGTAGACGCTACTAAGGCATAGTATGATCTGCCATTGTTAGTGCCTGCTAGAATAGTTTCCGGTGTGGGCAGGTCCAGCGCAGTGGTTAGCTCTGGCTAGGTCTGTATTAATTGGACGACACAACCTGACGTCAGGTTATGCCCTGATCTCGTGAAGATCTCGGGAGGAGCTGTTCAGAGAGGAAGTCACACTCACAAAATCACGTTCTTGGATTATGGCAAAACCCGTGTATCTTATGTGTAGAAACTTTTCAGAGGTTGAGCATGGACAACCAACATTATAGCATTACTAATATGTATTAAAAGAAGGATCAGCATTTTAGGTCCCCTGTAATTCCATCCTTTCTGTATACCTGGAACTGGAGCCCATCTCAGCTGACTCGCAGGGTGCACACACCATTCATTACAATTTAATATTGATATTGCTAATGCACATGCTGCACATACTCTCGCAACCCGGTGCGCCATCCGTAACATAGATACTGCCATTTATTACCACGTTTATCAGCACTAGAAAATAAACTCTAAATTTTTTTGACTAAATTCACGCTTGATGTTCTTACTACCTGAATGTTTCTCTGGGTACTCAAACATCAAGGTAAGCCGGAAAAGTGCTGATTTAATTAGTTATTAGTGGAGTTTCAATTCTTAAATTATTTTACTTCCCCTAATACAGGATTAGCAAATTCCTAAGTCCGCACATGATCAACAGCCCAGTTATAAAATGTACATTGAGTTGATCTTAGTTCTCATCGGTTTCTTCTGGAGCCTTCGTTTTCTCTGGCAGAGTTCAGCCGCATTAGTGAACCTCCGCAGCATCACTCCTGAACACTGATGCCCCTCAGAAACAGTGTGTCGTTCACATCTCATCCTATCCAGCGTTTCCAACCAACTCAACACTTCTAGCTAATAAAGGCTGAACAACAAATACTGTCTCTGTGCGTTGCTGTCATGCAAGTTTGGGGCATGCATAAAATAAGACACAAAATATGAAGTTTCTGTTATCTTAAAATGTGCTGAAAAGTCAGGACAGCAAGTATGCACATCTGCTATTGTTTTAATAATTAAGAATGAGCGCGCAATGGTAAATAAATGATTGGCTGTGAAGTTTTTTGGGCTGAATTTATACCACGCTGAAAGTGCACATATTATGGACGTAGTCAATGCTACTTAGCCAGCATATAATACGTGAAGCAGCACAACACAGTACCGTGAATCAGTGTAAGACATTCAAAGTAATGGAAATAAACAACTCGGCTTAGGTGCATCTTGAACAATATAAAACGAAAAAGCAAAGCATGCCTTAGCTACATGCACGCTTATAAGATGTCACCTTCAATAGTTACCGTATACACGCCCATTATCCAACCTAAATTAACCAACAACAGCCTTTGCTACCTTACGGTTTATTCTGTAATGTTACATAAAGGACAGGTGAAGCAGTTGAGTCGCAACATAACAAAGCCATTAATCAAATACAATAACTGAAAACACTGGTGTCGTTACTCCTGCTCACTTCATCGATTAGGTAATAACGTAAGCCAACAACACGGAATCTCTTGACCAGTGCTACACGCAAAGAACCGCGGCTGCTGCGCTGCTTACGAGAATGCGCTTAGAGACAAGGTCCCCTTAAAGTTCACGTAGCCTGAATTTGAAGTTGAATTACTTGTCGATCAAAAAGCTGACAACTTCAGCGTCCCTTTGAAAATCTTTTGCTTTCATTAGCTCCTTCCACCTGGGGAAAGCTAGCCCAATGTTGACCCTCGTTTTTTGAAAGTGCCGAACGCGCTGCCTTTTTAATTCTCTTGTTCGCCTTCTTTGCGGATGAGGATTCCATCTCCTGTGCTGCTGCTGCATATGTATGGTCCTGCATTATGCTGCAGAAGTGCAGATTTTCAAACTTGCCGCGGTAACCTCTCTTGCTGATCACCTCTGGTGTCTCAATCACTCTGCGCTGGCTGGCGGGGCAAACGCGGGTTTACTCCGCGTTTGGTGCTATTTGACCCTTGGCTGTAGTTTCAAGATGGCAGAGCGTCAGGGCACTTCCCTACCGGCTAACCCGTCCAATGTACAAACAAATCTAAAATTCTTTGTTTACGAGATTATTAGCGGAGGTCATAATACACCAATGATGACATATATATGAATGCAGACTTAGATTTTGGCCAATAAACAACTGAAAAAGTTACACAAAGTCCCTTTAAGATGTTTAATGTAACAGGAGATGTTATGAATCAGCCTGGAAGTGAATGTGAGTTCATTGGCCCCACATACTGCTTGGAGGATGTTTCAACTAGCAAAAGCTGCTCCAAAGATCACAGGCAGAGAATCGCAGAAGTTAGAAGATTCTTGGGATCAGAAATTCTCCAAAACTTCTACCAGATGCCACCAACATCACCACAAAGCGTTTGGGAGGGTTGCCAGAAAAAAAAATCTTCCACTATCAGCCAGCAACTGAGAAGAGTGCCGACAGTTTGGCAAATGTTACCGGAACTTTCAGTCATACTGGGTTATATGGTCTCATGAGACAAAAATTGAGCTTTTTGGCAACAAACATCAAAGGTTGGTTTGATGTAGACAGAAATATAGCCATACAGAAAAGCTCTTCATACCCACTGTGAAGTATAGTGGTGAATTTTTGATGTTGTTGGGCTGTTTTTATTCTGAAGACCCTGGAGATCTTGTTAGGATACATGTTATCATGTACTTCACCAAATATCAGCAGATATTAAATAAAAAAATGAACCGGCAGTTTAAAATGGGCAGGACAGTGATCCAAAACAGACCTAAAAATGCCATGGCTGTCACAGCTCCCCGATCTAAACCCCACGGAAAATCTGTGGCCTGAGCTGAAGAGCAGAGTCCCTGAGCGGCGACCTGAACATGTAAAGGATCTGGAGAGATTCTGTATTGAAGAATCTCAGATCCCATGCTGCCTGTTCACCAACCTCATCACGCACTGTAGCAGACTCAGAGCAGTTATCTCTGCAAAGGAAGGCAGCACAAAATATTAAATGAAGGAGCGCTGATAATTGTGGCTCACATACTTGAGAAAAATTTTTTTTTTCCAGGATAAAATTTAATTTTTCTTTTAATTTTGTTACTTCAATTTAATGTTAGGTTTTTCTCAATATTTTGAATGAAAAAGCATGAGGATAAACAATGAAGATATTTTTAAATTTTTAACATCTTGTTCTGATCACATTCTGGTGGGCACTGTATTTGGCTTTAAGTGCGAGTACGTGTATCTGTTCAAAAGTATGTGTGTGTGTACATTTGTTTGTGAGTGAGGGTAGAGAGACTGCGTTGGTCCCAGGCTGAAAGGAGAAGATGAATCACAGGTAAGCGGTGATGTGCCGCTTCATTGGACAGCCAATGTGTCGCCGAGCGGCAGAGGAACGGTAATGAGGAACCTGCGTGACTCTTTAGGTGTGTGATCTATCTTTGGCCTGGGCTCTGCGCCGCGGTAAGCAGGATTTAGCCAAGACTGGAGGAACAGCGAGGCGTACTGAAACCTCACACCCACCCACCGCGAAGCACCGATCTCCAACAGTTTGTTTTCCTATTTCCTGATTGGCTCTTCCAGCTAGGAGTCCAAGCACAGTCCTCTTACCTTTCTCTCTACGCTGAATCAAATAGGTCTTGATAGCTTTTCAACATTTTTCAGACTCTAGCTTGTAAATTATAACATGCATTCACATTCATGCACATGCAGCGCAGTCCAAAAGCAACACAGTATTATAAGGGTACCTTGTAATGCTAGGCAAGCAAATTCCCTGTAACACTGGATGAGCAACTCGGAAACAGGACGCAAAGGAGACGATAAACTGACCCTCCTAACTGGGTCTTTAGAATAGAGAACAAAAATAAAAAAATGGGGTGATCCCCATGTCCTAAGAAAACCCACAACCTTTCTACACCGGACAATCAGTGGCCACAGCTGATCGCACGCTGGGAATGACAAGCCAATCAATCGCTTAAAAGGAACAACCCACAAGACTGCTGGAACAGCAGAAGAACCAATTAAGAAGAGACATGGGTTGTGATCGTAGACTGATAAATTGAAAGTGGAACTTTTTGGTAGATGAGCTAATGCAGCATTCCACAATAAGAACATTACACTAACAGTCAAACACGCGGTAATATATGGTGATATGGACATGCTTTGTTGCTTCAAGGCCTGGGCAACTTATCATAATTTATGGAATCATGAATTTTTCTGAAAAATTTCAAGGTGAAGGTTCGGTCATCAGTACGTGATCTGAAGCTCGAGTGCACTTGACTTGTGCAATAACACAACACTCCAAAGCACAATAGCAGGTCTTCTTTTGGATGCCTCAAAAGATAGGAACTTGAGAGTATGGAGTGGCCCAATAAATTTTTTGACTTGAGCGCCACTGAGGTGCTTTGGCAGGACCTTAAAAATTAGCTGCTCCTACTCAACAAGACGAGGTCGAAATCTTGTACTTGGCTGGACTGTTAATTACTAATGTATGGAATTGTGGGCAATGAGCAATGGAGAAAGTACACTTAGCCGGCTGACCAATGGTGTATCTTCATCAGTCACTCTCAAACTCAGCTGCGAAAATCTACAGATGTATGGCCAAAAAAGCCCTCCTATGTGGCTGAATTAACAAAATTATTTTGGGAGGAAAGGGTCAAAGTTCCTCCACAGCAATGTAAAAGATTGATTTCCCAAGACTGTTCGGATAAATTTGTCGCGGCTATGGGTGGCATGAGCTATTAACTTTAGGAGCAATTTTTTATTTATTTATTTTTTGCATGGGCGGCGTAAGTGTTGTATAACATTTTTCATTCAATAAATAAAATTATCGTTCAATACTGTGATTTATATTTCCTCATATTTTCCTTGTCTAGTAGTGCATTTTGTATGGCAATCTAGCATGGAACTATTTTGTGTCAGAAATATACAGAAATAGAGGAAATACACTTTCACAGCTCTGTGCTGTGTATGTAAAGATACAAAGGCTGTTCCGTGTAATCAGTCACTAATGTATGGAATATGATCGTTGAGTGTCTACTGATGTCCTTGATACCTTGAAGGTCACACCTGTCTTCCAGACTGCCTTCTCACGCACACATACCTGAAGAGTCCAGTCCTCCTACAGTCTTTTTCAGCTGAGTAGCCCACCTCCCTCCACTCATAGTAACTCTACAGTGCTACTGCTGCTGACTTCTGATGTTACAACAGCAGCTGAGAGCTGTCCTGCTCTCGGACCTCTGTGACTGACCAGTGTCCTTCATTTCCTGCCATGACTGAAAGTACATGAACACTCTGTAGTTTGAGGCTATTTCTCATGGTCTAGGCTGGGCCTTTGCTTCCACTTTGAATATTTTCATGCTATAAGCGTCAGCAGATTTATGTTCTATTCCCCGTGGAAAAACAACGAAGAAGAACCAAGACCATATGAAAACAGAAACATCTGTTTATAATTGCGAATTAAATTTGTCTGTTCAAATCTACACCCAATAACATTGTTTTACAAGCTGCTCAGGAGCTGATGAAGTGTATTTCATTCGTGGGTCACAAACACAAGTGCCATTAAAGTTCATCCTAATTGAAATAATTTGAAATTTTAATGGTTGTAATTTTTCTTTACATGAAGCTGGAGCTAGATCATAAAAGGGATCATTTTAAGGCCAGCCGTGATCTTGCTATGCCTTTGTCTGCTTGATATGTATGAGAATCAGTATCTCAATTAAACATGCGAAGCTCATCCAATTAAGCCATCCATTAGCAGGGGATTCTGCCAGCAGTATCTTACATGCCCTGCATAAGGAAGGAGAAAAGCTAAGCTAAGAAAGGCCTAATCTGTTTGGCCTCCAGATCCATTGTGGATTCAGAGCAGTCTTTCAGCTGGGATTAAACAATACAATTTCAGACAGTGAGAAATCGATGCACTAAATGCAGCTTCTTAAGCCGAAACATAGTGAGACATGTTTGCCTATTAAAAATGTCAAAGGGGAGATATCTTCACTCGCCAGAAAGCCTTGGAACTTTCCCGCCAATCAGGAGCACAATCCTCAGCAATATAACTGTCCATTTATTTAGAAATTGAAAAAGCTCTACAGTTTTCTCCAGGGAAGGACTGACATTGTTTTGCTTTTGGGCTGATGAGAGTTACAGTTCCTCAAGTAGAGCACACTCCTGGGCAAAAAAAAAAAAAAAGAGCCGAGACCACAATGGCTCAAAAAACAGTCTTGACGACAAAATTTTGGTCCTAAAATTAACAAGGATGAAAAAAATGCACTCAGACGTTCTTTGCCTCCGTTTTCCTTTTAACTGCTGCTGCAGTGGACTGTTTGGGAAAAAGCCGGAGACTTCTCTACACTGAAGCTGAGATACTTCACTTAGAAAAGTCAATTAATGCTGTGGTGAGTCAAAGAATACAGCAAAAAAATTTTCTTCCCACAACTGAAAAGCTGTTCTCTGAAGAGGAACGATCCAATGTTATTTTTCAACTCTATCCTCCGTGAAAAGATGTCTGCAAGTTTACCCACACGGCTTTAACACTTAAAGAAGTCAAAGGAGAGAACTGTCCCATGCTATATTACTTTATCTATTTGTTTAATTCCAGATAATTTCCTCACCAAGAATTTTTTTTTTTCACACCACAGAAGCCTCATATGCTGTTATTTTGGGCTTAGCCCATGCTTTTCGCCAAGAAGAGCACATATGTAATGCTATATATACACTTATAAAAAATTTCAGTACGACCAAATTCAAAATGAAATATACAGTATAATACCTTCCCGCCTGCACTTAAAATATTGTTGAATATTTTGCCCCTTCAACCTGTAGCTGTTTTCGGCATCAACCCCAGTGACTCCAAATCTGTCTTGTACTTAACCCAGACATTTCAGTATACAGAGTGCAGGTATATTTTTTATAATTGAGGCCTGAGCGCAGGAGTGTTCAACAAGAACAAAAAGATTAATCCTCAATGACAAGAACTCTGAGGTTTTTTTTTCCTCTGTAAAAACAGTGAAGGTATGGAGGATGCAGCTCTTTCTCTTATCTGAAAGGAATTCCTTGACATAGCTCCTGAAATTGTCACTTGTAACTAATATTTTTAGCATGTTGTTTGAATAAACTCTCAAGCAGGAAATTCACAAATAGATACCATCTACGTATGCTTTATTTGTACCTTCAGAAGGAATCAATACAGGTTATTTTCTGGTATTTTTTTTGTCTTCTGCAGCACCGTAAGCTGTTCTGCCAGCTCTAATAACCGTGTTGTCTGTATGTCACTGGATACTTACTCAATGTCACCGGCTGTCTGAAACACACCTTTCCCCACTTCCCTCCTCTTCCTTTCACGTCTCTCAATAGGGATCCGATATCGGAGATGCGGTCTCGCTCCTACGCCTTTGTCTTCGCCCCTGACAAGTGCTTATCCATGCATTTTGTCTCCTTGCGTCCCTTCCGCCCCGCTCTCACGTCTGTCTGCGGCGTCTCTCTGAGTGAGGCCTTGGCAGCTGTTTGCCAAGGCTGTCTGGAACACCATTACCGCATCATCTTTGCGGCGTATTCGCCAGCCTGCTTTGTCTCCACGGACACTGGCAGCTTTCCTGAGCAAAGTGTTGAGCAGAGAACAGAGAAAGGCCACTGTGCTTCACGCGTCCCCGCAGCATGGGGCCGAGTCTGTGTGTTCAGATCAACTGGGCACACGGGTGCCTCAACAAGGGTAAACTTAAGGATTTTATTTTAGTTGCTGGTTCATTGGTGGATGCATTATTATTCTGGGCAAATATATTCTTTCATAAAAATTAAAGCAAAGCTAGGTTGTAGGCTAGGACAATCTTAGCTCCAATTCAATCAACTGCTACCCTCAGCGGGAAATCAGGTCCAGCACTATCCTCTCTGCCCTAGCCAGTGAGGGGCAAGGCCTATTCAGCGTGTTCACTGTTATAGACACAGAAAGAGCTCTATATCCTCCCTGCTATGCAAGGACGAAAGTGAAACAGAGAGGACGCTCTCTCGGGAATACTTGAAAGGGCTGCAGTAGGCCTCTGTGATTGGTGCCATGAAAGGACTGGAAAGCCTTTCAGCCTCCACCACAAAAAACACTCTCCCATATTTTCATTGCTCTGTCACATCGCTTGTGTGACCCTCCTCCCCCCCAAATACCCCGGAAGGATTCATTGGATTTAGCCTTTGTCACCAAGACTGAGGTCAAAGGAAATGGGGGGGCTTTGAGGTCCTGCACCAAGCACCTGGCACTTTATACCCTGGAATTAACCACTAGAAAGGGGGGGGGGGGGGGGTGACCTGCAAGGACGGGATACAGTTCCTTTAATTGGTTATTTAGATGGAGGGGTGTGTTTGTGTGTGTGTGCTTGTGTGTTGGTGTGTTTGTGTGTGTGGCTATGTATGTGAGGGTGTGTCCACATTTATTTATGAGTATGTTTTTGTGCCTGCACATACATGTGAATGCATGTGTACGTCATTGACACACATTTGAATATTGTTATTTGAACTATTACACCGTACTGCATTGGAAATTATGTTAAATAATGAATATTAGCTCTGCAAGCACACTTTTAGCTTTAATTTGAAAGTGCACAATGGCCGTTAGTTCGAACCCAGCCTGGGGCCTGCATGTTCTCTCAGTGTCTGCGTGGATTTCCTTGGTTACTCCAGTTTCTTCCCATAGTCCAAAGACATGCACATCAGGCTAAAAGGGGATGATAAGTAGCCCATAGGTGTGAGTGTGTGTGAATAGTGTGTGCGCCCTGCAATGTATTGGCGAGCTGCTCACAGCGGGTCCCTGTCTTTCGCCCATCGTGTGCTGTGATAGACTCCAGCTCCCCTGCGACCCCAGGGAGAAAGAAATAGTATGGAGAATGGATGGATAGATACATACAAATTGAGAAACTGTGTGGGGATTACATTGCTTTCTGTACGTGGTCCCCCATTTTTTTGGGGACCACAGGATTTGTACAATTGGCTGCACAGCTGCTCCATAGTCAGGAGAGTTAATTCCCTCACTTTTTCTTTTTTTTTTAAGGAAAGCAGATAAAGGATCTGGAGTTGTGAGGCAAGTGTGTCATTTTCACTCGGAATCTGTTGCTCTTAACACTGAATATGAGGTCCACAGGGCTGATTTCGAGAATACCGACAAGTTGGTACATTCTAGAAAAAAAAGCATGCTGTGGTGAACACGAAAAGGCCCACAAAACCTCATAGAACAACTGTGGTGGATGGCGGAAGAATTCTTTCTCTGGTGAAGAAAATCTCCGTCACAGCAGTTGGCCAGATCGAGCGCGCTCTTCTGGCGGTAGGTGTGTTTGTGTCAATGTTAGGAGTCAAGAGGAGGCCTCACCAGCAGCTCATGCTCATGAAATACAGAAGGTTTACCATCTGATGTAAAGCTTAGGAAAGCCTCATGTCACAGATACCAGAACAAAAGGAGTGAAAAGCTGGATCAGATGTACTATTAGATTGAGCTTTATCAGCAGGCCAGATCACAGAACAGGCAGGCTCTGCAATGGACAATGCAATGGAGTCAGGGGGCAGGCAGCGGCGATCAGTGTTCAGAGGAGGAGGCTGATCTGAATCAATGTTCAAGGCTCTGATTAGCAGGGGATGCGATGCTGTTTGTCAGAAAAGATGGAGGAATACACAAGGAGAGAGGGAAGGCCACAGCACAATAATTTAATGATTGAAATCAACTGGAGAGGCAAACTGAAATATGCGCATATAGCTGGATTGCGGGTAAAGCTGATTAACACAGAATCACGATGTAACACCTCAAAAACTTTTTTTTTTTAATCCAAAAAAGTCAGTGCAGTTTTTGAACAGTATGATAGGAAGAAAAGAAACTGCTCATGACCCAAATTATGTTCCTGTGTGGGCATGCGTGGCTCGCAGTGGTATAGGTTTTCTTGTGTTCATGATGATGTGACTTCTCACAGGAGCAACAGAATGAATTGTACAAGGCAATATTATCTGATGCCAAATGCTACAAAGCTCATTGGACGGTGGCTCACAGCACAGATGGACAATGAATTCAAGCAGACAGAAAAAGTAATCCATGACTTTTAAAAGGAAAAGAATGGGCTGCTCTTCGATGCATTTCCAATAATTAAGCTGATCTGAATTGAACTGAACACGCTTATCGCTCGCTGAAGGCAAACACCCCAAGAAAAAGCCAGAAAACAGCAGCAGGGTAGGCCTAGCAAATCATCACCAAGGAAGAAATCCTGTGCAGTGATGTCTATGTGACCCAGAAATTACAATTTTATTCAAAATTATGTTATTTTGTCCAAAATGGGGTAGAGGGCTGTTTATATAAAAGGCTACAATTCTTACACATTCATGCAATAATTTTGACAAAACCCTTTAATTAAAGCTGGCGGTCTACACTCCAAGCGTGTATTGATTGACTCATTTCAAATCAAGCGTGTTGGCATACAGACCTAAAATTGTTACCATTGTGTCACTGTCTAAATATTTAGGGCCAGGCGGTATATATACACGTCCCTGTATGTGCATGCATACATTTGGAAGGCATAGAATGGAGCTTCGATCCCCCCACATTGGTGTGAGTGTGAGTGTATGTGCATGTGAGTGTGGTTATCAGAGATGGAGAAGCCTCCTCCTCTAATGCCTCTCATCCCTCCCCAGAGCCCTCACAGATATGGTTCACAATTAGCCGTCTGGCTCACACTTCTCCTTGGCTGGCCTTCATTGCCACAGGGTGTTTTTTTATAGCAGTGAACTTGGCCTATCTTTCAGGCTTATTCAAAGCCCCAGCACTGGAAATCCACTCAAGAAGTGATGATACACAGTGACCTGTGTTAAGCTGGCAGTGAAAGGGGATAATAGTATGAACAAGCTTGATTGGATCTTGACATTCATTTTTTTGCTCACTGAAAAAACACAATCATTATTGTGAAAAGAAATCCGGAGGACATACTGCATAGTCTTCTTTTTTCCACAAATCCTTCTTAAAAATAATGCAAAAAAAAAAAAAAAACGAATCTCAATCTTTGAGCATTATCTTGTTTATTTACGAGGGAATGTATTTTTTAGGGTTTGCATGCATGTGCGTACGTGTGTATTGAGAGGAGACGATTGTTTGATGGATGTTTACGCTTCACGATGTCCCCGTGTATCTTCTCCTCTGCCTTAGATAAAGTGCATCTGCGCACTTGTACACAAAATATAAGGAGTATTTATTTCCTGCTAGATAAAAGCACATCCTCTGTCAGTAGCGCTTCACTTAATGAAACGCTTTCATACACTTTCCATTAATTCCACTTGCTTGTAAGCTGTACTTCAAGCTGATTCTATAGCTTGACATATTAATCTAAGGTGAATTGATGCTACCTTATTAGGCATGTAATTAGTGCTCTTTTTAAAAGCTTTAACTAGAATGTTCCCCGTGGGCCATTTGCTTATTTCCCTTCAAACCTTTTTTAAATGTTCCCTTCCATTACTTATTAGATTTTATGAAAGAGGAGTGCAGTGTACAGTGCTTCAGTTCAGACGGGTATGAATGGCAGTAAGTGGCATGACAGTTGAAGGGAATGCATAATAGCCATAAAGAGGGTGATGGCGGTACTCTGTAGACAGCTGTAGCCATGGAGATCAGTCCGTGACGTGGCGACAAACAGTGAATAGCGTTACGCTGGCAGTGAAAGGACGTATTGTGCATGTGTGAAACGACAGTCGCTACTGCGAAATGGGGGAAGCTCACGGTGAAAATGCTCCGCGCTTGAAGAAGATTGGCCGTATGGTTGTGATGATAATGATTTGATCCCCTGTGATTGATTCATCTCACCTAGCCGAAAACTTTACTCCACCCAAGAAGTGAAATAAATTCCGTGCCTTGATTAGGGCTTGTCTGTATCGTCGCTCTGTAAGGACAGAGGATTATACATCTAAGCATAGAGAGTGATGTCGTCATTTGCCGTGTGAGGGGATTTTGTTCTTTCTCGGAGCCTTCGCAGACCCTGTGCAGTTTATTAGTTTAATTAAAAGGAGAAATGATGGCGAAGAGCATTTACTGACTGGTCACACAAAATAAGTGGAACTAGCTCAGGTAGGAAACTCGAGTCATTCTACATTAGCTGATGTGGCTGTGTCTGCCTCTGCGATGGTGGTCTGTTTTAAGCACAATCGAGCTCGCTCACTTTTGCTGCTTAATTTGTGGCCTCATGTGCAAGAGGAGAAATTTTTTTTGCTTGCCACCTCTACCCCTGCCGCCACCTGCTTGGTTCTGCCCTCTTCTGGCAGTGGGGGCATTCTCTACCCAATTTTTTTTTTTTTTTTTTTTTTTTTTTTTTTTTTTTTTAAAATTTGGCATCTCCAATCCCACCCGAATTTGGAATGCCCAATTGGGGAACTATGTACAAGTCTTGCTCGTATGCGACCCCTTGCTGCCAACTCAGGATAGTGAAGACAGTTCACGGCTCTCCTCCGAAGCACGTGCCTGTCAGCCACTGATTCTTATACACTCGCTGGTTGAATCTTCGCAAGTTCAGAGCGAGGGCGGAGGATACCCGGACATGAACCAAGCCGGAGTCTTCCTGACGAGCGCCCGTCTGGCCAACAGGAGGCGCTGGAGCAACGAACAAAGCTGATATCGAATACCCATATCCGGCAGTCCCTTCCCAATTTGTAACCCTGTAGCGCGATATCCAATTGTGCGCTACTCTGAAAAAGCTGCCGACCCCTGCCGGTGGATACGCCGAGGCTCGAACCCGCGACGTGGTGGTCACCTCTGCACTGCAGCGCAGTGCCTTAACCGTGTGAGCCACCCAGCAGCCCCTCTACCCAATTTTTGTTGTTGTTTAGTATGTGCTTGCTATGCCATGGTAGGGAGCACATCCAGAGCAGAACCTTCCACCAAACAAAAATGTCATTACATCTACATGTCAATAAAATTTTGTTCAATTCAAAGTTTACCTAACTGAAATCTAAGCGGAAGGGAATAACTAAACCTGATTACTGAAAGAGTTAGGCCATTTGTTAGGGTTGTGTCTCGTACCCTCGTGATAAGCACAGAGGACAGGAAGCTGAGGACTGGACTCAGGTGCAAGGATGGACTTGGTTGAAAGTTTATTATGCTAACTGCACAGCAGAAGGCATGAACGAAGCACGCAAAATAAATAGGAATCGAGGTTCCTTATAAATGCTAAAGGTAATACAGAGTCTGTGCTGTAGCTGCAGTAAAAATGTATTACAAATAGAAAACAACTCAGGAAAAAGGTTCCTCAGCATAAAGTGCTGAATAAAAAATAGCACTAAGTTACTCTTAGAGTTTAAATACACTCGAAACATGAGGAACTAAGTCCATACAAGACTAGGAATGCAACACAAGTATGTGGTTACGAGACATTGCAACAACTAAGTACAAAGCTCGGTCTTAAATAGCATTCTACTACCAGACAGTGGAATTAAGACACCGATGTAGGCTATGATTGAGGTGGGAAGAATGCAGACTTGGTCTTAATAGACCGGTGAGCTGGACGGCTGGAGGCGTGGTCTTACACCATTACCTGATTTCAAATTTTCACATTATTTAGCTATTAATTTAGCAATCATCAGCTATTTATTTACAACCCCGCTTCTAAAAAATGCTGGGATACCATGCAAAATGTCACTAAAGACAGAATGCAGTGATTTGCAAATTATTTCATTGAAACTGTATATTTTATTGAATAAAGCACAAAGACAACATATAAAATATTGAAACTGAGAAATTTTATTGTTTTTGAAAAATATGCGCTCATTTTGAATTTGATGCCATCAACACGTTTCAAAAAAGTTGGGATGTGGGCAACAAAACACTGGAAAAGTTGTATGATGCTAAAATAATAAACCTGGTGGAACATCTAATGGTTAAATAGGTTAGTTGGCAACAGCTCAGTTACATGATTGGGTACGAAAAGCATAGAGAGGCTGAGTCATTCAGAAGTAAACCTGGCGAGGACTTCGCCATTCTGGGAAAAACTGAATCACAATTTATGGATAACCTTTCTCAATGTAAAATTGCAAAGAGTTTGGGGATTTCGTCATCTAAGGTATACGGTTTAATTAAAAGATTCAGAGAATCTGGAGAGATCTCTTTGCACAGGTTGAAAACCAATGTTGAATGGCTGTGATCTTCAGGCCCTCAGGTGGCATCTCCATTAAAAACAGACAGGATTCCGTAGTTGAAATCACTGCCTAGGCTTCGGAACACTTCTGTATACACATATGTTAGTTAAAACTCTACCATGTAAAGATAAAACCATATATAAAGAGCTTGAGCTCATTAAACCTCTCAAGCAACTGAGTGTTTTAAGCAGCTAAAATGACCAAGTGGGGTGATAAAGAATCTAACGATGTTTTATGCAAAAATATTTACAATCCCCAATTTCAATGACGTTGGAACGTTATATAAAGCGTGAATTAAAACAGAATGCAATAATTGGCAAATCTCATAAACCCACATTTTATTCGCAATAGGACATAGAGGACATATTTGAAGTTGAAAGTGAGACATTTTACCATTTCATGAAAAATATTACCACATTTTGAATTTTATCGGAGCAACACGTCTCAAAAAAGTTGGGACAGGGGCAACAGAAGGCTGGAAAAGTAAGTAAAGGTACCAATAAAAAACGACTGGAGGAGCTTTTTACAACTAATTAGGTTAATTGGCAACAGGTCAGTAACATGACTGGGTATAAAAAGAGCATTTTAGAAAGAAAGTGTCTCAGATGTAAAGATGGGCAGAGGTTCACCAATCTGCGAAAAACTGAGTTTAAAAATTGTGGATCGATTTCAGATAGATGTTCCTCAATGTACATAAAATTGCAAAGATTTGGAATATCCTACCATCTACCGTACATAGTCATCCAAAAATTCAGAGAATCTGGAGAAATCTCTGTACATAAGGGACAAGGCCGATTGTCAATATTGGATGCTTGTGATCTTCGGACCCTGAGAAGGCACTGCATTAAAAATGACATTACTCTGTACTGGAATTCACGGCAAGGTTTCAGGAATACTTCCAGAAATCATTGTCTGTGAAAACAGTCCACCGTGCAATCTACTAATGCAAGCTAAAGATATGTAATGCAAAGAAGAAACCATATGTGAACATGATTTAGAAACGCTGCTGTCTTCTCTGGGCCAAAGCTCATTTAAAATGGACAGTGGCAAAATGGAAAACTGTTCTGTGGTCAGATGAATCATAATTTGAAATTCTTTTTGGAAACCACGGATGCCGTGTCGTGCGGACTAATTAAGAGAGGGACCATCCAGCTTGTTGTCAGCACTCAGTTCAAAAGCTTGCACCTCTGATGGTACAGGAACATCTCTTTCAGGGAAGGCCTTGCATATTTAAGCAAGACAATGCTGTAGAATCTGGAAATATAAATGAACAAATGGCTGATAAGCTCGATCCAGAGCCAGGCCAAATTGCAGTAAAACTTTTATGACCTTCCCCCTATGATGTTCCTGCAGCCTGCCTATGGGGGTAGTATCTCCGGTTTTACTCTGGGGGGTAGGTGCAAAGCCCTGGCTGCCACAATGCCCTGGAGTCATATTACTGCCCTTACTCTTACGTTAAAGTCCAGTTATATTAATCTGTTAAAAATAATCTAAATCTCTGGGAACTTCATAATATGTTTATATGTTCAATATCCTGTGACGAAATCACTTATATACTTATAACCCAATTAAACTATATAATAATTCATCTTAAGGCTTTTTCATGACAACTGCATCATATTAGTACATATTTCTATCATGTTTGGTCTTGTTATTCTCAGGGGAATCCTAGGAGTTGAATGAGGTATGTTTCATTTCCATTGAAATGATGGTTAATTCCCTTTGGGAAACTCCTAAATATTGGTCAGAATCCGTTACATCCTCCAAATGGTAGAAACCAAAAAGCCAGATTCGACCCCCCTTCCAGGGTTTTATGGCCTGGTTTGATCTGCGCCTACATGGTAATTAAATTATTGTTATTCCTTTAAGCTTGCGTGTTTTCAGTGACTCTTAACGCATGCACATTCTTTCTAGCCCCGTCGCAGCGGGTACCTAGGGGTATAATCACAACTGATGTACGACTGGCTAGCAGCCCGATATGGGAATTGGTTTTATTAAGTTGGAGAGACAATCATGATCTACTAACATAAAGTGTTTATGGATTGCTGGTTCTGGGATTTTAGCCTTAAGGAAATCCATGAATGAGAAGTCGGTTATCCGTTAAAATTCTCTTAAGGAACCCATGGGCGTGCATAATGCTGGGTTCGCTGTATATAGGCAAAAGTTGCTGTTGCAGTGATGACTGACTTCCAACCTCTAATCTAACCGATGAACCTAGGATCCGGACATGGTGTTAATACCTGGGAACATTAATGGAAGTGACGGTGGTTGTCTGTTAGGAATTCGAGGTATAATCAACTTCATGTTTTCCCTAGAGTATTAATTTTAATTCTCATTTGGAAGATGGGTTTGAAGTTGTATTGCAAATTACGGTCTACCCCTAAAGGGTTTATGCAGTACCAGTCCTGGGGATTGGGCCTGAAGGGTGCCCATGGGCTGATATAAGCTGGTGCCTGGCCGAATCTCCTTAAGGGGTCCTCTCGTGTACATCAACCTGGTTTCAGGATATGTTTATGCTCAGTGACTGCGTTATTATTTGAGGACGTCGGCTGAGTAATTGGTTTTCACAAACGAGTCTGATGGCGTAGCTGCCCTGAGGTTCATGCATGCTGTCCCTAAACTATAAATTCTAATTCTAATTTGGAGTCAGATATTTAACGAGGATATAACTAAAATTGGTACACTAAATGCATTATGGAGTCAGATTAATTGTAACCCTTGTGCTTTTGTGCCCCGTCTTTGGACAGAGAAAATATACCCATTTTATTGTGATTCACACCAGCCAGCGCTAGTTAACTCCAGCTAAAAGAACAAGTGGAGCCTTCAGCCCTCTGCAATGTTCGTATTTTGGTATTGTTTTGTGGGGTTCTACAATGCTAACCCAGGAACTGCATCCATCACAACAGCATGGCTTCGCTGTCGAAGAGTCTGGGTGCTGATATGGTTTGCCGCAGTTCAGACCTTTCACCAATAGAAAACATTTGGCGCATCGTAAAACAAACAAACAAACAAAAAAATCTGGCTTAGAAGACCCAGGACTGTTGGGCAGCTAGAATCCTACATTAGGCAAGACTGGGACAACATCCCTCTTCCAAAACTCCAGCAAATGGTCTCCTAATTTCCCAGACATTTACAGACTGTTGTTAAAAGAAGAGGGGATGCTACACAATGGTAAACATGGCCCTGTCCCAACTTTTTTGAGATGTGTTGCTGCCATCAAATTCAAAATGAGCCAATATTTTTCATGAAATGGTAAATTCTCTCACTTTCAACACCTGATATGCTGTCTATGTTCTATTTTGAATAAAATGTGGGTTTATGAGATTTGCAAATCATTGAATTCTGTTTTTATTCAGGTTTTACACAACATCCCAACTTAATTGGAATTGCGGTTTGTATTTGTGTTTTTTTGTTATTTTGTTATTTTTTTGTTATCTTGTGTTCATCATATCCATACAACTTAATTTATGAATGACAGAGATCATTCAAAGATCTAATATAATTAATTAAGGGTTTCGATTGACTTTTTTTGATGCTGACAATAATGGGAAGTTGTGTGCAGTGATTCGCGACCCCAGAAAATACAATAATATGTTTTTGACCTTATGGGCATTGATTTTATTGTAACAGTCAACTTTTATTCACTAAATTGTTATTTTTTTGCAGTAAACCTTGCCTATCAGATCCAGAATAATATGATTTACAGCTAATTTTACCCTTGCCAAGGAAGTTATGTTTTCATTTGTCTGTGTATGTGTGTGTATATCTGTCTGTCACCAGCTTTTCTCCAGAGACTAATAGTGTGATCTGCACAAAAATTTACACTGGAGTAGATTTTGGTCCAAGGACATACAGTCCCAATTAATGGATTAAGTGAGTTATTTTTTCATGTGATGGACAGTATGTGCCCCCTCTGGCTGCATGTTTTTTATCTCTTCTAGGAAATGGTAATAATTTGCTTTGGATGAGGCATGCAGCCTCTGAGTGCTCTTTTATTAACTTGAAAAACACTCTTATATCTTTGGGGTCATAAATGTCCCAACACATCTTTCAATTATCCTTGTCACACCAATGGACCAATTCCTCTAAAAACCTACGATAAGTTGTAAGAGGAATTGCTTGACAAAGATGGACGGAAACATTTTTCTAATTCAAAATATCAAAACGGCTCAGAAAAATACAATGTTGTATACGCCTGGGGTTAAGATCAATGGAGGCGAAGTGGAAAACTGTCCTGTAGTCTGACTAATCAAAATGTGAAATTCTTTTTGAAAAACATGGACACAGCATCCTCCGGGCTAAAGTGGAGAGTGATCATCCGGCTTGTAATCAGTGCACAGGACAAAGGCCAACGACCATGATGGTATGGTGGTGCATTAGTACACATGGCATGGGTATCTTGCACATCTATGGGGGCACCATAACTGCTAGACAACATATACAAGTTTTGAAGCAACATATACTGACATCCAGATTCCATTTTCAGGGGAGGCCTAGGTCATTTGAGCAAGACATTGCCAAACTCCACACAGCACACATTACAACAACAAGTCTTCATCGCAGGTCTGAGTGCTAAACTGGCCTGCCTGCTGTCCACACTCATCACCCACTCAAATTATCTGGTGCATCATGAAATTAAAAATATGTCAATGGAGGCTGTTAAGTGCTGAGTAACTAAATCTAACATAAAGCTATAATCTGAAAACATTAGGCTTTTATAGCTGCAACAGTTGGTTTCTACAGCTCCCAGACAGTTCTAAATATGCCCCTGTCCCAACTTCTTTGAAACTTCTTGATGGCATGAAATTCAAAATGAGCAGATATTTTTCAAAAGAAATCAAAAAAAAATGTTGCAGTTTCAATATCTGATATTGTTTTATTCCGCAGGTCTGTGTGTTTTGATCAGTTAATTTTAGGTTTATTATTTTTGATGTTGGTTTTTAGTCCATGTCTTAGTGTTCACATTTTATTCCTCTCCCGTGTTATTCCAGTCCATGTTTTACCCATGTACTGTCTTTGCTTTCTCCCCGGTCGCGTCATTGTTTGTAGCAGTTTTCTGTCTTAATTGATTGTGACACTATTTCGGGTGATTTAATGGATTCTGGGTTTCAGCCTTCCTTCCTTTCTCGTTTACTAATTTCCCCTTGCTTTCCTATATTACTAACCCCTACTAACAGTTTGTTATTTTCTAGAATTTACTAACCAAACTAACATTGTACATTAGACTAACCTACTAACGAGCACCTGGGATTGTATAGCTGCACTTACTAGTTGACAAATGATCTCTCAGCAGTCGCCCTGTTCTAGTCTCTGCCTCTTGCTTTTCTTTCACTGGCTTTGCTAAGTTTTCCTGCAGAACCTTCTGTATTTTTATCTGTCCTGTCTCTTTCTATTCACTGTGAAATATTCATCCAGTTTATTTATCCCGTCTTTGGGATTGTCTTGTGATCCTCGTCTGTGTGTTAATGTTTATCTGTTTCATGTAATTAGGTTTTCCTTATGTTCCACCCCTTGTTAATTATATTAAGTTCCAACACCTGTGTCTCTCCGTGCCCCTGCCCTATATCTGTTCCAGCTCTGCAGCTCTTCAGATCAGATCTGACTTCGCTCGCGCTACACTCCCCGCCCTGTGCACCTTCCCTCTGGTCTCCTTACCTTCTGTGTTTCATCAGCCTCATTTCCCAGCCCAGCCTGCCCTACCTGCCGCCTTCTAGCCCCTGGTGCCCCCTTCGCCTTCCTGTGCCCCAGTGTGCCAGTCGCCTTCGCCTTTCTGTGCCCTAGCTTGCCAGTCGCCTTCGCCTTCCTGTGCCCTAACGTGCCAGTCGCCTTTGCCTTCCTGTGCCCTTGTGTGCCAGTCGCCTTCGTCTTCCTGAGCCCCAGCGTTCCTGCCGTCTCCTGAGCCCCAGCGTTCCTGCTGTCGTCTGAGCCCCAGCATTCCTGCCGTCTCCTGAGCCCCAGCCTTCCTGCCGTCTCCTGAGCCCCAGCGTTCCTGCCGTCTCCTGAGCCCAAGATGTTCCTGCCGTCCTGTCTGCCCCCCTCCTGATGTTTCCCCTACCTTTCTCCCGGCCAGCTGTGCCTTCCGAGTCATCCACCTGCCAGCTGTGCCCGTCGTCTCGTCCTGTGCCTGCCCTCTGCCTGTTCCCGAGTGATTCCTAGTTCCCTTGTTCCGAGTTCCCCTAGCTCCCTTGTTCCGAGTGTCCCCTAGTTCCCTTGTTCCGAGTTCCCCTAGCTCCCTTGTTCCGAGTGTCCCCTAGTTCCCTTGTTCCCCTAGCCTTCTTGTCCCAAATCTGCCCCCTAGTGTCTCCGGTTGTTTTGGATTCCTGTGTTCTCCTCCCTTCAGTGCAGTCGCACGGTGTTTCTGTTGGTCGGAGTGCCCCGTTTTTTTCCCCCCTTTCTAGTTTTCTGTTTATTTAATAAATTCTTTTGAACCCCCACTTCTGGCATCTCTCCCCCTTTGTCTCTTTGTCCCAGTGTTTTCCCTCCCAAATCCATAACAGATATGCTGTCTTTGTACTATTTTCAACTGAATAAGTAAATGATTTCAAATTCAATGCCTTCTGTTTGACTTTACATTTTACACAGCATCTCAATTTTTTGGAAATATGATTGTATTTATTTATTCATTTATTTATTTTCCTATTTACCATTAATGCCACAGACTATTTTTGCTTAGTATTCCGTCAGCTGCTATTAATTCAGGTTCAGCAAAGACACTCATCCTCCGACGTGCCTGCAGGTTGAGTGTGAACACTGGGCCATTGGATTCAGAGTTTTTCTATCATTCACAAAGTATTACTACAGTCCAGAGCTAATGATACGTAAAAGAAAGTGTGTTGTAAACAGAAAGAGACTGACAAAATGAGGAAAACCATAAACTAAGGATTACATTACAATACAATCACAAGATAATGGATAGAATTGCTGTGCATTTGAATATGTAATGGGCAGTTGAGGCTTCAACAGCTGTGGAAAACGGCTGTCTGCACTGTTTTCGAAAAATGAAAGAAGGCATAAAGAGAAGTCAGAGAGGGTTAGACTTCTACCGTCTTCTAAACCTATTCTTGGCTTCAAATGCAAAGTAGGTGATATGCACAGATTAGAGACCTGTACATGAAAATATGATATCTCGTGTTCATCAGAGAAGATGAATATTTCTGCGCTTATTGCTCAGGTTGCTTTTAGTGTCCAGTGTGTGGAATGATATGAGTGTAACTAGTTCAGGCAGGAAACTCGAGAAGAGCTACATCAGCTGACAGCAGCCTGGTAAGCTACCAGCACGTCAGCATCAGCAGGCACACAATTGGAGGATACACATCACGAGGTCATACAGCGGCCTATTTGAAAGACATCAAGCTCACTTACTTCCGCTGCTGTTTGCAATGACTTTTCATGCTATGCAACATGCTGTTTGGTTTTTTACTTGCCACCTCCACCCCAGCCTCTACCTGTTTGGTTCTGCTCACATCGGGGGATTTTAATTTCTGTTCATGACTATGTTTGTATGTTTGCTGTGCCTAGGTAGGACATTCCTCCAGAGCAGAACCGCCACCAAAACACAATGTAATGCTTATACCCATGAATAAATTGTTCTATTTTATTCAAACGTGAGTTTTCCTGACTGAAGTCAAGGTTGGGTGGAAGCATCACTTCATTAATATCTCACTGTGGCTAAACAGTCTATTAATTCCCTCACCTGCAGCACATGGTACATTAGCTCCACCCAGTTGGTGTTGCTAACGCATCCTTTTTTTTGTCAGCACAAATTGGTTTGGTGTCTGGTGTATCTGGTGCATCGTTTTCCGCACTACCCCCACGTGATGCAAATACCAATGAATCAACGAGCTCAATTCTCTGCACCGGAGCTGCCAGCTCACAAGCAGTAATAAGCTACCTCCTGAGGTAATGTAAGAGGCATCTTCATTAAGCTGCCAGGTGCTGACTAAATTTTGGCTGGACCTCACAATGAATACAAAGCAGCTTTTACTGCCGCTGAAAGGGGCTTTTCTTGCTGTCTTTTTATCTCTATCTGCTGGACTCATTTAATTTATTAAAGCTTAATTGGGAGGATAAAGTCTGAAAACACAATTTGAGAGAAGAACGCCAGCAATCTAGATTGTTGTGCTAAGTTCTGAGATGTATTTACAGATATACAATGTAATTTCCAGCTTCCCTTCAAAGTGTACCTGAAGGCTGCAATGTCACAAAAGTTGAAGGAAGCCAATGTATACTTTTTATTCCTGGCATTGAATAGCAAAACGACAAATTTTCACTAATTAGTTTCTCTGTCGTTCCCGCAGATTTTAATTATGATTGCGTACTCGAAAGATACGAACGCTACGGCTGCAGTCATCCTCGCGGCTCCACCGGCAGGTGAGGCAGCGTGAGCTCAGGCATGGACAAGTTTTACATCATCTCTTCCAATGTGTGACCACTGCTTGCGTTAAAGGGATAGTTCACTTTTGAGGCTTTTTGTTATTATTTTAGTTCTGGTGTATGTTTCCATTTGGAATATGTTTCACGAGGAATTTGCAAGCGCAAACTGCATTGGATTTGCCTTGAAGTTTTTTTTTTGTTTTTTTTTTTGCATGAGATGAAAAATCGCTTGATGCCCATTTGAGCATCGTATAGCCAGCAGGTCATAAGAATCTGCAAGAAATATCCTCATTATTCCTTATCACGCAGTACTCTAGGCCCAGGTCTAGGTCAGCCAAAAACAACAGGTAAACAGACATCTTAACTAAAAACAATAATTTAATTCACTCATTATATTGTGCGTGTGTGTGTTCCTGTACCTGCTATGAAGTGATAACCAGGAATTTTTTTTCCCCCTTCAAAGTGGGGACATTTTTGGGAAGTGAGGACATTTTCTAGTGTTCTTACAAGTACAAAGGCTAATTGTGACTTATTAATTAAGGTTAGAGGTATGGTTTGAATTAAGGATTGGTTAAGCTAAGGATACAGGTTTAGCTTAGACACACCTTTCTTGTTGTTAAAATTGGGGAAAAGCAGCGGAGACACACGAAGAATGAATGGAAGTAAATGTAATGTCCTCACACGGATAGAAGTTCAAGGATGCGTATACATTTGTGTGTGTGTGTGTGTGTGTGTGTGTGTGTATTTGTATATGTGTGTGGCCTTGCTGATCAGAATTCTTGCCTTCAATGGATATGACTGTGGACATGGCATGGTTCCCATAGCAACGATAAACCGCACGTCAGTGCAGTGGGACCGAGTGTAGCAGGAAGAAAGGATTTGCCACTAATTCTCTCATGTGTTAGATTATTTTATCTTGCTAATGGTGTGCTTCATTGTGTAATTCATTCATTTATTCATGCACCCCATTCATCTCCCCTGGGGCAGCCTTCAGCAGATAGCATTCATAACAAGACAAGGTCCACTCTCCATTCTAATTCTTTCTCCCCTCTAATATTTCCATGTCACCAGTTCCAGAAGCTGCTCTTTTTCTCGTTCATGTCTGTGACTGCGTATAGTTAAGACTTGTTTGAAATATCTGCCTTAATTCAGCTACGTGTGTGTTTGAAATGGCCCTCTTCTTAGTCTCAGCTGAGTGTGAAAGAAATGTTTCTTCAGATCCTGTTTCTGTGGCGGTATTCTTTACTTTCTGTCTTCAGAAAGGGTGAGTGGTCACTTTTACATTGCAGCGAGCATTCATCAGTGGCATCTTTGGACAAAAGCCTCAAAACACACTGCAAAAATACTACATGTCATGGCTAGATTCGTGAGCTTTTTAGTCTGTGGTCCCTCAGTGTTTCTGTACATTTTCTTCATCTTCTCATGTGCAAGGGAAGAAACTGAAAAACAGACAAATTCACAAAAATACTAGAGCACCTTTGAATTGCCATCAGCTGAAGATGAAATGGCTGTTCTTTAGGTTTGGTTGTTCTTCAGGTTGCAGCTTTTGTTCTTGCAATTTCCAGAAAGTTGTGGAGCGCAGTGTACAAAATAAAAACCTTTGATTCCTACATTGTGGAACACTTTTTTCTGAAATTGCACACATTTAAAGGTAATCGCGCTATTTGTTTATGCGCATGCGGGCCGCGCAGCATTTCAACTGGTCCTCTTCGATTGTAGCCACAACACAAGCCCTGTTTTGTTGAAAATTGCAGGTTCTTTAAATTCATAATTGAGCTGGATGTACAATTAGCCTCCTTGCTTGAGAGAATGGTAATATCTATGAAAATTTGAGGTATTTTTATGTCATTTGCATATAGTGATCTAGTCAAAAAATTTCCACAGTAAGCCATCCTTTTTTGTGTTCAGATAATAAAAGATTGCTGAACACACTGAGACAGTTTTTAAGTCTTTTTCAACGTTGTATTTTATTTTATGCAAGGAAATTCTCAATAATGGCTTAAATAAGCAATTTCTGGTTCACCAAAAAACATACCGTAAGAGCTGTTAAAAATATGTTTGTGACGTTACTTTGGTGTCTGTAAATGGTTCCCGAAGGTGAATCAATCCAAATAAGATAAATTCTTTGTGGCTTATTTATTATATGCCTATTTCAGGATGGCCACTAGATGACCGCACTTTAACTCCCAGATTTCCACGGTAACCATATGTTTTGTTTTTTTTCTCACGTGTAAACATAGATCTTCATTTCCCTAAGTCATACCAATGTTAGAGAGCTGAGATTAGCGCTCACCGACCATTGTGGCCCAAATATTGATTCAGGGGGCTGTGCTGGGCTTAGTTTAATGTATTTCAGGAAGCCATGATCTATTAATTGAGGTTTGTGTGGAGTTGTACCTAAACCCGCAACCAATCATGCCTTACCTTTCATGTCTCAATAGCCCGTGGAACAGCCTTCCCCCTAATGTCTGAAAGCCGTTCACTCTAAGTGCATTCAATGAATAAATGGGTGAGAAATTTCTGCTTTTATATTTAAAAAATAAGCCTCCATTTGGGTTTAGAATAAAAATGGAAGCATGGCGTGTGACGCAGTCCACAGGGTGGCCAATTTATAAAGCTGCATATGAAGCCACCCCTGCACAGTTGGTGGGGTTGATCCCAACCCTGACAATTTTCAGTGCTGTGACCCCTTCACTGTCTGTTTCTCTCTTTGCTTTCTCCCGGCCCCTCTCAATAAAATAAATAATACAACACGAGGATAAACCATTACTTCTCCTTTTTAAAGAATTACCCATTTACCACATTTTTAAAATAAATTCAGAAAGTTCCATGACATTTGGGACAAAGGCTTACTAATGTTTTTGCCTGCATTCCACAATAGGAAATCAAACAAGTTTTTATGCATAATGATCTCATCATAAAGACATCACAGGACTTTTCAAGCACCATTTTAAGGCACCATAATATTTGGGAAAAATAGCTTTGTAAGCCATCCTGACAAGTCAGAATCTAATCTAATTACCGGGCTATTTGCATCTTCACAACAAAATAGCCAGCTAATTTGACATTGGGCTAATTTCAAAACTGTAAAATAGCTAGCTTATTTAAAACTTTGTTCTAATGAAGACACACGTATTGAGACTGAGAGAAGCTTTGTCTTAAATACACACTGCTACCGCCCTGTGGTAATGAGAGACAGGTGGGAGTGATAATAGAATAATGAATGAAGTGCAGTCTGGTGAGCTGGATGGCTGGAGGCGTGTCTTTACATAGATAGGGAAATTTTGCCGATAAATCTTGGTCTAACTCGCAAAATAGCCAGCTATTTCTCTTGGGTCTTCATTTCTCAAACGGAGGGCTTTCGAGCTAATGGAGACGCAAATTCGTACTATTGGGCTAATTTCCCTAACCGCAACATAGCTGGTTAGTTTAACTTCCTTCTGATGAAGACACACCAATTGTGAAGTCTTGTTTAATCCACGTCTGTGCGCCATTTTTAAGTCCTGTTTCGACTTTTTCCTCTGTATTTGCGTTCCTAAACTCTAAAGTCTTTAAACTTAGTGCTGTTTATGTTTGTTGCAGCTCTTCATAATTAAGGAACCTTGTTTCCTCTTATTTTCCTATTTGTATTACATTGTACGTACATTGTTACTGCAGATAAAGCCCAGAGTCTTTATTGCTAATAGTGTTAAAGGAGCCTTGTTTCCACTTTTGTTTTGTATCGCAACATCTGTGTCTGCTGTTGTGCAGTAGGCATAATAAATACAACCAAGTCCTTATCTTCCTGTCCTCTGTGCATCTGAATCATGTGTATATCTCTTTTTTTTAGCTGATCCAGGGAGTTATATTTCATTCCTGTAGTTTTGATGAGCGTTCTGGATTTGGAAGATTTTCTTGATGCAGTTCACTTTCATATAATGGGCCTCACTGAACCATGTTTGTGTGGTGCTCAGCGAGAAAACTTAGCAGCAGTGTGTCTTTCCGAATGTAGTGCCATCTTTATTAATGGACATCCATGTGCCGCCGTCTTATTGACCCAAACCAACCAGGCATCCACTGATGGCAGAAAGAAATATAGAAGGAAAGAATGATAAGAATTTTTCACTCCTCATACTTTTGTTCTACTCTCTGGTTGTCAGTGATAGTGGAGCTCCTGTTTACTAACTTCAAGCTGAGCCCACAAAGTCAGCCATGACTGAAGCTTGGTAATGGAACAAATATTCTTTCACCGGAACACTGACTGACTCGCTGAATTTCAAAATTCATCTCTTGACTGCATTTTTTGGTGCTCAGTCTTGTACACATTTTTCCTTATTTTCCTAATTTAAAATGTCCAGTTATACAATTCAGGCAGTTTCCCCCTTGAGGCCTCCTTTGCCAGTTAAAGGATTCAAAAAACAACACAATTATCCTCTGAAAGCAGTTTTTTTAAATTCTATTGTGAACTAAATAAACTCATGCCATTAGTGCAATAAGAAATGTGGAGTACTTCATATGCAGTCAGCACAAGCAAATTGTTGATATCTGGTCAAGCTAAGGGGCTTGCTTGCGCATGAGAAACAGACTAGTTAAGGTCAGACAACTGAATCGCTCCCTTTTTCCTGGGGCAATTTTACAGCCAGTGCTATCCACCTTGACCACACCATGAAACAGTGTCTAGACAGGCTGGTCCACCTAAAATCTGTCTTGGCTACTTTTAATAATTTGATAGTATTAGTGTGGGCTTGCATTTAACTGCATTTATTTCTATATATATTCAGATAGTAAAATTTTTGAGCTTTTCGTCACAAAACATTTTTATGGATTTGATGGATTCATTATGGGCCGAGCAGCAATAATGCTCGATGCTGCGTATAACTGTAGTAATTTTGACTGTTGTAATCTTTGCCAAGGGCAAGAGCAAAGGTTTGTTGTGAGAGTTGCGAGGAACACGTGAAATGCAAGCGCGCATTGTGCTTAAGCTGGAAAATTCTTGCAATAATTTGAGTGCAAATACTGCTTGCAGAAATTATACTGATGAATGTTTGTTTGATGTAGTATGATACCGGGAGAGACGCCTCTGTAGTTCCATTAGACAGATGTCATATTTATAGACTCCTACTCTGAAAAAGTTAGGGCAGTATGGAAAATGCACATAAAACAGAAAGCAGTGATTTCTATATTTACTTTCACTAGTATTTCAATGCAGATAGTATGAAGACATGATATTCAATTTTTTGTCCAATCAATTAAATTTAAGTTGTAAATATAAATTAATTCGTGCCATTCAAGCCTGCAACACATTCCAAAAATGTTAGGACGGGTGCAATTTACAACTTGTCATGAGGAAAGGAATATGAATGATGATTTGATTTGAAACAGGTGACAGCAGTAGGTGATTAAAATCAGTAATTAGTACAAATGCAGCAACCAGGACAGGCCTAGGAGGTCAGAAACAAAGAAGAACTGAGGACGGCCAATTCTCCCTCAAAGGCGTGAAAAATAGTCTGGTCGGCCCCGGCCGCATGGGTGTAGCCCCCGAAAGCCCGCTTCTCCCCCTTTTCGTGCATAATTCAACCAATACTGTCGCCATGGCAACCGAAATCGATAGGTGTTATAAGTGAATATGACACATGTCCTTACCAATTATGAAAGTATTTGGTCCAAAATTGCAGCCTGTTCTGTGTCCACAACGAAATCTCTATGTTTTGCCACTAATGTGAATTTTATTTGGCCAATACTGTCACCATGGCAACCAAAATCAATAGATGTTTTAAGTGAAGTTTCACACATGTCCCTACCAAATATGAAAGTAATTGGAGAAAAATTGCAGCCTGTACTGTGTCCACAAGGAAATCTGTATGTTTTGCTACTGATCTGCATATTATTCAGCCAATGCTGTCGCCATGGCAACCAAAATCGATGAATGTCATAGGTGAAGTGTAACACATGTCAATATCAATTACGAAAGTTATTACAATTATTGAAAGATTCAAACACAATGGTCCAAAAAGAACAATAAGATGGGATTTGGATATTTCACCATCCCTAACATAAGTAAATATAATTAAAACTTTCAAGGAATCTGGTGCAATGTCTACATGTAAAGGACAAGGGTTTAAGCCTAAGATTAGTACTCAAGATTTCTGACCACTCAGATGGCACTGAATCAAGAACCGTAATTTATCTTAAGTGATGGAAGTCTATGGGCTCAGTATTACTTTGGAAAACCTTTGCCAAGCACCTGTGTAGTTAAATCCACAAATGCCAGTTAAAACTACCATGCAAAAAAAAAAAAAAAAAAAGCCTTATGTGAGGTGTGTCCAGAAGTGCTGTCAACTTTTCTGGGTTTAGAGGCATCTGCGATGAACTATACTGTGTATTGTGGTCAGACAAATCAATATTTCAGATGGTAACTGGTTGTTTCGCTACTTTGGCTTTTAGATACTGTACTCTCGCTACTATGTCCAAGTCTATTTGCTACTACAATCAAACAAAGATCAGATCGAAGATTGCTGGGTATTTCTTAAGTAAATCTTAGCACACCGGCTTCAGTTTTCCAACTTAAAAGTAAGAAAGTGATAAAGCTATGTGAGAGCTTCTAAGTAAACTCTTTTACCAATATTCGTTATGAGCTCAAGTGAAGCCAGAAGTTGGATAAGCGAACAGACTCGGGTGCACAAATGTTTGTTGCCGATTTGGTCTTTGTTTCCTTGTCCGTATTGAGTCAGAACCCAAAAAAAAAATATTCAGAGATGTACTGCAAGTTATTTTTATTAAGTTTTACTGCTGGTTCTTCGGTAATATTTATATATTATTATTTATAATAATAATATATAATATAATAATATTTAACTTGCACATATATGTAGTAGTGAACGGACCAGAACATAGTAGCCAAAGTACAGTGTGCAGTACCGAAAATGTAGCAGCGAAAAGCCAAAGTAGCTAAACCACCGTAAACCTTTCAGACCTTTTTTGGAAGCATTGGATGCAGTGTGCTCCTGACCAATGAAGGGAAGGAACATCCAGACTGTTACCAGCAACAAGTCCCAAAGCCGTGCTGTTCCATGCTATGTGGTTGTTTCATTGCCCTAGGCAAAGTTAACTTGTATTTCTGAGACCGCGCAATTAATACAGAAAGGTACACTGAGATTTTAAAGCAAAATATGCGGCCTTCAGGACAACAACCTTCCTAGGGACGCCCATGCATATTTCAACAAGACAATGCAAAATGGCATCCAGCACACATTACAAAGGCATGGCTGCATGCAGATGCTGCACTTGCCTAACAACAATCCTTACTTGTCCTGAATAAAAGAATGTGTGCCACATTTTAAAATGCAAAATGTGATGTCGAACACCCCGTACTGTTGCACACAATAAGACGTTTGCAAGAAAAATTGGACAAAAGTACATCTGAAACATTTAATCGCTTGGTGTTTTCAGTCCCTAAACATTTATTAAGTGCTGTGAAAAGGACTGGCAACAGAACAAAGAGGCAGATACTTAACTGTCCCAACTGTTTTTGAAATACGTTGCAAGAATCAAATCTGAAATGTGTTTTTTCTTTGCGAGATCAATAAAATTAATGCAGTGAAACATCAAATAATGTGCTGTTAAATAGTTTTCAACATAATACAGATTGAAGATCTGTTGGGATGGTGGCAACAAAAGACTGAAAGAAGTATGATGCTAAGAAAATACATCTTTAGGAATATCTCACCGCTCATTAGGTTAATTGGCAACAGGTCAACAGCATGTTTGGGTACAAGAGGAGCATCCCAGGGAGGTTGAGTCCTTCAGAATTAACAATGGCGAGGACCTCACCTCTCTGAGAAAGGCTGCACGGGCGAATAGTTAAAAAATTAAGAATATTTCTTGTGCTAAAAAAAAAAGGAATTGGGGGATTTCGTGATCTACAGTTCATAATATCATTAAAAGAGTCTGAAAATCCAGAGAAATCTCTATGCACAAGGGTCATGGCCAAAAACCAATATTGAATAACTTTAATCCTCTGGCCTTCAGGCAGCAGTACATTAATAACAGACAGGATTCGGTACTGGCAATCACTGCATGGACTCAGGAGCACTTCTGAAAACCACTTTCAGGGAACACAATTTGCCACTACAACTACAAATGCAAGTTAAAACTCCACTTGTGTGTTTATTCTGCACATATTCCAACAGCATGGCTTTGTGCTAATAGAGTCTGGGTGCTAAACTGGCCTTCCTGCAGTCCATACCTGTGACCCACTGAAAAGATTTGCTGCATCATGAAATGGAAAATATGACAAAGGAGGCCGCAAAGTGTTAAGCAGCTGGAATTTTTACATCAAGCAAGAATCGGAAGCACTTTGCTTTCAAAACTATAGCAGTTGGTGTCCTCATTTCCCAAACACTTTGGGCCAGTTTCACAAACACAGATTAAGCTTATTCTTAGACAAATTTCAATTTTCAATGGAGATTCTCCAGACAAAGCTCAGTTAAGTCAGGAACAAAGCTTAATCCATGTCTGTGAAACTTTTAACTTTGTGGTAAAAGATATGGTGATGCAGTGGTAAGAATGGCCCAGTCCCAACAAAACTATTGCAGGCATCAAATTCAAAATGAGCAAATAGTTTTCAAAATAATAAAATTGTCATTTTCAACTTCAATTTCAATTAAATTAATTCCGCAACATTTACTGTCCTCCGCAAATCACCTCTGCGCACTGCAACATCTCGCTTAGTTCTCAGTAAATGCACATATAGAAACAAAAGCGTGAAACTGTAGCTGCGTTTGCAAGCCAGTTTACTATTACCTCCATAAAGCATCTTTGTGAGTAGATTTTTCTTGAATCAACGTTAGTTACACAGCTACAGCCAAGATTAACACAGCAGGTTGAACAAAGCCGCGAGCCATTAATATAACATTGGATTGGAGCATGCTAGAGTTATGATTCCGCATTTCTTTAGTTTCACCATTGACTGAAAGTTGGTTGGGATATTCTTGCCATTTCTGTAAATTGCTTGTAACATGTACTGACCATCCCTAATCTATGCCCATGGCCAAGGGAATCTAAGGCTGCTTATTGACCAGTCAGGCAGATTTTTTTTGGAAATATTTCGCATTTTGTTTGAGGACAGGAAAGATAACCTTTCAACAATTTGGCTAAGAGACATGGCAATTTTTTATGCCTCCGTGCCATATATGGCTTTCCCTTGTCCGTTTCCTCTTCCCCTTCCGTAATACATACAGTACCTCCGAACGAGATTGATTATTTATCCAATTCTTTTCAAAAACTGGTTGACAGAATGAACTTATACATGTGCTTTGTAGGGACACTAAAGATGTGCATCTCATACCTTGTTTCTGAATTTGAATTTTTTTATGATTTTTCAGGTGTTTGAACTTAGGTCAATTTTCTCAACTTTCCTTTTCCCTTTGCTGTTAAAGGGGGTTTATTCTATTCACATTTTCTCAAAAACTGCTCAACAGAAATCACTGAGCTTATACATGTGAATCTTATACTTTGTTTCTGAACTTTTTTTTTTTTTTTTTTAAATAAACTTGGCATCTCTAATCCCACCCGAATCTGGAATGCCCACTTGGGGAAATATGTACAAGGCTTGCTCGTGTGCAACCCCTTGTTGCCAATTCAGGAGAGCGAAGACAGTTGGCGGCTCTCCTCCAAAGTGCGCGCCTATCAGCCACTGCTTCTTTACACTCATTGGTTGAATCCTCGCAAGTTCAGAGCGAGGGCGGAGGATACCCGACAATGAACAAGCTTAGAATCTTCCTGACGAGCACCCGGCTGGCCAACAGGAGGCGCTTGAGCAACAAAGCAAGGATTTAAAATTACTCTTCCTGGCAGCCCCTTCCCAAATTGCATCCCTGTGGCGCAATAACCCAGTGTGCGATACTCTGAAAAAGCTGCCGACCACTGCTGGTTGGTACGACCGGGGCTCGAACCCACGCCATGAGAGTTACTTCTGCTCCGCAATGCAGTGTTTTAACCGAGTGAGCTATCCAACAGCTCCCTGTTTTATTTACTTCTTTATTTATTTTTAATTTTGATGATTTTTTTCAGGAGTTTGAACTTTGGTAAATTTTGTCAACTTTCCCAGATGCAAGGGCGTCTGTGACCTATAGGCAAAAATTTTCAGGTTTATAGCCATGATCCATAGGTCAAGCAATAAAAAATGCTTCACATTTTCAGCTATATGAGATTTTATGAATTCCTCAGTTGAATGAAGCCTCTAGTGAATACTTTGACAAAAAATATTAATAGATAGCCTCCAAGCCAAATGCTGTGGCAGTAGTAGATCAAAAAACATTTTGAATCCTTGAAGTTTCCAAAAGGCTGCCATCTACAGTTGCCGTGACTTTGGAAATGCTTAATGTCATTTCCATACATTCTCAGTTTGGGCATAACCATATATTTGGGTCTCTTGAGTCTTGATAAATTTGAAGATAGTAAATCAAATTATTCATCAAGTAATTTTGGCACTCATAAGCTAGTGTACACCTGGCTTGATCCCTGGGGGGGGATTAACGTGACACAGCAGCATTGTAAATTTCCAAAAAAAAAAAAAAAAAAAGCAGACAAAAGAGTTTTTGGTTGCAAAAAAGATGAAAACAAACAAAGTGCAATGATGAATGCAAAAATTGTAATGCTGTATCATTGAGGGGACAGTAGAAGTGTCATGTGTGCTGTCCACAAGTCATGTACCATGTACATATGCAGTAATAAAGTGATCGAACAGTTGTGTGGAATTTGAGGGAAGTGAACTGTTCTCTAATCATGATATCATTATGCAGTCAAAATAACCACTTGTTAGAACTATAATGGTCATTTGACTTTCAAACAATGATAATTCCTACCCATTTTTTTGCTGAAATACATCATACTTCTCAGGATGTGTCTCATGCAAAACTCAAATATTCATGAATATTAGTCTGCCTGATAATAATATTTGCCTTTATGGACTTTCCACTTTTTGAATTTTTGAGAACTTATTAAAGGCAGATCACAAAAATAAAACAGGAATTTACTCATGGAATCAAATTAGGGCCAAAAGTTTTGTGCGTGAGTAAAAAAAAGTTTTGAAATTGAAGAAATATTATGTGCGTGGGTAAAAATGTTTCGAGCTTGTGAAATAGTTTGGTGCTTGTGTGAAAAAGCTATAAGTTTGAAGAATGGTATCTTCACCTGCCACCTGCCTTTAGTGGTGTCCCAGGCACAACCACTTGGGAGGAGACCATAAGAAGCCTAAGAACTATCTGGCAGAAATATATCAAAATATTGCTCAAGATCAGCTCAGGAAACCCTGGGATGAGTTGGAGGACATCAGTACGGTGAGGCATGGCTGGGTTGCTCTGCTTGTCCTGTTGCCTCCGTCATGCTGACCTGGATGAAATGATCGACAGATGGGTTTCAAACTTTTACTCCGTTTTGGCTGGGTCCTAAGGGGTATACAGCAGGTTTCTAGAAAGTAGAACACGTGTCACCTCCTTTATGTTTGTTATTTTGTGTTTCCCCGCAGTATTCTCTCAGTGTCCGTTTTGGTTTTGTTAATTATTTCCTACTATTCAGTTGTCTCATGGGCTCACAGCTCCCCACATGTTTTTCCCCACAGCTTTTATACACCTGGACCTACTTTACTGACCGCTGTTCTTGTGTATTTAAGTTCCAGGTTTTCATCTTCCCTTTGCTCGACTGTTACCTCCTGTGTTCCATATTTGGCACTCGTTCTTTTAATAATGGACATCGTTCCCCAGTTACCACAAAAATTTTCCCAGTCTCTGCCTTTGCGTTTTCGCAACTGTGTCGTTGTCCTCGTCCCACTGTATCCCCCTTGCCTGGTGTCCTCCCCTCCCTCTGACCAGAAACAACAGCTACAGACCTCAGACCAGTCCCTCCTACTACAACTATACCTGACCCCCTATCGTTCCACAATGTCACTACTTGTCTTGGACCATCCTGATGACTCTCCTTGCCTGCTCCTTGCATATATGCTGCCTTCTTGTATTTATTGAAGACCGTTTGTGGCCGTTTGTCCGAAATCTGAATTTGCCTCCCATAGTTTGCACCCTGACACTTGAGGGCACTATACTTAGAAAAACTGTAATGTAAATCAACATATCAATCCAATATTTTGTGGAATATTGCTGTAAAAGTTCCTATTTGGAAAGTCAAATGATTTTCAAATGGGTTGAGTATTTAGTTTTGGCCATCTTGGATTTAGTCAATAGAATATTTGGAACCTAATTAAACTTTATTTCCTCTCTATTCTATTGCCCAATCTATCAAACATTTTAGGTATTGCATATTTGTACAGTCGGTCTTCAGAGCGTTTAAGAGAGCTATTAAGCAATATGGCTGCAACATCCCATAAATCTGGTTGAGTAGCCATATATTTGCAACCCCTTTTTATTAGCTTCCAAATTAGTACTGATTTTTTCTATGCTATTTTGGGGGCCCAGGTGTTGTGGCCTCCTCAGAGCTCTATATCCAAAAAAAAAAAAAGTAAAATGCAAGTACTCTAAATCTTGATCAAACGTTGGGGACAACATTACAGAGCCAGGACCAAGTTGGAATCATCTTTGCTTGCATATTATTATTATTATTATTATTAGTAGTAGTAATAATGATAATAATAATACTATTATAGTTACATCTTTATTGTATTCAAATTGCCTCCCCCCCTCCAAAAAAAAAAAAATGCTTAGCACATTCACATTCAAACTACTCCCTTCGTCCAACATCAAAATCAAATTATGTTGCCTTATGTTGCCTTGTAACTTCCTGCAACACTTAAAACATGCTTGCAGGGATGTTTGCAAAGGAAGAATAGCAATGATTTACTCCTGGCAATCATATATAAGAAAATTTTGTGTCCAGTTGGGCAACACCTACAGCACTGTTCATAGCTCAATAGTTCGATCGCCCACTCCAAGGATTATCCTTATACCACTGTGAGTACTGAACAAACAGCAGCAGCCTCAAATATATCCATGGTAGGTTTTCTTGAGTTCTGGAACATTTTTACATCTGCCCCACAGCCCTGTACCGTTTTTAAGGCTGCAGAACACTCCCATAAGACCACTTTTCCCTTCCAAAATGGGAAACAATATTGTCTGTGTTTTCTCAGGTTTTACGTTTCAAATTTCATGCGATAAACTTTCAGGTTAAATAAATAGTGAAGGTCAAAATGCAAATCTTTGTGGACCACCAACCTATAACTCATTAATAGGTCAAAAAAGCTATTCTTGCACTGAAACATAAGCCTCGTTAACTGAAAAATAAACAATATATGATATTGTGGTCTCGCAGGTCGGATTATGCATTTTCAAAGTATGAGACATAATTGCCTGTGACTTATGATTGCTCTAAGAGTAAATCTTCAGCAGAAAAGAGAAATGAGTGTTAGTTTACTGCAGCATATGCTTGTCAAAGGCAGGATGCTAGCGCTAACAGTTCCATCTAATTGAAGATAACAGAGCTCCATTGCCATTTTACCATGGAAGTTCAAGGGCTTTTTTTTGGTGCATGCCACACTGCAGATGGCAGACAGAGGGTTGGTTCTCTCCGACTGGGTCACATCATACTGAAACAGAGATGAATGAATTATCCTGCTGCTCCATGCATGCGCTAAATTTTAGGTAACCTGGCATGACACACTTGCCAATAATTCTTTTGACTGTTTACACAGTTTGAGATTTGGTGCGGAGCTACACTAAAAGCAAAGAAGCCCAACCGTTTGGAAGTGAATGGATGCTGAAGCTGGACAGTTGTCTGCCTGACCTTCATAGAGGGGCAGGACTGGGGAGACTGCAAAGTGATCAGATAGAGCTGTGTGGATTATAGCCTAACTCTTTAAAGCATGAATAGAAAGTAAAAAAGTATTGGCAATTCTGTGTCCATAAATCAGACCGTAATATTGGTTTGATCACCTGTAATACCGCTCAGAATTTTTTGCTAGTTTGAGGTTAGAATGAGAGGGGGGGGGGCGGGGGGGATGGGGGTGAGCGGAATTATATATATATATATATATACATATATATATATTGTTTGCAATATTGCCAGATCAGGTTGAGTCTAAGTCTAAAATGTGAGCATTGCTAAACTAAACACTATCATTCAGTTCTCTGCTGATTTTTTTAAAGCAAAGAACATACACAATTGTTGTGTCACTGTTATGCCTCCTGGCTATTTCTGTGCACTTGTGTCCTATTTTTGTTGTTCTGTCATGGTTTGTCTAAGATGGATGAAATAAGGATTCATTCTCTCTTCACAGCTCAGTCACCTCCTCATTGGTGTTTGAGTTGGTTGAATATAATGCGTTTCTCCTCTGTCATGGATCTGCTCCTCTCTCTCTCTCTCTCTCTCTCTCTCTCTCTCTCTTCAGTAGTTTTGGGAGCTGATTGATGACAGATTGTATTTGGGAGTTGTCATTTTTTTACTGGCACTGGTCATTTTTCCTCATAATCTCTGTTTGTGAGACTGACAGACATACATTTTGAAAAGTTCACTGCATGTGTAACTATGTTACAGGCCGAGCCTGAAAATTAGATATTAAAGTATTTGTAGCTCAGGGCCAACATTCAAATAACCAACACGAGCCATTCAGTGACGAGATCCTGGGAATACTGCCAAGGTAGTAGCAATGAGGCACTGGTGATGGTGCATTACCTGTGTGTTTAACAAGCGCAACTGCTTTCTATTGCAGAAAGCAATCTTGTTTACACTTGGGAGGTCTATTGTGCACATAGGTGCAGCCAATGAATAGGTATGTTTGGTTGTTCAATTGCAAAGATGAAATTTGCCTGAATCTGTTCTTCTGCCCCTCTTGGGAAAATTAAAGCTGTGCGCTGCACCTCGAGATCATCAAAAACAGTCTGTTTTGTCAAGTTGAATTAATACACTCTGCATTTGAAGTGTGTTTGGCAGAAGTGCAAAACAAAAATTGTAAAAAATATCAAAGCATGCTAATAGGCTTTGACCTCAAATTATTACAATTTAGCTTAACTCTCTATTAATCAAACCCATTTCCAATTGTGTTAAAATTATTCCCTTATGCAAAAATGTTTATTTTGGGCCATTATTTGAAAAAGCAGTAGACAAAAAGTGTTTGACACGTTTGGCCCACCTTTCCAAATTGTAGCAAATCTGCTACATTGGGTAATAATGTTAATGAAAAAATTAAAGTGATGGACCATTTAAGTTATTCTCAAATGTTTATTAGGCAATAAGAAACAAAACCAACAGGGTGATTTTACTTCATGTAGCAGATATGCTACGCTGGTTATTAGAGGGTTAATGGAAGCAATACGCTGGCCACCAAATCACCTTATGAACAAAACCGTTTTGAACTAAATAGGCCTACATGTGTTTTACCAGGTTCTCTATTGCGCTTTAAAGTAACTCCACAAAAATCTTTCCTGAAGTCTCATGTTCTTACATTAACAAGGCAGCTTCTGAAAATTGATTGCGGATCAAGTCCGAAAGCCGTGTTTTAAGCAACTTTTAAGATATTATTCCATATTTGAATAGCAAACTGCCTTATCCAAATTGTACTTGTGGACAGGGCTGGAGGTCAGCATAAGTCTATTATGCATTGACACAATGTATAGTGATCTCTCCAGAGATTATGATAATCAGAATCCTTCTGTACAGACTCACAGGCAGTTACATTTTTATGTTTTTAATTGATAGCATCTAACAGCCACTTAAAAGTTGCATGAATGGATTTAAATGTGCAGTCTATATTATACTGGCTCTCGGTTTGCTGCTTTGCCAAGAGCACAATGAAGTGTGACTCGGCCACGCAGCGTTAAATATCCCTGCATGAACAAGATCAAAGGTATATCACCCATTACCCAAGTGCAATAACACGACGGAGCCCAACTGATTATGTCCTGGAAAATCAATATTCACCACTTGTGCAAACAGGTTAGATTATTCAGTCAAAGAATATTGCCTTTTTCAAGGCATTTACCATCAATTAGAGGCGCACACCTTCCCATGGAATTTGCATAGATTAAAAATTGACACAAAGGATTATAATTACAGGGAAAATTGTTACGTTATTCACTACACATGTACAACCCCAATTCCGAAATATTTGGGACAAAGTTTAAATTGTGAATAAAATCAAACCGCAATGACTTTCAAATCACACCAGCCAGTATTTTATTCACAAAAGAACAGAGATAACATAGCAAATGTTGAAACTGAAACATTTTACAATTTTATCCACAAAATGAGCTCATTTCAAATTTCATGGCAGCTACAGGTTTCAAAAAGTTGGGACAGGGGCCTGTTTACCATGGTGTAGCATCCCCTCTTCTTTATAACACAGAGTGGAGGTGTCTGGGCATTGAGGAGACAAGTTTCTTGAGTCTAGCTATTGGAATTTGACCCCACTCTTGTTCAATACAGGCTTTTTGGGTCTCCGTTGATGGGCTTTTCATTTAATTATGCACCAAATGTTCTCAATCTGTGAAAGATCAGGACTGCAGGCAGGCCGATTCAGCTCACAGACTCTTCTATTAAGAAGCCATGCTGTTGTAATGGCTGCAGTATGTGGTTTTGCATTGTCCTATTGAAATACACAATGCCTTCTCTGGAATAGATTTCGTCTGGAGGGGAGCATATGTTGCTCTAAAGCTTTTATATACCTTTCAGCATTCATGGTGCTTTTTAAAACATGCAAGTGTCCCACACCATATACACTAATGCATCCCCATACCATCAGAGATGCTGGCTTTGACACTGAATGTTGATAACAGAAGGGGTGGTCTTTCTCCTCATTAGCCCGAAGGACACGACGCCCATGATTTACAACAAGAATGTCAAATTTGGACTTGTCTGACCACAGGACACTTTGCCACTTTGCTACAGTCCATTTTAAATGAGCCTTGGCCCACAGAACACGGCGGTGCTTCTGGATCATGCTGAACAATGACTTCCTTTTCGCATGATCGAGTTTAAGGTGGAATCTGTGGATGGCACAGCAGACCTGTGTTTACAGACAGTGGTTTCTTGAAGTATTCCTGGGCCCATTAATAATGTCAGTGACAGAATCATGCCAGTGAGTGATGCAGTGGTGTCTGAGGGCCCGAAAATCACAGGCATCCAGTAAGGCCTTGTCCCTTACACGCAGAGATTTTTCCAGTTTCTCTGAATCTTTTGATGATATTATACACTATCGATGATGAGACCTTTAATGCCTTTGCAATTTCACGTTAAGGTACATTGTTTCTAATGTATTACACAATTTTATTTATGCAAGCCTTCAAAGGTTGGAGAGCCTCTGGCCAGCTTTGTTTTTGAGAGACTCGGACTCTCTAAGACATCCCTTTTATAGCCAATCATGTTACACACCTGACGCCAGTTAACTTATTCACTTGCAAAATGTTCCTTCGGCTGATTGTCTTATATATTAATTGCTTTTTCAGCCCTTTTTTTTGCCTGTGTCCCAACTTTTTGAGACCTGTTGCAGACAGAAAATTTGAAATAAGCTAATTTTGTGGCTAAAAATGTAAAATGTCTCAGTTTCAACATTTGAAATGTTATCTACAAAAGGTATGTTTTTTGTAAATAACATATTGGTTCATGTGATCTGAAAGTCTTTGCATTTTGATTTTATTCATAATTTACACTTTGTTTCAACTATTTCAAAATTGGGGTCGTATATTTTTTAAATACTTTTATTTAATTCCTGCCCTATAAGGTTCTATGTCATAATGTCTTTGACGTGATTAGACAGCTGTCCTGAAGTCTTTATGTATTTAGTTACCGACTCTTCCATGCTTAGGCTACTGTAAATCATCATCAGATGGTAATTAAAAATGTCACTTGGTTCAAGTGAAAACAAGATTAAATCAAAAGCCTCTATTTTGCCCCTAAGGATCTGGGAATTGCTGGAAAGGTCACTGGTTCGCGTGACATCACCTTGGTTCCGCGGATATTGAACGTGAAACTTATTTTTTTTTGTCACGATGAGTGCTGTTTGGTGCTCTGGTAGAAGCAAACCCTTGGCGTTACAAATGCGAAATTCTTGAAGCCAACCCATAGCACGTCTTCAGAAATCTTTAGTCATGAACATCAATCAACTCCGGTTCCAAATTAATCATTACATGGAGCAAGCAGTCGAACTCAGCAGCATGCGACGCGCCACCAGAATTGCCCTTTTAAGTGGCTGTTCTTTAAATTCAGGTGGTACTGTATGTCGAGCCCTCACAAGCTGTCAGCAACGCGCGACCGAAATCATTCCACTCAAATACCATGACATGTGCACACCTCTGACTTTTCGGATGGAATAAGGATGATTTGTTTTTGTACACTTTCTTTTAAATTCATGCTATGATGGCTTAATTGGACGGTGCGTTTATATTGCCAATATCCGCCCACGCTTATTCTCATTCAATAATTATATCCGGTATGTTTTATGTCATGAGATACGTATATGCATATGATCACCTTGTCAATCGATTACGATTCTCCACATTTCCCAGACAAAAAGCAGTGATTTTAAAATTAATTGCATATTAATGAAAACTGAGCTTTAAGAGTACTTTGAAATGAATTTAAAAGGAATTCAATCCTTAAAATCAATGAAAATAAATATACAAAATAGCTCAAAGTAAAGAGCACCCGTAGAGTTATAGGGCGTATTAAAGGATCCTTACGCCTTTTCAGAGAAGATCGTGTAGCGTTGCCCTTTTAAGAAGTGGAAGTCGACTTTCTTTAAGGGCCCCACTGTGATTACCTCTGGGAACGCCCCCTACAGGCGGCGGGACGCACTGCGTCAATGCAGAGCAGCCTCCGCCGTGTCCACAACGAGGCTGACTTTCCATTGGAAACTGGAGCTGCATTCCAGCCCATTCAAGCTGGGGATCAGCACACAGTGAAGGAGCTCAGTGCGATTACGCGGTCACGGGATCTAAATGTCTGCAAGTTTTGGAATTTAACTATGGGAAGGTTATCAAACCTCAGGATCACGTGAATCCGTAAGTTCAACTAGGATGTTTTGATATCACGTGTTTTGAACCATAGGACTGTATTCGGTTGCTATTTTATGTTTGAGTTTGAGACTGGGGATTTTTCCGTGCGCTTCGTTGTAAGACTTCCGCCGGTGTCCGCCTCTCCTCGGTTTTCTTCCCGGCGCTGGCAGCCAGTGTGTGGATGTCGGGTGGGAAGATCGAGGAATGTAACCTGCTTTATCGTGGAGATTTTTCTGCGCATTAAAATTGATCATTTATGGTGCTGTCTTGTAATTTGGAATTGCTGCTGATCATTTTGCTGAATTTTAAGCTCGAATTATTGAAAACACTTAGGCTCTCCGCAGATTGAATCTACAGTGTGTTTGATTCTGTGGCATAACTCTCGCGGAATGAAATGCTCGGTGGTTATTCTCACAGGACTGCTAGCTCGTTTAATAGCCACCCCCAGTACAGTTCAAAAACACGCAACCAAAACGCAATCTTGGAATGCGATCAGTAAGTTTAATCAAAGAAAAATGTTTAAGTGGAACTCTTTCGTTACCACGTTTTATGTCTATCGAGTAACCAAAAGCGTTTCCATTTGTCTGATCAGATTCTATAAGTAGGCGAGCCTTCCTTCAGTGCGATGCAAATTATTTTTTAAAGAATTTCCTTGCAAATGTAATGTTGTACTGCTATGGAATCAAAATATCGCCAATGAGCCACGGCGTGGTCGGACAATTCAACGTGTTGAAAGGCGTAAGGCAGTCAAACAGCCACAGGAATACATTTGTTTAATGGGGTAGGTAGCTGGTTTAGATACTAGTTAATGGCTTCATTTGACATGCACATTTTGTTATACCTTTTATTATTTTGCAGCGCATATCCACCAACGGAATTGCCTTCTTTTGTCGGCAAAACCGCATTCATTGTGTTTGTTCTCTGGATGGCTACAATCTAATGACTGTTCCACAAATGTGCAGGACTCGAACAAGAGATTCTCTCGGGACCTCTTGGTGCCGTCTTCGTAAAAATCGATGCCCCTGTTAGTCTAAAAATGATTAGTCACGGTGCTTGTTTTTTTTGGTGAACTTGTGTTAATCGCCCGTCAAAACCGTGAAGTGCTGAATGAGTGGAGGCGACTGAAATCCCTGATGCTGAAGATCTGGGTTGCGTAGGACTGGTTGCATGCGACTTTTAAATGTGGGTGTTGACTGCACACACATTTTGTCAATTTAGGAGATTTTTTTTGTCACGCCACACCCGCATATTGCCATGTAGCTTGAAGAATTTAACATCTAATGATCAAATGGCTCATTTAATTGCTGCTGATATTTTTTTCAAGAAGGGTGGAATTCTGCAAAAACTTTAATTATTCGAATTTAAGGTAAACGAATACACTTCCATCCCCACAGTGAAAATTGAAATTTGTATTGTCAAATCATTTGTTGATTTCAGCCTGCATCACGAATGCGTTTTGCCTCGCATCACGCGTGTATAGCTAATTGTATTGCTCGGCATAAAATGCAAACCAATGGATTAATTCAAGGCGTTTCGTGTTGAGCTATGCCGTTGATTTGCAATGTAATCTGCAAACGTGTTTATTTTGAACTGATTGGGTGGAGGCGACCCTGTCTGCATTTGTTCCGTTTTCTGTGTGTAATTGCGTAATTTTCCATCAAGATCCTAGCGGGGGTAAAAACGGCATAGCCAGCATTCAAATGCAAATGGTAATTAGGAATGGATTGTGGCTAATACAGGGTAATGAGGGAATGTTAGGATTTGCATCTCTGGGATGTACCAGTATAGCCGGTCACTAAAAAAGCAGAGCCGGCAGACGGGTTTACTCGACCACCCGAAATGAAACGGTTATATATCACACGCAGAACGGCAGACGGGTTTACTCGACCACCCGAAATGAAACGGTTATATATCACACGCAGAACGGCAGACCCGCGCGTAATTAGCCGGTCCAGCGAGGCGCGGCGAACAGCATCTTTCAAGCCTGGACGCAGGAAGAAATAGTTCGGGGACAGCAGTGTCTCTGTCAAAATAATCTTGTTACAAAGTAACCGCACCGTTTGCAGAGTTTCCTGTCCACTGACTCTCAATCGGAATCGGTTATTTACTCAGCTCCGCTAATGGAGTGAGGGACCGAGGAACGATGACAGCACCGGGGTGTATAAGTCAGTGATGTTAACAACGCATTAGCGAGCCGCGATCGTACAAGGCGGCGTTTGGACTGTCAGGGGTCCCCTTTCAGCTGTGTCCTGATTGTCTTACTCCGTCTTGAGCCGGTGTTCTGTCAAATTTTGCTCCCTTGTTGCTACTGCAATGCAAGGCGATCGTAAAGTCTTTGTTTTCACCTTGTTATTGCAATATGAATCAATTTACAGATATAACTTTGTTGTTTGTTAACTTATTATAACATAAGCAGATTTTATACCTTGTTGGATAACTTTGTTCAAAGATATATGCCCATATAAGCCATTATCATTTGATTTCTGCATTTTCAGGAAGACGCAGCGTCTACCTGCAAATATATGTACGCTTACAGGTCGAAATGCGGACTGAAAATTAATCTATCTTTATGATTTTTGAAGACTCTTAAGATATGAGTGAGGAAACAGCCCGAGATTTCAGGTTTGCGCAAGCGCAGAACCGCGAGGTAGCATATTTTTATAGGTGGCAAAATTTGTCAGAACACCGGCCTGGGCCTCCTTTCCCCTTAACGTTGGTAGCCTGTTATTCATATCATTTTTATGACCGGGATACCTGACGTTTTGGCTTTTAAAAAATATTTTTCCCTGGCCATTTTACGCCGCAACTTCTTAATTGGTGAATTGTTCATTGACGGAGTGCATGGATGAAGGCAAGAATGGTCGTGACAAATGCTTTGCTCATATTTGGTCTGTCATCCCTTTTTTTTCAATGTTATCTCTATCATTCATGAAACTCGCACAATGCATGGTTAGCATCTTGCTTTTCCACTTGTATTACACATGGAACTGGGCTCGAATAAATGTTTCCCGTGCTTTAAATTGTTTTAATCAATAAAAGAACCTTGAAGTTTACTGTAACGGAGTTCAACCGGCTCATTTTCAGTCCTGTCTTACCCAGTGCTTATACTGATAGCGTGATGTGAAGTAGAGTGTATTTAGATTAAACATACCTGCCTTACACCGCTTTTGCCTCGCTATTTGCAAATTCCTTAACCGAACTTTAACCGTGTGGGAAGTTTTAGATTGAGGTAATGGGTTGTGTACACGGTATACAGATGACATTAGGATGAATAATTAAGCTCTCGCTGAAAGATATTTTAAGGCCAAATGCTAGAATACTGCTCACAAAGATTACCTTAAAACATGGCGACCAGCATTGCATAATATGACATAATGGTAACAGTTTACTGAGTATAAATGAGTGGCCCCCAAAGTCGGTCCTGGGGCCCCACTGTGAATGCTGGTTTTTGTTCCAACCAGAATTATGATCCCAGAATATTAACAAGCCATTATTTATTTTTTTAATTAGTGGCTTTTCAGATGAGAGGGACATTTTACTGCTTTAAACCACATGACAGACGTGATGCATTCCATGATGTTTCAAAGCCGAGCGTTCAAATTTTTATTTTGACGTATTCCAAGTAATCAAGCCAAGTGAAGGTTGCGATATGATTTGTCAGGGATGGGCAACTCCGGTCCTGGAGGGCCGGTGTGTATGCTGGTTTTTTATTTCAATCAATTACCCTGACTAACTGAGTTAATTGGTTGCATACAAAAATATATATTTGTGCAAAGGTTTGATCAAAGAAAAATGTTTTATATAGGGACACAAGAACAGTCTTTGGTCATTCATGATAATTTAAAGAAATGCACCATAAATGTCAGATTTCATGAATAGTTTGGCTAATTTAGATAATCAACTAATTAAAGCCCAGAAGTTGGTGTGAAAACCAGGGACAGATATGGCCCTCGTTGCCCATCCTTGCTTTATGTGATCAAATGCAAGACTGTGATCAGTCCAGAAGCTGCTGATTTGGGTTCTAACGGCTGTTGTTGAAGGTCTTTCCTGAAACCTAACAAGTAACATTTAGCAGGTTTGACTCATTATAATATGCTTTGTCTTTAAATTCTTAATTGCCTATTGATAGTTAGTTTTAGTGACCATGTGTCCTAAATTGTATCAATTAGAAGCCAGTTGATAGCTTCATCTCATCAATAGCAAATTTCCACTTTTTTATGTGAGAAAAGTAATTTCCAATATAGCACACTATGAAATTTTTTTCATCGTGGCCATTTTCGGCATGTGGTCGAAAAGGAGAAAATAATCAGTGTGAACAAGAATGGTGTGATTAAAAACAATTAACTGCTCGTTAGCATTCTGAGATTTTAGCTGTGGTTGGCGCAAAAAACCAGCATACACAGTGGGTCCCCAGGTGCCGAGTTTGGGTAACACCGGTCTAAATGAAAATATTCGATGTGTGTAAAGCCTGCTAACATGTAGTTCATTATTGTTGTCAGAATATCCTACGGTGCTTATAGGCCCCAAGAATTGTCTGTTTACTGAATATTGCAGTCATCTTAAAGAGCCTGGACATGAAAGGGCACACAACAGTCTCCAGGCAATATTACTTCATGAGTGTTGCTTTAAAGGGGCAAAAAGCAAAGTCGTTTCACCACTAGGTTTGCTGTTGTGCACTGCCTGCGGACCAAAACAGCGTCATGAGCCACACCTCCCTCTACCTCTGCCCCCCATCCCCCACCCACTCACCACTCGCCTCTTCTGCGAACGACTATCTGCAAACTGCAAACACACCGAGCAAAACAACATCACCATTTTGCGGAACATGTCAAGTAAGGAAGTGACTTATAACTTTATAATGCCGCAAGAAAGAACTTCCTTTTGGAAAGTTTTCTATGCTGTTTTGTCCGTGAATTAATCATTATGCCAATAAATTAGTGTGTCACCATTGGTATCAAAGGTGTCTGTTCACTGCCAATGGTGTTAGCAGCAGTGACATGCGTTTGGAGGTTAGTTTGGTGTGACAGAATCCTCCCCTTTGCTCGATTAGCAATCAGACAATTAATTAGTTTAGTAAGACTGTTCGGCAGAATGACGGGCCAGTTTGTTTCTGGGCATTATTACTCAGTACCTGCACACAACCGTAACGCCTGACCCATTGCTGGGACCGAGCCACTAACAACTCAAGCTCTGGAAATTAACCCATGCTACGATTGTAACATTAAATTTAATTGAATCGACATAGTGACATGTTCCTTCCTTACTATCACACAAATTAAAGCAGACAAATGACTTGATGTTGTTATTTACCTGTCTAGGAGAAGAAGAGCTAGCTTGGAGTCAAATTGAAGTCCCTTTTGCTCTCACAGTGCTCTCCACCTTGGAAATGCAAGGCCAATATTAAGGTTATGAATCAGATATGTGCAAATATTTAAAAATCAGTCAACTCTTGGATCATTGCCATCGATATGATTGACATTTCCATGTTGGACAGATTTGATTCAGCACTTGCATTCAAGTCCTACATCAGTCTTGTTTTTCTTGCATTTAAGAATATTTTAACGTGTTAATACGATGCAAGGTCATTTCTCATTCTTGTGACTGATTGACCAAGAAACTACTTATGCTGCATGTCCGAGTCTGATGACCAGCTATCAGTTGATCACAATGCCATCGTGGCCTCTGTGTCCTTATAGAGTTTGCTAACAGGGGTCAGGATGTGACGTGCAAATCTGGGAATTGAAGCTGATGTCTGCTCATTGCAGTCCCCCAAGCAGGCCTGGTTTCTGAGGCAGGCACATCTGTCCCCCACATATGCTGCTACCCATTATATTCCTATGCTCACATTAGCCACTTTTATGACAGATGACCCTTTGGAGAGTCAGCTTTATCCTTTCGAAATGCCCAAATCAAGATTACTTTAAAACTTTCTTTATCAGAAGTCGGCATTCAAAGACCTTAACTACCAGCATATGAAAATATAAAAGAAGATGATTGTCATCATTATTAATAAGGGAAAAATAATGAGAAATTCCTGTCTTAAAGCGAAAGACTACTCTTGTCTGAAGTGAATTGTAAATGAGAGAACTGTCCTTTTAGGTGGTACAAAAGTTTTTTTTTGTTAATTTGATGACAAAGCTAAACTGAATGGTACTCAAACATCTGGATCAAAACACTTATGAAATCCGCCGTGTATGCATTGAGAGCGAGCATTAGTGACGTCAAATGTCCTGTAGCTCTTTAACGGCTCGAGGTAAGAGAAACTCTTGCTGCAGACCCAGAGTGTCTGCTTTCCCCTGAGTCTTCTGACTGCCAACAGCGGAACACCCTCACATTTTAACGGTCTGTACAGAATTGTATGCACCAGTACAGCGAATGCTCTGCTATATAACCAAACAAACAAGATTGTGATGTTTTTAAAGCTTTATAAAAACAACTCTTTGTCATTACTGCAGGGTGAAATCACTGGCACGTATAAACAGCTGATAGTGAAATTTGTTCTCAGTAAAGTCTATTCTGGAAGTTGAGGGGCTAGCTAAAATGTAAATCCCCCGTACTGGGCTCCGGCAAGAAGCTGACGGGGCAGGAAACGGTTTTCTCTTTTATATAGTGCTTCAGTAGCGATGCAGTCACATATTATGAATTGATATAGATGGGTAAGTATGCTTTATTTTCCTGAAGGAAGAAAAGAGAGGATAAGTAAGTAATCTACTGGATATGCATAATAATCTAACAAGGTTGCCAGCTAGGCTAATCACATAAGTCAAAATATAATTCAAATGGATGAACTTGCTAGCAGTGTGCAGTGATCAAATTTTTGGTGAACTTCCCCCATCCCATAACTATCAAAGGAACGAAATCATTACTGTAACGGTAATGCTGACAATTGTCTAAATATCCCCTCAAAACAATGAATATGAAAGACAGCTTGAGTTTCGCTCGTGCTTGCATTGTAGAAAAGAACCTAGTAATGAGAGGGGGAAAAAAAAGAGAGATTTGTTTACTTTTGTATGTTCTTATCTATGCTACAAATAACACAGAAAGGCTAAGCAAACGAAACTGCTCAAAGCAAGTGGGAATTTAGTGCAGAATGAATTTAACAATGGTCATTCGGTCATTTTTTTATTGTTTGGTCACATTCAAGTTGCCTTTCACTTTAAACATGGAAAGACTCCTTTAACCTGAAAAATGGAAAATTAAGTGGACATAATTATAACTCGCATGTTGGTTAATTTAGCTCTTGCTGATGTATTATGGTTGTAGTTTATTGAACTCTGGAGATTAATTAAACTTAGGGGCGTCCTGTCACATGTGAAGGGCTGGTGGTGTAATTACTGAGCTTTTCTCCAGTACGATGACGTGATCCAAATGATAAACTAATCTTGTTTTCAATCAAGAAGACCATTTCAAAACATGATCAATGATGAGCAGAATCTTGTATCTTGGTGGAGGGGCTAAAAGAAAAATATGTTTCCACATTGACTCTTTACAAATGAGTTGAGATTCCTTTAGTGGCTAATAGTGTGGAGATGGAACGCAATGAACCATGGAAAGTTTCTAGATGTTATAGATGATAATTTTTTTGGTGCAGCATGTTAATAAACTTACAAGAGAAGGCAATTTTAGACTTGCTCTGTAATGACCCAGATAGAATTAGCAATGTTGAGGTACTGGAGCCACTTGGGACAAGTGATCACTCTGCTGTTAATGTTTCATGGGAAGTTAAAAAGCTCTTTTCAAAAATGAATTTTTCAATTTTAGGCGAGCAAACTTTGACTGGCTGCCCTCATATCTGAATGAAATAAAATGGGAGACACTCCTGGACTGTGAGTCTGTAAATGAGATATGGGAAAGATTTAAGGGGGTTTTACTTGATTCACAATGCAGATTCATTCCAAAGGTGTCCAAAAGTAAGCTGAAAAAGCAGAATCCTCAGTGGATGACCACAGCCATTCGTAGGAGTTTGAAGGAAAAGAGGAATCTTTACAAGATGTACATAAAGGATAACAATGAGAACACTAAGGCTGTAGTGTATACCGTTAAATGTGGGCTGTGGTCAAAAAAGAGCTGAGGAATGCTAGAAGACTGTATAAAAGACAAATTGCAGAAGGGGCAAAAACTAACCTTAAGCGCTTCTTCCAGTATTGTAGCGGAAAAAGGAAAGACAAAGAGGAGGTTAAGTGCATAAAGAATAAATATGGATCGTTGTTATATGATAACAAGGAGATTGGGGATGCCTTAAACAGTTAATTTGTTGAGAATTTTACCTCAGAGTGGGTTTTTATTCAGCTCGAGGGCACGTCCAATGCTCAAGATTATTTAGCGGAAATTGAGGTTTGTGATAATGTATTAGACAAGTTGCATAAACTAAAGGCTGGTAAGGCAGCAGGTCCTGATGGCTTATATCCTAGACTGCTCAGGGAAGTTAGTGAGATCATCTTTAAGCCGCTATCCGCCATCTTCAGACGGTCTTTAGAAACTGGAGAAATGCCAAATGACTGGAAACAGGGCAATATAATGCCAATATAGAAGAAAGGGGACTGTACTGAGCCAGGAAATTACAGGCCAGTCAGTTTAACTTTCATTCCGTGCAAAATACTGGAATCTATCATAAAGGATGAGCTGGACTTATTTCTTGAACGAAATAATATCTTGAGGGATAGCCAACATGGTTTCCGTAGGGAAGGTCATGTCTGAAAAACCGTCTGGAATTTTTTGAAGAGGCCACTAAGACTTATGACCAGAGCAGGGCTTATGACATCCATATACTTGGATTTTCAGAAAGCCTTTGATACAGTACCGCATAAGAGACTAATTTTTAAAATGAGATCCATTGGAGTTATAGGAGGTATTCTGAAGTGGATTCAAGACTGGTTACATGATTGAACACAAAGAGTGGTGGTCAGTGGTATCTCATCTGAGTTGAGTATGGTAGGGAGTGGCGTCCCCCAGGGATCGGTGTTGGGACCCCTGCTGTTCCTCATCTAGAGCAAATTTGTTAAATTTGCAGATGATACTAAATTGGGAGGTTTAGCAAGTAGTTTAAAGTCCACTAAAGTGATTCTGGATGATTTGGATAGAATCCAGAATTGGGCAGAATGTGGCAAATACAATTGAATATAGCGAAATGTAAAGTTGTACATGTAGGTAATAAAAACATTAGACGGGATTACTTCATGGGAGGTTTAAAACTGGAATGTGCTCCACACTAAAAAGATCTGGGAGTGATTGTTGACCAAACCCTCACAGGCTCTAGCCATTGTGCCGTAGCTGTTAAAAAAGCCAATCGGATGCTGGGATGCATTGCCAAAAGTATTGAGTACAAATCTAAGAAGGTGATGCTTTATTTGTACAACACATTCATCAGACCACACCTGGAGTATAGTGTACAGTTCTGGGGACCATACTTTAAGAAATATATAGAGGCTCTAGAAAAAGTTCAGAGAAGAGCCACTAAGCTAATCCCAGGTATAAAAGATGAAAACTATGAGAAGGGGCTGAAGATTCTTTATCTCTTTAGTCTTAGGAAAAGGAGACTTAGGGGTGATCTGATTGAGGTCTTTAAAATATGTTAGTGTTGTTAGTAGAACTCGGGATCACAAATGGAAGTTGACCAAAGGTAAATTTGGCACTGATATTCAGAAATATTTCTTCACCCTAAGAGTAATTTCGATGTGGAATAGCTTGCCTGACCATATTGTTGAGGCAGAGACCTTGGGAGTTTTCAAGAGCAGGTTTGACTTAAAGCTAGATACCATTGAGTCATTGAGTATTTGAAGTGATATATTCACAATAGTATAAAGAAATTGGCAAGCCTAGTTTTGCTGAACGGCCTGTTCTCGCCACTCATGTTATGTTATGTTAAGTTCCAATAGGTTTTGGATGGAACTCTCCAGCAGTTGAGTGAACAAGATACATTTTTTTTGTACAAAAAGCACTATTGTAGGTCTTTTTTATGTAGGTCTGTAGCGGTGAGACAGTTGCTAAAAAATGGTGAACTGTGCATTATTAAACGAGCATTATTATCATACAAAGGAAATCGATGTAGCTAATAAGCAGGACTCCTATTTGGCAGCTTGCCGTCGTTAGTGTTTGGGTATTGCGTAAAACTGGCCAGATGACTGTGATTAGCAGACATTTTAAACTTGTGTGACCGCTTCATCCTTTGGCATTTCCTCTCCTCCTCGCTCCTGCTTGTTCCCGCTTTGTGTACACCGAGGCACAGAGGCCCATTTTCGACACAGCTGCTGGTCTAATGCTTCTAATTGCCACATTCCCGGATGCTTGTTTCACTCTGTGGCCAGGAACCTCTGAACTGTGGTTTTCACCTCATTACGGACGGTCTGCTTCCAAACTGCACTAACTAGCTGGCTGCTTTGGTTATGTCACTTCCTGTAAACAGTGGTGAGTGTTTGTCCTTGAAATGCTGAGTCCTAAGCAGATAAGGCCTGAGATTGTATTTAAAGGGAAATTTCGTCAAGGCCAAAGTGTTATTTATTTATTTTTTTAAGTTTTATTGTTCTGAAGCACCTCTTTGGGTTTCCACCCCTGCATCTGGCAAATGCTTCCTCTCTCCTCTCCCTCCGCCCATCCTGCTCACCCCATAGGATTTTATTTTCTTTTTTCGGTGGAAGGAGGGGGGCAGTATGAGAGTAGAAGGATGTTCAGGTCTTCAGCAAATGGCAGGTCGTTCAAAACGGCAACTCTTTTCTCCGCGGTTCCCCCGCGGGCTTGCGGCTGAGGAAAGCACTCAATGAGACAGCGATATTAAAAAGCAATAAAGAACGTGGGGAGGTAGCGGCAGCTTGGTGTTGTAAACCAGACCTCACTCACAGCTTTAACCCTGCGGGGGGAGGCGGGGCTCGCGTACCATGAGAAGACTCACTCGATCGCGCTCCCAGCTAAGATGGCTCTTCCTGTCGATTGGCTGGAGGAGGGATGGTTTGGGCTAGCCTGCGGAGGCTCATGTTGGCATTAATGGTTTCAGTCTGTCTGGCACCGATATCGCCGTGGAGCTATGCTCTGGGTATAATTGCATCCTCTCTCGGGTGAATACAATTTGGAGTGAAGTCAGCTTTTGAGAATCTGTGGCCACAGCTGCTAATGGCGGCAATGAGACATAATTTGGAGGACCCTACCTGTTTGAGTCCTTTCAGAGGACTACATTTATTGAGATATTTTTAGCATTTGCCCTTGAATAAGCAGTTCCAGAAGTTCTTTCTCTCTCTCATTTGAAATCATTCTTCAAAAAGTCCGCCATTATTTACAGGTGTGACGGCAGCTTTTAAGAGTACTGGGTTTTGGAGAGTGGGTGCCTCTCTAAAGGCTTCTTGCATCAAGGAAGCAGTGAGACCGCTTTCTTCTCCGGTTACTTTCTCAAAAAATCGAAAATGTCTGCGACTGGATGCTGCATCATTTTAAATTATGGTCTGGGCTTAAAGACTGTGGATGAATATTTATCTTTTGTTTTGTTTGTTTTCCACATCAGACAGTCTTGAACAGGAATTTTCAACTTGAAAGTGCTGCCTCTTCCATGAGGAAGGCCTTAATGTTGCTTGGTGCAGTTTTCAGAAAAGTCTTGGTGAATTTTAATACTCAGTTCCTGTTTGACTGTTTAAGCCAGATCTGCCCTAAGGGAACGGAGAAATGGGGCCCATAATGGAAATGAGACACAGCTCATGTTCTTCCAACACAAACTGAAGTTAATTCTCGATGTGCGAGTTTGAGGTGGAGTGCTATCTGAGCCCCCCCTCTCCCCTGAGGAGCCTTGGCCTTGTTTGAATGGAGGCGGTGTCCTCGCTGAAGTGACCGACGATCCTGGCAGCCGCTGCGCGTTCGGCTCGATGCTCCTCACCACGCCCCTCTCCCAAACTGCGGAGCCAGCACTCGTTTCTCTGCGTCAGTGTTTGTTTGGCACGCTGCAGAGCGCTCGCTCTACTTCTCCTTTTCTCTCTCTCTCTCTCTCCCCCTCTCCCCCACCTCTCACTTGCGCTTTCATATTCAAGTCATATTCGTGGAGCTTTGAGCCACAGTCAGGCTTGTGCTAATATTTTTTCACTTTTTGCAAACACAACCCGCATCCTCTGCTGCTCCGGTTTTCCCTTTGGGCAGAGGATCATCGAGGAAGCGCTTCTCCCTCTTGCTGGGATCGAGAGCAGTCTTGTGTCCCACACTGTGTTCCTGCTCATTTCACATCCTAACTCCGTGCGCCGGTTATGGGTCTTTACCCACAGGACTGTGTCATTGCTCACTTGCCTTGGTACCTTTTTTTTTTCTCCCGTTGACATTTGACTTATAGGTGGGGGAAGCATTTTAGAGGGGATGATGAGGTTAAGCAGGTGTCTAAACTTTGGCTTTGCTGCGCAAAATTTAAGCTCCTCTGCTTTTTTGTGGTAAATATGTACTTTTCATGAGGGGATGCTGGTCAGCGTTGCACCTGGAATTTTGGCTCAGCCACCACACTGCTGAGAAAGTGGGAGCACTAACTCACACACAGAAATGTAGAAGAGAAACATGTCCTCTCCTCTGCTCTTCTGACTTTTCTTAGCTGGTGTGTCTTTACTCCAGTAAACGGCCGGTGACGACATCCGCTCTAGGGCTGCTTGTTACCGCTGCGTTAATATTTTGTCCTCTGGAATTCCGCATTACCAACCAAGTCGAGCAGTTCTCGTCCAGAAGCGACACAGGCAAATGTTGTTTTTTCCAAATGTGTTTTGAAGACTGTGTTTATTGGCGGAGCTCAGCGGAGACTGTCGACGGCGTAGCTCGGGGCGCGTTTGGCTCGTTAATGAAATGTGGGGAAGAAGCCGTGCTGTTGCTCGCTGACATCCGATTCGTATTTTTCATGCCTTTATGCAGGCATGTGTGCTGCTCTCTGGTGCGAAAGTTTAAGAAGACATTGGTTCATACAACTGCTTGGGCAGTTTATTGTTATTTGATTTATGCTAAGGCCCCAGTATTGGCAACGTGGGGTAGTTTATAATTGCCTGTCTCATCTCTCTTTCCCGCTCCCCGCCCCCCGCTACCCACACTTACTGCCGTACAAGTATTTTGGTTGAGCCTTTTCAGCTTATGCTCTTATTCCTGTATACTGAAGGGAATTTAAATAATTCACAAGCCCTGGACTCGCGCCTGTAAATAAGACTAATAGAAACGGGGGGTTTTAAGAGCGGTGCTTGCCCGAGGAGGAGCGTGGTCGTGAAGATGCCGATAAATCTGCTGGCTTCGGCCGCTGACTCCGCAGACTGGAGCTCATTTGCAGAAGGTCAACACGGCTCCCGTCCCAGCCAGGCAAGCTGGAAGTGTGTGCCATGAGTACTGTGCTCCAGTGCCACCGACTAAATGTAGATGCTCTAGATTGTGTTCCGCTCTGAGTCTCTGCAGTTCTCTGTGGGAGGCCATGTTTGTGGGCTATGGGAGCCAGTCCCCTTGAAGGCCAGTTGCATGAATGTGTGGCTAGCAGCTAGCAACTTGGCGGGATATGGGGGGGGACTCTCTGCTCTCTATTCCCCATCTACTGGCGAGTCGTGCTGCCATTATGGCTCAAACTAGCTTGTACTCTCCCCCACCCCCCACCCCCCGCGCCTCCTCCACCTGGTGCTCTGTTCAGCCGTAACAGAATCTGGCCCCACACAAAGCCTGTGGCACCAAGTAAACCATCTTTTCTTCCCTTCACAACCTGTTTTCTTCTCCCTTTCAAAGATTTGAGGTGGTTTTGGCAAAATTTGCTGGGTCCTGGCTGTCAAAGTAGAGGGGAAAACCCCAAAAATGCAGAATCAATAGTCCGTATTGGCCATGTTTACATGAGAGTTTTAATTCCAAATAAAAATTAATTCCGCTTTAAAAAGACCATGTAAACACCTAATTCCAAATAAAAATATTATTCGGAATTAAACTTAATTCCGAAGTAAGTGGCTGGTTTATTTCGATCTTAAATCCGAATTAATTCCTTGATCATGTAAACGTTTATTCCTTTTAAAATTAATTCCTGTCGTTCTGCGCATGCACGCCTAGGAGTTGATTATCCTGCTTATACCATGGTCATTTGCCAGCAATACGAATTTCGAGCTTCAAACAGTGAAACTACCGTAGGCCGAACTACCTGTGCGGTTCCACTGTTTTAATCAACACCTGCCAGCCAATTTGAAAGGAATATTCACCCAGACCATGGTAAACAAACTGCGAAAACAGTTTTAATTATGTGTTCCTCCATGGTGTAAGCAGAGATGAAAAAGAAGCAGGGAGTGGCGTTTGTTTTCTTCCGGTACACGTAAATACATAAACACGTGCGCCCCTCGTCCAATCAGAACCCTTCCCAACCCCGGGCGTTAAGCCGAATTAAATGAAGGGGATTAAATGTGTTTTCCATGTAAACCTCAATTCCGAATTACTATTTCCATGTAAACTCAAGGAATTCTGAATAATTCATTCTGAATTAAAAAACATCTTGTAACTGTGATCACTGAGCTTTGCTTAGTCAGCCATCATTTCTGACTTTGGAAAGATGGTTCAAATTCTTGGTGCTGGCTGCCGTTAGCCTGGTTGTGTGCTTGTGGCTGAGGCTCATTGCATGGAACAGTGGGTGGTGTGTGTGTGTGTGTGTGTGTGTGTGTGTGTGTGTGTGTGTGTGTGTGTGTGTGTGTGTTTACGTGGTTAGGGAGGTTTGTGTGATGGAATGTGAAACGGTGCATAAATGCACCACAGATATCCTCCCACTGAGCTGTTTGCATGAGCGAAGCCCCTCCCCATAATTCCCCTGGTCCTATTGTCTGCTCCTCACTGAGCGGCTGAAAGGGTTAAAGAGTCACAGGCCACGAGCCTCCTGCGGTGGCCTCTACATTGTGCTCTGGCATAAGCTTCAGCGTGGCAAACCGCCATTCTACCTAACGTTTCTCTGTTTTTTTATTTCACCCAGCACACCAGAGGAAATCCACATGACTTTCCTGAAAGCTTGGGTTTGTTCTCAAATGGCAGTCGATATGCAGAGAGATTCTCTCCCTCTCTTTTATTTTTTTTTCTTTTTTCCTTTTGAGGTCCCGTCTGATGTATTTATTTAATTTTTGCTGGTCTGGAACGGCACATGCTCCGTGAGGCCCGAATTGTAGGCGGGAGCCGCCCCTCGCATTACGTCCTGACAAGTGAAAAAACACAGGCTGTGTTGTGTTTGTGGAACTTTGGCAGAGTGATGTCTGCTCCAGACCCGGGGTCTGCAAATGCCGAGCAGCAGGGGATCCTCGGCCAGACTTTCAAGCCCTCGGCTCTTAGCCCTCCTGGAGGGGGAGGCCTGGGAATGATTACCCTGCCGGACAAAGGGGCACCTTCACTGAAAGGGTCCACAGAATGGCGGAGCGACGTGGGGAGGGGTGTCGAGGTCAAAGGTCATTCTCCCTCCCTCTGCACTGTCCTGGCGAGTTTTATGGGCTGCGTTCTTCACAGTGGCGGTTTAAGCTGTACGGAGGGGTGGCTGTGAGGCAGTCCACTCCTCATCTCTGCAATCTTTGTCCCAATAGCTCCCTGTGACCCTGTCTTTATTTGCTATTCTAATGCGGTCCTCCAGAAATGATGGGCTTTGCCGCTATCCATCTATTGTGCTATCTGTGCTCATGAATATTTAATGCGTGTTTTAATTTAGGTTTAATGACTTTAAGCTCGCTATCTGGTCCTTTTAGCAAGCTGTAATCATTTTTGGTTTTGTATTTGTGGGATACTGGTATATTTATCCTTCTTGAAACAAAATGGCGAACAAGATAAATGCTCACATTCAAGATTTCAAGTCTTGACTGGACTGAGAATGGGAGTGAGTCAGCATCGGTGGTTATTTTTTGCTACCTGTGCTGATGGTGACCATTATCTCACAGCAAGCTGTTTAACAGCTTCTTGTATCACTTTGTTCAGTTGAAATGTTCCATACCTAGATATGCAGCCTTGTTGCAGTTGTAGATCCATATCTTCACTATCACTTTGGGAAACTTCTGGAAACTAGGAGTTGTACTGTGAATGTGGCTGCTGCTGGTGTTTTACTGTGCTCTCCTCCAGCAGTGCTGTGCGTCTTGTGCGCTGGAGTTACCCAGTTCATTTGATACTGCAGCGGACGCATCTCTTGGTCTGTCTGATCACCTTGAAGCCCAATGGAATGAGAACTTTTTAGGCGTGATGTGGTCAAAGTTGTGTGGAAGTCTGGCTCCCCAGAGGAATGTAATGCTGATTGGACACTGCTGTGCAAGGTTTCTTATCTGCCCCCCTTGTGTATTCTGGTTGAGTCTTGTCTTAGTCTAGATGTTCTACCCAACATACAACACAGCTAGGCACGCAGCTTTTAAAATGTAAAATGTGAGGAATAGGCTGTGTAAAGTGGGCTTTGAATTTGTTAAAAAAGGGCAATTCACATGATTTGGCCCAGTATGGAAACTCCTTTTATTTTGCACATTCCATCTGAGCGAGTGTGAGTGCTGTTGCTCATGCTGAGCTCGGGGTTTGGTGGTGCTCCAGTCTTCCTGCCTGTAATTTCCTGGTCAGACATGTTCCCTGTGGAACTGCTCACTCCGCTGGGTTGAGGACAGTGCTGTGTTCTAGTGGGTGGTTGAGGCTCATTTCCCGCTTTCCCCATTTCCTCTGCACTGGTGTTTGGGTCAGGATTTCTTCATCAGGAGCGGTGGAGTGACTGGTTTGGAATGGGGATGGTGTGTGTGTGTGTGTGAGTGTGTGTGTGTTGGGGGGGGTGTAGGGTGTAATGGGGTAATCCTGTCAGGCGCCAATAGCCCCACCTTCTTGCAAGCAGTTCTACTGCCAACGATCAGAGTGGGAGAGTGCAAAAATGCTGCCAGTAACCAAGTTTGCTTTAGGAACGAGAAACTGCTTTTGCCGTATGAGGCATGTAAGTTGGAAAAGTTTTGGGGAAAGACTGAAATTCAATATCCTACAAATGTTAAAATTTAACACCTGTAGCCCTTCTGAGGACATTTTGTCAACTAAAACCTGAAAAATGCCTTCACGACAGAAAGCAGCGCTGGTCAGTTAATGGATCTTGCTGTGTGTTATTTCCTCTAACCGGCACAAAGCACTTTTTGGACAAAGTGTTATGAGATAAAATTGGTATTTTCTGCTGTTTATTCAGACTGCAGGAACACTGCACCCCAATAATCTGTTGACCTAAGCATTGTTGTAACAAACTACCCATTTGGATGTCCGGTGCAAAAGCCATAGTTTTAACTTCTCTCCTGTATTGTTCAAACCTGACCCTGAAGTACTCATGAAAATTGGCCTTTGGTGCCATTTTAAATATGCTGCCATCCCTTATAAGAATGGCGCACTTTCCTTGTCAAATAAATATGTATATTATACTGCACTATTAATGACGAAGACTGGCTTAGATGCCAACAAAATGCCAAGGAGATGGGGTGCATGAGAATGTCTATCAACTCCATGCCTCTACTGAACTTTGGTTCGTAGCTCGGAAATTCTCGGCGAATGGTCCAAGCAGTTCTCTCAGCATCCTCGATGACGTTGATAAATCCTGAGGGGTGTCAAGCAGCTTTTCGCAACTGTGCCCAAACGTCGGAGCCTCTGGGTCAGGGAAGAGGTGAGCACGGAGTTGTTTTTGGAGGTGTTGGCATGGAGCAGAACTCTTTCATCATGTCAGCGAGGCAGTCGCGGATGGTGCAGGTCTCGCCTGAGTCACGGTCTTGATTAAACTCTCTCTCCTGCAGAACAGCTGTTTGCTTCCCAACGGCCTCGGAGGCTTGTGGGTGTTTTAAACAGATGTTATCTTGCTCTCTTTTTTTTCAAGATGCACCAGCAGACCACCCCCAGATGAGTCCCCGGGGGTTGTTGGTGCCGGCACTGACGCTCAGCCAGTGGGAGGGGGGCAGTTTTATGGGCCGTTCCCCTGGTGCTCGTTAAAAAAAAATCTCTTCCTGAAAACATTGACTAACCATCCTGAGGAATGCTCATTCAGCAAGACGTCAGTCTGTATTTGCTTGTTTCTGGTTTGTTTGTTAGGCCTTCGGCTTTGCTTTCCCCTACTAGCGGATCTGTTGCTCATGCCGACTGCGGAGTTATGAGATTTTTGTGGTGCGCGTCGACATTTGGAGACGAAATTGCCCTTCTCCTCACATATGGCTGTGCATAACAAACTAGAAACTGCTCTTAAAACTGCTGCTGGGACACAGCTATTGTACCACCGAGCAAGATAATTAGCCTGAATTGCTTCGGCAATATATAAATATTTAATAAATATCTGAATAAATACTTGGCTGTATAAATGGATGTGCATTTGTAAAAGTATGTGGAAGTATAAGCTGTGTAATTTGCTTGAGGGTTTTCTTCGAGCCAATAAAAGCTGATTTAATGTAAAGTGAGGCCACACAAGTCAGCTGGAAGGGAGCCACCTCGGACACCATGACCTGGATTATCCTCCCATTCTGAAGCGCAGCTGGCCGTAGTCGGGCATTTCCTGTCGGTATGCGGTCTCACCCTATCCCCGATCAGCAGTTCTCCGATTCCCCCGGGAGCTTTGATGCACCGGCATCTCGGTGGAGCTGATGGAGGAGACGGGGCGGAATGCCAGGACAGACGGATGCTTTCGTCTCTTCAGCAAATGACTCTGTGCCTACAGGGCGGATCAGTTGCTGTGACACCCCACCATCGCAGTGGCTTGATAAGGGCACCTGCCGCAGTCACTGGTAAACTGCTGGGCCCAGTGCTTTATTTTCCTGAGCAGCTGTTGGGGATAAATGCAAAAAATGCTATTGAGTGATAAAGCTTTCTCCACAATATATTTTGATGGCATGCCCCTGCCTGCATTTGCTTTGGCTAGTATGTGTCGTGTGTTTGTGTGTGTGTGTGCGTGCGTGTGTGGATGATTGAGAGGGAGAGTGTGTGCATGAGTGTGCGTAGGCCCCGGGGGAGAAAGCTCGTGTTTGTTGACGGACCTCTCGCTGAATGAGTCCCTGGATGGCTCGCCGGGCCGAGTGTAGGCGGCTCATGATTAGCATTGAGAGGAAGTGCTTGAGCGGGAGCGCTGGTTTGTTGTGTAAATGGAAGATGGCATTAATTGACTCCTCAATGGTCTGTCACCTCTCCTCCACTAGCCTAAACCTTGACTGTCCCCATATTCCCTTTCCCGGTGGCACTGTTGGCACGCTAAGCCCCAACCACCCCTCCCCCATTCACAAGTCCTCATTCAACTGCTTTCCACGGTATCAAATTTAGACTCTTCTTTGCAATCATTTTTGGCGATGTGCCATCTTGCAAAATTTGATGCATTTGATGCATCACAACACTTGTAAAATGGTATTTGTGTGGGTTTTTTGGGGAGCGCTGGTGATGATTCATTTGCGTGAATACATTGCCTCTGTCGTCACCTGTCACTTGTCTGCATGTTGAAGTGTCCAATTCCATTTAAAAATTTTTTTTCAAGCTCTCTTGAAATGAGCTTAACCGACGTGCCACCTGCATGATTTTCTGTTTGCGCTCTCTATGGATCCCATACCCAGCGTGACCCTCCTCCCCAGGGTTACAGGAAGTGAATCCCACAGAAGAGAAAGCCTTGGTGAAGTGGACCTGAGTCACTTGATGGCTGTGGGCGGAAAATATTGCCCAATTGTGGTCATGTGCACAAGGGGCCTGAGCTCTTCCTCTATCGGTTTCCTCTCCTCCCTTTTCCTTCAGCTTACGGAGGGGGGTTGAGTGACGGGAGAGGGAAACAAAACGATCAACTTGCTATGATTGAGAGACCCCCCCCCGTGTTTACATTTGAAATGGGAGCTTGACCGTGTCTGGACCGTCCCTCGGGGACTGCCAAAAAATTGGTGCAAACTGATACTGCCAGCCCACAAGCCAAACCACTTCCACATAATACGCCTTTTGGTTGTGTAACCACCATGTTTTGAGGTTTTAGCGGTTGGACCTGTTGCTCGTGTGTAATCCTGCCCCCGTTGTTCGCCTGACAGCCATAATTAAGGGTTACTTTTCTGTTTACCCATCAGCAGCTGCTGATATTGTGCTTTCTGCTCCTGGTGGAACAGGAAAGCGGACTGACACAGACATGAGGGCGTTTTAAGAAGTAATGTCTCTTTCCCTTTGCCTGGAGGCTGGGCCCCACTACAGGGAGCAGCAGGGGACAGACTAGGCTGGGCCACATTCCCTCCCCATGAGATTATTCCTGCGAATCATTCTGTGTTTTCAGAGTTTCATCAGTTATTTTGTTTTCTCTGCATTTCACTCTGCTGCTGCTTATGTTTCATGAAAAAGCGTCTGAGCCTTGGGAAACTGTTGGAGCATCGCACTTATCTGTGTTTTCAAACCTGATACTGTTGAATTTATCCTTTTTTTTTTTTTTTTATTTTTTTTTTTTTTGCTTACATATCGTTTCAATGAATGGGTTGAAATATGTGCATATTTAGGATAATGTATAATGCCAAGGATAATGTTTTGGGGTGTTGAACATTTGTTTCTAACCTGGTCATTGATGGAATTCTAAAAATTCCACACTTTATTATCACTGCTGTCATCAAGATCATTTCATCTGCACCTATAGTGAGCCGTTACTGGTGATTTATGGGTTGGTGTGTTTGTCCACGTGGGGATTGTGTGTATTAAGACCTCTGTGTTTGTGTGTCTAAGGAGTGCGTTCTGCTTTGTGGTCACGGTTTTGGTCACAGGGCCGTATTTGTGGCCTGCTGCTGGTGGGCTGGACTTGTGGGCTTATCACTGGGCTGTGGATGGAGGGGGCAGGTTAGGCTGGGGGCCCCTTTGGTATGAGCTGGCCTTTATTTGCTTGTGTAAAGCTCCATACACCGAGAGTCCGTGCTGACATAAGCCCCTGGGACCTCCCAGAAAAACATAGTTGGAATGTTTCCTCTAATCACGACCACATCGGCAACTCGGTCTGCTCTCCAGCAATGTGGGTGCCGTAGCCAGCTACCCTTACCTACACCCAAGCCCCCGCCCTCTTGTCTCATGATTGGCCTGGAAACGTTACACTGCAGCCAAACACCAAAGGGGCCGGCTCTGAGCCCAGTTCTTTAAGCATGTCACATGCCTTGATTTGATTGGATGGTTCTGAGCTGTGCAGAAGGCTCTCTTTCTCCCGTGCTAAGTGTAATTTCCTCTCTTTCTTTGGTTTCAGTTCCTAAAATGCTTGTGGGAATGAGAATGAGAGGCGCAGAAAATGGGTGTCATGGCAACAAAGTCTGAAGTCTGTTTGTTTGTTTACATCCCAGATGTGCCTGAATGTCTCATTTGTATTTGGTTTGAAATAGTCACCCTTTCTTGCCCATCTAAACAGCTTTACTGAGGATTTCAAAGGATTTTCTCCTGTTAAAGGCATTTCCCTCTCCATCAGGAGATGAAAGGCTGTTAAATTTTTACGGAAAATTGCAGCGAGTGCTCTATTAATAGCTTATGTTTTTGGCAGGTTAATGAAGAATTTACTTCACGTTAAAGATGCAAATGTACCCTTTTAAGCAAATCGACGCAGAACACGAATGTCGGAGCACTTGTCAGGTATGCTGGTGATCCGGCGTAATCTCGTCACTGCAGATGCCGTCGACGGTCATTGAAATATCCGATTGTAGAAGGACGATGATGGCTGCTGCGACAGATGCGCTGTGTGGAAAGTTCCCATAGCGAGACGTGCAGTGATCGATGGGAAGAATGATTGATGGATACTTTGGCATCCTTCTATGAGGAAGTGGTTTTTCCTGCCGGTTCAGGCGCGTCTATAGCTTTACAGTGAGTGATGGGAAAAGTTCCCGTACTGCTGATCCACAAAATCTCCTCTTTTGAAACTCTTCAGAAGCTTGTTGATACAACAAGCTTTATCGAAGTTACAGTAAGCTTTACAGAAGAAACAAGGTACTTATCTCTTAGGGCGTGGCTCCTGAAGCTTCTTGTTCCTCCAATATTTACTGCTCCTGTCTTATTTCACTGGGTTGTGGTGGGTAATTGTGGTGTAGTTTTGATGTGACTGTTGAGGTTTGTGAATATCTCTACAGGGAGAGAGCATTTATGAGGTGGCCCAGGTTCTCATTGTTGCAGACCTGCCGGTTCTTCTGCTCGACAGCCACTAAGGTAGCCTGGTAAACCTTGTACTGAGCTCGCTATACTCAGAAGAATTGATACCAGACGCGCGAGAGTATCAGTAAAATCAAGAGCAGATGCACCTGTGTGGACAGATAAGATTGAAATGTGCGCAAGCTGTTTTACCTGTGGAGAAACCACCGATCAGCCGTGAGACAGAAAAGGGTGTGCGCACCGGCTGCGTCTTTTGCCTGAGGCTCAGATCAAACTCGGAAGTGCTCTGAGCCCTTTTTTTTATGACACACGCATTCCTTCTCTCGAATACCGCTTCATTTGTGGTGTAGCGGTAATCACAGGGCGCGGACAGGACCTCGCGAATCCCGTCTGCCGTGCCTGCCTGGCACCAGCCTGGCGCTGCAGTTGTAAATGCGCTGGTATCGCTTGCGGTAGCTTCGTCTCCGGACGCGGTTTGAGGCGGTCTGCGTTAAACTGCGCGGTCGAGGGGAGTTTGGGTGGGAGAGTGCGTGTGGGCGCACTGGTGTCACTTCCGCTCCGATCCACGGACTTCTGGCTGCTTTGAAACGCCACGGCAGATCATTGGCCTGCCTGTTGAGTGTGAATCACTAGGTCTCAGCCGCCCTGCATCGGAGTCGCTCACTACAGGCCCTGTTTCTACCCCCCCCAACTCTGCTCATCCGCTCATTCCTCCTCCTTCTCTCACTCGCTTGCCACCGTCATCTCTCCTTACACCTCCTCACACTCTTCAGGTTCTCCATCATCTTTCTCCACCTTCCATTTCTCATCGCTCTCTGCCTTTCACCTTCTCCCCCTCGTATGTGTCTTTAGGCTCTGTTGCATTCAGAGTGATGTGAGGACCTCCAGGGAGCGGTGTACTTGATGAAATCGTCACCCCCCCCCAATCCCACCCTTTGCTGTGGATGATTCAAAGCTATTTTAGAGCCTTTTGGTTTAGATTTTGCCTTATTGAACCATTCTTTACCGCCTTAGCCAGCTTCAGGACTCAAAACATTGCGTGACCCATCATCTGTCAGTGTGTCAGCAGGAATCTGATGTTTACAGGAACCCTGAGAAAGCGAGCCGGAGGCAGGCTTGCCATGGTCCGTCCGCCGCTGGCACCTTATGGCTGTAGTAACCTACATGTTCGATTACTTTTAAAACCTTTGCTCGTGCGTAGGAGAGTTTGAGGTCTTACCTCGTAGATGCTTTGACTGGGTAGTAAGCTTTGTGAAAGAAACTGGGTACTTATTGGGTGTGGCTACTGGCACATCTTGTTGTTCCAACACCTAACCCTTCTGTCTTATTTTATTGGCCTTTGATGGGTAATTGGGGTCGATGAGAATTTGTTTTGCTGTGAAAGTTGAGGTTTGAGAATATCTCCACAGACGCAGTGCATTTATAAGGCTGCTGAGAGTCTCTGTTATGCAGAGCGGTGATTTCTGCTATCAAGTTTGAAATTGGCTTTGTTCTGCTTTCAGTCTTCATGACCTGATTTGGCATGGTTCAAGTCCAGATGTTTGATTGTGCAATTGTAAGAACATGCAATCTGTAACAATGGCCAAGATGTAGCAGATGTTCAAGAAAATGGCTGTAGAGCATTCAGGGAAGAACATGTGAAAGTTGATTATGAATCTGTCAGGAAATGCACTTTGTTACTGTTGATGGGAATTTGAGTCTGTGTGCATTAGTTTTTTTTATTTTTTTATCAGGGGCGGGATCTCTTACAGTCTTTACTGGATGAGGTCATAGGGGAGCTGGAGGAAATGAGCCTTATGTCTGCTTTCTTTGGGGGGGAAAAAAATAAAAAATCTAAAAAGACTGATCTTGATAATTATTTCCTCGGATGACAAGTCGGGGATATTGTGGATCAGCGATCTCCTCGTCTGCAGAGATTTGCTTTTAAAGCATTCAACAGACTACGAATTTCAACAGATTTGTTTCATATTTGGCGTGGGCTTTGTGCTGCAGGGTCACGAAGCCTATCGATTTTGGGAGGATTTCTTTTGGGTGTCTGGAGATGCACAAGGGTCAGTGACCAGCTGTCAAGTTGTTATAGTAATTACTGTTATTATCCCCCGCCAATACAAAGTGTGAGGGGGATATAGGTTTGACCTCTGTGCGTGCGAATGTGCGTCCGTCCGTCAGTCCGAGAGAAAGGGGACAACTTTTCTCAAAAAACTATTACAGATGGGACAACCAGATTTGGTGTGTAGCTTCAGACCATAAAGGCCTTGATGGAGTTCAAAAATAAGAAGCGCACGGTTGGCGGGGGATGATGTAGACCATGTTCACTTGTTACTATTTTTACCGGAGTGTATTTTTCTCGAGTGTGATGGCAGGGATTGCTACTACTGGATCGGAGCTGGGATTTGAACCCAATATCACATGGAGGAATGTGGGCTGAGCCCTCTGCTCACAGGACTGCACTTCTTGCCACACCAGAATTGTGTTGTTAAAACTCTCAAGTTCAGCACAGGTACCAAACATAGACCTTAACTATGTTGGTAATTGTGAAGCCTTGGCTATTGCAGAATTATTGTTGAATGTGGTTGAGGAGATGGAACCGTTCCAGACATTGTGGCCTTGCTGGTTTTTGCTGTGAGAGTAATTTTCACTCTCCCTGTATCTTCCCATCGTAAGCTCACTTGCCAGAGCCCAGTCATTTCCTCCACTCCGGCTTAGCTTGGCGAAAAAAGCTGGGCATTATTTGGTTTGTGTGGTCTTATTTGGAGCCTCAATGGCACTATGTGCACAGAAGCCTTTTTCGGATCACGCGAGACTGTTATATAGCCACTTAGCGTCACATTAGCACACTTCCTTTCACCGCTGCTGTGTTTCCCCTCAACCTTTGGCTCCTTATATACCCAGTTCCCTAGGTGTGCGGTATCGTATATCCATACTGCGTGCGGTGGGAATGTGTTGGGCTGAGTTGTATAAAAAGCGGGCCTTTAGGTTAAGCCAGGTTTACATTTTGACTCTTGCTTTGTTGCTTATCAGTAAAGAAGTTACCCATCATAATTTTTATGCTTTATTGGTGGAGTGCCTGTGAGTGCAACCTGCTCTCGAAGGAGTGCAAAGTTGCACGGAAAGTAGTTTTTGAGGAATGCGGTATCGTAGGCCTTGAATCTCCTCACTGACTTGGCAGTCATGCAGAATCTCCTTGCTCTCTAGGCTCTGTCAGAATGGGTTGGCAAATTTTAATGCCATTTTTTTTTTTTTTAAGTTAAGCAATTGCCTTGAAGAAGCACTGAAAGAGCGCAGTCTCATTAGCATTGAATGATGGGCACCATTGGATTAGTGATGAAATGAAACCCATATTTTGTTACTGCTTTGTGTATGGTTATTATGTGGCAGTGCTGTCACGGTTGGTTTTTGTAAAGCGTTTTTTGCAAAATGAAACAACGGGGAAAGAATGTTCATGGCTGATGCAGCTGATACGGCTGTGATTCTTTTTAATGGCTTCACCCTTGAAGAGTCTCTTTCTGCAGGAGGATTTATAATAACAGTGGCTGCTTTATAGACGCACATAGTTTGTTGAATTTTGGAAGCGCTGTTCTGCAGCTGTACAAGGGTGTAACGATGGTCTCCGCTACGACTGATTGGGATCTCTGCCTGTTTTTTTTTTTTTTTTTGACCCCGTCTCTGATGTGACTCGTGATGGCAACTCATTGCTCGTCACACCACGTAATGGAGTAGAAGGCATTTACGGTCATTCTGAGTGTGAATAAAGCTTTTGGAAGTGGTTGGTTAGATATGGCAGGAATTTTTAAGTGAGACCTCATTATAATTTTTTGGGCTCCAATTTCCCTCTGAAATTAGTTGCGCCGTTGAATAATTGTATGTTTAGATTTTGAGTGGTTTTATCCAGAAATCATTGTTCTTTTCACATTTTAGAAAGGGGATGTAGTACAGTGTAAAGTTACCTGCTGTTCACTTGTCATTGATACATTTTCACTGACTGACCAAAAAAAGTAAACACACTAATATATTGCTAGCTTTTTGTACCCTTTAGCTTTGATCATGGGGAGTATCTTTTGTGGCATTAATCTAAAAGGGCTCGGTCAATAGGGTAACTGATGATCAGAGCCACTACTGATTTGCCCATAACTTAATTTATTATTTTGCTGTAATTATTTATTATGAATGAAAAGATAGGTGTTGGTCCCCTTTAAAACATTTTAAAATGAACACTTGCAAAAAAATATTTGACATACTTTATTACCAAAGTCTCTTTGGTTACAGATGCGCTCACAATTAACACTCCCTCCACATAACCCTGAAACCTGTTGCAGTGTGTCTATATACAGTATATATTCTCACTCAGTCTTATTAAATTTTGGCTGAGGTCTTCTACTGACAATGAGAGCGTCTAACACTCTGTGACGCCTTCTTCAGCACAACCCTCAGACTGGCAAATTGAATTCGTTTTTCATGATTAACCTCACTAACTAGTGGCTTTTTTGTGGCCACGCAGTTGTTTAGTTCCAGTCCTTTAAATTCTTGTTGTACTGTGCAGTTGGACTAGCTTTTACTTTTACAGTTAAACATAGCCTTGAGCTCCACTGCTGAATTTTTTTTTTTTTTTTCTGTACAATGAAACTTAGCCAAGCGTTGTGGTGATCTCCCATCGCAATCATATGGGGGCCGCCAAGCCAATGTTGACATGGAGATTAAAAAAAAATGTTCAAGTATGTATTATGATTGGTCATTATGAGAGGAAAACTCATTGTAATATATTGCTAAACTGTAAAAATGTAAATTAATTATGTATATATGTATAATATATTGAAATAAATACAATGAAACTCATTAATACTATTGTTGTCATTCCGTGACAATTTGCCTCTTGTAATTCCGTGACATTGACTTTTTGAAATTTCTTGCCCATAAAGCAGGGTTAAAGTCAATATTTGTTTCTATAACTTAGTATTAACATCACTTTCTGGATAGTTAAACACAACATTAAAAAAAAACCACTCAATTTTGTGTAATTCCGTGACGGAGTAGTTTTTGCTCGTTTCTTATATGAAAATTTCTCAAAAAATATATTTTCACTTAATATTAAAGAACAAGGTAATACCTTCAATATAACATATCATACTTGATTTTATCTTATTTAGTTGTAGAGTTACAACCCAAAATGTAATGAGACTGTAATTCCGTGACAGCTTGGCGGCCCCCATATTTATTTTTCTGACTACATTTCTTCCGCGAAGTTGACGGTTCACCACTGTCCTTTTTTCGATGCCGGCCAATAATTTTCCCCTCATGAAACACTAGCACTTCACCACCACCATGAGATATGTCTTCTGACATGGTTGTTTAGGAAGTGAGACGATACTCGCTGCATCAGTCAGGGTTAAAAGAATTTTGCCAACCGATATGTATATATCACTGCAGTAATGATTCAATTATCGGCTCTCAACTATTTGCATATTTAAATCCAAATAGCATTTTCTTTTCCATGCAGTGTATTAATGCCGCTTGAAGTATTTATAAGTTGACCCAATTGGATTAATTCTAAATCTTTTGAAGATATACTTAAATGTATGAGGAAGTACATATTGGTGGCCAATAGCCAGCATAAGTTGTCCATTTGCTTTGTGAATAGTGCTGGGTTATTCCATGTCATATCATCAGATATACAAAACATTTGTCACCATGTAGTCATAGATTGCTTCCATATTTTCACCTAAGATAAATATGTGATGAAGAAATCTGAAATTTCAGCTCATTCAGAAAAAAAAATGAATTTTTGGTGAATTATTTTCTAAGGGTACTGACCGTCAGTTTTTTTGTTGTCAATTGACATTTTTCTTTTATTTAACATGGAATAATTTTTTATCCCCCGGCATATAATGCGAGGGTGTGTAGATCTGATTTACCATGTAGATGTGCCTTTTGATATTTAGGAATTTCTGATTTTTTTACTTTTTGTGTTTCCATGGCAACAAGTTGGACTTGGTCTCTGGGGAGGGTATGGCTCGTTTCCGGAGCATAACTCTATAACCGTATAATACTTCCTCACCAAATTTGGTGTCTAGATTTGATATACAATGTAGATGTGCCTTTTGGTATTTAGAATTTAAGAAATTTTTCTTTTTTTTTTTTTATGGCAGAAAGTTGAAGCGAGTGTCACTGGTTCCAGAGCAATACATGATAATTGTTCAATGTTTATCTATGAAATTGGCATGTTGATCTAATGTACCCTGTAGATGCGCCTTTTCCTATTTAGGAATTGCTGAGATTTTGATTTTTTTTGTGTGTTTCTATAGCCACAAATTACACTCAGTTTCTGGTTAGGGTGTAGCTCATTTCTGAGGCATAATTCAGTAACAAAACTTTCAACATACCTGTGAATTAAAAAGGGTGTCTTTTGCTATTTGGGATTTTCTGCTTCATGAAAACAAATGGAACAGGCTCAGAAAGATGTGGAAAGTTACATTTCCGTAGCAGAACTTGAAAGTATTTTCATGAAACTTTGAGAAGATATTTATTAGTACAAGGTACCTGAGGCCTCCCTGATTTTGCGGGGGCCGTGGGGATATGCCATCTTCTGATGGCTCTTGTTTATTATTACATCTATAGCTTTGGAACATTGCTTCTAAGCTAATGTTATACTGCTAAATCAGAAAATTTTACTTTATTATCCCCGCCGCGTGTTTAGCGCGAAGCGGGGGATATAGTATTCAGCTACGTCCGTACGTCCCTCCGTCCGTCCCGAACACTGTCGGCGCGATATCTCAAGAAGGAGTCAACCTATTTCAATTCTTTTTGGCACCAACCTTCCTACGGGGAATGCGCAGACACCAGTCGGTTTTGGTGACCTAACGGCGGGGGATATAGTCACTTTAGTGACAAACTCTTGTCTTTCTTGGTTGTGGAGCTATGAGGACACCAAAAGTACCTTTTGTTTCAGGCAGTTCCATTATTAGGTGCCCAAAGCTCCCCTAATATAAACCCTAGCATAGGCTCTCTGGCATTTTCCCCATTCATTTGTGTCTGCTGAATTCTCCATGAATTCATCACCAACAGTCGTCAGAACCTTGCCAAATGTGGAGGAGAAAAAATGCTAAAATGATTTTGACCAATATACATTTTGCAGGTGTCTGAACAGAGGTGGGGTAATCATGAGAGTCGCATGGCTATTTAAGCTTCTTGCACATTTAGCTATGCAACATTTTAAGTGTTTTCAATCATTCGGCAATCTCATACTAAATTACACTAATTGTACTGATATAATTGTATCATAGCAGACATAACAAAACAAAAATTGTTGATGTGACTTGAACAATATACATTTCAGAACTGTGTAAACAGGGGTCAGGCAATTTTTGAGAATCGCACTTCTTTAAGATTTACTTGCACTAACTCTTGTAAACTGACTGTCAAATTAAAACTTTGTATTCCATGCTATGTTAAGTGTTATTGCTTCCTAAAACCAGCAAAGAGCACAACAGTGTTGTCTGTCCCAGTTTTGCCGGGCTGTGCGTCCTGTGACATCTGGAGTTGGAGCAGTTCGCAGAATGTTATTGAATGGCACCCAGAATTTTTCAGGAGTCCATGTTAATGCTTGCATCCTCTTGTTTCGCTTCATGAAAAACAATAGCAATATACGGACATCATTGATCAATAAGTGGGTCAGGTTTCTCCCTGCCAGCATGATCTACCAGCCTGCATATTACTGACCTTTCTGTGAATGTGTCATGCATTGATGAATTGAGAACTTAACAGTTATTGCGATTCAATAATCATTAACATTTTGAAAGAAGCTGAAAATGCCAAGCGATTCTCAAGATTACCCCACCCCTGTTCAGACATCTGCAAAATTTATATTGGTGAAAACACATCAACAATTTTTGGAGCGGTCTTTCTACTACAATGGAGGAATCCGTTAAAAAGAATATATGAAAATCTAAGGTGTGCCCCTGCAGATATGGGGGTTTGAACAGGTAGCATTTTAGCATTTTTTTTCACATTTGGCAGGGTACTGACTGCAGTTTGTATTGAATTCATGGTGAATTCGGCCAGATTTATATTCAGCAGACACAAATGAATGGGGAAAATGCCAGGGAGCCTATGCTAGGGTTTATATTGGGGCTGCTTTGGGCACCTAAACATGGAACTGCCTGAGCAAAAGGCACTTTTGGTGTCCTCGTAGCTCCACGACCAAGAAAGATGAAGTAAAATGGACTACATTTTCTGATTTAGCAGAATAACATTAGCTTAGATGCAATGTTTCAAAGCTATAGGTGTAATAATATAAAAGTTATGCCATGTTAAATACAAGAAAAATGTCAGTTGACAAAAAAAAGCTGACGAACAGTACCCTTAGAAAATAATTCCCCAAAAATTCATTATTAGTCTGAATGAGCTGAAATTTAGAATTTGTGAGTGATATATATTTATACAGCTGCAAACAAAAAAATTAGCAAAATTGAGAAGGTGGTGGTGAGACCCATTTGGTGATCTGACATGGAACGATCCTGCTGCATTGAGACACGTCCTTATGAAATGTTGCGGAACCTGCACAAAATGGATCTTGGGAAACAGCTAATGCACTTGGTCTGTTCTGTTTCTGTTGAAGTAAACTTCATGCTATGATTTGAACTAACCTTTCAGAATTGATTGGAAATGCATTTCAAAACATTTATTTCCAGGCTGTAGTGTGTTTCTGTGCTGCCCATTTGTCCTTGAAGTTGAGTTCAGATTAGATCTGATGCTAACTCAATGGTGCTAAATTGTGTGAAAGTCCTCTGTGGCACTGCCTGATAAGGGTAGTGCTGGTAAATGTCCTGCTTTGCAGTTTTTCCTCTGAGACTGTGCTCTCCCTTTTCTCCTTTGGATTTGGTAAGAAAATGGTGGCCAGCCCATTTCAAGCTGAATCACACTAGGCTCAAGTGGAGTGTGTGTGTATCCCAATATGCCTGCTCTGTTTGTAGTCCCATGAGAGTGGTTGTCATGTCTCTTAACTTATGGCACTGGAACTGTGACCGACCAAAATAATGCATTTTTAATTTTTTTTTTATTTTTGGAGTTTTTCCCCCCACCCCTGACATGAGCGAACTGTATAGTCCACGGCAGAGAAGTGCTCCCACCAATTCAGGTGGAGGAAGCGGTTGTATGTGATTTTTTCCAACTTGCATGACGACTAGATCTCACTTCTTTTACTCTATCCTCTCGCACCACCAATCACACACTGCCTATGACATCTGATAAAGCGGGATAATGCAGTCGCCATACAATTTGCTGGAATATGCATCTGGCTGACCAGGAGTCGCTGCTAGAGAGTGAGACTAACACATTTGGACCAGTTTAACTCTTTTTGGGCCTGGTGAATCTGAGCCTGTTGTTTCCTCGCCCAGATGGACCTTGCCTGCAGCAGGTAATGACGTGGTTGGGATTCGAACACCTTCCTACAGGGCCCCCGGACATGTCTTTGCTGTTAGCTACTCTGAGACCACAAAACTATGACATTTCACTTTATTCACTGAATACATGGAGTCCATCAGAGTGTAGAGACTGAATTGGGGCGTAAATGAGCGTGACTGCATGAGGGGTGTGAAGCCCGGGGGGAGAACACCTCTTTTCGCCTTGTGCTGTTTGTTGCTCACAGAGCTTGCAGTGGTATCTGGGGGATGTTGGAATAGTGGAAGACCTAGAAGCCCCTCATCTCACCACCTTTGTGGCCAGATCACACTCTCTGGAGAGCGAACGCCTGTCTGACCAGGGCACGGAGCGACAGCTATCCAAAGTCTACAAGTCTCACCCCACAAAACGACCTCCCTACCATCCTTCCCCCACCACCTCAGCCACTCCTGCTTGGTGCGGGCAATGGCTCTATTGGTACCCACACAGCTGCTACATGGCTTTGCACGGGCGTTCTTCTGGTACTGGCAACTCTCGAAACTCGATGTTTAAGTGGCCAGCTTGTCAATGTAACTGGCTGTCAAAGAGGCCTTGAAAGCTTCTGAACTTCGGCTTGCCACCTATGCAGCTTTGGGTGTTTTCATTTTCAGCCTCGACATTCTTCTAGCAGATTTGCATCAATGTCTGTTTTACAAAGTTGAGAGTCGCTGCAAGAAAAGCTCAGCCAGGAATGGGCCAGTATTATATCAGCCGTGTAGGTAAATCATTGTTTGAGTTTTTGCTGTTTCTGTTGTATTATTTATACTGTTTTCGTACACTAGCTTTCTTTTGTCATTGAAATGGGTCTGGATCATAGATGACCTGGAGTTTATTGTACACGATTTTCATTTCTGCTGTTGTTTGTAGGGTGTTGATATAGTGCTCTTAATCCTGTCTGTAGCGCAGCACCCGAAGGCTTAAGTCATGGATTTCTCTGGTCGCTCCTCTGCTCTGCTATTGTCTTGTGACCTGTAAAAACAACAGGGGCGTGCACGGCAATAACACCAGCCTGAAATACGAGCCCTTTATCCATCATAAATAATAAATCAAGAAACAATCTCCCTCCGCCCCAAAATAACCTGTCCTCGAAAAAGTAGCTGTGCCTGGCTGCCGGTACGGGATTTCTGTTGACCGCTATACAGCAGAAAGCCAATGCCATTCTCAGAGCTCAGTGCATTAATCCAGCCAGTTAACATGCTCTAAAAAGGACCCTTGGGAAATACCTTCCTGAGATCATGAGATCACTACCCCTGAGACACTGTGCTGTTTATGCCGAAATTCTTCCCGTTATCTTCCAAAAGTACAGGAGACTTCACAATCAAGGTAATTACCTAGATGAGTGCTTCTCAAACCTCTCCTGGAGAACCACTTGTCCTGTACTGTTTTCGTACTCTCCCTGCTCCAGCACAGGTGATTCAAACGATCAGCTCATTCCCAATTAGTGTTCGGGGGTTCGTCAGGAGCTGATCATTTGAATCGCCTGTGGCGGAGTGAGGAAAGATCTTGAACATGCTGGACAAAGTGGTACTCCAGGAGAGGTTTGAGAAGCACTGATGTGGACTGTAAGATGGCGTTGAATGTGGTTTTCTGTTGCTCTGTCGTCGTTGCTCCTCTTAGGCTAAAAGTAGCAAACTATGTGGGTGTTGTGTAGCCTTAGGTTAAACCTTGCTGTATGCTGCATATGGAAAGTAAAATGGCTCCCCCGTATGCATGTTTAATCGCGGTTGTAGGTGTGTGGAAGCTTGTGTGAGCGTGTGTACGTTAGGGACTGTCCCCCTTTTACAGAGACGGACTGGGGGAGGTGCATACAGCCCAGATGTGACCTACTTGTTAAAAATGCAGTGTGTAGAAATTTGCGGAGTTTGAGTCGCCTTTTGGTGCGCAGCGCTGTAATTGATATGCCACCGGCAATAAATCACTGTGGCACTTGGGCTATTATCCAGGAAGACAGGTTTAGCGGCACTGTCGAAAAGCTGTGACTCTGCGCTCAGTGTGTGTTTGATTCATTTATTTTCCTCCTTTTGGCTGGAGCTGCTGGCCGGAATGGGGCCCAAAGCCCGTCAGCGTTTCGGTAAAGTGTTGGGACAACCAACTACCCCCCACCCCACCCCACCATCCTCCACCCCCCCATCCAGCCTGCAGCCAACCTGTTTCTTTTTTGCCCATCCAGTTTCTACTCTTGTTTTTTACTCCTCTGTTGGCTGGTCTTCTGCGAATTATAATTGTGCCAAACCAGTTTCAGAAGATATTTTTTTAAATTCACATTTAGTAAATACTCTCCAGGGAGACATTCCGCTTTAAATTATTGCAGTTTAATTACACCACTACCTTCTTCTGTCTCTATTTATTCAAACCTGTACAGGCATCAGTGGGCAAGAAGAGGATTGTCAAACAGGATTTATCTGCTGAGAAAATGGGAGTTCAAGCCTCAATTTTTCCGATTCATTTTAGTGCATTTAAATAAATTCTGTTTTACGTTATAGCTGTCAAGTGTCCCCTGAAATTGCTTTTAGACTATTACTTTCTGAAATGTTGTAACCATTTGAATGTGTGTGAAATGGGGGGGAAAAAAAATTGTATTTACATTTAATTAACGGACAGTATTGCCAACCAGCTGGTATACCTGGGGCATTTTATGTGCAACTGTCTCCTTGTGTTCGGCGGGTGGCGTATTGGAGAGGGAGAACAAAGTTATAATTGGCTGTTTTGATGGTGGTGTCTATGACTTATGCATCACTGAGTCTTAATTCGGTAAACATGGTGTTGACTCGTGTGCCCTGATTGCATATTGTCATGCGACAGATGCTCCTCTTTGCTGGAAGTTCTGCAAGCGGTTGTGCCATGAGCACCTTGTAGCACCAAAACTACTTGTCAGTCGGTGATGTACAGGAAAGGTGACCTTTGACTGCTGCTCGAGTGGTTTTTGCCACGATGCCAAATGATGCCTCATCAGTTGTGATCATCAGCCAAATTCTGGTCGGCTCTTTTGTGAACAATTAGTCTCGACAAAGGAAGATATTTATCATTTCGGTGACAGTGTTAGAATGACGGGAGACGTGTACAGCAGCCAAAAAAAAATTCAAATGCCGTGAAATTAAAATGTGGTGCTGTTGGTTTACACATTCAAAAAGCTGTTTTTCCTCATTTCTATGGGAATGCATTTTGTGTTTCTGAAATGGAGTGTCTGAAACGTGTTTAAATTGTGAGATTTGTTTTGTGAGGCCGAGGCTGTATTATTCCTCAATAAACAGCTGAATATTAAATATGAAATGGAAATGGTCTTCTAAATGCAAAAAAGCTATATTGGAAAGAAGCTGATTTTTTTTTTCCCAAATAATAAAAAAAATGCATAGTGTTGCCATGGAAATACAGTACCGACCAAGCTGGCTTGCTCATTGTAGTTTAGCTTGATGTGTTTTCTGCTAGCACAACAGTGTGAAGTCCAAGTGATAACATAATTTTTATCGGTGTTGTTGCAATTATGGAAGCGTCTTTTTCGGTATGTTTTGACATATAATGAAGCATTTAAGCAAAAAACAAGACGATTGTCGGTCAACACTTATGAAGCTGTCGGTTTTGCTCACAAGAAGTAATGCTATAAAGACGGTTTACTGCTATGTTCAAATGGTGATAATGGCCACTGTTGCTACAGTTCTCTCTGCCACAGCAAGCCAAGTGCATGAAATTATACAAATTTGCATCAATAATCTGGACGTCAACTGTGCTTAACGCTGCTCTGACGTACAGATAGGGCACTGTCGGCGCACAGCCTTTCTGATGTAGCCTAACTACATGCCCATGCATTCAAGATTGCCTGCATAGCAAACTATCCCTGTACCATCACTAAATAAACGATGCCACCTGTCCAGGCCACAATGTTACTAGCCTGTCTCAGACTATCTCCTCAAAACAAGATGGGGAGGTGAGCACATTAAGCAGGTTTGACTTCCATTTGGATAATGTAAATAAGATAATAAATAGGCAATGCATTTTGAGTATATAGGCTTACTTTTAAGATGACGTCTCAGATTTTCAGGGAATGTCCAAAGTAATCATGATGCCTCCAGGAGACAAATTAAAAATTTAGAGTGATGAATTTATTACGAGATTTAGGTTGCCGTCACGTTTGGCTGTAAGCAGCCCACAGAAAATGTATTCACAGGTTGTTCTCACATCTGTCAGCTGTGGGTTTGAAATTAATGCAGCTCCTTTGGAGTTTCGTTTTGCGAGAACTGCAGGTGCCCATAAAATGCCAAAAACGTGCTATACGTTTCCTTAAATAAATAAATAAATGAATTAATAGCTGCAGTTGATTTATGTCTTAACAGGGTTTGCTGTGAGGCTGTGTGTACATGCTGATGCTGTACTTTTATTGTGCCCTGATTGAAATTAACTGCACTTCCTCGAAACACAGTCAACTCAGTGCTGCTCGGGGCATTAATGTACAGGAGAAGGGAAAATAATGAGCAATGTTTGTTAATGTCTTTACATTTTTGTTTCTCTCCCTTTCCATTTCATTTTTTGCTTATGTTTCTGTGAAATTGGTTCAATGGTTTGAGCAGGGCTCCCAACAATTTATTTTTTTGGGTCAGAACTTTTTGAAATCTCTGTGCTTGATCCTTGAAATGCTGAAGGCTTCATTATGTTGCGAAAGGGATGTTGCCAAGTGCTTTCAGTGTGGTGATGTCATTATTTTGGCTAGGATAAGACCAAAAAAAGGCAACGTTCATTAGGAATTAAGATGGCCAGCCATCTTAGTCCCATGATCAGAATCATTTCTTCTATGGCCACTGTGGCAGAGCATTGATTTCTTTGTCGGACTTTTTCCAATAGAAAATCTCTGAAAATATGAGGGGCTCTGTCCATGTGGACGTTTCTTTTCTCTTTCAAAGAGGGACGAGTCATGGCCTTGTGGCACTGAAACAAGTGAGCCCTCCCTTTCTGGGAAAAGTGTGCTGCGGCAAACGTCAGCTCAGACAATAACGGTTTGTTCTGTTTGGATGAGAAACACTGAGTTAGTATAGCTGATAATTGGTGTGCGACTGAGGGAGAGCCGTTTTTGGCTGAAGTGCTAGAACTGCGCTTTAGTGATGGAAACTATGACTGTACAGCACAATGTCCTCTGGGGCTGGGGGAGTGAAGGGTGGGAGCTTTGGCTAATTCCTCATTTACTTTTTATTTTAACATTCACCACATTATTTATTTTTTTACCTGACATACTCAGTCTGTGTATCATAACTCAGAATGCTGTACTGAAGTTTGGATGCTGGAGATTTGTTGAGGAAGCGCACGCTCTGAGCGGTGCCAGGACTGTGTTTCGCAACAGGCAGCTAATTAGGAAAAGGAAACGCACTGTTTATTAATACAGCACCCAGCCAGCCAATGGGGGGGGGGGGGGGGGGGGGGGGTTCGTCTCTGGGGGTCCACAGCCCTGCTAGGCCTGCCAGAATCCAGAATTCTCTACGGTCATGCCAGCACCCCCCCCCCCCAAAACTTGGGATGCTGAAGAGTTGTGTAATACTAAAGAGCACTTTCCAGCTTCGTAATGTTCTGGGTTTGCGTCGGTTTAATGTTCCCATCCTCTTCAGTATCTACTGCGGTAATGAAACGTTGTCAAGAATTTCCTTCCAAGACCTGCTTTGACATTTAAAAAAAAAAATTAATTATCAATTAGGACATTGCTTTTTACACCCTTCTAAATTTGGCAGGGTTTCCAAGGCTTTTATACCCTGGAGATGCGTAATCAATAGGAAATGTTCCATTGCAGCTCATAATGTGTTTTTTGCCTTGCAGGGCAATCGGCCGTGCCACTGCAGATGATGTTATAGATGACAGCTCCGCACAGTGAGAAAAGGACGTCAGATCAATAAGGTTCTTTTCATCCCCTGAATACAACAAAGTGGAATTGAAGAGAAGCGACTGAGAACAAGAGCAAACCGCCTTGCCCTCTCGGAACAGATTGAACATGGGGCCCTGCCGGAAGTCTATCTGTGCCACCCTGTTCACGGGGGTCCTGTTCTTGCTGGGGGCGCTAGCTATACCCGCCCCCTCTTTCAAAACTTTCTCCCCACCCGACTGGGGATTAACCCACCTGGTGATTCACAACAAGACGGGAGAGGTCTACTTGGGTGCAGTCAACTGGATCTTCAAGCTGTCTGGCAACCTTACCAAGCTGCGGAGCCACATGACTGGCCCGGTGGTGGACAACGAGAAGTGCTACCCACCGCCCAGCGTGCAGTCTTGTCCTTACGAGCAGATACAGACTAACAACGTCAACAAACTGCTCCTCATTGACTATGCCCAGAACCGGCTGCTAGCCTGTGGCAGCACCTCACAGGGCATCTGCCAGTTCTTGCGGCTGGACGACCTCTTCAAGCTGGGCGAGCCCCACCACCGCAAGGAGCACTACCTCTCCAGCGTCAGCGAGTCGGGCACCATGTCCGGCGTCCTCATTGAGGGCGCTGATGGCCACAACAGCAAGCTCTTCATCGGCACGCCCATCGATGGAAAGTCCGAGTACTTCCCCACCCTGTCCAGCCGCAAGCTGATGGCCAACGAGGAGAACGCCGATATGTTCAGCTTCGTCTATCAGGACGAGTTTGTGTCCTCCCAGCTCAAGATCCCTTCAGACACGCTGTCCAAATTCCCAGCCTTCGACATCTACTACATCTATAGCTTCAGCAGTGAGCAGTTTGTCTACTACCTGACCCTGCAGCTGGACACTCAGCTGACCTCTCCAGATGCTAGCGGAGAACAGTTCTTCACCTCCAAGATCGTGCGCCTCTGCGTGGACGACCCCAAGTTCTACTCCTACGTGGAATTCCCCATCGGCTGCACCAAGGATGGTGTGGAGTACCGGCTGATCCAGGACGCTTTCTTGAGCCGGCCGGGCCGCCAGCTGGCGCGCTCACTGGGCATCTCCGAGCGGGAGGATGTACTGTTCACCATCTTCTCTCAGGGCCAGAAGAACCGGGCCAAGCCCCCCAAGGAGTCTGCCCTCTGCCTCTTCACCCTCCGCCGCATCAAGGAGAAGATCAAGGAGCGGATCCAGTCCTGCTACAGGGGCGAGGGCAAGCTGTCTCTACCTTGGCTCCTCAACAAGGAGCTGGCCTGCATCAACTCGGTGAGTATTCTCCCCGCAACGCCTCTCTTCAAACACTCTGTATCACTCAAACCCCTCCCCCTACCCTTCGGCGCCTCTGCAGGAAGCCCTGTGTCAGCAAACCGGGACACCATCCCACAATCACCGCACCCCCCCCCCCCCCCCCACCAACAGTTTCACAACCGCACACCAATAAGCATATGTTCAAGGGCATAGCCTGCTAAAGAGGCCCACTCTGATCAAGATAACTCTGAACATTTTTATTGAGCTTCTACCTGCAGTGAAGTTCGTAAAACGTGTGCAGTGCTTTAAAAAAAAAAAAGAAAAGAAAAAGCAAACGGTAGTAAAAGAATTGTTCTGCCATTTTTCTCACCAAAAGCATTTTTATTGTTTCTATTTGCAGTCACCTGAAAGGATTTTTGTTCTAAGGAACTCACAGATGGTGCAGTTTTCCCGAACACCTTCAGCGTGGGCCATTAGTATTTGGACAGCGACTGGGTTTTTAAGGGTTATAAATACCTCATGCAAATTCGAGTGCTTCTATATCTCTGATATAACGTACTTTATAGCCTTGAAATATTGCTCAACTATGTAAATATGTACAAACCTCACGGTGGGTCTTTCACTCGCTAAGTCTTTCTGGTTTGATTCTTGGGTGAGGGGAGAAAAAACATGGAGGAGTTGCCTGGACCAGTGCTACTGTGCTATACTGTCCTGGATGAAAACACTCTCCTACTTGCTCAGACGGACATATACTTAGCCAAATTTGTGGAGTGTCAGTTTGGTTAGTTAGTTTGCAGGGATCCTTTGTTCAGCTCTAATTAGTTTATGCAGTCTTGATGCTGTCCTCTCTATCTGTGGGGAGTCCTGGGGGAGACTCTTGTGATTCTGCTCTCGGCACGGGGAGGGGCTCTAATTATCAGCCATCTTTATATGGTGCGTCCTCCCTCGCCACTCCTCCGGAAAGCTCTTCTCATTGGACGGTGTGGTTGCACAGTTCCCTCGGCAGACCTGCTCCGACCTCTGTCCCTAATATTTAGTATTTTTTTCTGCTGCAGTATTTCTGAAGCTGTCAACCACCATATGCCATGGCAACGTCCATGCTACCCATTTTATGGAGCTAGTCTTGTGAGACTGTATTTACCGTTGCTGAAAACCCCACTGGGCCCTTGTGTACTCATTTGTAGGCTAAATCCCTCTTCCTAATGCATGATTATTGACTGAGTAATGTTCCAGTCCTCTCTGCGGGCCCCAGTTTGGTGTAATTTGCTCATGTACCGAGAGGCAGCAGGTAATACCTGCGAACAGCTAATTAGCAGAAATACAGAGGTGTGAAAAGTGACAGCGCTGTGATTGGCTGTTGAGCTGTTAGATTGTGCCTTCTCTAAAATGGGGTTTAGTGCTGCTACAATGTGTTTCTTTGTTTCTGCGTCTCCTGAAAATTTTCCGAACACAACCTTGCGGCAGTCAGCCAGCTGAGATTCAGCTTCATGAAGTGCCCCGGTTGGGCTCCCATTACTGCTTCATGCCCTGTCTCAGTCCCTGGGCTCGTCTCCCCTCTTGGCGTGAGGCTGGTCTTCTGACCGTTGAAGTGATTACATGAGCTTGTGTGTGCCTACCCCAGACTCTCTTGATGCATGAGTCTGGGCCACTGGCATCCCCAAAAAATTTTTACAGCATAAAGTGGGTGAACTTGTTTCCAAGGTCATATTTCTACACTGTAAAAAAAATGACTGTCTTCATTAGTCATATAGTCTTAATATAAGATGTAAAGGTCTTGTTTTTCCTCCCTTAATTAGAAAATATTAGCTTATTTTAAGTCACCATGTGCTTGACAAGTGCAATTTTCTTATGCCGTTGACAAAATTAGAAAACCGTAAACATTATCTCACCATTTCTGCAGACGTAGATTCCTGTGGACATAGAGCAGCTCTTTTTATGGAAGCAGTTGCACATCCGTATCACGAGATGACACCCCTGGTTCAGTTATTGAATATTCACAAGCCAGCAGAGCTGGAACACAGTCTAGAACAGTGGCTCCCAAAATTTCTCTGCTGGGCCCCGTTTTGATACATAAGAAAATTTTTGCGCCCCCCCGCCAACCCCCCCCCCCCAAAAAAAAAGACCATCTGGCAATGGCGGATCCCCCCCGGCTGTAGGTTGTGTAACCTACAGGTTGTGTGGACAGACGGGCGGACCGAAACCCCCAAAAGGCACAACTAGACCATAAGGAGAAGCTCCAAACCAAATTTGGTGTTTGTAAGTGGTATAGTTTTCGAGTTCTTGTACGAAAACGATTTTATTACAGATGGACGGACGGACGGACGGACACACTGATGCTATATGCCCCTGCATTGTATGCCGGGGGGATGAAAATACACACATTTTGTTTTCAAAGTCCATTGCAGTTTATTTCACACATTGTAATTAATAGAAACCTCAACCTTTTTTGAAAAAAGTAAACTGCCATAAACTGTAGGTTGTCATCAACTACAACTAGGCTACTTTCATAATGAGAAATGAATAACAAAAAACGAACCACCTTTTTTTTTTTTTTTTGAATACTCAACAACATTGCTATTAATGCATTTTCCGGACACCAACAGAAACTTACTTGCATACAGCCAATCAGCAACCTCCTCTGAATGAGTGTCTCGAGATACATTTTTCTCGTTTTACTGGCCTTGCACTTATGAAGTAAAAATAACTGAGATTGCGTCAGCTTATTATAGAAAATATGAATGCTTGGAACATGATTTTTGTCTAGCCTAGCTGGAAAAATTAAAAAGGATCGGCAGGTTTGGAAACGGCCTCCATAATTTTCAAATGAAGGACACAAAGATTTAATTATTCTAAACCTTTTTTAAAGTATAAAATCATTAGGCTGTATCACTCCCCTCTGCCTGCGTACGGCCGTCTTCTTAAAATTATGTTTCTATGATGCAGAAAGAAAGCACCATAATCAACCTATATTCATATTATCGGGAATAAGATGATGCAATCTCGGTTATTTATGCGTTATATTCATCGGATTTTGTTCAGTGTCACTTACTGGTTTATTGTTAATATGCTAGATCAGTGCAGGACAGAAAAGCAGCGAGTTGGATATCGCTTGACTACATTGATTGTAACCAGCTCATTTTACCAGCTTCAAATATTTTAACAACTACATTCACAAATTATTTATGAAAATGGCAGGCTAGATGAATGATTTGGCCAACAGTTATGTCGAGAGTAAGACAGGTACTTACGATGTAATCGCAGTATTCTGGGTAGCGAATGGACTGTGCAGTAAGTGGTTCCGAGACCGTATTTCGGTGCGAGGCCAGTAAAGACAGAAAAAATTCAACTGTCTCAAGACATTCCTTCAGTGGTCAGGAACAAGGTTGCCAATTTGCTGTATGCAAATAATTTTCTGTTGGTGTCTTTAACTCTAGTCGGAGCTAAAAATTCGCTTCCCGCACCCCGCGCCCCTCCTGCAATTGCTCTGCGCCCCCCAATTTGGGAACCACTGGTCTAGAATATTGACGAGTTCATTCCTATCCTATCCCCAGGAGTTGCATGAATTAAACTTCTCAGCTAAGCCTGATGTGCAAACTGCTCAATATCCTTGCCCGTAGTATCTATCCAGCAGTTTAAAAAAATGGTCTCTTGTGACAGAAAAAAATTCTTGTCCTCTGTAGCAACCGCTTCAGTTACAGTGACTCAATGGTATTCAAGTAGCTTAAAAAAAAAAAATCAGTTTCCTGAGGCAGATATTCGCCATGGTATTGACACTATGTCATTCTACTATCAATTCCAGTCATCACAGTTTAAAAACACGCAATGTCCTATTGTGGATTAATGCCTAGAAATCTCAGTTGACAAATTTTTGCTGTAGAGCCTCATACAAGCTCTCACGGAAATCCAGTCATTTAAATGGTGATTCAATGGGATCTGCGTGAAAGCCCAGCTGCAGTTCATGCCCACGAGAAATTCTTCTGGTAATTACCAGTTGGTTGACACGATTTTTATCCAATTGCAGACCGTATAAGCTTTCCTCAGTAAGTGAAAGACATTGATTGGACCTTAAAAAGCATATTAAAATACTTGCGTAATCGAGTTGCGTTGTATCCAATACACTTTATGCAGCTCAGACTGACGTGGTTGCATGGGAACAAAAAACCTCCAGAACTGAGCCTGGAGAGCAGAATTTATTTGTGGGATTGAATTGTGATTCTGAGATGGAAAATGGCAGTTATTCTGAAAGGAACTGACAGGAGGGCTGACAGCATTGATACTTTTGAGGAGCAGCCTAATAATTCTATTGAAAAGTGAGTAAAGCTGTCTTTTTATGGCGAAGCTTTATCTTACTTTTAGCCTGCTGGCTAACTAGCCAGCTTTTTCTTATTTTTGGTTTACCACTGTGATCACAGAGCTAGTTTGTCACATTGGGTAACAAAGGAGTAGTGGATACTGCAGTGTATTAGCATTTTTCTTATCTAGGTGATCAGTTTTAGAATCTATACCACATTCAATGAAACCCAATGCCTTGCAATTTTGCTGTTTTAAAGTGCGAGCAGCTATTACTGTGACTTGAGTTATACTTGTTCCAAAGAGGGTTACAAGCTTGTGTTTCACTGGGATGATCGGAACTGTAAACAGCATGCATTCCGCCTGCGTGAACATTCTGATCGTAAAATATGCAGTTCCTCTAATAAGTATGTGTGCTTGCTGACGCGGCTGAAGATAAATGGAAGAGACCCTGAACTTAATTGTGGAAAAAAGGCATGTTTTTGGTTCGGAGAGGTCAGTGGTGACCATTGATGTCCCGGTGCGCCTATATTGATAAACTCATGCTAGTGAGCAAGTTGTACTGAACAGTAGCAGTCCTCATCTGCAAGGGTATTGAACAGTAACACCTTGGGGTCTCTTCACTTCTATCCTTAATTTGCATGATTTATGGAGTGACTTGCGCATCATCCGAAAATTTTCTTTCCACTCGCCATCGGAAAAACGACCCTCTCCCACCATTTTTTATTACTGATCCGCATCCAACATGCATTGGAAAGCATTCCCGAAAGCACAGATGCTAACTTATATAGTTGGAACCACAGACTGTGAATGGACAAACCATGTTAGTTGCTGGCAACTACACTTCTGGGAAATGCACTCCGGGGTATTAGAAAGGGCACAAAGTAGAACATAGTGGCGTTTCTGCCAAGCTACAACTAAAACCGTACCCACCAGGGATAGCATGCATCTCAGTTGTATGAAAAGAGTGGCGAGCAACTCTTATTTTAAATGTTCAGAACTGTGAAGTTATCAATGTTCTCGCCACTTGATCTGATACAGTTTTATACAATCAATGCATTCGACATGCTAGCTAGCCGCCAGCTTACTTGTTTGTCAAATGTTTGGTCCGTGATGTTCAACGCAATCAGAAGTTGTTGCAACACCAACAAGCTGAAAGGCATATTGCCACTTATCGTAGCAGAGACGGGCATGCTTTGGGCAATGAATCAAATGTTGTCCTGCCCATGTAGACTGGGACAAGGACAGTAGTCCGATTGCATGGCTTACTCGAGCTATTACTGTAGCTTGATTTTACTGTGCTTGTAAACTTACTGACTGGGAGCTGTGTGGAGTGTTTTGCTCTTGGTAATGGCTGGTGATCGTTTGATGGGCTGTTCCATTTTTCAGAAGCCACAATGGGCTGAACAAGTGGGAATTTTTTGCTAGTCATCTAATTGCATTTGTGACTTGCTGTAGATGGTTAGTAGCTGGTGATTTAACAAAACTGTATAGGTTTTATTGCCAGCTACCAAATGGGAGTTGAATTAATGGCCTCTCATTTATATATATTCAGAATTGATGAGCTGGTCTCTGACACGGTACACTACACATTGTGGCACATGTGTCATCTCCATCGGAAAAAGTTTGGTAACTATAAAGTGCTGCAAGTTGCTGCTATAACCAACCCAGACGATTGTGTGCATTTCAAGCTTCATCCATTCTCCTCCATTTGTGTTGAAAAGAGGTGGACAGAGGGTGCAGAACCGGCACTGATTTCACACTTTGTTTTTGATTTTATATCATTAACATGGACATTGTCATCGTATTGGCAACATCTGTGATTGACCAATTTGGCTTTAGGATAATGGGAAGCGTTGTTCTCCACCAAGAATTTCAAAATAAGACCATTTTCTAAAAACGATCTTGAAATCCGGCCTATTTGTAGCTTCTAAAGGTGTATACGCCCCCCCCCCCTTTTTTTTTTTTTTTTTTTTTTGCAGTTTATTTGCTTGTGGCAAGGCTACCTTTTATGATTACATCACTGCCATATCCAAATAAAAAATACCATTAATTTTCAGTGCTGGGAATTTACTTTCAGTATCAGCATTTCAGCTCTATTGTGATCAATGCAACAGATGAGGCAGTGGATCTCTTGCTTTCACCACAATGGACTTTGAACGTAAGGATTGTGGCCTTATTTTTACATTAAGCATAGACCTCCTTATTCAGCTGTAGCTCTAGTATCCTTCAAAATGTTTTTCTCGGTACCACATTGCTATTGATTACTCCCCTCCTCAAATATGATTGCACCATCCCAAGTGTACTTAAAACCATCCTTTATTGTGCACACCAATACATGCTGTGTCTGGCCTTTTCCATCTTGCGTTTTTAAGAGGCTCGCTTTTCGTTCGTACCTGTTCAGGGCAGGTACTGTCACGGGGAGGGCTTTTTTATCAACGTGATAAACCTGTGGACACTGGTGACTCAAATAGTGAACCCATATATTATTAAGACAAGTGGTTCTGCGTTAAATAGATGCTGAAAACAGCTCTACTTTTGTTCAGTGAGTCTGTTCACTGGAGTCTATTGATCTCCCACACAAAATTAAGGGCAGTACATAAGACTGAACATTGAAATGTAACCTGTGCAGAAAAATGTACTAAAGCAGGTCTTTTCATTGCCATCAACCACGCACTGCAGTTGGTGTTCACACGTTGAGCTGAATTTAAATCTGCGAAAAATTTGAAGTGCGAGTGCGAGCACATGTAGGGTGACGTAAGGAATGCCAGACTCTTGGCAAAAGCTCGTTCTGAAGTCTTGTACAAACTGCACAGTAAATAGGAGTATAGGATGAAAGGTTTGATGATAAGATGCCGCACTAATGAATATAATTACACTGATCATGTCAATGATAAACTGGCTTATAACTGTGGAATATAAACCTGCAGCTTTGGCAATTTGCCCAGCTAGTTGCAACTTGTGTTCGTGTAAAATTAAACAATATTCAGGTTGCTGGTCTCACTAGGGGATGCTGAGCTAGTGAATTATTAATCTTTATTGACGGTAATTTGTTTGTGTTAATCGCTTGGTTGCAATCACGCTTTTAAAAAATGGAGGCAAATTGCAACTTGTTTTGTCAAGGACTATATTTGCTGTAGATCCCAGCCTCTGTAGACCTGAAAAAAAAGGTCTCATTAAATGTGAATGAGTAGTTATTAAGTGCTGTCGATGATTCGCACTGCTCTTGGTAGCCAGTGAGGTATTTGTGTACTATAAGAATGTGCTGCTATTATGCTTAGCTGCTCTGTAATAAGGTTACTCTGTTGTGTGCAGGTAAACACATTGCTGGCACGTGTGACCTAGCGGAAGAGGAGGGTTGATTTATGAATTGATTAACCCTGGAGTTCTTTTCACTGGTGAGGTCAGATAGTATTTGACCCTGCCTCGAACAGCCAGGAAGTTGCAGGTACTAAAACTCATATTTGCCACACATGGCTGTTGTACTAAGAACCTGAAAAGTTTGGCCCCTATTTTCTACCAAATTTCCCAATTTCTGGGGTGTCCTCCACTTTTTACCCCAAATGTGATGAGTCATTGTCTTTTGTTGGAATGGCTCAAGTTAGTCATGCCATCCGGCCTGCTAGTCTGTAGTGCTGCTGGACTTTTTTCATGGTTTGCCCTTAAAATGTGGATTAGATCTGAATCTTATTCTCTTTGTCTGAAGAACCTTTAATGTTTATCCCTTGTTTGAATCCATGGAGGTTTATCCAGCACACCATAACATTTTCTTTGGATTGGATGCTAAACTGTGACCAGATAGCCTTTACTTAGGAGTGAATGCAAAACTGTGGTCAGATAGGATGCAGTACATTACTCCCCATGCCATAATGTGGAATAATTTAAGTGCCCTAGCACGTCCGCACAGTCTGTTGACTAACTGGTAAAAGATTTAAGTAGAATAACAGCTGTGTCTTGTGACCACTGTTGTCAAATTGGTGTGCAGCCATTCTTCGGCTCATCGCCCATTAAACTTCCACGGTAAGATGCAGAAGTAAACCACAACGGATTGGTTGGCGCATGGTCCCTGATTCTGTCCTCGGTCAGCCGTGGCAAGGAGGGGGACCCCTTCTTGGCGGTGGTCTCCAGCTCTGCATGACGTGTTTTGAGCGAGGCGCTGAAGCTGGTGGGCTTTCCCAGCTTGTTAGGAAGCAGTGAATGAACGGCCATTTAATACAGCCAAACGTTATTAATCTCCCACCCTGCTGTCAGATCCCTCATTGCTTCTGCAAATGGACTGTGCTTTATTCCTATTGGCTGAAAAAGGAAAAAAAATATAGGTTTTCTGTCTTCCTTGCTGTGATTTCACATGTACATCTGATTTGCAGGTGACATTAAAACATTAATTGACGGCAGTGTTTTTAGCCCACACCACACAGTGGAGTGGGGGATTTGCAGTGGAGGGGGAATTGTTGCACTGGAGCTCGTCTGTTCATCTGCCCATCAAGATAACTTGTTCCATCTTTTCTTTGGAACTACTTTACCAAGATGAATGAAGTTTTGTTTATTTGTGTTACTAGTCATGTCCTTGATTGGGTTTGAAACCAGTTTCCATGGTGATGGGGTATATTGATGATGATGTCTTCTCCTGCTTATTGGGTCCTGTATAATCTTCATAATGTTGTACCAAAATATACAATGGGCTCCACAATTGCTGGCACCCCTAACTTGCAATGTACAAGCAATACCTTAAAAAAATTCTAAAAAGAATATTTATTGCGAAACTCTAAATGACATGTGAGAACTGCTGCATCATTAATGTTGCAATGGAAACAACCAAAATTATTTACGGATAGAACAAAAAAATCACTTTCCTCCAAATCAAGGTTTCACAGTTAATGGCACCCATAAAGATTATTGTAAATGACATCTACCCAAATTAAACCAGGTAATAGGTATTGAATTCCACTTATGTAAGTCTTATGCATCAAGGAATTATATTGAGCCATTACATCACTTCCTGTATCAATAAAGTATAAAAATGAGGTATCACATATGCAGTATCCCTTAGTCATTCAACACCATGAAGAAAACAAAACAACTGTCTGCTCAAAAGAGGCAAATGGTCATAGACCTTAATAAATCTGGTATTGGCTACAGAGAAGATTCACAAACGATGGAATATGCCACTGAGCACTGTCAGGGCAATTATTTTAAAATTCCAAGGATATGGAACTGTTAAAAAACCTCAAGGGTAGAGGACATAACTTATTTTCTTTGTTTCCATCAAAACATTAAGTATTTCTCGCCTGTCGTTTTATTGTTTCTTTATAATTGTTAATATTTTTTGTATTGTTTGTGCATTGCCTGTCAGGGGTGCCAATAATTTTTGAGCCCACTGTATGCTCATAACCACTGATACTACATTTAAGATGGTGCCCATATTATTGCATTACACCAAGTTAAAATGTTTTTGAGGAAAAGATTCAGTGGGGCTCTTACAAATCAGTATCATTCCTTGTGAAATCAGGAGAATTCACTCCTGCTCCTGGTGCTGTGGCCTTGCCTAACTTTTAAGCATTTGAGTCCTGTGTGCCAAATGAGGAAAAAGGTTTATTTCTACTCAATATTGTTGGCCATTCAGATTTGAGTTTTGAAAAAGTTGTGTCTGCACAAATTTTGTGACATTTTGTTTTCCTGAATCTTTAAGATGTTGTACAAAACACTGCTTTCATTGGGTGCTTTTGAAGTTTTAATTTTATTTTGTCACTTAAGACTTACAGTATGAACCAAATTGTTTGTCTTCAACAAATGAGTAGGTTGAATACACAGACTAGTATCAATCAATTATTAAAACTGATCATGGATTGAAGTTGTCATTTGAATGTAACATTGTACAAAGGTAATCTTTGAATCCAGTTAAAATGATTAGGTAGTGTTAACTTTGTGATATTTAAACTTCATTCAGTTATTAATGCATCCCGCTAGTAACTGAATAACCCATTAAATGGTGTCTTCATTTTTCCTCTACAAAGCTTTATTTGGAATCTCTTCTGTTTTATCTCATGGTTTTTGGCCAGACTTTGCTTTTCTTACCAGTTTTTACCCTCTCTGCGCTTCAAGCCAAAGGAGTGTTGCTGTACCCTCTGCCATCCATCTGTCAGTTCGTCCATCTGTCTGTTTGGCTTCCTCTTGATGGTTACCACTCTAGCTGGTACCTCCTTGTATGGACAGCCCTCAACTGTAAACAGGTGATGCACATTGAGTGTTTCCAGAAGCCTGTTTTAGGAATAGTTCATAGCTCTGATATTGGCTTACTTTTTTCTAGGTCATAGGTTACGGTGGATGATGTTGCCGCTCTAGATTGGGCTGAGAGGATATATAGCGCCTAGCGCAATGGAGTTTAAGTATCAGCGGATACCAACATGTTCAAAGTGGTGGGTAAACATGCTGCCTAATTCACAATTTGGCAAAATTTACCAATCTGGTACAGGACGCTTAGTGACGTGATTGAAATACAATATTTTACTGGAAGCTCTTTAGGTGAACCATCACCGCAGTAAAACTCGATGGCCAAAATGTGCGGGATCTGAAAAGGGGGCATCTGGAGACTTTTGATTGTTTCGATAGTCTAGTGTCCTGGATACTTAACAAACCCTGTGAAAATGATCCTGATACAACAATTCATTTCCATTTTACAATACCTTAAAATGCATGTAAACAAAATGTCAGCAATTAGTGCAGAGATGCCTGCTTTTTCAAACCCCTATAAAAGCTGAATGGATGATGGCACGGAGCTGAAATGAAGTCCCTTCATTTGGTTTTCAGGACAAAAAAAAAAAAAATCTAATTGAATTATTTGATGTAATCATTAATTTGTTGTGAATTACAGAGATTGTCGGTGCAACCAGACTTGAGCCAGACTCCTGAGCAGTGTTTTGGCGTAGTTTGCGGGTGATCCGAGCTGAGGTGTTCCTTGCAGCCTCAGACACACAGACAGACAGGCGCTGTCATTTGTAGTAGTGGAATTAATTCTGTAAACAATTGTATAAGCTCAGAAATGTTGGTCTTGATTTTCCTGAGATGGCCATTAGTGGCAGAAGCATTTGTAACAAAGGGCGGGGTCGATGGCGCATCTCTCTGTGGATTTTGTGCATTTCAGAGGCACCTGCAGTGTTACGAGCATTTCTCATTCCAGGCTTCACTCCGGGGAACCTTCTCGGAAATTGTGGCCGACCTTTTACACAGCTGCGAGCGCACCATGCACTCCACCTGCGAGTCCCACTTTACATTCCATAATGAGGCTTTCTGAGGTGTTTGCTGGAAGCACCAGAGCTATGCATTCCCAATCACTGTTTTTTAAATGAGTCTGTCTGTTTTCCTTGGAGATGGCGAATTTGCCGTCGCTCACACATCTGAATGAGGTGTGAAGGGGACATTATGCCAGCGTAAATAGCTGTGGTGATGGGAAGAGACGACTAATGGCAACCGGGTGTCTGCTGTGAGCTTGAAGGCTGGCTGGTGGAATCCAGGCTCATGTAGCCACCGCTAGTAGTGAATTATTGACAGTCTAATGGGAACTGAAGTCCAAAAGTGGTTTAAAAACACTCCACAACATCTGTCTCTGCACTTCATCCCCCAGCAGTCACTGCTGAAGTCGGCCTACTGAAGGTACCCCTGGCTGTCATTACTGCTGCTCTGTGAGCTGCTCTGTTCTTATGTCTCTGCTCTTATGTTCAGAGAAATCGCTGAAGTGGCTCCACTTTAAACTCCGTCATTTGGAAACATTGCTGAATTTGGGCCACAAGGAGCTTGGCTGGTGATTGAAGCAAAGCAAGTGGCTGTTCAAGCTTAAAATGCAGCAGTGCTTTGATCTAAAAATTATTTGTCATGAAGGAGACTTCGACCCATCTGTAGGTGGAGAAAATTATGTGAAATTTTATTTAGTGGTAGCATACGCCGCTTTAGATGTCAGAAAATGACATCTATGGTTTTGAAACTGGGATTAATGATAACCTCATCTGGCCTGCTTCAACAGCAGTGTGAAGAATCCAAATTACAAAAATATTGAAGAAATCTACAAAAGCTGGTCGGCTTTGCGTTAATCCTATACGTTTTGATTCTTAATACTTAACACTAAGCTCATTAGAAGTCCTTCTGAATTGTTATCTACCGTTTTAGCCACTTTTTGTGTTGGTGGTTTGAGGATTTATCATCCAGTTTGTCGTGACGTTGCTCTTTACCCTGCGCCAAAGACTCCACACAAAGGCCACAGAGGATTGTTCTCTACTGACTGAATCCTAATTATAATATTCTTGACTCCTTTGATTTTGACATTTTGCCTCCTCTGCCTTTTGAAACACTACTTTGGACACAGAGGAGCATACTGGAATGAGACGTGGGGCTGGGTGTGGCGCAAGGCAAAGATGCTCATTCAGGTTTATTTTAAATGCAGATTTTACTGCACTTATGTGAAATTAAGATTTTGGACTATAAAAGACTGTCAGACGGGCTGCCGGGTGGCTCACACGGTTAAGGCACTGCGCTGCAGTGCAGAGGTGATCACTACGTCGCGGGTTCGAGCCTCGGCATACCCACCGGCAGGGGTCGGCAGCCTTTTCAGAGTAGCGCACAATTGGCTATCGCGCTACAGGGTTACAAATTGGGAAGGGACTGCCGGATTTGGGTCTTCGATAACAGCTTTGTTCGTTGCTCCAGCGCCTCCTGTTGGCCAGACGGGCGCTCGTCAGGAAGACTCCGGGTTGGTTCATGTCCTAGTATCCTCCGCACTCGCTCTGAACTTGCGAAGATTCAACCAGCGAGTGTATAAGAATCAGTGGCTGACAGGCACGTGCTTCGGAGGAGAGCCGTGAACCGTCTTCACTATCCTGAGTTGGCAGCAAGGGGTCGCATACGAGCAAGCTTTGTACATAGTTCCCCAATTGGGCATTCCAAATTCGGGTGGGATTGGAGATGCCAAATTTTTAGAAAAAAAAAAAAAAAAAGACTGTCAGACGGTTCACCAGCAGTCTGACCCATGTCTTCATGAGCATTAGTCGCTGTATATGCATGTCAGTGGCAGAGTGGCATGGGCTTTGGCACTCAGTGGTCCATCTCTGGCGCAGATATGTCCTGCCGAATATACTCCAGTGCCAACTGGGGTGTCACTAGGCCCACAAGTTGGGGTGGCCTTCCTTCAATCTGCCTAGGGTCGCTGGTTGTCGGGAGAAATTGGTGCCTCATTAGACATCAGGTTGATATGGTAACGGATTTGCAGTGCCTTTGATTTTTGGGGAAATGGTGCTGCCAGTGGTACATAAGAAGGAAATATTATGCAAAGCTGTGCTGTGGTGGGTCTCTGCTGGTACGCTGTGGTAGCTGACGCTGGATGAACTTGCTCTTGTGCCCCTCAGAAAAAGCAATTCCTTTCATTGTTTTGAACAATGGTATTTAAATGGGGACTCCCTTGTGCTAAATGTGCTCCTGCACAGAAATCAAACTGTAATCTCTTAACGGGGAGACTGATTTCAAATCAATACCTTGTCAGGGGGTGGGTGCTTTAGTAACCATACCCCCCTGACCCTCCTCCGGCTTATAGCGCTGTGCTCACTTTGTAAATCCCTAATGACGTGGGTATGATGTTGATGATACTAATTGTCAGTGTAATTATATATTGATTCTGCAGCGGGGAGGGATGATGATGATGGTTTTTGAATGTGAGCTGTAGCTATTGCTGTTGTGCAGCCATGTATGCAGCTGTCTGTATGTCCCCATTGAGCCTGGTAAAATGACTGTCCCTGAGCTGTTGCCGAGGGAGGCATAGACAAGTATTTGTGGTGTGTTGCCTTGGCGCCATGTGCGTGTGCAGTCGTGATGGCGACTTGCTCCGGGCAGAAACAAGCCTGTTTCAATCATGACAGCTTAGCGTCTAATTACAAAAAGTCTTGAAAGCCCAGCTTACCTTCTGTTGGTCCCTTATTGAGAGTTTTTTTTTTATTTATTTTTTAGTCAAGTATTTGTATGAACTTGTATTAAGTATAGTAATTGGGATAAGTATTTATTTTTGTTTTCAACCTCAGAAAGTTTTGCAAATGCTCAGCACATACTGAATGCATTGCTCAAAAGAGTGAGAAAAAATTAGCAAGCTTTCCCTGAAGGCCATTGCCTCATACAGTCATTAGGGTTCTTTACGATTTACATGCATGACTTTGGGGTTGTGTGGTGCTCCATTCTTGTGTAGCTCATGAGTGCGTTAATACAAGTAAATGTGAAATTCTCCTGGGTTTCACTAGGAACTGTGTGTAGGGTTTTGCTCTTGGTAATGGCTGGTGATTGTCTGATTGGCTGTTCCTCTTTTCAGAAGCCACAATGGGCCGAACAAATGCATTTTTGAGTGCTCGCCACATTCTACTCCTCAAAGCCTAGATGCCTTTCTGGTACTGTGCAGCAGCTGACTGGGGCTTAATGGGTTTTTTTTCTTACACTGAAAAAGCCCACACTTCTCTGAATATCAGTACCAGAAAAACGTGATTATTTAGGTACCTGTAGAGTCTGAACCAGATTTGCTTGCAAGCTCTTGATGCATCGCATGTACAGTATTGAAAAAATAATAATAAATAACATTTAGAAATGCCTGTTTTGATTCTTTTTCATTTGTTATTGTGCATAGGGTGAATCCATAATCATGTGGACACCAGAGATCACATTGGAATGCAGGAACTTACTGGGCAATTGCAGCACTTGGCCCGAGAGCTTGGCAGTGTTCACTGAGCTTTGCTTTTTGTGGTTTAACCTTAAAATTAGGAAATGACTTTCATGAATATCAATATCAGCATTCTTTATTCAAAGTAATTTTACCAAGAAAGTTTTATTGAATCGGTAATTGGTCCCTTTACTTGCTCATTATCTTCTGGCTCAGCCTTGTAATTAATGGAATCTGAATCTTGTAATTAAAGTGAACCGCTTAATATTGTCACCGGTTCTGTCCAGGTGGTATGGCTGCCAACTTCTGAATCTTGCCATTTCAAATGGAATTGCGTGTCCCTTCTCCCACCCAGACCTATGCTGTGCCTCTGAATTTCAGCCTACTTTCCTCATTGAGCCTCTTAAATGGATGTTCCACTGCAGTCTACCTTTTTGCAACCCGCTTTTATTAACACTTGTGGCAATAATGTATGGGTGTCTATGATTTGGGAAAGCTTGTCCCTTCCCTGGCTGGCTGGATGAGGCATAACCAGCAGAGCTGGCAATCTGCTAGCTTACTCCTCCCAGACCTGACAGATTGCCGTGGAAGTCTTGACAGCGAAAATTTAGGTCCAAGGGTTTACATCTTCTCACTCTTTATGGAATCTTGGAAGTCTCTTTCGTGGCTATTGGTATCTTAAATGTCTCCATAAGTGACACGCAGTATTGAAAACCACCGGCATTTCAGTCATCGTTTCATAGCATTGTTACATAGATCTCTGCAGCGGTGGAGTAAAGTCTTTGATATTCAGTGGTCTTGTTTAGATCTCATTTTTGTTGGTTTATTGAACACTATCTTATTGTAGAGTGATGAATAGGTTCTCCCTTCTGACATACTGTATATCATCAACAAGCTGATACTATCACTAAAGATCTTTCTGCATTTCATTGTACATTTTCTCCTCTGCCTCCTACCTTGAATGTTCAAGGTATGAGCTCTTAAGAGAGAGTTTGAGACTGAGAGAGAATTCCTGTCGTCGATCATGGCTCTGGTTTGCGATACTATTCCTCTTAGCAACCCTTGTTGGGTCACGGGTGCCATTGTCTGCCTGGGTAGAGTACAGGGTACAGAAGTGTCATTTGTGACCCTCGTTGGACAGCACAGGTCAGTTGAGAGTGTCTTGTGTGGCCTGTGAAATCTGTGTGGCACACGTTTCTACCGTCATTGTCCTGAGAGTTCGGCTGTAATTTGAAGGGAAAGTGACTGTACTAAGCCACTGTTTCCATAAATATTTCTGTGGCTTTCTGCACTGAATCTCATTATCTGTGCCTTTTGAGGTTGTAAAGTGCCAGTTATTAATCTAAAACGTCTGCCTTAATGACTGTTCTCCGGAACGCATTTAGGGGTACCTGCCAATTTCCCTGACACAGCAGCTATCACATAAACGGAGTCCTGAAATGAAATCTGTGAGAAGTTGAACTTTGAAAATAAATTGTACGAGCAAGGTTAAATTTTGTCTGAGTCATATTAAGCTGCCGCACATATATCGTCTTTGGAAACGCTCCAATAGGAACGGACTCAATCAAAGGCGTGCTGTTCTAAGTAGTTGCTGCAGCTGAAGGGTCAGGTGTAAGTGGGTGCGAGGGTGTGGGTGGAGGCTGTGGAGGCGGGGGGTTGAGTCACAGGGCGAGACTGCTCAACCAAAGTAGGCCTCGGGCAGACGAAAGTGAGAGGAACTAGGAAGTGAATGGGTTCCCACGCAACATTACCCAAGGCATTGTTTAGCCACTGCTGTGAGCGCTATCTGGTGAGAGCTGCATTTTGACCTGCCTTGTTAGGAGAGGAAGTCTGAACTCCGCTCTGACAATTGGCTCCCCAAGATGCCCGTGAGCATTTCCTTAATCATCTGCGACCTTTCTGAACAAACAAGCTCGCTCGGGCACTCTGGCAACTGACTCGGAGTGCTGACTTCAACTGCTTGTGAGAACAGGAGCTGTTGTGTTCAGAGGCCTCATTTCGTAGCCACTCCAGGCGCTTCGGTTCACTGAAGGCGCTCATACAACTGAGGAACTGTGTTATGGGAGTGGTCATGTGCTTAGACTGGGCTATTGGGGGGGGCGGCTCCACTGTCACCACAAAGATCTGCGTGACCAGGAAGTGGGTCATCAGTGATCAGAATTGACCCAAATTGAGTTTCCTATTGCATCAAGGGATTACACTGCCTCTTTCAGTGGGCGCTGGTAGAGAAGAGAGAGATGCTGTTTTATGAGCGTTCAGTTTGGCATGAAGAAATTCCCATGATTCTCGCTGGCCGGGCTCTTGGGCTTGGTTATGAAAGACGCCATTCTAGCCCACTCTCCTCGTTTGACGCGGAGCAGCAGGTAGCAGGAGGCAGTGCGGGCCATTGCACTTCATTCAGCACAACTCTGACACAGCGCAGTGGCACAGGCTGGGAAATTTGCCCTCCAAAATACATAAAATCCCATTGAAATCCCTGAAAAGCAGCCCCTCTGTTTTGGAGTGTGGGTCTGCTGGTGCCATGTGTGGAATGCAGATTCGGTGTATTTGTTTACCCCGGGACAGACGTGTATTTATAGCGCCGGGGGGCCTGCGGGGGGCGTATGCGAGCGCATAATCGCGGCTCTGTGCTGCCGAAGGTCCAGTCTCGGCCGAGACTGAACTATGGACTCCCAGACCGAGTGTGCTGCCAGCTAACACAACAGCCCTTCTGTTCACACTGACCCCTCTGAGTGTCAGGGAGTATATATGCGCACACTCTCATTCTCTCACCCTCTCTCCCTTTCTCTCTCTCTATCACTCACATACACACCCCCTCTGAAACAAGCAAACATACTTCCATAGAGACAATGCAGGCAGGCTCTCGGTCACGCGCTGAAAAGCACTCTGCATGAACGCGCTCGCAGGCATTTGTGCATTCTCGCGCGGCCGGCTCTGGGAATCCGAAACGGCACCTCAGACCACTATCCCAGTGCCGATGGTGCCAGTCACTGCCTCCATTGTCAACGAAATGAGGGGAAAATGCACCTCGCGGCACTTTAGAAGCGACCGAATGCTGTAAAACCCATCTGTGCCAATGGACAGGATTCCGGTAAAGGCTCTTGCCAAAGAGCAGCGCGTGTTCATCCAGATGTTATTAGCGGAGTGGGAGGATGGCGATGGGGAAAGCTCAGGGGTTTTGGTAGAGGGGCGAGTCGCCCTTCTGTCTCCTCATTAGCTGCTCATTAAAGCCCATGTCTCTTGTTTGCTCTGTTGTATTGGATCTAATTGCCTCTAGCGGCGTTATTTCCATGCGCCGTGAATTCCGCACTGGATAAAGACTGTATTGCAGCCTCTGAGTGTTCAGTCACCCTGCTGGAACTTACTGTAACCTCCAGTCTGCCAAGGGCAATGGAGATGGGGAAATGGGAATGCCAGGACGAGCAAACGGGCGAGCGACAGGAATGCCGCTCCGTTGGCACTCGCTGTTCGGCAGACTGGCTGGCTGCAGTAATCGACACGACCCCACCCCCCCACCCCCCACCTCCCATTATCTCACTTCATAGCCACAGCCAGACCTCAGCAGGCAGCAGGCAGTTAGTGGAGTGTCAGTCATTAGCTAACGGGTCTGTTCTTATTCTATGGATTTGCTTTGAATACTCTTTCATATTAGCATGTATGCTAATGATTGTGTGTCTCATGGCTTGCCCTGTTCTGTGCTGCAGTGTGGCCATGGTTGAACGTCCTACTTGCAGATACAACCACTCCTGGCAGCGGGAGCATTAGTTTGCAAAAATTTTGGGGCTTTCATGTCTATCGTTGTGAGGTTTTGTGTCTTTGTCTCTCTTCGCCTCTGCCTCTCCTGTTGTTAGTGAAGGCACTGCTGCTCTGAAGTGGAGATTCAGAGGACGAGTGCATTGTTGTAATGATGGGCTCTTTCATCCGCCACGAGTGCACAGCGTGAACTTTTGCTGATTAACTGCTGAAAAGCTCTCACTTCTGATTGGCTGTAAGCGCATTGCTCTAAATTTGATTGCCAATCAGCTGCCACTCATCTCGTATTCGCACCCTGCATAGTTTATTTTGGCTCCGTTCAGTCTGGCAAAACTTGTGACTAAAGCGGAGCGCAGGGGCGCTCACGTGACTGCAGGTGATGACCTGGCTCCACACGCAGTGCCCCGTCTCTTCCACTTTATCTGGAGCCTCAGGTCGTATCATCATCATGCCTTGATATGGCAAACCATAGGTTAAATCTCAACTGTCACTAGCAAGGTAAAATTATGCTATCGCTGGTCTTTTAGCCAGTTTTACTTGTCTTGCTTGACATTTTTGAGCTCTCTGTTGGGGCTTTGAGAATTAAATGCCTGTTTTTAAGATGTTTTTTTTTTTTGACACCCACCTCTTTCTTCAGTGTGCTGTGAAGACTACCTCAGACGGTGCTTGCGGCGACTGCAGTGGAAACGTCAGGAGATGCTATCAGTTGGCGTTATTAATGCCTCTCCTCTTGAGTCCTGCCCAGAGGAGTACTTAAGGTTTTCAAGTGGCTGGAAAGACGAATTAACCCTTTGGGGGCTCTCGTTCCCTGGGTCTGAACCGTTTCCCATAGTCATGCTCCCCGCCTGTCTTTTGAGCAACCGAGGCGTGCGAGGCGAGTAGAGGCCAAATGCAGATTGATGGAGGCTTCCCTGACCTCCACCGTCCTAACTGCTGCGTATCCAGGCCAGTGTTTTGCGAACTGAGGCCTCTCCTTATCGTCTGCCCCCCTCCCACCGGCGCCACTCGCTAATGGCAGAGGTGTCTGACGAGGCACTTGGGCTCACAAAGCGGAAGGCCGTCCTTACGTCTCAGCCAAACCCGTCTTGCCCGGGAACCGGCCCTGATCTTCTCAATTCAACCTAGTTTTTCTTTCCCACTGTTATAATTGGTCCAGCATCCATTTCTCGGGCTGCAGATTTTTAAGCTAAGAGGCATCTTACCGCTTTATTTTGTTACTCTCCTTACCTTCCTCATAAGGTCCAAGGTTCAGAGGTCTTGCTTCTTCCATTCATGACTTAAAGCAACAGAATTTACAGAAGAGCTCCACTTCCTGGTGGAAATACTGTGCTGTGGGGGTTGGGCCAAAATACTGGGGAAGACTTTTACGACCTACATTTCTACCTCTCATTTCCCCTTATGGTTGCTCTATCCCACTGTGAGGTGGAAACCCTATGGTAGATGGATAAGGGAGGAGGCTGGGGAAGGGAGACCAGGCCTTATTGACATGAGCTTCAGTCAGAAACGGCGGGAGAGAGGGAGGAGCTGTTTCCCCTCTCCTAGGGATCAATCAGATGATGTAGAGATTAGTCTCTGGATTACACAGTGGCTTATATTGGACAGGATGCAGACATAGCAGGAAGGTGACACATTGACTCCAGTCAAGTCACTGTATTCTAGTTAAATCTCTCTTTGGCACATTTCAAAATTAAAGGCTATATCCTGCAGTTATAGCGTCTGGTAATTAAGTTTGTGCTGTGGTCATGAATTCTAGTTTTGCAGCTGCTTGCTTGCGTTTATGGTTTTCCCTTGGTCTGATGGCTTCATGTTGTTCATTTAAACTGAATGGCACAGATGTCTTTCTCTGGCAGCCTTGTGTGGATCAATCTGATCAGTCACTTGAAAGATTGCTTATTATTGGTGATCTATTGAGGTCAAATTCCTTGTTTTTATGCACTGCGCAAAGCATTTTGTAATTTTGTTGATTTGGAGTTTTTTTTGGAAACATGTAATAGTAGGGATACATGTTCCCTACTATTACTGGACTATTCATGGCCAGTTTTGCAGGTTGTTGACCAAAAAGCATCAAAAGGCTGAAGGTGTTGATCGAGCGCAATGGCAAAAGTAGCCAGAGATCACACTGATTCCGTCAGCTCATGATGATACGAGAAACGGCTTCAGATTTCGCACTGCAATCCTTTGTGCTGAAGTGTGCAGTTTCTGCCTTGCATTTGAATGCAAGCAGACACATTGATAACCAGCGAGGTTGCAGGTAAGAAGCCACAAATGGTGACACCGCCCCTTATCGCCCAGAGCAGATGGAGCCTCTTTATCGCCGCGTCAGTGATTTCGTTGTTCCACACTGTAAGGCCAGCAATACAAGGCAGAAGACAAAATGTTTTAAAATGTCCTCATTCATTGTTTCTGACCGACTGTTTTTCGTCGTCCTAGTCCCACGTCCTCGTACTGTAAGCGCACGGGATAAACGCGCTGTCGGATTTGAGCACATTTTCAGACGCAGTCCTACTGAGGTGAACATGATTTGAAGAAAACAAACCCAGTATTTTCAAATTATGCAGATTTTATCTGACATGATAATAAAGTCAGTTTTTTTCCTCTCTTGCCTATAATTATTGCTTGTATACAGGATAATTCTCACTTTTATGATTTTGTTGATAATTTTTTTTTTTTTAATCCCTTCTGTCTGAGTCTGAGAGATCTCCAGTGACAGTACTGTGGAATTAGCAAAGGTTAACATAACATTAGTATCACTGTAATAAATGTTCACAAGCTCTTTCTCGTAGACTGCTAAGTGCCCTGATCTATAACTCTGTTAAAAATTATGTTGCTTTTGGGCTTTTGGCATATTTAAAGGCTGACTCCATTTCAGTTTTTTTCTGCGTTGTTCTTGTAGAAACACCCACTCGGCCTGTAGCAAAAAGTAGCAACGTGCATTTCGGCTAATTTGTAAGATGGATCACACAAATCCCATCGACGGCAGTTGGCTCAGTCAAGAAGAGGCAGATTAGGCGAGGTTGATGGTTTATATCTTGCAATGTTGTCATAAAAAAAAATCATAAAAACACTTACTTCAGGTCATTTGAGAGAACGTTGTTAGTAGGGCTTGGGTGCTGGTACTATTGCATTTTGAACTACTTTCACCAAAATTTGAATGTTTAGATATGAATACATGGAGAAGACAACTGGAAGCCTACATAATGGAATAAAACCCAGGGGAAAAAAGGTCATAGGCCTATAAAATAGAGGAGCTCAGTCATTTAACAATAGAAATGAAACATTTTCTGCCTTTTCTTGTCAAATCTGTAATTTTTTTGTTCTTAACAAAAATGTTCCCCGGTCCCTGAGGCTATGTTTGGAACAGTGCTGTAAAAAAACTTTCTCATAGGATCATGGAAGAGACTGAGAGAATAATTCATGTGCATCTTCCCCATAGTCTCATAACACAAACAGCTTGCTAACCTAACGTAGTTGGGGTCGTGATTTACAGCATGGCGGTGCTGGGCTGCATCCTGTACTCTTTTTCCAAAGTTGGATGATGATATCTGGCGAGGGAAAACAAATGGTGAAATTGTCCGAATAGTCTCAGGAAGACGCGATATCTGCAGCTCATTACTGTCTCTCTCAGGCGTCTCGAGCTGGGCGGCTGCCATGCTATTTCCGGTCTGCTCCGCATGAGCCCGCTCGCTTTATCTGTCCCACTGCTCGGGAAACTGGGGCCTGGGCGGGGGGTTTGGGGCGCCCCCGGGGCTTCTGGGATGTGATTAGGGAGTGAAGTGCCAGCTCCAGTCAGGCCTGAGGTGCCACATCAGCTTCTGTTTATTCTCAAGCTGCTTAACTGTGACCCTGGGTGTTTGGCTGGGAACAGGGAGAGGGAGGGATGGAGAGACACGCAGCTCTACACTGGCTGGGTGAATCTGTTTATTTTGAATTGAGATGAGGCTGAAGATGATTGAAAAAAGTAGGCAAAATGGCCCCATTTCATTCCCCTGTGAAAGTGTAAGAGTGGGGAATTTTAAGAAGTCTCAGACTTCCCTCCATTTTGCGCATTGCGCCATCTCTTGTCCCAGACCCTGAGGGTTCAGTCTCTGGACTGAAGCTGGGTGTTTAGTGAATTGGGGGTCTTTGGTAGACTCCTCCCTACACTGCTTGACTAGTTTGGCCACTTGGGTTGTAGGCGGGGCTGGTAGTTATGGGGGTGGGGTTATTGTGAAACCGATGAAGGCTACATCTCTCTGTGAACTATGAATGACCCCAGTGGGCTCCTGAGGACAATGGACTGGGCTTCTGTGCTGGCAGGGATGGGCTGGTTTGGGCGTGGGGCGAGTTGAGGCCCAGTACCACAGTGGGCAGGGCTGATGGAGTTGGTTGGGTGGGGGTTTTTCTTTCTGTGTAAATTTCCTTATCTCCATCTATGGACATAGCATTGCTCACACTTACCTGCAGCCCCGCTGCTCCCTTTCCATTTAAACTGAAGGAGCTCGTCTGAAAAATACGAGCCTCATTATCTTGTTTACCAAGGCCGTTGCTTTCAAAGAGAGCTCAGTGAAGCGAACTGTCGCGTTTTCCAAACGGCCAAATTGTGTGCACACCTAAGCTCCTCTGATTAGTGTGTGTGTGTGTGTGTGCGTGTGTGTGAGAGAGAGAGTGAGTGCGTGTGTGCGCGAGAGTGTGTGTGTGCGCGCGCGCACATTCAGGTTAGGGCAGCTGATTTCAGTTCTTATTTGTGCCCTATTTTTTGAAAGACTGTATCGCTGCACCTTGAAGTCCATCTCGGTGGCGCATTAGTGTTTGTTTCTGTGTCGCCTGTGGACAAATGAGACTCTGACAGACAGGCATCAGTAATTACCAGGCTCTCGGTTTAGACTGGATTAAAGGCTGAGATTTCCCTCGGAAATAATTCCACCCACACGCCACTGTGCATCTTCCTCCTCTCTATCGCTTTTCATTGCTTGCGTGTCAGCATAGAAATATTATTCTAAAATCAAATAGGCTTTTTTTTTTTGTATAATCCTTCATGTTTGATTGATTAGTCAATATTGAGGCAGTGCGTCTTATCCCGATCCATTAGGCGAATCTCGCTCACAGTTAACGTTGCAGATTTCTGCGGAAAATCTGGGGTTGACTGCGATTATCTCTCGGTTACATATGTCAGTGTGTGTGACAGATACCAGCTGGCACGCATTTCATACGTGTGCCGCAAAGATACATAAATGAATATTTTGTGGCGACAGTGTTTGCTGCAGCTTTTTTTAATGATATGTAAATCCGTGAAAAATCTCTCATGTACTCCTCTATAACGCTCCCCCCCCCCCCTTTCTTCCCACTACACCCCAACCTCCCCAACATCCCTCACATCCTCCAGCCTCTACAAATCGATGACAACTTCTGCGGCCAGGATTTCAATCAGCCACTGGGCGGTACCAGCACCATCGAAGGAATACCTCTGTTTGTGGACAAGGACGACGGCATGACCTCGGTGGCGGCCTATGATTACCGGGGGAACACCGTGGCCTTCGCCGGCACCCGCAGCGGCCGGATGAAGAAGGTAGGCTTGGCTAATCCTCCGGGCAGCTCCTCACTGCCTTAGAGGAGTTCTGCTTCAGTTCTGCACAGTGAAGGACTTTGGTGAATGATGATGCTTCGCTTTTTGGGTGATAAACTGTTTGGGCCAGTGTGTTGTGTGTGTGTGTATGTGTGTGTCTGTGCATTGTTATGTCCATATTGCAATGACTGAGTGTTTAATATCAGTTGCTTTGATTGCCCAAGGCTGTTGGACACATTTCCAATTGACTTCGAATGTACGAAAGGAGTATGTTCGATTTTGAAACCCCTACTTTCACAACACAGGGCTTTGTGTCATTTCCCATCTTCGATTCTGTGTGATTTTCTGCCTTCAGGAGTAACAGGTGTTAAATGTGTTTTCACACATGTGAGACTCAGAGCCCCGTGTCTGGGTCTTGGACAAGACGCTCTCCGCCATTCATCTGTAGAGTTTCAAACGGAGTGTATAACCTGCACTGATGGTTTGCTACGGTTTGGTTTAAGGAGAGTCTGCTTGAGGAGAATGGGGGGGTAGAGGACACGCGATATAAGATCTGCATGGCCATGATTGGAGCTTGTTGCAGTGTAAATGAGCTTCGTCAGCATCCAGAGGAAGAGGGTTGGATGCCGGCCCTTGTCCTTCCTCCTCTCCCAGCTGATGTGAAACTCAGTCGTTTAGTCCTTGAAGAGGCCCCTCAGAACGGCGGGGCACCTGGGTTTGTGCTAACGCTGCAGGCCGGGGCGGGACGGCGGGAGGACCGGTCGCTGATCTGAAATCGTACGCCCGGCGTGGCATCGTGTTTCCTCCCCCTCCGACTGGCTGCATCCCTTCCTGTGCGCCTGTGCACCGCCAGCTGCCCCCCCTCACTGGAAGGACGAGACTGAGCCAGAAATCAATGCGCCTGGTGCTCGGGCGACACGAGAGTGCGTGCAGTGGAATTGGTTAAATAAGAATGAGCCATGAAAGGACTCCCAGCTCGTTTGCAGGGCATGCTCGCCTCTGCCCCCCTACCGAAAAGACGAGCTTTCATTCGCGCTCACATCCCGCTGAACCTGAGGGCTCGACGAGCTTTCCCTCACCGCGTGGTTCCATGTCAACACGAACATATTCTTTACATTTTTATTTGCTCCTCTGGAATGGCTCGCCATCGCATACGATTTCCTACGATTACATACGGAGTTAAAAGCACAGTGGAGCAGCGGATCTTCATAACGGTGAGCCAGGTTGGGTTGGGGGGGGCTGGTTTCCGGAGAACGGTTTCTAACTGTGCCTCTCAGCGTTGGGCCTTTTTATTGCAGTTCCTTTTGGTATTAAACTGCCCGCCGTGTCCTAATGAAATGTTAAGCTCAAGTCCGCTGATGGGCTGCTCTCAGGCCACATGGAAGCCTGCTGTAATTCTCCCGCTCCTCTTCCCCGCTGGAAGCTTTGCTATTGATTCACATTTATGAATATACAATGGGGGCGTAAATCTGGCCTTGCGGACGGCGGAGTGCGTATAAAGTGTTGCGGCGACGGCGAATGAGAGGTGCCATCGCACGCACGCGGAGACTCCACCCACCTCTGCGTGGGTCTGTTTGAATCGGAGACAGCTGATTTTCCCTGCCCGCAGTGATTTAGGACTGGGAGAGTTATGTGTTTTTTCATTTTTTTTCAGCGGGAGAGTGTGTTCAGATGTGCAAATCACTGAGGGTTTGGGTTGCATGAGGTCGTCATAATGGAATTTCCTTGCTTGTGACAGAAGAGGAGAACATTGCCATAAATCCCAGAAAGCTCTTATAATTCTATTTACAGCTAGATAGACATCCATCACTGGAGTGGATAACTGCACATTAGCGCCTGCTTGTGTGGTTTTCCTTTTACTTTGAAATAAGAACGGTGGAGGCTCTTTGAGAGTCCGGCGCTGCCCTCAGCTGTCTCTTGCCCCCTTATGAACTTTGGTCAGGGTGCTAAAACTGGACCGGTAGGCCAGTTGTCCCCAGCAAGCCTGCCTGTAAGGTGTCCTGTAGACCAGTCTCTGAGCCTCCATATGGTTATGCTGCTTGTGATTTAAGCCTCGCCCATTAAAGAGTGATGAATCCCTCAGTATTATTATTATTATCCAATATCACGCTGTTATTGTTGACCAGGCTGGCTCGTTCACTCTCATTAATCGTCCATCTCCTGGTTATTACCCTGCAACTTGACTCCGGCCTCATTGTAACTGCAAAGTTCTGAACTACCGGGCCAAACCTGTGCTTGGTCTTTTCTCAAGCAGTTTTCATAAATCATGCTGCCAGTTCAGCATTATTTTTTCTCTTTGCCTCTGCTGCGTCACTTTCAGTTCAAAAACTAACTTACCGGCCCTCACTGTCTCTTCAGACACTGGCCCTAAACTTCATACCCTTCTCTTGCTTTAAGCCCCTCTCCTTTTCTTAATTTGCTGCCTTTTAATTTCAGACCCTCCCCTTGTCTTAAGCCCCTCCCCTTCTCTTGATTTGTTACCTTTAACTTCACACCCTCCCCTCGCCTTAAGCCCCTCCCCCTCACTCTTCAGTCCTTACTCCCTCCTTCCATGCCTCCTGGTGAGAGTGCAGCAGCAGGCACGATATAAAAATGGCTGCCATCTCGGCTACCAAAACGTTTTTTTGCTGTGCACCTTTTTTCCCCCCACTCGAACATCCTCTGGCATTGGTCAGCAGCAGGTAACATAGTGGCTCGCTATTAAAACCAAATTAATGGCTTATTCCCGCTCAAAGTATTGAATCTGCCGAGTTATTCGACATGGGAATGGACTCCGCACCCCTATTCTCCGCACCGAGACTTTTTGCTTGGCAGCCTGGGCCAATTAGAGCGACCTGATAAGGGCCAGGCAATGGAGCTGTCACACCAAGACGAGGCCAGAGATATCATCTGCAGCAGCTCGATCGGAGCACGCCGGTCACTCCTAATTAAGGTCAACGTGATACTGATCGCCGACGGCGGGGCGGGGCGTTCGCCGCTCCCCTCTTTCACCCCCGCTGGTCCCTGACATCGCTCGCTCCCTCGCTGTCACCTTAATTAAGATGCATGCTCTGATTTCCGCTCATTTTCCTTATGAGCCTCAATTAAGACACCATTTGGATGTTGCGGGTAGGGAGCAGATTTAGGAAGTGTCATAGCGATTGCTTAGGGTTTTAATCTTTAATGAAGGTTAATGCGGGTTGACTAATTATTGCAGCTCAGGAGGGTGCATTTGAAAAGGCAAAGTTCTTATGCTCACACCTCCGTTCTGATAGACGGGTGAGTGGACATGTTGGGGTATTTTTTAAACCAAAAGTGAGCCACATACGTTCATGCAAACCGTGCTAGTCACAGTATTCTTTGTGCGTAGAGCGCGGTGTTGCTTGCCTGAGCTAATTTAGGCCTAATGGGTGTGTAATTCATTTATTTTTAAACACCAAAGCCCGGAGAATGACTAATTTATTTACTCAGCCAATGCCTGTATCTAGGCGGCTGGCGGCGCATTAGCGGGAGTGAGCGCAGATGATGCGACATCCATTTTGTGATGTAAAGGTTGTGTCTTGGCAGATTCATCTCCACGGTAATGTGCTTTCATCAGCTGCGCGGCTGGGTCCGCGGCATGCTGGCTGTGATTGGCCGGGGAGTGCATGTCGGTTGGGCTTGAGCTTGTGTTTGCGTGTGTGTATGTGTGAGTTTGTGTTCATGAGCACAACCTGGGTAGTTTTTCCTTTCGGCTTAAATGGAGTATTACAATTTCAAATGGAGGGGTGCTGATTGCTGGCTCTAGAAATTTGTTTTTGAGAGTTCAGTGCTCCAGCTATTCCTCTTCATTCCTCCTTTTCTACTTCTGTATTGGTCCACCCTTCCCTACATCTACCCATCTATCCCTTACCGTCTTACTCTCGCCTTTTCTCCTTCTCTGCTCATCTCCCTTTCTCCCTCTTCCTCTCTCTCCCTATCTGGTTCACTGTCACCAAGTTTTCTGTCCTCTGTCACACATGAGGACTGTAGTCCTGTGTCTCTGTGAGGTCCCCTTCCCTGTTGGTCAGTGTCCCCCCCCCATCGTTGGACGCACTAGCACTTGAGCTGAGACCTTGTCTTCCTTGTCCCTACCACCACATCTCGGCAAGATTGATGTACTCCTGCTCGTGCGACACTTAACCCAGCTCTGGATCCACCCTTGAGCTTTGAACATTTTCTGTTTGATGAATGAATAAATGATAATGGTAATAAGCGCAGTCTGCTGGAGCCGGTTCAGATAGGCAGTTAAAATAGGTGGCGAGAAGGTGGAATAAGCAGTGTTTTATCAGTGATGTCTAATTGTGCTCGTGGCAGTGTGTGTAGCTCGGGGCCGATTGCTCGAGGCAGTGTGTGTAGCTGGGGCCGAGTGCTCGTGGCAGTGTGTGTAGCTGGGGCCGAGTGCTCGTGGCAGTGTGTGTAGCTGGGGCCGAGTGCTCGTGGCAGTGTGTGTAGCTGGGGCCGAGTGCTCGTGGCAGTGTGTGTAGCTCTGGGCCGATTGCTCGAGGCAGTGTGTGTAGCTGGGGCCGAGTGCTCGTGGCAGTGTGTATAGCTGGGGCCGAGTGCTCGTGGCAGTGTGTATAGCTGGGGCCGAGTGCTCGTGGCAGTGTGTGTAGCTGGGGCCGAGTGCTCGTGGCAGTGTGTGTAGCTGGGGCCGAGTGCTCGTGGCAGTGTGTGTGGCTGGGGCCGAGTGCTCGTGGCAGTGTGTGTGGCTGGGGCCGAGTGCTCGTGGCAGTGTGTGTGGCTGGGGCCGAGTGCTCGTGGCAGTGTGTGTAGCTGGGGCCGAGTGCTCGTGGCAGTGTGTGTAGCTGGGGCTGAGTGCTCGTGGCAGTGTGTGTAGCTGGGGCTGAGTGCTTGTGGCAGTGTGTGTAGCTGGGGCTGAGTGCTCGTGGCAGTGTGTGTAGCTGGGGCTGAGTGCTCGTGGCAGTGTGTGTAGCTGGGGCCGAGTGCTCGTGGCAGTGTGTGTAGCTGGGGCTGAGTGCTTGTGGCAGTGTGTGTAGAGCTCCTGCTGGACAGAGGTGTCAATCAGTCCGGAAAACTGTGACACTGCAGCTGTGTCTGGAGCAGGCGGCTGCGACATTCTTGAGAACTGACGAGTGGCAGGTGATGAGCCGCTTCTCTGAAGCAGCCTTGTGTTCCCGCCAGGCTGTGTGTGTGTGTGTGTGTGTGTGCGTGTGCATAAATGCAGTTGTGTGACTGTGAGTGTGCGTTTGCGCGTGTGTGCACCTGAGTGTACTTCTGTGAGCCAGTGTGTGCATTCCTTTGTGCATTTATATATATATATGTTTGTGTGTGTGTGTGTGTGTGTGTGTGTGTGTGTGTGTGTGTGTATGCGCGCAGTACAGATTGGAAGCCTGTAGCCCTGTACAGATTGTGCTCTCCTGATAGCAGCAGCTGGGTGGCTCTCACAGGATGGCCGTAGCACCTGTTGCTCCGTTAGCTCCCACAACAAGCCCGACTGTCCTTGACGCGTTTTCTCTGGGACAGCTGTATTGGGCCCGGCTGCACTGGGGTTAAGCGGCCCGACTGCTTGCCCTTCACCCTGAGGCTTGTTCGAGCCCTTAGTTATGTTAGCATTTCAGTGCTTTGCTTTCCCAACTCTGCCACTCACTCATCCTGTAACAGTCACCATCCACAGGAAGCGTTCGCTGGCAGGCGGTGGGGAAAAACACAAATCTCCCAGAATTTTAATTGTCTCAGGGTCTTTGACCCCCCTTCCCCCCTTCCCCTCTCCCCCTCTTCTCTGGTCTCCACCTCCACCATACTTTCCACACCGCAGACGAGTTTGCCACATTCTGTTCTATATTTAAACCTCGCCCACCCTCTTGAGCTGGAGTTTCCAAACACTCTGAGCCCAAAAAACATGCTTAATGAGTGGATAGACCTATTCTGCTCTGTCACTTCCCAAAAATATGGCCTGCATTTAAATGAGGAGCTTTAGCATGCACCGAAATGTCTACAAGCAAAACCGAGCAAAGCTGTGTTTTCATTTGGATGACATTTAAGTTTGCGGGAAAGGGCTTTGTGTGGTTTTTCTCATGTTCCTGCGCATCAGCCTTACATTGAGCCACCAGTTTCTCCCGGGCAGCAGTTTGGTGGCCCAACTGTCCACTCTGTTTACCAGCTTGAGCCGCGAGTACAGCTCAGTGTTGGCCGCAATAAGGAACAGATGGACATCATTTTTAATCATTTGCATTTTACTGTACATTTGATTTCCAAATGCTTCCTGTGACTCGAGCTTGCTTTTTTAGTGTCATTTTTTTTTAATATTAATGATTGTTGCATTAGCTTTTCCATATGGCTGTTGCTGAAGTGAGCTGTTATTTCATTTGCCTATAAATGTCATTTGGCTAAACTGTGTGCCTATTTCTTCACAACTGCAACTCACTCCCAATGCTCAGATACTTGTATTGGATGATTGATTATCGCAGTCCTTGTATGCTGTTTATGGTATTCAGCATATTGCAAAAAATTAAACATATCTTGAAGACTTTGCTTAAACTCCCCCTAAAATGTGCATCAACAGGGCTTCCGCCAAGCAGTGCGATTGCGGGATTCCCGCAAAAACTGCCCGAGCGCCCGCTATAAAAAATGGTAAAAGCGGGCCCTTCACGCACTTTTTCAGTGAATTAAGCCGCTTGCACACTGGACGCAAAACAAATTTTTCACACGACAGATTATGTTCAAAGTCAATATAATCTGTCGTTCGCAAAATTCGTTTCGCGTCCAGTGTGCAAGCTGCTTTAAAGTACCTATACAAGCACCTACTGCTTGACACGTTCATTCACGCCCACAAAATCTGAACAGATTGGACATTCAGAGAGTAACTTGCCAATCTCTGGTTATGTTTTCTGCCGTGCCGCTGGTCGCTGACCGCAGATGATCTCGAATTTTCCCTTTTGTTGCGCAGCACTGCAATGAGGGCAGTGGCTATATATCTTCGTGGCCAACGTCGTCCCTAATTTCAGACATGGTAATCACTAGCCTGCCCAGCGCTGTACGTACTTTCACCTTGGGGACAAGGCTTTTGCCGTCTGTACCTGTCGTCTATTCATTACAGTGTTTATTCACCAGACTCTCTTCAAATCAAGTGAATAATTTTTATAATGGAGGAGATGGCTTGTCCGTTAATGATTTTTAGCTCACCCAACGACGAAGTCAGATGAGCTTATGTCATGGCCTGTTTGTCAGTCGTTCGTCGTCCGTAAACATCTTCTCCTCCGAAACCACTGGGCCTATGAAGTTGAAACTTGACTGGTACCTTCCTACCCATGAGGACACCAAAGTTTGTTCAAGGCGTTCCGATCCGATTTCAAACATGGCCACCACGGCGGCCATTTTGAAAATCGCATAATTGGCCATCTGAAAGCCATTTATGCACATATTCAGCTGAAATTTGTCATGTAGGTAGTATATAGCAAGATGCATCACATGCCTTTAAAAGGTTTATCCGTATTTCGAATTTTGACCTTTGACCTTCAGCTTTAAACTTGCCCGAATAACGTAATTCTGTTACCACAGCTGATTCAGGTGAGCTACAGGGCCTGTGGCCCTATTTTTTATTATTTTTTAATGCTGTCAATGCCAGTCTTTAATTTATGGGTGTACGATATAGGTTTCCGAAGTGTTGCCTTCCGTTCTTGTCAATTTCATTTTTCACGTAGAGGTTCCATGTAGATATATGTTGTGACCGAGAATCGCACTGCTTGGCGAAAGCACTGCTATTTTTTGTGTCTTTGCAGGTTTGTTTGTTGACTAGAGAATCTAGTCAAGCCCAGTCCTCTTCCAAAGCATACCATTCTGTCGCATAATATCCATTATCTGATTATAGTCAATGGCAGTTGTAACTTATATTTTAATTTTTCAAATTTTACATGGTCTCTGTCTCTGAGTGCAGTAATTACTTTTTTGTATAAATGTTTTCTTTTTGTGAGAACTTTTGTCTAGTTTCAGTTCATCTCAGTATCATAAATGAATAGTTGTTACAGTCTTTTATGGTTGTGTCAGCTAGCCGTTACATATTGAAATCCCCCCCCCCCCCCGACAAATAGAAAATCTCCCCCAATAAAAGTTGGAACGGGGGAAATCCCCCTCTAAAAAATATTTTGGGCGAAGCTAATGGTTCTTTGGTGTGTGTTTGTCAGTGAGAGAGAGGAGCGTTATAACATGGAGAGAGTTTTGATTTACAGTAAAGCTGCTGTACAAAATGTTGGAATTCTCAAAGTCACTATATTTGGCAAATTAAACAGACAAACAAGCTCCTTCCATTTCGCAATGGCTGAATTCAAGTCAAGCTGTTTTGAGACTTATTGGGCAAAAAAGTCCATGAGAACCAAACCGCAATTGCAGCACATTTTAAATTTAGACTGGCGCTAGGCAGTCATTACAGCCATGTAACTGTCCGAGTGAATGAATAAATAAATGTGAGTCTGCTCAACAGTTACGATAACAAATGCTGGTTAGTTTGAATGATTGAAGAATTAGGTTTTTTTAGGATGCTTATTTTTTTATATAACATGTAATGTAAGAAAAATGGGTATGTCCAAACTTATGACTGGTACTGTTCGTACCTTGAGTACACACATGCATCCACATATATGCATTCACACATCCATACATGTCTGTTTTCAGATGCCCACACACACACACACACACACACACACACACACGTGCAGAGACTCCTGCAATTACTCAGAAAAGAGACACGTACAATTAGAGGCCCCTCCAACTCTGACACGGCGGTCGTTACTCGTGACCGTGGCTAGTTTCTGTTGTCCCAAGCGAGGGCCCTCTCTCCTCCACCCCTTTCTGAACCCCACTCTGTCCCCGGCTTCTCTCGGGGGGGCTCGGTGCAATCACTCCGCCATCGCCCCTCACCTGCCAGCCGGCCTCCTCCATCTCCCGCCATCGCTCATCACACTCGCCGCTCCAGCGTCTTTGCGCAAGGTGAGCCTGCAGAAAATTTCGGAATTTATTATCTGGAAATTTGTCCTGTCATCTAAAGCCTCTTCTCTTTCGTCGTCGCTGAGAAGTTTCACTGCTGTAGTGGCGGTGGCCTGACTGCCTGAGCGCTCTGTTTCCAGTGGGGCAGGGTGGGTTGGGGGGGTGATTTTTATTCTGAAGCAGAGGTAATTTAATTCCCCGCCCCCCCCCCCCTCCGTCTGCCCTGTGCTTTCAGCATCTCGGACTCCCAGGTAAGCAGTCAATTACTGTTCCACTATCCCAGATCTCACCCCCCCCCCCGCCAACACCCCACCTCACCCCCTCCCTCACACCTGCCCCAAATCCTCCCAGACTCTTTATTTTTATCATACTACAGAGAGTAAGATCTGCAGGATCAGGCTTTAATTGGCCAGTTCTGACAGTGTGTGTGAAATATGTGTCTTTTGTGCTAAGTAAGCTAGCGAGCCGCTGCCTAATGAAACTGTATAGAGAGGTGGGCGTCTGACACCCGCCACCCCCCCACCCCCCCTCCAAAGGCCAGCTCAGGCCCCCGATACAGGACCCCTGCAGGGCCGCCAGCGTCTCCCAGTGCACCCTGGGATAGGGGGTTGGGGGTTAGAGATGAAGAGGGACGCAGCGCAGCGACAGCCATATTCCACACCAGACCGTGTGCGGAGGGTGGGGGGTGGGGGTGGGCCCTGCTGGCCAGCCTGGCGACAGATGGACGCCTTCCTCTCCCAGTCGGACTTAAACAGTACAGGCGTGTAAACAACCCTCCAACTGCCCAAACCAGCCCCAAATCAGATGAGCTGCCCCTCCTCTGGGCATGTGCGAGACTGCAGTGGAGTGAAATGTGTGATTGTTTTTTTTTTTTTTCCCCAGCACCTGTCTTTTCTGAGTAAATGGGTTTACTGACCCATTCAGAACTGCCTTTCTGATGGCATTTGCTGTGGCTTTGTTTCAGTGCGGCTGGCTTGGGATCAGTGTAGCATATGTGGCTGCGCGCAGTACATTTATGTTTGTTAATGAACATAGTTGGCTGTGTGTAGGTTAGTGTCAGTCTTTGTGTGTGTGTCTGTGTGTTTAGGCGTGTACATTATTTGCAAACTTGAACATACATGAACTGTGTGTAGAGCTCTTTGTTTATGTGGCTACACATACGAGCAGTGTATAGTTCTCAGTGACTGTGCATGTGTTTGTGTGCATACAGTTCTTGGTTGAAATGTGCTTGTGTGTGTTCTGTTTGTGCACACGCATGCCTGTGTGTGTGTGTGTGTGTGTGTGTGTGTGTGTGCTGCAGGTGCCTGGCCCTGGCCCAGCACTCCTCTCTCCCTATGCGAGATTAGCGCACTGAAGCTGTTGGCATTGTGCAGCAGTGTTTATTAGTGTTTTCCTGTTGACCATCTGAGAGGAGCACGAGTTGTTTGGGCTTTCAGAGCACAGAGGGGGTATTGTGTGGGGGGCCGAGTTCAGACCAGTGCAGCGGGATGGGAGGGGCCGAGACGGAGAGAGGAGGAGCGGGAGAGATCGAGAGGAGGAGAGGGAGAGAGAGAGAGTAAGCGAGAGAAAGAAAGAGAGAGAGGGAGAATGAGGGAGTGCAAGTTCCTCAGCACTTCTGTCCCTTTCTTCTGGGCTCGCTAATTGGCAAATGCGTCCTGTTGGCTATTTTCTGAACCTCTAGTGTTTATACACACTGCCCTGAATTTTCCCATTTTAACAAGTAGCTGAAAATGTGAGGGCTTAAATTTTTTAAGCTGAATTGGCACTGTGCTTTTGTACCTCTCTGAAACATTTCTGCCGGAGATAAACAAGTTCTCTCATTCTGACTCAGAATGTGAGCTACAGCTGTGCTCTGTTGTGTTTTTTTTAAAACTGAATTTCATTTCCAACTGCAGTTGCCGCTCAAAACATCCATTAATAATTTCTGCATTTTCTCCTTAACATCGCCAAGTCTTTGTTTTTACATTTTCATAGCAATATGTACACAAGCAATTAAGATGTGTAAACACATTTTACTTGTGTTTCATTACAATGGCTTTTTTATATGAAGCTCCAGAATGTCTCTTTTTCTGACATCCCCTGCGGAATCGTAGACAATCTGGAACCTCGAAACGCAAGTGCCGCCCACATTGACACAAGGCAGACCCGCATCTGCAGTGCATTATGGGAAAGCCCCTCGGCATCTCCAGATTTGGGGCTGGTGATTTACCACTTGTGCGGTGATCTGGACTGTAGCAGCACGTGTGATGCGGAAGCGCAGTGGGGTTTGAATTAGTTTAGGGTACGATATGTTTTGATTCATGGTCAGAGTTCTGCCATCTTTATGCTGTGTAATGAAGGGCTCTTCTGGAGTTAAATCCAATTCTTTAACCCTGTTATTTTTTAATGGTAAATTGGCCCCTGTTCCTTGTAACCCCCTCCATCCTACCTTTCTGTCAGACCTCATGACCTCTGACCTGTAACCTCTAAGCTTTGTGACTTGCGAAAAACAACCACCTATTACTCAGCCTCCTCTGGACCTGCTGAAAGTGCATTAGGGTATGAAAAAACTGAACCCTGAGTGTGTTGAGGTTTGAAAAAACTGAACCCTGAGTGTGTTGGGGTTTGAAAAAACTGAACCCTGAGTGTGTTGGGGAATGAAAAAACTGAACCCTGAGCGTGTTGGGGTGTTAGAGGCAATGAACGCAGTTGCTTTGCTGAGCCTCTTGCCCGGGCGTTTGCTCTCTGGGTCTCCTCTCAAATGTGTCACGTTGGTGTGATCTGCTCGCGCCGCCCGTGAAATATCTGATGGCGCCGTGGGCGATGACTGGCCAGCGGAGTGTGGCCTGTGTCCGAGATTAAAAGGGAAATTGAATCCACTGCGAAGTAATGATGTGCCCATGCCAAGGCAGGAGGGTGCGGCTGATTTAAAGCACCTTGAGACGGGGCTCGTGGAAGGCCCCCCCCCCCCTCGTCCCTGATGGCTGACACTCAGTGCCGCTGAAACATGTGGCTTTTAATGAGCTAAATCAATTCTCAGCAAATTTGTGATGTTACTTCCATCTGTTAGTGCATCTTTCGCTGCCTCCTCCAGTTTAACAGAACTCAGCAGTACAGAGGCTGGGTGTGCTCTCTTTTTTGTCCTTAGCCACTGTGGCTTAACAGCCTGATAATTTTTGAGCTGCAAAGAAATATTTTTAGCCGCACAATTGAAACGCTATGTTGCATATAAGACTTCACAACATGAGCTAATATATGTGTCTGCCGTGTTGAGCAATGTCAACAACAAATACAAACGACAAATTTATTGCGTGCGCTCCATGCATTCATTTTTGAACCTGCATGCATATTTATGGCCATATATACTTTATTTTTGTAGTACGTTATCAGCAAAACTAAGTCTACATTTGATTCCACTAGTGCTGTTTTCAATAACCATAAAGTGATTAAGCATCACAATACAACTGGAAAGACAAACAAAAGTTGAAAGACAGATCATTAACTTCACAGGAAAATGTCACAGTAACCCTTATTAGACAGATCTCAAGAAGCACCTGTGCTGATTGGAAAGATTCAGTGGAACATTCTGCAGTACATGCCTAGGTTTCCTGTTACCCTTTAGATTGTTTAGCCATCTAGCTCGTTAGTTAACGTTAACCAAGGAAAATGTTTCTACATAATCATCATATTTTAGCGATATGCGTCGACTTTGCCCTAACTTTGTAAACTTGGCAAGCTGTAATTTGCATGGACTTCTTTTTTGCGGCACTTTTATGCGTCGGAACAGCACTGTCAAATTTTTGAGAGGTTTGCTAGCCTGCTAGCTCAAGAGAAACCACTGTTACAGCTAGGTAGCTTGTGAAGTTATGGCAAAAACCAAATGACATCCCTTAAATGTGACTATTGTTTGCAAAGATTTTCCTTAAATAGCGTTGGCTAGCTAGCTAGATGGCCGTATAATCTGAAGAGTAATGTAATATGCGATCTCATACATACCAGTGTTACGCGTCTTAAATTCACTGGCTATGAAATGTCTCAGCCGAACTGTCTGCTTGTTCTACAGATAACAGCAGCTGCTAATCAAGGTTGAAGGTGTTTGCTCCCCGCTCAGAGAGGGGAATCTGGCAGCAGCGTGATGCGCTTGCATCGAGTAGAATTATTAACAATGAAACTATCACCGGAAGGCTTTCGTCACTGCGGCGAAGACTCAGAAGAAACGTTTTGCAACGTTTTGCACCAAGGGCATTCTGGTGAATCAGTCCCATAATTCCACAGGGTATGGGGTTTTGCTCTGGGGGGCGAGGTCGGGATTGAGGGACTTCTGGTTCCGGAAGCCCTGCCCCCCCCCCCAGCGGGTGCGGCCGATGGCACAGGTAGCTCTGCCGGGCCTGAAAGGGTTAACTTTAAGCTAGAGGTTTTGACTGACGTTTCTCCTGAACTTCGTCTCACCCTCCTCCACCCCCCATATGTGCTGTTTTCTTTCTCTCTCTTCTTCCCCCTTTCCCCACCCCTCCTCCTCTTTTTGATCCAACGTTCCTTCGGTTGCTTATCGTCGCTAATGGGCTCGGTGGAAAAAAAATAAGAAACCGGGGAAAGGATGTTTTCGCTTTTTCTCCTTTTAATCATTTTGTTAGGGAGGGAGAAGGCGGTGCCTCTCTAACGAATTCTCTGTGAAAAGCGTGCACGCAGGCACGCGTGTGCGGGTCGAAGGCTATCGCTGGTGCGTGGGCGTGGGCGGCACTAATGAAGGCCGGGTCAGCGGGATTTCGAGGCGCTTGAAAGACTGAAGCAGAGAGGGGTCCCCGTGTAGCGGGGCCGTTTGATCGTCTTGCACGCGCGCCGATGAGGCCCTCATTAAACTGCCGTCTGACGGCCCAGGCCCCGCCTACGCATAGGAATCGGCTTCAAAGAAGTGCTGCTAGCACGATGGGCAACTAACAGGATTGCCTTGTTCCTTTGTCTCCCTCTTTATCTCTCCTTTTTTAATGACACGGATTGTTAGCAGCACGTCAACGGACCAGACCTGGATCCTCATTTGATGTAATATTACTCGGAGGGGTTAATCTGGCAAATTGAAAAATGTGGTCTGGCTAAAAGGAGATGAATAATTAATATTTGTGCTGGAATACATTTTAAAAGGTGGATTATAAATCTCTCAAAGCTGGCTTAAATATACTTCTGTGCCTCCAGCAAGGTTTTGTTTTTTCTTTTCTTTTTTTATCATGAACACCTATCCTTTATTGCTTTAATATAATTATTATTGAACTTGACATCAGGCTACAGATTTTTTTGTGATTTAATTTTTTTTTTCCTAATCTTTTATGAAGTTCTGTTGTTTCCCTGGAGCTGATCACCTGCATTTATTTTTACACTGCATGTGTTATCTCAGCTTTGGACGTACACGGGTCCGAACTCTGCATTTGCCCTTGTCGCCGGAGGTCCATTTTTTTGGGATGACTGAGTTATGAAAGTTAGCCAGTACATTTTTCTTGTAGCTTCAACTTTTCTCGAGCATTGGGTGTCGACCACTGATTAATGTTTTGACTTTTTATTTTGGCAACCGACTTGTTACCATTTAGTGAGTAATTGCTCTTCCCGCCCTCGTTCCAGAAAATGGAGAAATGGCGCATAGTCGCATTTGAGTTTGGTATTTTACAGTTTGTGACTGTATAAGGGATATTTTGGTCAAATTGAGTTAAGTGCATCTGATGATCCCTTACCAAACATAGAAAAACAGTTTTTCTCTAAAATGTCAAAAAATCTATTATACACCCTTTTCCTGTGGATTGTCACATATACAAAAAAGTTTGTAATGTATAAAATAAATAAATAAATAAAAACACACTTCAGGGACAAGCTTCGAAACTGATACTTTGCTTATAGATGCTGGTCACTGACTTAGTTTAAATTTTCCAGCCAGCTTGCTGTTGAGTAATTAATGTTACATTAGTCTACTGATCTACTTTTATTGAGACAGACCAATTAATTGCTTGTTTGCCGACAAACAAGAGAGGTGTCGATATCTAGCTGTAGCTAGCCGAACCAAATGAGTGCCGTTGTCTTTAAATTGCAATAGAAATGTTAAGTAATATACTGTAAATATACAGTACGTCAGATGTAGCTGCAGAAGACGGCCATCGAAAGCTCTCTCCTCTCCCTCAGTTTGGTACACAGGAGTGCCCCATCAATCATGTCGCCCGTAGTGAGAATTCTTCTTCCATGCCTGACAACGCATTTTATCCAAGGAGATCATTACTGGGCTGCTTGATTCTGGCAGTTCCTGGAACATTTCTGGCGCATTCTTGGCTCCTCAGTTCTATCATAACCTCCATTTCTATGATGTGCTTTGCATTTTATGGGCTTTGAAAATCTTTTTTTTTTTAGCAGTATCGTGTGCTTTGGAGAGGTAGGTCTGTTGTACGGCAACTGGCAACTATTTTTTAATTCAAACGCTGCATGGCGAGGATAAGCTATAGTCCTGGGTCAAAGTCACTGTGGTTCATATCAACAAATGAATAATTATTTGGCGATTACTCCTGATAAATGGTCATTTGTAAATTTCTTGTAGTCGCCTCAGAGGGTCGAGCGCTCGGTCCTTTTGCCATCTGCCTTTCCCTGGACAGCGTGGGCTCGTCTCAACACGTCTGCCGAGAGGCCGGCTGACATTCCCTCTGCGCTGCCAACGTGTGCGACACACACTCGCGCAAACTCACCGCCTCCCACGCAAACAAAGAATAATGAACAAATAATAATGCTTGGAGGACAGTGATGAACAGGTCGATAATGAAGGTAAAGTACTTTTGGCCTGGCCCTGGAAGTCCGCACAGTCCATCAGCCTGCGCGCAGTTGCTCCCTAATTGGGCTCTCACCAATCACCCTGAATATCGCTCAGCCAAGCAGCACCGCCGAGCTTCGCTGAGGTAGACGGCCTTGTCGCATCGACCCGGAATAAGGGCCAACAGTGCACCGCACCTCCCAATTTTACTCTTCCTCCGAGCGTCTCTCTCTCCTGTCCTAATTGCACCTTTTGCTTTACGCACCCCGCCAGACATTAAACAAACGCGAGCTCCAGCTCTCCTTATCATCTCTGGCTGCATTTTTAAATGTTTTTCCCCTTGTAGTGAGTTTATATTCTGATGAAAAGCCTATTAAATTGTTTTTTAATGCTTGAGTGGATGAGATTCTGCGAATGTGGCGTTGTGCGCGTGTTCTGGGAATCGCAGCACCACTGGACACGCTGTGGATGCATTATGTCCAAACATTTTCATATTATCTTTAATATTCTCTCTCCGCATTCTGTTTGTTTACCTCGCTTGGAGGCTTTCTTCACCCCCATAATTGTCTGTTCCAGAACAGTCCAGCAATAATCTCTGCTTGACCCGGCAGTCTCCCAAATTTATGTTCTAATTTCAGGCCTTTCGCTTGATTTCTGAGTTCAGGAAGTTGTTAAAAGGGAGAGATTGCTTGAAGTTTGTCAGGCTTTTCGGCACTTATGCTTGCATGGGACTGTAGAGATGTTTGGCATTTGGCCCGGGGTTGAAGCGGGTCGCGAGACTTCGCTGGCCTGCTGCTCTGCCCGGCCTCTGTGGCCGCCTCGCGCTCACACGGTGAGTGGCTTAGCAGCGTATGCACACCTAATCCCCCCGCATCTCCTTCGCCTTCCCAAATAGGTCCCGTCAGCTCAGGTGATTGTGTTTGCACAAAGTGCACTAAGCTCACCCAAAAGCCTGCTTTAATTCCTCTGTCCGCTTTTGAGCCTCTCCGCTTCCCTCGCCGCAGCCCGGATTGATTTAAATGTCTCTGCTTGAGTGAATACTTCTGAACTGCTTCGGTGATTCAAATGTGTTTTCCAAACACTTTGTGTTTCAAAAGTAAAGGATGGCAGCTTCAAGCCTTAACATGGAGGGTGTGGGGCCTCAGGTGGGGAATGTGGCTGGGAGGGGGGAGGGGGAGGTTGGGCCGTATCCAGTGTGTTGGGCTGGTGTTTGTGTGTGTGTGTGTGTGGGCACCGGCGGATGGAGCCGAGCTCTGTTTACAGCCCTCCTGTGCTTAACCATCGGGTTTGGATGAGCTCCCTTTTGAAGTGGGAACTAATGTTTCTATCTCCTGATTGGCTCGTCCACAAAACCGCTCCCCTCGGCTTTTGTCACGACGGCATGGAGTCTGCTCGGTAGATACCAGAGTTCTGCAAATTATTATCCCTCATCCCTCGGTCCCTTCTCTCTCTCCCTCTCCCTCCTTTCTCCCTCCTCCTCTCGTCTGTCTTTCTCTCCCGTCCCATCTGTGGTGACTCGCTAAGCTTCAGACCCTCCCGTAAACGGTCCCTCTGCCTGGCCGTGTAACAGCCCTGTTCCGTGGGCGAACGCGCGCATCCGTCATCACTGTGTTTCCGCGGCGAGCGGCTCACAGGCAGCCCATTCATTTTCTGCCGGAGCTCCGTGAAGTGCCGTCATCAGGACGTGCGGGAGGAAATGGGGAGGCCTCGTACAGATTGAATTATAATTCTCAATTAATTATTTGAAAAGACGACACACCATAAACAAATAATACGACTTCCAGCCTTAATCTTGTAAAGTGGCAACATCACTGGTGGCTTGTCGCATCTTTTGTATTAAATGATATTTTTTCCCTGTGTGAATCTTGAGTAAATTATGTTGGCTTATCGGATTATGGATCACTGGGTAGTACACATTGTTTTCTTATTGCCTTTTTTTTCTTAAAAAAAAAAAAAAAGATGATTACTGTTTACAAAGATGTAAAACGATTCTTGCGCTGCGTGGCAGTACGCATTTGCCTAATATGTTCTAACTGAAGCATTGTAAATTGCATGCCGAGCGAAAGATAAGTCTTTCTTTTCCCCTCCCATTTCCTCACACCTGTCTCTCCATCTTAGTATTTCTGGACTACCCGCAGTTCTGGAAAGAGTCATTTATGTTGAATAAATACAGATACAGATGAATGTAGCGATAGATTCTGGAACATTCCGCTGTCTAGAGATGCAGCGTTTCATTTGCCAGTGCAGCCTTTGCCATAAAATAATACTCATCTGAACCTGGGATGCAAGTCATACATGCTGTGTGGCTACTGTGAGGCAGAAATTCCCTTCTTCTGGTGAACTGACTGGCTTCCTCTTTCTGGAGAATGATTCGCTGAGGAAAGGGCATCTCTAGTTCTACTGCTTTTCCTGCCTTTCAGGTACCCAGGCCCCGCGGCTGTGAACAACAAAGTCCGTTCAGTCTGATTTGGCCACCGTAAAAAAAGTGATGCAGTAATCCACAAGCCGCACAGAAAAATTCTGTGCCGAACTCATAAATGGATTTTCTCAGGCATTTCAGTTTATCTATTTCGTGTCATGTCACATTGCGGCCAAAAGAACGCCAAATTTGCAATGATACCTACAAACATGTAGGCCTCCTTTCAACTTTTTGGCGTTCCAGTGTTTTATGGAATGTTGTCGATGGAGGGAGCAAGACCCGATGTGACGCTTCTCCTCATTAGTAATGGCTATTTAAAACTGGGATGGGTAAGATTTTTGCCTTAAATTTGAGCTGTGTCTTGTTTGCTAGCCTTTTTTTATACTTTGAGTGCGAGCTCTACACGTTAGTAGTGTTTGTGCTGCTTTCTTAGTACTTTCATCCAAGGTAGAAGCGAATGTACTTGGACTACCGGACACACAGTGATTGTGATTAATTTGCAGAAACTGTCCCTTTTTTTACGCTGTGGTCTCACCGCGATGTTCCATGCGAGTTTGTGACCGAAGCAGTCAAGCAGAATATTCTCTGCGCGACCTGCCTCGGTAAATAGAGTACTCCTCCACGCAAACCCCGAGGATCGTCCGCTGTCACCAGCTACGGAAGCCCGCGACGGCAGCTGTTCCTGGGAGGTAATCGCGTTAGCGGAAGGAATAGGCTGAGTTCAACTCCATTACAGCTGAATTGCATTGCCCTTGGAGTCTAGCCGCAGAGACATAATAAACACTGTAACAACAATAAACAATGACAATAGCTCTGTACACAAGCTTTTTTTTTTCTTGTTCTCTCCCTTCTTCCCTTTTCCTTATAACTTTCTCTTCCTCAGTTTGTCTCAGCCGACTACTCCCTTTGTCTCTCTCCCTGACACACTTTCGGTCCCGTCCCATTTCCCTTGCGCTATTCCCCACCCCCCCACTTCTCTGCTGCGCGGCTGGCCTTGTCCTGAGCAGTGCAAACTCGAGCGCACACCCGCATGCATTCTGAGTCACCCTGCTAAAAACAAAAAAAAAAAGCCTTGAGAAAGTAGTCTCACTTTGACACTTTTTGTGTCCACCAGGAAGTGAATCTGCCCTCTTGCCATCTTGAGCTCAGCAGCGGATGCAAAGACCATAATTCCTTCATTGTATGTTGTTAAACTTAGAAGGTGCAGCCACAACAATACGAAAAAATGCGCTCTTGCTTCAGTGGGAACACGGCCCCAGAACAACAGACCGCAGTCTGGAGTTGATCATCTGCTTCTCTTCATTTGCCCTGCTTCTCTTCCCTCTGGTGCCCCTGTGTGTGCGGTGGGCAGACGGAGAAAAGCCCACAGCCCTGTTGGGAAGGTCTGGGTGAGGCAGCCATGTTTAGCCCTCTCTCTCGGAGGAATCTGGAGTTGCTCCAGGGGTGGGTGTGTGGTGGGGCCCATAAAAATTGAACCTGTGTCTTTTTTGTGCTCTGAGGAGTAGAGGTTGTCAAATTGCTTATTTTTATTCCATGTAGCGTTTAGGTGATGTCATCTTCCTCTGAGCCCGCTCTCCAATCTGAGACTAGTTTGGATTTAAAAAAAAGTGGAAAAAAAATATTTTTTTTTTTTTTTTTTCTCAGCGCCTTCCAAATATAGGCGTGTGAATGTCGCTGTTAGCATGTGACTGCGGATCACCTCTAGCTTTAGTGTCTCACCTGCGTCAAGAGCTGAAGTTTCTCACTGCATTCCCTCTGCGAGTCCCTGTGTGTGTGTGTGTGTGTGTGTGTGTGTGTGTGTGTGTGTGTGTGTGTGTGTGTGTGTGTGTGTGTGTGTGTGTGTGTATGTGTGTCTCTCTCACAGACTGAGAGAGCTATCGCATGTGTGTTCACTTTGCAGGAGGGGAAATGCTCTTGACTAATGCACATTGCGTAATGGTTGGAAAAATTGTGTATTAGATTATTTTCGAGTGTTTTGGCCTTGTTAGAGACCAGTTTTAAACCCAGCTGAGAGAATTTGGTTTCATTACATACAAATACTTCGCAACCTTTTATCAACTGTTTGAAGCCATTAAAACGGTGGACAATATTTCTGTAAAGACATTAGGGCTGCAACGATTACTCGGGTAACTCGAGTAATTCGAGTACAAAAAATAATCGAGGCAAATTCCTTACCTCGAGGCTCCGTTTAATTAATGTCACGTTACTCTTTATTTTAATTTGTGTATCATCGCGGCATTCTGTATATGTTAACTATAGCGCTGTTCAGATAGGCCATATCCCTGTTTCAATATACACATAGAAATAACATTTATAAATGTAACGTTACAGGTGCGGTCCGTCGGCAGAAACACAGGGCCAGCAATAACCTCACCTTTCACTTCTTAATGACAGACACCTCTCGCAGTTTACCTCCCCAATTAAAAACAGTTGCTCAGACTGATTGCTGGAACCGATGAGAATCTAATTTATTTTTGAAAGCCTTGTTATACATTGCACTACGAATAAATACGGACACACATCAATGACGATGGAAAATATCAATCGCCTACGTCTTTATCATTTCTGGATTTGCGTAAATTAGTTCGCGAGGTTAATTGAGCAACAAGTCAGGAGAATCCGTTCTCTCGTCTGAATGTAGTGACGGCTAAAGTGCGTTGTTAGACGCACAGCTGAGTGATAACAACGAAAGTAATCGCCGCGAAGTCAGCGAAAGTTCCAGATTTTTTGCAGATTGTCAGCCTTGCGGAGTCACATCAATTATATCAACATGGCCAACAGATAATCGCTTTGTCATTCGTTAATTATTACATGTCATGCATTGGCGGTAGCTGTTCAGTTAATAAACTGATTGTTAATCAGGCAAACCTGATCGCAACAGCACATCGTCAATACTGCAGCGCCTAAAAAGAAAACGCCCTCACTTCAACGTTACAAAGTAACGTTCATTTAAGATTGATATTAACACTAGCGCCTGTTAAAACGTACAGTATTCATAGCCTGTGGTGTTAGTCTGTAGTAACGAGGCATGGAAGTCACTCACGTCAAGCGCAATTTAAAAAAAAGGGGGGGGGGGGGGGGGGGCGTGTAGATTACGCATAGCCTGTTGGTGTCCGCAGATAAACTTGTATTAAACACCTTTTTTGTCATGTCAGTTCATACTTGTCAGACTAGTAATGCGGCTGTCCACACCAAAACTGATACACACACAGGTACACATACAGTATAGTTCATATATGAGGTGAAGAGTTTTGCTCTTAAGCCAGCAATGGTTTAAACTTTAAAGTTTTCATTGAGAAGCTCGGTGTTTTGATTTTTTTATACAGGGAGAGCTAATCTCTCTCTCTCTCTCTGTCCCCTTTCTTATACACGTTTGCCAAATTCATACCAATCGGCTTAGTTCTTGTGCCTAATGGTTTAGGCTGCTTTGGATTGTTGACTGAAATGCTGAATTTTATTACCACTTTGAATGGCTGACTGCTGAATTGTCCATCCATCCATTTTCTATACCCACTTATTCCTCACTAGGGTCACGGGGCGAGCTGGAGCCTATCCCAGCTGACTACGGGCAAAGGCAGGGACCACTGCTGAATTGTATTTAATTTTTTATTTACAAAGCAAAGATTTATTTTTATTGTCTTAGATGAAGATTGTTTTATTGGCTTAGTTCTTAAGCCAGCAATTGTTTCAACTTTGAAAGCTGTTAAAATAAAAACCTTTTTCTGAGGAAAAAAACCGCAATTGTTTGTTCATTTTAAAAGGCCTTTCATATTCCATTGTACAAAATTTATTTAATTGTTTAAAAACAAAAAAGTAAGATTCGTTAGATTACTCGATTACTCGTAGAAATAATCGACAGAATACCCGATTCCAAAAATACTCGATAGTTGCAGCTCTAAAAGACATGTCAGCAGGTTTGCTCGCAGTGCATCAGAGTTGTAAGAAATCTTCAGGAACAAACGAGCCATTTCAAGATATCATACTTTTTTGTTCATTTATTCCTTTTACTGGCCAGTGAGTTGTTGCTAAGAGTGGAAAAGCTAAATTTTTGACAAATTTTTGCTTGGCCCATACTTCATGCCCTGGAGTGTAACTGTGTGTTTGTGTGTTTGCGCATGATTGTGTCTGTGTCTGAATGGGCAGAACCTGCTTAATTTGTTCAGGTTTTCAGTAGCCATGTTCTGGGCATTGCGTGAAGAACAGTGTGGTCTAAATCCATATTCTAACATCTAAGGTGATGCGGATTCTGGAGCCTCTCCTGGCTGGTTAGGGTGTGTGCAGGACAGGCCCACTCTCGTGTCCTTCACAGTGTGTTTCCCACCCCAATAGCACCACCGCTATACTGTTAAAACCATTCATGCTGGTTCCGAACCTGTGCCTAGCAGTGACCTTTAAGGATGTCATGAGGTCTCTGTAACACCCTTATGTTGTTGCTTGGATTTCGTTCTTGTGGTCAAAGCATCTTTAGTGTGGAAGTGGAACTGTGTTTTGCTCTGGCTGACCTGACCTGGCTGTGTTTGTACCCAGTGACACTGGGTCAGGAGCTGCATGAGCAGTGTGGTATCAGTCGTGGCCTTCAGTTGGTAAGATGTTTGGTGTCGGTGTTGGCTCCTCGGACTCCTCGAGGGCTGCTGAAGACCTTGTGAAGAGGGGAGTGTGAGCAGGTGGGTGGAGCAGGGTTCTGGAGATGGTCAAGCCGCACTGTCCAGGATGTCCTCGTTCCTCGCGTTATTGGCCGGCCGGTCGCCTTTGTGCTCTTGCAGCCTGTCTGTTAGATCGAGTCTGCTTTTATGCTTGTATCTCCATGCTTTGTGGCTCTGCTCGAGTCAAGGCAGCGGTGATTATGGGGAAAGCCCTACCTACTCGGAGTTTCAGTTTGAAATTGGAGTTCCCGATGTTACCCTTCCATTTGTGTCGTGGCAAAAAGTTTCATCATCATCTCAGGGAAACAATTCATACGACCGGAGTAACGGCGCGAGAATACAGTGTTTGGTGTGTCGGTGCTGCAGTTTGAGTCTGTTGTTCTTTGTGAGGCGGTTTGATACGACGTTGGCTTGTGTAAGAAATACTTGAGGGTTAGGGATGGATTGTAATGGGAGTGGATGAAGGGATGAGGTGCTGGGATGGGGGTAGGGAGAAGGATGATATTTTTAAGAGGGAGAAGAGATTTGGGGTCGGGCTGAATGGGACAGAGGTGGTGATTGGTGCACCCTGTCCTCTCCTCGTTAATTGGTGGAGCAGGAAGGGGGGCCTCTTCCCCCCGGCTCTTTGACATGCAGATTTAAGGGGGTTGGGGGCAACGTCCCGGGTCAGCCTCATTGTGCTCTCTCTGCTGGGCTTCACAGGGCTAATTTTGGTCGTGTAGTGCCTGTTCTGCTCCACTCCGCTCCTTTTGTTTCCATTCCTTCTCCTCCGATCCCCCCCCAAACCGCTCGTGGACTCCCCGCCACTCGTCTTGCGAATGCCCTGCTGATTACCATGCTAATAGATCCTTCTCCGAGGCCAGGGGGCCACCTCGCTGGACCTCACCCCCCCCCCAATCGTAAGCGCTTTCCAGAATGAGCGGCGAGGCGGGGCGGTCAGGTTTATCGGTGGCCCCCACCGCCTTCGGTCATGCCCGATCACAGTCGTGATCTCAAGATTAATTGCCGCGCCGGTCTGGTGGGTCCTTCGCGTTGCCCCCCGGTGGTTTGGGGTGGAAGCCCGGCTGGTATTGTTTAGCGCTCCAGAGGGAGTTATTGTTCTGAGCCAGTCGGGGGGCCGTTTGTCTGACGCGTACACCTGAGGCTGTGGCTGCAGCAGGGGCCCATTTAAATGAAAGCAAAGAGGAAAGTGCAATATTGAGTTACCACACATACTAGCTCAGGGCCCTTCCTGCTGAGCCACGCCATATTTCACACCCGACACCTCCGATTCCTCCTCCCCTCTGGCGACGTGGATTAAAATATCATTCGGGGGGTGATGTGTGGCTGTCATCCCCCAACAACCTCTGCACCCCCCCCACCTCCTCCTTCGGCACCGACTCTCAACACCCACCTTTGCTGTCACCTGCCTGTTTCCATGGCAACTGCAGTTGCTCGGCAAGGTAGTTCAGTTCTTCAGGAAGGTTGCTCGCGATAGGTGAGTGTTGTCGGACACGGCAAGACCGTTTGAAGTGGATTGACGGACCTCCTTGTCCGCAGATCGGAAACCTGTGCGCCAGTGCGGTTCGTCTGCTATCATATATATATATATATATATAAAGCAGATGGGCATTAGCATTCCGACAGTGTTTCTGCAGTTGTGTCGCACTGCTTTCTGGGGCAGAATTAATACAATTTGGGAAAGTGTAGAAGGAGTGGCAGAAGTGCAAGGGAAGCAAACTGGTCCTTTAATAAGCCGGAGCTGCGTTTGCACACTGTTTGCTGCTGCTGTTGGTTTCTATTGCCTGCATCCCATGGGGCAGATAGGGAGCCGCAGTCAGGCTTGACTTTCCCCCTACAAAGCGCTGATTACAATGACAGGCAATTTGTGTCCTAACCTCGGGGATCGCTGCGTTCCCACAGCCACCATCTTAAAGGCACACACAGCTGCTCCAGCCAGGCCAGGAACACTGGCATACATGCATGAATGATTATGTGTACGAATGCGCACATTCACTCACTCACTCACTCACTCACTCACTCACTCACACTCGCTCTCTCACTCACTCACTGGCAAAATGCTCACACACGTGCCTTTTACATGCATGCATGCACGCGCTGTCTCACGCAGACATTCACTTACTCTCACAAATGCTTTGCAGTGCTCATGCAAGCTCATAACAACATAAGTCGGCACACCAAAGACTCACAAGAGCATCTAAGCGCAGGCACAAACGGAAAGTGCAGACCGAACATGTAGTCATACTTCCTTACCAGCATGCACTGTTCATATGAGTCTACCGCTGTGCAGCAGTCCTCGGTTCTGTATTAATGCGGTCGAGGAGAGATGGGACTCAGAACACGCTTAAAACTGCTTCCATACAGGACGTGAAACAAATTTTTTTGTACGGGAGATTGCGTCATCTGCTGTGCAAAAAATTTGTATCGCGTCCAATGTGAAAGAGGCTTGAGGAGGTAACAGAGGTCAGAGGAAATGCAGACCTCACATGACAACATTCGCATCGAACCAGAACATGTTTCCTCTTGTGCTCGGGCCTATTTTGACATCATCAATTGTAGCTCTCACAAGACCTAACAGGGACCGATAATGCCCGTAGGAACCGACACAAGGGGCCTGCGGTGGCATCTGCTGGGGCTTGGTGGAGCGCTGCTGTGGAAGTACACCGGTGCGGATATGTTTCCACAACTTCGGGCCATTTGAGACCAGCTATGCTCTTGCCAAATGGAAATAGCAGTCTGATAACCATCTGCAGCTGTGATAAGAGGGTGCATTTTGTATACATCTTACTGGTACAATTTTGTTAGTATTTGTTTTTTTATTAATTTACAGACTGCAGTCAATAAATGTCTAGCATTGACTTTAATATTGATTATTGTTTTCCTGTAGACTGCAGGGGAAAACTAATACAGTGAAAAAGTAACCTACTTTACTGCAGCGAGCGCCCTTGCTTTACTCCAGCCGTAATTGGAAGGCTCAGGGTTTATGGCGAAAAAAGCAAATGCAGCTTTATTGTAATTGGTCACAGAACAGTTTTTCTGAGCCACTGTTGAATTCATAAATGGTTTAAAGCAGAGAAATGTATTGAGGTAATTTGCGAGGTGCCAGAATGACAGACATTTTCTTTAGCAAGTTGGGTGCAAATTTGGGTGGCTTTTTCGCTGCAAGAAGAGTAAAATTCAGGGAGTGCACTAATTTTTGTTGAGCTTTGGGGGGAGGGTCAAGGTATGGTGGCAAAGGGCATTAGAGCAGCCTTCAGTTCTTCAGCGTGCAGCTTTCCCAAGACGCTCAATGTTTGAAATGAGCGATCCTTCACTGGGCTGCTGATGTAGCTGGTGTTCAGCATATCTGAGTACTTTAATTGACAGATGACAGCAGAATATTCATATCTCATTTATTTTTTGGCTCTAAATTGCTTTCTAATTTTAAATTATGTGGGTTTTTTTGTATTATTTTTATCTGAAAAGGTTTTTAGAGATCTAGAACTGTCAGTCCTTATCTTTTCAGTTTGCGTCCGTGGTGGCTGGCAGTTTTTTTTGTTCACGGCTTTTTGAAGTGAAGCTAATTGGCCATTTTTTTAAAAAATGGAAAACGGTGGATCGACTCTTTTTAATTTGCACATAGAGTAGGACCCTCTGGAACAGCTTCGCGCACCTCTAATCGAAAAGCTCCCCCCCCACCCCACCGACTGCGCCTCAGCTAGCGATGCTCCTCCAGTGAGGAGGTGCATGGGGCAGCGGGAGGTTCTGGATGCTGGGGGGAAAGTGAGCGCAGAAATCGCTGATGAATTAATCAATCACCCGCAGCGCCGGGCCTGATAATCAATGCTCGTATTAATTGTTGCCCTTGTGTGCCCTGGGGACTTCATTAAGGGTAATGCTTCCCCTTCATCCCGCTGTGGAGGTTCACTGTCGGGTCGAGGTAACGTTGCGTGTGGGCGCGTCCAGGAGCAATGCACGATAACTGCCCTTCGTGGGCATTCGTGCAACCCCTGTCCCCTTTGCCGTAGGACATGAACCTCCCCCACAGACTCCCACTTGAGATTTTCCCTGCTGTTGGGAGATCACATTTGAGGAGTAGATATATTGCATCAGGGTTCAGTGGAAATGCTGTAGTCACTGACCAGATGCAAAAATCTATAGTTTCATTAAAGGCTCAGCGATCGCACGCCTTCCATGTTAAAGACAGCTGACCTGTTTCTCATGCACCCAGGGGACCAAACACCATGGAAGGGGGCTACTGAGCAATATTGCTGTCAAGCTTTATCCAGGGGCAAAGGTGAAGGCCAGCACTGCTGAGGAGCCAGGCAGACAGAGGTTTTAGGATTGTTTCCAGGAGTGGAAATGTATTCCCATGAATGCTCTTATCCTTAAAGGCGGAGAACACCTTTTGAGTCGTTGGTGTAATTGACAGAACACGATGCACTACGCTCCGTCACTTCAAACGACAGTTTCCTAAACTTCACTGGACTTCCCCTGTGAACGCTAATGTTGCTATGAGTGGGGCTTCCTGAGAGGAGGGTGGAGGACAAACGGTGGTTGGAGCCATTCCAGGAAATGGGGTCCCCGCACCTCGGCTTCATTTCGTGTCTTTACGGCATTGTTCTGCAGAAGAAAGCCAGCATTGCTTCATTCGTCACAACTTTGGAACTCCGTTTCAGTTTTTCGGTACAGACTAAACCACTGCGGCTGTGGGTGGTCTTAGTCTATAGAGATCCGTCAGTTGTTTTTGAGTGAACCTCCTTGTCTCTCGGGTGACACTGGGAGATATGAGCGCAAACCTGCCAAGCCTACTAGGACACTGGAAATGGAGAAATGTGGGTGTGTCTCTTGATGACGTGACCTCATATACGCTGGTTTGTCCTCACCGAGGTTTTAAATCACATGAAGCGGCAACGCATTGATGGACACACTTACACAAGCCGGTGCAACGTTTGATTCTTCAGCTATGCGATAGTATGTACGGTGGGAATTTTAAGTTCTGGGAAAGCTGCTGTCATTTAGTCTTCATCGGTCGAGCGTCAAACGGCGTGCGCTTCGAAATAATTTGATGACCTGGCAGAGCAATCGTAAATTGTAGCGGGAGAGAAGGGAAGAATGTAGGAAAGGCAAAACAAGCCTCTAATCCTGTTGATTGCTCTGGGCTCTCAGTGCCATTGCATCATTCCTCTAATGCATTGGCCTCCGTATGGAGACAGAGTGCATCTTTAGTGGGGGGGGGGCAGTCTTGCCTTTCAGCAGATTGACACAGGTCTCTAAGCTGTGACTTATTGCTCTGAGGGGCGTCTCCTCTAAGGTTTGAAGATTGCGGCGTGGCAATAAGGGTAATGGAACCTGAGATGCTTTCATCACGGGCCTGCTGGCTGCTGCCCCCGTAGCTGCTAATCAAGAGGGCCATCTTTCTTAATAACCCGGGTGCTCTTCCCTCCCTGCGCGCCAAGAAACAAGTGCCAAGCTCCCCCCCCGCCCTTCCTTCTTCCAGGGCCCGCTGAAATTAAGTTCTCCACATTACCGCTTGTCCTGCTGCGGCGGTAGCTGGCGGAGTCCCTGGCACGTGGCGTGCGGCGTAGCATGGGGGACGCGTTATCCTTGCCCCGCCGCTATTTGTGTGACCTTTGCGAAATTGCGTTGAGGCGCACTCTTTTTCGGTGAAGCTTGGTGGTTTGGGACGTTGACGGGGTGCACAGCTGCCGCTATCTCCTGCTATGGTCGTCGCTCGCACATTATCTGAAATTAAAAGCGCGCTATTGAATATCTGACTGCAGTTGGTCTTTCTGACCATTTGCCCATATTTAATGTCCCTTCTCTTTGCCTGGTTCATGATTTAGAACTGTATAATAGTTAGCCTGTCTCATGTTGTTGTGTGAGCTTATAATTGCTGAGTAAGAGGGGCTGCCGGTGTCGTGTACCTGCTGCAGTTTGGTAACATGGACACCATGAGCACTGCAGCTAGTGGCGTAGCCTTAGCCCTCTGTGAATAAAATAGTAGGAAGTGTCTGTATTGTTGTGGTTTTTCCACCATCAATCTCCTCGATCAATCAAAAAGCAAAGCAAAATGGTGGGGGTGCCAAGTCGCCATCGATTACAAGCTGCCCGGGCAGTTAGACTCTGATAAGCATTCACTCTAAATGCTTCTCCTCAACAAGTTTCAGTTTCTTCTTTAATGGCCAGCCACAGTCAAGGGTTTTATTTATGCTGCACAGGGTACACACCTTTCAAAACGCAGCATGCGCCTCATGAGTCATGACGGCCATTTTGTGCCGTAATCAGGAATGCCCTCAAGTAAGGAGAGGGTTGCCTCCGCTTTGGGAGGGAAATGGGCCGAGCGGAACGGCTCGCGCGCGTCCGCCGCTCCGCTGAAGTGGGCCTCCGTACCTGTCCCTCCACGGATGAGAAGTTCAAAGCTTGAAGCGAGGAGAAAATATTTAAATTGCTACAGAGAACTTAATTCCCCGAGGTCGGAGGTGGAAGAACCAGTTAAGTGGGTGAGTAGTGCCAATGGGCATCTTCCTTCGGAGGGAATAGTGACACGGAGCTTTGGCATGTCGGCATGGAAATTGAGGGCACCTTCTAGTGGTCCCGCAATTTAGGTTATTCTGCTCACTGAATAATGTATCTTTCTTTCTTCCTTTAAAAAAAAAAAAAAAAGCTGTCTACTCAATATTTAATTAGAGGGAGGACGTTTTCACAGCGGTTTGGGCTGCTTATTTTCTCATAAGGTCATATATTGCTTTTCAATTTGCTCTGTCTGTTGTACCACTGTGGGGCAGCGAAAAATAGTGGTATGAATTCTTTGACAAGGTGAATGCTTCATGGTTCGTTATGTGTTGGTGTGGATATTACGCTATTTGTCGGTGAGGGAGCAAGCCTTTTTCTGTCCATGTCTGCCAGCGAGTGCGCGCAGTCATCAGATTTTTGTCAGGATGTTATCCGCCTCTCCAGTCAGCTCCGTAGAACTGGGTCTGACCGTTCTCGTAAACGCTTCAGGAGTCGAACACAAGGAAAATTGTATTGTTAATTATAGCCGGTCATTCTTAAAAGATCCAGACTTGCGGTTTTAATGAGGACTAGGCTGAGGTATTCCACTTCTGGCACGTTTCCTTGATTGGTGAAGTGGTGTAATGTCCTGAGGGCGTCTTTGTACCCTTTTAATGTCATGAGTTAAGTACTCATTAATAGTCCAGCTGAAATTACTCACTCTCATAGTTGGTTCCCACTGATTAGCTTGCCATCTGTATTGACACATTAGATTGGTAAAAACTGCCATTGGCTCACAGCCCACTGATGCAGCGAGTGCGTCAAGATGTTGGATTGTCTAGTCATATGATGACCAACGACCGCAGTTATTAAAATCTGTGGATTTAAATTTTGAAGTATAGGTTCCCTATAAACTATAAAACTAAGATGCGCTCATGTAGGCTGGCTATGGAAAACGGTGCATGGCCCCTTGCGCTCGACAACACATTGCAGGCTGGCAAACACCCATCACGCCTGAAATTTCTTGGCTGAAAACTGGGAAACACTGAGCCCAAACAAAGGGCCACTTTCTTGTATCGGTTTCATATACTTCTCATTATCATCTGGCTCTGGAGAGGCGAGCGCCTGCTTGTGCTAAGGATCAGCAGCGGTCACCAAGGTTACCACCCCGGACGGTAGGCGTTCTGAAAAGGACAAACGCGGGAATGCACATCATGTGTGCTCATTTAGGCAATGCGGTGTGCGTGGGAGAGGAGGTGGTGGTGGGGGGGGCGAAGAGCGAGGGGAGCGAAGGAGACTGGGAGAGAGAGATGAGAAGTCAACAGCCTGAGCTGGATGTGTTTTCTGGGCTTAATTAACAGGACCTCAGAGTCATATACTAACAAAGCTGTCGGGCGTTTGATTTGTGATTTCTGGAAGAGTTTCGTCTCAGTTTTTTAAGTCGGACTGGTACTTCTAGAAACTAGCCGTCCGAGGCCCCTCTAATTTTCTCTGTTTCCGTTGCATAATTTGGTGTTGACTTGATAGGTTTGAGATCCGGTACATTTAAATATTCGCCCTCGTGCCTTCTACTGAATACTGCTTACCAGTTTATCTCACTGGTGCAAATTGTACGTTTGATTCTCAAGAGTACATACACCTCACACACCACACACATGCACTGAAGGTTGTTAACCCGAGGCATGCTACCTGTCCTTTGCCCAGCTGTTGGCAGGTGCTTTGCACAGGCGGCTATAATTGCCAGCTTTAATTAGCTAAGTGGGGCCTGTTTTGCAGTGATGGCTGTATTATTTTTCTCCATAATCCTCAGCGGAGCTCTCTAAATGACGCAGGGTGGCTGGGGGCCATCTATGCTTGTGTAGTACCAGAGGAAAAAGAGGTCATTGATGCAACTATGGTCGTACATTGAAAAAAATACTCTTTCTTTAATATATTTAATAGGAATGTAATGTACAAGTTTTTGGTATATAGTTTGGAAAAATATGGTGATGATTTTTGTTTCAATGTCCTTGTCCTATTCTGTTTGTTAATCGGACTAGTTTCTGACTAGCTTGACATAGGTTTTCTCAGTCAAAACATGTTTGAAGAATATGGCTGTTATCAATCCTGTGGTTGGTCAGTTTTTTGATCAGAACCAGGCCACACTTATGCTTTGGCATGGCTAGCCCCGGTAGGGAGCCCTTGTCCTGACAGATCTCCTCTGAGCATTTCAGACGGTTGCCTTGTTGCCTGCGGCCATGTAAATATGGTGGTAATCTTGGACTTCCTTCATGATCAAGGCCAGCTGCACTTCCTTCCTCTCCTAATGAGCTTCCTGCTTTGCTGTTGGCCGGTCCTGGGGAATGTATGACCTCCTCCTAGTGCTCGGGTTCGCAATGACCTGAATGTCCGGTAGAAAACCGGCTTGTACCTGTCTGCGGCGCTTTCTTAGGGTTGATGCATGTTCGTGTGGATGTTCACCTCAAGGTTTGCGCGCTGGCGAACTCGGCGCGTGCGAATGCCTTCAAGTGCTGGAACAGAAGTGATTTGAGAATAAAAATCAGCAACAACCTAGATGAGCGGCGTTACCTAGGCAGTGGCTTCTGGAACTTTCTGTCAGATTAAAGGATGCTGTGAACAGGGCCTAATATCTGAGCCCTGCTTACTCCGTGTGCTTACTATTGTCAAGCTGCAGTTCAGTCGTGAAAGCATAAAAAGAACTTGCATGTGCTTATGAATTCCTTATCTATTTAAACTAGGTCACCCACACACAGTTGTTAATTTGGTTTCATTCCCTTACCAAGCTGTTAAAAGTGCTTTGTCTCCCAATTTTTTTTCTCTTTCTTCCTTTTTTTTTGACATAGTGTGCGCCTGCATTTAATCCTGTACTACCATGTTTGGCAACCCCCAAATTCCCATCTTTCAAATAGGTTGAGAGGCAGATTTGATCAGCCGGGAAGTGGAGGTGTCTTGCGCGGCTTTTCTTAAGATAATGCAGTGACCGGGCCTCTGTGGGCTGACAAATGGGAAGGAGCTGTCAGCTGTGATATTTCACTTTTTCCAATGGTTGTGTCTGTTGAATATCTGAGTCTCTATTGCTGTACTTCTGCATTAGCTTGCATCACCAGTGTTGCGGTGCACGGAAATGGTCTTTGCTTCGGTTTTCTCTTTTGCGTAATTTCATCTTCGCCGGGTTTTCAGGCTGCAGGATTGTGAAGGAAACGAGGGTAAGGAATGATGGAATGCTGCAAAGGAGGAACCCGTGATTCTCGCGCGTGCCCGCCTCGTATATGTGGAAGTGTGAATGTGCCGCCTCTTCGTGCACATGGTGATAGGCTCCTGAGAGCTGGAGGAAGTGATGCGCTCTGACCAGGATGGTGCTGCTGGTTGTGGGCTGCTTGTTGGTCTCCCTTCTTTTGATTGCGAGGATCCCTCTAGTGACTGAAGGGCCTCGACAATTTGCAATGTGAGGGAAAACTGCTCAGCACCAAACATCTGCTTGTGTTTATGTTCTTCTGCGTTTCGGTGGGGGATGATTTGGGGTTATTTCTCCCCCGGTTTTCAGGCTTTCAGCTTCTCTCTTTCCCTCAGCTTCACCTTCTCTCTCTAAGAGACTGAGTGGTAGCGGCCTCAAATGTTTCAACTCCTCTCTTCCCCCTTTCCGCTCCAGCGTTGGTATTTCGTTGGTTCTCACATCTCCCCTGTGTTCTCCCCTGTGTCTCGCTGGATCCGTTTTCCCCGCCTTTCCAATGTAAATGGCGGACACTTCCTGTGCATTCCTCGCGTTTTCCTCTCCGTGGCCAGCTGGAGTTCTGTGGGCGGAGGCGAAGCGGTGAACCATGGGTAATGGGGGCGCTCTCATTTTCTCTGTGAAGTGATGGCAGAACGAGGGCTCAGCAGAACCCCAGCATGATGGCAGAACCGGTGACTCATTCATCTCAGTCAGCCTCTCCCCCCCCCCCCCCCCCCCCCCCCCATCACACTCCCTTTCTCCTCTACACGGCTGGAATGTGGCTTTCAAGAGGGAGGGCGGATGAAATGTGATCTTTCCGTGTTTTTGCCCCCTGCTTTTGCAGCGGGAGCATTTCTCATGCCTGTTACCAAAGGTGCGGGCCAAGGGACGGTGGAGGGTTGGGGGGGAGGGGGGGGAATGCTATCGCGGTCTCTGATTTCAGTGCTGCGTAGCCAGATTGTTTCGCTCATGATAGATTCGTCCTTGCCATAATTACGGTCATTTTTGCTAATTAAGTACATATTACAGGCTTACCTAGAACAAAAAGAATAAACACACACCAACAGCTGGTGTTGGAATGACTGAGCACTGAGGTGGAAATTTCTGCTCAAATATAAGCCCACCACATTGATTGTTATGACATAAAATTGACAATTACACGAAAAAGCTGCTTCACGCCAATGTGTTTGTCTGACGCCATCGTTTTACCACGCGTCATCGTGTTCACCGGGTGATCAATGATTATCTATATATAAGTGTTGCATTACATTGCAAGAACTTGATTCTGAACGGTGACCTGAACAGTTGTCTGCCGGATAGTGTTTTTTGTGGATACTGCATTCACCGCTGTCAGAGAGGGATCGCTAGAGTAGTGGCGATAACTTGCAGAAATAAGGGTATCTCTGCAAGGCTAAACGGGTTTGTTGAGCAGGAGGTTTCATTACATTTCTTGATACCTGGGTGGATGACTAATAGGCAAGTGGGTGAGGGAAGAAAGGGATGTGAGGGTCATTAGCATATCTCTTGTAATAAGAGCATACAGCCTTAAATACATTGATTTAGTACAGTCGTTCATGAACTTTAAATCCCATTAGCCACGTAATGAGCAAATACCTTTTCTGTGACCCACTCCTTATTAAATTGCGCCTGTTGAAATATGGAATTAAAATGTTTCACACGGCGAGTTCTTTATAATGAGTTATCTCGTCCAGTGGTTTGTGAAACCTTTTTTTCCTTCCGCCTGTCTGTAAAGTCCTGGGGACCCGATACTGACCCCTGCGGTACTCTCTTTCTTTTTGAGCTTGTGTGACGCATCAGTCTACGACACATGGTTGTTTAAATCGAGGTTTTGAAACGAGGCAAATTAGACAGAAGGCTACCATGTCAGTGCCTAAAATGTTTGAATATTCGGACACCAAAACTGCGGCTCTTTCTCTTCTGTTGCCCTTCGTTTTTTAGTTCTGCGAGACGATGGTGGCGATGTATATAATCCTGAGCAATAAAGACATGATTTGTGTATTAGTCTTTCCCAACCCAAATTCCTGTGGGGTTTTCTTTAATTGCGATGTCATTTTGGTTTGGAGTGATGCATTATGTTTGTGCCGTTTGTGGGGATTTTTTTTTATGCTGACTGGCTTGAGAAACCAAACAAACCACAAAGGACAGGAAAAGCAAACAAAAGATTAAATCCTTTGTTTGGTTATAAATGGTTATGAATCAAGCGATCCTGTTTCCTTTAGCGTCTCTAACCACAGTTTTAAAAGCACGCTGTTAAAATGATTACCTGCTCATTCAGGCTGTTAAGAACTCATGATTGTTTCTCTCCCTGCTCTCGCTCTCAACATGTAGCTGCTGATGTTTGCATTATGTGGTCTGCGCAGTCCTGTCAGCATGTAAACCTCAATTGGATTTATTCATCTCCACTTCCCTATGTTTCTCTTTCTGGCAATTATTGACTGAGCAGGCCTTTACATTAGGGCAGTCTGCATTAACATGCGCGCTGAGCAAAGTGGTTTCTCTCAAAGGACCGAAAGTGAAAAATCTGAAAAGGCTACTTTGCATTTGCTCAGGCAAAACCACACAATCAAACAGAATGAGCGTGTGCGGCCCCCCCCACCCCCTTGGTTATGGCCATCCTGCCCTTTGAAACGCTTGCTTATTCACGGTGGTGAAAAACGCCCTCTTCCCATCTGGCCCGAGAAGACTGGCGGAGTCAGGAAACAACAGTTAAATATTAGCGCCTGGTAATCTGTTAAAAATCTTCTAGAAAGTTCTTTTCCCTCCTGACTTTCTTGTGTTTGAAGAGTGAACTCCAGTGTGTGCATGTGCGTGTATGTGTGTGTTATTGCTCTGTGTGGCACAGTGATTTTTCGGTCTTGAATGCTGCCTTGAGTCGGGTCTGGTTTCAAAGGCGCGAACGGGCACTGGTTGTGTCAGCGTGACAGGCCTCGTTTCCTGGCTCCGATTCCACATCTGTGTTAACACACTCGCTGAGTGAGGCTCCATTTGCATCTGCGCATTTGTTATTCGCTGTGATTTCTTTTGTCAGAACTACGGTAACTCTGGCGAGGGTTTCTGAAAGGGCTCCATTGTATTTCTGCCGTGACAAATCAGATTTTTTTTTTTTTTCCCAGAGCAACAATAAACAGAACAGGATAAAACTATAAATCCAGCCCACACTCTTCTTTGTAGGTGGCATTGAGCAAAATCTGTGCTGTCGCTTCGAAGTGAGACTTACGGCTGCGTGGGGTGGTGACCTCGGACAGGAGCCCTTGACCGATGGGACTTTGTGCTTTCATGCAGTTCCTGTGGCTTCAGTCTTCTGACGCGGCCAGAAAAGGCAGAAATGAGAGCGGGGAAAAGAGATTGTTTGGTGAAGCCTCATCGGCAGTCTCCCAGCCTTTCACACCTGTCCTTCACCTGGATGCTCCATCTGTCCCAGTTGTCACACCCTGTCCTTTATTGTGGCACCTGGCCAAACCAATAGTGAAGTCGGGCTTCCCAGTGGTCCGAATGTATCAGTTTCACTTTATGTTCCTCTAATCCCCAGTCTGAGCTCCCTGCCCTGTCCTTCGAGGCCCCCCCCCCCAAAAAAAAAAATAGGGCTCACCTTGGTGGGGACTCCTTGCTCACCGAGTGCCCGATTTAGCTCGCGCCGTGTTATCCTCAGCACAGCATCGCATTCTATTCTCCTTAGACTACCTTTTCTCTGATGGCTATACCTTGCTCACCAGTGGCTTTGCTCCCTGAGGTTCCGTCCGATTCCTTATGAGGACTCCGTCTGCCTTTTCTTTTAGCGCCGTCACATTCGCGGGACCCCCCTGAACTCGCTGCCGCCGCTGGCTGCGGGACTCTCTCTGATCACGTAAATCTGGATTTGACATGGGCTTTGCCTGTTTGCCCCCATGGCACCCCCACATCGCTGCCCTGGAAAGGGGCCTCCTCGAGATGGATTAAATCAGACTGGGACCTCGTTCATAGAGGCGGTTCACAGCACTCGTCAGCTTCTATCTTCTGTTTCACTTCCTTAAGCTCGAACACATCCTGAGTTCCAGTAGTAAAACTGCGAACACCGTCAAGCTGAGCCTTTTCAGTCTGGTTACAGGTACAGTGAGTGGACAAAATATCAGGGCCACACCTGAAGAATCCTTACGAGCAGCATGGGTCTGCTTAAGAGATACAACCGGTAATAATTCGCTAGGTGAGCCTCCCAAACAAGATTCGGGTACTAATAGAGTTCTAGAGGGGAGAAATGTTAGGTGCCCAAATTGGTGCTTCGTCAGTCACAAAATGATTCAGTCAGCAGAGAGAACTATCGACAATACTCAACAAACGCCAAAAAACAGTTCCAGTAAAAAGGAAGTGTGGTAGTAGGTCAGAGCTCTCTGACATTAATGGGTACTTTTAGGACAATTGGTTGTAACCACGGAACTACAGCTCTTTAGAGCCTCGCTGAAGCAAATCCACAATCAAGCCATATTAGAACAAGTATCAACAAAAACCGTGTGTTGCGAGCTTCAGAGAGTTGGAGTTTTAAAGGCACTGCTTCCGATGGTTTGTCCAGTATCCGAGCACTGTTGTTTGTGGAGCAGTAGAGAAGTCGGTGAATAAAGTCGGTAAAGTTTGGGGTGGTGCGCCAGTGTGTTCTCTTCATCACTGTCAGAACTCCTGTTTGTATTGAGGGACCAGTCCTTGAGTGTTTAACCATGGGGAGCTCCTTCGTCCAGTTGCCTTGGTGACCATAGTTTGCATATGAATGGCTTGCAACTGGCTAGTATATGTATTGTGCTTCTCGCTGGGGTGGGATATATCGATGATCCGGTACCTAGTCTTCACCAACAGGCTTTGGCCAATATGACTTGCTGCCTATGTAATTCAATTAAGGGAAGGACTAGACATGGAAGGTACTGTCAGTCCTGGTTAGCATTGGGAGTTATGGGAGGGCATGGGTTCTAATGACAGGAGGGGTGGTCCTAAACTGCCCTTAGCGATATTCACCACTCTGGGGGGGGATGATCGCATTGATTGACCCGGGAGGGAGGGTTTGGGTGGAGAGCTGGGCGATGAATGGTTGATTGCCCGCTGTGGGACCCCAGGGTACTGTCTGGACAGACAGTCAAAGGCCTGTTGTATATATTTTTGGGGAGGGGTCGATATTCAGCTGGAAAGGCATGGCCTGAGAATTGAATTTCAGGGGCGGTTGAGGAAAGGGCAGATAGTCAGACAGTGACTGGTGATTTATGTGGGACACCCAGTGGAGGGGAGTGTTCGCGTGTGTTGTGCTGGGACAGACTCGTTAACAGTCTGTTGCCCATCAGACTGTTCCCATGTGCAACCATAATACTGTAACCTCGCTGTCACTCCTGCTGATGGCAGTTTCCCATGGCAACGGACACCAACGACCATTGACCGTTTTTGCTGTCTGCCTCTATTGAGAAAGATGTTTCTCGGTTCCTAGGGCCTCTTTGAAGCCTCTGCATGAAGGGATGAAAAATACTGTCCTCGAGGTCACATGCTCATGTTGGTCTGTTTTCAGAGTGCTGAATAGTCCGTTGTTTTAAAGGCAACCCTAAACCCCCTTTATCCCTACACTGCCCCTCCATTTCCACTTATAACCCATCCAGGCTTCCTCCTGCTTCTCTGACCTGGTGACCTGATTACCTCGCTTTTTTTGTCTGGTATGTGTCACCCTAACCCGACTCAACCCCCTCCCCCGAGGTCATTTACAGGCCAATGCTGAGAAAAGCCTCATTTTTTGGGGGCTGGCTGAAGTCTGAAGTCCAGCTCTGGGATTATGTGAGGGTATTAGTGCTGTCCTGGAGGAACAGCCCTTATGTCAGCAGGAAGGAGCCTGGATGGGCGGGAGAGGGGGGGGGGGGGGGAGAAGTAACTGAGCTCCTCCTCCTCTAGCACTGTCCTGCAGGGCCCAAACTCAGAGAGGATTTTGGGGCTCCCTGCTACCTAAGCAGGCAACATCTGTGCCTTGGGAAGGGTACCTGGGCAGCACACAGCTGCTTAAGATTAACACTGTCTGGAGAACCAGCATGTACTCTTTAAAAAAAAAAAAAAAGAAGAAGAAGAAGAAAATTCAGTGATCTTATCAAATTCGTTGTTGGCCCATAGCCTTGAGAGGGAGTTTTTTTTTTTTTTTTTGGATCTTTTCAAAATCAATCTATTTATAACTCCATTGTTTGATGATGATCAGTAATTCTTGAAGCATTAGCATGCTAAAAAGCATTTTTAAGACGTTGGTGATCTAAAATTTTGAACGGTTAATAGCCAGTCGCACCAAGTAATGATAAGTATTACTTATTCTCGGGCCTTGAGGGCATAGTAGATGCTATCTGCGTTAGTCAGCCGCTCGACAGACTCGAGACTGGAGATCTTGTGACCTCAGTCAGTTTGTTATTCTCTCTCAGCTGGCATCTCTGTTTTTCACGTGGTGATGGGATTTCCGTACCAAGGCCTTTTTCAGACAAGCAGATTAATGATCTCATAACTATTAGCGGGCAGGTTTTTTGCTCCATTGCTAAGGGCGGGTCTGATGTCCCAGCTCGCTGGTGTCCCAGGAGCCTGCAGTTCCCAGCTAAGCGATAATACCTTCAGCAGACATTCCAGCCCACGGCCCCACACAAAGGAATGCCAGGCACTTTAATTAGACCGCATTGCTGCACAATTGTGTCTCGTTGCAAAAAATATTCTGGAAAATTAAAGGCACAGTGGACCGCCAACTCTCAATCGCCTCCCATTTTACAGCTGGTTTCAGTGAATTTAACAGTTTCCTCCTGCATTTTGGAGATTGTTAGTTTTAACTGCTATAGTTTATGGTTAATAGATTGTTCTGGTGAGTCATCCTGCTAACTGATCTGAGAACTGTTAGCTCAACATGCATGTCAGTTTCCTAATGCAGCGTTTCAGCGCTGACTGTTAGCTTCGCTTCACCTCACCTCCTTTTACCTGCTCACCGCATCTTAAAATAACTATTTTCATGACCTGGTACTGGAAAGCCATCAACTTTAACTTAATGAAATCCAGCCAGGCACATAGCAATTAATTCTTCGGCCCAGTACAGAATGTAGTTGCAGGCTTCCACTAGTATTTTACGTCACAGATGAGAAATGATTACACGGTGTGCCTCGGGCCGCCCCAGGCCTGGCTTGAGAGAAAGTGCTCCAGTGGGCCCTCACAGTGTCTGTAACGCTGTGTACAACCCTTGCTCTGTCATTACTGAGGTATTGTTCCAGGTGATAGTCGAACAGCTCCAGGCATGGAAGAAGCATCCGTGTGAGGATTAATTTAAAATATCGGCCGATCGCCAGACGTGCAAATGGGAGAAGAGAGGAAGGAGAATGATGGAGGGAGACGGCGAAGGAAAAGGAGATGGAGGGAGAGAGAGGGGGTATTCTGTACTCTGCCCCCCAAGGCTGTGTCAAGGGCTCTTGATAGTTGGCGAATGCAGAGCTTGATAAATCAAAGCCGGGGAAGATGTGCACATTTAAGGGCTTAAGGCGTAGTGCGGCTTAACACCAGTGCAGGGGGTTTAAACGGCTCTCAGATTTACACCTCCCTAGTGATTATGTTAATGCTCGGCCCTTTATAAGCAGTGTATAACCTGCTAGCTAGCTGCTAGCCCAGTGGGCCTTGGTTGAGAGCCGGTGATATACGGGAAGACTGAGAGTCTGCTCGGCTTTGTTTATGCGACGTTGACAAGGCGGCCTCGAGGCCCGAGCCCCTGCAGCAACATGGACTCAGGAAGTTATTGTTTGGTGCAAGTTGTTTGCCTTTTCCCTCCAATATCACTCTCGAACAGTGACATAGTTTGTAATCATGGAAGTTTGTCTCCAGTGCTCCATTGAGCTCATTGATTTGTGATGGTATAAAGCACCTGGGTTCTAGTTCTAACTCAATGCTTGTCACTGTAGTTTGTTTGCGGCCATGACCCGAGACCTTGATGTGGTTGTGGTGTTATGTTGCTGGATCATATTGCAGTACTTATCCTGACGATACGGTGGTTGTGGCTACTTTTCGTTTGGATTGTTTCCCTGTTCACAGGCGGCCAGTTGCTTCCCGGACACCATTGTCAAAATATTCGTTCTCGGATGTCCTGAATACATAAGATGGCCTCAAAAAATAGTCGCTCATTTTTTTTTTTTTTTAAACCAACGAGCAGCTGTGGTAAACTACCATAAAACAAATAAATGAATTTTGAGAGTCGCGGTGTTAGGTTTCAAACTGCCCTGGCTCTCCCTATCAGAGGACTCTTGACACAGCACAAAAACGACAAATGAAATTTTCTTGCCTTGCCGGTCCGTTCGAAACGCTGTTAAGGATATTCCCGAAAGCCGGCTTGCCAAGATGAATGCGGTGTTTGCTTTCATAGCTGTAGGCAGTTTCCTCCTGGGATTTACAGGGCAATTCATATCCATTTACGATCTGCGTGTGTCACCGGCACTGGCTCGGACAAGTCTTGCATTCTTACGCGCACACTAAAGCATAGTGTACTACTGCACATGCAAAAAAAAAAAAAAAAAAAATCAAATACAAAATGCATTTACGAAAAGGGCGTTCGGCTACGTGTACACAAATGCGTACAGGCTGCATTTAAGAAGAGCACGTGTACGCAGATTTATGTGTGGGAGTTGTATATTCGCAGTCCAAGCGCAAATCCAATCAAACGCGGGTCGGGGATTAAGATGACGGTGTCAGAAATGTCACGCATTCATGTTTCCTGGGACTCGGTGGGGTGATTACGAACCGCACCTGACCCCCATCTCCTTTAATCCCTAAATTGAGTGACTGCGACAGGGTTCCCCGCCGGACCTGAGGGGATTGAGCGGCATGTAGCTGCGGGGTCGAGCCGGAGCGCCTGGGGCGTGGCTCTGATCTCTCCCCGCATTCATCTTTTCGCTCGGCGCTCTCTGCATCACGGCCTCTGCATCACAGCCTTTCCATGTTGGACCTCTGTCAGGACCCCTTAGCACTTGGTTTCACCTGATTTAGACTTCAGTTGACCAAAACTGGTTGACTACTGCTGACTGACCCCAAAGGCAGTCCATTGCCGAACAGTTCTGTCGCAGATGCGCATTCCTGACCATTCTTGTGTTCACAGTGCACAACTGTCTTTTGGAACTGTTTGGCGTTAGTTGTTCCCTTATCCGCTTAGCGATTGGGAGCTTTACGCCTGCTAGTGCAGTGGCGTAGCCGGAACTGAAAATTGGAGGGACCCAGAACATCCCTTTACAACAATTATTAGTCCTGGCTTGTTCTCAATCATTTTCCTTTTTTAGGACATTTTCCATTTATAATAATAATAATCCATTGGCAATCTATGTCACCACTTCTCTCTCCATGCGATCTATCGGCCACTAAATAATTGGCAAAATTCAGAACAAAAATATTATTTATTCAAAAATAAGCCTATGTTTTACAGGAGACAAACTGCTCTGAAGCTTCTGCGCAACCTTTTCCGCACATCAAGCAGTTTAACTCGCGCTTCATGATTGTTTATATTGTTTAAATAAATGACCATTTGAAAGGTCTGTATGCAATTTTGTAGGCTCCAACCCCTGAGAATAGAAAAGCAGCAAAGTTCGGAGTCGTAATTGGTTTCCATGTTATTAGGAGTGAAATCTACCGTCATGCACATGAAACTGCAAAACATCCATGCGCAAGGACTTCAGTTCCGTGTGAGAATCTCTTCAATACGCGTTGACTGAATTACGACTGATCTGTGTTCCAATGAAAATCGCCTTCTACATCTCAGTACAGTGTGGATTGATTAAAAAGTGAGACTTGGCAATCAAATATATGTAATTTTTTTTTTTTTTTGGTCGAATTAAAATTTTCAATCTTCACTTTTGTTATCAAGTGTAAGATTGCTGTCTACGGCAAGAGAATGTGATGTGCTACTAAAAAGCGTGAGACTCACTCAGTTTGCATGAGAGTTGACAGGTATGCAATTTTTAATAACGCTGATTTAAATGCACAAATTAATGCATCCAAATGAATGATTGTCGTCTTAACTAAACAGGAAGAACTAGCTGCACCTAATACTGAGGAGTGTTCTCAGAGTGAATCTATTGTTAATTATGAAAATGATTGAGAGCAAGTCAGGGCTAATAATTGTTTTGAAGGGATGCTCTGTGCCTTATCAAATTTTCAGTTCTTGCAATGCCACTGCGCGAGTGCCAAGTCTACGGAATACCGTACATTTTGGATCACTAGCCCATCCTCTGGCAACAGCGTATATGTGGGAACAAATATGAGCGCGGTTATCCCCTGTAGCGCACCTGTCAGTACGAAAATAATTCCATCCTCAGCGACCAGTGCCGCTGTTTGCATATTTGCGGTGCCCATCACTAAGGGGTTAACAGAGGGGCTAAATTTGCTGTAACCGTTGGCTAAACCACCAGAGCTCATCTGCCTGCTTGTGCTCTCATTTTGAATCTGTAGCTCTGTTACTCCTGGCCAGTTCATCATGGGTCCTGCTTTTCAAAGGACCACAAATAAAATGCCTGGTTTATTAGCATCCCTGGTGGTTTGAGACATGCTCAGATGGCCTGGCGAGAATCAGAAATCCTGTCTGGGGTTCAGTTACCAGGGAGGCCAGGATCCTGTTACCTCTAAGAACAAAATTTAATTAATAGCAAGATGTTTGTGATTGATTGATTGAGCCCCAGTGTAACTCTAGAGTGCTTACATTGTGAATGAATTGGCTGGTGAGAGGAAGTGGGGAACAGCAGTTAGATAATGGCGTAGAGAGCTGACCAATAGCTGTTCATTTCGAGGGCTGTGGGAGGTCTTACAGGCAGAAGGTGGCCAGTGTATGACTGTGGCCCTTCAAGACCTGACCGGAGGGCAAATGCCTGGCAGGGAATCAGCTGAGAAAATGGTGGATTGATCAGTCGCCTCAGTCATGGCAGTTAGTTTTGACACCAAGTTCTGACACCTTTTTAACCACTTCTTGGGATTTTTTTTACAGTCATGGTTTGTTCATGAAGTAAGTTTATTTATTTACTAGGATGACAATGTACTAGGGGTTTCCTTTGCTAAGTTAAATATCTCTAAAATTTTAGGCTTAACCCTTCAAGCGCTGAAATAAATAAAAAAAAATACTAATTTAATCATCTTGTGCCGTTGAAAACCTATCATGAGGTGACTTGTTTAAAAGAGATTCCCTGCGAGAGCTCTTTTAAACACGTCGCCACTTGATGGGTTTTCAACAGCTTTGTTTATGAAATCTCTTATCTCTTATCATGAATAACAATAGTTGCATGTAGCGCTTTAAGGGATAATAAACTTGCACAGGGTTTTCATAGAAAAACAAATGTCTATCTCTCCTGCTTTTTCTCTTATTCACTCCCTCTCCCTCCCTCCCTCCCTCCCTCCCTCTCTCCGCGGGCTGCCTTTTCCCCCTGGTTCCTGCGCTTCCTGCCTCGCTGAGGGAGCGGTGAGCAGTAGTGGGGTTCGGGGGGAGATTGATGAGCGCGCGGCGGGCGGAAGAGGGGAGCGGCAGGATGAGGGAGGGTCTGGCTCACAGACGCACAGAGTTTGGATGTCGCCCCCATGCTGGCTCTGTTGTTTATGAAGGGAGAAAATCACAAAAACCGCAGTCCTGCACCGTTCAGCACAAATCGCCTCTCCGCCTCACAAAACATCCATTCTGTCTCTAACCATGTGAAGTGCATTTGTTCTCAGATTTATGAGTCACAATTATAACGCTGTCATAAGACTCGTAAATTGCGTAGGACAAGGGGGGGGGGGGGTGTGGGTTGGGTGGGCTCAAAGATTAGGAGTCTTGAGCGGACAAGACGGATACAGTGGTGGCGGATGGGGGGTGGGGAGGGGAGGGGGGGATTCGGAATCCAGGGTTGTTTAATTACGTGCGGCTTCCTTAGATAGCAATTTGAAGCATCAGTAACTCTATAATCAGTTGTGTGCTCCCAGTGGAGAAGTCTTATCATTCCTTTTGTAATTACAGATCTGAATGCTCCATGCAGACAGGCACGTCCTGGCGCTCGCGACACAACTTCTGCGGCTTCACGTTAAATTGTTTCGCTGTCGGAGCCAGCCAGTCGAGTTTATGGCGCGTGTGAACGCTGCACGGGAAATTTCACTCTGCGGCGTTCGGATCGCTTCCCCGCGACGGGTCGCCCGTGCGTGGACTCGACGTCGATGGAGAATAACCAGATGTGTCAAACTGTCGACGTGATAGATTTGATCTGATCTGCGCACAAGCTCGGAGCCTCGACCTAATCTGCCTTTGTAAGCCGATTAACTGTTATTGTTCTGTTAGTATAATTCATAAATTGATTCTCTTGATTAAAGGCGAACAAAATCTGATTCCTCTGCCTGTTGGTTGGTTGGAAAGTGGTGATGGGACCCTTGTGATTGGTCAGTTCTCTCCTTGTTTTGTGTGGCCCCAGGAATCTTGCTCTGACATGTAGGGGTCAGATTTGGTTGATTCCGCAGCTCGCTGCCCCTCTGGCTCCTGACGGTTGAGGAGTGTGTGCTGTGTGCGGCGATTTTCCCCTTTCTTGCACTAACCAGTGACCTGCATAATCCCCCTGTCAAACTGAGCAATGAAATCGCCCGCGGCACCTTCTTTTTTTACCTTATTTTATCACCTGCTCGGAGAGCACCCCCTCGCACACCCCACCCCAAGCACCCCTCCCTGTCCCGTCCGCAGTTGTGTGTCGTGCGGGGAGAAGGCTGTTGTCAGGAGCGCTCGCGGTGATTAATTTGGCTGTCCGGTGCCTGGCTGCGCTCTTTCAGCGCGCCACTTTTTCCCTCCTCCGTCATAAATCCGGACGGATGTGCGGAACAGGAGAGCGTGTGGTGGAACCTTCTCCCTCCTGGTGGACTGCAAACCCCACCGTCTGTGCGCACGCGCGCGCACACACACACACACACACACACACACACACACACACACACACTTATACAAACGGACTCATATACATGCACGCATGAGCGCGCGGTCTCACATACACACTTACACACTCAGACTTATGTCTATGCACACACTCTCATACATGCACACCTGTGCACACAAGCTAAAGCGCACATGCACACACGCACACTTGCCCTCACAATGGTACATGCACACACCTGCCCATAACCTCAAGTCACGTCTCCATCTCGGAACTCCTGTGGAAATTGCCTTCTGTGCCGACAGCGGCTAACGGAGCGTCTGGCAATACCCACAATTCACAGTGCTCTCGCGCAAGTACAGACAAAGGGTGGGACTGAATGAATATTAACGGCGATGGATCGTTGTCAGACCTCAGACAGAAATTGATGACTTGAGTAATGACTGTAATAAGGAAAGGAATATAAGCGCTACATGCCACAGCGATGTTGGCGATGCTCGAGCGTTCTCGGCATTACACTGCAGTGTGTGTGTGTGTGTGTGTGTGTGTGTGTGTGTGTGTGTGTTAGTGTGGGAGTGTGTGTGTGTGTGTGTGTGTTAGTGTGGGAGTATGTGTGAGATTATGTGGGTGTGTTTGTATGTGTGTTTGCGTGTCAGTTTTTGTGTGTTTGTGTGTGTGTGTCTATGAGAGTGTGTGCATATGTGAGTTTGTGTGTGTGTGTGTGTGTGTGTGTGTGTGCGCGCGCTTGCATATGTGTGTGTGTGTGTGTGTGTGTGTGTGCGCGTGCGTGCGTGTGTGTGTGCGCTTGCATGTGTGTGTGTGTGTGTGTGTGTGTGTGTGTGTGTGTGTGAATGTGTATCAGCTGAGTTCTCATGCCCCTGGAGCCCGCAGCAGCGCGGCGTCTCTTGTTGACATCACTGCGCGGAGCGCTGAACTCCTCCCTCCGTCTTCCTCTGTTTATTCCCCGCTCCGCACATCGCGCTAATCTAAACCTAATTGTTGACGCAATTGGCCAACCCTCATTTACCCGGCTCTCGCTGCTCTGTCCGCATTGTTTGCTTTGTTTATTTTGCTCTGCAGATACCGCTGATATCATCCTGTTTCTGTTTTCTCGCCGGAGCCGAGGCACTGAACTCCCGCTCTGGCGGTGATGGAGGCAGATAGGGGACGGCAGGATTTGCTGCAGTATTTCTGGCTTGTTTTTGAGCCTCAAATTGAGGATGGAAAATGGCACATATTTAGAATCGGAGCATTAGCATTTTCTCTAATTTGAGCCCTAACAGTGCTGTAATTAATGGCAGTAAGAGGGCTGATTAATAAATTATTATTAATTTGGGTTTTCCTTCCTCAGAACCAACGCACTGGCTCTCCCACAGTGATGTACATCCCTATAGCGCAAGCTGTGTGTGTCTGTTTACCTGCCTGTGTGCCTATGTACCTGTACACACGGCTGCTTGTGAATATTTGCGAGTGTGTGTACGAGAGAGAGGCCCGGATGTGAAAATGTCAAGAAAAAAAGTCTCTCTGTCCCTCTAACAGAAGCGGCAGTCGGGGTGACTGTGCAGCGCTGCCGCAGCATCAGGAGTGCGCTGCAGTGGCCTGGAGGTTTTCAAGGTTGATGTCATGAGTGGATTTATGATGACGGGGGGTGGGGTGGGGGGAGTGCGGGTGCCCTGTCAGCAGGTGCTTCAGTCCCCTGTTCGCCGTTAGCTGAAATCAGGGTCTGTTAGCTGGGTCTGGGTCTGTTAGCGTGTGGAGCTTCATAAGCTATGAGAGGTTGAATGAGGGTCAGGTCGCCGGGGAAACGGTCCCGAGGCTCAGGTTACAGAATGCGTTTGAACCAGTTAAGGACGTTATTTCCTGTCAGCATCTCCAAAAAATGCGGAATAACGCTTTGGTTTTTTTTTTTTTTTTCTTCTTCTTCTTCTTTGTTTTGTCAATCCGGCCCTTCACTCACTCTTGGCTCTTATTGATGCTCCCATTTTGCCACTCCTGCTCTGCCTGATCCTATCGAGAGCTGGGTTATATGTGCTAATGCTGTTGATCACTTCAGTTTCCTTTTATCGTTAAAAACCTAATGGGCTATTGAGCGGCTGACCTAAATTTTTTCGCTGTTTGTCAACCCGTTTTTGAATTATTTGCAGTTTCCCGTCAGAGAGGCAGACGATGCGACCGAAGATTCATTTAGAGTCATTTAGAATGTATGCGCTGAAATGAAAAGCTCTCCATTCCAAATTACTTCCTGTCCACATCTGAGGCAATGTTTAATTCGGTGAGAGCTGAAAAGGTTGTATCCGTTTAAAAGAGATAGAAGGCGTAATAAATAGATTTTTGCAGTGATCGTGTGGATTAAAAGCCATAATGTTGATAGATTGTTTTAATTTGTCAGTCCTTGACTGCGTGCATCCGCCAAGACCCACTTGAAGGGAAAAGGCAGTGGCACAGCAGGGCTCCCTCTGCTGGCAGGAATGGATACTGCATAAACTCCCCACCCCATTAATCCCCATCTCAAAGTAATTGCATCGGAAACGTTCGAGAAGCACAAGTGTACTATAGGATACAGATTAATTTTAGTGCATTAGCGCATGTATAATTCCATATCCTCATCAATCACTCCTCTCTTGCACCACACTGGCTGTGCTTTATGGATTACTGGGGTTGCCTGTCAGTGCTGAGTGGTATATAATGAATATCTCTGAATTAATGTTAGCTAATTCCCTCTCCCTGACCTTTTGGGACCCTTTCACCCTGTGTTTGCCGAGTGGCCGCATTAGTGACCTTTTTAACAAGTCTGAAAGGTCGCTGCATGTTTTATTGTGGCCTCAATAATGCTCGCAGGTAAAACATGCCTATTATTTCAGACAAGGGCGCTACCTGACCTGTACGCTTTCAGTATGGAGCGTCCAAAAAATAAAGAAAATAAGTAAACTGCGATTAAGGTGTGGTGGGATTGAGTTGGGTCCGGGCGGGAGATGGGGAAAGAGCTGGGCGGAGGATGGCCGCTCTGCTTCTTTAGTCTTCTGCTTGTCGGGAGCAGCCAGGTTTTCGAGAGCTCCCGGGTGGTGCCGGTGGTTTTGCCACGCATTTTGCCCTCTGGTCTTCGCTCCCTCACCATCTAGGCGGCTGCCAAAAACTGCGCACACCCTATTGGCAGTTAGAATGGCCTAACCCTGCCACCCTCAGGCAGATGAGTTCTCTATTTATGGGCATAACTCTACAGGTATATTACCTTCATTACAGCAGAATATAGGTCTATATTTCTGTCCCACAGTAAACACTGTTTCCCTTTAAGTTTTGTTAAGAGCTGGCACACAAGAAAAAGCCCTGTAAATTGGCACCCCAGTGCTGCAGACTATCCCCTCCCCCTAGACAAACCCCAGCTTATCGAATACCAGTTTCACACATTTCTCCTGCCAGCCTATCAGGTGGGAAACTTCAAGTTGTGTTGCAGCCATTATGGAGTGATGTGTCACTGTGACGGGCTTGCGTGGCTCCGCTCATCTGAATGCGCGCCAAATCGGAGACGTGCGAGATGACTTGTTTTCCGTCTGTCACCGTGGCATGGATGCTGCTGAAAGGGTTAAATGCTGTCGGGGGGGTGCGGTGGTGAAGGGCTTAAGGTGTGGTGGTGGGGGTGGCGGGGATGGTTGAGGGGGCGGGTGTTTTGTGAAGATAAGTCGGCCGTCTTTGAAGTATGGCGGCCGCACCGTAAACCTCGCTCTCAGCGCCTCTGCCAGGCGCCCGGGAATTAATCACCTCGGCAGGGAGATAAGGGTACAAAGTAACAACAGCCATCGCACACAAAAGCAGAGGGAGAAAGTGAGCAGAATTTATTACCCCTTCGGTGGCAGCCTCTCGCCCCGCCTCGCTCGCTTTCTCTCTCTCTCTCTCTCTCTCTCTCTTTCTTTCATGCTCGCGCTCTGGCTGTGGACTTCCTCTCGCTCCCCGACGTCTGCTCGCTCCAGCTCCAGCCTTTAATTGTTGGCTTTGCACACCTGGAGGACTGTATGTCTACTATGGAAGTCTACGGCATTTTGTGCCGTTAAAAAAAAAAAATAAAAAATTCTTTTGAAATTATGGGGGGGGGGACCACTTTTACAATTCTAGCCGGGCGTTTGAGGTTTGCATGCCTCATCGTTTTTTTGTTGGGGACAGTGTGTTTGTCGTGTTTGCGGTTGAGGAGTTGGGTAAGAAGGCTTCTGCTCTGATACTTTACAGCCCCGTCTTGACCCTGTCTGACCCTCAGCCCCATCCCTCCTGCTCTCGGCTGCTCCTCTTTTCCTCCGTAGTTCTGTCATGAGAGGCGCTGGCTTCCTCCTCATTTCCCATGTAGATTTTCTCACCGTAACCCATTTAAGGCGGGGCTGCCTGTCTTGCCTGAAACGGGCCGCCCCAGTGTGGGACCTGGTGTTTCTTTCTTATGTGCTCTACCCATGGACACCTGAATCAAGCAAAAGACTGATTACAGTGGGCTACAAAAATTTTGGCACCCCTGCCTGGCAATGAACAAACAACTCTTTAAAAAATTCAAAAAATACGTTTATTGAGAAACTCTAAATAACAGGTGTGGCATACTGTACGATATCAGTGTTCCAATGGAACCAACCAAAATCATTTACTGATTCAATTAAAAATTCAATTCCTCCAAAATAAGGTTTCGCAATTAATGGAATCCGTGTATATTATTGTAAATAACATCTACCAAAATTTAAACCAGGTATGAAATTCCACTTTTAAAGGAACTATATTGAGCCATTGCTTCGCTTACTGTTACACTATGGTATAAAAATGAGGTAAAACACATGCAATAACCCTTTGTCATCCAACATCATGAAGAAAACAAAACAACTGTCTGTTTAAAAGAGGCCGATAATCAAAGACCCTCATAAATCAGGTAATGGTTACAAGAAGATTCACAAACGATTGAATATGTGACTGAGCACGGTCAGCGTAAATATAAAAAAATTCCAAACATATTGAACTTTTGAAAACCTCAAGCGTAGAGGATGCAACAGCACTTTGCCCCCCAGGATACTGAGGGAGGATGGTGAGTGAAGCAACAAAATCCCCAAGAATCACAGTGAAGGAATTGCAGGCCTTGGTGGCATCTTGGGGTCACCAGATTTCGAAAAGCACCATCAGGTGTCACCTCCACAACCACAGGCTCTTTGGAAGGGTTGCCAGAAGAAAGCCTTTTCTGACCAGAAGACGCAGAAGAGAGCGCTGGGAGTTCGCCAGACGTCTTTTAAATTTTGACGAGAACAAGGTGCTTTTGTCAAATGAGACCAAAATTGCAAGTTTTGGTCAGATACAGCATCAGCATGTTTGGCGTAGAAACGGAGATGCACACAAGGAGAAGCACCTCATACCCATGATTAAACATGATGGTGGGTCAGTCATCTTTTAGGGCTGCTTTAATTCAGGAGGTCCAGGGGCACTGGTTAAGATTATTGGCATAATAAACACCACTATGTGTCTAGATATGTTGGCTGACAATCTGGTTGCCTCCGCCAGAAGGCTGGGAGTTGGCCATTGGTGGACTTTTCAACAAAACAATGACCCAAAGAACCAAAGCATAACTCAAAATCCACACAGACATGGTTCTGTGATAACAAAATCAACGTTCAGCGATGGCCATCTCAGTTGCCAGATGTTAATCCAATAGAAAACCTGTGGGCTGCGTTGAAGAGGGCAGTTTATAAACACAAACTCAAGAATGTGAAGGATCTTGAAAGGATCTGCTTAGAGGAATGGTCCAACATTCCCCCAAATGTGTGCCTTAACCTTGTCAAAAATTACAGAAAAAGACTCCATGCTGTTATCCTTCCCAGATGTGGTTGCACTAAGTACTAACTGAAGGGTGCCAATTACTATGAAACGTCAATTTTGTTGAAATGTATTTTGTTTTAAATGATTATTACGATTTTGGTTGTTTCCATTGAAACGTTAAACTAAGGTATTTCACTCATGTTATATTCCATTTCTCTATATCGTTTATATTTTTTGCCTTGTCTGTGTATTGCTGGTCAGGGGTGCCAGTAATTTTGGAGCCCACACTATACTCTTCAATAAAGACATGGAGCAGGCACAGTCCTGCCAAGATTAAACAAAAACCTGCCTTTTTTGGATACGATGGGACACTTTATTTCTTATTTTTGGTTTTTAGCTTGTGCTCTGGTACCTTTTTGCTTTCGGTTGCGAGTGACTGTGCATCTGCATTATGGTTCAGTGAAGAACACTGTGATCATGTATTTCTGATCTTACTCCCCTAAGGGGGGTTGAAGCATGTAATGCATGAGCTGGCCGGGCCGCGGTGCACCAGCAGCCTTCATCTCTCCGCTGCCGGATGAAAGGAGGAGTAGGTGCCATCTGTCCGCTCTACCTGTTCCTTCCTAGTGCCGCAGTCGCTGGCCGGGTGAAAACTCATGAGGAGGCGCTCTGCTGGTCTGGGGACAGGTGGGGCGTGCCGACGTGTCTCCACCCGCTGCCTATTTATTTTGAGGTGAAGGGTGCGGGAGACTGGCTCTTCCACCCGGCCTTGTCCCCTGCCCGCTACTTCTTACGCCAACTTCAGAGGCCTCAGGTTAGTCATGTTGATGGCGCTGCGAAGAGAGTTTAGCACCCGTACCGTCACTGTTACTCCACCCGGGTAAATGGTTGAGCTTTTGTTCAGGCAAAATAGGAAATACGGTTCCGTACACAGTCACATGAGCAGCCTCTGGAAGATGGTGTTCAGGAAGCCTTGATAGGGCTCGTCCTTTCCATCTCAGATGTCTGGACTGTTTTGATGTCATCCTGCTGCACCAGCCTCCCTTCTAATGGCCTTTGAGATGTGAAGTACTCACCATGCCATCCAACTAAGGAGCTGGTGTACTGGCTGCCATTAGAATTACTTCTCTGCACAACTGCAGCAGCTAAGGCAGTTAGCATTTTTCTGTTGTGTGGAATCTCTTTACGAGCGCTATGGCGCTTGGCTTCATTTCTGGGTAGTTTAAGGAAATCTGGCCCCAATAGCACTGCATGTCCTGTCATTGCAGCCCACTAAAAGCCCTCATCCCATCCTGGTCCAGCTACATACATCCGTAGACACAGAAAACGTGTAAAGTTCGCTTTCGTTTTCGGTATGGTCCTTTGGGGAGGAAGTGGTGCATGTTTGCCACACGTTTCGGCCCCCTGTGCCCTTTATTCTCCCGCCTCCTGGATTTCGGCCCTGTCCCTGTTTGCCCGGAGAGCCGTTGTTTTGTTAGCACGGGGTGTTGGTGCGTGCTCCCCCTGGACTAGACGCTACGCTACTCCATAATGGCTGCAGCGTGCGGGGAGCTGGCTTCACTGGGATTATTTTGGCAGCCGTTGACGCTCTCCCTAGATTCCTCATCTCCCCCCTCCCCCCTCTGCCAACCCTGAGGATTTGGGTCCCTGGGACTACATTTCCCTCTGTGTCTATGCGCGACAGGCAGAGTGCCCAAGACAATAACAGCTTTTATCTTTCGCGCTAGCGCCTCCCTCACTTTACATATATCGACTCAGGCAACAGTGGTTGAATTTCATCTCTCTACTACACTTGTTTGTCTGTATCTACATCTTCAGAGATCAAAACCTTGCTCCCGTTTTTTTGTTTGGCTTTCTCTATTCAGTTGGCACATACCAGAGAGCATATCCCGTTAGCCACAGTCACTCCAATAGTGTTCAGAACCGCTAATGCGAGTGCCGTAGCGGGGTAAAAAAGCACATCTGCCACAAGGGAGTTATTACTTTACTGTTAAGTGGGAAGCGTGGTCTGGCTGATTTCTGGGGAGTTCGACTGGGTTTTCTTTTTTTTTTGGGAGTTAGCCTCTCGAAATCAATACGAACCAGAGCAGGCTCATTTTTCAAGAGCTTTGTTGACTTGTCACCACAGAGGCGCTCTTATGGACAGGTTCCCACAGCGTGTGAATGCGGATGCGCTGCTCCCCGAGAGAGGAATACTCAACACCTCAGTTGTTTGTCCTCCTCGGAGCTGTTTAAGAAGAGAGATGCTCTGTTCCGGGAGAGGCCTGACCTATATTTCCTGTGCCGATGGAAGGGGAGGGGGCCGGGGGAAGTGCGCTGTGTTGGGGGCGCTGATCCGTACTGCAGCATCTGCTCGGGGCGCAGACACGCGGAGCGGCGGCTGAGAGAGCCTGTTCCACCCCAGAGAGCGAAAGCGCCAGGGAAGGGCCGATAACGGCCCTTATTTCCTCCTCTCCCCTGACTGGAGAGGGAACACGGCCTCCGATAACGCTGACCCCTGGGCACTGATGTGGCGCTGGAGCCGAGAAAGCAAATCGGTTTTTCTGACGTTGAACCCCTTTGCAGTATCTGCTCTTCTGATGAGTGAGTGGGTCTCTACCCTAGACTGCATTGGGAGCCTCTGGAGTGCTTTCAGATTTGCAGTCGCTCTGCTTTCTTTTTAATGCCATATTAAGTGATAGTAATTTATAAACATATTTACAGATTGTTGTTGGCAACTATGGTTTTTGGATTCTGCAGATATATCAGATGCAGAAGAACTGTCCTGGCTCTTACACTGGGTGACTCAACTCGACTCGACTCTGGGTTCAGTTGTTTTACATTATATACTGCACAACAAAAGAAACGCAAGTTAATTAAAGGTGGACTGGAAAAAAAGTTTGCGCGTAATTATTTTAGAAAACCAAATTTATTACTAGCGCGTGCACATTTACACTCATTTCATCAAACATTTCTTTATTTTGCAGTCACTTTGGCTGAGTAACCATAGGAGTACATTAACTAACTAGCCAAGTTGCGTTTCTTTTGTTGCTCAGTATAGTTGAGTACCACCTCAGCTTGGGTGGGGTCATCAGAGCAAGCATCACTCCCTGGCCAATCAGTGGCCTGCAGTCTTTTGACGTCACATGTCCGGTTCGACTCAGCTCGCTTGGAACCCCGGCCGAGTAGGTACTAAAAAAGTACGTAGTACCAGGTACTATCACCTAATGGAAAACCCCAAAAACCGAGCAGAGTCGAGTCGAGTGGAGCTTAGTAGGCGCTAGTGGGAAAAGCCCTATTTGTTGTCGAATGTGTGAATCGGGGACGCAGTCCTAACTGTGTTTTGAGTGACTTTGCATTACTCCCTGAGCCTCAGTGTGTTTATTCTTGCGTCTGCCGTTTCTCTTGGCGAGGTTGCCAGTTGAGTGGGCTGAGGTAAGTTTACAGAAACATTTTTTTTTTTTCCCCAACCGCTCTGGTCGTGACAAACGGGCAAAGTGATGGAAGTTACCGTCATCCCTCCATCTTGAAACCTGCTTATTCTGGTTCAGCTTGTTATGAGACTCCCAGGCCTGCAGTGGAGAGATGAAGGATGTTGGGTGGGTAGTGAAAGATGCTTGCTAAGCCCAGCTTCTTCAGCAGAGCTCATCTGACCAGGTTACAGAAACAAAAAACTGGCGGCTCCGCCGCGGCTGCCACTCTGGAATCCTGTCTCCGGAGGAGGGGCGCAGATTAGCCAGATCATTCTGCAGCGGTAGAGTCTGACCATCTGTCCCTCCCTCCCCCTCGTCTCGCACATACTGCGCTGCTTTTTCCTCCACGCCCGTACATCCAGTTCAAGCCCTCCTCAAATGAACGGTCCCCTCTGGTCTGAACGAAAGCCAGACTTCCTTGTTGCATCATATTTTTGTGCGACAGACTGAGCTATAAATAGCAAACTGTAACGCAGTAGAATTCAGCCGAAAAATGTCCCTCATTTCTGTCTTTGAAGGAGGGAGGAGTAGGGTGTAAACCTAATCGTATGAAAGTGAAGAGCGACTGTGATATTCGGCGAAATGAGACGTGTCATGGCTTATCTCAGGCTTGTGAACACGTCGGAGGTCAGGGGGCTACATGTACCAACAAAAAGGTCTTGCTAATGGAGAAGGCCACAGCTCGGGGCGAACGGGTGCTTATCAGTGATATCAGATTTGGCTCATCTCGCTCTGCGCACTTCACCCCCAGACCTTGGCCCCACCTCTGCTGCTGACCTCCATCTGAAATCAAATTTTCTTCTGTTTGAGAGGGAAAAAGAGAATTTGACTTCTGCTCTCTGCCTCATCACACTTGTATCAAGTGTACAATCTGAGCTGATCATCCCTCTCGGCGGCCCATTAGTGTTTGTAATTAGTTTTACAATAACCCTCAGGATCTCGTCGAGTTCCATTACTCGAGGGAGCACCGCATGCGGTCGAATGCTGACGGCGGTTCCTTTTGTGCAATTCTGTCCGTTTATCAAATCTTGGCCTTTTTCTGCGCAAATAATTTACTGGTGTGTGAGCAGCAGTGTGTTACTGGAAGATGAGTGTCGTGACACAGGCCGCTGCCTGCGGAGTTGCAGCGCGCCAGCTAAACCAGCACTGATTGAATCTGGCATGTTCTCAGACTTCTTGTGACCACGAGTGATGGTGCCACTGCCGCCCGTTTTCAGACGGGCCTTTGTAAAAATGCGCCGCAGATAAAGGCGCGAAGGCCCGCAAGCACCTGAGAAGTTGGGGTGTGGCGCTTTTGAGGGGTGCTCATGAGGGTTGTGAGACATGCGCCCCCCCAAAATGAGAAATTGCAGTGACTTGATCCGCCGGGAAAATGAAATGTGATTTGCTGACTGGTGGCGGCCACTCGTAGCCCTTCGATCTCATTAATCATCGGGGCTGATTGTTCCAAAGCAGACGCAAATCTCCACTTCAATGGGCTGGCGCATCAAAGGGAGGAATCCGGCCTGTTCATTATGCATGGGGAGGCCTAGTTATGTCAAGTGCCACAGAGCTGCACCGGCGCGATGTAGCATCGCGGCTGGGGGGGGTTAGCTACATGCCGGCTGTTGTTAGAATCTACCCGTCAAGCCCCCGGAAGATTAAAGCCTGGAGCACAGATATCTCGGGCATTCCCGTAAGCTGGAGCAGCAACCTCTCCCCTACGCTCTGCTCACCCACCCCCTCCCAATTCTCCGCCCTCCTCGGACCAAAAGCTGTCGCGGTACACGAGGGCTCTGACGCGCTTACCTATTCCACTCCTGAGCTCGGGGAACAGATGTACAGCTGATCAGACTGGGCCTGCTTTAGAATTATCTTTATTCATATTTGTCACACAGTGCAAAAACCATCCTGCATCTAATTAATTTCTGAGCTGGTAATGGTTAGTAACAAGAACATGGGGGGGAGGGTCTGGCAGCGTGTCTATTTTGCATCGGTCACACAGTGGGGATGCGTTGATTAATACATTATCATTTTTCCTTTCTTTGATCATTGAATGGACATTAATAAGTTCTGACATTGTTCCCTGAAAAATGATCGGTTGATGAGATCATGGCTGTACTTATGTTTGTAATAATATCGTATCTTAAGCACGGTCATCTTGGCCAATTCAGGCCGGTCATTTTACCGTCTCTTTAGAAAAGTATCAAGGGCTTCGTTATGACTGATGCTGTCCGCTTGTAGTCTCTCCATTTCATGGTCTGTGCTATACTTCATGACAATAAATGATTATAATGCAACATCTGTTTCAGCTGGAAAGTTTTTTTTGTGTGTATTAATTTTATGAGGCTCACAAAATTAAGTACATTTTCCTTTTGTGTTGTATTGCCTGAAAGGAGCAATATATCAATGTTATCCACAGATGAAGTCTGTCAATTTTTGAAAATAAAATTCCAGTGCCTGATTGCTGGTAAGAAATTATTGAGAATGGTTTGGTGTCGAGCTGGGGTCCTATTATTTTTGAAGAGATTCATCGGTGGTTGTCTGTTGCGAAACCTTGGAATGTAACGGGAACTGTGTGTATACAGAGGTGAGGGGAGCCATCATGTCTATATGGGCAGATATAGATCTTCATGTCTTCTCACAGAGCCATTCAAAGTGATGCTTTGCAAAAGGCATTATCCTGTAAATAATCAACTAGTTATTGATTTTTTTTTTTTTTTTAAGCTTCCAATGTATATGTCTGAAGGCAACGATTTTTTCAGATCTTAGCACTTGCCAGTGTTCGTGCTGTTTGTCGCTGACTGTTTTGCTCTTTCAAATCCGATGAAAACGTTATTGTTTCAGTAATAAATTCTCAGATAAAATGCAGGAGTCCATTTTTATCGCGCTTATGTTGAGTACATTCAGAAAATATTGAAGTAATGCTGTCATTGCCATCAACCGTCAGTGTGACTTCTGTGTGTGTTTTCTGATTATCTCTCAATGAAAGCACATGTTTCCATGGCGGCCGCGTCATCCTTTAAATACAGATCTGTATGTCAGTACCATCCGCCGTATAATTTAATGGCTGCTTGAACGAAGTCTGATTGAAATCGATCAAGATGCTTTTGTCAAGACGCTTTTTGCCTGTTGTCATTGTATTTTTTCTTTAAAAAGATGCATTAATAAATCAAACGCGCCTCTGCTGAAGTTAACGGATGATGATCGCCGACGGAAAGGGAACGTCAGAGCGGTATTGAACATTCCGCTTTCATGGACACTCGGCCTCATTGATTAGATCCTTGCCTTTACCGCGCTAAACCTTGAAACGAGAGTCAAAATGGACTGAACATTTGCTCTAGCCGCAGCACTTTAATTAAACAGGCTGGAGTTATGTCTGCAAAAAAAAAAGAAAAAGGTGCTTCATTTGATTTAATCAGCCGGATGTTTCCATCTCTCCAATAAATTGATTTCCAAACAAGTGGGATTTGATTGCACTTTCCTGATTTGGGCACAGCGGGGGGAAATTTCTAGAGAGGAGCTCTAACACGAGAGGAATCATGCTCATATGTGGACCCATCCACGTACCCGATAAGGACTCTCTCCTGCATTCAGTTTTAGTGCAGGTGGGACCTTGAAGGTAGAGATTGTACATTTCTGGGTGTTCAAAGTGCAATATGGCCTGGGAATTGAGTCAGGTTGTCTGTTAATGACTGGCCCACTACATTTTTTAAGGCTGGCAGTAAATGATGGCTGTGTCATGATAAGGCGTCTTTTAAAAATTGTCTAAAAGATGGCATTTAAAAATAAATGAATAATGAAATAACAAAATGTAAATTTTGTTTTTCTCCCCGTTTGTTGTCCCTTGCTGCAACGCGGAACGGGGGACTATGTATTCAGCAGCGGCCGTCCATATGTCCGTCCGTACGTCCCATTTCTTGTTCACGCGATATCTCATGAACTGTTGCACCCAGAGTCTTCACTTTTGGTATCAGCCTACATTGGGGCATTACACAGCCACCAGTCGATATGGGTGACCTTGACCGTATTTTCAAGGTCACCTCGACACTTTGACCGCTTCTCCCACTCTTGTTAACGCGAAATCTCATAACCGTTGCACCTAGAGTCTTCACATTTGGTATCAGCCTACAGTGGGGCATTATGCAGACACCAGTCAATATGGGTGACCTTGCCCTTATTTTCAAGGCCATCATGACACTTTGATTGCTTTTCAAACTCTTGTTAACGCGATATCTCATGAACCGTTGCACCTAGACTCTTCAAATTTTGTATCAGCCTACATTGGGGCATTACGCAGACACCAGTCGATATGGGTGACCTTGACTTTATTTTCAAGGTCACCACAACACTTTGACCGCTTTTCCAACTCTTGTTAACGCGATATCTAATCAAACTTTGCACCTAGACTCTTCAAATTTGGTATCAGCCTACATTGGGGCATTACGCAGACAGCAGTCGATATTGGTGACCTTGCCCTTATTTTCAAGGTCACCACGAGACTTTGACCGCTTTTCCAACTCTTAACGCAATATCTCTTGAACAGTTGCACCAAGAGTGTTCAAATTTGGTATCAGCCTACATTGGGGCATTGCGCAGACACCAGTCGATATGGGTGACCTTCCCCTTATTTTCAAGGTCATCACTTTGACTACTTTTCAAACTCTTGTTAATACATACAAGTATGTGGTATTTACTGAAGTGGTATTTAATGAAGCGGCGAGGGACATGCCCACCTTTAGTGGCGAACACTTGTTTATAATGCTTTCACTTCAATGTACAAGTGCTTATCTGTCAAATATCACTGGCGAGTTGTGATGGTCTTTACCTTGTGGCAGGCTTGGAACAGTGCTGCTGGTTCTCAGTATAATTGAAGTCATTGATCCGTCGCAAGAAGTCCACACACCTTGTCCTCTTGGCCAAAACTGTCTGCTGATTGAAAGGCAAACACTAATACCTGAAGACACTGGAGTTCTACATCCCCACTGTACATGTACGCGCAGTTTCATTTTCTCCTTCTGATATGGTTAAGCCCTGGTCAGTGAACAGTTCTGTTGCAGGGGCTGGGGAGATGGCGATCGCTGTTCTCTCTGAGGATCCCCAGGGAGCTGTGTCCTGGACTTGTCTCCTATTAAGCTGGATAGTGTATGCGTGGTTGACTTTGTGGGTTTTTAATCCAAGTGGAAAGCGGGGGTCAGGTGTTTAAAAACTAGCTGAAGAGACGTGTTGGATTGGGTCTTCCTGGCAGAGCAAATCTGGATGGAGAATGGTCATTGGACCTCACTGAGGCAGGACCCATTCAGGGTCAGAGTTTGGCACAGTCGCTTTCATTACACTGATGGGAGCTCATATGTTCAGTGCATAAGTCCCTCTGAATAGGGCATGAAATAAAAGGCTTTGAGTAATAAAAAGAACCCCACATATACACTTCATGGCTCAGTGACTAGACAGTTTCCAGTGAAGACTTGGCCATTATGCCTTCCGACATCCTCCCAACAGTAAGGACTGCAGCCAAACCCAACAAAGCACTTGACTGAATTATGGTACGCAGCTGCCTGCTGGTGCAATCCCTGGGTGCTGTACAGCGCAGTACATTCTCCAGGAACAACAGTGCTGGTTAACTGCGCCGATATGGAGGAGTCGCCTGTTTGCTGGGGAGGTGGAGGGGTATTGAATCTGTTTTTGTTTTGCTGCCCTGCTGCACCATCTTTCATGTCTCAGGACTCGGCGCGCTTGCGATAGGCTCCGACCCTCCACAAGAGGCAGCGGGCGTCGAGCCAAGGACTTGCCACGTGAATAATCTTGTAAGCAGATTGACTTGCGGCAGAGGCCGAGTGGGGTCTCAGCGCTGAAAGTGTCCAGCTGCTTTAGGGAGGGATGGGGAAAGGAGAACCCAGATGAAATACTCGCCTGACGTTTCGTATGACCCATTTAAGGAGAATGACCCGTGCCAGGTTCTTCTCGGAAGCAGAGTCATGTAGGAGTCTTGCCGTGGATTGCGGTATGGTCGCCAAATGACATTTTGAACTTTACACATGCAGGAAACTGAGACATTACACCCTGCTTAGGCTGTTCTGGGTTATGATGACTTAATTGACGGGTATATAATTTGTAGGTGAATAATAGCTGCATAGGGAGCCTTCAGTGGGCAGCACAGCATAGCCTCCCTGCCTTGTTGGTTCAGCAGAGTTCAGTTTCCCTCTGTAGCTCTCGCTATGGGATTGATCTCAGCTTGTGTTCTTCTCCAGCCTGTAGAACCACACTGTTAATGGTAGAACTCTGCAGCTTGGACTCACCTTTTTATGTGATAGGATTTGATACCAATTCAGCAGAGTATGCTGTATCCATAGTAACAGCACTGCTTCCTCTCTAAGAGGCCACACCCCGTGGTGAGCATGTCAGGAGGGAGAGAGGGTTGTATTGCAGTCATCTGCTGCTCTCATCAAACAAATAAATAAGTATCCAAAATGTGCTCAGTTACGGCTGCCCCCAGCTCCCTGCAGTTGAGGCAGATCGGGCAGTGCCTCCCCCTTTCGCTCCATCAGTCCCTGCCGGTCTGCTTGGGCCGAGCCCTCTTCATTAGTGCCCATGATTTTTGTTGAGCTCAGGTGTAGCTGTGATGATGGGGTGCATCGTTCAGCCCGAGTGGCGCTGTCATTAATCAGTAGTGGTCGACCCCTGGCTGAGAACATCATTAGGCTGTGAAGGAAAGGGATGTGGGGAGGTTACAGTCCCCTGACCTTGCATCGGCTGCCGTGAAGAAAGAGGTGGGGGTGGCTGCAGTGAGGGAGAGGGGTATTTTTATTGTCCAAGGTCCATTTGCTCAAGAAGGATGGCCATAGTCCTTCTATTCTTAAATAAAGGCACACATTAAATGGTCCTATTATTTTTCAGGTCCTTAGCTTTGAAGGGGCATTGACTGAGGAGTTTAGCCAAGCAACAGACCCTCAGGTCTTACTCAGTTTGATCCATTAACAAACCCCAGGGAAGAAAATGACCTGTATTCAGCTGCATTTGGGAGCCGGTTGCATTCGGTTGTTAAAAGCTACCGCTGGTGACATTTTCTGAGTCCTTTCCTCAGAGGAAATAGTTAAGCGCCGTTCCTCCAGGATTTGAAAGTCCATATTTAAATGATCTCATTTCCACTGAACTGAATTCTCCTCAATTTATTTTCTGTGACAGTCGAAAACGGGCTACCATCTCCCAGTGGCAAGTTCAGTGATTGAGGTGGTAGTTGTGCCGCGTTTGCTTATTCACATTACACTATCTATGGTTTTTTTATGAAATTTTAATACTCTAGCTGTTGCCCAGTTGTACCAATTGGCTCATCTGCTGGAACCTGTTCCATCGTTCCTCCCCCTCGGCTCGTGAGCTCAATTTGGGCCCCGCGGCTCCTCATTTGACAGAAAATTGGAGCGCCGTTGCTCAGTGATGGGAAGAGATGGATGTTCCGGTTCCCGGGAATCCGCAGGCATCCGAGAGTGTGGAGCTGGCCCTGGCTGCTCTGACAGCCCATTTCAGCGGCAGAGAGCCCAGACAGATAGAAAACAAACAATCTCACCCCTCTACCATGCAAACACTTTGTCTTCATTTTCCAGCTGAGTGTGTGTGCGTGCGTGCGCACGTGCGTATTGTGCGGATGCGTGCCCGTGTTTGAGAAGGGATTAGATGGGTGGAGTTTTTTCTTTTCGTTTGTCGCTGAGGGTTGTTTATGGCCACGTCTCTGCACTGCCATTTTGGTACATGAACCAAGATGGTAAAGCCTTCATTTAATAGAGATGTGTTATCATTATTGTAACAAACACGGGTTGGCTTTGTGCCTATGACTGGTTTGCACTGATTGAGCCCGACATCCCCAGAGTTCACAAGGAAGAGGACTAATGAGGCGGTCTCTTTGTGTTTTCAGATTCTGGTGAACTCCGTGAGCTCCAGTCAGCCGGCCCTGCTGTATGAGAATGTGGTGGTGAGCGAGGGGAGCCCCATACTCCGGGACCTGCTCTTCAGCCCGGACCAGCAGTACATCTACACTCTCACCGACAAACAGGTAAGGAGGGGGTGCTGCGCTCACGGCCCTTAACGCCTTTCTCACCAGACATGCTTACGCCTCTCAGCCACCAGCCAACCCAGTGGAGCTGATCTCCTTCTCATCTCCAGCTTTGCCGAGCAAAATTGTTGTTATAGTCTGTCGATCAGTCTCTCCAGATTCTGTATTTGAAAGCCGCAAACTTCAAAGTCTTTTTGAAAAGTTAGTTTGTAAGGAACTTATATTCCTTCTTTTTGTCCTGTGTGTGCTGGGGTATGTTCCAGCGCCTGCGTGACACTTGACTGGGAATGAGTAGTTCAGACAAAGCGAGGATGACTGATGGATTTTAGAAGTTTGGTTTCTTTTGATCAATGGGTAATGGGCTTTGTTAACTGCATATCTTAGTTTTTCACATTATGTCTATTGGACTTTGATATGGTCCTTGTAATCTCCTGCTTGTGTACTAGTCTAAAGTTCACTAAGACATTTGAGCTTTTAGCCTGTATTCATTTGCAAGATGCATTTTACCTTTTGTATGATCAGGCCCAAAGCTTTTGAACAACCTCGTTTCCCTGTCTCTGTATGATTTGATTTTCTCGGTGTTGTTTAATTGATAATGCCAATGGTTTCCCGGTGGTGGTTAAACTACTTTCTTGCTACCAGTGCATCATCTCTGTCCTCTTGTATGTCGCTAAATAAGCCCATTGGAAGTGTCAGAGAGGGGTTAATGACAGCTCATTACCACGCATCCGCACACCTTCAATTATTTCTGTCGCTCGTCGCTCTGTCACCCCCCCTCAGCTCCACCTGCTGCAGCTCCCTTCACTCCCGGCTGCGCTGAGATCCGAGCTCATTCACTTTTTTTAAAAGCAGAAGGTGAAAGGTTATTTTTTCCACACGAACAAAAAAAGGTCTCCCAAGCCCATATTTAACTGGCGCGCTTTTTCGACAGTTTTTATTCGTCGCTACAGCGGGATGGAGTCTGTATTCTGAGCGGGGAGTGCTGTCATCGGCTGCTCCTCGTTTGCGTATTCATGCCGGGTTAGCGCAGTTAGCGGGGGTCACCGATTGTCAAAGGGGTGGGGCGCATTGTGATTGGCCGCCTCTGATTGTGTCGATTGTGCGCCCGGGGTGCAATCTCCCCATAATATGTAATATATTGGTCCTCATCAGGAGAAAACGGTGGGGACGGCTGGGGGGGACGTGATCACTGGTCCTTAAAGGGGCGACCTGGCCTCGGCTTCTCTTCAGCTCTAATGAATAGCAAAAGAGCAGAGGGTCTTCGCCCTGCTCATCTCCCATCCCCCAATCATTCTATTCTCTTATTCTATTCTCTCTCCACCTCTCTCAGCCCCCACAACCCCATTCTTCTATTTTCAATCCTGAAAGGTGTAATTGAGCGATGTCCTTTTCCACGTGAAGGTTTTAAGATTGCGGATTCCGGCAGTTTGTAGCCACCCCCGCCTCGCTCCTGACTTTTCTCGCTCAAGCGTGGGGCGAAATTCAGTTGAAATTTGTGGACCCAGCGGTCTAAGCTGACAGATTTTTATTTTTTTTTTTTTTGACGTTCCCTCGCTTGGACGCTCGCGCGGATGGCGAGGCGTAATGGAGAGTGGCGCCATGCCCGATGGGAGCCGCAGACATGCCCCGCACATTAAGGTGTCAGCGGCCATATCCGCTGATGCGTTCTCGGGAACTGTTCCCATCCGAGCAGAGCCCAAATCTGACAGCCTCGCCGCTAAATCACAATACAGGGCCAAATCAGAGTGGCACCTGTGATTCACTGTTATCCCTCACTGAGCATCTTCCTTATCAAACCCAACTTCGCTCACAAAATGTCTGTCCTCGTGTCCTGCAGCTTCATGTGTGGACGCTGACCGTTTACATTTCGGCTTCCTTTTTTTGACGCAGATATGAAGGTGTTGTTTCCATTGCTTTAGTGTAATTAGGAAAATTTTGTTGCTATTTTTGCCGCATCTTAACGGGGCTCTGAATTATTGACCATTTCTGCATAGCTTGTAAATGAGGATGCATGGCTGCAGATGAGGGGAGCAATGACTGAATATCAATAGCCATTTTCTCTTAAATGATTTAGTTGGAAGAATTTGATCTGCCGTGACGGACTTTACCGAACATGTGGTCCGCCGAAGGGGGGAGTGTTGGTGTGTGTGTGTGTGTGTGTGTGTGTGTGTGTGGGGGGGGGGGGGGGGTGTATTCAGAGCAGCTGTTGGCTCCCCCCACATCTCAGATGGGGGGGGGAGAGAATCAAAGAAAAAGGACAGAAAGCGAATGGGGAGAAAATGGAGAGGGGGAAATGGGCGTTTTGGCAGTGCGGGTGGTGTGCAGTGTGGATTCGGGACCACTGCCATCGCTTAGCTTTATCGAGCATAATCCCTGCTCAGTGTTCCTCAGTGTGCTAATTGCCTACATAAATATTCATTCCAGCCCTTATGGATGGTGGTCTGTTTTTTCCCTCTCGTATTAAAAAATATATTTTTACTGGAAAGGCATTTGAATATGCGTGCGATTGGAGCGGGGGTGGTACGGCAGAGGGAACCGGTGCCCTGCCCTCTTTCCCCTGAGTGAGTTTGGGATCATCTGCAGAAGCCGCCCTCTCTGGACTGCATTAAGGTGGGCCCCGGGGCCTGCTGGCATCTGTGGTATCTGCGCGGACCGCGCTCTGCTCCAGCGCGCTTACAGACCTGAATGTAAAGATCATTCCAGGTCAGGCCTGGATCAGCCTGGTGTCAATTGAGGTTTGGGGCCCCGGTCGCGCTGGACAGGCGCCTGTAAACATGGCACCCGCAGCCCCTGCTCTACTGCAGCGGTAAATTACCCATAATTCACGGCCATTCAGGCCAGGAGATCCAGCTGGACTGTGACGCCATCATGACTTAAGCCCACGACTGTCGAACTTTGGATAACAAAGCCTCACACGTGCGCTCGCCATGTGCCCCATCTTCTCCGGCATAGCTGCCGCTCCGCAGTAGACCGTTATAGGGACGTGTCGGCGAACAAAAGGAGTTTGTGAATAGAAGCTCTGAAAATGGAGCAGCACATGGAGGATGCAGTCTTGAGTGGGGAGTTTGCTCTCATGTACCAGGCAACTTGATGACAATGTGGGAATGTACACAAGATGGCGACACTGAGCAGGTGTTTATTCATCTTAGCTAGGTCTCCACCTGCTCTTAAACTTCTGGAAGCACAATGAGATGGAAGGTTGTGGGCTGTATTTTGGCACTGGTCTTTACACTGGCATTGCTCTCTTACTGTAATGATTTTTACGTGAGAGACTCCAGAAAACGAATTTGCGCATCACATTCAACCTTGAAGTTCATTCTCCCCCTCAGAATAATGTCCTTGATTTACTATTTTTGAAGTGAAGGCAAATTCCTGCACATCAAGTTTGTCGTTTGAGCTACTTTCAGACTGATTTTGTTGCAGTTATGAGGTGTTTTGTGTGACCAGTGAGAAGAACCTGTTCCATATCTGTTGTGATTAATACTACAAATTCAGTGCCCTGTCCAATGACTCGGTTTATCGTTTTTGTCTGTGGTGCACACTTAATAACTGGACGATTTGTATACATTGATCATTCACATAAATGCGCGCAGACACACGCCCCTCTGATTATTACTCTAGCTAGCTATTGTCATGTAAATAGCGATGTACTGAGGCTTGCGGGGATTTGAAAGGCCACAGATAGGAGTGGAGGTTATCTGGCCTGGTGTAGGTGGATGTGTCTTTTTTATCCTTCAACCCACTTAACCTACCTGTTCATTTACATACACACACACACACACACACATGCGCGCACTCGCACTCACACACAGATGTTATGATGTTGATGGCAAGTTATTCATTCCAGAAAAGCGATAAGGTGACCTGAAGTGCTTAACACGAATAAAGAGGTTCAGATTTTACTTTTTGTGGGCCTGATGGCATTTGTACACACAAACGGGCGTGCACACCGACAGGCGCAAGCCCACGTAGTTTTACAGATACAAGTGCGTGCTCACATCTTCCCATTTAACTATTTGTGGGCCTCCACTAACTCTCGGTACAAGGGCCTGTACTTACAAAAACAAACTACTTTAATTGATGCATAGAATCTCCTGTATGCTAGCAGTGAAACTGTTCTGTCATTCTACGGTGACTGAGCGAGTCCCTGGCTCTGAGCTGGACACCACATGCGAGGGCGTCGGCCTGTCTCGGTCGCATTATCCTCCGGCGCTGCTCGTCTGTGTCGGGCCGCTCCTGAGCCTGATTCGTACCGCCCTCGCCCCAGGAGGGCCCAAGTGATTGGAGCCAGGCGTGCGAGTGCATCAGTCGTCACACGTTAACAATTTCATATGGTTTCCCCAAGCAGTTCCCTCCGATTCCCCACCCTTCCTCTCCACGTCCGTCCCCTGCCTGCTCTGAATCAGGGGCAGTGAATCACCTCCTGATGAAACTGAATGTCCCCCACCGACAGCGCTGGGCTCTGGCTTCTTTAATGCAGGGAGGGCTTTTGCCAGGCAGCTTTAATAGAATCTCTGTAAAGTCTGAAAGTGAGAAAGGGAGGGTGGGGGCATAAACGCACAGCTTTGAAGTTTCTCGTTCACCTGTACCCCTCCTTTAAAGACTGCCCTTCCTTTGCCGAAGGAGTTAATGGGATAAGATCCCCAGGTCATCCATTTTGAAATGGGAAGCTTTTCTCACCCTCCGCCGGAGCCCAGGTATGAGGGCATAAAGGATGGCAGCCCCCTTTGAAACTGACAGCTGCTGAAGGAGATACAGTCAGATGGGGTAATTTGCCAGCGATGGAATGGTTTCCGCGCGTCGTCTTAATCTCGCAAATCGCCGCGCATCCTGTCTCTTCCCCCCCCGCTCCGTTTCCGTGGTGATACGGCAGAGGAATGCTCAGAAACTGGGTTTTTTTGTTGATGGTATCAGCTCTAATGGAAGCTCGCCTGTCACCAGATACTGAGTTTTGTGAGTTTTTTTTTTTTTTCTGAAGGAATTCAAATAGGGGGGTGCAAGCTATGCATCGGTTCTCCCGCAGACCGCATGGCTGGGTCTGGAATGAGATGTGGCAGCTCGCCTCTGTGATTAGAAAATTCTGGAAGGTTCAATTGGTCGGGAGAAGAAGCGGCTCGGACCTTTCTGATTTGTCGGCGCATTAAACCATTTGCCTCTCCTCACCTAAATGAATCGCTTTCTTTTTTCCTGCAAAAAATCAATTTGTCTATTCCAGTTCATTTCAACTGAGCTCTCAGTTCACATTCAACTTTTTTGTTGTTTACTTTTAAATGAGACTTTATTCCTCCAGCCGATTATCGGCGTTAAATGGCGGTTTGGGAGAAGGGCTGATTCCTGAAGGCATGCGGAAAGAGAGGGGAAGATGCATTTTTCCCCTTCATGCGATACCCTCCCCCTTTCTCTTCTCTGTTTCTGTGATAATGGAAATGCCAGTGTGGAGAGTCGTGTTGTGCCTCCATCTTCAAAACCTCCATTTACCAAACTGACAGAGTAATTTACTGTTCCCCATGTTCTCCACCAGTTAATTAAAAGTTCCCGATAGTCCATCGTATGTCTCCCCTGCTGCAAACGGCAGGTCTTCAGAGGACATTAAACTGACTGTTAAACTGAGGAATAAAGATTTTTGATTAGCACATGCGAGATCTACACGAGACAATGGCCCTGTCTGTCAGTGCTCCTCTGACTGAAAGTACGGACTGTCAAGCAATTTTTTTTTTTTTTGAAGAAGAAGCTTCCGTGCAATCGTGCTAACAAATTCAGTTTTCCAGAATTCGCAGCAATTGCAGATTACAGCTGAACAGATTGGCCAATTCCGTGTCTTCGCATTGTAGTTCTTCCTTCAAGAGCAATGCAGTTAAATACTTCTGTCTTTTTCCCTCTCTGTGAAACCGTTCAATGTTGCTTGAACTACCTCTTCTGCTTCTACATTTTTGCACCGTCATCGCTGTATTAGAAGGCTGCGCATTCCATACTCCTTCAACATAAGACATTCTCAGTACATTGCTGCAAAGTTAGACTTACGACAGAAAAACTGTGTGAGGATGTTTATTGGGGGCTGGTCATATGTCCACATGGTATGGAGGGACAGACCAATGGCGTGCTGATGGGAAACCTTCATTACCAAATCAGACCTCTTAAGCTTTCCTATCGAGATGATGCAGAAAGCCTGCAGTGCAATGGGCCCTGGTAACTGAATCTGAGTAATCCTGGGCCTTACATTCGTCTTGTTGTTGGAATGAATCGAGATGACGCTGTTGGCTGTGGATCCCCGCCTCGTCGTAAGCCCGCAGGACTGTGTCCGCTGACGATAACACGGGCCTGTAGCTGTGCCTGTAAGCCGCAGCCGCAGCGGGGGATGGAGACCAGACGAGAAAACCGTGTTCCGCAGCAGTTCTCCAGTCAATCACCCACAATCTGCATGTTCCTTTGCCCGGTAATCATGCGACTGGAGTCAGTCGTGTGGAGCGGTTCACGGTCCGCTGCGTTTAGCCCCTAATTCGCCCGCCGCTCTGCGATTGCGGTTCAGCTGAAGAGCGCTCCGAGAAAATGGCCTACCTGCCGAACTGTCGACATTATTGTCTCAGCCCGATGAGACAATTAAAAGGCTTTGAAGGTCACCGCTCATGAAAAGGCCGCTTTATAGGAAAAGGAAGAGGGAGGGGAACGAAGGATCATCTCACTTGAAATCTGATGTACGAGGCGGAAGTCTTAATATAGTGCAGGGGAGGGGAGGGGTGACACAGCCGGAATGAAACGTGAGGAGTTCATTAGTGTGGCCCCTGCCCCTGTCATTGGATCTTCCTCCAGCCCCTCCCCCCACCCGTGAGCCGGTTTTATCTCCGCTCCAGCACATGGAAATGAAATGATGGGATGTCAGATTTATGGTATTTACTGACTCTTTCTATTTGCTTGGTCTTCATTGGAATTTCTGCCATTTTTATAGACTGTGCCTGTGATGATGGAATATACTGCAGGTGTTGTTTAGTCTAGGACTGGTCTGATCTCGTTCCCATGCATACTTAGCAAGTTCTTCAGTAGAAACACCTGTTCACCTGCTCATTCATTAAATTTTTGACTCCGCCAATCACGTGGTGGTGGTGCATAAGATCATCCTGATACAGGTCAGGAGCTTCAGTTGGTGTTCAAATTAATCTTCAGAATGGAGAATTAATGTGATTTCAATTACTTTAACTGTGGCCTGGTGGCTGGTTTGAGCATTTCTGATACTGCCGATCTGGGATTCCCACACACGTCAGTCTGTAGAGTTAACTCAGAATTGGAATTCCACCTTTGGAAGAGGTGTTGGTGACCAGTAGGTTGCAATCTTCCCTCTGGTGGAATAATCCCCAGTGCAGTGATGGGGACACTGTACTGAAGGAGACGCCGTCTTTCGGATGAGACGTTAAACCGAGGTCCTGACTCACTGTGGTCACTAAAGATCCTATGACACTCTTCGATAAGAGTCGGGTGTTCCCAGGTGTTATGGCTAAATTCCCAACCTGGCTCTTTCGACCTGCCACCTAATCATCCCCTGATCTAATTGGCTGTGCAAATTTCCCTCTCCCTCCCCACCTCGACCCCCAGGGCTCCCTTGAAAAGAGATTTTGATCTCAAATGGACTTCCCCGGTTAAATAAGGGTTAAATGAATAAAAATTAAAGAATGGGGTGATGAAGAACAACATTCACTGAATCTTCTGGAACGTGCAGCGAGTAGTGTCACTGGGCAGATGCGCTACACCGACTAGCTGTAAAGATGTCAGTACGAGACATGACACTGGCATCTTTGCTGGAGTCCAGCCGTCAGTTGTCTAAATGGACTATTTCTACATTGCGTCCTGCTTCCATACTCACATGACATTCACCATAGGAAGTTAGGGAGTATTTGCTGCCTTTGTTTTAGTTCATACTGTGCTACCAGCTCCACAGAACACTTCTATAAAACGTCCATGAAACATCCATTTAAAAATTAGAGTATATAACTCTGAACATCTGAACCACGTCAAACAATTTTGGAAGACCTGAGAATCTATTTTTTCTGAATTAGGCTTTATAGCCTCAAAGGTATAACCAGTGAGGGCAGCCCCTGTTTTCAGCCACACCATCGCAGAAGGGGCTGCGCTTGACAGTAGATCCAACTTGATCGTAAGACGGTTCAGAGCTGCATGTTATCAGAACATGCACATCATGTGGCCAGACGACTGAGCCAAGCATATAATTCTGCTCACAGCCATTTCCTGTCATGCACCAAAATTTGCCCACAACTGAAATACTTAGCTGTCTGAAGTGGACTACATCTGCCGAACATGCCTGGTGAGTGGCTTAATGGATCAAGGGTCAGATTGATCTTAGCTTCTGAAGAAACCTGTAAGAACTGAAGACTCAGGGTGCCCCAAACTTCCCAACCCCTTTTTCAGATTCAGTGCACTGTATTTACTCTGTTTTTGCTCTGTGCTAAGAAACATCATTCTGGCGTTTTTTTAACGAAGTTGGTAAGCGTGGACCGTACAACATCTGCTGTAGGGTGGGAACTTCAGTGGATCTGTTGCTGCCCAGGATGCTTTGGTAAATGATTAAGTAATTAGATAATTTGCTTTGGCGAGCTGGTTGAAGTAGTGTTTCTGGAGTCAGATTTCAGCTTCTAGATTTCAGTGATGAGAGAGGGCCAAAGATGGGATCACAAGGGATAAAACGCTCGGCTAATGGTAGCACGTGCTAATTTCTGACCAGCCAATGCTACATTGTGCTCTTTCTGACCCACCAATGCCAGCTCATGCTGATTTCTGACCTGCCAATCCTAGTATGTTCTCATTTTTGACCAGCCAATGCCAGCTCATGTTCATCTCTGACCACCAAATGCCAGCTTGTGCTCATTTCTGACCAGCCAATGCCAGTTCATGATCATCAGTGACCAGCCAATGTCAGCTTGTGCTCATTTCTCACGAGCCAATGCTAGCTCATGTTCATTTCTCAACAGCCAATGCCAGCTCATGCTGATCTGTTACAAGCCAATGCCAGCTTGTGCTCATTTTGCACCAGCCAGTGCCAGCTCATGATCATCAGTGACCAGCCAATGTAAGCATGTGCTCATTTCTGACCAGCCAATGGAAGCACATGCTCATTTTTGACCAGCCAATGCTAGCACATGCTCATTTCTTACCTGCCGATGTGAGCAAGTGCTCTTTTCTAACTAGCCAATGCTAGCTTGTGGTTATTTCTGACCATCCAATGCTAGTTCCTGCTCATTTCTTACCAGCCAGTGCTAGCACAGACTCGTTTCTGACCAGCTAACGCTAGCACATACTCGTTCTGACCAGCTGATGCTAGCTCATGCTCATTTCATCACCTCGTCTTGTCTGCCATTATCTCAGCGGTCAAATCAATGTGACTTCAGGCCAGAGGATGACATCAGAGGTGACATCATTTCTCTTGAGGGTATTTGCACTGCAGAGCACATGACTGCTCTCTTGCTTTATTTTGTGTGATGTTTGGCGCAATATGAGAACGTGAAACTTGTGAGCATTTATCAGTGTCTATGCACAATTTGTATCGTTTTCATTCTGTGCCTTCTGTCTTATTTTTTGGTTCACCAATGTATACAACCATTTATTTTCTGTGTATTTGTTGAGGGTCTATTATCTATATCATGCAATTTTCCATCTTTCTGGAGCCTGGATTTTTTATTTTTTAATAAAAGTGACAATGCAAGAGAAATCTTTGCAGAGCTTTGTGCGTGTTTAATGAGACTCGTTTTTTTTTTTTTTTTTGGGATGGCAGAATACCTTATCCATCAGAGCTTTTTGTCAGCTTTAGAATTTTCTATCTCTGTGCAAATTGCGCTGATTTAGCAATTACAGCGAACCAGTGGAAATTTATCCAGCTTACGTTGCCCGTTTGTGAGATGAAATGGAGGGAAAATGGTCTTGGTCTGTGATATTCACTCCTGTCTGCGTCTGATTCACCCCGAGTCCCCATTTGTCCCGCTGTTTGTCCTAAAAGATGTGTTATCGAGTCTGTCTGCTACACCTCAGCACATGAATTGTGCCCTTGCACAGCTAGTCTCAGACAGAATTCATTTTTCTCCGAGTTGAATTGATGCTCCCGTTGTTTCCCTCTGGATAAACTTCAGAGAGGAACAAACTTTGGTGTCATGTCCTCAGATATAGAATACTAAACATCAACTGTTTGCCTTTTTTTTTTCCCGCCTAATAAGACGCATAATTGCACTATGGCAATTTCGTATTCTAATTTGATTATAGCGATATTTTTAATCAGAGATTATGATTGTAATTTGTTGTCTGCTCTGAAAAAAATATCGTTTGTCTGGACACCGCTGTGCCCCCGCTTGCCTCGACGGCGTAATCGTGATGATAATCATGACGATGCGTCGATGGAAAGAGCCGTGATCCTCCTCCAGTGCCACACACGATACTTTCTTCTGGAGATGAAACAAGACAAATGAAACTTTGAAAACAATTCTCAAAAATGGGACAGAATTCTAATTTCTGAATGATGACATTTATCTTTTAGCAGTTTTTTTTGTTTATTTATCAATTTAAATAGGGCAAAGCTGTGGAGAGCAATTTCGTGTGCTGAAACTCCCTGGCGCTGGATGTTTAACGGTAAAAAGAGTCTGTTTCTCAATGTTGCGCTTGGTCACTTGGCCACTGTGCTCGAGAGGCTGCACCTGACTGTAGCTGATTTATAGATGAGAAGTGTTCACCTTTTGCTGAAGGTAATTGTTGGACTGTTTGTGTGATCCACTCCTCCTCGGGGTAAGCGGAGTTCGGGGCCGATCCAGCCCGTGTACCTCAAGGCCCCAGCTGTTGCCGCCCCGTGCGGCGCTCACACGCGTCTGTGCCAAGCACGCGCGATCCTTTGCCACGACTTCATGAGCCCCATATTACACCCCCCCCCCCCCCCCCCAATCCCCCTCAGGCCACTCAGCATCTGCCTCTTTCCTCTCGTCCCTCTGTTTCCCCCTCATCCTCCTCTCTCATCCTGTAAAGTGAGACACACTCCCCTGTCCTTGGCTGGCTGCCAGTTCCCTCTCATCTGCTGGGATGTGTGTGTGCGTGCGTGCGTGTGTGTGTGTGCGTGCGCATATCTATGTGTGTGTGCGTGTGTGTGTTTGTGTATACTTGGGTGGGTGTGTGTGTGTGCGTGCGTGCGTGCGTGCGTGTGTGCGTACCCCTCTGTGTGCATCTTTGCGTTCGCATGCGCACAAATTAGCATCTCCTACGGCACGTGTTCTCATCTGTGCACGCTCTCGTACTTCTGTACTTTTCTCCATGTTCACTGGCCTTTCTGGTAATTACATCCCCCCTTTTGTCTGCCTTCCCCCTGTCACAAATGCGATTAAATAACCCTGAGTCGTAATGTCAAACCTTCTTTATTATTCAGTCGAGAATCCATTTGAAAAGTGTTTATTTTCCTTTCTCTGCCAATATGTGAAACAGATGGAGAGATCGCCAACGGCAACATCCCATGGTTTCAGGTCCCAGCAAACGCAGAGACTGAACTTCTTTCTTTTTCTTTTTCTTTTTTTTTTTTTTTTAAATCTGAGTCGACCCTGACGCGTGAACTCTCCGTATACCCGGCCATTTGAACGAGGCGCCATATTTCATCATGGCTGCTCAGAGCAGTTTGAGCGCGCTCAGGAACATCTGTTATAGAGCGTGTCAAAGCAGCCTCCCTTGGCCCGGGCTGGCCTGTTGTTGTGCCCCGCTGACAGACGAAAAAGGGCGTCATGTTCCTCTGTCCTTCCACCAGGGCCAGCTGTTGTCACAACTGTGGTTCGCTTATGTCAGACTCCGCTTGGCCAGCACTGCTGCTCGAAAGTTCACTGAAGCGCGGTCATCGTTTTTCAGCAGAAGCATTTCTGTTTCCTGGTGCAATTTTTCAGCGTGTCAGGGGCACCTTATTGATTAAAATTACTCATTTGAATTTTGCAAAGTATAAAAAGGTTTTAAAAAATGGTTCTTTCCTGGTTGTGGCTTGATTTGTCTACTTACATGTGTGAGTGCGTTGATTGCATGACATTTTTAACTGCTTTCATATTTTCCAACAATGATTGAAATTCAGTTTCCTCTCGATGCTTAGGGTACCTGTGGTGCTCACTAGTTGCTGTAAGATGGGTGAACATATTTGTGGGTTACCATCGATATGCAGTACCTTGAATGTTGCTTGAAATGGTTTTATCCACAACCTTACCAATTAAATATTTTGGTAGAAAGTCTACTTTTACTACCATTTGAAGTTTAATTATCAGATGTGTAGTCAAAAATTATAGAAGGCGTGTTAACTTGCTTGTCTTTAGGATACTCGTTCAGAATTTCATCTCGCCAGAACTTTATTACACCATAATATCTTTTTCCTTGTGCAGTAGTGGCATTTCCTCTGTCACAATCTGTCATTCTCATACAGGTGGATACCTGCCCACTCACTGTGGATTGAATCATATTGATTATTTCACGTCTGGTGGGTTTAAGAATCTGTAAAGTGATTTAACTCACACAGACGCGCGGTAATAACCACCAGACAGCACACAGCTGTTCAAGCGCACACAGGGCACACACACACACACACACACACACACACGTGCGCGCGTTTGCTCACACACACTCACACCCTTGCTGTGGACGGCTCTTTGTGTCTGGATTAGCACGGTATTTCCAGGGCCGGGGTCGGCATCTGTCTGTCGGAGAGTGGTCACTGCGGTCCTCTGCACGCTGACGGCTACGTGCTCCCAGCAGCTGCGGCCGGAACTGTCCGCGCCTCTAGCGACCTGTGCAGTCAGTTATGCTAATGCGCAAGGACAGGCACAGAGACTTGTTTTCTCTTGATTTCTCTCTCTCTCTCTCTCTCTCTCTCTCTCTCTCACACACACACACACACACACACACACACACACACACACACACACACACACGCACACACACTCTCCCCCGGCATGCCGGCGGCACTTTCCTAGACCTCAAGCGAGAGGTGGTAGTGGGAGGGGGGGGGGGGGGGGGCACACGGCACGCCGGTCCTAGCCTCCACCCTGGGCGCCGCTGCAAGCCACTAGGCTTCCCTGTCATTCCGGAACCTTCCGCCGAGCCACACGTTGGCAGGAGGGCAAGAGGTGGGCTCCGGGCAGACAGGTGAGGAGACGCTGGGCGCCCAAACAGAATACCAAACGTGGACAGCAGGGGTGTTTGGCAGTTGGGCGCAGCGGAGGCTGTCGCAGCCAGTGCGGAACTCGGACCCGACCCTGCTAACACACCAGCCGCACGCGCGCTCGTGTGGGCATCGTCCTGCGGCTTACCTCAGGGGGGCCTCTTTTCATTCTCATTCTGTTTGTTCTGTGTGACACACATCTCTGAATGCTGAGCAGAGAGTGTTATTTGGTATGAGGCAATGACTTGACTCTCCTCTCCTCTCCTCCCTCCCCCCCAACACGCCCTCCTTCCTCCACCTCCCCCATCCCTCGCTCCATCTCGGTCCCTTCCCCCTCTCGCTCAGGTGAGCCTGGTTCCGGTGGAGAGCTGTGAGCAGTACGCCACCTGTGAGGAGTGTCTGGGCTCCAGGGACCCCCACTGCGGCTGGTGTGTCCTTCACAACATGTGAGTGAGCCCCACGGTCAGCTAACGGCTCGGTCAGCGCCGCGGCCCGGTCTGCACTAGTGTGAGAGCGATCTGAAGGCCTTTGATGGCGGGATCTAACCTTGTAGCACTGGACTGCTGCCGTGGGATCTGGGCAATGTACAGAAACATGTAACTGTTGAGTCAATGTAATCTTTTAATGTAGGACATTTGGCTTCGATTACCTGGATGGAAACAATGTCATTACCTCCAAGAAACATTTTTTTGTAATATAATTCCAATATTAATATGATCAAATATTTGGTATATGCACCCTGCAATGGATTGTCCACGGTGTGACCCAGCCATTCGCCCATAGTCAGCTGTGATTGGCTCCAGCTCCCCTGCAACCCTAGTGAGAAAGAATCAGTTTCAGTAATTGATGGATGATATCGTGTGTATATATATATATATATATATATATATATATATATATATATATACTCAACAAAAAAATTTAAGAAACACTTTATTTTGACTCATATGTGAAATGTAAAAACTGAAAGTAAATCCCCAGTTTTGTTATATCACTGGTGTTAATCCAAGACAAAAAATTTGATCAAATGTGACTTCATTACTCCAAAACAGGGAATCTACAGGGATGACCAGAATTACACCAGGTCTAGAACATTCGATCGAAATGTTAAACAATGTCCGAAGTCATTTCAATAACTTGTGTGACCGCCCCATGCTCTCTCCACAGCTCGACAGCATCTTGGGAAGCTCAAAAAAAAAAGAGAAAATATTCAAGAAGAAACTCAGCGGTCCTTTACTTTTTTTGTTGAGTATAATACATGATAAAAAGTACATTGCATGTATAATTTTCAGTTCATGGCTTTGGTTTGAGTGTCTGGTGCAGAGGACTGCAGGTGAGTTAGCGGTGCGGGTTTGAGGTGTCTGAATTGCTACTGTCTGAGGAAGTGAGGAGAGTCTGATTTAGCGGTAAGAACACGTTGGAGGATGGCTGAGGGGAAAATGGTCTGTTTTTACATCAAGGACACAGAAAAGCAGGAGTGCTGTGGAAATCTGCTCAGCCGGGTTTGACTTCCAGTCGCTGTGTTGTGACCTTCTCCCTCTGCAGTGTTCATTTCCAGCTCAATGAAATGTCCATTAATAGACCTACATGGGGAGGCACTTATTTCAATAGCATGGGCTTTGGTCTTTTGAAGTGGTGTTTCAGTTCAGCCCAGAACTGTGCACTTCCTTCAGCTAATATTTCATTTTTTTAGAGGTTACTGGAAGACTTTAAAGTTCTTTCTGACTTTTTGGGGTGAGACATTCAGCTCTGAATCGCTGTGCCGCTCTTGCGTTTATGGTTTTAATATGAGAGAAGTGGAATGTTTTAATTGGCTATTAGTGTCTTTAGCGCCAGGCCCAGAGTTGTGGTCGCTCAGCTGAATTCGTACGGGTGAAGCGTGCGCGGTGTTCCTGTGTGGGAGGTGAAGCGTCGGCTCGGTGCCAGTGTCCTTCCTCAGTGTCGCTCGGCGGTGGGAGTTTGAAGTGATTCTGCAGGGAGAGCGGATTACAGTGAACATGTGTGCTCTCTCTTGCCCTCTTCCTCTCTCTCTCCCTCCTTCCCTCCCTCTCTTCCTCTTTCCCTCTCTCTCTCCCTCCCTCTCTCTCTTCCTCTCTCCCTCCCTCCCTTCCTCTCTCCCTCCCTCTCTCTCCCTTCCTCCCTCTCTCTTTCTCTCTCCCTTCCTCCCTCAATCTCTCCCCTCTCTCTCTCCCTCCCTCCCTCTCTCTCTCTCTCCCTCCCTCTCTCTCTCCTCCCTGTAGCTGCTCCCGTAAGGACCGCTGTGAGCGGGCCGGGGAGATGCAGCGGTTTGCCTCTGACTTACGCCAGTGTGTCCAGCTCAGCATCCAGCCCAAGAACATCTCCGTCACCATGTCTGAGGTGCAGGTACGTCATGCGGCCCACAGCAGACTCAGCTCTGTTACATCTCACCGCTTACATCACTGTTACATCACTGATTCATCCCTCTTATGTCAGACTCCTATAAATCTTTTACATTACTGATTCATCCCTGTCATATCTTGAGCCATTGTCACAAAGAATCTTAAGCCTAAAATTACCTGCCTGATTTAGGAGTAGCTCCTAAATGATTGGTTTGTCACTCATAACTGAAGGGCTCTTGTTTCTTTCCACCAAGTGCACTTTGCTTTTAAAGCCGAAAGTAGCTCCTAAGTCTCTGATTTGCTAAGAGTGGTTAAGAGGACTTCCCTGTTGCTAAGAGCAAATTCACTAAAAACTCCCAACGGCTGTCACCGTGACTCATCTCCATCCTCGGGGGAACATTTAAGAAAAATTATATCAAAAAAATAATTTCAAGCTCTTGAGGCGGTGTTGCCTCAGGTGCAAGGGTATAATGGTGGTGGCGGACTTAATTTGGGATGCAATCACTTCACAAACCAATCGAAATAATGCTACAGTGCTGCGTCCGTGCCTCGACGTTCAGACCACTTCGCTATTCGACCACAGGCAAAATGCAACTGTGTAGTGCCTCTTGTATTCTGCCATTTAATACCCTGCGACTGCCTGAAATACCAGCGCTTCTCACTCATTACTGAATCCTATAAGCAGTGGAATTGGAGGCATTTATGGGGAGACATGTTCTTCCCCACATCTCATTTAGCCAGCAATGCCTGATCCAAATTTCCGTTTTATTTTTATTTTCCTCTCTTTTATCGAGTTGCTCTAGTAACAGAAGTTGTTTCTGCTTCCAACTTTCTTCTTTCTCCGGTTTTTTTGAGGTAGCTCGAGTTCAGATCTGTCTATCTATCTCTCTCTCTCTCCCTCTCTCTCTCTCACACATTGAGAATTGAAAATTACGCCAAAGTGTTTAGGTATAGCCATCAACGATGAGATAAACCGCTTCCTTTACACAGTGCTTCCTGAGTGTGGGTCATTCTTGGCAGCTTTGTGAATCACTATTAAGAGGTAACATTAGTAAGGAACTTTTTAATGCCACATTGGAGCACTCTTTGTGTCAAGATAAAATTTTTTGTAAATATGGTCCCAGATGCATATAAATGTGAAAGATCGCCAATTCATTCCTGTTATATTGGATTCATTTGAATTGGTTGCATCACTGATTCACCCCAGATATGCCAGGTTCATGCAAATCTGTCTGATCACTGATTCATCGTTTGTACACCTCACACAAGTGAATCCCTTACATGACTGGCTCATTAGCTCCCGCCGCCAAGCGGGCGCGGGAGCCATGGTGTCGGGCTCCATCCCTGAGTGCGTGCGTGCGTCAACACATTTTGCTTAATCTCATTTAAATATTTCAGTTTCAGGCTCCTAATTTTTACTGGACATGAATCTCATAAAGGCCTACAAATGACATTCCTAAAGATGACCTTGGCATATTTTTTCAAGGTCACTGGCCTAAAAATATCACCAAAAACTTTGACATTTTGCTTTATCTTATTAACATTTTCAGTTACAGGCTCCTGATTAGCTTTCGCTGACCGAGTGGCACGGGAGCTACGGTATCGGTCTTCATCCGTGCGTGCATCCATCCATGGTGTGTGTTTGTCAACAAAAACTTCAGCATTTTCTTTATCTTAACGGCAGGAGCTTCTGGGGCCACCAGTGCCCTATATTTTCTGTTGCACCTGAGACCTATAAAACTGTTATTGTCTGTTAGTGACTCATCTGTCAGTAGTGACATCAGTGTATCTGTAGCTGACAGGACCGTGTGATGTCCGATACTCGTGATTCGGTTAAAACCTGAATTTCTGACCTGTCCTCCCTTCCCCCCCCAGCTGGTGCTTCAGGCTCGGAATGTGCCCGACCTGTCCGCCGGGGTCAACTGCTCGTTCGAGGATTACACTGAGACCGAGGGCCACATTCAAGGGGGGCTCATCTACTGTCTCTCTCCTGCTTCCCGCGATGTGGCCCTCATCACCCGCGGCCAAGGTGAGACGCCCCCTACAGCTCAAACAAGCTTCCTGCTGAGAAGTGTCTGCTGCGCTCTGTGGGTGCAACACTGAGTCATGACGTGTTAAAATGAGCCCTCACAGGCTATAGGCTATTGCAGTTGCCCAATGATGCAAGATGTCGAAATCAGGCGCAGGGAAGCTCTTTTAAACAAGTTGGCGCATGATGGGATTTCAACAGCTCAGGATAATTACCTTTCTAATTCCTTAAAAAATTTATTCAGCGCTCTAAGGGTTAAGATTTCATTTTTACCCTCGGCCCGACTTCAGGCCGAAGGGGTATCGTCATCAGTTCGTCGGCTGTCTGTCTGTCCGTGTGCGCACCTCTAAAGTCAGCATCAATAAACTAGTTACCCATGCCAAAACATTCGCGGTAATATAGGGAATCCAGGCCAGGAAAGAATTTCTCAGATCAGACCATTTTTTGGGGAAAAAATTGCATTTTTGGCGTTTTTGAAAAAATCTTTTTCGTGCACTGAAGCATTTGAGCTCGGGGGTTTTTACCTGGGGGAACGATCATACATATGCGGGGCTCTAGATTAGTGAAAAAAATTTGAATTCTCCAAAATTTTTGTTGGACTTTGGGCATTTTTGTATTTGTAAATGTACATTCTGTGGAATTCTACTTTGGTTATTGTGTAATTGTTCTGGGACACTTCATAAGTCAGGCCGAGGGTGTTCAAACACGGGCGTTTCTTGTTGAATATTGGGCAGGAGACTGTTTAACCCCGGAACTTAGGCCCTTTAATTTTGTATGTAAATGTATATTTAATCAACAATTTCATCCATGGTTTTTCTCAACGGAAAACTTAACCGGACTCTTGAGTCTACTGGTTTAACCTTTCCTGCCATCATTCAGACTTAACTCCATCAGATGCCGCACCAAACATTTGTCGCTCACGTGGATGGACAATATGCAGGTGTTTATGGTAACTGATTGCACATCCACCGTTAACACGTATAACCTGCACCAGTCGCTAGGGCACAGTAATATCAGTGAAACTTGCTGGCTTTACCCCCTGTTCTTGACCCGTAAGGCAGAGCAGATTGTTTTCTCGTCCGCGCAGACTTGTGGACCATAGCTGCATATTTTCCGATAAATATATGAGCGCCTGTTGCGACAAAATGTATGTACTATTGCCTTCCAAGTCACTCTGGATTAAGGTATTTTGCCAGCAAGTACATAATAGTATTGTTGCACACATTCTTAGCGGAGCCAAGCTGTTCCCTCCCCTCTTCCCTCCGGCGGCGGTATTGACAGCCTCATCCACTTTGGCACGGTGCGGAGGCGATCGAAAGAGCTTTCTTGGCTTAGCGATTGTCTCCACTGACCTTGAGCAAAATATTTTGGTAATATCATCGTAGGGGAGCATTATTAATTAAAGGCGGCTCTCTCTCTCCCTGTCGACCGTGCAGCAGAGGGAGCAGGCGATTGGGAATGCTGCAGCGTATGCAGGCCTCCCTTGACTCGGGGACGGGCGGTTGGGGGTGTGGGGGGATTTGTAATGGTGGCCCCTTGAATATGGTTGACTCTGAAAAGTTGGGCATTCAACAGCTCTCGGTGCTTCACAGCCCTCCAATCAATTAAACGCCAACAGGAAAAAGGCGGGAAGTTCCGTTATTTTTATTTAATTGGCATAGGATGTAGAATGTAGCATCAAGCTAATCGCTTTAAGATCCACAGCATAGAGCTCACCTTTAACACAATCAAAAATTGGAACAGCCAGTACATAGACCGCACCTGTGCGTGAATTTTTTCCAGCCAAATTTTTAGCTCACCCAGACCGAATGTCCGATGGCCTTATGTCATTCCGTCGTCCGTAACCATCATCCTCTCCGAAACCACTGAACCTATAAAGCTGAAACTTGGCAAACATGTTCCTACCCATGAGGAAACCAGAGTTTGTTCATGGTGTTATTTAGCTGCCTGTACTGGTATAAACAATCCAGGTGAGCTACAGTGCCTGTGGCACTATTTTTGAAAATTTTCTTTCTTTTCTTTAATTTTATATTTCTTGTATTTTGAGAGTTTACAGTTTTATCCTTTATCACTGTGAGGATTTTAGTTTTAAAAAGTATTGGAGAAGTAGTAGGACAGACGGCCCTGGATTTAAAGGCCACTGTTGCTGATGGGTATATGGAGTACGATAAGTCAGTTGCGGTTTATACGCACGTTGGCTCTCCTCTTCGGCTCAGTGACACCAGAAGCGCTACCCTCTGCACTGCTGTTACTGGCTGGGGGCAACACACAGGGACACACACACACTGCCCAGAGGCTGAAGCCCAGAAACATCCTGTACAGAGAAAAATATGAAAATACAAGCAGACAGAAGGGTTTGTGTAGATTCAGACACCGGCCATCATGCACTTCTGTGGGGCCTAAGTGATGATTGAGGATTATTTTTGTTTGCAATTCTATATATTTGATTTTTTTTATGAAAATCTGACTCTGTATACTTTTAAAATTGGCTTTGCTCTGCTAGTGAAAGCAAGGAATTTTTCTCAAGTGCAGTTTGGCACATTCATCCTTTGAGACCCAGTTTTTACCAAGCCAACATGACTGTCCTGCCCAAATTAATTAAGACCAGATCTCAGATGTGCTTAAAGTTTTCACAAAAATGAGTTGACCATTGCATGTCATAGTATGAAATGGTATAATTAAGTGTTTCTTAAACATTTCAGTGCAAGTTGGATGCTTTTATTTACAGAAAAATGTTGCGGATTTTACATATCAAGAGCAGATGTTCAGAGATTTATAATCATTTTGAGTTTGAATCTTTGCTGAAGACTGTGATTAGTAGAATTTGGTGTGTTAACTGCTTCGTTATTGATTGAAAGGCTGCACCCTCTCTGGCCCTTTCTGGTAAGATTGAGGACCCCAAGGCAATTGGAAAAACACGGAAAAATCAGTGCAGAGGAGTCAATTAGCATAATAATGAAATTTCCATGTGAGGGTGCAAAAGGGTTAAATATGAAGATCATTGAACTGAAAATACTATTTTTTTTTTTTTGTCCCCCACCGCGCGAAACGCGCAAAGTGGCGGGACATAGTATTCACGACCATCTGTCTGTCCGTCCGCCTGTCCGTCCGTACGTCCCGAATCCTTGTCAGCGAGATATCTCAAGAACGAATTGACGGATTCTCTTCAAATTTGATGTCAACATGTATTAGGGTGATACCCCGTCGCCAGTCAATTTTGGTGACCTTCGCGTCACTCTCAAGGTCACACCGAGAGATTGCTCATTTTGACACGATTTCACATTTTGTGGCGGGGGACAAAGACACTTTAGTGGCAGATACTTGTTTATTTATTTTTTTTGCAACAACAGTAAAAACAATTTGAGGGGGGATGTTGACCGTATTTAAGGCCGCTTGCCATGGCAATTTTTGATTCTCTGGTATGAATTAGTAAAGTAATTATTTCAACCTTCTCTCCAGGTGACAAACGTGTGGTGAAACTCTACCTCAAGTCCAAGGAGACGGGGAAGAAGTTCGCCAGCGTGGACTTTGTCTTCTACAACTGCAGCGTGCACCAATCGTGAGTATCAGTATGGAATATTTCTGCCTGTGACCCCGAGCTCTAGTTCTTCTCGTACCGGTAACTCATGTGAAAGGGGGTTTGCTCAGGTGCTGGGCCCTACTTTGGTTGCTATCCTTCCGTTTGAGATGAAGGGGTCTCTAGTTCTCGCGCTTGTAATAAAGCATCTTGACTTAAAGTTGCGCATCTTATGTATCTTCCGCATCCTTACAAACAGGAACAGGACTTATGTTATGCATGATCTATATTTGAAATTACGTCTGCATCAGATTAAAAATGTGTCTGATCACTTTGGTATGCATACAATGTATATTTGTCACTGAAATGTTCATTTCCGTGCCTTTGCTGTAGAATTGGTGTCCAAATTATTGTTAACGTATATGATATAGGTATACTTACTGCATATATTTATGTCTCGCCTCACTATAGGATTAGTCTGGATTACACATTCTTCACATTTATGATATAGGTATACGTTCTGTGTATATTTATGTCTAGTTAATAAACTTGGTATGGATTACACATTGTTCTCTTATATAATATAGATGTACACTTCGCGCTGTGTACATTTATGTCTCGCTTTGCTGCAGAATTTGCATGGATTAAATGTCGCTCACGTATGTGGTATAGGTGGGAGGGACCAGAAGAGAAGGGCTATAAAAGTTTTATTTGGTCCCGGGAATTCTGGGTAAGAATGGGAATGGTGGATGGACTGAAATGAAATACTCGCGTTAATAATCTGTGTAAAAGGGAGAAGGATCAATCCCATCACCATCCATTTCAGAAATCTTTATTGCAGGTCGGTCTAATATTCTTTAACTTGGGCAGCTGCTTAAAGGGCGATTAAGTCTGGATTTCCTTCATGGTGCATGAAATTGACCTTCACCGCATATTAAACCAGTATTCCCCTAAAATTCACTTAAATCATTGATATGGACTCTACAACTGCCTGCAGTTTCCAATAACTTTCTGAGGAACTATAAAAGTCCCGGTGGCCTGAGTGTTCGGCTGCCTACTCCATGCAGTGGCGTAAAAATCAGGGTTCATACAGTAAAAGTCTTTCCCAGTAGTTTGTTCCAATCAACTGAATTTTTTCAGTTGAACGATTCTTCATGTCAGTAGCCTGATAAGGTACAGGGTTGTAAAATCTGTCTGGCGGAAGAAGCACTACGCTGGAATAGTTCTTTCCAACCCCTCGACTTGCCACCTGTGGCTCTGCGATAGGTTATGCCACCCTTCTTCTCTGTATCTGATCTCACACGGTGGCCATTGGCGAGCTGCTTCAAATTTTATTGGTCAGTTGAATGGGCTTGAACATCTGTTATCAGAGCCATAGGTATGGAATAGTAGGGCTCTATTGTACTTACGTTCTTGTTTAAATGGATCATTATCATCGATTGATGGCATTGATCAGTTAAACAGTTGTTGTGCTTCCTCATAAAAGCTTCAGATAGGACTATTAAAAATGCGAAAACGGAAATTAAAACGATTGAGTGGTAAATGCAAGCACCCAAAATGACTTAAATTAACATTAAGTGACAGAAGGCTGCAGTCAGAGCCTTACGAAGTCCTTCAATAACTGCTAAGTTCTCGTAGGACTTTTCAACTGTGATGGCACAGCGGTCTTTTTTAAAAAAACAGTCCCCTTCTCCTAACCCTGAACTCTAACCTTAACCTAAAAACCAAAATTGCCTTACCTTAACCCTGAACCATAACCTTAACCTTATGAAAACCACGATCGCCAAGTTGCTTATAGCATGTGGAGTTAGGGCTGTTCCATCCCATATATCTACGGCACTGATAACAGATGATAATGCCTATTCAGTGGACGGATAACATTCGAAACGGGTACATTGGCTGAATGTCCAAAAGGATACACTGGCCCCTTCACGGTGCGATTGGCTGGGATAGATCATCTGGCATCCAGCGCTAATATTTTTTCATTATCCGTGCATATGAATCGATATTTTGCGATGCGGTTTCTTTGATGTGTTGCGCAGTGAGCTATTCATGGGAAAGTCTGCTCTCTGGCTGACACAGGCATATATTTTGATGTCCTGGGTTGAAGGTACGGTAACGGCTGAGCTGTGATTGCATCTCGGGCTCTGTGTTGATAAATAGGGCATTGGGCCATATGATAAATGCAATATGCTGGAGGCCTTGCATGGGATCAGGCCGCTCTCTGTGCTGTAACCAGAGCTCGAAATAGTGCCAGGTGGTTTTCGCTCTTTTGGAGTTATTCGTTCTAACTCGGGGCATGCGGTTGAGGATGTTAAAGGGCACGCAGTAGGATCGGCTCTCGGTGAAATTGCTTTGGATTAGGTTGGTGATTGCCTCCGAGTGTCCTCTCTGAACCAGACTCTGGATTGTTGAGTATTTGTGCTCAAGTGATGAGCCGGCAGGCCTAATTTTAGCGTAGTGGAATAATAGGACGTGAAATACTCTGTTATGATTTCATGAATATGGATTAATCATCTTTGAACTAGATTTTTTTTTCTGCCACAAAACAAACCGTCCACAGGGCCAAGCTTGTGTAATTTAAGCATTCAAAACGGAAGGTGTGTAAATTGACCGGAGTATATCTATGTTTTTTATTTTGATTTGAATAGCTGTTTGGTTTGAACTTGAAAGAGTGTTTGATTTTGACCTGAATGATTGTCTGACGTGGAAGGAATGCGCGTTTCATTTCGCACGAATGAGCATTCTATTTGAACGGATGATTTGGTGATTCACCTCTCAGGCTCACGTCCGAAACATGCAAATCCTCACCAACATCCGCTTGTCCCTCCCCCTCTCTCATCTGGACAAACCCTTATAGGGCGGCCTGGTCTCGTGTGGGGCTAAGTGGCGTACAGAGACAGGCTGTTCTGGTTATATAGGCAACTGAACGGACACTCTTTCAAACATGGTGAATAACGTTAAAGCCGGAAAGGCAATATTTGCTGTTTCCTGCTCCTGCTGATCACTGGGTGGAGACCTCGGCCCGTGAATGACTCATGTTTGTCAGAATAACTTTACAGAAGCTAGGTGACAGCCAAATCCCTACTGTTCTGGGGCAGGATAACAGCAAAAAAAGACTGCTTACTGGATTTCAGTTTGAGGATGTCTCCGGAAGCCTGAAATCTCGTGTTCAAAAAGTAGTCACACGAGACTTGATATTCAGCACCATGGTCTCAGTGGCCCCCCCCCCCAGCCTCATGAGGAGGTCTCCACGCTTACCTGAGAGAGAGCAGTACAGCACAAGGGAAGTGACATCATGCTTTTGTTTGTCGAGCCAGTCTCCTCATGGTTCTGGGAACTGCAGAACCCCAGAGACGCCCCCTTCTCACCCTATTAACATACAGCTACCACTGGCCTTCAGTCCTGAATGGCGGGGTGTGCTAACAGGGGTGATAAACCAGAGCTGCAATGTTATGTAGCTTGTGTATCTGGGAATAAATAGAGCCCCTGCACTAGACAGTTTCTGTCTCATCAGCTACAACTGAGGCCTCTTCGCGACTTCGCTCTCGGAGAGCTTTTGTGGCAGCCAATGAGCTCAGACTCATAATGTCATTTTCGAAACTACTCTGTGCCGCTCCAAAGTCACGGCTATCTGCCGCCAGTTAAAGATAACCTCATTTTACTACATCGAATCCGGAGTGTTCCGACCTGTCTCTGAGCAGTGTGTATTTGTGTATCTGTGTGAACTCCTGTCGCTGTGGGGCTCTCTGTGAACATATGTGTAATGTTACCCCTCAGTCCGGAGGTCTCTAGTTGCTGTGTGTTGGGATGTGTGTGTATCTGTGTGTGTGTGTGCGTGTGTTCGCGAACATAGGTGTTATGTTACTCCTCATTCCAGAGGTCTTGAGTTGCTGTGTGTAGGGACGTATGCGTGTGCACAAGTGTGTATATTTGTGTGTGTGTGTCTCTGTGTGTATGTGTGTGTGTGTGTGTGTGTGCGCACTGTACTTTCTGTGTTGCGTTTTTGTTATTCCTAAATGAAGACTATTATTACTATTTAATGAATACTTCTCAGCCAGTGTGGTTACAGTCCTGACTGGAGGTTTCTGTACACAAGCGGAGCATCCCTCACGCTCACTGTATCGGCGCATTAATGTTGTCCAATCTTTTATTTGAATAATGTGCTCGTAAAATCGGTTTATGATGCCGTTGGCATTGTTTATATTATTGTTTTAATGCATTTCAGCTCTACATTTCTTCGCACTGATTAGAGCACTGTCCTCCCACTGCCATGTATCAGTTCTCCCATATACAGTGCTGAGCCTGTAGTCTGAACGGAGCTGAGATTTGAGGCGCTCTCTTTGATTGTTCTAGATTTTTCTGTTGCATTTATCTTCCCCCTGGGCATATTTGCAGCCCTTGTTGCCTCAGAAGTAGACTCAGGTTTGTCTGCTAGTCTAGTCTCATCCATAAAGCTTTATCCACATCAGAAGGAAAAAAAAGGCTTAAAACACACAAAGCCGAGCTCTGCTTCGGAATATTCTCCCGAACACCCCCCACCCTTCCCCCCCATTATTTATTCTGCTGATTATGTCTTGCCCCACACTTTAAAATGGCATAAATTTGCATAGCAACATTAATCTAATTAACAATCGTACTGTTCCATTTATAGAGGGGGAATGAGGGAGAAATTGAAACAGAAAATCACTTGGAGCTATGATTATGGCTTAATTAAATATTTCCATGCTTTACTTCTCCTTTACTGATTTGCGCGTGTGTGTGTGTGTGTGAGTGAGAGAGAGCTCTGCTTTTGGGAGTGTGTTGCTGTCTGTGTGTGTATGTGTGTCCGTACGTGTTGGCGTGTGTGTCAGTTCGAGTGCACACTGTCCTGCTATCCCGCTGTGTGATGGCCAAATGAAGCTCTCCATGTTCAGGTGAAGTGGGCTTTCTTACTGTCGAGTGGGTCCTGGTTTGTTGAAAGGTTTTATATGTTTAAGGGTCAATAATCTGTTGAACCTCCGCACTCAAGTGCTTATAGTGCGATTCTCCACTGCTAACTTTTTTTTCCAAATGGAGAGAGGTGTTTGGAGCTTAGGGGGTGGAGAGCCTTTACAGAGGACTGAGCCACCGAAGGCCAGGAATGTGCGGGCGAGGTGTTGAGGAATGTGCCGAGTAGCATTAAAGCTCCATTCTCTCCCTGCGCGTGGTTCCCCCGAAACAAAGCGGAAGGCTTTTGATGTGGGCGTCGAGAGGGGCTGGGAGAAGGGCTCCTTTTTACGGACCCAGCACATTGCTTTCTGACCACAACCGCCAGGGTCGCGACCGCCTCTGTCGCTATCGTCAGCGCGGCGAAACCCGCCTCCTCAGCAGCTGGACGATCCCCCCTCCTCACCGCGCCCCTCGTATCCCTGAAATGGACGCACGTGCCCGTCCACAGTGCCAGGCGGTGTGTGCCAAGCCAGGGGGGAGATAAATAGCCTTCCTTCTCTTCAGGGGGTCCCGACCCAGCTCATGATGTGCCAGCGCGTGCGTGCATAATAACGGCCGAAAATTTCTAACAGGCGGAAAAAAGGGGGGAGAAATGAGATGCTCTCACAATGGGGCTGTTTGAGAGCGCGGGCAAACGCAGGCTTTAACCAGCTGAGCGCGGGGGAGGGGCCACCGAGAGGAACAGCCGAACGGAAACGCCGGCGCATTGTGTTGCGATAATGCCGCTGGCATGCCGAGGTTAGCGCCTCGCCTGCCGCACAATTATAATTTTAATATGAAAGGATTAAATTAAAGCTGCCCCCGGGGTATGAAAAGGACCTTTGTGGGGTGGAGGGGTGTGTATGTGTGCATGCATGTGTGTGTATGCGCGCGTGCGTTGGGCGTTTGGCAAGTGGCCGTATTCAGCCATCGTGCCGAAGCCCTCCCTATGATAACCCTATGTTATCGTTCCATCTCGTGAAAGTCAGGGGGTCCTTCGATTTGATTTCTGAGAGGAGATTTGGTGCGCTGGACAAGTCTGGTCCCAGATCAGTGGGGCTATCCTCGCCGGCTCGCTAACACACTGGCCTGCCTCGGCCCTCCGGCGCATCAGTGTCATTGGCGGCTAGGCCACAGAGAAGGGGTTTGCGCTCGGCACAGTTCGCTGGCATAGTAGCGCCATCAAGATGCACTGTAGTGTCATCTGCTACATATTAACAGGCCTGCCGGAATCTCGCTTCCACGCAAATAAGGTTAATTGCAGGGCGATAGGTCTGATTCGCTGACAAATCCTAATACGGTTAGCTGACTGTTTTGAAAATTTAGGCAAAAAAAATACAGGGCCTTCGAACTGAACTTAGTTTGTGTACTTGCCAAGTCCCGCAGGGAACCTCGAATTGTAAAAAGTAGTGCTTAAATAAAGACTAGAAGGCCAAAACAGAGATGGGCATTATGGGATATGGAGTTTTTTGGCCCAGGTATGCTCATTATGCACTACTTGAGGCTTGAACTGACAATGAAGGGAAGATTTCCCATTTTCCAGAACCAATAACCAGACTAGCAGTGGCTGCTCATCTACAACAATGTAATATCTCACCAAATTTAAATGAATTTTAGGGATTCATCTTGTTAAGCAAGGTCTTGATTTCATTGCAGTCAAAACGGTCTGGGGATCTTGTGTTATTCGCTCAATTAAGACTTGTAATGTGGTGGCAGGTTTATAAAATAAAAAGCATGTTTTGTTCGGAGCCGTGTAAGGAGAACGGTGAGGCGTTTGATGGCGCTCTCACACTCTCTCACCGCCATTCAGTCACATCCTTCTCATGCTTCCTTGTACTCACTCGCTCAGAGATGATTTTGGTGTCACTTCCGCCAAAATGGAAGCAGGGGGACCCGCGAACTTCCTGCCCCCCGGCTTTATTCCCATTGACCTCGTGTGCGGAGACGAGACGCTGACAATAGGCCAGATTTATTTATCTTCCACTGCGCTGTGACGAATGTGGGATTGAATGCTTTACTGTGTCCCCATCACCTCGCCGGATGAGGTCATGAGCCGAGGGCACCGCCAGCGTCACTCAAGCTTCTCTCGTCCCTCTCATCTCTCTCCGCCACCTCCAGCCCTCCCCTCCGTGATTTGTACCCAGTTATCACTGGTTTCCTCTGGCCCACTTTGCCTGTCCACCAATCCCATTGCTTTGCTCAGTTATTACCTTTGTGCAGTTATAGACGCCGGCGTCCATAAATTCCAACGTTTAATTCCTAAATAATTCTGTAATTGAATTTACAAATGTCTTGCATTACTGGAATAATTTTCCACAGTCTCTGTTACACAAATACTGAGATATAAAGCCAAAATAGGCTCATGCACAACAGGAAAAATTGGCATTATTCATGTTCTGCGCAAAGGAGTTATGAGCCCTGCTGATTTGCTGAAATACTGTATGGCAATTCCTATTCCAGGCTTATTGCAGTTAAAAACCTATAGCTGCCTTGAGGGCACTAACACTCAATCTGAGTCGTACATCTGGAGCTAAATTGACTGTTTCTTCCCGCATGGTAAGTAAATGAATGGTTAAGCGCGGCTAGTGTTTAATGGCGGGGGCGTGGCTCTCAAGGGCCAAACTATATTCTGGGTTGCTTCTAAATGATTTCTAAATGTCTTTATTGAACAAATCGCCCGCCTAATTCATCCAAATGGATTTCATTTTTAGTCTGCGGGGCCCGGTTTGTTTAATTTTAAGAAATGAAGAGGGAGCCTGGCATCTGAAAATGATTATGGCCTCGTTTTTGTAAACACCGTCTCCTCGCTTTGCTCATCAAGCTTCGGGAGTGTTTTGGGTTGTTTTCGTGGTTTATCATTTTATTTTTGTCTGTGTGTGCGCATGCGTTTGGATTTCTGTGTGTGTTTGTATGTGTTCGCGTACATACGTGTATGTGTGTGTTTTTATGCCTGCATATACACACTACATGTATATACTTGTTGTGGAAGTGTCAGGCACTCAGCAGGTCTCCCGATAGACGCCCTTGGACACTGGCTTGGGAGTCACATAGCTGCAGTTGGAGGCCTTTCTCTTTTGTTTTGGAGCACAAGCTGGGACTGTTTATCACGTCAGACGGATTAATTTGGGACCCCTGAGTTCCCGCCCCTTCTCTCTGCTCTGGGCCCCTGGAAGGGCTCCGGTCTAAAGAGTCCCCTCAATCTCTCCAGCTCCCGCGAGGACGCACCTGCGTTTGATCAGGGATTCATCTGTCATCCGGACCCGACCCTGTCTGTCGGCACCACCCCATCTGAATCCTAATGGGAAAGCGTCCTTTTTCTGAGAGCATGAAAGATCTGGAAGACAAAGAGCAGAGGTCAAAGAAGAGAGGGGAAAAAGAGAGAATGATGGGGATAGAGGAGGATGGATAGATAGAAGGAACATGCTGAGCTGGTGCTGAATTGTTAGCGGTGTGCTGTCTTCCCTCTGTGCTCTCGCACCCCTCCTCCTCCTATCTTTCAAAGCCTCTCTCTCTCTCTCATCCGCTCTCTCACGCTCTTCTTCTCTTCCTCTAGCTGCCTGTCCTGTGTGAACGGGTCCTTCCCCTGCCATTGGTGCAAATACCGCCACATGTGCACGCAGAACGCCAACGACTGCTCCTTCCAGGAGGGCCGTGTCAACGTGTCCGAGGTGAGTGCATCCCAACTTCCTGCTCAACTTCCTGTTCGTCTCTGAACATCAAATTGTCTAAACACGTATTTCTGTTTTACTCAGTCGTGTTTATTTGCTCACAATCACATGCCCATACTAATATATTCCTATGCATTTCCTCACAAAGACAAGCACGTGTACAAACACGTTCGAAAACGTTCACACAAATACGTGGGCTCGTGCGAATTTGCACCGCACGCGCGCACACAAATGCACCTACCCGCGCACTCGCTTCTCCAAAACAAACACAAATGTACTTCCTTCCTGCATTAATACATATGCAAACGCTCTATGCGAAATGCACAGACACACACACCAGTTGATTCCAACCCCAGTTGGGTCTTTTGTGCTGCCTGCGGTGCGTTGCGTCTCCGAGAGGAGTTTTCAGAGAGCCACCGGCGGCAGCTGTTTAAAAACCCTGGGATTTATGCATTTATAAACGGGGAAGGGTGAATGACTATGCAAATTGTATCTTGTTCTACATATCCAAATGCTACATTAGCATAAAAACTAATATCAATCACATCTCCCGCTCTCGCCAAGCCCTCCAGCGGAATACCAAGTGGGAAACGGTTACTGGGGGAAAGTGTTTATCAGTCGACAGCCCTCCACAACTCTCCCCCGCGGCCCCCTGCCCTGTATCAGTCCTCGCTATAACCAGCTCTAAACACATTCGCGACAATCGTTTCAAGAACATTTTTGTATGTAAATCCTCCGGCCAGCTGAGGGACGGCAGGGCTTGCAGCACTTGGTTGCCTGGGTAATGCGGTTCTTAAAAATGGGACTATTCCCTCTTCGAGTCGTCTCCTCTCATCTCCTCAGTCTTATTGTCAGCTAACTCCCCTCTGTCTGGTTGTATTTATCAGAGTTGCTATGAGAAAAAAGAAAAAAAAAATTGCTCCTCTCCTGATTTTCTGTTCTTTTGCATTTGTCCCCCTAAATGGCTTCATTTTCTTAATACAAAATATTGTTTAAGATGAGGAGAACATGGCAAAAAGGGAAAAAAAAACAGTTTGAAATAATTTCTTTATTGGAAGAAAAAGGTTATCCAACACTTGTATATCACCCAAGTTAAAAAAATAAATTTTAATGCAATTATTTAATGCCATCTTAACTCGGACAACTGCAACCAAATACACCCGATTAACTGAGTATTTTCGCATTGTCGATAAGCACTTTAGGCCCGCTCCCGTATGCAGAATTGTCTCAGTTCTGCTGTATTGGGTATGAACTGCCTGTTCATAAATCCAGCTGGAGCATCAAAATGCGGGTCAAGTCAGGAGTTGGGTAAGGCTGCTCAAATCCTAATTATGTATCTTTTGAACATTCAAATGTGTTCTTCTTGCGCTGTCTGGGGGCCTGTGGAATATGAGCTTTGAGCTTGAGATCACGGGCTGATGATTGAATATTCCCCTTCAGCATTTTCTGGTGGTGAGCAGAATTGATATGTTGATGAATCATGACACGTTGCCCCCACACCATCACGCTGCCACTTCCATCTTCCACCATGTTATGATGGTCTTACAGTGGATTGCTTTATTAGCTTAAAGTCAGGTGTAACAACGCCCAAATCTTCTATAATGCTCACCTTTTGACTTTACTTTGCATACTTTTTTGCCCAGACTCTAATCTAATGATAAAATCACAAAGGCTGACCTTGTCTGAGGCAAGCTATTTCTTAGATGTTTGTCTTGGTTTTGCGGTCACATCTGGGATGAGTTGGCGATACGTTCTTGCAGGACTTCGTCAAACAGTCACACACGGGAAGATATCTTCACTGTTTCAGGTTGGCCATCATAGTGGTTTTCTGAGGTCCCAGAGTCTTAAAAATGGCTGTATACCCTGCCTGGGCTGATATCTTTCAAGAACCTTTTTTGATCCTCCAGAAAATTTCAGGTGGAAATACTTGGTGCATCTGTGGGTTTACTGTCTCCATTAGGAATGCTAGAAAAGGATAGTGATGGGGAACATGAGTTGAGATGCTATTGGAATATCTTGTGGAAGGGTGGGACATGTTCATTTGAAATCTCAAACAGGAGGGCTAGTGCCATTTAAAACTCAAGTAGAACGGACTGAGGCTGCTGTCCAAACATTTATGGTCTGCTGTGAACATCAGGGAACAGCCCATTTGGTTTAAGTCTCCAGCGGAAATCGGTGTCTTTGCAAAGTATGGTATTGCCAATGGTAAATAAAGGCTGTACTGTGTTTGCTATGCATAAGCATTCATTCGAGTGTGTAGAAGCTTCTGAAAACCCCATTTCCCAGCTTTCCCATGCAGCCAGTATCAGTCCAGACCCTGCTCTCGAAGAGCTGCCGCCACGCGCTCGCTGAATGAGTGTCGTGGCTCGGCGGTGGTCCTGCGTTCTGGCTCGTTTTTCTCCGCGCACCTCGCTGTGTACTCCATTTGTTCCGCTCCTTTTGCCAGCTAAGCCATGGGGATCCCCAATGGCCGCAGTCGCCCGAGCCTCCTCCTCAGGCTTATCCGACTCTCGGCTGGGTTTCTGCCTTCCACTACCCGGACCCCTTTCACCCAAACAGCGGGGCTAGTCATCCCATCTGTCATCCGGCCAGTCTTCCGGAACAGTCTTCCATTAATCAGTCATCAGTCGCAGCTTCTTTTGTGCGCGAGATGGACTGGTGAGCTGCTTCTCGCTCTCGTCTTCGCGTCAGGTCTCGGCTTTTGGCTTTGGCCTGTCGACAGCAGGGCTTCGCCTCGGCTTGAGAAGAGCGGGGTGAGCTCGAGTTCTCGTTTCCCCGGTTGTCAATTGCGGTCGGGACGCGAACAGATACAGAATTCAGACGGTGCGCGAGTCCGAGGCGCAGCCCCCATCCCCCTGCACCGCGCTCTCTCAACCTCTTCGCCCTTGTCTCCCCCTCTCATTGTCCCCACCCCTGATTTATGTAGCGCCTCGCTAGGCTGAATTTAAACAAGATCAAAACCCACAAAATGAAGAAGATTGAGGCAGTAGTTAAGCGCGAATACGTTTTTGGGTAACCATGACAACCGCATGTCCATTATACAAATAATTCCTCAGTATCTCGCCCAAATGCAGTTAATTCATAATCACAGCCATCCAGAAGGCTGTAGTTTTTTTTTCCCCTTTTCAAAAGGAAAGCTGGCAATTACTAATTAAACAAAAAACAAAATTATATTCAGAGAAAAACAGAAAAATTAAGTCCCTGAATGTAATGGGTAACATTTACAAATCAAATATGTATAAATCAACATCCTTCTGACAGACAATAAACAAAGAGGCGCATTAAATCCGACCAGGCAGAAAATTGCTTGAGTAAGCCACACTTCAGAAACCCATCAAGAGAAATAAATACAGAAATACATTTTCCTCCGGCTGCATGAACAGCAGTTGAGCTCTCTCTGCAGTAATCCGTGTGCTCCTGCTGCAAAGCCCTGCAACCCAGGTCACGCCCTGCTGTGTCCATCAGTCAGTCGGGCAACTCCAGGCCCCGAGTCTCCATGGCTGGGCGTTGGGAAGATGGAGGACAGAGAGTAGGGGGTTCTAAAACGGTAGGGGTCACGGTACAAGCAACGTAGCGCAACGACAGGGAACTGATCCTGTAATCGGGGAGACTGCAGGCTCAAATCTGCTGGCCGGGGCACTTCCACTGCACCCGAGACTTAACCTTTCGGCGGTTCGACGGTCACTCAACCATTTGAATGGCTGCGGCTGCGACGGAACGGATGGAGCTGGTGTTGGGCCGGGGTCGAGCTGTGCAGTGCTTTGCTGCACTTAGTCGGAGCGCTTAGTTCTGTACGAGGCTGGTGCTGCGAAGGAAAGCATGGATTTATCTGGTGAGAACATGGCCCGTATATCTGGTGGTGCTGCGAGTGGTTTCCAGCGGGACTCGATGCTCATGATTTCACCACTGGCACCTCCTAGCACCCCCACCCCCCCCCCCCTCCCTCCCACGCGCTTCCTGTGCTCCAGACAGCTGTGGGCCTTATCTGTGCAGAGCAGGACCCATCGCCGTTAAAGGGTGATGAGGAGCCAATGTGGGCCCCCATCTGCCTCCGAGCGCACCCTCCATGAATCTCTCCACCCAACTCTGCCCGTTCTGCCCCTCGACCGGTTCCGCCGCTCTCTTCAGCGAATCCCTTCCGCGGAGAACGAGGGAGAATGGCTCTCGCTCGGCCCTCAATTTATAACCATTATGGCCGCTTTTGTTTTAAACGATAATAAAACAACGGTTTCTGGATAGAATTGATCTTATTGACGTTAATTAGACGATGGATCAAAAAGCGAAGAGCGCGCCAGCTCAGTCTCTCCCCCTCTTCTCCGGGTTCTGTCTTTCATTAGGGGAGAGAGATGGCCGCAGAGAGGGGAAGAAAAAATGCGGGCGCTGTTAAATAAAATATGACCGCTGTCGAGAGGCGCGAGGGAGAGCGGGCGCGAGAGTCTCCCCGTCATTCCCTTCATGCCTCCGTCGCTCGTCTGCGGGGACCCTCATAATTCTGTTTTTTTAAGCCGCTATTAAAGGGAGATACCGAAATCTGTCACCGTCGCCTTAATTGATTCCAGATGTGGGCAGAGGGAGGGAGGAAGGCGCTCTGGCGAGAGGTCGCTGTGCGAGGACTCTGTCGTGACGCCACGTATTTTCCTCCCTCGCAAAAAAAATCTGGGCCAGACGAGGGGGAGAGAGGCACGGGCAGCTGAAGATGCGTGTTCCTTACAGCTGGCGCACAGCATTCCCAAGACCTGCTCATTCAAGCCAAGATTAATTCTCTAAATTTGTGTGCAGGTTTGGGTTTCTGCTGATTTTGCATTGTTTTCCCATTCGATGCGTGCTGCTTGATGTAGGCAGAGCGGACCTCTCCTTTCTTCCCTGGTCTCATTCCAGGACTTGTTAAAAAAAAAAATAAATAAATGTCTAAAAATTACGCCATTTTCTCTGTCTCTCCCACCATTTTGATTATCTCTCAATACCACTTCTGACTAAGACCTGAATCATGAGGACTTTGCTTCATTTCTGAAGCTCTCTCTCTGGTCTCACCGGTACGTTGCGGATTGGCTCCTGTGCAGTCGGCACAAGTATAGATCCTCCAGTCACTGTTGTCAATAAGATCAACATGGTGAAAATACACCATCAGTATTTTCCTCTCCACAGGAACTCCTAGCTGCTGCTCCTGTTTTTTTGTTTGCGTAATGTCTTCTGCGATCATTTTTCTTGTTTCATTTGAGTGATATTTCAGTATTTTGTGGACCAATCTGGTGGCTTATGGGCCTGGACCTGGCCCTGACTTCATGACTGTTCCAGAGTCCCTCCTTTCCTCTGTTGTTTAGTCTCTGCCTCGTTTGTACGACTTGATGACAAGAAGACTGCACTTCCATGTTTATTTATTTTTTATTTATTTAGAAGGATGGCCCCTTGAGATGGACCATCTCATTAGATTACATGATTGTCACTTCGCTGGCGCTTATATAGGACATGTAACACAAAATGCATTTGGATAGATAGAGTACAGAGATCCCTGGAGCAAAGTTACTTTTCAAATACCAGTTGTGACAACACACAGACAGGACTTCGCTTAAAGAAATACCTGTGGAGGAAAAAAAAAGTATTATTAAAACAATTTGTTTAGCCCAAAACACCCTTCGATTAATGACTGAACCTCGAGTTCAGTTGCAACAAAGTGCATCAGTGGGCTTTTCACAGGCCTATGGTGGAAACTGACGGCCATTTTGTTATTTTTCTATGGTGCCTGCACAGACCTCATGCTGTGTTTGTGTACAAAAAGGCTTTCTCTAGTTTCTCTCCGGCGTGGCCAGTTCTGACAGAAGTACGATATTTATCGTTCTCCCCTCTGACATTGTGTCTCTTGTTTATCTCTTTCCTTCTCTCACCCAAATTGCTGTTGACCGCAGTGATTCGGCTTCTCGAGGCCTCGGTATGAGAGGAGGCTTAGTTGTGTCCACCTTCGCCGCCCGGGGGAAGCTCAACCTTGGCCCCTCTCTTCCCAAAGTCGCTTTTTATTGACGGCGCGCTAGCCTGCCCTCCCACAAGCTCTCTTCACCCTTCCTGGGGTGAAAACGCGCAAGTGACAATAGGAGCCGTGACTCTTAAAGAATTAATCAGCAAATGACTGAATTGAGGACGAACAGGGGCCTCGTAGAAATCTCTCACCTTCTGTGTCAGATGTGTATCATGTAGCAGGCAGTTTCTCTCTTTTCTCCGCACTGGGGTGTCTGCTCCGGGATCAGAGGCTGTCACTGATCTATGCTTTTAATTATTGAACGTGTATTAAATCTTAATTTCCGCACGCTTTCATGTCTGCTGCGGAAGATGAAGTTTCTATCCAGATTTTGCGAAGGGGGGCTGGGGTGACGTTTCCCCCATCACAGGCCTCTCCAGAAAAAGTGCACAACACGAGTTTTGATGCGTCTTTGCTTGAAGACGGTGGTGTTTCTGACTTCATATTCCTTTTGAAAAGGAAATTCTATCTAATGAGCTTTCGCTCTTAGAAGTTTGCTGCACTGAATCCTCCCGCCAGCGCGTTGCTTTAAACGATCGGTTCATCAACATAATTAACTCGATGTCAGTTTCCGTGTTTGTACATCACTTATGCATTTGTTTGTATGTGATATTTTTTTAAATAAACTTTTCCCGCTGTTACCTTGGCAACCTGCGCAGAGAAACTGGAGCATGCTAATAAATGGTTTTGAGACTTTCCGTGGTGCGCTGTCTGCTGTCTTCAGAACGCGATGTTTGTTTGTTTTTTTGTTTTTTGTTTTTTTGGTGCTCCCATATATGATGCCAGTTTAATGTGAACATATGGCGATTTATATCACTTTTTGACGTTTACCCTCGATAAAATTGTAGCTCCCACATCAAATTGGAATAACTAGCCCCCCCCCCATTTTAGGCATGAGAGTGGATGGACGCTCAAAATGCCTTTCAGCATTCAAAGTCCCTTTTATTTTGTGGCGGGGTTCCTCTGGGTGTTAGTTGCTTATTAAGTCGTTTCTCTTTGCTTCTCGACATTCGGCTCTTGCCAGTCGATGAGGCCCCTGGCTGCCTAATGACACCCTTCAGCTGTTCTACCAAACGCATTTGCCAAAAATAACATTAAAAGGGAGGGGGGAAAAGAGAATGGGAAATTTGCAGAGCTTTTAATTTGTTTCTCTGAATCCTCTCCTGCGCCATTATCATCGCTGGAGCTGACAGGTGTCTCTGAAGATTCTGCCTTGGATCATACGAGGCTTTTGAGGAACATTGTTGGGCTCTGAACAGGAATAGCAGGCAAGAATGGTTGCACTTCTCCCTCTGAACTGTTTTGAAAGCAGGTTCCCTCTAATTTTAGCTGCCGTTCTTGAGTCTGTCGTTTTGTTTACCTTGTGTTTGGTGGCGTCGGCTGCCTCCAGCACGAAGCTTGTTTGTTTCACATGGACCACCTGTCCATCATTGCTCAACACAATAGTTGAGAGGTGTTGCTTGTGTAAACAAGCATAAATTGCCTGTGTATGCAAATGTATAAATCTATGCCTTCATATATGTTAAAGCGTATGTAAAGGGAACCTCCACTCATTTTACAAATGTCACCTAAAATGTTCCACTTTTACTGATTAGAATATCTGTAATAAAGAAACTTTCCTGTCTGGTGCAATAACTTTAACATCGTCTTCCAAACGCGGGCCTTACAGCTGTTTCAATATTGCGGGGGCCGCCATCTTGAATGACACGCGATGCACTGTGTGCTGAAGACGTTTCGTAGATGCTTCTCTTTGCCTTGGCTAAGGATCCCTTGTGCTTACTTCTATGTGACTAGGCTCAGAACATAAACCATGTCGCAGAGTCACATTTGCAATCAAATTCTCGATCAGTGTCGGCTAGCTTTGCGACTTTTATTTGGCTACTGTTTGTCATGTTGAGGGAATTTCAAATTTGTTTCTGTGTGAGTAATTTCTCAGGTAATGCATCTTCTAGAATTATGCTCATCTTTTTTGAAAATTTGTTGAATATCTGAAGAGGAATCAATCTTTGCTGCTTATCACAAAGGATTGTCTCTAAACTGAAGTTCATGTCTTTGTCTTTGAATTTCCTTGAACCAGCAAAATTATTGATGTTTCTTTCCTTCTATTTTCACAATTGGCCGACTTACAAGGCAATGCCAGGCTTATGTATATATAGGTCCACTGCAGTAATTATAAATTATGGTTTGTAATCAAAGACAGTTTTTTTCCACTTTAGCCAAATGAAATGGATTGGTAATTTGCAGCTCATTTCTTGTGATACACGTCCCCTTTATTTCTGGCAGTCTATTCAAAACATTTTTGAATGCAAAGCAAAAATTTGGTCAGTCAGTGAGTGGAAAGCAATCCATATCAATGTCCTGTAGGGCACCAATTTTAAGGCTAACCTCCACTGAGTGCAACAGTGCTCCTCACAGCGAACACGGGACCGAAATCGGCTTAATGGCTAAATCAGCACAGCTTTCCTCTCCATTGTATTTCTTGGAATTGGTGTTCATCCTTGATCTGCACGGGCCTTGAGAAATGAAAGTCAATGGGAGTTTGAGCCTTAATGGCCACAGGCTGGATGACTGCATTTAGTAAGGGTGTTATTTTGAAACCTCTCGCACCCATTTAATGCAAATTAATGTTTCCAATTGTTCTCCTTCCTGGCGAGAGGAAAGGAAGCTGGTAAATGATTTCTCCTCACTCTCTGGAGATGCTGAAAAGGCTCTGGCATTTACTTGCTTTCCTTCGCTCTCTCTTTATGTGCGTGCCTGTGTGTGCGTGTGTGCGCGCGTGCGTGCGTGTGGTCGAGCATGTGGGTGTGTTTCCTTATGTTAATGCAATAACTATCTCAACAAGACGCTATAGCTCATTTCTTCATTGAGTCCACACAGTTAGAGCTGCAGTTGGAAATGAACCAGTGCCTCAGACTTCATTTTATCGTGAGTTTCCTCTGGCCCAGCCTGTCAGATGTTACGCAAATCAGGGATGCGCAGCTCTTGGGGAAAAAAAAACCCAGTGTGTTCCAGGCAGCCTGTGCATTTTGTGTCCATAATGTAGCGTGCCGTCATTTCCGAAAGCTCTCTCCGACGCTCGACTCAAGCCCGAGTGTCTCAGCGTTTATTTAAATATTTTCTCCTGATTTTTATCATGCGAATCTCCCTATTCCTGGTAAATGGGCTTGAGTCATGTTAGGAGGTGCACCGCACACCTCTGTGGCTGGCTTATCTGATCGCTCCATAGGCACTTGATTGCTGAGTGGAGATAGGCGCGGTGACGCATAGCGAGGGGGCGAAGAGGAGAGGCAAAAAGGATGCTAATGGCGGTGGAGCACCAGCACGTCATCTCTTGGCTAAAGTTGCTCGATCTAAATCCAGTGAAATTGAACTGGCATGTTAATTTTGTTGTAAATTTACGAGAATGGGCCTGACACTGTCCCTTCTTATCATATCATTGTGTACGTGATGAAATGGCAGTCCGGTCACTTTAAACCGGCAGAACCCCGCCCAATTCCTGGGGATCTACCGTCCTTTCGGTCTAAATTTCAGCCCAAATTTGGCATAATCGGTCTGCTGAAGAGCTGCTGAGCGAGATCTGTGCTGAATTCGGTGTGCTGTGGAAGGGGTGGAGTTTTATCTCCAACAATAGGGTTGGTTATCAATGCTAGAAGTAGCGTTCCGGTCAACTGAGTCTTGATGTAAGTGCCAAAGTGTTCCTTCAGCATGTGCTCCGGAGGACCTTGCGGCCGCATGAGCAGTCGTGTTGGCGTTTTGCTTTTTGCCGTTTTGCCACATCCCATCACCTCGTCATCTCATCACTTGATAAGGCCCCCGCTTACCCTCAGTGTGGATGAGACGCCCTACGCCAGCTGTCACTCAGCGTGAGCTGGTCCGTAGCCTCGTCGTTTGTTCATTGACGGGCGTCTCGTTGCGCTGCTGATGATCTGTCCGCAGCCCACAGCGTGTAGGTCTTCGTCCAGCCGCGATGACACCGGCATCGTGAGCCCCAGTACAGCGGGAGTATATGCTCATGTGTGGGCCTTATTAAAATATCAAGGGCCAGGTACCTCTGATGTCACAGTCAGGAATCCGCTACCGTACTCCGAAAGAATGGCTGGACCGCATTTTTCATGATTAATTCTCTTTGATGTAATAGGGACTCCGAATCCCATGATGCCGCCTCCTCTTGTTCTCTGAAAATGGCTTCTGCGAATTTCTGCCAGAGGGCTTGCAGCTGAAGGCTTTTGAATAAAACAAACGTTGTGAAACGGAGCTGAGGCAGAGGAGCACGAAGAGGTGGGATGTTGGACCCATTCCACCAGCTGTCGAGGAGGAGTGAGCGTTTGTCTGTTTTTAGTCTGTCTTCATTTTGGCTCGTTTTGGTCGAGGTGAGAATTGTGAATATTCTCTCGTTTTAACCCAGCTGTTTAGGGGTGGGTGACTAAAATAATTACTTTTCAGGTAAATGGGAAATTATGAGGTATTTTGAGTAGAATTGGAATGTGAAACCCCTCTTTTTGAGACCGCTTCAGTGGTCTCCATGTTGCTGCCATGGCCATAAACATCCCTTTAAATTGTGAAAAACCTTCCCTGGTGATTTTGGGTATAAAGGCTTGTTGACCTTCCTGCAGGTGAGCAGAAGGACCAATGAGAGACCTTGCCTCACAGTTCCTAAGCAACAGCAGAAAGGCTGCCGCACCTGCCTAATTCTGGCAGCAATGACATGAGTTTCCAACACCCCCCTCCCCTTTTGTTGTTTTTTTTTTTTTTAAAGAAATGAAAGCAGTGTGAAAAACTTCAAAAGAATCCCCTTGGTGAAATATTGATTCATTGGTCTATGCAGTATTTTAATGGGAGCTTTGGACTGTTTTGACACCTGTCAGAACAGTCAGAGGATTGTTTCGCTTTAGTCTGTCCCTGCCATGGTGCCTCGGTAGGTCTCTCCCCGCGCTGACGAGACGAGATCACAGGACTTCAAAAAAATGGCAGTTCTTTTTGTTCTCTTTTCTGGCTTTTTCCACGTGGCTCCAGCAGGTGCGGCGGTATGGGGTTAACACGGGTGGCATCGAGCCCGCCGAGAATTAGCCGCAACTATGTTTGAAAAAGAGGTTTTTCTTTTTCCACCCCCTTTTGAATTTGACCTTGAGTGAACGGAGCCCATGGACCTCGCATTCCACAGTTAGGTTTCCACTTCCCGTTTCCTGGGGCAGCTCCACAGGTGTGACCTCTGGCCTCGAGGAGGGGCCACAAGAGAGGAACCGTCTGTTAGAATCCCCTGCATTCCTGAGCGGCATGGAAGTCCTGCGTCTCGCAGAAACCAGCTTGGTGCAGAGCTGTCAGTCTCGGAAGCGGGAAGAGAGAAGCGCATTCCTTCGCAGCTCATAGATAAAACATCAAACGGATTTAAGGTGAAGGCTTGAAGGGGGAGCATAGTCTAGACAGCCTGGCAAACCCTTTCCTGGCTGGACTCTCAGAGCAAAAACTCGCAGACGCTCTGTTGCAACCAAATTGTTGGCTCACAAGTTCCTCCCGTCCTCTCCATGTCAGTATAATGGGATTCAGTACGTAACATTACCAGTGTTCCTGGTGCTATATCACAGGCTATGAATATTAATAAATCGGTGTGCCCAGGGAAAGAACATGCGTTGGCACGGCTATTGTCCTTGCTCACCCTCTCTCATTAATATTCATGCGCACTCTACACAAAGCTTCAGTCATGGAGAGACACGAGTCGACCACCTGGTGAGTCGAGAGAGCATCTGTGAAGCGGACCCACCCCCGGCGATGTAGAGCTGTAGTGTAGTCATACCCTAATGCCTGATACTGACAGATAAGGGTGTAGGGCATCGATGGGTATTGCAAGGGGTAAAGAATGTGATTATTGACCCACACAGGTCACCTCAGCAATGGCCTCCATTGCTTCCCAACCAATTACTAGGTTGCTGACGGTCTCCATGAGCTGCCGTCTTGCATGCAACTACGTGAGTCGAGAAGCATGTTATTATCCCCCGCCAACACGAAGTGGGAGGGGGATATCGGTCTGACCGTCCGAGATAAAGGGGACAGCTTTACTCAGCAACTACTACAGATACAGTCACCAAATTTGGTGTATAGCTTCAGACCATAAAGGCCTTGATGGAGTTCAAAAACAAGAAGCAAACGATTTGCGGGGGATGTTGTTGACCATGTCAACTTGTTAAAAATAAAACTAGAAGACAAACATTCGATACACGCTCAGTGCTTAATTGTTTTAACAAGAAATATGAACCTTTGTGGTTCAAAGGTGTTTTACCAATGTCTAGGCGATATTGGCCAATCATATCTGACTCAATGGTTGAGGCTCTTCCTGGATGATATGAAATATGGCTTGTTCCTACAAGTACTTAATTGCAGCAAAGGTGAAATAACTCGCCATCATAGTCGTTTTGAGATCATTCTGAACGTATTGTATCCAAAAAGTCCTTTCATTGGTGATGTTGCTGACATCAACTATCCCTTCTGTTGTGAGTATTGTTCATTTTTTCTCAAGCATATTCTTGTCTCCATTAAAGGCTCAAGGCAATTAACTTTGTTGTCAATTATGAGAGAGTTTGTGAATCCTATATCACTGTTCAAATAAATTGATCTCCTTTCTAATCCCTGGAAGTGATTCTTTGTTCACCGGGCTTCATCAGCATTCAGTTCGCAGTTTGGCAGACATAATGGATTTCTCTTGATTTCATTATGTTTTCCCCCATTCTCCATCTTCAGCTTTCAATACCAGCTCATTACTGGCAATTAATCTAACACCAATTCGACAGAAAATAAATTTAAAAAAGATACAAAGCATGTCTGCTAATCACTGGTTTATAATTACCCAGTTAACTGATCCGGAATATGTTTGTTCCTTAAAGTATCAAAGTCTGTAAACTACATATTAAAAGGGTGACACTTAATGATAGCTATGTAAATGGGATTTATTGTTGTCTGGCATTTTTTGTGTTAACCTGTGTGTAAATATAATAAATGTCTCCATAAGTGCAACAAAGCACTGCATAATAGCATCCATAATCGCAAATCTAATAGACCATGACAAATGCATTCCTTATATGCAGTATGACATTTTATTTCCGAAGCGTAGCAAGTGGCCATAGATTTTTGCGAATGAATATGAATGGTTTTATGCAGTGTATACAAAATGAATCTAAATGAACAGTTATGAGTTCTATCATTTAGGCTTAGTATTTTAGGAGTCATGCTGAATGCCAACCAATTGTCTTGGTATTTAATCAAAGCACCTGCTTCAGGCTTGAGTAATGTTGGCCATTAGCAACAAGTAATAATTTCAGTAATTAATAATAAGTACATAAGGAAGAACTAATGGTAAGAAGCAATTATTAATAAGTCCATTATCGGAGCAATCGTGTGAAAATATGCCAGCTATGCATGGGAATGGCCTCCTATCGTTTATCTCCATAGAGTCCCTTTTTCATAAATAAGCTTGGAAATGTTAAATGTTGTGTTTCAGAAGTGGTAGCCAGCTGATGCAGATGTTTTTAAAGCGTGGCCACCTTTTTTCGACATTAAAGTGATGTATGAAGGTCAAGAGACTGGTATTAATAAAAAGGAGGCCGATCCATTGCCGTCACATTTTCAGAGCAAAATAATAGCACGATGTCACGGGGAGCTCGGAGAATAAAGCTTGTTCACTCAAGCTGAATGATTCTGATGCATCAGTCAGGGAACCTGCCCGCCACTGAAAAGTAGATACTTGGCATGCGTGTGTGCTCTGTGCTCAGTTTTCCAACTTGATTTCAGCTGCCAAAATTTTTATTTATTCATTTTTTTTAAGCTCTTTCTGCTTTTTGGAGGTGCGGTTGGATTTTCTAGCTGAACAAAACTGAAGCCTGTTGCCGTAGACTTTTACTCCTTGTCAATGTTGACATGCTTCACTTTGTCAACATCTTATTTATAGGCATCAACCCTTGTGTCACTATATTTGTCTCCTGTCTGGATGTTCAGGATTTTTTTTTTTTTTTTTTTTGTGATTGATTCCGCAATTCTTATTTGGGCTTTGGTCTGACATGAGTGTTCCTCTCCCCGAGTTTGTACTCTTTGGCGTGGAGTACCCTTTAATCTTGCCGAAATGGAGGCCATCAGTTGCTGTCAGTGGTGTCTCATCTCCCGCTCGCAAATTTGTTGAAAGGTGGATTCTGTGTTGATGTTAGTCAGCGATGCTCTTATGATGCCAGGAGGGGCGAATTTCCTGCTGTCTGTCTCTGTAACAGATTGGTCTGTGACAAAGGTCACCTTGGAGGGCTGAGTGCGTGCCCAATGGGGTGGCGCTGGCACCAGCAGGCCTGTCTCCCGTCTTCCCAGTTCAGTCCTCTCCCTCATGTTCTGCAAGCGGAGCCACAGCTGAGCTGAAATGACGTGGTGTCTTGGCGCTGTGGTTAGAGTGGGGGCGCAGGAGAACAGGGAACTGTTGTGCCCTGTGAAAGTGCCAGGGCTCTTTTCTCAGTCCAACTGGCATGACATTGTACTCAACACTGCCAAACTACAATAAGCACTTTAATTTAATTTCTGTCTGTATCTAATGATTGGTTTAGTAATGAAGTTTGCTGAGTATCATTTTCTCTCCTCCCTGTCCTCAATGGTAATCCGTTCCGTAAATGTCATGTGTTGGTAACAGAAATGCAGTAGATGGGCCTGTGTTCTCTCTTGAGCGCTCTCTCTCTTCACCAAACAGTACATGTTCAATGCATTGTTCTTGACTTGTTTCTCATTGATATGTTGTCTTCTCTTTTCCAGGACTGCCCGCAGATCCTCCCCTCCACCCAGATCTACATTCCGGTGGGTGTCACTAAGCCCATAACGCTTTCGGCCCGGAACCTTCCGCAGCCGCAGTCGGGCCAGCGCAACTACGAGTGCATCTTCCATATCCAGGGAACGGTGCACAGCGTCACGGCCCTGCGATTCAACAGCACCAGCATCCAGTGCCAAAAGACCTCGGTGAGCACCTGGCCATTTGTCCGTCGGTCTACCCGTTCCTTCGTCCTCGCAGTTTGGCGTCCCCTCCTCAGACCTGTACTATCTTTCATCTTGGCTCGGCCGCGAGAGTCCGCGGCGTCTGCTGTTGTACCCGCTGACTTGGCCCTGGCTCATGAACGTGATGCATCATCAGGATGCGGTCCTGCCTGGCAAGCGAGATACTGTGTGTAGAGCTGAGCAAGATAATGGAATCGCCTCTTCATGTGTCAGTGTCTGAGACAAGAGCACGTTGTCTGTTTAGATAAAGTTAGACTGCTCTCGCTAAAATGAAAAAAGGGAAAAAAAAAAATCATCCGCCGTATGGCTCAGATTAATATTTTGTTTCCTCTGTGTGCCACAGAATATAAAAGATTCCTGTTCCTCTGAGGTTTTTTTTCCCATTTGGATCATTGTGCGAAATAACCGCATGACAGTTGTTTAATAACGTTGGAAAGGAGGAGCCCCTGAGGTCGGTGTTGTTTCGTACCTAATCAGAAAGTCTAGTGGATTCCATAGTCACCTCCATACTGAAATGAAAGCATAAGTTTGGCGCAAGGAATTAAGTTCAGATCAAGATCTTTTTCTTCAGGAGCACCCGGGGTTAGAATACCGACTGGCCTGCCAAGCAGCTGAAGGAAGTAACCCTGATGTCCCCTGAACCAGGGTTTAGAGACCTGACCATAGGCCCCGAACACAAGGGATGGCTCTGTGTGGGCTGTAGAGCGATGTTTGGAGGCCCCACCATCAGTGGACTGCCTGCTTCCTCCTCCCTCCTCCTTTCTCTCCCTCTTCTCCTCTCCCTCTTCCCTTTGAACACGGGATGTCGGCGGAGTGAGGGGGGGTGGAGGGGGTGCAATGGGGGTTTCCAGAGCTGCTGCCATGCCGATTCGCTTCGCTGGGACCGAGATGGTGAAAAGCAGACCTGCATCTCCGGGGCGAGTCGCGGCAGGATTGATCCCGTTTATGCCTGTGTGCCTTCTGAAGGCTGAGGGCGAGTGATTGATTGTTTATCCTCTGGGGAGGGCGAGGAGAGCGAGCCGGCGAAGTTTCTGTTGTGTGGCGCTTCCCTGACAATGACAAGTATTCGTTTGACAGGTCTGTTCCCTCCCAGTCATTCCTTTCCTCTTTTCATTTACCTTCTCCATCTCCATTCTCCGTCCCGCTGACAGCCTTCAGCGAGCCTGCGCCACCTCGGCCGTACTCCGCCCGAGCTCCCTTCCGCCCAGACTTTCGTGCGTTCGGTCAAACGTTTCCCGCCGCCGCTTGTCGGCCACGATCAAGCAGCGCCTGTCTCGCCGGAAAGATCAAACGCCGCTTCACACGTATATGAGTGGAAACTATATGTGGGTCCATGTATGTCAATACGCGGCAGACATGAGTGAGTGCTTAGCGTAATTATCGCCCTCTGATGAAATGGGCCAATGTGTAATGCATCTTAGCGTGGTCTGCAATCATTAACAGGGCTCGGCCTGCATATTTGATGGCAGCGTGCCACTCGGGCGCAGCCTTTATTGATAGCTATTGTAGGACTGTGATCCAGGCTGTGGAGAAGCTAATTACATGGGGACAGTGCTGTCTCGCTAAAGAAGCTTTTATTGACTGTTTTGCCGCTGCAGCCTCTCCAAATAAACTGAACCGAGGCCTGGGCTTTTTGCCTTTCCTGCAGCCTGTATCAATAATGGAGAAGGCAGTATTATCAGTTAGTTTTATAGCCGCAGCAGTCGGTCTTAACTGGAATGCTGTTGCTGTGGTGAAAAAACCCTTCTTAGCATTTCACTAAAATACACTGAAGCATCGGTTTTAAACCTTGATATTACGGCCAAGTTCCTAAAAGATGACCTCTTGCTGTAGCATCCGTATAAAATGAAAGTATTTGTTCTGTTTTGGATACCGGGCTTCATCACACTGGCTAGCTTAACCTCTGGGAATGAAATATTCTGGAACCAAATGTCACACGAATACAAGGGCACACTGCGATTGTCTGCTCTGGGGCTGTGTATTTGGCCCTGCAAAATTAGCTCTGACTTATCCGGCCTAGTTGGTGAAATGTGACACGTCTCTGCTTAAACTGTATCTATGATCCATTTGACTTATTATTGCAGTTGGTTCAGATTTTCTTCCCTCTGGAAGTGGCTAGAAGTCAAATTAAAGATATTTGCCATTTCTGTGCATGGTTATTTTTTCCCAAGTAGCGAGGATTTATTGCCAACCAATTCAAGCTATCAATTTAATAACTATGACAACAACAAACTGATTTTTCAATGAGTTTTTTATTCTTTCGAACTGCAGCAGAGATTGGCATGGGAGCTGTGGAAAAAAAAATACATATATAAAAAAAACTTTTCAAGAAGAGCTCCAAACTGAAACGACACACTGGACAGTAACGGGGAACGAGGGTTTTATTGAATTGTGGCTGAGTCTGGTTAATCTGTTGCCAAGCATTTAATGCTACAAAAGCCTGCAGCCCATTAAGCTGTGGTGCTTGATAGAAATGGCTGTACAAATTGTGCATCAGCTGTTAGGTCCCATACATAAAACAGAAACGCATCAAACAGCTGAAATTTTCCTAGCTTGTTACTGCTAGGAAACGTACATAAATGTTATCAGACCGAAATGTCATAACATACCTCCAGCAATCAGGAATGCATCTGTTTGTTTTCCCTTTACACCATGATTGGCTTTGCAGCATTTGTGCTCTGATTGGCCGAAGTCACTAGACTCCCTAAAAGCCTCAGTTACTCAGCGTAGCATTTCTGGGGGCTGTGCCACTGCCCTTCTGGTGCGTTTCCTGTTGTGATTATCCTCCGCCGCGCGTTTAGCGCGAAGCGGGGGATATAGTATTCAGCTCCGTCCATACGTCCGTCCGTACGTATGTACGTCCGTCCATCCGTCCCGAACATTGTCAGCGTGATATCTCAAGAAGGAGTCAACCTATTTCAATTCTTTTTGGTACCAACCTTCCTACTGGGAATGCGCAGACACCAGTCAGTTTTGGTGACCTAACGGCGGGGGATATAGTCACTTTAGTGACAAACTCTTGTTTAAGTCTATAGCATTTACCAAGCTTTGAGCTGGAGCACAAAATAAATACATCATAACTTAAAATTTCACTATTGCCAATAAGGGTGTACTCAATGTACTGTTTAACAATGTATAACATGCTATGAATCCAGAACAAAACTTAGGCTTGTCGATATGTCATTGATGAACTGAAACAAAAAAAAATAATGACCTGGTAGCAATGTTGGTGGTGGTTTCTGCCTGATGGGCTATGATTATGAGTGAAAAATGCTAAAAATTCAAATTTAACATCAAAAACTAACTTTAGCAATGTAATATCGCTAATGTTGTCATTGTTTTTGACTTTGCAAGATATCAAGTGTTACGGCAGCCCAGTACCGTTCGCTCTCCAGCAAAGCGCCCTACTATTTTCGGTCAAATATGCAAGTACTGACCGCAGCTGTGTTCACTGTGTACAGGTATATTCAATTTAATTTACGTGTTTTCTAACATATAAATGTGACTTCATGTAAATTGACGTCGTTTCAGAAGACATCTGAGGGTGCTGTACTTTCCTCTCCCTAGAGATCTGTGTTTTCCACGGTGCTTCCAGCTCTCATATTTCGTGGAGCAGGTTGGAGGGTCGTAAGTGATTACGGCGAATGGTTGGCTACTTTCAAAATTTACCTTGGTTTCTTAGTTCTGCCTAAAGTTGTAACATCTCCAAACCTCTGTGGCATGTTTGACTCACCCATTCTTGTTCTGCTCTGTGGGGTTGAAATCAGTCAGGTTCATTCAGAGCACAGCATATCAAGGAATGAGATTTCGTCTGCATTACTTGGTCACGTTGTCATTAACCGTAGCAGCCTCATTAGTCGCTTTGACCAAGAGTTCTTGGGCATATGGATAAATGCAAATGCAAACATGTAATCTCTATCATCTTGCTCTCTCTGTGGCCCCGCTGACGGTCCTGGTTAGCGCAATTCATGTGTCTCATGAACCTTTTGATGCAGTAGGGGAGGCTGGGGTCCAGTGAGCCATGGGGTCCAATAAGCCATATCACACACTTGCCTATTTTAAGTGGCTCTGACTGTTGATTACAAATATTTGTAATCAATAGTCAGAGCTACATAGAAATAGTCAAATATTTTAAGGTTCACTGGTCCCAGTGGCTCATCAGACCCCAATGTCCCCTACACACAAAACTTGAAAGTGAAAAACATGGCGTACTGAGGCTTTGTCGGTGTGAATTTTTCAGTTTTACCCTATGATATGTGCTGTGCTGAGGATCAGTGCTGTGTTGACAGGGTCTCTAGTGCATCTAGATGTAGCTGACTTCACCATCTCCACCCACATTATTAATGCATTACTTAAATTGCAGCGCGCTCATCTAAAATGCTGAATGAGCTCCTGAATCCTGCGAACGGGGAAATCATGAGAGGTTAATAGATATTGGATTTTTAACAAGAGCGGGTGGGAAAAAAGACCGATTTGCGCAGAGAAATAAAATAAGAGCTGGATGGGGTTCCGGTTAATCGATTGATTAAACAGGAGGATGTTAATCCTGACTCCTGCCCACCCAGAACTCCAGCGCACAGACAGTGTATTGTTCTGCGTTTCGGCTCTGCAGCTCTCGGGGATTAGAGGCCGCGTTCCTCTGAGTGTTTGCTCTGCCGAGTGATAGCAGCACCAGCACTATTTAAAGAAGACCCGGCTTGTTTTCTTCAGCGTGTGCACCTGCGCATCTCCTCCTACACGCGTGTGCGAATGTACGAACGTGTGCCTTCTCACTCGGCTCACGCTGTAATGAGGACTGCAGCATGCACTGTTGGTCACTGTCGTATAATGGGTTCAGTCAAGAGTCTCACCTGACGGCTTTGCTCAGAAAACCTCTCGTTGGTTCTGTTGAAGAAAACGCAGACGCGAGGCGCGATGTGCTGAAGTTTAAAAATGGACACGGACATGGGATATCCGTACCAACTAACACATGGTCCCAAGTATCCACTCTTGGGAAATCCTAGCATCATTGAGGATTATTTCAGATCAGTAAGAATCCTCATCAATGTCTGATGTCTCTCCTTTCCTCTGTTTTGTCCTTCTGTAATCCTCCTAATGAGGAAACCAACCTCCAGGCTTCAGTGGCCAAATGAAATTCCACTTCCTGTTGGGCTCTAGCGTGACAGCCAGTCAGAAACATACTGCTTGTGTGTGAATTACATGGTCGTATCAACACTCAAAAGCCAAAAGATGGTTAGAATGATGATGCTTCTCCTGGATGTGCTTTCTGCATGATCCCTACAGCACACTCCTTCAAACCGTGAAATGCTGGTTGCATAACTGGCCTTCACCTGGGAGTCTGGTGTGCAGCGAGTTGGGGGATGCAAGAATTGTTCAATCAGTTGCCTTGGAAGGAAAGAGATATGCTGCGTATTGATTGGAGAGACGGATTTTAGGTTTCCTGCCAAATGGGAAGGTTGTGGAATAAGGTTAAAGACTGAGCTAAGAGGATGCACTGGCTATCGCCAGTGACTGTTCTCCAAAAATGTTTGATAAGTATCGTCACTGTTAATCACTCTGCCCTTATCTAGCTGTTCTTATCTTTAAACCAGGACATTGTGAGAGGATCTTTAAATCCTGATGCCTTGATGTGTTCAGAACCCTAAGCTCAGGTGCTGTGCCTGTTAACACTCTGGGAACACAGCTGTATGTTGTGATCGCCTTGTCCCATTTCAGGTGGGTGCTGTGGGGAGTAGGAAGACTTTTTGGGGAACAGGGATTGGGCCAGTGTTGGGGAAAGGGGTCTGGTAGGAGCCTGGAGTCAGTTTCCCCTAACAGATGTCAGCAATGAGCGGAGCTCCGTGGTTTGCTCTCAATCTGCCTCACGACTAAGACATCTGAATCTAGTTGGCGATTTTTTTTTTTTTTGCGCGGAGATTGTCGACCTAAGTTGGCATCAAAATGAGCGAGACTTGCTTTAAGTTTAGGGAAGACCTGTCAAACCATATCCGGCCATTTCTTTTAATGGCACAGAGTCAACTTCCTGTCATTCTTGTACTAATGGCAGCCTCTGCCTGCTGTGGGTTGAGGCACCGAACCTAAACTGGGCCGAGCTTGCGGAGGTGGAGTGTGGGGTCAGGTGAGCAGACTGCGGGGTCAGCCCAGCATTATTCCAAGCTGGAGAAAGAGGCGAATTTCATTTTCAGGTGTATGTAGTAGTGCACCGTGCACCACGGCCCCTAGCACCCGCGGAACGGTCTGGAATGAGAAGGGACAGATAATATCGGGAACGGCACTACGCCATTACCTCTCTGCTGATAACTGGCCGCCCTCCTCCATCACCCACTTTCCCTCACTTTCAGAAAAAAAGAAGGAAAGGGGGTGGGGGGGAGGGTGGGGGGGGGAGAAAAAAAAAATCTTGTCTAGAATCTTCTGCATCCATCTCCACAGCAGCTGTTTTTAAGCAGCAACCGAGAGTATCAGGAGAGCTTGATGGGATCCAATTAAAGCGGCTGCAGATAAAATGATGATGAATTGCAGTCGGGCGCGAGAGAGACGGCCAGCGCGCATCGCTGCCTGTCCCATGGACCCCGGAAGATATGGGGAGAGAGAAGAGAGGAGCGAGGGGGTGGGGGGGGGTGGGGGGGGGGAGCTGAGGTCATCGAATCGGAGGAGAAAAGGACGGCATAGCTGTAACGAGTGTGTGGTTTTCTCTTGGGGTTGGGGGTGCGGGGGTGGGGGTGGGGTTGGGTGGGTGGGTGTGTGTGGGAGAGGAACTCGAGCATCCTCTCTGCTGCACACCTCTCGCCACGTATAGCTGGGGCTCACGGCTGCCCACATCTCTGCTTTCCAGGCTCGCCTGTTTCTGCTGGTGTGTTTGTGTTTAAAAGTGTGACGTGACGTTTATAGACCACGCCGGCTTCCAGTCCACTGCTGTGTTATTAAGTGCCAGCAGTAATTGCTGTATGAGCATTAGGATGTTTTGGCAACAATAATCCAATCACAGTCATTTGAAGGCTTCCCTCTCGTAAGGCTGGCTCCTCCCAAGGTTTCTTCCTGTCTGTTCTTCTAGAGAGTTTGTTGCCACTGTCACTGCAGGCTTTCTTCAGAGGGGCTTCAGGACAGCATTTTACTGTAAAGCGCATTGTGGCAATGTTTGTGAAATGTGCTACACAGCTAAAATTTGATTTGATCTCACACCTGTTTTAGGGATCTTGAGTTTGTGATATGTGGCCACAGTTTTGCACTATAATGCAGGGATGTCCTTGCACAGTCATATTTGGTAAAGTTGTTAGTTTTAGTTTTTAATTGTTTGCTACTGACTAGCTACCTGTTATAGATCCAGAGATGGCTGAAGCCTCAGCGTACCTGTCACAGGATGCATATTTCTAGAATTTTCTATCATGCATTGCGCGTCACAACAGAGGCTCTCTGAACAGTACATGAGAACAACGGGGACGGAGAGCTCCCTCAGGGAGCTTAAATTTGTGGTCATTAAGAAAGAAAGAAATGACAGCATTTCCTTTGTGCAGTAGACCAGACAGCGTTGCAGACCGGCTTAATTAGCGGTAAAAATGCGCCTCATCCGAGAGCAGTTGATGGAACTCTGCTGCATGTCAGAGGAGATACAGTGGGCTCTGAAATTATTGGCATCCCTCACTGAATACGCACTGAATATACTATTAAAAATAAATTTCTGCAGTTTTAAGAGAAACCCAAAATGCCAACATATAAAAATTGCAGTTCTTTCTTAGTGTTTCAGTGGAATGAACCAAAATTGTTTATTCATGTAATTAAAGATTAATTTCCTCAAAATCAGCAATTTATAGCATCCACAAAGAGTCATAATGTGAATAAAATCTACCTAATTTAAAACAGGATTGAAATTAATTTTATTTAGGAACTATATTGTGTCAATGCACCACTTCCTGTGTTCAACAGCCGAGTACCATAACATTCATTAAAAAAAATCCCCCACTACCTGTGTTCAACAGCCTAGTACCGTAATATTCATTTTAAAAAAATCCCTTAGTCATTGAGCATCATGTAGAAAACAAAAGTAGTATTCAGTTCAAAAGAGACAGATGGCTCTAGACCTTCATTAAACTGGTAATTGCATCTTGAAAATCCTCAAAAGATTAAATATACAGTGTCAGGGCAGTTCTGCAGAAAGCTTAAAAGTATGAAACTGCTGAAAACGTTACCAGCGGAGGATGCAAATGCACTTTGCCTTATTTTCTGTGAATTTGTTTATGTAATACAATGGATAATTTTGGTTTGGCGCATTGGAATATTAATAGTTTTTCTTATCGTGGTCTTTTGAGTTTATGCCTTGAATGTTTATTTTTAATGATGATTATTACACTGCCCGGCCAAAAAAAAAGTCACACACTCAAATATTTAGTTGGAACCCCTGTAGCTTTGATTACAGTCCATATTCATCTTGTCACTGTTTTGACAACTATATGCAATGCCAGAACATTTATTTTCGATCAGAAATGGCATAATTTTTGGCCGAGCTCTTGTCTTCTCGACATAGTGGTTGAACCACTGGTGGTCTTTCTTGAGCACATCCCAATAACTTTTAATGTGTTTAAGGTCAGGACTTTGTGGTGGCAAATATGTTTGCGAAAATGATTCCTCATTCTTTTATTTGTCATTCATGGTTTCTTGGCAAAATACAGGCCAATAACTTGCCCGTTCTGAAATACTGTAACATTTTTCCACCATCAAGGGATGGGTCTTCCGACATGATTTTTTAAGAAATGAGTGGCGACGCGCTTCATCAGTCAGGGTAAAGATGATTATTGCCAGCTGAAACATGTTAATAACAGCAATAATGATCCAATTATAGAATTAGTTCATCAATTTCCAAACGGTGACTTTTTTTTGGCCGGGCAGTGTATTATTTTTAATAGTATTTTTTGTGCGTTTGCACTCAGGGATGCCAATTATTCTGAAGCCCACAGTATATTGGCTGAGACCATGGCACGCGGCTGCAGAACCAGTACACATCAGTGCCTGTCACCGCAGTCCTGCTTATATTTACTGTATTGAATGGGATCTGTTATGAAAATTTATGTCAAGTTATAATGTGCCTGGATGTCCAAAAGGGAAGTTCGTTAAACCTCTCATCAAAAAAAAGTAAAAATTACACAAATATTGGCAATTTGATATCAGCCATTCTTGGAAATGGGTGTCTCCTCCATACACGAAATGACCTTTGTTCTATTGGCCAGTAAACTATGTCACCATGTCAACAGAGAGCCACGATGTCATGTGTCCCCAGCTAATGGCAAGTATCTGAATACAGATGACCGAATGAGTAGGAAGCTAGCTATCGATCAAAATGCGCGATGAGACTCGCATACTCTGTATTTGACGTCACTCCAGGCGTTTATTTAGAGCAGAAAACAGGAACAGGAGAGCAGACACACCGAAAGTAAACACGCTATAGTCTCTACCTTCTGTATCCCACGGTTTCTCCCCTCCCTCACATCCCATCCCATCCTGTCCTGCTCGAAATCCTCCGTATTTGACAGGTGACGAGACGCGCCGTTCCCACGCGCTGTCCCGACGAAATGAGGATTAATTGCGACCAGGGCTATCAGCATATGGCAGCCTCGCCGCTCGACCGCCACATCCAGCCCTCCCCACCTCCACCGGTTCAGCCACAGAAAAGACCTCCTGTTTATGTGGATTTCCCCGTGGTTCTCAGTCTAATTAGCTGGATCTTGCGAAAAGTTAAAAAATAACAAGTTGTCAGGAGGAGTTAGAAAAAAGGGGAGGCGAGGCCCGTTTACGGTCTCCCTCTTTTCCTCTCTAAGTGTTCTGCTGCAGTGTGAGATGGGGATTTTGGCGCAGTTTGTGCAGAATAGTTTTCTTCCGCTGCTTTTGTTAAATACATTTCATTAGTAAATTGCCGCTGATAATCCCTAAACTTGCCGTCGGTAATGGAATCCTGATAGAATGCGGTCGAATCCCAGCCTGTAATTCCATAATGCAGCGCATTGTGAGCAGCCGTAAATTCTGTCCCGTCTGACCGCCAGCATTAATCCCGCGTAGGATTACTGGACACCCTTGATCCTCCTTGTATATGTGTGCTTGTGTGCGTGTGTGTGTGTGTGTGTGTGTGTGTGTGTGTGTGTTAGCAGGCATCTATGGCCATGAGCAGCTCAGCTGGTAGTTATCCTGCTCAGGTCCTCCTGGGGGGTATTTCATTAGGCAGGATTGCGGAGTTATCTGGGTAACTGCACCCGTAATGGCTCCTTTCACTTGAGTCCGTGTTGAGTATATGGGAGGCTCAGAGTTTCTGGCTGAGTGCAGTTATCCAGCCCATTGGATGACTAACAGTGCAGTTATCCTGTTTAATGAAACAGGGCTCTGCTTACTCTTAATACAATGAGTCCTAAAAATACTCAGATGGAACTCGCTCGCTCACTCACTCACTCACTCACTCACTCACTCGCTCGCTCACTCACTCGCTCACTCACTCGCTCACTCACTCGCTGCTCCCCGGTGCAGTACTGTGCGCTGCAGTGGTTACACACGCATTGCTGTCCATCCACTGTGTTCACATCAAGCTTTCATCAGAACAGTTGCATAAGCGCAGATTCTGAAGGTCGCTGGCTTTTGTCAGTCCGTGTGAGTGTCTGTGGGGGTGTGAATGCACACTGAGTGATAATCCATTCATGTTATTCTGGGAGAAGCAAGTATCACCAACGCTCTGCTTTAATATCAGTAGAATGGGGCCATTGGTAGAGCTTTTGTCTCCATTAGCTGGCTGGCATTAGTGTTTCTAATATGGCGTCAAAACAGGTGTGATTGACTCACCATGATGGTCATTTAAATTGTCGCTCGGAGCCAGCCACAGGAGCTCCTCATTTAGTCGGTCCGGACTGTCCCTACCTGTCCGCAGGGACTGTATTCCTCCCGATTGCTGTCCTTAAATGATGCTCGTGAAGTTTAGGGTTGGGTTTGACTGTTCGGATTGTGACATTACTTTGTGGATTACCCCGTGCAAATATGTATTTGTAATGATTTTCTTTTGTAGCGTTTAAGGATGAGGAGTGAGCCATTTCGGCATAACTTTTTTTTGGGAAAGCTAGGTACTGTAAGGTGTAACAGACCAATGAGACGGGAGGGGAGGGGGGTAACGAACTTCACTGAAAACACCGTCTGTACAGCTCAACCCTCCACTTCTGCCCTTTAAACAACCAGGAGAATAGTGGGACAGGGGTTTGCCGCGTGGGGGAAGTGGAGCCCTTGGCAAGGGTTTATTTTTGGGCCATTTGCTCAGGCGCACCTTCAGAATGACTAATTATCTCGATGTGACCCAAACAGGGAAAATGTTCTTACCCCGCCTGTAGCTGCACCCTCGCGGTTTCCCCCAGAATGGCAGCTGGGCTGGTTTTGTAGTGTCGGCATTTTTCGGCTGAAGAGGTTCTGCATCTTCCCTGCAGCGCTAACATTCCTGCCCCCCCCCCACACACACACACCCCTCATTCCCCCCCATGATCAATAGCTCTGTCAGTGCAGAGCAGGAGAAGGAACTCTAGAACATTCTCCCCTTCCCAGTGTTTAATTAATCCTTTCCAGGCTCTCTGTTATTTTTTTATTTACCCTGTCTCTCGGGAAGGCTCTCTTCATATATTCCTGCTGCTAATTTGCGCCAGGGGCCGCCTGCTCCACTCTCTGAAAGAGGTTGGCCAGCCACCGCATCAACACTACTGCACCACCTCCCCCCCCCTACAATAACACAGCCTCCCCAGCAAGGAAGCTGCACTTTCATGTCATCACGCGACTCGTCGATGGCTGTAAGCAGATCATCCGGCGAGTCGCTGCTAGATATTAGGCTACGGTAATTAGCGCCTGGTGCTTTCCAAGAACGGCCCAAACAACAGCAAATGCAGGAAACCACGGCAAATGGCCCAGCGTTGGAATTTGCTTTAGTATGGATGTAGTAGAGGGCAAAAAATACTGCCGCTCATACTCGACCTAATTATACTTCCGGAAATTATACCAGAAATTCTAGCTCCGTCTTTAGCTGGCTTTTTTTGTTGTTAGAATAAATACCACTGTTAATTGCTGCTTTCAGATGTTTTTATATAAAGGATACCTCCTCTACTCTGTGTGTATGTACACACACAAACAAACTTGTCTGACTAAAACTGCACGCTGTATTTTTCAGCAATGCAAATGTATCTCTCACATGGCATGAATTAACAGCCTCTCGTCAGAAATACTTTTTCCTTCGCACAAACTCAGGCTGAATTCAGAGAATAATTCCTATTAGAGAGTAAAAGAATGGATTTGGCATGAAGACAGCGGTGCGCTTTTGTTCATCTTTTTTTCCCAGCTAAGACTGAACCATCTGGAGGATTGTGTTTGTGTTTGTGTGTGTGTGTGTGTTTGTACCTAATCAGGAAATTGACTTTTTTGTTCCTCTGCCTGGTTTCATATATTTTATTTATAGTTTCGAAAAATGCTCCTCCTCCCTTACCTTCTGAGGACTTTTAATTAATTTAAATAATGCAATAGTTTTTGATTGTATTACTCATGTATGAATATTGAATGTGGAATCAGACATCTCCTCCGCGCCTTCATCCGGAAGGGATTGGGCTCCCGGGCCGCAATTTCCACGGCAACAGAACGGTCTGTAGAAACGCGGCCTTGGTGTTGTACATTCGCAGTATTAGACAAACCCCGAAGACCTTGTGTGGCCCTCGTCACACGGTATCGCTGGCGCGTAACAAGTGTGTGAATAAATCATGAGCGAGTTTGCAAGCGGAGAAAACACCGATTCCCCTAAGCGGCGTCACCGGCATCGCGTCCTGAGCGACCGGGCCGCCCGGTTTAAAATTTAATCACTGCCGCCACCTTGGAGCGCGTGGGCCGTTTCGCTGGCCGAAGGAGCTGAGAAGACTTCTTGCTGAATTCTGCTGGGTGTAAACAAGGAAATGTAACAAGAGTGCACACGGCCTCTGTGGACTAATGTTATGGTTTTCTGCTGCTTAGCTTTGCTGAAGCAGAGGAACCACATCCGTTGGGGTATTCTGGTCAATACGGTTTCGGATGCCCTTCTCTGACTCTTACAGAGCGCCATTTTGCCCTGGGTTAAGGTCCGTGGGAAATGGGGGGGTGCTGTTTATTCTTGACAAGGGTATAAACTCCAGATTCAGAAAGTAAGACCCCCTCCTTCAAGCATTTTATTCAAACAGCCAGTATTTGCTAATTTTCCAGCCACTGTGCATCAGCCGGGGGTCGACTCATTAAGGAAATCAGCTGGGGTGGAACAAATTCTACTCATGGCTGGACAATCACTGTCCGACCCCTGGATTTCGTGTCAGATTTTTGAGTGGTAGGGGGCAGTTGGAGGGGGACCCTGCGGCTGTAGACCCCTGACCCAACCCCCTCCTGTGGCTTGGGTGTCAGCGCGGTGTGATTCCCAGGCCTGTTGGGTGGTCTCTGGGCACACGGGGGGAGAGGAGCCGGTGCTGTAGGATGGGGGGAGCGCCGGTGATGGGAAGTGGAGCACATTTGATTACACTGCAGGAGGTGTATGAGAGGAGTGCAACACTGAGAGGGAGCTTCGGATGAGAATAAGGATGAGAAATTTGTGTGTGTGTGTGTGTGTGTGTGTGTGTGTGTGTGTGTCTGTGCGTGGGCCTGCAATGTTAGTGAATGGCTGCGTGCCTGTGTCTGTGTGGGTGTAAGGATGTCTGTCAGTTCAGGAATGTGTGTGTCTGCTCATGTTGGGTGTGTGTGTGTTGAAGTCAGTATATTAGGATGTGTGTGTGTGCAGGCTTCTTCTCCCATGCTTAGGTATACGTGTAGGGTAGTCTTGAGTATTATAGAAAAGAAAACAAGTACGAAACACTGAGCAGTTTTGAGAAAAAGATGGAAAACTGTATCCCTCCGGGGTTAAGTTCTTGTCCAACAATGAAACTGACTTGGGATTTATCTGTTCATTGCATGATACTAAATATTTAGAGGACTTTTTTTGTCAGGTTCCTTGACAGTATGATTCATAAGCTCCCCAAAAATGTAAAATATTAGTGATGAAAATAGCGGACAAAAACCTTGGCACTTTTGAAGTTGCAGTGGCATTGGACTGGTTTTTTAGTACTAACTCCACCATCTGCTTCCCTTTTGGGGCCATTTTTCAGTCATCATTATCACAGAATGACATGAACTATAACTTCCTGACCATGAATGTCCTGCACGTCCAATGTTCTGCATAGGGACTGACCTGACATATCATATAATAGGTATGCTGCTTCATAGCTGGATAATTCAACCTTCTAGGTTTTGCCATAACAAAATAATAGAAAATTTAACGCTGAAAAACCTGGAAAGATCAACTTGCTAGGTTTTTGCTTCACAAATTATTAAATACTGATGACTTGCTAAGTTTTGCCAAAGCAAAACATCAGGAATCGGCGATGAATTTGCAGGTATCGCACTATATGTGACGAGGAAAAGCCTAGAAAGTACAAAAATGTCCCTAGCTAACTTTCAACTGAAATTAGACTTACAGGGCCTTCCATTACTCTGAAGAAATGTCTGCATATATGCAGTGCACAGGAATGACGTGCTTGTAGTTTGCGAGATGGACCGCCAGTCCTGATTGAAGGTGTGGCGAGGGGGACCGTCTCAGGGGACACAGTCCAGGCTGCTAATAAATGTTAGGACAGCTCAAGCCGGGCGGCGGGGAGAATGCGGGAGGGGCCAAATGAAACATGTCAGAGAACAAATTGAAAATGCCAATTTCACTTACTCCTCAGCATCGCTCTTCACGCCGAAATTCTGCCACTTATTTCATGTGTAAATGAATAGCCTCCGCTTGGTAATTTGGATTTACCAGCCATCTCTCTCGCTATTCCCCTTTCTTCCCCATCTCCCTTCCCCCCTCTCTCTCTCTCCCTCTCTCCCCCTCTCCCTCTCTCTTTACCTTGTATAAACAGATATTGAAGTGGAGTGCTTTTTCAGATGAGCATATTTCCTTTAAGACACATTTTGCCTGTTTTATCACCACTCAAAGCCACTCTCTCGCGGTACGTTTTTTTCCGACTCTGCTGTTTGAGGAGGAAAAGGTGTTAAAAGGTTGGAACCCTCTGATAGACTGTACTGCAGCAACAATGCGTCGTCGAAATGACTGAAATGCGTAAATGCACCATGAAAACCTGACTGGGGCCGACGCTTCTGCACTATACGTGACTTCTGTAAATGAAACGGTGTTACCTCAGCCCAGGGAAATGAAAATCTTGAGGAGCGCGAGGAGCCAAAGCAGGGCTAGCAGTTCCTTCCTGGGCTGGGCGACGTTTTCTGTACGCGCCTCAGTTTGAGGTTCCGTCAGCCGCTGATTAATTAAGGAAATCGGTCCGGCCGTTTGTCAAAGTCAAATTTCTCCCAGGGCTGTCTGTTGAACTTTTTCTGGCTTACGGATTTGTGTGAGAGCGTGCGCACATTTGCGTTTGAGTGATTGTGTTTGCGTGTGAGTGTGTGTTGCTTAGCGGGTGGTCCTGCCTTGTTTTTCTCTGTCAGTTCTTTCTTGTGTAGAAAATGGCAGCTACTCTTTCCACTCATTGTGTGCGTGTCTTTTGTGCGAACACGCGCGCGGTGTGTCGCTCTGCACATGAATTTGTGTGTATTTTTGTGCGCCTCTGTGTGGGCGTCTGCGGGCAGGCGGGCATGTTTGTTTGCATGTGGGTATCCGTGTACATGCTTTTTCATGTGTGTATTTGTATATGTGTATGTGTGATTATGTGTGCACTCATGTTTGTGTGTGTGTGTGTGTGTGTGTGAGAGAGAGAGTGAGTGTGTGAGTTTTAGTTTGTGTGTGCGCGCTGTTTAGGGGGGGGGGGGCAGAGGTTATCTCTTATGGGGATGGCCAAATGTGTCTTGGATGGACCCACTTATTGTTTAAGAGGGCGTATTTTTTTTCAACCAGTGGGTCTATAAACTTACGTAATATGTCAAAAGAAAGGTCTAATTACCCACTTCAACATATTAAAATTTGAACATGAATGATTTAATAGTTTTTAAGATATTTAGACGTTAATTTACTGTCCATCCGGGACAGTGCACTGAAAAGGTTTTATCTTAAAAAAACCTTTTCAGTGCACTGTCCCGGATGGACAGTAAATTAGCGTCTAAATTTTATGTTTTTCAAAGTTCTTAAAAGCGCTGTTCCCAAAATAATTGTAAAATAAAACTTGGACATTATTATCATTAGGGTGTTTATTTAAATGTCCAATAAAAGGTTCATGCAAAAACAGGATTTTTGATGCCTTGATTGCAGGAGTTTTAGAAAATGTCGGTGTCTTGGATGGACTGAGCCAAAATAGTCTCGGATGCACAAGGCAAGATTGATTTCGTTTTCTAAGATTTATTTCTATATAATACATTTATATTACATAATATTTTACTTATATACATCTTGGATATGTACAAAGTAAGGTTCATTGCATTTTGTACCATATTTGCACATGGTTTTAAGTCTGAATTGCTCAGATAAAGTCAGATATTCAGCGCTGCTCTCTGAAAAGGCCTGGGATCTCTTTTCAGTCCTGAGCATCAAGTTTAAGGATGGATGTTCTTGTAGAAGAGGTTGGTGCTGGTGGCTCAATCTCACAGAGGATGCAGTCTGCAGAGATGGTGTCCTGGTCATCTGTCACATGAAAGCAGTTAGAACGTCCGGCTTGTCTCAGGACGTTGACCCTGCAGGAATTGGCATCAGCTGGTTCTTCAGCTTGTCCAATAGACCATTGGAGCTCTTTGGTCTGCAGCAGGCAAACCATGCAGACGCTGAAATGGTGGCAGTGGATGCAGAAGCCTGGGGGAGAACATCAAACTCAACACCATCCTTCTGAGAGGAGGGAGTTATGGAGATTCTGCCAGGAGCAACCGTTCTGACACTGAACCTTCTGGGTGGCGGGTACTGGGACAGCTGAATCCCACAGGTTGTGGAGGGCAGGTGACTTCTGGTTTACCTCCTCAGCGGATATAAATCTGATGTTGATGGTTGAGTTAACCTTGGCAGCACACTCAGCATAGGCCTTGACATTCTCAATATGGGCTGTACGAGACTGGATGGCACTGTACACTGTCCTCTTCACTGTGCTGCCGACGCCATCTACAGCACCTTTGGTTTGAGTTGTGCCAAAAAAGTGCCAGTTTACACGACTGTTCATTGATTCAAGCAGGCTGATAATGAAGGCAAACATGCATTTCTGTTTGAAATGCATTGCAGCACCATCAGAAACGACGTCTAGCTCCCTTATAAGAAAAGGAAGCTTTGGCCGTAAAGTGTCAATCACAGTCTCTATAAATATGGCTGCAGAATATTTATCATGGCTCAAGTTATCCGAGATGATAACAAAGGAGTGGGTGCCATCCTCGGTCCAGGCAACAGCAGTGAATAGTGTTGCTTGGGTGTGGGACCAGTGACCACTCTGTGTCTCGTCCTGGTGAAACAGATTGGCGTTCTCTCAAAAGTCAATCTGGAGAACCGCATGGTTTGATCTGGGAGATGAGAGAATTATCTGGAAGTACTGAGCTTGCTGGTTCTTTGTAAAGCTGTGAAGTCTGAAGGCAGGTAGTTTCTCACTCAGGAGGGTGATGACATCTAAGACAGTCCCAGATCTCTGTACCTTGTCTGTGCCATGCTCAGTCTTGACCCACTGATACCAGGTAACAGGATCTGAAAGTTGCTGCTCATCTAAGTAGCTGGACAGGTGGTCAGTGGTGATGTTGTCATTGCAGACTGGACAGTCCCCAAACATGAAATCCTCAACTGTGTCGCAGGTCAGAAACTAGAGAGGTTCCTTGTGGTTGATGGGTCCCCCTAGATAGTCCTTGAGGCTGGTCAGCAGAAGATTCACGTTTTCATGGTGCACACACACACAGACATTGAGTGGCATCTTGTCCTTACACAGAACGAATGGAGGTCTCAAGGCTTTGAAGGATGACAGATGGATCTTGTCCTCTGGGCTCTCCTTGGCACACATGACACAGGTCTCCTGCAGGGTAGTGATGAGGAATCTCTTCTGCACCTTCACCTTGGTGACATCATCATGGGTGACGAGGATGGAGTCTCTGTGGCCTGGCGCCGTCCAGCAGATATTCTGGCGTTGGTAAAAGTCACGGACTCTCTGTTTGGTATCATCAGGAATCTTGATGGGATGTGTGTATGTCGTCTTGTTGTTCTGTACGCTGACATTGAGCTCAGCAGCCAAGGTGAGGATGATTTTGATCCGCTTTCTTGGTGATGCTGGAAGATTTCTCTCTACCCGACGTTTTGCACAGCTGAAACTTGAAGGAGCACTGTATGGTTCAAGACACTCTGGAGTAGAAGGCAGTTTCTGTTTGGCTCTGTATTTCTAGTTTTAGAAATGGCTTTTTTGGCTCTGTATTAATGTTGAGCTAATGACTCACCTAGTTGAGAGATCAGTCGTTAAAGTATGCTCGTCACCTGTTAGTCAGTTGAGCAGATCAGGATGGGTGTTACCTACATTCACCTTTGATTGAGATTTATTCACCTGTTGCATTTTGTTGGTAACACCTTGTTCTTATTCACACCCATTTACTCAGGTGTAAAAACATCAAGGGGTTCCAGGGACAAAAGTGCATCATCAGATTATTTGATTGATAATCAAATTTAATTGTTTGATATTTAGTGAAATAGAACATAACACACAAATCCTGCAAATGCAATTAATAAAATTGCAGTTATACAGGAATTTATGTCAAATTTAAACACCGATTTAACTTTCATAGGCTATTGAAGACACTGAATCTCAATTGTACTTCCAGCTGACTGCTACTCAGCGTCTCGGATGCGCACATTTCACTCCAATATATTTCCTTGATAATGGGTCCAAAACACAAAAATTGGTAAACTGCCAAAAAAATGTTTACTTAAGCTTGCTTTGAGAAAGTTTGAAGATTTTATCTGGATTTGAAGTATTTCAAATCTTAAAGAAACTTGTCTTCCAGTGTCTTGGATGAAGCGGTTTTTCTCAAATTGTCTACATTCAAGTCACTCAAAAGCACAAAAATATTTATTTTAAACCTAATTTCAAATATCATATGTTCAAAACAATGTTTTAACTTGATAAAAAAAAATATTTGTAAAGAAAATAGTTTTAATTTATAACCCAGTTCAGAGCATTATTATATGGCAACAAAACCCAGAGACAAAAAATTGGCGCTCTTCAAAAAGAGCTCCTTACTTAAACCCACGTAACTTTTTTTCTCAACAATCTCTTTTTAAAAATCCATTTGAATATAAAACTAGAAATATTAGGCTATCTAAAAATGTAAGTTTGGGATAAATTGGGCCATTTTAAAATTTTACCTCCGATGTTAACAAGTTCTTGGCCGTCCCCTTATGCGAGAAGGGCGTCTCTCTCCTTCACCCCTTCGTGCGATGCTGATTGGTCCTCTCCACGGCGACCTCCGCCCTGACTAAGAGCAGTAGGGCGGGAGACGCAGCAGCTGCTTCCGCTTACTGATGCAGGGTTCAGCAGGTCCGAGCGTAGATGTGCAGCTCTTCAGCACTCAGGCTCCATCAGCGAGATTGGTTGTTGTGGAACAGGCTTTTGGTGACACCGCCCCCCACACAGCACAGAGTCGGGGCCCGTCCTCGCCCCGCTCAGGGTCGGCCCTCTGCTTCCCGGGAGATGCGAGCATCGCGTGTTTCAGGGAGCCGTGCTCCGGAAAGGGAGGAGAGTGCAGGCATCTTTTCAGGAACAGAGAGTAACTGGAGCCCGGAGACTCTGCCAGAAAATCTGCAGAACAGCCATTGGCTCTTTTAAAAACTTTCTGACACGTTTAAAAACTTTCTCACTGGAAAAAGACTCATCTTCCCTTTAAAGTAGGTCATAAATAGCATGTGAGGGAGGCTGTAGAGCCTGCACTCTGAAAACACTGCGAAAAAATTCATATTTCTGAAGGCGATGTACGCCTTATTCGCTCCTTCATACATTTATGCATTTGTCAAATATGTGTAGACATGAGAATCGTTCCTTGTTGAAGATTCAGATAAGACTTTGTTTGGTACGTGCGGAGGGTGCACATGAACGTAATGTTCAGTAACGAGCAATTCGGCCCAATGGCTAATTTACACAACCTTGCAAACATCCATCTTTCCCCAGGCTAATCAGTGCATCCTTCATATAAGCCCTGTTTGTGCAGTCCCCATGCAAACACTACCCATAATTCAACCCTCGCTGTAAGACCACAAATATGTGATTAGAATATTCTTACTTCAGTCTTTAAATGTTGATGTCGCCTTCCCTGCTGGTAAATGAGCGCAATTCGAGGGATCGCAATTAAATTTGCAAACTTTGCCGCCGGTGGCGCTACTGCTATTTTCACCAAATCCTTTTGTGTTATTGGCCATCAGCTGTGTATGATTGACTAGCGGATATATGTGATTGGCTGGATGTTAAAAGCGGTCAGTTTTCCGTTTTTAGAATGTGCGCCTCTGGTAAGTACCGCAACTGATGCTCTTCGTTAGCATTGCAATGTCAGGGTATGTTATACAGCGACAGACTTTGCCTTGCGTGAACACATAGAATTGTGCTATGGAATCCAATAATTGTACTAAAAATGCAAGAAATCTGCTGTTGGAGTGTGTCTCCAGAAAAAAAAAAAAAAAACACATTAACTGTTCCAAAATGGCAGCTGGCTTTTGTTCTCTGTCGCATGAACATGCAATAGGAAAACCAGTTTTGTGCGCCGAAGCCAGAAATGCGTATCACAACACAAATAATCTGGCGCCACCCTTAGCAAGGTTTGGATGTTTAATTGTGATACCACTAATTTAGTTGCAGGACGTAAAAGAGAACATAATATCACAAGAATTGTGCTTTTTATAGGGGTAAATCCTTTTAAATCTGCGAGCCTCTGTCGATGCCCCGTGGCAGTGCGCGGTCTCTTCGCTGCCCGGACCGTCAGTCTTGTGAGGAGATTTCGATAGCGAGTGTGTCTCCGGCTGACAGTAAGGAGACAGCTGGCGTGAGGAACGGGAGCCGTTTAATGGGATGCGGCGTCTTTGAATCAGACCCGGGCCAAGAGCGTATTGTTTAACAAACCACTCATCTGTGCGCATCCCTCCAATGAGTTGTCGCGCTCGACGCCCGGGTGGAGAAAGAGCACTTCCGTCATCTTTCTCTGAACAGTTTGACTCAAAGTTCCTTTGAAAAGAATCCTTGACAACAGTGGACTCATTCAGAATATAAAGTATGCTAGTTTAGCTAAGAATCTGTCTTAATACAGGAGAAGAATTGAAGTAATGCTGTGTTTTGCATTCATGTTTTGGAGTGTGTCAAGGGGTTGACTAACTGCTGTTGTTGGGGTATAACTTGCTGAACTGCGCAATGATTTGACTGGATATTTGTGTCTTTTGCGTTGCAGTATGACTACGAGGGGAATGACATCAGCGACCTGCCCGTGGACCTATCAGTGGTGTGGAACGGAAACTTTGTCATCGACAACCCCTACAACATCCAAGGTAACTCTCGTTCAGTCTACTACTGCTACTTCTGTGAAAACTTAAGGCAGAAGACGATCCTCTCTAGACGTATCGAGGCTCATTAGTCCCACATCCTGCTCGTTTCTCTGCCTGTCTCATTTCTTAATTGCTTAATTGAGTGAGAGGCGATGTGGGTGCCGCCGATTTACTTTCTCCTGTCAGAGGTTGGAGTGATGTCAGGGTTGCCATATCCGGTCCCTCATTCAGAAACAGGGATGGCAACCACCGGTATATATGAGTGTGCTGTGGTCCCATCTTAATGAGATTTGCAGGCTATTTTCTGGATGGCCCTGGATGTTTTAACTTGGGGCACATGTGAAGTTCGGTAACAGAAAATAATGGAACGCGCCTTAACGACCGCAATATGTAACGGTAATAAAGGGCTGTCATTTCCTTAATGCCTGTTCCCTGTAATGATGTACAGCAGAAGGACACTGCAGCGTTGGCTGGGGGCCTCCGGAGTTTTCATAAGCGCAAAGCTTGCTGACCTTTCCAAAGAGAGGCAGCGGGATCGAATTCACATCAACTTAATTACTGAGCGAGGCTCTGCTGCGCGGTTCTAACTGCCCCGGACGCTAAGCTTGTACGAGACTCCGGAGGGGCTCCGGACGCCGACTTACGCAACGCAGCGGAAGGCCATGGCGGAGCTCGCGTTTGGAACGGTGTATGCTTGTTAGAGTGCTACGTTTTGAATAATAAATGCTAATGTTGTGTTTTTAGCGCGTGGGGATACTTGCGGTGCAGGAGGTAGCGAGGAGGTGGCAGAGGTTCATACGTGTTATCGGGTGTTTGGGAAGGTGTGTTTGAGCTCAGTCAGAGTGTCAGGTCTCGTGCCCCTGTGATTGGGTTGAACTGGGAGAGCTGGCACTCGCTGTATAGCCGGAATGCGTTAGCACCCGAGACATACTGTGCAGCGTAGCCTTGTGTGTTAATGAGCTGTTAATGTGTGCTCTGAACCCCTCTGTTTCAGCAGTGCCATATTTATTGTGCCTTTATCATGACTATTATTATTATTGTTATCAGTCGTTGTAGCTTTAGTCCCATAAGTGGAATTACCAAACGCGTAGTTTGTGGTACGTAGCGGCAGTAGCACTGGTAGTGGTAGCAGTCCTGGCGCTATACATTATTCACAGGCTGTCTTACCCACACAACCTGAATTCTAACATCATGTTTTTCAGCTGGACATGTATTGAAACAGCTGTGATTGGCTACCTTGTTCAAGAGTGCAATGGCATTTCCTCTTCTGGGACTTGATCCCGCAACCTTCTCCTCCAGCCTCGGCTGCATTATCATGCGGAAGGGAATCGAAGGTGTTCTGAGGCTGTGCGGCTGCAGAGGGGCCCGAGCCCCTCCCTCTCTTGCCTGGCCCCTCCTCCCGGCCCCCCACTAGCCCCACGATATCCCAAAGATATCCGTCTCTGCCATCCTGGTGAAAGGAGAGAGATGTACCCTGGTGTAGCAGGGAAATGTTAACGTAATTGCATCATTAATTTACTTCACTTTAATTAGCGCCGGGTTACTTTTAAGCCTAACCGTGACAAAAAAAGATTAGAGACGGGCCACGTCTGATGAGAAACGCGGCTTCGTCACGGAGTCCCGCGGCTGCCTAGTCAATCGGCCTCTCCTTCGCCCGTCCTGCTCAGTTTCATTGCCATTTCGCTATCTTAGGTCCTCACATTTGGGCAAACCAAGCAGCCTTCATCTCGGGTGCTGGGCTGTTGTCTGCGAAGGCCTGCTTTTCGTTACGTGTTTACATAGTAAGGACGTTTTATTTTATCACTGTGAAGTGCGTTTTACAGTACGCGCTCAAAAGTACGGCGTAAATGAAGGCATTATTCAAATTGACATCATGTTACATTCACTCAGCATATGCTCTTACCTAGAACTTCTCAGCGAAGTGACAAGCATTAGTGTTACCCTCAGGAATATGCGAGTATGACATACCCAATGATAACCAGTGATATAGTAGGAGTCTGAAGATTCTGAAGATGCATCTCCGCCATAAGTGTTGCACTGCGACGTCTAGCCAACACTCAGCGAGACATTTCATTCCTCAGCTGTTACCATGACGGTTCTCTTACTGTCTCACGCACCCTTTCGGTCTTTCTCAGAGCTTCAGTCAGGAATATACTCATCTTACCTTTCAATTCACACACCCAATGGCTTTTACCCCACAGTGAAAATGACTGCCGGTACTGTGGAAGTCCATAGCAGGTTATGTGAAGTGCCATGCAGTTAAAATTCTATGGGAAAGAATTCTGTTTGGTGAATACTGCAGACATGTTTGTGAAATGGCATTTTAACCATGGATATAGTGGTGCTTTAACTGATGACCACAAGTACATTTAAATGCAGTTATTTTCTCTCTGGGGCAAATCTTATGGGGCTGGTGTGTTCCTTGCCTCACCTACTTGCTGTGGTCTCTCTCTCTCTCTCTCCCCCTCAGCTCACCTGTACAAGTGTTACGCGCTGCGGGACAGCTGCGGAATGTGTCTGAAGGCAGACCCGCGGTTCGAGTGCGGCTGGTGCGTTCAGGAGAAGAAGTGTTCTCTGCGGCAGGAGTGCGCCCCGCCCGAGAGCACCTGGATGCACGCATCGTCCGGGAACAGCCTCTGCGCCCACCCCAAAATCACCAAGGTGAGGCGCGCCCCTGTCAAGTGGAGGGAACTGAGGGAAAACTAGTGTTATCCTGCAGGGGGCAGTAGAGAGAATGGAGAGTAAAGAGTGTGTTTGTGGGGTTGTAGGGCTTGGTATCTGCGTGTGATCGATGAAGGTGTGTGTCTGAGGGAGAGGAGTATCTGTGGGGAACACGGTCAAAGGACTGTCTGTGTCTTTGTGAGTGTGTGTGCGCGCCCACGTGTGTGTGTCTGTGCTGGTGTGCCGTTGGTGTATGCCTGCGTGTATGTCAATATGCTCGGGTGCCAGAATATAATTAGGTTGATAAATGGTGGAGGAGCACACGTGTGTGTGTATATGTGTGGTACGATACCGCTTGTGTGTGTGGGAAGGGGGTGGCTCTGGCGTGCGTGAGTCTGTTTCAGAGAAGGTAAGAGACCGCGAGACACCAGTCCAGGCCATCTGTTGCGCAGAGAGGCCGCGGCACGTGCCGGAGTCTGGCTGCGGACCAGAGCATCGCTCCGGCCCCCCCCCCCCCTCCCGCCACGTCACCTGGCTGTCAGAGCACATCAGGGCCTGGACTGAGCGCGCTCACTGCGACACCGTCCCGCTGCCAGTCTCCAGACTGTCACTTATCGCCTGTGGACTCTGGCACAAGCGCAACTCCTTCTACTGCTTATTCATCTTCCACCACATTGTTTGCTCAGGAACACTGAGCTCGTCTCGGGGTGAAATAATTACGGATTCACCCGGCTCCCTGACTTTGATAAACGGGAGTGTTTTCTAAAACGATGAATTCCACATCTTGGTTAATTGGGACAGTGGAGGGCTGAGTCGTAATCCCGGCGGTAATGCGTGCTGTTATCTCTGTGTGATGAGCGTCGAGCGCCGGGGGGGCGGAGGGAGTGTGGGAACCGCTGTCTTACAGAAGAGCCCTGGTTGGAGATATAGAGGATGAGGACAGCAGTACTGTGTGCGACTCAGATGCGTCTCGAAGGAAGGACGTTTCTTTTTCAGTCAACTCGTGGGAGAGGTGGGATTTCTTCCACGGCACTGTACGCGACAGGAGATGCGTCATCCCCACAGCCACTGGATTCTTGACCAGACTTTGCAAAATAGCCACTTCCTACCCATCGTGCCGCACGTTGTCATTTTGGAGGGCCTCAGGGTTTGTCGAGCTTGGGGAGTTGAATCATCATTTTTAGCATTTTGGTGACCTGTAACACGGTGCTCATTACAGTCACTTCTCCTGTAATGAGCACTCAGATTTTGTCCGACTGGTCACCTCAGTCGATGCCCTCTCATTTCGGCAAAAAAAAATGTTGTCTGAGAAATACAACTTTGCTGGTTTTGTGGGGAGCACTATGGTGAGAAGACCCCAATTTGAACTGCCCTGCAGTTTTGGTGCACATGCGTTATGCATCGTCCGTACTCATTTACATGCGTTATCACATCGGTATAACACTATCCCAGGCACAGGGAATGTTTGCTTAAACATTGACCGATTCAGAAAGTAGTCCAACTCCTTTACTGGCGGCCGGAGTTATATCACTTATATTATTCATGTCACTTGTTCTGAAAGCCTTAAGCAGAGAAAACTATGACTTGTCAGACATCTTAAAGCTCGTACCCTCCCAACAGGTGCTCACAGAGGCTATTATCCAGGCTGTGACAATATGGCGCGGCCCGCAGTGTTATGATATCTGCACACAAATATTTTTTTTATAAAACTAGCACAGTGAGAGTGCAGAGGGCCGAAATGGTGTGGAGCGTGAGTTCCTGGCTTGCGCCGGTGGTCGGTGAGAGAGATTGTGCAGCCACACACCACTGCTTCACACAAGGGGACGTCTGTCACCTTTAGAGACGCTGTCGCCGAAAAAGCCTCCAGCACCGCCGTCCTCCCGCGTAAAAACGCCCCCCCTGCATTTGTGCGCAGTTCCGGCACATTCCGCCATTAATTGAATATCACTCCATCTGTTTCGCAGCTCTCTCTGAATAATGCCGCCCGCTTCCGCCAGACCCGACTCCTCCTCTGTCCTCTCCCTGCGCTTCTCGTTCACTCGCTCTTTCCAAGGCCGCTGCCACACGCCGGCTTTATTTGCAAATGGATTTAACGTGAATTTCATTAGAAATTGAGTGTTTAACTGATATTTTTTCTGGTTTTTGACTGGAAAGTGAGACGCCACTCCTCTCCACCCCCTTGTCAAGCCTTGAAAATGTCACGGTCAGCTCCCCCCCCCTCCCACCCCCCCCCACTTCATCGTTTCTCATTGTCACCAGATGTTAAGTGACTAATGGGCGAGTTAGCTCATCTTCGATTGACATTTCCACTGCCGGGTTTAATGGATTCAGCGATGACACAGTACTGGCTCTCTGCATTTAGAAGTCAGTGTATAAAATGAAGAATGGCCTTCTTTGTGCGCTGTTGGGTGGCGGTTTGAAGCTGTGTTGGGGAGGCCGTATTGTCGTGGCCAGAGTTCACTGCATGCCAGTCCAGCTTCGGTCTCTGTGCCTCTATTCTGTCCAAACCATTAAGACCTTCACATATGTGGATGAGTGCTCATTTAGTTACGTTTGATTTGGCAAAAGCCGTTACCCAAAGTAACAAAGACAAAATCTGTCAGTTAAAGCAGCATAACGATTAAGCGTCAGCTGTCTGTAGCCGTCAACAATGAGTGAAGTTCAGACATTACACATTGGCTGAGTCGGGAAAGTTACAACAAGTTATATTCTATATAGTTATATTCTTCTAATATATAAGTATATTCAACAAGTTTAGTCCAGGCCTTTGTTTGATGGACTCTAGTCGGTAAAAAGTCAGTAGAATCTGCCGGTATCGTGAAATATGGTTGAAAAATGTAGTAATTGTCTTGGGGGGGACGGGGGGGCGGGGGGCAGTGGTTCCTTGAGCTCAATCCATGAAAGCACTCATCAGGAACAAAGCAGTGCCCCAGAACCCCAGAACTGTGCCTCGACCTTGGCCAACTTTCTAGCCAACGGGCCCAGAGCCTGCAGGGTGCTGGGCCCATTCAGCTACATCCTGCCTCAGGTACTGTGGGTTTACCTTGGCTGTTACTCCTTGGGTTATCCCTTCATCATATTCTCTGGAGGACATGGCTGGTTCTCACTGGCTACCAATCGCCGGCGAGAGATACCTGGCCTCCAGTTGGCACTAGCTCTCTCCCAAAGTACTGTGCCCTGCAGCGTGTTAAATTATTGCCGGCTCCAGGGTGAGTTCACCTTGAGAATGTGCACTTTAGGCTGTATTTCATTTTGTGCGCAGGTAACTGTAGCTCTGGAGCAACAGTTGCAGAGTACAGTTTTTCTATTTTTTTAAATGAAATATTCAGTTATATTTGGAGAAATAAGTGAAAGACGTGCTCCTGTGAGTGCATCCTCGCTCGAGTGCCGGAACCTTCTGTGAATGTGAGCGAGGCTGTATGAACAAGAAACACAAAGAATTCGGTCCAGCTGTGGTCCTGCTTAATTCGGCCATTTCGGCTCTGGTGTGGACTAATGGAAAAGAGGAGAGGTGAGGTGGTCCTCGCAGGTCCGATATCGCATTCGAAAACAAATCAGCAACAGCGTTGCTTTATTCAGGAGCAGTTGTATTACCACAATTTATTGATGTTATTTGCCTAGTAACAGTTATGTTCAATGAAATCAGTTTTTTTTACGTGGTTTCATTTTCTAATAAATTTAGAATTGCTTTGGGTGACGTCGGTATTAATGTAAGCACCACCACCAATTTGCAGATTGGAAAATCAATTGTAAACTAAATGAACGAACACGTTTCAAGTTACTGCCTCCGGTGACTGTTATGAAGGTAGGGTAATTGATAGAGCGATCTGTGGGTTACTGTTTTTGTGGATGTCTGGAAGCTTTCCTGGCAAATTCTTTTGGTTGTGAAGGCAGCTGATGTGCTTCAGTCAGAATAGGCTGTCAAGGTTAATCTCGCCTCAGCCCGCGTGCCTCTGCCTGCTCTCTCTCGCGCTCTCTCTCTCTCCATTTTGCGCTCCGAGTCGCATTTGAGAAGCCCTCTGAAACCAATTAAAGGCCAACTGGCTTTGCTCTCGTCGGTCTGCTCTCTCTGAAAGGCCAATGCTTTTGCTGCCAGGTCCCGCTCCCCGCAGTATTGTTTAGCTCCGGCTCTTACTCTACCACGCCGAGATCAAATGTACAGGCGCTAATGTGTGTCTGCGCGCACGCGAGAAGCAGACACGCACGCAAACACTCAACGCGATGCATAAACGCATGTGGAAACAGGCATGCAAATGGAAAACGCATGCGGGCGGGCTCTGTGAAAGCCCACGCGAGCGTACCGGCACGCACGGTCAGAAACCGTGTCACACCCAGAGAGAGGGTGCTGATCGGACGGCGGGAGGGCCTGAATGTGTGTGTGTATCGGGACCAGCCCACACAGATCCTCCAGCCACCATCTTCTCCCGAGAAAAATGAGCCTTCATCGCGGCTGCAGGCAGCTCTCCTCTCCCTCATCTCCGCCGCATTAACGCTGCGCCCGCTTCACCTGACGGAGGCGGCCGAACACGCCACCCGGCGATAATGCTATTTGTTCGGCGGAATTATCCCTTACAAAGCGACAGGTGTGACGCGACAAAACAAATATTGTGACCGATGCGCCGCGCGGCAACAACAATCAGGGCATAATTACGGGTAATTTCAGAGCCCCGGCTATTCCTTTTCATCAGGGCCTGCCGATGTCCGCCAAAATAACGGCCAGCTGCAATCGCCCGGCCCAATCACCGCTCTTTTCATTACCGCCGTAACTGCTACTGGAGCAATCACCAGCGCGTAATGACACATCCGCAGCCCCGAACTCCGAGCGAAAACGCCCAGCCCAGGAGCGGGGAGGGAAGGGGGCGGGTCATTCTTTGTGTGAATGCTAAACAAAGGGCCGGCCAATTGCACCTCACCTTCTGTTTCCTGTTCTGCTGTGTTGTCGTTGCCTGAAGGCGCGACGGGATCTGCCCGACAGCAGAGTCCAGGGCGGGCGAGAGCATCCGGCCCTCCCGCCCCCTGGTGTGGATAAAAATACCCCCGTCCTTAAGGCATCTATTCCATCACCGTTAAGCGACTGCGACCTCTCCCACTACTTCCGCACGGCTGGCTAATATATTTTGTGAGCGACTGTAATTAAAACAATGAAGTCACGACAGAATGTGATGATATGCGGCATTGTAATGCATCGGTAGTACAGGGCCGGCTTATACTCACGTCCCCTGAGGGATGAATGGTTAAAAAAAAGATTCAGGCTTTACGGGAATGTTGTAACTGATCAGGGAGGAACGACAGCTGTGACTATGTAAAGATAAAACACTGTTCTACACGGACATTACTGGATTCGGTTTTTTTTTTTTTTTTTAAAGATGCAGGCTTTACTGGAATGTTTTAACTGATCTGTTGTGTAATTTTCTGGGCAAAATGTGTCCCATGCTTTATTCATTCATTAAATTCGCGTACGAATCTTGTCAGTTCCATCAGCGATGACCTGCAGCCCAAAGGGCTTTGCTCGGTGATGAAGCAGTGACTCACACACACATGAGGGGCGCCGAGCGATGTCACCGATTGGACGAGGCGGAGACGCCGGATGCACGGCGGACTCGCGGATCTCCGCTCCTGCAGCGCTGACCTGAGCCGACAGGCGCTTCCCCGACACTAATTGACTCAAATGTGACGCAGCGCTCCGCCGTTGTAGTCTGTTGTGCCACCGATCGATTTCCCGCTGTCGAGCGTCCCCCGTCAGCTTAGAGACCCAACTCCCCTTGAACACGAGGCACTGTTGATTTTGGCTTTTTTTTTTTTTTTAAACCCAACTCTGGTGATGTCTCTTGTGTTTAAATCGGCACAGCGCTGGGATATATGAAACACAAGTCCATCCCTTGTGTACCTCATCTCTTCCTTTTGGTGTTTGACCATTTTTATACTGGCAGGCTTTGCAGCAGTAGAGTCTGGGCGAGACTTTTTGGCAGGGACTTGGGTGGGGGTGGGGGTGGGATGGCCATCTTCCTCCTAATGGTGTAAAGACGACAGGCTCTTCATTTGTAGCGCAGCATCATCAACGACTCGTTCCGAAACGCTGCGGTCAGCATCTGCTCAGACTTGATGGACCTGACTTCTGTCAGTGTCTTCATCGAAGGTGTCAGTTGATTCTACACTCTGCTTACGTTTACTCTTAAAGAACAAGTGCCCTTCACAGACTCGTACGGCAGAGGATTCTCCCACGCTGCAGTGTGTGTGCTTGTATGGAAGCGCTACAGAAGAATGCGTAATGGTGCCTTGTCCAAATACTCGAAACTATGCGGCGATTGTCGGATGCATTGTTCATTTATAGGGCTGTGTATGTTGTTGTCTGTGCCTACATTTGCCTAGATAACCGTGTGTGCGAATGCGTTAGTGTGTGCCCGCGCGCGCGCGCGTGTGTGTGTGTGTGTGTGTGTTTGTGTGTGCGCGTGCATTGAATACATATCTGAAATGACGGCACTGGGGCATGAATTGAATCCCTTCTTACCATTTCTGCCGATGTGTTTTGCGTGTCTGTTTCTGTGTGCGGTCGCTACTGTCCTGAAAATCGGAATACAATCAAATATTATGATGAATTAACGGTTCGTCATATACATTGGGAAGTTGGAGCCATCGTGGGGCCGATTCATAAAACTCGTCAGTGAGCGGGAGCTGAATGTAGATCAGCCTCACCTCGCCTGTAGGCCTTTTTTTAACATGCTTTAAGAGGCAAAACTGATTTTGGGTCGTTGTCTCTACCTCCTGGGCAGCTGTATCCTGAGACGGGCCCAAGGCAGGGCGGCACCAGGCTCACCATCACTGGGGAGAACCTGGGCCTTCAGTTCAGCGACATTCAGGCGCGTGTGCGGCTGGGGAAAGTGTTCTGCCACCCCATCGAGGAGGAATACATCAGCGCTGAGCAGTAAGTCTTCACCTCCGCTTCCAACTGTCCTACATCGTTACTGCGTGTCCTCTTCACCTGATGGTCCTCGAGAAACTACCCTTCTTCCCTCGGCTGTCTCGACTCCTTTCTGAAGTATGAGAGCAGAGGGGAGAAAGACCTTTTTTTTTTTTTTTAGCAGCACTACTCCTGTCCACCTCTCTACTCACTCTATCCTTTACCAGTCGACTGTGATACAGTCAAAATATAATGGTCTTCCGCACTGTCATCTCTCAAACACCTTACACACACAGAATAGATCCTGCTGTGTTTGGTGGAATGGGAAGCAGGTGAGATGGACTTGTGACCGTCCCAGGGCTCCAAAAATGACTCTCAGTTGCACCCAAAAAGCTCCTCCTCCACCTTTTCTCGACTCCAACGAACCGGAGCGAGAGTTTGCAGTGTCGCGCTGTTGCCCGTATCCCACGGCGGTCAGCCGTCGAGGGACGGCCGGAGAGGCCATGACGTCTTCCGGTGCTCTCGCTCCACTCCTGATTGCGCAGGGACCAATGACTGCGTTTGTCAGAGCAACATTGCAGAAGTGTTATCTCTGTGGGCGGGGATTGGCTGTGAGGTCAGAGGCCTTCCGCTTCTGCCCCTCCCCTCCCAATCCTGCACTCGACAAGGGCAATCATGTCGACCTCCTGAGCTTTTATTTAACTCATTGACTCACGGCTCTTATGAAGCCAGACATGGCTGCTCTGTCCGAGTTAATAAAGACCAGATATCAGAAACCATATGCTTTTTTTAAATTCTGACTTAACTGTAGCATTTCATACCATGAATAGCTATATTTATGGTCAAATTAAATGTTGCTTATACATTCCAGCACAAGTTGGATGCATTTATTTACAGCAAAATGTTGCAGATTTTTGTCGCATTGATTGTAAATAATCGGAGATCAGTTAGAATTCCAGTCTATGCTGAAGACCTTGATTAGTAGAATCAGGTGTTTAACTGCTTAATTTGAACGAAAGCCTGCACCCACACTGACCAGGGCAATCAAAAAGCACGGGGGGAAAAAAATCTGTATTCAACCGGAGGAGTCCAATTTGCATACTACTGAAATTTCCACATGCGGGCATTAAAGAGTTAACAAGTCGACATGGTCTACAACATCCCCCGCCAATCGTGCGCTTCTCATTTTCGAACTCGATCAAGGCCTTTATGGTCTGAAGCTACACACCAAATTTGGTTACTGTATCTGTAGTAGTTTCTGAGTAAAGCTGTCCCCTTTATCTCGGACGGACGGACGGACGGACGCACGGACGGAGGTCAAACCTATATCCCCCTCCCACTTCGTGTTGGCGGGGGATAATAATACGGCCCCTTTAAAGCCCTTCAAAGACTGGCTACATTCCATCTTCAGGACAGTATTGGTAAAGAAAGGCCTTGCAGAGTCATCTCCAGGGCATATGCCGCAAGGGAGAGCGCAGCATTGTTAGATCGGCAGTGACGTCACATGGCGCTCAGCCTGCTGTTGAAACGGTCTCTCCTGGGAGCGCGGACCAAAGCGGGGGAATTAATAATGAGAGGCAGGAACAAAGGCCATCGGAGCCACTACAGCATTCCACACTGATCTAATTAATCACCCACTCATACTCAAACCTCCCCCCGCCCCCGCCCACTTTACTGTTTTAGAATTAACGGTTCAGAGCACATACATGCATGAAAGAGGATACGTCTGTGATCAGAACATGTCATTGCCGGCCATTAATTGCCCATTCATTACCGTCCTTCATCGTTTTCTTTCTTAATCACTTGACTTCATGGATGCGCACAGACCTGGCCGATGTTGTACGTCTTGGACTGTTGGTATGACCTCATTTTGTTGTTGTTTTGTAGTATTTTGTTTGTATCTGGATCCACGGGGGAATAAAAAGGGTGCCCAACATGCTTTCCTTGCCCCCGGGGGCACGAAGTTGGGCGCCCTGCAAGTTGCACCATATTGCGGAATGGAAATAGTCGCCTGCAGTTGGAATGCGGCATGTGAGGTGCTCAGATGTTCGGTCGGCTGGTGCCTAACCCTCCATGCAATCCCCCCTTTTTGTCCCCCTCCAGGATAGTGTGCCAGCTGGCCGACGCCACGGGTTACCGCGTGCAGGAAGCGAAGGTGGAGGTGTGCGTGCAACAGAGCTGCGACTCAGACTACAGGGCCGTCTCACCAAAGAGCTTCACCTTTGTGGTAAGCAGGGGGTGTGATTCTGCACTGCGTGTTGTATAGTGATGTAAGCCTTCCTCTGCATACACGCCGTGGTATTGGCAGTATCGACACAAACACTGGATTTACTGTTTGAAAAGTAGAATAACTGAAATGTTCTTGTCACCACAACATTGTTCTAACGCTGCAGTGCTTTCAATTACTAGTGATTGTCAGCTTAGCATGAAAAGGTTCCTGTAAGAACACTGGTGTTTCACATGGTGTAGAGGGTTAAGTGTAAGTGGATTTAGAAGATTTTCATGCGGTCCCTCCGGCTTCCAATGTAAGCTTCATTTTTGAAAAAGCGGTTTATTTATTCTATAGTCACAGGCACATTCTTTGGGCATGCGCTTATTTACGTTTCACGTGTGCGCTCTCCATCACATTGTGCCGAGTCCAAATGGACCAATCTGCTTTGTTATGTTCGAACAAATCAGAGTGTTAAATCTCACAAAGCTCTTTTCTCCTATCGCCCAGTTTGGTTTCTCTTTGAACGCGTAATGCGATTTTCTCCGTTATGCGTCTGTTCGTCATAGTTCTTCCACCGCATAAGACAGGAGCGGGCTATTCATTTCCTGCAGGGCTGGCATGTGCTCGCAGGTTTTTGTTTTCACCAATTACCCAGCCTGAATGAGCTAATGAGATCTGCACACCAACGTTGGTTCTCCTGTAGTTTGTATCATGCCAAAGCAATCATACAGAGCACAAGCTGATTCATAACCTTAGCAATGGCTGGAACTCAAACGTCTGTTAGATAACCTGTTCGCCACTTGTCCCTCACTAGTCTTAGCCTGTGCGTATTTGAAGATGAAAAAAAATAAATTAATAATGTATTTTTAGTCGTCTTATATAATGAGGAGCTGAAAATGCTTCTCAAAAGTATGAAACAAAGTATAATGCAATGAATTCATATGAAGTTTGACAGCAGTAGCTATAGCCGATTTGTAAATGTAGATCTTGCGCCTGGTTTCGAAAGCAGTGACTGACTGACCTTATTGTAGGCGATCAGTAAAATTGTTACGCTGGTGAAGTTTAAAATGCTTGATCACCCGCGGTACGCTGTTTCAGGGTACGCCTGTTGGACCTCAGTGACTCGGGCGATTTTGAAATATGCAGATGATCTTAGAGGTGGCATGTCTTGGGTGTAATATCAAAAATGCATAATAATGATAGTAAATTTTGTGGCATGGTCGCTAGTGGTGATTGTCAGCAGTGGAGTTCCTGCAGGAGTGTTTCAGGAAAATAGGCCGCAGTGTGACATCAGTGTTCCTGCTGTGCCTCCCCCTCCAGACCCCGTACTTCATGCGTGTTCACCCCTCCCGAGGGCCGATCTCCGGGGGCACCAGGATCACCATCGAGGGAAACCACCTCAACGCCGGCAGCGCCGTGTCCATCAACATTGGGCTGAACCCCTGCCGCTTCGAGAGGTCAGTCGCCCCAACTGGTGCCCCCTACCTTGTCCTCTCTGAGGCTAAAGTGCCTGGGATCTCTCAGAAAGGGCCATCGCAGGCCCTTGATATGATGTTATGATAATGATATGATATGATGTTTATTGGTCCTTGCGGAAAATTTTTTTGCACCATACAGTACATCAGATACAATTACTAGGTAAAAAGGCACTTGACAACATAGGCAAGAATTACTACTAGGCACGATACACAACAGTTTATCAGTCCCCCACCAGACCAAGACATGGACCCTCTACACATCGTACACAGAGTGGTAAAGTGCGGTTGTGCGTAGCACTCAAAGTACAGAGTGCCATTAAAGTGCAGCATCGCATGATCCTGTCGCATTCAGACTCTTGTTCAGCAGTACTGTACTGGTGGGAATGAATGACCTGCAGGCTCCATTTGTTTGAAAAGCTGGAGCCCTGGACCTCCTGCCTGATGGTAACAGCTCATAGGCCTGGTGCAGGGGATGTGACTTATCTTGACTAATAGCCTGGGCTCTCTTGACCACCCTTGTTTCAGCAGTAATGGCAGTATTTAGTGGTTGACCAGCAGTCTTGCAGGCCATATTAATTACCCTGTTTACACGCTGCAGAAAGCTCATTCGGATCTTGATTAAAAGCTTTTATTTTGTTTTTTGTGTGTGTGTGTGCGTGCGTGCGTGCGTGCGTGCGTGCGTGCGTGCGTGCGTGCGTGCGTGCGTGCGTGCGTGTGTGCGTGTGTCTCTTGAGCATGTATGAAAGCACACGCCCATCTGGGCAGTTATGAATTGAAACTGTAAAACCCTATTCTGATGGCTCGCTTCTCAAACATTTCCCCGCAGAAGTGAAGCTCAGGACGGAACGGGTCCTTCCTTGGTATAATATTGTGAATGTGACTAGCTGTTATACTCTGTCCTTTACCATACAAAGCTTTTTAAGCTGCCGTTTTTTCTTATTTATAATCTCCTTTTTTATAAACGCTATGAAAACAAATTATGACGTTTGATGTGTTTTATGTTGATTAGCCAAGATTTTTATGAGCTTCCCCTAGACAGGTTATCGCAATACAGCACAAGAAAGAAGCCACAGGCAATCAAATCACAAATGCGAAACAAAAATTAGTCCAGTAAAAACGGCTTCTGTAAGTAACCATAATGACCATAAATGGCAAATTAATGTAAAAATGAGTGGAAATAAGATGGGAAGCCTGAATCGGTGGATGACTGTAGCTGCTGTTATATCTTTGCCTGGACTACTGAAAAAATCTTTGCCATCTTGCACTTCTCGTGTGGCTGTAGCTTTGCCGGGGAATTCCCACATCACAGTGTCCCTCATACAGCTGAGCCATATTCATGACTGAGCCTTTGAATCATGTCCAAGTCAAGTCTGAGAAATGTGGTTGCGGTCTTGCTTTTGCTGGGTAAACTTTTGCGGGCTACGAGTCCCAACTTTAATGGAGCTTTGAAGGAAATGTCCTGATAACCTGAGTAAACTTCGACCTCAGGATTGGTTGTGCTCTGTGTGCTGATTGGTCGATGCTGTCTGAGAGTCTGAAGACTCGCTAAAATGTGGGGCGGGGATAGAATAGGATTTTTCCCCCTCTGTGGATGAGTCTGCTGTCCACCGAGGCTCTACACTCTGTCTCCGTGCCAAGCCTTCGCCTGGAAGCAGCGGAGAGAGATGCCGCCCCGCTCTCTCCCCAGCTCAGAGCGTTGCGCTGGAGAGCGGCCAGCGTCCTAATTTGTCAAACATTGTTCCCCTCCCACCCCCTTCTTCCATCCCAGTTCCTGTTCTGCCCTGGAGAAAACCACGCTTTGCTCAATTCCCACCATAAAATACCGGGTTTCTTCCTTTTATCTCGCAATGCGAGGCGACTGTAGCTCGGTCTGGAAGTGCTGAGGTACGGCGAGAACGCAACGCGGTCATTCAACTGCAGTGACCAACTGGCCCAGCTCACTGCCTGACTGCTGATGTTTATTGTGAGAGTGTCAGGTCTATTAGAGGTCCAGCCTTCTGTTGAGTGTTGTGCTTGGAGGAAAAATTCAGAGGTTAAGTGGTGAACAAAACCTTAACAGCTTTAACGTTGTGAAGGAACATATTGGTGCACCTTTCTCCACTGCATTGGAAGACTGTACTGGAGTTTTGCCAAAGCTGGGCTTTGTTCTTTTAAAAAAAAAAAAAAATACCCCGGCTGCCATATTGAAATATATTTATACGATATTTTCATGTTCACTGAAGAGTAATGCTGCTGCTCGTCTTCTCTCGCATCAATTCTCTCTCTCTCTACCTCTTTCTCTGTGTCATTCGTCCTGTTCGTGACAAACGCCTTGTCAAAATATGTATGGTCCTGCGGGGCTTTTTGCCGGGGAGTGTTGTGAAAGGTGTTCCCATGGAAACGGCGCGAGAGCGGAATTAGGCGAAGGCGCCACGTCAAAAGAAAGAAGCAGGCGATTTAAAATGTAAGGGGCATGCGTTCGAGACGTCCCCGTTCTTTTTCCGGTTTATTCCGCTCTGAAGTCCTTTTGAAGCTTTTCAGAACCAGTCCTCCCCCTCGCCGTGCACACAGATCTGGCAACGGCGCAGTCCAGATGAGACGCATGTGTGAAAATGGAAAGGAACTGAAAATAATTTTTTTTTTTTTTTTTTTTTTTTTCAAAAAATACTGGCCATATGTGAAATCGGTTGATGAAGCCGGGGGTTTTCTGAACTGTATCGGGGGAAAAAAAACTGTCACATTATTGTACATTGTGGGCATTTAGCCCATCTCAGGGAAATGTACTACTTTTGTTGAAACATATTGTTCTTGTTTTCTGCTTAATAAATTGGAAGCTACTCTGAGTAGGCATGTTGTTTGTGTACAGATTCATACTGGAGAATGTAACCTGTCAATATTAGTGTTACATGGCCAGTTCTTGAACTGCTTTTACTGACAGATGTGAATGCGGGTCTCTTCAACAGGAAGTGTGGATTGAAAGTTCCTGTCTTTTTGCAGGAGAAGTGCCAAGGAGATAGTGTGCGTGACGCCGGCAGGACAGAGCCCAGGTGGCACCCCCGTCATGGTGGACATCAACTGGGCCGAGCTTAGGAACCCAGAGGTCAAGTTCAACTACACCGAGGACCCCACCATTCTTAAGATTGACCCAGACTGGAGCATTGCCAGGTAAAAGCAGGCCCATTTGTGGCTGGGTTATCAAAGTCGGCTGAAGTGTGGGGAGGTGGTGGTGTGATTAAGATGAGCTACGCATCCCGATATTTCTCTATGGAAATGTTTTATAAAATATACGTAATTGACCCTGTGGGGTAATTTATCCTCTATAATTAACCCATCCTAGCTACTTGGGAGCAGTTTTGCTGCGACATGTGGAAACCGACTCCTGTTAGGAAGCCAGTGCTATTCCATGGAAAAAGCAGGAGTACAACTGACTTGACTGGCTAGTCTAGCAGGAGTGCATTAGGACTGTTAATGGTCAGAGATAAATTAGTGGTATTTGTTGCCGTTGTTGTTCTTGTCTTGTTGTGGGAAGCTGAAATTATCAGGGCTGTGTCATTTGTTTGAGTTTCAGTCTGAGAGGCTTGTGGTATTATAGTAATAGCATATCTCGTCATGATACGCGCTGATGTGCCTCCTCTCCGAAGAGTCGACAGACCGCCACGCCCCCGAGAGCGAGGACCAGCGAAATGAACGCTGATACAAACTACTTCACACTATACCCTCTCACTGCCTTTGGTGTTAAACTCCAGGGATTTAGAAGTGAATAAATAAATAAATAAATAAATATCAACAAGCCTCCTGAAAGGCAATCAACACGTTGTGCTGGCGCGAACGCACGTTTGCGGCAGATCCCTCTCTCTTTCCGAAAATGACGCTTTGCACCAATTACCCTCTGTTGCGTAATCAAAGAAGCCGGGCCACGGCAGCGATGGCCCCAGAGGCCCGAGAACCTTTCGACCTGCTGGTTGGAGACAGCCAAGTGCAGATGAGGTACGTGACAGGCACGGGATGGAAGTGTGTGTTTGAAGTCCATCGGGGTACGGGCTGTACAATCAAGGCGTGAGTTGGCAGCCGCTCTTGTTTATCGCCGATGTGTGAAAAGAAGAGATCTTTAAACGCCGGCCGTGGGGAGCTGACCCTGTTGGGCCTTTTTGCTTTGTCTTCCCACCAATCCATCGGAGGCCTTTATGCAGCTTCAACTTGTGACAATTACCATGTAATATTCAAACTCCCCGTGGTCTCACTCTACCTGGGAAAATACAGCACAGTCCAGGCTTGGTCTACTTGCAGTCCCATGCCTGAAACTCTCGACAGGCAAGAAAATGACTTGACGGTGATTTGCACGTGACACTTCAGTTTAAGGGTGGCTCTCTTTGTCCCAGCTGTAGTTATGCCTCCTTTGAAGTAGTTTTGCTGTACTATACTACTCAAGCCTTACCCTGGACGGCCCCAACGTCTGAGACTGCTCTTCACATTCAGTCAGACCCTTGAGCTTCTGGCGGAGACGGTCATCGTCTTGATTGAGCCAGTTCGCCACCGGGTCTCAAGAGTGTGATGAGAGGCCGGACCCCCCTCCATGGCCCCTCAGGGCTGGAGTCCAGTGGCTTAGTGGCCCTTGTGTAGAGGACAAGCGAGAGGACGATACACTCCAGTAAAGGTAGATCAGGCTTAATTTCAGTGTGAGACGAGTGAGAGAAGAGGGCTTGAGGACGCACGGTCAAACGCACGTGCGTGTGAGGAAATGGACACCATCTTGTCTGTTTTTCAGAGAGCTCTCTGCTCATCTCTGTTCCTCTCCTTCTGTCACTTTCATCACTCTCGCTCTTCACGCTGTGTGTGTGTTTGTTTTGTGTGTGTGTGTGTTTGTGTATAAATGCGCGTTTGTGTGTGTGTGTTGAAGCAGGACGATGGGATGATGATTGAAGGCAGTGTGAATACCCCGAGGTCTGTCTGCACTGTTTGATGTCCAGCTGTAGCCCCCCTCTCTCTGACCATCTGCTGCGGCGATCGCCGCTCGGACGCTCTCTGGAATACCCCGGCGAAATATTAGCAGAGCCCGGACGAGCGGCCCTTCCCCTGACGAGCCTCTCGCGCTCGCCCCAGATACAGGTCCCATCTGGCCGGCTCGAAACGAGCCCAAATGCCTGGATGTTCTTGAGAAGAGCTCGGCTGCCGTCGCTGTAGCTTTCTTAAATTACTGGCTGCTGGCTGTCGAGAGCTGCGGCTCAGGGCCGAGACGACGCCGCGTCAGTCCGTCCGCACAGCGCCGGCGAAAATAAAGGCCCTCCTCACCTGATCCAGTTATCCTGCTCTTCCGCTTTCTCACAGCCGTGGCGTGACTGCAATGCCTGTCGGCTCTAAATCTGAGAGTGTGCTCCACTCTGAGGTGTGGGCTTTGCGTCCTCCGTCATATTTCCATGCATGAGCTTTTCCTAGGTAATGGCACAGTGTAATGGATAATGCATGAAATTACAGCCCAGGGCAGCTTCCTTCCCATCCCCCGCCCCCTTAAGTTTTTACCTCTGAAAGATATAGAATGTTAACTGCGGCTTCAGTGTGAATTGAAGCTGTCAACGTGACAGTCGCTCATTAAGCTGATGGGTGTCTGACATCACTGCACCGCGACTGGAGCCCAATTTCATCCCTCAACGTTCACCGCAAGAGCCTGACAAGAATGTACTCTAGAGCATTCCTCGCCGCACTCCACTCTCTCGCAGGCGAAATCTCATTTAGCATTTACAGCACTGCACTTTCCGTACATCGGTGAGGAAGTCTAAGGGAAAGAGAGAGAATAAAAGTCTTCGACCGTTAAGGGTTTCGGAGTCCTTGACTGTCCAGTGAACCCAAAGTCCTGAATACTTCTGCTTGGATCACAAAGATCAGGTTGACTTGGTGCATCAAGGTTCATTAAATCACGATTCCGAAAAAGCCTTGTAAAATCTTGGGGATCGTGGCGGTCCCTGAAGACAAATGTGTCTCTGGGCACGTCCGTGCCCTTCGGTGTTCTTTATTTAGCTGCGCCGCTCCACGAGTAAAATAAATCCACACATAAATAGAGGTGCGAGCGGACGCTACAATGCCACTTTGAAGCCCCCTCGGGGAGCCTGTGTTGATGCAGTTGGAGAGATCCATGCAAGATGGCGGTCTCATTTTTTTATGGATGAAAATCCATTTTTAAAATCGTGTTCGTTATTCTCCGGAGCATTTACCTGAGCTAAAAAAGGGCCCCCAGGGGAGAAGTAGAGGTTGGAGCGTGGCATAAATAAAACTAACATCTGCGATGCCTCCGAAACTGGCGGACATCAAGCCGGGCTCTGCTCTCGGTGATTCGGACTCGGAGGCCCTGCAGACACATTGGGTTGCAGTTAAAATTGAAGTCATGTTTCATCCATTTTATTTATGGCTATTTTTCACAAAGTTTCCGTTCGGTAGGCACCTTTCGGAAAAGGCAGTGTTTGAATTTGAACATTTGGCCTGTCCCTGTTTACTCCAGTCAGCGACTGTAAATTCATATTCCCGGTATGTTGAGAGGTGGAGGTATTGAGTTGTTGATATATGGTGTACACACATGAAATATTCTTTTTATATGGTGTCTCTCTGTGCTCGTTTACAGCTTTTTGCGTATTATTTAGCATAGTAACGTTTATTTTGTGATGCTGGGCTATTGCATTCACTCTTACACTGACCCGACTTCTTTCTCTTGTAGTGGTGGCACCGCCCTGACCATCAGTGGCACTAACCTCGCTACAATCAAGGAGCCCAAGATGCGAGCCAAGTATGGTTCTGTGATGTCCCTACATGTAAGTATCAGTCCAGTACTGACCCACCCTTTGGGAAGTCTTGCTGTGTCAGTAATCTGCTGTGGATTGCACTTCCAGTTGGGTTATAGTCTGCTTTAAAGAGACTGCTATGATTCAATCTGTTAGCCGAAGCCACCAAGTCCCCAGGCTTGTTTGTGTCTGTCTGTCTTTGACTGGCAGTTTAACCTTTGAAATGTCAACTAGCAATAAACTAAAGCTAGTAAGGCTTCCGCTGCCCACCACCACAGGGCCCATCTAACCTTTCTCCGATTTCCGCCTGAAATTAAACATTAGTCCTGGATGTGGGCGCTTTTATTTGTGTTCTTCTCAATAGCGGGTTTCTTCGGCTACCTTTTTTTTTTTTTTTTTTTTGCATCCGTAGCTGCATATTGCGGCAGTGTAAAGATCTGCTTTCTTTTCAAGCTGCTTCAAAAAGTCACTGGCTTTTTCATTTCATTTTAAGACTGCAGGATTTCAGCAGTGATATCCTAGACAGTTGCTGGCCTGCTAGAATGGTTTGACGTGCATATAGGCTATCTTTTTTTTTTTTTTATTTCCTGGACCGGATTGAACTTGCATAGCCACACAAGGTAAATCCCTTTTTCAGCACTTGAGTGCCTTATTGAAATATCCTGCCTGTGTGTTGTCAGAGGCAATAAAATTGAGATAGATCAGACTTACTTTTGCTATTCACATCGAGAGGAGCTCGATGTTGATTGGTGGATACTCCTCGGTGGCAATGCTTCTTTGAATCCTGCAGCTGTCTAGTTTATATTGCGAAAGGTATCTACCGAGTACCATTATTTATGTACTATTTTTTCTTTACCATCCACTCCGTAATTGGTTTAGCTCTTCTCTGGTTTTGATATGCCACTGCACATCTACTTGATGCGTCTTATTTCGACTTCCTCCAAGCTGTAGGTTCAGTGTTTTCAACTGTAATGGTACGACTGAGAATCCAACTTCTGCTGCGTTCTGTGGATGTTTGCCTAGTCTCTCTCTCCTTACCCACAGAACTGCACAGTCTACAACAACACCATGATGGTGTGCATGGCTCCGTCTGTGGCGGGTTCGGAGAGGGGCTTCTCGGAGGTGGGCAGCGCTCCGGATGAGATAGGCTTCGTCATGGACAACGTTCAGTCCCTGCTGGTGGTCAACGAGACCTTCAGCTACTACCCGGACCCTGTGTTCGAGCCGCTGAGCCCCACCGGCATCTTGGAGCTAAAGCCCAGCTCCCCGCTCATACTGAAGGTGAGTCCTGCGGCTCCGAGTGGAGCACGGTTGCCTCGACCCTGCCTAACCCTAAAACAACATTGGGAGGAGAGCTTGGTGACGTCCCATGGTGATTGTTGTAATGCTAGTAGAGACATGGACGGTGGCATTGAAAAATTCTGTACTCCACCTTTCCAAATGACACCTCTCCACCTTTAAAAATGACGACCTCAGTTGACTATTGCTTTGACACGCCTTGACCTGCATTGCAATAATTCGTTAACTTAGTTCTGGAAAAGTAGCTGTGGCGATTTTTAATGCTCAGTGCATTAGCTTTCACGGTCATGCAGATAAAATGTTCGCAGTTCTGCTGTAGCGCGGTATTGGATCCGCAGACGATGTTCCCGCACACCCTTCTGTGCCAATTAAGATCAGAAACTGTTCAGGGCTTCATTTGTTTATTTTTCTTGAGGAGTCTTCTTAAAGCTTTGATTGGCTCTATTAAATATTTTTCACTTTATGTCTTGGTTTTCCTTTTCCAATTTCTCCTTGAACTTCAAAGCTTCAGTAAAGAAGAAATATGCATATTTTACTGCGGAAAGGAAAAAAAAACATTTCTTCACTCTGAGCCAATTTAAAGAGGAAGAAAGAAGCATGACCACCATTACTCCAGCATTAAATGGAAACTCCATAATGAAACCTTTGATTACGGCAGCCACTGCTCTGTTAGCAAAACCTGCGCATTAGCGGAAAAATAAGAACAAGAAAATGCAATCCCCGCGATGTAATCTTGGATACATTAGCTGCGCATTAAATTTTTCATGCAATTAATTTTTCATCGCTGAACCTCCTGGGTAATGTAAAATGTAACCCGTTTGAAATTAAGATGTGTGTTCTTAGAGGGTATTTACCCACCTAATTGGATCCCTTGGTCACCAGATGGATTGGTGCCTCCTAGTAGCTGAGTGGGAAGATAGCGTAGCGAATCGGAAAACGCCTGCAGTCCCAGCGCCTCACTGCGGAACTGGCAGGGGGATACAGCAGCTCTGCCGCACCTACCTGTAAATCCAGTTTGCGTTCATATCCGTGCTTCAGGAAGTGAGGCAGCTGGTCATTGTTAGACCCCTGGGGTTCTTTGAGGTCTACCGCCCTGTGGGTTTTCATTGCAAAACCAATACTTGACGCACCATTCATCTGCTAGATATCTTGTTAGGCCTCTAATTGGTAGTTTCTATTCAATTATGGTTATATAAATACCTACAGGATTGTAGTTCTCCATTATTCCTGGCACAAAGTCTGCAAAGAGCTGCTGTCTGCATGGCTATGGACCGGTCTCTCTGACCTCAATAGTGACGAAAGCCTTCGAGTGCAGTGTTTTATCACGCCGTAGATCATGCACTCCTCTATTTTTGGTCCCAGTGCAATTTGCATTTCAAATCAACTGCTGTGTGGAAGATGCAGTCAACCTTGAGCTCCATTACGCGTCACGGAATTTAGACTCCGAGAACCCTGATACCCACATACAGTTCCTGGACATCTCCACTGCGCTCAATACCATAACTCCAGTCTGCTGCTGATCATACTAAGTTACTGTGACTCTTTAATGCCCTCTGCAGTCATTTAAATTTCATCCAAAAGATTGGTCGTGTGCCTGATAAAATGTGTAATCTAGTCGCGAAAATAGCACTGGTTACCTCTGTTGTTAACTTGACATGATTACTTCTCTGTTCTTGTGTTTGTGTATTATATTAACTAACGTAGGTGCCACTATGCTACTTTAGAAGTGTTGTGATCAATATTAAAAAAAATGTTGAAATGCATATGATCATCAGCAGGAAGTACCTCCTGCTAATTTGATTGGCCTATTTTATCTTTCTTGTGCACTGGGTAATTAAACTTTTAAAGGTACTGTAGTTAATTAATGAGTCGTTTAAGAATCTTGTTTTGCTTCAGGTCTGTCTGCTTTGTCTGCCATTGAATGGAAGAACATGTCACGAACGGATGCATTTTAATCTTTTTTTTTTTTTTTCCTCTCTCTCCCTCATAGGGTCGGAACTTGATCCCATCGGCACCTGGGAACTCTCGGTTGAACTATACGGTGCTGATTGGTGAGACACCCTGCGTCCTTACTCTGTCCGAGACTCAGCTGCTCTGCGAGTGGCCCAACCTCACGGGCCACCACAAAGTCACGGTGCGTACCTCACACTCTCAGTTTCGCTGATAGGACCCCACACTCTGCCTCTCTCTTGCAAGGGCTCTGGCTTTGCTTTCTCCTACCTGGTATTATTTGACTTTTGGTTCTTTGTTGTAAATTACTATTCGCTACCTCTGAATCACTTATCTGCTGTCATGAATTACTTTACGTTACCTTAACGTCACTCTCCTTCCCTGCAGTGGTTGGCCAGTAGTCCTCTCAGATTCATTTCTATTTGCACCTGTTTGGAACCTTTTACTTGGTGAAGTGGAAAAAAGGTTGGGATTATGTGAGGAGTCCTCTTACCTGAACGTTCTTCAGCTGATGAAACGGTCATTCCTTTCTCACTCTTGATCTCGCTCGCTCAGTAACACGAGATGTTTCAGTTCACTTAAGCTCGCATCGTGTCGCACAGACCCCCCCGACACAAACTGTATATTTGTTTCTATTTCCGCCGGGATCGTTGTAATTTAATTTCAGGCGGCGCCGAAAAACAACTCGTGCTGTAAAAGATTGGAGGGGCTGCGTGAAGCTTCGGAGATGAGAAGACGAGGGAGGGCGTGAAAAAAAAAAAAAAGAGAGACTTTTTAAAGCCGTGCTCACGGTGGTACATCTGCCGACACTGTTAAAAATAGAACTGTCTCCTTCGTTCCCCTGCCGTCTGCTCTGATTGTGGGAGGCAGACCCTGGAGAAGGGCACAGCTGTCTGCTCTGTGCTGGCACCAACTGCCCCGCTCCAGTGTGGCCCCGGCCCGCTCCTCGCTTCCCTTCCCGTCCTTGTAAGGGGGACATTTACCCCATCTGTGGGCAGCTGTGCCCTGCTGACCCCACCCATCACCATCCGTTGAGGAGAGTAGCTTAGGGCGACGGTCAGAAACTCGGGTGCCCCCACGGGACTCCCTCCTCGGTCCAGCCTTCAGAAAGTTCAGACGAGGACGCCTGCTGTCCCTCGCTGTTAATGGAGCGAGAGGCTCAAACGCTGTCAGTCCCGAAAATCGGCGAACTGACCGAGATGAGCGGACGTTCCCTGGTGCGGCGACACAAGCGCTAAAGCTAAAGTGACGGTTTTGAAGAGCCCGCACCTTCCCGCCGATGTGGTGGCCTGCTAATGTTCGCATCGATGTGCAATTGCTACCGATTGTGGAGGATTGAGCTGTCAATCTCATTTTCTGAAGTCATATGTGCTAACAGTTTGCTGCAAAGGGAGCGCGAACTGTGGACTGGGAACCAGACGCAGCCTTCATTGCTGACGGAGTGCTGTTTTGTGTGTGTGTGTTTCAGATTCGGGCGGGCGGGTTTGAGTACTCCCCCGGCACCCTGCAGATCTACTCGGACAGTCTGCTGACTCTTCCTGCCATCATTGGGATCGGAGGGGGCGGCGGCCTCCTGCTGCTCGTCATCATCGCCGTGCTCATCGCCTACAAGCGCAAGTCGCGCGACGCCGACCGCACGCTCAAGCGCCTGCAGCTGCAGATGGACAATCTGGAGTCTCGGGTGGCGCTGGAGTGCAAGGAAGGTAGGACAAAGTGGACACACTCCTGTCCACCGGCCTCTCCTCACACTCCTGTCCACCGGCCTCTCCTCACACTCCTATCCACCGGCCTCTCCTCACACTCCTGTCCACCGGCCTCCCCTCACACTCCTGTCCACCGGCCTCCCCTCACACTCCTGTCCTCCAGCCTCTCCTCACACTCCTGTCCTCCGGCCTCCCCTCACACTCCTGCCCACCGGCCTCCCCTCACACTCCTCTCCTCCAGCCCCTCCTCACACTCCTGTCCTCCAGCCTCCCCTCACACTCCTGTCCTCCAGCCTCCCCTCACATTCCTGTCCTCCGGCCTCCCCTCACACTCCTGTCCTCCGGCCTCTCCTCACACTCCTGTCCTCCGGCCTCTCCTCACACTCCTGTCCTCCGGCCTCTCCTCACACTCCTGTCCTCCGGCCTCCCCTCACACTCCTGTCTTCCGGCCTCCCCTCACACTCCTGTCCTCCGGCCTCCCCTCACACTCCTGTCCTCCGGCCTCCCCTCACACTCCTGTCCACCGGCCTCTCCTCACACTCCTGTCCACCCGCCTCTCCTCACACTCCTGTCCACCCGCCTCCCCTCACACTCCTGTCCTCCAGCCTCCCCTCACACTCCTGTCCTCCAGCCTCCCCTCACACTCCTGTCCTCCAGCCTCCCCTCACACTCCTGTCCTCCAGCCTCTCCTCACACTCCTGTCCACCGGCCTCTCCTCACACTCCTGTCCTCCAGCCTCCCCTCACACTTCTGTCCTCCGGCCTCCCCTCACACTCCTGTCCTCCGGCCTCCCCTCACACTCCTCTCTCCTCTGTCTTCTGTTCTCTCCTGCTGTTGTGATTTTTTTCAGTGGTCTGACTCCTGCCATCTGTCTATCGTCTCCTACCATTTTCCTAACAACCCTCTCTCTCTCTCACCCTCCATTTCTTCTGGATTAATTTCATCTACGCTTCATTCATCCTCTCTATTACTCTTGCTCTTCGTCTCTGTGTTTTTTTTCTCTTTTTCACTCTCTCTCTCTTACTCACTCTCTCGTACTGACATGCACCAACACAGATGAACGATAAAACGATTCTCTTCCTTCAGTTGGGCGACCAGATCTTTGGTCCTGCTTGATGTTTGCTGTTTGTATGTGCCGGAGAAATTGGGGTGGGTGTTGTGTGTGTGAGTGTGTGTGTGTGGGGGGGGGGACTACAAATGACTGCAACGAGGCTGCCCTTTCACGCACACACTTTGGGTTTCTGACTGCTGTGTGGTCACCATTACACACTTACACACCAATAGCGCAGGCCGGGGTTACTGTGTTCTGGAAAACTCAGACCCAAACCCTGCGCTTCCTCCTCTGCTAAGGTACTCATCCCCACCCAAACTGCCCTCGCAGGCTGGCAGGTCAGTGCGGGGGCGGGCTTGTTGTCAATGTTTCTGCCACCCGTCATGGCCACGGACAGTAATTGGCCATTATCTCAGACTGTCTGTCCAAGGGGTCACGACCTCTCCAGCCTACTCCAGCAGAGTGGGTCTGTCACCAGTGCGGGGGCCGGGCCGAGGGCTCGAGCGAGGAGCGCTAGAACAGGAGGGACCAATGAAGCGGGCCAATCATTGCATTCATTTAGATGCTGCGCATTTCACTTATTTTCACGCGTTCGTGGCAGATGTTCTTACCCGTGGGGGGTTAAATGGTAACTTTGAAGCCTTAAAACGCACAATGAGAGAACCGCTTAGCAACACCGTCGGTAACTGACGTCTTGCAATACAAACGCTTTTGCCTGCTTTGTCATTGAGTGGCTGCCACAGTGTAGTGTGTAAGGGAGGGCAGCCAGGCCTGAGGCCGGAGAGGGCATCAGACTGGCACAGAGGGCAGCACAGATACCTGGCCCCGCTGAAGCCTGAATCCTGACCCTCGCCTCTTGGCAGTCCTGCCAGTCCGAAGGTCATGGAGGGGACATGGGGAAAGCCACTGTTTGAAGGCTGCTGATTCGGGCTTCTGTAAAGTGTGCTGGTTTGCACAGTCGGGTGTTAGAGTGGGCAGCATGCCCTGCTTCGCCCCCGTCGGTGTTCGTGCACCAGGCCATTTTTTCACCCAGAGCTCTTGTGCTTTAACATTTCTGAAGAGAACTCCTGGTCCCACCACACAGTAACGGCATCTGTCAGAGGCGCCGCCACCACACTTATGCCAGCTTCTGTGAAGTGACTATCCGTAATGAGATTCCAAGGGAATCGTGGGAGCTGGAGTTTTTGGAACTTCCCATCAGAAGCACCCATTATACCAGTCTGCCATTTTTGGGGAAGTCTTACTAATGGTTCTGTCCATTCAGTTTTTAATCTGTGGGATAGACTTCCTGTATCATGAGAGGAAGCACCCATGTTTCAATACCATTTTATACCAGTTAATTTGATTTGTTAAAGGATACATGTTATGCAAATGAACATATGATAAATGGGCGTATTTAAATTAACATATTCATTATCTTAGTATGTCAGGCTTTTTAATGCATGATGAAGTGATAAGTAATCATTAATTTGCAAAAAAAAAAAAAAAACCTGATGAACTTAGCACATGCCCTTGCCTGCTATAGAGCCAGTCTAGTTCCCTGTCACTCTGTGTATGTCACCAGGAGCCAGTTGGTGAATAATACTTTATAATTACCTCCTCCTTTTAACCGATATGGGAGACTGACATTTTTTATGTTCTTTTTATGTTCGGCTACGCTGGGAATTGAGGGAGAGCTTTTGATTGGACAATAGACATGCCAGGCACAGTCCGGTTTGATGGCCCTGACAGAGCTCATTAATAAATTTCTTGGTGTCTGGAACAAATTGCTCTCTCTGGCAGGTGGCGGTGTGGCTTAGTGGTTAAAATGATCAGACCGGTTGCCAGATGATTCCAGGGTCAATTTTCATTTGGGTCCTGAGCCGCTGTACCCTTGAGCGAGGCACTGAACTTAATTGCTTCATTAAAAATGCAGCTGTAGGTTGCCCTGATTAAGGTCGCCTGCGAAGGAAATAAATAATTGCAGCGAGAAAACATTATTGTTGGCTACAGTGCGGGCTTTACGGTGCTTGAAAAATGCCGTGACGCTTGAGCCGCTGCCGGTAACGCTGCCGCATCGGGATTAGACTGCTTCGGGACGCTGCCGCTTGGCGTTGACATGGTGCTAAGCAGCACGTTCCCTCATGTCGCGCAGTGTCTCTCCCTGGTTCCGCACTGAACGTTCACACGCTGATGCCGCACTCACTTCTGGTTTTCAAACGCTACAGAGCTGTGGAACTCTTGAGTTGAAATTAACCCTTTGACCGCCCAGATTATACAAAACCAAACATGGCTGCTCTGCCCATGTTAATTAAGACCACTCGAATCCAATTCAGATACGTTCAAAGGTTTTATTAAATTCTGAGTTAATCATAGCATGTCGTGGTACGAAATGGTAAAATTAAATGTTGCTTATACATTTCCGCACAAGTTGGATGCATTCATTTACTGCAAAATGTAGCAGATTTTACATATCGAGGGCAATTACTAAGAGATACATGATCGGCTTGTATTTAAATCTTTGCTGAAGACCTTGATTAGTGGAATCAGGAGTGTAACTGCACTGTTGGAATGAAAGCCTGCACCAACACCGTCCCTTTCTGGATAAGACTGAGGACCCCAAGGCAATCAAAAAGTCCAGAAAAATCCACATTTGGGCAGAGGAGTCAATTAGCACAGTACAGAAATTTCCACATGTGGGCATTAAAGGGTTAAGAAAAAACAGTCCTTGAGTACGTTTTCTTTAAAGGGCTGAATGAGCACACAGACAGAGGTGAGGTAAGGCTCTCCGTGCGTCCTCTGTCCCACAGCATTCGCTGAGCTGCAGACCGATATTCACGAGCTGACCCAGGAGCTGGACGGTGCAGGCATTCCCTTCCTGGACTACAGGACCTACGCCATGAGGGTGCTGTTCCCGGGGATCGAAGATCACCCTGTGCTCAAGGAGATGGAGGTATGGTTCAGTGAGTCACTGCCAGTGACTGGCAGCACAGTGGAGGGACAACCCTGCGCTGCTCAGCTCTGTAACGCAGTCAAAGCGCAGTCGTTTGCATCAGTACACTGCGCAGTCTCAGGGTGAAGCCAAGTGCATCACCACACTGTCACAACCCACAACCGGGGATAGAGAATATATTTTGAGTCTGTGGGGGATGCCGCAGTTCATAAAAGGAGCATTTAAATGTTTTTCTTCGCTAATGCCTGAGCCTAACCTTTCAAACCGAGTGTGCAGTGGACTGGCGCGGCCGCTCCTCGCTGCAACGCTCGGTGGTTTTTTGGAGTTATAGATGTGCGTTTTCCTTTGAATTTTCATTGGCTTGCCTCTGAACTTGTGCTGAGGCACTATCGCCCAAGCGAATCGCTGCCATTCCACTCTCCTGAGTGCTTTCATGCTCTAGTGCTTCTCTCAATTTTTTTTTTTTTTTTCTCAGATGTAGTTTTCCCACGGCGCTGCAAACCGCCGCCGCGGGCAAAGCTTTGCAAATTGTGGTCACTCACTCACTCTCTCGCTCATGGACATTTAGTTGGGACATCTATGGAGGACACTTGCACATCTCGTACTGTGGGTCTGCATGATTTTTGGTTGTTTTATACACATATAATACAGGAGTGTGTTTTATTTCATGCATTTAAAAAAAAATATATATATATACACACACACACACACACACACACACACACACACACACACACACACACACACACACAGTGTGTAAATATATGGAATATGAGGCCCGGGTCTCGTAGTTTCAGTCTCCTTTTCTTCCTTTTCTTGTGCCTGACGAAGAAATGAATGGAGTGCTCCCATCTTTAAGCAGATTGCATCAAATGAATTAGGAAATGGGAATTATGGGAATTGGTAGTTTGGGCGAGGTAGCCTGAGTGCCCCACTTGAAGGGCTTTTTTTTTTTTTCTTCCTTTTTTATGAGACCTTGTCCCATTGAGCACACGAGTAACAGACATTGCTTTAACCTGACATTTTTTCAGAAGAAAGGACATCTAGTCTTTCTTATGGTCCTTTCCTTGCCGTATCTTCACTTCCTTTTCTTGGTTTTTTCCACACCTCCAGTGAGTGGAGCTAAGAGTAAGGAAAAGAAGGAAGGAATGTAAGGAGAGATGTGTGATATAGAGCTTGACTGAACTCCAGAATCCTGCTCCAGCCCTCTGCATGCTGACTCGTTCTGCTCTCTGTCCCGCCCCCTCCCAGGTTCAGGCCAATGTGGAGAAGGCGCTGACGCTGTTCGGGCAACTGCTGAACAAGAAGCACTTCCTGCTGACCTTCATTAGGACCCTGGAGGCACAGCGCTCCTTCTCCATGAGAGACCGAGGGAACGTGGCGTCCCTCATCATGACGGCCCTTCAGGGGGAGATGGAGTACGCCACAGGCGTGCTCAAGCAGCTGCTGTCCGACCTCATCGACAAGAACCTGGAGAGCAAGAACCACCCCAAACTCCTGCTGCGCAGGTCTGTGTGTGTCTGTGTTTGTGTGTTCTTGTTCATGTAAGTGAGTGAGGCAGCCTTTGTCGTCTCCCATTTTGGGTTCATCTTCCCTCCAAAGTCCTCAGCTCTGCTCTTTGCTGTGCTGGAGGATTAAACTCCTGAACACACGCTGGTCCTGGAAATGTACAGGTGGAGGCTACATCCACGCTGATGCGCTTTAATTTTAACCCTTAGAGCGCTATTGACAAATATATTTGCTCAATGATGTAAGATATCAAAATCCGATATTGTTGAAAACCTATCATGTATCAACTTGTTTAAAAGATCTCTCGCGGGGGAGCTCTTTTAAACAAGTTACCAGATGAAAGGTTTTCGACAGCTAAGGTTGATTACATTTTTATGCTTTGAAAATTTATTCAGCGCTCGTTAAGGGTTAAAACGCGTAACTTTTGATAGGTTTTCACATTCTGTCCACACTACTACGGCGCTTTCAAACCCCTAAAATGGAGACTTTTGAAAATGTTGCTGACCCCGTTTTAGTTTGAAAACTTTGGTATTGCGCTTAAGTGTGGACAGAGAATGTCTTCGTTTTAAAGCACCATTTTTGAATGAAAACGTATCTGTGTGGAAGTAGCCAAAGAGAGTCTCATTGAGCAGCGGTGTAAATCTACGCATCGAGACAGTATTTTTGTTTTTTGGACTTGTACATTTAACAGTGACTGAGCTGTGGTCTGAATGCTTAACCGCTTTCGACTGGAGTTTAACGTCACAAAATTATGGCGGAAGACATTCCAGCTTACAGTTAGATTTTTGAGGGTTTTAGTTGGAAAGAGAATCTTGTTACCTGGTTGGTTGCACATCTCGAATAACTCCTGCTCAGCATTTGCCATTTTGCATCTATACGGACTTGCTTGTGTGTGTTAAGGACTGTATCCACAGTTCTTAAATATTCATAAAGGCCTATTATTGAGTCCAACTTGTCCCTACTATATTTTCTCACAAATGTAAATGAGCCGTATATCATGATTACGATGGGGGGATAGGGGGAATTGAAATGCGTAATGTGTCCCGCCTCTGAAGACTAATATTCTGGAGCCTCAGACTGACTGAGGCCTTTAGCGCACGAGTGTCGGCACAGCTGGAGAATTCTCCACAGACGCCTGGAACGGAGTGTTACCCGTGTTCTCTTTACCGCGTTTAGTCTTACCGCTGCTTACAATTCCTCCTGAAACAGAACCGACAGTGGGCTTTGGAGATTTGTAGAAATATGTAAATCTTGTTTTCATGATTTAGGACTTATATCAGTAAAAAGAAATCTGCTTCCGTATTTAGAGGTGTGTACCTGCACAGCATGTTTTAAAATGGCGTACAGTGTTTGGGTAGGAAATGCACTTGTGGTGATGTACAGTCTGTGGAGAAAGTTGATGGCTTGCACATGCTCAGAGTATTCTCCTAAAGGCTAGCCTTAGCATCTTGTAAATTTGATTTCATGCCTAATTTGTCACTCCTAATTCCACTAATTAGTGGCTTGATGAGATCTCTTCAGTTTCTGAATGATTTGTATGTTACAGTCAGTGTTACCGCATATGGTGGTCGAGCTCCTGGAACAGTGTTGGGCAGCCTTGGTGTACCACTTTGGAGCTGCCGGCGCCAATGCTACTCTTGTGCTGCCAAAGTAGTTTTGCTCAACTTTTGGTTCAGGCAGGTCAGGAGCTGTTCAGGTGGGCTGACAGGCAGTTATGTTTCCCTGACTGCTCTATTATGGTCGCTGAACTGTGCCGGCGAGCCAAATTCGATCAAAGAAATCAAATACATTGTAGCAGTCAGAGCAGTGTACCTAGCAGAGATGGAGCCTGCTCTTGTAGCACACCAATTTCTGCTGTAAACCTTTGATCTCCTCCTCCAAAGATTTAAAAAGCCACAGTCCGGGTCCCTGCCCATGAATATGCCTTAGTGCAGTTCAGAGACTCGCTCTGCTCGGGAGTGTGGTCGCTAGCTCTCGTGCTTCCCACGTTCTTTTTTTTTTTTAAATTAATTGGCATTTGTCAATTGCCAGGCCTGTTAATTGCAGTCACTTGGGGGTCATCTATGTGTCCCATGATTATTGTGATGGAGAGGAACGGCTCAATGACGGTAAACGGGACACTGTGAAGACCATTCGTCTGTATTTGTCTATTTGTGGGCTGATTTTCGTTGTGTTTGCAGAGGATATACTGCGCTACTGAAGTGTGAGGGGTACAGCAGGCTTTCCTGCTTTTCATTTCCCCCCTCTACCCTCATTCTCCTTTCATTTCGCTGCATTTTAAACTGTGTTTCATGTCATTGAAGACACCGGGAGATGGCATCTTTATAAACCAGCCGGGGCCTAGGAACGGCTCCCGTGCATTTTAGCGGGATTAGCATACAGAGAATGTGACAGCCCTGCTTATGGTCCCTTTTTTTTTTTTCCCTCCCCCTCCCTTGTTCCAGAACGGAGTCCGTCGCCGAAAAAATGCTGACAAACTGGTTCACCTTCCTCCTCTACAAGTTCCTGAAGGTAAAGTCTCCCGATGCATCGAGCTGCTGCTGCCTGCGAGGTGAATGGGGTTTTATGCTGGGGCCGCTATCGACATAGGATAAGCGCGCTCGCTAACACGGGTTAAACAGCTTCCCGTCACAGCTGCGAGGCCAGATAAGTCGGCACCTCACCGCCGCCCCTCGCCCCTCTCACTAAGCTCTTTCACAGCCCAGCGTCTCTACTCACAAGCTTGTTCAATATGAGCTTCGAAAAGGAGCCTCCATCTGACTAAAGCAGGGCCGCGTCCACACTGAGGGGCATTAGTTTGCTCTGCCGGCCGTAAAAGATTGTATAAGACGTTTGCCGCATGAAAATTTGCGTAAAAGTTCTCAATATTCCTCAAGTTATGGATGTAAATATCTAAGTGTCATATATTTTGTTGGTCAGGGAACATGATTGGTCAGTTCTAGATGTGAGCCGTTACCCTTAGAAAATAAAGTTTAAAACTGGCTCCTTGAGGTACAGGGCTGGTTTTGTTGTTGAAGCAGGTTGCGGGTCGTGCTGAACTTGAGAGATGGTTCACTGAAAGCTGAGAGATTGCTGTCAGCTGGAGAGCAGACGCAGTCCGCAGTGCGCTGCTCACTCCACTCCCGGGGAAGGGGTCCCTCTTCACTCCTTTATATTGCTACCTTTGGCACATTTCCGCTGTTTTTCTAAGATCTTACAGAGAGAAAGAGCAGCGTTATTGTGAAGGTGAAGAGAGACAGAGTATTTGTGTTCTCACTCTGTCTGGCCCTCCTGGGCAGACTGTCCCGTTTGTATCTGCCACCCAGTCCCTCCATTATGGTCACAGCCCTCATGGAAGTGGCTTCAGTCTTTGGCCTCAGTTCACATTCTTCGTCTCATATTTTAGAAACTATTTGTCTGGCTACTCACCCAAGCACTCAATTTAGTACCAACTGAGCCAAATTATTTACTTTTTAGCTCCGCTGTGACGATAGTCAGCAGTTAGCAGAGTTTTTCTAATGCAGAGTCGTCTTGCATCCGTCCGTAGGTCTGTCTATCTATCCGGCGTCTACTTTTAACTTCAAATTTGAATATCTCAAAAACTGTCTAATAACTTTTTTTCTAATTTGGTGCGAGATTTCCTTATGATATTCTGAATATTCACTTTGAAAATTTGAAAATTCTACCTCCTGGTTTTTGAGAAATTCAGCATTTTGGACTCAGAAAATCAGTGTTTGTGCTCATTTTTTCAGTTTTTCATTAATATCTCAAAAACTGTCCGATAACTTTTTTTCCTAATTTGTTCTGAGTCGTCCTTATGATGTTCTGAATATCCCCTGTGAAAATTAGATAAATCCACTTCCTGGTTTTTGAGAAATCCAATATTTTGAACTGAGAAGATATGATTCAAATAAATTATTGCAATTTGTAGTGTGGTACTATTGTTTTCCTACATAAATTGAGACACCAAACTGGTTCACAACACATTCTGGTTACCATATGTGTTCATATTGCAATAGTTTTCGAGGATTTCTGAAATTTAGTTATGACATGGACATTTCAGTCATCCTCAGCGGAGCTCTCTAGGCCGACAGGCCTTTTGTTGATGTGTTCCTACTTAGTGGAGCCATTGGTGAACCCAGTTCACCACAAGCATCATAAACCTCCAAGTCGCCCCCCCTCCTCCATCCCCGCTATAAAACAATCCCTCTATAGCAGTTTACTGCTTACCAAGTCTTGACAAGCAGCAGAGAGATGAAGATTATGGAATTGGGCTGGCGCATAGCTCTAGCGTCTGGATTAACATTGCATTCCATCAGTACTGACTAACGTTGGCCAATCCTGAGGCAGCCAGCAGCTTTGCGCTTGTGGTTGTTGGCCTTCCATTTCCTGTGCTCTGTCCCCCCCCCCCCCCCCCTCCCCAATGACTTCCTGCATGGCTTGATGCCCTGCCTGCTTTGGAACCAGCAGTGGCCGGTTCAATTCTCAAAGACAACCATGTGAAGGCAAGGTCTCCGGGAGTGATGTACACGTGTTCCCGCTCGTTAGCAGCTGTCTGTTTAATTACCACAGATGCTAGCGAGACGTGGGCAGCATATGGTGGCCTTGGGCAGGGGTTCCTGAGGCCAAGGAAAGCTTGTAGACTTCACATCACTTTCCTGCTCAAAGCACTTTGGGTTATTTGTGAGTGGCGTCAAATGGAAGCTCTTTCTGCTAAGAGTCATTGTTCAGTCACTTCTGATGCTTCGCTTCTAGCTAAATGCATCTAATTATAAATGTTAGATAAGTAAATGGCTCTGTCTCTGTGAGATGTACTATATACCGAAAAGTAGTAGTACTCGCAAGTGTTTGTGTTTCCATTTGGGTGTGTGTGTTCATGCATGGCATAGAGTACGCCACATGTGGGTGTGGAATACTTCTGTTTCTGTGTGTGTATGTGTGTGTCTGTGTGTGTGTATGTATGTATGTGTCTGCGCATTGGATATTGTACATGTATGTGCGAAATGTACTGCATATGCTTGCGTGTGTTTGTTTGTGTGTGTGTGTGTCTGTCAGTCTGTGTGAGGGAGAGCACAAATGTGTGTGTTTGTGTATGTGTGTGTCTGTATGCATGTGAGCCTGTTTGAGAGAGAGGTAGTGTGAGAGAGAGAGAGGGAGAGAGTGTGCGCGTGTGGGTGAGCCTGTGTGAGAGAAAGGGTGTATGTATGTTCGCACGGGTGCATGTGTGCCTGTGTGTGTGTGCGTGCGTGTGTGTGTGTGCGTGCGTGCGCGCATGTGTGTGTGTGTGTGTGTGTGTGTGTGCGCGCGCACACGCCTGTGTGTGTGTGTGTCTCTGTAAATGGAGCTCAGGCTTTGTTCTTCTCCTGTCATTCACTGCCTTGTTGACACGCTGACATTTTATGCACTCAAGTGCTTTTGAAGCACTTTTTTACTGGGAGTCATTAACCTTCTATTAACTCCTCCATCAGCCGCCGGTCTCCCTCCCCAAACCAGCGGGGGCAGGCCCAGCATTATAAACTGTTTGCCTTTGTAAGTGTGATTTTACACAACTCGGAGTCAGGCCAGCTGCCTGGTTTTGTGAGAAGGCATTGAGTGCTATCTCGGTGACTAAATCTTCTGCACTGCCTTGGGAGATGTGGAAAGCTGCGTATGATAATGAAAAGCCCCCGTAGAGCAAGGGTTATGCTTCAAAAACACTACAAATCACATCACGGCTCGCAACTCAATGTGTTCAGCTAAACACATTTCAAATTGGATTTTTGTTTTGTTCAAAATCTCCAGCGTTGCATGTAGTCATCAATAGAATCAGGAGTTATTGTCACGCCTGCTTCAACTTTCAGGTTAGTTGAGAGGCAGTGTCCGTAAGTGAATGAGTGCAGTTTCTGTTTTTTGTTTTTTTTCTTTCTTTTTTCTGTCTGTACCCTCCACCCTGCACTTGCAGCCTTTCATACAGCAAAAACCACAGGTCAATTTCAACAAGTACTTTAGTTTTTTAGATTTCATATCTCACTCTCTTTTTTTTCTTTTTTTTTTACATAAAACAAAAATTTTGCTTGTGTGGGGACAGACTTGCGTTTAGATTCACTCACAAGCCGTGAAAATTTGACCCATCACGTGAATCGTACTATGAAATAAGCTTATGTTTTCTTCTTTGGAGGAAGGTTTAAATATTTTATTACCAGACTAAAAGTTTTGGTAAGGTCTGCTTTGGCAGCACTTCCTCTTGACTAAGCTGAATTGGTTATCTGTAGGTACATTATCGGGGTTTTTTTTTTTTTGGTGAAACCTTCACCAATGGCCTTCTCCTCTCTCCTGATCCCCAGGAGTGTGCGGGCGAGCCCCTCTTCATGCTGTACTGCGCCATGAAGCAGCAGATGGAGAAGGGGCCCATCGACGCCATCACCGGTGAGGCCCGCTACTCCCTGAGTGAAGACAAGCTCATCCGCCAGCAGATCGACTACAAGACCCTGGTGAGTGTGGCGCCGGCTGGGCGCGGTGGCTTGCGTGGAGATGTCGAGGTTATAACGTATATCCCTCTGACTATCCCAACTCGATAGCTTGGGTATTGTTGCTAGTTCTCAGAGTGCTACCATCTTGATTTACTCCGTTATTACATGCGGTATTTGATTCATTGAATCAGCCCAGGGAGTTTGTGTAGCAGTCAATGGAAAGGGAATATAGGGCAATGGAGGGGTGCCATTTTGAATTTGACTTGTTTTATCCCCGGACGATGAGTTGGGGATACTGTGGATCAGCGATAATTGCGCCGTGTCTGTCGCCACCGTGTCAGTACAGATTTTCTTCTGAGCACTGCACTGACTACCAACTTCCAACCAGTTTATCTCATATTTGCTGTGGGTCTTGTGTGTGGTGAGGTCACAAAGCGTATAGATTTTAGGAGTGATTGCTTTTGGGGGTCCCAGGGCGCACGTCGACCAGCAGGCGACCAGCTGTCTGTTTAAAAACATTAGAGAGACCTGTGCAGTATGGCTCCCACTGCGAAGGGCACGGAGACCCCAGAACACGTCTGACCTCAGCTAGTTGTGTCGACCTGCAGCCTGATTTCTCCCGACTCCCCGCGCTCTCCCCGCACAGACGCTGCACTGCGTTAACCCCGAAAACGAGAACGCTCCAGAGGTGACGGTGAAAGGGCTGAACTGCGACACCATCACTCAGGTGAAGGAGAAGCTTCTAGACGCTGTGTACAAGGGCAGCCCGTACTCCCAGAGGCCCAAGGCCTCCGACATGGACCTGGGTGAGGACAACTGCGCTGTGTTGGGTTGGGGGAGTATGTGTGTGGGCGGTGAAATTAGGCGAGCTTGTAGCCAAGTCTCAGTAAATGTCTGAGTATTTGAGAGGCTAAGTGTTTGGATTGATAGTAAGTTGATGGGTTGTAGGAAGTGTTATTGAGTCGCGTAATAGATGGTTGTGTGTGTATGATGTGGTCTCCTGTCTCAATATTTCTGAAGCCTGTGAAATTGAGACTGTGTATAACTGTGAAACATGGTTTAAGACGATAAATTTGTGCTTTTTGCGGTTCAGCGGCAGCCTGCACTTTTATCTCTTCTCTGTCGCCCTCCTCTGGCAGAGGACGTTCTCCTTTACGAAAAGGAAAATATGTTCTCTTTACTCATTGTGTTTTGGTCTGATGGTGGTCACATGACACAGTGATCTCACAAAGTTTACCTACATCCCCCTCACAGAGTGGCGTCAGGGCAGAATGGCTCGAATCATCCTCCAGGACGAAGACGTCACCACCAAGATCGACAACGACTGGAAACGCCTCAACACACTGGCCCATTATCAGGTCAGTCCACCGGCGGTGAAACTGCCAGCTGCTGCCAGACACATTCGCATGCGCCTCCATCAGGCTTCTTCTCTCCCCTTCGTTCTACAGGTGACGGACGGCTCCGTGATCGCCCTGGTGCCCAAGCAGAACTCGGCCTACAACATCTCCAACTCCTCCACCTTCACCAAATCTCTCAGCAGATACGGTGAGTCCATTGTCCTCCCGCTCCATTTGTCCTTCATTATCCTTATTTCAGCGGAAAAGCATTTCAGTTGAATGGAATGGAAATCGTGCTGTCTATACATCGCAGAGCGAGCCTGTCCGCATTTTACCAGAAGCTGCTTAATGCGATGCATTAGTCCGGTACATTTCATGCTCCTTCCATCACAACCTTGAATAACGTAAAAAAAAAAAGCAGCTCTTACGAGAAAAAAGACCCAAAGTGGGGTTTTTATGATTCTCAGAAGGATTTCTCTTCATGTTTTTCCAGCTCAATAGAATTATATGTGTATGTCAGCACTGTGTCTCCTGCAAGAGGCCACACATCCAGGTACTTAGGCTGACTAGCTTAGTTAGTGAGGGCAGTAGAGTGTTATTGGTCTTGAGTGAGAGTGAAGTACTCTCTGCCTCCAATCGTTCATTGCAGGACATTGGTCTTGTATATGTGAGTTGTTGGAGAAACAGTGGTGGGAATTGCATTGCAGAGTGCATCTAAGTGACTGGTTTTGTCAAGTGCTGTTTTGTCCATTTTAAATCTTATAAAAGTGAATTTGACTGCGTTTGGTGTATTGGTATTTACTGAAACTTTCCTACAAAAATGTAACCGCAGAAATATTTTCTCAAAAATATAATTTGAAGTAAATTCTATATAGGACACTGCATTGGGAGTGGTATTTCCCTCTCTGTTACTGTGAGGTTGTTTATCAGTTTTTCATGCATTTTTCATGGATTACAGCCTTGAATGCTGTATAATATGCAATATATTCTCACAAGCATATTAGTCATTTCTTGCCTTTTAAGATGAGAAATCTGACAAACAGAATTGGATATGTGTATTAACCTTCGTCTGATGGATGCGGCCCTGAATAAAACGCTCCTGTTCAGCTGCTTGACGCATTTCCTATAGCTCTCGAGTAACGTAAGGTTAAGCACAGCCAGAGTTACAGAACGAACTGCTGCTCATGAGGAATCTCTTCTGGGTCAAACTGCTACTAATGGAAATTTCCATTCCTTACAAGCATGTTGTCGCTATGCTTTTATCATTCAATGCTAGCTTGTCCTCTGTCCTCAGTATTTCGATCTCCTTTTGCTATAGTAATCTTGTTCAGCTTTTTTTTTTCTTTTTTTTTTTTTTTTTCTTTTTTTTTTGCGTTCCCCAGCCTGGTGCTGGTGTCCAGTCTTCACTTTTTAAGCTCGTTTTAAGTCTGCCTGCAGCATGCGCTTAATCTGCCAAACTAATGTCTTGAAAATGGATGGATTTCATGAGTGGGAATATCGCCGTCTGACACTCGCGGAGAGGAGAATGCGCAGAAGAGGAGTGGCTCGACAGCACTCGCCTGCCGGCATGCCAAATTTTTTTTTTAGGTTCTTGCTTTTTCAAGCCTTTTTTCCTCTTTGCGTGTTGCCGTGATTGATAAGGTTTCCATGGCAACACTGACTGCTGCCTGAAAGCTTGAATTCTTTGTTTTTTGGCCCAGATGAAAGGGTGGCATTGAGGAGTGCTGAGCCGAAGCGAACATGCTCGAAAGTGGCTCATGACTAAATTGAGGCAGGCTTGGGTTTTACTTGCGGCTCAAAGATGGAGATATCGGCGGCTAACGTCACCCCGGGTGTTTTTCTGACTTCACGGCTCGCCTCATTCCCCAAATTGTGGTTGACCTTTGCCAAACAGCACAAACAAGATAGAGATGACCATTCTTGACCATGTACCGAATGTGCAGCATTTGTTTGAATTCAAACTTGCATAAATTTCTCTGGATTGCTCATTGTGCACAACTTGTATCATGTCGGGCTGACAGATGATTTATTTCAGCTTAATATCTGCATTCATTCAGATGTTATGGGGTTTTGTAAAAAGGCATATGTCCATACAGATTCACATTCTGTTTGTGAGCATTTTTCAATGGAAACATTATAGCATCAGCCTCTTTTTTTTATGGATTAGGTCATATCCTTGATATTTTCTGAAGTTTTCTTAAGAAACAAAATCTCAAATATTTTTAGCCGTAAACAAGCTATTCAAAACCTTCCGAGTTGAGTAGAAAGCAGTCTTAAATACATGCCAGACCCCTGATTGTTAAGGTTTCAAAATATAGGTCACCTGCCCACCCTGTCTGCAGTCATGGTAAGATAATGTCCTCTCAATCAAAAAACCTTCCTTTTTTTTTCTTACTTTTCTACTTTCACTTTATTACATAAAACCTATACAGATTTTTAACGCCCCAGATTCAGTCTACTTCTTTCAAACTAATCCTTCTACATTGCATTATTGAAATCTCTCAAAAAGAATGTTCTATTGATTGATTGCTTGGTAATTCAGCCCAAAATTTATTTAACAATTCTTAAGAATGTAGTGCAATAGTTGAAAACTCATTCATTCCCAAGCCGAGTTATGTTGTCATTATATATCAATGTGTAGAGCTATACAGCTCAGTTTTGGGCTTTTTTTTATCCCGGTGATGTGGGTCCCCAGAGGGGAAGAATTAAGGGCGGACAATAGATGGTCCAAAAATGAAAAGGGCTCCTGAGGCCTTTTTTAGGGCCAATATTCTCTCTGATCCCATGCATTTTAGCATTGAGTTTTCTTGTAATGGCTCTTTCAGAGGGCTTCCTACAAATACCAAAATTTCCTGCATGCTCCCGATCATTTAGCTATGCAAAGCCTTTTTGTGCCAAGTTGTCCATTTGGCACCATGCTTAAAATTGGTTTCAAAAGTCTGGCTAAGAACTAGCACATAAAGCGAAAGGAAACTTAAAAGGTGGAAAGATGAAGGCTTTCTTTAAAGGTGTATTTAATGTTATATTTACTGGTCCTTTTAAAAGAACAAGTGAGTAAAGCTTGTGCATTACAAAGTAATTAGTAACAATCTTCGCAAACATTCGTTGTTTGCAAGATATGTAATTAAATCTTGGCTTGAATGCATAATCGATCATTTATTGATTTATATATGTGAGTTGATGATGGTAAAAGTAACCAGTAATAATCTTAGCAAACAAAAATGTTTAAAATGTTTAATTAAATGGTGGCTTGAATTCTTGATCAATTATTCATTGATTTCTAAATATAGGCTTGTGCATCAATTTAAACTTTCATTGGAGAAGAAAAATATTTAACTTGTTTCATGTATCGAAAGTGGCAAACTAAAATTTTAGCATGAAAAAGCTTATGAGAAGTGTCCATCACTGCGGTGGAATGACCTGGTAACTTCGCATGAAATGACCTGGTATCTCAGTAGTTTCTTCATTTATTAAAGCTGGAAAGTCCTGTTGAGATTGAAATCTGTTTTTCAAGGCAGCCCTGTAACTGCACACTAACTCGCCGTGGCAGTGTCGGCGTAGAATTGTTAGCTTTTTGCGTAGCATAGCATCCCTGAGAAACATTTGGTCAGGAGTTTAGGCTGCATAAGCGCCTTCTGAAGCCTATTGTCTCCTATTGTCCTATCTGCGCAGAGAGCATGCTCCGTACAGCGAGCAGCCCAGACAGCCTGCGGTCCCGAACGCCCATGATAACGCCTGACCTGGAGAGTGGCACTAAGCTCTGGCATCTGGTGAAGAACCACGACCACTCGGACCAGCGTGAGGGCGACCGCGGCAGCAAGATGGTGTCCGAGATCTACCTGACCCGTCTTCTGGCTACCAAGGTAACATAAGGAGAAATCTTCAGACCTGGTGTTGACGTAGAGGGGATGCGAACGGTACACTCGCTGAAGTATTTTCACTGGCTCATGTCTGGAGGGTAACTCGGCGCACAAACAGAGGTAGAAATGCATGCAAACTCTGGCGGGCACAGATCATAAATTACCATGGTGTGGACTTGCGACTGGAAGGAGTCCTACTGGGGGCATGCATGCACAGTCATTCTGGAACTCATACACGCACACGAATGCAACCAACTGCACATGGACACGCGCACGCGCACATGAACAGGTGTGGTCACGCGCCCAGCGCCACACAAATGTCAAGAGTCAAATTAATATTTGTTCCTTTTGACAGGTCTTATTGACTTCTTGTTTTTCTTTTGGTCAGAACTGATGAATAGATTTCATAACCTTTGCTAAAGCGGAAGGTTGGAGTATACCGCGTAACTTAATTAGGATCGTGGCCTGTGGCTATCGACCCGTTTGTTTTGGAGTTAATTTCTCCTCTTAAAGGCGTCCGCTGTATAGTAGATTCTTCTGGCGCTCATATGCCTGCCTTTTAAAACCTGATAATGTCCTCATTTTTCATATCTACTCCTCTGCATGTGAAGGATCTTTTCATGCGTATTTAGCAAAGACTGATGTCCTACTTCACTCCCTAAAAATGTGCATTTTTTTTTTGCAACGTTTACAGCTTTTTGTCTCTGGTAATGAAATTAATTACTCATGATAAATAAAAGGAAAATGAATCATCAAGTAATTGTATGGGAATATAATGCTTATGTACCCATCTGTGGTTTTGTTGGTCTCTATGGTGTTTTCCTAATTCCATTAGCATTTCGTGGGACTGAACGGTTGGAAATGGCAGCCGAGCAGGATGTTGTTGTAGGCTAGTGAGAGGCAGCACTGACTCCAGGCCATGCTGGTGTAAAGTAATGTTTTCAACAGGTTACTTGTTTGAAAGAAGCCAATGGTACAAGCAACGGGAGACTCTTACTTACTGTTCGTGTTCCAGTTTGTTAAATGTGTTAATATTGATATATCATTACTATGAAAAAGCACTGAGCCCAACTGAGATATCTAAATTCAGAACCAGGGTAGGTTAAATAATGATGTTCTGGAATAAAACCAGTCACAGCAGTGAGTGAAGAAAGTAAACAGAAACTTTCCAGAGAATAGCCCTACTCCTCCTTCCGTGTAACTCAAACCCAATGATAAAAACATTCGGAAAACCCCAAGGATAACTCAAATTGAAGAAATATGCAACCAGCATGAAAACAGAAACTTGTATTCCCCAAGACTACAACTCCAAACCTGAGTCAGAAACTCTCAACCCAGCAGAGAAGAATACTAGTCCTTATTGGGCTATAACCACTGCAGGCGCTGATGGTGGCAGTTTTTTTTTCCCCTCTCTTCTTTGGAAAGCCCCGGCCAAATCAATTTTTATAGAAGTACATCTTATTAGTCGAAAGTTGTACATAAAAATTGTAGTATTAAAAAATGTACTGTTTTTAAATGCCTTTATTGGAAATACTAAATGTAAGTCCGCCTTTCACGATGGAGATAATTTTCAGGAATAATTGCTGTACTCCCACTAGTATGAAAAAATCTTCATTTTCAAACTGGGCAACCTCAGCAATCGTTGCCTGTCTATGCCGTGTTTCAACGGAACCCACTTCTGAGCATTCAACTTCATCTTCAAATGGATTTGCTATTCCTGCGGTGTCGTCTACCCTCTCTTTATCTGTGTCTTTGGTCGTTTTATTTCCTCAGAGTGGTGATAAAACCGTACTTATGGTGGCCGTCAGGGCTCCCACCCTATGTACGGTATTTATAAGGAACACAAGATGTCTTCGTTGGCAAATGATTTATGTTCAATGGCTCCTGATTGGTTATAGAGAGAGATATATATATGGGTCTATCGCTGTCATTGAATATTGGTCGAGCCATGAATGAGTTACCACAATCACTATTTATTGTCGTCTTCTCTTTTTTTTTCAGTCTAAAAACTAGATATCTAACAGTAACTTAACCCACAGTCATGCAAGGAGGCAAACCCTGCTCATAGTCATCAGTACAGAGTGTATTTTTGTCATGAGCTGTAAAAATGGTATATAGGTATGTTTTGGTTGTAATGTAAGTGCTCTCAAAAAAGGTTGTTAATTTTAGAGCAACTGTTCAGGTTAATAAAGATGTTGGGAAAACTCATTCCAAAACACAATTTATGTAAACTACGGAACCACATTTAGACTGCAGCAATGGGCTGAAGATAGGCTTATGAAAAAGCTGTTAAAATATGTTTTAATGCATTTGGAAGGCAGTGGAAGGCACTGATGTTTTGCCAACTATATAAACGAGGGATGAAGAAGATTGGTCTGGATGGACCACCATAAAAAGTGGCCATAAATGTGTTAATTCTTTGTTGGTGCTGTTGGACTGTTCTACTGCTCACTTTCAGACAAAAATCTCTCTCTGTTCTCAGTCGAGAACCACTGCACTCAATCACTTTGAAGCTATTTGTGCTCACAATTTCATGAGCACTGTAAAAGGATGCATTAAAACTTACATCGCATGTCAGTTGGATACTCAATTTTGATTGGTTGAGGGATGTTCTAAGGGTGTGCATTATTTTTCCATAACTGCACACCTTTGAAGTAGGTGTTAAACATGTCAAATGTGTTAGCCCTTTGAGACTTTGTATCGGTTTGCTCCGTTTGAATTCCTGACACAATTTATGTGACATTTTGTGCTATGAAGTTGCAGACATTGGAAGTCTAGGCTAAAGTACAGCCAGACAACGTGTGACTTGTCAAACGTTTGATATCTTTGGTGATTATGACAAATTGGAGAAGGCACAATGCGATGACTTTTCACCTGGAACGGTGAGGCTGTGGAATTGATAGCCGCAGCCGTAGCATAACGACAAAATGAAACTGAAATAGAATAAAGCCTCCGCTTCAGGCCGCATTACACCATGTAGGTGCGCGTTTATTTTTGTATCACGACCAGTACTTAATTTCACATTGCTTACGTCGCACATGAGATGGCATTACTCAGAAGTTCCAGTTTAAGCGGGATTAGGCAATCCTGAGACTATAACAACAGTCTCGAGCGCAGCCTACCGGCAGGGCAGGCCTTTACAAATAGGGAAAGGACAAAGGTAAATCCTGTATGTCACATTTATGTTACACAACCTGAGGCTTTACTATCAGCGCGAGAACTATAAAGCAACACTCTGCAGGGGCACCTTGAAACCCCAAAAGCCCCTCTAGCTATGAATGATGTAATGATATAATAATGTCTCTCCCCCAAACCAGTCCCCCCATCACCTTCATCCCTCCCCAGGGCTTTTACCCCATTTAACCTATGACCCAGAGGTGGGGGGAGGGGGGTGACATCACTCCTGAATGAGAGAGTGCCATGGCGAGGTTGGGGGGGGGTGGAAGCCTGCTGGGGTGCTGCTGTGTGAGGTAATGTGAGCAGTCCTTTATTACCCCTCCATGGCTCATTTGCATCATTGGCCTCGGAGCTCTGTTTGGTAATTTGCAGGTGCTAACGGTCCTGACGGTTTTTTTTTTTTTTTTTTTTTCCCGGCTTGCTTTTGCATTTTCCCCATTGTTCTCTCATTAGGCTTCTATTTTTGTTACTTTTAGCAGCTCAGCCGAGGAGTTAGCCTGGAGACGAGTCTAAAAACCACCTCCTAGACTTAAAAAAAGGGAGTTTTTTGGGTGCTTGAAAATTCTTGCCGGATTCGTAACTGGAGATGGAGCTTCACCAGTGCTCATTCTGAGATGCTCTTTTAAACATGCCATCAAATTAAAGTAAAATTTATACTGTGAGATTTGTCATTCGTTCTTGAAGCGTTTTGAGCAACACTGCAGTCAAACAGATGTATTATGCTCCGCCTTAGGATTTCACATTCTTGTTTGGAGGTAATGAACATCATTCTCAGCTTAACGCATCCGTACTGTAAGGCCGTAGGCCCTTGAATGCAAATGAATGTCCTTCTTTGGGGAGAATACACCTGGTAGGGGGGCTGCTCCCGTTGTCATTGTCTCCTGTTACTCTCATTCGCCGGTACAACCTAAGTCTGCTTCTGTGTGCTTCTCAGGGTACGCTGCAGAAGTTCGTGGATGACCTGTTCGAGACCATCTTCAGCACGGCCCACCGCGGCAGTGCCCTGCCCCTCGCCATCAAGTACATGTTTGACTTCCTGGATGAGCAGGCTGACAAACACCAGATCACTGACTCTGACGTGCGGCACACCTGGAAGAGCAACTGGTGAGCGTCTAGCTCAGCGTCCCAGCGTATCCGTGCGCGCGCTTGCGTGCGTCTGTGTGTGTGTGTGCATCTGCGTAAATGTGGGTTAACCTGGATGAACACTGCACGCCGTGCAGAGAGGTGTTTCTTATGGGAAGCAGTCCGGTGAAAGAGATTAATTTTCGGATGTGACCAGACTCCCTTTGGACGTCTGCTAAATGTAGCACAGCTTTATCCCTCTTCAGGTGGTGTATGACGAGTGTGTGCTGACGCATCGGCTCCGTTCGCCTGTCTCTTGTGCCTTCTCTGCGGTGCCGGAGCGGCGGGAGAGGGAACTGTTCTGTCATGCTTAACGCTTTCCTAACTCTCTCTTTCTCTCAGCCTCTCTTTGCCTGAATATCTCTCTGTCTCTCTCCTCCTCTCTGTAGTTTTCCCTTTCATCTTCTCTCACTCCCTCCCTCATGTTTGACACCTTTTTCTCTCTTTCTGTCTGGTCCAGTCGGTCTCTATCCATCTTGCTCCATCTCTTCCTCTTAATGCCCGTTCCTTTATTTCCTGCCAGGCTGTTTGTGCCAATGGCAGATGTCCCCGCCCCCAGTTCCCATGTCAGCACAGTTCTAAGCACGCTCAGTACTCTCAGGAAGTGTTTTCATAATATGAGAGTTGAAATAGTGCTATTAGTAAAACAATGGTAAACGCCTACAAAATAAAATGTTAACGTAAAATACAAACGTAAAATAAGTCTAGTATTTCTCGATGGAAATGGGTACACTTGCGATAATGCCTTAGCAACTGAAGTGTACGCAGTAGAGAGAAATAAATGGACGGCCTTCTCCATGTTATTTCATATTTCTTATGAGAAACATTGGCAATACCGACTAATATTTATTCAAGTGTACCATCGGTCCTCACCTAATTCCATCCGCCAAACTGACATGACATGATGTGATCGTCACAAAGCACTTACATGGCTTGTCGTTTATTTCCCTAACCCTAACGGTAGCCCTAAACTTAACCCTCACCCTAAATGTCTGTTGGATGGATGGAAATAAGTGACGACCTGCTTTTCTGTTGACCTTGTGGCTTCTACTGTTCAAGCTCTTATTAGCACGGAAGCCACTTTTCATATTGATTTATGTAGAGCCTAGCTACAATTTCTCCTTGAATAATAGCAGTAAGATAATACCCCACACTTTAAGTGCAATCATCAAAACCTACAGCCAGTTATCAAAGCATTTTAGACCTACAGATATCAGACATGACTAGCTAGCAACTTACACTGGCCTTGCACTTATCAATGACAATGTAAATAACGCAGAGACGCAGACACACGGTTCACATGATTTGCGCTCATCTCGGGGACTAAAAACAGTTTTTCTTCCATCATCCTCTGATAATTTAGTGTACTTACTTGTGGAAAGTGATCCCCTGAACTTTTGTCTCCACCATATGCTTATTAATGCATCCAAACGCTGCACAAAACTGCAGCATCCTACTAATTTGGATCAAGTTCAGACTTTTGTTCCTATGGTAACATGTTTTTGCAAACCGTTGACAGCAACTGCCCCAGTATGGCTACTGACTAGTGTTTCATATCTATGCTTGTGACTATTTGTTGGTGACTTCAAATTGACGTTGGAAGGCTTGGGTGTTCACTAATTCTCACTTCTTTGATTCCACCATTTCTTTTTTTTTTTCTTTTTTTCACTTTTCTTTCTGGTCTCCCCAGTGGATGGATCCCAGGGTGAGGATAGGTAGACAGAGAAGAGAGGAGGGCAGTGAAAAACAAGCTATTCGAATGAGCCCAAGGTCTCCCACCACTGCTAATTGTGTGGTTGGAATAATATAATAAAAATTTTATTGAAGGGATGGTAGTAATGCTCACATCACAAATAACTCGTCATTGCTTAAACCGTTTATATCTTTTTCACATCAGCCGCATGATTATGCTAATCATTTTTCCATCTTTCCAAATAGGATTTTTGTTTTCGTTTGTCAAAAACAGAAATTGCTATTATCATGAATGTTGTTACTGCCACATAGCATTTTGTATAATCAAACAATTTGATATTCAGTTTAAATTTGTCTGCCAGACGTGGTTTTGTCATTAGGTATTTTTTTTAATCTTATTCTGGTTTCCTTTGGTGTGGCCAGGGTTATTTACTGTTGCAATCTGCGCTCATTTTCATAGGTTTTCAAAGTACGAAGGCTGACTGATGATAATTTTACTTGCCCAGTTTGACCCAAAAAAGAGAAACTTATCTCTCCTCCTCAATGTCTTTCTTACCCTGCCTTTTCCTCTTTTTGACTCTTTCTACTTTTTTCATTTGCACCACTCTCTCTCTGTCTGTCCCCTTCTTCTATTTTCTCACTCTCTCCATCCATATTGCTCAGTCCTAACCTCTGGCCCTGAATGATGACAGTTGGGAGTAATCCCTTTTGTGAGACCCCCGAATGTTACCATGTCTCTTGTCGAGGTGAAATTTTTTGGCAGTTAATAGGCCTCCACTTCACAGCGTGGGCAATATTGACTGTTTCTGCAAGCTTGTAAAGCACAAGCCCTTTAAGCTGTGCTCAGAATACCAGCTTTATCTCAGTTCCTGTAATTACCATTAATTAGGGGCCTCATTCATCCCGGAGTCGGTACAAAAGAAAAGCTTTGATTACAGAGCTGAAAATTACACACACACCTGTGCGACTCTATCAGGTTTTTAGCAACGACAGTAAAAATGGCATCTAGAGTCGGAACTGAATGGAAGTAATGAACAGGTTATTGTTAAAACTAACGCACTCGAGCCTCAAGGATTCATCAAGCAAGGGCACCATTGAACGACATAAAGACAATGCTTGCAAATGATAAGCTGAATGCACTCAGGGAAAAAAATTATCCAATAGAAATGAAAGGGAGGAGGCCTGACAACAGTCTGATCAGTCGCACACGCGCTAACATTCTAACAGCCACTGAAAATGCAAGCGGCCTGGTGGGTTGTAAACAGAGTAATCCAGTGTAAGTAGGTGGCTGGTTGCATGTGTCCACTGAAATCCCGCTGGCGTTTAAAGTGAATTTCTCAGGAGAAGGTTGCGCTAAGCAGGAAGGAGGATTTTGTGTCTTATATCGCGGCCTCCACCCGCTGCCGGTCCCCTTTTGCATATCCTCGATTTTATATCGTCTTACTTCCACTGATCCTGTCCTTTTCACCGACTCCTGCAGACCTTTTCTTTCTCTTATCACCGCATTTGACAAAGTGTCTCCTCTGCCCAACTGCAGCTTGCCCCTGCGGTTCTGGGTGAACGTGATAAAGAACCCGCAGTTTGTCTTCGACATCCACAAGAACAGTATCACGGACGCCTGCCTCTCGGTCGTGGCCCAGACCTTCATGGACTCCTGCTCCACCTCCGAGCACAAACTGGGAAAGGACTCTCCTTCCAACAAGCTGCTCTACGCTAAAGACATTCCAAACTACAAGAACTGGGTGGAAAGGTGCATTTGAGATGCTAAAAATGCTTAAAGTTGCATGAAGTGGTGTTATGAGGTGGGAGGCCGGGGGTCAAAATGAAAAGCCCTGTTGTGTTTCTGTCACCTCCGAACATGGTGATGGGAGTTACTAGTTCTGCCTCCTGGTTGAATAATTGTTGTTAAAGTTAAATGCAGGCGATTTGATTTAATTAAAGGAGGAGAAGAATGTCTGCATTGTGAACCTGGATTTTCCATCCCAGTTATGGTCTTTTTGTGAAGCAAATGAAAATGAACAAATATGAGAGCAGGCTCAGGGTTGAACGTACGGAGAATTTATTGTAGTTAGCCATGTTACCTTAACTGCACATTTCCTCAGTTTATTTACGGTTTTCAAGCTACAGAGAGTGGCCCTAGTTGGCCTGGAAATTTGATTTGTTTTACCACTGAAATTATATTAATCCTTGCTTTATTCCCATTTACGAACTGACCCGCCTGCAGGTACTACTCTGACATCTCACGGATGCCTGCGATCAGCGATCAGGACATGAGCGCGTACCTGGCAGAGCAGTCGCGGTTACACCTGAGCCAATTCAACAGTATGAGTGCCCTGCATGAGATCTACTCCTACATCATCAAGTACAAGGACGAGGTGAGGAGCGCAGAGCAGAGTCTGAAAAGCATTAGCTTGCTGTTCTTTTTGTGATGCCTGTGAGCTTGAGGTCATTGTTATGTCCAGTGTTATGTCATTCAGAAGTCTAGCGCTGGCATGTGGTCATTGATGTATTGAGTGCCGGCATCCAGTCATTGGTATGTTTGGTGTTAGCGCACACTCAGTAATGCACTCAGACTTGGTCTACTCTCTCTGCTAGGTTCTGTGTTAGCATGCTGTCACTGCTAGGTTCAGCGTTAGCCTGCTCTCACTGTTCAGTGTTAATGTGAATTCATTCATAAGTCCAGCGTTCGCTTGCAGTCATTGATGTGTTGAGTGTTAGCACGCAGTCATTGGTATGTGTGGTGTTGGCGTTCACTCTGAAGCGCTCAGTGTTGGCAGGCTTTCACTGATGGTTTCAGCGTTAGCGTGCCGTCATTCATAACTTCGGAGTTAGCGTTCAGTCATTGATGCGCTGAGTGTTAGCAGGCAGTCACTCGGTATGTTGAGTATTATTGCACAGACATTTGGTATGATTAGCATTACACTTTGCCGCCGTTGGGTGTTTTCTTCTTATTAACCCTGAGAACGTGGCTCATGGGTAATGTTTGGTCTTTTATTGGCCTTGAGCCAGAGGTGCCAGTTAGCGTTTAGTCTTGTGTGCCAGAATCAGTAGCGCGTGCGCACACACAGGCACAAACATGCATGAGTGAATGGAGTAATAAGTAGTCCTCTAGGACAAATCAAAGAGACATAAACACATAATTCATCAAGATTATGTCGGATAAATGGGATGTTAATGGAGGGCTTTTAAGCTTGTCCCTCCCATCCCTCCAGTAAAGGGTCTCACTGTGCGTGTGTGTGTGTGTTTGCACACACATTCCCTCTTGTGTATTTATCAGCAGTCACACCCAGTGCAGTCCCATTATTAATGTTTGAAGGCGCTCTAAATTGGGTCTGGGTTGACCTGCTCAAGAGCAGGATTGAGCTATACATTTTGAACTGTTGAACTATAGACCATTCAGAATTGATGGTGCTCTCTGGGGTTGACATTTTTTTCACTTCACTTCTCTCATATTACTGGTAACTGAGATTGTGCTCAGTGCTGCATTGCTTAAATGTTTTAACTGTTTAACTGGATCCCGATGAGGAATTGAGGATGTCCACAGGTTTTTAAGTCTTAATCAAAAGAGCTGTGGAATTTAAGTGCAGTTCCGTTGACGCTGTATTTCTGAAGATTGTCAATTATTCTGGACTCATTCTTTACAGAAACGGCAATCCCTGCCATCTCGAAAAGCACTTAGAGGGCCACAAATTTCATTAATGTTTCGCTATATGGTCAGATACTAATGTTCGCCAGCTCTGCCTGCCTATCACCAACATCGATACAGTCATTAAGGGGAAAATTTCCTGGTGGTGCTACAAGCCGTGCTTGTTCCATCAATGACTGTGCCTCGTTATGGGTACTCATAATGCCACGCTGGAAACTGCTGTGAACCATTCCAAGTGTGGATTTTCCAGAAAGCCTCTCTAAATTTTAGAGCTTCTGTTACTCAGGAGCTGTGATTTTTACGTCATCGACAGTATTTTGAGTTTAGAGCATTCAAATCAAAGTACAGGGGACTGCAGGTAGGAGATAACTGTTGCACTGGCTGAGGGAGTTTACTTACCCTCCCACTGAAGCTCAGGTGTGCATGTCTGGGTGGTAACTTCGTGGAAAGTGCGATTACATCACCCACCAATGCTGATAGAGACTGATTCACGGGAGAATGATTAACACTATTTGTCGGGGGCCTAAAGAGAGACCCATACAGGGGTGTATTTCCCAAAAGCGTAGTTGCTAACTAGGTTAGCAACTTACATAGTTTGTTCATTCAGTCAACGGGTCCAACCATGTAAGTTAGCATCTGTGATTTCTGGAAACGCACCCCAGGGTGAGCGAGAGGCAACCTCAGGTCCGTCAGACCAGGCATCAACGTCCCGGTCAGAGCAGCTTACCCACCCCCCAGTGAAATTTAATGGGCAGTTATGAACTGCTCCATGAATGGTGTATTCTCAGCAGCCACTTTCTTCATTACCCCTCGGCCGACATCGGCCGGACGGGCATTGTCGTCACCTGCGTGTCCGTCGTCCGTCGTCTGTCCATGATTTTGTCCGGGTCAGTACTCGTCAACTAATGATCGCAGCTTCACCAAATTTGGTGTGGTAACTCTCTATGACCCATAGATGTGCAACGTCAGGTTTTTTGCTGGATTTGACCTTTGACCTTAGCGCTGTGACCTTGACCCTGAAAATCTTGTCCGGGTCAGTACTCGGCAAAAAATTATCGAAGCTTCACCAAATTTGGTAGAGTAACTCAATATGACCCATAGATGTGCAAGGTCAGGTTTTTTGGTGGATTTGACCTTTGCCCTTAGCTCTATGATCTCGGCCTTGGAAATATTGTCCGGGTCAGTACCCGGCAACTAATTATTGCAGCTTCGCCAAATTTGTTATGGTAACTCGCTATGAGTCCTAGATGTGCAACGTCAGGTTTTTTTTTGGCTGGATTTGACCTTTGACCTTAGCTCTGTGACCTTGACCCTGGAAATCTTGTACGAGTCAGTACTCGTCAACTAAATATCGCAGCTTCACCACATTTGTTATGGTGACTCACTGTGACACACAGATGTGCAACGTCATGTTTTTTGCTGGATTTCACCTTTGGCCTTTGCGCTGTGACCTTGAGGCAGGAAAGCTTGTCCCGGCCGAGGGGTATTCAGCAACGCATTATGTTTTTTATCCTCCATTTATCCTGCTATCTAAGGAGATGCTCTGGGTTTTTCAGTCTCATTACTGTGAGAGGGGGACAGAGGGCACTTCATCATACAGGTGTGGGTAGATTTACGGATCCTGTCCGTCCTTCTTTATGCTGTGGCTCTGCTCGTTGGTGTTGGCAACAACGGCTTTTCTGTCTGAAGGACATTATGGCCAGTCTCCTCTGGCCACGGTTTCCCATTCTGTCTCTTTTTTTGGTTTATTATTTAGCTGCAGCCTCGTGCTTAGCCGCACTCGGGGAAATGTTCATTTTAACTTGCGACCTGGGTGCTAAAACTGACTGAAGCCGAGGGTTATCGAGTCTCAAAGCAGTCATTTTAGCTTCTGGGAAGCAGCACAATGACTCAGCATTTGTCAGAATTGCTTGTTGCTCCACATATCTGCAGTGCGTGTCTCTGCAGCACTGATGTGACGGTCTCTCCCCACCCCACTGCAGATCCTGTCTGCGCTGGAGAAGGACGACCAGGCCCGGAGACAGAGGCTGCGCTGCAAGCTGGAGCAGGTCATCGACACAATGGCGCTGGCCAGCTGAGAACGCGGACAGGCCAGGGATGAACGTGTGGTTCTGAACCAAGGCAACCACGGACCATGGACCGCAATGACAGAAGCAGTGCACTGGAGATTCGGCAGAAAAAAAAAAACTCAACAAAAAAAACGCATCTCGGAAAGCATCCGATTATCGCCGTCAGTTATCGTTTTGTTGCGTGCGTGAATGCGTGCGTGCGCTCACCTGCTTCCTCTCGCCTTGCTGGGATGGACGCCAACAGTCCCGGCCGGGAGAATTGAGAAAGGGCTGCGGCTGAGGTACGGCTGGCTTTTCTGGCCTTTAGGAAACGTTCCTCCTCGTGACATGGGCGGACGCTGTGACCGATTGTTAGTCGAGAGACTTTGTCGAGATCAAGGCCTTTTTTTTTTTTTTTTTCTTTTTTTTTTTTTCTTGTGTGGTTGTTGATTCTATTTTTTTGGTTTTTTTTTTTTTTTTGTTTTGTTATTTTGCATTGATGTACTCAACTGCCTACTCTCCGATCTCCCGCCACTCGTGTTACTGCTGAATTTGCACAACTTACAGAAACTGAAATGAGAGGAAAAATAAATATATAAATATATATAAATACAAATACATTTTTAAAGGAAGAAAGAAAAATAAGGGTAAAGTACTTTTTCCATTTTAACATATTGAAGCTGCCGACTACAGAAAAAATGGCTTCGATATTTCAGACTAAAAAAAAAAAATGAAGAAAAAAAACGATGAAAAAACTTGTCCTGTGCCATGTTTTATTTGAATGTTGTTCAGTGCAAAGACATTTTGTTAAATGAAATGTGCTATAATTTAAATGTTAACATGCCTAGTGACTGAAAAAAGTACAAAATTGATCAAAAATATAACGAGAACGAAAACGAACTATTCTTCGCAATGTGGGGCACTGCCTATTTAGAAACATTGGCTAACATAGCTGAAATGGGCCTTGAAAATAAGGATAACTATTTATTTTTGACTGCAACTGCGCCCACCCTTAGTGCAATTGTGGTTCAAACCTGGAAACCAAACTGCGCACACAAGCTTTGTTTTTTCATTACTCGCCTAGCTCTCCAAATGTGTAATGCTTACGGACCCGAAGCTCTCGGATCTAAATGGAGGGCCTCGTGTCTTCAGCCATCTCAAAAATAATCTGTGGTAAGGAATTTCATTTGGTTATTTGCTTAGTAGACTAGCTTACTCTGAAGACCCCCATCTCTGTGCGGGTATTCATATATGAAGTACATTGCATTACTTGAAGAAACTCCACTCTCCATTAAGTGGTACCAGAATGTAAAGTTAAGTATGTTTAAGCCCAATGGAGTTTAAATTTCTGAGGGTTTAAGTTCAGTGAAATCAAATGTGTAATACACGTACGTCCGTCCCAACCACTGCAATTAGCTGGCTTCTTGGAGGCTAGACTCAGCTTTGGGCCTTGCAAAAAAAACGCGAGGCGATATAACTGACAGCAAAATTATTTTTCTCTATTTATAAAAGTAGCGAAACAGATAAAAAAACCCCCGAAGTGTTAGCTATTCTGTTTCCTGTTTCTGAGGTCCTCTGCTGACTGCCGAGGCCGGCCATTGGAATGAAGCGCTGGTTTAGTTAGCCTCTCCTTTTGTTCGCAGTCCGTGCTAACGAGGTCAGTGAAGGCACCTCTACTCTGCAAGAACAAAGTGGAGCTCTGCGCTTTTATTCAAACGCTGAAAGCAAAAAAGGAGCCAATAAGTTGGCAAGATTGCCTCAGCAAACTAAATGATTTGAGAAGGACAGTTGGCCTTGGTGGAGAGCTGCATCAGAGAGCTAAAAGATGAGAGCAAATCATCTTGGCTGATGACCTCAGTGGCTTTAGCATTTTATAACTTTTTCTTTTAAAAGAGATCTTGGATGTTTGACTTTGTGGTGAGAAACTGTGTAAATTGTTTTTTGCTTGCCTAAAACCATAGTGTGGTCAGTAATGGATTTTGGTATTTTATTTTTAAATGTATTGCCTTTTTTTTTTAAATCCAGAAGTGAAGCTGATTTTTTTTGTCATGCCCCCCCTTCCCTGTTCCTTCTCACTCACTCACTCACTCACACACGCACGCACGCACACACACACATATGCACACACACACACACACACACACACACACATGTACACACACACTCACACACGCACACAGAGCTATGTTCTGCCTTGAGCAGATTTTAGGGTACTTGATTTCTCAACAATTCTGTAAACATGCTTGGTACCTCTAGAATAGTACTTAGCAGATGTAAAATCAGTATTCATATCCTGCTCTTCCTTGTCAAGAAGTTAATCTCAAGGTAGAAAGGATTTTTTCCTGTGACATGATGCTCAGCTGCTGCTTAATACTGTCAGGTTTATTTTTCTGAGAAGATGAAGAATTTTAGGAAACTCATTGTTGCATATCTACACAGTTACTCTGTCTGCCGCATCACCCGAAATGAACAAGCGAAATCAAAGAGCTGGGAGAACAAAGCCAGAGAAAACGTTGTATGAAATGAGTGGGTTTCCTGGAAAACTTGATAGTCTGCTTTTTCCTTTTTCAATTTACTATGTTTATATCTTGACAATCATCCTGAGATGGTTTGATATTCATTTCATTTTTTACCTGCGAAGGCCGTGAAACTAAAACTCATTTACTGTGTCCGGGAAGAGTTTTTCGCTAGTCATTGTGTCATTTTTTGCCCAAAATTTCATTGCATCAATCACTTCTATGTGTATCATCATGTTCCCCTGGGACAGTCCAGAAATGTAAAAACCCTACTGTTTCAATATTTAGGTCGGATTTTTTTTTTTCTGTTTCTCAGCCTCTTGTAGTGGTTCTTTCTTTAAATAATACTTCCTGTATCCGCAAAACTTTGCTCCTGAAATCTGGACTGCTTGTGAAGTTCTGGTCAGGTGGCAGGACTTAAAGTCTTCTTTTATTATTTAATTGAGGTTTTTTTTTCTTTTTTTTTTAAGCTTGTTTTGTTTTCACTCCTAATCAGTTGGGAGCAGGTCTCCAGAATGCGGTAAACTGAACCGAAAATACCAATGTCTCTTAAAGCTTCCTTTTGTTTACATTTGCTGTGCATGGAGGCCATTGCTGTTACTGAACCTTTGAGGGGGGGAAAAGGGTATTTGTTTTGCCTAGAACCAGAGGAGCATCCACACTGAGACAGGTACTCCTCAAAACGTGGTTTTCCTTTTGCCTCAGGTTCTCCGTGGTCATATCAGATCAGCCTTTTACCGTCCAAAGTGACTGGCCTCTTCTCATTGAAAAGATTCTAATTGAGGCCATTTCAGTTAATCACAACATCTCAGCTGTTTGTTCCTGAGAACCATCTCTTACCAACAGTTTTAGACTGGGTTGCTTTAAGTTAGAATGGTGGACAAGGGGGACCATGTACTGGTGTGGTTTTTTTCGGTGACAGGTGGTCATGCAGGGTAAATCTGGTCTGATGCTTCTTTTTTTTTTTGTTCAGCTTTTCATACTGTGGCTTATCCAAGACGAAGCTAATTTCATCCATCTGCCTCATCACGCTTTTTTCTAGGTGCACCCCAAAAAATTTAAACTGTTCATCAGTTCATTCTTAAGGCACCTACCTTCCGGAACCTTCCTTTGAAGTTAGTGATGAGGAAAATGTGTTTAGCATTTAGCTCCTGTTTTCTCAGCCAAATTTTTTGCGCAAACTGGCTATTAGCACACAGGATGTATTTTTGAGGGTTTGAATTATGAATGCTTACTCTGTCTCAGGATTTATTTTCCTCGTTTTCTTTCTTTCTCTTTCTCTGAATGAGGAAAGATTGGTGGGAGAGGCCACTGTGCTCAGGGCATGAATGCTCTGTTACTCAGTAACACAGGTACTGTGGCAGTACACCTCCTAACCCCCCCCCCCCCCCACCACCCCCACCCCCCCTTTTTTTTTGCCACAAGTGTGATGATTGAAAGAGACTCAGCTGTTGAACTCGTTTCATTGGCTGAGGTGGCATGAGGTCGTTGTCGTTTCGGCTGTCTCAGAGGCTCGGGCTTAATGCCCGTTCTGGTGGAAAGGATGAGCAGTTTGAGCGAGAGACTGATACTGTCTGAGGGAACATCCAGCTCTCACTAAGCACAGAGTGCCTTGTCAGCTCCAGTCTAGTCCAGTCCTGCCCATAATGTACTACTTCCATCCCGCTCTCACTGTGGTCCCCAGTTCTCCTACGAAACCCACCTCTCCTTCCTACACACCTTCATGCCATCGCCATAACTTGGTCTTTCCTACACCTCTCCAGTACCGTAATCGAAAAAAAAAAAAAACAAGTTGTGATCCTTGGCCTTTTGCTTTCTTTCTCTCTCTTTTTTAAAAAATTGTGGTGGATTAAGTAGCTGTCCTTTTTAAAGTTCAAATAAATGCATAGGATCAAAATAAAGACGTGAATAAAAACAAAATTTAAGAAAACAAATCAGAGTTTTAATACTTATAATTCTGATACATTTTTAAGAGTTTCAGACTTGAAGCAACTGTGACAAGTTGGCTGTTAAACGCTCATTGTGTAAATATTCCGCTGTTTCCTATTTTGCAGATTTACTACTTGTAAATAAACACATGCATCAAGGAGAGATTAAACATTTTTTGCTAAATAACACCGCTTCCTGTTTTTTCTTGTGATTTTATCTTTGATTATGTGCAACAGTATATTTAGATACTTGATGATTTGCAGATTCCATCTCTTGTATACATTTGTGAATGGAAACTGATATTATCTGTGCCAGTACATTTGTATTTCTAATCTTTGCCGGGGTGGTTGTTCATCAGGGTTTAAATATGCAGTAGCATTTGGAAGTCTGTGCTAAAACAATGAGCTGATACCTGCTCTGTCAGTAAGTACTGCACTGATGACTTCAGAGCGGTTCCACTTTCTTGGTCCTTCGCATGTGTGGAGCAACACAGCTGTTCAAAGCCGCTACCTGAACTTTTCTCAGTCCATCAGCAGTTTCCACTTGGGGTCAATGAGCCTTGATGGGCAAGAATGCGGTCGTTTGTCCCAAGCATTGCCACTCGGCCTAATTCAATTAAAAACACATTGGAGAACAACTGAAATCACGTAATAATCACTAGACCACTGAATCCATAAATGGTCCTGCCTCATGCTAATACACATTTTGTGCTTAATATGATGAATCGGCGAGGGAGTCAGTGTTTCCATTTCTCTCTCCCCTACACAAAATGAGATTATCGTGTTTAGTAAAGCTTTGAAAACTTTCATTCAGTTTTTCTTCACTACACCCAGTAATTCAAGAGCGAGAGTGTGTTCACCACCCCTTACAAACACTGCGGTCTGTATGTATGTGGACGAGGACTTTATTTAACCCTTTTGGTTATGTAATCCAGGTTATTGGATTTGAGAACAGAATGATGTGCGTCCCGTATTGTTTGAACCAGTCATGTTTTTGCAGAGCTGCTCAAATACCTGTGGAAATGACCGTTCTATTCTCAGGACATGGAATTCAGGTTTAAATCCTTAGTTTTTTTTCTTCAGAAGCACTTTCAGTATCTGTCGGGTTGCTTCATCTCCCGATGACATCATAGCCAAAGAAGCCTTTGCGATAGTGTCTAGGCCTCTTTGATCTGTGGCAGTATTTAACCATAATGTGACGGCTGTGGCCAGCCGAAGGGTGTTATTCCTGGATTCTTGCCGTCAGGGCGAACAGGAAGTGGAGGAGGGGCACTGGGCCAGTTGCACTGATGTTCACTCAACCGGCTGTGAATATTCAGCTGAAATGTTTTGTCAGGATTCATGCTTTGCCAAATATTGTAGCGACAGCCTGAGAACATTTTGTTTTGAATACAATCCCTTTGTATTCTGATTGTGTCCTCTTTACGAGCACATTCATTTTAATTTGTTTTATGATAAAGCGAGAAATGAATCTTTCAACTTTTAATTGACAGGGTGTTACAATTCCCCGTTCTGTCCATTTTCCCTCCAAAATGTCTTCTTCCCCTACAGATGTTTGCTGTCACATAATTGCAGAGAGAAATGAAAAACCTGATCAATCCAAGCAATTTACTCCTAAGCTGTGGAGAGAGACGATGAAAATGAAATGCAAGCATGAAAAAAAAAAAATCAAATTTTATCCAATTAACAGCAAACAAGTGCTTTACTACTAATGCGGTGGTCTTGCTCTATTTATTTTAACAAAATATAAAAATTCTAGTCTACATTTTTATCGTAAATATTCAAGACTGATTGTTTGCCAGGGCCTGATCATTAAAAAGTTTGTCAGGCCTTTACTGGGATATATGATGAATGTTGCTGAGAGCGTTCTTTCCCATGGAATTTCAGTGTTCATTCTTCCTAAACACTCCCCTTCCCTTCATTTAACGGACGTTTAGATTTACTGGAATGCTTCTGTCAGTTTGAAATTTGCTTGGGTGAGTACGAAAATTTAGACCCCTAACTGTACCTAACATCACTTAAATAATAATTATGTATTGCATTATAGTCTGTGTAGAAACACCACGGTAAAACCTTTGCTACATTAATTCCCTGGTTGTGGTCCGCATGGCGTTCATTTGAGGTAACAGCATGGTAATACATAGTGCTGTGAAAAAGTATTTGCATCCTCCGGATTTCTTTTGTTTTTGCTGATTTGTCATATTTTTTCTTTTAATTTTAATAACCGTGTTCGTCAACACAATATGCAGCTTTTATTTAAATGATCATTTCATTTATTGAAGGCAAGGAGTTATTCAATACCAATATCACCCATGTGAGAAGTCATTTCCCCCCATACCTAATCACAGGTTGTGGCACTCCTGGCGGCAACAACTGCAATCAAACATTTGCGATAAGTGGTATTCAGCTTTTCCTATCAATGAGGTCAAATTCTGGCCCAACCCTCTTTGCAGAATTGTTTTGATTTGGCCGCATTTGGAGGGTTTTTATGTGTGACCTGCTGGTTCAAGGTGAAGCCACAGCATCTGAATCAGATTCCACTCAAGTCATTGACTAAGGCACTTCAATATCTTCATTTTGTTTTTTTAATGTGGGTTTTTGTGACCTCCTGGATGAGTCATCCACATGCGCTGGGAGCAATGTAGATAGGTCGGAGAGTCCCGGGATGGTTCACCTCTGCTCCAGGTTTTCTACGTTTGTAGTCCTTTGTTTCCCTTTCCTTGACTGATAGAAGTCAATGACTTTGCTTCCCATCAGTTCTTGAATTTTTGTAGTTTGCAGCGTCAAGTGCTGTTTCTATCCCACTGCACATTGTTGGAAAGGTTCCATTTAAGTGATATTTAGGTTGAATAGCGCTGGCAATAATCGTATGGATGGGTCAAGTGAATTTGAACCCAATTATTAATTACATTTGTTTAACAGGTTTATTTAGGAAATTCTAGGGCCAGGTAGGGCTGGATAGCTTCCTTTTATGATAATTGAAATCATTCAAAAATTTTTAATTTTGTGTTTTCTTCGGTTTATTTGTCTAATGTTAAAACTAATTTGATCTGAAACATTTAGTGTGACATATGCAAGAATTGAAGAAATCAGGAATGGGGCAAATACTTTTTCATTCCGCTGCAGCTGGTCTATGAAGGGCCAGGTATAAAGGGGAAATCATTTGCCATGCTGGCTGATCAACTAATAAACGCTATTTTAATGGCTTCAGTCAACTCTCATCATGATAACGGTTTTCTTTAATGTGGAAATTTTTTTTCACACTTGGGAAAACTTGCTTCATAAATATGTCGGGACAATGGCTCAGAGAGATTTTCACATCATAGGTGTTAAATTTTCTCACTGTGGATTATTTTGGATGCTTTGTTGTTAATTTGAGTTATTTTGATGTTTTCTTTTTGTGCAACTGTTCTATTTCCATCTAAAACCAATTATATAACCATTATTGCGACAAAAACCACAAATTCCCTTTAAAATGCAATCAAACTAATGAAATAAGAACAACTTTGTTTTTACTGTTTTGAAAAAAAAAGTGTGCCCTGGTGGTATTGACTTGATTTGTCTTGTTGCAATATGAATAGCACAAATGCGCAAGCAAATATCTGTATTAGGCTGCTTTTCCCACAAAATTAGTTGAAGCAGTACTTTCCACTGATTAGTGGAAAATAAGTAAATGGTTTTGTTTTATGTCATTGTTTTTATTAATACCTGTTACTCGCTGGGACTCGTAATTTTCTTAAATTATAGTTTGTTGTGGTTGACGAAGTAGGCTGCGGGCAATATTTAACGTTCGGAAAATATGTTGGATTGCAATGAAGTATGATCCATAATGACTGCTTTCATTTCAGGTAATTTGTTGTGTCAGTTATTGAACCCATAACGTCTTAAAACGAAAGAGGTCAGTTTAAACCCCCAAAATACTTGAAGTTCTATGGTCTTAAGAACCAAGGCCGAATGTCTGATTGCCTCTCTGGAATAACTCGGCTTGCCAAGGGCTATTGCATTCTTTTCTGCCTTAGTCTCTACTGTTTGTAAATTCACAGCAGGCAGCATCATTAAAGACTGAGCCTCTCTGTGAAGTACAAAGGAAATCCATCTCTGTTCTACACCTCAGTCCAGGACCTCAGATTAACTGTGCTGTCAGAGACCTTGTAAGTCCTTTTTTTTTCTCTCTCTCCTCGCTTCTACATTTGTCTCTTTTACCCTCAGCTAGAGGTGCCAAAGCTTCTCGGATGGCGCTATACGAAAACATCAGGAAGGCTGTGTCACAGTGACTTCGGCTGGGGTAGCAATGACTTGAGGAGAGATGTGGCAGAGATAAGGTGCTTTTGTTATGAACTATTACGGAGGGATTATAGACTGGTCTCGCTGGAGCGGAGGATTAATTCACTTTCTGTAGTGAGTGACTGCCTGAGAGGTCTCTTGCCTTTATATGAGGAATAATGAGCAATGCCGATATGAAAAATATGCTGGAAATGGATCAGAGTGATGAGCTGGTGTCAAGTGACTGCCTTAGTTACTGAGTCGTTTGCTCTGAAGCGAAGTATTTTTGTAGTATACTCTTCCAAAAAAGAAACTATACATTGTTGTTAGCATCAATTTATTATACATGAAATGTTTTGACAAAAGTAGAAAACATATTGAAAAGAAATTGTAATCAATTATTCAATATTTGTATATAGATTCTTTTTTGGAAGAGTATATGTTGAGAAAATAAGCCCAGCTGAACCATGCTAATCTTTTCCACGGGAATTGTAAAGGCAGTTGGTAATTGGCTGGCACCTGTATGATTTGGCTGATTGCAAATCAAGGATGTGATGACTGTTTCTCAGTTTTGCTCTGACTGGGTGTCTGGATCAATAAACTTTGTTCTGGGCACCTGAGGGGTATTCTGGGTCTGTAGGCCTTTTTATTTCAGATGGATGAAACAAGCCCTGAAGGTACTGACATTTAAGCTCAATGGGCAAACTCACACCTCACGCCTGCAGCAACCGTATCCTCCTCGGCCTTGTCCTACCCCTCCAGAGAACAACAAAGTGACTCTCAGCTCTTTGCTTTCTGGTCTTCAACCTTGTTCCAAGAGTGGAAGATCACGTCCCAGCCCTCCAGGAAGTGTCTGCCTGATTACAAGTCACATCACACCAAAGCTCCTCATCTATGAGATGTAGAGGATGAAGTGGGAGAGTCCGGAAAAGTGAAGCACTTGCTTTATATCTATCTTGAACAGTACGCTTGTGCTGCAGTAATTTCAATGCTGGATTCCTTTTAGTCTGGCAGCATAAGAAACTGCGGGGTACGGTGACTGTTTTTGGGCTTATAGTATCAGTCTCCTTTTTTATTGGCAGATTTCCAGGCTACAGCCACGTTGACTGGTTTTGATATTTTAACTGCATTTATGTCAGCCCAACATATGAACATGTCAAAGCACTTCAGCCCAGGCAACCCGGCAGGAACCTCCTTCAAATGTAAGTTATAAATGTCACAAGGTTGAGGAAAATTCGCTCAGAGAGGTTGTTGGGCAGGCAGCGGATCAGGAAATGGCCTTCCATTGGGAGAAAGGGCTTACCACTGCGAAGAGCCTATTCTGTTGAAGACTCCGTCTTTCTTATGGGGGGCTCAACTCATGCCATGATTTATTGTGGTAATTTCCAAAACTCATATCTCAAATGATGGTTTTCACAGTGCTCTGTGCCCTATGCCCAATATCAAACTTTTTTTTTCACCCAGTGGTGGGATTGGATAGCTAATCATCTTCTAGATTGTCCTAATAACTCTTAAAGCTTCAATTCTGTTAATTTCACTGGTCTGATGGTGAATGGTAACTAACGCTCACCCAAGTAGATATTGCACAGTGGTGCTGGTTTAAGTGTTTACATCTTGCATGAGTTTTTATTTATTTATTTATTTTTTATACACTTGTGCTTTATTGCAAATGGGTCATTCCATGCCAGTTCACACATATTCCAGAAACAGCGACATCTCTCAGATTTCACCGAAAAAAAAATAAATAAAAAATTCTAATATTAGTTTTTGGCCCCAAATGAAGGAATCCCAAATTTCACCCTCATACCTTTAGTTATTTCGGCATTATGGCCCCAGGAAATATGGCCCTGCACTTAATTTGTAACCATATTTAGAGAGCTGTAACTTCTGTTTTATATGAGCTACAGGGCCAAAAAAGGGTCATCGATTGCCTCCTCTCTGGGAACCAATGCTTACAAATGGGATATCCTTTACCCATGGAAGGGTTAATAAGCAACATATTTTCTTATTTTAAAGCATTTCTCCTGGGTATGATCAATAAGTCATCAAGAATATTATTTCTTGCTATTCCAACTGACAGAACTAAACACAGAGCTAAGAAGTTTACCTAGTTTCCTCATGCCAATATGGCCTCGAAGGGTTAACAAGCTAAATCATGATCATTTTCATGAAATTCCACCCTGATACAATGGATAAGTTATTCTGTGTATCATTATTTGTTGTTAGAGTGTGATTTCATCCACCAAAACCATCAATACTGAGCTCATCAGAGTTGACCTACTGTATGTGGGCCAAGAGTCCTTTTTTCAAAAAATCAGTTCACACAGAAGGAGCTGGATGAGAAATTTTTTTTTATTGGCCCTAAATTTGGATAAGGTATGTGAGTTGGTCATATTAAAAGCAAATTATCTATCTCTAGTGGAGACATGATGAAGACATTGCCTAAAATGAGGGTTCTGAAGGGTCCGCTTGTTCTGTAACCAATACTCCCGCCTCCAATGATTCAGTCTCCCTGAAAATCATCTGAGTTACAGTAATGTGATCATATTTGAAGTATGAAAAAAAAAAAAAAAAAACAGGTAATAAATATATTTTGTTTTAAGAGTCCATTGCAGTTTATTTCACACATTGTATTTAATATAAACTTCAACCTTTTTTGAAAAAAAAAAAAAGTAAACTGCCATAAACTGTAGGTTGTCATCAACTACAACTAGGCTACTTTCAGAATGAAAATTAATAACAAAATAATGAACCACCTTTTTTTGCATTTGCATTTTGCGGACACCAACAGAAACTTACTTGCATACAGCCAATCAGCAACCTCGTGCCGGACCTCTGAAGGAGCGTCTCGAGACAGTTACATTTTTCTCATTTTACTGACCTTGCATTTATGAAGTAAAAATAACTGAGATTGTGTCAGTTTATTCTAGAAAATATGAACAGCTTTATTTTTGTCTAGCCCAGCTGGAAACATTAAAAACGATCGGCAGGTTTGGAAACGGCCACCGTAATTTTCAAATGAGGGACACGAAGATTTAATCATTCTAAACCTCTTTGAAAGTGTAAAATCATTGGGCTGTATCACTCCCCTCTGCCTGCGTATAGCCGTCTTCTTAAAATTATATTTCTATGATGCGGAAAGAAAGCACCATAATCAACCTATATTAACAGCCGACAGCGAAGTGCGAAAAAATTCCCGAACGCCGCTTGCCAGACCTAAGGATACTGTGGCGATTCTGCCCCAGTTCGTTTGTTTCACTCTAGAAAATAGCGGAGTATCGCTATTGGCTGCACCGGGTGGGGAGAAAGAGCCAATCAGGTCTGGGGCGGGGGGTATAAGAAGGCTGAGTTGCCAACTAGAGCGGAGCAAACGATGTGTGTTGTAAATGTGTCAGCTGGAGAAAATGAGCGTCATTGTTCGAGCGGGCCGGACAGCAAATAACGCGAAGCCCGCCCCGGGCGATGCGAGAACCGCTCTTCCTGCCTTAATCTCAGTCCTTTCAATAGCGAGACCGCAACAGTATGGTAGTAACGTCCAGTAGCGCGGCCAGATAAAAATAATCTGTCGGCCTACAGAGCATTCATATTACCGAGAATAAGATGACGCGGTCTCGGTTACTTCTGCTTTATATTCATCGGATTTTGTTTGGTGTCACTTACTAGTTCATTGTTTATCAGCCAGATCAGTGCAGGACAGAAAAGCAATGACTACATTGACTGTAACCAGCTCATTTTACCAGCTTCAAATATTTGAACAAAGACATTCATAAATTATTTTTGAAAATGGCAGGCTAGATGAATGATTTGGCCGACATTTATGTTGAGAGCATGGTTGAGAGTAAGGCGGGCATTTACGATGTAATTGTAGAACTCTGGGCCGGGAATGAACTGTGAAGTCAGTGGTTCCGAGACCATATCTCAGTGCAAGTCCAGTAAAGACAGAAAAAGTTAAACTGTCTCAAGACATTCCTTCAGTGGCCCGGAGCAAGGTTGCCGATTTGCTGTATGCAAATATTTTTCTCTTGGTGTCCGGAACTTTAGTCAGGGAAAAAAATTTGCACCCCGCGCCCCCCCCCCTGCAATTGCTCTGCGCCCCCCACTTTGGGAACCACTGATCTAAGGGTTAATATCTGGCCATCTTTACTTCTAAGAGACTCAGCCTCTCTAAGACATCCCTTTTACACCCAATCATGTTACACACCTGCTGCCAGCTAACTTAATTACTCGCTCAATGTTCTTTCCGCTGATTCTCATATATTGCTTTTTCAGCCCTTTTTTATGCCCCCGCCCCCCAAAAAGAGGAAAGGAGGCATTATGTCGACGACATGTCCGTCCGTCATCCGTTAACTTTTTGTTTTCGTGGGATAACTATAGAATCGTCGGATTGATGCCATTTCTTAATGGCGTGTTGGGAGTGGCTAGAAGGTTCCTTTCGAAAACCAGCGTCGTGTGATATCTAATATGGCCACCACAGCAACCATCTCAATATGCCCTTGATCAACATACAGGCGAGCGTATGCCACGCTCTGCATTGCTCTTGTTTTTTTTTATTGCCTGTGTCTCAAATTTTTTGAGACCTGTTGCAGCTAGAAAATTTGAAATAAACTCATTTTGTAGAAAAAATGTAAAATGTCTCAGTTTCAACATTTGAAATGTTATCTATGTTCTATTGTAAATAACATTGGCTCATGTGATCTGAAAGTCATTGCATTTTGATTTTATTCACAATTTACATTTCATCCCAACTATTTCGCAATTGAGGTTGTATATAAAGACTTCAGCAGGCCACATACAGGCAGTATGGGATATATTTGAGGTCAGGAAAGCAGCGGATAGGCGCCCTTTGTTTCTACAAGGTAAAATTCAAGCCAAGCTGAATTCCATGCACATCTCAAGAGCCATTTAAAAGGGTCCTAAAAACATCACAGCAGTGGATTTCAACAGGGATATTTTGTAAACTGGGTCATGAGCCCTTAAAGTTGTCTTAAAAAATGATCGAGTTAAGCCTTTTTCTCTGGGGGAAATAGCTTGTGATTCTTATAACTGGATTGAGAAATGACAGGAGCAGTTAAAATTACTTATTCAGTGCTTTACTTTCATCTAGTCAAAAAGAATCCTCGTCATGCATTTAGTCTTTTTTCACATAATGACCATTTTCCCAGTGGAAATGGCATCAGATCGATAGTTTAACATGACAACTTTACTCAATTCTGACCAATAGAGCTGCTCGGTGTTCTCAAACACTCACCCCAGAAAAGACATTCAATTGAATCTGCCTTAAGTAAAGGGCTTTGAAACAAATGTTCTGCAGAAATCAATCGGGGGAAAAAAACTTCCTTGACTTGAGTGATCTGTCAACAAATGAATTTCAGAAAACCCAATCCTGGTATCTCTTAAAATATAAAAATTAAAAACAAGTTGTCTCTGTTTGGTCTTTACTTCCTTTTTTTTCTAGAATAAAAATATTGGAAATTTGACATAAAGTAATGCGGGAATTGAGGTGTTTCGTGCTGGCTTTTTTCGTCTTTATTTTTTGCTCTGCTCTGGAAAAATTGTGTTTTATTTCTTGTTACATTTGTTGTTGATTTGCATTTACAATTCACTGCAGCTGTTGTCACCAAAGTCCAGTGCACGGAATGGCGGATCCATTGCCTGGTACACAGCCAATATTCTCCTCAACAAAATTCATTAGTTAATTAATTACTCCCTGGATGTGTTTCATGCGGTGGCTTGATCTAATGTATTGCGAGTGACAGATAAGCAGGTGGGCAGCTCTGACGACAGAGCTGAGGCATGGACTTTAATTAGTCAAATTAATTAAAAAGCACAGGCTCTGGAGTTAAGCTTCAAATACCAAGAGAAAATGCAGAATTTCACAATAGCAGAGAGCTGGAGTTGTGCGCTGGGGTAGATAAGAGCATCTTAAAGAGAAAGGGTTAATTATTCAGCCAGGGTCCTCATTCATTGATAATGCTGAACATGCGAAGTGCATTAAGGCTCGCTGCAGCGTTCCAGCTGCAATATATGCCTTATTAATGTAGGCAAGGCAAGGACCGCAATCCCTATTATATCCTAGTGTCATGTGGGGATGAGCGCACATATGCACACACAACATACAGGAGTAAGACATGTTAATTTGCTAATGTACGGAATACTTGCAAAAATGTGCAATAGTTCATAATATGACTTAGGTGATGATCACCAAATTGTTGGAACTTTTGAACTTCCCACCTGGACAGAAGGGTTGAACCAATACTGAAAGGGTAAGATTCTAAAGATAACAGAATTTGAAGGTAGTTTCTCCTCGGGGCTCAGCATAAGCCCACCCCCTGCCCTCTGGACTCCTTCGAAAGCCACACCCCACACGCAGTCGAGCACGAGCACTGCAGTGTACACAGGTCGTGTAATCCATCCGTGTTTCAATGGCGTGCAAGTCGCATGATCCTTCTCATAGCTAAATAACCAACAGGCCCCGTATCAGCACATTTGTGAAAAGCTAATATGTTAGCAACACATTTTCTGATACTGGCAACATACACTGAACAAAAATATAAATGCCCCTTGTCAAATTTTTGAGTTTTTATTCACAAAAAACTGGAACTGGGATTCGTCTGTGAATAGCACTCTTCTCCAGCGTGCCAAGGGCCATTGAACGTGTGCGTTTGCCCATGCGAGTCGGTTCCGACGCCGGACAGCGATGAGATCCCGACCACATAGAGGATGCCGAGTGTGCAAGTTGGCTTCTTGCAGGCGGTTGCGGACTGTCTGTGGTGTGATGCCTCTGTTGTGCAGACCAACAGTCTCATCCGCTGTGCGTGTCGCTGATCTGAGCTGATCCCGCAGGTGGACGAGCCGGATGTCGCGATCTTGTGCTGGTGTGGTCACACGTGGCCGAGGTTGATTTGCTATACTGCCCGTCTGTCAGAAACAAACTCTCAAACGGCCTATCGTCCGTTAGTTAACATTCAGCTGCACAGCGACCGCTCTGGTGGACATCCCTGCATCCAGCATGCCAATGGCACGTTCCTGCATGACCTGAGACATCTGAGGCATGATGACTTTTGACAAAATTTGACATTTTAGGGTGGCCTTTTATTGTCCCCAGTATAAGGAGTGTCTGGGTACTGCTCATTCTGACTGATCACCGTCTGGAAATGCCACACCCATGTACTGAGTGAAATCATCGCATCACTGAGCTAATGCTCACTGACAGAGAGATGGATTAAAAAAAAGGAACACAAATCAAGAGAAATATCCCTGTTCTACAAGTAAGTCAGCATATGTTCTCTTACAGTTGTTAACTCCATGTGGCATCAATATTTGCCATGGGGCGTTTATATTTTTGTTCAGTGCACATTAGGTAATGTAACTTACTAGCCTGGATAGACGGAGAAGTTAACATTAGCATTGGGATAATATAACTAATATAACAGAGATACTTACTTTGGCTAAACAATTATAATGGAAACAACTAATCCTCCACCAAAAGCAAAACAACAACTTACCTGTCCAACAGAAAGACGGCAACCATTGCATCACTTTTCAGGCCTTTTAGCTCCCCTAGTCACCTCCATCGCTGAAAAGCTACTCCGATATTAACTTGGATTTGTCCTCTCGCTGTATCTGCAGCCTTTTTAGTCAAAGCTTTTTCTGCTGTGGACTTTCTTCTCCTAGCTTTTTCGGCAGGGCGAGCAGTCCCGAGTAACCATGGCAGTGGTCATTTTGGCAGAGTTTGAATTGCCCCGGAGCACTGTCGTTTGGTCAGAAATCACGATGTAAATAATACATGCTGAGCTAAATTCCTTCGGTATATATTGGCCTCTTCAGCAATGCACTCTAGTCAGATGTTTTTTGGCAGGCGTTTCTTAGGGCTCCTGATAGTCCCCTCTTTCGCAATGCACTCCAGCCACGACCATACACTTCCCACACCCTCTTCTTCTTTTGATTTGATTTTGCATAGCAAAGCTAGAATACGTGCATGGAGGGGAGGAGGTTCATCATTTGCTCTTTCCAACTGGACCACGATGTAGTGATTGGTTGGCATTCATACAAGATTACAGCAGCTGCAGGTGACAGATCCTTTTCGATCCCGTTTCAAAATTCATAAGTTATTTATTGTTGTCAGGGGTGCAAAGACCATTAAAAAAATCTAACAAAAACTGTACATTTGATTATTTTACCTACCCTGCTTTTGAACAATTAAGCTGCTGTTGTAATACACGCATTTATATATGAGAGTAACATAAAAGCCATTAGATTTTCTAATTTCTTGATTTTACAAATATTTAATTGGCAATGAATTCCCTTTTCCCACCACCAGAGTGTGGCACCTTTTAAAATTTAAATCAATGATGGCCAAATGTCAACAAAATCAACCATGGTAGATTTAGTAGGGTCTTCAATGATCTCACAATGGCCAAAAAACAAAAGATGAATTCCAATGCACTCATTCTGTGTCCAAGTCTTTTTAATCCCATAAAATACACGTACCCTTCAATTGCATCATCTATATTTAAACCTGTGGAGCTTCAGACCTAGTTTATATTCTAGTGGAGACCCCAAGGTTTCCAATGATCCTAATTACACTCTGATGAATTACGGGGAAACGTGTATAAAATGCTGTACAAGAGATAGGTATTTTCCGTTTGATGTAATGCTGTGATCATAAAAACATGGTGCCCAGGGTTTGAATATTTCTCTTCATATAACTGCAATAAAGCTTCAGTGAAGTGTAGCAACCAGCATATACAAAACACTGATCCAGCATTGTCCTACTATGTGGGGAAAAAATGCTTTTTCTGACTGTGAACTGACTTTAGGGAAAAGCCTACGTGAGAAGTCAGAGATTAAGGGGTAAATAATGATGTGTAAACAGTCCAATGATTTCACTGAGACATGTAAGATTCCATTTTAACTTGTACATAAATCAGTTGCTACTTCTCTTGTTAGTGCCTCTTATTTGCGATCTTGAGAATTTGATTTTGAATCGCTATGGCAACTCATTGGACAATAAATGTACTGGGAATGACTAAAATGACAGTAAGTGGCAGTCCAACTGTGGCTTTGTGAAAAGCTACACTCTTGCAACTGCAACCGGCAGCTTATCTCTGTCATATCATTTTAAATACTGTTTCAGTAATAAGACAAATCTAAGGAATATTGAGTCTACTGTGTGAATTTTGACAGATATAATGTCTTTGAATGATTGGGTCGCACATGTTTTATTGATCAATTTCCTTTCTTTCTCTGTATTAGATGGATTCTATGGTTATGCCATAGAAGTGAACTGTTGAGCTTTGTACAGAAAGGGGGTCATGCATCATACAATTGCAAATTCATTTTAATCATGGCATAGAACAGGTGTCGGCAAGAGAAGTCCATCAGTTTATAAATGACAAAGTAAACACCCATAGAAGTGTGTCCTTTTGTTACCTATTTAATATCTTCACATCAAATCTATGTGTTTTTTACCCATTCATTGCAATTTCCAATGTGTGATGACACCTTACTTACAGGAAATGTGATAATTTTGCCTCTGAACATCCCTATTTGTACATCCTGATTATCTTCTTGCTGTTAACAGCAGTTAAGTATCCATGCTCATCTTCATTTAATTTTTTTTTTATTAAAATGACCACAAAAGTCTTAAGTGAAATAAACAGCAAATTTGCAAGTCCATTTTTGAAGAAATTGGGACAATATGCAAAATGAAAATAAAGAAAACGTTGATTTGCAAATCATCCTTGACCAGTTCATAATCCTGAACAACACTCATAGCTCTGCCGATTCTGTGCAAGGTCTCAGCTTGAACCAAGAGCCAGTCGCAAATTTTTTTTCCTCACTCTGGTTTTGGGAACTGATATATAGAGAATCTTCCATGAGTGGGTGTGTCATATGAAAGTTGAAAAATGAGTTGAGTGAATCTTGAACTAGCCATGGTTTTTAAATTCTCAGGCAACAAAGTAGCTTGCTAAAAAAACTAATGTTACATAATGGTTATGGAAAGGTAGAGTGTGCACACTTGCTAGCTAAGTAAAGTTAACTTTGTTATGACAGTGGTACTTACCTAGCTCGCTACAGAACTGAGCCAATCCAATTAAACGTGACGCTTGGTATTCAGTTTGGCTAAATATTAGGAGCGTGACGTAATTCAAAGCGATTTTTTTCCCCCATGCTCTCAGCCAATGAAATTTTTACTAAGGTGAACAATATGTTGTTATGGCCCCAATTTCTTATTACATTTACAACATAACAGCAACAGCAACAGCAAGGGATGACAGACACAGTTTTAAAACTCAAACACATTTAATTAAACAGACAAAGACAATAACAACTAAATAACAGCTAAGACCAAGATTGATTATCAAGAAAAAAAGAAATAATTACAGTCCCTTGTTTTGGTGGGGTTTCCTGGTGATGTGCTGGGTGAAAAACAATCCACAACAGACTGCACAGGTCTTGAACAGAATTAAAGGTCTGGTCACGTATCCTTCTTCTTGCAATTTCTCCTACTACTTTACTGTCTCAATTCTTTTCCTTATATACTCTTTTGCAGACCCCACCCACATTTAGACCTCTTTTTTTTAATTTTCTGAGACTTGCCCCAGACATGTCCAGGACATGTCTAAACATGACTCCAGTCTGAGCTTAACAAAAAAAAGGTAAATACTGCCATCTAGTGGCCTATATTCACATTACACCTCCATTCCAAAGGGGAAAAATTTTGACTCATAAAGGCAAAATTTTTCTTTTCAATACAAAATGGTTAAGTGAACACTTGTCTATATATACATATCATACAATATTCAAACACATGATATATATATACACATTCAAACACGGGATAAGCAATCAGCAATTACATTGTCTGTACCCTTCACATGCTTAATTTCCAAGTCAAACTCCTGTAAAATCAAACTCCAATTCAACAATCTCCGATTCTTGTTTTTCATCTTACTCAAAAACATTAACGGATTGTGGTCAGTGTACACAATCATTGGCTTTTGTCCTGTACAAACATAAACCTCAAAGTGTTGTAAAGAAAGGACCAGAGCCAACAGTTCCTTCTCTATTGTGGAATAGTTCCTTTGGTGGCGATTGAACTTCCTGGAGAAGTATGCCACGGGATGCTCAATGTCATCAGAGTCACTTCTCTGTAGGAGCACAGATCCACAAGCTTGGTCGCTAGCATCGACCGCGATGGAGAACGGTTTGTTGAAGTCAGGAGATTTGAGCACGGGGAAGTGACACAGCAGAGACTTCAGGTGAACGAAGGCTCTCTGGCATGCATCATCCCAGGTGAACTTTACGCCTTTCTTCAGTTGGTTAGTTAGACTGAGAGCAATCTCAGCAAAGTTCTTGCAGAACTTGCGGTAGTACCCGATCATTCCAAGGAAGCGGCGCAAAGCTTTTTTGTTGTCAGGAACTGGAAAGTCCATGATGGCTTGGACTTTAGCATTTATGGGTGCCACCTTACCCTGGCCTATGACGTAGCCAAGATAGGTGACAGTAGCACAACCAAAGTCACTCTTGCTTAGGTTAACAGTCAGGTTAGCCTGGGTCAGGCGCTGGAACAACGTCTCTACATCTTTTAGATGTTCTTCCCAGGAGTCACTCCATGTGATCAGGTCATCGATGTATGCACCCGTGTGTGGCAATCCGGCGATTGTAGACTGTATCATCCTTTGGAACGTGGCTGGGGCATTTTTCATGCCAAAGGGTAGGACTTCATACTGGTACAACCCAGATGGTGTGGCAAAAGCAGAGATGCTCTTGGCCCTCTCAGTTAAAGGCACACACCAATAACCCTTCAATAAATCAATCTTGGTCAGAAACTTTGCTTGCCCTACTCTATCAATACAATCATCAATCCTAGGTATTGGAAACACATCAGTTCTAGTTACAGCATTGACTTTGCGATAATCTGTACAGAATCTAGTACTTCCATCAGGTTTTGGAACTAGCACACAGGGTGAACTCCAATCGGAGTTGGAGGGTCTGATAATATCATGTTTTAACATGTACTCAACCTCTTTCTCAGCAATCTTTCTCTTTTCAGGATTCATCCGGTATGGATGCTGTTTTATTGGTTTGGCATCACCAACATCTACATCATGAGAGGCTATAGTAACTCTCTTTGGAACATCAGGAAACAAATCCTCATATTTCTTGATCAACCTTTCAAACTGATCTCTCTGTGAGGGTTCTAAGTGCTGGAGTTTTACATCAAGATTTTGCAACACTTCAGTGTTTGACAATTTACATGAAAGAACTTCAGCTTTAATTCTTGGTTCATCATCTTGAAACTCCCCCTCATCTTCACACGTTTCGACCATTGGAGAATCTGAAGTGACAGCTGCAACCCTAGCATTTCTGTCATGATAAGGCTTTAGCATGTTAATATGACACCATTGTTTTGGTTTTCTCCTATCTGGAGTCTTCACAATGTAATTGAGATCATTGAGTTTTGTCAGAATTTTATAAGGACCATGAAATCTAGCCTGCAATGGATTGGACTGCAAGGGAAACAACACAAGGACCTTGTCTCCTGGTTTAAACTCACGGCTTCTAGCCTTATGATCATACCAAGTTTTCATTTTTCCCTGACTTGATTTCAAGTTCTCTTTGGCAAGGTCACAAGCTGCACGCAATCTTTCCTTGAACTTGCTAACATAGTCTAACAGACTGATTTGCGGCTCTTCCTCTTGCCATTGTTCACTCAATAATAGCAAAGGTCCTCTCACTTCATGACCAAACACTAGCTCAAATGGACTGAATCCAGTAGACTCCTGCACTGCTTCTCTAGTTGCAAACAACAGCAAATGAACCCCTTCATCCCAGTCTTTCTCATGGTCATAACAATAAGTCCTCATCATTGTCTTGAGAGTGGAATGAAACCGCTCTAAGGCACCCTGACTTTCTGGATGATAGGCACTAGAAAGAATCTGTTTTGCACCTAGTTCATACACAACCTGCTGAAACAATCCTGAAGTGAAATTGCTACCTTGGTCTGACTGAATTTCCCTGGGAAGACCAAACAACGTGAAGAACTTTATCAAAGCCTTCGAGATTGCAGTTGCCTTGATGTTACGTAGAGGTATGGCTTCGGGGAATCTGGTAGATGCACACATGATTGTCAACAAGTACTGATTTCCAGATCTAGTCTTGGGTAATGGACCAACGCAATCAACAATGACCCTAGAGAATGGCTCCCCAAATGCTGGGATACGCTGCAATGGAGCTACAGGTGGGTCTAACTGGTGTTTTCCAACTACCTGACAAGTGTGACAGGTTTTGCAAAAGTTGGAAACGTCTTTCCGAAGCCCAGGCCAAAAGAAGTGTTTCATGATCTTATCAACAGTCTTGTTAACACCAAGATGACCTCCTAAAGGTAAACTATGAGCCATTGTTAAGATCTCATTCCTATAGACCTTCGGAACAACAATTTGCCTGACCACTGCCCAATCTGCATTGGCAGGGATATCAGGAGGGCGCCACTTCCGCATCAACACACCATCCTTGAGATAATACCCAACTGGAACTGCATCTATTTCTTTTTCAGGAAGGGCTCTCCTCTTTAGTACACCAATTTCAGGATCATTAGTTTGCTCCTCAATCAACCGCTTTCTGGACAGAGACAAGTCTCCAGACACATCAGAATCACCAGACCCATCCGGCTGGCTGAATAGAGAACTGACAAAAGTATCTGATAAGTCCTCAAACGGAGAAACCATAGTAGGCCAATCAGAGTGATGAGGCGAACCACCTGAGTCCTGACTATTCAATGTACTGGACGGCACCACAACATCATCTTCTTTAGCCTTCTTGGCCATAGCACGAGTCACTGCGCAAGAAGGATACAGAGATGGGTCCTCATCCCCATTTTCAGTGCTCGGCTGTGAAGTAAGATGTACAGGGGGAACTACTTTGCCCCCAGCCAGGTCATTGCCTAGCAACAGAGAAACACCCTTTATAGGTAGACTTGACATAAGTCCCACCTTTACCTGTCCTGTAACTAAATCTGACTTCAAGAATATAGAGCGCAGGGGTACAGATACAGTCCTCCCTTCAATACCTTGTACAAGTATGAAATCCCCTGAAGCGGTCTCATCACGTAACTCCAAGGAGTCCATCAACAAAAGTGACTGAGAAGCTCCGGTATCCCTTAGGATATATATGGGGACAGGAGTAGTATGCTCATTCAGAGCCACAAATCCCTCTGACACAAATGGAAGAAATTCCTCCCTCACAAAGTCAGCTGTATTAGGCTTTTTAGCCCCACAAGAAGCAGGCAATTTAGCAGATTGGTTATCTACTACAGGGGTTTCTAACCTTGTTTTCACAAAGGCATTTGGTTTGGTATCCTTTTCTTTTTCTTTCTTAGCTTTAAGGAACCAACAGTTAGTTGTAACATGACCAGATTTCTTGCAATAACTGCAAACTAGACCACTTTTGTCACTGTCAGCTTTCACACTTTGATCAGACCTGTTACTGGATTTCTGAGCACCATCACCAGATTTGTCTTTGTCTTTGGGTGAGGAATCTTGGGTATCACCGTAACCCTTTTTCTGAAATTGGGACCATTTATTGTTACTGCTAGACTGAAATTTGGACTTATGAGTGAGAACATATTCATCTGCAAATTTGGCAGCTGATTGCAAGTTCAGTGCTTGCTTCTCATTAAGGTAGGTCTTAACATCATCCTTAACACAGTTCTTGAATTCTTCAACTAACACCATCTCTTTTAGTGAGTTGAAATCATCCTTGACCTCCATAGAAGTACACCAGCGCTCAAAGCAAACCTGCTTCTCATTAGCAAATTCAACATAAGTCTGATTTTCAGATTTCTTCAGACCTCTGAATTTCTGTCGGTAAGCCTCTGGAACCAACTCATAAGCTCTCAAAATAACCTTTTTGACAACCTCATAATCAGAGGAATCATCTGCAGACAAAGCCGAATAGGCTTGTTGAGCTTTACCCTTGAGGACAGTTTGCAACATCAGAGGCCAGTGTTCCTTTGGCCACTGGCAACTCTTTGCTACCTTTTCAAAACACTGGAAATAGTTGTCAACATCCTTTTCCGAAAATGGAGGCACCAGTTTTACCTCCTGACTAGCACAAAATTTATTTTTCATTGCTATTTTAATTTTTAGTTGCTCCATTTGGAGTCTTTCTTCTCTATCCAACTTCTCTAATTCAAAATCTCTCTGTCTCTGTCTCTCTCTTTCTGCTCTTTCCTCTTTCTCTCTCTCAAATTCTCTGTTTTTCTTCTCTTGCTAATTTTTCTAACTCAAACTGCCTTTGTTTTTCTTTTTCTTCCCTCTCAAATTCTCTTTGTTTTTCTTTTTCCTCCCTTTCTTTTTCTCTTTCCTCCCTTTCAATCTCTAGCATTTTTAATTTAAGTTCCATTTCTATATTTGGATTTTCCACTGGAAACTGTTCCAGATCTCCGGGTGCAAACACATCTTCATCAATGTAATATTCAACTATCTCTCTAGCCAGTCTTGCTTTTCGCATGGCTGGTTTTACCTCTGTCAGCTCTAACTGTCTGCAAATTTCTAGCAGTTCCGTCTTTTTAAAAGACTTCAAAACCCCTACGGTTGGTGATGCCAAGAAATCATCCATTGCTGTTGTCAATATATATCTAGGAAAATTCACAAAAACAATTTCACAATTTGAAATGTTAGATTTTCAATAAATTACTCACAAAATGGTCTATCCCGGATGAGCCCCCAATTTGTTATGGCCCCAATTTCTTATTACATTTACAACATAACAGCAACAGCAACAGCAAGGGATGACAGACACAGTTTTAAAACTCAAACACATTTAATTAAACAGACAAAGACAATAACAACTAAATAACAGCTAAGACCAAGATTGATTATCAAGAAAAAAAGAAATAATTACAGTCCCTTGTTTTGGTGGGGTTTCCTGGTGATGTGCTGGGTGAAAAACAATCCACAACAGACTGCACAGGTCTTGAACAGAATTAAAGGTCTGGTCACGTATCCTTCTTCTTGCAATTTCTCCTACTACTTTACTGTCTCAATTCTTTTCCTTATATACTCTTTTGCAGACCCCACCCACATTTAGACCTCTTTTTTTTAATTTTCTGAGACTTGCCCCAGACATGTCCAGGACATGTCTAAACATGACTCCAGTCTGAGCTTAACAAAAAAAAAGGTAAATACTGCCATCTAGTGGCCTATATTCACATTACAATGTCATGAGTTTGGCTATTGGAAAAGTTCTGCATATAATAATTTGCTAGCTAGCATGCAAACTCTTTTCACCATTAGATTCATAAATTCAAGCATCTACGACAACATTTACATGTGTAACCTATTACTTTACATGCCAAAAGCCTTAGCATGCTAGCTAACAAATTATTCATAAAATAGACTTGAATAAACTGTCAACTAGAAGCTAATGCCAGTGATGGTGAACAGTTACCAGCAGAATTGGTAAAGTTACCTAAGTGAACATATTAGTGAAAGGGACACCATCATCTAATTCAATTTGCCGCCTAAATAATTCCCAGATATGAGCGTAACCAGAGTGGTTTAAGCATGTATTGGATGCATATGGAGTTCGCCAAATTATATGAGAATATTCAGGTTTAATGGAATGTGTAATGCCTGGCTCAAGCTGTCAGTGACAGGTTGTCACGGTAAAGCATCACTGAGTTTGCGTTATGCTGGTGATGTTGCGGTAGGTTGAAATATGAGCTCCTGTAACTTACCTGAATAATATCCGTCTGCTTAACTTGTAATCATTGTCAAGCTATGTAAATCTTTATATGTAGAGAGTAAGCAGAGCGGTAATAGAACTTTTTTTACTGCTGTCTCGTTTTATATATCATATCTGTTACAATTTGCTAGCTACTTGAAATGACATTTGGCCATAGAATGTTTGGCTGGTTAACGTCTTTTGAGATCAGTTTGACTGCTGTCATGATATGAACAACCATTAGTGATTACACTGTATTTTGATACACAGGAGCCAGAAAGTTAAGCTACCGCACTGACAACTTGTCTTGTGTATGCCGTTTAGTGCCAGTCTAATAAACAACAATCGCTGTGAACCCATTCGCCCTGTCTGCCTGTGATTCCTGCAGGAGTAGCATCAGTCAAAATCACACACACACATATGTATGTATGTATATATATATATATATATATATATATATATATATATATATATATATAAATAAAACAATAATATAAAAATATATTGAATGTCTCACCTTTTCTGTGTGATTCAACCCTCATGACATTCAAATATCGAACAAAGGGTGTGAGCAAACAGGCTGGCTGGCTAGTCAGTGTTGACTGTGAATTTAAAGACCATGGGTAGTTCAACCATAAATGTCCGTGACTTATTACGGCATATCAGAGTGATGTAGCTCAGTACTAACATAAGGCTCGCAACAAACACAAAATTTATTCAACTTGTTTCATAACTTCAATTCTATATCATCTACATCCCCAGGGTCGGCTGAGTTTGTGTCATTTGTCATGTATGTTTGTATGTCATCCATGCAGACATAGTCGAGGTCTAGGAGCAGGAAATCTAACTTACCCGCTTTCTCTCTAGGCAGGCAATTTGTATTAATTATTCGACAAAAGACAAATAATGTTCAAGTATTATCATCAGAATGCATAATGCCTGAATGCAATACAATGATGAATATAGGGCACTGGTGGCCCCAGAAGCTCCCGCTGTTAAGATAAACAAAATGTTGAAGTTTTTGTTGACGGATGCACGCATGGACGGACGCACGCTTGGACAAATGCAAGCATGGATGGAGCCTGATACCATAGCTCCCGTGCCACTAAGGCGGCGGGAGGTAATTAGGAGCCTGTAACTGAAAATGTTGATAAGACAAAGTAAATAGTCAAGGTTTTTGGTGATATTTTTAGGCCAGTGACCTTTATAAAAAAAGGCCAAGGTCACCTTTAAGCACGTCAATTGTAGGCCTTTATGAGATGCATGTCCAGTAAAAATCAGGAGCCTACAACTGAAATAGTTGATGAGATAAAGCAAAATATTGGAGTTTTTGGTGTTATTTTTAGGACACTGACCTTGAAAAAATAGGCTAAGGTCACCTTTGGGCACGTTATTTGTGGGCAGTAGCGGCTCTAGACCCGGGAATGGCGGGGCGCACTCACGTCCCTTTATCACAATTAGTCCTGGGTAGTTTGCAATCATTTTCCTTTACTGACGCGTTTTCCAATTATCGTACTTGGCAACTTAAGACACGGTCTCTCCAAATGCAATCGAACAGCGATGAAATCATGGGCGAAATTCAGCTCAGTGGTGGAACCTGTACTGGGAATTGTGACAAAACATCCGTTTAAAACAGTCGTTAATCCTGACCTGTTCTCAGACATTTTCATGAGTAACCGAAGGTTCGCTCCGAGAGCACTCCACAGTTAACAGCTGCTGCTTGTTCTCCCCGATTACGTAAGAAGACAATCATTCATCTGGACGCTTATTTGCTGTATTTAAATCAACGTTAGTCAAACTTGCATACCTGACGACTCTCACGCAAACAGCTTGAGCAGCACGCTGCCTATTTAACTGCCAAGTGCCACTTTTTTATCAACCCACACAATACCGAGAGTGAAAGGCGATATTTCACTGGAACACGGACCTGATCAATCAACGCGAAGCACTGGCCTATTAATAAGTAAATTTTTTTTCTGTACTGAATTTCGCCCATGATTTCATCGCTGTTCGATCACATTTGGAGAGACCGTGTCTTAAGTTGCCAAGTACGATAATTGGAAAACGCGTCAGAAAAGGAAAATGATTGCGAACTACCCAGGACTAATTGTCATAAAGGGACGTGTCTGCGCCCCGTCATTCCCGAGTCTATAGCCGCTACTGTTTGTAGGGCTATATGAGATGCATTTCCAGTAAAAATTAGGAGCCTGTAACTGAAAAAGTTGATCAGATAAACAAAATGTGTTGACGGACGCACGCCCACATGCATGCATGCACGCACGGACGGAGCCCCATACCATAGCTCCAGCACCGTGAGCAGCAGGAGCTAAAAAAAACGACAGCCAAAGCAATGGCAGAGAGCCAGGTGATGTCACTATTTACAGCGCTCCTAGTGGTATTTCCTCAATAATACTGCCCGCTAGAAGTGTCATAATGTGTTCAAAAAACATCTAAATAATTCAAAAGCATGACCCAACATGAAAAATTTCCAACACATGATTGATTTTGTATATTCATGCAGCTATTGAGTGTGATTTGCTGTACGATGATTATGTCCCTTTAACGTCTGTCAAGGAACGGAGTCTAACCAATCGCGACACGAGAAAGCTGTATCACAAGCATGTAATACCGAACCTGTATCTCATGGGTTGTATCACACCGATTTTAAATCATTTATGGGATGAATAGAAATATGCATCTAACTTTACCACTACCATGAGATTTTTTTCCTCCGTTGGAGTTGCATGTTTTGTTCTGTAGTCAGGGCTTTTGAGAGATTGCCAAGAAGGAAATGATATGGATCTTGTGCCACAACAAGTGGATAGCTAGGGATGAAGTCTGGCAATTTTAAAACTTCTGAGAGTGGAAAGCTGGCAACATAATTTTAAAATGAATAAATGAAACCACATTTACCGTAGTACATGTACATGTATCTCTTTCAGACTAGATTAACTGAAATGCTAGATTTTTTGTATCCAACTTTCTAATGCCTAGACACCCTCACACTGATATGAATAAAAACTACTTGAAGGGGTTTTGAAAGGGGCATTAGTTCGAACAAATCAGTGCAACTCAGTGTGTTTTGAATCACATTGCAGTGAATACAGTGCTCTTAGACATCATTGTTATCAATGCAATTGCTGACCTACCTCTAAAATAATTTTCTTCAACTCTTGGACAAGTGGACAATGGCCTCACACGCTACTGTGTGACTCAGCTAAGGCGCAATTATGTATTGCATTCATAATGAGACAGAAGTGCACTGATTATTCATTTGTTACTAAGTTATATTTGTAGTCCAGAATCAGAGTGGGGGGGGAGAGAATTGCGTGCTGGTCAAGCTAGCTGCGCCATCTAAATGGTCATATATGGAGGATCGTACATGAGTGGGTGTGTCATATGAAAGCTTTGAAATGAGTTGAGTAAATATTGTGTTTGTTGCAAGCCTTGGTGAGCAACAAACCCAAAATTTTTTCAAACAAGTTTCATAACTTTCCTATGACATGACCAAGAGTGTAAGATTTTATTTATTGCATAACTGAGTTGTGTAATTTAATAGAAATGTAATTTCCATTAGCACTCATCATTTGTTAGCATTGAGCTAACGCTATTGCTCTGCTATCTTAATCAGTCACTGAGTTACAGACGTTCACATTTAAACCAGCAATGGTTTGTAATTTCAGTCAACTGTACACCTAGCTAATGTTTACTCGCTAGCTTACAAATAAATTTTACATCTTGGGAATGAAAAAATACTGCGTGCATGCTAGCTTGCTAGCTACCGTGAACTTTGTTATGTGAGGGGCACTTGGGCGGCTTGCTACAGCACTGAGCCATACCAGTTTAACCAAAGTTACACTCGGTATTCAGTTCGACTAAATAGTAACAGTGTGACGTAAAGCGAAGTGCAGAAACTAAATGTTTGATTGAGCTCACAACATATGTCAAAAATAATATTGTTGGAACACATGCTCATTACGCGTGTAAAATTTGAATGTTTGGTTGATCTAGCCCCATTCAGGCCCAGCAGTAAGTTTTACAACCTGGATGTTCTTGCTGCCTGGCTGTGGGGGTAGAATCCCCTTTGTTCTACTCCGCGGGACGCCGAAGACAATCTGTCCAGGCTGCCCAGCTTCTCTGAAACTTGCACTGTTCTCATTGAAGTTAAAGCCCAGTTTTATTAATCTGCCTAAAACAATCTAAATCTCTGTCAAATTCATAATATGTTTATGTTCAATATCCTATAAAGAAACCACTTATATATTTATAACACAATTGGACTATAATACTCCATTTTAAGGCTTTTCCATGACAACTGCATCATTTTAGCACATATTCCTATCATGTTTGGTCTTTTTATTCTCGGGAGAATTATGATTATGGATAATCCCGTTTGGGAAGATCTTAGAGTGGTCAAATCTCGCTCACCTCTCTCTATGCAAAATAATCTTATCACCTCGATGGGGAAAGCTCCACTTTGTTCGGAGGCGTGGTTTGGAATCTTTAAAGGTGGGAGATTCTAACCGAAGGGTCTCTCTTCTTTTACTCCTCCAAGATCTGACACGCGAAGGGTGAGTTTGGGAGAATCACATTTCACCTCGTTCCGCACCTCTTCCTAAATTATGTGTAACTGGTAATTGGCTTAGCGTTGATTTGTTTGATCCAAGTTAGTGCCTACCTGGTAATTAAATTATTGTTATTCCTTTTTCAGCTTGCGTGGTCTCCATGACTCTTAACACTCGTATATTCTTTCTAGCCTTCTTGCGACCGGGACTTAAGGGGAAATTCCTACCAAGACATGTGTAGGTAACGATACTTCTAAGTTAGATGTGGGATTACGTTCTACCCCTTAAGGGTTTGTGTAATACCGGTCCTGGGGATTTAGCTCTTAAAAAGTGCCCTTTTGGCGCATAATTAAGCCGGCACCCGGTTAGACCCCTTAAGGGGCCTTAGGTATACATAAACCTAGTGTGACAGTTGAAGGGTCCTGTCACTGGAAGTGTCTCCTAATAAGTACATGCCCTGGCTACCTTGCCAACGAGCCTGGCTCTTTGGCGATGTGGTCAGCACGCATGACTCTTACCCGGGAGTCTGGAGGTTCAAGTCCCCGCCTGGGCCCTCCTTCGGCCTGCTACATTCTGGCGTAATCGGCAGGATCTGGGGCATCCTAATGGATGGCAGCATGCGTCAAGCATTGAGTGTGAGGACACGCTCACGAAAGAGGGGGAGAGATGTGACAGTTGAAGGGTCCTGTCACTGGAAGTGTCTCCTAATAAGTACATGCCCTGGCTACCTTGCCAACGAGCCTGGCTCTTTGGCGATGTGGTCAGCACGCATGACTCTTACCCGGGAGTCTGGAGGTTCAAGTCCCCGCCTGGGCCCTCCTTCGGCCTGCTACATTCTGGCGTAATCGGCAGGATCTGGGGCATCCTAATGGATGGCAGCATGCGTCAAGCATTGAGTGTGAGGACACGCTCACGAAAGAGGGGGAGAGATGTGACAGTTGAAGGGTCCTGTCACTGGAAGTGTCTCCTAATAAGTACATGCCCTGGCTACCTTGCCAACGAGCCTGGCTCTTTGGCGATGTGGTCAGCACGCATGACTCTTACCCGGGAGTCTGGAGGTTCAAGTCCCCGCCTGGGCCCTCCTTCGGCCTGCTACACTAGGTTCGTGATACGTTCACGCTCCGTGCTATTTTGTTTGAGCCTCGATGCTGTTATCATGGTATTTCCCTCTAACCAATGATATTATGGTCGAATTAACCCATTTATGCCTGAATTTTCTTTTTTTACTTTTTAATGTTATTATAATTCAAACTACCACTCTAATAGTCATTCAAACAGGACACTTTTTCTTACCAGTCCTCATGTGAGGACGCTAGGCATAAATGGATTAAGCCAGGACAGCTGCGCTTATTAACCCTGGGGGCGTATTTGCTGAGCAACGATGGTTTCCATTGCCAAGTCTGATGGCATAGCTGTTTCGAGATTCACGCATGCTGTCCCAAAACTATCAATTCTAATTCTAATTTGGAGTCAAATTTAACGAGGATACAACCGAATTTGGTATTTTAACTGTTCAATGGAGTCAGATTGATTGTAACTGTTGCAGTTCAATGCCCTGTCTTTAGACGGAGAAAAAATATCCATTATATTGAGATTCACTCCAGCCAGGAAAATGCTCAAATTAAAGTTAGTCAAAAGAACACGTGAATCCTTCACCTCACTGCAATGTCCGTCGTTGGTATTGTTTTGTGGGGCTTTACAGCAGCAATTTATTCCCCCACGCCCTCAGCCAATGAAATTCCATAAAATATGATTTGTACCTGTGTAATATCAAAAATATCAAAAAATGTGCTGTCATGAGTCCAGATTTACCCTATTCCAGAGTGATGGACACATCAGGGTAAGAATGGAAGGCCATTAGGCAATGCACCCGTCATGCATACTGCACACTGGACTAGCCTCTGAAGGTATTGTTATAATCTGGGGTTGCTTCAGTTGGTCAGGTCTTGGCTCAGCACTGTTCTGCAGCACTAAAATGAGTTGAGCAGACTACCATTATATACCCATCAATGGACTTTTTCATCCCTGATGGCACTGGCATTTTCCAGGATGACAATGCCAAGAGTCATTGGGCACAATTTGTGATAGTGGTTCATCGAGCAAAAGAAATTGTTTTCACACATGAATTGCCCACCTCAGTTAAGACCTTAACCAAGTGAAAGTCCTTGGGATGTGCTGGAGAAGACTTATTACAGTGGTTTGATACACTCATGGTCAATACAATATCTCGGCAAAAAATGAACGCCAATCTGGACAGAAATAAATATTTTAACATCGTATAAGATTGACAAAACAATACCACAATGAATGTGCATCATGATTAAGGTCAAAGGTGGCCCAACTAAACATTATAGTGCGCAGTGTTTTTTTTTTTGGACGGACAGTGTATGTGATTTGTTTATTTGAGTAAACAAAGAAATATGGCTTCCATTGAGGCTAGTCTTGGGCCTACCATGTAAGGTCAGTCAAGTTCACCTTATTTCATTGCTTTGTTGAGGCTAACTTTCTTTTTTGTCCCAATGAACACCATTAAAACCGTTTATTAGTCTTATTTCCTTTTTATTTGCAGATTGTTTCAAGTCACATTCGCACTTACAGTGAATCGGTATTTTTCTTTGTGCATTGAGAGAAATTATCATTATTCAGGAACAAGCACTTCAAGAACAATGCCGAAATCATGATACAATATAATTTGCGTACAAGAAGCCTGCATTACTGTGCTGCTCATTCTTATTGGTTGAAATGTGTTCAAAGATAATATTGTTGACACTTTCAATCAAGCTCGTAATTTTTAAATGAAATTGCAATTTTTTTGAGGGTGTGCTACTGAGTAATTTTATGGCCGTGACTACTGGTATGGATATCCATATTGATAGTCCTCAGACTAAAGGTACAGAGCTGTATAAATATCCAGCAGACTAAAGCTACAGATGGTATTTCTGTCGCATGCCAAAGGAATCACAAAGCCATGTTTGAGCAGATGCCTTGTAGGACTGGGCGGTACATCGAGTATACTCGATGTATCTCAGGTTCGTCTCTGCTCGATGTAGTAAATTACTATATCGTGAATATTCGAATGCATGTTTGTCACATGCTTGCACCCGCAGGCATTCTCGTCTCCCTCTCTCACCGAGAGCCAAAACACGCGCACTCTAACCCTACGTCACGAATTCTCGTCCTATCTCTTGGCTGTTGCGTCAGTTGTTTCAATGCGCGACAGAAATTGAAGATGGAGGCGGACGAACTGCTCCCGAAAAAAAACAGCACGGGATCCATGATCTGGCGATGGTTTGGCTTCAAAAGAGAAGACCTTAAACAAGAAACGGTCATATGCAGGATATGCCGCAAACACGTTGCTACAAAAGGGAGCAGTACTACAAATTTGTTTCATCATTTGAAAACCCACCCACAAGAATATGAAGAGTGCTTTAAACTTCGCTTGGCAGCCGGCTCCACACCGAGTAAAGCACCAAAGCATGTCTCGCTGATGCAAATGAGTCTGCCTTCATCCATATCCAGATCGACACCGTATGACAAAAGTAGTGCTAAACAGAAGGAGATTACGTCCGCAGTAACATACTACATAGCAAAAGACATGGCGCCAGTCAGTGCGGTGGAAAAGCCAGGATTTAAAAAGCTCATCAAAACGCTTGACCCTAAATATCAGCTACCCAGTCGAAAAGTATTTTCCGAGAAAGCTCTACCGAAGTTGTACGTTAAAGTCAGAGAAGAACTAGCCAGCCAACTAGCAAATGTGACCCACTTTTCCACAACTACGGACATGTGGAGTAGCCGAACATGTGAGCCGTATCTCAGTTTAACAATCCACTACATCGACAACTGGGAGTTGCAAACCAAGTGCCTACAAACAAGCTTTCTCCCTGATGATCACACTGGCGAGATCATCGCACAAGGCTTGCGAGATGCTCTCGTGTCGTGGAACCTAAGTGAAGCGCGACAAGTGTGCATCACCACCGACAACGGGTCTAATATCATCAAAGCGGTGGGTCTGAACAACTGGACACGACTACAATGCTTTGGTCATCGCTTGCATCTTGCAATTGGTGAGTGTTTCCCCCGTTTAGGAAAGTAGTAATCAACTTCATTACCAGCAATGTTAACGACGGGCCCGTCGGGCTTCGTTCGGCTGTCCCACCTCTAGTGTGTGTATGTGCAGGGCCGTAGCCAGGATTTTTGAAATACCGAGGTCCAATAATGCACGCTTATCCTGGAATTATTTACGTGATCTTGCTACAATAACGTTCTGAAAGCTGCATTATTCATTGACTTACGGTAGAAAACTGGTAGATGCGTATAAAGTACTGGAAAAAAATAACTAAGTACATAACTGAAAGTAACATTGGCAAAAGATGAAGTCACCCATACGAAAATTACTTGAGCAAATGTCCTTAAGTCACATTAAATGTACTTAGGTAGTATCAAAAGTATTACGTGAAAAAATTAACTTAGGCATCAAAAGTGCAAGTACAAAGTATTTTTCATAGTACGCATGTAAATAAGCAAAGCAACCACTGTTTGTTCTCTCCTTGTGCTCTTTAATCACTTTTCAGGTGAATGAAATATACACTATTCAAAACCACACAGGCAGTCTCTCCCAGTTGTAAATTTTCAATAACTGATCCTATTGTGCCATGTAGTGATAGAATATTGTAACTGCGTGCATAAATATGCAGCTCCACGTCCACTGGCAGACAAATCTGCACAAAGATACTCTGTTGTTCTTCTCGAACACGACAAATCCCTGTTTAAAAAAAAAAAAAACCTTGAGTAAAGTACAAATCCACAAAAAAAACTACTTATGTACTGTAATTAAATACATATACTGCGTTACTATGCATCTTTGAAAACGGGAGTGCATTTAAAACGCACGGTGACGTAATAGCCAACACTGCACCTGCACTCTCTCTCTCACTCACTCACTCACACACATACACACACGATTTGCTGAATAAACGGGCACAGTGAGGGGAAAAATCGGTGGGGAAAAAATGCGAGAGAGAGAGAGATTGATTGATTGATTAGGGTAGGCAATCAATAAATATCCCCTTCGTCTTATGCATACTTAAAACTATTAATTTAGGTTTAAAATCAAAGCTGTAGAAAATACAGTGCTGTGCAAAAGTCATAGCTTATGCAGCCATGGGTTTTTATACAGTGTATCTATTATGTAGAAATAATTCCCAAACTTATTTTGGTGTTAGGCTGAGACTGAGTGGATTTCTTCACAGTTCCTATAACATTTTAAATGTTTGTCTTTACCTTCAGAGAGAAGCATGAGAGACGTGCGTATCGACCGTGCTGTTTCTGTGTGTAAGAAGGTGGTGAGCAGCTTCTCATTCAGCTGGAAGAGGAGAAGAGACCTGTCCGCAGCACAGCAAGAGATGAATCTCCCTGCACACCAGCTGATCAGTGAGTCTCCTACCAGGTGGGGATCCCGAGAGAAGATGATTGAGCGGGTGCTGGAGCAGGAGCGAGCTATTGCTCAAGTCTTAGCCGCAGACAAGAAAACCCGCCATCTCGTTCTGACCTGGTCCGACCTGGAAGTCCTTGAGTCAGTGCACAAGGCTCTCAAACCCCTCCTGGAATTCACTGACGCTCTATCCAGTGAGAGCTACGTCACTGTGTCCTTTGTCAAGCCTGTGCTTCATCTCTTCCAGTCCAGCATCTTGGCACCTCAGGAGGATGACACTCCACTGACCAAGTCTATCAAAGACTCCATCCTGGGTTACCTGCGGGAGAAGTTTTCTGATCTTTCTACAAATGACCTACTTGACATGGCAGGCTTAGTAGACCCCAGGTTCAAGACAACCTACTGTGCAGAGGACAGGGTGGAGCTAATCAAGAGCAGAGCCATCACCGAGATGGAAGAAAGTCTCTCTGAGTCTGACCAGGTCCAGGGCACCGCTGAGCTGGCCACACCCACTCCACAGCCTGAGCCTCATGATGCACCAACAGAGCCACCAAAGAAGAAAACCGCTGGAAGCTTCTTCAAAAAGGCAACATCATCATCTCAGACACTATCACGGAGAGAGTGTGTTGAGAGAGAGTTGTCTGCCTACTTGCAGTCTGTTGGTGCTGACAGTGAAACAAATCCCCTGCAGTGGTGGAAAGACCATGAGCAAATGTTCCCAAATCTGAAAAATCTGGCAAAAAAGTATCTGTGTGCCCCTGCCACCAGTTCCCCATCAGAAAGGGTATTTAGTACCAGTGGGAATATAGTCGCATGCCACCGAGCATCTCTCAAACCAGACACAGTGGATAGGCTTGTGTTTTTGGCACAGAACTTAGTCTGATCAAAATGGTACAAAAATGTGCACTTTTAGTTAGTGTTTTAAAATGTCATTGATATCATGCATTGAAGTGCACTTCTTGTTTTGAAATGTTGTAGTGACAAGGAAAACATGAGCTTTCTGTTTTGAAAAGACCATTTTGAAATGGCTATTTTTCAGGGTTTATTGAATGCACTTTTACGTTTCGCTCATTTTTTTTTTCATTTAATTATTTAAAATGGGGACAGTGCATCTTGAGCTCTACAGAGCTAGGCTACACTAAAATATGTGGCATTATTTATGTTTATGGCACAGAATTTAAAATGGTAAAAAATATGCACTTTAATTCAGTTAGTTATATGTTTAGTTAGTGTTTTCAAATGTCATCTTAGAGACATTATGCACTGAAGTTTATTGTTTTGAAATGTTGCAGTGACAAGAAAAATTTGAACTTTGTTTTGAAATGACCGTTTTGATGTCTTTCTCAGGGTTTATTGAATGTTTGATCTTTTTTTTTTTCATTTATTAGGACAGTGCACCTTCAGCTCACTAGGCTATACTACAGTACACGGCATTATTTTTATTTTACAGTTACTGAAAGTCTGTTTGCATTGCAATAGATGAATAAATTGCATTTGATTAATCTTAGCTGGTTTTGATTTCACCCTTTTTTCTTAAACATCTGTTGAACTTTGCATGTGAATACAGTATGAACAAGTAATTCAAGAATATTATAACGACATAGAATGCAGGGACATAGAATCATCATACCGGTGTCATTGTATGCGTCATATGGTCAATTCAACACTAGGGCAAAATGTCGAGATATATATCGTGTATCGTGACATGGGCTAAAAATATCGAGATATTTTAAAAAGGCTATATCGCCCAGCCCTAATGCCTTGGGGGTCAGCACAGATGTGGGAAAAGAGACCTTTTGTGTCACTTTTAATACTGGAATACAAAATCAACAGTATTTGACCACATTGGTAAACATAAGAAAAAGATATATCTGGCCGGAGTCGAACTTTTTGAGGAGCGCTGTAACTAGTACCCTACCAAATTTAATGAGAAAGCTGAGGTCTAAAGTTGTATTTATACTCATAACACCAACCCCAGTCCAAATCCTAAACTTCACTAAGTAGTTTTGGTTCCTATACCAAACCAAGTTTTTTTGATGCCTAAACCTAACCTTAGCTGCAATCCTGACCTAAATCCACAATATAACCAAGTGATTTCAGTGCCTTAACCTAAACTTCATTGTCACCCCAACCCTAAACATAAACAAGTAGTTTTTGTTCCTAAATCTAATGCCAACCCTAAATGTAACCAAGCTGTTTAAATGCCTGAACCCTAAACAAGTTGGTTTCGAGACTGCTGTCTGTATCTTATAATGGACTGATACGGTTGTGCATATCTTTACACCGTGATATGTAGGGTACAAATGTATGTACCTCAAGCCACATCCTAATTTTAAAGGTTTTTTTATTATTAATAGATTTTTTTTTTTTGGTCCCTTGATACATTTTATTTTATCATTTTCACTTTCTAATGCCCACCATCCCCCTCATGGTAATGATGGCATTATAGGATTTGCTGTGAGCCTTCAACCCTTAAACGCATAAACGCTTTTAAGCTGTTCCTGTTTCAGATTATTAGATGAATAATCACACAATTTCTTTACTTATTATTTAAAATGCATGCCATGTGTCAAACTTTCATGATGGCGAAATCATTAATGTGGTCCTTATAGTCCAGCCTCTCGGAAAGTGGTAGGAAGGCTACAATATGAGATTGTATGAATGACAATTATCTAATTTATTACTTAGAAACTAAATCTACTCCTCATCTAAATAAGCTATCATCTTCTGCAGCATTTGCTAAATAACATTCTACTTCAAGATGCAATTTCGAGAAATTTCAGCTAATTACCCTCCATGCAATCTCCAATTGTGATCTTTCTCTTTGACACCAAGCTATAAGTCCTAATCATGAATGGCAATGTGGTTCATTGGTAGCCTATTTGCTCAGTGAATTAATTCATCTAATTCATCGAAGTCCGATTCTTAGTCGGGATGAGGTTGAGAGTTAACTTGCATTATGGTAATGTCATCAGTTGTAGACAGTTTTATTTTTTAATTCAGCAAACTTAACACAAGGACCCTAGTCGGTAAGACCGAATTTTCAAAATGTTTTCTTGGGCATTTCAAGGCCATCGAACACTGATGCAAAAAAAAAAAAAATACAATTTTGAGAGCGACAGGAATTCAGAAGCTTTGAAAGACACTGACGCTTTATCTCGCCAATGAACAATGATGCAAGCTGAGGGTAAATGGACAATAATTGTACCAACTGATCCTCGCAACTGAATGAACACTCAGTTGCTGATTAGGAAACATAAATGGGAGTGGGTTTGGAGAAGTAATGCGATTTAAGGCAAAGTGAAAGCAGGGCTAAAATCCCTCTGATGGCATGTCCCTTGTGGAAGAGGTTAAATGTGATGTAGAGAGATAATTGTTGATTACAACCTTCTCTTTCCTTGTTCAAGTGACCGTGACAGTTGATTTTGAATGACATTCACCTGTGTGGGTCTCTGCTGAAATCCAGTAACAGGTCATCAAAGTGTGAAAGCTGACAGTGACAAAAGTGGTCTAGTTTGCAATTATTGCAAGAAATCTGGTCATGTTACAACTAACTGTTGGTTCCTTAAAGCTAAAAAAGAAAAAGAAAAGGATACCAAACCAAATGCCTTTGTGAAAACAAGGTTAGAAACCCCTGTAGTAGATAACCGATCTGCTAAATTGTCTGCTTTTTGTGGGGCTAACAAGCCTGATACAGCTGACTTCGTGAGGGAGGAATTTCTTCCATTTGTGTCAGAGGGATTTGTGGCTCTGAATGAGCATACTACTCCTGTCCCCATATATATCCTAAGGGATACCGGAGCTTCTCAGTCACTTTTGTTGATGGACTCCTTGGAGTTACGTGATGAGACCGCTTCAGGGGATTTCATACTTGTACAAGGTATTGAAGGGAGGACTGTATCTGTACCCCTGCGCTCTATATTCTTGAAGTCAGATTTAGTTACAGGACAGGTAAAGGTGGGACTTATGTCAAGTCTACCTATAAATGGTGTTTCTCTGTTGCTAGGCAATGACCTGGCTGGGGGCAAAGTAGTTCCCCCTGTACATCTTACTTCACAGCCGAGCACTGAAGATGGGTATGAGGACCCATCTCTGTATCCTTCTTGCGCAGTGACTCGTGCTATGGCCAAGAAGGCTAAAGAAGAAGATGTTGTGGTGCCATCCAGCACATTGAATAGTCAGGACTCAAGTGGTTCGCCTCATGACTCTGATTGGCCTACTATGGTTTCTCCGTTTGAGGACTTATCAGATACTTTTATCAGTTCTCTATTCAGCCAGCCGGATGGGTCTGGTGATTCTGATGTGTCTGGAGACTTGTCTCTGTCCAGAAAGCGGTTGATTGAGGAGCAAACTAATGATCCTGAAATTTGTGCACTAAAGAGGAGAGCCCTTCCTGATAAAGAAATAGACGCAGTTCCAGTTGGGTATTATCTCAAGGATGGTGTGTTGATGTGGAAGTGGCGCCCTCCTGATATCCCTGCCAATGCAGATTGGGCAGTGGTCAGGCAAATTGTTGTTCCGAAGGTCTATAGGAATGAGATCTTAACAATGGCTCATAGTTTACCTTTAGGAGGTCATCTTGGTGTTAACAAGACTGTTGATAAGATCATGAAACACTTCTTTTGGCCTGGGCTTCGGAAAGACGTTTCCAACTTTTGCAAAACCTGTCACACTTGTCAGGTAGTTGGAAAACACCAGTTAGACCCACCTGTAGCTCCATTGCAGCCTATCCCAGCATTTGGGGAGCCATTCTCTAAGGTCATTGTTGATTGCGTTAGTCCATTACCCAAGACTAGATCTGGAAATCAGTACTTGTTGACAATCATGTGTGCATCTACCAGATTCCCCGAAGCCATACCTCTACGTAACATCAAGGCAACTGCAATCTCGAAGTTTGGCCTTCCCAGGGAAATTCAGTCAGACCAAGGTAGCAATTTCACTTCTGGATTGTTTCAGCAGGTTGTGGATGAACCTTGAACTAGTGCCTATCATCCAGAGAGTCAGGGTGCCTTAGAGCGGTTTCATTCCACTCTCAAGACAATGATGAGGACTTATTGTTATGACCATGAGAAAGACTGGGATGAAGGTGTTCATTTGCTGTTGTTTGCAGCTAGAGAAGCAGTGCAGGAGTCTACTGGATTTAGTCCATTTGAGCCAGTGTTTGGTCATGAAGTGAGAGGACCTTTGCTATTATTGAGTGAACAATGGCAAGAGGAAGAGCCGTACATCAGTCTGTTAGACTATGTTAGCAAGTTCAAGGAAAGATTGTGTGCAGCTTGTGACCTAGCCAAAGAGAACTTGAAATCAAGTCAGGGAAAAATGAAAACTTAGTATGATCATAAGGCTAGAAGCCGTGAGTTTAAACCAGGAGACAAGGTCCTTGTGTTGTTTCCCTTGCAGTCCAATCCATTGCAGGCTAGATTTCATGGTCCTTATGAAATTCTGACAAAACGCAATGATCTCAATTACATTGTGAAGACTCCAGATAGGAGAAAACCAAAACAATTGTGTCATATTAACATGCTAAAGCCTTATCATGACAGAAATGCTAGGGTTGCAGCTGTCACTTCAGATTCTCCAATGGTCGAAACGTGTGAAGATGAGGGGGAGTTTCAAGATGATGAACCAAGAATTAAAGCTGAAGTTCTTTCATGTAAATTGTCAAACACTGAAGTGTTGCAAAATCTTGATGTAAAACTCCAGCACTTAGAACCCTCACAGAAAGATCAGTTTGAGAGGTTGATCAAGAAATATGAGGATCTTTTTCCTGATGTTCCAAAAAGAGTTTCTATAGCCGCTCATGATGTAGATGTTGGTGATGCCAAACCAATAAAACAGCAACCGTACCGGATGAATCCTGAAAAGAGAAAGATTGCTGAGAAAGAGGTTGAGTACATGTTAAAACATGATATTATCAGACCCTCCAACTCCGATTGGAGTTCACCCTGTGTGCTAGTTCCAAAACCTGATGGAAGTACTAGATTCTGTACAGATTATCGCAAAGTCAATGCTGTAACTAGAACTGATGTGTTTCCAATACCTAGGATTGATGATTGTATTGATAGAGTAGGGCAAGCAAAGTTTCTGACCAAGATTGATTTATTGAAGGGTTATTGGTGAGTGCCTTTAACTGAGAGGGCCAAGAGCATCTCTGCTTTTGCCACACCATCTGGATTGTACCAGTATGAAGTCCTACCCTTTGGCATGAAAAATGCCCCAGCCACGTTCCAAAGGATGATACAGTCTACAATCGCCGGATTGCCACACACCGGTGCGTACATCGATGACCTGATCACATGGAGTGACTCCTGGGAAGAACATCTAAAAGATGTAGAGACGTTGTTCCAGCGCCTGACCCAGGCTAACCTGACTGTTAACCTGAGCAAGAGTGACTTTGGTTGTGCTACTGTCACCTATCTTGGCTACGTCATAGGCCAGGGTAAGGTGGCACCCATAAATGCTAAAGTCCAAGCCATCATGGACTTTCCAGTTCCTGACAACAAAAAAGCTTTGCGCCGCTTCCTTGGAATGATCGGGTACTATCGCAAGTTCTGCAAGAACTTTGCTGAGATTGCTCTCAGTCTAACTAACCAACTGAAGAAAGGCGTAAAGTTCACTTGGGATGATGCATGCCACGGAGCCTTCGATCGCCTGAAGTCTCTGCTGTGTCACTTCCCCGTCCTCAAATCTCCTGACTTCAACAAACCGTTCTCCATCGCGGTCGATGCTAGCGACCAAGCTTGTGGAACTGTGCTCCTACAGAGAAGTGACTCTGATGACATTGAGCAACCCCGGGCATACTTCTCCAGGAAGTTCAATCGCCACCAAAGGAACTATTCCACAATAGAGAAGGAACTGTTGGCTCTGGTCCTTTCATTACAACACTTTGAGGTTTATGTTTGTACAGGACAAAAGCCAATGGCTGTGTACACAGACCACAATCCGTTAATGTTTTTGAGTAAGATGAAAAACAAGAATCAGAGATTGTTGAATTGGAGTTTAATTTTACAGGAGTTTGACTTAGAAATTAAGCATGTGAAGGGTACAGACAATGTAATTGCTGATTGCTTATCACGTGTTTGAATATGTATACATATATCACGTGTTTATTTGAATATTGTATGATATATATGTACACACCAGTGTCTATTTAACCATTTTGTCGTATTTAAAAGAAAAATTTTGCCTTTGTAAGTCAAAATTTTTCCCTTTTGGAATGGAGGTGTAATGTGAATAGAGGCCACTAGATGGCAGTATTCACCTTTTTTTTTGTTAAGCTCAGACTGGGGTTATGTTTGGACATGTTTCAGACATGTCTGGGGCAAGTCCCCGAAAATTAAAAAAAAGAGGTCTAAATGTGGGTGGGGTCTGCAAAAAAGTATATAAGGAAAAGAATTGAGACAGTAAAGTAGTAGGAGAAATTGCAAGAAGAAGGATACGTGTGACCAGACCTGTCATTTCTGTTCAAGACCTGTGAAGTTTCTTTTGTGGATTTTTGCCTGTGTTTGAGCTTTTTTTTCCTCACCCAGCACATCACCAGGAAACTGTAAATATTTCTGTTTATTGAATTCAATCTTGGTCAGAATATTAGTTTAGTCGTTATTGTCTTTCTTAAAAATTAAATGTGTTTAAGTTTTTCAAACTGTGTCTGTCATCCCTTGCTGTTGCTGTTGTGTTGTAAATTGTAATAACAAATTGGGGCCATAACAACTGTGACACACATACTGAGTTATAAAGCCAAGACAGGCTCACGTATAATAGAAAAAATTGGCATTATTTTGTATTTTGCACAGAGGGGTTAACAATGTTAACACCCTCAATTCATATCATTTCTCATACTGCGTAAGCTTTTTGGGCCTTACCAGATGTTTCTGTTTTGGACATTCTCAGCAAATATTTTATTAAGTAAATAAAAAATTGGTGATACAATTACCGATCTTACTATTCTCACTCAGCAAATTTTTGTCACGCATATTTCTCTCCCTGTTGTGGCTAATCACACACAAAATCCCTGGTAAACATTTTTGAGAAGTTGTTGAAATATAATCTATGTCACAATCCTGCCACATTTGACTGAAAACATAGAAGTTTATTTCTTTCTTCTTTTTTTTTCGGGTAGCCAACTTGGCTAGATATACATTTTCATATTTTTGAATTTTAGCATTTTCACATTTACATAGCTAGATTATATCTGGATGAAATCTGGGAAACATTTATGTGTTTTTGTCAAAACAATTGAGCATCAGCCAGAATTTCCACCTTTGTAGATGTCCGAATTTTAACTTTTTTCCTCTGGGGTTAACCCAATATGGAACCGCAAAGATTCTGTCATTAAACTGGTAGATTGTTGGTTTTTGCAGTGCAGCCCACTATCATAAACTGGTACGGCACCATCTACAGAATGCAAAACAGTATATTGTGCGACAGATGCAGACTGTCTGCCTCAGCAAATACTTTAGCAGGATGAATTGGTGAATACCCAGTTGAATTGAACTCTTACTTCCAAAGCCAATTAGACTTTGCCCCATGGGGCTTCTTCCAATTTGAGAACTGCCATGGACAGGCTGTGCTTGCAAACTGTTGAACACATTACAGTGGCAAGGACTAATGGTTTTGGTGAATATGCTCTTTGGGAGCGCAAAATGATCTTTTAAGATATTGCACTTTATTTTTGATTCAGACTACAAACCCCAAATCCAATGAAGTTGGGACGTTGTGTAAAACATGAATAAAAACAGAATGGAGCTGCCGAGTTAGCTCACTCGTTTAAGGTGCCGCGATTGTGACACAGTAGTGACAACTACAGCATGGGTTTGATCCCCGGTTGTACCAACCAGCAGTGGTCAGCAGCTTTTTCAGAGTAGCGCGCGATTGGCTAAAGCGCTGTGGGAATTGAAATTGGGAGTGGACTGCTGGGAAAAGAAATGAAAAATGATTGACTTGTTCGTTGCTTAAGTGCCTCCTGTTGGCCAGCAGGGCGCTTGTCAGTGAGATTCTGAGCTTGCTCATGTTCAGGCATCCTCCGCCCTCGTTCTGAAATTGCGATATTTCGACCAATGAGTGTAAAGATGCAGGGGCTGACGGGCGCATGCTTCGGAGGAGAGCCGCGAACTGTCTCTCTCTCCTGAGCTGGAAATAGGGGGTTGTGTACGAGCAAGCCTTGTACATAGTTCTCGGATTTGGCATTCCAAAGTCAGGTGGGATTAGAGATGCCAAATTAAAAAAAAAAAAAAAACGAATACAATAATTTGCAAATCCTTTTTGACCTAAATTCAATTGAGTATACTACAAAGACAAGATATTTAATGTTCAAACTGATAAACTTTATTGTTTTTTGGAAATAGTCACTCATTTTGAATTTGATGCCTGCAACATGTTCCAAAAAAGCTGGGACGGGGCAACAAAAGACTGGGAAAGTTGAGGAATGCTCAAAAAACACCTGTTTGGAATATTCCACAAGGGGAACAAGTAAGTTGGAGACAGGTGAGTGTCATGATTAGGTATAAAAGAAGCATCCCCGAAAGGCACAGCCTTTCACAAGCAAGGATGTGGCGATTTTTACCACCTTGTGAACAACTTGTTGAGCAAATAGTCTAATAGTTTAAGAACAACATTTCAGTTGCAAGGAATTTAGGGATTTCATTGTCTACAGTTCATAATATCATCAAAAGATTCAGAGAATCCCAAGAAATCTCTACATGTTAGCAACATAGCCGAAAACCAACATTGAAAGCACGTGGCCGTCAGTCCCTCAGGCGGCACTGCATTAAAAACCGGCATCATTCTGTAAAGGATGTTACCCTGTGGGCTCAGGAACACTTCTGAAAACCATTGTCAGTTATCACAGTTCATTGCTATATCTACTAGTGTAAGTTAAAACTGTATCATGCAAAGCAAAAGCCATACATCAACAACACTCAAAAATGCTGCCGGCTTCTCTGGGTCCGAGTTTATCTAAGATGGACTGACGCAAAGAGGAAAAGTGTGCTGTGGTCTGGCGAGTCCACATTTCAAATTGTATTTGGAAATCATGGATGTGGTGTCCTCCAGGCTAAAAAAGAAAAGGACCTTCCAGATTGGTATCAGCTCAAAGTTCAAAAGTCATCATCTTTGATGGTATGGGGATGTGTTAGTGCCCATGGTATGGGTAACTTGCACATCTGTGAAGGCACCATTAATGCTGAAAGGTACATACAGGTTTTGGAGCAACATATGCCGCTATCCAAGCAACGTCTTTTTCAGGCACGTCCCTGCTTATTTCAGCAAGACAATGCCAAGCCACATTCTGCACGTGCTACAACAGCGTGGCTTCGCAGTAAAAGAGTGCGGGTATTAGATTGGCCTGCCTGCAGTCCAGACCTGTCTTCGATTGAAAATGTGTGGAACATTATGAAGCCCAAAATACAACAATAGAGACCCCGGACTGTTGAGTAACTGAAGTCGTACATCAAGCAAGAATGGGAAATATTTCCACCAACAAAGCTTCTACAATTAGTGTCCTCAGTTCCCAAATGCTTATTGAGTGTTTTTAAAAGAAAAAGTGATGTAACACAATGGTAAACATTCCCCTGTCCCAGCTTTTTTGCAACATGTTGCAGACATCAAATTCAAAATGAGTGAGTTTTTCAAAAAAACAATAAAGTTTATCAGTTTGAACATTAAATATCTCTTCTTTGTAGTGTGCTCAATTGCAAATCATTGTATCCTGATTTTATTCACGTTTTACAACACGTCCCAACTTCATTGGAATTGGGGTTTGTATTATATGAGTGGCAAGAAAAGGCAATTAGGCTCTCGAATCACTACAGTGTTTTTTAGCAAATGTGAGATGAGTGGTTTTTGCCCTTCAACTCTCCCATGGATGCCATTTTTTCCCAGTCACTTTCTTCATGTGGAATTTGGAACATTGACATTTAACAGAGGCAAGTGAGGCCAGCAGTCCTTTAGATGATATTCTGGGTTCTTTCATGACCTCCTTGATGAGTCATTTATGCTAATTTGGTGAAATTTTGGTGCACCAGCCACTCGTAGGAAAGTTCACCACTGTTCCAATTTTTTTCCATTTATAGGTAGTGGCTCTTGTCGTGGTTTGCTGGAATTCCAGAGCTTTAGAAATAGCTTTGTAATCCTTTCCAGACTAATTATCTTGAATTTCTTAAGACCTCACTAGTTTTTGCCTACTTAACGTTAGAATTAACAGAGGTTAGCAGTAATCATGCCTGAGGTGTGGCTATTGAAATTGAATCAAATTGTCCCTGAATTTATTTAATTGGTTGATGTACTATCTAAGGAGGCAGTTACTTTTTCAAATAGGGCCAGGTATGGTTGGATAGCTTTTTTTTTACTTTAGTTTATGAAATAATCATTTAAAAACTGCATTTTGTGTTCCCTTGGGTTATCTTTTTCTAATAATAGAATTAGTTTGATGAGCTGAAACATTTAATTGTGACAAATACATAAAAATAGAAAAAATCAGGAAGGAGGTATGTACAATGGGCTCCAAAATTACTGGCAATGCGCAAACAAAACAAAAAAGTGTCTCACCTTAGATGAAGAGTTGCTCATAAAGGCTTTATACAGCATAAATGAAACATAATGTCTTCATAAATCATACATAAGCAAATGTCATACATTGTAAAGTGGAAAATAACACATCCTTCTTCAGAACGTGATGCCAGATGTGACTATGACAATGTCACTAAGCTGACAATGTCACTCCTCATAGCATTTAGCCAACAGCTAAGTGACATTGTCAGTTATATCAAATTCTGTATAAAGCCTTTATGAGCAACACTTCATCTAAAGTGTGAGCCAAAAAAGTATATAAATGAAAATTTTAGAGAAATGGAACATGCCGACATGTGTAGAAAAACTTTACAATTGTTTTGATGGAAACAACCGAAATCATAACAATCATTTATTACAAAATAAATTTTAACAAAACTAAGGTTCCATCATTACTGCCACCCTTAATTTAATACTTAGTGCAACCACCTTTGGCAAGAATAACAGCATGGAGTCTTTCTCTATAATTTTTGACATGGTGAAGTCACACTTTTGGGGGATTTTGCACCATTCTTCTAAGCAGATCCTTTCAAGATCCTGCACATTCTTGAGATTGTGTTTGTCAAGTGCCCTCTTCAACTCAGCCTACAGGTTTTTGATTTGATTGAGATCTGGCGACTGAAGTGGTCATTGCATAAGGTTGATTTTCTTGTCACAGAACTAATTTTATCTGACTCTTGAGGAATGCTTTGGGTCATTGTCTTGTTGAAAAGTCCACCAACGACTAAATCCCAGCCTTTTGGTGGAGGCAATCAGATTGTTAGCCATAATTTCCTGATACTTTGTAGAATTTATTATGCCATGAATCTTAACTAGAGCCCCTAGTCCTGTTGAATTAAACAGCACTGAACATGACTGATCCCCCATCATATTTTACCGTGGGTATGAGGTGTTTTTCCTTGTATGCATCTCTGCTTTGACACCAAACATGCCGATGCTGCATCTGACAGAAACATGCAATTTTTGTCTCATCTGACCAAAGCACCTTGTTCCAGTCATAATTTAAATGACGTCAAGCAAACTCCAAGCCCTTGTTTCTATGTCTTCTGGTCAGAAAAGGTTTTCTTTTGGCTACCCTTCCAAAGAGCCTGTGGTTATGGAGGTGGCACCTGATGGTGCTTTTTGAAATCCGGTGACCCCAAGATGCCAACAAGGCCTGAAATTCCCTCACATTGATTCTTGGGGACTTTGTTGCTTCTCGCACCATCCTCCTCAGTGTCCTAGGCGGCAAAATGCATTTTTGTCCTCTACCCTTGAGGTTTTCAGCAGTTCCATATCTTTGGAATTGAAGCACTGATTACTAAAACCCCACGAGTCAAGTCAAGTCAAGTGTGACTTATGGGGTTTTAGTTATAGGTGCTTCAATTTTTGAGTGACTGCCATGACAGTGCTCCGTGGCATATTCAATCGTTTGTGAGTTTTCTTGTAGCCATTGCCAGATTTATGAGGGTCTTTGATAATCTGCCTCTTTTGAACTGACAGATGTTTTTTTTTTTCATGGAGTTTGGTGACAGGGATATTGCATGTGTGTTACATATATCATTTTTATACTATTGTGAAACAGGAAGTGACATAATGGCTCAATATAGTTCCTTAACACTTAGATAAGACTTAAATAAGTAGAGTTAAATACCTGATTTAATTTTGGTAGATGTTATTTACAGGAATCTGTATGGGTGCCATTAAATGTGAAGCCTTGACTTGGAGGAAGTAGATTTTTAATTAAACCAGTGAATTATTTTGGTTAGTTCCATTGGAACATTAATACTGTACAGCATTTCTCACGTATTGGTATTTAGAGTTTCTCTATAAATTATTATTATTTTTTAAAATAATTTTTTAGTGTTGTGTGTTCATTGCCAGTCAGGAGTGCCAGGGGTGCTGGAGCCCAATGTATTTAAATGAATTTGTATTTAATTTGCTTTGGCTTTCTACCCTCTTCAGTTTACTTTCTATGTGTGCAGTACTCTGCTGGGATAGATTATCTATTTATAATCAGTAGAATTATCCGGATTTGATACTGTGAATAAAATTTATCCTGGGACCATGATAAATCAGGCAAGTCTGAATAGATTCATAATTGATAAAATCTACAAATCTACATCATAAAAGGAATGCAACATAAAACCAATTCTCAGGAGTCCCTTGTATGAACTCTGATGGGATGGCCTCTTTTTTTATGACTATTTTAATGAAGTTCAGTTGTGCCTTTTTCTCCAGCTTACTAGATCTGAACTGATTTATTGGTGATGATTCTCACTTGTTAAGATTGTTCCCAAATCAGGTTCCTTTATTTTGTGTTCAGTAGGGACTTTCTTACTATTTTCAACTTTCAGTGGAGCCCAAATGTCTGAAATCAAATTGGAAATCTATTATTCTCATGGAAACTTGGGGTTATTTAGAAACTTTGAGGACTCAGAAACATGTAAAAACAGAAAATGTTATGACACATTGACTGAAGGATAAATATTTAAGGTCCTATGCTATTTCTAGGTCAGCAATGAAATTTAAGCACTTTTGTCATATTGATTGTGTTAACTCTTGCGGTAGAACATTGCCTTGGCCAACTAAGTAGCATCGTGCTAGTAGGGGAAAAAGCCATGAGAACCAAATGAAAGTGTCTGTTATTTTAGGCGGAGAGGGGCTCTCTCAGCATCTAGTCATGGCTAGATTGAAGCTTTCTAAGGTGGCAGTGCATGTAACGCTGAAACTCTTTACGGAAACTCGATCACTTTTTACCGAATGCGCAATTACGCTGACCAAAAATGACCACACCATCAGAAGATCAATACACATCACAGATACGGAATTTGTAAAATGAAGAATTGAAGACTCCTATCAGGAAAAAGTACTTTTAAAAGAAGGCTGCAGTGGTCTCTGAGGAGGGACAACAATCTCAAAATCACTGCTCAGGAAGGAAAATGAGGCCAAAGCCAAAGATACCAGGATTTCACAGTAGATCACCGGGGGGGGAGAGTCCTATTTACAGATGAATCCGAGTTTGAGATTTATATTAGAAGTATGTAGCATTTGAGCTCATGAACTGAAGAGAGATTGACTACTTTCTGACAAAGAAGTGCCATCTCTTTCTGCAGAGACATGCTGTACCCTCTGGTTTGCAACTTTGTGGAGAAAGATTCATACTGCATCAGGATACTGAGCCCAAACATACTTCAAAACTTTGCAGTTACTTGGAGACCAGAGTAGATGGAGTGCTAACCGTCTTGGTCTGTCCTCCAAAATCACCTGACCTCACCCCATTGAACATTTATAGGGTTGAGATCAGAAACCGGGCTCGAAGATTAATACCCCCATTTCACACAACCTTTCTAGCTACCGTTCCCATACCGATCAAGGAATGGTACCGGAACGGGAGCGGTCGGGAGGGAACCATATTGGAGCCTTATTGGAACAGCACTGGACGTTAACGGAACTCCTTCAAAAGGTAGGAACAGTTGGGACGGCAACTGAATAAATGTTTGATATGCATCTTGCTTTTATAACTTCTGTAGATCGTTACAGCAACGGTAACATAACGCTACTGGATCGTTAATGGATTGTTAACAGCACGCTATGGTTGCTGTGAAATCGGTACTGAATGGTAGAGGACGGTACACTCCGTACAGCAACGGTGTGAGAAGGAACGTTGCTGGAACGGTGATCGGTACTAAAACGGTAAAGATCGTTATGGACACGCTGTATGGACCTTCCATGGTCAGTACATGAACTGTATTAGAACCCTACAGCATTGTTACGGTCGTTAACAGTTCGCTACTGGAATGCAAGAATGCCAAAAAATGGCTGTTCTCCTAGCGTCTGATCAGTAGAGGCAGCCACCCGAGGACGGCTTAGAACGGCTGAGAATGGTAGCTAGAACGGTTGTATGGAACTGAGGTATAAAGGCCATTTAAAGTCAAGTGACAGCATCACCTGACTGAAATTGCTGAACGTTCATGAACATTTTAGGGACGCCAGACACGGACAGTGGCTGTTGTTGTAATGGAAAAGGATAAACTGATCTGCGATATTCCAATTCCTTAGTACTGAGGACAATGGAAGATAAAATAATTGTGCTTTACTTTTTAAATGGAGAAGGCAGACAATGAGGACACATGTTTTGGATGTTTACTCTAAACTATTTGCCAAACCTCTCAATTTAGTATCATCTGCAAATTTAACTAATCTGCTCTCAATATTCATATCAAGGTCATTAATGTAGATGAGGAACAGCCGGGGTCCCAACACCGATCCCTGGAGGACGCCACTCCCCACCATACTTTCTGAAAATCCAAATATATGATGTCATAAGCCCTGCTCTGGTCATAAGTCTTGGTAGCCTCTTCAAAAAATTCCAGAAGGTTTGTCAGGCATGACCTTCCCTTACAGAAACTATTTTGGCTATCCCTCAAGATATTGTTACGTTCAAGAAAAAAAAGTCCAGCTCAACTTTTATAATAGATTCTAATATTTTGCACGCAATGCAAGTTAAACTGACTGGCCAGTAATTTCCTGGCTCAGTACAGTCCCGTTTCTTATATATTGGAATTATATTGCCCTGTTTCCAATCATTTGGTATTTCTCCAGTCTCTAAAGACCGTCTGAAGATGGTGAATAGTGGCTTAAAGATGATCTCACTAACTTCCCTGAGCACTCTAGGATATAAGCCATCAGGACCCGCCGCCTTATCTACCTTTAGTTTATTCAACTTGTCTAACACTTTGTTATCCCTAACCTCAATTTTCGGTAAATAATCTTGAGCATTGGACATGCCCTCTGGCCGAATAAAGACCCGCTCTGAGGTAAAATTCTCAACAAAGTAACTGTATGTTAAGAATGGCACCACCCATAACCTTCCTGTTGCGACCAGCCCACAAACTAATCACAACATGAAATGGGAGAACAACGTGGTTGTAAAAAAAAATATATATATGATTTTATTTCTAAAAACACTTTATCTGGAGAAACAGCTGGCCCAAAAAATGATGAGAGCTGGCCAGGGCAACGAGTGGCTGCTGGACAACAGACTGGCAGTTGAGAGCCTCTTTGCTCAACACCAAAATCTTCTTATAGGGTGTAGCCAGGTGCCATCAATCCTGAAATTAAACACTTAAGACACATAAAAAGGACCTCCTGCCACAGGGGGCAGCATAAATGTACTGGGTTGTAACACTTCCAACTTTGTACACTAACAGATATCATGTAGCAGATGAGCTGATTAACATTTGGTTGAATCTGTGATGTTGTATCATACTCAATTAATATGCAAAAAGGCACCACATCACACGGTCTTGTACAATCTATTAGGACTGCACATTGCCTCTATCAGTCAGCTTACTAACCAGGCTAGATAGCACAGTAATAAAATTATTAGTGATTCAGTCAAAGCCTGATAAAGGCTCACTTTCACCAGTGGTTATGCTAGCAATGTTTGTTTTGTGTTTTTGGCATTGAGCAGCCTGTTTTTCATGTAGCTCCGAAGCTAGCGAGCTGGCAACTCTAGACGTCAAATTATGCTGTCTGGATATGAATAGGGCAAGCCATTCCGTTTAATGGCTAAAAACATGGTTGTTCTTTTTAATTGACCACGGCAGATGCCAATTTCATTAACAGTAAATGTGCTGCGAATCTGTGAATTGGCATCATACTTCATTAATATGCACAAATGTGTGGTACCTCAGGGTCCTGCACAATCCCGTATGATTGTTCACCGCTTGTTAAAAAGAAGGCAAAGAAAGCATTTTCACCTGTGGTCCCAGACTTTTGGACCCCACTTTATAACTGATGAGTTGTTAGATATCACACTAATCTCAGGAAGCATGATCAGTGGTAATTGCTTAGCCTCTGGTATTGCTGCTTGCAGATTTCTTGAAAACCGCTCAGCCAAACAACTTCTCACTAGGCACTGCACTTGCTTGAATCCTCAAGAATACACCCACCAAGTATGAAGTCAATTGGATAATAAGTTCTGGAGAAATGGTTATATACATACCAGAGGTCGCGTTAACCGGATATTTTCTGTCATTGACGGATTTTTTTTTAAATATGACAGAACATTTTGAAGGCCGTCCGTCATTTTGACAGAATGTAATTCACACCCCCGTCCAACTGGTGGTGGGTGTCATTGTCTCGAGCGTTGTCTTTGATCTGGATGACAGAGATGCCAAGCCTCACGCATTCAGTGTGGGTCTCACGCATTTTTTAGGCTTAGTCACCGTAGTCCGCAATTATTCAATGAACGCTTATTAATGAGATTCTCACTCGGAATTAAAATCCTCATGCATTGAAGTTTCAGTTTCACTTGTGTGAAGGTGGACCTAACCATGGAAAGGGATTATGACTCCGGACTTCTGTTTACTCAGGGATTGGAAACAATGCATGTGTCTCATGATCGTTTAAATGAAATAAGACCATTTGAAATGTCTTTATGCAATTCAATTGCTTTCAATACCTCAGTAAAGACAAGCAGGAGAATTCCCGTGTCATAATCAATTTCCCTGTCACTAGTGGGGAAATCCACTGTTATGCCTGTGAAACTGATTGACTTAATGTGCAAGGACTTGAATTCTGTGAGTGAATTTCTTCAGTTTGCGTTGATTGAATAATTGCTGACGAAGGCACAGGAACGTGAACGCCACTGAGAGGCGAGAGACTCAAGCCGAATGCGTCAGTAAAATATGCTGCTGGTAGAAGATTGGTCATAAGCTACAAACGCCGTCTCTGTCATGTGAATACGCAGATAGGTAGGCGGGGAAAGCCCCAAATGACTTAACGAGTTGGCAAGCAGGTCCGTAGGACCGCTTAGCGAGACTGCGGTTGTTAGGCTTAGTGAAGCCCAGCAATAACTGAAAGCATTGTTCATTTTCACGCTGTTACTGTGTGGGGGGAGAAATCATTAATAATGTTTTATAAAGTTTATACAGCAGTAAGTTTGAAAATCCACGCAGTGCTGTATGTAACACAGTGCACAATGTGTGTCAACATGAATCACTGTCGGCATCAGCTAATGCGTAATCTATAAATTATTCTGTTTATTTTATTAAAAAAAGACTATTTTTTTTAAAATCACAATGACAGATAATAATTGATGATGACGAAATTTTTATGCCCTTGTCTGTCTCAATGACGGACAATCAGAAAGTGTAACGCGACCGCTGATACATACATACATACATACAGACAGACAGACAGACTGACTGACTCTCCTTCCATTCTGGTTAGATCTTGGTTTGTAATGCGGTGCAGTTTGTGAGCTTGAGGGTCACGCAGGTCCAATATTGGTATTCGGCCTCATCTTTCCTCCACGGAAGTTATTCTGGTTTCTCTTAGTATTTTCGCTTCTTTTTGCACTGGTGATGATGAGATCACTAAATTGTGTGCGATCTCATGCTGAGTAACATTTTTCTTAAACTTTTTGATTATTTACTCACACAGCTTCTAGTGAAGTGGCAAACCTTGAACTATTATGCCAATAAATGACTATGCCTTTAATTGCATAACTATGCATTTTATTCTCAATCAGAATTGTATTACCTGTTACCTATTCATCTATTTACCTGAGGAATTTTCCAACCGAGTGTTTTTCTGAAGATTCTGGAACTTTCTGAGTCTTTCCATTCCCCTGTTCTAATTGTTTCTGAAGGTGTAGCAGGCATCAAATTTGTTATTTGAATATTTATTAAAATCAATGCAATTGATGAGGCAAAACTTCAAATATTTTATTCTTTGTTCTGTTTTTGACTTAATGCTGGTAAAAGGAAATTTGCAAATCAAATAATTTTGTTTTCATTTGCATTGTGTATTCATTAATTACCTTTACTCCACCCACCCAATATTAATTTGCATGTCCTTCATTGCCTGAATGCCTGTAACATACGTAGTTGGTGAAGTAGTACTAATTGAAGGTCTAAAACATTGAAATATCATTTCATTATGAGCTTTTCAGAAGGATTTTAGTATATCTAATTCCTGAGATCTATGAACTATGCAGGTTGAGGGACTAAACTGATTTTGAGATGAGGGCCTTTGCTATCTAATGTAGCTGTGTAGGTGACCAACTTCAAGATTTAGAGTCAGCTGAGCATAGCTTTCTATGATGGTTTGTGCTTGGTGAATGTTTTCTCATTTTGAGACCAAATCCCATTAAAAAAATTATTTAGTGTGGGCACCATTCCATTAAAAATTCAACTTTGCAGGAAAGACGGAAGATATGTTATCTGTTAGACCCCTTTTGAAATTAGTGGCCTTTACAAGTTGTTTATTTCCCTGTAAAATATGTGTAGCACAGCCACAAGCAATGCTACTCAATTTAATCATTTCAAGCATTTAACTTAAAACCTCAATGTTAAACATTGAGGTCTTGGCCAAAAGCTCAGCTGGGTGACTGCAGTCAAGTCATTTGAAAATATTATGAGCCCAACTTGTCGCACAATGGCTAAGATTTGGAAAATGCAACAGCATCTTCTTTTCTGAAACCTATTCACAGAATACATCTATGAGTATGTCATCAATGGTATTTCTGATATTGATGACACAGTCCTGCAGGAAAATTCTGATCTGCCAGTAAAACATTGGCAATATCTGAAAGACTTGCACTGTCTATGCTGTTAGTTGATTTTCTTATTTAGTCTCTTTATTTTCTATTTCCTCAGCTGTTCTAACTTTTGTGGAATATTAATGATGTATCTGTATCGTTGGAAACAAAAGTCTTACTGTGACAGATTAGTATTTACTCACAGGACTTACCTTTGCCTGAATTGAAAGTCCCTGAACTGCACATTGAGGGCTTCCCTTTGGCTGCCAGTTATGTGAGATTAGATTTGCTGTCCTATGATGGGTAGGGGTTGCTCAGAAATGTTCTCTCCGCGTGGGAGTGATGGCCCACCTGATAAAATTGGCTGATACATGGACATATCTCTCGGTCATCGGCAGAGTTGAGTGTATTGCAAGTGGTTGTGACGGTAATCAAGTGGTCGTGATGGTTATCAATCTAATGGAGGTTCGCCCCTGGCACTGAAGTGTGACCACACCGCCACCCATCACAAAGAGGACTGCTGTCTCCCACATGAGGCTGGAACGCTCGTTCTTCTCCAGGACAGATTCCCTCAAAAGACACTCCCTTGCAGCATCTGTCAGTTCAGTTCAATTTGATGCTCTTCCACTGGAATGTCGGAGGATGCATTTTATATGAGCCTTTGACATAAATGTGCAGAACGCATCGGACCAAATGGACAGAGCCAAACTCAATCTGGCAAAACAAGGGTACTGAGCGTCAAAATGACTAAATTGCCAAAATGAGCGGCAAAAACGTATCGCATTCAGATGAAGACCAGTAGCAGCGACTTCATGCATGTCTAAAAATTCTCGGGAGTGGGAGAGGAGTCTCGGTTCAGAGACATGTTCTGTGTCTTCCTCGGCGTCCTTCGTCCGCTGCAAACAGAATGCACATACCCTGCATGAATTTTTCATAAATTCCCCTGCAAGTCCTGCTTTTCTTCGTGGCAGAGCAGTCTGCCAACCCTTCAAAAGCCATGAGCTTCAACCTTGGCTTCTCTGATATAGAGTGGCATTTTTGTTCAATGGTGAAAGGAGAAAAGCGGGGGTGGGGAGGCGGTGGAGGGGAGTGGAGTGCAAGTCTTACCTTGGCAGGGCGCTCTCTTCCTGCTAGAAGTCTTTTCACTCAATTCAATGCTTATATATATAAAGCAATTCTTTTCAGTCAATCAATGAGAGAGAATATCTCTCAGCACCAGAGGTACTGATTTGATGTCCAGTGTGCTAGAGCTGCAGAATGTGCTTTGTATTTTTTATTTGTCTTCTCTCGACGATTGTGCCGTCAAAATGGTATTAATGGGTAAAACTGATTTTACAGTTTCTGTGTCCTGAGCCATGGTTATGCCCGTAATATTCATGTTCACCAGATATGTTTTCATCAGGCTGTGTTCAACTGACAGAAGGTGCTGTGAAAATATTACGGTCTTTAGCTGGGAGTCTTGCCAGACGTGCTGTTGGTTTCAATAACAGTAATTGCAAGTTTTTTTTATAGTTTCATTGGGCATAAAAAGAGCCACATACAGTTATATTTACTCAAACAATGTAGCATAGTGTTGTGTGTGTAATCAAATGTCATTCATTTAAAAATGGCATGATATATATTATGTTACCATATCCAGCAAAAAAAAAAAAAAAAACAAGTTTATTTTTAACCTAGATAAATATGCTATCTGTATTTTTAAAAACCTGCTGAAAGAAATGGCTGATGGATAGTATGAAGATGAATCTTTTTATTTTCATTTGGTTGGGTCGTAAAGAGGCATCTTCCTTTGGGACAAAATAAAATGCTGCGTCACAATGCATGATTAGGAACACTGCGCTGGAGGAGAAGACATTTTCCGAGGTCTTGAATCTTGGTGGATAAAAAACAGACTGAGCTTCTACAGAATATTAGGTCTTACATCCATTTCAGACGTGCCGTGCTGCGACAGTGCAAAATTTTGCGCCACAAATGAAGATAGCCATGCCAAATGTGGTAATATGCCCACATGCCAGGCTTATCGATGACATTTTATTTGACTAAACATTTTCCAAACATCACCTAAATCGATAGGGATCATCTTTGTATCACCTTTGACCCATAAAACAAAAATGAAAAGAATCCAACAAAACTTGTAGTCAATGGAGTGGGAACTATAAATTGTGGAAGGACTGACAGACAGACAGGGGGTGATTGGAAAAGTCACCCATCCGGTTGAGTGAGCATGTAAAAAATGAACAGAATATATGGGTTTCAATGGAGACTGGCTGGGACTTTGCAGGAGTCCAAAAAAATCAGTTGCTTTGCCTCTATCTCTATGATTGTTTTGTTCTTTGTTCTGACTCTAAGTGATGAAAACATATCACGCCATAAGTTTAAGTCCTTGTTTTTCTACCTTCCTATTTAACCACGTACTAGCAACGTAACAGAAAATGTAACATAACGACAGTCATCTGTGGTGTTGTAGTCTTTATATGTCCGGTGCGTTTAATTCTCTATTCCCTCTTTTTTATTTTGTATATTTTCTATATAGTAGTCTATATTGTTGTTTAGGATGTTAAGCATCGCAACAAAGTTGACCTGATGACAGCCCTATAGACTCAATAATTTACCAAAAACTCTTTAATGACTCAAAAAGGTGCAGCACAGGTAAGGCCCGTCCACAATTTAAAGTTGCGTCCCGTTTAAATGTATACTATGCAACGTCGAAACCAGGCCATGCCCATATAGCTTTATCATGTCGTATTCCCACTATTTTTCTGGAACAAATTGAAACAGTTTCCACTCATTAAAAAGCGCTGCACACTTTTGCTTTGTTCCACAGTGGACGGACACACTGAGATTTTGTTCATTGTGCTCCTTTTACTATTCCTCAGACATATCCTGGAATAGCTTGATGTATGGATACACAGTGTGACAGAGGCACTTAGGAATGTTCAGTGTAAGATCAAACATGGATATGATAAAACAAAAGGGATTTATGGCATAAACTGTCTGCTACTTGCTGTAATTCTTACACCCGGTTACTCTATCAATAAAACATTGTTAAATTATAGCCGTCAGTACATTGTTACTGTTGTACTTTTCATGTGAGTCTTGCTGCTCTGCTCAGCTGATCCACCTGCACAGCATGAAAGCAGCTTGCTTGTATGTGGAATATACAATACCTGTAAACATTCCTGCCTTACAATAGGGTTTGCATCACTATAAATGTTATGAGTCAACTTCAGCCAAGTTTTTAAGATGGCTAGATAATTTGCAGCCCTGCTCAGGTCTGTCACCATAAAATGACCTTCACTTGCCGAGAATACCATTGCGTTCCTTGCTTGATTTGCTCTAAGTAGCACAGTTTGAGCAGAATAACAATAACCCGCTGTGTATCCTTTGAAGTTACTGCCGGCAGCTAGACCCTTTTGACCGAGTGGCCAGCGCATCTCGAATTTCATTTCTTGAGGTAGAAAAATGTAAGTTTATCCTGTCTAAAATTACAACTAATTTAGTGACTCGCGTGATGCGCTTGGCTTACGCGTAATAATAGGACTGGTGGTAATTGATTTATTTGTTTATGATTGAAAAAGAGACGTGCTCTGCATTCCACAGCTTAGATTAAACTACGGTCGTAAAACAGATGCCTCCTTCCGCCACGGTATTGTGCATTTAAAACATGGCATATAAACATACCAAAGGTCTTGGCTGTGCTGAGGTTACATAAACACTCTGAACAAAGAGAGTGACGCAGAGGCCAGTGACATTCAAGCTGCAGTGTCCTTCACCAGGTGACTGAATTTTATACTCTTTTCCATGTTTACCTCTTTTTTTAAGGGGTTGTACCCATGCCTCAGTGGCGCACACTGCAGGCTCCCATTTGTCAGGGCCTGGCACAGACATGAAAGTGCACGCAGGAGGGAGCGGGCACAGAGAGCAGGTGCGCCCAAGGTAATGAGCAGGTGAGCCCGGCCCCACCATCTTTCCTCCTGCTGGGGAGAAGATGAGAGGGGAGAGGGGGGCACACGCAGCCCTGCCACAGTCTCTGCTGCCGCAGTCAGACTGAGCGCGTGCGACTGAGGTGAAAACACCGATCCCAGACAGCCTGGCAGACGGGGAGGGTGGGATGGGGGGGTCGCGGTGGGAGGTCTGCGGAGAAGGAAGTTGGATGGTCTGGAAAATGACCCAACTTGACTTTCAGGCCTGATTTATTTTCTCACCTTACATTTTCATATTGCTTGCAAAAACAGAAATGAGAACCTTTAAGGAGGTGCTCCGATTGACTACCCAAATAAATGGTCAGATTTCTCATCGAGTGCTTCACAATGGGAATATATGACATTGTTACATTGAAATAATTGATTTTATTACTAGAAAAACACAGGATCCATGTATCCAACAGATTTTTTCCACCGAAGCAGCCAAATTGCATAAAATACTGCAATTAATGCAATCAGTTGTTGAACACTCTTAATCTTATCCCAAACATTACTAGTTTTGCACATACCATTTTCATATTTTATGTACATGACCTCAGAGTTCATTGAGTCGATAAACCTCTTCTTCACTGTTCACCTTATGGTTTTTAACCTCCTGATCGCAACAGTGGTTCATCTAAACAGTGCCTCAGGGAAGCATCAAATGCATTAGCTCCTTAATATTTACCATACTTGTGATGGAGCTAAGGGAGAATCTATTATATCAGTGGCTCTCAACGTCAGTCCTGCTCTGTGCCCCACAGTGTATGCTGGTTTTTGTTCCAATCACAACTGCAATCGTAGGATTTTAACAAGCTGTTAATTTATCTACATTGGGTGCTTTTCATGTTCAGAGTAGCTATATAAGTACCATCTTAAGCTACATTATGGCTGAAATGACCATGCACGCTATGAGAAATTCCATATCCACATTGTAATATGAAACAAGTAGATCAGAAGGATCTAATTGCTGCGACCTCGCCTAGCATCCGTCACGTGGCCTAGTGTCCATGACTGGTGGTTTCTTGTACAAGTGTGATCTTGAAATTGGCAAATGACCTTGAAAATCAATAGGGGACCCTTCCTCTGTGCCAAGAAGCTTGTTCTAAGTTGTAATAGCCATCCATCAAGTTAAAGTGGAGTAACGGTGCGAAAACTGTGAAATCGGGGCAAAATTGACACTTTTTTGACCGGTGTGACCTTGGGATTCGACAAATGACCTTGAAAATCAATAGGGAACCCCTCCTCTATACCAAGAAGCTTGTTCTAAGATTTCATAGCCATTCATTGAATTAAACTTGAGTTACGGTGCGAAAACCGTCAAATCAGGCAAAATTGACACTTTTTTTGCCTTTGTGACCTTTGGATTTGACGGATGACCTTGAAAAACAATAGGGAACACCTCCTCTATGCCTAGAACCTATTTCAAAATTTCATAGCGATCCGTGAATTCTAACTGGAGTTACAGCGCGAAAACCCGCAAACAAGGTCGTGACCTCTGTGAACTTGACCTTTGACCTTTGAGCTCGACCTTGCGCATGGACATCACTTTGGTGAAGGTCAATAACTCCTGAAAATTTCATGATGATACAACGACAGGAACATGGTCAAAAAGGTGTCACGGACGGACGGACAGAGAGACAGAAGCGTTCATAGAGCTGCTTGGTCGCAGCTAAAAAATGAATAAAATGTGATTAAACTATTGTTGGAGTAGAAACCTACACTTACACAGGGGAGCCCAGGTCTGGTGCTGAGAAGCACTGTACCATGGGAAAACATTACAAGTCCATAACTGCAAAGCATGGCGCAGCAACGTGTGACTAACTGAAAATACTATTCAGCAGCCTGAATAGGTTGCCAGCTATGCATCACTTTTAATCCACTTCATTTTAAGGACGGATAATGTGTTCAGTGTGCTACAAGCCATGCAAAACTGCAGCATAACTTATTTGTGTGGCTTACAGAATTCAACTTCCAAACGTGTGCGTGGCTATATATGTGTGAGTTTGAGTGGCTATATATGTGTGAGTGTGTGTGTGCGCGCGCGCGCGTGTGTGTGTGTGTGTGTGTGCGTGTGCGTGTCTATATATACTTGTTTTTCCCTCTGGCTGTTGTAACTGGAATACTTTAGCTGGGAATCGATAACCTTCTAAATTGGAAATTGATTGTTTCAATCTTTGGCGATGTTGAGAGGATTGATTATGTTTGATGTATTTGCTCACATTGAGTTTGCTTATGATTTATTTGCATATAATGCTGTTGGGTTATACATTAGCTTGAACAAAAGATGATGCCTGTCTGTAAAAATTGAGTGTAGAGAGAAATGTGCTTCATTAACTTCATGTAATTCACTTTATTCACGGTGCATCATTCAGTTTAACATTCTAAATATTCAAATTTCTGCTTATACAGACTATCACAAAATAGAGGCTTGGGCAAAGACACAAATATCTGTACAATTCGGTTGAGTTTTGCTTTAAATTAAATTTGAGTTCAACATTTATTTTACATTCTTAATAACACAGCTGAGTTATACTGTTCTATTTCTATTCTTAATTCATGACTGCTTCTTTGCTTTTTCTAGTATTTATTCTCTGAATTCTTGTCATTGTTTCTGAAAGGTGTTGTATCAAACGGAGTAAGTCTTGACAATAGCAAGGATTGGCAAACATTTTATTGGTGCTTGTTGGAGATTTCTTTACCTTCCGCAGGGGTTATGATGTAAATGGTATCAAATGTCAAAAATTGGACTTGACCTTTGACATTACAGTACTTATTTGCACAATTCAAGTTAATGGGGCCTGCTGGATGCCTGTTGAGAGAGCAAAAAAAAGATTGTGATGTTATAACATTACCAAAACATTTTAGTGATATGCCTGAAACATTTTATTAGCTAGTTTGGGACCCATGGGGTGGTTTGCAAGACTGTGAGAGGGAGGGAGGACAAGTATAATCTAACATTGCAGTGAACCCCACCACAGCTCTTGGTGAGATTGCTGTTTAGCAATGCAAAACTACTGGGGGTAGGGAAGCTGGATTTCTTGATTTCCTGTCAAAAGAGGACATAGGAAATGCGCCAGAATTATTGTGAGTCATGAGAGAGGAAAATTCACAAATTGTTGATCTGCAAGGCATTTAGTATTTAATGCAAATGGACATGGCTGCAAAGTACTTATATAAAATGTTTTCACTGTAAGACTTTGCCATGCATGTACCTACCAACCAAAGACAATAGCCTGCATATTGATTTCAGTGTAAGGGTCTTGTGGGAAAGCTGACCAAAATACCCCCATATATTTTCAGAAACAATCTTTGGCCCACATTGCAAATCTATTGACATTACAAATCTAACACACTGCACAGTGTGCTCTGAAAGGGGTCAAGAGTGTTGTGGAGAAAGGAGGTAATTTACTATCCAGCACCTATAATTGTGTTATACTAATGGTAGATTTCGAAGATCTGAAATGATGCTGCTTGAAAATAATTATGAAGTAATCAATGATTGCTCACTGTTCCTTTTCACCATGACAGCTGGCTGCTACTGAGCCCAAAGCAACATTTACAGCACATCTGTGGCTCTTCATAACAGCCATGACATCAGGCTTTTTTTGACTTCACTCCACTACTCCTAGCTGCTTGTTGTTCCTAGTGTTACAGTACATATTCATAAATTATGTCATTTACATATTTAAGCTCATTGGATATTTATATCTGCTCTCTCCATTTACCAGACCTCTTCATTGCAGGTGCAGTAAGTAAGACTGGAGGGGCACTTAGGTGGAGGACTAAACTGCTTGTTTATATGGTGAAAGTATGTAGTGATCTCATTTCCAGGATTAGGGCCTTGGCGATGTGTATCTTAGTGTCATTGCTATAAATGCGAACGCCAAATCGTCTGCGGAGGTGCATTTAAAATGATGCTAATTTTTATTCTAATCATGCCCCTGCCAAATTTCGCTTCTCGATATTGAATTCCTCGTGGAGTTTATGCCTCAGTGGTTATTTAAATCATTTCTACCTTTAATTAAATTTGCTTTTGTTCTGAGTTTTTTTTTTTTTTTTTCATTCAAATGAGGGTGAAATTTTATATTGTATATTTAAGTAATGGCACCTTTATGTTGAGGAGATGTTACGCACGTTTTCCTGCAGGCCAGTTGGAGTTGGCAGTGTTTTTAATGGGCCGCAAGTGGCAGCAGTGCAATGATGATGAACACTGGGCGTAACTGTATACCTGCGCTGGGGACACTCATTAGGGATCCATGAGTGAGTGGTCATCAGGAGTGTGTTGGCAGCAGGGCCGCACCTCTGTATTTGGGTCAGGGATGGATGTTGCGCTGATTCGAGGGCTGTGCTTGGCTGCTGCACAACCCTGTGCACAGGATATGCAGGCAGCAGCTCTCTCTCTCTCTCTCTCTCCGTTTACCGCAGTGCCCCACCTCATTTATTTACCCGTCTGTTTATTTATTCACTCCCTCATGTAATATTTATTTTCAAAACAACATCAGCTCTTCTTTTGTTAATATGTTGCAAATCCAGCCCCATCCTAATGAATTGCAAATGTATGTTCCAACCCCCCCACCCACCATCCACCCCTTTGCCAAAACTGAATTCCAGCCACATAAAATATGCAGACACCCAAGTTGGACCTATGCTTACCTCTTACTGCAGCAAATCAATATTTTACAAAAAAAAAGAAAGAAAAAAAACTTTGAGATTTATGTTCTGAGGGCGCAAATTCTATAAATAATGAAGTCTGCAGTGTTGGGTTTTAATATTTGAGTTTTCTGTGCTACTTGAATGGTGATGTTTTTTATGTATAGTTTATTTCATGTATAGATTTTTCTCATATGTTGCGGAAGGGTCACATCGAGGAGTGTAATTGCAAACCTTAACTCCGCGTGATTGGCCTTTGATCCCGAATGTCTGTTTACTGCAGCAACGTCTGATGACGACCAGCCAAGGCAGGGCTCATTTATAAAGAAGTGATCGAAAAGGGCCTTGCAAATGTTGAGGAATTGCGCACTGATTTTCTGGAACATTTTTAAAAAGACTGGGGAAGTGCACCCAGATGAATAATAAAAGAGAGCCGAGGCTGGCGAGAGGCCTGTTTATTTGAACCTGCTCTGGTAACCCACTTTCTCCCCCAGCCGAGCTACCAGTGCAGGCTGCACTGCTCTGTGCTACTTCTGCCTTTAATTAATCCCAGGGCGAGCGCACAGGCGAGGAGAGCGAGGGAGCTACCGGCGGAGTGACAGGTCAGGAGCTCTCTATTGCTGTCTCTCCCCTCCCCTCCCCTCCCCTCTCTCTCTCTCTCTCTCTCTCATACTGCATTCTTTTCTTTCACCTCTCCCTCTCTCCCTGGTGCTCCCTCTCTCTTGCACCCTGTCTTTGTCGTTCCCCTGCCACTCAAACACCAGGTCACAAGTCCATCGATTTAGGCCGTGTTTGTCCGTCCGTGCATGCGACCGTGCGTGAGTGCACCTATTCTTTGGCGAGGGATTTCTGGGTCTCTGTCTGGCTGTCTTCATTTTTTTCTCTGTTTCTTTATTTTTAGTTTGTCAGTATTTTCTGAGTATCTTTGTATTAATAATGAGAAATGATGTCTATTGAACGTCTTTGCTTTTTTGTTTTTGCTCGTCTTCTTATGCGTCACAATCTCCCTCTTTCTCACTGTCCCTCTGGCTCTCTTGCTGGGCAGCAGAAAAACATGAGGCACAAGAGTTTATCATGGAAATGATGATGGTCCTGAACCATGGAACAGAGCTTACAGGAGTGGGAGGGGCAGAAAATAAGAGGGAAGAGAGTGGTAGAGATTACGAGCAGAGGCAGGGTAAGAGAAGGGTGATTGGAGGAGGGAGTGAGGTGCCAGGCTGGCTGGAGCCGGTCCCTCTGCATCTGAGTTCTCTGAGCAGGGTCTCCAAAGCCCAGGAGACCCCATCCATCTGCTGACCCAGAGCCGTATCTAGAGAGAGTCTGGCCAACTCGAATCATGGGCGCCATGTTTGCTACCAACGGCAAATGATTCCACGGCTTAACCCTACGGGCCGGATACTATGGTCGCATCAAAATCGCTAGTTTTAAAATACTAAGAAAACTCGACATAACATGACACTTTGCTCGTAGAATTATCAGGGTCCCTACGCATGAACTCGAACATTGTTCGTATACAAAGAGTTTGCTTAAAAGACGTTTTTGTTAGCACGGGACCTACCTCTCGTTGTCTTCCGTGTAGTTGCCTTAGGTGAGTCCAGTGTTAAAAGCAGTATTTTTAAGTAAACTCCTTGTTCAAAAAACAATGTTCACAATGCTCGATACTACGAGCAAAGTTTCATGTTGTGTCAAGCCTTGGTGGTTTAAAAGTAGAGTACTTTGAATGTCATCTGTCGTACAAAAAAATTTGTTTCGCGTCCAGCGTGCAAGCAGCTTCAATCACATAGCTCTAGTACTTGATTTAAAAAACTGACTCTGCATTTCGTCACGCTGTTAATATGTAGCTAAACTGAATACCAAGTATAAGGGAGTTCATGCAATGCTACAATGCCAGCGAATTAACTAACGTTTCCATCAAGGCACTGACGGAAATTACATTTGTCTTATATTAAATTATACTTCTCTGTTATGTGATAAACAGAACCTTACACCCTAGGTGTACAAGAAATTGCAAGAAATTTATGAAACGAGTTGAGTAAATTTTACATTTGTTGCCAGCTTTAACTTTCATATGACACGTCCACTCTAGGAAGATCTCAGTGCCGCAGGCGTTACAGTAAATGAGCATTTGCAATGTATTCTGTATTGAGTGTGTTTAGCTACGAGGACTTCAGCATCCCAGGTATGGTCGGGTTTTCAGAGAATGCCGTTTTTGCGTCTCTGCATGTAAACATCATATCCTTATTTTAGAAACCAGGATAAATAAATAATTAAATATAGTTACAAATAATTGTATAATTGAATAACTTATTGAATTTATTTACCTCATGTTCAACACTTCGATATGGGGATTGCTGGATGAATATTGATTAATGGTAGCAAACATGGCGTCCACAAAACACATGACCAGCTCAGAACCAATCAGCATAGCCGGGACATTCGTACCTAAAGTAGGCCAGACTGTCTCTATATACGGCTCTGTGCTGACTGCCCCCCCACCTCAGAGTACTGCCATTTGTGCAGATGCACACGGTGCCTGGATCATCACACACTGCATGCAAAATCATTACTGCCTCATGGGATTGAAAGGAATGGAGTGTAAATCCAGTGAACAGGCCCAGTGTACATTAGGGTAATGTGATCAAGTTGATAGTTAAAGGATGGTTAGCATGAACACACATGATGTACTTGTGAATGTGGCAGGTCGAAGGAAGGCCCGGGCGTGGATCGAACCTCAGACTAACAAGTAACAGTCACACGCACTGACCACATCGCCGCAGACAGGCTTATTGGCAAGGTAGCCAGGGCGTGCACTTATTAGGAGGCGTTCTACTGACGGGACCCTTCAACAGTCACATCTCTCCCCCTCTTTCGGGGGCATGACCTCACGTTCCATGCTGTACGCACACTGCCATCTATCGGGGTTCCCTGAATCCTGCCGATTACGCCAAATTGTGGCAGGTCGATGGAGGGCCCGGGTGGCGATCGAACCTTAGACTACCGAGTAAGAGTCACACATGCTGACCACATCGCGAAAGAGCCAGGCTTTTTGGCAAGGTAGCCAGGATGTGCACTTATTAGGAGGCATTCTAGAGACACGATCCATCATCTGTTGCATATAGATCACACAGGTATCCGACTGCAGATCATGGCCGTGTCCGTCCTCTGCAGTCATTCTTCGATCCTTCGATCTCTCAGGAGTATAATGGTTGGTAAGTCTGTTGCAGGTTAGGTTACCTAACCATTGATTGTTACCGTATCATTGACTTTTTCAATATCTTGGTGACTTCAGTGTTTTTAACTGATACACTTCAGTCATTATCATCTTTATTTATCAGAGGGTCCCCTGGACAGGCTGGTTTTTGACTGCACCATGTATATTACTGTACCTGACGTTCCATTTGCAGGAACCAATCAATCAGCGCTGTAATGTCCTCTCTGCCATCCGGTGATGACGTAATAATTCGTCGAGATTGCTAATACATATCGCCAGTGTTGGAAAGCATCATCGTTATGCATTATCTGCAATGGTGTTAAGCACCTTCTTCACCTCCTGGGCGCAGGAGATAGTCCAAATTGATGGCGTGTCATCCGCTACGCCTTTTATGGGGGTCCTGTTGAGCGAGGTGGAGCTAAGATGGATGGTAGCTTTATTGCAGGATTTAATTGTGATTGCTGGCGGCGAGGTTGGGCAGGGGGGTGTGACCATAGTGGTCCTGATATAAATGGTGCCAAAAAGGCACAGGTGATAATCTCTGTCCTCTGCTTAACCCCACCGCACCGTCTGTGGAGGTGCTTCAAGGCTGCAGCATGCACCAGCAGATTCTCTTGACGCGTGATTGTGAGGTCAGGGGTCAAAATCCATATATGGAACAAGTAGATAGATTACCCCTCTCCTTGGAGAGGTCGTTTGTATCATTAAAGTAAACTCGAAGGGACCAGGGAGTTGTTACGCAGTAACCAGCCTCTTAGCTGACGCTGAATGTTTGAATGAAATGTTTAGCTTATATTTCTTTAGGGAAATTTATTTCAACATTTTGTGACCTTAACCCAAAAAAAAAAAAAAAAATCCAGGTTCATATATTTGCTTAACCAGTGCAATGATTCTGGCCAGTTTTCAAAACTTCCATTTGATGTAGAGTCATTTAGAAAAGCAATTTGAAGCTACCAATTTGATGGCATGAATTTTTAAAAATTCCTATAACCCCACCATTGAGAAACATATGCAAGGGGTCTGTTAGCTCCTTTTTGCAGATTTATGTACCTAACATTCCCCAGCCTCTTTGAGAAAGAGGATCGTAAATAAATGGGCATTGTACATGACTTTCATCCTCCTTGAACTGCATAGAGCAGCTAAGACGGTTAATTCTGAGGTCATACTGTATGTGAAATTGCATCATTTACTTGATGAAATATGTACTCTTCTTATGAAGTACTATACAAACATCCATTTTGTCATTTGCTCCAATTTACATGGTCTACTTGGCATAAAATAATTGTCTAAAAGACCGCAATCCTTGAAATACAGCCATTTTTTAACTTGTAGAAACCATGCACACAAGGTTTGTTTTTTTTTTTTTTTAAATGATCAAATTGGTCATTCTTGTATCTCTTGCACACCCACATCAAACTTTGATTAAAAATGTGCTGCTCTGAATTCTGTAGTGAAATTATTTAATTTAGAGGAATATTTCAGGGAATATGAATATTTCCCAGATAAAATATCTGCAAAATAGCAGAACTGAAAGCCACCTTGGCATATATGCTTTCCCACACCCGGAGTACCATTTTGGAGGAGCGGCCGGACAGCAGGAGGCGTGGCTGCCCTGTCAAATTTACACCCGAAAGACCAAATTGACAACAGTAAGAAATGTGACATCATATATGGAATTTCATGCCGGTCATGCCATAAAACATACATTGGAGAAACAGGTAGACCTTCTCACACACGTAAAAAAGAACACAAAAAACAATGTGAGAAGGAGACAACTAGACAGACACGCTCACTTAAAGTACAAGCAAAACAGGAAAAAACAGCCGATAAGACACGTCACTCACAACATCAGTGACTCTTCTAAAGAAGACGGAAGATATCCGTCAAAACATGTCAAGGAAGGATAAAACCATTTCTGTCGGAAAATAAGAACTTTAAATCTGAAAGCCATCTTTGTTCGCAAGGACCCTCAGAATTCTGATCCAAATGAATGAACATCAGCTGAATGTTACTGATTGAAAAGCATATCTAATACTTTGAACATGTGATTGACCCACATTTTAGCCACTCCTGGATTATTGCTGCTCAGAAAATTAATTAATCAATCATAGCTCTCATACAAATGTATAGGGGTGATACTATGGATCAGCAGCCAAAGAGATTTCTTGGTAATTTCTTTTAAATTTGGTGTGAACCTTGCGTATAATGAGAGGACTAAACCTGGAGGTTTTGGACAAAATTGCAAATGATAAATAATTTAAATATTTTACAATGGATAGGACCCAACCCAATTCTCATCTTGAATGTAAATTTGAATTACATGAAAACAAACCAGATCAAGCTTTATATGTTTTTAGGTTATTGTGAATGGCAATAATTCTGGGCCAATCAGAAAGTTCCTGAGCCTGGGTCCATAATGCTGCCACTGTATGCGGTGCAACTTGAAGTTGTCACTGAAAATTGAAAGGGCTCATGAGAGCAGTCTATGTCCGATGCCATTGTGGCTCGTTTGATATAATGATTATGGTTTAGTAATACGAGCTCTGTGGCATTAACTGCTAGACATATGGGGATAAGTTCTAGTCATGCAATGATGGTGATAATAATAACATCAGGATGGGGCTTTGGGTGATACAGTAAATAAAGAATAGGTATATAACCTTGCAGTCGTAGTCAACAAAGCTGCATTGACCCTTCGCTCAACAAGCATGAATGGCTAACAAACCTCACCAATTTAGCTAGTTTTTGGTCTTGGCTTTCAATTCAAGTTGATAAATCCATAAAAAGGACACACAACATCCAAAATGTATATTATTCTTTGAAATCAGCATCTCTGTTAATAAACAATGAGGTTCCTTGATTCAAATCTGGCGGAAATAACCCGAGTCAACCCTTCCATACCAGAGCTGACCCTGGACACTACAGGGCAGCGAGGAGGGTTGTGGATGTGAGTTGAGTATCCTAACCCCTTCACCCAGCAGCTGACCTGGAACTTTCCCGGGGTTGTTAATTCTGTGGGCAAGAGGTAGAAGAAAGAAAAGCTGATTTTTTTAGTACATACTGCAGACAGGTGAAAGTGACTGTGAGAGCGGGGGAGCTTACCGCGTGGGAGTTATGTCAGTTATTGGGCTCAGTGCATGCACTAATTCAATACATCGAAAATTTTAATTCTATTTTTACAAATCTTGTTTGAAGTACTATTCTCACTATGCAAGATGGGAATGTATCAAAATTGTACAGCACTGTGCAAAAGTTTTATTCACCCTCAATTTCCATATTTGAGTCAGGTCTTGGAAAATGTAGTTTTTGTTTTGTTTTTCAGTATTGCTGAAGGAAAAATGCAGATTGCGGTACTAAATTTTTACTGTGTTCGAATTTCATTGGAGATAACTCTGATAGATTATATAGTCATACAGACATATTGACACGGCCCTGATCCCAACAACATCATGGCCGTCAGGGTTCATTGGGAGCGGCAGAAATGAGACTGGGCGCCTACAGAGGAACTGCGTGTGCTGTGAACAAGCGAAAAGCCAATCATTTTCAAAAACTGGAACTGCGGGACAGATCGTCAAATGTTTTAGTTAGGGGTAGTCACACCAAATATTGATTTTATTTTGGTTTTCGGGATTCTTGCCCCCTTACAATACATTTTTCAAAATTAAGAAAACTCTCATTTCATGATTTTTGGAAGCATCTTTGCCGCATTGAATAGTTTTAAATGTGCCTAAAACTTTTGCACAGTACTGTATACTCAGGCGTCAGGCTACTTTGTGATATTCTCGATTCCTATTTGAAAATTGTAAATTGGGGAAACTGATCAGAAAACTGAAACTCAACATGTCCATATACAATCTTTAAATACTGCATCATGAGTTAAAATACCTCATGCAAATTAGTGTGTATTTTGTAAACGTCTTCATATTTTTTATGGAAAAATAGAAGCTTTCGGGGATTTGTAGGCATTTCCAGGGCCAAAAGATATAAATTTTCTTTTTCTTTTTTTTTTGGCAGAGTACAGAATTGCGCATGGCCATTGCCCTATACATAATAGCTGACAGTGATGTTTCAACAGTTTCAGTATAATGATGTCCGCATACCCATCACACAGCCAATACATGGCTTGAGTAGATCAGTGCACCGCTGGATTGCACAAAACCCAGCCTGAAACTCATGAGACACAGCTGAGTTTGGCTAGGCAGGCCTGCTCACTCAACATTGGTGTCTGATGTTGCCCTCACTTAGGCTTTTTTGACTGGAATGGACGCAGAACAGCAGAAACACCGTCCCAGAGCAGTTGAGGAGGGAAACTACCTTCAAATTAATGGCCATGACTGCGATGGTGGCTGAGCTTGGTGTCCGCATTCTTTTTGTCCGTGCCATGCATTTTGCAGTGCTCCTTTGGTGAGTATAGGCGAACCGATTAGTATTCCAACAGTGAATCCACATTGAAAGAAACTTCAAGCATGCAGGGCAATTAACTGGCTACAGAGAGATAATTTGCTGGAAAGGTTGGCACAGCTGCATCTCAGAAGGGTAATGATTACAAATTAAGGTGGAATATATTGTAAATGGGAAAGTTTTGAAAAAAGCAGTTTTTGGTTTCTTGGGAGAAAGGTTTTTATTTACCTGAATTGAAACTGTCGTAGTGTGTGCTGTTGTCCAGCCATTATCGCAGCGTACTCGCTCGGTGAAACTCAGGAAGGTGGATGGGTGGTGATTTCTCTTTCATCCTTATTTTGGAAAGTTTGTTTGTTTTCGTCTCTCTTTCCACTGCCTGTTAAGAGCGCGGTCGGACTTGTCATTTTGATTTTTATGAAGTTCTGCTTTCTTCCCTCAACAAGGAAGAAGGGAACTCAATGATGGATGGTGCCTCAAAGGCAATTATTTAAGACATATCAGACACCTCAAACACTGCTCATGTCAACCGCTGCCACGATATCATATCCTCGCTCCTTTTACACCCTACGATGCAGTGTTTTACACAGACCTGCTGGCGCGCATGTACATGTGCGCTCGCACAAAGATACTCGTACGCGCAGACCCACAAGCGCGAGTCGAACGCTGTCACGGGCGTATAAATACAGACGCGTGTGGGGGGAGGGGACTACGCTGGATGGCAAGCATGTGGTTCGCTTATTTCAAGGTGTTACGGAATTAATGGTGAGCGAGGCTGTAATGAAAGCAGACAGATTGAGGTCAATCACTCTGATGAATATATGAAAGGGGAGAGGCGGATGCGGGAGGATGCGTAACTGCAAAGGAAGATGAGTGGAAGTGTAAGAAAAGGAGGGGGTGGGGAACAGATATTAATGGTGTCACAGGAAGGAAGAGATGACATATAAGCAGTGGAGGGACTCCGTGGTGAGCTCTACAGGAATACCATGATTCCTGTGCCCTCCAGGTGAACAAGAAAGGAGCTAATTGGACCTCACAGATCTGATGGAAGTACGGAGACAATCAACCAAAAATACTTCCTTTGACTGATTTGACCCAATCACTGTCTTGCTGTGGTGGCCGTCATTTTTGGTTGTAAAAACCAGTTGTAGCACAATTTTTTTGATTTCTTTGATACGGGCTCTGCAAAAACAACCCCTGGCCTTAATTTCTTTCTTGTACAGCAGCAGGCAAGCCGCTAAAAGCTCTGCTACCAGTGCTACTTGTCAAATATAGAACCACAGTTGGACAGCTCTAAAGGAACCAGGGAACGGCACACTCTCAAAAACTCTTCATTAAATAAATACAGGTCGACCGCAGGTGCCTGATGGAGGAGAGCTAAATGAAGTGGAAGGGCAGCATTTGACATCACAGCCAATTAGAGAGTGTTTATGTTCTAACTGGCTGTTCAGTCTCCAGTAATTGGTTCATTTCCCAGTATTTTTTGACTGTTTTCTCAAAGACACTGTGACAGCCTGACATTGATACAGGAGACTGGACTCGGAGGAGAAAATCTTTACCTGCCAAAACTTAACGGTCTCACACTCGCAACTGCTGCATCAGCAACAACTGCGACATGTCTCAGGTGTGCGTCGTGGAACGTAGCCCACAGTCGGTCGTACACATCTGCAGGCTAATTTTCTCCATCTCTTGGTAAAAAATGACCTAATTTGAAGGCCCCTCTTGGGGGAAGGGAGCGGAGCTTGCCATATCCTATAGCATCATGGTGACCATTTCCTTCTCCTTGGGAGGCAGGTACCCTGGGACACCGCACCCCCCCGTACACCCCCCCTGGCTCTGACCTACATCCCACATCGTCCCTCCGCCCCATCACCAATTCATCACAGTGTGGCACAGACCCCACCGGGAGGGGTCACCGCGTACTGAGGACAGTACGTCCTTCAGCAAGGGGAGTCAGCAGTGCACAAAGTTTCAGTTACTGACGCAAGCACCTATTGTTCTCTGCTTTGAGTATAAATAACATTGTGGGTAGTGCAGAGTCTCATTTTCATACTTGTGCATAAGAAAACACCTTGAACTTCCCAGTAAAATGTGAATGCGCATGAATTTAAACTTCTAATTATCCTGGAATGTTTTCAGCCCTCTGAACATTCCCAGCGCATTAGAGATGTCCCATATGCACACTCGCTTAGGGGTCTATTCTCCCATGCGCTTAAGTCGAAAAAAGCGTGTAGCTACGCGCTTTTCAGCCTACGCGTATTCTCCCCTCGACTTAAGTCTGTGCATTACGTGCCTTGAAGGCACTTACGCGCTTGGGGCGGAGCAAGGCCAAAATCGGGGCGTTTCCAGGCGTTTCTCATGCAAATAACACTTACGCGTATTCTCCCCCTGGCTTACGCGCTTTTCCTGTCAAGCGCTTTTGAGGGCTGTATTAAGGTCAAGCGCCAACATTAGGCGAAATTGAATATTGCGTTTAATGTCGGTTATAGGCCGAATTTTAACATTACTTTTATTTTATTTAACATCGTAAAGGTTGAGACATTTAATATTCGATTGTTCTTCCTTATTTCTAAACTACATTTCTCAAAGCCATGATAATTTATCAAACGAAATCATCACATGATATTACGCATCAGCCTCTTCTCCAATCAGTTAAATTACAAACGCAAAACAATTAATTAATACGAGTATACATAAGACCATTATTCTACCATGCTCTCAAAATCTAAAGCCAAAATGGCAGTCCTGCATTTGCTTGCACTCTTGCGTGATTGGGAAAGAGTAAGAGGAGCGCGCCGAACACGCATATATCGGTTTCCCCCCGAAGCCACATCCAGAACGATTCGCAGCTTATTTCCTCGGATCAGCCTTCATTGCTTGCCTGCCATACAACACCAACATCTGTGAAATTTGGTTTTCGGCTTTGGCTCGACGTCGCCATCATTGTCTTCCATTTTCTATTAACAAATGCGACTGCCCTGTATGTTCGTGATAATCTAAAAAGTTGTGATATTCTCACGAGTGAGGGGATTGATTTTCTACCCTGGTAAATACCAAAGCACAATCCATTTGCTAATCAATTTTAGCCTTTAAAGAATAGCCGACATGGGAAGAATCATTATCAGTAAAAGGGATAATTGATTATAATAAAGTATTAGGCACAAGTTCAAGTGAATGTGTCGCTCAAATCAAATAGGATGATAGGCTATGGATATGGAATTCCGTCATTACTGAGGCGGTTTCGGGGCGGGGAGATGACCGCGTGCAGGGTAAGAATCCTTGTTAAAGCGTTTCCATGTCCTTTAGTTGCAAACCTGACATCGGAGTAGTTTTCAAGTGCGCAATTTCTAAATGAGATCATATAAACTGTCTTTGATTGTCTTTGTGTGACTAGAATGTTCCCTTTGTCTTCTTCCCTGTCTTCCATGGAACAAACAGGCTGGTGGAGGAGGAGCACATTTTCAATGATCTGATTGCGCTGATCGAGAAGCGCTAAATTCTTTATTTATTATTTCATTATCGCGGCAATTTGTTTGTATGCATAGCTTTAATGCCATGGTGGCTAGAGTAAGAAATAACAAGTGTTTGTCACTAACATATTCCCCGCCGCCGCAATTTTATGTGTCCGTACAGACGGAGCCCAATGCTATATCCCCCGCTTCGCGCTAATCGCGCGGCGGGGGATAAATAAAGAGATGTCTGAATTACCTCTTGAAATTGGTACGGCCTACTATTACAGCGGCATATAAAACCTCGTATCTTCACAATGACAAACTTCACAGGAAAATAAAAAATAAATATAAAATAAAATAATAATAATTATTATAATAATATAAATGGATAAATATAGTTTAAAATAAAAATGTTTAATTTTGCATGTAAGAATAGTGGACATTCGAGTTTTCGTTTCTTATCAGTTTGGAGATATTCAATATTTACGAAATTTACGACGATATTCAAATTTAAAGTCTGGTTTGCGTTTTCCATGGACCACAAATGCGTTTTCATGGTTAATCAGAAAATCCTTTTTCCATGTTTTCCTGATATCCATAATCAATGAGCTTTGTACAGAGTCTGCCTCTCTTTTGGATCAGTCACACCTCTCTCATAAGGCCGCCTACATTCTGAAGTTAAGCGCTGTGGGCGTGATCGAGGCGAGTAGGGGATAATACGCGTAACTCAAAGGCGCTTAACTCGAAGCGCGTAAACAAAGACTTACGCGCTAATGGGAGAATAGACCCCTTAGTTTCCTGGAAGTGTCTTGAGTGTTCTAAGTCGGCAAATGCGCTTATTGAATTCAACTGCTTTGTCATTTCTGTTCTAAAACAATTTGTGTAATGTATGGGTGTTCATTTCAATTTAATGAGTGATGTCGGTTATGTTAGAAAGAAAATCGCCAATGTGCCATTTCCAATCCCCTATTTATGACATTAGTAAAATGTATTTGACACATCTGTCATTATGACTGATTATTAAACGACAACCACCAAGGGATGTGACATGCTTCAGAGGTTTTTTTTAGTTGTTTGGTTTTTTTTTTTTTCCGTACAGATCAGAATAGTAATTTTATGTTTGTCATAGACAAATGTCACTCTACAAATGATGTGCAATTGACGTGGGAATATGAAATCATGAAGTGTTTGCAAATAAGCTGCATTGTCCTGCATATTCATTTTGTCTCATGTTTAGACAATTAGAACAATACTTTTCTGTGAATTTGTATTTTTGTAAATTGAAAGATCTCATCAATATGTTTATGGTATCCTTTTGGGCATTCTTAATCATTTTTCATCTTTGTCCTATTCAAAAAACAACACAGGCGAAAGATATTAAAGTCAACTGAAATAAAGTTAAAATGGATAAATTGCTGAAAAAAGAGTAATTTGGTTCTGAAATTCAGGGATGTCGTACCTCATTATTTCGAAAGGGGTCAATTTCTCCCAAACCAAATTCAAAAGTCAGCTTTGAGTGACCTCTCATTGTGAACCTGAGGAAGGCAAAGTCTGTCTTGAGCCAGCAGGCTCATCAGCCCAGTGCTTTACCCCTGCTTCTGTAGCAGCAGTAGGTTTCTGAAGCAACTGTTCCTACTTCTTGAAATGGGATGCTGGGCCATTGCAGGTTTCCCCAACACTGCTGGTGCCCATTTATACACCTGGGTGGAGTGGAGCATTATTGGAGTTCAGTATTTTTGCCCAAGAGCACACCACAAATACTGAAGCAAGGACACAAACTCAGGACCTTTCGATCCCAAGTCAAGCATACTTAACCACTGCTCCACCGCGTCCTCCCGATAGGAGAAAGGAGAGGTTTAAATCACACAGTTCTCCCCAAATCTCTGCTCATGGAGTCAGTATTTTTACTTTTGCTTATTGGCTAAGTTTATACCATGGGTGACAAGTGACCAGGTGTTTCATCTTTGTAGTGGGGCACTGTATGTGCCGAGTCATTGGATGACGAAACAGCCATACCACTGCTGAGCTGCTGAATTATGGGATACTTACGAGGAGCAACAGCTGGAGGCTGAAAGTTCCCAAGTTAAAACTGTATTTTTAATAACTAGTTACTCATCTTTAAGGGCACTGTCAAGGTAAAACATAAGACTATCCATTTATAATACTATTTATAATACTAGCTTAGGTTCTTTTGTCGTTAATTGTGTTATTAAGGTGAAACGCCGTGGCAGCGCATTGTGAGACAAAGTCACATGATGAACTGGCATACATGAAATGATGGCTGGGTCCTCAGAGGGCACAATGGCTCAGTCTAAATAAATTAATTACTGTCTGGCCATAAAAAGGTGCTAATCACACCCGCAGGAAGATAACACAGATCAGAGGAAAACCCAGATGTAACCCTCTCAGGTCTTAACATGCTTTAAACACTTTTTTTCCCCCATATTTAAATTTTCAACAAATAGAGCTGTCATCAAATATTTCACTGTATTCCGGTGGGGGGTGTTGAAATGTCGAACCCCCCTCCTTTCATGTCTGGCAGGGGATAAGCAGAGGCTCTTCGAGGGAGCTCGATTCGCCGTTTTTTTTTCTCCAACACAATTCATATATGGATGCTCATTAATGTGGAATGGCAGGGAAATTCCCTGTTACAGCAGGAACTGCAGGAAAGGAAAAATGGGAGAGAACGACAGAGAGCGGACTCTTGCACAGCTGCAGATGCCTAGACAAAACTCCGCCCCCCAAAGCCCCTCCCTGACCCACTGCGACTCAAGCAATCCCCGGCAGTCCCACAATGCACCTCTCAGCAGGGGAGAGCACTAGTATTAATTGCCCCTCTCTTTTCACGCTCTTTTTCCTTCCACCGACATTCAACCCTTTCTTCAAGTCCCCGATTATTTTGGCTTCTCATCTTGTGGGGACGGGAGAATTTGTCGTTAAAGGAATGGGAACGCTTGGCTTTTTCCACAACCTGATAGGATGCCAGCCCTTTAGACTCCAGCCTCAGTGTACTCTACCAGGGCTTAGCACAGATTGACTCTGACCTTCCTTTCAGGATCCTTTATTGGAGGGCAGGTGGCCATCTCATTCGCACACCTCTCGGTATTGTTGGTGTGAAAACACCGCATTTTCTCACTCAGCCTCCAATAAAGCCGTTTCCCTTTTATTTCCCTTATATATCTTTTTCTTCCTCAGCAAGAAATGATTGTATCGAAGACAAGTGAAGGCCATATCTGCCAGGATCACTTTTATCAGAGTAAATACACAATAAACAATCAGAACAAAAAAATAACAACAAACAAATGTATGAACAGGCAACGATTTAAAGGAAATTTGAATGCAGGGAGAGCTGAATGAATGTTATTACCACCCCTCCCTTTTGGGTTTACAGCAGAGATGAACAAAGAGGCAAGAAAGCAATGAAATTGAAGTCACCACATTGCTAAAGCACAAAGAGACAAGGCAGCCCGTTTCCGCATCAATGATGGAGTAAAAACCAGCACTTAAAGACCAAAGTACGAAAACAAAACTGAGGTAGAGCTGCGGTGACATTTGGTTGTGATTTCAGCCCTGAAGCAGTAGGGTGTTTAAAATTTGAAGCTTTAATTGACTGAATGGTTTGGCCATGAGCGACTGGGCAGTGAGAGTTTTGGCGGGCTTGGTTATCTGAGCATTATGCAGTATGATTGGTGGGGAATCAGCATCTTGGCACAGTTGATTGTGTGTCCTGTCAGAACTATGCCTGTTGTGTTAGCACCATTTTTGCCAGGTAAAAACGCAATATGTAATCGAAAAAAGTATTAACAGGCAATAATTTACTGTTTGGCAGTATGGCTCTGTTCTGAGAGCTCTCTGCACATCAATGTGAACAGGGAGTGATATGGGAACCCCAAATCAGAACCATAGCCAAAGACTGGAGGCTAACGTGTGTAGGACCCCTGAAGCGAAAAGTGCATTATTGACTGATACCATGAAATGGCCTAAATGCCAATGAAAAAGAAACATAGGAGGTGACGGCGTTTTTCTAGTAGTTCAAGGAATTTTACTGTATGAAGAGCCTGCATAGACAACAGCCATGTTGTCCTCTTTCTTGAATTCAGTATTACAAGGGAAATACACTATATGCAAAGATTATGCGTAAGACAGCAGTCATGTTGTCATTTCCCTTGAAGTCCATATTACAAGAAAACTACGCTAGAAAAAGAGATCAGATGTACACAAGACAGCAGCCATGCTATCCTTCCCTTGAAGCCAGTATTACTAAGAAAAAAACATTCTACTTACATGATTAAACTGTACAAAATGGCCATGTCACTATTTCCCTTAAAGTCCCACACAGAAAGGAAATGCATTTTAAAGTACTTTTGTATATTTATTGTGGCTACAATGCATTTAAAATACATTTAGAGTGCATGGGATCTCTAGAATACATTTTGAGGATGCATTTGCAGCCATGCATTAATGCATTTCTGTCTCTAAAAATGTATTCCAACAAAAGAAGCTGTAACCTAAAATGCATTTTTTCAAAAATATGCCAATACAATCTGTAATAGTGATGTAAAAATGACCACTGCATTTCACAAAATTATCATATGTATACACAAATCCACTTCAATTTCAATTCAGCCAGAAAACATGATTAGATTGGACAAATAAATAAAGGCAACATTGAATCATTTATGTTGATTTAACACTTCAATAAATGCATACTGATAGGTCAGTGCATAATATCACTGACATAGTGACTGAAACTTTTATTTGTTTATGTTTTCCTATGATGCAATTGAAATAGATCTGCCACATTTCTGGAAAGCATATTTAATGGATTTGCGATACATTTGCAATATTTTTCAAATATATTGAAATATACCTGACCTAAATATATTAAAAGTGTATTTCAAATGAATTGATTATATATTTAAAATATTTATTAAAATATATGAAACAATGCATTTTGAAATACATTCTACATATATATATATATATATATATATATGTATATTTCCATCCCAATGGAAAAATATATTAGAAATGTACCTCCAATGAATTGACAATATATTTACAACAGATTTATTTAAATACATGAAGTGGCCATATTTTACATATTGGAAATGCATTTTAAGATGCATTTTAAAATTTATACTCTAAATAAACCTCAAATGTATTCGGAAAATATCAGGAAAATATAATATATGACGAGACTGGGTAGACGATGGCCATGTTGTCATATCCCTTGAAGCCAATATTACAAGGAAAATGTATTACATGACCAGACTACATGCATGATCACGGCCATGTTCCAATAACCCTTGAAGCCAAAATTACAAGGAAATAAATGAAATAAGATCATTTGAAACATCTTTATGCAATTCCATTGCTTCTAATGATCTTCTTTCATTTAACCAATTTAAAAGAACAAATGTATTGCTTCCAACCCATGAGTAAACAGAAGCGTGAGAAGTCCGGAGTCATAATCAGTTTCCAATTACCAGTGGTGAAATCCACCGTAACACACGTGAAACTGATAACTTCCATGCACAAGGACTTCCATTCTGTGCAAGAATCTTTTACATATGCATTGATTAAATAATTGCTGACTACAGCAGGGGAAGGTAAATATGCCACTAAAACTCATGCCGAATGCGTGAGAGTTGACAAGTACGCGTTATTAATGATAAAATTATCAGTTGTGATTAGTTAAGAATTTTCGGAGTTTCTGTAATGGTAATTTAAATGAATGATTGAACACAGGTCATGACCACTCATTATTTTTAAGGGATGGTTTGAGCTTCCCCTGTTGCCAGTTAACCAGCCCTCACTTGGCTGGTTTAGTTCATGCGATATGAGCCACAGCTCGTGGACATAGAGCAAGTACTAGGGAAGTATCAGTGATTCCACCTGCTAAGTAACGTGTCTCTATTGCCATGGGACTAGCTGAGCGGAGGTGAGATGAGTCACAGCTTGTGGACACGAGCTAGATACTAGCAAAGTGTCCGTAACAGAGAGTGTGCTCTGCAACATGCTTTTTTGCTTTCTCAGCACATGAGAGATTTGCCACTGCTTGAGATGGGTGCTGGAAAAGTATCTGTGATTGCTTGCCTTCTTGGTCAACTGCTGAGCAATCATAGTGATACCCAAGTTAGGGTACGCATACAATCACGCAAAACTGTTATTAGCCAAAATTATGAGAAAATGGCAATGTAAGATGGTAATGTAGGTAATGGGTTAATTTAATGCATGTACGGAAAAAGTCACATGATGCATAATCTCAGAAATAAAAAGTTTAATCAGCTGGTCAATCTACCATGTCAAGCATTCTCCTTAATGTCTGATGGAGCATACTGGTTGGAAGTACAGTTCCCTCTGGAATTATTGGCAACATTATTAGCCTTCATCCTACTAAGCGGAACCCGCACCTATATATTCGTTTGCCATTTCAAAAATATGTGACATACTGCCTCACCGTTTTACGAATTTGTCAGAATTTATGTCTTAATTAAAACACTTAAGCACCGGAAGATCAGCTTTTTGCATTGTGGAGGTATAATTAATTTGTTACTGGGGTCCAAAACTTATCTGTGTTTTATTTTACAATGGAGTAGCACACTGAAAGTTCACTTCTTTTTGGTTGTTTCAGATTCATAATGGCCAACAGACAAAGACAAGCTAGATCCACAGCAGCAGATTCTAAATACAAGCAATGAAAATTATTTTGCAATTACTTTTTTGTGTTAAACTCTGTAAAAAAAAGACAGAAGTTGTAGTCCAGAATGTTTTACAGCTGCATGAGCTGCAATATTCATGTATGTAATGCCACAATTTCTTTTGTGGTGCTATAATTTGCTAAAAAAATGCTACTTATTACAATATTATCGCAATGTTATTGCATTTATAATACATCATTGATATTCAGAAGTAGTGTATTTTGTTCTTCAATAAAGTTATGTGTGTTTGCTGCATTGAATTTGTTCTATCTGCATTGATTTCAAGGTATTCCCTCTGGGGTCTGTACGGACCCCGCCTGGCAGTTTGTGTATGTCAAATTGGCCGATAGGATTAAGGTTAAAATGAGCTAAACAAGATGCGGAAAAATGTCTTTATTGTTTAACATCATCTTTCATTCAAAATGCACATTAAAATCTAACCTTTAATTGAAATAACATACTTGAGAGAAACAATTAATTCTTATCATGAAACAAATATTTTTCTCAAAATTATTTGTGCTACAATTATTGGCACACCTTAATTTAATATTTAGTGAGGCCTCCCATTGCAAAGAAAACAGCTTTGAGTCTTCCACTGTAATTCTTGGTGAGGTTGGTGAACATGTGGCTCAGGATCTCTGACCATTTCTTCATACAGACTCTCTTTAGATCCTTCAAATCCTGAAGTTGATGCTGGGACACTATCTTCTTTGCAGAATCTGCAGTTCATGGGGGTGGAGACATGACATTGTAAACAATAAAAATTAGAAAGGAGTAACAGCCCCCTCATCCTGTCTAACTTCAGCAATTAATTAAAGGTCCCCTATTATGTCACCAGATGCACAGCGAATTAGCCATTATGGGCCAGTTCAAAGTCTTCCCTTCCTGACATCACAAGGGGGACTGACCACCCAGAATAATTAAATCTGCTTGACTACTTGGCTGAAGGTGGTCAGTTCTTCTTGCCTCTGGTTGGTTACTTCCCCATGTGATGTCAAGAGGGAAATGATTTTGAAAATGGCTTGTAATTACTAATTAGGTATGCACCTGTTGACATAATAGGGCACCTTTAATAAGTAGTGTAGAAAGAGTTTGAAAGCATGTGATCAATCTCCATTGCCATCAGCTGAATTAACTTTGGCTAACTTGTGGTCATTTGAAGAACAACAGCCCTTGATATTTTTTTTTTTTTGAGTGTATTATGATATATATGAGTGTGTTTATCGTTCTGCTCCCAAATGGATGAAAAACTTCAAAAACCTCTGCAGCAGGTGGGTCAGATTGAGTACCAGTTGAAGGGGAAAAGTGAAAAAGCCCCTTTCTACCCTGTAATGGCAACAAAGGTTCACCGTAGGAGCAAGTCATCTTCGCATAATTAAGGAAAATCTCACAATAAGCATAAAATGGCAGGAATCTTGCAGCAGAGCCGCCACTAAGTCCGAAAAATCTGTGCAATAAGGGCGCTGAAGAGGAAAGGTGTATGGCATTTGGAGCTTAAACAGACCAAATGATTTCGCAATGAGTGGGCAGTTTCAATTTTGGAGGACATGGTCAGCTGAGCCGTTGGGTGAGTATTTTGCAGTATCATTGGTTAGGAGTCAACATCTTGGTGCCAATGACTGCTTGTCGTCTCAGAAATATACCCACTGCACATGGTTTTGCAGGCTACACGGGCTAAATATTGGTCAAGAGAGGGGCATTTTACTACATTCCAAGTACTGTTTAAGGAGCAGTAAAGACTGGGTGAGAAAACAGATCACAGACTTTCCTCAAATCATAGCACTGTATTAAAAATGGTTTGAGAAATAGCATTATTGAAACTGAAAGCCATCTAATCATTTTTCAGGGTTGCCTCATCAAGACGCAACTTTTTATTAAAATTGTTGGAAAATACCATCATTCATGCTAGAAGATAAAACAGCACATTGTATCAGACAGAGAGAAAGATTGTGTAGCAAAGCCATTTATGGACAGATAATCACCCCCACCCCTCTCCCCACTTTCCTAAAAAGAATCACCATGAGATGACTCCAGAGTGGGAGAATTTAGAAAATCATTAGTTAACATCAGTGCCGCTGGAGCAACGAAAACTTACATTTGAAAGGCCAAGTGCTAAACGTGCTGAAGTAAGGATGTGAAGATGTTTTTTTTAGTTACCATTACCTTCATTTTACCAAAATAGACATTTTGCGACTCAAGTACATTTGCTCTACAATATTTTGTTTGTGCCAATGCAAAAAAAAAAAAAAAAAGACTTCCTTTTTTCCAAAAAGTCTACTTGTCCCAGTTAATGTCAAATTCCAATGAACACAGGTTTTATTTGGCTGTATTTGTTTTATATAAATAAAATGACAGGAAAATTTTAATTCTTCCTCAGGAATATATTTATTACCAACTGTGGAAACATTTCTGCCAGGTTCCAAAGGAACAGTTGTTTAGTTTTAAATATGCAGCTGGGATCTCTAACTCAAATCATGGAGGGCTGCTGTGTCTCCTGGTTTTTACTTTGTTCCTGCACTCACATGCATAACCCTTCAATGCCCCCTGTGACAAATTTTTCACACGATTTTGGGGGTTGTCAAAACCACTGACCCTACATAAATTTTGCCACCTAATGCCCATAGTGACATATTCGGGCCCTCATTGCTGCCATCTGATGCATAAAAGTGGAACTGACACTACACTGGCTGCACCAGCTAACCTTTCCAATATGGCCACCCCCATGGTGGAATCCACACGATAGATCAGCACCCATTCATCACAGGATAAAGTAGAGAAACAGATAAGCTAATAAAAAATAAGCTATGCCCAATACTTCAGCTATATGTCAACTACCAAAACAATGATGGACAAAAGTTCTCTTTATATCCTAGAAACTTAGAGTGACATATATGTCACAAAACTAAAATGAGGTCAAAGGTCACCAAAAATTGCTTTTGGGTTGTTATTAGCCCCTTCCCAGGACATATTAACAAATAACATAGATTTTTCTGTCAACTTTTATTATAGTTGGGCATTGAAGGGTTAATTTAAATCATTGATTGGCTAAAGACTTGGTTCATCTTCTTTATAAGGCCTGACTTGGCTGCTGATCGTTTGAAAATCCCAAAATCCGAAGACACAACAACGCCAGAGGACTGGAGTTTGAGACTTCTGATATATAGCCTTGTTTAAAATACCAAAAGCGCATAAATTATTGGCAGCCTTGATAATAAAAATGCTGCCGTTGACAAACTGCAGTTAATAATTGAGATTTGAAGATGTGCTCCTGTTTGAATAGTTATTCCCATGTTTCAATGCATTTTTCCATTAGTTATATATTTTATGAAACCCACTGGTGTCAAAATTGTCCCCCTTGTTTACCACTTTGTATAAAATTTCTGGAAAAGATGGCGCTGAGAGTTTTTTGTAAGGTTAATGAATAAATAATAAATAATTTGGAGAAATTTTTGACCATCCCTACATCTAAGGATCTAAGGATGATTGTTATTCTTGCATTTGTTATTGTTATGCAGAACACTAACACGACTTGTAGGGTATTTCAGCCCAGAGCCTGAGATGGCCATCAAATGATTATGAATTTTATTTTCACTTGCCCATGTCTGTATGGTCTTTTATATTTGCATCTGTTCTTTTTTCACCTGCGACCAACTTTCAGCCAAGTATCATGATAACCAGACTTTCAAGGACAATTTCCAAGCACCTAACGAAAGTCATTCGCAGTACTTGATGGCATTCTAACTCGTGCTCCGGGGACACTGGCAGCAAAACAGGCTGGATATATCCTTGACCCACCACAGCATTTATAAGTACATATAATGCTCGTCATCTTGTTTGCATTCCCTTTTCTGATGGTTGTGTCTGATTTTTTTTTTTTTTTTTTTTTTACAATAATTGTTATTGGTGCCAGTAATTTTGACTCCTATGGTTATTAGAAAAAAAAGAGAGATGAAGAGACACTTTCTCACAATTCAGACAACCAGTAACCAGTAAAACTGTGTAAAGTGTAGTTAAGTAGCTGGTATAGTCCTCCTAGGACAGGGGTGGGCAATCACGGCAATTACCCTGACTAATTGAGTTAATTGATTGCATGCACAAATATAGATTTTCGCGATGATTCGATCAAAGGAAAAAGTCTTATGAAGGGAGACAAGACCAGTCTTTGTAGTTTCATGATAATTTAAAGAAATGTGCATGAAACGTTAGATTTCATAAATGGTTTGGCTAATTGAGACAATCAACTAATTAAAGACCAGACGTTGGCGTGAAAACCAGGGACAGATACGGCCCTCGCTGCCCACCTCTGTCCTAGGACATGCAGTCGACTGCACCAAGATGCAGACCCCCAGCCAATTATGCCGCACTATATAGGAGAAAATGACATCGAAATGAAAATAATAGTTTTATTATATGTTTGAACAAAACATACTGTATGATTAACTGTTTTTACATTCAGCCTTTACTCTTAATTTTTATTGAGGATTTCTTTTGTTGAGGTGGCTGCATTTGTGGATTCGAATAATACTTCACTTTTTTTTAAAAATATGAGTATGCCAGTGTGCATTTGATTCCACACTGATCACCCACTTCCTGTGCAATAAGTGAAATTTTACATTTCCAGGATGGTTTTTTTTTTTTATTTCTGTAATGCCCATGACCTATTCTGTTCATATTATTGAAGGGTTTTCACTTCGCCTTAATCGGTCTCCCTCCCTTCCTCTCAAGTGAAACACGGAGCTGCATAAGAATGTAGCTTCTTGGTGAAGGTATTTTATCACTGGTTTCATTTCCGATTTTTTCCAAATAAAGTGCAATGCCCGGTGGGCCGACGCAAATTTTGGGCCGATGTAATCATAGTTTATAAAAATTGTAATAACATTGATAATTTAGAACAACCACGCCGGCCTTTAAAACACGGAAGGCGGCCCATTGGTTCATTTTCTACACTAAAACAGAGCTGCCCCAATGAAATCTCTGAGCTCTCCCTCCTCAGGGGAAAATAATTGCAATTGCGCACAGCCCATTGGTAGACAGTGGCCCAAATTAAGGCGAGCAAACAGCAGGGAGATTTCAGCTACTTCGAAGTGGAATTTCAAACAGAGAAGATCAGTACTACACTGATTTATCTCTTCCATCACTACGTTTCAGAGAAAACTCTCCTTACGACTTCATGCATTCCCATTCATCGTGACACATGCTTTATATACCACTTGTTATTTTTCTACTTCACTATTCGGTTTATCTTGCATTTGGCCATTTTTTTTAGGTATCTATTTATATATTTTTATAATATAGGAATTACCAAAAAACTGTATTCTTGCAGGATAAAAAAAAGATGCAAAAGGCTTAAGCCATGTACAGTTTATTTAATGTTGTTGTTTTCGTCCTACAAGTTTAAGAAGACTGGCTTGCTGGGAAATTAGTTTGACTAATGGCCTTGCTTGTCCCCTGTTGTATTAACAGTCTAAAAATGCGTTTCAACGACTACGAGATCAGACAAAAATGTCAGAAAACAGTGGGGAGGCGGAAAAGCTTTGAGAATAAAGTAAACAGACATTGGAGTCTCAGGCTTTCAAACACTAAAAAATTGACCAGCTGTTTGGTCACAATGATCCTCATATAGCATGTAGTTTTCATTTGGAAGGGGACATGGAAAGCAGTAAGACTGATGTTAAATTAACAGGCTATCGCAAGTATGTATTCGGTTAAAATTTGCTTGAGCTTACAAAAGACCCCCACTGATGGACCAGCTGTTAAGAACCTACTATTTGATGCATACTGATTCGTTGTTTCACCGTGGCAAATAAAATTTGTCCTGGAAAACAGCAAGGAAGACTTTCAAATTTTCCCATTTAAAACCCTGTCTTGACGTTCAGAATCATCTGCCAGTAAACTTGCAACAAGCAAGTACTGCGGTTCTGAAGCTAGTGAGCTATTCTATGCTATGCTGAGTCTGTAAGATATGTAACATCATTTAAAAAGGTTATGTATGAATCAATCCAAACAGTGCAATGGTCTTATTGAAAAATCATAAATGGCCCCAAAGTCATATTTATTTTTCACATTCATTCATGTAAATGTATTATTATTATTGTTATTATTATTGTGGGTTGTGGGTTCGATTCCGGCCTGGGGCCTTTCTGTATGGAGTTCAGGGCATGAGGCTACGACTGAGCTGAATTTTAACTTTTAGTAGCAGTAAAGTGTGCACGTATGGCGGGCCGTCATGTCACAATCAGGTTGGGCAGCCATGGCCAATGCCAGGGCCATTTTTTTGTCCCAGTCCAGTTGTTCTTAACACATCCAGGCATGGTTACTTCCAGCCCTGTTGAATCTAAACATCATTCAAGTACAACCTGCCCAGCAGTGTGAAGTACGCAAAAAGCAGCAAATGATGCATCAATCTTAAATAATAAAATTAATAATAATAATAATAATAATAACTGAAGAACAGATGAAAAACAAAGTAGTTCAGATGAACTAATCTGGAAAGGATCACAAATCTATTTCTTAGGTTCTGGAACTCCTGTAAACCACTTAGAGCCAATATCTACGAAAGGGGGGGGGGGACTTGTAACCTTTGCAAACCTTCCAAAGAGTGGCTGGCCAACCAAAATTCTTCCAAGAGTGCATCGACGACTCATTCAGGAGGTCACTAAAGAATCCAGAATAACATTTAAAGAGCTGCAGGCCTCATTTGCTTCAGTTATGGTCAGAATTCACGATTTCACAATGAGAGAAAGACAGTGCAAAAATGGAGAGGGGGCTGTAACATTTTGTGTACTGTACTGTCCTGGTGCGGGAGCCACTGCAGTAACTATCCTGCTCCTCTAGGGGGCTGGTCCAGACTACTGTCCTGCGCACTGTCCTGTAGCTCAAGCCACTTACGGTAACTGTCCTGTTCCACAAGAGGACTGGCCTGGAGCACTGAAGTAGTTTCTCAAGATAGTGAAATTTTGCTGTCTTAACTGGCCTTGTATTGAGGTACAGCCTCGAAAGAACTTACTGTATAGTCCATGCTCGGAATACCGCAATTACATTGTAAATGCCTGACTTACCCTCAGCATAACTATTGGCGAAATCATTAATCTAGCCTGCCATTTTGATAAATAAACTGTAATGCAGATAATTGTTCAAAAAGTTTGAAGCTGGTAAAACCAGCTGGTTAAAATCAATGTAGCTCACCGCTTTTGTTACTGCACTAATCAGGCACATTAATAAACCTGCGAGAGTCATCTGACAAAACCTAAAGAATATAGAGTAAAATAACTGATATTGTGTCATGGGGAGACAGTGATGGGGACACTGTACTGAAGGAGACATTAAACCGAGGTCCTGACTCCCTGTGGTCATTAAACATCCTATGACACTCCAGTGTCATTGCTAAAGTCCCAACCTGCCACCTAATCATCCCCTGATCTAATTGGCTGTGCAACTTGTCCTCTCCCTCCCCACCTCAACCCCCCAGGGCTCCCTTGAAAAAGAGATTTCAATCTCAGTGGGACTTTCCTGGTTAAATAAAGGTTACATAAATAATAGTAATAATAATAATAATAATCATAATACAACTATTTTGGCCGTTTTTATACTGCAACTTGAGCTTTCTTTCTGAATGAAATTGCGATTATTTTCATTATTTTTTGCCTTTATAAGACTTCTGGATATACACTTGCCACATTACCATGACAACTTATTATTTACGGACAGTTCTTTTCCTGCCCAAAAGCTGAAGGGTGTTGTTTTAGGGGGTGCTACCCACTACACCATAATACCAGCAAGAAAAACCATGTTGAATTGTAATATTTCTGCTTTTAATTAAAGGCGAGTCAAATAGCTAAATATATGCCAAATGACATCTACCTGTTTTATTCCTGGGGTGGGCAAGGAAGTTCTTATGCTGAATTTCTTTACATTTACCTTTGTAAAGTGGCTTCCATTTTCATCCACTCGTTGCAAGTGAAAATAAATAGAGATCAGAACTGGTCGCCTGAATGAGATGGAATTAGAAATAATACCTTTTAGTTTGAATAAATTTGAGCCGTTGCCGCCATTTGGAGTAACGTTTTGAGTTTCTGCTGTTTGCCTTCGTCTCATTACTCTGTGCCCTGGCACAAACGTTTCGTATGCTGACACTGACATGATTATGAGAAGCACCTTCAAAATCAGTGCTTATTATGATCAAGTATAGAAATGATAATGCACTAGGAAAAGTATACATACTATTTCATAATGTGTTTGCTGTGAAAAAATGTGACCTCTGATCTGGGAATAGCAAGTGATTAATGACTCCAACTGAGAGACAGCTTGTTCAGAAGGAGAGGGATGTGGTCATTATTTTGGTGCTACCTAAAGCTCTTTCGTCATGCCCCAAACGCCTTAAGTATGGTTCGGTCACAAGATGACAGGGCCCCATCTCATCATATTGATTAATAAAGTTCTAGTTTTCATTCATTTTATTTTAGCCTTCTTTTTCCCCAGTAGATACATAAGTATCTTCATTTCTTTTTTTACTTTGGTCCGTTTTTCATTTCTTTTCTTGTCGTTAAACCCTTTGAAGTGTAAGTTTTGGAATGCATTCCTAAAAATATGAATGACGCAACTGGTCGGAGTGACAGTAGCATTTGCTATAGAAAGTTAAGACAACAACACATTTTAAGGATGATCTCAATCCCTAAAATGTTAAGGGTTTCTTTACATTTCCTTGTTCAAGTATCACCTTTTTTCCCCGCTAATCTTCCCAGTTTCTCCTGGTTTTTGGCCCTTCCTCTTGTTAATACCAATTTGTCCCAATCTGGCCTCCTCCATTTGACTCACTTATTCCCTCCAAAAGAGGTGCCACGCCCACAAAAGCCACGAGGAGGGCTGCTCAGCGGGAGGGTTCGGCCCAGGTCGTGACTCCGGCGGATGGAATGAGCCGTAATAACCCCGGCAGGGTCCCAGTCCCTCATTCTCTTCTCTTTTCCCTCTCTTCCCTCTATTTCTCCACCTGAACCATCCGAGCAGAGAAATTGCCTGTTATCTGGGGTCGATTTTTCTTGTGCTCGTAAATTGCTTTGTATTGACACTCTGTCAGAAAGGGATCGTCACGGTAACCCATGCCGTCCACCTCAGCCGAGGCACGGGCTGGGTCCACCGGGGAGATCGCGGAGAGTGGGGGGTGATTACATTTGTGCTCGGGGATGGGAAATGTAATTGCTGCTGAGTGGGTGGTGATGATGGGGCGGTGGCGGGGAGTGGGTTGTTTGGAGGGAAAGGGTCCTGTTGTGGGTGGAGGAGACCATTTCCCTATTGGTTTCTCAAAAAGTATTTCAACATCAGACAACATCAAGGCTTTTCAAAAATTGTACACCCATTTTAAATTAAATGCTTTTTTTCTTCCCTTTATGTTCATTCCACCTGTCTTTCAATCGTTGAATTTGGGGCTGGTGCCTCCCCTCCGTCTTCCCTCTGTTCTGAAGACGTGTTGCTGAAGCTCAGGCTCTCTCTTGGTATCACGGCTCACGCATTTCGCTTTCTCGCCCAAGAGTGGATGGGGCTTACTGCGGCCCTTCAGCAAATGGTCTATTAAGGAGTGTCCTTACCCTATAGGCTCGTATAATTGCTTGTTCCTACATCTGGGCTGATTCCGTTATTGCCCTCCAGCAGCGGAGCTGACAGTAAATCCTATGTGTCAAGATGAGGCAAGTCAGGTGGTCTAAATCACATTCTCTCTTCCCTCGCTATCTTGCTCTCCTTCTGTGCTCAGGGATGGCATGCTAGCGGGAGTCCAATGACATGTTATCGCTCTTGCTTTGCCTTTGATTTCTCTCATTTGTTGATATTTTGGTCTTCAGATAAAATGTGTAACTAATTATATTGTAAAATTTTGCATGTATATGTAGTTTCTTTTTTTAGTATTTCTAATCAGTTTTAATACTTGATTTTTCATGACTGGCATTGGCATTCTTGGACTGACATGGTCTAATGCGTGTGCAACCTTTTATGGTACATGGCACATTTGATTTGAACACATGATGTAGTCTTTGCTCCGTCAATCTGGCTGAAAATCAAGAGAGGAAAGTATATAGGACTACTCTTCTTCGTGTATCGAGTAAATTTATTCTCTAGATCCTGAGGAAGTGTCATTAAACTTATATACCTTAATTGACATGAAGGGAGAATTTTCTTACCACTGCCAACTTTTGTCTTTGGACAATGAGTCGTTTTTATTGGATGCACGCCAATGAGCCACAACATGAATACCGAACACAAATAAAGCAAAAAGCTTTGATTATTTGATAAAAAGGCATATGTCATGGTCAGTGGACAGATCTTTGACAACGTGAAGTGACTGTCCCCTTACCTTTAAAATATTGGACGAGGGCGGAATGGGAGATGAATGTGCTAAATTTTTCTGGTCAGATGAGTGGGTCAGAGCATTTCCGAAGAAGAAATGCTTTTGGGATGCTCCCAGTGCCTATTGACGGTGGCCCAAAGAAGAACAAACCACGACGTGGTGACAGGGTGTTTCGAGCCCAAGGCTCATTGATGCGCAAGGTCAGTAAACGCTATCCCCGTCTGGTCAAAACTAACAGAAGGGCTACTGAGGCACAAGTCGCATAAAATTTCAATGATGGTAATGGGCGGATTGTATCATTGCAGACCGCATGTTGGGCCCTGCTGCATTTGGCACATTGTAGCTGCAGAAGAAACAGAGTGCCTCTTCTAACACTGGTATACCACCTAAAGGGCACTGTAGTATTAAAACTGGACCTTGGAACAATTGAAAAATGTCGCCAGGTCCAGAGAGTCCCATTTTCTTTTACATCAAGGGCATGGACTGAGTATTGTAGGTGTGCGCCGTTGACCCCAGGCAGAGATGGCACCAGGGTGCACTGTGAGAAGAAGAGGAGAAAGTTTGCGGAGAAAATGATACCCTGGGAAATGATCTCCTCTGAAATGTTCAGGGTATTCAAGTGGATGCCACTTTGATGAGGCTGTTTTGGTAGGACATAAATGACCAGCTCATTAGGCTGTTAGTTTTATTGTTGTGGCTGATCAGTGTATGTGCGGCCTTCTTATTGCAGTAAAATGTGGTATAAATATTTCCATTTCAGTTGAGTATGATGCACTTTAAAACCAAATGTTTAAAATCTGAACATATGCTAAACACTTTTTTGTTACAGTTTTTAAACATCCCAGTGTTTAGATTCAGTTTTAAACTGTAGTCAACAAATCTGAAAAACCTTGATCGCAACAGCCAATAAACATCAGTGTTTTTAATGAGAACACCCATTTACAAAAATAATCACTAGGCACTTAGCTTTTAGACACTTTAGATTATAAACATGTCACGTTCCACAGATTTACAGCGTGAGGTTTGCGTGGAGTTTCATCGTTCACTTGAGCCAATCACTACCAGCAGTTTCTAATTTCCAGATAAAATCAAGGTTCAGAAAGAAACAGTCCTTGTCACTATTTTATCCACCCTGATTTGCTTATTGTTCCACTGAAAAGTAAATTTAGCAACTTGTTGAAATCTAGCGATTTATCTAAATGAGTCATACTTGTCTTGCATAGCTTGCCTTCCATAAACATGGTCCTGTGCGTGTTCAGCACACGATATGAACCCATACTTCGATGTTTCCTGTAACAATTGAGCTGAAATTTCTCTGTCTCTCAATAAATCTCTATTCTTTATGTCTACATGTGTCATACATTTTCTCTTAATCTGTTGCTGTTGTTCTCTGAAAGTTCTTGAGCTCAATTCCGATAAAAAAATGAGGATTATAAAGATTTTTTTCCCCTTAATTTGATGTGCATTTAAATCAGGTTTATGTGTGGAGGAAATTGCTGCTTGCTCAGGATGAACGCATACTATCACTGTCAGTTGCTGCCCTGCCTTGCATGCGTTATTAATAGAAATGTTGCAGGGTATCCATTTTTGTATTCAAGGGAAGCCTATTGCTTGTTTGAGCAGAAAAGCAGGGCAGATTCAGAGTGAGGTGGTGAATACCGAACTCTGCCCAGTTCTGCTGGATGATCAACCCTCCCTACTTTACTGCTAAAGGAAATCTACATTTTGATTTCCTGATTGTAGCACATTGATCCCCCATCCAGCGACACGGACATGTGATATTGTCCTGCTCTGGTTGCTATATTGACCTCTCCTGTTTGATGGCTAAAGCCATGGTAGCATTGGCATTGCTTTGCTTGCATTTAAATTTCAAATACCGCATTTAGCAAATGCTCAAATCCAGTACAACATGAAATAACCGCATATGAAATAAACAACTATGAACATTAGTCAGACAAGTTACCGTTTTCATAAAGTTACACTTTTTCATGGGCATGAACATCACATACAGTATTTTGTAATTGTAGTTCATGGTGAGCAAAGGTATAGTCAGCAATGGCACTGCTTTATTTTATTGTGCACATTCAGGTCACCAACTTCTCATATTTTCCTTGTTTACTTGGTCTGTGAATACATCTATCGTCTGCAAACGGCAAACACCCACCGCAGTGTCATACAGTGTTTGCTGTGTTGCTCATATTCAGATTCCTCATGTTCAGTTGAAGGAAGCTTGGTAATTTTCTAAAGAAACTGTGTCAGTGATTTGGACTAGATTTATGGAACATAACCATCTGATGCATAGTATATGGGTCAAAAGTAATCCAGTTTTGTGCTTCATTTTGCATACCTCTCAAATTAGGCCATGCCACTAACTTGTCTGTTATTGAAAAAATAATAGTTTTTAATACTCTTTTTCCTCAGTTTGAAAGAAGATGGTTTTTCATCTCTAAACCAAGTTTACACAGGCCAGGTCATTTTTGACTTGTATTGAAGAGTCACACATCATTTCAAGGGAATGCTGCAAACATGACGATTTTTTCTGTTTACTTCGATTGCCTGCACAGTCCCTAGATCTCAGTCCAATAGAGCACCTTTGGTATGAGGTGAAATGGGAGGTTCACAGCATGAATGTGAGGCTATAAAACCGCAAAAGTGTGAGAGGCTGTAGAGTCAGCATTGATCTCACTCCCATAAAATGGCTCTAGTTCTGGTAAAAGAATGGGAAATCCCTGCCCAGTAGTTTATGTTTATAATAAATGAAGTCAGTGCGCACATCATAACATCCATTGTAATAACAGTAGTACTAATTTTACTATTTGAATGCTGTTTTTCATTGTTAAATATTGATTATTGTCATTTATGTACATGAAAAATATATAAACTGGTAATCTACTACATAATAATTTTTATATTTTGGGCATTAATGGAGAATTAACGGCCTATCTAATGATTCATGTAAGTGGCTGCTTAAGCATTTTTCTCCATTTTTACAAATGTATACGGCGAGCTTGCTAATTCCTTCATTTTGATTTGTTGTCTTGAAGGAACTATTGATGAAAGGTATTTTTTGCAGATCCCCAATAATGAAGGCTGCTGAGTATCTTCTTCAGAAGTAAATACCTGCTGACTGGGTGATGGACAGAGAATATGGATGAGCAGGTGTCCCAAATGTATGTACACCTACCTCCTCATGTGATTGGTTGCAAGGGCTGTGGATTTTCAACAAATTCCTGCATTTTGTGGATGAAAAACACACTATTTTGACTTTTACCGTATGAAGGTTCTGTAAAATGTTAATATTTTGAGCAGGCAATAAACAATGTTATGCTTAATAACTGTAAAACTGCCAGTGGTGGATTATCATCAGACGAATGCAAATGCTACCCAATGGGTCCTCTTTTCTTTCATAGGCTGCCACCATTCGCTTTCTTTACCCCCTGAAGAAGACTTTCCTCAAAAACTGAGCGTCGTCCACTTCATTCATTCATACAACTATGGCAATTTCCATTTTACCGTGTCACCGGTCTGTTGAGCAGCTCTTTATTCTAACTTAAGCAAGCACCGGCAAACCTGATCTGATAAACTGATAAACTGCTTGTTGTTTGCACACACCACTGCTTTCCTATTGGATTGCTTCGCATGGTTGAGACACAATGAGGGATTGCATTCCTGTTTTTCACATTTCCCTCCCTGGCACTGCAACCATGGAGACGCAGAGCATGGGGCTGGGGGGGGGGGGGAGTTAGAGCTCAGATCCACTTCTCTTCTAAGTTTTTTGTCTGAATTCAAATTCAAACATCTGGGGTATCTATTCCACCAACTCCTGCAAAGCTGCTGCTGAGGATTCTTGTTTATTAGTGAATGGCTTCTTGGCTGCTACTGGAGCAGAGTAAAAGCATCAAGATGGTCGTTTCATCATTGTAACCAAGATGGTATTTTTACTGTGTTACGACATTGTTATTACTGTGTGATACATGTGTATTTTCATCTGACATTCAACAAAGAAATATAACTGGTTTTGAATGTTAGCCAAATGGTTCCCAGTCCTAAATACATCAACCAGTATGTGAATATACAAAAATAATCAGGTCTGTTCCTGTGTTCAACACAATGGGCAGGAGGCATATTGTTTTCACCTCCATCTATCTGTCCATCCGTCAATCGGTTTGTCCGTCCATCGCACAAGCAATATCTACAGAACGAATAGACGGATTTTGAATCACGCCTGGTAACTCCCCACAGATGGAGAACTGATTAGATTTTGAAGGTCATTTGGTCAAAGTTCAAGTTGTATGTGGGGACTGAAGATCAACTTTTAGGGCCTGTGAACTGGAGGCATGGAAATCAAAGCTCTGCGTTGACTTTTACCTTTTTTAAGTTTAAATTTATTTGCCATTTTCTTCAAATATAGATTTGTCTGGAACACAACCTCAGTATGCCTTCGACAAGACGTTGATTTGAACATTATTTTACTGCTAAATAACGCATAGAATGAGATTCAGGCATATTGCTTAATTTCTGCAAGTATTTACATCATGTGAAAATGAAGGAAATACCATAGAAAAATGCACAGAAAAGCCAAGAAAACCAAACTAAAAAACAACATTCCTTCATGTACTTGTAGATGCATCTGTGCGTGCGAAGGTCACCATTTCTACCCTGAACAAACTGCCTGCTGCAAGTACTATCTGGCGAATAAAATAGGCCAAACACAAAATGCTGTCCTCCTTTATGTGGTGCAGTGTTTATAAACTCTCTGTCCTGTGAGTCATTGCCTCTCTCTGGGCCTTACACTCGTACATTAAAGACCCTGATCTGATGGGCGTTTCTCAGTGTTAAACATCTGAGCTGCTGCCCCATCTGCCGCCACTGTTCCCATGTCACCTGACAGGGAAATGTGAGATTAGAGAGACTAAAATCAGCACCTGGACCTGTGCAGCTTTTGAGCGACTTTCTGATTGTTCCTGGACCATTCCTCTCAAAGCAAGCAGAGTGTCATTGCAGTAAATATTTCACTCCTACTCCCACCAACATGCACTGCAAAGACAGAACATTTAAAGATTTGCGCAGATTTTCAGAGATGGTAACAGGGAGGAAGAAGATGTTGGAAATGACTATTATTATTCTCTTATGTGAAATACACACATCCCTCATTGGCGCATATGAAATACACTCATCCCTCATAGGCGCATGTGAAATACACACATCCCTCATAGGCGCATGTGAAATACACACATCCCTCATAAGCACATGGGAAATACACACATCCCTCACAGGCGCATGTGAAATACACACATCCCTCATAGACGCATGTGAAATACACACATCCCTCATAAGCTCATGGGAAATACACACATCCCTCACAGTCACATGTGAAATACACACATCCCTCATAGGCGCATGGGAAATGCACACATCTCTCATCGGCGCATGTGAAATTTGTTTTCACTTTTTAAAAAACTGTACAGATATATTAATATTTAGACTACTGTGCATGAAAGAACTGAAAATACATATTTTTCAAAGACTATTGGCCAAGAAGTAGCTTGGTTTTGTATACAAACTGATCGCATCTGTGTGAAACACCCCTGAATTAATTTTTTAATTCGGTTCATTTGACATCTGTTAGTACACTTGCAAGCAGCTTTTCCGTAGGCAGCTCTTACTGCTTCTCAGTAATTCTCATACTAGGCTGTTTTTTGACAAATCTGGTATAAGCCTAATATACTATTGCCCCTCTGGTACTTCCACATCGCCAGCAAATATGATTGTTTTACTCCTCGCATATTAATTGCCTAGTGAGTGACTGACCGACAGCTTCACTTTTGCTAACAATTATTATTAACAATTATAAATGTGTTTATTCAAAAAGCAGCCTTAATTTGTGCCATTTTTGTGGGGGGCAAGACTGTTCAGAAATTTGCTTTCATCCTTCACTTCTTATTTAGATGGAGTTTAGAGACGTACATTTAAGTGAGCATAATATCAATTACTGCGTCTTTCTTTTTTTGTTTGTTTGTTTGAAAGAAACTGCCCTTGTATATGTCTGTGAGACATACTTTCATTGTTCTGTTTGTTGCCAGGTCTACGTCTGCTGAAGCCGATATTCTGTGAATATCATGTGTCATGTATCAAAGCACTGAATTATTGAATTTATTTGCATTTCTCCTGATTTGACTCAACACGGTGCGGTTGTCTGTTCATCTCATGCAGTTCACTTCAACTTTTACACTAAAATCTGTATTTATCTACTGTATATTATGAAATATATGGCAGTAACTATACAAGTACAAATGCTTGAGGGTCATAAAAAGCATAGGCAGTATGCTTAGACATTTTAATAAGGATATGGTGTCTTAGTTCCTTACATGGTGGATTTGACCTCAATTTAAAATTGTTTCATTGTTGATAGATATTTATTTTGAATGACTTTACAATCACCCTTGTGTTCAAAATGTAAACACATGTACACAGTCTTGGGTAACGTGCTGAGTAAAGTGCTTCTTTCAGTATGGTTGCATTCATGATTGGTTATAAGCATTTACATTTTTTAATCTGGCAGTTTCAGGTGGCTCTACATTGTTATGGACTGCAGTGGTTTCCTGTAGGCCAAAATAATAGCTCTGGACAATGGCTACAGATGGCTTGATTCTGCCTGACAAGGGGCCCTTGCGTGCACTAGCAAGCGGTGATGGTCAGAACAGGATATAAGGCCCATTCTCGCTCAGTCTCCCAAAGCTGTTAGGAGGTTAATTATTGTATAATTTTTTTGTTAAAAATGATTGAACTGGGCAAAATGCGGCTGTTAATTGTTTTGTCACAATTGCACCATTTGGTTTATCAAACTGAACCACAAGCCAAGCCTACATTTTTCTGCTGCCAGGCTCTTCTGTCCAAAGCATAAACTGTTGTTTTTGGTCCTTGTTTGGGTACTAAAATAAGTGTAAAGCCAAAATTCAAGAGAGACAGTGACAAACAGGGCGGTACATCCTAAAAAGGCACTGGAGTTCCAAGCAGCAATACACCCCATGGATGGTTCAGATTCCTGACTGTATTCTGACTCTGCAAGTGTTTACCATGGCCCAGATATTAGTCAGAACCACTCACAAGTTCAGCCTCACTTAAGACCACGGGCTGGGCAGTATACTGAAGCACAGTCTTTCAGCTTCCACATGATAATTTGATACAGTTTTGTCAACCATATGGAAGCTGCTACACTGAAAAAAGTGATTTTGACCCCGAGTAAATGTTCCATATATTAAGCATATTTTAATAGAAATAGGTGTGTTATTTAACTCCACTTAAAAAATATAAGTAATTTCAAATAGTCAACATAATAAAAATATCTAGCTTCAGATAAAAATATTTTGTGCAACCACTTACCTTAAAAAAATTATGTTCATTCAACAAAACATTTTTTTCAGTGTAGGCCTTTTGCTCTTTAACTGTCTTACCAACAACCAATAGATATCTGTGGTGAGTTTCTTTCCCCCTTCAAAAGTATGTCACACTGCCTTTGAAATTGGGATTTCCTATATGATACTACCATTGGTGCCAACGGGAGGAATTATCTATCTTTGTGGAAACTGTTTTGAATTCAAGTGCCCGGTAATTTAATGAATACAAAAAATCAACTCTTACATTTGCATTTTACCTTATGAGAAACTTTTTGGGAAATTGGGCTGTATATCAACCAACTACAATGTGCAGTCCAAACTAACTGTTGTATATGCATAATAAAATAAAAACTCCCAGACGTCAGTTTAGGTGATAGTTTTTATTTCATTATGAGTTTACAACAGTCAGTTTGGACCGCGCAGTCTTGCTTCTTAATGGTCTGACAATAATGCGTATTTCAATATGACACACACTATTCTTTACGGGTGAAAAAATTTACTGTATGGATTTACCCTCTTAAGCCCCAGCCTCTTTTTTAGGTTTCTGTTTGAAAATGACATACCCAAAATGAATAGAGTATATCTCTGTTTGTGTAGCATGAAGTATCAGAGAGGGAGACATGGAAATGTGGAGAGAGGGTTGATTTTCTGACGCTACTCGGATTTTGATATTTTAACATTATTATGATTGGCGTTTGAGTTGTGCTTGGTGTATGTAAAAATGACTTGTATGTGCTTGTAGCAGAGGCTCTCCTGTTTCATTTGATGTGTAATATGACTATATTGCTACTTAATTAGCGCGGCGTTGTAGGTATTTTGCTGCGGTGAGTCTCCCCCCTGGAGTTTAAGAGGTTAAATAAGCAGATAAATAAGGGTCTGTGATTGAAATGTCATGGCAATGATTGATATGTTTCAGCAGGCAACAATCCTTTTAGTCCTGACTGATGCAGTGTATAGCTTTTAATTTCTAAAAAAAACATGTCCAAAAATGTATCCCATGATGGTGGAGAATATGTTACTTTGTTTCAAAGGGGGAACATTTATTGGCCAGCAAGAGGCAAAGAATGGCATTGGTGGGCGCCCTGGTGGCTCATCAGTCTAAGCGCGCGCACCATAAAGGCTGTGTCCTTCCTGCAGCGACCTGGGTTTGATTCCAGCTCAGGTCATTTGCTGCATGTTTACCCCATTCTTCTACCCAACTTTCCTATCTCTCTACACTGCATAACTGTCAAATAAAAAAGGAAAAATCCCCCCCCCCCCCCCCCAAAAAAAAAAATTCTTTTAGAATGACTTTGGTTCAAGAACTGTCCAACACTTAATTAAACCAGGAAGGATAGGGATCAACCATCAATTTAGGGAAGAAATGGATCAGAAAAAAAAATCATTAATGATCATTATTGGAGCTCACGGAGGTTTGGTGAAGTCTCACTAAAAATAGTAGAACTCATGGCAATGACTAAATTTGCGATTAAGACCACTTCCACATGCACAATTTGGGGAAAACTTGCAGGATTGTGATTAACCTCTTAAACTTGAACACCTCCATACTGGGGGCAATCACTAAATATCATAAATACAGCATGTTTGCTGATAGTAACATTGTCTTGCGGCATATTCACTCAAAGAGAAGAATCTCAGCAAAAAGCTTATGATGACCATTTTCACCTCAACCAAACATAATTCAAGCATGAAGCAAGTAAATAAACATGTTGTTAAACATAGGATAAAATAATTTCAGTGCTGGATTGCTAGTGTTTCTGCCAAATTTGTGCTACGCATACAAACAATAAATTAAATGAAAGAGGAAAGTCCACAGAATCCAATGATATAAGCCATGTCACTTTAAACTGACACCACACTCAAAGAACAACAGGCATTCGCTTTCTATTCTCCAGCGATGAGCAAAAAATTTATCTTACCCTTGATATTTTGTAATAAAAATTAAGTTCGAAGGTAGATCTGTGCTCGCTATTGTTAGCCCAATGTGGCTGTGTCTCATTGAAACCAGATCTTCACAGTCTCCTTGTATGTTTTATGCTGGTGCACTGCTTCAAATGAGATCAGGCCCTGAGCATTCTGCTGGCATGCAATGTAATTTCTTCTCAGTGATCTGCTTGTGATGCTGTCAGTTTGACTTTGCAAATGGCCATTTGATTCAATGGGCTCTGACTTTTCCAACCAGCCCTCAACCACCTTAATCGCACAAATCTAGCCTGAGATAGAGCCTTGCGTTCCCAGTGCATCTAACTGACAGTCCATGCGATATTACACTCAAGTATTCGAAGAGCGCAACAGTGTAACCGCTTAACTGGTTTCTTTTTTTTTTTTGTATTTTTGCTATAATTATCCATTAAATATGCAACAGTCATTTTCAAAGCCGTTTTCTAACTGGGAATCCTTGCGCCATTGCGTACAAGAATTAAGAAAGCGCAACAGTACAAATGCTAAAACAGGGTGCATGACGTATTTTGTTGACTCACCCTTCATTTATGCAATGAGAGGGGCGAGATTGGTCAACTGATGTAGCATGGTGGCTATAGCAGATTGCTCTCCTGTGAGAGACCCGAGTTCAAATCTCTGGCAGTCATGCACTTGTTTTAGGCAGTTGAAGCATTGTTTTTGCATTAATAATTATTGGGATGTTTTCGATTTTTTTTCTTTATACAATTTTAACCTTATCTTTGTATTTATAATTTTATTCATATGCTTGTTTTTTTTTTTTTTTAATTAATCTGCTCCATTGGAGTCAAGCTTCATTTCCTTTGTTTGTATTTTCTTTGAATGGGAAAATGTAGACCGGACTTGCAGAAAAAAAAATTAAAAAATTAAAAATGGTTGTATTTGGACGGAGTATATGCCTGTAGTGACATATAAGTGAAACTAATAAGTTCTACAGTTTAGTACCAGAGAAATCTGAAATGGCACGCAGTGCCCAAAAAGATGGCCAATTGGGAGATGGTACCTGGACATTCCTAAGCTATAACCTCCTTAATTTTGCTCTGATTAATTGATTAGAACACACTTTGGCATAGATAATGGAGTGATTCTGTGTCATAATTTTTAGAGGTTTCAGGCTGCAACTAAATAATTTCAAAAGGGATAGAAGTACATTTTTGTTAGGTGGAAATTAGATATATGCTGTGTTCTGTCTTCATTTACTTTGACTCAGATATACATATATATATATATATATATATATATATATATATACACTTTATTTAACACCACAATAGAAATCCCCAAGGTGTTACCTCAATGATGATACCAAGATTATTCAAATGGACGAAGTAGTTGTTAAGATATAATTATTTTATTTTGGGCATGTCATTTATAAGCCAGATGCTCCAGGCTTAAGAGGTTAAAAAGCTGTGTGGCTACAAGAAAGCCACGTGTTCGTAAGGCTAATCTGGGGGAAAAAAATAATTCAATTTTCTAGGAAGTATAAAGACTGAATTGTAGAGCAATAAAAAAAGATCACGTGTTCTGATGAGTACAAATTCAGCTTATTCCATAGCAATAGATGAGTCAGGGTATGAAAGTAAGCCCAAATAGCGATGCGTATGTCATGCATAGTGCCCACCTGGGAGCCTCTGGAGGCAGTATAATGATCTTGAGTTGCTTCAGTTAATCAGACTGTGCCTGAATTTACTGAGTGACCAGGGTCAACCAATCAGTTGATGTTTGAATCCCTGACGGGACAGGCTTATGCCAGGATAAAAATGCAAGGAGTCATCCGGCTCAAATTGTGAGGATTCATTTTCACTCATGAATTGGCTACCACAAAGTCCTGACCTTATTTACTAACTGAAAGTCAGTGGGGTGCCCTGTAGAAGGCTTTTCAGGGGGTTTGACTCTCCCATCATCAATGCAAGATCTTAGCCAAAAAGTAATGTGACTCTGGATGGATATAAATGTTGTAAAACTGCAGAAGATTGTCAAAACAAAGCCACAATGAATGCTTGCCATAATTAAAGCTAGAAGCAATCCAACAAAATATTAAAATTGAAACCTTTTTTTTTGCAAGATAGTTTATCTTCATGAAATGACTTTAATTTGAGGTATGTTGACTGAGGGAACATCCAAGATGACAGATGGCCCATGTATACTCAGAAACTGCAGTCTATTTTTGGAAACCGAAGATGCTTAGGCAGCCCAGGCTATGCAGTCAACAAAATAAAATATTGTATTTGATAAAAAGTTAACAGCTGCAACTGCATTAATTAACTTCTAAGTAACTTTATTTTAGGAGTTACTTAACATTATAGTGCGAGACCCTTTGATACCCTATAAGATTTTTGTAAATCCAAAATTTAATTTAGAAATAAATGCTTTATCCATAATAGTTAGCCCACTACTTAGTGATGTTTTGAGCTTACTATATATGCGCTAATAAGTTTACAACACTAAGTTTTTACGTCGTGCTCTAGATTGACAATAGCTGGAGAGGTTATAGTCACAGAGAACATGAATCATGGAAGAATTTGGGTCAAATTTGTCTCCAAAATGAGAGAATGTTTCGTGAATTGCACATTTTTACAATAACTTGTTTCTCAGTCTTATGGTGATAATATTTTGCTTCCTGATCGCACCAATGCCTCAACGCCAGTGGATATTACATCAGCTGTTGTTCCACAGAAAAAGTGAAAGGAGAATGGTTATGAACCACATGATCACAATTGTATTTGCAAAGTATCATGGTGGATGTCGCGTATTGCACTGCCTGACAGAATATTTTTGCAGCTGGCAGCTGCTGAGATGCCTTCAGTCTCCCTCCATGAGCTGTGTCCTCAGCTGGAGGGCAGCCGGGCAGGAATCATACACTGCAGCAGCCGGTCTGCATTCACCTTAGGAGAAGAGGGATGCCACCGCAGAGTGACAGGCTGAGAAATATGAATGGGCATCCCAAATCAGGAGAAAAACTGGACAATAATATACAACGTACACAAGTGGACTTAAATGTCTTTAGGGAAACTGACGCTGTGCTGCTGTGAGTTATTTCAGTCTATTTAGTTTGTTCGACTCTTATCCCCAAATCTCAGTTTACCACGGCAATACTATATTTTTTTGATGACTATATTTTTCTGCTTTTCTGCCATTAATGACAATCTAAAACTGAGTGTTGGTATTCCTCAAATATATTCATTTGGAGATGTTTCAAAAAACTAATTATGGGCACACTACAAATGCTCTCTACCCACTACCAAGTCCAAGAGTGCTTTACGGACTTTAATTAGGGGAATATTTCAAACCAAATTAAACGGCTAGAATTTTGGCATCCGAATTAAAATGATCAACCGATGACTTGCAAAGGATTGTGATTTCCCCAAAATCTTTCAAGTCAGTATTTGCTGGAGTCCCAGTCTGGCTGTCATTCTAATTGCCTGTTGCCTGCTACTTGGATAATTGTTTCTCTCTCTCTTTCTCTCTCTTCAACACTATTACATTTTCTTCTTTTTTCTGCTTGTATTTTCAAAGCATATTTTTATTCAGTTGCTTCTGCTCTATTCTGTTCTTCATTTCAGTGTATTGATTAAATTGCTGGCAACTGTTTTTGGGTTGCTTTTGTTACAACTTAAAAGTGGCCTGGCTTGATCTTGATAACAACCGTGTCTCAGGCTGGTCACTGTGAAGCACCCAGACAGATGGCGTGTTTACAAAAATGATCTCTATTTAGCTGTTTATTTGTTGCACTCCAGTCAATGCAATTTGAGTGCTTCATTATATGCGGACCCATACTACACATAATTTGTCTGGAGCCAAAATCAACAACATCAAAGTTGGATCAAAAGATGATCAGAACTCAGGGTCTGAGGCGGACGGTTGGAGCATAAATAAAGTGGACTTCATTGCGCAAACAAAATTCGGTAACACTTTACTTGAAGGTATCGTTATAAGAGTGACATGACACAGTCATGAACATGTCATAAACATTATGTCAATATCATAAGCGTTCATGACTGTCTTTATAGTGACAAGTTGACATTGTTTGGGTTGTCTTGATTATGACAACTTTGTCATAAGAGTGAAATGACACTGTTATGACTGTTACATGACACATGTACCAGTTATGAGACTGTCATGTCACTCTAATGACGATACCTTCAAGTAAAGTGCTACCCAAAATTCAAGAGAAGGGGGCGAGGGAGGTGGCAATTTCAAATGCATTAATAACAGCCTCATCACATACAAATGGGGTGAGATCTTAATGTGGGGGGCAACATCTTGAGGTATTACCATGATCATGAGGGACAGATGGGGCTGTGTTGGGTGGGGGGGTTACGGATTAATTCTAGGACTCCGTCTGGCTGGAGCCCAGGGGATTGATGCCAGCAGATGCACTTGAGGAGGATCCCGGTTTGTGTACGAGGTCTTATTTACACTGGGACAGACCCCGTGATGGACACCTCCCACCGGCGAGCAGGCCGCAGGAAAAGGGAGACTTGAAACGGAGCCGATGAACCCATCCTTCCGCCCGTCTCATCCCATTTCCTGCTCGTTCAGTCCCAGACAATCAGCCCTTGAGACGACCTTGACAAATCCCCGAATCCCTTCCTTAATTCTTCCCTTAATACTTAAAAAAGCAGCAACTGCTTTGCTAGTTGCCATGGCGTATAGAACCCCATAAAATTTGGAGATAGGCCATACAACGAATGGAAAATTAGTTTGATCTCCTTCCATAGAGCACAGGCATCCCTCACTTGCTCACAACACTTTTCATAAGTAGGACGTGCAGGAGTTTGGTTTTTTTTTTTTTTGGATCATTTAATGAAACCCTGCATGACTCTTAACGGCAGCAGGGGTTGTTGTTCTTGTTTTTGTTTCCACACCTCACAGGGTATTTTTGACACTGATGCGTTCAAGCATCTGTCACGGTTTAAGTGCGCAATACATCAGTTGCGATGGCAGCAAAACACCTCCTGATTTATTGATAAGCTGGGTTCACGGTCTACAACTCAAGTTTGGGCCAGAAAATTACTTCAATGAGCAATTTCCCTTCCTCTAAAGTTTATCATTTCGAAAGTGACGGGTGAGTTGCGTAAGATAAATGTGGTGCTGTGCATACTTTCATATTTATTGGTTGATTTCTTTCGCTCAGTATTTAAAGTAATTTCACCAGTGTCAGACTCTGAATGTGAACCTTTCGAAAGGGAGATGCCATTTTACAGCGAGAGTCAGTACCGCTGGGTAAAGACTCAGTAATATAACAGATAGTGTTTGTTCTTACCTTTTCTCTGAGATGTTTATCAAAAATAAGTGCAACCCTCTCCCCATTTTGCACATTTTACTCTTTTTCTCTCCACCGCTTTGCTTTGTGTGTCGTTTCTCTGAACCTCTGTAGCAATGGCAGATAACTGCTTAGTAATCCTTTTAACTGCAAATAACACACTTCGCAGTAAATTAAAAAAGTTGTTTGTGCTGACGGCAGAAAGAGAATCTGTCTCAGGCTGGCATTCGTATACATAACGCTTAGCATTTTATGTATCATGGGCCAAATGATTGAGTCAAATCAACTGGATGCTGGTATATAAGTCATTTTTGGTTACACCTGTGTTGGAATAGTGCAATTTAACGCAGCAGTAACATCAATAATTGTGATGTACAATTTCCCCTGTTTGAGACTGATTCTGAATATTGGCTTGAAGTGGGAGTGAAGCAAGGCGTTATCGCATGTTCGAAATGCCAGTTTATTTTATTTATTTATTTATTTGTATAGATATACAGCCATTTTGCCAATATTTCAGTGAAGTGATGTCAGATGAAGGCAGAGCAGATCAGTCATCTTTATGCACTTCTCTGAAGTCACCTTCAGGTGCTTTGATGATATTACTCAAACATTATTTCTTGGCATTTAATTTCAATGTGCATGAGAAATAAATGAGACAACATTTCTCTAGGGGAAGGTATGCAAAATAATGGTGTTGGTTATTGTTGTGCTTTTGCACAGTGCATGTTATACTTCAAACTATGAATTTCTATAATCTTACTTGTATTTAATGTCACCACTATCTTGATTTGTGAGGTCAGTATAAAAAGATGGAAGACATCAATTCATGTGAAGGGCTGATTTGTTGTTTTAAATCTTTCCAACAGTTCAGGAGTTTGTTGGAGGCAGTGCAAGCAACAATATTTTGCAGATCCTGAGTCGATGGGAGCTGGTTGCTGTGGTGGACTAAACAGTTTTGTTGTTTGGAAGTTTGGGTAAACCCCCCCCCACAAAAAAAAATACAACGCCCACAATTCTTTGCTTTTTGCCTCAATAGCAGTCAGGATTAAAAGGGGAGGTTCTGAAACAAAGTTAGAAGTTGGCAAACAGAATGTTTATTCCACGAACACAACAGGCTACCCAACTCACAATACAATACACTAATTTCCGCACTTACATTACATCACATTTCAGGCATATAGTTAAAGCTCTGCCTAGAGTGACTTACGACACAAAGTGCATTTTGTAGGACCAAAAGAGCTGAAAATCTGAGGTGGCAGCAGTGAATGTGCAGTGGCCAGATGGCCACAAAACTTGGATCCTGCAATACCAAAACAAACAAAGGCACAATAGATTCATGAAGAATATAGTAGGTGCCAAATTGTCGGGGGTGGGAGTCTGAACAGCCAAGTCTTTGGACAACGTTTGAAGGAGGCCAGGGTTTCATGATTAATCCTGACAGAAATGTGAATGAAATGACCAATAGTTTGCAAATGCTAAAAAACAGAGCAGCTAGCCAGCCAGTATCAGGTAAGATACACTGTTTGTCTGGGATGAGTGGGGCTAAGTGATCTCTCAAGTATCATCTAGATAATATCTATCTAAATTGCATATTGATGCATGATAGGCAAGCCACCATGGATTTGACCAGGTTTCACTATGTGCTGATGTTCAATTAATGATCATAAAATGTATACTGAGGGGTGAGATTTTGGAATTAAACTACATTGATTGCTCAAAAATATTTTGCTTTAGTGTATTATTCCTTGTAAAAAAATAATATTATTATTTCCAAAAACTGTTGTGTTCCGTGGTCTGTGTGCCTGGTTAGTTTATTTTAGGTTTTTATTATTTTGGTATGTCAGTTTTTAGTCCATGTCTTAGTGTTCACATTTCATTCCTCTCCCGTGTTAGTCCAGTCCACGTTTTACCCATGTACTGTCTTTGCTTTCTCCCCGGTCGCGTCATTGTTTGTAGCAGTTTCTGTCTTAATTGATTGTGACACTGCTTCGGGTGATTTAATGGATTCTGGGTTTCATCCTTCCTTCCCTTCTCATTTACTAGTTTCCCCTTGCTTTCCTATATGTACTAACAATTACTAACAGTTGGTTGTTTTCTCTAAAATTACTAACCACTACTAACATTGTATATAATACTAATCTACTAACGAGCACCCGAAATTGTATAGCTACACTTACTAATTGACTAATTATCTCTCAGCTGTCGCCCTGTTCTTGTCTCCGCTCCTTGCTTTTCTATTCACTGGCTTTGCTAAATTCTCTGCAGACCCTCTGCATTCTTATCTATTCTGGCTCTTATTCTGTACACTTAGGAGTCTTTTTATCCAGTTTATTTATCCCGTCTTTGGGATTGTCTTGTGATCCTCGTCTGTGTGTTAATGTTTATCTGTTTCATGTAATTAGGTTTCCCTTATGTTCCACCCCTTGTTAATTATATTAAGTTCCTGCAGCTGTGTCTGTCCATGCCCCCTACCTTACATCTGTCAGCCTCTGCAGCAAGCCTCCAGATCTGACTTCGCTCCCATCACTACTCCCGGCCCTGTGCACTATCCTCTGGTCCCCACACTTCTTCTCTGTGTTCCAGTCAGCCGCTTACCCAGCCCAGCCTACCCTTCCTGCTGCTCAGCCCCTGGTGCCCTTGTCCTCCAGAGCCCAGTGTGCCTGTCTCCTCCGCCGTCTCCAGAGCCCAGTGTGCCTGTCTCCTCCGCCGTCTCCAGAGCCCAGTGTGCCTGTCTCCTCCGTCGTCTCCAGAGCCCAGTGTGCCTGTCTCCTCCGCCGTCTCCAGAGCCCAGTGTGCCAGCCGCCTTGTCTGCCCCTCCTCCTGATGTTCTCTCTTACCCTTCTCCCGACCAGCTGTGCCCACTGTCTTGTCTTGTGCCTGCCCTAGACCCTGCTTCGCAGTGTCCCCTAGCTCCAGTTCACTAGTGTCCCCTTTCCTAGTCTGGCCCTTCCGAGTTTCCCTTGCTCCCCTTCCTGAGTTGTCCCGAGTGTCCCTAGTCTGCCCCTTGCAGTTCAGTTTTTGGATTCCTTAGTTCTCCCCTTTCAGTGTAGTAGCATGGTGGTTATGTTGGCCTGAGTGCCCCGTTTTTTTTTTCCCCCCCCTTCTCTGGTTTTCTGTTTGTTTAATAAATAATTATATTTGGATCCCCGCTCCTGGCGTCTCTCCCCTTTTTGTCTCTCCTAGTCCCGAGTGTTCAGAGTTCAGTTCCGAGTCTTGTTTCCGAGCTTTCCAAGTTCCCAGTGCTCCTAGTGTTTCCCTCCCCAAACCCTAAACAAAAACCAACACCAAACCACCCTGAGAGAAATGCAAGCCACTTTATTATAGGTTTTCCCTATCAATTTAATACTTTTGTCATTCCAATTCATGAATGTGCATTCAAATTCACACAGCGCACGCACACAAAAATATTTGTCCATTCAAATTCAGAATCCGAGCAATCAATTTCATTTATGCGAACTCTCTTCCGAGTTTCCACAAATCAAATTTGCGCATGTGCAGTCAATTTCCAAATGCGACCATTGCATTTCCTACTTGTGCATTCAAATTCACGCGATAATCACGATGAACCTCTTTGGGGCGTTCAATTTCATTTTCAGGTGATCAATTTCCTACTTCGTGCACTCAATTTATTGGAGAAGACAGGATAGATTTTTGAAGAAGGGGGGTTATTGGGGGGAGAAGGAGGCAAACGTTTCTCATGAAATGAATACACATACAGAAACCACCGGCACACCCTCCCCCCAGCACACACGCACAAAATTAGTTTTTCAAATTCCATAGTCTTCTATGTATATATGTTTTTTTTTTTTTTAAGGTTCTAAATTGTTCTGTTATTGTATCTCCGTTATATCACAGTGATCATGTCCTTGTATATGTTCATGTATTCTCCTGGTTTCATTTCAAGAAATTTTAAATGATAAGGCCCAGTCAGCAGTACATTCAAACAACACAACGTCATTTTCTAACTTGCACTCCTTGATAACACTACACATATCAAAGACAACATCCACACAATGCGTCAATCCGAAGACCAACTGATAAACAACATGATATCACAATCTCACGGGTGGAAAGTAAATAAGATACCAATCAACAACAAATGTTCGTGTTATGACTTTTATCAAAAACATTTATTGCATAATTCTTTATGTCTATTGTTTAATGCAATCGACCTGGCCGTTGCTCGATTTATTCCAAGGGTGTCTGCCAAAGCAATGTAGTCAAGATTGTCGTTCTCGAAGGCGTCGATCAACCTTCCCCTATCCTCGTTTGTAATGCACCTGTAGCGTACGCGTTGAGCTGCCATTGTACCCGAATGAGGTTACACTCAGATATGAACATATGTAGGCCCTACCCAAAGCAGCTGTATTGATGATGAAGCCAATTTATTCGAAACTGAATGAAAAAAAAAGCCACGCATAGACCACAAGCTCACTAAATGCAATGATTCATTTAAACTGAATGCACTTATTTGGAACATGGTTGCCTTTTCACGAATATGAATGACCAACGAGGTTCCACTGCCAGCTTGAAATGAATTTGAATGCTCACTGCTGAAATGCACCCTCCTATTATGAATTTGAATGACGGTAATGAACAACTGATTGCTTGGAAAGTGAATTTGAATGACCAGATTGGGAATTTGAAAGCTGATTCAGTGCTGCAAGCGTGAAATGCGTGAAATTGAATGCTTGGAAAATAGACTTGCAGGACAAAATAATGAAATTGTCCAGGAAAACCTATATTATTAGTGCAAAACAATCTGGTGAAACTAAGTCTTTGTCATCATTATTGATTTGATGAAAATACACAGGTAGCTAGGTTCCTTTATTGATTATGGTTTTTGTGGTTTCAAACTCTTTTATTTGGCACCTTGATAACTGCCAACAGCTTCGTGTGCACCAATCTTCAGAGCCTTAGTTACTGTAGAAGTTTGCTTAAAGGTGTAACACAGGTCATTTCCAACCAAAGTGTGATTGTTTGGCTTCAGGAGACTTGGCTTATGCTGAAAGAGCTATATGGAGTTGCATTATTGTTGTTTTGGCTGTTTCTGGAAGTCTAAATAAGCCTAACAAGGCCCCATAGACTTCAGTTGTTCTGGAGTGGGCTAATACTGTCGCAACCCTCATGTGAATGCCTTTCGTTTCCCGTTTTCGTTTCAGCAACTTGCGAGTCTATTAGAATAACGCCTTGAAATGGAGTTGTGTTTACTGTGGTATTCACAACGTCTTTAGTTGAACTTTTCTGTAAGCTTCGAGTTCACGAGTTGTGACGTGTTTGATGACATTTTCAGAAATTGCGGAGCCCATAGACATAAGGTTTTCCTTGAACGGTAGGTGATATTTTGTGTATTTCCTCCAAATTTAATGATATGTCAAGTGGAACAGCCTTATCTTGTTTCTAGCCTTGTCATTTACTTTAATTATGTTACAAGCTACTACCACGTTAATCGGGTTTGCAGAGTTTTATTAACAAATCTTTTTAGCTCGCCGGGACGAGTAACGTACGGAGAGCTATTGTCGTACCCCCGGCGTCCGCGTCTATCCGCGTGCAGAAAAACTTTAACCTTGCCCCGGCGAGCTTTGTTGTCTTTCTGACAACTATTGAATTTCTTTTTTTTTGCGCGAACTTCAGCCGGTACCTGTTGGTCCCCAAACTCTGAACGGATCCCGATGTTACATTATACATGTTGATAAGTTCTGCCATTACACACGCACTCTACCTCAACAAACCGTGAAAAACATGCTAAAACGCAATTGCCATCTGTAATTGTTCCGTTTAGCTCCGTTTAAAACGTTTTCAGGAATTTGTAACGACTAGCATTTGCAGGCTGAGACAGACCAGCCCTCATCTCTCTTCCTTCATTGAATCACATCAAGAAGACAGAACTGATAATGTCTACGATCTTGATTCTTCATAAACTTCACTCAGTATGGTGATTTCAGTTATTGTATTAATTTTTCCCGTGAGTCATTTCCCGTGAGATAGAGATTATATAGTGACCTAGCAGTTGTAAATTGCTACCTGTTGCTGCTTTAGAAACAATATTTCTGATCATGTTTTTTTTTAATATTATATTTCTTAGGCAATTATTAAATAGTGAAAAGGAACTGATAAGAGTAATGATAACTAACCAAACCAATAAAGAGTATCAATGAGAGTGGTAACTTTGTATCAATGTCCTGACAATAGCCATCCCTAGCTATAAACAAGGTAATCAGAGATGGCAGACTTCACCCCATTCACACAAATATTGGCAAGTGCGGAAACACAGACAGACAGACAGACAACCAAACAAACACACAGAGCCGCTAAAAACAGTACTTCACGCCCACTCCGTGGGGTGAAGTAATAATGATCGTAAACTGTAAAGGCCATTGTGAAAGCAGGAGTACTTTGGTCATAGGATTCTACTTGTCTATAGCCTGGCTGTAATGCTGTGTATTATACACTTTTATATTGAGCCAATTGTTTAATTTTTAGAGATAGTGATCATTTATTTTGAATTCCCTCTCAGTCTTTTAGGGTGCATACATGGATTTTTACTGGGACAAGGAGCTGCAACTCCCAGTAACAGAGACTTTGTTCCAACCAGTTGGGTCCACAGACCGGTTCATTGATAAGGCCATGACTACAAAACTCTACCTTATCCAGGTTCACCCTAAATCCACAAGACACCCGGTGGACACACTAAGCACTCCACCACATCAGCTGGCCTCTTCACCCCCTCTGACCTCTCCACCCCATCAGCCGGCCTCTTCACCCCCTCTGGCCTCTCCACCACCTCAGTTTGCTTCTCCACCCCCTCAGCTGGCCTCTCCACCACCGCAGTTTGCTTCTCCTCCCCCTCAGCTGGCCTCTCCACCACCTCAGCTGGTCTCTCCACCACCTCAGTTTGCTTCTCCACCCCTCAGTTGGCTGGCCCCAACTCTGCTGACCTGCCCATCCATCAGGTCTTTACAAAGGAGCAGACGCTCTTTTCAATTGATTTAATGAGGCAACATCTCTCTGCTAACGATAAAACTTTGCCGAGCACTTTAGCTGAGCTTGGGAGCAGAATTCGCATGGCCTGTGGCCAAAATAAGCTCCTTTGGCAGGAAATATCTCTCAGCCTCTCACACCAGTTCAAACTTCAGTTTGATCCAGCCAAAGTGTCCCGCAAATGGCATACACTTGAAGATGCATTTAAAAAGGTGAAGGACAACAACAACAACTCTACTGGCCGAGGATACATGAAGTTTGAGTTCTTTGCAGAAATGGAGGAACTGATCGGGGGTCACCATGACATCACCTTCCCTGTTGTGGGCACACAAAGGGGCATCGTAATTAGAAGACCAGAGGCCTTGAGAGGACGATCAACTCCCACGTACGAAGCAGGACAACCAGAAACTCCCAACTCTGTATGTCAGCCAAACAGCAGGATGCAGCCAACCGGTAGTGCCTCTGCTGAAGCCTGTGGTGACCACACCAGCACTCCCACAGCACTACTGGCAGGAGACAGAGGGTGAGGCCTCGCAGCACCGCTGAGATCCAGATAATTCAGTACCTCAGAGAGTCTGAGGCTGCTCGCCAGAGAAGGCATGAAGAAAAGTTGCAGCAAATGATAGCCATTCAAAGAGGGTTTGAGGGGCTTATGAGAGCTTTTCTTGAAAAACAATAAAAAAAGAATACACACACACACACACACGCACACGCACACACATTTTCACTACTTAGTGTTGCTTAAAATATTTTTCTACAAATGTTGTCACATTTGTATGTTACATTTGTTGATTTAACAACCAGCTATGCCTGATAGAATTTTTTGTTTTTGTACTGTTCCAAAAATGTTAATGCACTTTTGCTGTGCGGATTTATGCACATTCTAGAGATGTTGTATTAATGTACATGAAATGAGGCTCTGGAGATAGTTTGCAGCCGTGAAATAAGCCACATGTTTGTTATTGGTGCTGTTCTTATACACCTGGTATTCTCTGAAAAGCTGTAATTCGACTTGAATTGCACATTTTATACATTTTAAAAGAATTATTCATTTGCTTTAAATCAATACTGTTTGACCAACTGAAATTGTACAGTTCATGTACTAAAGGAAGCTTAATTAAACAATTTCAATTTCTCAAAGGGGCCTCTGTACTGTATTAAACAGGTTCAAGTGCATCCATCACATAAGACCAAATAAACCTTTTACTCGATGACATATTTATTGAACTGTAAATCCAGAATTTAACCAGTTCCATTCATTAATCATTTCATTAATTTCTCGTGAGTTCAATAGTTCTCTTCACCTTGTCTCGGACATCCACCAGGATGTTCCTCACAGACACTGAAAACCTCAAAACCCATATTGTACAGAACACAAGCTGCAGTGATTATTTTGACCACAATGTCCAGTCTGGTGTTTTGAAGGTCACGGCGTCTCCTCCATCTGCACTCCATCTGTCCAAACATGTGTTTCACCAGAACCCTTCCTCGACTGATGCTTCAATTCATTTATAGGTCCTCTTGTGTCAGTGCACCATTGTCCCATTTTGGTGTAAGAATAAAGGGATATTCATTCAAAATGTATGCACCATCACCTAAAAGATGATAGGGCCTCATCAGCTCCTGCCAGTTTTCCATGAAAGGGGAGGCTCTTAGCATGCGGGATTCGAGTACTTTTCCTGGTGCCCCCGCAAAAATGTCCATAAAGTGGCCTTGATCATCTACTATCCCTTGTAACAGGACCGAATAGAACTGCTTGCGATTTAGATCCACCCCTAACCACAGGCCTTTGAATTTTTATTTGGCATCGATCAATCGATCCGATGACACTTCTTATGCCACAAACACGGTGAAAAACTGTTGACGAGACTCTTTTTTCACAGGCAGTTGGCCATGTGATGCAACTCTCTGCTATTGTGCAAGCCACATCCAGCATCTCTACCACAACATTGTGCGCTGTACCTTGCCAGACATCGAATTTATCTGAAATTTTACGGAATGAATTCTGGTTTCCCATGTGCCACAGGAAAATGCAGGCTTTCTGGACAACAGTCGGTTTAGGTCTACCTCCATGGTGGTTATCATCAGAGAGCCCAAAGGCTCTTAACTTGTCGACAAAGATGTCAAACTAATCTCTGCTAAATCTCAGATGGCTCTAGAATGTTCGGTCCCCCATGGTCAGCAGGCAAGTCGAGTCTGAGCCAGTTTTTAAGATTGGTTGCATTGGATGCTGGAGAAGTTGCAGAATGGCAACTCTGACAAAAACACATATGATGAACATTAATATTAGTTTTAAATATTTCCTTTAAAGGTGCAATAATAACACAATGATATTGTTATGATAGGCAGGCTTGGAGAATAATGGATGACGTGACAGAATTACACAGTTAGGATTCAGAAAAATGGTCACTATTCCATGAAAAGATGCAGAAAATAAGTAATTATATTACAGATACATTTACTTAAAAGGAGATTACAAAAAGGATTAGAATTAAAAACAGAATGAGCACATATTACAATTTATGAGTAACAAACAGCAACGCTTTAGTCTGAGTGAAGCCGAATACAGGAGTTTGAATTTTTTCAGAAGACACAAATGCATTCAGTGTCAGTCGAACCAGAATGACGCTGTGTGAGAGACTTGGGGTATTTACTGTGCATGATTATAGATAATTCTTTGTTTCAGAACTGTAATCGTCTTAGTGATCCACCTCTTTATTACGTGTACCTGTAATCTAACTACATATTTTTCAAATGAAAATTTTTATGTAAACGTAGTGAAGTACAATTTTTTTTTACTGTATTCGAATGTTAAGCTCCTACATGTAATCCATAAATTCCCATGCTTGCATGTTCTGTAGCTGCATTAGCAACCTTATGTTGGGGAAGCTAACGCTAGCGAAAGCACAAGCCTGTACAGCTAAGTTTGGATAAGAGTTACCCTAACCCACTGGACAAGAAGGAACAGTGTAGATAATCGTCACCTTTTTCGTCTCGTTTCTTGATCCTCCAATAGGCATTTAGATTCAAAATAATTTAATGTTTGCATATAGAATGCCAGTGCAAACAATGCTTTGGCATCCATATTGCCTTAGTTTTCTCGCGTGTTTATGACTTGAACGCCGTGCCTTTTCTGCTCATGATTTCACGACATGACTTCACGACTTCACAAGTTCTATTTGAAGGCAGCAGAAGTATGCTGCTCTTGATTGGTTTACGACTTATTTGCTCCTCCTAGGTTGTTTCTCGTTTCATGTTTATGTCCTGGGGTTTGCAAGTTGCTGGATTGTCAATTTGACTTTTGTGTTGTGATCTAGTCAGTATTCTCAGAACAAAATATCACTCCCTCCTGGAATAAACAACACCATAGTTTTTCTGTTACTCATGGATTTATTTTTCGTAAATCCACTTTAGTCAACATCAACATTGTAAAATCCACCATAGAACCATTCAGTTACAGTACATGACAATGCCCAGAATTAGCACACTTTTATGTCGCTCTCAAATGGATTACGAAAATGCATAACGAAATGTAGCCCACGTAAAAAACATACCCCGCTGGCTGCACATAACCAAGAGGGAATGAGTCCACTCCAACGAAAAATTGATAAAGAGCTATGTATTCAATAATACTGATGTATTATCCTTCAATCTTCTAGTTAAGCAGACATGCTTCTCTACAATGCATATGCGTAAGGGTTGCAACAATTAAGATAAGTCTCCTGTACAACATTAACCTGAAAAAAGTTTTTTTTTTTTTTTTCGCAGTGTAAATACAAAAAAATCAATATTCATGAAAATACATCAATTAAAAATACATAAAAAGAACCACATCAAATACTGACAGTAAGTAATATTTATGGCAGTTAAAGAAACTCTTTGTCTCCATTAACTGTTGAGTAATCATTATTAGTTGAAACTGGCCATCTATCAAGTGTAATGGAATCTTTAATGACAGCTATTTGTGGAAGCTTTCCTCTTTTTTCAATTAACTGGAACAAGCTTCCAGGCCTACTCAGGGTACTGGATTCTAGTTAACGCAAGCTTAGTCAGTTCCTACGTCCAAGCCTGATCAGAGTCCAATATTGGGACCACACTCCTGTTCACCCCTACTAGTCAGTTCCTCAGTCTAGAGTTATAGGAACAAGCCCCGAAGCCTAACCAGGGTCCAGGATTTGGATCATGGACGAGTTAACACATTAGTCAATTCCTCTGCCCAATGTAATAGGAAGAAGCTCCCAAGCCTCACCACGGTCCAGGATTAGGACCACACTCTTGTTAATCCTTTTTAGTCTGTTCATATGTCCAGTTTGATAGGAACATGCTCCATCTCCTTCTACGATCATCAGGATTGGAACCAAGTTCCCCTCAAGTTACTCTATCCCCCTGTGAGACAGTGTGATGCTGGCAAAGTGCACTCCAGCTGGCTGTTATCCCGGAAAACCACTGGCGGTGATTCACAGATCAGCATTGCCCACAACATCTGTGCAGAACTGTGCTCTCTTCCTCTGGGGTTCTATCCCCACCTCTCACTCTGGGGTTCTGTCCCCACCTCTTACTCTGGGGTTCTGTCCCCAAATTACTGTCTAAACTGTCAATAAAGCTATCTATTGGACTGTACTCTGCCTCCGTACTTGATTCCTAGTCTGAAACATAACAGGGATTGAATTTTTGTGGCATTTTCTTAATGTGTTGTAGAGATTAAGAAACTTCACCTGTGTGTCAGCTGGCATGCAGGTGAGTAGATAATGACAGAATTTCATTTTTTGTGTGATTTGTTCTTTTATGACCCCTTTGAAGTGCATCACGTGCATCTGAGGGAGTTACATCTAATTTGTAAAAAATATTTCCTCTCTTTTCCTTTTAATATATTAGCTGAAAATTAATTTCATAAATTTTCTAAAATGATCAAAATCAAAGAAGAATTGAACATTCATATTTTAAGATAAACACAAACATATTGTCCAATACTTGTTTTGAGTACTTATTTTTCCTGATGAAGTTCTTTATATGAGGACTCCTATCTACATTTTTATAACTGTATTATGCTGTAGTATATTGTTTTCATTTTTGTCTATTTAAGCCAGGAGCATTTCTAAATCAGAATTACTGCGTGGAGCTTTAAGGTGTTCAGTCACACATATCTGATTGTTATTATTAATGTTTCAGAATTTTAAGATTGAAGAATCATTTGCAGAGACATTCTCTGCAAAGGGAAAATGGCCTTACTTGCTGAGCCATTCGTAGCAAACGGAAATGGCTCCCTTGCCTGGGCTGGCAGGTGGGTCTTGCAGACGGGAGCACAGCGCTGGGGTGTGTCCACGGCAGGCTGTGTGTGGGTGACAGATGGATGCTGGAACTGGCAGGTGGGGCGACAGGCAGGGAGACAGAGTGGTAGATCAGTAGTTTGATCAGCATAGATCCCGGCTGGATCAGACACGCTTCAGAAAGAGCTCCCTTCCTCAAGTCTTCCCACTTGCCCCAAAGCCTCCCATGCATATTACCTTTTTTTCTTTGAACAGGCTCAGCACACAGTCGCATTCCTGGGCTCAGATACACAACCCGTCTCTGTGAGCATGGTTGCCATGGTAATCACCTCCTCTTTTTTGGGAGTATGAAGCGTGAGTGGAAATTCCTATGTAGTAACAAGTGTTTGATGACTGTCCTTTAACTCATACACAGTATGGCCATTTATGTCTTTGACTGTAGGGGAGACTGGGGTGTGATGAGTCATGGGGATAAATGAGCCATAACACTATTTTGCCTGTCACCTTTATATGTGATATGGCTCATTGGTCCCCATGGCTCATCGGACCCCAGTCTCCCCTACCCAAGCACTTTTTTGAAGGAAGGATGAATATCTGACATAGCAACTGTAAGTCATGGCAGTAACCACCACTGAGGACACCGAGTTCCGGACCTCAGTTAATTGTCCCTGAATTTTTTTATTTTTTTTTACTCAACCATTTTTTCCCAACATTGTGCCTGTTTATTCAGCAAATTGTGTGTGTGTGTGTGAGAGAGAGAGAGACACTTCCCGCATCCTCATAGTGCAGTGTAGGCTATCACGTCACCGTGCCTTTTTAAATACGACAGCTTGCGCTGCCAATGCACAGCAGCGCAGGTTGAGGTAAACGATAAACTCATTCGTGAGTCTTGCAAGAGAGAGTTCAATTGTATCATTGTTGTGAAGGGAGACCAGTGAGATGTGAGATGACGTTTTCAAAGGTGCATACTAAAGTAGTTTTTTTTTTTTTTTTGAGGATTTGTACTTTACTTAAGATTTTTTTAAAAGCAGAACTTTTTGAAACTTTTACTCTACTACATTGAAAAGATAAAAAGTATACTTTCACTTTATTACTTTGACACTGGCAACTAAGTTGTCATTTTAAATTAAAATATGAATTTAATTCATCATTTACGGATTATCTGGATTTGGCGTGTGCTCGCCGCCAACGACAGCGGTGCTCGGCAGGGTATCTTTGTGCAGATGTGTCCGCCAGTGGACGTGGAGCTGCAGATTTATGCACGCAGTTACAATATTCTATCACTAGATGGCACACCAGGATTAGTTACTGAATATTCACAAGCAAGCCGAGCTTGAACAAGGTTTAGAATATGGATGAGTTCACTCCAATCCCCGTTTTTCGGGAGTTACCTGAATAACACTTTTCAGCTAAGTCAGATGTGCAAACTGCTCAAAATACTTGCCCATATTATCTATCCAGCAGTTCAAAAAAAATAAAATAAAACTTTTGCCACAGAAATAATCGTGTCCTCTGCAGCAGGAACTTCAGCTACAGTGAGCCAATGGTATCCCAATCAGTAGTTAAAGCTGAAGTCGGCAGGATTGCTTGGCCGAAAGGACTTTTGAACGAGTACAACTTTCAAGCCCCTCCTCTATTTTCGCTGAGATCTAAACCAGTCCCGCACATCCGATTGACTGTGATTGTCAGACAGTTAGCTGATTGGTTATTTGACCCGGGAGCGGTAGAATTTCGCAGATCGAATTACAGGCTGTGGGTAGTGATAATGTTGCGGATTTTTTTCTAAAATTACCTGATTCAACTCGCATGTCTAAGCATAGTGGCAGTTTCAGTAATTATGATCAAAAAAATCTTCCCGACTTCAGCTTTTAGAAAAATCGGTTTTTGAAGCAAACATTCAACATGTTATTGATACTATGTAATTCCACAATTAATTATAGTCAATTATAGTGGTTTTGAAACTGCCAGTAAACTCAAAGAGGAAGTATATGAAAGGACCAATATGTAAGAAATGTAATTGATTAATCTTGAAATGGCCCTGATATATCACCAGACATTAAGGAATGATGTTAATTTCAAATACTTATATCACTGACAACAGTAGTCCTGCCAGAATATTGTCATTACAAAAGCGAGGTTGCAGCCCACAACTAATGCTTATGTTTTCATTTTGTGTTTTGGCCTGTTGCGCCAACCTCCACCTATCTCCCAATCACAAAGTCAGTAGCGTTTCGGCATCCGGGTTGCCAGTTACCACTGAGCTGCAGCTATCAGCATTTCGGAGCATGAATGTCTGACATTACTACACCTAAAAGGCTTCGTTATGATTCCAAAATACGTCGTGACAAAGTCAGAAACAAAACAAGGATCTGTATAGGACATGCCTTTGAAAGATGGAGACAGCTGTAAGCAGAGAAGAATTTGAAGACCAACGCCGAAGTTGCAAATTTTGCAGACCCCACCCACATTTAGACCTCTTTTTTTTAATTTTCTGGGACTTGCCCCAGGCATGTCTAAAACATGTCCAAACATAGCTCCAGTCTGAGCTTAACAAAAAAAAAAAGGTAAATGCTGCCATTTAGTGGCCTATATTCACATTACACAGCACTACCAGTTTTGGCCACTAACTTACATATTGCTCCTTTAAGGAGAGACTGCCGGTATGTTTTTTGCATACTGTATCTTTTATTCACCTTAAAATTGAATAAAGAGCCCAAGGAGAGAACAAACTGGTTGCTTTGCTTCTTTCTTTGCATACTATTAAAAATACCTTGTACTTGTACTTGCACTTATACTTAAGTACATTTTTTCACAAAAGACTTTTAGTATTTAAGAACATTTAATGAGAGCTACTTTGTGACATTTGCTCAAGTAATTTAAGGGTGACTTCATCTTTTATCAAAGAAACCTTCAGTTATGGTACTTCTACTTTTACTTAGTTATTTTTTTTCCAGTACCTTTAACACCTCTGCCTATTTTCCACCGTAAGTGAATGAATAATGCAGCTTTCAGAAACATCGTCGTAGCAGGGTCACGTAAATAATTCCAGGATAACTTTAGTTTTTTTTTTTCATTGGTTGTTGCCCTAAATCTTACCCAGATTCAATGGTGCTATTATGTTCTTGGCTATTGAGTGGCCACTTTCCTTAAGCGCGCATCATTGGACCTTGATATTTCAAAAGTCCTGGTTACGGCCCTGCTGTCATATTTACTTTGAGAGTACATATTGGTACTTACCAACCCTGTTCAGACATAGTTCCAATAGTTGAAGCTTCATATCTAATTTGCAGATGTGCTAAGCCAAAAAAAAAAAAAAAAAACAGAAAATATATGTGTCTGATCCAGTACAGAATGTGTTGTATGTCTTGAGCAACTAAGCATTGCATATGCAGTTCAAGGGTAGCCAAAATTAGCTTTCTGTCATGTGGATAGCTGGGTGGAACAGAACTAACTCTGAGGATGCTACAGGGTGCAAGTGCCCTTTGTGGTTTGTACAACCTCAGGTGACTTTAGCACACACTTGTCTGCCTGTGTTCAGCAAAAACTTTTTAAATACTGTCTGTGAAATTACCAAATATGTCCTGAAAGCTGTAAATACTGCTACTGCTGCTTTAGGACTTGAATATTAGAGGAAGCCCAGGGCGAGTATGAGCTAGTTTTTTTTTTTTTCTGGAAAAAGCCAAATCATCCTGTTTGGGGAATGTTTTCAAAATGGTAAGAGCAGGGCGCGCTCAAGGATCACCAGACCATGAAAATTAAGCTTACCCAAACTCAAGCAAACTCAGGGGAGAAGTGGGAGGAGGGGATGGGGGAATGCACAAACTCATGCTGTAATTTATTTTTCATTCCCATTACCATGAAAACTTTGATGATTAACTTTAAAAGTGCAGGACTGCAGGCTAGGCTGTCTGTCATTGCGCTGATGGGAGCTGAGAGGAATCCATTTTTACTCGACAGCAGGGCCTTCACTTACAAGATACTTCTGCATTAGTTATCAGCTGTGGGGGAGGGGACTGAGAGACAGCTAAATGGGCTTTGGAGTGTGTAAAGTGCACCAGCAGCACCATTCACAAATCTCCACATTTCAGACTTTGTTTGCATGAACAACTGACATTAGAGGCAGCGTGGCGCATTGACCTGATAATGGTTTATGTCATTCAATCACTCTCCCGTCATTTATGCTGTTTCAATGACTAGAGTTTTGATGATCTGTAATTGCCCTAAACAATTTTGTGTTCACCTTTCCCATGAGGGTAATTGTAGGGGTTCTCAAAGGCATATTTAACCCCTCATCAACCTTGCTCAATAAACATCCTGCACTTTCTGTGTGATATCTGGACAGAAATTTCCCCCTTTTTGTACAGTATGCACTGCATCGCATTTAACACCCCAGTGCTAAAGCAGCCTTTCGCAAATTTTTGTTGAGTTTGGGCCCAGTGTTGGATGGTCCTCAGCCTCTGGGGACCACTGAAGTCCAGCACGGGTTTCCAAATACCGCACTTTAATGTAAATTTATCATTATTTTTGCATTTTTTAAAATTTAATTAATCATATTTTAATTTTCAGGGATGGGATCCGGAAAACAGAAAGGAGACAGGCCAGATTGGGGGTGGGGCATTGCCTTTTATGGCATTAATTACACGGAAGATCTTCATGTTGTCTGATGACAATTTACATTTGGGTACGCTGGATACATCAGTGGTCTCATCAAATTGTCAGGGAAAAACACCTTGATTTACAGGCTTTTTCTAACACCTGAGATTCTAAGCTGTCATGTCTTGGATTTACACTGAGAAAGTGTCATTGGAGTGGGGAGTTTGACCGACCTTGATCGCAGCAGGTGGACCCAACACCTCACGGCATCACCACAGCTCAGGGCACTGCTAACTCTCATCCATCCTTAATGGAGCTATTGATTTTGAGATGTGATTGGCCAGGAGATTTTTTAACTAATTTTTTGTTTTTGGTTAAGTTAGTTTGCACAACTTAAATCTGGTCAGTCATTTGATTCTTCTTTCTTTTCAAATCATTTGGTTCATCCACGATGGGCATGCTTTGTCTTTAAATGCCTTTCTTTTTTTTTTTTAAGCTTCACTGGTTCATTACCATCTTTATAAACAGTCTTTGTTCATTTCTCAAACAGACCTGATAGATGGCTCACAACATTAGATTTTGATGTGCAGCTGCAATTTGATATGTAGCCACCTTGTATGTTTATTGGCTTCTACATTTGAAAGGGCTTTTTTTCTGTGCAATTTAGTCTAAATGTTCTGTATCATTTCTGGTGGTTAGTGTTCTTTTATCAAAATACAGTAAATGTCCAGATTTTATAGCTCAGCGCAGCCATGATTACTGTAAAAGCTAAATAAATTTGGACATTTTCAGGCTATCGGACGCAGAAACAATAGGTCTGTCACAGCAAGTGATTTTCATAGCTACACAGATTGTTTACTGCGACTGGTGCAGCCTGCTGGGTAACGTAGTCATTTGTTTGCATAGGTAAAATTAGTGGCGCATAGGTAGAATGCTGAATGATCTGTATTAATAAATATAAATTGAGGATGCTAGTACTAAAAGGCAGTCAAGTGCCATGTTGATTAAATTTGAGTTAGTGCCATTTTTTAACACTAGATGTCTCTCTGCATCTTGCTTGTAAGTCACATTGAGCTAGCAGCATGTCTACCTGGTTATTTTACACAGATTTCTAAAAGGTAGTCAACTCCATGCCTGGACTTAGCCCCGTTGCATTGCATTGAAAGACATTTGTTGCATTGAAAGACATTTAAATCCAAGATGGCGGCCACCTTGAAAAACATGTGAAGCGTGCAACAAATGCCCAAATTTGGGCCATATTGAGGAGGAGGAAAAGTAAGTATTTTCATTTTTCTGATGGCAAAGTTGTAAAATGAAAAGTCTAAAACATTGTTGAAACATGATTTTTGAAAGGGCTCCTCTTTTTCCCACCTATGGACTTGGCCCCCTTCTTGCATGTATCACAAATGTACACAGTATGTACACAGACCTCAAAAACCCACAAAGATGGCGTATGAAATAGATTTCTTTTTCGAGGTTTGGATTCTGAGTCTATCATAATATGCCGATATTGTGCATTTTATATTTCTGACACACCGACCCATTTCCTTATCAAGCTGTAGCCAGTGCCTACTGGGTAGATAGGCAGGCAGGTCTTTAACAAAGCCATAACTACTGGGTGGACCAGAAAATGTCTCCTGAACAAGAAATCCATAAGTTTTGAAAAACACTCAAACTAATCAGGGATTTTGGCAAAATAAGCCTGAAAATCTATTCCTGTACATGTATAGAACTTTGTGAAAGCAAGAAGGGGGTCAAGTCCAAAGTGGACTTGACCCCCTTCTTGGATAATCCAATTAGAAAAAGTTCCCAAAAAGTATTCATTTCTATGATTTTTTACCAGAACTCAGGCTCTTTACGCTTAGAATAGACAACTCAAATGAAAATGACCATGCGCTGAACAGTTTCCCCACATAGGTGAAAAAAAAGTGTTTTGCTCATTTTCTCAAAATGTCACTGATGGCACTTGACCCCCTTTTAGCACTAACATCCTCAATTTACAGCACACACAAAAAAAATGAAACGTCATGAAATGTTAGATTTACTTAATAATTATGATTAATTGATAATTAATAGTTATGTCAACTGGTTCCACAAAACTAAGTTAAGTACATTCCACTCAATGCAACTAATTAAACTGTCCAAAAATGTTAGAAGTCAAAGAAAGGTTACGCAAAGCAATTGCATGGAACCAGTTGAGATAACATTATTAAGTAAATCTAACATTTCATAACATTTCATTTTTTTAAGTGATATGGAAATGGGCTTGCGGCCATCCAGCCACTCCTCTACAGCCCGTTGCCAGTCCCTGGCCATAGTTTGAGAACTCCTGTGACAACCCCCAGAGCAAAGTAGAGGAACAGTATGAACCCAATTGGTTGACGAGTTGACAGCACAGTGGCTGTGACATGCATGCATCTACTGTGAGTTATGAAGCGTAATTTCAGACATTACTGTGCTTTGCGTTCCATAACTGCATGTCCTGTATACAAGTGAGGGTGGACCTGCATTTTACTGTGCGTGCGTTTATGAGTGCATGTGTGCCTGTGTGTGAGTGTTTGTGTATGCATGTGCGAGTGGGGCAGAAAGAGCATTTATTTTTATATTGTCGCATCATCACACAGTATTTTGTTGGTCTCTTTGTATGCCGGCTGTTTCTACTCTTCCACTTTTCACTTTATTTACTTATTTATTTTTTGGTTAAAGCCCCAGAAAGCAAACTTACAATTACAGCTCTCTTATTTAATCAAACACTTTCTTTACTGCCTCTGTTGTTATATTAATTGCCACCTACAACATTCTGTGTTTATTCACTTAATATCAAATATCATTCACTTTTTTTGTGCCCATGTTGTATCTACTTTGTGCTCAATGAGGAAAGAGTTCCTGTGCCCTCTCAGGCTTGTCGTTACCCTTGTTATTTGCACTCAAAGTTATTTGTTTGGACAAAAGTGTCTGCCAAATGAAAGCAAGTAAGTGTTCTCTTCCCTGTGAGCCTTTGCTTCATGCGGTGAGGCATGCTGAGTGCGTTCTGGCAGACCATTGAAAGCGGAGCGTTCGATTGGAAAATGCACAGCGTGGGTTGCCGCTATTGGAAGCCGGCGGAGGATGTAAACCGCCTCACTGTGTGCAGTAAATATCCTGGTGCCCGCGTCCCTAATAACGGACATGGGACATTAGAGCGAGACGCTGAGTATTAAAGAAATGTGGAAAAATGGAGCCCTCCCCCCAGGGTTCAGCATGAAGTGCCTCGGGGTCTCAGGGAACCGTGGCATCTGCTGAATTTGGTTGTCAATTTGCAATTTGAATTCTGCAATTTGGTCATTGGGCATACGCTTTCAGCTGAAGCGATGCACAAAAAAATTGTATGTTTTTGCATGGAAAGTGAACACCACTGCTTTTTTTGGTCAGTGAATTCAGTAGAATCTGAAGGTCTGCTGCATGAGGCCGTTGACCCCTGACCTGGGGTCTCCACCTTTGATTGCTTTTTGACATGGATACTCAAGTCTGGCCCTGGGGTTTGTAGCACTGTTGGTTTCCATTCCACCCCTTTAATCAGAGATTGATTCATACCTAACACATTTGGAGTAAATTTTCTGCCCAGTCTTTGCATTATTAGAAAATGAAGACAATTGGGCTGCACAGCAACCTGCAGTTCTACAGGCTGTTGCAATATCCATACAACAGCATAGGTTATCTGTTACTACCCTCTAATACGACCCACAGGAGTGTTTCCAAAATTAGTGCTCTCACCTACGGTAGGAAATATGCCAAAGGTACCTCAAATATCCATAGGAATGTTTCCGATACAATGGAAGGAGCGTTTCCTGAATTACTGTATGTAACAGCCAGATTCACCTTCAAAAACAAACAGAAAAAAAAAAATAATGGCTTAAATTAAATTTAATACTTCCTAAAGGCTAAGGTTATCAGTAGAGTTAGGATTGGGTTTTGGTTGGGGTGCAGGGTAACAGAAAGGCAATTGTGGTTTAATAAAAGGCAGTCAATCTCCAGTGGGGAAGTTTTTAAATTAATATGCCCACACAAAAAAATTCAGTTGATATGGAGATCTATAGAAAGCTAATATTTATGACAACGTCGACCATGCAATTTTAGGGGTTTCCGTATTTAGAGACTACTGTTGTGTAGATGAAACCCAATGGGACACCAACAGTTACGTCAACAACACTTTCTTCTAATGAGGGCTGTGAAAAAAATTTCAGAAGAAAATATTGAAGGCACCAGATTACGAAACTTTAACACTTTCTCCAAAGGTTCGCATGGGTAGAATTTTTTTTCATGAAACACTTCTGCGTACGTGGTTGTAAAAATTATGTTTCTTTTCATGTGTAACAATATCAGGATTTCTGCGAAGGCCTATTTGATTTGGGCATGTAAATTTTTCAGTGACATTTCCATTGACAATGTTTGTTTTATAGTTTTATTTTACGTATGTCTTGAATAGAATATGAAAGAGTAGCAATTGGGAAGAAAATGTTTACTGTTTTGGTTAGTGTTTGAGGATTTAACTGCCTCACATGCAGTTGTCCTGTTTACTGTGTATTGACCCATGTACCGCCATCATCTCATTTCCTCCTATGTTGTGGCCTTAATTACTGCGATCAATGGAGGACTTCTGTCTCTTAAATGTAAATCTCAGTCCTTTTAGCTACATTTACGACTTTGCAAATCACACTAGTAAGTAGCATTGCTATGCTGATATACTTGTGACCCTCCCAAGGCAGTATGGAAATAATGTGATTCCAGAAAACCTCTAAGTTCTTTTTATATAATCATTGCAAACACTAATATGGAAAATACGACACTACGGAAAGAATTTAAATCGAACTTGCAGCAAAACATACCATTTCCCTCAGTCATATGCATCTCATTCAGGAATTATGATTGCTCCTGAAGTATATTTCAGTACTTGTTAAAAAAAAAAAACAGGAAATTTAACCTGATTAGTTAGCTAAATGGCAAAATACTAATGATAGTATTTTGCCTAAACCATCTCTTCTGGGTTCTGTAATCTGCACGTTGTTATGCGTTGGGGCTAAACACCTACAGCTGGGTCTCTTTGTGCATGAGATTACAACCCCTCAAGAGCAAGATTCTAATTAAACCAATACACCATGTGAAAGCAAATGTCTCCTATTGGATTAAACAGCTCTGACTCATACCAAAGCCGTGAGAAATATTAAAATGGACAGGAAGTGAGAATCTTCAGATTTGGCTCTGCTTTCTATTTTATGTTGTTTTTCTGGAGGGCTCATAAATGATGAAACTAAGAGTCATCATAAGATGACATATCCCCCTGGCCCCAGCAATCTAATCTCAGAAATCCAAAATATCAAAAAGCGCCAATGTAGGACCTGATTAATACATACAACAAGTTTTGTTAAAAAATATTAAATGGTATTCGATTTCTGCTCCCGGAACAAAATGCCTGCAGATGGATAGACAAACTGTTGACTATCCTCTGCATTATATGCCGGGAAGAAAAAAAATAAAATAAATTCAGAACTAGCAAAAAGCATCACTTCAGTGGTCAAGCAATATAACAAAAGAATTTCAAGAAAAAATTCCACAGTTTCGAGTTCTCTCCCGGAAACGAAATGTCCACGGATGGACAGACGGACGCACTGACGGCTATGTCCCCCTGTATTACATGCCGGGGGGATACATAAATGAATGCTGAATTTTTAAAGGGACCTCTCTACGTGTTAGCGATGATAACATAGTGAATGTATATTAACAGAAATAGTAGAGTGATATTTTCCTGACAACACAGGAATTTATGGTGTATATTTTGTTGTTTCCTCAGCAGGGTTTCGCTACTGTATTCATGTACATTTAAGTCTGTGTTGTATTATGTCGTTGTTATCAGGTTAGTCAGTTTTTTCATAAACAATGTTCAGTCTATGATTAAATATTCACTGGTTGCATCTGTAGCCAGATATTCCAGGCTGGTAGCAGAAGTCCCGTCCTTTGAACAGTTCTAGGGCACCACCTCCTCATGAATATTCAACATTCAGTTATTTATTCCAGCAGTAGGAGCTGCAGCATTTTGCATACTGTACTGTGCTGCTGCTGCTGCAGGACAGTGGCCTGCCAGTGCAGTTCCTGTTGTAATGTGAATATAGGCCACTAGATGGCAGTATTTATCTTTTTTTTGTTTAGCTCAGACTGGAGTCATGTATAGACATGTCCTGGACATGTCTGGGGCAAGTCTCAGAAAGTTAAAAAAAAGAGGTCTAAATGTGGGTGGGGTCTGCAAAAGAGTATATAAGGAAAAGAATTGAGACAGTAAAGTAGTAGGAGAAATTGCAAGAAGATGACCAGACCTGCCATTCTGTTCAAGACCTGTGACGTTTCTTTTGTGGATTTCTTTGACTGTGTTTGAGCATTTTCTTCATCCAGGACATCACCAAGCCACCCCACCAAAAAGGGACTGTAATTATTTCTGTTTTTTCTTATGTATCAATCTTGGTCTTTAGTTGTAGGTTGTTATTAGTCTTTGTCTTTGTTAAAAATTAAATGTGTTTTAGTTGTTAAAACTGTGTTTGTCATCCCTTGCTGTTGCTGTTGTGTTATAAATGTAATAACAAATTGGGGCCATAACAAATTGGGGGCTCAAGGTCCGGGATAGACCATTGTGTGAGTAATTTATTGAAAATCTAACATTCCAAATTGTGAAATTGTTTTTGTGAATTTTCCTAGATATATATTGACAACAGCAATGGATGATTTCTTGGCATCACCAACCGTAGGGGTTTTGAAGTCTTTTAAAAAGACAGAACTGCTAGAAATTTGCAGACAGTTGGAGCTGACAGAGGTAAAACCAGCCATGCGAAAAGCAAGACTGGCTAGAGAGATAGTTGAATATTACATTGATGAAAATGTGTTTGCACCAGGAGATCTGGAACAGTTTCCAGTGGAAAATCCAAATATAGAAATGGAACTTAAATTAAAAATGCTAGAGATTGAAAGGGAGGAAAGAGAAAAAGAAAGGGAGGAAAAAGAGAAAGAAAGGGAAGAAAGAGAAAAAGAAAGGGAGGAAAAAGAGAAACAAAGAGAATTTGAGAGGGAAGAAAAAGAAAAACAAAGGCAGTTTGAGTTAGAAAAATTAGCAAGAGAAGAAAAACAAAGAGAATTTGAGTTAGAAAAATTTGCAAGACAGAGAGATTTTGAATTAGAGAAATTCGATAGAGAAGAAAGACTCCAAATGGAGCAACTAAAAATAAAAATTGCAACTGAAAATAAATTTCGGGCTAGCCAGGAGGTAAAACTGGTGCCTCCATTTTCGGAAAAGGATGTTGACAACTATTTCCAATGTTTTGAAAAGGTAGCAAAGAGTTGCCAGTGGCCAAAGGAACACTGGCCTCTGATGTTGCAAACTGTCCTCAAGGGTAAAGCTCAACAAGCCTATTCGGCTTTGTCTGCAGATGATTCCTCTGATTATGAGGTTGTCAAAAAGGTTATTTTGAGAGCTTATGAGTTGGTTCCAGAGGCTTACCGACAGAAATTCAGAGGTCTGAAGAAATCTGAAAATCAGACTTATGTTGAATTTGCTAATGAGAAGCAGGTTTGCTTTGAGCGCTGGTGTACTTCTATGGAGGTCAAGGATGATTTCAACTCACTAAAAGAGATGGTGTTAGTTGAAGAATTCAAGAACTGTGTTAAGGATGATGTTAAGACCTACCTTAATGAGAAGCAAGCACTGAACTTGCAATCAGCTGCCAAATTTGCAGATGAATATGTTCTCACTCATAAGTCCAAATTTCAGTCTAGCAGAAACAATAAATGGTCCCAATTTCAGAAAAAGGGTTACGGTGATACCCAAGATTCCTCACCCAAAGACAAAGACAAATCTGGTGATGGTGCTCAGAAATCCAGTAATAGGTCTGATCAAAGTGTGAAAGCTGACAGTGACAAAAGTGGTCTAGTTTGCAGTTATTGCAAGAAATCTGGTCATGTTACAACTAACTGTTGGTTCCTTAAAGCTAAGAAAGAAAAAGAAAAGGATACCAAACCAAATGCCTTTGTGAAAACAAGGTTAGAAACCCCTGTAGTAGATAACCAATCTGCTAAATTGCCTGCTTCTTGTGGGGCTAAAAAGCCTAATACAGCTGACTTTGTGAGGGAGGAATTTCTTCCATTTGTGTCAGAGGGATTTGTGGCTCTGAATGAGCATACTACTCCTGTCCCCATATATATCCTAAGGGATACCGGAGCTTCTCAGTCACTTTTGTTGATGGACTCCTTGGAGTTACGTGATGAGACCGCTTCAGGGGATTTCATACTTGTACAAGGTATTGAAGGGAGGACTGTATCTGTACCCCTGCGCTCTATATTCTTGAAGTCAGATTTAGTTACAGGACAGGTAAAGGTGGGACTTATGTCAAGTCTACCTATAAAGGGTGTTTCTCTGTTGCTAGGCAATGACCTGGCTGGGGGCAAAGTAGTTCCCCCTGTACATCTTACTTCACAGCCGAGCACTGAAAATGGGGATGAGGACCCATCTCTGTATCCTTCTTGCGCAGTGACTCGTGCTATGGCCAAGAAGGCTAAAGAAGATGATGTTGTGGTGCCGTCCAGTACATTGAATAGTCAGGACTCAGGTGGTTCGCCTCATGACTCTGATTGGCCTACTATGGTTTCTCCGTTTGAGGACTTATCAGATACTTTTATCAGTTCTCTATTCAGCCAGCCGGATGGGTCTGGTGATTCTGATGTGTCTGGAGACTTGTCTCTGTCCAGAAAGCGGTTGATTGAGGAGCAAACTAATGATCCTGAAATTGGTGTACTAAAGAGGAGAGCCCTTCCTGAAAAAGAAATAGATGCAGTTCCAGTTGGGTATTATCTCAAGGATGGTGTGTTGATGCGGAAGTGGCGCCCTCCTGATATCCCTGCCAATGCAGATTGGGCAGTGGTCAGGCAAATTGTTGTTCCGAAGGTCTACAGGAATGAGATCTTAACAATGGCTCATAGTTTACCTTTAGGAGGTCATCTTGGTGTTAACAAGACTGTCGATAAGATCATGAAACACTTCTTTTGGCCTGGGCTTCGGAAAGACGTTTCCAACTTTTGCAAAACCTGTCACACTTGTCAGGTAGTTGGAAAACACCAGTTAGACCCACCTGTAGCTCCATTGCAGCCTATCCCAGCATTTGGGGAGCCATTCTCTAGGGTCATTGTTGATTGTGTTGGTCCATTACCCAAGACTAGATCTGGAAATCAGTACTTGTTGACAATCATGTGTGCATCTACCAGATTCCCCGAAGCCATACCTCTACGTAACATCAAGGCAACTGCAATCTCGAAGGCTTTGATAAAGTTCTTCACGTTGTTTGGCCTTCCCAGGGAAATTCAGTCAGACCAAGGTAGCAATTTCACTTCAGGATTGTTTCAGCAGGTTGTGTATGAACTAGGTGCAAAACAGATTCTTTCTAGTGCCTATCATCCAGAAAGTCAGGGTGCCTTAGAGCGGTTTCATTCCACTCTCAAGACAATGATGAGGACTTATTGTTATGACCATGAGAAAGACTGGGATGAAGGGGTTCATTTGCTGTTGTTTGCAGCTAGAGAAGCAGTGCAGGAGTCTACTGGATTCAGTCCATTTGAGCTAGTGTTTGGTCATGAAGTGAGAGGACCTTTGCTATTATTGAGTGAACAATGGCAAGAGGAAGAGCCGCAAATCAGTCTGTTAGACTATGTTAGCAAGTTCAAGGAAAGATTGCGTGCAGCTTGTGACCTTGCCAAAGAGAACTTGAAATCAAGTCAGGGAAAAATGAAAACTTGGTATGATCATAAGGCTAGAAGCCGTGAGTTTAAACCAGGAGAAAAGGTCCTTGTGTTGTTTCCCTTGCAGTCTAATCCATTGCAGGCTAGATTTCATGGTCCTTATGAAATTCTGACAAAACTCAATGATCTCAATTACATTGTGAAGACTCCAGATAGGAGAAAACCAAAACAATTGTGTCATATTAACATGCTCAAGCCTTATCATGACAGAAATGCTAGGGTTGCAGCTGTCATTTCAGATTCTCCTATGGCCGAAACGTGTAAAGATGAGGGGGAGTTTCAAGATGATGATTCTAGAATTAAAGCTGAAGTTCTTTCATGTAAATTGTCAAATTCTGAAGTGTTGCAAAATCTTGATGAAAAACTCCAGCACTTAGAACCCTCACAGAGAGATCAGTTTGAGAGGTTGATCAAGAAATATGAGGATCTTTTTCCTGATGTTCCAAAAAGAGTTTCTATAGCCTCTCATGATGTAGATGTTGGTGATGCCAAACCAATAAAACAGCATCCATACCGGATGAATCCTGAAAAGAGAAAGATTGCTGAGAAAGAGGTTGAGTACATGTTAAAACATGATATTATCAGACCCTCCAACTCCGATTGGAGTTCACCCTGTGTGCTAGTTCCAAAACCTGATGGAAGTACTAGATTCTGTACAGATTATCGCAAAGTCAATGCTGTAACTAGAACTGATGTGTTTCCAATACCTAGGATTGATGATTGTATTAATAGTGTAGGGCAAGCAAAGTTTCTGACCAAGATTGATTTATTGAAGGGTTATTGGTGTGTGCCTTTAACTGAGAGGGCCAAGAGCATCTCTGCTTTTGCCACACCATCTGGATTGTACCAGTATGAAGTCCTACCCTTTTGCATGAAAAATGCCCCAGCCACGTTCCAAAGGATGATACAGTCTACAATCGCCGGATTGCCACACACGGGTGCATACATCGATGACCTGATCACATGGAGTGACTCCTGGGAAGAACATCTAAAAGATGTAGAGACGTTGTTCCAGCGCCTGACCCAGGCTAACCTGACTGTTAACCTGAGCAAGAGTGACTTTGGTTGTGCTACTGTCACCTATCTTGGCTACGTCATAGGCCAGGGTAAGGTGGCACCCATAAATGCTAAAGTCCAAGCCATCATGGACTTTCCAGTTCCTGACAACAAAAAAGCTTTGCGCCGCTTCCTTGGAATGATCGGGTACTACCGCAAGTTCTGCAAGAACTTTGCTGAGATTGCTCTCAGTCTAACTAACCAACTGAAGAAAGGCGTAAAGTTCACCTGGGATGATGCATGCCAGAGAGCCTTCGATCACCTGAAGTCTCTGCTGTGTCACTTCCCCGTGCTCAAATCTCCTGACTTCAACAAACCGTTCTCCATCGCGGTCGATGCTAGCGACCAAGCTTGTGGATCTGTGCTCCTACAGAGAAGTGACTCTGATGACATTGAGCATCCCGTGGCATACTTCTCCAGGAAGTTCAATCGCCACCAAAGGAACTATTCCACAATAGAGAAGGAACTGTTGGCTCTGGTCCTTTCTTTACAACACTTTGAGGTTTATGTTTGTACAGGACAAAAGCCAATGATTGTGTACACTGACCACAATCCGTTAACGTTTTTGAGTAAGATGAAAAACAAGAATCGGAGATTGTTGAATTGGAGTTTGATTTTACAGGAGTTTGACTTGGAAATTAAGCATGTGAAGGGTACAGACAATGTAATTGCTGATTGCTTATCCCGTGTTTGAATGTGTATATATATATCATGTGTTTGAATATTGTATGATATGTATATATAGACAAGTGTTCACTTAACCATTTTGTATTGAAAAGAAAAATTTTGCCTTTGTGAGTCAAAATTTTTCCCTTTTGGAATGGAGGTGTAATGTGAATATAGGCCACTAGATGGCAGTATTTATCTTTTTTTTGTTTAGCTCAGACTGGAGTCATGTATAGACATGTCCTGGACATGTCTGGGGCAAGTCTCAGAAAGTTAAAAAAAAGAGGTCTAAATGTGGGTGGGGTCTGCAAAAGAGTATATAAGGAAAAGAATTGAGACAGTAAAGTAGTAGGAGAAATTGCAAGAAGATGACCAGACCTGCCATTCTGTTCAAGACCTGTGACGTTTCTTTTGTGGATTTCTTTGACTGTGTTTGAGCATTTTCTTCATCCAGGACATCACCAAGCCACCCCACCAAAAAGGGACTGTAATTATTTCTGTTTTTTCTTATGTATCAATCTTGGTCTTTAGTTGTAGGTTGTTATTAGTCTTTGTCTTTGTTAAAAATTAAATGTGTTTTAGTTGTTAAAACTGTGTTTGTCATCCCTTGCTGTTGCTGTTGTGTTATAAATGTAATAACAAATTGGGGCCATAACACTGTCCTGTTCCACAAGTAAACTGGCTCCAGACTCAGAGCAAGTGTCTCAGGGCACTCAAATTGTACTGCAGTTACTGCCCTGATCCACAAGGGGATTGTCCTGATGCACTCACTGCCTCAGTAAAATTGTGGACAACGGCGCCTATCTAGCTTGCCATTTATGGTGGTGTCATCTTGGGTTTTCATGCTTTTGTGCAAATACCAACTAGACATTAAATGTTCAGAATGTAGCCTAATGGCTCAAAATACCTCCATCCATCCATATTCTATACCCGCTTGTTCCTCACTAGGGTCACGGGGCAAGCTGGAGGGCAAAGGCAGGGACCCACCCTGAGCAGCTTGCCAATCCATCGCAGGCCGCACACACCATTCACACACCATTCCTTTGGGCAATTTGGTGTCTCCAATTAGCCTGATATGCATGTCTTTGGACTGTGGGAGGAAACCAGAGTACCCGGCGAAAACCCACGCAACACGGGGAGAACATGCAAACTCCACACAGAAAGGCCCCAGGCCGGATTCGAACCCACGGCCTTCTTGCTGTGAGGCAACAATGCTAACCACTGTGCCACCGTGCCACCCGACTCAAAATACCTCAAGAGGGTAAAATCAGCTAGTAATGATGAACACCGCCAGCTTGCCGCTTGCACTGTACAAATTAGGCAAATCAATAAGCTAGCTAATGACTCCAAAGAAGACCAGATGAATATTAAAAAAAAAAAAAACTGTGATAGTGTTTCCTTATTAACTAAAACACAAATGCTCTGAACGGATTAATTTCATCTTTCTAGAGAGTGTTCAAAAAAATAGTCAGCAGTTATGATTTGGGACGTAACATTAATGAATTCTAATCACTTCCAGTTGGCTGTTTATCTCAGCAGATTATTGTACTTCCTTTCTGCAGTGTAGAAAAATGATTTTAAGAAGAAGGCTGTAACTGTAAGCTACCCAGGCAGAAGGGTGTATTACAGCCGAATGATTTCAAAATAAAATTGGGTTTTAATTACAACTCCATGTGATTCATTTGAAAATGTGTTTGCTATTTCTGGAAAACAAATTGACTTCAAAGAAAGAATGTGCAACAATCTGCTGAGATAAATAGTCATCTGAAAACTACGATTAGAGTTAATTTACGTTACTTGCCATATCATAACCTGCCTACTATTTTTTAATGTTCTCTAGCAAGATAAAATGTATCCGTTCAGAGCATTCATGTTTTAGTTAATAAGCTAGCTCTACCTCAGTTATTTTTATTTTAGATTCACCTTGTTTTGTTTGCTGTCATTATCTAGATTATTAATATGCCTAATTGTAGTATAGTGCAAGTGGCCAGCTGGCATTATCACATTGATTTTTAACTGACTCAGTTTACCTGCTTGAAGTATTTTGAACTATTCGGCAACGTTCAGAACAATACATTTCAAGGTGGTTTTTGCTCAAAAGCATAAAAACCTAACACGACGCCATCATAAATGGTAAGCTAGATTAGTAATATGGTCCACAATTTTACTGCGCTAGTGTGTGCCCCAAGGCTATGGCTCAGTGCCCCGAGCCGGTCTCCCAGTGGAACAGGACAGTTACTGCACTGGCAGGCCACTGGTCCGCAGCAGCACACAGTACACATAATGCTGCTGCCTCCCTCTCTATTCCAGCCACTAATATAATTACAGTATAGTTTAAACACTTGCATTTCAGGTTACTGCTCATCTGCAGAAAGGATTCACCGATCTCTGCGTAGTGCCCTCAAAACGAAGCTGCTGTGTTTGGTTTGTTCTTTGATCTGTGGCTAAAATTCTGAGTTGCTCACCTCAGTGATTCTTGTGGTAGTTTCATTTTTTAGAGTGTTTTAATGCAGTCACAGGCTCTGGATTCAAAAGAAAATCGTGCAATTGGGTTATTAAATCAAAATATTAAATTCTTTGCATCTTTTAGTATATATGATAAGTAGATGCAGACAGGAAAAGGTTTGTTGAGTATTTCAATGAATCAGGTCACAACTGTCACATCTTTCCATACGAAAACACGGAACACCTTTCTGCATTCTTTAAAGAGGTATAGTAGCCTGAGAAGAAGGTGTGGGTACTGGATTGGCCTGCCTGCAGTCCCAAATATTACTCAAAACAAAACATCTAGCACATTGTGAAACTCAAAATGTGACACCTATTACCCTGTAGTGTTGCTCACCTGATTACTTATTTGCTGAATGGATAGTACAAAATTACCTCTGAAATACTCGTTAGGGGTCTTCGGTCCATAAACATTTCAGTGTTGTGAAATGGAATGAGGTCAAAACAAAGCAGTTATTACTGTCCCAACTTTTTAAAAAATATGCTGCAAGAATCAAAATCAAAATTAGAGTTTGTTTTGAAAATCGATAAAATTCTGGTAGTGAAACATTAAATAATGCACTAATGTACTGTATTCAATGTAATACTTGTGATTGAATTAATTTTTCGTACCATCCCAGCTTTTTATTATTTGGGGTTATAAATTTGCCTGATAATGCAAGACAGCTAAGAAATGGTGCTCAACAAATTTATCAAACACATTGTATTTGCTGAGCGTTATCGTGGGATCTGAGCAGACAGCTTGGCGGATTGTATGGTTACCCTCTGTGGTTTGCATTTTCCTGCTGTTCCATCGTTCTTTATTCCCTTACCAATTCCTCGTTTTTTCGTTGATCTTAATTCTGTTCATACTCTGGAGAGGCACCATTAATGCAATGTCTAAATGCACGCCTCATGCCCTCAGATCATCCCAGGTTGTACTACATTACATACGCCAGCAAATAATGTAGGTTCATTGTGCCTCATATGAAGTGCATTTTACTTCCGAAAGCCTACATGCATGCTGTTCATGTGCGTGGGCATTTACTATGGAAATGCACTGCTCAGCAAATGTAGACAATATGTCCACATTCACAAATGCGGACAATGTCCAGTGTCAAAAACAGAATTTCCAGTATCTTTAAGCTCATCAAATGTCTGGGTTCTTCAAAATTGACAGAATTTCTGAAGAGTTATTTTCACACTTAAAACAATACTGACTGAATAGCCAGTTTCTTATTTAATATAAATACAGGCACTTCAATTTCTTTAATGTCCTGTGATTTACACATTCCTTGGTCCTCCCTATATCATAATGTTCCTATCGTATATAGGCAACAATTACTTTGACTGACCTCAGCCTGGTGGCTAGTTTCATGGTGCTTTGCAAATATTGGAAATTTTATGCTAGGATTAAAAGTCAGCAGAAAAACTAAAGATAATGGGTTTTATTTCCGTGCCACTGCAAACAGTAACACACATCGTGGTGATGTCATACCCATTTTCCTTTGTCGCAAAGGCATATCGTCTTTGTCCACCTTGGTGCTGTGACATAACTGAGTGCAACATGGTGGGTAGGCCTGCGCATTTGAGCGTGAGTCAAGACATAAGGCTGGGGTTATGCAATTTTTCTGTCCAATAAGGCTGCCCCAGACCACCTTTTATTGCAAATGCTGTCCTTGCTATAGTTACATGGGAATGAATCCCAGCCAGTGAAGCTGTTCACAAATGTGTGCATATCGTTCATATAATTTTTCTTTTGGCTTCTTAATTAACATTTTTTGCTGTGTTGGCCTATCTTGTAAACAGACTAACACAAACAAAATTGTGGAGCGGTGAATGAGAGGGTGTATGTGTAGTTTTACCTGTGAATAGGGGAGTGAATAATGATTATCTTCAGTCTTAGCATTGTTTTAAAACCATTAATGTCATTACGTGTATAAATTTAATGGCCCACATCTCTTTCACCAAAACGTACTATCTGGTGAACTGACCTCTATCCATGACTGACACTGATTCTGCGTGTGCTCGAGGTTTCAGGCGTCCAAGGAAATGTTTCAGGCGTCCATGAGGAAAGCCAAACAGTCACGGGAAATGTATATTAACAAATATTGCTAGAAAACTATACAAACTATGAAACTAAATTACCAGGGGTGCTGTATGTGCTGTTTAACAAATTTACAATTCGAAAATCAATAACCCCAAACAATCAACAAGCGAATGTATCTGTGTTCCACAATAAGGAAAGGAAAGCTGAACTTTGCAGATGTACTGTCAAAAGAATATGCAAAGGAAAGACAACCTGGATCCATTGCTTATGAATTCATCAACTGTTCAGATGCAAAGAGAAACACCATCCTTAGTGTATAAAATGAGTTTAAAAAAATCACTTTAAAAAAAAAAAAAAAATTTTGTTGCTGTGACCCTGAGTGTTGATGGTTGATTGGCTGTATTTTACGCTGCACGCAGAGCCACAGATAATTAATTTGTCTTTTCCAACCCTTTTGATAGCAGTACCATCAAAACTACCGAAATACTGTTTGACGCGTTTTGATCTTCGATACCATTAGCACCAGTTAGGTCCAAATTTAATAAAAAAATCTTGGACCTTCACACTTCTTTACTGGAAATTTAGTGCAATTTGAACTGACCGCTTTTGCACTACACTGCTAATAGATAAACTTGTAAACAAACAAACAAATACCACCAAGAACAATAATCCTCCGTCCATCGGGTGGGGTAATGCACTGAAAAGAGGAAGGTGAAAAACAACTTGAATACAGAGGAAACATGACACATCAGTATAATCAAGGCACATCCTGTATTTTGTTTCAATAGTGTTGTTTTTCAGAAGGTTATTTGATTTAGAACCTTTGAAAGGGGCATCAAGTAATGAGTGGAGCTGTGAATATTTGTGCATCTGTGTGTCTGGGCAGAAGGCAAAGGGATAAAAGACCCAAACAACAGACAAAACAGGACATTATGAAGCTTACAGTTATGAGTTTACATTCTGTGTGTGAATTTGGAGCGTTAATAATTTGGAAATTGTGGAAAAGCCAGCAAGTATAGCATGAATGAAGTTTTGGTATTAGGGATAGAGACTTTACCAGCAGGCGATGAATTATTATTATTATTTTTAGTCAAATCCTACAAATACAGTGTGCAGAGAGAGAGAGAGAGATGCCAGAAATACTGAGTGTCCAGTTGGCCTGTCAGTAATTGAGCTGAGGTATGTATGTACAGTGTATGCCTGCAGTGGGCTACACACATTCTCAGCCTCACTCAGTTCCATCAAAGCGCTCCTTTCACAGCTGTTAACACCTGCTTATGTATACATTAGTTTTGCATGGATTCCCTTGCAATTATCGTAATCAATCTTCATGTGTTCTTTTCTTTGTTTTTTAATACCTGATGATATCACACAAAGCAGCCCGCAGATGTTTGGCAACCGACCAGAGAGGAGGGGAAAGAAACAGGATGGAAAGCTGATTATTATATCTCTCCATCACTTCACAAACATATATTCAGTCTTCCTTTTTCCAGTGGTAATTTGTCTGCTGTCATTTGGCCCCCTTCCTTTGCACTCTGTAATTTCCTGTGATGAATCAGTGTTAGGTTTAAGGTCACAATAATTTGGCTGTGTCCTTTTTTTCAAGCTTAGCTGCTCGTGCATCGCAGGCAATTTAGAGCTTATTTTTCGCACCGTAAATGTGACTGGGAGCGATCCGATGGTAAGTTGGATTGATGGAATATTCCGATTGCATCCCGGTATCTGTAATGGCTTTTAGCTACAGGTGCGGGTTGTAACCCCCACCTCCACCCCAAAATGCATGGCTCATAGATCCCAAATAGTTCCCCATATCAGTGGGATCCTGACACTGGAGGCCATTCAGAACTCCCAGCTGGTGTGAAGACCTCCTGCTTTAACATTGCTTCTCCAGGACAGGACAGCAAGGGTGGCACTGGGGACACTGGCACTGGAGACAGTGGCAGAGACTGTGTTTCTGCTACTGTTAACAGTTCGAAATGATGACGGTGAAATGAAAGTGCGGCAACTTCATAGATTTTCGACATTCGTTCTCATTCAGTTCCGCTAGACTCTCTCCGCGAATAAAATGAGTATCATTCAGTTTTGTCAATTCTATTCTGCTCTGTCGACTCGGCTGCACATTTGCGAAAGCTTTTCTGCTGTCTCGGTTCACAGCTGCATGCACGCCAATGCTCCTCAGCTCGCTCAATTCATAAATGCACCCCCGACTAACAGCTGTATGGCAACTAACGCTCCTTCGATTCATAGTTGGACACTCACAAATGCTTATCTGCTCACCCAATTTAAAACTCTGCTCGTGCAGTATTTTTGGAACGGCTTTACATCGCTGACTGGCTGAGGGCAGTAGTACTTTCGAACCGCGGATATGTGGCTTGATTCAGTGTGGCTTTAATTGTCTTCATGTTCACCTTTTGTTTGTATCAAATGATAGTGAAAATGATACTATATTCAGGAGAAAGGCCATATAGAGTCACTCATTGCTGAGAGAGAGAGTGAGAGATTTAAAAACAACTTGAGATTAATTTAGTGTGAGGGAAAGTCTATTCTGTAATTGTCCTACACACTGCGTCTGAACCACCCTCCTGTGATATGGTGTGTGTATTTCAGTGACAGTTCCAGCATGCTTTGAGTGCATTATAAGCATTGCTAGGCTTCTTCTGGTGTGTGTCTGTGTGTGTGTGTGTGTGTGTGTGTGTGCGCGCGTGTTCTTGTGTATGTGTGTGTGTGCGCGTGTGTGTATGTGTGAATGGGTGTGTATGAATGGGCAAGTGAGTTTGTGCAAGATTGTGTGTGTGTGTATATCTGGGGATAACCGCCATCTGTGAGGCTGTAGCACATCTAAGAACAGCTCCTGGTTGTGATGGCAACATACACTGAACAAGAATATAACAGCAACACATTTATTTTTACAGTTTTTTTAATGTGCTGAAACAGGAAAGATGTGCACAATCATTTTATTTCTTTTAAACAAAAATTTTCTTCACACATTTGTAATCATTGCTGTTAGGCAGCATTTCTCCTAAATCAAGATAATTCATCTCCTGAACAGGAATGTTGATTAAAAGCCATGATCACCAGACAGGTGCCCCATATAATGGGGTCAATAAAAAGTTTTTGTTGTAGTACATCATGCCACTGATGCCTCCAGATTTAAGAGACTCTGCAATTGACATGCGTACAGTAGGGATGTTCGGTTGAGCTGTCGCCAACTTATGTTAATTTCTCCACCATAGACCTCTTGCAGCATCATTTCAGAGATTTTGGAAGTTAGTCCAACTGGCCTCACAACCGCCGCCCCGTCCACCGTCTTCACTTTCAGGATGGTCTGAGAACAGCCCCATGCACATCGAAAGAAACAGGTGGATTAAACGAAGGAAGAATTTCTGGACAAATAGGAGTCACCTCAGGGAACCTTACCTGCATGCTCAATGTCCTCACTGGGGTTTTGATTTGACTTCACTTCACTTCGGCGTTTAAAAAGACGCGAGACGGCAAGAGCTCTCGTTTGATGGCTACTGGCTTTCTGGAGAGAAGTCCATTTTTCAGCCAAATCACAGTTGCAACTATTAAGGGTAGATGTCTGGCAGTTTGAAGTTCTTCAGGTTTGTGAGCGGCTGATTTCATGTCTGTGAACAGAGTGGCCCATGGTGGTGGTAGGATGTTAGTATTGGCAGGCATGTCCAATGGATGGTGAACCCAAATGCTCTTTATTCATTACAATTTCAATGCACAAAGTTACCAGGATGAGATCTTGAGGCCCACTGTTGAGCCATTCATCCAACATCACCATTATTGCCTCACATTTTAGCATGAAACCAAGTGGCCTTATGTCACAAGAATCTGTACACAACTCCTGGAAGCTCTAAGTTCTCCCATTGGACATGTCACCTGTCAATCATGTTTTGGATGCTTTGGACTGGCGCGTACAACTGCGTGTTCAGTTTCCCGCCACCATCCAACAGCTTCATGCTGCTATTGAAGATGACAGCATTCCACAGACTACAATCAACAATCTGATTAATTTTATGCAGAGGAGATGTGCCACGCAGCATGAGGCGAACTGTGGTTACACAAGATATTTTGTTCATTTCATGGTACCTTTTTTGTCAGAATCTGTGATTAATAAATGCATGTCTGTATCCCCCATCACATAAAATCAATCAATATATTTTTATTGACTAATCTATATTTATTTACCTACCTTTGAACTCCATCCTATCTTTGAATTTGGCAAGAATTACATTTATACTTTCGTTCACTGTACAATGTAGGAGAATGCGTCGGGCACACAATGCACAGCAATGTACAAGCTGTCTCCAGGCATCTTATAAACATTTTCCATTGCTTATGCACTGAGCTTTACAGTGAAACGGTGATTTTGTTTGTCCTCTAAATTTGCACTGTACTTTTCTTCAAATGCTGTGAGCACAGTGCCTTTAATTGGGTACTCACAGAAGGTGGCACCCTCATTGATGTCAACAAGCAAGGAAAATATTTTGACATTTGGCATCACCTTTGTTTATACTTTGTCGTAAGTGAGATTTTAATTTTCAGATGTGATAATTACTCCTGTACCCTCATCATCTCCAAACTTGGCTCATTTACAAGTAAAATGGCATATAAACTTCACCCACAGTGCTATTTTTGGGGAGTGTGCTTAGCTGGAGCGAGAAGGATGAACTGGAAGGGTTAACTGGGGTATGGTGGTTTGTGTGTGCAATTCTGTGTGTTCTCCCAGGTGGTTGAGGGACTGATCGCAGGTTTGGGGCAGGTGAATTTTCTTTCTTTTTTTAACATCTATCTCCCAGTCAGCCTCCCCTACACCCCGCAGAGCTTCTGCCTATTGCCCTGGCAACGCTCAGCTGGAGATTGGGAGAAAGGGAGCGCGTAGAAAAAAAAGAGAGTGAGAGAGAGCTGGAGAAATACATTGGTAAACAACGTGACTGTTGCACTTGGCTACACAACAGTCAGCGAGAGGTAGCGCTCCTGCTGCATCTATCTCATCATTGCCTTTCACAGTATGTCAGTCTTCCTTCCTTATAGGTTATTCATTTGGTCTTACAGAAAATTTCATGAATAACTGCAGCGATCACAAAGCCGTCTAAGACTCTTGGCTGCGTCTTTTAGTTTAAACAAGTTTCAAAATGTCCCTTTCAGAGTTTCAGAACGCTTGGTTGTGGAGAGCTTGCATGAAATTCAGTTGATGGGCGGTCAATTAAGTTACGCATGCACGATAAATATTCTGTTCCCTACTGTAGTTTGAATTTGCCATCGAAAAACCCGCTATTAATTATCCATTATAGACTGTGTAAAGAGAGAGAGAATTCCGACAGCCAAAGCATATATTTTAAATGAGTCCTTCTGTGAGTGTTTCTTTGTATTTAGTAACTGCTGTTAGATGGAAAGCGAGTGCATCATAACTGCTAACACCTGGAGGCTGAATGTAAACTTCCTTCCGTTGAGAGCCAAGCTGGGGGAAAAGGCATGTAGCTAAGGGCGAAGCCTGCATTTAGTTAATGAGTCTGGAGACTAAAATCGCGGAAGCACTTAAATGTGTGTTTTTAATTACTTTAATTGACTCAAAGATTTGTTGGAGCTAACTTCAGCAAGTGGAGGGTGGATTGGGACTCACAATGGAAGCACGTGTTAACACATTCTGAGACAGAGGTTTTTGGTTATTAATCGAGGAGACGATGCGCAGGACAGCTTAAGAAATGTGATCATGCTTTGGGGGGGCGGGCGGTGAGGGTGGAGATAGCAGTGTGAGCTGATGGTTCCCTCCGAACAACCACAAGTTGAGGGAGCTAAGAGTCCTAATAATGAATATTACACTCGTCAGAAGTCTTCTGCCTACCGCATGTTTAGGACGTATGATAGACCTGTTTTATCTGCATACTTTTCGCTCTCAATCCATCCTATTTTTGATATACTGTATATAACAAGTTTCAGGCACAGATTCTTCACTTTACGGTTTTGAGGTCATTTTAACCACCCTGGCTTTTCCAGGATGGTCACTCACTGTGCGCCCCAGACTTGGCTTTCTTTCACAGTGGACTCCCATTAACATATGTCTTTGTTCACCTGTGTGTTATTTTAGACCTGAAAGAGGGTGGGCGCGGGACTGGTGGCGGAGTGATGAATGAGTAATGGTTCTGGTCCGGTGTCAGCGAGACTGCTCAAAACCCCACGAGGCCTCCGCACAAAGGAGAGACGGTCGCATCTGCGTCCACCGGTGCGGCGAGAGCGAGAACTGAAAGCCTCATATCTGTCTGAGCCGAGAGAGAGAGCTGCATGCCTTTCCCTCCCCCGCATGCTCTTCTCTTTGTTCTCGCTGTTGTTCGCCCTGTTGTGCTTGTGTGATGGTCTTCCTTTGCCCGCTCCGTTACCCGCACTGGACATCCCTTACCATGCTTACTTTGGCTTTAGTTCTCATCTGTGCGCGATACCTGCTATAAAGGAAGGCCTCTCCTATTGATTTGACATGTCTGGTTTACGCGGTCCTCGGTGTTGACCCTTACGCCGCGAAACAATAGTGCTCTCGTCTGGTTCTCCTGAAGTCCACCAGCCTCTCTCCGGGGTAGAGCTTTTCAAAGGGTTTGGTCCAGCTGCTACGCACGCGTTCCCGCGGCCGAAAAAATGGCATCAAAGGGCAGGAAGGGGTGTGGGATCTCACCCGCTGGGGGTAACATTTAGAGTCTATCAGTTTCCCACCAAGAACCAAAGGCAAGGTCTATGCTAAATAAAAAGGCCCAGATTAAAAGAAATATCTATTTTAAAAAGCTGTTGCTTTGCTTCAAAAGCTGTTTTGAGAGAACTGAAGTTGGGGCTTGGCTGGTGGGCGGTGGGTTCACCAGGCAGTGTGACTAGTGTCCTCTGTGGCTCGCAATGCTGCGCTCTGTAAAAAGCTTCGTCATTTCTTTTAAGTTCCTCTTCTTCATAGGCTTTTACCAGGGCAGTGCTCCTGGCTGAAATTATGTTAGGTCAAAGGATGCATTAGTCACCATTCCACGAGGTGCAGCCTGCCACTGTTTTTCCCTCTCTGAAAGAGCACTGCAGTCCATAAAAATGTTGGGGTGGGTGTGTGTCGCAAGTGTGGTGTTAATTGGCACTTTGTTTGTTGTTCAGGATTTGTGTGTTAGAAGCTGTTGCGTGTCTGTGATAGTGCTTTCATTTTAGGGGCTGTTTTCTTGTCATTCATGTTCGAATTTTGCACATCACTGTATTTTCATAAGCAACAATGTTAACACCAACCTAAACTGAACACCTAAAAGCATATATTTGTCAAGTTAGGTATTATTGAATATTGAACCATACACAGAGCTACCTGATGGTTAATAGCATTATCAGTGTTGACCTCCCCTACTTTTTTTTTGGTCAATCTAGTTTTTAAAAAAGCTTTAGAACAACTATCTTAAATCTGATACTAAGGCGTGATGAATGGTCGGACTTAGTGAACGTGGCTCTGCCTTAAGGTGTCCCCCCCCCCCCCCCCCCCATACAGTGTTCACTTTCTGCTCTTATTTACTGTCATTTTCATTTGTTGACTTTGCGTAACATATTTTCATAATGCCATAAAACTTCTATTCAGTTAAATAATTGTCAGTGTGGTCTGTGCTCCCTGAATTACAGTCTCTCTTGGGACTGTCACCATCTTGATGCAATTACTGTCCTTTGATCCCTGATCATTGTACTGTGCTAATGTTTTTGATCAAGGTTGCTGAAACTGTCTCAAATACTGCAGTGATTTAATTTTGTGTGACACCAAATTCTGAAAACACCTGAAGCCACGCTTTGCTTTACTTTCATACACTCAAGGCCCATTTTGAAAGAAAAGCCTAATAATTTTACAGATGCAGACTTATAAAATTCAGTTTGCGGGAGAGGACCACGTGTGTGGTTCTCTGCATGATCCGTGAGTTCAAGCATAATACAGTATTTGATCACTGATCTGCTTTCCCTATGGGAGAGAACAGTGTTTGTGCCCCGCATACCATCATTGGTGTGTTTAGGTTGGCTTGGTTTAGAGTGGGACTGCCAACAACCCATCCAAGACTTGAGGCTGAATGCACAAGCTGCCAGCTCATCTCAAGATGCCCTTGTATTTCATTCTGGACCAAAATCCATTACCATTAATTATTGACTGTTATTATGTCTAATGCTGTAAACTTCAGAATGAAACAGTTCAGTGACAAGTAATCCCAGTTTCAGTTGTGAGAATCACACTGGTATAAGATTAGTGGATTAATACATGAAGAACAAAGCCAGTAATCTAGCCAGCCTTTTTGGGAGAGCCTGGTCGTCCCCTCTGCCTCTACATTACGTTTGATATGCTCTTCCAGCCAGTCGACAGGTCAGAGGCCTCAGTCTCCCAACCAATGATCGAGAAGAGAGGACCCTAATTAATTTCAGTGTTCAAAGAATCTGATGCTTGAATCGCACGCTGGAAACTTTCAAAGGCTTAATGAGCTTAATTGAGCGAGCTTGACGATTTTACTCAAACCCCCTTTGCCTTGCCCTGGAATTTAACTTTTAAAGCCTGCCTAAACTTGATTGGCTGTCTTTAATCTAGGCAAATCATTATAATCCTACATGGCAGAACGGTGGATTAAAGAGACTGTTCGATGGCGAGTGAGTGTCTGTGCGGGCACGTGCAGTGTGTGTGTGTGTGTGTGTGTGTAAGTGCGCATACTGTACATGCGTGTATTTTGCATCCATATCTGGGTCTACACACTACATGCGTGTCTGAGTGCGCATATTTGCGTAGCTGTTGCTGCGGAAGAATATCAACTGCCTTCCTCCTGACCCATCTGGTCCTCCTCTTCCTCTCTCCTCTGGGGAAGCAATGTTTATCACCACCAGGAGCACATCCTCTCCCAATAGACTCTGCAGTAACTATTGTTCCTCCAAAGCCTGTTATTTGACCGGATTTAATTCAGGCCTTGTGGGTGAGACTCATGCTTTAATAGTTTACGCTCCTAAAAGTCTTGGCTCAGAAGCATGCCAAAAGGGATGAAAGCGGAAACTCTGAAGCGATAAGTACAGAGGGCAAAGTGTTGCAACATCGCTGTCATTCTTGTCTTTTGTCTCCACTCCTTCCTCTGGTTTCTCAACATTTTTCTTCCCTCCCAATTTCTAGTTTCTCGTTTATTTATTTACTTTTTTTTAGGAATCCTCTATTTTATATGAAAGCTGGCCAGACCAGTTTATCTCACTGATTTTGATGTGTATAAAAGGCCGATGGTGAACTAACACATTGTCATCCCGACTTGTCATATAGTGACAGTACCTGACCAAGTATCGATGGACAACGCAAAAGGAGGCATTTACCATCCTTACTTGACACCTAGGGTTAGGGTTTGAGTTAAGTGTTAGGGATTAGGGGGAAGAGTTAATTTTAAAGTAGCATTAATAAGGCCACCAAAAGCCTCTCTTTGTGTCATATATCGACGCTTGGTCAGGTTGTGTCACTATATGACGCGATGGGATGAGACAGAGACACAACTGTGGTCTAAAAATCAAAAATACCAATGCAAGAAAGAATGAAAAGCTCACCGGTTCAATGTTGACTCCATGTAAGCAGACTCAAGGTCTTCTGATTGCTACATCATCTTCACTATTACACATGCAGTACTGGAAATCCATCTTCTTCTTCTTCTTCTTCTTCCTCATTGCATAAATCTCCAGCAACAAGACTTTAATGAGTCCCACATCAGTTCTGTGGTAACACAGGAGCTGAGGCACTCTTCTATACTCTGTATTTTGGCCAGAATTCTCAGTCCACTCTGAGACTTGAAACTAAAAACCTGAAGCCTCCAACTGCACAGCCAACAGTGTCTTTGACACTTCCCAGATAACAGAAAGGACATGAGCCCTCAGGAGACGGCATATCCCCTCGGCCCCAGGTCATCAACTTTGAATTAGCAAAAGGCACCACGTCAGGTCGTGATTAATGTGCACACCAAGTTTTGTGAAAAAATATTGAACGGTTTTCAAGTTATGCTTGAAAACGTTCGCGGACGGACCGACAACCGCACCCATGACTAAATCCCCACGCATTATATGCCGGGGGGATGATAATGAAATTGGCGTTCAAAAGAACCTCACTGAAAAAATTTGCAACATACCCTGTGTATCCTAAATGGCCCAGAGAGAGTGGGACAGGTAGATGGAGCTCCTGGATGGATACAGGTGAATGCTGTTGCCCCAAAGGTGAGTGGAAACTGTAATTGTGTCTGCAGACCTATTCAGCTCGACAGGATGTTTATAACCGAGCTGCAGTAGCCTTGCCGACATTGCGCCTGGCTTGCTTAATATTTCACGTCAAAATTTACTTCAATTTCTTTCAGGGGTTTACATGGTGGTTGTAAGCCTCAAAAATCAGTAGAAAGGCACAGAAATTAGTGTGTAATTGTCTGAGCTTTTGTGTGGGTAGGGTTACATCATTTTCTCTGATAAGCGCTAATGCAAACTGAAGATACCCTCTGTCATTATGCCCTGTCATCTGATTCTCATCAAAGTACTGGATGGAAAAAAGCTGAGATATTTAGGCAGACCTCAGCTACTTAACATTGATATTAAATCATCATTCTTGTCCCTCGAAATATTAATGAAATTTATTCTTTGGAACCACGATTCCCATCATGCTTTACACTGCCAATGAAACCACAATTCTTCAAAACTGATTTTTGATTGAACTCATCCAAGCAGAACCAAGGTAGATCTGCTGCCAGAACTGAAGATCAAAAGCACACTGTAAAAAAACAAAGTTGTCTCAACTGAAAAAAGTTAGTGTCCAGACTGCCTTAAAATTTTAATCTCATTGAACTTGATTAAGTTGAATACTACCTCAATTTATCATCTTAAATTCAGATAACTTATTTTAAGGCAGCCTCGACACTAAGTTTCAGTTGAGACAACCTTTTTTTTTTTTTAAAGTGCACTGTAGAACAAACATAGCAGGCAAGACATTCTTTGACATGCATGCTACAGGGCTACTGTGTTGTATTCAAGTTGTATCTAAATCTGAAGTACAAACTAAATGCTAATAATTGACCAAAGTTCATGAATACTGAGTAGTTTTGGAATGATGGTTGTTTGAAAAGGAATATGGGCTTACGAAGAAGGACAAAACACAGATGCTTATTTTTAAATGCTGTGCATTTTAGTCAGGCCACAGATAAGACATACTCACAAAATGGTTTCCTGGGAAGCTTTAATGAAATTCAGAGACTAATTAGGCAGCTTTGGATGTAGCAGGAGATGTGTGGTCATTATTTGTTAACTGGCCCCTCAAAGAGAGCACATTTAATGAGCGCCCGATGGTGTGTTTACTCATCTTACCAATCCATTCAGCTCCACACTCTCAGCTAATGTCTCCTAAACCAGTTCTTAATGGACCTTGAGATCCCCCCCCTTTCCCAACTTATTTTGTCATGATGAATGGTTTATTAAGTGCCTCTTGCATTCCTTTTAATTGGTCATAAGTGCAGTTTAATTCGTACGCTGGCCGAGAGATGCCAGTTCTAATCACCGCTGCTTACTCTGGACCCACACGAAACCCCTAATCAAGGGCGCACTTCCCTGATCTCTGCTCCTGTGTGATGATCACATGCCAGTGGTAGGATTGAGTTAGTTTAGTAAACTTGCTCAAGATTCCGATGGTAGGCGGGCGCGGGCTTTTTTTGGGGGGGAGGGGTGAATCACTGAATCACGGACAGTGTCGGGAATCACAGTTGAAGGGACCCAGGTTGATGGATGGGGTTCATGAGGTCTTTCACTGTGGCCCCTTCAGCTTCCTAAGGATGCCCTGCTTCTCTGGACAGTGATTTATCGTGCCGTCTCTCCTCTGATGTCAATCTGCACTCTGCCCCTCCCTCTGTCCCTCTCTCCTCTTCTACCTCCTCCGCTGTTATTTAAAAGACACAAAACCTATTTAACCCATGATCGTGAGATTGAAAATGCTCTAAGCCCCACCCTCTCGCAGTCATAATTATGAAGCAAACCGCAGTCTTTTCCTTGAACGGAGGCCCATTCCCTTGTTGAGAAGATGAGGCGACACATAAAAGTCACCCCTTCAAACCAGGACGAAAATCCCAGCCTGCTGTCTTTGTTTACTCCCTAAAGATTGATCACTGGGTTCGGTTTTGAAGATCCTGAGCTGACTTGGCTGGCAATTACTCATTCTGAAGGAATCACCTTGAGGTGGGAGGGGCACAATATGGAGAGAAGGTGACTGGGAGGAGCCCAGGCAGGACACTGTTGCTCTTCACTCCCCCTGTTCATTAACATGTGTGAGCTGACAGTCTCAACTAGCTTAAGACGGATGTGGCCCATGGCCCAGATGCAACCACGGGATTGTTAAATTCCAGTTTAGTCAAATTCCACCAGTTTGGTATAAGCAGTGTAGTGAGCATGCTAGCTCTGTTGGTTTAACCATACCTCCTGCAGGGCCTGACAACAGTTCTGCTGTGCTTTCTGAAAGGACAACCTTTGAGACCTTTTACAAAACCTAATCTATCACGAAGAGAAGGAGCACTCCTGTCATCGCCCCAGACTGCGGCTCTCGCTTTAGAACTGGAATTAGTCCCAAGCTGCTGCATTGTGGCTGCCTAGTGCTCCTAAGTAACCTGGATTGGTTAAATGCAGGGACAAATTACCCCACATGGGTCAATAAAACATGTGTGTGCGTGTGTGTGTGCGCGCGCGCGTGTGTATGTATGTATGAAGACCACAAAGAAAGAACGATCAGTCCAAATTTAGCATTTTTGTATATTTTATATATTATATATTATTATAATATTTATCATAGCGTTATATTTATATATATATATATATATATATATATATATATATATATATATTTGCATATTTTTTATATGCAATATATATTTTGCATATTTTTTCAATGCCTTGTTTCTAAGATTATTTTTAAAATTTTTAATTCATCATTTCTCCACAACGAGACTCTGATCATTTTTCCATTGTTCCACACATGCTCGATAGGGTTTAGGTCCGGCGAACGCGTGGGACAATTGTCTCCTGCTCTAGGAATTGATTCACCACCCTAGCACGATGGGGACGGGCGTTATCATCCATCAAGATGAAATCAGGGCGAACAGCACCAGCGTATGGTCATAGGTACACATTGAGGATGTCGTCCCCATACCGTACCCCTGTCATCGACCCTCTCCCCATGACATGCAGGTCCGTTCTGCCGTTCCTGCTTATTCCTCCCCAGACCATAATTGGTACGCCACCATAACGGTCGTCTTCATTGATGTAGGCATCATTAAATCACTCTCGTTGTCTTCGCTACACCCGTTGCCTCCAGTCAGTAAAGTTCAAGCAATATCAGGACTCAGCAGTAAAGAGAACTGGAGCCCAATCGTTGTGTGTGTCCATGTGAGATGACCGTGAGCCCAATCCAAACGATCACGCCTATGACGCATGGTCAGTGGGATTCGAACACATGGCCTTCTTGAGTTGAGGCCGGCAGTATGAAGACGATTCCGTATCGTCTGAGTGGATACCCTGACCCCCGAGGCGTTATGAAAGTCATTTCGTAGGGTGGTGGCTGTCCAGAAAGGATGACGTCATGCCTGAAGTGTGAGAAAGTGGTTTTGTCGTTGTGCAGTCAATGTCTGACGACCACCCCCATGACGGTGTGCAACTGTACCAGACGTTTGATGCCAGTTCCATGCTCTGTTCCCAACGCTTTGGCTGACATTAAGTGCATTAGCAACATGACGTTGTGAGAAGCCAGAGTCAAGCATTCCGATGCATCTTCCCAATTGCTCTAAAGTCAATCGACGTCTAAGACGTTGAGGAGACATTGTTATTGCTAAACGCAATGCAAAAAATTTGGGAATTTCCAAATTTTCACCTACAAGCAACACACACGTCTGAGTTGAAATAGTGAAGTGTTAGTCAAAGCCAAAATGTGAGGCTGCACGCTCATATGTGTTTTGTGTCTGACCGCATATCATTTATCCAATATATTGCTCATCAGTGGCATTTACCAAATTTGCATGTCATTTCACAAAAAAATTCCTTTGATATCTATCAAATTTTGAGTTATATATACAAAACCCAAAACCAGTGAAGTTGGCACGTTGTGTAAATCGTAAATAAAAACAGAATACAATGATTTGCAAATCCTTTTGTATTTCATAATAACTTACCACTGCAGCTGATTGGATAGATGGGGCATCACAAATATTTGTTTTGCCTAAGAAGGTTCAATTATCTAAATTTCCATTGCAGCCAATCTTCACCTATACCTCACTGGGTCACCTTTGTCAATCTCAACTTGTGGCAGTTTTCATAATAACAAGATTCCGACAGTGTTGTGAAAATGTATTCGTCCCCTTCTCGATTTCTTCTATTTTCACTTATTTTCCATACTTGAACAATTCTGATCATCGACTGATTTCAATATTAGACCAAGGCGTGAGTAAACTTAAAATGCAGCTTTTAAAGGAGCTATATGTAAGATTGTGGCCAAAACTGGTAGTGCAGTCACATTAAAAATAGTGCAGAGCGCAGTATCCCCTCCTCCTCTCCCCCAGACGAGAGGTTGCCAGCATGGTTGCCGGATCCAGCAAGAACGTTTACTACATGGAGCTACCGTGGCTACGTTTCAATACCATCAATGATTTGCTCGGACAGGGTAGTGTTCAGTTCAGTTCAATTCAGTTCTGTTCAGAAAAGATCGAGAATAATAACTAACTGAATTTAGCAATGGTCATATTGGTCAACTTGCTCGTCACTCTTCAGTGTGGACAGCCAACAAAAGTCCATACTGTAATATGCGTAAAGAATGAATGAGGACTCATTTGACCGATGTACTGTCTCAACTACATTTCATATTGCCATAATGGCTGTGCTAATGTTGGAACAGTTTTCACAGCATTTCAGCATAAAGCCAGAGAAACAGACTAAGAATACATTGCTAATATTAGCAATGAAGAGCCACGGTTTTTATTTCTCAAACAATTTGTTACCTAGTCAATTCGATGACCCACCTGCATACGCACTAACATACCATGAACGAACATACATAACGTTATTCGACTATAGAGAATTTTTGAAATGTCCATGACTACATTAAATAGAATTAACTTAGCCAAACTTAGCTAAATCTTACCTGCCTAGGAGAAAATTAGCTACTTTGGCGTAGGTCTTCAAATTCTTCTCTGCTTTCAGCCGTCTCCATCTTTCAAAGGTATGTCATATACAGATCTTTGTTTTGTTTCTGACTTTGTCACGACATATTTCGGAATCATAACGAGGCCTTTTAGGTTTAGTAACGTCAGACATCCGTGCTCCGAAACGCCGTTAGTTGCAGTTCAGTGGTAACTGGCAACCTGGATGCCCAAATGCTACTGACTTCGTGATTGGGAGTGAGGTGGATGGCAGTGCAACAGGCCAAAACACAAAATGAAAATATCAACATTAGATGTGGGCTGCAACTTCGCTTTTGAAATGAGAATATTCTGGCAGGACTACTGTTGTCAGTGATATAAGTATTTGAAATTAACATCATTCCTTAATGTCTGGTGATTTATCAGGGCCATTTCATGATTAATCAATTTAAATTTCTTACATATTGCTCCTTTAATTCTAATGTTTTCGGCGCTCCAAAGGATGTGTTGCATTTGCAGGGAAGCATAGTTGCACACTGGTTTCCGCGCCAAGCGATAGTTAGTGAGCATATATCAAAGTATTTGTGTATGTGTAGTTATGTATTACACCCAAATTCCGAAATAGTTGGGACGAAGTGTAAATTGTGTATAAAATTAAAATGCAATGACTTTCAGATCACATGAGCCAATGTGTTATTCACAATAGAACATAAGTAGCATTTCTTATATTGACATTTTACATTTTTATCCACAAAATTTGCTCATTTAAGATTTTCTGGCTGCAACAGGTCTCAAAAAAGTTGGGACACAGGCAAAAAAGCAATTAATATATAAGAAAATCAGCTGAAAAAACAATTAGCAAGTAATTAAGTTAACTGGCATCAGGTGTATAACATGATAGGCTATAAAAGGGATGTCTTAGAGAGGCTGAGTCTCTCAGAAGTAAAGATCGCCAGAGGTTACTGTGATGGCTTGCATAAAAAAATTGTGGAATACTTTAAAAACAATGCTCCTCAACATCAAATTGCAAAGGCTTTGAAGGTCTCCTCATCGACAGTGCATAATATCATGAAAAGATTTAGAGGTAACACTTTACAATAAGGGTACAACAATTAACATTAGTTAATCCAGTAATTAGCATTTACTAACAGGTAATTAACATTTAACTAATGCACCTGGTAATCATTTACAAATGATGTTTGCATCAACTGAGGAATTGATTTCTACATTATGGTTTAATAGTTTGAAGTGCTACATAGGGGATACTTAAGGGATGTTTTTAACTTCACAATAAGGGATACACAGAAAATGAATAAATGTTCAATTATGGATACGTAATTCTTATTCAGCTCTCTAACGCATTTGTTACCTGCTAATTACCTGATAATAAATGGACTAATGTTAATTAATGTTAATTGTTGTACCCTTATTGTAATGTGTTACTGATTCAGAGAAACTGGAAAAATCTTGCGTAAGGGACAAGGCCCAAGACCTTTACTGGATGTTTCCGTGATCTTCGGGCCCTCAGACACAACTGTATCACTCACCGGCATGATTCTGTCATTAACATTACTATATGAGCCCAGGAATACTTCAAGAAACCACTGTCAGCCAACACAGTCTGCCGTGCCATCCACAGATGCCACCTAAAGCTCTATAATGCAAAAAGGAAGCCATTGTTGAGCATGATCCAGAAGCGCCGCCATGTTCTGTGGGCCAAGTCTCATTTAAAATGGACTGGAGCAAAGTGGCAAAGTGTCCTGTGGTCAGACGAGTCCAAATTTGACATTCTTGTTGGAAATCAAGGGTGTTGTGTCCACCGGGCTAAAGAGGAGAAAGACCATCCCTCCTGTTTTCAGTGTTCAGTTCAAAAGCCAGCATCTCTGATGGTATAGGGATGCATTAGTGCATATGGTGTGGGACACTTGCATGTTTTAAAAAGCACCATGAATGCTTAAAGGTATATAAAGGTTTTAGAGCAACATATGCTCCCCTCCAGACAACTTCTATTCCAAGGAAGGCCTTGTGTATCTCAGCAGAACAATGCAAAACCACATACTGCAGTGATTACAACAGCATGGCTTCCTAGTAGGAGAGTCCGTGTGCTGAACTGGCCTGACTGCAGTTCTGGTCTTTCACCGATTGAGAACATTTGGCACATAATTAAACGAAAAGTCAGTCAATGGAGACCCAAAACTCCAGAAACTGGTAGTCCAATGGCAATTCCAATGGCTAAACTCAAGAAACTTGTCTCCTCAATACCCAGACCCCTCCCCTCTGTGTTAAAAAGATTAAGGGATGCTGCACCATGGTAAACTGCCCCTGTCCTAACTTTTTTGAGACCTGTAGCAGCCATCAAATTTGAAATGAGCCCATTTTGTGGATAAAATTGTAAAATTGCTCATTTTCAACATTTGAAATCTATGAAATCTCTGTTCTACTTTGAGTAAAATACTGGCTGGTGTGATTTCAAAGTCATTGAGTTTTTATTTTACACTTTGTCCCAACTATTATGGAATTGGGGTTGTATATGTGTGTGTATATACACTGCTATCCCCTGAATGAATCTCCTTGTATTTATACATCCAGTTTTCATATATTTGCCCATCCAATGTAATCATCCATGTCCCATGTCTATGTCTGTATATCTTGTCCTGTTTGTGTATGTTGTGTATGCATTCGGTCTCTAAAGTTTTTTTTCCTGTCCATGCTTGTCTGTAGCTGCATGTTTCCTATATGCATCTAATGAATGTTGGCTCCTGTTTGATTGCAATATTGCCATATTTGTTTTGTCCTTTAATTTATTGTGCTTTGTTTATGCCCTTGTAACGATCTGGTACAGGAACCAATTGTGAACCAAAACGTGATCCAAAAACAAAGTTTCTTTCAGTCCAACTTCAAGGCCAAGAAGACAGAGTTTGCAACAGTACAGCTATGTGAGCCAAAAATCAAAATCCAAAGACGAAAGCAGGGGTCGATGTCCAGTAAATCATAGAGCACAGTACAGAATCACAATCCAGAATCGGTAGTCAGAGTACGAAAGCCGACGGTCATACACAGGGCGGCAGGCGGGTAGAATGGTCGTAAAGAAAATGGGTCGAAAACAAAAACAGGAAACCAACCCAAAAGGGTTCAGGCAAACTCAGTCAGGCAAAGGGTGTAGAAGAAGAATCAGACAGGCATACAAGGAACTCGGCACTGAAAGAAAGGATCAACGTTCTGACAAGACACTTGCTATCATGGAACAGGAGAGCCAATTACACAGGGGAGAATACTTGGGGAAGTCCTTAATACAATGATCGGCAAAAGCCAAGACACAGACAGGAATCATATTGACAATCTATGACAAATTAACGCCTCCGGTCAGGGAGTTGTAAGTGCACAGAACAAGGAGTGCAGGACAGCAATTAAGCACGTGCAGAAGATTCCGTGGAATCACAGAGAGATACGGAAACAGGGGCGGAGACTAGAACAGTGCAAGTGCTGAGATCATGTTAGTAGTTATTAGTAGCAATACAGCTTTACAATTACCCAAGTGCTTGTTATACCCTGAAAAAATTGAGGCTTTGGATCAAAGTAAAAAAATTGCCTCAACTTGTTACTGCTATTTTTTTTTAGTTCTTCTCAATTGAAATAAAAATACCTTTTCAAAATTTTTGTCAATTCAGAAAAACTAAAAAAAATAGCTGTAACTGTGAGGTTTTACGAGATGGACCACACGCGAGAACCAGAAAAATACAAAAAAGAGGCTTCATTTCTGAAGGGGGAAACCCCCCAATAGAGCAGGCAACAGCACACAATCCAAAATCAGAATTCAATGGGCAAAATCCAGAATTGTAACCAGGGCACCAATCACAAAAATTAGGATCAGATGAAAAAGGTTCAAAGCACAAGAAAACGGCAAAGTACAGGGAGAGTGCAAAAATCGATTGTCAAGGACGGCCCAGTCAGAAAGATAATCACGATGGGCACGAGGCGAAATGAACGTGGCACAAGTAAGCATGAGAGAACGATCTGACATGGCAGTGCTGTGAAGAGACATTTAATATACATTTCCGGGAGGTCACATGATAACAGAACACAGGTAGAATCAGTGAGACTGATTACAAGGGAGAATCACATTAGGAAGAACCTAATCACATGAAATTGGCTGAAGCCAAAACATGGACAAGGATCACGGGACAAACCTATAGACAATGACACAGCTCCGGTCAAGGAGTTCTACCGTGCACAGATACTAAGAGAAAGGAAAGCAAAAGAAGGTGTGGAGATTCCACTGAAATGCAGGAGCGAAGATTAGGGAGAGACAAGAGGCGGAGACTAGAATAGGGCGAGTGCTGAGAGCTTTTTAATTAATTTGTAAGTGCAGCTATACAATCCCGAGTGCTCGTTAGTCAGTTAGTCTTATATATAATGTTAGTCTTGGTTAGTAAATTAACAAAAACAACAAACTGTTAGTATGTGGTAGTAATATAGAAAAAGCAAGGGGAAGGAAATAAACGAGATGGGGAAGGAAGATTGAAACCAGAAACCATTAAATGATCTGAAGGAGTGGCACGCATTACTGGGGCTGTGAGCAAAGACAAGACAGGGGGAGACAAAATGCAATGCATGGAAAACTCAAAACATGGACCAGAATAATACTACGGCTATATGTAAAACATGGAAAATCAAAACTAAGACAACGCATGAAAGGAAAAGAGACCAAATACACAATACATAATCCTAAGGGAAAGTCAGACATGGCAGGGAATCAAAATACACATGTGGCAGTCAGAACATGGCAAGGCAAGGCAGAACCAGCATCACAACAGTGACAAGTTGAAGCATTTTTTTTTTTTACTTTGATTCACAGTCTCAGTTTTTTCAGTGTATTGACAAAAGTACTAGCGAGAAAGAGCCCTTAACTTTTAAAAACTGTGATTAGCATTTGTTGTGACCAACTGCTGCCTAAAAAATTAGGTACACTGTCATGTGGTCAAACAATTCAATGTGGCAATTGTATGTTCCTCGAAGCATATTAGCGATTTTGCCTTAGTTCTTCTGCAGACTTCCTATCTCACTTGCCTCTGCCTCTGCAGGTAATTACTGATAACGTTGACAATGCTGAGCTCAGTGGTAGCTGTACCATCTGCTACTTGCAATTTAAATTAATGTCTGGAAATGTGTTGGTTCTATGGACAAAGTAATGCAAACAGCTAAAAACTAACATCGGTGACTAAACTTGTGAGTGAAAAATCTTGGGTGCCTAAGGGTTTATCATAGCATCGTACATATTGGCAGAAGTGGCTCGGTTCTGCAATTCCATCCCTGGCAGTTGTTGCTGTGTTATGACTATTGTAATGATTGGCATCATTGCTCTTGATGATTATATGCCTTTATTTGTTTCGGCTTAGGCTCTACCAAGCGCACATAAAGTGCTGCTTGTAAACAAGTGTGTTCAGATGCGTAGACCACCTGAAAGCGTAGTCGGAAATGTGGAAGTAATTTCCTTTATTGAATTACAGAAATTGTCAGCCAGAGCAGCTCTGTTGAGACACAATTTACTGTGGCACTTCCCCAAGTGCTGTAAATAATTTGCCACAGCTAAAGGCTTGCTTATGTGCCTTATTTATTACAATTATGAACCACTGAATGAGCTGCTTTTGTATAAACTCGTAGTTATACTGTATTGTGCCACGGAATGATTCTCAAAAACATTCTCACTAAGTGGCAGAATAAACCTTTCCCCTTTTATTTTGGACTTTGCGTGGATACGTCGCAAAGACTGAGACTCTCTACAGAAACCCGAGCAGGTCTTCAGCATGCGTAATTATTCCATGAATTCTTCTACATCTAGAACTAAAGAACGTAATGGCTGTAGTACAAACAGGCCATTCAGCACATCTTTGATCACCTTAACCCCCTGTCCAAACTGGAGTGTTTCAAACTCTGCATTAACCAAAGAACTTATTTAATGTGTTCCCCCTCAGGCATACCTAATGCGGCAATTGAAGAGCTTGATTAGTTGCTAGTTGTATCAGATGGATGAGGTGGAGCACATCAAATGCTTGGATCGGGCTGGGGGTCCCTTAGGACAGGTTTTGGAAGCACTGAAATAGAATGTGTAGCACTAGATTAAGACTTGGCACTTCAACACAGTTTAGCCAGCTGCTGCTACTACAGCCACAACTCGGAAAAAGTTCAGATGGTGTCGAGAATGAACATGAAGACAGAAAGTATTGATTTCTAGATGTACTTTGACTTGTATTTTATTGCAGATAGTATGAAGACAAGATGTTTAATGTCTGTTCAACTTAATTCTATTTGTAAATATACAGCCATTTCTGCCATTCCGGCTTGCAATACACTCCAAAAAAGGGACCGGGGCAGTTAAAGACTAGCAATGAGGTAAAACATTTGAATAATGATACGATTTGAAACAACTGATGTGAGCAGGTAATTGTAAACATGATTTGTCATAAAAGTAGCATTTGAGAATGGTCTAGGAGCAAAGATGGGCCGAATATTGCAAATTTGCCCACAAGTTTTGCAAGAAGAGCATTGACAGGTTAAGAAGCAGTGTTCCTCAAAGAAAGATAGAGAGCGATTTGGATATTTCATCCTCTATGGTACGTACCATAATTTAAAAAATCAAGGAATCTCTGTGCGTAAAAGGGCAAAAGGGCGAAAGCTTAATGCTCATTATCTCCAATCATTCTGACAGCAGTGCTTCAAGAACTGTTATTCATCAATAATTGATCATTCAACAACATAAGCTCAGAATTACCTTGGAGAACCACCGTCAAATACCACAACACATGTTTACATCCACAAATGAGAGTTAAAAATTTACTTTTCAAACAGGAAGCCTTATGTTGACATTATCCTAAAGCGCCATTGTCTCTGCACTTGGAGGCATTGGTGATGGACCATCTCACAATGGAAATGTACTGAGGTCAGATGAATCGATATTTAGGTCTTTTGTGGAAGAAATGGATGTTGTGTGCTCCGGACTGAAGACAAAAAGGACCGTCAGACTGTTACCAGCAACAAGTCCAAATGACATGCTCTGTCATGGTATGGAGTTGTGTCATTGCCCTGGGCAAGCAGAGCTTGCACTTCTATGAAGGCACCATTAATGGTGGAAAGTACATTGAGCTTCTGAAGCAAAATATGCTGCTCTGAAGACAGCATCTTTTCCAGGGACGCCCATATTTTTCAACAAGACATCGCAAATCTGCATTCTAAATACATTACAAAGGAATGGCTGTGTAAGAGGAGGATGCAGGTGCTGGTCTGGCCTGCCCGCAGTCTCTGTTTGTTCCCAAATGGTGTCCAGGCAAATGCTCTTGTCAGAGCTGTTCCCAATAGAGCACACGTGGTGCATTTTGGACTGCAAAATGCGATAACAAAGACCCCGTACTGCTGCACACCTTGTGACTTGTTTGCTGGAAAAATTGGAACAAAATCACTCCTTAAAGTGATTATGCCGAGGCATTTTGGTGTGTTCAGTACCTAAATATGTTCAGAGGTGTGAAGTCCGGGTTCAGAAAGAATATATCCTCCCCAGAACTTTATTCCAACCACCTGGATTTACTTCGGACAAGTGATCCAGCCAATAAGAGTGATCAGCTCATTCTGTGGGAGGGAGAAAAACTTGGCAGGACTTTTACTTTCTGACCCCTGGATTTTACACCTCTGCACAAATTATTATTAGGGCCCGAGCACCGACCGGTGCCAGGGCCCGGAACGGGTCCTGGCACCAAAGGTGCGAGGAACATATTGTTTTTGATGGGATTTTTATTCTTCTTCTTCTTATTATTATTATTATTCTGCTGCGAGAACGCATTTTTGAAGGTTTTACCATGCACGAAAACTCACAAAAATTTGGACACACGTCAGACGTGGTGAAAATTACAAAGTTTTATTATTTTTGTGCTTGGACATGCCCTGGTGGCTCTATAGCGCCACCAAACACGCGGCCATTTTGGAACGCACTTGCTCGGATTCTCATGAAATTCATCAGGGCCACAGCAGTTATAATAAATTTTTTTGTCAATTTTTTAGAAATTTTTTTGCCTCACAGGAAGTGAGCTATGAGCCATTTCCTGCGTTTTTTTAGATTTTACGAACACATTTTTGAAGGACTTATCATGCTCGAAAATTCACCAAACTTGGCTCATAGGCTAAAAATATTAAGTTCTTTAATTCCATATCTCATTTGGCACTGAGTGTGACATGGTAGCTCTATAGCGCCCCCTAATACATTATTGCATTTTTGAGGGCATCAGCATGCTCGAAAACTCACAAAACTTTGCAAACATATTAAGCTGGTCATATTCTTTACTAGGGTATAGGGTTTACAGATGGATGTGGCAAAATTGCATTACAGCGCCACCCAGAAAATTTCAATGAAGCAGCCCTCGCAGCGTGTTTAACCTACATGTACAAAATTCGGTGGACACGTGTACTATGCCAAGACCTAAAAAAAAGTCACTTGGTGCCATCACCTACACTCAACAGGAAGTCCGCCATTTTTAATTGAATTTGCAAATTTTTTAAATTTTTTGCCATTCACAGGCGTCGTACTTTAACGAACTCCTCCTAGAGATTTTATCCGATGAACTTAAAATTTTGCAAATGACATCTAAAGACCTTGTCAATAATAAAATGCGAAGCTTTTTTGGATTCATCGAACTTTGTATCCGTGGCGTTGCGGCGAATTTCGATATTCCGCCATAAAACAGGAAGTTGGTTTTATGCGCGTATGCTTTCTAAAATTTGCCTGAAACTTTACAGGCTTAATAAGAGTCGACTTTAAAATATACCTATATGTTATGTATGTTCAATACATATGTTGTATCAATATGTTGATATTGGATTGGGTGTAGTCAGGTGGCTCCAAAGCGCCCTCTTGACACGGCCATGTTGAGTTAACAGTGCTTGAATGTTCATGAAATTTGGTCAAATCATTACATTTGTTTTTTTGGGCAATGCCTATTTTTTGAAATTTTTCGGTCGAACAGGAAGTGAGCTATGAGCCATTTCCTGCGTTATTCCAAATTTTACGAACACACGTTTGAAGCCTTTAGCATACTTGAAAACTTGCAAAACTTTGCAAAAATTATAATTGTTTGATTGTCTTCAATTTGAGACAGAAATTGGCAGTAAATGTGGAATAATGGCTCTATAGCGCCCCCAATCAGATTTTTAAAAGAATTGCTCTTTTGAGGGTCTCAGCATGCTTAAAAACTCACAAAATTTTGTACCATTCTAAAAAGCATCATTCCTATTACACTGATAAAAAAATACATATAGAGTTGGCAAAAATGGCATTAAAGCGCCCCCTGGAAAATTTCAAATAAGCAGCCCTCGCATCGTGGTTGACCTGCATGGATGAAATTCGGTGGACATGTCAAATATCCTGAGACCTCAAAAAAAGTCTCTTGGTGCCATGACCTAGACTCACAAGGAAGTTCGCCATTTTAAATTGAAATTTCAACTTTTATACATTTTTTGCCATTCGCAGGTGTCGTACTTTAACAAACTCCTCCTAGAGATTTTATCCGATCAACTTAAAATTTGGTGAATAGTATCTCAAGACGTTGCAAATGTTAAATTGCGAAGCTTTATTGGGCTCATCGAACGATGCATCCGTGGCGTCGCGGCGAATTTTGATGTCCCGCCATGAAACAGGAAGTTGCTTTTAGTCCCACATCCTTTGTGGGATTTGCCTGAAACTTTCCAAGCTTGATAAAATTGTCCTCCCAAGTATAAATATATGTAAATATGAGATCGGGAGATCCACAGCGCCCTCTAGATATGGCCATGTTAAGATAAAAGTGCTTGAATGTTCATGAAATTTGGTGTGATCATTGCATTTGTCATTCCCCGCAATTGTTAATTTTTGAAATTTTTTTGCCAAACAGGAAGTGAGCTATGAGCTATTTCCTGCGTATCTCCAAATTTTACGAACACACATTTTAAGGCCTTAGAATGCTCCAAAACTTGCAAAACCTTGCAAAAATTGAAAATGTCTTATTCTCTTAAATTTCATCCATCAATTGGCACTAAATGTGGCATTTTGGCTCTATAGCGCCCCCAATAATATTAATAAAAGAATTACTGTTTTGGAAGTCTAAACATGCTGGAAAATTTAAAAAAATTAACACACTCATGGAGCTCGATATTACGATTACTATGTTGTAGATTTTGCGCACAGGCATGTCAAATTGGTTTCATAGCGCCCTACAGAAAATTTTTGCACTCCACTCAGGAAACCACATTGTACGCGGTCCAGCAGTGTCCAATGGTTCTGAATGGACACCTGCACCCATCAAGATCTGGCTGCCAACCCAACGTGCACGAGGGGTGCGAGGGCCCTTTCAACGCTGCTTGCAGCTTTAATTATGTATTATTTTTATTAGTAACCTTTATTTAACCAGGTAAAAAAACAGTTGAGATAAAAAAAATCTCTTTTTCAATGGTGACGTGGAGAAGAAGGCAGCAGAAAATTGCACTTCAAGAACAAGCTGATTACATACAATGAAATACAAAACAATATTTTAGGGCAAAACAGGGTTGCAAGTATACAGATACACATAAAAACAAAATGCATCAAGATAAAACAGGATATTTTGCAATAAAACAAGAACAGTTTGTGGTGCAGACTCAGGTTAGCTTTTGTTTTAAACTCCTAAGGGGGTTCAGGGAGTTTAGGTTGAGTGTAGCTGTTCCAAGACCAGGGGCCGAAATGAAACAGACTCCTTTTCCCAGCCTCAGTCCTCACAGGTGGCACCTTTAGACGTATTTGGTTATTGGACCTAAGATCTTAGGCGTTTTGAACTAAGTCCAACTTTGAGCTTATGTAACTGGGTAACGTTCCCATAAAGTTTTGTGAAAAGGAATGGCAGCATTGCAAAGTACTTTCCTGTGCCATCATTTTAAAATCTATTGAAAAAAATCATAATTGAGAAAAATATTCATTTTGAAAAGATGAAAAAAAAAACAGATCTACAAAATTCAAGTGGAGAAACATCAAATGATGTGCTATTGTATTGTTTTGTGTATAATACAGGGCAAAGATAATTTACTAATTACTGCTTTGAGTTGTACATTATATTAGACACACCATCCATACTTTTTATGATTTGTGGTTGTAGAATCTTTGTTAATGTTAAGCTGTATCCACGCATGTTCTCAACAGAATTTACTTTCCCCCAAACCACCCACAGAGAGAAGACAGGCGGTTATTCACGAGGCTGTCTCGAGACATGACAGGTGACTTCAATATGACGCTGTACTAAATGAAAAAGGTTCTGGGCATCCAGGGAGCAATTCCGAGTCTCATTCTGGAGCTGCGGAGCGCCGCTTCATAGCTGGGAGTGTTTCTTAGCCAGGACCCCATCGCGGCTCCAAGGCTGCAATATCCCTCTTTTTTCCTTGCTCCTGATCTAGGGAGGCCGTGATCCTTCAGGCTGGTGTAATGTTCCTCATAACTCATTACATATCTAGAGGAAAGTAAAAAAGCAACCCATTAATTGAGTCAAAGAAGTCATTGTAGATTTGGGTGAAATAAAATCAATGTTCACTGTGGTTTTGTGGGAGCTGGGAAGTTCTTCATGTTATTCTTCAGATCTGTCACTACGACCATGTATTTGACTATAGAAGCTGTTATATCCTTCGAGCAACCCTGACGAGGATTTGCCTGGACACCATTTGTGTACATCGTGAGACTGACTTCATATTCTTATGAAGGTATAGTCAAATTTTGTTCACTGACTTGACTTTGTACCAATGTGGTTATCTTTTGTAATATTTAAGCCAATGTTTGTGCTCCATTTTTTCTTTCAGCTTTTTTCCAGTTTTTTTTTTTTTTTGCATCATGCAAGACCAAAATGTTCAAAACGTATTTTGAAAATAAAGACCATTGTGCGATGGGATCACACCAGCCTGGCTTTCTACCCCCCTACTTCTTTTGCCCTTGTGCAAACCACATCCAGCTTTGAAGCTGCCTTCATTTGTGACTGTATTTTACATGGTTATGACTCTATTGTGGTGACAAGATTTGTCCAGAGAGAAGACAGACACCTCACAAAGTACTGAACACCATTTCTGCATTAGTTCTCTCAATAGTAGTCTCCAGGACCAAATTTTCCCATGATGATACACACACACACACACACTCAAGGTGAAAACAATATCACATGATGCTGTTTAGGCTGGTAACCATAATGTTTGTTTCTGCCATAATTATCATGCGAGGGAAATGCTTCATTCATCAAAACTTGCTCGTCTATTTTGCTCACTCCCACTCCCTGGGGCCTGAGGATTGTACGTCACCAGCCTCCAGGGGTGCCATCCTGGATCCCTGAACATTCCTGCTAAGCTGGTGCTCATAGTGTATTCACTCATTGGCTGGTCATGCTGAAAGTCTATCTTTGCTGTCGAATCCTGGCATTGCAGGAAGCACTGTCTCTTCATCGGATGGCTATGCTGCAAGTCTGTCTCCTCATTGGCTGATCATGTGAGTGGTCTTTCTCCTCACAGATTTATGGGATGGGAGGTCTGTCTTTTCATTGGCCGGTCATGATTCATGCCTGTCTGTTTCTAATAGGCTGACTGAACATGCCTGCATCTCTGGTGTATTTTGCTGTAGTCAGTTTGTCACAGTCTAATGAATGCTGAGTCAGTTTAGTTGGACTGCCCCTTCTTGAACCCTGAAGGTGTGAAGGCAGTACATTGAACAAATGGAGGCCTCAAGCCTCTAAACAGCGACACACACACTCCAGTACAGCTTTGGAGCAGTGGCATGCATGGTGCTCCCCAGCAGGGGGCAGGACAGTTGGAGAAGGCATTTGTTGTTGTTTTTTTTTCCTCTGTGGTAGATGAACGTTTGTGTGATTAATGTAATGACCTCATAATAGGGGTCAAGAAGAATTCAGCTCGTTGTATTGCCACTAGATTAGCCTGTAAAGTCGTTGTTTGACCCGCTCCAGTGTTGGCTTGCCATTTACTGTTATTGATTTCCCTCCCTCCTTTCCACAATTAAAATCGTGTTTGGCTTTTTGTTGTGGATTGAATTGTTTGGGAACATGAGCTTCGTCTGGTTCACTGGTTTGAAGGCTGCTGTGTTAGTTCACTGAGAGGCGCGCCTCGCTGTAATTGGGCATTTTCCAGGCTGCTCCGTTCTGTAACAGAGGCTCTGCTTGTCTTTATTTTGCCTTCCACTCGCAAACAATTAAACTAGAGAAAAAGAAAAGGCCTGATGCCTTTTGCTGAGACAAATTTTGCCTTTTCGCTGCGCATGAAATCAGGTGAAGCCTTAAAACAAGTCACTAGAGTCACGTTTGCTGTGCCTGAAAAGCATTTTTGCAATAAGGTAAATCCAAACTAAGTAGATTAGGTCTGAACAATATGAGTGTTTTTCAGTGAAGAAATAAGAAATAGCTTGATTAGTCCCAGCTCTCTGTGTTCTTACTCCTTAATTTTCACTCAGAGAATGTGACGTTAAATTGCGTCCAAAAACCTGTTCTCAAGAGCTGCTATGGCCAGACGTGCCGTGTTCATTAATGCAGCGTGGTTCTCGGCTTGCATTCTGCCAGGAATATGTAACTTGGTAGTGGAAAATGACCAGACTGTCCGAGTGGGCAACACCAGCCTTCTCCTTCCGGAAAATTATTATTTGCTCTTAAAGCTAAAGCGTCTTCAGCAAAAAGCAGCAATCTAGATGACTGATAATAGCTGCCTGTTTCTCATACAACTCTTTTTGTGCTCCCATGGCACAGTCAAATATCATGCCATCGCTATGACAGCTGCGTTTTTAATCAAAGCAATCCATTACAGTGATCCAATTTCTCGATAATGATGTAGATAATTACAACTTCGACAGTGGCATTAATAATTATGGCAATAAGCACTGTTTTATGATGCTCTCAGGTAATGTGGAGTCAATGCTGGTTTTAAGGTAACCAGAGGCTGTAGTCTCATTGAGTAAATGTCACGGAGGCTGTCCCGTCTTAATAGACTATTGGCTGGCGCGCTCGCCTGAGTTTCACCTGCACAGCTGCTGTTGCAAGGAATACTTAGAGCTAACACTGTAAAGGTTATTGAAAGCTGGGCAAGGTGGTTCAGCAGCACGGCTTATGCGCGCTTAAATTACAAAACAAGAGCCATCTGCCAATGGTGGATCCCCCCGGCTGTAGGTTGTGTAACCTACAGGTTGTGTGGACAGACGGATGGACCGAAACCCCCAAAAGGCACAACTAGACCATAAGGAGAAGCTCCATACCAAATTTGGTGTTTGTAAGTGGTATAGTTTTCGAGTTCTGGTCCGGAAACTATTTCATTACAGACGGACGGACAGACGGACGGACGGACACACTGATCGCTATATCCACCCGCATTATATGCCAGGGGGATAATAAAAGCATATGGCTGAGTTAAAGCAGCATTTTCTATTTGAAATCTCTCTGGTTTTGAGTGTTATTTTCTTGGTGAGTATAAGGACGAATGTTCTGTATGCATAACTCTGCCATTTCTTAGGTTACAGTCACATCTTTGTGAACGCAACATTGCTGAGGCAACTTGTCATATGGTTTAGAGTACACTTGAACCTGTATGAATGTTACATAACTTTGAAAACACTCTGTCCTGTATGAATGTTACATAGCTTAGGGCACACTCACTCCTGCATGAGTTTTACGTTGTAGTTTAGGGTGTACTCTACCTGTATGAATGTAATATAGTTCTGACTGCAGTTGCACCCATATGACCACAACATGGCTCAAAGTGCATTGCTTGAGGTACACTTAATTGTGTTTGCACTCACTATTGTATACATCTAATGCATTTTGGCGACACTCATCACTGTATGAATGAAATACATTTTAGGGAACACTCACACCTATAGAAATATAGCAGTTTAGGGTTCACTCACTCCTTTGTGAACGTAATATAGTATAGGGTACCCTGGCACCTGTACAAATGTTAAAGAGCTTGGGGTTCACTCTCTCCTATAAGAATATTACATAGTTTAAGATACTCTCACACTTGGATGAATGTTGCATGGTTTATGGAGCTCTCACTCCTGCAATAGCGACTTCTGGCACCACTGATTTTAAGCACTATTTACGTAAGCCCTACAATCCCTGCTCTGGGCCCTGCAACTGCGCGGTCTGCACAGTGCATGATGTAGGCTTCGCCACCGCCGTGCGCAGACGTGCCCACTCGCGCACCATCTGATAGCGTTCTGGGCAGCACTGCCATTCACTCCCACTAAGCGCGGACGCTTTCCGCCTCCCAACTGTTGCAGCGACTGAGACGGCAGAAGGCAGGCCCGCATCCCACGGTGCTCCCGCTGTTCCTCCTCGCCGCCATCTCTGCTTTGGGATCCGGCGATGCCTTTGCCTCTCCGGACTCTAAAACCCCCTGTTTGTTTATTTTCTTCGGCGACACATTGCGCCACTAGGCGCTACCGTTGCTCTCTCGACACGGGTCACACCCCGTCTGATCTGCAGAGTGTCGCGCTCTTCTGCAGCGTGACACGAAAGCACATGGGTTAGTTATATCACTTTGGCCCCAAACCCTTCTCCTTCAACACTCTCATCGTCACGGTCCTCATCAGTAACTATGGCACCCTGACTGCTGCCGCTATGACTCTGTTTCCCTCAGGAAGTAGCCACAAGAAATGAGGATGCAGGCCTGTTAAATTTGCATTAAATCTGTCAGGGACTGGAAAATATTTTAGTCCAAGATAATCTGCCTGTCTTTGGTTTGAAAAGAAAGCACTTGTGTGTGCAAACACACAGACAGAAGCAGCCTAAGACATGGTTTCACAGTCGCAAGCATGAGAGCTGGGAGATCCACACTATGGCTGCTTCTGGCTTTTGTTCCCGAAGCAGACACCAGGCAGTCTTCACTTCATCTCTTACCTGGGTTAACCCTCCCCCCTCATTTCAAAAGCAAACCTCAATACACAAGTCTAATTATGACAAGTCAAGTGCTCTCCACTTTACCGAGCTCGGTGTGTGGGGGTGAGGATTCTTCAGGCTCCACTCGAGTATCAGTATTCATTTTTTCTTCGCATGTCCCGCCATTTGTATTGAATTATGAAATAATGACATGCTCAGATATATCATACAGGTCCTTTCATCCTGTGCAGCAGGAGAGTGCTGAAAGGGAGGGTTTGTCCACAGTGTTTATTGAGCTCGTGCGTGCTGTCCGTGTGCGTCGCCACCTGAGGAGTACTCCATCGGGCTGCCAGTCCTTCTGCTCACCACTGCAGCTAACTCCTTCTGGAGAAGAGATCTGCTGCTGATCAATCATTAACATAATTCTTTCCACTGGGCCATTTATCATGCACTAATGTGCTTGTAGATATTATTTCTTTTTATATAAAATGATCACTAACTTCGCCATTGCACTAGATTTCAAACAAGTTTTTGTGAGTTACAAATGCTGATGGCCTTTATAGTTTTCAGTAGATGTCCTGTAATTTATGTGGAGTCTTAAATTACAGTTATGAACTCAAAGTATACTACCCCTACACTTAAAGTATACTTAAAAATGTACTTCTATAAACTTAAAGTGGGCCAATTCAGTTCCAAGAAATACTGAAGTAGTACAGTTACAAGTGCACTTCTGGTATACTTGTTGTGTTCCGGGGTTCTGGCCTTTGGCCAGAACAGTATTGTTTATGGTTTTAACAGTTTCATGTTCCAAGATTCCATAGTTCATAGTTCATGTTCATGTCACAGTTTTAACAGTTTCTTGTTTAGGATTACTCATTTCATAATTCATGTTCCTTGTCCATGTTTTTACTTTTCCATGTTTTTGTTTTCGCCAGGTCTGCCAAGCCACTCCACCGCCTGTCTGCGTTCCGCCCCGTGCCTTCGTTGTTGCACATTTCTGAGCTCTGGTTGGCTTTGGTATTTCCTCTTCCTTCCATGCTGTGCTGGATTCGGGCCTCCCTAAGCTTAATTGGCAATTAACTGTTTTTAAGTTACTAACATTTACTAACACTCACTGGGTTGGTGTAATTCTTAGATAGGCACATTACTAATACTACTAATTTAGACAGGGAGTTTATTGTCATGATTCCTGCTTTACTATTTCAAGATCTTGCTGTGCTTTTCTGTTCTGAACATTCATGCTTGCTTCCAAACTGCATACTTAATTGGTACTTCTCTCTCTCTCTCCAGGTGTTACCCCTCATGTCATGATTTCCAAGCCTTTATCTGGATGCGGTGGAAGTTGGCTGGCAGACAGTGTCTCGCGTCTCGTTGCTTGTGCAAGTTTAGCCAAGTTCTTGTTATCATAGTTCCCTAGCATTTCTAGTTTCAAGTCTTGTCCCAGCCTCTTGTTTTGTGTATATATATTTAGTCTTGTTATTTATTTTTCTTGTGCATCTTGCCTGGAGTTTCCAGTGCCTTTTTGTTTTTTGCCTTTTTGCATTTATAGTTTATAGCTCTGTGTAGCTTACCTCAGTTTGTTTTTTGCAACCCTTTGGGCCAAGTTTTTTGTTGGCCCTCGTGCCTGTTTTGTTTTTGTTTATAAATAAATCCTCATTCCCTTTTCCCGCATCTGGTGTCACTGATTCCATATCAATACTAGGGAAATGTACTTTATGTTATTAATAAAATGAACTCTAATTATACATATAGTTCTTTTTAGTAATGGTAAGTAGCTACCTTTGCAGTCCTGGTTGGGCTAGGTCACCTCTGCTTATGTTATATTAAGTCATGTCCAATGATATCACCTCCCCCTTCAGCTGACCCCATTCTGATCACAGATGATGATGGCATGTCAAACACGGGGCAGCGTTATTGCATACCGTCTGCATTTAGGCCTCATTTTCCTCCCCTATTAGCAGGTCACTTAGCAGTGGGTTAAAGACATCATTAATGTACTGCAACGCATTTCTGAAAATGATCCTTGCCCCCTGTCAGAGAAATATATGATCCATGAATGAAAAGGGTCTGAATGCGCTCTGATAGTATGGCCAGAAAGCCAATAAGATATTGAACAAGCATTTACTTTCTCTAACTGAAAAGCTGGCTTTATAACTCTGCAATGCTCTGCTCTTACAATACCCCATAACTGTCATGAGGCCTATTTTTCCAAGTTTATTCCCATTAACTGGGCTGTAGAGTAGAAGGTACTGAAGGAACATTCCTTCAAAGAAACTTCTGTGCTGGAGTTCAGTCACTGCTTAAAATTCAGAATAGTTGACCGTGTAGTTTTACATTTAAAAAAAAAAAAAAAAATGTATTTTAACTTGTTTTGGGAATTAATGAAATGTTGGAAGATGGAGCATGAGATTCACCAAAATACCGCGAAACCAAGACTTTCAATCATACCAAAAAAAGGAGCCAGGTGTACCCTAATCCAGCAGTTGCATGACATGAAGATCAATTTTTATTTTTATTTACTTTGGATATAGACTATTTGTAATGACGCTAGTCGTCGGTGGTGACTCAAAAAATTTGGGAGGACAGGCAGAAATCACAGATAATCATGATTCACGCAAAAATAAGGTGAAATTAGATCCTACTATGTATGTGTGGCACACATAAATTGATAAGTAATGCCAGCTCATTATTTTTTTCTTTAAATGTTTTAAATCGAAAGGAGGGTCATATTAGCAATGTGAATAAAGGATGATTTGAATGTGGTCACATTCAAACTAAGTCCTTTCATATTATAGATAGCTTTATCATGTTATTATGATATTACACAAAAGTACACCAGTGTTGTGCTAATTAGTATTTATATCATATTTATAGTAGTTATTCACAGCGTAACATAAAAAGCTGAAATTAATAAGTATTGGCTGAACAGGAGTACTCAGACAGCGCATACCTCTACCGAGGCCCAGCAGTCCCCCACACATCGTCTGAGACACATATGATTAACTTTATTATGTACCACTTCACACATGAATTTTTTTTTTTTAATTCTTGGATCCAGAGTGGATTAGTCTGAAAATGAAATCACGTTTGGCCAAGGCACACCTCTGGTAAAAAACAAACAAACAAACAAACAAACAAAAAATGTATAAAATTCTGCCCATAACTTTTTCTGTAATGTTGCAAACAAAGGAACAATGGTCCTGCCCTGCAGTCCCTCCCCCTCCTGCACCTCCACCTCAATGAGCCACAGCTGCTGCTTGTTGAGGTGGAGGTGCTGTTAAGAGTATCAAAGAGCTGCACTCCCAAGCAGGGAGCGCAGCTGCATTCTGAGTTTTTACTCTGTTTGTTTTGGAGCCCTATTAGTTGCCGCTGCTCTCCTCTCTTTGATTTTTAACTTTAGTTAAATATTTATTTATATTTTTACTCAGCCTGTGCATTTGGGTCCCTTCTGTTTGGTTTGGGTACATTGTCCCTTTGCCTGCCGGCTTATTGCCTTCTGCCGGTGGGACCAAACCATGACACAAATATACCCACCGACCTGAAGTAAAATCTAACTTCACTGGCAGAAATGCATAATATGCAGAAGAACTGTGAAGTCTTTAAACAAATGAACAATAAAACTGCAATTTAATGCAATCTGGAAAGCGAGATGTGAAAATGTGGTAAAATATTTTGAGTCATCGTAATATGGATGTAGCAGTGGCGTAAAGAGCAAATTAAAGTTCATCAGGTATTGCTATGTAGTTACAAACTGGAAAGCACTTGTTGTTACTGAGTGTATTGTTGCTTGCTGACCTTTCAAGTTGGAGTCTATAATTGTAGCACAGTCATTAGGTTGACCCACTTATTTCTCGGTGACAATAAATGCCCGCGAGTCACTTCATAAAAATCTAAACAATTTTCCAGCTCTGCTCGACACAGCGAAAAACCAAGAAGTCCTGAATGTTACTTTACTCTTCAATATTTTGCATGTTTGCCAGAGTTGGGCCCAAGTACTTTTGAGAATTATTGTATGCAAGCATTTTTTGTTACATACCACAGTGATAGTATTTGTATCTGAGTACCAACAAATAATGCCTAATATTAGACCGAATAATATAATTAGGCCTAATACCTAAGAATAAGTATATGTACTTGTATCCAAGTACTTTTCAAATACTTGACCAATCTCTGTCAGCACTTAGGGACAGATTGGTCAAGAACTTTGAAAAGTACTTTAGGCATTCGGAAGTATTCCGATACAAGTGCAAGCACTTTGGTATTTACAAAAAAAACTTTCACCCAATACTTGAACCCAACTCTGACGTTTACTGATAGTCTTGAGTGACACCTTTTTGTCTGAGGTCTTTTCATTGAGGTCTTGTCAATCTGCCATGAGAAAAAAAGGAGCACCCCCAATCTCCCTTGTTACCAGGGCTACAAGGGTGATAGCTCAACTGCAGGCCTGCCTGCCTGCCTGCCTGCCTGCATACGGACATTGAGAATTGGAAATCACCCTGAGGTGTCTGGGTATTGCGATATGAAAATGAGGCTACGCACAAAGTCACGAGAGGTTTCCAACTAGGTCAAGGGTAACCCAGGTGTGCACCTAATTGGCATGTAGTTATCCCTAACATTGCTTGGCTCTGAATAAATTAGTCACTCAAAACCATACACATTTTCCCCCAGCAGCTTGAGATATTTTATTTAGCACTTTCATGTCTTCCCTATGCATTTGCTGTAAAGACAACAACTACCACAATACATTGCGCTAGCTCAGTACTTCAGACACGCCCGCAACGTCATGTGGATCTTTGACATACGGCTGCCACAGATAGCTTTGCATTTGAGCTCCATTCAATTAACGGCAAAGACGAAAGGTCATAATGATAATGCTAGTAGTTTGTTCTGTGCCCAGCTGCATGGACTTCAAAAAGGCCAACGTTAGAGGTCCAACTTTTCACTCATTACCTGCAAGTACAGTAAGATAGAATAGCAATAGTCAATGGCCAAAACAAGATTTAAGGTAGACAAGCCAGCATTTAAAAATAAAAATGTAAGAGGTTTTAGGGAGCATTTTTTCCTGAGAACCATGAGAGAGATCTCCAATCTCAATTATGGGGTTATTCCTCTAATTAAATTCTGAAAGATGTGGTCATACTAGCCATTCGCTATTAAGCTATTAACATCAATCAAATTTCACATTCAACCTATGAAGAGAGCATGACCAACGGTGTTGCAGGTGAGTAAGCTAGCCGGGTTGTTGTTTTCTTACGTGAGTCAATAGATGACCTTTTGAAAATTTCATGGATAGCGGAAATTCTCACTCGCTAGCTACCTCACTGTACAACTGTAAGCTGACATTTATGCTACTTATGTGCGAAAGAAACGCCTCAATTTTGTGAAGCAATGTATGACGACGCTATAAAAATAAACATGATTGTCGTTTTACCAATTAGTCTGAGAAACTTTCTAATGAAGAAAAGTAAACTGCGACAGGTTAAGGTTATTCAGCACTGAAGGGTGAGGATTGAGCGTCCCTTTGCAGCAGCCGAAGCACCGTCTCTGGTACCCAGTGCCCACTACTGTCAGTTATGCTCGAGTGGCGTTTGTAAATAGCAACTGGAGAGGAGTGGGACCGTGCCAAAACACAGAAAGCTGACCGTGCCAAAACAGTAAAGTTAGCAATATTTTTAAAGTGGCTGGCCAATTTTCTGCTGTCTAGCTAGCTTGCTCCTGTCCACTAGTACTGCAAGCTAACAAAAACGTTTGCTAGCACAAAAGTAAAATTATAGAATGCACATTATCTCGCTAGTTTTCTGTAAATTTTATTCTGGTCCATAGCATCCTTGTCTGCACTCTTATTTTGGGGTTCCTTTTCCGTTAGCTTGTTCGCAAGCTAAGGCAACAAGGCAGATTCTTCCTGAGTGGTATATCACGCACTCACCGTAAATGCCTAGAGGCAGAGGCTCAAATGACGGTGCTTGAGGCAGATGTATTGAGATTTTGCTGCTGATCCTCAGAGATATTAAGAAAATTTGCGAAAACTTTTTCACATCAACCCTAATTCGGATTAACGGAGACAAGGTTGAAAATCAGCAATGTATCCCTTTAAAGCTGCAGTTCCTGACTATGAGGAGAAAGAGGACATAGCATGAAAATTTGAAAAAAAAACAAACTTTCAGATCCCTCCCTCTCCCTCTCCACTGTACTCCTGCCCTAATGCCTTCCCCCAGAGGAAGCTGCCGTGCAGGCGAAAGCACGCAAGCTGTTATGCATGCGACTGCAGAGAGATTTTGCAAGTTCACATTATGAAAATGGCCAAATTGCTGAGGCTAGACATTACTGTTGTGAACAGTCAACATTGCAGGCCAACAAACGAGCAGAAATAAATCATGTCAACACGAAGAGTAATCTACAGCAGTATGTATTCAGTAAAAACCCTGCACACGCTTATTTCAGTAAGTTACCCGTTTTTTTGAGTACAGAAACTGTCGTGAATCCTGCTGAATGGCCAGTAAACCATGTATGACAGCATTTAGCCGTGAAAGCACAGAAACGTTACTCATATTTATGAGGACAACACAACCGATAAGACTGCCAGGTCACTTCATAAAGATATTTTCTGCTACTTTCTAAAAAAACAACGCCAGTACCGTTAGCCCTAGCATCAGAAACAAGCTAACGTTAGCCCGACTGCAACGTCACGGTAACATCACAAGCACTACAGAGTACTGCAACAATTACAAGACGCTGGCTATTCAAACAGCGACTGTGCTTGCAAGCGACGTTCACTCGCTTATTTGCAGAGGAAAAATGAATTGATGTCGGTTAGGGCTGGGGTTAGTCGCAGCCGTGCACGTGAGCAACGCCAACTCACTGATTTGCAGAGCATTGCGGAGCAAAAATGAACCAATGAATAAAGCAGGGGTTCACCTCTCAAGCAGAAAAGTTGCCAACTCTGTCGGTTTTTAATCTTTCCAGATCACAGAGTTCCCTCCACATCTGAAAAGCCACTCAGATGTTCACTCTGGTTTAATCCCGGGTTTTGTCTAATTCTGTCTTTTGTGCTTTTTTTCTTCTGGCTTCCTCTCCTTACTTGCCTTAGCCGTGTGAGCTGTTGTCGGTAACGGAAGCATCAGCATTTTTTCCTCACTGATGGCTGTTGTTGCGCCATTAGTTTCTCTAAGCTCCTGAACCCTCTCTCAGAGATTTGAGCTTGACTGAGCACTGGCGTGAGCTGAGGAGGAAGGGGGAGGAGGCTGTCTGCAGCGCGTGCATGTGCACTGTTTGACGGCTGTCAGACACCATCCTGGCTCTGATTGGTTCTTTTTGGTCGGTCCAAATGATTCTGCTTAATTGCAGTAGGAGCAGTAGGTGGGTTTAAAGGAGCCTTTTTAAATTACAGAGTACTAGTTTTATGTAATACTTTCTGTACACAAGTGACAGTTAAAAGTCACTTTTATAAGACTTACCAACTGCTGAGCCAATGCTTACAAGAGTGCACTTTGACTCACTTGGAGAGGGTTGTGCTCAATAAGAAGTGAAGGTACTCATGGCTGAAAATCAGGAGTGCTAGTACTCAGTATTGGTGAATACCGGCCCATTTCAGACACTGCATACACCGCACTGATCTTTCAACAGGAATATACAGTTCCTGTTATTGGACCGTGTGCTCTTTTGGGTCCGACTCGATCTTATCTTATTGACTGTGTTCCGGGTCAGGTTTCAATTTCTGGCAAATTCTAATACATTTTATCAGCAGTCTTTGGAATTTGTCGCCTTCAGTATAAGCAAATGCAGTCTTCAATTCATCACAGACTCATTGGAAAGGTGATGGATGTGTCTTTTGTGTGCTGTGAATTGGTTAGAAATACTTGTCATTGCTGTTGCAGAATGTGGTACAACTTTCATATTTGTACTCAGGAATTAATTCCACTCCCGACTCTTAATTTTGCTATTTGAGTAAAAGGGCTTTGTTATGAAGTATATTAGACCTCTTCTTTGTGATTAGAGTCAATTCTGTAGTACAGTACTTTTAAACTTGGGTGTGGTGCAGCGAAAACCATATTCTAAAAAATGTATTTGAGGGAATGCACAATGGCTCTGTTCCTCCATGGACGTTATTGTTGAAATACTACTACTACTACTACAACTAATAATAATAATAATAATAAATATTATTATTATTTTTTTGTTATAAAAAATTATAAAGGGTATCAGAGAAAAATAAATACCAGAGAGAAAATGGACTAAACAATATTCATACATTGTAGAATGAGTGACAAGATCTGTCCTGTTAAGTGGTCTTGAAATGGCTCCATCTGGTGGAAACTGAGTTTAGTGCAACCATCAAAATCACAGCCCCTGTACAACCGACACAACATTCCTTCTGTGTTAGTCCCATTGTCTTCCATGTTCAAAAGCATCTCCTCAGCTCCAACAGGCCATGACTCCCCTGCTAAAAGAGCTTAATTTTGGTTATATAGGAAGCAATATAAAATTGTGTTTGTGTGTAATTGATGGTTAAGATTGTTTTAACATGCCTGCTAATGAGTCAGCAGACTGGAAAATAACTTGACGCACTGCTGATGGCCACTGTGGTAACCAGCCTCTTCACAGAGCAAATCGTTCATGTTTTATTTGTGTTTACATGGCGAAACCGATTAGCTGATTGAAAACATGATGTGCTTGTTGTGTGCTTTGTATCGAGGGAAAGAGTTTGATTAAAAAAAATACACTCTTGGACCAATTTTCTTAATAATGGCACAACAGCTGATTTCATCTATATTGTCTCGGTTTACAGAATATTGCACTCAAGTAGTTACAGTTAAATACATTTTAGCTATTGTTTTTGCAAGTGGTACCACGCAAAGTGGTGAATGTAATTATCTAATTCCAGAATTAGCATTAAATGAGATGTCCTGTGGAGAAACACCATTAAAGCAGCCTCTTTTTGAAACATATGATTGTGTTTGTGTGTGAGTGTGTGTGTGTGTGAGAGAGTGTTTGTTTAGGGAATGTCCAGTGGGAGGAGAAAACCGACGGACTGGATTTACAGCATGCGATTATGCTGTACAGAGGAGCTTTTCTCAACAAACATCATGACTTTATCAGGGGTATACTAATTATGAATTTATTTTCACGGATGAATGCCGCTGTAAATTGTCTGTTGTTTTATTATCCAGATTTCACAATTATTATTTATTACTGTGTTATTCTGCTTTGTTGAGTATACGCAGCCATTAGCCTGTTCTATATGCACTGATGTTAGAGGACGCACATTCCATATGAATAGATAGTACCATGTCCGCCACTGTAGGAATAAAAATGCATGAAAATCACGGCAAAGCTGACAGTATCAACTTACCCAATATCGTTGTAAGCAACATATGGTACGCCTACATCAAATTAATGTTTTTTTTCTTCTTTTCCAATTACAGATGGGATGCCGATTTGTAAAATCAGTTTCATTAAAATTTGAGAGCAGTTTACAAATTCTTATAATCAATCATTGGAACTAACGTTTTTGTCCGCTTTTAATTAATTCGACGAACAAAGTAGCCGACAGAGCAGCGAAATGGGCAGTGGAGGCAGAATCGGTCTTATTAAGGAGAAGAATGAATTGCGGCTGGTGCCGGTCCTCGTGGGGGCTTTCCTTTTGTGAAGACGCGCCAGGCCGTGCAGCTGAGCCTGCGGCTGCAGGGCAGGAGCAGACCTCAATTATACTTGCATCAGGATCGCTGCGTGGGGAAGTACGCACGCCAAACGCACTCTTAGTTAAGCTTTAACTAATTGGCTAAAGGCGAGCCAACATAGTCAGAATGCAGCTTCAATGGAGGCAGCACCACTGTATTTAGGCTATTTGTATACGCTGCCAAGTGAGGCGGAAGACAATCAATAAAACTATTACACTTCCCCTCACTCCCTTTACATTTTAATTGTAATTTTATAGATCGCCTTAATTGTAGTTACTCGCGGAAAATCAAAAGTGCAAAGTGCGCACATATTTGTGTTATCACCTTTCTATAGCATGGTTATAGAATGCTGTTGTTTGCTGTTACCCCTCTGTGCTTGAGTTTTATTTATAAAGTAAAAAGGAATGGCTGAAATAGGCGAGATTTACAGAAGTCTGTGGTAGAATTGTAAAAAAAGAAAAAAAATACTGTATTGTTTACACTATGATTTTATGATATATAGTACAAATAGCAGGGAGCGCATGTTAAATGATTGTCAAAGCAGCTGCTGAACATTACAGATCTTTAGCTGATACTTTTAACCAAAGCTCCATCTGACAAAGCAGAGGCCGATCCCCCTTGGAGCGATGTGATGTTAAGTGCCTTATTCAACAGCTGCACTGCTATTACTGAGGCAACACTGTTGCTTGAGCCACTATCAACCATCTGAGTCACACTCAAACCTGCTAAATAAGCCTATGGTCAGTTTTCTATCTATCACACATTTGTGAATGGCACAAAAAGCAAATGCATACATGAAGTAACGGTCCAATGACATGTTGCTTTCTCCAGTTTCAAAATTACTTCTCACCTCTTGATCATAATGGTACAGCGCCCTCCATAATTAAATAAAGAGGAAAATCCAACCTTTAATTCAAGTGCATTTATTCAGTGGGAAAAAAATCCCACATTAAGAAATAAGTCTTTTACATCAAATCATGTGTGCCTCAATTATTAACACCCCTGATATTAATACTTTGTACAACCCCCTTTTGCCAACAAAACAGCACTAATCTTCTCCTATAATGTTTCTCAAGATGGGAGAAAACAGAAAGAGCGATCTTCGACTATTCCTCTGAAGCACAATCTCTCTAAATCATCCAGCGACCTGGGGCCTCTCCTCTGTGCTCTCCACTGCAGCTCACTCCACAGGTTTTCAATGGGGTTGAGGTCTGGGGCCTGAAACGGCCATGGGAGGGGCTTGATTCTGTGTCTGGTGAACCATTTCTGTGTAGATTTGGGCACATGTTTAGGGTCATTAAGCCAGCGAGCTCCATTCAGAACAACTGTCCAGGCGCCTTCAGCCAGACTGAGGATCCAGTGGCCCCAATCCTCAAAGAGAACTGAGTGGCGGCAGTTCGACGAGGATGTAGATCGAGTCTTGGAAGTTACAGCCAAAGGGGACGTGGACCGTCGGCTGGAAACTATGACCACCCTCATTGTAAACATCGCGACTGAGCGCTTTGGAACAGAGGCACCCAAGCCCACGCCATCGGCCTATGCTCCAAACCACTGAGCAAGGAAAATCCAGAGTCTCAGGGAAGAGCTGAAGCAGCTAAAGAGGCAGTACAAGACAGCAGGGGAAGTTGAGAGAGCTGGCCTAGCGGACCTGAGAGCAATTCTGAGGAAAAAACTCAACCCTGCGAAGGGCAGAGTTTCACAGGAGGAGGCGGAAGGAAAGGACCAGGAAGAGAGCCGCCTTCCTGGCCAATCCCTTCAAGTTGACCAAGCAGCTTCTGAGCCAGAAGAGGTCTGGCCGCCTCACCTGCTCCAAGGATGCCATTAACGACCACCTTAAGGCCACATATAGTGACCCCATCAGGGAACATCCACTGGGTCCATGCGATGCACTGACAGTACCACCAGAGCCCACGTTGGAGTTCAACCTCAATGAGCCCTGCCTCAGTGAAGTGGAGGACGTGGTGCGGAGAGCACGGGCAAGCTCAGCACCGGTTCGAGCGGAGTGCCAAATAAGGTCTATAAGAACTGCCCAAAGCTCAGACATCGGCTTTGGAGGGCACTGAAGGTCATCTGGAGGAGAGGAAAGATTGTTCAGTCATGGAGGTATGCCGAGGGAGTGTAATACCGAAGGATGAGAAGTCTGAGAACATCAACCAGTTTTGCGTCATCTCCCTGCTCAGTGTGGAGAGCAAAATCTTCTTCAGCAACGTAGCCAAGAGACTCTCCAACTTCCTGTTGAGCAACAAGTGCATCGACACGTCAGTACAGAAGGGAGGAAGACCAGGAGTTACTGGTTGCCTTGAGCACACAGGCGTGGTAACACAACACATCAGGGAAGCGAGAGAGGGCAAAGGGGATCTGGCGGTGCTGTGGCTGGACCTCACCAACGCCTATGGCTCGATACCCCACAAGCTGGTCGAAGCTGCACTGGAGAGACACCACGTCCCCCAGAAGGTGAAACACCTCATCCTGGACTATTACAGCAAGTTCAGTTTGAGAGTCTCTTCTGGCGAGTTGACATCGGACTGGCACCAGCTGAAAGTTGGCATAATCACTAGGTGCACAATCTCAGTGACCCCCTTCGCGCTGGCAATGAACATGCTAGTCAAGGCAGCTGAACCAGAATGTTGAGGTCCCCTGAGCAAATCGGGAGTAAGGCAACCTCCCATCCGAGCCTTCATGGATAACCTCACGGTGACAACAACAGCGGTACCAGGTGCCAGGTGGATTCTCCAGGGGTTGGAGCGTATCATGAAGTGGCCACGCATGAGCTTCAAACCCGCAAAGTCCCGGTCCTTAGTTATGAAGAAGGGGAGAGTAACAAACTGATTCCGCTTCAGCCTGGGAGAAGATCAGATGCCATCAGTCACTGAGAGGCCAGTGAAGAGCCTTGGAAAGGTCTTCAACTGCAGTCTGAAGGATGCAGATTCCATCAAGGCAACCAGTGCTGACCTGGAGAGCTGGCTAAGAAGAGTGGACAAGTCTGGGCTCCCTGGAAGATTCAAGGCCTGGGTCTACCAGCATGGGATTCTCCCGAGAATCCTCTGGCCTCTCCTCATCTATGAGGTCCCCATGACTGTTGTGGAAGGCTTTGAGCAGAAGGTAAGCAGCTACCTGCGAAGATGGCTGGGTTTGCCACGCAGCTTAAGCAGCATTGGGTTGTACGGCAACACCAATAAGCTCAGGCTCCCCTTCAGCTCAGTCAGGGAGGAGTTTATTGTGACACGGGCACGGGAACACCTGCAGTACTCTGGATCCAGAGATGCCATAGTGTCTGGTGCAGTTTTTCGTGAGGACAGGGAGAAAGTGGAGGGCAGCAGATGCGGTCCACCAAGCTGAGTCACGACTGAAGCACAAGGCCATCCTGGGGACAGTGGCGCAAGGAAGAGCTGGACTGGGGAGCCAACCAGCAAACCGGTTTGACTGCGCCAGTGGAATAGAGAGGCAGAGGTTGGTGCAGGAGGAGGTGCAAGCTTCAGTCGAGGAGGAGCGAACAAGCAGAGCAGTGGCCATGCGGCAACAGGGTGCCTGGATGAAGTGGGAGCAGGCTATGGAGCAAAGTGTCACTTGGAAGGACATCTGGCAGTGGAATCCCCAGAGGATCAAGTTCTTGATCCAGGGGGTCTATGATGTCCTCCCAAGCCCATCTAACCTTCACACATGGGGCAAAATAGAAACACCCTTGTGCCCCCTGTGTTCCAGAACAGGGACAGTGGAGCATATCCTGAGCAGCTGCTCCAAGGCGCTGAGCGAGGGCCGGTACCGATGGAGGCAAGACCAGGTCTTCAAATCCATCGCTGAGGCAGTCAGCAAGGGGATAGAGGGCAGCCGGTACACCTTTGTCAGCAAAGGGCAAGGACCGGAAAGGACACCGAGGAACTGCTCTGCGGGTTTGCTCTCCACGGCACGAGACTGGGGGATGACAGTTGACCTGGAGAGACAGCTGAAGATTTCACCACACATCACCCAGTCCAGATTTAGACCTGACATCATCTTAGTCTCAGAAGCCACAAAGCAACTCATCTTGCTGAAGCTGACCGTTCCCTGGGAGGAGAGGATGGAGGAGGCCCAGGAAAGAAAGAGGGAGAAGTACTAGGAGCTGGTGGAGGATTGTCGGAGGAATGGGTGGAAGACCAGGTGCATGCCAGTGGAGGTAGGCTGCCGGGGGTTTGCCAGCTACTCCCGGGGCAAAGCCTACGGCGCACTAGGCATAACAGGCGAGAACCGCAGGAGGGCCATAGGGAGAAATGTGGAGGCAGCGGAGAAAGCCTCCAGGTGGCTCTGGTTGAAGAGGGGAGAGCAGTGGTTGTAGTGGGTGTAGCATGCCACTTGGACACAGGCCGAGATTTCATCACCTCGGTCGGGTCGCCTAGAGGAGGGTGTCTGTTGCAAGACCCGAAACACCCAGTGAATCTAGGATACAACACTGATGATGTGTCCAAGTCTGTGCATCAGCAGGTGTATTGCTAACTGAAAGACCCGGTGACGACCCATCTTCAGCTTTCGGGTAGAGGCTACCAGATTTTGATTTAAAATGTCCTGGTATTTCAAAGCGTTCATGATGCCATGCACCCTAACAAGGTTCCCAGGGCCTCTGGAAGAGAACAGGCCCACAGCATCAGCGATCCTCCCACGCACTTCACAGTGGGCATGAGGTGCTTTTCTGCATACTCATCTTTTGTGTTCCACCAGACCCACTTACAGTGTTTGTTGCCAAAAAGCTCTATCTTGGTTTCATCTGACCAAAGCACTAGGTCCCAGTTGAAGTCCCAGTACCGCTGAGCAAGCTCCAGTCTTTACGTTTATGATTGTGAGTGAGAAAAGGTTTTTTCTGTGCTCGCCTCCCAAACAGCGTGTTGGCATGTAGATAGCGCCTGATGATTGTTTTGGAGACTTTGTGACCCCAAGATGCTACCATTTGTTGCAATTCTTTAACAGTGAGCTTTGGAGAACTTTTTTTTCCTCTTATTATCCTCCTCATTGTGCATGGTGGCAAAATAACCTTGCGTCCTCGTCCAGGCTTGTTTACCACTGTTTCAGTTGTTTTAAATGATTCTTAATGATTCCTCTGACAGTAGATATGGACAGGTGCAGGCGAGTGGCTATTTTCTTGTAGCCACTGCCTGACTTGTGAAGGTTGACGCACATCTGCCTTACTTGAATGGTGTGTTGCTTTGTCTTTCCCATGTTGAAGAGTGGATAAGAGAAATGGCCTCTGTGTCACATCATATTTATACCCCAGGGAAACAGGAAGTGATGAATTACTAATTAAAAGTTCCTAGATACTCTGATCAACTTTGTAAACTACTGTAGAAATGGCAGAAATACTTCAATTACATTTATTTCCTTGGAATTGTTGGGGTGCTAATAATTGTGGAACAGGTGATTTTATGAAAAATAATTATTTCTTAGTCAGGGATTTTTTTTCCCTTAAAATTCACTTGAGTTGAGGGTTACATTTTTCTACAATTTTCAGTGTTAGAAAAATTCAAAAAATTGAATTTATTTTAAGGCTTTTCACACATCTCAACTAGGGGTGCCAATAATTATGGAGAACGCTGTACATTTGCAGTGTACAGTGATGGTTAAATGTGAAGAAAAGCGTAAATTTAGGAATACTTAGAGGGTGCAGACAGTCAGTTGTAATGGTTTTTTCTAAGTTACAATGTTGCATTTACAGGCCCAATTCCCTCGAAGTTGTCGCCGCAAGAAAATTGTAAATCAAAAAAATCTAAAAAGTCCTTTCAGCCTCTTCTACATTGAAAACAGAACGACTTAAAATATGATGACTGCAGCATAACTAGAATCCAAAAAAGTGTTTTTTTTAACCACTGTGTAACATCACCATGTCCCGTAATCATACTCTGAGCATTTCCGCGCTAAAGACACAAAATGGTCAAGTTCAACAAGGGGAATTTGCCCATAATCCACCTTTAGTTAGCTCTTCAGCTTAACAATTGTTGCCATAGACACTGCCTGTCCAACAAAAAGTCTCACACTATAATAGTTTGTTGGGCAACCTTTAGCTTTGATCATGGCCCTCATTTGTTGTGGTATTGTTTCAACAATCTTTTACAATGTTTATTTTTTGACTATATTTGCATTCATTTTTGGCCAAGACGTGGTACCGACGACGGGTCAGATCACTCCATTAAGTCTTCTTCAGCACATCCCATAGACATTCATCTGGTTAAAGTCCAGACTCGGAGGTGGCTAGTTCGTGTGTGAAAATGATACCTCCTGCTCAATAAACCACTCTATCTCAATTTGAGCCCAACGAATCTCGGCATTGTTATCCTGGAATGTGCCTGTGCCATCAGGGATTAAAAAATCCATTGATGAGTCACTGGTCACTCAGTATATTCAGGTAGTCTGCTGAATTTATTTTATCACTGCAGAACAGTGCTGAGCCTTGACCTGATGCAACTGAAGCAACCCCATATCGTAACACTGCCTCCAGAGGCCTGTACAGTGAGCAGTATGCATGACGGGTGCATCGCTTCATGGGCTTCCTTCGTACCTTGACGTGCCCATCACTCTCGAATAAGGTAAGTCTGCACTCAGTAGATCACGTGACCTGTTTCCATTGCTCCTCAGTCTGATTGTTATGCTCTCTTAAAAATTGAATTCATTTTTTCCTAGTAAGCCTTGCAAACAGATGGCTCTCCTGTGGCCACACAGTAGTTTAGTCTCAATCCTCCATGGTCTTACTGCACAAGTAGTCACCAGCCAAAACCCATCTTAATCCAGGAACATGACAGTGGAAGTAGGTTGGCACAGGAAAGTGAATTAATTTTGCTCGCGTGAGCATGATTCACCAGAAATAATTGCTGGTAATATCAGTTAATATTCAAATGCTCGAATTGAGGTTTGAAATTTAGGTGCTTTCTCCCCAATATTGAGATATTTTTACAGTTGTATGCAAAAGATGTGGATGTTGGAGAATTATGCAGATCTTGTCAGATGCCCTGAACGTGATCACATTTTTCCATATAACTCTCCTTATGACTCCTTAAGTCCAATCCATTTGGCATCTGATAAAACGCAACTTGCAGGTCATTATCCATGTCGCTGACAACTACAGTAGTACGCCAGCATACTCTTAAGATCACATTACGTAGGTGAAATCTCTCTGTGGAATAACTTAATATACTCAGCAACAAAAGTTTCTGTGACACCAATATTGTTAATTATTTTTCATAACGCAATTATGAAATTGTCATACATGGTGATATCAGACTGAAACAGTACACGCAAACACAACATTGAAATGGAAATCATGAAAATGCGAGAAAATGACTTTGCACGTGAAAATGTGCGTAAATCATGCTTGTGGATGGCAATAAAAGAGGAGAATTTTTGGAATGTTCACATTGTGCCTGATGAACGACGGAAGCATCACTTATCGAAAACACAGCCATTTCGGATCAGGAATTCTACCCTCTAAATGCCAAGACTGTCTGAAAATGATCGGTGGAGGGCCATTGGGATGATTGAATCCGGAACCTCGCAGAGGAAAGTTGCTCATCGCCTGAATGTCCACCGAAACACCATTTGGAACTTATGGCAGCGTCATCAGCAGACAAGACATGTCAGAGACCGTCCTCGCAGCGGCCGTCCACGAGTAACCACTCCCAGACAGGACAACTGGATTCGAACAACCCATCTCCGAAATCGATTCCAACCTGCAACCATAACTGCAAGAACGATACCTGGTTTGAGGCGACTGTCTGCACAGACAATCCGTCGCCGTCTCCGTCATTTTGGCATTGTCCCACGTCGGCCAGCAAGACGTCCAATACTCACAGTACAACACCGACGACTGCGTCTAGAGTGGGCACAACAACATCGACGGTGGATCCAACGTCAGTGGGATCTTGTACTCTTCACTGATGAATCAAGATTCATGCTTAACCGATGTGATGGTCGTTTACGTGTATACCGTCGACGTGGAGAACGTTATGCCAACAACTGTGTTCAGGAATTTGATCGTTTTGGAGGTGGTAGTGTCATGATTTGGGGAGGGATCACGGCTAGAAACAGAATAGATTTGCTTGTTATTGATGGAAATCTGACAGGTCAAAGATATCGCGATGAAGTGCTACGGCCATTGGTGGTACCGTTTTTGATGCAACATGGTCCCGGAATAACGCTGCAACATGATAACGCCAGACCACACGTTGCAAGGATTGTACAGCAGTATCTGATGCAACAACATGTCAATGTCCTGCCATGGCCAGCCAGATCCCCAGACATGTCCCCAATCGAGCATCTTTGGGACGAGATGGATCGACGTTTGCGGCGGTTGGATAACCCGCCAGCTACACTCCAGGAATTGCGACAACGTCTACGTCAGATTTGGAATGACATCCCACAGCAATTTCTGGCACATCTGATTCTGTCCATGCGCCGGAGATGCGTTGCTTGCATCATGGCACGAGGAAGTCACACCCGGTATTGAAGTGTGAAGGTCACAATTGGTTAGACGTCAGACAAGTGCTTCATGACGCATGAAAATGACATTTTTCGTTTTGAGTGACGTTGGCACTGAAAAGTCAGTGTTTCTCCTGTTAAATAAACATATTGATTGCATTGAGATCTTTGCGTGTCATTTATAACATACAGATAAATGGTGTCACAGAAACTTTTGTTGCTGAGTTATAGATTTTTATGATATTCAGTAAATTTAGAGAAGACAGAGCCAAGTATCCAGGTATTCAGTTTGAGGTCAGTTCCTCTGCCATTCCAGCGCTCCCAACAGGCTGAATTTAGAATTAGATTTTTTCCTGTACTTTAAAAAATACAAGAGAATAACAATATGGAAATTCTGGGCATGCAATGCATGTTGAATATAAAGTTGTCTTCTGTTGTTGGCAGCAAGGCATTGCAGGTAGTGATCTGCATTTTTTTGTTGTTAGATTAAAGAAGTGGGGAGGTTCTCTGAATACTTTGCTTGTTCACAATATCGCTCTTTCCTCAAGAAGAACATGCCTTTTTGGTTTGTGGTATTTGAATATTCTGTGATCTGATAATTGTAGCAGTCCTCAGAGGATGCATCTTAGCGAATGCAGTGCGTCTGCGCTTCCTGTTTCTCACTGTATTGTACTTTAATGGTAAAAGTGCCCACATTGTGTTCTGCAGGCAACTTGTCCATATGTGTAAAGAGGAAGCTGGTGGTGTCAGAGCATACATGCAGGCAAAATTCTGATGACTGATGGGAAGCGTAAAGATGATTAATGTAAGGATTGTGCTTTGCACTCTGACGATGTGCACGGAGGACAGGAAGTTGAAGACTGGACTTGGGTGCAGCAAGAGGGAACACACAAAGAAATACAAAAAAGTAGGAAACAAATTACAAATTAAACCATTTGTAATACAGACACTGGGCTTTAGCTACAGTAACATTTATTACAAAAAGGGAAAGGAAATAGAAAAAGAGATTCCGGAATAATATAGTTATTACACAGTCTCAGCTTATGGCACTGGGTCCTCCATATGACCCCCCTCCCTATCAATGCACAGCTGGCATCGTCTGATCATGTCTCTGACCGCCCGTCGGATCATTTGGTGATCATATGCAGGGGGTCATATGGAGGGACCAGTGCTATAATTTGACACTGTGTAACATTTGAATAAATGAGTCCTCGTCATCAGTCTTTTTGTTTGTGATTTCCTGTTCCCACAGTTACGAAGAGCAGAACACTCGTCGCAGCAAGGATCTGGGTGCCATTCAAAAAAATGCATTGTAACTGATTCACCCATGAAATAAAACGCATTTTTAGGGTATCGCTTAAAAGAGTAAATCCTTCTCTTTCTAATAACATATTACACTTAAAATAAAATTTAGTAGTTTTCATATAATCGATGATTCAAGTTGGGTATACTTCTTCTGAGACACCCTATATACGCGCGATATATGGGGAATAAGTCTATACAAGACGAGATACAACACAGGCATGTGGCTTACGAGACTTTGCAAAGACTAAGTGCAAAGCTCGGTCTTAAATAGTGCAAGACCAGCGCACAGTGGAAATGAACAACAGCTGCATGCGATGACTTCGTGGCTGAGAATGAGGTCCAGGTCTTCATTGACCGGTGAGTTTGAGGGCTGGCGGCATTGAACTTACGATTGCGATACGGAAATCTGCAGCAAAAATACTTTGATTAGATTCAGTGGATGAAATGAACTGCATATTATATCATTATGACTAGTATATTAGTAGTATTTTGACTAAAGTTTACGCTGTGTAAAGCTGTTTTATACATGCTAGCCTATCACACTACCAGAAAGTAAATATGAGTGTGGAATAACTCATTTTGTTTCTATCAACTCCTGGAATGCACATGAGAAACTGTGTAAATTGGCTAAACTCAGTTAAGGACTTTGTTCAGTGCACCTGATTTTACAGGATGGGAACGCAGAAGCAGATGAATGGGGTGCAGTTGGCAGGTGGGGTGGGGAGCCTGGGGCTGACAGTAGCCATGTTGTTGCGTTTTGTGGATTAATTGCAGCCAATGATGTAAAGTCATACACAAAGCATAACTACTGTAGATGAAACTGAAAAGAAAATGGAATGCAATTGAATTAATGTAAATCATAGCAAAAGGGCAAATAGCTTTTTATTTCCATTGTATTAAGGTTTTGTCAGCATGTCAGCAGCCAGTTTGTAAAAACTCTCTCTCAGCTTTTTGGAGCACAGTACCCTCTGAAATTACAGACACCCTTAGTGCGTATGAGCAAAATGGGGTTTGATTAAGAACTCTTTAGAGGTCAACTATGATTTTCTCTTTCAATGAGGTACAAATATGAGGTGACCCAAGCCAAATTCCTTTTGTCATTCATCAGTATGGGAGACACCCAAAAAAGAGATGTTGAGTTAAGCAAATCAGGAAATGGACAAAGGAAAATCTCTAAACAACTGGAATTACCCATATCCACCATCAGTGCAATAACATTTAATGTGACAATGGATATTAAGAATCAGCCTGGAAAAGGACCTGTGTATCCCCAATTTTTTATTATTTTGCTCTTACCCATTGATTTCTGGGATGCACCAATGTTTTATAATTTTTGCTGTTCTCTTGGGTAAGAGAAAATTTTATGATTGGTCGAGAACACTCTTACCGAGATAAGAGAAAACAGAAACTGTTATCTCTGTTCTCAAATTGGTTGTCAAATGCACTGTAATAACAAATTGGGGCCATAACAAATTGGGGGCTCAAGGTCCGGGATAGACCATTTTGTGAGTCATTTATTAAAAATCTAACAGTTCAGATTGTAAAATTGTTTTTGTGAATTTTCTATATATAATTATATTGACAACAGCAATGGATGATTTCTTGGCATCACCAACCGTAGGGGTTTTGAAGTCTTTTAAAAAGACCGAACTGTTGGAAATATGCAGACATTTGGAGCTGACAGAGGTAAAACCAGCCATGCGAAAAGCAAGACTGGCTAGAGAGATAGTTGAATATTACATTGATGAAAATGTGTTTGCACCAGGAGATCTGGAACAGTTTCCAATGGAAAATCCAAATATAGAAATGGAACTTAAATTAAAAATGCTAGAGATTGAAAGGGAGGAAACAGAAAAAGAAAGGGAGGAAAAAGAAAAGCAAAGAGAATTTGAGAGAGAGAAAGAGGAAAGAGCAGAAAGAGAGAGAGAGACAGAGAGATTTTGAATTAGAGAAGTTGGATAGAGAGGAAAGACTCCAAATGGAGAAACTAAAAATTAAAATTGAAACTAAAAATAAATTTTGTGCCAGTCAGGAGGTAAAACTGGTGCCTCCATTTTCTGAAAAGGACGTAGACAACTATTTCCAGTGTTTTGAAAAGGTAGCAAAGAGTTGCCAGTGGCCAAAGGAACACTGGCCTCTGATGTTGCAAGCTGTCCTCAAGGGTAAAGCTCAACAAGCCTATTCAGCTTTGTCTGCAGATGATTCCTCTGATTATGAGGTTGTCAAAAAGGTTATTTTGAGAGACTATGAGTTGGTTCCAGAGGCTTACCGACAGAAATTCAGAGGTCTGAAGAAATCTGAAAATCAGACTTATGTGGAATTTGCTAATGAGAAGAAGGTTTGCTTTGAGCGCTGGTGTACTTCTATGGAGGTCAAGGATGATTTCAACTCACTAAAAGAGATGGTGTTAGTTGAAGAATTCAAGAACTGTGTTAAGGATGATCTTAAGACCTACCTTAATGAGAAGCAAGCACTAAATTTGCAATCAGCTGCCAAATTTGCAGATGAATATGTTCTCACACATAAGTCCAAATTTCAGTCTAGCAGTAACAATAGATGGTCCCAATTTCAGAAAAAGGGTTGCGGTGATACCCAAGATTCCTCACCCGAAGACAAAGACAAATCTGGTGATGGTGCTCAGAAATCCAGTAACAGGTCTGATCAAAGTGTGAAAGCTGACAGTGACAAAAGTGGTCTAGTTTGCAGTTATTGCAAGAAATTTGGTCATGTTACAACTAACTGTTGGTTCCTTAAAGCTAAGAAAGAAAGAGAAAAGGATGCCAAACCAAATGCCTTTGTGAAAACAAGGTTAGAAACCCCTGTAGTAGATAACCAATCTGCTAAATTGCCTGCTTCTTGTGGGGCTAAAAAGCCTGATACAGCTGACTTCGTGAGGGAGGAATTTCTTCCATTTGTGTCAGAGGGATTTGTGGCTCTAAATGAGCATACTACACCTGTCCCCATATATATCCTAAGGGATACCGGAGCTTCTCAGTCACTTTTGTTGATGGACTCCTTGGAGTTACGTGATGAGACAGCTTCAGGGGATTTCATACTTGTACAAGGTATTGAAGGGAGGACTGTATCTGTACCCCTGCGCTCTATATTCTTGAAGTCAGATTTAGTTACAGGACAGGTAAAGGTGGGCAATGACCTGGCTGGGGGCAAAGTAGTTCCCCCTGTACATCTTACTTCACAGCCGAGCACTGAAGATGGGGATGAGGACCCATCTCTGTATCCTTCTTGCGCAGTGACTCGTGCTATGGCCAAGAAGGCTAAAGAAGAAGATGATGTGGTGCCGTCCAGCAAATTGAATAGTCAGGACTCAGGTGGTTCGCTTCATGACTCTGATTGGCCTACTATGGTTTCTCCGTTTGAGAACTTATCAGACACTTTTATCAGTTCTCTATTCAGCCAGCCGGATGGGTCTGGTGATTCTGATGTGTCTGGAGACTTGTCTCTGTCCAGAAAGCGGTTGATTGAGGAGCAAACTAATGATCCTAAAATTTGTGTACTAAAGAGGAGAGCCCTTCCTGATAAAGAAATAGACGCAGTTCCAGTTGGGTATTATCTCAAGGATGGTGTGTTGATGCGGAAGTGGCGCCCTCCTGATATCCCTGCCAATGCAGATTGGGCAGTGGTCAGGCAAATTGTTGTTCCGAAGGTCTACAGGAATGAGATCTTAACAATGGCTCATAGTTTACCTTTAGGAGGTCATCTTGGTGTTAACAAGACTGTTGATAAGATCATGAAACACTTCTTTTGGCCTGGGCTTCGGAAAGACGTTTCCAACTTTTGCAAAACCTGTCACACTTGTCAGGTAGTCGGAAAACACCAGTTAGACCCACCTGTAGCTCCATTGCAGCCTATCCCAGCATTTGGGGAGCCGTTCTCTAAGGTCATTGTTGATTGCGTTGGTCCATTACCCAAGACTAGATCTGGAAATCAGTACTTGTTGACAATCATGTGTGCATCTACCAGATTCCCCGAAGCCATACCTCTACGTAACATCAAGGCAACTGCAATCTCGAAGGCTTTGATAAAGTTCTTCACGTTGTTTGGTCTTCCCAGGGAAATTCAGTCAGGCCAAGGTAGCAATTTCACTTCAGGATTGTTTCAGCAGGTTGTGTATGAACTAGGTGCAAAGCAGATTCTTTCTAGTGCCTATCATCCAGAAAGTCAGGGTGCCTTAGAGCGGTTTCATTCCACTCTCAAGACAATGATGAGGACTTATTGTTATGACCATGAGAAAGACTGGGATGAAGGGGTTCATTTGCTGTTGTTTGCAGCTAGAGAAGCAGTGCAGGAGTCTACTGGATTCAGTCCATTTGAGCTAGTGTTTGGTCATGAAGTGAGGGGACCTTTGCTATTATTGAGTGAACAATGGCAAGAGAAAGAGCTGCATATCAGTCTGTTAGACTATGTTAGCAAGTTCAAGGACAGATTGCATGCAGCTTGTGACCTAGCCAAAGAGAACTTGAAATCAAGTCAGGGAAAAATGAAAACTTGGTATGACCATAAGGCTAGAAGCCGTGAGTTTAAACCAGGAGACAAGGTCCTTGTGTTGTTTCCCTTGCAATCCAATCCATTGCAGGCTAGATTTCATGGTCCATATGAAATTCTGACAAAACTCAATCATCTCAATTACATTGTGAAGACTCCAGATAGGAGAAAACCAAAACAGTTGTGTCACATTAACATGCTGAAGCCTTATCATGACAGAAATGCTAGGGTTGCAGCTGTCACTTCAGATTCTCCTGTGGTCGAAACGTGTGAAGATGAGGGGGAGTTTCAAGATGATGAACCTAGAATTAAGGCTGAAGTTCTTTCATGTAAATTGTCAAATTCTGAAGTGTTGCAAAATCTTGATGTAAAACTCCAGCACTTAGAACCCTCACAGAGAGATCAGTTTGAGAGGTTGATCAAGAAATATGAGGATCTGTTTCCTGATGTTCCAAAGAGAGTTTCTATAGCCTCTCATGATGTAGATGTTGGTGATGCCAAACCAATAAAACAGCATCCGTACCGGATGAATCCTGAAAAGAGAAAGATTGCTGAGAAAGAGGTTGAGTACATGTTAGAACATGATATTATCAGACCCTCCAACTCAGATTGGAGTTCACCCTGTGTGCTAGTTCCAAAACCTGATGGAAGTACTAGATTCTGTACAGATTATCGCAAAGTCAATGCTGTAACTAGAACTGATGTGTTTCCAATACCTAGGATTGATGATTGTATTGATAGAGTAGGGCAAGCAAAGTTTCTGACCAAGATTGATTTATTGAAGGGTTATTAGTGTGTGCCTTTAACTGAGAGGGCCAAGAGCATCTCTGCTTTTGCCACACCATCTGGATTGTACCAGTATGAAGTCCTACCCTTTGGAATGAAAAATGCCCCAGCCACATTCCAAAGGATGATACAGTCCACAATCGCCGGATTGCCACACATGGGTGCATACATCGATGACCTGATCACATGGAGTGACTCCTGGGAAGAACATCTAAAAGATGTAGAGACGTTGTTCCAGCGCCTGACCCAGGCTAACCTGACTGTTAACCTGAGCAAGAGTGACTTTGGTTGTGCTACTGTCACCTATCTTGGCTACGTCATAGGCCAGGGTAAGGTGGCACCCATAAATGCTAAAGTCCAAGCCATCATGGACTTTCCGATTCCTGACAACAAAAAAGCTTTGCGCCGCTTCCTTGGAATGATCGGGTACTACCGCAAGTTCTGCTAGAACTTTGCTGAGATTGCTCTCAGTCTAACTAACCAACTGAAGAAAGGCGTAAAGTTCACTTGGGATGATGCATGCCAGAGAGCCTTCGATCGCCTGAAGTCTCTGCTGTGTCACTTCCCCGTGCTCAAATCTCCTGACTTCAACAAACCGTTCTCCATCGCGGTCGATGCTAGCGACCACGCTGGTGGATCTGTGCTCCTACAGAGAAGTGACTCTGATGACATTGAGCATCCCGTGGCATACTTCTCCAGGAAGTTCAATCGCCACCAAAGGAACTATTCCACAATAGAGAAGGAACTGTTGGCTCTGGTCCTTTCATTACAACACTTTGAGGTTTGTGTTTGTACAGGACAAAAGCCAATGATTGTGTACACTGACCACAATCCGTTAATGTTTTTGAGTAAGATGAAAAACAAGAATCGGAGATTGTTGAATTGGAGTTTGATTTTACAGGAGTTTGACTTGGAAATTAAGCATGTGAAGGGTACAGACAATGTAATTGCTGATTGCTTATCCCGTGTTTGAATATGTATATATATATCATGTGTTTATTTGAATATTGTATGGTATGTATATATAGACAAGTGTTCACTTAACCATTTTGTATTGAAAAGAAAAATTTTGCCTTTATGAGTCAAAATTTTTCCCTTTTGGAATGGAGGTGTAATGTGAATATAGGCCACTAGATGGCAGTATTTACCTTTTTTTGTTAAGCTCAGACTGGAGTCATGTTTAGACATGTCCTAGACATGTCTGGGGCAAGTCTCAGAAAATTAAAAAAAAGAGATCTAAATGTGGGTGGGGTCTGCAAAAGAATATATAAAGGGGAGAATTGACAGTAAAGTAGTAGGAGAAATTGCAAGAAGAAGGATACACGTGACCAGACCTGTCATTTCTGTTCAAGACCTGTTAAGTTTCTTTTGTGGATTTCTCTCACCCAGGACATCACCAAGCCACCCCACAAAAAGGACTGTAAATATTTCTGTTTTTTTTTACTAATCAATCTTGGTCAGTTAGTTAGTTGTTATTAGTCTTTGTCTTGGTTTAAAAATTAAATGTGTTTAAGTTTTTAAAACTGTGTCTGTCATCCCTTGCTGTTGCTGTTGTGTTGTAGATTGTAACAACAAATTGGGGCCATAACAGCACGGAGACACAAGTCTTAAACATTAAACATTAAAAAAAGAATCATATAATCAAATTTTGGTTGTTATACGTTTTTGAGAAATTATAATTATTTTATTATTTAGTTCTTGCGCTAAAGAGTTTGGCCAGTTGATCCTAATTAGGACCAAGCTATTAAAAGATACTTGCGTGTGTGCCGCTTCTGAATGGCTTACATACTGCTGTTGGAGGCTCTGACCATAGAGAGTGCGTTTACAGAGATCATGCGGATCTGTTTTCTGAGACAGATGAATGACTACTCGTACCAAATGTGAAAGCACCCGTAGTTGAGCATGGAAGATTACTGTTATGCGTTACAGCTCTCTTGGTCTAACAAATACAGCAGTGAAAAGATATCTCCATCAATGCTTGCTCGAAATGGAAGCGGACAAAAACACATAATCACAGCTGGATACAACAAGTAAAAACTCTGAGATTTACGGAATAATTTTTGAGTACTTAGATTTGTGTGGTTATCATAGAAAAACAGACCAGTGCTGTGACAAACTAAAGAAAATGCGGCTGCTATATTTCAAAGTGCAGGACGCGGTGCAAAAGTCCAGCAGTTCAAGTTATGAGATAGTTACATTTTTGTTGTATGAGGCAGTGGGCAGCATAATCGGCCAAAAAACGCAAGGGCGAAAGAATTCTGTATGTACCATCCACCTCTATCGAATGTAATCAGTGCATTTTCGGCTCACCTTGATGCTTGTGTACCCAGAGAAAGACTCAGGGGAGTAAAAACATTAAGCATTCAGTCAAGAAAATTCAGAGGGTTTTTTTTTTTTGCTACTATATGTGGTAATCAGGCTCAACATGTTCTTTGGGCTGGTGTTAACGCGCACAACCTCCTGGCTGGCGCAAATCACAATAAAATAAATCCATTTTCTCCGTCCGAAGAACGGGGCACAAAAGCACAGCGGTTGCAGTTAATCTGACGCCATAGTAAATTTAGAATACCAAATTTAGTTATACTGTCGTTAAATATCTGACTCCAAATTAGAATTAGAATTTATATTTTTGGGACAACATACATGGATCTCGGGTTGATTATACCACTAATTCTTAGCTCTTATACCACGTCACTAAACATATACTCCCAGGTATTAGCACTGTTCTCGAATCTTAGGTTCGTTGATAATATCAGAGGATGGAAGTCAAAAAATCACAGCAACAGCATCTTCTGGCATGACTACTGCAAACCCAGATCCATGCACGCCCATAGGTTCCTTCAGGGAATTTTAACAGATAACCGACCTTTTCTCCATGGGTTTCCTTATGGTTAAAATCCTAGAACCGGCAATACATAAACCCCATATATAAGTAGATCATGATTGTCTCTCCAACTTAATAAAACAAAATCCCATACCAAGCTGCTGGCCAGTCAGTCCTCGGTTAGGATTAAACCCCTAAGTATCTGCCGTAATGTGGCTAGAAAGAATAAAAGGATTAAGAGTCACAGAGACCACACAACTTTAAAAGAATAACAGTTATTTATTCACCAGGTAGGCAAGAGCTTAAAACAAACAAATCAAAATTAAACCAATTACAAGTTTCAAACAATTTAGAAAAAGAGAGTGAAGTCATACCTGGCAAAAAAGGCTACACACGGAGCAAGCGTGCGGGAAGTTCGAATTACGATCTTCCATAATTAAAAGGGCTACCCATGCGCTACGCAGGGAGAGATCGGATACGATCTTCCCTGATTTTATAGACTGGCTACACACGGCATAGAGACGCACATTAGCGTTTGCAGAACTCCAACCCCATTTCCAGATCTTACAAGAACGTTGCTGCATGAGGCCCAATGTTTGTTATTTCTAAAGTGGTTGGGGTGGCTACCTGGTGAACCTCAGGATCACAATATCACACACTTTCTGCTTGCATCTTACCAGAAAAGCAATTATAAAAACTGACTGATTCTTCAAGTTGGAACAAATAGAGAACATACCTCACTCATGCAATTTTAATGGTATAAGTATATTTAATGAAAAGGTACCTGGCAGAGGCTGTCAGGTTATTTTAGGCTGTGGTTGGACCTTCCAGCAGGACAATGATCTGAAGCAGACCTCAGAATCTGAAGGAAAATGGTTCACTGACTGCAGAATAAATATTTTGCCATGTTTATCACAGTCCCCAACCTAAACCTCTCAGAGAATCTGCGGGATGAGCTGAAGAGAACAGTCTGGAGAGATTCTGTATGGAGATATTCTGTCTGAGATCTCGTGCCATGTGTTCACCGACAGGGAGGCTGTAAAAAATATTAAATGAGGGGCCAAAAATTGTGACACACATATTTTCCCGAAAAAATATTTCTTTCATGGAGAAACTTTAATATTTCTTTTAATTATGTTACTTCAATGAAAGATTAGATAATTGTGAATATTTTGAACAAAGGATCATGAGGATAAACAATATAGGCATTTTTGGCACTCATTTGGCTACTTTGTACAATGTGAAGGGGTGCCAATAATTCTAGAGCAGAGGTGGGCAGCGAGGGCCGTATCTGTCCCTGGTTTTCACACCAACGTCTGGTCTTTAATTAGTTGATTGTCTCAACTAGCCAACCCGTTTATGAAATCTGACGTTTCATGCGCATTTCTTTAAATTATCATGAAACTACAAAGACTAGTCTTGTCTCCCTTCATAAAACATTTTCCTTTGATCGAATCATTGCGAAAATCTATATTTGTGCATGCAATCAATTAACTCAATTAGTCAGGGTAATTGATAGGAATAAAAACCTGCATACACACCGGCCCTCCAGGACCGTGATTGCCCACCCCTGTTCTAGAGGAAATTGTGTTCTTGGTTTTTACCTGTCGTCATTGGCCTTGTATCAGCCATGATTGTGTCCCGTAGACTGTAAATTTCACCATAATAGTACATCATTTATTTTGACTCATTGTGCTCTCTGCTCTGTTCCGTTCACTTAAAATTGATTTATGCTCAGAAGAGGATAAAAATCTGATGGAGCGACTTGGTGGAAAAATGAATTTCTAATTGTGTGCTTGAGATGTCCTGGGACCTCGAAAGAGTCTTTAGTTTGAGAAAGAGGAGTGTTCCTAGAATCCCCGAGTAGTAAAATAATTCCGATTGGGAGTTGCCAGTATGAATTCTTAAGACCCAGTCTGCAGAACTAAATATTTTTTAATTCAACAACATGGATTCAGTATTACCTTTTCAGCACTACAGTGAAAATGTAGTAACTGTGAATGAGAAATCCTACACATCTCTAAATAGGATGCTGTTCTGAACCATATGACCTGCTGTTTGCTAACAGTAGTTCTTCATTTTACAATTTTAGATAAGCTTGTTTGCTGATGTTGGGGGAGTAGATGATGTTAATATGTTATGTTGGGCAAGAATAAAAAAAATAATTAAAAAAAAAACTCTTATTTTATAGTTTTTCCCAAGTATAGCTCTTGAACGCACCTTGGAGGGAACTGAGACTTTTAAAGGTTCAATATATTCCTAAGATTTATGTAGTTGATATTACGCCGATCAACACCCCAGGCGAGCAGTAAAACCAGTAACTAATTTTTGCTGCCGATAGAATATTCTCACTTTTTTGACAATTTGGTTATACAAACAAGTTAGCTAGTTTAATGAATGACCAGTTTAAGAACTACTAAAGCTTAGAAGCAAAGTTACAACCGATTGGTGTCTGGTTTTAAAGCTTCATTGCCCGGAGGGACAATTTCAGAAATGGCTAATTCAAGGATAATTTCCCAATATCCAGTATTATATTAATATCAAAAATGTGATCATCCCAGATGCCATCAGCTTCCCCGAAAGGATTGGAATACCAGAAACAGACTCAATTTCCAGGTAGAATTTACTTTGTCTCTGTATTGGCTCGTCTAAAGGAAAAAATCTTTTGATTTCTTCTCTCCTTTTTAAGTCTTCCCACTCCTCTTTTTGATTGGTAATCACTTTGCAGTAGAACTGAAGCTTCCTTTGTGCTTACTCCTTTTGCACCCACAACTGACCGCAATGCCGAAAACGGTCTAGAAGTTTCACGCTTGACGACTGTAATCCACCGATTTATTTCCACTGGAGAGGCACTGAGATGGCAGATAGTAACTGTTGTCAAGGTCCTTGTGACATGAGTGAAAACCAACAAGTCGACATGGTCTACAACATCCCCTGCCAATCGTGCGCTTCTCATTTTCGAACTCAATCAAGGCCTTTATGGTCTGAAGCTACACACCAAATTTGGTTACTTTATCTGTAGTAGTTTCTGAGTAAAGCTGTCCCCTTTATCTCGGACGGACGGACGGACGCACACACGGACGGACGGACGGAGGTCAAACCTATATCCCCCTCCCACTTCGTGTTGGCGGGGGATAATAATACAACGGCTACACTAATAAGCATGGGGTAATCGTAGCCTTCCCCGTCCAAATGGCTTTTTGAGCTTGAGCTTGCATTCCCATAGACGTACTAGAGTTCCAGAGCAGTATGTTTGATGCATTGCTCCGGCCCAGTTCGACACAATGACATTGGTACTTCCCAGTCAAAACTATGAAAAATTATGTACTTGACTCCACGCCTGATAATCTTCCTCTCTGCTCCAGAGTCCTACATGAGAGTGTAATGGAGATACCCTGGACAGGGACAAGATTCCCATACTGTTTTCCACTGGCAAGCTCTTGTGTCTTCCTTAAACCCCTGTCACACAGTGGCGACTTAGGAGGGCGAATCCCTGCGAACTAGAAAAAGTGAAAACATCTTGTCAATTCCAATTGGGCTCGTGGCGGATTCTCCCTTATTCGCTGGCAGTCTTGGCCAGTCTTCGAGCGGCTAAAACCGTTTTGAAATATTCAACACAATCGCGGTCCAGGCGCGATTTATTTTTCATCGTGCGGCATTCCTACTGCATTCTTGGAGCCAGTCATGGCGATTCACATATATTCTTGAACATTCGTGGGGGGTCGTAGTGAGGCGCGGGAGCAAGAATGACCATGACCAATCACGACAATTTGACGGTTGGATTTTGAATTTAGCACATGTAGTAGGTATAGCTACGAAGAGGGAAGAATAGGCATGTATGTTGCGTTCGTACTGTATTCTCGGTCAATCGTACTGCGTTCGTTCTCAAGCGTAGTGAGTTTGTACTGCGATCGTATACATTCGTGGTGATTCTTCTACTCATCTTCTAGCTTCGTACAAAGTTTGTACGTGACTCGTACAGCAGTGATTCTTGTTCATTCTCACTTTTAATCTTACTCCCGTCACCGACATACCTACGGCAATCTTACAAAATACCTACAGCATGAATACCACAGTCTTAGGACATTTGTGTACACGTCCAGACGGAGCCCCAGACAGGCGAATGACTACGACAAAATTAATCCCACCAGTTCGCAGGGATTCGCCACAATAGTCGCCACAGTGTGACGGGGCTTTTCATGACCACTACTAATAAATGAAGGACTGAGTATGTCATGATCCTGCAACCGCCTGCTTTCTGTTTTTGTAATATTTCATTATTGTCATTGTCATTCATCATCCCAGTTTCTGTTATTCCCGTTGCATATTTCCTGTTCCATTGCACCAGTGTTCACCCCTCTCTTGTGATTTTTGCGGTAAGTTCATTCTCCCCAGTTCGCGTGCCGACACGCTTTGGGTGGTTTCTGGTGTTTCATATATTTTCTTCGATTCTCATTCACTTCCTTAGCTCTGATAACTCTGTTGCTTATGGTACTTACGTTTATGATTTGTCTACTGGTTACTAACTCAACTAACCCGTGTACATATTACCAACGGACGAACGAGCACTTGGGATGATTTATAAATTGCCCCACTACTAATAATTACTAACGTAATCTCAGCATTCATTCTGCTCTAGTCTCCGCCCCTTGCTTTGCTTTCCCTGTATCATTCTGTGTTTCCGCGAAACCTTTCACACGTGTTTAATTACCATCCTGCCCTCTTTGATCTGCGCAGGTAGAACTCCCTAACCAGAGCCATTAATCTGTCATAGGTTGTATATGTGTTCCCAGTCCGCGTCTTGGCTTTTGTCAATCATTGTATTAGCGCTCCCTCGTGTGCTCACCTTCATTGTTCATTATCTGTTTACTCCCCTCACCTGTTCCTGTAGCAGTGACTTCCCTTCAGTTATTTAAGCCCTGCATTTCTGTTTCTACTCTGTCAGAACTTTAATCATTTCTTCTGTGCCGAGAGACTTGTACGCCAGTTGATCTGAGAGATTTGAGACACCCTTTGCACAACAACCGATTTTCTGCCTGTGCCCATTTTTGGATTTGTTGTTTGTTTCTCTGGTTTTGTACCTCCCTGTCCGGCTACCATTTCTGATTTTCGCTACCCTGGTTTTTGGACTTTTGCTAACGGAATATCGACCCTGCTTTTGCCTTCCGCTTATGAACTTTTGCCCATTTGATTTACTGTTACCGAACTCTGCCTGTTTTATGACCCTGATTTCTGTGTTTCTGTGCTCTCTGGCTTGAATTTGGACTGAATAAAGGACTTCTTTTTTTTTTTTTTCTCAACACACGCTTGCAATTGGTTCCTGTTTTAATTATTCCAGAATATGCTTAATCGAGACTTTTCTCCCAGTGCCTGCATGAGAGCCCATGTAGCGCTGCCTCTGCTGGTAATTGTACGTGCTCACAAACAGTGCAGCAAGATTAGCCTGGAGGCCAGAATAGCGCAGTTCTGCACCGCACACTCGGGGGGCTGCCTCTTCCCACGCTCTTGATTGACAGCCATACTGCCGCCCTTCCATAATTCAGCAGCAAGATTAGAGGGCAGAGAGAGGGATGCCTGCATACATGCCTGTGTGCGGAGTGCTCTGAGACATCATCTTTGTTAACTGTACAAGATTTGAAATTTGTAACGAAAAGAAACAGGGCCAGAGTGAACAAACAAATCAGACTGTTGAGACTATATGGTGCGGGTGTATAAAATCTATATTTGATGCGCAAGGCCATAGGTGTGAGAGGTAAGATGTCCTGAGATGAGAAGACACCTCTGGAAAAATTCAAACTGAATGCTTAGGATTCTTACCTGGATCCCTTTGGTAAATTCGTCCTATTCCTAATGGAGTAAATTATTAAAACACAAGGGGCCTGATTTTCCATTTGGATGCAAGACACATGGGGACTAATGAAAGCTTTTCCATGATCCGTGAATGGGCGTTGGTTTTTGAAACATGCACACATTTTGAGAATTAATTGATTAATTGTGTTATTCTTTTTTTTTTTTAATATCTTCCCACAAGGGGCTATGATAGACACTCAAGCAGTCCATCCAAACAACTCTGATACTGGTTCTACCACTCTATGGGAGTGTGGACATAGGAGATGAGCTTGTGTTTGAAAAACACTGCACACATCTTTAAAAAGCGAGGAGAAAAGCTGACTGTTAAAACATCACCATGGCAACTCTGCTGACTGTATCAAATATTCATTTTCACTTTAACTTTTAACAAAAGTAGACTGATAGAAATAAAAGTCCCGCCATTTCTTTTTTTTGTGATTATTTGATTTCTCTGAACCTTAAAATTGATGTGTGGCGCATCTATGCTAATGATGAATAGCTTTTAACTTTGAATGTCATCCAAAAACACGAACCAGATAATAGCATTCCATGTAAACGACACAAGAGCTCGGCATTTAAATACAGTAGCCGAGAAGCAAGGTAAAAAGACTTGGGTCTGGTGCATGCCAGCATTAGAAAATAATTAAAAGACTGAAGGCACTGAGAAACGGACACGTCCCCACTGCGTACACCCTTAGTGTCCAAGAAGATGGCACACATATGACTTTATTGGTTCGTTTTCAGGATGGCACTTGCCTTTATTTTGTGCAGGTTGATAATGCACTTGATTGTATTTATTATATTAAATATAGTTCTTTGATGCATTTATGTCATTCAAAACAAAAAAAGATAGAATGGGACAAGGGAACAATGGGTAGCAAATTGCATAGTATGTAAGTACATGCTGGATGCTGGATATGACGCTCTACTCCTCATGGTACTCGATATTAGCCAATATGTGACTATAAAGAAGTTGTGTACTGCATCATGTGAATACGATGTTTAGATCACCTGGGTTTTGGGGGGTAATCATTGATCGTGTTGAGTTGTGGAATACAATACATGACAAAGATAGCTCTGGCTGCATACTGTGAAATTTGGATATTTTAATATTTCGTCCAAGCATCTTTGATATACTGGTATATGTCATGTCCGTTGCATGCTGCACACTACTTGGTAATGCGGCGACGATTAGTTGTAGTATCTAGGAGGTAATTACAAACACTGGCAATAACTCTGCAAATTCATCTCTCTTCTTCCATACATCATAAGCTCAGGTCCACTTCTTGCTGCCCTGATCCTTCTAGTTTGTCTATTGTAACTTGTCATCAAAATGCAATACCAGATTTAAAAAAAAAATAATACATATACACGTCATTACAGAATGAATTCAGATTAGTCATGCAAATTAATTCTGTATTCACCCAGTGGCATATAAGGCTAGGCCAACAGTTATTACCAGCCGCAACAGCATTGTAAGACATTGCTTTCACTTCATGAGCCTGCGTGTGTGTGTGTGTGTGTGTGTGTTTGTGTGTGTGCGTGTGTGTCATAAATATAAGGTACATGTACATATACTGTTCGATTATATGTCTGCCATAAATATATACACATATAACACTATTAACAGCAATATTCTGACATGTGTACACCTTACCCCGGTGACTACGGCCCATACACATTCTGAACTTGCGCAGTTTTGGAGGCATCAGTGGGAAAGGGTTCGGGTCATTCCTTGAAAAATATGGCACACAACGGGACAGTTTAAATATTGCCTGAAAGAGATGAACCTTGTGAAACATTTTGCATGGAAGAGAAGGAAGGAAACAGAACATCTAACAGTGATTTATTTAATTTAATTCCTGATAAATTGAGGGACGCTGGCGTAGCCAGGACAATTTAACCAGTCAGGCAGCGTTGGAAAACTCTCAAAGCTACTTAATTTAAAGTGAAAAAAACAAACGAAAACACACTGGCAGGTCTGATCTCTCCAACTTTCAATGTAATAAAATTGAAAAAAATAAATTTACACCAAAAGTGTAGAATAAGCAGTGTCTACTGCAGTAGCCACATGGAAAAACACGCATGCATATTTCCTTTGGCTAGAGGGTGCTTTTTGAATACGCAAGTGGAATATAGTTGGGGCATTGCGAGTCGTTGTCATGTCATCGGGGTTTTTTGAAATCTGATCATTAGCGGGGTTAGCTCAGTAATTGAAATAATGGGCACATGTAAACATAGTCACATAAAATCTGCACCTGTGTGATTGTGTTTCTCAGCTTAAACAAGCTGGTGCTTCTAGGACAGCTGTAAAACAAAGCATTGCAAAATGAATGGCCTCCCGCTGCTAATTATAAAGTGAATGTACCATCTTTCTGTATGGTAAAAGGCATGCAATGATATTTTATTGATTTCACCGCCGTGCAGTGGTTATGCTGCGCTCTGAAATAAGATCCTTTTTTATTTTGTGGGAAACCAAGTCTGCCGGCTTCTCAGGCTACCAATTGCAATAAACCCAGCAGTGGACTGTAGAATCCAACTGTGTGTTAAAATGAGTCTCGGTTGGAAATCTGTTCACTTACTGGTGTACTTTATGGGATGTTAAAATCTGAGACTAGCATCAAGGAGGAAGCTTCAAGTGGGTGACATTAATACAGTGTGTGGTGAGCTCATTAAGAGCCATGGACAGAATGGATTTGAAAAGCCTTTTTCTGTCTTTTATTCTTTTTTTTTGGGGGGGGGGGGGGGAGGTGGTGCAGGGGAGTTTGAGCTGTATAGACACGAATTTTCACTCAGGAACTTTGATTTTTTTTAAACTTCGGTGTGTAAGAACAGGAGCCATGTCTATTTTTTTTTTTACTATTCATGATTTGGAATTGTCCATTAAACCTCTGGAGTCTCCCAAGTGATCAGTGATCCCAAAATCAGAAGACTGCGGGAAAGAGCTGCCACTGGTTAGAGGGGAGAAGTTTTTCTGGTTCATGCTTGAGGCAACTATCAGCCTGCAGGCAGCTCGTTGGTTAAGATTACTCTCAGGATAGCGCACAGCTAGCCTTTACAGGACTATGATTGTAGCCCATCACAGTAGCTCCTGGAGTTTGGCCAAATGGCCAAAATTATGGGAACCCTCATTAACAACATTTTTTTTCCAGGCATTGATATGGAATTGATCCCTTTTTATTGCTATGTCTGCATCCACTTCTCTTCAGGCCTGACTCAAGGTTGGCACTCCAGTCGATCTCAGTAAGGCTGTGTTAACTAGTCAAGTTCTCCTCCTGAGATGGCAACAAACCCTTAAAGAACCGTATTGAGTGCATGAAACTTTGTGATATTGAAACAGAAAAGGGTCTTTCCAGGAATTGTGGGAGGCACAGACTCACCTGGAATGTCAGATTAAAGACAAGCCCTGACAGTATGTACACATACTTTTGTCAGTGTCTTTTAGTTAGACATTAACATAACCAATGATTTTTATGTGTCCCAGCTACAGCTTTAGTTGGGCTTTTTCTGAGGATTAAATTGTTAAGCAATAATTGTCTGGGGGTGTTTAATTGGTGCCTTTGACGTTGGCAGGATTTCTGTGACAGGGCATCAAAGGGGCAGAATTTGCTGGACTCTGCTTGGAGAGATATCGCGTGGAGCTGTATGTTTGGTGCGCCTCTATCTGAGTCTCCCACGTAGGGCCAAGCTAAGCTTGACCCACCTCCTTTGAACCAAAGCATGGGACTGTGGGCAAGAAAAATAAATAGGATAATGATGAAAGCAGACTATGGTGTGTCCACATACTTTTGCCTCTGTAGTGCAGTAGGGTGATGACATTGCCAGGGTTTAAACCAACAATTTTTTTTTTTTTATCAGGGCCAGCAGAGTGCCTCTGAAAATTAAATCGGAGAACAATAGTGTTCTGGTATTTCAAGCAGCAGTCGGTATTTACTTGAGGCCTTTAACACTGGCAGGTTTTCCACGGCATCAAAGGGGTGGAATTGGCTGGACTCCACTCAGAGAGATATCTCATGAAGATGCATTGTTGATCTGCCACTATCTGTGTCTCCCACATAGGGCCACGCTAAGCTTGACCCACCTCCTTTGAACCAAAGCATTGGACTCTGAGCTTGAAAAGTAAATAAATAAGATTATGACGAAAACAGATTGTCAGATTGATCAAATTTCCCGTTTCGAATGAAAGGGGTGAATGTGTCTAGCTTCCTTCCCCGTCCATGCAGTAGATGATTAAATTGGATCCCAAGATGAGCGACAGCAGATAAAAGCCAGTTTATACTGCCCAGGGGCAATGTTTGTTCACCGCTTGTCACCTTTATTTATTTGACTTTGTATTTTATTTATTAATATATGTTTCTTGCTTCTGAGCACTCTGCCAGACATGATTTGCGCATTGTTTGTGATGTAGACATGTTTATCCAGAATTTCTTCAATTTGACATGTTCTCAAATTTATACAACAGCGTATTTATTGAAGTAGTTGAGGTGAAGTGATTTGCTCAAGGGTACCAAACTGATGTCACACCACGGATTTAAATGTGTCACATTTCAAGGACTTGCTCCTTAACAGTGATAAGAAACTAAACACTTAACTGCAAAATACACATTTGTTTTGTGAAAGCGCATAATAAATATGAAAAGATCATTAATAAAATAACATAATAAATAAATGATGGAAATATTTGTAGTGATGGGTCGACCAAACAGCCATAATGTAAAATGTATACCACACTTTAGCAATCAGTTTAGTCACTCAACAATATAACAAATGTAACATTTGTGAATGTACAGAGATGGAATTCTTTATGGGAATCTGATAATACTATCATCTCTGTGGATCAGGTAGAATTTGGAGGTTCAATATTTGATTTTAATTGACCCAATCAGAAAATTCATTTGTTGCCACATTTGTTCACAAAGCATGGCACATGTAATATCTTTGATGATATCGCTTTGGTTTCATGTCATGTTAAGTTGACTGCCTGGCTGAGCGTCAGTTCACGAGTCTTAGTTGAATAATGCATAGGGCTAGTAAGAACACTCATATTCCATGGAGGGGTGTTGAAGTTTCACTTTCATGGTGTGAGATTCATTGATGAAAGATCTGCCTTTTATGGAGCAAATTCATTAAGGCAGGTTGGTTCCAGGACCTGCATCTGGCCTTTTCTTGTGACCAGGAATCCCTTTCAAGTGCCAACTTTGAGTGTGAATTTACATTTGCTTAACTAACGTTAACGATGCATTCCTCTTCTTCCCATATTGTAATTAGAAATTATGTGGGGTATGGAAGCATGCATGACCTGTCACTGCAGAAGTTATTCAGTTAAAATAATTCCACATTATTTATGTTGCCATATAATAAGTGAAAGCACCTGCCAAAAGATGTTTTTTACAAAAAAGCATGGCATTGTTGAAATGGCAGTCTGGTACTGAACACCTTTTTAGTATTTGGCTAAATGAATCCCTCTATCCAGATGCCAAATACAGCCAATCCTAGCCCGTCTGCATGATCCCTATTATAGGCTTTATAACCCAGCGACTTGAAAAATAATTTTAATGAAGCAATATGTGTATTATTTGGAATAAAACTTATTTGTTTATTCTCTTGATTTTGGGACTACATAGCACTACAGCTAAAAAGAAAATTCATGAAAATTTAACACTGAAATTGTTTTGCAATGAAATACTGAGACACAAAAATTGCTAGGAAGTAAAACAGTACTTTTTCTGGATCATAAATGTATTGAACAAAAGTGTTTAACATTTGAGGGTGATACTCAGAGCAACTGATTATCTTTGAGCCAAATATAAGCTGTACCCATACATCCCCAAACAACTAAAAATTGTGATTTTTGAGCCAGATCTCTTTCGTCTCAGTAGTGTAATGTGAATATAGGCCACTAGATGGCAGTATTTACCTTTTTTTTGTTAAGCTCAGACTGGAGTCATGTTTAGACATGTCCTGGACATGTCTGGGGCAAGTCTCAGAAAGTTAAAAAAAAGGAGGTCTAAATGTGGGTGGGGTCTGCAAAAGAGTATATAAAGAAAAGAATTGAGACAGTAAAGTAGTAGGAGAAATTGCAAGAAGATGACCAGACCTGCCATTCTGTTCAAGACCTGTGACGTTTCTTTTGTGGATTTCTTTGACTGTGTTTGAGCATTTTCTTCATCCAGGACATCACCAAGCCACCCCACCAATAAGGGACTGTAATTATTTCTGTTTTTTCTTATTTATCAATCTTGGTCTTTAGTTGTAGGTTGTTATTAGTCTTTGTCTTCGTTAAAAATTAAATGTGTTTTAGTTGTTAAAACTGTGTTTGTCATCCCTTGCTGTTGCTGTTGTGTTATAAATGTAATAACAAATTGGGGCCATAACAAAATTGGGGGCTCAAGGTCCGGGATAGACCATTGTGTGAGTAATTTATTGAAAATCTAACATTCCAAATTGTGAAATTGTTTTTGTGAATTTTCCTAGATATATATTGACAACAGCAATGGATGATTTCTTGGCATCACCAACCGTAGGGGTTTTGAAGTCTTTTAAAAAGACAGAACTGCTAGAAATTTGCAGACAGTTGGAGCTGACAGAGGTAAAACCAGCCATGCGAAAAGCAAGACTGGCTAGAGAGATAGTTGAATATTACATTGATGAAAATGTGTTTGCACCAGGAGATCTGGAACAGTTTCCAGTGGAAAATCCAAATATAGAAATGGAACTTAAATTAAAAATGCTAGAGATTGAAAGGGAGGAAAGAGAAAAAGAAAGGGAGGAAAAAGAGAAAGAAAGGGAAGAAAGAGAAAAAGAAAGGGAGGAAAAAGAAAAACAAAGAGAATTTGAGAGGGAAGAAAAAGAAAAACAAAGGCAGTTTGAGTTAGAAAAATTAGCAAGAGAAGAAAAACAAAGAGAATTTGAGTTAGAAAAATTTGCAAGACAGAGAGATTTTGAATTAGAGAAATTCGATAGAGAAGAAAGACTCCAAATGGAGCAACTAAAAATAAAAATTGCAACTGAAAATAAATTTCGGGCTAGCCAGGAGGTAAAACTGGTGCCTCCATTTTCGGAAAAGGATGTTGACAACTATTTCCAGTGTTTTGAAAAGGTAGCAAAGAGTTGCCAGTGGCCAAAGGAACACTGGCCTCTGATGTTGCAAACTGTCCTCAAGGGTAAAGCTCAACAAGCCTATTCGGCTTTGTCTGCAGATGATTCCTCTGATTATGAGGTTGTCAAAAAGGTTATTTTGAGAGCTTATGAGTTGGTTCCAGAGGCTTACCGACAGAAATTCAGAGGTCTGAAGAAATCTGAAAATCAGACTTATGTTGAATTTGCTAATGAGAAGCAGGTTTGCTTTGAGCGCTGGTGTACTTCTATGGAGGTCAAGGATGATTTCAACTCACTAAAAGAGATGGTGTTAGTTGAAGAATTCAAGAACTGTGTTAAGGATGATGTTAAGACCTACCTTAATGAGAAGCAAGCACTGAACTTGCAATCAGCTGCCAAATTTGCAGATGAATATGTTCTCACTCATAAGTCCAAATTTCAGTCTAGCAGTAACAATAAATGGTCCCAATTTCAGAAAAAGGGTTACGGTGATACCCAAGATTCCTCACCCAAAGACAAAGACAAATCTGGTGATGGTGCTCAGAAATCCAGTAATAGGTCTGATCAAAGTGTGAAAGCTGACAGTGACAAAAGTGGTCTAGTTTGCAGTTATTGCAAGAAATCTGGTCATGTTACAACTAACTGTTGGTTCCTTAAAGCTAAGAAAGAAAAAGAAAAGGATACCAAACCAAATGCCTTTGTGAAAACAAGGTTAGAAACCCCTGTAGTAGATAACCAATCTGCTAAATTGCCTGCTTCTTGTGGGGCTAAAAAGCCTAATACAGCTGACTTTGTGAGGGAGGAATTTCTTCCATTTGTGTCAGAGGGATTTGTGGCTCTGAATGAGCATACTACTCCTGTCCCCATATATATCCTAAGGGATACCGGAGCTTCTCAGTCACTTTTGTTGATGGACTCCTTGGAGTTACGTGATGAGACCGCTTCAGGGGATTTCATACTTGTACAAGGTATTGAAGGGAGAACTGTATCTGTACCCCTGCGCTCTATATTCTTGAAGTCAGATTTAGTTACAGGACAGGTAAAGGTGGGACTTATGTCAAGTCTACCTATAAAGGGTGTTTCTCTGTTGCTAGGCAATGACCTGGCTGGGGGCAAAGTAGTTCCCCCTGTACATCTTACTTCACAGCCGAGCACTGAAAATGGGGATGAGGACCCATCTCTGTATCCTTCTTGCGCAGTGACTCGTGCTATGGCCAAGAAGGCTAAAGAAGAAGACGATGTGGTGCCGTCCAGTACATTGAATAGTCAGGACTCAGGTGGTTCGCCTCATGACTCTGATTGGCCTACTATGGTTTCTCCGTTTGAGGACTTATCAGATACTTTTATCAGTTCTCTATTCAGCCAGCCGGATGGGTCTGGTGATTCTGATGTGTCTGGAGACTTGTCTCTGTCCAGAAAGCGGTTGATTGAGGAGCAAACTAATGATCCTGAAATTGGTGTACTAAAGAGGGGAGCCCTTCCTGAAAAAGAAATAGATGCAGTTCCAGTTGGGTATTATCTCAAGGATGGTGTGTTGATGCGGAAGTGGCGCCCTCCTGATATCCCTGCCAATGCAGATTGGGCAGTGGTCAGGCAAATTGTTGTTCCGAAGGTCTATAGGAATGAGATCTTAACAATGGCTCATAGTCTACCTTTAGGAGGTCATCTTGGTGTTAACAAGACTGTTGATAAGATCATGAAACACTTCTTTTGGCCTGGGCTTCGGAAAGATGTTTCCAACTTTTGCAAAACCTGTCACACTTGTCAGGTAGTTGGAAAACACCAGTTAGACCCACCTGTAGCTCCATTGCAGCCTATCCCAGCATTTGGGGAGCCATTCTCTAAGGTCATTGTTGATTGCGTTGGTCCATTACCCAAGACTAGATCTGGAAATCAGTACTTGTTGACAATCATGTGTGCATCTACCAGATTCCCCGAAGCCATACCTCTACGTAACATCAAGGCAACTGCAATCTCGAAGGCTTTGATAAAGTTCTTCACGTTGTTTGGTCTTCCCAGGGAAATTCAGTCAGACCAAGGTAGCAATTTCACTTCAGGATTGTTTCAGCAGGTTGTGTATGAACTAGGTGCAAAACAGATTCTTTCTAGTGCCTATCATCCAGAAAGTCAGGGTGCCTTAGAGCGGTTTCATTCCACTCTCAAGACAATGATGAGAACTTATTGTTATGACCATGAGAAAGACTGGGATGAAGGGGTTCATTTGCTGTTGTTTGCAGCTAGAGAAGCAGTGCAGGAGTCTACTGGATTCAGTCCATTTGAGCTAGTGTTTGGTCATGAAGTGAGGGGACCTTTGCTATTATTGAGTGAACAATGGCAAGAGGAAGAGCCGCAAATCAGTCTGTTAGACTATGTTAGCAAGTTCAAGGAAAGATTGCGTGCAGCTTGTGACCTTGCCAAAGAGAACTTGAAATCAAGTCAGGGAAAAATGAAAACTTGGTATGATCATAAGGCTAGAAGCCGTGAGTTTAAACCAGGAGAAATGGTCCTTGTGTTGTTTCCCTTGCAGTCCAATCCATTGCAGGCTAGATTTCATGGTCCTTATGAAATTCTGACAAAACTCAATGATCTCAATTACATTGTGAAGACTCCAGATAGGAGAAAACCAAAACAATTGTGTCATATTAACATGCTAAAGCCTTATCATGACAGAAATGCTAGGGTTGCAGCTGTCACTTCAGATTCTCCAATGGTCGAAACGTGTGAAGATGAGGGGGAGTTTCAAGATGATGAACCAAGAATTAAAGCTGAAGTTCTTTCATGTAAATTGTCAAACACTGAAGTGTTGCAAAATCTTGATGTAAAACTCCAGCACTTAGAACCTTCACAGAGAGATCAGTTTGAAAGGTTGATCAAGAAATATGAGGATTTGTTTCCTGATGTTCCAAAGAGAGTTACTATAGCCTCTCATGATGTAGATGTTGGTGATGCCAAACCAATAAAACAGCATCCATACCGGATGAATCCTGAAAAGAGAAAGATTGCTGAGAAAGAGGTTGAGTACATGTTAAAACATGATATTATCAGACCCTCCAACTCCGATTGGAGTTCACCCTGTGTGCTAGTTTCAAAACCTGATGGAAGTACTAGATTCTGTACAGATTATCGCAAAGTCAATGCTGTAACTAGAACTGATGTGTTTCCAATACCTAGGATTGATGATTGTATTGATAGTGTAGGGCAAGCAAAGTTTCTGACCAAGATTGATTTATTGAAGGGTTATTGGTGTGTGCCTTTAACTGAGAGGGCCAAGAGCATCTCTGCTTTTGCCACACCATCTGGATTGTACCAGTATGAAGTCCTACCCTTTGGCATGAAAAATGCCCCAGCCACGTTCCAAAGGATGATACAGTCTACAATCGCCGGATTGCCACACACGGGTGCATACATCGATGACCTGATCACATGGAGTGACTCCTGGGAAGAACATCTAAAAGATGTAGAGACGTTGTTCCAGCGCCTGACCCAGGCTAACCTGACTGTTAACCTGAACAAGAGTGACTTTGGTTGTGGTACTGTCACCTATCTTGGCTACGTCATAGGCCAGGGTAAGGTGGCACCCATAAATGCTAAAGTCCAAGCCATCATGGACTTTCCAGTTCCTGACAACAAAAAAGCTTTGCGCCGCTTCCTTGGAATGATCGGGTACTACCGCAAGTTCTGCAAGAACTTTGCTGAGATTGCTCTCAGTCTAACTAACCAACTGAAGAAAGGCGTAAAGTTCACCTGGGATGATGCATGCCAGAGAGCCTTCGATCGCCTGAAGTCTCTGCTGTGTCACTTCCCCGTGCTCAAATCTCCTGACTTCAATAAACCGTTCTCCATCGCGGTCGATGCTAGCGACCAAGCTTGTGGATCTGTGCTCCTACAGAGAAGTGACTCTGATGACATTGAGCATCCCGTGGCATACTTCTCCAGGAAGTTCAATCGCCACCAAAGGAACTATTCCACAATAGAGAAGGAACTGTTGGCTCTGGTCCTTTCTTTACAACACTTTGAGGTTTATGTTTGTACAGGACAAAAGCCAATGATTGTGTACACTGACCACAATCCGTTAACGTTTTTGAGTGAGATGAAAAACAAGAATCGGAGATTGTTGAATTGGAGTTTGATTTTACAGGAGTTTGACTTGGAAATTAAGCATGTGAAGGGTACAGACTATGTAATTGCTGATTGCTTATCCCGTGTTTGAATGTGTATATATATATCATGTGTTTGAATATTGTATGACATGTATATATAGACAAGTGTTCACTTAACCATTTTGTATTGAAAAGAAAAATTTTGCCTTTATGAGTCAAAATTTTTCCCTTTTGGAATGGAGGTGTAATGTGAATATAGGCCACTAGATGGCAGTATTTACCTTTTTTTTGTTAAGCTCAGACTGGAGTCATGTTTAGACATGTCCTGGACATGTCTGGGGCAAGTCTCAGAAAGTTAAAAAAAAGGAGGTCTAAATGTGGGTGGGGTCTGCAAAAGAGTATATAAAGAAAAGAATTGAGACAGTAAAGTAGTAGGAGAAATTGCAAGAAGATGACCAGACCTGCCATTCTGTTCAAGACCTGTGACGTTTCTTTTGTGGATTTCTTTGACTGTGTTTGAGCATTTTCTTCATCCAGGACATCACCAAGCCACCCCACCAATAAGGGACTGTAATTATTTCTGTTTTTTCTTATTTATCAATCTTGGTCTTTAGTTGTAGGTTGTTATTAGTCTTTGTCTTCGTTAAAAATTAAATGTGTTTTAGTTGTTAAAACTGTGTTTGTCATCCCTTGCTGTTGCTGTTGTGTTATAAATGTAATAACAAATTGGGGCCATAACAGTAGGGAGATAACTGTGAACTTGTTTGTCATTCAGCATGGGACCAAGTTTGAGAGATACAACTGGGGGAATCAAAAACACTTGTCTAAGGGAAGGATAATTGTCGATAATGTCCCAATTTAATTATTCGTTTCATGTGCATCGTTGCAGAACTGTATTGTATCACAAAGAATGGACAGGACTGGGGCAAGCAATAATATTTAATTTTCCTGAGAAAAGACGAGCAATTGATAGAGCAAGGCTATTATGAGCCATTGCCACAATACCAGATTTACTGTGGGGTCCAAAATTACTGGCACCCCTGAATAGCAATGCACAAACAATACAAAAAATAAAAGAAATATTTATAGGGAAATTGATTATACCAACGAGTGAAATACTTAATATTTCTATGGAAACAACCAAAATCATCACAATCAATTAATACAAAATACATTTCAACAAAATCAAGGTCTCATAGTAATTGCCACCCATCCTTTAGTACTTAGTGCAACTACCACTGGCAAGGATGAAAGCATGTAATCTTTTCCTGTAGTCTTTGACATGGTTAAGGCACACATTTGGGGGGGGGGGGGGGGGGGGGAATCTAGACCATTTCTCTAATCAGATCCTTAAAAGATCCTTCACAGTCTTGGGTTTGCACTTATCAACTGACCTCTTCAACTCAGCCCACAGGTTGTCTATTGGATTGAGAACTGGCGACTGAGAGAGCCATCGCATCCCTCCATGTGCCTTTGTGCTTTTGCACGCACCCCTTTTCCAAAATGTTTATTGGCCTGGTTTGCATATAATTTCCTGTTTTGCCGCCTTCCCTTGCTGGATTGTCTCGTTCTGCCCATAATGCATTAAGCCAGTTCCTAGCCTAGTAGCCTCTGAAACCTTTTATCTCTGGTGATTGATAGAAAACCAAAGTAACCAGTTTATTAGGCATTGTCTCTCAGTGTTCTGCGGCTTTCAGATTGGCGATCTTGCCAGGTCTCCCGGACTTGGAGTTCGAGAATAGGCAAAGTCTTCTTGCCCAGGTACCCATGGATTGTTTTCCAGGTTCAGACCTTGGACTACACACTGAAAACAACATGACCGCTCCTCAAGAATCCCGCTGACACAGGGACTCGTGAGAAGATGCAGGGACAGATACCAATGAAAATACTTGAGGGATACTTAAATTTAAAATAAGTTATTAACTGAACAAACAGGGAACACTCCCTGGTGGCAAGTAGATACATGCAGGAAGCATCAGGAGAGAGTGCAAAAATTCATCATAAGGACAGAACTGAAATTGACAAGGAAAATGTGTAACGTGATGAGCAGGAGTCGTCTGCAAAAGAATATTTGCGGAGAGTAAGACTGACCTACAAGGGTGGAGTAACTCTCCTCTCTTATTCCATCCATGTTTTTCAGTTAATAAAATGAATGTTCCCTCACAGATTCCATTTTTGGCTCTATGATCCCTCTGGCATCTCCCAGTGGTTGTTGGAATGAGTTACATTCTGCAATTTCCCAGTTCATCTGGTGGAAAAAGAAGGCTGGACTTTCAACCCTCCAGAGATCAAAAACGTGTAATGGGCGGTGATTGGACGCCAGGTGCCGCGACCAGTGAGAGAAAACAAAGAGCAGCTCGGCTAAGAGACAAAGGACGAGTAAATGTCCGCAACACGGAAGCAGTGCGAGAGAAAAAACTACTAGAGAGAAAATTTCTAAAAGATGGAATTCCTAACAATAAATAGAATATAACAAATCACTAGGGAATCTGACTAGAGATTTTCTCCAGCAGAAGTGCTAGAAACAGTCAGACACTCTAGCGATAGGCGTGGCGAACCCCCGGCCATATATATAGAGTCCGGAAAACTCCGCCCCAGCTCAATCAGCAGCTAGGCCAGCAATTTGATGAAAAAGAAACTCAATATTGTCCTGGACGATAGAACAAAGAAAGGTCCAACTAACGCACGCCTAAACCATGACAACACATGATGTTGGACTGGGTCTTTCAAACTTCCAATGGTAACATTGGCCATTTGTCTTACATTCCCACTCAAAATGGTTGGATCCCACCGCGTCAGATCGTTGGCGCCCTGTACAACGAAACATTGTTCATCCTCACAGACTACAAGACTTAATCCATTCCAACATTTCTCCCTAACAGTCTATACTGTAAGTACATTTGGCTGCCTTGTTCTTGAATTAATTTCTATTTGACAATGTGAAATACCCTGTGTAAAATTAGACTTAAGGGATTCCTCTATTCGCCCATATTTCATGACTACGGCCACAAGTTGGGAGGGCTTCCATATAATTCCCCATATGGAGTTATGATGATGTACACACTGTTCCCGATATTTCCGGGCTGCGGGGCCTTTGTTCATTCCAAGACATTCAAAAAAACTTTACCTAGAACGTTTCTACTTACAGCTGTGCACACCAATGTGTACCTATAGTGTACCCAGGGATAGTCCACTGGGCCCCCACCCTTTTCACGCGGCACTGACCAAATCCAATGGCCTTGTCTCAGCCATTTATTTTATTCTCGCGAAAGCCTCTTCCTAACCTCTTTCTATTTACAGTGCGTGGTAGAGGGACCTACCATCTAATGATATCAATTTGAATTTGCATACAATTTGGCACAACACTCTGCTATCTACCAGAAATCCTAACGGCTTTGTTGGTCACTTTAATTTTCTTCACCGCACATGCAATACACCACACACTTCACATTAAATGAAAGCCTCATCATCATTTAACTGTTTTTTATGCTCCAAAAATACTTGGGGCACATTTCTTCATATGGTTAGGGAGAGCCCAGGGGTTGCAGACTTCTGGAGGAAAGTGTGTGGTAGGCTGTCCAGGATATTGTCTAAACCTATTCCGTATTCGCCTACTGTTCTCTTGCTTAATGATTGCTCTAAATTGGACCCATCTTTCAAACAATAAAATGTCTTTCTTGCCAGCCTCACTGCTGCTAGAAGACACACAGCTTGCAGATGGAAGCCTCCCCACTCCGTCTGTACAAAACGGGATTATGAAGTGTTTTGACATCGCCTGCATGAAACACTGAGCCGCTGAAAAGTACCATACTGATAATGTGACATTTTGGAATGATGCCATCGATACTCTCAAGACGTTGTTGTAAGTAAAGTGTTGTCCACCCATGGGGTCCTCGGGGTAGGGTGAGGTGGGATGATACTTGGGGAGTATGGTGGACAGATAGGGGGATGGAAGGACGGATTGTGGGAGCTAGGGGCAGGTGATGGGGGGGGGGCTGATTACTTGATTTCTGTTAAATTCTTCTTTTTTTCCTTCTTAATTCATTTTTATTATTTTTACTTATTCAGGGAGCAGTGTCAATTCAATCATTGTTTCTTTTTTCTTTCGTTCTCCTGTATCTCCTTTGAGTTTTTTGCGATGGATTTATTTATGGAGCATATTTACCCCTCTCTCCTATTCATCTGTTAATTGATACTGCAACCAAATCATTGTGCTTTGATTGTCTTGTAAATAACAATAAAAAATTGATCATAAGAAGTAAAAAGTGAACAGCGGGAGTGAGATGAATGAAGCAGGGCACAGAACAAGACTATAATAGAATAACAAAGTTAAATAAAGCAAAGGGGGGACAGATCACAAGAAGAAACAATACACAGGAAGTACAAGGGAAAATAAAAGCACAGAGAAAGGAAACCAAAATGAAACAAGCAAAACTGTAAATAAACGCAAATAAGAACAAAATTTAAAGATAAAACACCTGGAACCATTTGAGGGAATGCATCGAAGGATGAGCAGGCAGAGAAGCAACAGCGAAAGACCATGACCACAAACAAGGTGATGAAGTTAAACAATCAAGAACAGAGCGGGAAGTGAGAACGACAGAGATGCGGCAGGGGAGGGGAACATGGGAAAATATGAATTAAATAAGAGGACCAAAAATAAACCCTCCAAATACCTAATACGAACAGATATGAACAAATCACGAGACATAATCAAAGCTCTGAGATTAGATCGCGGATTGCCAGAACTGGACTCAATTTGTAGTTAGAAAATAAATAAAGTATGTTATTGAAACTGCCAACTGGATTTCAGTGGATCTGCACCTGGTTCCTTCTCTAAAGTTTGTGGCTGCATATTAGCCAGATTCGTATGCAAGGCTGGCAGCAGATCCGGTTTTATGGGGGATGTGATTCATGCAATGTCCATTTCACCATTTCAGATTTGAGAACTCCCATCTTTTAAACAGTTCTCACGAACATTAAATATACAGTTATGTGCTCCTGGACCAATTACAATTACAATTACAGCATAATTTCGATGCCAACATCTTGATTACTGCTCCTTTGCAGCCAGGGGTCAATGTGGGATGCGATAATGGCGCTTATGTGGACACAGAGGTGGGGATGTGGTGGATATCTTGCGTACATTGAGAATTCACCTCAAATTAGGTCTAACATACTTAAATGCCTCTGCATCCTTCCTACAATGGGCTTGAGTTGTTGAATGTCACATTATCTTCAGACAAGCTGGAAAGCAAAAGCTTGTCTCACTTTTTGGGGAAACACAATTTTAAGTCCACTAGAGACAACCTTTTATTTTTGGATAAAAAATGGACTGAAAATGTTTTGATCTAGTGATTCTTTTAGTTCCATTTATGTCGAGCTTAGTTTGTTTTTACAGGTTCTGATTTTTGCAGGTTGTGCACATATTTTTGCTTTTTTAAGCAATGAATGATTTCTTAGAGATGGTCACCGTCTCTTTTGATTCAAAACACTGATTTATTATTATAGTTATTATTATTATTTGTTGTAGTATTCATTTCAGTCATACAACACACACATATTCCAGGGCTGTCATATAATATCTGCCTCTCTCTATTCAGTTGCCAGCCTCATCATTTTTCAGATCTGCAAGGTTATTCCCCTTGCTTTACTCAAGTAATGAACATAATATAGGTGCAAAGATATCTGGAGCCATCTGGATAAGTTCCCATGGGACTTGCACACTTCCCACGGTGTTGGGGGAAATAGTACAGGTCTCTGAGGAATGGAGGTCAAGGGGGATTTTGAGCATGTGGAAGAGTACAGTGAGAGGCACTAGAAACCAGCCCTGAGTGTGGGGTGTTGATTGAGATAATTATACACACTGCAGGGTGTCTTTCCTAATGAGTTTACTCAAATTAAATATTTATTCTTTCCCTGACTATACAAGGAGGCTGGGTGTTAAATATGTATTTAAGCACATATTGCGCTGCTTTTAACTGCAGTTGTGTTTTCTTGCTGGTGTCACATTAAATTTTATAAATTGCTCAAATAATTCATGCTTTAGGATCTGTGCGTAGGATTACAAATGCATTGTTAAGCAGCTCTGCAGATGCAATAAGATAATTTGGGTCAACACCACCTCCAGCAATCTCAGTGGTGGCAGGATGTTACATTTACTATCTCAAAATTGCTCGAGATAAGCAAAATTGACACCAGGAAACAAGTTATTTTTTAAAGTGAAGTTTGGCGTGTTGCACAGGAAACTAAACATGACTTGAAATTAAATGTGACTGTGTATATAATGCAAGAAACATAGCTGTGCGTACACAGGCTGGTAAACTCTCCAAATCAAGTTTGTTATTTAGGAAATTTGAATGCCACCCATGGCCCATTTACCATTACAGACTTCTTATGATGAAATCTCACTGCTGCAAGGCAAACTGGTGCCTCAGGGATGCTTTTCTCAGATGCAAACAAGGCTGTGGGCACCTGAGACGGTCGCTCCCTGCTTTTGCACAGCCATGACCATGTTGATCGCTATTTAGACGGCTTTTGTGGTCCCTTTAACAATAACCTCTTAAATGACCATTTCTTATGATATGTTTTATACATTGTTAATCATCCATAGAGCTGTTGTGCCGTACACCAAACAATGCTCCAATGGCCCTGCTAGCTGTGGTTTTCAAAGCATTTCCATCACTTGGCATTTCCATCCAGCCTGTTGTGTTACTGCCTGTGTGATAGCTGCATTGGCTGTCAAGAAGAGACCTTCTGTAAAATAACTTTTCTATTTCAAAATATTGTTGCAAAATAAGTCTTCGAACATTTTAGCGTTCTTGCAACACAGCTTACAGGCAACTGCGTGCTCAAAAAAAATGGGGATCAGTTTAACTGTTGATTCATATAAGCTAGTTGGCAACAGTATCCAACTGTGTTGCTCATATATAGCAACTGCCTCAGCTGGAGAAGCTAACAAGGATTTAGCTTTATCTCGTCATGCATATTGATGGCCTGCTGGTGGGTAACATGGTATCTGATGCTGTTTTGTTTGGTGTAAATTATTGTATAATCATATGTGTATCAGAGATAGCTTAATGAATTTTTCAGAGCTGAAAGACATATTGGAGCACTGTTAAAAACTGCCATTAAATAAACTGTTTGCCCCTTCTAGGTGTCACAGTCTTAAGCCAAGATCTGGATTTTCCTCAACGACATTTGTTCTGCAACCAACTTCAAGCTTCAATATCATGGGAACTATGGAGGTTTCCATAGCAGCACTGCACCGATTGAATAACTGTGATATAGTGTTGTGAGATCAAGTATTGCAACTGTGGATGTGTTGTGTTTTTTTGTAATTCACTGATGGAAACCTTTGAAAAGTGCGTGTTAGGAAAACCTTAAGGGGTTATATCACCATGTGGGATAGGCTGATGATCAAATCAAGTTCAGTCAGGAAAACTCACGTTTGAATAAAATAGAACAATTTATTCATGGGTATAAGCATTACATTGTATTTTGGCGGCGGTTCTGCTCTGGAGGAATATCACTTTTATGCTGATGACACTCAACTTTTTCTCTCTTTTCCCCCTGATGCCCAGGTCTCCGCCCGCATCTCCGCCTGCCTACAAGACATCTGGAGCTGGATGGACAACCATCACCTGAAGCTCAACCCAACAAAGACGGAGATGATCTACATCCCTGCTCCATCCTCCCCTCTCCTGGATCTGACCATCACCCTGGGGGATACCACCATCTCCCCCTCGCGGAGTGTGAAGAACCTTGGGGTCCTGTTTGACGACAGGCTCTCCTCTGCTGTGAACATCGCTGCAGTGACCCAGACCTGCAGGTTCTTCCTCGTCAACATCCGTAGAATCCGGCCCTTCCTCACCAGCTACTCAACGCAGCTCCTAGTCCAAGCACTGATCCTCTCCCGCCTGGACTACTGCAACGCCCTCCTCGCTGGCCTCCCAGCATCTGCCATCAGACCCCTGCAGCTCATCCAGAGCGCTGCAGCTCGTCTGGTCCACAACCTCCCAAGACACTCCCACGTCACCCCCCTGCTCACAAAGCTCCACTGGCTGCCTGTTGCTGCTCGCATCAAATTCAAGACTTTGGTGCTAGCCTATCAGGGAGTCAACAAGACTGCTCCAGCCTACATCCAGAGACTGTTCAGATCCTACACCCCTGCCAGAGCACTCCGCTCTGCTACTTCTGGTCGCCTGGCTCCTCCCCCTCTCCGCTCCTCCCCTTCCCGCTCCAGGCTGCTGTCTGTCCTGGCACCTCGTTGGTGGAATGATCTACCTATCGAGGTCAGAACAGCAGAATCCTTGAGCATCTTCAAGCGCCGCCTGAAAACCCACCTCTTCAGGCTCCACCTCTCCCCTACTCCACTGCCTTGATTCCTGTCCCTACATCCTTTTGATTTGTTGCACTTTATTCTGTTTACTTCCTGACTGTATCACTTGATTTGGTTTCCATTCATTTTGTTGCACTCTTGTCAGTTTACTTGATTTTCCTGCCCCTTTGTTGCACTTGACCTGTTGCCCTGCTATTGCACTTATTTTATTGCTCTTTGTTGCACTTGCCTCTGCACTTAACCATGTTGCCATTTTGTTCACTTGCCTTTGACCTTGCCTTTTTGTTAATAGTCTAGATCTGTAACAATGGAACGTGTTCTGTCACTTACTGTTAGCACTTTTACTTGTCTCCTAGGAGGTCTGCACCTTTGTACTGTTCTTATGCACTTTTGTACGTCGCTCTGGATAAGAGCGTCTGCTAAGTACCTGTAATGTAATGTAAATGAATGTCCTACCTAGGCACAGCAAACTTACAAACATAGCCATGAACAGAAATCAAAATCCCCCCGATGTGAGCAGAACCAAACAGGTGGAGGCTGGGGTGGAGGTGGCAAGTAAAAAACCAAACAGCATGTTGCATAGCATGAAAAGTCATTGCAAACAGCAGCGGAAGAAAGTGAGCTTGACGTCTTTCAAATAGACCGCTGTATGACCTCGTGATGTGTATCCTCCAATTGTGTGCCTGCTGATGCTGACGTGGCTGGTAGCTTACCAGGCTGCTGTCAGCTGATGTAGCTCTTCTCGAGTTTCCTGCCTGAACTAGTTACACTCATTTATGGCATATGAAAGATCTCATTTTGATCTACATTTAATTCCAGGTTCATCTTCTAGTCATGATTCCTTCTGTTTCAAATAATTTTTCACACTCGTCAATGACAGCCTCCATGATCCGCCCTTGCAGTAAAAATGGTCCATAGGCGTGAGCGGTGATGACGCAACTCTATATATGGCTCTGCCTCAACCTCAAGAGGTTCTGTGGACAGCAAAGCAAGCAGATAATTTGGGCTGAGACATTATTTTTGACTTTTTTTTTGTGGTTAGGTAACACATCCTTACCAGTGGTTTGTGCATGTGCTTTCACGCGCGCCTGAGTCTAGGAATACAATCACATCTCATTTTATAATGCATTTGTACGCGCGTACATGCCTGCAGGTGGCATTCACATCTCTGTCTATTGTGTAAGTGTGTCCATGTTCATGTGGGTTTGTTTGTGCGTGTATCGGGGCTGGTGGTAGAAAGTGTGTGCGCCTGCCTGTGTGCAGGGTTGCACTTTGCTCCCAATCTGAAGCATTTTTGATGAAGAAAATGGCAAGAGGAGCCAGGAGGCACAAATTAGGTCTGATTGGAGCACTTTACACAGAGGATAGGGGGAGGATGCCTAGAGTACTGATGGAGTACATTATCTTCACTTAGAGGGACACCCACTTTCCTGCCCCCACCTCTGAAAATTCCACCTTGCCTCCATTGTTCCAGTGCACTTCTGATTATAATGCACAACCCGAGCTAACACTGTCAACTTGATTCTTTTGGGTGCTGCGTGCTCTCAAGAAAAGCTTCACAAGGAATACGCAGACAGTAATCTCTGTCTCACAATTACTCAGAAGTTGCACTTTCATTTTGTGTGTTGTATTTCCTTCTGTGGTGATGGCAGCTATGATTCTGAATAATATAAATATTATTGTATCCTGAGGGTCTATTTCTCATTAACCCCCCCCCCCCCCCCCCCCCACCTCCCCACCTCCCCACAACATATTGATTCTGTTTTTCAGTCTTTTACCTCCTTGCAACACTCCAGTGCCCACTCCATACACTGCTCACATGATGATAGTGGCCTAATCAGTGCTATTAATGTGAAAATTCCAGGGGTTAAGGGTCAATAGATATTCTTCGTCAACATATATTTTTATAAAATTCATCCTCTTAGGATAATTTTTTTTTCAGTAGGTTGATGAACTTTACAGATTGGGGAGCTCTCTGAGTAAAATTGCATTGCGCCAAGGTCCAAAAAGCCCCTCAAATTGGGGGAGAGAAAAATACAGAATTGAATTGACAAAAGAGTGAATTATCAAATAAATGCCACGGGAGATGCAGTGACTGAAACGTAATACAAGTGGAAGCATTTATACATCACATCTCATGATCCTCCATGATTTGTGCAGATTTGTAATTTCTTCAGGTTTTCTGACGCCTGATCTTTTCAATCAATAGTGCTAATAAATAGCTGCTCACAGCTAGAAGCCAGAGGCTGGGCCTTATGGGACCATTTCGCCGACACGCTGCGAAAAACAATGCCACTGCTGGTGGAGAAAAGAGAGGTAAATTAAATCCTATATTACGTTTTACGTTCTATATTGATGATAAATCAAAAGTGTAATAATAAGCGTACAGTAATGCCATCATTTAATTTTGTCCGTAATTCTCGGACCAAAAAAATTATCAAGCGTGCTTTCAGTGGTGTGGAGTTTGCCGTTTTTAATCAATATGCTGATTAAGGTTTTGATTATTCCATTTTCCCTTTTGCCTCGATGGAATCAGGAGGATCTCGCTTGGTGGCGCCACAAAAGATAAATGGCTTTAATCAAAGGCACAAGAGATTATAAAGTCCTGCAGATGATTCTTTGAAAATGAGATACCTGGATGCCCATATCAGAATCCTGGGCATAAAAGAAGCTTCTATAGTGAGAATCATTCATCCATTTGTATAAAAGCACGACCACATACACATACAGAGAGGGTGCCACAAGAATAATCATGCATCCATTTGTATAAAAGCACAGCCTCACTCACAGAGTAAACAGTTTTTCATTTGGCCTCAAAGAATCTGCTCTAAATCAATAACTCAGCTTTCTGCTCTCTTATGGGTGTATTCTTTTTGAATCAGTTTTAAATTTCCAGTGACAATTTCCAGAAATGCACCTCAGCCTTTGCTTTTAAACACTTTAGTTTTGTAGTTTACACTGAAATATTCAGTGTTCTTTATTTCAAGTGAGGGATGTCTTTACATTCATGTAAGTCAATTTCAAACTGACCTCTCTAATTTATAAAGATTCTTGCACAAAGTGAAAATGTTGGCTCAATGATAAGTTCTGTACAATTTCAACAAATGGGTGACCTGCAGTCATTCATTTTTGTTAGCATTTCATGAGTCCAGAGAAACATATAGTGAGCCTTTGACACATTTTTTTTGTTCTGAAGGCCAAGTTGATAAATAGATTTGAATCCACTTGGACATGCATTTAAATGCTGATGAGGAGATTAAAGACAAAAATTCCAAGAAACTGATAAGAACTATGGTACTAGCAGTAAATGCTGGGCAGAGACAAACAGTTCAAAAGTCATATAGAATCAAAGATCATCTATTTGGGTAATCTGTAGGATGGAGAATTTAAAAAAAAGAGATGAATGTTGGGTAATCTGTGGGCCGGAGTGATTAAAAAAAGATGAATACTCCATATTTTTATGTGTATATGGTGAGGGCCGAGACATCAACATCGAATCTTTGGGGAAATGTTGCGTGTAAAACAATTTTGAAGACCCTTGCTGGAAAGTTGTAAGACTCGGAAAATGTATGGAGTTAAATGGAGAATAGAGTGATAAAAAGAAAATAAATTGGGGTGGTTGGGCTGTGGAAACATCAACATTCATCCTGTGGGAAAATCTGAGGCTGTATAGAGAGTTTAGACACCGTAGCCTTCAGATTCTGGGAGTATATAGCCCTTACATATATGGGGCAAAAAAGAAAGAGATAAAAACGAAGGGATGTTGGGGGGGGGGGGTTTGACCATCGAAAAAACCTGAAAATGGCAAGTATGACCCAAGATGAAGCATCACAGCAGGTTTCATGTTTCCAGCTATGAAACTGTATGAGTATGATCAGTTTTTAATATGTCCAATTATAAGTCTATGGAAAGAAGGGGAAAAAAATTAGTGAAACAAAGAATAGTAGTGAACTATTCATTCATATGCACATATTTTGAACGATGCCCTCCAATTTCTGAGCTTGTAGCTTCAAAGCTGCAGGAGGAATTGCATTGGCAAATTTGGTCAGGAATAATAATAATAATAATAATTTGCAGTCAGATTCACTCAATAACCCTATTGTGTTCACTTTGGTAAATGATGATGATGATGATCATTATTATTATTTAATTATTGTTGTTGTTGTTGGTGGTGCTGGTGGTATTATAAAGAAGTTCAGTGAGTTTCCATCATTCGGAAAATATGTCACTGTTCAATGAATAAAGGTGCTCTCTGTGTGAAGCCTTGCAGATGTGAGGGTTTAGGGGTCTGGGAGTTATCTGAGAAGCATCTTGTGGCCACTGTTTGTGGACTTTGCTATAAAAATACACTTTGATTTGAATTAAAGTACTGAAAAAGGTCTGTTTGTATCTGAGAAAAAAGAACTGTGCTATTGTCCAAGTGATAATGCTTGGCCTAAGGTCAGTTAATTTGCTGGGCTGTAGGCAAAAAAGCAAAAATATTGCCATTATTTTCAGAAAGGATGCATTATCTTTCATCCATCTCACACTCCCAGAATGCAGCTTGTTGACCAGGAAGCTAGCGTCAGTTGTTGCTCTGGACTTTACAATAAAGTCTGTTATCTCTTTTGTATAAAGAAAACAAGTAGCATGTGCAGTTGCTCTGTCTGCATCCTTATCCATGAATCCAGTCATCCTCCAGTCTTCCTTGCCACTCAAAGACCTGCCTTTTTAAAGTTCATCCCGAGTGACCTGAATTTTTCAAGGTGGAAGCTTTAAAAACTTTAGATAATTTAGATAATATAAATTTTGACAACTTAAAATGCTGGTTTACAAAGTTCCCAGAAACATAACAAACACTAAGATGTATTCAATTTGGTGGACTAACCACAGCATGGGGCATTCGAGTTCAGGCACTTCTAGTGTAAAAAGAATGCGCAGATCGTGCCACAGGGCAAAGTAGAACATGAGAAATGTATTATGACAGACACTCCTATCTCTGTGGGAAGTGGTAGTTATCAATTCAGTTTTTGGGAAAATAAAATTGCAGAGGGCAGATTTTAAACTATTTTTCACGTTTCAATATTCCTGGGAGTCAGGCTTATCTGTCAGGAACTTTAAAAATTCTCTTTGAGAATAATGACAGTTTCTCTCAGATTTTTTTTGTCCCTGGAGTTCAGCCTGAAACTGTCAAAACAATTCACAGAAACAAACAAGATATGTTTGAACATGATTCGTTGATATTACCATTAGATATACCGCAAGGCACAGAAAAAAAGGGACCACCTGAGCAAGTGAGGGACAGTACGCATATGTGAGACAGAGCCTTCGCCACAGGTGTGGCTCATACGCTAATTATATCTCGGGTCACCAGTTTTTCAAAAGCCGTTTTTGCACCTGCATTTCAGTCATCCCTCAGCATGGGTCAATAGAGCTTTCTTTGATTGTTCATGTTGGGCAATTACTGCGTTACACCTCCCATGTTACTCATATTGATAAGTCAATTGGCACTTGAGGATGATTGACAGCAATGTTCCCACGCTGCTCTGCTGCATCCTGAGTGGTTATAGGAACTAAAGGCATGTGGCAGTGGCATATTTTTATAAAGATGCTCAATATTGTAGTGCCCTGTAACTCATACAAAGTACAGCTGTATCATCTGCGAGAAAAAGATAATTTATTTATAATAATCTAATTGTTTCTCAGCAGGTGTTGGCTAATGCAAAAATGAAATGCATTTAAAAAAAAAAAAAACAGATGGACGAAAATGAAATAAAAATGAAAAGGTTTAATCTTTGTGCTCGGATTTTAATCATTGTCAGCTTTATAATGGTATCATCTGTCATTGCTTGATGATGCCTTGTGTAAACGGATCCCTGTATTGGTGGAGTTAGCAGGAAAGGACCAGCATTTATGCCGCTTGCTGAGAAATAACTGGAGAAGATCTGCTCGCCTCTCTCCCATTGCTCCCTTTAATGCAGGTCTATTTTCCTGTGTAAATTTTTTGTAAATCACAACCTAAGAGCAGTAAAAGATACAGTATCTATCCAGAGTGAGATTCTGCAAGAGATGTGCACTGGCTTGCTAAGGGTCAATGACCCACATGGCCTTGAGTACCTGAGCTGGTTGAAAGGTGTCTATTGGATTTCTATGTGCTGCCAGTGTCTGAACAACCACTCTGAATAACTGGACCAAATTGATATTCCTTATTTAAAATTTGTTGCCTACTGAGCCAGTATTTAGCCTTATGTTTCTCCACATCTTTTAGTGGATTTCATACATTCTGATTTTTTCAATCAAATTGCAAACTAGCAGATTAAATCAGGCACTGGCACATTAACCCAGTGAAATACGCTGAGCCCTTAAATCCCTTCAACACAATACACCAAAATTATCAGGTTCAATCCCTCTGTGAAGACAACAGAGTTCCCCAGGTTATGGTCTCAGAATTGTCTCAAATTTTAGGATTTGTAATCCAAATTCTAAAAAAATTTGTACCTCAGTATCGCCATCTGTTCAGACTTTATGGACCGTTTTGGAAAGGGGTGTATCCTATCAAATAAATTACATTTTGTTTTCATGCATTTTTCATATACAGTTGGAAGGTCCTGAGTGCAACCAGAAATTCCGTGTCATGACTGAGACTGGTGGTTGTTAAGTGAACTTTAATCAGTTTTCTGTTACTTGTGCTCATGCTCAAACACAAGAATGAACGTGATAGGTGAAATTTCTAGCTAAGTAAATTTCCACTGTTATTATAATTTGACCCATATTTTGTTTTGTTTATTATTTTGAAATGGAATTTATAAAGCATAGTATGCTTAGGTAACACAGTGTAGGCCCGTGATGTGGGAGTAATCTATTCACGAGTGTCGTCGCAATAGCATGATACACTGATAACATTATCTATCGCTGTTCGTCTAGTGTTAGCTTTCTCTAAGAGGCCCAGCGATGTCAGCGTAGCTATATATTTTTTTACGTATACCACAGGCTGGACCTCAGCTACGATAACATCCCAGGTTTGTATTCCTCCGAGGCACAGGTCAGATGTTGGGAGCTTGGATTGTAACTTGATGTCCAGTGACAGCTGCATCACATCACGGTCGAAGTGGGACGAGGCAAAAAAGGTGGAAATTTAAAGCTGGACTCCTGATTCTACCGCGGTCCACCAGAACTGCATTTGAGTCAGATGACTGGGCAGCGTTGATGAGCAGCACCGCAAACCAGGAAGAAGCATCCAAAATGTCACTGATTACATTTGTTTCTGTGAGGAGCTTGTTATCCGTAATAAGATTATAAACGTCTTCCCAAACATCAGATCATGGGTGACCCAGGGGCTCCTGTATCCCGTGAAACAAGTGTTTATTAGTGCATGTAGAAGCAGCTTAAAACTAGATCAGGGAGTGCAAGGCTGCCTACAAAGTGGAAAATTTCTGTAACAAAAATGATAGCAGATAAAAAAGGCCTGGCAAGACTTACAAACTGTAATGGGTCACAAACCAAAAAATGCATCATGAATGTTGCTCACCGTGATTTTGCAAATGATTTAAATGTCTCCTATTGTAGGTCTGACACATCTGATTTTTTCTTGCAACAGAAAGTACCACTGGACAGCATAGACAGTACCCCAGCTGTCAATATATTGATTTTCATGGAAAATGCTTCACAACACTTCAAATGTGTCCACCCGAGGAAAAATAGCAGGCTGGATGGTATCAGTGGCAAGGCCCTAAGGGTTTGCACAGAGCGGCTCTCTCCAGTATTGCAGATGTTGCTCGATATCACGGTACCCACAAACTACAGACAGACAGAAAAGAAGAACCTCCGTTCCGAAGCCTTCGCAGTGAGCAGGGGAGTCATTAAAAAGCACCTCCTCTCTGATGTCTCATATTTCCTGGGCCCATACCTATTTGCATATTGAGCTTTCAAAGGAGTACTGTAAGTGCTGCTTGTCATGTTGTGTAACATCTACAAATACTTAGAACAAGCAAACAGTTTTGAGAAAATAGTTTTTATTGATTTCGGTAGTGCGTTCAACAGGTCTCTTACCTTGTCACTTTGGCACTTTTATTTCAAATTTGATATCATGGATCAGATTGACTGTTTGATTTGAATTTATTGTTGTATTATGTCCTACTGGAATCTAATTTGTTTTACTATGATTTTGTGGCAGTCTTATTATGTATTCTATTTTATTCTATCTTTTCACAGTGAATTTCACTGGTGCTTGCATCTAAAGAGCATTGAATCAAGTGAACTTCTGTATTTGGGAGAGTAAAGTTTATCTGAATCTGAATCTGAATCTGAACCAGGACCTCCTTCATATATTGTGTGATTTTGAACATTGCAATTGTAATTGTAATCCTAGCCAGTGTCGTTATGGAGTGTTTCATATTCCTCCATTATTCCTCCTGAGGAGCAAAAAAAATCAGATGACTGAAGTGTCTTATGCTGAATAGAAAATTTTTTGAAGTTTTGTAATACGTGTGCAAGCTTAAATAATTGCATTCAGACGAACTGTTTGCCTATGTAATTGTGGTTGTCAAGAAACAATTTTTCTGAATATTTTATTGCTAATAGCGGTTTCCCATTTATTTTGGTAATATTTACAAAATGTTTTGCCAGTTAAGGACACCAGAGCCAATGGTGCTGAAGTCATAAAGTTTCAATTCTGAGAAAATGGAGAATCAGCTGAGGTAACTCTACAGACATTCTTCTATCCTTCGCTCGCAGTGTGTGAAAATGTGATTTAAGTACTTGTAGCACTAGGCTCTTCAATTGCTGGGCACAATTACCTTTTCACATCAGCTTTGTGTTTATTTTGTATCTATGTATTTGATTAATTTCAAAATGCACATGCAATATTATTCATTTGAGAGATTCTGTACAATTGTGTGTTCGGATTATTTTTTACTTGGACCAATTGTTAGCGCTGATCCAGTGCATATTTTGTTAGTGCTGGATGTAACTGTCACCAACTAAGTAACTGGGGCTGATCAATGGCATTAGTGAGAAACATCTGACTATAATCAACCCAAGTGCCTAAAAAACTGCTTAAACATAATGACATGCATTGATGCTCGGTTCCCACTATCACGATTCATGGCACGGTTGAAATCATGGTTTTAATTGTGGAGTAATCCTGGTGATCCTATCAGATCTTATCAGATCTTGAGGTCAGTCGTGGCAATCGTGTTCATCGTACAGAAGTTTTGGACAGTTCAAAAATGTCCTACGATCAACACGATTAAATTGTGCGTCAATCATGAGCATCGCATCACCTCGTATCCATACCTGAAATTTTAAGCCACTTTCACACCGGACGTGAAATGAATGTTTCGCAGGACAGATTACATTCAAAGTCTTTGAATGTATCCTGCTGTTCGAAATATTTGTTTCACCTCCGATGTGAAAGCAGCTTCAGAAAAGTTCCATGATCAGCTACAAATGACCAATTGTGACATTCGTAACGGAGCGTACGACAGTGGGAACTAAGCATTAGAAGCCACAATCTTTGAACAATCACTTTAGTCATTAGCAGGGTGATAAATGTTGCTTTAACATGTGAAATAGGACAAAATACCTCCTTGTGTAAATTGCATCTTGAGTCTTAAAGGCTGGTGGCTGTAACTACCTGAAAAGTGACCTACTGTCATTTTTTATTAAAGCTCAAATTCTCATATGACTGCAGTTTTAATTAAAAGATGGCTTACTAAAGAGGTTCATCTTTTCTCTAGACAGGATCCAGGCCATGCAGTGCCATGGAGAGACTGGAGTTAACTTTTAATCAGGCTTCCTCTGTAAGAGGGATTCGCTCTGAAGTGCATTATGCAGAAGGCTTATTAAGACATATCTGTGAAGAGCAACTCCAGTTGCCCTTTTGAAAGGACAAGCCGAGATCGCACCTTTTTCAATGTGAGTTCATGTGGATTTAAAGAACAAAACAGAAATTCTTTTGTATATTACAGTTCTCAGTGTGAGTTCAGGTGTGTAAATTGGTTCATGTGCTTTGAAGGTTTGACTTCCGCTGGAGTCTGTCTTTTCAGAGCAGCCACATTTCCAATTCATAGTGGTATTAACAATGGCAGAAAGTTACCTGGAAACCTGTTTGCTCCTTTGGAAATTTTTACTACCACATTCCATATACTCTATTTTAAAGCTGATGAGTACCCATATTTAAGTTACTTTGGGTGAATGCCAAATTACAGATCATAATTGAAATCCCTACTTTCCGGGCTATCGTGAAAGGGAAAAAAGTCACGTTTGTTTAAGTCTGTTTGCAGTTTAAATGCAACACAAAACCTAGAATATGACTCCTGTATGGATCTGTTGAAAGATTAGAACAAAGACTTTCAAGTTCATATCAAGTCATTTTCTTAAAGGAGCCCCTTCTGTTTACAACGAGCACTCCATGCAGCTGAGAAGATGCTTTGATCTCCAGCATATTCTATTCTGCCTGCAGTCTTGAGTCTGACCACAGCTCTGATGGCAGTAGTATCCATGCTTATTAACTGGCTTTGCGATGTGTGGGCATAGTATTGAGCTGAGACCTTGCTGGATTTATTTTCTTGCTGGCTTTCCATTTTCAGCCTGTAAATTGTCTGTGTTATGGAACATCGAATGCCACAGGCTTTGATTTTGCTCTTATTTTCACAAAAACTGTCAAATTTCTCAGTGTGAACAGGCATATACCAGATTTGAAAGAAGAAAGGAAATGAATACAGCAAAAAAAAGTTCTCTCATTGTCCCAGACTTCATTCTTGTTATTTTCTCTAGGTTGTCAAATATGATTGCATGTCAATTATATGTTTTTGACAGTCTAAAGTGATACAGATGTGCAGTTAATTGAAGAATAATTAAACACGCATGTTCCTTAAAACTAGAACATTATATCTCTGCCAGCCCACAGATGGTGTGAACCAGGCAATACAACACTCATTAAATCACACCTTCATGAAAAGCACCAGTTCTTTTCTTACATAAATCACAAAAAAAACCCTTTTTCTAGACTGTCAGGTTGTTCCATGTTTTGTTTATCTAATCTGCTTGGAAACAATAATGTTTAATGGTTTAATCGGTACTTATCATCAATAGTAAGGTAATTATACCATAAATTGCGAATACACAGAAAGTTTAAGCATTTGAATTTAAAGATGAGCTAACGCAACCCGATTAAGGAACAACCCGATTTTATGTTTGGTTAGGACAACGGCCATTGAGAGACTAAAAATATTCCTGTTTTGAGTTGTCTGTTCATTAAATGACTTGTTAAGCAACTACTGTCCAGTTTTACAGGGGCAGATATCATAATTTGGTGAGTACTAACTTGTGCATTCTCCATAATGCGGTGATGCTTTAATAACTAGACGTGTGTCAATGGTGCGCCATTCCAAATCTCCGTGCTCCGCAACGGATGTTATGGGAGTAGCAGTAATGTGTCAGAGGGCAATTCAGTGAACTGGCATTCTGCTGTACAAATGATAATCTGCTTGTTGCAGTGACAAAGCACTGATACTGATCAGAGTTATAGCGATATGATAAAGTTAGTTAGTTAGATAGAGTGTTGTTGAGTATCTGTTGAGGGCATAAATTACTCTCCATTGTAAAATCAGAGTATTATCAAAGGAAAGGAGGTACAATACAGCGATTGGCACACCTGAGGCCATATAACCTAGAAAACGGTCAAAAGTAGATCAAATCAAAACCCCGTCTGACTTGTGATGAAGGGTCATCCCGTGCACCCTAGTGGCAAAAATACAGCATTGCAATTGTTGGCATGCAGGTTGCCATCACCAGGATACATATCCATACTAATTTGCAGCCTTCTATGTTGAGTAATAACAAAACGTGCCATCCTTTTCAACGATTGGCTCACCTGACGCCATTTGACTTAGAAAACTGTCAAAATGAGGTCTAATCAAAAACCCATCTGACTTGTGATGGAGGGTCATCCCGTGCACCTTCCATAAAAATTTGAGCCTCCTAACTCAATGCATAAGGTAGATATGGCCATTTTTCTTCACTACCTTACACACACCAAAGTTTCAGGTTGATTGGTGTAATGGCCGAGGATTTACCGTTTTGGACAGATGGACGGACGGACAGATGTAGAACTGTATTACAAAATGTCCTCGCTTTTTTGGAAGCTTGGAGATAATAATAATAATAATAATAATAATAATAATAGGATAACCATAGGAATACTGTCTGCTTTGTCTTTGCTCCAGCGCACACTTCTGCTGATACTAAGAAAGACCTTTTTTGGGTCATTAACCTAAAAGTGAGGGTCATTAACTTCGAGGATCCAATGAGTTTTCATTCTCATCAAAGGTTCGGCAACTTTCTCTGATGAAGCAAACACTGCTGTTACAACCTTACGTATATGACCAAAACTCAATGTTAGCACGCCCCTTTAAATTTCATGTAATTGTGTTTTCTTTCATCTGAATTCACTCAAACTTGAAGCTGTAAGATACTTTATCGTGGTACTTGAAGACTGAACTTCTTTACCTTCTTAAATATTCATGTTTGATCTGATTAGAAAGAGACTAAACCCATGAATACCTAGATAAAAATGTGACATTGCTGAGCCCTGTGACTAATAAAATAAGGGAATTTTAGTACCTGAACAGCAAGTTTTAATGAAAAATTGAATTCCTGGCGTGACTCCGACCTTCACCTATCCAAAAGTTCACTGATCATAAAACTGTGGGCCAGAATTCAGTGTGTTGCTTTTTCCAAACCTGAACCAATAAGGACTTTTTACATGTGTGGAGACATTTGAGTGTTGATATCCACTGTGTTCATCAAAAAATCTGGCTGTCTTTTGATTCTGAACCTTTGATTTTAGCCTTTCATGAGACTGTTTTGAGAGATGCAGGCTTTAGTTTGGTGTTTTCTTTTTTCTCTTCTTCAGTTGTTCATGTTTGGTCCCTTCTTCTTGAAGATAGTAGACCTTTGTTTTCAGACATAGGCTAGACTTGGTATATTTTGTTGGGACTCATTAAATTTATTCATTTTGAATGATATTCTGAGTTGTGTTTTTTGTAAAGGTTTAATTGACATGTTGCTCAGCTGATCAACGAATTAGTTCATTTGTCGATTGATATATTTGATAAGTATTTAAAAAGATGAATAAATTGAATAACATGTTGGATAAGTGAGGGATTTTAAAAGTATATGCGCTTGTGTTTGGTATTCAGAGCATTGCACGTGGAATGCAGGTGCCAATTAAAACTGCTGAATTCAGAAATGCACATGATCATTTATTCTTCATTTCCTTCCAGGCTTATATATGAATATAACAATTAATTTGTTAAAATTTTCTTTTAAAGACACTATTCATAACTTTAAATCAAAGAATGCTGCACAATCATACCAACACCACAAGGCATGGGAAATGGCAATGAGTTATTTTTGGCAGCAGAGAGCTGATGATTGTTGTGTTGAATGTACAGCTGTATACTTGCGAAGGTTCAAGTATTGATTACTCTGGAATTTTTGTGGACTGGGGCACTGAGCTTGGAAAAGGTCTACCAGAGAAAAAGTATAGCACTTGGTAAATCATGAATAGTGGGTTAGAATTAGGTGTGAACTTTGAAAAATTGAATGATTGTGTGTTTCTCCACTGTTTTGTTTATGGTAGAAGTATTCTATGGTTTCAGTGTATCCAATGGCTGATCAGCATCTCCTTTTGCTGAGGAATGATCTCAAAGAAGTAGGAACTTCATGTACATCATTTAGAGTTCCTGTCTTGTAAAAAGACAAGTACAGTACCCCATTGTGAATGAAGTACTCCTCACACATCAACATACGATTTTCAAGTTACCATTTACTTTGTAATTATCAAAGTTCATGTTTGTGAGTGAGTGAGTGAGTGAGTGAATGTGTCAGCTGATACAAATTCACTTGTCAGGTTCTTCTTCACCATGGTAACTAGGATTTTTTTTTTTTTTTTGTCCATGAAGCAGTTAAATATTTCATCGTATCTCCCTTTGAAGGGTAGAGGAGTGGTAAATTATGCATTGGCTGTTTAGAACTTGCTGGATTGGCTAGCTTTGACCAAGGATTATGAAGAGATAAGAATAAAAAAAGAAAAAAGTACTGCTCACTGTTGCCCATTTGATGATTTGCAGGGATGAAGAAGAAGTTGCATCTGAAGTGAAGGAAAACTTTCATCGGCTCCCATTTTCAAATGTAGCTGTATTTTTCACTGTAAAAATGCAGCAGTTGGCGAGACAGCGGAGTTCGTAAACAGTCTGCTGGGCGTACATCAGAAACGGTTCCGTAACAGACCACTGTAAGAACATTTCAATTTGCATTATTCATTTAAACATTTGGAGAAAATAAACTTTTTTATGCCTTCAATCACAAGCAACCTACTATGCGTGAGCAGTGTGATTGAATTGCAGAGGTACGTTTCAAAAAAAGGTGACAGGAAAAGGGTGTATAAGGGATATTTTGGTCAAACTGAGTTAAGTGCATCTGATGCTCCCCTACATATAATAAACCTGGAAAAACAGTTTTCTCTAAAACGTAAAAAAATCCCTTATACACCCTTTTCCTGTGAACTGTCACAAATAATGGAAGGTAGTTTCTAAATGCATATTACGATGAGTGTTAACCAGTTGAAAAGTTACATAAAATCAGAATACGCATGAGATTCTTTAGCATCAAAAATCAAACTCAGTTTGCTTAGGTAGACTGTTGCAGTTTAATAGGGACGTTGACTGGTTCTTAGTAGCAAGTATATTGGAGACCTTGCTCCTGTTTGTCAGACACTCCCAGACTTGATGATGCTGAAATCGGGGCTCGGTTGAGGCAGCACAACATATTATAAGCATATGAAAAATGTTCTGAATCATACTATATCAAAATGTAAAATATCATTTTAAAATATACTCGGTCACACTTTATTTGAAGTGTTGCTCATAAAGGCTTTATACAGCATGTATAAGGCCTTCATAAATGAGACATAATGTCTTCATAAATCATACATAAGCAAATGTCATACTTTGTAAAGGGTGAAATAACACATCCTTATTCAGCATGTGAGGCCAGCTGTGATAATTACAACGATAATTGACAGTGTCAATTAGCTAGTGGCTAATTGCGATAAATGGCGACATTGTCAGCTAAGCGACATTGTCATTGTCACATTTGGCATCACATGCTGAAGAAGGATGTGTTATTTTGGTAGGTTATTTAATAAGTGAATTATAAACGCAGTTGAATTTTCACTGTAGTCAACTGCTCTCCAAAACTGATGTGAGTTCTCTCTCTCTCTCTCTTCTATTTTGGCAGCTAATAATGAAAAGTAAATGGGAATCGGTTTGGTGTAATCAAGCGTTGAAAGGTGAGGTTGTGAAAATCTCATAACGCTCGGCTGGAGGAGGTTAACATGTTGAAACATATGATTGCTGCTAGATCATTTGCAGTGCATTACATTCAATATGAAAATTAAATATCTTTCCATTGTGTGACTAGCTATCAAACTGCGCTGCCCATCTTGCTTTTGACTTCCGACTGGGGATAAAATGCAGCCCTGTGTATGCTTGGTGGCCCTTCCTGCTCTGACTTGAGCTGCGTTCGAAATGTACACTCGCTTTATGGGGCACTATGTAGTGAATGTTTTACACTGAAAACAATATAGAGTGAGTGAGCGAGCGAGTGGACAAGTGTACATTTAGAACGCAGCTTTGCACTTTCTGCAGTTCACTAAAATGACTCTTACTTGGAGCTCCACCCCCTCCAAGTTTCCCAGAGCTGGATGACCTACCCAGTGCAAGAACATGGCACTGCTGTTATTGGTACCCTCAGGCATTTTCATTTAGCACCTGAATCTTAATTTTGATTTTACTGCTTTTCAGGATAGCTGTTGTAATCATGATTTATTCTTTGCTGTGACGTACTATTGTAATGGCTTTGCTTTGCAGTCCCTCCTCCTCCTGCTGTCTTCGCCTCCACTTCAACGGGCAACAGGTGTGACTCGTTGAGGTGGAGGTGAAGGCAGCCGATTTAAGGCAGCCTGCTTAAGTTGGAGCTGCATTCTGGTTTTTGTCCCTGCCGTGTGGTGCTGCTGCTCCCCTGGTTTTGGTTTTTAAAATATATTTATTAAACCTTTGCTTTTTTTTATATCAGCCCGTGAGAGTGGGCCCCTTCTACTCCTTTTGGGTACATGGTCCCAGTGCCCAACGGATTGCAGGTTGCATCCGGCGGGACCAAACCCTGCCAACTATACCCCAACTGGTTTCTTGACTTCTTGCTCTGTAAACCTGACTGGGTTGTAAAAGCAAAAATAATTAATTTACCCAGAACATTTTGTGCCACCATATGAAGCCACTCAACAGTGTTCAATGTCAGATTTTGTGTTAGGAGAAGCATAAGTCAGATATATCAAAAACAGAAATTTGGTATTAAAAGCCTTGAATGCTATGGTTTCTGTGTATTATAATAGACACCAGAATACGACATTAATTATTATTGTTAAGTGAGGTCATTTTGCTTGCCCTGCAATTGCAATCAAATTTATGGTCCTTTCACAGAGCAGAAGTGCAGATTTAAATATTACTGTTCTTTTATAAACACAGAATTTCATTACTGGGGGAAGGATGTTTACAGTCCACCATTACTTCAATCAAAAGTCGTTATGTCTGCATTCGATTATTTTCAATATTTGTCTGCTTAAGAACTGTAGCCAAAATGGACTGAAAACAATAAGAAAACGCAACTGTGTCCCCTACCGTCAGACTGCATTATTTTATTAGCTGCAGAATACTTATTGGGGGGGGGGGGCTGGGTAGCTAGGCAAGGCACAGCGGGACTCTCTGCCCCCCCACCCATCGCCCCCACCATTCTACCCTGCGCCTCCCACCAGAAAAGCAGCCTCCGCTGCTCCTGGCCTGCTAATTGTGAGAGTCTCTTCCCTTTTTCCCCCTCATTGAGGAGCGTGTGGTGGAGGGTAACAAGAGGGGGGGATGCACTCTCCGTGAAATGAGACAATTTTGGCGTTAATTGCTTTTCTTCTCCCAAAGTCGCCGCTCCGTCTCTTCACCCCCTCCCCGACGATTTCTCGTGGCTGCTCCAGCAATCGATGGGCTAAAGAAAAGCGAGCGGAACTAAGGCAGTTGCCCTCGTCTCCCCTAGCTTCCTCCGCCCTCGCGCTGTTTAGCGCATTGTGAACGATTTTCTTACAATAAGAGTAAGAATATTGCGCCAGTAGAAATGGGAACACGGGCGAGAGGGTGAGAGAGCGCGAGGTCAGCCAATTTGTGATTTGTGCAGACCGAGGGGGATTCAGAAGTAGGCAGGTGGCTCGCTGCTCTGAAATCTCTAAAACCGTAGCCTCTTCAATGCTGGAGAATGACAGATTTTCACAATAAAACCACAGCTTTTTCCATATTTGGAGTGGGGATTGAAAACATTGAAAATATATCTGATGCAATCATGATGAAGTTCTTTTAAGGGAATGTAAAAAAAAAAAATGCTACAAATGTTCACAATCATTACCACAGATATCCTGACCTGTATCAAGACATGAATCTCCGTGTAATAGTAGTGGGGATTTTCTCTTTATTAAGCTGGATACAGAGCAGATGATAATATTTACTGTTCCTGCCGCGCTCTGCATAGATGAATGCTCCTCATTAATCGCTGGATGCATACTGCGGAGGTGGTGATTCTTCATCTTGCGACCCACGTGAATTCTGCTTTCATTCTTTTCTTCTTAATAATCTTTTTATTTACTCTCCTGCTACTTCATCAGACTCTCAAAGGAGAATCTTTGCTGTAGGTTGTGTAAGCAAAAACAACAATGGAAAGGGAACAGGACTACAAAATGCTAGGAAACACCTGGGAAATCGAAGCAAAGCCCAACTTAGCCTACAGAACCTGAAAATCGATATGCCTGCACAAACGGCATTGCACATAGAACAACATAGACATACTGTAGCAAAGAGATTGGAGAGTTAGGAAAATGAAAGAAGCAAGGCAATATTACAAATAATGAAATGAATCACCCGTGAGTAAGGAGTAATAATGATTGGGAGCACAATACAATATATTGCGTAGTGGTGCAACAAACCTGGAAAACAAATCCTAGTGGAGATGCTTCAAAGAGCCACAGAATATTTCTCTCTGTAGTAAATCATTGTCAGGATAGGAGGTTCGCTGTTTTTAAGTGAGTTTAGAGACCAACCTTTTCTGCGATCCGTCAGGGGGAGTGGTTCTTCTAAGTACATTTAAACATGTGCAGATATTATGCGATAGCCGCATTTAGACTTAATAAGGAACGGTGGTCTGTATAAAGGAGACTGGGTCAGCTTCACTACCAGTGCTGCCACCCTAAGGTGGGTCTCGCTTGTATGCAGAAAAGGAAGGCACAAAGAAAATTTAATTTAAGAACAAACAAAAAAGGTTCTCTGACATGAATCGGAATGCCTGAAAGTGTTGGTTTATTTTGTTGAACATGATTATTTATATCTCCCTATGCACTCAAAAGATCTGAACTGGCTGAAAAATCCAGTAATAACAAGAAAGAAAAGTGATTTTTTTGCAATCTTATGCCCCGCCCCTTGAAAAAGTTGGAATTTTCCAAGACGTAAGTCACATGACCTATGACATGAGCAAAGGAAGGCACCTCCACCATTGTGGTCTCTGCACGGTCCCTTTACATGCTTGTTAACAGATGTTTTCTATTATGTTTGTTTAGTGTATGAGCCTGCAATAAAGATATCTATCTAACTAATTGTTACACTCGACAAACCATGTAACGTAGGCTAACGTAGCTAGATCGCTGGATACATAGTGGACATGAGGACAACTATCCAAACTCAGGTATAAATCTAATGATGAATGTTCAACAAGGCATCAAAATAACTCACCGATTCATAAAAAAATATTGTGTACTCGTTGTGAATGATGTTACAAGCCTATAAGCCAGCGTTAGTCCAAGGTGATCACGGATGCCCACCTCCTACAGCACAGCTGGTGATCAGGCATCACAATACAGCCTCCTGAGTTCATCTGGTTAATAATGTGAAGGCAGCTGTCAATAATCCAGTTACTCTCCAGCTGTGGCAGTTACCCTCGCCTGCTAATTTATCAAAGTTAACCACGTATGGCATTAAACTTCAGGATTATTCGCCAGAACATTTGCCAGAATAGGTGGCGTTAAACTGCTTTCACACCGGATGGGAAACAAATTTTTTCACATGACAGATTACATTCAAAGTCAATGCTCTTTATTAAGCTGGAAACTCATACTACCACTGCTCATAAAGTTCTGCTCATAAAGCTCGCTAAATGCCCAAACCGAGGTCGGGGCGATTGGAGTGAGAGAAATACACACAACTTTCAATAACTAGCATTAGCTTGCTAAATGGGTAATGTGTTTAGTCAAACTGACAGGTAGGTAGTGCGTAACTCGGCAGTTCTCTCAACACTGGACTGAATGCTTGGTGTATAATTTCATTATTGAAATTCATGTTAATCTAACGTTCTGCCGAACTTAAGTTAGCTGTATTCGCGTCTTCACATTGACTTTGAATGTAATCTGTCGTGCGAAAAATCAGTTTCGCCTCTGGTGTGAAAGCGGCTCAACGCCTCCTATTCTGGCGAATAATCCTGAAGTTTATAGTACTACAATGGCTTTTTTCTGTCATGTTATTTTATTAGCTATGGTAGCCCTAAAATATTTCAATAATAACACTAAAATCTCTATAGACGTTCCAAATAAACATACAATTATAACAGTAATACTATATTTTTTTGGAGGTAAATTTTATGGTATTCCAATAGTAGTTTTTTGCACGGGTCTGTCAGCTGGCTATGGTAAATAAAGCAAGTGTATATACATTTCGTTGTCGAGCAAGCAAGATCTGACCAGCTGCCTTCCTTGCTTGGCATCACATTGATTGAGATGGCCATTTCGACCCATTTCGAAGGGGGCGTTCCTAATCATCCACGGCAGTACGAAATAGTTTACAAACCACAAATTTTCACGGAAAGGCGTTTACTAATTTTCCCAGATGAAAACGAAAATGCAAAGGGAGTTCTAAATATTCATTTCGAGCCTATTTTATGTCAGGAACCTTTAAGCGACTCACCTTTGGGTTGTTGACAGGAAGCTCTTAATGTTCTCCACTTTTTAGAGCAAATTGCCACCCAAACCGAAGTGCTTACTTGTGTTGAACCACTTTGAGAACAGGCATAATCATGGTCTTCTCTATAAGGGAACACTCAGTGGATTGCTGTAAGAAGTACTAAGAAAATCATCCAAATTGAGTAACAATGGTGAAAATGGAAATTTTTTTTTTTCTGCCTGGCAAAAGACGTGTTCTCTTCTGGCCCTCTGACACTGGCCACGTTTACATGGGTAGTTTTCCTCAATCTGGTTGAAATCGATCGGAATAAGTGAATCTGATTTGATCTGTATACATGAAGTTAAAGTAAAGAGATCCACGTTCAATCCGCGTTGACATGGCCCCAGCTGAATCCGATTGTATTGTGTTTTTTCACCAGCGCATTACGTCACTCTGCGTACGTCACTTCACTTACGAGCCTCTTACGCACTAGGAGCAATTATTATTATATCAATCGGCGTAGACTACCTCTTACAATCCGATCCGAAATACAATCGGATCCGGGTGAGTCAGATTGGCTAAGGTGTTTATATGAGACATTTTGAATCTGATTGACCTTTCAATCTGATTGTAAATTGAATTTTTGGACCCATGTAAACGGGGCCATTATCCTAGAAAACTAATAAAGCACCAGCCAAAGGCAGGTTCAGATATTATGACACAAACAAAAAAAAATGAATATTTTACTGATATTTTCTTGGTGACGTCTGCACGTATTGCAGTAAACAATTTTGGAAGCTCTAAATTTCACTCAGTTTTACAGTAGTTTTAAACTTCCTTCTTTTTGGTCTTTTTCTTCATCTGTAGCTGAACTTTCTCTCCAGTAGACTTTACTCATTTCCCAGCACTATAGTGCCATCATATATCCCCATCAAAGTCACTTCCAAAACTCCTTTGATTCATTGCCAAACCCCCTCATGTCAGAAACCATTGAAACAATTCATTTTTGTAGATAATAGTCCCTTGCCTACCATATGCATCTGTCTTGGAAGTTCTAGACCATTGGCTGCCTGTGTAAATTAAAATAGATTTTTTTATATATTCAAGGGCTGATGGACTAGAATACTTACTTTTCAGTTAGATCAGTCCATAATAGCCAGTGGGAGCACTTATTTTGTACCTAAATTTTGTCCCTATCAATCTTTGATCATGGTGATATTCTACACAGGTATGTTTCAGCTGTGACTCGGAAATCCTTGGATGCTAATAGACTAACCCGTGCTATTTTTTTTTACCAGAAATAAACATAGAATACAGCTCAAAATGATGAGTTTAAGGTTTGCTGGCCTACCCTTTCTGTATGCATGATTGACAGTCACAACCCTTGAGTGAATCTCTTTCGTGTCTATTCGGTGTTTGTATTGTGCGGTTATGCCCTGTTTACATCAAAATACGACTGAAATGCCGACTGCTGCGACTTGTGAGATCACAAGGATTTGATGAACTCGCACAAGTCTTGTATACTCTTGTACACTCTCCAATCTAATCGCTAATTTGCGTTCACACCAAGCTTCCAGTGAGACCACATTTGAGATATATTAATAAAAATTAGGCGATCTATGCAACATAATTCATGATGACTCTCCTTTCTCTTGTTGGGTCTCTCTTGGTCTTGCGTTGTTGATGCGATCGTTCCAGCAAGTGATGAACCGATTAAAACAATGGCTTTATATAGGAAACCCACTCCCAGAAAGAGTCGTATGGAAGCTCGCCATTGGTCGCAATTTCACTCTCACTGATCGCCATTGGTAAAATTTCGATCCCATCCATCACTGATGCTCTCGCAATTTCACTCGCCATGACTTTTTTGCTCTTGAAGGCATTGCAATGGGCTCTTGTTCAGCTCGCAAAAACGATCGCCATAGTCGCATAATGAAAAATATTCCGATATTTGGAGATTATTTATGCAACCTGTTTGAGAGTCCATCAAGACCTGTGAGACCGAGTTAAGAGTGACTTGAGAGTTATGAGAGCACATTACGATTGTTTTCGAGATGCATTTATTTCTGACCACTCGCACACACTCGCAAAAGTTATGCGATTTTTTTTTAACAGCTCAAAACAATCGTAACCCCTTCAAGATCGATAGAGAGTGAAAGAGATCAGAGAGATTGAAGTTGAGACCATTGAGAGTTTATTGAGAGTTACTTGCAACCTCATCAAGAGTCAGTGAGAGTGATGGCGATTTTTGTCCATTTTCCGGTCGCAACCTGCTCGCAAACCCGGTGTAAACTGGGTTTTAGTTTATGTTGTGTGCATTTCCCCACCCCGGTTGCATCTCGTTAATTTGCAATGTGATGGGTATTTAAACCCTCTGCTCAGTGGTGCAGGTTGCTATTATAATGTGCTATTTGTGCTTTAATCAGCCAGTATTGTCAGAGAAAACTCTTTCAATATGTTAAATGTAACTTGTACTTTAATGACAGCGATTCCTAAAAACCTTTCTTGTTACTTAATTAAACAAGCTTGCCGTCAGACCTGGGGTGGATTACGCATAATCAGTGCAGTTACAATTACGATGATTACAAGACATTTTTTAAAGATTACGATTATGATTACGGTTATGGTCCTCCAAAAATGTATGATTATAATTACGATTACATGCGTTTAGAACTTATGATTACAATTACAATCTAGATCACAATTATGATTACGATTGGTTAGACTAAGGTTTATTTGTGGAGATATCTTTATAAAGGTACATGTATATTGATGCATTTATATATTTATAAAATATCATGTGAACTGATTGTTGTTTTTGTATTTTAGCATTACTTGTGAAATAATAACAATTTGTGCAAAAAAAAATAATAACAACAGTCCCTGCAAAATTAGACATTACGATTCCGATTATGATAACGGGCCCATCGAAATTAGTGATTACAATTACGAGTACAATCCAGATTACAATCCGACCCCGGGTCTGCTTCCAATCCTAATAAAGGTCCAGGACAGGGACTGTGTTTGAGTTAACCCTGCTCTTGTCAGTTTGTCAGTGCCAATTTATAAAAAAAAACAAGCTCCTAAACCTAAGCAGAGTTCAGGATTGGGACTGCATTCTTGTTAACTCTTTCAAGTGTTTTTCTCTATCCAGTTTGTTTGGAACAAGCTCCCAATCCTTCAAGATTGGAACCGAGGTCCTGTCAAGCTACTCTATATTCCTGTGGGAGAGATCAGTGCTGGAAAAGTGTGCACACCAACAGGCTCCCATCCCGGAAGCCGATTGACAGCTCACCCTATCTATGACATCTGTACTGAACTGTGCTGTCCTAATCCGGGGTTCCGTCCCCACCGCTTCTTCAGGGGTTCCATCCCCTTCACTGCCATAAGCTGTCAATAATCCTTTTCCGCAGAGCCCAAATATGGCTATTTATGCGATACTCTATTAAAGGCTTTATAATTCGAGATTTGACCTTCACAGAGAGGGCAAAATTGCTCAAATTAAACAAGACACTTGTAGGATTTAGAATTGCATCGTATTTCAGTTTCCTTTCATAGTTTTAGTTCAGAGTATGGGCCACAAACACAAACATATCTTCATGAAAATTTAACAAAGAAATTTAAAAAAAAAATAAAATAAAATAATGAGCATTTTAACCTGGCTGGGAGTTAAAACAATACTTTTCTGGGATCATAAACTCCTTGACAACAAGTTTACTTCATCTGACAGTGATTTTCAAAGTTATCTCCTGTTTATGAGCCAAGTAAGATAACTCTAAGTGGCTCCCAAAGCTCTCAGCCCTCAAAACTATGCACTGTCAAATCCTAAAATCATCATATGCTTAATGCAAATTAACTTTTGACTCATATTCAAAATTAATTAACGATTTGCTGGCAGAATTTAGCATGAGTGCATCAATTTAGGTCCAGATGGACATCAATAGTCACCAGTAACCTCTCAAAACCAAAAAAAGCCTTTTCACTTTGATGAAGTTTAGAGTTTTGTCGATTTTTCTATAAAAGCTGCATCAGCCAGCACACATTCCCATTGAAGTAACTGATTTTACAGTCAGAACATTCTGCCCGCAACAGAAAGCTTGTTATTTACAATTCCAGTAAACAAAGCCTAACGCAATGCTTGAATAAACACTTTTCAGACCCTATAAGGAACAAGTATAACTCAGTAACATAGTAATATCTGGAATATACCTTACTTTAACAAAACAGGCATACCACTATCAGGGAAGTGCCAGCAATATACTACTTGAGATTGAACATAATCAGTGCAACAAACGTGCGGGGGGTTGACCAAATTCCTGGAGCTATTCTCATTTTAAATGAACGAAATTGAGCAAAATACCACTGTATACATTATAATTAGCAAAGGCTAACAGTGAATCATACTAACCAATGTGGCAAACGAGCTAAGTGATCATCATGGCTATGGTAAACCAAAACTAAAAACAGCTAGCCAGCTCACTAGCTAGCTAGCCATAAGTAATATATACTCCATTGTACTTACATAATAAAGAAAAAATTTTTATCGTTAAACTCCTCCACCATAGAAACAGAGCAAAGGAGCTATCTGGTCCAAGGAACCCTCCAGTACTGTTCCATTTTGAATAACTTCCATTATCTATGTCGTGATCATATTGCCGACCAGTAAATGTAACCCAGTTGGTTTTGAATGTCTTTATTTCTAGGTACTCACGCCATTCAGCTGCGCACAGTTGAGAGAATTTAACCTAACATGCCGTAACACAAGGGTTTAAATACTTCTCTGAGGGTCCAATCAAAGTCTTTTAATTACTGTGGGAAGTTTATACTGTCTGGAAATGCATAAAAAATGTGTCCATCAATAGATAATTACTGGGAAAGTTTCATGTTGACGTGAACTACAACTGTGCTTTAAGCAGATAAGCCTGAGCAAGCATTAGAGTGACTGGATTTCAGTGAGCGATCATAATGTATGAGAATGTAAAAAACCACTAAATTCATCAAGGGATGAATCAATTTGTAAATCAATGGTAGGGAATCATGCGTTTTTAATATTTGATGACTACAATTGATTGTAGTATAATATAGAATAAATACCATGTTGAATTTTTGCTTCAGGGAAATGAAGCAAAACCGCTCAATTTAATTTCACCACTCAATTGAGATACCTTTGGCCTAAAATAGCTGAAAAATTTGCAACAAAGGACAATGATTTTTTTCTTTCATAAGAAATGGATAGATACTACGGGCAAGAATATTAGGCAGTTTGCACATCAGGCTTGGCTGAGGAATTTAATTCATACAATTCCCGGGAAACAGGAATGGGACTTAACTCGTCCATATCCTATATCGTTTACTGGCACCGCTATCTCAGGAATATTCAATAGCCGTTTCGGGTGTGCCACCTATTGATAGAATAGTGTAACTGAGTGCATAAATAGAGCAGCTCCATGTCCAGGGGCGTCTACATCTGCACAAACGTGATAAACTATCTGTTGGACGGTACACTGCCTCCGCACTTGATTCCCAGCCTGGACCGAAACACTGACACTGCCATTTATTCATTTATATAGAACCCCAAAATAGTTGGGACGAAGTGTAAATTGTGAATAAAATCAAAATGCAATTACTTTCAGATCAGATGAGCCAATTTGTTATTTACAATAGAACATTTGAAGCATTTGAAATGTTATTTCAAATGTAGAAACTGAGACATTTTACATTGTTTTCCCTCAAAATTTGCTTATGTAGTGAGTCGGTATTCCCTCCCTTCACTAGCGATGTTCCAGCTGTTGCTAATGATTGCTTCCTTCTAACTAATGGCAGTGGCTGGGTGCGGGCATAAAAGATCCGTCCTTACTTCCGGGAGAAAGGACTGATCTGGCGTTGTCGTGCTTTTGATCCCTTCCCGTTTCTGTGCAGAAGGATAAATGTTTGGTCGTTTTACTCCTCTGGTTTTGAATCTTTGGTGAGTAGGCGTGTAATTGTGGAGCTTATTGGTAATTCATGAGATTGATTAGTATTTGTTTTTTTAGTCCCTTGTGTTTGTCTCCTGTGCATGGACTGCATTCAGGATAGATCGCCCAGCGCAGGTATGTTTGAGGTTGGGATACTTTCTCTTTATTGTTGGTTATTGATGCTAAGGCAGTTTCTTTCGGTAATTTGTAGCTTTGCAGGGTCGCGATTTGCAAGACGCGTGAGTCTGTATTCCTGCTGGAAGAAAAAGACTGGTATGTAGCTATATTTAATTTTGGATTTCTTTTTTTTACTTTGATGCAGATTTAATTAGTTGTTTGTGTTACAGAGGGGACCGGACTTTCCCATTTGGACGCATTTGGGGCTGCTGTTTTGCCTTGTTTCGAATCGTGTGTGTGTGTGCTCGTGTGTGTGCGAATATACATATTTTTGTTATTTTGTTTGAACTGCGTAGTTGGCCTTGTACGGGTCTTCGCTCGCGTGAAGCCTTTGGTAGTTAGGCCAAGTCACGATATGTGTTGTGTGTAATGTGTGTTTGTTTTTTTCTGTGATATTGAGTTGCAGTGGAAGTTTTTATATTTTGGTTGTCTGAGTTTTGTAATTGTATTCGCGTTGGTATAAGCACAATACTGCAAATGTGTGTTTTAAATTAAGTTTTGAAGTACTTCACGGGTACTCTGCCTACAGCGGGCGTGCCTGTGAGGAGGGTAGCCTTCTGTTGAATGGTGGGTAGGATTGTGTGGCATACAAGTTGAAGTTGACTTTGTTTTGAAGTTGACGAATTAGCAGCCAAGTGGACTGTGTTGGGGGAGCTAGTCACCACGGGTGGACCTGTGTGTTTTCACACTGTTTGGTGGTTGTGGCTTATTCACTGTAACCCTTCCTTCTGTGTGCGCATGCAAGGTAGGTGTGTGGGCCTTGGAACACGTCTTTGTTAGTCTGCTTCCCCTAAGGTAAGTCCATGACTGCAAAAATATTAGTTTAATTGAGTCCCGTGTAAGATTGCGGTAGGTTGCAGTGTTTTTAAAGTTGTGCTGATTTTGAGTAAAACTAATTTTACCTATTGCTGTGATCAAGGTGACGACTTGTGTGTTTTAGTCCTCTGTGCCACTGTGGTGCCCGGAATAAATTTATTGTCCGGCTATATTTGGGCCTTTGTAATAAAGTTTTTTTTTTATTGAATGGGAATTGCGTCTTGTGCCTCATGTATACGGACTTGTGTAATTAAATTTGAGAGAATTTTGGATTTGAATTTGTGTTTTTTTTTGTCCAGCCTTCTACCTTACCACCCTGTCACACTTATTTCAAATTTTCTGGCTGCAGTAGGTCTCAAAAAAGTTGGGTCACAGGCAAAAAAAGGGCTTAAAAAGCAATTAATATAGAAGAGAATCAGCTTAAAGAACATTTAGCAAGTAATTAAGTAATTAACTGGCATCAGGTGTGTAACATGATTGGCTATAAAAGGGAGGTCTTAGAGAGGCTACGTCTCTCAGAAGTTAAGATGGTCAGAGGCTCTCCAACCTGTGAAGGCTTGCGTTAAAAAAATTGTGGCATACTTTAAAAACAATGTTCCTCGATGTCAAACTGCAAAGGCTTTGAAGGTCTCATCAACAACAGTGCATAACATCCTCAAAAGATTGAGAGAAACCGGAAAAATCTCTGAAAGAAAGTATAAAAACTGGAAGACCTTTATTGGATGCCTGTGATCTTCCGGCTCTCAGACACCACTGCATCACTCACTGGCATGATTCTGTCATTGATATTACTAAATGGGCCCAGGAATACTTCAAGAAACCACTGTTTGTAAACATAGTCCGCCGTGCCATCCTAAGATGCCACCGAAAACTCTATCATGCAAAAAGGAAGCCATTGTTGAGCGTGATCCAGAAGCGCCGCCATGTTCTGTAGGCCAAGGCTCATTTAAAATGGACTGTAACAAAGTGGCAAAGTGTTCTGTGGTCAGAAGAGTCCAAATTTGACATTCTTGTTGGAAATCATGGGCGTCGTGTCCTCTGGGCTAAAGAGGAGAAAGACCACCCCTCCTGTTATCAGTGTTCAGTTCAAAAACCAGCATCTCCGATGGTATGGGAATGGATACGTGCATAAGGTGTGGGGCACTTGCATGTTTTAAAAAGCACCATGAATGCTTAAAGGTGTATAAAGGTTTTAGAGCAACATCTGCTCCCCTCCAGACGACATCTATTCCAGGGAAGGGCTTGTGTATTTCAGCAGGACAATGCAAAACCACATCCTGCCGCTATTACAACACATTGGCTTTGTCGTAGAAGAGTCAGTGTGCTGAACTGGCCTGCCTGCAGTCCTGATCATTCACCGATTGAGAACATTTGGTGCATAATTAAGCCAAAAGTTTGTCAAAGGACACCCAAAACTCTCCAGCAGCTGTAAGCTGTGTTAAACAAGAGTGGGATCAAATTCCAAAAGCTTAACTCAAGAAACTTGTCTCCTCAATGCCCAGACGCCTCCACTCTGTGTTAAAAAAAAAAAAGGGGGGGGGGGGGATGCTACACCATGGTAAACAGGCCCCTGTCCCAACTTTTTTTAGACCTGTAGAAGCCATCAAATTTGAAATGAGCTCATTTTGTAGATACAATTGTAAAATTTCTCGGTTTCAACATTTGCCATGTTATCTCTGTTCTATTATGAATAAAATACTGGCTGGTGTGATTTGAAAGTCACTGCATTTTGTGTTATGATTCTGCCTTTCGTGTGTTGTCCTGTGCTTATTTGTGCTTTACTTTCATTTTATTTTTCAGCTTCCAGTTTGGCCGTCTGACCAGTGATGTTGCGTGACTGCCTTCAGCATGCCTGCGTCTCTTCGTCCAATCACGTTTCCTCTTTCTGTTTCGGCTCTGGTATTTCATTCATTGCTTCCAGCTGTGTTTAATTCTGGGTCTCGCGAAACTCTGAGAGAATGCGTTCTCTGATAGGATATTACTAACCCGTACTAACCGGCACCTATTTAAGGGTGATTGTAAATATTTTGTCACGTAGTATTAACCTTATTTACTCAAATAGTGAGTGTGTGCGATTCTGGCTTTTGTACATTCAGTCTGAGCTGTAACTGATTAACTGCATTTTAAAACCTCTGCTTTCCCTCGCTTTTCTTGCAGTGCTTTTTACTTGTCACGTTTAGATAGTTCAGATTAAGGCAGTCTAGCTTGTGTGATGGTCTCAGCGTCTTGTCTCAAGTCATTATTGTTAACCCGGTTCTCGTGTAATTGTTTATTAATCCCATGTCTTTCTGTTTCCTTCCGAGATTGCATTTCGAGTCCCCGCCTCCTCTCGTGACTATTTATGTGGCAGAGCTGGGAGGGGAAATTCAGACGGATCCTCATATTGACTCAGTCTATATGGTGAAATCTCTGCTCCTCGTGCCTTCTGAGTTTCTCCCGAGTTTCTCCTGTGTATTATTCCTGACTCTTATTGTTTGCTGCTCCCTTGTCTTGTCTGTCCCATGTTTAAGTCTCCCAGTGTTATTCGTCAGTTAGTTAGGTTCAGTTTTTGTTATCTTAGTTTATCCACTCTAAGAGTGAGTTTCCCCCTGCCTTTGGCAGAGTACTTCAGTTCTCCCATTTGTTCAGTGCTTGTGCACTGCCAATTTCCCCTTAGTGTTTTAACTCTTCTGGATCCTGCATCTGGTGTTCCTGTGACCTCTCCTTACATTTGGATTTTTTTGACAACTTACACTTTGTCCCAACTATTTTGGAATTGGGGTTGTATAAGTACATATTAATTTATATTCTGGTTTTATACCTCCTTATCATTTCATCGCTATCTATTAATGTGGGCCCTCATCAAACACAGTCAAATGACAAGATTATGTTGCAAGAGCTGGCTGTTTCTACTTAGTTTGGAAAAACCAGATTTTATGTGCACCTGCAACCTGGAAAACTATGCAGAATAATCTGGAACTCTCCTCATTTTTTTTTTAAATCTAAAGGGCAATTTAAACCCTTTATCTTATTTCACATCCAGCTGCCCGTGTTTTCATTGATTCATTTGTTTTCATCTTTAACTGCCTTATCCATTTTATGATTTCATTATTTCATTTATCTGGCTTTGTGTTAATTTTACTTTCTATCGCCATTGTTATGATGTCCTATTGCCATATGTTATAATGAGTCAATTAATCAATTAAAGGAGACAAAACCACAAAACACATGCAGGCTGCTGGAAAGGGGGTAACACTAAGTAAGGAAAGAGAGTGTGACACAATACTCAATTCTATCACTAAGTGAAACATCCTGTGTTATTCCATGTGCTAAAATAAAGGGCATTATAAGAGTATATGCAATGCCGATAAATGTGTAATTCTACAGACTTATTTTGTAATTAGTACTACAGAAGAGCAATATAACATTGTGATTATGATTATTTTAGTGTTAAACTGCTGCCCATCACCCAACTGGGGGCCATTCTGGATCATCTTTTGAATCTCTGAACTATCTGTCACTCCTTGACACCCCAGGATGTTCAGGAGGGAGGGATTCGAGAGGAGGACCCAGTTGCAGGGACATGGAGTTTATTAAATAAAGAAGAGCATAGCTAAACAAATACAAACCTCAGGAGACCATAAAGGGGAGAGCACTAAACTCAATAAGGAAATCCAGATGAAGGCCACCTGCCCGAATGGGAAGAAACTAAGGTATTAATATTCTAAGGTAAAAAGATGAACTAAATGGAAACAGGTGGGCAGGTGGGAGACTGATGACTGAATAATTGGAGCAGGGTAGGTAACCAGAAGAAAGGAATGCCACAGGAGAGAGGCATTACACTATCCATTATCTCTTGTCTATGATTTTAAATTATTTACTGTAATTCACAACAAATGCCAGAAGGAGCCATACAGAAACATAAGCCCGCCCTAATATCTAAATCCTGGTTGAAGTTAAATGGATGGATAAATTTAGTAAAAATGAACCTATTCTCCAAAATATCTTCTCTTTGATCAATTTATTGATAGATCACGGAGTTTTACCACCCATAATAAAATGCATGTTGTAATATATGAATTGTGATAGCTTCATAATATCAAACAACCTCACGAAATCGCGGAGAGAAGCAGTTTATTTGTTTCACCATTAATAGCTCAGACCTTGGGGAATTTTCTGCAGCATTGAATCTAGTTAAATTAAAAATCCTTGTTTCAGTCCAAAAATAATCAGTAAAACATATGTTTTGAAAAGATGTCAAGTCCTGTGATATTTCATCTCATTTTTGGGAAATTAATTTGGTCAGAATTTCCATTTTTAACTATCTCCATATGCACAGTAAACAAATCAACACTGCACAAACTCAACCAGAATTTACATTAAATCTTCTGAGTTCAGAATCATATGACCTCCATATCACCTTGTCTGTGCAGGTTTCTCAGCAACCATATGCAGTCGTAATCATGACTTTGGACCAGTGCAAGTGTTTTTTTTTTTTTTTTAATTTATCACATTTTATTTAATTTTTTTGTGCAAAAAGGATAAGCACATCTTCAGTGGGCTATGCAGTCCCTCAGTGTCCATGAGTGCTTGTTTCCTCTCAGTTTCTGTTCCCCGTATTGCTTGGAATAAGTTTGCTTTAAGTGGGTGATCAATGGAAAGTGAAAGCAATTAGAATTTTATCACCGGATTCAAATTAACCTAGCAAAATTAAATAATAAACTATGATATTCCAAATGTTGCATAAATGTTAGCTTCCTCATTGAAGTTGAGAGTATTGCTCAAGTATTTATTGCTCAAGAGAGATCTAAGATCAGAACATAAGCAGAAACCTAGAATAAAGGCATCCATGAAGTTACATACCCATTTTTTGTTCCAACTGCAAATCATGCATTTTAATTGAACAGTTGACATCACATTTCCAGTCTTGCTATGGGAAGAAGGTGTTGCTACCAAACATTCATTGCCAGCAAACGCTAGAATATTTAGCCTTACTTCAAACCCCATTACTCCAAAAATATTGATTCCAGTAATATGGGATTATTGCTCTCATACATGAGGAATATAAGATGATTGCCTACAAACTATGAACATCGTAGAGGAAGAATATCTCTTCTTCCATAGTGTTCTTTGGCAATTTGCAAACCAGCCTATCCTTTGGCTAAAGCATTTAAATAGTGCTTTGCACTCAATAGTGCTGAAACCCCTTTGAAAATTAGTTTTATTGGCTAAATTCACAAACTTTCATCTGTTTGCAATAAGTGGATTAAAAAAAGAACATTTTAAATAGCTCAACATAACTAATAGTATGGTTTCTAAGTGGTTTCCCCTAATTCAACACAAACTGCCACTTTAAATGACAACTGCAGTCTCAAAACTATTCAACCCCCTGAACAGAATCCGTCATAAGAGCATATTTGCAATTCAAGTGTTGTCTCAAGCACACCTGATGCTACTAATCAAGAGCTTAATTAGCTGCATCAGGTTTGTCTGAGATAGAAAACATCAAATACTTGGACAGGGTAGGATTTTGTTGACACTGAAATTTGATTGCATATTGGAAATATGGCTGTCAAGAGAATTGTCAAGAGACGTATAAGAAGAGATCATTGCCTGGCACAAAATAAGGAGAAGGATACAAAAAGGATAGCAAAGGCACTGAACATTCTTAGAAACACAGGGGAAGCATAGTATGGATGTTCAGGGTTAAAGGAAGAGTGGCTACACTACTAGGACATGGCAGAAAGAGGAAGCTATCAATGGTTGCAACCAGATCCCTGAGGAGGGATGTGGTCAAAAACACTTGAGTGGCTGAAAAAGACCTGCATAAGAGTTGGAAGCAGGAGGCACTGAAGTTTCAGTTTGCACAATGAGGCACATTCTAAATTCTTTAGGTCTCTGTGCCCGAACTATAACACATGCATGACTACTGACCCAAAAGCAGAAGCTCAAATATGCTCAAAACCATATAAATGAGCCACAAAAGTTTTGGGATACTGTTCAGTGGACCAATGGAACAAAACTGGATCTTCTCAGGCTTATGGATCAGCGAGGAAGGAAGAAGTATATATTACAGAAAAGGAAAGCCCTACCTACAGTGAGGCATTGCAAGGACTTTTTATTGCTCTGCAGCTGATTTGCTTCTTCAGGCACTGGAAATCTGCTACATGTGGGGGGAAAGATGGATTCAATCAAAGGTCAGGATATCCAAGGAGAAAATGTCATGCCGTCTGTGAGGAAGCTGATGTTTAGGCATCATTGGACCTTCCAGTAGGGCAATAATCCTAAGTGCACCTCAGCATCCACCAAGGCTTGGTTTCAGAAGAAGTCCTGGAAGATTCTAGAGTAGCCATCACAGTCACCTGACTTTAACCTCATCGAAAATCCTTAGGTGTAAATTATAGATGGCAGTGGTCTATAAAAACAGCATATATGGTAACTCGGAAATACTGTGATGGCTGCTAGAAGTGGACGCCAAGAGCACGGCCAGAAATAAAAGGCAAAACTCACAGTGCACTGAGAGACTAAAAACAGATAGAAATGACGGGCTCGCGCTACCAACGGACCAGACACCGTCCATGGTAGAAAACGGGAGCTCGAAGAAAACAAAAGAAAAGGGAAAATAAACCGAAGAATCCTTTACTCACTAACAATAATCCTGTTATGAAGCTCAGTCCCTGACAATACTCTCTCTAGAGCCCTTACCGGCTAAAGCGCCAAAGAAACACTGACACTCTAGCAACGAGAGCGAGGCAGAACAGGAGCTTAAATAGAGTCGGGGTAACGCCCCCAATTAATGCCAGCTGGCCCAGGAATCCGATAGGGCGCAAAACGATATCGTCCCGGACGAGAGCAACAAAGCTCTCAATCCTTCCAAACTATGACAAATACGATGCAAAAAGCATTTCTGAATTCAATTTTTGAAAGGGGAACCCAAGTCACACCTTAAGTAGATTTGCCCAAAAAGAGCTCACTTTGAACTTTAATTTGTTACATCATTCACCACTGAGGCCTTCCCTGATTTCCCAAAAGAGCAATGGAAGTAGAACCCATATAGCAAAAGCCAAAGCGTTGTTAGCTCTCTATGGGAGCAGACATGTTTCCTCTTTGAACTCCATCCCCCCACGTAGTTGAGACGTTTCTGTGGATGACTTCTCCCTGCAAGACCCTAACGCTATCCTTTACATTTGGTGTGCCGGAAAATGGTGTTTTACCAGGCTCACGGTTAAAACAGGTTGGACAGTGCCCTGGGAAGACATTTCATGCCCTACTGCACCTGGAGAAAAATCCTGAACTTTCTCAGAAATGTACGGAGCCCAAGCAGTACTATGACATGAAAAAAATATATTTCAGTCAGGAAAACTCACGTTTCAATAAAATAGAACAATTTATTCATGGGTATAAGCATTGCTCCTGACTTGAATATGGATGGCCCATCCCAACTAATTTGAATCCTTTTGGCACTGTTTATTGTTTTTTTACGCCATTTACGGTGCTTAATATTTATTCACTGTGGGCTTGCAATTGGGATACAAATATTTTCCGTCATTGAGAGATTTTAACTATGACGGAACATTTTGAAGGCCATCCATCATTTTGACAGAACGTATTTCAAACCCCCGTCCAATTGGTGGTGGGTGTCATATTGTCTCGATCTGTCTTTGATCTGTATGACAGAGATGCCAAGTCTCACGCATTCGGCGTTGGTCTCACGCATTTTTTAGGTTTATTCACTGTAGTCTGCAATTATTCAATGAACGCTTATTAATGAGATTCTCACGAGGAATCAAAAACTTGTGCATTGAAGTTTCAGTTTCACTTGTGTGAAAGTGGACCTCACCATGGAAAGCGATTATGACTCCGAACTTCCCGTGCTTCTCTTTACTCAGGGATTGGAAACAATGCATGTGTCTCATAATCGGTTAAATTGTTTCAATTACATAAGACCATTTGGAATGTCTTTATGCAATTTCATTGCTTTCAATCCCTCAGTAAAGACAACCATGAGAATTCCCGAGTCATAATCGATTTCCGTGTCACTAGTGGGGAAATCCACTGTAATGCACATGAAACTGATTAATTTAAGGCATAATGACTTGAATTCGAGAGTGAATTTCTTCAGTGCACGTTGATTGAATAATTGCTGACTACAGCACAAGAACGTGAATGCCACTAAGAGGCGAGAGACTCACGCCAAACACGTGAGACTTGGCATCTCTGGTATGATCCTGTATTCCTCATATTTTTGTAATATGATCATTTGCTCTTCATTTGTAAAATATGCTGCTCAGCTGCCAGTAGACAATTGGTCATATGCTACAAATGCCGTCTCTGTTATGTGAACACGTAGCTATCTAGGTCGGGAAAGCCCCGGTTGACACAACGAGTTAATAAGCAGCTTCGTAGGACCGCTTAGCGAGACTGCGGTTGTTAGGCTTAGTGAAGCCCAGCATTAACGGAAAGCATTGTTCATTTGCATGCTGTTACTCTGTGGGGTGAGAAATCATTTGTGGTGTTTTATAAAGTTCATACAGCAGTAAGTTCCAAAATCCATGTAGTGCTGTATTTAACACAGTGCGCAAGGTGTGTCTACATGAATCACTGTCGGCATCAGCTAATGCGTAATCTATAAATTATTCTGTTTATTTAATTTAAAAAAATAAAGTTACAATGACGGATAATAATTGATTATGACAGAATTTTTATGCCCCTGTCCGGACAATCAGGCTTGATTCCACTGGGAGCATCTTGGCCGCGTTACAGCAATGACATGGTTGCCTGAGTTGATCCGCGGCCATTCTAGACAATGGTTGTCTAGGCAATTCCACCAGCGGCACCAAGGCATGCCTCAGCAGCCTCCCAGAAGCGGCTCTCTGCGCTGCTCTGCCGAAAATATGCACCAAGTCCATTTCTGCCGCTGGCGAGCTGCAGTCACGCTGATCTGAATATAGCAGGGATACATTTACCATATTTCGACCATATACATTTTTTGGATCCAACTACGGTAGTATTTGTGCTAATTTGAACCGCACACCAGATCGTGCCAGGCAGGAGGTAAGTATCAAGGGGAATACGCTTTTAACTAAAAGAAACCAGCCACAAATCTTTCGTATAAAATTTGTTCATAACTTTTAAAAGTTGTGATTTTGTTTAACTAAAACATGGGCACAGTGTTTTTTATTATTATTATTTTTTTAATCTATGTTGTTCACAAAGACGAAAATGGCATCAATTGCAATAAAAGCCGAAAAAAATAACAAAAAGCATTTAAGATCATTGCACAAATATGCCGGTAAAAATAACGAAATATGCTGAATCTGAGCAAGTCAATTGTATCAGCTGGCAGGACGCTGCGGTGACGTTCTGCTTTCAGTGGAACATGAAGTCGCGTACAAGGCGCAGCAAAATAGCGTCACTCACGTCACGCTGCAAATACGCGTCCAGTGGAATCCAGGGGTCAGAAAGTGTAATGCAATCTCTGGTACCACTGTAACACACTCAGGTGGAAGCAATGCATGTGCTTCATGATCATTTAAACGGAATAAGATCATTTGAAATGTCTTCATGCTATTCCATTGCTTCCAACCCCTGAGTAAAGCGTGAAAAGTTCGGAGTCATAACGCAGGTGAAACCGATAAACCTCCGCGCACAAGGATTTCAATGCGCGGGAATCTTTTACATGCCTGTTGATTGAATAATTGCTGACTACAGCAGGGGAACGTAAATCTGCAACTAAAATTCACGGCGAATGCATGAGTTGACAGGTATACATTATTAATGAAAACTGGCCACATCTGTTGACTACAGTCGCCCAAAGGGTGAAAAAATTATCCCGAGCATCTCCTAAGACAAGTTCAGCTTTAGGACAGGCTGGTACTGATCCAAACTGTGGTTAGAATATTCTCTCCGACATGATCCCTACTTTTGCTTTACCTGTCGCAAATTTGGTATATGCATTTCCAAACGAGAGGAAATATTCACAAAACAAGGCCACACTAATAGAAAGAAAGTGCTTGAACGCAACAGTGAATTTCTTAAACTCATTCCCTACGGAATACTTTTATATAAATTTGTCACGTTTATACGGAAAACTTTTTCAAAAATTACATTATATATACACGTTTAGTTAAATGTCTGTACTTTCAAAATAAAGGTTTTTAGCAGGTTCAAATGCAAATTTCAAACTAGCAGTGTCATTTTGGGTATTTGTTATATCAGTCCATTTGTCAGTTTGGTTGCCTGCTACGTGACACTGAGCAGCTCCTCAACTAGGTGCTCGACTACGTGCTCCTCGACCACGAGCTGTTCTGGCTCGGCCACGGCCCCTTCTGTGGTTGAAGTACAAGTGGGGCATCACCGCGATCGTCAACTGATTTTGTGTTTTCATAGGACTGCGAATGGTCAAGGTTGCTATTTCTGCTGTCAGATTGACGGGATACTCATGTATTATGTATGTCTTCATAGGAACTCCAAATGACATCATCCACGGCGCTAGCACCAGCTTACCGTAGGGAATGGTAGAATTCACGCCATTAGCAGCGGCTTAATGTAGGGAATGAGTTAAACATGCCATCTGAATTCCTCACATTAGGGCGTATGTATGGCAGGATTACCAGCATTGCTTGGAGTCAGGTGAAAGTACCACGCAGCTACTCAGTCAAACCTGCATTTAGGAAGAAGCCTTTATGTTTTAATTGCAAAGTACTAAAGCAAACAGAAAATTTTATTACATCATCTCCTTTCTAGCTTATTTATTTCTTTTTCTCGGGTTAATGGCCCCAGACCCCTATACAATTAGTATGTTTGTACAATTTGTAGGTTTGTAGTTGTGATTGTATCCCCCCCCCAAAAAAAAAGAATTATATCGGCAAACTTCGCCTTTGTTTACTGTCCACATTTAGTAAAAGCAACATTATTGTTATTGCCCACCAAGTTTGTCCAAATGCCCACGCAAAGATTACATCCTTGAAACACCTCTGATACTAAGACTGAATTTTGTAAACTGCATGCTAGGGTCAAAAAAATAAATGAGGAAAGCCAGAGGATTCTATGAGAGGCAAATTGTGGAGGATGCAAAAACTGATCTGAAGTGTTCCCACCCCCCTGCAACTGGATCGTTGCAGTATGAGAGTAAGGATAATACTGATGCCTTAAATTGTTACTTTAAGAGTTTTAGTCAGGAGCACATTTCCAATTGACCAGAGGGCATTTCCAGTGCTCAACATTTTTAGTAGACATTAAAATTGGGGATAAATAAGTCTCAGACAAATTTCATTAATTAAAGATAAGATGGCTTCCCCTGAGGGCTTCTACCTAAGAGTTCTCAGGGAAGTGTGAGATCATCTCTAAACAATAGTCAGTTTTTTTTTTTACTTGCATTGCATGTAAAATATAGGAATCTATCACTAAAAACAAATTAGAATTATTTCTTGAAGGTAATAACATCCAGAAGGAATGACTGACAAACCATTGAGAATTCTTTGAAGAAGACCTAAAATTAAAGCAGAGCCTGTGATATCATATATTAATATTTTCAGAAAGGACTTGATACTCTGCCATGAGAGACTCATTTTTAAAATAAGGGCCACAAGAATCATATGAGATATTTTGGAATGGATTTGTGGATCTATGAGAGAGGCTGAAGAAAATTTGTCTCTTCAGTCTTAGTAAAAGGAGACTTTGGGGCAATTTGATTGAGGTATTTACATATGTTAAAGGAATTTACGAAGTTATCTATGCAGGATTACTGAGGCCATGTACTGTTTGCAGAACTTAGGGGTCACAAATGGCTGTTAGCAAAGGGGTAAATTTAGCAGTCATATTAGGAAATATTTTTTCCATCCAGAGAGTGATCACACTGTGGAATAGTTCACCTGGCCATATTGTAGAGGCAAAAGGCGAGCCCAGCTGAGCTGAGTGGCCTGTTCTCACCACTCATGTCATGTCATGTCATGTCATGTTAAACCAGCTTAGTTTCTATTGCTGAAAGCATGGAAACCTGATCATTGTAATCTCCAAAAATTTCAATGATGAATAGAGTACATGTATTGTGCACCTGTCTATGCAGATGAATATAACTATCTTAAAGGAGCACCCTTTCACCCTTAAAGGCAAATTCTGTCATTATCTACTCATCAGCTGAATCACGGGCCAGGTTCGCTACTCTATTCCGCACAGCTCTGTCGCAGGCTTCTCCAAAACAACTTGAGTCCGCAAGGAGTTGTTCACTAATTCTTTAGAATCCTAAAAGCAGCCTAAAATTACCAAAAATTATTCCATGCAGTTCCTGCAGCATAAGCCATGTCTCTTGAAGCCAAATTATTATAATTGAGACTCCTCTTCATTTCCACAGTGAAAGAAATGTGTCTGCTTGTATCTCAGGGCTGGTGATTGACTCTTCCACATCCCCTGTGCTCTGGGCATGCTTAAGGCCGCTGGTCCAAATTTGATCTTGTTTAATGAAACGTGTTTGTTGACTTTCAAGGGGTGAAAAATATGGAGGGAAAGTTTGCTGCCAGTTGGAGTTGGAGGAGAATAAAGAGAACCGTTCCTCTTCTTTCCTCCCCACCGTTTTCTGAAGTGAGGGGGGCCTTTAGGAGTGTGTAGAGGGTGTAACACCTGCAGGTTTATTGGGAATCCGCTTAAACTGTACGTAGCTGATGCCAGTTGCGTTTAATATGTTTCTGCATACTGGCAGTCACCTTTGTTCTAGGGAAACCGTTAAGGTTGGAATCCATTTTGCATTTGTACAGACACTAAATATTTTTCTAGTTTCGCCACATTTCACATCGGGCAAGCATCTGTTGGCCTTGGAGCGCTGGACTGTTAATCACGGCCAATCAGAATTCTGATTCTAAATGCTTGCTGAATTAGACGTCAACTGGAAACATTTCTGCAACGATGTGACCATTTTGAAATCTTGTAGAGTTGAAATTGTTGATCTCTCCATAATCAAATTCAGCAAATAAAGTAGATTTAGATAGATGAGCTCTCTTTTGAGCTTTAAATGCTTCATTGTCAATTTTCAAATGAAATTGGCTGGTTTTCAATTGACATGAGCAACAAGCAAGCAAACAGACGTGCAAAACACATGCACATTGACAGCATGCCTTGTTGAGAATGCTAAATGGGAATTTAATTAGAAAGTTTGGGGAAGGGAAGTGTGGCTGTGTGGAACCGATTATGGCACAATGCAGGCAGGGGAAGATGTTGGCAGTTTTCATGAGAACAGCAGTTCCCTCCCTCTGAGCAGGAAAATGGCGTCGCAAACAGCTTGACGTGTTGATGTAGATCTCAGCGGGGAGGGGGAGTCCCTCCTTTGCTGGATCTTGTCGACGTCTCAGTTCTCCAAGCCTCATCCCATTTTAATTGCTTTATCAAAGGAATAATTTGGCAAGGACATTAATGGTTCTCATCAGCTAATAAAAAGGTGTCCATCTACAATGGCAAACAGCCCAACAATGAGCACGCGGACAGTTCAGCAACTATCTCCACCAAATGCGTGGTGGATCGCCACAGTTAAAGAAAAATATGAAGAGGGTAGAAAAAAGTTGTGTAAATGCATGCGCAACAAACCCCTTTGTGTTTGGACTCATTTTTCTAGGGAGGCACGTGGAGTCGGGCAGTGCTGTGGAATCGGACGGTTTATGGCTCAATTGCAGTGTCGACGCGCCTCAGCGCTGTGACGCTGTGGGACCGCAGGCTCTCTCCCACACTCCCAGTGCTTTGTTGCACTTGAGCTATGGCTCTATATTACAGTGCCAGCATTGTTCAGCCTTCTGAACAGGCCTCCCCGGACCTCCGGCTGCAATAAGCCACTCAAGTAGGCCTGTCCTGCGGGTGCAGCCATTGTGAGACAAAATGAAACACTGTTATTGTTGTGTCCCTCCTGTGATCAGTTGGCAGAGCTGACCTCCTCCCATATTTAAGGAGCTCGTGCCACTTGTGGTTCCTTGTGAAGAGGCAAATAAAATGAGTGTGATGTTAATCCAGTCCTGATGCTAATCATGGTTTGAGGAAGCTCTCCTTCTCTCGCCACTTTTCTCTATAGAAATTTATAGATGTACAAAAACTTTGGATTAGTTTATGTAAATACTTGATGATGTGGGGTACTTCTGTCATCAACAGTGTACGCAACCACACATAATAAGGAGCTCACTTACTCATTGATAGAGAATGGTGAATGATCACAGGATAACAAATGATCAGGGGTGTAGCTAGGAATTCTGGGCTATCATTACAGTGTGCAGACTTTACATTGGATGTTCCCAGCTGTGCATAACCAACCCCCCTCCCCCGCATCACCACCATCTTTGGTTCCGTCATGATAAACCTACCTGTCTGGCAGAAGCTATCAATGACATCTCACAAAGTAAGTTGCCTGAATTAATACTGTGAGATAGCTGATGCAAAATATGTTGTCATGAAATATTTCCTTGATGGTATTTACCTCTATTCTTCTCAGCTTGTTTGAATATTGCATGAATGAAATGGCATGAAATGCACTTCTCTTGCTTACAGCTGTTGTTTTTTTGTGCAAAATATCTTTACACAGGAGCCAAGGAGTGAATATGCGCTCATCACCCTTTGGGCTGAGAAACCTGATGCAATCTCATGAAAAAAAAATTTCACTGGTTTTTTGTGTGCGCAGTATTAGCATTTCATTGAGGCACACCAATGGTAAATTATTAAATAAAATGGAAAAGCCAATTTGGTTTATTATGCAAATAAATAACATGGGATCAGTGGCTGAGTGGAGGTTCGGGCAACATGGAAGAGAAATAAGGCTTTCAATCAAGTCACATCCATTAGTGTCTCTGTGAAAAATTTTATGGCGTGCCAGATCGTTTCTGTTTATAGCAATTTGCATTTTATTACCTTTATTGTATTTAGAAACTTGCAGTCAGAATGAGCCCCATGAGATGCAGCATCTTCTTTTCTACAGGAAGTCCTGTGAGATTACAGTATATGAATAATAATAAAAAAAATAGTTTGCATCATGTACAGTAACAGTATATGCCAAACAGGGAACAGGAACTGTGTTAAAAGCATTAGGGATTTAGAGAAGTGATACAGGCAAAGTAAAATTTTACAGGTACAAATACATCAGTGTAGAAGTGCGTATATAATTATAAGCTTGGTAAATCAGAGTGATAACCTACCATTGTGATTTCTTCAGTGATTATTATTTTATTTGGCATAAAGCTTTTTAACAAATAAAGATATGCTTGCTGGGCTGTATGTTGACTTTTTTGCTCCTAACACTGGTGCTACAAAGGTTGATTGTTTTGTAGCACAGACCAAAGAATTGTTGCACAGGTAGAAAACATCTGTTACCATCTCTAAAAAAAACCACAAGTCATGTAGTTCATCACTTAATCAAGTATGAGACAGGCAAAGCATATTAGTGTTGCATACAGGGCACACAAAATCCAAACCTTTACAAAGTGTTATGATTCTGCCTTGTGTGTGCTGTCTTTGTGCTTGTGCTTGACTTTCGTTTGTCTATTCCAGCTCTCATTTCTGCCGTCTGACGATCCACTCCCTCTCTGCCTTCAGTGATGTTGCGTGACTGCCTTCAGCATGCCTGCGTCTCGTCGTCCAGTCACGTTTCCTCTTTCGGTTTCGGCTCTGGTATTTCATTCATTGCTTCCGCCTGTGTTTAATTCAGGGTCTCGTGAAACTCTGAGTGAATGTGTTCACTGATAGGACAATTACTAACCCGTACTATCTAGCACTTATTTGAGGGTGATTGTAAATATTTCGTCATGTATTATTAACCTTAATTAACTCATTAGCGAGTGCTTGTGTTTCTGGTTTTTGTAAATTCTGCCTAAGCTGTCCCTGATTAATTACTGTTTTAAAAGCTGTGCTTCCCTTCGCTTCTCTTCTGGTGCTTTTTACTCGTCATGTTTAGATTACCTTAATCTAAACTGTCTAGCTTGATTGATGGTCTCTGGGTCTTGTCTCAAGTCATTATTGTTAACCCAGTTTTCGTGTAATTGTTTATTAATCGCATGTGTTTCCGTTTCAGTCGAGATTGCATACCGAGTCCCCGCCTCCTCTCCTGACTATTTATGTGGCAGTATTGGGAGGGGACGTCAGACGGATCCTTGTGTTTGACTCAGTTTTACCTGGTGAAATCTCAGCTCCTTGTGCCTTCCGAGTTTCTCCAATGTATGATTCCCGAGTCTTATATTTTGCTGCGCCCTCGTCTTGTCTGCCCCGTGTTTAAGTCTCCCAGTGTGTCCGTCAGTTTAGTTAGGTTCATTTTTTGTTTTTCTTGTTAATCCACTCTTGGAGAGCGTGTTTCTGTTTCCCCTGCCTTTGGCAGTGTACCTCAGCTCTCCTATTTGTTCAGTGCATGTGCACAGTGTTTTATTTCTGGCATGTCTGCCAAGTTTCTCCTAGTGTTTTGTGTTCAATAAACACTTCTGGATCCTGCAACTGGTGTTCCTCTGACCTCCTCTTACACAAAGATTTTCTTTTTTTTTCATTTTGTTTATTTGTCCATAATGGTAAAAGGCTCAGATTGTATACAAAACATCATTATGCTTCAAATGAGCCGCGCAAATCAAAGTAAATTTATGTATCCATACCTATAATATCAGTTACATTAAATGAAAAGTGTGTAAATCACTAATAAGAGAAAAAAAACAAAACATGGGAAACAGTGGAACAACTAAAAACTATAATCAAAAAGAATTATTTATTCCTTTACAGATTGTAACAGATTGAAGTCAATGCAGGGTGAACACTAAAATGGTCTGTAATTGGATTAGGCACTGTGGGTAGCAGAGTTCAAAATCTCTTAGCCACTGTACATCTCAATGAGCCGCTATCCTTGCAGAATTTGCCTGTGTTGAGAGGCGAAACTGCTTAAATGAAGATGATTTCATTCATGAAACATCCTCCAAACACATCTTATAAGTGAAGTGTTTTATCAAACCCATACAATGAACATGAATGGTACAGACAATGAATGAAGGTTGTGCATGATGAGCAAGTGCTGAGTGAGTGGGGGGGACAAGAGACAGAAAACATTTTTTTCAGGATCAGACTGATACTGACTGTTTAAAAATCATTTCAATGAGCTAAAAATCTGTTTTTTTTTTTTTTTGTTTTTTGTTTTTTTTTACCAAAAATAGCTTGGATCCATGGTCGTCATCATTTTTCTGCGAAGACAGTTGCCAGGCACACTGAAATTAATAGAGCTGAGAGACATAAATAGGGATCGCCCCGACTGTAAAAATCATAATCTCAATGACTGAGACTTGACATAAACATACCATGTCAAGCTGTTGGATGTCAGAATCACAATGGCAATAACCCAAAACTTGGCTTTGTTAAAAGAATATCATCCAGTAAAAAATAGTGCCATGGGCACTGTAGCTCACTTGATTTATTTCAGGCTTTGGTGTTATGTAAGCGCACAAGTGGTAGTATTTTTTATGCTTCGTACAAACATTGGGGAAATGAAGACACCTTTTTGTAATTTGTGTAGAAAAAAAGTCAAATTTAGCATCATGGTTTGTTGTTTGTTTTTTGTTGTTTCATCATGTCTTTTTTTTTTTTTTTTTGCGGCAAAGTGCTCTTTTCATAGTGCAGCTCCATTGAAACTTCCAGCCCCAGACACCAGAGCATTGTACCCAGCATTATATACTGAAGAGTTAACCAGTTGATTGGGCTTAAGTGTGTTGTCCAAGGGAGTAGTATTGTAACAAATTAAGAGCTAAGTTTTTTGTTTTCATTCCCTCAAAAGTATCTGCGTACAAAGTTTGAGCATTTCAGCTGCGTTATAACGCTGTCCAGCATGATATAGTGCAATTTTAAATATGGTTAACTGGCGGCCATGTTCGATATCGAGTTTCTACACCATGAAAAAATTTTAATCTGTACATCCATATGTTCCTCCCCACCAAATCTCACATTGATCCCTTCAGTGGTTTGGCAGAAGGAGGAAAAAGTTAATGCAGAGGCAGACGTGTGATCTCACAGGCTCCCTTTGGTCTGTTGGGCCGTGAGCTAATGATTCCAACCACTAATATGCTTGCTTTCCCTGATCCACCCGTTGTCATGCAGAGCTCCACTTTCAGTTAAGTGCAGTGGCCCGACCACAGCAGTTACTTTAGAGAGTAAGCAGGAACTTAAAAAGTAAGAATGACTTTTAGCTACATTTTGGGGAAATAACTATTAAGTTTGATAATAACTATTTAATGAGCCTCTGTAAAACTGCATTCAGCTCGGCCATATCACTATTTGCCTAGCCGAATTAGGGGTGTTGATTTTCCGCTTATGAGAACGGCAATGCCATCAATGAAAATTGCCATTTTGATTTATAAAAGTTCAAATTCCGCCTATTCAATGAAAGTATGATATACAAATGTTAAAATTATAAAAGGAAAACATATGATTTTGATCAATTGATCATCATCTGGTAACTGAGAAAGCTTGATTTCAGCTGGGGTATTCATGATATTCCTCTGGGGAGTATCCAAAATCCCCCAACGTGTCTTAACCTTGTCAACAATTGCAGGAAAAGACTCAGTGCTGTTACCCTTGCCAGATATGGCTGCACTAAGTAGGCTACTAAATGAAGGGTGCCAGTAATGATGAAACCTTGATTTTTTTAAAAATTTATTTTGTATCAAATTATTATGATTTTGGTTGTTTCCATGGAAACATTAATAAAGTATTTCACAAATGTTGATATATTCCATTTCTCCATAAATATATTGTTAATATTCATTTTTGTATTGTTTGTGCATTGCCAGTCAGGGATGCAACTAATTTTGGAGCCCACGGTATGTCCAGACGTCATTAATCCCCCCCCTCTCCCGTCTAAGTCTAAAACTTATGACAGGACATAAATTTTGTCACCAACTACTTTGACAATTAATTATCGTCGTGTCTTGTGAGGCCACCTAATTTGGTTCGTCATGTCTAAAGTTCCGGCTTCTTCTATCAGTTTGATATAAGAGGTCACAGTCGGTCAAGTTTACACAGGTGCATCTTCTGGGACAGCGGCTAAGGCATCAGCTTGCCTCCAGATGCAGTGGCATTGAACTTGAGGTTCATAAAAAAGCTAAGCAGCTTGGGCAGAATGTGCAGATATATAAGCAGGCATCCCAAAGTAAGCTCCCCCTCATTGCACACTACCACTCTCTGGACTCTCTGGCCCGTTTCCAAATGAATGAACTTTTGACACCTGGGATCCTTCCAGACACACAGAGTCTGGCATATTGCATGTCACTTTTTCCATCTATGCTTAGGCTATTCAGATCTACTATATGCTTTATGGAAATATGAAACAAATGTGTGTGTGTGTGTGTGTGTGTGTGTATAGAATTATTATCAAATTGGGCTCTAATTTCTTGGTGCAGCGCAGGGTTGCGCAGCGTGGCGTAGCTTGACACAGCCCACGCAGTGGTTATTTCGCCTGGCGCAGCCCACGCAGTGGTAATTTCGTGAGGTGCACCACCGTGAGCAGCCACTTTGGCAATTTGGTAGACGGACGTGTGGTGGCGTAATAAGGGGAGGTGTCACATATTCATCAAGATGCAGTGACAATTTTGTAGAAAAAGTCTCCGCTGGAGTTGTGCAGAGAGCTCGCCTGCTCCAACCTGGTCTAATTTCTGTGCAGTGGTAATTTGGCTGACCGGCGCAGAGTGCGCACACGTCACCGAAATCTCACAGGCATGTTTCCAGAATGTCAGGCACATTTCAATGCAATAAATAATTACAGGAAGCACTATTTAATGTAACTATCTGAATAAGGACATAAGGACATTATGGTATCGATATCGATTGTCCTGATGTCAGATTAAAGGCGGTGGGCATGCCTAATGGAAACTTGACCTGGCTTAATCAACGCAGCTGAATCTGTGATGCAAACTAACGACTTCACATCTTTCTCAGCCAAACACAAACTGCCTATATATATATATATTTATTATTGTATCTATAATATATTTGAGGTCGATGTGTTATGGCCCCAATTTGTTATTACAATCCACAACACAACAGCAACAGCAAGGGATGACAGACACAGTTTTAAAAACTTAAACACATTTAATTTTTAAACAAAGACAAATAACGACCAAACTAATATTCTGACCAAGATTGAATTCAATAAACAGAAATATTTACAGTTTCCTGGTGATGTGCTGGGTGAGGAAAAAAAACTCAAACACAGGCAAAAATCCACAAAAGAAACTTCACAGGTCTTGAACAGAAATGACAGGTCTGGTCACATGTATCCTTCTTCTTGCAATTTCTCCTCCTACTACTGTCTCAATTCTTTTCCTTATATACTCTTTTGCAGACCCCACCCACATTTAGACCTCTTTTTTTCACTTTTCGGGGACTTGCCCCAGACATGTCCAGGACATGTTTAAACATAACCCCAGTCTGAGCTGAACAAAAAAAAAAGTGAATACTGCCATCTAGTGGCCTCTATTCACATTACAGATGTCTGTCTGTCTGTCTGTGTGTATGTACACGTTTTTCTCCAACATTTCTCTACCGATTATCACCAAATTTGGAGTGAATATCCACTTGGACACCAGGAAAGACTTGACGTCATGCACGCAAAAAAGTGGCGATTTCACTCCGGGTAGTGGGTAGCAGCTAGTATATATATATATATATATATATATATAAGAATGCTTGCGTTCTATGCTCAGTAAAGCCGCTGGCACACTGGACGCAAAACAAATTTTTCGCACGTCTGATTACAGTCAAAGTCGATGCAAAGACGCGATAGTCGGACAGGGTTTTAATATAGCTCCGTATCCGAAAGTCATAAAAGTTCTAATTTTTCAGAGTGTTATACTCAAACACGCCTTCTTTGCCACTTGTGCTCGAAGGAGGGACTGAGGCGGGACAGAGGAGTACTTGAGCCAGGCTACGCCGAGCACGAAATTGCAACATACGCCTGGGCACACCCCGTTGGCGTGGCGCACCCCCCATTCGCCGCGCCTGCGCTGCGCCTGGTATACGAATTTAGAGCCCATTATGTGTACAAGAATACAGTAAAAGACATTATTTTTTTCCAACAGTAAAATACATGGAAATTATGAATATTTTTCTCTTTCAGTTGAAACAAATTGGAAGTCCTCTTAGTGTCCCAAATGATGATAAATTTTTGAAGGCCATGTGTAAATTGTTCTAGTTTCCCATGGCTCCTTTGATACTTGTTGTAACAGTAGGGAAGGCGAGTCATTATTAACTTTTGTTCATCAAACCTGGCAGTGGAAATGATAGTCTCGGATTAAAAAGGACTTTCAACATTGTCAATGAAATTCCAAGGATAGCCAGCATGCTTGAATTTGTTGATGATAGATTGTTTCTCCATTTTCCCATCCATTGATATATGTTTAGCATGGCAAAGGGCATTAAGTCAAGTATTTCACTTCAATTTTATTGAGATTTGATTTCCTGTGTGTTTGAAATTTGCCTGGTTTAGGGTAGACTGTTGGAAAAACCTTTTCCAGTTTCGAAGTGGGATGCTGTGCGGGCTTTCCTCAACCGTGAAGGTAACTTTTGGACGGTACAAGTTTAAAGCATGGCCTCATCATCCACTCAGCCTTCTATTTTTAAATTAATCAAAATAGCTTTCTTGAAAATTTGATTGGTCATCATATTTCCCACTAATCTCCACAAAAAGAAAGCAAAAGGAACGATTGGTCATCATATTTCCCTGAAATTTCTCCAAAAAAAAAAAGTGAGATGAATGATATTTTCCATAAAGCATACAGAAAATATGCAACCAGAGCGCCATAAATTTTAGTAAGAAAATAAATTAATTTATTGCGCAGGTCTAACAAAGGACCAATGCATATGTACATTATTATTAAACATTGACGGATTAAAATTTTTAAAATTGTTACTTCCCATGACTCCAATTTGTTTGGGTCTGCAAGCCGCTCATATTGTCAAAAATGTACTCACTTGCTGAACTAAGTAGAGCGTTTACCAAGCATCGATTACTCCTAATGGACTGTTATATGGAAAATTTTTATTACGACTGTTACATCTCAAAGACGAAACTTTTAAAAATTCTCATCCCTCGTGGGCCCGGATTCTCTTGGGTCCCCGATGTTTCCTTAGTCACATGACTGCAGTTGAGAAATGTGCTTCAGATTGGATCATTTACGGTCTACGGATTGGACCACACTGCAAACGGGGGAGGTACCTGCAGTACATTGGATTGGAATATGTTAATCTAAATTTCCACATTATTTCATTTTCCCCATCGATCCAAAGTTAGTCAGGATATTTTTGCCGCGTCTTAGAGTTAGTTGGGACACATTCTGACCATCCCTACCCAAATCTACACCTGTGGTTTTTCATTGGAACATTTTTATTGAAACATTTTCAGAAGAAATTTGAGGTTGAAAATTTCTGAAAATTTGGAACATGTTAGAAACATCCTGAAGCAAACAACATGTATAAAAGTAAGGAAAATGTAAAGGGACAATCAAATGGAAATAATGTCATTTTATTGTAAACAAATGGTAGTTAAAGCACTGTATCTATTGCTTTAATAGTTATGCAGAAATAGAAAAATAAACAAAATGTTTTAGGCTATTATTAATGAAAAAAACCTGAAGAAATGACATTTTAAGAACATTTGAGATTGACATCCTGAAAAAATCCAAGAACAGAAAGGCTCATCTCACAAAGTAGACATGCCTCTCTTAAAAACAACCAAAGATAAATTTGTCTATAAATATTCTAGAAAGCTTTTGTTTGATGTCTTGCAAAATGAAACGCTGACTGCAAGCACTGTTAGCTCCACAGTAAAGCATGTGGTGATGTGGGCATTTGCATGTTTTGGGCCGAATGGCCAGAAATAATTTTTAATTATTGGCATAGTATTTTTTCTTATAATATGCATTTTTTTTTTACACTGTGGTCTATTAGCCCCAAGTCGTTATAAGTGGAGATTTGAGTACATGGCCTCTTATATTCTGTTCTCGTTTCGAGACCTGCTCCCACCGCCTCACCTCTCTGTTCTCAAATGCACTTAGAGTGCCGGCACTTTCTGATTACAAATGAAGCACTCCTCTCTGTAAATTATCATCATTCCCATATAAAAAATTTCATGCATTTATATTACTCAAAGAAGTTTTTAGGCTGTGTCAGTCATAAATTCTTCCCAAAGATGCTTTAACTGCACCAAAAAAGGGAATAAAATAATTTGAATATAGAAACAGCATGTACATAATGCTCAGTGAGTATGGGCCATTCTGAAACTTTTGAAAGGGATCTGCTGGATGGCCTGGGCAGAATGGATGGCCTGGGCATTCTGCTTTAAACAAGCAGAATGGCATTATTAACGTAAGCAAAAGAGATACCACACATTTGATAATAAAGCTATGAATCAGGGTAAAAGATAAACCAGCAGGTGAGTGGAAAGATGTCTTATAGAGTAATGCAGGGCAATTGTATTGTGAGCTTATAATATGAAACCTGGAGGGTCTGGACATCCATTTAAATAATGGAGAAGGTTCAGCTGTTTGGAAGGTTAAGACGCCTCATCTCCTGACAGCACATCATTCCCATTTAAGAGAGTGGCCACAGGCAATGGGAATGGGACATTTTCCCATGTGATTACAAGCAAGAAGCAGTGCCAACTCAGCATACCATTCAGCATTAGCCTGAGATAAGCAGGTGTGATAATACTGACTTCCTGTTCTTCCAACAGGCCATTGAATAATTCACCAAGATTGCATGCCAATAAACAAATAAAAGAAAAAAGGCTTTTGGTTTCAAGTCTCCCAAAGACTACACGCCTTCCCAAAAACAGGGCTGAACAGTGCAGTATACAGTATATGTCACACGTGCTGAAAAAAGATTGTGCGATCGTGCGATGAATTAATTTCCTGGATTAGAACCTGTGCATTTCTGTTTTGCATGTGTAAGACAGAGCTGCTTGTTTTTGTTAAGTGAGGGTATGTGTGCGCGTTTGTGTGAGAGGTGAATGGATTGCGCGTCGCTATTCTACTTAGTAGTTGCAGTGGATTGCACGATTAAAATAGTCCCCAGCTGCAAATGCTGGAGTCAGAAGTAAAATTCCCATTCATTTTACCCATTGACAGGGACGGACTGGCCATCGGAAGTACTGTTTTCCCGGAGTTTTCCCGGTGGGCCGCAAGGTCACCGTCCGGTCCGCAAAAAAACAAAATAAATAAACCACAGTTGCGTAGACAGCCCACTGGTGGCCAGTGGCCCAGATTCAGGCAAGCAAAAGAGCAATAATGTCTTCCTGATGAATGAGAGGCCCTTTCAATATACGAATACAGTTGTAATATCAGATAGTCGTGGTGCCCACGTAGAATTTGCGGTGGTTTCCCAACATATAATAGAATTTGACAATGTGTAAGTGGTTTATGCTTTATATACACTAATATAATGCACTAATGCATCCCCATACCATCAGAGATGCTGGCTTTTGAACTGAACACTGATAACAGGAGGGGTGGTCTTTCTCCTCTTTAGCCCAGAGGACATGAAACCCATGATTTCCAACAAGAATGTCAAATTTGGACTTATCTGACCACAGGACACTTTGCCACTTTGCTACAGTCCATTTTAAATGAGCCTTGCCCCACAGAACACAGCGGCGCTTCTGGATCATGCTGAACGATGACTTCCTTTTGTCATGATAAAGTTTTCGGGGGCATCTGGTGGATGGCACGGCGGACTGTGTTTACAGATAGTGGTTTTTTGAAGTATTCCTGGGCCCATTTAGTAATGTCAATGACAGAATCATGCCGGTGAGTGATGCAATGGTGTCTGAGGGCCCAAAGATCACAGGCATCCAGTAAAGGTCTTCAGCCTTGTCCTTTATGCTCAGAAATTTTTCCAGTTTCTCTGAATCTTTTGATGGTGTTATGCACTGTGGATGATGAGACCTTCAAAACCTTTGTAATTTGACGTTTAGGGACATTGTTTTTAAAGTATTCCACAATTTTTTTTTGCAAGCCTTCACAGGTAGGAGAGCCTCTGGCCATCTTTACTTCTGAGAGACTCAGCCTCTCTAAGACATCCCTTTCATAGCCAATTATGTTACACACCTGATGCCAGTTAACTTAATTGCTTGTAAATGTTTTTTTAGCTAATTCTCTTATATATTAATAGTTTTTTTCAGCCCTTTTTTGCCTGTGTCCCAACTTTTTTGAGACCTGTTGCAGCCAGAAAATTTGAAATAAGCTAATTTTGTGGATAAAAATGTAGAATGTCTCAGTTTCAACATTTGAAATGTTATCTGTGTTCTATTGTGAATAACATATTGGCTCATGTGATCTGAAAGTCATTTTTGATTTTATTCATAATTTACACTTTGTCCAAATTGTCCCAACCAATAGAAATGTGTCACAGGCTGGATTCCAAACACTCTTAGGCCATTTATGGACCAAATTTAAGATTAAAGGTCCATCAGCACTTACTGTGATGCACTGTGGTCTGGCAATCATTTCATGGGCAACTAAAGTGGAAAGTTTGGACCAAAAGAAAATCTGTCTCCATCGCGGCATTTGTTTGTTTTAGAACATCTGTTAGGATTTATAATTTCTTCATTTTGCTTTGTTGTTTCGCTATTTTTTTTTTTTTTTTGCTTTAATTTCAGAGTTTAATAATTTAAATGATTGAGTGTTGTCGTGAAATGCCAAACAGGGACAGCTGAGGAGAAACAAAATATAATGAAAGTTTGGTTAAAGAATCCATGTACTCTCTTTGGAAAGAAAAGAAGGACTTTTTCGGATACAGGGGAAATACTAGAGAGTATATCCGGGGGGCACATACCCCACCTATGCCCAGGACCTTCAAATATGGCCAATATATTAGAGGTTTTTTCATCTGTCAGATCCGGATCCGAATCCAGATCCAGATCCAGATCAAACTACTCATGGTTGTTGCCCTCCCTGGAGGGCTATAGTGTGTTGATGTTGAAGTGATTCATTATGTTTTTGCCCAATCTCCCATTGTTAACTAAATTTTCAAAGTGATCCGGAATCCAGAGTTTGATGCGGATCTGTGCCAAAAACTAATCACTTCTCACTTGGACCATTACCAACGGCTCTACGAAATATGATGACGTTGATACAAACGCAAGATCTTTCTCTTTGGAAGATTTCAGGCCCACCCACGCAACAAGTTTGAGTGAGATTTGCTAAAACACCCGTTCTAGTCTTCCAATGACGTCTAAGTGAAAAGATTCTGTCAGATCCGGTAAGCATTCATCAAGGGCTTTCATATGAGGTATTACTCAATATAGTTTGTATGATTTCAATATTTGACCTCAGAGTCAAAATTGTATTTGGATCAACATTTGGTGAAAATGCTGCAGTGGTGTATGAAGAAATCGTCTCATTGAGAAAGTTGATCCCTGAACTGGATCCGGATCGAAGATTTTGACATGCATGATCACCATATTTGCAATGTATAATCCTTGGGCCAAGATCTACCTTTTGTGTAGATTTCATCAAATTCCGTTCATTAGTTTCGGAGAAATGTCACTGAGTGTATAAATAAAGATCCGGATCCAGAATCCAGATCCGAATGCAAATCATCACAAAAATTGTGTGCTTGCTTGATTTGCCATTCATGATCACTGACAAACAGAAATTCAGTCAGTGGAATCTGGTCTGTGGTTTGTAAATGGTAATTTTTATAGTGATTGCCATGGAAAATGAAGAAGTAATTAGTGATACTGATAGGGGACCAGTTAGACACCAAATGCTGGAATGGAGGGAGAAGGCTTTATTGGAAAAACTAAAGAAAATCAGGCACGAGGGCCAACAAAAAACTTTACCCAAAGGGTTGCCAAAAAACAAACCAAAGAGAGCTACACAGAGCTATAAACAAAGGATGAAAAACGAGGAAAACAAAGGCCACTGGAAACTCCAGGCAGAAAATACATAAACAGAAAAGAATGACAATGCTAAGAGTACAGACAGCTATATACAAAATGACTACGAAAACAAGACTTGGGAACATGAGCTAGATAGAACCAGAACTGAGAACATGAACTTGGACTTGAAACTAGGCAAGAAGCTCAAGACACTGTCTGCCAGCCAACTTCCACCGCATCCAGATAAAGGGTAAGAAATCAAGACATAAAGGGCAACACCTGGAGGAGGAGAAACAAGAGGCAGGGCAAGATCATGAGACATGGACCAAGATTGGATAACAAGACTTGCTCATTAAGAGAATGAACGTGCTCAGCTTAAGTACCAATTAAGTATGCAGTTTGAAAGCAGCATGAATTTTCAGAACAGAAAAGCACAGCAAGATCCTGAAATACCAAAGCAGGAATCATGACAATAAACTCCCTGTCTAAATTAGTGATATTAGTAATGTGCCTATCTAAGAATTACACCAACCCAGTGAGTGTTAGTAAATGTTAGTAACTTAAAAACAGTTAATTGTCAATTAAGCTTAGACAGCCCGGAATCAGCACAGCACAGAAGGAAGGGGAAATACCAAAGCCAACCATAGCTCAGAAATGTGCAACAACGAAGGCACGGGGCGGAATGAAGACAAGTGGTGGAGTGGCTTGGCAGACCGGGCATGAACAAAAACATGGAAAAGTAAAAACATGGACAACAAGTCGACATGGTCTGCAACATCCCCCGCCAATCGTGCGCTTCTCATTTTCGAACTCAATCAAGGCCTTTATGGTCTGAAGCTACACACCAAATTTGGTTACTGTATCTGTAGTAGTTTCTGAGTAAAGCTGTCCCCTTTATCTCGGACGGACGGACGGACGCACACGCGGACGGACGGACGGAGGTCAAACCTATATCCCCCTCCCACTTCGTGTTGGCGGGGGATAATAAACATGAATTATGAAATGCTTGAACCTAATACAAGAAACTGTTAAAACTGTGACTATGAACACGAACTATGAAATCTTGAACATGAAACTGTTAAAACCATAAACAATACTGTCCTGGCCAAAGGCCAGGACCCCGGAACACAACAGATACGAAAGACAAATATAACAGTAATTTGATATAATCAGTGTTCATTGCGTATCATTAATTGAGAGAAGACTTGATTAACAAATATGAAGCAAGGGCAAAGTGACTGAAAATGTAACACTACATTTACGATTTATGAACTGTTTATGAAGTCTGTTGACAGATCTGTCCCTCGCAGCTGTATTATGGGGCAGTCATGATAGCGAGAAGCTGTAGTGGCAGATGCATAGAGATGAACTCCATATTCTCAGATTGAATCTGAACTTTGCCAATGCAACTATGGTCTGCAGCTCCATCAGGCAACTCAAAGTTGACAGTTGCCAACACGAGGGCTGCATGTTTGAAAGGAGAGCCCTGAATGTTAGTAGTGTCCTGAATAAGCATTGTGATTTGTCATTGAATTGGAAAAAAAATACAATGAAAGTGTGCAAAGCATTTTGTGTTGTTGTCCACCATAATGGGCGACAGAACTAATTATTTGTTGCCAATGTTGTATTTTGAGCTGTCAGATATCTTGTTATCAAACTGCAGCTGTTTCTTTAATTAGGACTTTGGATAGTTTTGTTGGTCACACTTTACAATAAGGGTACATCCTGTATGCATTAGTAATGCTGAACTAATGCATGACTCATGATGATATAATGCATGAATTAATTCAAGATGCATCATGAATTCCTGTTGCTGACCCTTAGCAAATAATGAAGTCACCATGACTTTGTGTTGTTATGGCTCCAATTTGTTATGACATCTAAAACAGCAAGGGATGAAGCAGATTTAATTAAAGACTGACAACTAGCCTACTATTTATACTACTGACCGAGATTGACATATACTACAAGAAAAATAATATTTACAGTCCCTTGAGATGGGGTTGCTGGGTGATGTCCTGGGACAGGGAAATGTTCCAACACAGGCAAGAATCCACAAAAAGTTCTTGAAAAGAGTGATAGGTCTGGTCAATTGTATCCTTCTCCTTGCAATTTCTCCTACTACTTTACTCTCTTAATTTTTTTCCTTATATACTCTTTTGCAGCCCCCTCCCACCTTTTAGACTTTTTTTTTCATGGGACTTTCCCCTCTCAGACATGCCCAGGACATGCCCAAAACCTAGCTCCAGACAGGGCTTAACAAAAAAAAGTCAATACTGCCATCTAGTGGCATTTTTTTCACATTTAAGTGTGATTAGCTCACACTCAGTAAATCATTAAGTAAGGAATGTTAATATATCATTACTTCATATGGTAATTAACATCCAGCCTAATTAGCTGGATTCCTGGCAAAAAACTTCACAAGTACTGTACAATTAATGTACAAATAATATGTTTAAGTAATGCTGAACTAATGCATGAATTAATGCATGATGTATCATGAATTCCTGTGACTCATCTTTAACAAATGATGAAGTCACTATGCCTTTTTGTAATATGTTTGCACTTAACAGATCATCAGTCAAGTGATATTAATTCACTGTTACTTCATACATTAATTAATTTTGCAATCAAATTAGCTGGAATCCTTACATTGAAGTTTATTCATGAGCTCAGTCTACACTGTAAAACTGTGGAACATGTGACATGTTTATGATCAAAACACCAGTGAGTAAAAGCTAAATACCTAGTGATTATTTTTGTTTGTAGGTGTTCTCATTCAAAACATTGATGTTTATTGAATGTTGCGATCAAGGTTTTTCAGACTTGAATACACTTTAAAACTGAATCTAAACACTCTGACATGTTTAAAGAGTTTTTAAAAAAGGTATTTAGAACTGAAACATTTGGTTTTACAGTGTATCAGCCTTATTTTGAGTGCAGTTATGAATTTGTTCAAGGTTTCAAAACAGTTCATATTTGTATTTGTTGATGAATGCAGAGGAGTGTGGCACGGTAGAGCAAGATGCACTGAAGCCAAACCCATTTAGCGGTATCAATTTAAGAAGTACAGAAGAATGATTAGAAATGTTTCAGCTCCGCAGGAGAGCCATGGGTCTACGGAAAATCTGAGTGTAAATGACACATGAAGTTTTCATCATTACTTAATTATTACTTCACACATTACTTACTCCTTCTGTGTCCCCCCTAGTAAAGTCACATCATGATACTCATTTGTAAATGGTGACTAAATATTCACTTAAAAAGATTATTTTTGTTGTTGACAGCAGTAGAGTATAGCACAGCCACAAATGATGCACCAAACCCAAAACCATGCGGTAGGAACCAATTGATAAGAGAATAATCAGACATATTTCAGCTGAGTACATGCCATACGTACTCCCAATTAATTAGACAACCAGCTGTCACCTTGCAAAATGGGTAATATAATCAACCCAACTGCATGGGTTGATTGTACAGCCCAACTTTTGGGAAGCTATAACTCTGAACCGGGTTAAAATAAGCCATATTTTACGTTTTGTTTTAAAACTCAATACTGGTGTTTCTGAATTTTTCCTCCCCTATTACGACTCAAATACGTTACTGCTGACCAAGTAACAGTGTCTGGCATATTCTGACGTTTTTTCTCCCGAATAGGGAGACCTAATAGGCTAGGTTTGTGCGATTACGATGATTGAGGGCTCGGAAACGTCAGAGTCCCTCGAATGGCTATCAAATGGCTATCAAATGGCAAAGTCAAACGGACAGCATCACAAGCTAATCACAGAGAAGAAAATTCATTTTGTGCAAGCAGAATGCTTGGGGCCTGATCTCATATGAAGCAGTGCCCCAGAAAAAAAAACGCATTGACACTAGCAGATCTAGTTTCAATATAACACGGACACATTGGACTAACAATAGTCAACACAGATCTACCCTCGAGCACTGATTTTAATTCCAAAATATCAAAGGTAAGAAAAATCTTTGCTCATTGCTCAAATATATATGCCTGCTGTTCTTTGAGTGCGGTGTCAGTTTAAAGTCTTTTGAAAATCAAAAATTTTACTGCCAAGATTCTAACAGTCCCTTATGGTTATAGTATAACTTACTCACAATCACTCGCCATTCATCTAATTATATTGCATATTACAATAAAAACAGCACTTTAATCTGCCAATCTCGCTAGCCGATCTGAAGACTCACGACAAATATTGAATAAACAGTTCATATGCAAATGAACTGAGTGACGTATGCAAAGGAAAGAAAGTAGGCTATGAGGTGGACTGACAGCATGTACTGTTTTGTACAGGGCTGGTGTTCGGACAATTTATGCTGCCTTATCAAAAACTGCTGCTGTGTAGCTGCCGGGTGGCTCACACGGTTAAAGCACTGCTCTGCAGTGCAGAGGTGATCACCACGTCGCGAGTTCGAGCCCCGGCGTACCCACCGGCAGGGGTCGGCAGCTTTTTCAGAGTAGCGCACAACTGGCTATCGCACTACAGGGTTTCAAGTTGGGAAGGGACTGCCGGATTTGGGTATACAATAACAGCTTTGTTCGTTGCTCCAGCACCTCCTGTTGGCCAGACGGGCGCTCGTCAGGAAGACTCCGGGTTGGTTCATGTCCGGGTATCCTCCGCCCTAGTTCTGAACTTGCGAAGATTCAACCAATGAGTGTATAAGAATCAGTGGCAGACAGGCACGTGCTTCGGAGGAGAGCCGTGAACTGTCTCACTATCCTGAGTTGGCAGCAAGGGGTCGCATACGAGCAAGCTTTGTACATAGTTCCCCAATTGGACATTCCAGATTCGGGTGGGATTGGAGATGCCAAATTAAAAAAAAAAAAAAAAAAAAAACTGCTGCTGTAACACAAAGCAATCGTGAAGTCTTTGTTTTCCGCGTAATAATGCAATATGAATTACTGTACAGTAGTAACTTTAACTTATAACACCGGCGCTAGACCTGAAAATATCCATCCCTTAATGACAACAATTAGTCCTGGCTAATTCTAAATGGTTTTCCTTTATTAACAGGTTTTCCAATTCAAGATTAATCAAGTGGCAATTGAACACACAGCTTCTCTCCCCCATGCGATCTAACAGCGACAGAATAATGGGCTATGTCCAGTGCAGAAAAATGATTTAATTATAATTAGGTCTATGCACTGAGACTCAGCAACGGTAATTTTTTTCCAGCGAGAGCGGCATTTCAGAACACTTTTCCGAATGAAGGTAATTTCGGCAACACATACGTATTCCTGTTTTTAATAATTTAATTATAATTTGGTCTATGCACTGGCACCCGGTGACGGCATTTCAGAACTCTTCAGCAAATGAAGGTAATTTTGGTGAATAGCACGTGGTTTCATCCATTTACATTTTCCAATTGGACAACTGTCTATTCTCTACAGCAAGTTGAGTGACCGCGCTGCAAAAACAGGTGTACGTGCTTGTGACCGAAGTTACCTTCATTTGCAAAAGAGTTCTGAAATACCGCTCTCACTGGGAAAAAAAGTACCGTTGCAGAGTGCAAGTGCAAAGACCATCTAGAATTAGCCAGGACTAATTGTTGTCAATAAAGGGATGGATATTTGCCACCAAATTTTCTAGCGCCGGCCCTGCCTCTGTAGCTATAGCCAATCCAATAGTGAAGGGCCTAGTTAGGTCCAGGTCATGCCATAGGCTAACAACATAGGCTATGCAAAATGCACAGTGACTGCCCGGAACTGAGTCTAGCTTACATGGTTGTTTAAAATCTGATTACAATAATGTCAGAGCCTACTGCATAATATAATAACCAACATCTCCTCTCGATATCCTGATTCCACAGTCTTGTCTGTCTTCAAGATTGTTTTGATCACGTAGCAGTCCCTTGAAAAGTGCTGGGAACACAAAACAGACGTCTTCGACACGGTGAAATCTATCCATCTGAAGCCGACAAAACGGATCCACTGGGCTCCAATTCTTTCGTCAGTGGGAAAAACATGGACTTTAATCCCTTTTTCTTTGCAGGCAGTGTTACTACATCCACCTGCAACGCACCAGTTTGGCATATCTGTTATCTTTTCAAAAGCTAATTTGATCGATCTTCCTGTGTATTCCAAATGCAATGCGATACTGTGTATATGAGCGCAGGTAGATTTTTTATTTTTTTTTGTGGCATTTTTAAGCCCACATAACTTCATATGTATTACAAAAACCCAAAACCAGTGAAGTCGGCACGTTATGTAAATCGTAGATAAAAACAGAATGCAATGATCAACTAATGCTCAATTGAATACACTCCAAAGACAAGATGTTTAATGTTCATACTGAGAAACTTTTTTTTTTTTTTTTTGCAAATGATCATTAACTTAGAATTTAAAGGCAGCAACACATTGCAAAAAAGTTGGCACAGGGGCCTTTTTACCACTGTGTTACATCGCCTTTCCTTTTAACGACACTCAGTAAACATTTGGGAACTGAGGAGACCAATTTTTGATGCTTTTCAGGTGGAACTCTTTCCCATTCTTGCTTGATGTACAGCTTAAGTTGTTCAACAGTCCGGGGTCTCTGTTGTCGTATTTTACGCTTCATAATGCGCCACACATTTTCAATGGGAGACAAGTCTGGACTACAGGCAGGCCAGTCTAGTACCCGCACTCTTTTACTACGGAGCCATGCTGTTGTAACACGTGCACAATGTGGCTTGGCATTGTCTTGCTGAAATAAGCAGGGGCGTCCATGAAAAAGAAGTTGCTTAAAAACCTGTAGGTACCTTTCAGCATTAATGGTGCCTTCACATATGTGTAAGTTGCCCATGCCTTGGGCACTAATACACCCCCATACCATCACAGATGCTGGCTTTTGAACTTTGCGCCTATAACAGTCCGGATGGTTCTTTTCCTCTTTGGTCCGGAGGACACAACGTCCACAGTTTCCAAAAACAATTTGAAATGAGGACTTGTCAGACCACAGAACACTTTTCCACTTTGCATCAGTCCATCCTAGATGAGCTTGGGCCCAGGTAAGCCAGCGCATTTCTGGGTGCTGTTGATAAATGGCTTTCGCTTTGCAATGTAGAGTTTTAACTTGCACTTGCCGATGTAGCGACGAACTGTAGTTACTGACAGTGGTTTTCTGAAGTGTTCCTGAGCCCATGTGGTGATGTCCTTTACACACTGATGTCGGTTTTTGATGCAGTACCGCCTGAGGGATCGAAGGTCACGAGCATTCAATGTTGGTTTTCGGCCTTGTCGCTTACATGCAGTGATTTCTCCAGATTCTCTGAACCCTTTGACGATATTATGGACCGTAGATGATGAAATCCCTAAATTTCTTGCAGTAGCTCGTTGAGGATTGTTGTTTTTAAACTGTTCGACAATCAGCTCACGCATTTGTTCACTAAGTGGTGACCCTCGCCCCATCCTTGTTTGTGAATGACAGCATTTCAGGGAAGCTGCTTTTATACCCAATCATGGCACCCACCTGTTCACAATTAGCCAGTTCACCTGTGGGATGTTCCAAATAAGTGTTTGCCAGTGTAATGTCTTCATTATTTCTTCTTTGTAAAAAAAATTTGAATCAGCTTCACTGTTTTTTTTTACTTTTCTCTCAGTGTGATCACTGCAGATTACATATAGCAAGAGATTGTAATTGAAGTTTCAACAGACAGTGCGAAGCATTCGTTCCCAGTCACCCCCTCACCACCACTGAGAGAATGAGACCTCAAGTGAGGGTCACTGGCGGTTTCTCTGAAAGCTTCTTCATTGATATTTCTTCTCTTTCCTACCTGTGAAACCTGCTGCGACCCAGACTTCATTTACGCTCTTCAGCTGAAGTCTGATTGGTGACACAAGCCAGACGGGATGACCCTGGATTGGCCCGCACCTGTACCATGCCCGTTAATGAGTCGAAATCAGGTTAATGTTTGTGAAGGGAGTACCGGGCCTGAGTGCTAAACTCTACTTAACTGCTTTTTTATTTTAATTGCTCTGAAGTTTTAAAAGCCATTACTTCTGTTTTTGTTGACAAAGTGAGTTTATTTTATTTTGTTATTGAGTCCACACAATTTTTCTGCAGGATTATGCTAGACGCGGCAAAAACGTTACTGGATAATTTTTTGGTTCGCGTGACATAGAGAGTTTTTATAATTTGACCACACTTTTTTCGGGACCCAAAAAATGCTCCCCATCTGCTGGGATTGTCTCAGAAATGACAGGACACACATGCTGACTCAGAACAATTTCACAGCACCTTGGGGTTATTTAAACCCATTTAATCTTTTAATGGTGTTATAGCATGTTTGACATTAATGCTGCATTGTGTAGTCTTTTGCATAGTCCTTCACCTGATGTAAATCTTTGTCAGAGCAATTTGTTCTGCTCCAAAAAATTGCCTGTTTTTAGTCTAAATCACCATAATATAGCAACTTAAGATAATAGATGGAATAGGAATGTCTGATCGTAATAAAAATGATGGCTAATTTGACTACCCATCATGGCAAAGCTCAAAACTTTGACTATAACATTATTAAACGGGACTGTCAAAAATAGTAGCAAAAAGTGTTTTTTTTTTCTTCTTCAGAACAAGTAGATCAGAAGGATCTAATAGCTGCGACCTCGCCTAGCATCCTTCACAAGGCCTAGTGTCCATGACTGGTGGTTTCTTGTACAAGTGTGATGTCGAAATTGGCAAATGACCTTGAAAATCAATAGGGGACCCTTCCTCTGTACCAAGAAGCTTGTTCTAAGATGTAATAGCCATCCATCAAGTTAAAGTGGAGTTACGGTGCGAAAACTGTGAAATCGGGGCAAAATCGACACTTTTTTGACCGGTGTGACCTTGGGATTCGACATATAACCTTGAAAATCAATAGGGAACCCCTCCTCTATACCAAGAAGCTTGTTGTAAGATTTCATAGTCATTCATTGAATTAAACTTGAGTTACGGTCCGAAAACCGCCAAATCGGGCAAAATTGACACTTTTTTTACCTTTGTGACCTTGGGATTTGACGGATGAGCTTGAAAAACAATAGGGAACACCTATATGCCTAGAAGCTATTTCCAAAATTTCATAGCGATCCATGGATTCTAACTGGAGTTACAGTGCGAAAACCTGCAAACAAGGGCGTGACCTCTGTGACCTTGACCTTTGACCTCGACCTTGCGCATGGACCTCACTTTGGTGAAGGTCAATAACTCCTGAAAATTTCATGATGATACAACAACAGGAACATGGTGAAAAAGGTGTCACAGACGGATGGACAGACAGACGGACAGTTGGACAGACAGACAGGGAGACAGAAGTGTTCATAGAGCTGCTTGGTCGCAGCTAAAAATAAGCCCCCATTCTCACAGTTTAAAGCCTCAATCTTGCTCCAGTAACGCAAGTGTCTTTGCTACTTTATGACTAACGAAAAAAACAATTTCCCATCCAGCGACCTCGCTGCATGAATAGCCAATTCATGTGCACCAAATTGAGCGCTCATGGGCGTGTTGGTCTTAAAATGAAGTGTGGCCTGGTGTAGTATCTGAACAAATGGCTGATAAGCTCGATCCAGAGCCAGCAGTAAAACTTATTTACATGCCTCTTGGATGTTCCTGCAGCCTGTCTGTGGGGGGTACTATCTCTGGTTTTACTCAGCGGGGGGGCGTAGTCGCAAAGCCCTGACTGCCACAAGGCTCCTGTGAGAGTCATATCACTGTCCCCAATGAAGTTAAAGTCCAGTTATATTAGTTTGTTTAAAATAATCTAAATCTCTGGGAAATTCATAATATGTTTATATGTGCAAGATCCTGTGAAGAAATCACTTATATAATTTCATTTGGTTATAAATACATAATAATTCATCTTAAGGCTATTTCATGACAACTGCACCATATTAGTACTTATTTCTACCATGTTTGGTCTTGTTATTCTCGGGGGAATCCTAGGAGTTGAATGAGGTATGTTTCATTTCCATTTGAAATTATGGTTCATTCCCTTTGGGAAACTCCCGAAAATTGATCAGATTTCACTCTAGTATTCATCCTAGTCTCCTCTCTATGCTAGATTGCTTTATTACTCAATGGTGGAATGCCAAAACCCAGATTTGGCCCTCTCTTCCTTTGCCTGGATCAAAGGTGTGGTTTAGTTTGAAGGCAGGAGAGACTTTCCTTTCAGGGAGAATCGTATTTTGATCTCCCCGCGTGTGGAGGGGCGTGAGTAATCTTTTAATTATGGAGAATCGCATGCCGGCTCTCTCCGCGTGCCTGGGTCTGTGCGTAGGTAGCCTACCTAGGTGAGCCGGGTGGAATGGCATCTGAATTCTTCCCACGCACGTGGTCCGATCTGCCCGCGTGCCTGTCTCCATTTTTCCAGGTATGACTTAACCCCTTTCTGCAGATGTAGACGCTCACGTCTATAGACCTGCAAATTTAAGCACTTAGTTACAGTACTTGACCATGAGACGGCACCCCCGGATCAGCTATTGAATTTTCAGCAGGCAGAGCTGAAACGCGATTTAGAGTATGGAGAACTTCCCTTCAATCCCTGTTTTTCAGGAGTTGCATGAATTGAACTCCTCAGCCAAGCCTGATGTGCAAACTGGTCAATATCCTTGCCCACAGTGTCAATACAGTAGTTTCAAAAAATTATCACTTGCCACAGAAAAAACTTAGTACTCTGTAGCAACCATTTTAGCTACAGTGCGCCAACAGTATTCCAATTAGTGGTTAAAAAAATATGTTTTGTGAAGCAAAAAATCCGACATTGTATTGATTCTCTCACATTCTACTGTCAATTACAGTCATCACTCACAAAATATGCATAGTTCCCTCCCATGGATTAACGCGTATATTCCTCCATTGACAAATTCAGCGGTCCCTTCTATCCACCCAAGTACTGGCGTCGATAGCCTGTCACTCAATTATATACTCAGATTCATCAGCGTAACTCTACAGTTATAGTTTACGCCCTCGTGAAGCTTCCCCGGTAACGATGTATTGATAGACTCGTTTCTTATCCAATTCCCGAGTGTTTAAACTTTCCTCAATAGCTGAAATACATTGATCAGACAATAAGAATAGGATACAAAGCTAAGTGTAAAAGTAAGGTCGGTTGTATTCTTTGAATGTTGGCCACGGTTGCGCAGCTGAAAATGATGCGATATCAAAGAACTAAAGACACCCGAAACCGGCCTGAAGTGTTCAGTTTCATTGATGAGATACATGTTGTATGGACGCGGTCAATGGGAATTATTCCGAATGAAACAGTACTGGAGGGTTCCTTCTACCCGCTACATCTGTCTCTGGATGGAAGGCATCAAAGAAGAAAACAGGTTATACTTCTACTCAGTTTGCATTTTGCTCAATATGGCTTTTTGCTGAGATTTTATACCGCGTTTAAAGACATCGAATGCCGAGGTTTTCGTTTCTCCAAATGCAAGCATCGCACGCACATCGGTAGATCTCTCGGTACGTTCATTAAACCATTCTGTTGAATATGGAAACATATGTCGTTAGATTTTTCCTGAGAGTGAAATTTCTGTTCTGTTAGAATAAAGTATATTTCAGAATTCAGATATTACTGAGTTAGTGAGTTGTTACCCTTATAAGGTGTAAGGTTATGAGCTCGGATGTGAGAGCGGTTAGCTTATCATTGCAGCGCGACCGTTATAGCTGTTTAATCAGCACTTTATTTAATGCTTGGGGGACTTCGAAGAAAAATGGACAATATTGTTAACGTTATTATGGAGAAAAGGCATGTTTTGTGTTTGGAGAGGTTACTGGTGACCAATGATGTTCAACTGCAATGATATTGATAAATTCATGCTAAACTCAACCAGAAAATCATTAGTTCATGCTGAATTTCATGCCCCAAAAGTTAATTTGTGTTAAATATATGATTAATGTATAATTTGACAGTGAACCATTTTGATGGATCTCAGACTTTGGGGAGACACCAGGATGGCTGTCTAACTTGGCTCATAGCAAGCAGGTTATCTAGAATGTAATGTTCAAGCTGAATTGTACTTGTGGTCAAGAAGTTTATAACTCCAGAAATGTATAGTTTTAAGCCCCAGCAGTTTTTCAATTGTCAGTATTATTATTATTATTTTTTTGCTAATTCAAAGTAGAATTTCCATGAAGATGTTTTGTGTTTGCAGCCCCTTTTCTCCACCAAAATCATAAAAATAAACTGAAGTATGATGGGAGTCTAAATGCTTCAAGTTTCTAGACTGAATTGAGCCAAAGTTCTTCTGCCTGTAAAGCTGCAATCTTGAATTATAAAGCCTTAAATCAGGTAACACCTAAACAGCCAGATTTGGCTTCTGCGCAATAGGGTTAATTCTCTCTTTCTAAATTGTGTGCAACCTGTAATTGGCTTAACGTTGATTTGTTCGATCCAACTTTGTGCCTACCTGGTGATTAAATTATTGTTATTCCGTTCAGTTTGCGTGGTCTCCGTGGCTCTTAATACTTGTACATTCTTTCTCGCCCCGTCTCGGCGGATACCTAGGGGTTTAATCCCAACTGAGGAACGACTGGCCAGCAGCCCGGTATGGGAATTGGTTTTATTAAGTTGGAGAGACAATCATGATTGACTTACATAAAGGATTTATGTATTGCTGGTTCTGGGGTTTTAGCCTTAAGGAAACCCATGGACGAAAAGACGGTTATCCGTTAAAATTCACTTAAGGAGCCCATGGCCATATATAAATCTGGGTTCGCTCTAGATGTATGCCAACAGAGGCTATTGCAGTGATGGCTGACTTCCAACCTCTAATCTAACCAACGAACCTAGGATCCGGACACGGTGTTAAAACCCGGGAACATTAATGTAGCGACTGCGGTTGTCTGTTAGGAATTTGAGGTATAATCAACTTCGTATTTTCCCTAGAGTCTAAGTAACTGGTTTACATGGATGAGTTTGATGGTGTAGCTGTCCTGAGACTCATGCATGCTGTCCCTTAACTATAAATTCTAATTTCAATTTGGAGTCAGATATTTAACGAGGATATAACTAAATTTGGTATTCGAAATGTATTATGGAGTCAGATTAATTGTAACCGTTGTGCTTTTGGGCCCTGTTCTGTTGATCAGAGAAGAATATCCATTCTATTGTGATTCACACCAGCCAGGAAGCTGCTCAAATTAACGCCAGCCAAAAAGAACACATGAAACCTTCAGCCCCTACAATGTCCGTATTTTGATATTGTTTTGTGGGGCTTTGCACTGGCGCGATACTGGTCTGTTGCTATCTTGAGGTAGCGCAAAGGTCTTGCGGGATTGACTAACAAAATCTGGTCTTCAGTAAATAGTCAGTTTTTACGAAAGTGTATTGTTGCCACACTAGAAAAAGGCTCAGTAACATGTTATTACATGAAAGGTTTCACGTTTTTATAAGATAATTTGAATGTTATTTTGTGATAATGTGGCTCAGTATCACGTAATTACGTGAAAGTTTCATGTTTTTACAAGATTATTTTCACGTTATTTTGTGATAATAAGGCTCAGTATCATGTAATTGCGTGAAAAGTTGCACGTTCATACAAGATAATTGTAATGTGGAAAAAAAAGCCACTATATAGCAGTATTGACATTTTTTTGTTAAGCCCAGTCTGGAGCTAGGTTTTTGGGCATGTCCTGGGCATGCCTCAGAGGGGGAAGTCCCAGAGAATTGAAAAAAGTAATATAACTTATATGAACATGACATTAATCAATGAGATACGGAATGCGGAAGGAAACGAGAATGCCAGGGGGTAGATCTAGTAGTTCTCTCAGCTAGAGTGATTGGTTTAATTTATGCAAATCAACTGATGCGTCAGCCAAATGTATGTCAGTACTGAGGAGGAAACGGTGTCTTTGGACATTGGGAACAATTTTTGGAACATACTCAGCATTCACCAAAATGGACCCAATATTTTTGGAGGTAATTAAACACATTTTCATTTTATTTTTGGTAATAACACCAAGCCCTGGCACTAACTTGGTGGTGTATTGTGATTCACAAGGTAATCTAGACAAAGCAATGAATTTCCTTCTGCCTCCATAACCTGCCTATTGAAACAGAGTAAGTTGAGCTACAGTATCCCTTGATAATTTTTCCTCTTTTTCTACAGCTTTGCCGAAGGAACACAAAAGGCTGTGGAAACACGTCAGGTGTCAGAATACCAGTCCACACTTAACCACTCCATCCACTGCAAAGTGGTCAAAGGTCATCAACCACAATTTCATGGACAGTCAACGAAAGTTCAAGGACATTTACATCCAACATCAGACCATCTTCAGAACTGAGCTACTCCTTCCACTGAGAAATGCCACAAGACGTGGCTGAAATCTTCAGAAGCAGTTTACACCCTGTGTTTAAATTTTTTATTTGTTGACATTTATTTGACTAATGTTCAATGTTGTGGTTCTTTATTATGTTGATTTCCCTTCCCTTTCTTCCTTAGCCTTAAAGACCACAGCCAATGCTCTCAAGTAGAAGATGGGCACCTGAGCAAACCCACTCTCCTTGATACTGTGGACTCACTGTGTGAGTTGTAACAGTTGTATTTATCAGTAAATTGTTTAATGCTCATGTTAGGTGCTACAGTTATGTTACAATTGCACTTCTGGATAAAATGCTTCAAGCTGCACTCAACAAGTTTGTTTACTTTCTGTGTGATTATTTTTTTGTCTAAATTCGCCACTCTCTCCCCACGATCTGCTAGCCGCCTGCCCCTAAATTCACAGTAAAAAAAAAAAAAATCCCGGGCTCTGGAGACTGCGCTGGCGTCACAAAGTAAACGCAAGGGGCACAGGCTGTGCCCCAAAACAAAACAAACCATACCGGCCAATCACCGACAAGAGTTGACAGTTATGGAAACATGGGAAGGAGGGAACTCTGAGAGGGAGAGGCAGGCTACTTCTGATTTGTTAGAGTTCGAGTTTCAACAGAAGTGAAAGTAAACAAACTTGCATAGTGCACCTTTAAGGTTTATATCACAAATGTACTTATTTTGCAGAGCGAAATGTCAGACATAGTTCACAGAGGACCAGAGCAAAATGGCATAAACTGTTTCGTTCTATTCGTTTTATTAGGCTACATCGAAAATGTGATAAATTTGAAAAGTTTTACATTTCAGAGCTAAGGAAGGAAGATGTCGATAACTTTGCAGCATTGTTTTTGTACCAGCGGAGATTCCGTACTTGACGTACATGTATTACGTGCATTACGTGCATCTCATTAGAATCGAGAAGTGCTGTAATGCCCATGCTGTGTGGATCCTGTCAAAATAATTAAATGTTTACACAGGACTTTGATTTGGCCTCCATGTAACTCATTTACAGAAGCCTTTGCCTGACTGGTCACTTTCAACACCCATGCAAACTCAACACAGAGACATTACATAGATAACTTAATCAAGCCTGAAGCAGAGCCATGCATATAACAGGCTCTTTTCACTGCAGAGCAAGCAGGCAGTTTGGGCTGAGACATTATTTCATTGCTAATTGCAGCTGCGCTATGAAGCCAATGCAATCACGTATCACCTTTCTCTTCATGGCCATCTTGCTAGCTAGCCTGGGGTATTTAGGGGAAAGCTTTGTAAATAATCGACATAGTTAAGTAACATCATTTGGTTTTGGCCCTGACCTCACTAGCTCGCCAGCTGTAACAGCGACTGCTCTTGAACCAGCTTGTTGGCTAGGTTGCCAGCATCCCAGATACCTCAAAGTACAGTTCAGATACACGAAAGTGCTGCACATTTTAACACATAACATTTTCAAAACTAGCTATCATCACTTGCTATTACTAAATAACCATAAGACATGGTTGCCTTTCAGACAGTAAGAATACCGCACTCAGCTGACTCACTGGAGTATTGCGAGGAACGCAAAAAGCATTGCGAGAGAAGTGCAGTCAAAAAACATTTACCACCATGGCCTTAGCTGGGCTCCGTACCTCTTGGAAACTGAAAGTGACTGAGTGATTGCAGATGAATTAGCATTTGCAAATTGGTCTGGCAATGCCAGGCTTGTGGTTCCCTGTTATGAGCCACATCCAAATGAGTAGAATGGCCGGCGTTTTAAAAGAATAAAGTCTAATTTGAAAATATGTAAAAAAATAAAATAAAATTTATATCAGGGTAAAACATTTATTAACACTGCATACTATTAACACTGTTTCATAAAGTCCCAATTTTTTAATTGCATCAAAAAATAAAAATAAAAAAACATTCACAGTGAATCCATTTCACTCTTGGCTTTTTGAAAAACAATGGGCATTATTTAAATGTGAATTTTAAAAAAAATTTACAAAAACGACTGTACAAGTCTTTGTCCACTTACCACGCTATAATTTTTGATTTCACGTCCCAGGTCTTGTATAGTGTGGCTTGTTTTTTCATGTGCCTTCCATTATACAACTATTTTTGCTCTGTCCACCTGTAATCAGAAATTTACCAAACTGATTGTGATTGTTCCTAAATTTGCCATTAGCGAGTTTTGTTCACTATTTACATAAAGTGAACACCCATTACAAAATAGTGTATTTTTTAAATTCACAGTAGCAACACTTCACATTGAAATCTTGAGGCAGTGCATGTTAATATCTGCTTCAGTGACATGCAAGAAACTTGACATAAAAATGACACCCGTCACATTCGGAATTCAGCCTTTATACCAGTGCTCAATTATGGAGCTTCGATTATTGTTTGATATTAGTGACAGACTAAAGATAATTTCACTATGGCTCAACTCTGTGTTTTATGGTGAAGAGTTGAGATTGTGGACAGAATTTCAGAGTTTTCTTTTGTCTATGCTGGATCGGGACGACAGTCTTTGGCCAGAACAGAAAGGAGGCATGACCTGGGAGTTTAAGCACTCAGGAGAGAGGCGTCAGATGCAGCTGAATGAAGAGGTCTGTTAAGTACTTGTACGAAGGATCTGATGATCTTCCGAAGATATTACAGAGCGGACCCTTTTACTCAATAGGCCAGTAACAGAATTTCTGATTCACCTGGAATGAGATTGGTTGCCGGAGGATGCAGTTCAGAGGAGGGGTCTAGACTCCCTGTACTTCAGTTCCTTTCATCTGCACGTGTGTTTGAAATGTAAGGTGCCCTGAATAATAATTTTTGTGTAATGCCAAAAAATAATTAGTAACAATCACTGTCACCTCATCAGAATACAAGAAGTAAAAAAAGAAATAAAAATACCATAAGCTTCTGTAATATTATCTTGATTTGTTTTCATACCACAATGTTTTATTGGTAGGTCTCAACGCTCAATCTGCGGTGCAGTGCTTCATATGTTTGTATCAGCTTTCTGAATTTATTGCAGCTTCTGAATATTATGGCTCCCAAACCACAGGAAGAGGTCAATCACCCTCTTTCCATGTTGCGTGATGAGAAATGTTCTACTCCAGACTGTACGCAAAAAATCTAAAAAAAAATCTAAGCTCATTTATTGTTGCCGAGTTTCTTTATTTCCGAGTCTACTGAGTATAAATACAATCGACTTTCAGTGATGTTCTGATGCAAGAAATCCAGAAGTTACTTTTTATATGGCAGAGAAAGCTACCTTGAAGCTACTTTCCCATATGAATAAACTTCCTCAGATGTCTTGAACTTTTTCTCTGCTCTCTTCCACCTTGTGCTTGCTTTTGCCTCACCTGTGTCTGGCTCTTTGTGTTTACTATAGTCTTCTTCTTATGGTTTTAAGGTAAGATATGCAAAATAAATTCACCCCTTTGATTAGCTATACTGAAGTAAGCTTTGTTTTTCTGCCTTATTTGTGCATCCTCTTGTTTCCTCGGTGCTTAATTGGATAATAAGTCATATCAATGCGAAGTATTTCCAAAGGCTTTTATGAAATTAAAGTATCTATATGGACACTGGGGAATATCTTCAGTCATTCTGACTGCTATGCATACTTAAGATTAACTTACACCAGAGTCCTAGAATATTATACATATCAGGTCATTAGAGGAGATACCATCATCTGTCATGTGAATATTCCTGTAGGACTGAATGTAAGTACATTGAATTGTACATTGAGTTTTCTGCCATTAACATGTTGCATTTGTGGACAATTTATACCTGAATATTCTTTTACGCATATGTGATATGTTCAATGCAGCAACATAAAACGATCCAAGAATTGCCCCAATTATCTTCTATTTTTCCACACATCAACAAATAAACATTCCATAAATACACAGATATATTGTACATACATGCATATATTCGCACATAATATACTGCACGTAGGCTTGTTATGTAGCCTTCCCTTATGTGAGTCATTACAAGACATCAACTAAGTGCAGTAGTATCAGTATCAAGAATTTTAATAAATCAAATTTTTATATTTACATACTGCTCAGCATATGTACTGACTCCATAAATGTGGCTAAGATTTCTCGAAAACATTTTTTTCAATAAGCTGTATCTTGTATGATCTGGTCAGTGATTCCATCAAAATGAAAGCTGTTCTTGATTACTGAAGGAAGCTGAGTGTAGACTGGCAGATGTTCTAGTGGGATAACTTTGTATGTGGTGGTTAGATGTAAACATATAGTTGAAGCAAGCAGGAAGCATATTTATTTGGTCACGCTTTACAATAAGGGTACATAATTTATGCGTTAGTAATTTTGAACTAATGCATGACTCGTGATGATATAATGCATGAATTAATGCAGGATGCATCATTAATTCCTGTTGCTGATCCTTAGCAAATGATGAAGTCACCATGACTTTGTGATTATTTTACACTCAATAAATCATTAAATAAGGGATGTTAAGATTTCATGACTTCATATATTAATTAACATGCAGCACAATTAGCTGGATTCCTGGCAAAAACTTGGCAAGTAATGTACAAATAATATGCTTAAGTAATTCTGAACAAATGCATGACTCATGATGACTTAATGCATTAATTAATGCAGGATGTATCATGAATTCCTGTTGCTCATCATTAACAAATGATGAAGTCACTATGCCTTTTTGTAATAAGTTTGCACTTAATAGATCATCATTTAAGTGATATTCACTGTTACTTCATACATTAATTACTTTTGCAACCAAAATAGCTGGATTCCACTTTCATTAAAGTTTATTGATGAGCTCAGTCTACACTGTGGAACTTGTGACATGTTTTCAAATGCCTGGTAAATATTTTTTTTGTAGCTGTTCTCATTCAAAACATTGATGTTTATTGAATGTTGCGATCAAGGTTTTTCAGATTTGGATACACTTTAAAACTGAATCTAAACACTCTGACATGTTTAAAGAGTTGAACTGAAACAATTGGTTTTACAGCAGCGTTTATTTTGAGTGCAGTTATGAATTTGGCCTAGAACTCCCACAATATATGTCGCACATTCAAAAACCTCATATCCTCAGATTCCCTAAATAGCCATGAATCAAATGGGCTAGGCCACAACCATTTCGGCCCATAATTTTTTTTTCGCAAAAACTGGAAAATCGACTTTTTCGAACTCCTTTTTGGGGTTTTGTCTGATCAGTGTGAAATTTGACACGTACACTCTTAAGTTATCTGAAGAATTTTGTTTGGTGAAATTTGCGCAAATTATTAACGAATTAAGTTTATTAGCCAGCTATAGCAACACTAACAGTTGCATATCTCAGTCAAAATATATGCAAACAACACCAAATCTGAGATCCTAGGTTGGCATGGGACTGTGGGGGTATGTTGGCCACTTCCATTCATCCTCATACAAGCAGCAATAGGGTCAAGCAATAACATCAAGGCAGCTAACCATAATTTAGCCAGGATATTACCGGTAACTAACACTAAGGTCAGGACAAGCTGGTCCATTTTATCTTACCTTTTCAAACATCACCTCACTCAGAAAACAAAGATAGCGAAGCTGTAGTTACCGTCGCCTACTCTACAGCGTGAGTGAGCTAACTGTGGCAGCAGCGATGCTTTTAATCAATGGGAAGGAGCAAACTGAAGCACCTAGCTGGCCAGCTACCTTGTTAAAAAAAGCCTTATTTCCACCACTCCATTACGCAGCAAAAATAAACCCACGTTAAATTATATGCATTTAGGTTGCTAACATACCCCGATAGAACTCTTCTCTCAGTTTTTAACTAGAAGTTTCAGTCAGCACTACCCATTATTTTAGCTGACATCATCTAGCTAACCCTATGCAAAGTTAGTTAGGGGAAAAATGACGGCAAACTATTGTTTTGTCAATGTAAATTAGTGTCAAGTTCGATCTGATGGAAACATAATGCCACCTTTATTTACTTTTGCATTCCCTTTTGCATAAGATGATGAAAAGTAGACAATTAAAATATAAAATACTTAGATATTTGTCTGGTAACTTCCCGTTGCTGATTTTTTTTCATTGGGAGAGCTCCGAGTGGGAAGCGCTAAGTGCGCGAAGAACAGGCACGTACCTGTCACTATGACAACTGCAGGGTTAGACCAAATGACCCAATATTTCAGAAAATAACCCGTAAAAACACAACTCAAGCAACCCCATGCTTGACTTAAAAAATAATCAACTCTTCATTTTCTAGTGCGCAATAACAAAATGCCAGCAATCACATATTTCAGAGAGAGAATAAATTATGATGATGATGATTATGATTATTATTATTGTCATTATTATTCCCCCTCCCCCCTCCCCCCAAATAAAATTCATGATTCATCCTGCATTATTTCATGCACTAAATCACCACCATTAGTTCAACATTACATAAAGGAGACCTATTTTGCTATATTTCCATATTTATATTTTGATTTTGGTCTCCCCTAGAGTACTCCTGATCATTCAAAGTCCAAAACAGAGTCCTTATTTAGCTCATACTCCCATCCTCAAAAAAAACCCCATTTGTAGTCCATTGTAGTCTCTGCCTGAAAGGCGTCATCGGGGTGCCTCTTGCCGCTATTGCCCCCACTCCCCGTGTGCCCACTTTCTTCTGACTGGCCAGCTCTGTGGAGGGCGGAGTTGGGCGGGACGAGGCACAATTTTTTTCAGAACACAATTTTTCGGGTCCTCCTCCCCAGAGTGAAACGTAAGACACGGCTGCCATCTGATAAGTAAGCGGCGGGCAAATTCCACAATCTAACACCGTACATGTGTATTGATCCAATGAAATGAACTTGTTCTAATAAACGCAGCAGTCAAAGTCGAGGACGCAGTGCGAATGTCAGGCAGCTCACGCACAAATTAGCTATCGGCTACAGTTTGCTACGGCAACAGTGGAGAGTACAGCGGTTTTTCTACTCTATAGCTAGGATGCAGGGAAAGCTCGAATCCACCCCATATAGACACATTTGTAGAACGGGTCGACATGCCCAAGTGTAGACCGGAGACCGTAGAAATGCGGTGGGTCTGAGTTTAGAGGGAAACATGGACCGTGAGGAGCAGCTAAAAGTGGACCAACAGCTTATAGACTGCTTCAGTGTGTATTAGGACCTGCTGGTTCGTGTGCATAGCTGTGGTGTGTTGTTAGCATGGAGAAACGAACAGCTTCTGCACTGGTATATGACAGAGGGGCGAAAGCTCCGGGCTTAATGGCCTTTTCGGAAATTGCCCGGGTCCATGGCACTGGTCCGACCTCCCATTAGTTCCCTTGCGCGATGAATAAACACACATCCCCCCCCCCCCCCCGTGTGTGTGTGTGTGTGTGTGATTTGCGTTTCTGAGAGCTCTCTCTCTCTTTCTTTGTCTGTGGTCGATTTTGTCGGAGGAACGGGAGGTCGGACCAATGGGTCGTCGGACCAATGGGCAGCTACCAATTGCCCGTGGTAATTGTTTACTTATTGCTTTGGAATGACCAGCTTTTCCTGGCTGAAAATGGGCGTATTATTATGGATTGTGCTGAGAGCTATAGAGCTCCGGTTATGTTATGAACATAATACAGGTTTTACAGACCGTAAGTTCCGTATAAGAGAACCGTTGCTTATGTGGAGCTAGCGAATCGATAACTTTTACAGGAAAGAATTTCATATTCAGTTGATGGCAATGCAGAGATATTGTTTGTCATACCTGACACATTATAGCCTCTGCGCTTCCCTGTTGCTTTGACCGGTAGCATCAGAGAGCTTGCCCAGCTCTGAAACTGGTTCAGGTTTGCTGAAAGTCAGCTGAGAAACAAGGCTGAAGTATTTAGGTTTACCATTGAAGGTAAAGAAATACTCAAAGCTGACATAATCGAAGTGAAAAAAATAATCGCCCTCTTAAACGTAATATCTGTTTCAGGCCATTATCAATGAAGAACAATATTTTTAAACAGATTTCAACACTGGTAAACTAGCATTTTAAGAACATTTGAGGCTGAAGTCCTCAAAGAAATTGAAGAACAATCAGGCGCCACCCCAAAAAGAGGCATTCTTCTCAAAATGTATAATAAAGAGTGGAAGATAAATTTGCCTATAAATTTCCAGAAAGCTTTTTGTGATTCTTTATAAGAAAACTGTGACGTATTACTGTTTTTCTATATATCAAACCCGTTGCGAATTGAACTGCAAACTGCAAGTACTGTACGCCCCACAGCCAAGCATGAGGCGCTGTGGGCATCTGTGGGTACTGCGCAGGGTGCCCTAAAATAGTTTTTAATTATTGCCATATCATTTATATCAAGCCCATTATTTGAATTTGAGGTTTGTAGGCACCACATCAGCAGCATGTTCCGTATGTGTTTCGGGACCTGCGCCCACCTCCTCACTCATCTGCTCTCAAATGCACTTCTCGTTCTGGCACCTTCTGATTTAAAAATTAAGCACAACACGGGGGTCCCTCTCTTTCACTGGGGGTTGAACAATGGCAGATTTCCAGACTCTAGTAATCTCATTGTTATTAGGAGTGAAAATAAATATAATGAGCAATAGATCAGCTGAAAACTTAAGAAAAAATGGCACCAGCCTTTTAAGACCAGCAGATTTATTTAGTCCAGCTTTCTCAATGCTCTATAGACCTATAACACAGAAAAGAGGATACAAACAGAATTATTCTCCGTACACTCAGAGAAAGTGCTGCCTATTTGAACATTAGAAGTAATAACCCCAGGCCCCATAGTGTCAAATCAAATGCGGACTAAAATGAAATACTTAACATAGTTAAGAATGACAGGCTTATCAGTTAAAATACCCGCACCGTTTATTATATTGCTTGGGGAAATATGGCCAAAACAAGAATTAACCACTGCACAAAATTTCCTTGAAACATTAAGATTTATTTGGAGATTTTAGACTGATAACACTCAGATTTAGATGTCTTCACAAGAAATATGCAAAATATCAGACTTCAAAAATGGAGCATCTAAGCGTCACTTTTTTATTTCCTTGCCACAACCCAGGCAAATTCATCTCTTTAAAAGCTGCATAGCTCTGGGTAAAACAAAGAATTATTGGAGCCTTACAACTTGAATTTGCAAAAAATTATGTTTTTTTTTTTTAATATTGAAAACCGTGACAGAAAAAAGGTCAAGCCAGTTTTACATCATCAATAAGAGTGGTTATATTCCAGTCAAAGGGACCTTATATACGTCATACGAGCAAGTGGCATGCCATGGAAACAGACTCGCTCGCAGAAATGCTTAGATTTTATCTTAAGGAGAAGCCAAGGTCTTGAATAAGGTCATTCAGTATTTCGTACTGCTACTAAAACACAATGGTCACAAATCATTATATTGTTGACTCATCAAATGCCTTAAGGTTATTTTAAGTTAATCAAAACTAATAAAAAAAAGACAGCTTGTTAAACATGATGGTGGTAACATCATGCTTTGGGGATCACTCAGGGATAGAGGCCTGTTTATAACCCGTTTATTCTAGGGCAGGCTTGCAGGGGGCTATCCCAGCAGAGTGGTCAAGAGAAAAGAATACACCTTACACTGACTACCAATCCAATTTCCGAATCTCACATCATTCAATCAAACACTCATACCTATGGGCATCTAAGAGTCTCCAATTAGCTTGGAAAGTAAGTTTTTGGACTGTGGTTGGGCACCAGAGTACCTGGAGGAAATGCATGCGAGCTTGCGGAAAACATGTAACCTCCACACAGAAAGCCCTAGGACAGGTCAGATACAAACCTACAACCCTTTTTCTGTGACCGTGCTACCCATCTTCCAATGTGGTAATAAGCCAGAGCAAAAATCCAAGTCGATCAAGGTATGGTTTCAGAAAAAGAAAATTAAAGTCTTGTAATGGTCCAATCCAATGGCGAGGAATTCAGTCCTCTCAAAAACGTGTTGAATAGCCCACAGAGAACTGCAAACAGGTCCCCCTGGAAATTTATAGGAACTTGATATTTCAATTATGGTGGCTGGACCGGCATCCTTATAAAAGGCAGAGGTCATCAATTACATGATCAGGAGGCTTTTACGATGAGGTGCAGACAGTAATCAATTAATTTATCGTAGTAGTCACCTTGGTCGACAGCCTATTGTTTCAAGTATCTAGATATTAAGCTAAGCTATTTAGCTCAGCTAAATTGTGTGTGGTTGCTCCAAGTTATTATACTTCTACAATGATGTAGGCTATGTTGTTAAACTTGGACACTGAGGTTAATACTTGGACTTACAGTATATTTGTGACCATTTATGATGGTGAGGTGCATTGATAGCCAGCTGTATTCGCAATGAGGGCTTATTTCCACTTATCAGGGACCAAAGCTGCATAGGAAGCCTTTATAAAAGCTTGTTCACAGACAGAAAGACTGCTAGCAGGGAGAAAAATTCTGCCATAGCTGCTTGGTGGTAGAGGTATTGAACGCAATAGTGTGCCTGTCAGCTGGGTTGAGTAAACACTGTTCGCTTTGTGACGCCATTGGTAACCGAAGTGTCTCAATAACCCAGGCTTATTAGCTTAGGTTTTGGTTCAACCATGGTCTGTGGAGACAACTGTCTTTGTAAGGCAGTTGACAGCATAGCAATTCACTGAATTTTGAGACAAAAGCATGGGGCTGTCACCCATCACTCAATTAACCCTTAATGTGCTTCATTTTTACTCACCCTATCCCTACAAAAGTTAATCATTCATTATGTGGTTGACAAATGACCTTCAGAAGGACCCACAAGTACTTGTGAACCCTTCTGAAGGTCATTGCTTACTAAAAATGGACAAAAATGTTGACCTTTTGAAGACTTGAAATCAGAAATTCAGGTTTGCATATTTTGTGCCTTGTGACTACAGCAATGATCAGCACTTAAAGGATTAAGATCAAACTTGTTTAAATCAATTCAAACACAGCACACAGATGAGCCTTGCATTCCCTGTGCATCCAACTAAGAGTACATACATCACGCTCATGAACTGATAGCGTGCAACCATATAAACGCCAAAGTGGTTCAATTCTAGATATTTCACTATACGAAATTATTCACTAGATGTAATGATGCGATCAGGAACCAGTCGCGAGAACCAGGAAATGCAGTAGAGCTAGTTTTATTGATAAAGGGAAAGAACCCCCGCTGGGCAGAAGGCAAAAGTACAGAGTCCACAATCAAAAAGTCAAAATCCAGTTGGGCAAAAACAGAATCAAAAACCAGGGCAGCAATCACAGTAAACGTTGTCAGACAGAAATGGGTCTGGTTCACAGGAATAGTTGTATCAGAAGCAAAGCCAGAATCCACAGGATGTAATCTGAATCGTTACCAGGGCAGCAAACAGATCTCGTAGTCGGGCAGAAAATGGTCAAAACACACAGATGCAACAATAATCCAAAATCGAAAGTCAGGCAATCCAGTCAGAAAGATAAACGCTGAGTAATCAAGGCAAGAAACGTAGCACAAGAAGACTAGGGAAAACGATCTGACAAGAAAGTGAACCAAACAGACATCTTATATACACATCCGGGGTAAACACATGACCAGGGAGAACAGGTGCAATCAATGGTAACAATGATCAGGGAGAGACACATGAGGAATAAACTAAAAACATGAATTTGGCTGTAGCCAAAACGCAGACAGGGATCACAAGACAAACCTATAAACAGAACAACAGCTCCAGTCAAGGAGTACTAAAGCGTATAGTTTAAAGAAAAGGAGAGCATAAAGTATAAGTGGAGATCCACAGAAAACTGCAGCAGAGATAATCAGAGATAGGCAAAGAGGCGGAGACTAGAATTGGGCGACTGCTGAGAGATCGTTAGTCAATCAGTATGAGCAGCTATACAATCCCGAGTGCATGTTAGTAAGTTAGGAAAAATATACAATGTTAATATGTGTTAGTAATTATCGAAAACAACAAACTGCTAGTATGAATAAGTAGATAGTAAAAGAGAGAGGAAGGAAGACCACAAGATAATGAAAGAATTTTGAAACCCAGAAACCAATAAATCACCCGAATGAGTGGCACGCAAGACTAGGGACCGTGGGCAAAGACCTACATAAGACAAGACAGGGTAGATAAAGTGCAAAGCAAGGCATGGCAGAAAATAAAATGGTAAGGGATCTATGAAACATGGCAGAGACTATGAATACACAAGACAAGAAAAATAATAAACCAGGATACTACAATAACCAAAACACAATACATGATCTAAAGAATGGTCAGACAAAGCAGTGGTCAATAAACACAGAAAATCAATAATCATGGCTTAGCCAGGCACAGAACTTAAGCAAGACATGAGCATAATCAGGAATCACAACACTAGATCTTCAACAACATCCAAAGTTGTTTTCACGGCTTGTCGGCTCAATCTTCACATGACAATGAAGCATTACTCCATACATGCCAACTCTACCGCTTTTGGGGCGTATTTTTCTGAATGAAACGCCCTGAAAGTGGTAGTGTTCCACCAAAAGCGGAAGAGTCGGCATGTATGTTACTAGACGCGTAATCGGAAATAGTTCATTGGGTAAGTCATTGAGCCATTGCGGGGGTGACGGCCGTATATACTTGCATATTGAGCATGCATAGTTGAACATACACCATTACAAACACAATTTTTGTATATGTAGTTGCTGGGATGGCTGCCGTTTTAACTTTCTCTGCATGCCGACTGCCAGGCGACGTTACGCTCAAAAACTCAGAATGCAGCAATGAGCGCAGATTTGCAGTCGCTAAACCAGTCTCTTTTTGACATTTTCACATTGATTGTCGGCTAAATATTGAACACTCATTTTTGAAGTAGTCTTACGAAAGAATCCACACACCTTCACACGCAAGTAAGCAATATAATAAAGTCGTACATTCAAGTAGCGCAGTGGATAAAGCCCTGCTCCTAGATGTGGGACAACTATAGGTTCAAATCGCGAATGTGCTTTTTTTCTGTGTGGTGGAAGCATAGTTCTTGTATAATTAATTGCTGGGAGTTTGCTGTTTTTACTTTTACCCACTTTTTACCTTATTTTTGTTTTTATACTTTTGTTTATTTGCTTGTTTTACGTCAAATAAATCTGCCCCAGTGGAGTCAAACTTCATTTCCTTTGTTTGTATTTAATTTGAATGGGAAAATGTATGCAGGATTGCTTGCCATTATAAAATATAAAATAAGAAAGAAAATTTAAAAATGGTTGTAATCAGATGGACTGTATACCTGTAGTGACATATATATTAAATTAAATAAGTATAGATACAGTCGGCAACAAAGGGGACGCCCACAAAAGTAGAGCCGAGGGGGAAAACAAACCGGTCTCTGCCGTTAGCCCTAATACCGAAGAGTAGCTGTGTGCCCTTTTGCACCGCAAATAACCAAAATAAAACCACAAATGAGGATAAAATGGCTTCAAGCTATCAGAAGAGAGGATGAGTTTGGCAGATTATAGCGGGACCCCTCAACAGAACGTGAATGTATGCGGGCAACTAAGTCGGATCATTCGCCCAGTCTTTTAAAACGTATGGACAACAATCCAACCTCAGTATATTTATTTTTTTTATATATAACGGACGGGGGGATTGTCTTCCCCTCGGCTCTAACCAGATGTGAAATTTATTGGCGTTCCCGTTTTTGCCAACTGTGTCTATTACAGTTCCGTGTCTGAGAAATCTCAAATGGCACACAGTGCCCAAAAAGATTCCCAAATTGCCAATTGGGAGATGCCACCTAGACATTCCTGGACTAAAACTTCTATAACTTTGCTCTGATTTACTACTTGATTAGAATAAACTTTGGTGCAGATAATGGTGAGATTCTGTGCTGTAATTTTTAGAGGTTATTATTATTACACTGCCCGCAAAAGTGCGGGAGGTGTTCTGTGTTTGTCTCTGTGTATTTATTTTTTTTATTTATCTGTGTGTGTTTGTCTGTGGACAGCCTACAGGCCGCAGTTTTGATCGGATCGTTTTCATATTTCACAGAGGGGAGTGTAACGGTCCAAGTGAGAAGTGATTTGTTTTTTGTGCAGATCCGGATCAAACTGTGGATTCTGGATCACTGAACATCTCCTTCACATTGGGAGATAAGGCAAATTTCAACCTTTGAAGGTCGTGGGCTCAGGCGAGGTATGTGGCTTCCGGACACACCCTCTACTTTCAAAATTATTTTAAAAGGGATAGATGGTGTAATAATCACACCAAGATTCCTGGCATGGGATCTGATGTAAGGTGCCAGTGAGCCAAGGGAGCTCAAAAGGGATAGAAGTAAAATTTTGTTAAGCAGACATGAGATCTTCAATTTATGCTGTGTTTCATCTTTATTTACTCTGACTCAGTGACATATATACTGATTTTTTACACCACGACCAAAATTCCTTAGGTATTACCTTTATTGTGAATTTGTAATTTGTAATTGAAATATTACTGAAGTTATCGCGTTAACACGTACAGCGGCGGCAGCGGTGGCGGCGGCTGGACCAAAAATATAATAATCACACCAAGATTCCTGGCATGGCATCTGATGTAAGGTGCCAGTGAGCCAAGGGAGCTCAAAAGGGATAGAAGTAAAATTTTGTTAAGCAGAAATGAGATCTTCAATTTATGCTGTGTTTCATCTTTATTTACTCTGACTCAGTGACATATATACTGATTTTTTACACCACGACCAAAATTCCTGAGGTATTACCTTTATTGTGATACCGAGATTATTCAAATAGACAGTTGCAGAGATATAGGGGAAGTCGGGGCACAGTGAATCAAGGGGCACAGTGAATCAGGGCAATTTTTGTAAAAATGACAAAAGGAATCACCGGTATGAAATCATCATTTTTTGTGTTTGGAGAATTCCCATCTATCAAAGTTTAAATAATTCGTTTGGATTATTTACTGACAGAAAAACAAGGTAAAGTATGTTTTTATGCATGTGAAGTGAATTTCCGTGGCTTCGAAGTGTGTGCCGAATCTTACATATCATCTGGAAGTAATAAATCCATTATGATGCAGCATTTAGAGCACATACTTGTCACAATGCTGAAGGGGTGTCTTCTCGAAACCAAAGCAACATGTGACCTTGGGAGACAGTTTTAGGTCATGAAAGCACATGAGGCACAGTGAATCAGGACACAGTGAACCATTGGAAAGGTGATTCACTGTACTCCAGTGGGATTCTTTAACACATGGGCCCATATTCTGTTTGAATAAAGAATAACATGGGAATTGGCAGATATTGTGATTGTACAACTATAGTCAGTTCTGGGACTATGCAGAAAGTGGCACATCCTCAGGTCATGACCTTTCATTTGCACTTGATTTGAGGTCAATCGGACAAATATTTCCAGAGATATGATAAAAACTGTGATTTTTCCAGTTTTTGGCCCCTGGTGGCCAATCTAGAAATTGTAAATTGTCCAAAATCGAATCAGCTCTTCCTCTTTATGGTACTTACTTATATGCAAAACTTGAAATTTGTAATTGAAATATTAATGAAGTCATCGTGGAACAGTGATTTTTCCATTTTTAGCCCCTGGTGGCCAATCTAGAAATAGCAAATTGTCCAAAATCGAATGAGTTCTTCCTTTTTATGATACTTACTTTTATGCAAAACTTGGAATTTCTAATTGAAATATTACTGCAGTTATAGCGTTAGCACTGAAATCAGTTTTTGGCCTCTGGTGGTCAATCTAGACATCGTAAATTGTCCAAAATCGAATCAGTTCTTCCTCCTTATGATACTTACTTATGTGCAAAATTTGTAATTTGTAATTGAAATATTACTGAAGTTATCGCGTTAACACGTACAGCGGCGGCAGCGGTGGCGGCGGCCGGACCAAAAATATAATAATCACACCAAGATTCCTGGCATGGGATCTGATGTAAGGTGCCAGTGAGCCAAGGGAGCTGGCAAGGACCTGAACCAGGTCAGGGCAACCGAACAGAACAACCTCTGTTTTGTTTTCGTTTAATTTTAAGAAGTTTAGATCCATCCATGTTTTTACATCATTAATGCAGTTCAGCACGGCCTGAAGGGAATCTTTAGTAGTGACCTTTAATGGCAAATACACCTAAATCCATCTGTATTATATTTATTACATTTGTCTTGTGTATAAACTGAATGTGTCTGAGTCGAGCGCAACAACAAATAGCTGGAGATCAGGTTTCAAGTGAATGTGGGGACGGGGGGTGGGGCCGGGGGCGAAAGTTTTTTTCCGACAAACTTTTTGTCCTCATTTGCATATGCACATGCCCACCATAGTGAGTTCTTGAATACCATCAAAACATTGCTAAGTGAGTCGCCCACTTGCAATTGCGTGCTTTTATGCTTTGAAGTGCACCTCCGAACAAATTCTAAACCCACCCAGCTATACACCGAAAAACATTTACCATACCATCGGCTCTTTATCAGTTTATTTGTTTAAGGTCATCATATTAATCTTCTGCAGTTAACTCCGAGTTAGCCCAAGATCATCAGTAAATGAACTTGCTCATTTCTAGCTTTTCTTCAATGTAGTAAATAATGCTGACGTTTGTTACGATTGAGTCACTTTTTCTCCCAATCAGTATGTGTGAATGTATTTAGTTGGCGAGCCTACACATTTAAGCTCTTGGGCTTCAAGTGTAAAGATATTTTCAGTCAAAATCAAAATAATTAAATAGAGCTGTTCAGAACTTAAACTTCAGCTTCATATGGCTTAATGGTTCAGAATACCTGGAGTCACAAAATGATGACATACCCGCGTGGAGAATTATCAATATAAACTCTCCAGGATAATTTATAGCTAGCTAGCTATATCCGAAAAACTATCTACAGCAATCACGGACACATGAAATGCAATGTAAACTCGGTGGCTCCTCGGAATTCAGTACATTCTGCTGGTCATCGGCAATGTCACTAGCTAGGTCTCTGGCAGTGTCTTTATAGTGAGTGAGCGATGTCCGAGATCTGCGTTTCTTACCTCAGCATATTCCTTCACGGTTTTGTGAACGAGGCTAGAAAAAAAGATTATCTAGCTGCCAGAGACTGAACTAGTGGCATTGCCGATGACCAGTAGAAAGTTCTGAATACTGAGGAGCCACTGAATTTCACCAAAAAAGTTCTGAACAGCTCTATCTAATTATTTTGATTTTGACTGAATATAACGTTACACTTGAAGCACACATAGAAATATAAAATGGAAAAAAGATGCAAGTGCGACCCCGAGTGGTCAAAATCAGCATTACGGTTTAATTCGGTTTTTAATTAAATATCGAACCGGTTTAATTTTTTTTTTCGGCACATGCTTAGTGACTCTCATTACCTTTGAACACATTTGTTCCGATTTGGATCATATGCAAAAAGGAGGATGACTCGGCATGAAATTCAAATAAATAGGAATAATTAAAGGCCGAGTGCATCACAGCATGAAGTTCAAACATTTCTAATACATTTCAGTCACGCTTCACAAAAGTTTCACACTGACAGTGTGAATTGATTATGCATCTCAAATGATTATAATGTGCTGTATAAAGCAGAGAAGAGTTAATACCTCAGACCCACATTTTAAATGTGCTTTATCTTCTATATATGCAAATGTAATATTGGGACAGCCGTCCAATTCAATATGTGACTGCTTATTGAATTTTAATACATCTTCACTGATTTGTCCGCAGTAGAAGGTATAGTTTCATCTAAATTGGGTGCAGTTCAGTAATGTTCAGTAATTATTTTCTCATATCATTAACTGCAGTCAGTGAGGCTGTTAAACCCTGATTATTAAAGCAAAATACCTCAATGCTCAACTTATGCAATTACTGTAATTAATTTTAAAAGCAACCATAGGTCATCGTATTTTTCATTTTTAAGGAGCTCTACGTTCATGATAACCCTGCCCTCTGTCCCCTCCCATTTAGCCAGCCCAGCATGTCACAGATAAGCTACTGCCACATGCAGGTCATAAACAGAGCCCCCATTGCTCCAAGCTCACTGCCTTCAGTGAAAATGCCCAATATTGGGCTCTCACTCCCTTGTTCACCCATCTGCCAGATTACATTAAAACCTATCATTTCAAAGCCAGTAATAGCTAGTAATTGAGTGACCCCCCTGGCCTATAAAGCCTTGCTTAATGAGAATGGAGATTCTGGCCCTGCTGGTTCAACAATCGGCATCAGTTACACTGGAGATGCCAGGGAAATGTCCCCACTGCTTTTTGTCATAATTGGCTTTGTCTCCATGACTTCTGATAGTTAGACAAACTTAGTGAAGAAGATATGTTGGAACACATTGTGTTATTACCAGAGATAAAAATGATTATTAATCAGTAAATCTGAATAGACGTACTACCTAAAACTCGAGCACTTCATACTTGCTCATATCCTTTGGTTGCTAACAGACATACAGTATCTTTCTACATGGCCGTGGTAGCAACCACATGATAAAAGAGAGCGTGAAAAAAATAGTTCACAACCAAGATTGCAACATCAACTCTCGAGGAAAGACGGGAGAGCTCGCACATTTTTGGTAGAATCAATACTGGCTTCCTAATGTTATGGCCCCAATTTGCTACGACATATAAGACAGCAAGGGATGACAGTCAAAATTTTAAAACTCAAACAGATTTAATTAAACAAAGACCAACTCTAACCTACAATTTATACAACTGACCAAGACTGAAAATATTCAAGAAAAAAAATATTTACTGTCCCTTTGGTTGGGTTGCTTGGTGATGTTCCAGGTGAGGAAAATGCTCCAACACAGGCAAAAATCCACAAACAGCCTCACAGGTCTTAAAAAGACTGACTGGTCTGGTCAAATGTATCCTTCTCCTTGCAATTTCTCCAAACACTTTACCCTCTCAACTTTTCTCCTTAAATACTCTTTTGCAGCCCCTCCCACCTTTTAGACTTTTTTTATTCTGTGGGACTTTCCCCTCTCAGACATGCCCAGGACATGCCCAAACCTGCTCCAGACTGGGCTTTAAAAAAAGGTCAATACTGTCATATAGTGGCATTTTTCCACATTACACCTCCATTCCAAAGGGGAAAAATTTTGACTCATAAAGGCAAAATTTTTCTTTTTAATACAAAAATGGTTAAGTAGACACTTGTATTTATATACATATAATACAATATGCTAATAAACACATGATATATATACAGAGGTGGACAATCCAGGTTCAGAAAGTAAAAGTCCTCCCCAGTATTTAGTTCCAACCTCCTGGATGAGCTACAGAAAACAATCCTTCAGACCAGAGGTTGGACTAGTCAAGAAAGTCAGCTGGTTGAGTTGATGGGTAGAAGTAAAACATGGTGGGACTTTTACTTTCTGACCCCTGGAATGTCCACCTCTGTATATATACATACTCAAACACAGGATAAGCAATCAGCAATTACATTGTCAGTACCCTTTACATGCTTAATTTCCAAGTCAAACTCCTGTAAAATCAAATTTCAATTCAACAATCTCTGATTCTTGTTTTTCATCTTACTCAAAAACAGTAACGGATTGTGGTCAGTATATACAATCATTGGCTTTTGCCCTGTACAAACATAAACCTCGAAGTGTTGTTAAGATAGAACCAGAGCCAACAGCTCCTTCTCTATTGTGGAATAGTTCCTTTGGTGGCGATTCAACTTCCTGGAGAGGTATGCCACGGGATGCTCAATGTCATCAGAGTCACTTCTCTGTAGGAGCACAGATCCACAAGCTTGGTCGCTAGCATCGACCATGATGGAGAACGGTTTGTTGAAGTAAGGAGATTTGAGCACGGGGAAGTGACACAGCAGAGACTTCAGGTAATCGAAGGCTCTTTGGCATGCTTCATCCTAAGTGAACTTTACGTCTATCCTCAGTTGGTTGGTGAGACTGAGAGCAATCTCAGCAAAGTTCTTGCAGAACTTGCAGATGTACCCGATCATTCCAAGGAAGTGGCAGAAAGCTTATTTGTTGTCAGGAACTGGGAAGTCCATGATGGCTTGGACTTTAGCATTTGTGGGTGCCACCTTACCCTGGCCTATGACGTAGCCAAGATACGTGACAGTAGCACAACCAAAGTCACTCTTGTTCAGGTTAACAGTCAAGTTAAACTGGGTCATGCCAAAGGATAGGACTTCACATTAGTACAACCCAAATGGTGTGGCAAAAGCAGAGATACTCTTGGCCCTCTCAGTTAAAGGGACACACCAATAACCCTTCAATAAATCAATCTTGGTCAGAAACTTTGCTTGCCCTACTCTATCGTTACAATCATCAATCCTAGGTATTGGAAACACATCAGTTCTAGTTACTGCATTTACTTTGCGATAATCTGTACAGAATCTGGTCCTTCCATCAGGTTTTGGAACTAGCACACAGGGTGAACTCCTGAGTTCTGAGTTGGAGGGTCTGATAATATCATGTTCTAACATGTACTCAACCTCTTTCTCAGCAATCTTTCTCTTTTCAGGATTCATCTGGTTCGGATGCTGTGTTATTGGTTTGGCATCACCAACATCATGAGAGGCTATAGAAACTCTCTTGGGAAAATCAAGAAATAGATCTTTATATTTCTTGATCAACCTCTCAAACTGATCTTTCTGTGAGGGTTCTATGTTCTGGAGTTTTACATCAAGATTTTGCAACACTTCAGAATTTGACAACTTACCTTAAACTCCCCCTCATCTTCATCTTCTGAAGTGACAGCTGCAACCCTAGCATTCCTATCATGATAAGGCTTCAGCATGTTAATGTGACACAACTGTTTTAGCTTTCTCCTATCTGGAGTCTTTACAATATAATTGAGATCATTGAGTTTTGTTTGAATTTCTTAAGGACCATGAAATCTAGCCTGCAATAGATTGGACTGCAAGGGAAACAACACAAGAACCTTGTCTCCTGGTTAAAACTCACAGCTTCTAGCCTTATGATCATACCAAGTTTTCATTTTTCCCTGACTAGATTTCAAGTTTTCTTTGGCTACCTCACAAGCTGCACGCAGTCTTTCCTTGAACTTGCCAACATAGTCTAACAGACTGATATGCGGTTCTTTCTCTTACCATTGTTCACTCAACAGTAGCAAAGGTCCTCTCACTTCATGGCCAAACACTAGCTCAAACGGACTGAATCCAGTAGACTCCTGCACTGCTTCTCTAGCTGTAAACAACAGCAAATGAACACCTTCATCCCAGTCTTTCTCATAGTTATGACAATAAGTCCTCATCATTGTCTTGAGAGAGGAATGAAACCGCTCTAAGGCACCCGGACTCTCTGGATGATAGGCACTGGAAAGAATCTGCTTCGCACCTAGTCCAAACACAACCTGCTGAAACAATCCGGAAGTGAAATTGCTACCTTGATCTGACTGAATTTCCCTGGTAAGGCCAAACAACGTAAAGAACTTTATCAAAGCCTTCAAGATTACAGTTGCCTTGATATTATGTAGAGGTATGGCTTCAGGGAATCTAATAGATGCACACATGATTGTCAACAAATACTGATTTCCAGATCTAGTTTTGGGTAATGGACTAACACAATTAACAATGACCTAAGAGAAGGGCCCCCCAAATGCTGGGACAGGCTGCATTGGAGCTACAGGTGGGTCTAACTGGTGTTTTCCAACTCCCTGACAAGTGTGACAGGTTTTGCAGAAGTTGGAGACATCTTTCCGAAGCCCAGGCCAGAAGAGGTGTTTCATGATCTTATCAACAGTTTTGTTAACACCAAGATGACCTCCTAAAGGTGAACTATGAGCCATTGTTAAGATCTCTGTTGGCTGTCGTGGTTCTGTGTGTTTTGGTTAGTTTAATTTTAGGTTCACTTATTCTGTGATGTCAGTCTCGAGTCTAGTGTTGCACTTCTTTGATTTCCCCGGTGTTATTCCAGTCCATGTCTTACCCAGGTATTGTCTTTGCTTATTCCCTGGTCGCGTCATAGTTCGTCAGTTTTTGTCTTAATTGATTGTGACACTATTTCGGGTGATTAAATGGATTCTGGGTTTCAGCCTTCCTTCCGTTCTCGTTTGCTAGTTTCCCCTTGCTTTTCTATTTTTACTAACAATTACTAACAGTTTGTTGTTTTCTAAAATTACTAACCAACACTAATATTGTATAATATAATACTAACCTACTAACGAGCACCCGGGATTGTACAGCCGCACTTACTAATCGACTAATTACCCGTCCGCGTTTGCTCTGTTCTAGTTTCCGTATCTCGTTTTCTTAACTGGCTTAGCTTTTCATTCTGCAGAACCTCTGCATTCTCTTTATCTATTCTGGCTCTTATTCTGTACACTTAGGAGTCTTTTTATTCAGTTTATTTGTCCCTTTCAGGGAGAGTCTTGTGATCCGTGTCTTTGTGGTAGTGTTTCTTGTTATTGAGTTTCCCTCGTGTGATTAACCCTTGTTGATTATATTATTTTTAGCTCCTGTGGTCGAGCTGTGTGTCACTCTCCCCTCCCCTTTATATTTCCTTGCAGCAGGCTCAGAGGGCAGACTGGACTTTGCTTTCTTGTCTTACGTTTACCTGCTTTTGTTCCGAGTGTTCCACGCTTTACCATCCAGAGGCGTGTTCCCCAGGGCCTGGGTGCTGAGCGGGCGGCGTCCAGTTGTTGCTGGGTTCTTCCCGAGTTCCTTGTGCCTGCTGTTTCCCTTCGTGCCAGCTGGACCCTCTTAGTTCCTTGTGCCACTATGCGATGTCCCATTCTACGCCAGTTGGATCCTGATCCCTTCGTGCCGCTGTGCGATGTACCATGCTGCGCCAGCCGGACCCTGAGTGTCCCGTGCCGCTGTGCGATGTACAATCCTGCGCCAGCCGGACCCCGAGTGTCCCGTGCCACTGTGCGATGAACCATCCTGCGCCAGCCGGACCCCGAGTGCCCCGTGTCGTTGTGCGATGTAACCTTCTGCGCCAGTTGGATCCCGAGTCCCCTGTGCCACTGTGCGATGTACCATGTTGTGCCAGCTGGATGTTCTGAGTCCCCCTGAGCCTGCTGCTTCCCCGATGTCCTCGTCTGTGTTTGCTGACCATCCCGGGTTGTGCCCATCGAGTCGCTGATTCCGAGATCCCAGCCTTCAAGAGCCTCTTCCAGTCCTGTGTCTCCGCTGTGGTCTATGTCCTCTTGTTCCTAGTTGCCTGTCTTCCACGTCCCTGTTCTGTGTTCCCAGCGCCCCAGTCTCGAGTTCCCTTAGAGTTTGGCTCCCTGTTCAGAGCTTGGTGCACGGTGGCTTCGCAGGCCGGAGTGCCCTTTTAGTTAGTTTCCTTTTCCAGTCACGAGTCATTAGTTTTTTCCCTTCAGTGCTAGGCACGGTGTTTTGTTTAGCCTGTGTTCCCCCATTGTGGTTGTCCCTGCTTTTGCTCCTGTTTTTGTAAATAAATTCTTGAGTTCCCGCATCTGTCCTCCTAATTTATTAACAATCTCATTCCTGTAGACCTTCAGAACAACAATTTGCTTGACCACTGCCCAATCTGCATTGGCAGGGATATCAGGAGGGCGCCACTTCCGCATCAACACACCATCCTTGAGATAATACCCAACTGGAACTACATCCATTTCTTTATCAGGAGGGGCTCTCCTCTTTAGTACACAAATTTCAGGATCATTAGTTTGCTCCTCAATCAACCGCTTTCTGGACAGAGACGTCTCCAGACACATCAGAATCACCAGACCCATCTGGCTTGCTGAACAAAGAACTGATAAACGTGTTTGATAAGTCCTCAAACGGAGAAACCATAGTAGGCCAATCAGAGTCATGAGGCAAACCACCCGAGTCATGACTATTCAATGTGCTGGGCAGCACCACATCATCTGCTTCTAGAGCCTACTTAGCCATAGCACGGGTCACTGCACAGGAAGGATACAGAGATGGGTCTTCATCGCCATCTTCAGTGCTCGGCTGTGAAGTAAGATGAGCAGGGGGAACTACATTGCCCCCAGCCAGGTCATTGCCTAGCAACAGAGAAACACCCTTGATGGGTAGACTTGACATAAGTCCCACCTTTACCTGTCCTGTAACTAAATCTGACTTCAAGAATACAGAGTGCAGAGGTACAGATACAGTCCTCCCTTCAATACCTTGTGCAAGTATGAAATCCCCAGAAGCGGTTTCATGACGTAACTCCAAGGAGTCCATCAACAAAAGTGACTGAGAAGCGGTATACCTTAGGATATATATGGGTACAGGAGGAGAATGCTCATTCAGAGCCACAAATGCCTCTGACACAAATGGAAAAAATTCCTCCCTCACAAAGTCAGCAGTATCAGGTTTTATAGCCCCACAAGGAGCAGGCAATTTAGCAGATCGGTCATCTACTACAGGGGTTTCTAACCTAGTTTTCAGAAACGCATTTGGTTTTGTATCGTTTTCTTTTTCTTTCTTAGCTTAAAGGAACCAACAGTTAGTTGTAACATGACCAGATTTCTTGCAATAATTGCAAACTAGACCACTTTTGTCACTGTCAGCTTTCACACTTTGATCAGACCTGTGACTGGATTTCTGAGCACCATCACCAGATTTTTCTTTGTCTATGGGTGAAGAATCTTGAGTATCACAATTACCTTTCTTCTGAAATTGGAACCATCTGCTGGACTGAAATTTGGACTTATGTGTGAGAACACATTCGTCTGCAAACTTGGCAGCTGATTGCAAATTCAGTGCTTGCTTCTCATTAAGGTAGGTCTTAATATCATCCTTATCACACTTCTTGAATTCTTCAACTAACACCATCTCTTTTAGTGAGTTGAAATCATCCTTGACCTCCATAGAAGTACACCAGCGCTCAAAGCAAGCCTTCTTCTCATTAGCAAATTCCACATAAGTCTGATTGTCAGATTACTTCAGACCTCTGAAATACTGCCGGTAAGCCTCTGGAACCACCTCATAAGGTCGCAAAATAACCTTTTTGACAACCTCATAATCAGAGGAATCATCTGCAGACAAAGCCGAATAGGCTTGTTGAGCTTTAACCTTGATGGCAGTTTGCAACATCAGAGGCCAGAGTTCCTTTGGCCACTGGCAACTCTTTGCTACCTTTTCAAAACAGTGGAAATCGTTGTCAACATCCTTTTCCGAAAATAGAGGCACCAGTTTTACCTCCTGGCTAGCATGAAATTTATTTTCAGCGTCTAATTTAATTTTAGTTGCTACATTTGGAGCCTTTCTTCTCTATTGAATTTCTGTAAATCGAAATCTCTCTGTCTTGCTAATTTTTCTAACTCAAACCACCTTTGTTTTTATTTTTTTCCTCCTATTCAATCTCTAGCGTTTTTATTTTAAGTTCCATTTCTATATTTGGATTTTCCACTGGAAACTGTTCCAGATCTCCTGGTGCATCTAACAAAACCCAATGAGTATAAAGTAGAAATAACTGAGATTGCATCAGTTTATTCACAAAAATATGAATGCTCTGAATGGATTATTTTCATCTAGCCTAGCTAGTCAAAGTTAAAAAAATAAATAAATAAAAGGCAGGTTTGGCAAGTGGTGTCAATGAGTTGTAGTCACACTTTGCTGTCAGCTGTTTATGGTTCTTTCTTTCTGCTGCATAGGAACACAATTTTAAGTAGACGGCTAGCTATATATATTTATATGTAATATATTAATCTTTATATTAAGACGGCAAAAAGGCTTTCACTAATGTTAGTTCGCTTGTTTAGCTATCTAGTTCGCTAACTTAGCTAGCTAACAGTTATATTTGGTAGAATATAAATCCTGGCAGTTCAACTCTAGCTTAGTAAGATTGCATAATAATTGTTAAGTTATATTAACTTATTTTCTATTGCCTTACATGCATCAAATATAACCGTTAGCTAGCTAGGCTAGCGAACTAGCTAGCTAAGTAAGCGAACTAATATTAGCTAGAAAGCTGTTTTGTTGACTTAGCTAACTTAGCTAGTCTCACTCAGGTCACAAGCAAAAGCTCTTGTATTCGGCACTCTCCATAGCGGCTGGGAGCACTTTTGTTTTGTTGATGTGGATATGCAGCATTTTTCTCTTTCATCTTCTCTTGTGGTTTGTGTGTTTTTGAGATTGCATCATTTCTGTTTTTGCAGCACATTTCTCCTATTGGACATGTTTTGGGTCTTTGCAACGCTTTTGCCCCTATCGGCCACCGTAGTATAATCATCACTGCACACTACAGTACATTACCCAAATCATGATGTATTTAAAGTTTTGTTAATTATTACCTGGAATCTACTTCATAGTGAGATCGACAAAAGACCAGTGTTCAAGACGGGGAGGGCAGAACTTTTTTTATCTGTCTGTGAGCAAAATATGCATTTATACTTGCTAACACAGTGTCCCAGACATGGAGATATGATCAATTCCCCATAATAAAAACAATAGCTGTTATCATTTAGTATCTACAGAAACTGTCTGATGGTCCCCACTTGAAGACTACTTTGGTTATGCAGCATGCAGGGCCATCTTAACAGCAATATATGCCCCAGGCAAAGCAGTGCACTAGGGCCCCTTCTAGCACAATCCCACAATTCTGCACGGTAGCAACCTTTAAAGCACTGACCTTCCATTTGACCAATCATGAAAACAAATGAACATGACGGGCAAGAGACGTATGGCCATGCTCATGTCGCCAAGTATGGGTTGTCTTTACCTAAGCTGCTATGAAATCCGCTTAACACCTGTCCATTGCTATTCAGCCCAAATTGATGGCTGCATTTTGATATTCATTCTCTTTTGTCATAGACCCATTCCATTTCATATTCCCATTCTCCAGTTACATAAAAACAGATCCTGAACTATGAGCAAATTGTTGCCATGGCGCTGAGCTGAAGTTTAAAATCTCATTCTCTTCTCCTCACATTTTGGAAGGAGAGGATAATCAAAAGCAAAGGAGAGGAGACAAAAAAGGAAGCAGAGTTAAAAGGTGGCTGAATAAGAATTAAGTGAGAATGGGGTAAGTAAGCCTGGGGGCAAGATGAGTTACCCCATGTTGCCTGGCAACCGAGTACAACCGATTAACCACCTGGTGCCACCTACAGTGAGGTGACACATCATGCGAATAATGTGATTCCTCCTGTAGCTACGCAGGATCTCCTGAACTGGATTTTAGCAAACGAGCCCCTGCAGGACATCAGCAAAATGAAAATGAAATTGTCTAATAAAATAATATTTATTTAATTTATTGTGCTACACTTTTATCTGAGCCCTTAAGATTAAAACAGGTGTGCAGATGAAAGACCATTAATTTCTTTATATTTTTACTTTATCTTCTTTAAAAACTCTGGGTGCAGATCTTACCTTCATAATACACTGCCAGTCCGCAAAACGTCACCATTTGGATTTAAATGAGCAAACACTCAAGAGACTGTGATTAAATCATTATTACAGTGACAAATATGTTTAAACGGGCAATAATTTCTCTAATTCAGTGATCCACTGATTCAGTGCGTAACCTCATTTCCGAAACAACTATGTCGGAAGACATATTTCATGGTCCTTGAAAAGAGAAGAAATTAAGTGGCTAGCATCAAATGCAGAAAACAGCTAAAAAGATTGCTACAATAATTAGAATTGAGTCATGAACTATCCAACAATTAAATAAATCCTGGAAGGATAGAGGTGAACTGTTAACTTCGTGGAAGATCCTGATCGCAGATCAATCAAATGCTTGGTGAAGTCTCATCATAAAAAATTTACATTAGAACTCTTGTTTTTTTTTTAAATTATGAAGATAATTAGCAGGATACAACAAGAACTCGGAGGACTGGGACTAAACAGCAGCATTGGCCACCAGAAACTCACTTGTCAGTGAGGCAAATTGGGGGGGGGTTCAATTTGCAAGGGAGTTCAACGATTGGACTGAGGAGCAAATGAAAATGGTCATGTGGTCTAATGAGTGCAGATTTTCCCTATTCTAGAGTGATAGGCACGTCAGGGTACGAAAGCAAGTCCATGGAGCGATGCACCCGTCATGCATAGTGCCCTCTGTACAAGCCTCTGGAGGCTGTGTTATGATCTGGGTTTGCTTCAATTGGTCAGGACTAGGCTCAGCGCTGTCCTGCAGCAATAAAATTAATTGAGCAGACTACCGGAGTGACCAATAACCCATTAATGGACTTTTTAATCCCTGATGGCACAAACATATTCTAGGATGACAATGCCATGATTCATTGGGCTCAAATTGTGAAAGAGCGGTTCATCAAGCACGAAGAATCATGTTCACACATGAATTGGTCACCTCAAAATAAGTACGTAAGTAATTTATTGACCGATATCACAGCAACCATACACTTAAACATTTCCCACATCTTACAGTCCATATAAACACATCAACATTCTATATAAACACATAAAAAAATTAGTTAAACAAAATTTCTCATACATTCATACACATATATGCAGGCATCCTCACAGCTCATTAGGCTGTCCAGATCCTGAATTTTTATATCTGGGAAATGATCACGGACTAAACTAGTGTATCCCTGTACTGCCAACACATGTAGCTCGTCCTGTATTCCTCCCGCAGGACAATGTACACTCCTCCCGAGGTAACCGCTGACACCTACCAATTTCTACGTGCAGTCTGTGGGAGGACAACCGAAACTGACTAAAAAACATTCTCTGGTGCTCTGACACACTACCCACAATACCTGCATTATAGACCCTGCGTACGGAGAGATCATGGTTTATCAACAGATACGTATGGAAACTAGAGGTGTTCAACTGTAAAACAGGCTGCCTATGTGCAGCTATATCAGCTACCGTTACCTACGCACAGACCCAGGCGAGCAGAGCGAGGCAGCATGTGATTCTCCCTAACTCACCTTTCGCGCGTGAGATCTTGAAAAAAGAGAGACACTTCCGGTTAGAATTTCTTGCCTTTAAGCACTCAAAACCACGCCGCCGATCAAAGCGGAAGAAGGTAGGGCCGAATCGGAGTTTTGCCCCCATTTGGGGTGTCATAAACTTCCTAGCGGAGGAGAGTAGGGTAATTGCCTGCATAAAATCTAGCCAATTTTTCAGGAGTTTCCCACAAAGTGAATGAAACATAACTGCAAGGGAAATGAAACATGCTCCATTCAACTCCTTGGATCCCCCCGAGAATAAAAAGACCAAACATGATGGGAATATGTGCTAATATGATGCAGTTGTCATGGGAAAGCCTTAAAATGGAGCATTATTTAGTCTAATTGTAAGTATATGAGTGATTTCTTCACAGATTATTGGACATAAACATATTATGAATTTCTCAGAGATTTAGATTACTTTAAACAGATTAACGTAACTGGACTTTAACTTCAGTGGGGACAGTGATATAACTTTCAGAGGAGAATTGGGCAGCTAGGACTGAATGGTTCCAGCCTCCTGCTGAGCAGAACCAGAGATACTACCCCCACAGCCAGGCTGCAGGGCCATAAAAGTTTTACTGCTGGCTCTGGTTTGAGCTAGATCAACCAAACAGTCAGATTCTACATGCGTAATAAGCACATGTTCCAACAATATTATTTTTGACATTTGACATATCTGTTGTGAGCTAAATCAACCAAACATTCAGGTTCTACACCGGCACCAAAGAAAATGGATTTTCTGGTTTTAGTAGAAGCGTAGCTGCCGTTTCTAGTTCAATCGTTGCTAGCTTCATTCTGTTGCGTTATAATTTAGCAGTAACTGATCACTTGTGTTTAATGTTATGCACGCATGTTGGACAATGTGCGAAAGCATAATTGTAAATGTTTATTCTCTGGAAGTGATCTCAAAATGTCGACCTGACTTTAAATGATTACTTGATTACTATTTCTTGGTTCCAAGTCAATTTACCTCTTTAATTTAAGAAAGCTACCTTCAAGCCATGGTATATGCACAGAAAATGTTGTACTTCCCCGCTCAGTGGTTATAAACAATACACAATGCAATTTTGTTGGGTTGTAATTGAAGCACCTATTACTAAAACCCCATAAGTCACACTTCACTTGACTTGTGGGGTTTTAGTAATCAGTGCTTCAATTAATGATAATTTTCTCCCTTGTCAATATTTACTTTAGTCCGAAGGAGTTTTTGTTAAGCTATTTTCATCTGCTTTTACAGTTTAGTATCATCATTTGAATTTTTTGTTGTAGTTTGTATTAATAATAATTTCTGAAATTGTAAATATGTAAGATATTTTAATACAGCCCTTTCTTGTTGAGTTGCCTGGTGATGGAATTTGCCATCAGATTACACTCCATCTGCAGTGGGTAACTCCCCCTACCCACTGCAAGCCTTCGTACTCTTTCATAATAATGGCCACTAGATGGCTCCCGCAAGTCGACGACGACTGAGGACCAATCAGCGCCGAGCTTACAAATGTGTCGCCAGCTGTAGACGGAATGGCGGAAACCTCGTGTAAACAGTAAACCATCCGCGATGATCATGGCAGAAAATACTCCCAAAAAAAGGGTATACCGTTGTGCCAAAGGGCTTTCGTGCTTGCGCATGGTATGTCAGAGCGATATAAGATTAGGAACCACGTGGGTCACCCGGAGCCAATGACAAACAATGTGTTAGATTCTCAGCTTAAAGCAGGATGAGTGCGCTGATTGGATGGTTGTGATCATGTGACCTAGTGGCCATTATTATGAAAGAGTACAAAGGCTTGCAGTGGGTAGGGGGAGTTACCCACTGCAGATGGAGTGTACCATCAGATATACTAGGCTAATGCTCTGATAAAAGTAAATTATATCTTAAACAGTAGCTCCACAGAAAACTATTTTCTATGCAAATATGAAAGACTTTGTGGCGTGATATTGTCCCATTCTTCATGAAGGACTGTCTTCAATTCTTTGAGGGACAATGGTGGTGGAAATCTAGCTCGCTGTCTGTTCTTAAGAATTTCCCAGAAAGGTAAAATTATGTTTCGATCTGCAAGTGATCATGCAAGCCATTTGACTTTATCTTCGTATGCTTGAAATCATCCTTTGGTAATTTTACAATGTGCACTGGGGCATTATCTTGCTATAGTATGAGGACCTTAAAATGGAACAATGTTTGCACCATATGAAACCATTTTCCACAAAAAGGTGCATCCTGTTATTTTCCCCTTAGAAGTCCAAAAAGAGTGATCATTGATTCCTTTTCAGCTTAAGTAATTTTGCTGTTTCTTTTTTTTTTTTTGCCCAGGATTTGCACACCAACAGCCTTGCCCCTTAGGAACTCTGTTCGTAAAGCCATCTTGCTTTGGAGACTTACCTAGCAAAGTGTTGCTGGTTAGACTTCTCTGTTTTCACATATGTCTACCCCTGATAATGTGCAGAGCATCCATCTCATCATCACATTTGTTCTGCACTCTCTCTCTCTCTCTCTCTCTCTCTCTCTCTCTCCAGTGTTGATGCTCTGAGGGAATGGAGACAGAGAGTGAACTTGTAAAATACATAAGTGCAGATGCAGGACTGAGATTCAAGGGAGGATCATGCTCAGATAAAGACTTGGCCCATGTATCAGTGAGGTCTGGTAAACAAGCTTGTTTCTGGATACATTGTGGATTCTGTTTCTTCATGCACTTGTTTCTGTGCTGCTTCGCATAAATAGCTTGGCAATTTAGGGCACTGAGACAAACCAAAAGTCCGCTTGTGTTTTTTTTTTTTTTTTTTCTTCACCAGTGCTCTAATGTTTGCGTTTTAAAATGGGGGATGGGGAGGTATACAGTGCTATTCATGTCGGTTCAGTCTCTGGATCACAGCAAGTTAATAAACCCTGGCTTTCAGACCTGGCCATTACCACTAAAACGTACACATGGTGGAGAATGCAAGCAAGTCTATGAAAGTACTGTATCTGAAAAAGTAAGCACATTGGCTTCAACAAGCTGAGTATAATCTGACCTAGCAGGCACTGAACTGCAGTGCTCTAGGAATAGGAGAGCTGAAACAGCTAGCTGTACACAGTGAGAACACGAGAATCTAAGCACAGAGCTGATCACTGAGATAAATACAGTTTTTGGCAACCTTTAAGCCTGGAGAGCTTCGATATTTGTACTTAAATTTGTTCTTGCAAATAAGTAAAGGCATTTTATTTTTCTTCACGAATGTAGCTCACAGTTCGGAAGGTGAATTTAGGTGATCCAGGAATTGGGGAGAGTGATGCCGCAGAACTCAATGACTTATATAAAAAAACATTCTCTAAGCTCAGTAGTGCCATCTTCATAGGACTAATAGGCAGAAACTGCCGATGAAATTTCACAACAAATGGAATGAAAAGCTAATGGAACAGCTGGCAATACCTGTCGTGCTTAAGCATGAACAGGGTCTTTGCAAAGAGAGACTATGGGCCACTGATCATAACTCTCACACAGTATAACAGATGAAAATGGAAACAACTCTTCAAACATTTTAATGAGTTAAATAAAATAAATTAAAATTAGAGGAGAGAAATCACACCACAACGAACCGTGTGGAGACAGACAACTATACAGTCAGACAGTGCATCAGTTTCAAGGATAACGACAGTATGGTGACTTGTTTTATTAGTTCAGCTCACAGTCTGGAATTTAGTCAAATCGGAAACATATTGAATGGGGAAATATTCATGTTGCTGAAATCGTTTTTGATTACCACCCTTTGATTTTGACCTAAAGGCTGAAGTGAAGTGCACTCTGCTTACACAGAGAGGGAGCTGAGCTGTATAGAGCTGGCCAGTCCCCTAGAGAGAAGGGAATTGTCATAAGTTCAAAGCCATCGTGATCTAATGTTGTACATGGAACTCGCAAAGTATCTGCAGATTAGATAATGTTGATGGTACAACTGGAAAAATCCGGAGAGCGTTCTCCGCCAGGCAGCACCTCCACCACTACTGAGATGAGTAAATCTTTTATTAACACAAGAACAAGTTCTGTGGTTAGCTAGTGTTGCAAGTTAATCCTCCCTTAATCCTTTGAACAAATTCCAGATCAGTGAACAACAGACTACTCGGGTCTCCCGTTTGCTGAGACACACATTGGTGCGGACCTTTCGACGTAAGCGCACAAATGCTAATCACAATGATGCTGTAGATAATTCAGTCCTTCAGCTCTGTGTGCCCTGCTCCTTCCAACAGCCACGCTCAAACTTCATGCCCTGTCTCTTCTTTGTTTGACTTCTCCACGCTGCTCTTCCTCGTAAAACTGATGTTACTTTTTCACGTTTCACGTCAACAATGTTCTGGCTGAAGTTACACGTCTATTAGTGTGTGCTTGCTGTACAGCAAACTGCTTTTTCAATGAGGACCTGTACAATGCAGAATTTGCTAAAAGTTAATACTGAAGGGTGGCTTCATCAAAGTTTCCCCAAAGAAACTGCAAACCTGGAATCTGTCAGTATCTCTGTAATCATTGTATAGTAGTTAACATGTATGCCTAGTTTGGCCCTGGGACATTGATGTATGTGTCACCATCCATTGACACATAGTGTCAGGGGCCAGTAACTCCGTTTGTTGGGTAGTCAGAGTACCGGTTATTATCACAGATGGGACACCCCCTGAAAGCTGCCTGTTCCTCAGAGGGTAGAAAACGACTGACAGCAAATAGCCTGCAAATTATTGACTTTGCTAAGAAGTTTGCATCCATCCAAGAATGTAGAAACATGCTAAAAATGGCATAATATGGGAACTTTGAATACTCATTGAGTGTGCTTTTTTTCTTATGCAGGTACTAACTCTAAGCCTGCTTGGGTGCAATCCAGGACACCTGTGAAGACTGCGCAGAATAAAGAGCGAATAAAAGCTGGAATCTTCCTGCTGATGCCGCCTACGGAGCCCTTAACTGCAACATTTGACACTGCAGATCAGGCTTGTGTTGCTGTGAGAATTTCAGGTGACACATTTCAGAACGCAGTGATGCATGAAATTGACTTTGCGTAGCTTGAAGCATCTGCATTCCTTTGCTTACGTAGGTTATGTTTTGAGTCCAAAAGTCAGTTTAATGGACAAACACAACTCCCGGTTCCACGTTAAATGGGATGGCACTGTGTCCCATGACGTCTTGCAACCTTTGCTATTTTAGTACTGTGTTGCTCTGGTCTGTCTTTCTCTCTAAATTTCAGGCGTGATGCATGTTTGAGGCACACCGTTAAAAGGGCTCTGCTTCCCAGTGCAAGATGGAGCGATCTTGTGGCGGACAACTGCATTAGTCAGTGGAATCATTGAAGTTTTTGTTATGTGGCACTTTACCGTCTTATCTCTGTTGCTTTGCATTTATTTGTTTAATAAATAAGCTTAAAATGAGCCATTTTGTGTTTTGGGTCCTTTATGTTGTGATTAATGAGAATGGCCGTGACACTGTAAACAGTCGTGGAGCTTCCTCTCTGGACTCACCTGGTTCAGAGAAAGAGACCATCTTACAGAAGCCTAGAAGGAACATTTCTTTTTCCCCTCCAGCTCCTGCTCCAGTGGGATGTCATGGCTAATGCCCCATCAGAGGATGAAACAGTGAGACCCCATCCTCTCAAATACGTGAGTGCGCTTAAAGCCTTAACAACTCGGCAGACAAGAGATTCCAGCTTCTCCTTTAATACACCTCACTTCAACGCCGAAGAGAAGAATAGAGAAGGCTGCAAAGTGATATCATAGAATCTGTGGGCTCTTTGTTGGGGATCACATCTAAGATGGACAAAAACAGTATTGTGACGTGGGTTAACCCATTTAAGCCCACCGGCAAGTACAGTTGCCTCTCATTCCAATAACATTTATCGGAAAAGGGAGCACAAAATGGAGGAAATAAAAGGACTGGTTCATAGTTCTCCGGCATTATATTGACATCACCTCACATCTCACCTGCATCTGTCCCAAATCCATTAAAAGGTATCCAGGCCACATAAGGTCGGGCCATCATAGGCCCACATGTCAACTTCCATAAAATCAGCTGCCGCAATGAGCTTGCCTGTTACATGGGAGGTCTTCCATTTCACCTCATTTATAGAGCAAAGATTCATCCATCTTTTATGCAGGATATACAGAATGCCAAAGAAAAGCCGTTGGAAGTGGAAAGGATTACCGTTCTGTCCCGTTTACATTCGTCAGCCACTGAGCTTGCAAGCTAATGTGACCACAGACATGCACATGTAGACACAACATTGGCCACAGGGCTGCTGGATTGTATGCCTACTGCATTTAGGTCATCAAATTAGGGACCATTGTCATTTAATTGTGTATTGTATCTACGTGGATTCATAGTTTACCACCCTCTCTATTTATCTGTACTCTCCTGATGGCAATGGAATCTATGTCTGTGACAGGTGCTCGGCTGAAATTAGAGGAGGTGCAAAAAAATCCCTTGAAACTAGTAAGTTGTCTTGATCTGTTTTCAGACCTTTTTCTTGAATAACAACTTTTCCAATGATTGGAATAATCCATCAGCATTTGACACAATGCTTTCTTCTTACTGCAATCTTGCAACAATTAAATAATAACATCAGAAAATGTTTCATTTAATTTAACAGAAAAGATAAACTAGTCCTCTGATTTTGCTTTTAGTTTGTCCTGCAATGCTGTCTAACTTGCATTTAATAATTGTTTAAATTATAACAAAGAAAACAAATATTAGCAACAAGTATCCAAATTGAAATTCAATGTCACGGAGAAATGAGGCGTTTTATTATTTATCTTATCCAGTGCCTCACACCCCTTTCTTCTGTGTCTCTTTCCGAGGATCTTTCCCTCCACTTCCCTGAGTCCTGGACCGTATGAGCCCTGTCCCTCACCATGAGCGCCGGCTGCTGCTGTCCTGATCCGATCCGGTCCGGCCCTGGTCCAGTCCTGCACCATCCTCGACTTGCCACTTCCTGAAGCTACCGATGCCACTGTTCAGATGGACTTAAATGGAACTCTTCTGTCATTTCATTTTTTTTAACTTTTTTGTTCTTAATTAGCTAGCCTGCGTAAGATGGGCTCCCCCACTATAGCCGGGTTCCTCCTGAGATTTCTTCCCACTGGGGAGTTTTTTCTCACCACCGTTTGAGGATTCTTCTCCGTACTGGGAGTTTTTTGCCTCATTTGCTGTCGTGGGGAATAGGCTGGGCACTGCCTTTCTATTTCTTTAAACTCTCACTGTAAAACGTCTTTGTGACAGTCTCTGTGAAAAGCGCTATACAAAATAAATTGAATTGAATTGAATCTTACCTTAATGAGAAGAACTGGCCACACCTGATAGCTCTGCATGTTTTTGGAGTAAAAATAAAGTTAATGAGAAAAAAAAAGAAGATTGAAACCATTTACTGTGTTTTAAAGGGATGTTCTGTGCCTCCTCTATTTTCAGATCACTCCAAAGAGGTCGGCTAGATGAGAGAATATGACAATGGGTCACCAAACAACTTTGGTCAGGCCCACATAATTTTACAAACTGTAGTGACAAAACTGATTTGTCAGACCCCGTTTTTTTGCTGTAATTTTAGACTTTCACATTAAATGAAACATGGAAGTAAAAAATGTCAATGATACTGCACGTTCTGTCACAGTTGGTCACTCTGATAAATTGATTGCAGTTATGCATCTGCAAAATGTACTCCGGCTCGAAACACAGATTAGGTTCATAATTTGAGTGTGGGGAATGATTACCACTGCTCACAAAGTCTTTGTGGTGGCTGGCGATCTTTTTAACAAATTTCATTATGTTGACTCTTCTTGCAAATACTGAAAAATCAACCAGGCTAAAAACACGTGATTCAATTCCCCGCTCTCCAGCTTCTTCCTTTCAGTGCCACTGTTCTGCTTTTCTCCTGCATGTTCCAAATCACTCGGCAGTCTACAGAATCTGGTGGAGGCACTGCTGCCTTTTTTTTTTAGAGGATCAGGTGTTATTTGCATGTGAAAATACCTCCCGTGCTCTGCCATTAAACTGAGAATGTGTGATTCACCTGCAGCAATAAAATGATGCAATTTACCCAAAATTATGAGTATGTATGTAAACATGTCTGCGGCCTGTGCAGAACGCTGGACATACTGTATCACGAATGTGGCATGCACAGACGGTTTACTGCCCAATTGACTGACATCAGTTGATGCGAGCCCTTGGCGCAGGGATGGAAAATAGATCCTGCTCTGACACATTGATGTTGGTTTATCTCTTTATCCCTCTCAAAGCAAAGAACTTTGGGATAGTGGGAATTGCATTGTGCAATCCATCATTGGTCATTTGCTAGTTCACTTTCCATAATAAGATTAGAATTGTCTTGACGGTATTTTTGAAGGAGTCTTTTCTCTAATCTGTTAAAAAAAAAAAAAAAAACAACATTCGAAAGAGGCTCAGTGGTTCATTACAGAAGGCTGAAATCAAACTTGCTTAAAGTCAAATGTACAGGTATTAATCTCGACAAAATTTGGATGCAGGGTGGTGCAAACTGAATAGTTAGCATGACATTTCACTCCTGTAAGTTCTGGCAAGTAATTTGGCATGTTTAGCCTATTTTCCACAGGTTAAAAACCTTTCACCCAGAAACTATCATAACCAGACATCATACGCGTCAAACTAAGAACAGACCGAACAGAGCTTCTTACTCTCAGTCTTGTGTCACACTTTGCATACACTAAAAGCAATGGTCTTTATCTGCACCATTAATAAAAAAAAATCTAAATTTCTCTCAATTCCATCTCCCCTTATTCCTCCCCCCCCCCCCCCAAAAAAAAGTCAAGCCTGTAAACACAAATCTGTGGTGTTTTAGAAGAATTCTACGAACGCAGGTAAGCAAACTTAACAGAAATGATCCAGTTGTCTTTCTGATAACTCATTTGGTTAACTTTGAGAGCAGCATAGGCTTTCAGTGGCGTAGCCAGAACTGAAAATTAGTAGTGCCCAGAACATCCCTTCACAACAATTATTAGTCCTGGCTTGTTCTCAGTTATGAACACGTTTTCCAATAATAATAATAATAATAATAATAATTATTATTATTATTGTTGTTATTGTTATTATTATAATTATTATTATAATCCATTGGCAATCAAAGTCGCAGTCTCTCTCTCTTCATGCGATCTGTCGATGACTAACGTTACATAACTGGCTAAATGCAGAACAAGAAAATAATTTACTCAAAAATAAGTCTATGATAAGAAAGACAAACTGCTCTAAAACTTCCACACTACCTTTTCCTCACATCAAGCGATTAATTATTTAAATGGTTTAAATGCAATAGAAGACCATTTGAAACATCTTAATGCAATTTCATAACTTCCACGCCCCGAGAAAAGGAAACTGTGAGAAGTCAGGGGTCATGATGAGTTTCCATGTTGCTCGTGGGGATATCTACTGCGATGCACAAAAAACTTCAATTCCGCGTGAGAATCTCAGAAATATGCATGATTGAATAATGACTGATCCACGTTTCAATTATATATCGTCTTTCACTCTTGTCACATCATGGGTTGATTGAAAAGTTGGACTTCGCAGTTAAATACAATTTTATTTGCCGAAATAAAATTTTCAATCTTCACTTTTCCTTTTAAATTTAAAGATTGCTGACTTCGTGAGAACATGATATTCTACTAGAAAGAGTGAGACTCATGTCATATGCGTGAGTTCACAGACATGCAATTTTGAATAACGCTGATTATGCACCAAATTACATGTCAAAACAAATGATTGTTGTCATACCTAGTAACAGGTAAGAACTAACAACACCTGATAGTGCGGAGCATTCTCGGAGTGAATCTATTGGTTCTGAAAATGACTGAGAACAAATCAGGACTAGTAACTGTTTTAAAATCATGATCTGTGCCCAATTTTCAACCAAAGCAATATAATAAGTTTGGGAGTAGTATGAGTGATATGCCAGGTGCATTTATATGTATACACACATCCTACTCATCTCGGTTTCAGTGTACAACGGATCCACCCTACAGTGAGATAGAGATGACTGGACGATTGCATGCTCATGGCATAGGGAAAAAATTTTTATTAGAGAAGCTGGTCACACTTTATTTGAAGTGTTGCTCATAAAGGCTTTATACAGCATGTATAATGCCTTCATAAATGCGACATAATGTCTTCATAAATCATGCATAAGCAAATGTCATACTTTGTAAAGGGTGGAATCACACATCTTTCTTTAGCATGTGATGCCAGACGTGACAATGGCAATGTCACTTCGCTGACATTGTCGCCCTTTATTGCATTTAGCCACTAGCTAATTGACACTGTCAGTTATATCACAGCTGGCTTCACATGTTGAAGAAGGATGTGTTATTTCGACCTTTACAAAGTATGACATTTGCTTATCTATGATTTATGAAGACATTATGTCTCATTTATGAATGGATTATACATGCTGTATAAAGCCTTTATGAGCAACACTTAAAATAAAGTGTGACCGAGAAGCTGGCTTGGTAAATATTTGACGCAAAAGATGTCAGGAATGCTGCAAAACCCAAAATCAGGCCAGGATGGGAAAAGAATTTAAACTGGTTTTCTTTGATCCAAAAAACAATCAGTGAAATAACTTTTTCGGCAGCTTGATAGATGTGTATGCTTTAACCTGGAAGCATAATCTTTAAAAAGTTGGGAACCTGTCTATTTAACCTGCAAACTGACCTGCATCACTGTCAGTACTTTTAAGTCACAAACAACACTGTGAGCTGGTTAATCCATGGTCACTGGTAAGGTAACTCCTCTGCTTTATCATGGCACTAGTTGACATCATACTTACTCGTGGAAGTTCAGTCAATGAAATCATGGTAATGAATACAACCAATTTTAAAGAAGCATTCTGCAAAGCACGACAATTGCTACCGGCAAATTGCATTTTAGAAGTATTTTAACCACAAGCTCTGTGCGGATTAATCTATGCACACACCAAGCATCAAAGTGGTTATTGGCAAATATGATAATAAGGGGGTCTATCCATTGTTTATTTGGGGCCTGACTTCAGTCAACATCTGTTTGCACAGTTTATAGTGAGTTCATTTGATTGGTTTCAAAACTGATCAAATTTTATTTTTAGGAAACAAGAGCAATGTCGATTTTCTCTGAGCCAGAAATTAGTTATAATATTGAGTTCCAACAAGCTACACAAAAGTATATTCAAATGTCTATTTTATATTTACCCTGTATCTACATGTTTGTGTGTCTTACGTAAGAACTTCAATATATTCTATAAATATAAATGAGAACTTGAGCTACTTAATTCAATGTGCAGGGAGATCTTTTGTACTATTTGTCTGGTTTAAGTCTTTCAGTCAGAAGCAGCAATAATCTTGATAAGCATAAAGGCTTTTTGTGAGCTATACCTCATAATCCATTCTCAAGTCATTTTGGTGCCTCACTATGATGTAAAAATATCTATAAATGTGGAGCATGAACAAAATATTTTAGGGCGGCCCCTCCCAATACGCAGAGCATGTGCTGTGCGTAAGGCCTCAAGTTGTACTGGTGGCCTCATTTTAAGTGCAGTGTCCACCATGCAATCAGTTCGCGAGCCACCCCCAAAGTCATGGTTTGTCACGCCTGCACAGAGCCGCCGAAAAAGAGAGTGACCACATCTCCATCGACTTCTGCTGGAATTAGAGAATGTGGAAGTAATGCGTGTGTGGTAGTCCGAAGGAGGGCCCGGGTAGGGACTTGAGCCTCCAGACTCCCAGGTAATAGTCAAACGTACTCGCCAAAGACCCAGGCTCCTTGGTAAGGCAGCCAGGGCATGTACTTATTAGGAGACAAATCTAGTGACAGGACCCTTCAACTGTCACATCTCTCCTCCTCTTTCCTGAGAGTGTCCTCACGCTCCATGCTTTACACATGCTGCCATCTATTAGGATGCCCTAGATTATGTCGATTACACCAGAATGTGGCAGGCCGAAAAAGGGCCCAGGCAGGGACTTGAACCTCCAGACTCCCGAGTAATACGAGCTCACCACATCGCCAAAGAGCCAGGCTCATTGGCAAGGCAGCCAGGGCGCGTACTTACAAGGAGACATATCTGTTGACAGGACACTTCAACTGTCACACATGTTTTGGGGCAAACAATAGTTCCAAACAATGGATAGTTCCAGCAGTGAGCCCCATTCATTTTCACTGTGTCTAATGCACGCTCCCGCGTAAGTCCATGAAATGACTGCATTTTTTGACATTTTATCGTATTAGCTGACTTCTCATGAATTCAGTCTATAGTATTATTTTATATAGCCAGCTTTAGTTTGTCATTCAATATTAGCACTTCATTCTATCATAACCAGTAGCATGTTCAAGATTGCGAGGTCAAGCAAGAGCCTGTGATTTATTGCATCTTCAATGATTAAACTGCGTTTGGTCTTGCAAAGACAAGCAAGAACATCTGCGAACAGTCTGGCCTTGCTTTTCAAGATGGCGTCCAATATTGTCACAGCTTGTTCAATGGAATTTGATGCAAACCAGAGTTGGCAGCCATGTTGGAAGACGCGCAAGAACTCACGAGTCATTCAAAACCTTGGAGTCTTCCCTTGCGGACGTCGAGACTCTTCAGTCTTGAACGTGCCCCTGATGGCTGTTGGCTAGTTTACTGTTTACCGTAATTTCATTGCAGTTATTGATGTTGGCTGACATACAAAGTTTACCTTCTGTTGTTTCATTTATTGCTAAGCTAGTTATGTTTATAACCACCGAAGTACACCTGATGACCGTGAATTGTTGATAGCTCAACTGGATAACTGGATAACATTGCCAGCCTGTATCTAGCAAGGTTGTTCCTTGGTTAATGTTGCCAATACGCAAATCGGTGAAGGCCGAGTGGACCAACAGCATACATGTGGGTGATCACATTAAAAACAAGAATGGCCTCTGGAATTTATTTTAATTTAATTTACGTTATATTTATTTCTTCTCATTTTTCTGTTTAAGAGCTGCTGTGAAATGATGGGAGGCTGACTGCGATGACCTTGCAAGCAACCTATCAATAAAGTTTTTTTTAATTGAAGATTGGCTATTTAAAGCAAAATATATCTGCCCACTCCCTGAGTAATGGATATATTTTTTAATAAATCAAAATATTTTCTTGTCTTATTTTGCAGAACTGACCAAACCTCTTTCCTTGCTTAAATTGACCAGTGCCTTATATTTATTGATTTTTTTCACTTCTTAAGCATGCATATGTAAATGTATGAACACAATAATTTGTAATTATGATCATAGAAGTACAAGAGAAATATGAATGCATACATCCTGTCAGTGATGGAAGAAGAAGTCAGTTCATTTACCTGGAAGTAGCAAAATCCCTCAGTGAAAATACTCCAGTGAGTCCTGTACTCAAAACCCCACTAGAGTAAAAGAAGTATGAAAGTATTATATGCAAAATTTACAAAAAAAAAAAACTAATATGAGGCAAGAATTTTGAACCTGGCTATATCTAAAGTTCAGATTTCTGGCCTTGAAATATGTATGGAATGTATACAGTTTTCTCTAGACAACGCCTCATTTGTATATTTAAAAATAATGCTTTAGAAACCTTGTAATATTGTCTTAATATAGATGAATAACTGGGAAGTTCCATGGTGATGGTGACCTGGGCTGCCTCCCATTAATTCCTAACAGTCATAGCTTTTGAGGAGACAATACATTGAAATGTTGATGGAAAAGTGTGAGGTTGATACATTGTTGGGGAAGGGAACAAATTTGGATGCAGATTTTGAAATATCAGTCCACTTGATCCTGGTTTAGTATTTTTTCTTTGGATTGTGCATATACTACTACTACTATTACTACTACTACTACTACTATTACTACTGCTAATAATAATAATAATAATAATAGTTCTAGATAGAAATAGTAGAATTTATTATTATTATTATTATTATTATGAGTAGTAGTAGTAGTAGTAGTAGTAGTAATATTATGGCAGGCAAGAGCGCGGAGGGCCTCATTAGAAAATTTTGCTTTAGGCCCCAATTAGGCCAGGCGCAGCCCTGCTCGTAACACAGAAGTCAGATAGGTCTGCAGTAAAAATGCTACAGAAGTAGCTTTTATTGGTGCTAGTAGTGCAGTAGCATAGTTTAAGCACTACGCTGTGGTTATGGCATATTATTGTATTTTTGATGCCCTGCAGAACTGTAGTTATAAGTTGCTTGAATTCTATGAATGTTTGTTCAGACAAGTTAATGTAAAAACAACCATTTGGTTCCAATATCAGACCATGTGATGAATGTAAACAGCAGCGAAGGATAATTATAATTGGTTCATTTTGTGAAATGAAAGGAGGAATTGGAAACCGTCTGGTATAGACTGATCAGCTACAGTATTATTTTGATCGTTAGACATACACAAAAACTTTGAATAGAATGAGATGCATGTTCTTTATGAATCTTCCTGGTCCACAAACTGTCGGTAGTCAAATCAGAAACAAAAAGGTCTCTTAAAAGAGAGAAAAAAAGGCATTTCTCTCATATGTGTTTCTTCTAATTGTGAAGTTTTGCTGCTGTTGGGTGAGATGCCATCACAATGGACATCAGACAGAAAGTGAAACATTTCCACACACAGAGCAGATTTTATGCAGGGATGGGATCAAAAGTGTTCCATCCGAACAAAGCTGCGTACTGTTCCTTTTCCCCCGGAAAATGAAAGGAAAGAGAAACCAGCATAGTCGTCTCAGCTATGGTAGCAGCAAGCGCAAAGGACCCGCTGGCCCATCTCGCAATTTGCCGTCTAATTGTCTGCCGTTGAGATGTTTACCTTATTTGAAGAAATCCCTAATTAGGCTCTGGGAGAATATCACATAGTTGCCTGTTAGGTTGATTTAAAGAATTATTCCCCTGCCTATTTTTTCTTGCAAAGAAAAGAACGAAGCGGGGGGTTCATATTGTACAGCACTAAAAGAGACTCGGGCAATGGGCATAGACAATGAGCTAAAGAATGTTCTTCCATAAGTTATTTCATTAACACAGACTGCCCTCCTGCGGGGTCAAAGCTGATGCTGTCGGCCGTGCGTTCAGCACCTTCGTGCCTAATTTGCAAGCGGAGCCAGTCAGTGTTTTTTAATGAGGCACATTGCTGCTGCGTGGAAACTCTGCACGTTATTTACAGGGGTTTCCACTAATGGTTCCATCAGTCATAAGTAGTCAGTGAGCTGAGAAAGCAGAGCTGAAGCATAAAGCTCCTCTGAGCTGAGAAGCATGCGATTTTGTGCTTAGAACGGGTGTAATTCTATGAGGCGTTTTGACGGCACTATTGGCAATAAGCTTCAGCACATTGGACTGTACTCTTGTTTTGCTAGTGCAATGCGCATTTTTAAACTCTCGGAGGATTTTTTTTTTTCTGTGCAGTGGTCGTTTGGATTTAAATTGTCAAAAAGTGGACTAAGCTGATTTTGTGAGTTAATATCAAAAAGGAAATGATTGTGTTTGTGTTCCTTTACTGTGCCTTTGTTCTGCTGAAGGATTTTCTATAACTTGAAAAAATTCAGGCATCTCGTTAAATTGATGTATTACTTTTCTGATGCTGATATTGAGGTCCCCTGGCCATTTCAAGACGGGGCCCTAATTTTACGCCGTAAAATGCAGTTGTTAAATGCAAGTGCTCACAGTATCGCAGATAAAAACTGAGTGGGTTTGATTCAATTTCAAAACTTTTGTGACAGGAAGCAATAGTGCAACTGTGGCACTGTTGTCAAAAGGCCTGGTCTAAGATGTGGGTGTGGTGGATGTTTTGTTCCATAAAGGCTAATCAGTTCAGCCGCTGTCATTCCTTTTAAAGCCAGTGCGATAACAATGTAGCGAACTGGCAATTTAGTTAGATGAAGAACAAGCACCCAGCTTGAATTACTTCAGTCTCCTGAGGACCGCGCACCAATTTAGTAAGGTGTTAAAAGATGTGAGGCCGAGAGGAAAGTGAACACTAGCATCAAGCAGTTAGCAAATCAGATCCACTTGAAGGGGGGGGGGGCATCCAACGGTGAGCCCCTCATGTAAGCTAATTGCATGGCTGCCTCTACCCTCTGCATACAGAGCGTGGAGGTGTTTGAGGGCATTGAGGTTGATTCACCAGGTAATGCATTTTGTATGAAAAGACGTGGGCCATTAAACCATATACAAAATTGCACTCATCATTTTAAAATCAGTGCAGGACTTTAGACTGGCCTCCCTGTATCCCACTGAAGATGTGTGGCAGATTATAAATCACTTTATGGTATGATGGAGGCCCTAGACTTTCAGCAAGTAAAGTCCAACATCAGGCAAGAATGTGAACACATTCTGCTTTCGAAAGCCCAACAATTGGCGTATTCGGTTCCAAAATGACTGCTGTGTGTTGTTGAAAGGAGAGATGATGTTACACAGTGGCAAACTCGCACTTGACATGTTGCAGACATCACATTTTGAAATAGCTTTCATTTTTAACAAACAATAGAGTTCATGAGTTTCAACAATGCTTATTTTGTCTTTTTTTCCCTGTTGAAAACAGGTTTAAGGGGATTGAAATCAAATCACTGCCCATTGTTTTTACATACATTTGACACATTGACCCAGATCTGTGGAATTAGGGTTGTAGTTTTGATGCTTTGCAGAACTGTAATTAACTGCTCTCCAAGTGCTGCTTGCACACTGTGAATATTGAACGTTATTTGGTAAGGTTTAGGAGAGTACATGTAAAAGCAACTGTTTGCTGACAATGGTGAACTGCTTCTCCAATGTCTAACCTTATCGTACAGTCTTTCTTCAGCTAAATGTCTGGCCTCTAAAAGCACTTAGATAACAAATCTCAACAGGCCTTTGTGCCAGGACATGATTTTTTTTCAGCATTATCAAAAGGTATTAAATGGTAGTGAATAGGCACCATATAAAACCAGCCATTCACTTGAAGAAAAATCCTTTCCCTGAACCACTTATAGATACAATTTGCACAACTTTTTTTACAATTCCCAACTATAACACGGCCTGAACAATGATGATTGTGAAAGCTGAACATGTTTGTAAGTTGAACCTGGACTAATCCGTCTGCTGGCGGAGAGGTGATGTTTTATATAAATCAGGAGGGATTGTTCACAATGTTGGCGTTGAGTATTTTTCTGAATCTCCTCAAAATGCATCCATCGAATCTATGGTGTCAGTTAGTTCTCCGAAAACTTTGCTTTTTTCTATCTTATTGAAAGCTTGGATACAGTATGAAATCAGCCACACACGCTTGCTTTATTATTATTATTATTATTATTATTATTATTTAACAGATTGGGGGACTTTTACTGTGATTTTCAATTCAATTTTCAATTTCAATTCAAGGTCTTTGTGTATAATAGGAACTTTCCAATTAATTTTTTCCAATTAAAGTTTTCGCATCTTAATCTAAAAAATATACTACTTTATAAAAAATAATCTCTGAAATGATTTTTTAAATCTAAATGTATGTATCTGGAGTTTCTTTTGAGAGAACAGAACAGCCTTTTTGAATGGTCTGCCTGATTTCCTCCATAAATAAACCCAGTGTCGTCCCTTTGGGACGACCACATGCCTGACTCTGGGAGCAGGAATGATACGATCGATAATTTGTACCAACTGGGATTCTGAGGAGAGCAGTGAAGCAGAATGAACTGAGCAGCAGCTAACAACTTAGACAAGCATCTCTCTCTGCCCCTCTCTCTCGCACTCTCTTTACCTCACCAAACACACACACAAAAACCCGCACAGACACACGTACTCACACACAAAAAGCACACATGGACACACAGGCAGACACACTCGCGCACACACATGAACACCCGCGCACACACACACACACACACACACAAAAACACACATGCACACGTACTCGCATGTGCGCACACACACACACACACGCGCGGACACACGCACGCGTACTTGCACACTTGCACACGCACACACACAAAAACACACAAGCGGTCGCACTCCCACGTGCGCAAACTCACACAGAGCCATAGCTAGTTTGGTTTTGGCTTTCAGCCACATATAGTTTGAATTACCAGAGGGAAGGCAGTACTTTGAAAGATTCAGTGCCCCTCAAAGTATTGAAAATCCTGTCACAGATGGACACTGCCTTGATAGAATATGAATGATGTGTGATTTGAGAATGTGACAGTGTACCATTTTAACTGTCAGCCTGGAAATTGAAATATGAAGTAGCAGTGTCATAAGCTAAACAATGATGGTTGTTCATGTAAGGAAGTGATTGTATAAGCAACAACTATATTCTAGGCAAGTAATGTTGCACCTGAGGTGCCGCAGTGTCAAGCTTTCATAAAAAGACAACATATAAATACTTGGCTGCAAGCTAATTGCCAAAATATTGACCAGGGGTACTCACCCTTTTCCAGAATAAGCCGGTGTGGGTGCAGGCTTTCATTCTAACCATGCAGTTTCACACCTAAGATTGAGGGGTTGATTGGTAAAATCAAGAGTGTGACTGGTTGGTTAGAACAAAGGCTTGCACCCACACTGGCTCATTCTGGATGAGAGTGAGAATACCTGATATAGATGATAAAAATAATAAGTTGAAAATTATTATACTAATCATTTTCTAAGGGAAAACATGTTTTCCCACCCAAGTGCTTTTCCCGCGGTTCAGGTTGAATCCTATTCCTGATCCTGTATTGAAGGTGTAACCTTTTAGAAGACTTTTGAAAGCTGTTATCCTCTGTTGTTGCGGTGATCAGTCTGGTCTGTATGAGATCTAAAATCTGTTGAGGTTGATAGTTGTTGTTTTTTTTTCTGTTTGCAGTTTACCTATCTACAACTACGTAAATTTCCATTTTGGGGATGGAGAATGACAGATAAAGTCAATCTTACATTGCTTTAAATATAAATTCAGTGAGGCATGTTCTGTTTTGCCATGATGTAAGCAAATCCATTCTGCAGAGTGCCCCAGCATCTTGAGTTGTGAAAATTTCCAAATCTCGAGGTTTGATGTGAATTTACCAAATTATCTATTAAAAATGTGAAAATATGTGGTGAAACTGCAATGGCCTTGTTGCGGGTACAGAATGTGAACAGATAAAATGTGAAATGTGGCTGCAAGCTTAGTGCGTTAATCCTTGTTGCCGTGGAAACCTGCCTACAAGAATGCCTGAGGTGAGCTCCAGGCTTCGGTGGGAGGAGTTGCCACCATACACCCCCATCGTGCGCCACCAGAACAGAATAGCTTGTCACGCTGAACACAGAAATTCAGCATTTACACAATAAGTTACGATGTAGCAGTAGTAAACTGGGAAGTGATATACCAAACCTTTTTTATATTCAGGAGGAGATCAAAAAATATTTCTCCCTTGGTTTCTCAAACTTTATGTACATTACTTGTATTAAATAAATTTTGCATAATGCCATTTAATATGAGCCTGAACTTCACAAGGGCAGCCGACTTATAAACCATGTCCGATTCCCTCTGCATGGACAGCCCTTTGATCAGTTATGCTCCAAGCACTGTTGGTTACAATTGTTGCTTTATTCCTGCCTGAATAAAACTTTTTCTTTTTCAGATCGATGAAACTATTTAAACATCAAAGGAGTCCAGTCTGCTCTGCTCAACTTTCAAAATAAATAAACCGAATAGAACTTCCACAGAAAGCATAATGTGGTGTTCTGGACTGCTCAAAAGTTGATGGCACAACCAATAGTTATGAGAAATCATGAAGCTAAATTAAAGGTCATTCAAATCAAAATAATCCTGACTGTAGAGGGTGGCATTTTGGAGGTGGTCGGTAGGAAGCTTGTGTAATTTATTTAGGAAGTACTCCACGACTCGTCTCCTGCTGTTTGTTCACTGCTAAGTCTCAAAGTAAACGTGAAGTATATGACTGAGCATATAAACCTGTAGTCTTAATAGGGTATAATAATGTTGATTGCATCCTATGATAATCCTAATCATAAGAAATAATTATCACTATGATGAGTACAAGATGGATTTAAATGTCAAGTAGATCTGCATAAAATTATCTGAAGTTCCATCTGAGAGAGTTGAGCTCATCATAAATCAATAATTATGCCTCGGTGCGCATGCGCAAGCGGGGCATATGGTAGTTCGTTTGTGTGTCAGTCAGTCAGTCAGTCAGTCATTCTGTCTGTTACCGGGATAGCTGCTACACCGGTCAAAATTAAGTCCAAGAATATTGTCCTATGGGTTAAATGCCACGATCTCTTGGATTTAAATTTGCCAGATTTTTTGAGATAGAGCTTTGTTTTCGAGTTATAGCACTATTTGACTACCATGATGGCTGCTGCAAGCTATCAAGACTTTAACGAAGATAAAGCTCTTCACAGTGGATCGCTTTACTACTTGTGACTTCAATTTATATCACAGCAATAGTTACTGCTGATGGCAAAACTTGACAAACAGAGCATACCCTTACGAAAAAGAAGTTTATTCAAGTGTGCAATTAGTATACTTCTTCTAAACTAAAAATACGAGAGTATACTTTCAGTTTACTTTTGATGTACTTATCAGAGATATACTTAGCAAAGTAATACTTAAGTATACTTAGCTTATACTGAAAAGTACGCAGAAAAGTCTTAGTATATTTGACTAATAGTTGTACCTAAACTTTTGATTATTATTCTTTTCTTGAGTATATCTCAAAGTATTAAAATATTTATGCCTAATGTTCAAGTATACTGGCTTGCAGTTAGGCTACTATCAAAAAAATAAGCACATTAAATTTTTTTACCAGACATATCGGCTTCTTTAAAGTATACTGCACTATATTTTTTACTCAGTTTTTACTAACTCATGGACTTACATATTCCACATGTACGTATGCAGTAACAAGTGAGCTTTGGGGCAGAATAGCAGAGTAAATAGCACCTGGGTGGAGCTGAACTTGATTTTTATGCAGTGTTACTAACCCACACAGAAACAGATAAACATTTATCTGATTATATTTGAGAACAAATTTGACAATTATTCCAGTATTGACAGGCTTGATACATACACTTATAAAAATAAGTATACTTCAAGTTTAAGCAACATAAACTTAAAGTACCCATCTAGTTTACGTCTAAGTTTTATTTTGTACTGCAAGTACGCAACAAATGAACTTTTGAGTATACTGTGACTAAACTAGTTGTATACCTCTCGCATACTTTTAAATTTATGAAAGTATACATTTAAGTATACTTCAAGTAAACTTATAGATATACTGCTAGTTTATTAGCTGTATACTTCTAGTAAACTTTTCAGTTCATGAAAGTATACTGTGGGGTATACTGCTAGTAAATGTAAAGATGAGCTATTAGCTCAGTAGTTATATACTGTGCTTCTCGCACAATGTCTAATTTATAAAAGTATAATTTGAAGTATACTGAAAGTAAATTCTGATGTACTACAACTTCACTTGTTATATACTTCAAGCTAACTTTTCAGTTCATGAAAGTACACTTGGAAGTATTGAAGTACACTGTAAGTAAACTTATAGGTAGACTGCAAGTCCAATAGTTCTACACTTTCAAGCCCTCTCTAGTTTAAATTTAGCTTTAAACTTTCAGGGAGCGAAAAGTTTTTTTTTTTTTTAACTGCAAGTATACTTCAAAGTCTTCTTTAAGCTGACTTAACATCATACTCACAGCTTATGATTATCGCAATCTAAAATTATATTACTGTTGCAATTCAGATATTATTTAACATAAGTAGACGAGAGGTTACCTCCTGTTACTCTACTAGTAGACAATGCTTAAGTGCATTCTGTTTTAATTTACAGGTGAAGGTACTTATAAGAATTTACAAATGTACAATGAAACACATACTCAGGATTGAGAACAAAATTGATTCCCTTATAAATGAAAATTTCAAACACAATATTGTATGGGATGCCAAAGAGCAAGAACACAGCAATGGCAACTCTTATTGAAATCCCAATTCAAAACAAAAAATACCTCTTTCTCTCATATGGAACTAGAAATATGCATAAAATGTTAATTAGCTATGCCTTCAGCCTAACCAGTAGGCTGAAGGACTCAAGCAAAGGCTGATGAAACATTTCAAATGAGTACACCGATTAGCTGTTTCTTGGTTAATGGAGTTCTGTATCACAGTCAAAAATATGACTGACTAAAGAAAAGATGCAGCAGTGCTATAATACTCAAAAGATGGTACATTTTGTTCAATAAATGATTTAATCATTTTTAGACAAGATTGTGGACATCAAAGCCCTGCAGATTGTACCTGTACCAAACATTGCTGTGTTTTAGTTGAGATATCAGTTCAATATAGCTGGCCATTATGTGCAGATTCACAGATAAATGTACACAGTATTTTCAAACATGAGATTAAGAAGACTGGAACTTCAGTGCTATTTGACATTGTGATAATGAAATGGCACCTGACCACAGCTTCATCTGCACTGGCTATGTAGCTGAAGCTAAGCAGCTGTTGTCTTGGTTAGTGCTTGGATGGGAGACCACCTGGGAAAATAAGTGGCTGCTGGAAGAGAAACACTCTCTAAGTTTCCTAGCAGTATACCCCCAGTATTCTTTCATGAACTGAAAAGTTTACTAGAAGTATACAACTAATAAACTAGCAGTATATCTGTAAGTTTACTTGCAGTATACTTAAATGTATAATTTCATAAATTGAAAAGTATACTAGAAGTATACAACTAGTTCACTTTTTAGTATACTAAAACGTTCACTTGTAGTGTACTTGCAGTATACAATAAAACTTAGATGTAAACTAGATGGGTACTTTCAGTTTACTTTGCTTAAACTTGAAGTATACTTAAAAGTATACTTTTATCAACTTAAAATGTTCCAATTTAGTCCGAAGAAGTATTAAATTTGTATACTTCCTAGTACACTACTAATAGATGGTCCGTAGTATACTTGCTATACTTATACTCAAGTATACTTAATAAAATGAACTTAAGGTATACTACTTTTTGCTCAGGGTAATGCCAACAGTGATTCGTGTAGACACACATTGCGCACTGTGTTGAATACTGCACTGCATGGATTTTTGAACTTACTGCTGTATGAACTTTATAAAACATCACAAATGATTTCTCCCCCCACACAGAAACCGCGCAAATGAACAATGTTTTCAGTTATTACTGGGCTTCACTAAGCCAAACAACCACAGTCTAGCTAAGCGGTCCGACGAAGCTGCTTATCAACTCGTCATGTCAACTGGCCACTGGTGGGTAAATACTTGAGAATAGCCATGTGTCCATCCACACGTTCTTATGCAAATTAAGTCATATTGAATAAAAAATGCCTTATGGAAACGGTGAAACTTGACTTGATTTTCAAGATATTGACATTAAGTTTATACGGTTGATCTCATTTGATTTTCTTCTTGATCTGTGAAAGGTTTATGCGATAACTGCAGATAGAAATTTTATTTGTCTAATAAATCTGCGACTGCATCGTGACGGTGTTTCGATGCCGTCGTTGCCTTCTGATAATGGTTTGCACGTTGCTAATAGCTGGCACATAAGCACTATTACAACTTGTGCAATTATCATCATTTGTTGGTAGACGCGATCCATTATTGCTAATTAGTTAATTAGTTGATTAATTAACTAAATTAAGTTTATTAACTCCTGTTCACGGGAAGGTTCTGCATTTCAGTGCGAAAATGAATGGATACAGCTTCTAATGTCAGTAATCTATTCGATACACCGATTTGATCTCATAGCAGCAAGTGACGTCATTACGCACAGGTTTTTATTCGCTTTAATGCCGTTAGGTGGAAACGCATTTTCACCGCCTTTACTCGCATGATTATTTTTGGCGAACTTCAGATAATTCGATTAACAAGTGGATGGAAACATAGCTCATGTCAAGCATAGATGCAGAGCAAGGGCACTCTGACATGTCCACACAGAATTTTATAGCTTCATTAAGGGATGTACTTGTTGCTGTTTTAAGCACCGAGGCATGAGCACCTTCAGTGCTTTCATTAGAATAAAGGGTCGAAAGCAAGTTGAACAATTCTGCGCACCAAAACCTCACAGCCTTGTTCTGAAACTCACTGAAAAGTATAATAACCCAAACAAAGCTCTGTTTTGTCTGCTTCTAGGTATAGAACATAATGCAGTAGTTAGTTACGCATTCAGACAGCAGCTTGATGTTGATGACACAGTCGCATTGTGGGCTCAGCAGAAGAATGAAAATGAGAACAAGAGGAAAAAATGTTCCTTATTGCTTGAAAGCATTTTAATTTCCCTGTCTTGACAGTCAGGGGTACCTGTTGACCTTGAACACACCACAACTCCACTCTGCTGCATAAATTAACTAAATTCAGCGGCAGCTATCTCCTGAATATCAGCCCTTATTTTGTTCTAATTTTGTCAGCACCAAAAAAATGCAGTGTGAGTTGCATAATAACAATAATTAAAATGTAATGATAATTGTAATAGTAACTTGGTAAACATCATCAACACTGCCACTACCTTATTGAACCATATCGTGCAATTTGCTTCCCTGTTCAGGAACTGTGCAGTGGGTGTTTGAGGTTTAATACACCGTTTGTGATGGACCTTTTCCATGACATTCAAAGTCAGGGGCAGGTAGGATCGAAAACAGCTTTGGGAAAAACATAACAGGACTCTGTGAACTTGATTCAAACTCCCACTGCACCCCAAGTTTAAACATCTGAAATATATGGTGTAAATGAACATTTTAAAATGGCATTGGTTCTCCCTGAATGTGTGCACTTAGACCACCAGTAATTTCTAACTGAATACTTCGAATTTTAAATTCAAATTTAATAAAGTCTCAGATATGGTCATTGTCACAGAAGTGACATAATTTCAGGATCAGTGGGATTTGTAAACACACATACAGGCCAAAACTTTTTAATTTGGCCCACAGAGAGAAGCTAAAGGTCACAGAGAGGAAAATGGCTGCCAAGTCTTTAGGAAGTCTGGGTCACGCCTCATTGATCAGAGATCCTCATTAAGACTCTTCTCACGAGAAAGAGGTTTTCACAAAATCCACACGTTCAGTCCTAAGGCTGACAAAGGATGTTTCTGGCTGCTGCTATGCTGCCATATTATAACTTTGGGAAAAATTAATAAACCCCATAATTCCTGCCTGATGTGCTGACCGCATTGTCGCACAGTTTACAACAAATTCCATCAACCTGCATAATGCCTGTCATTACTTCAAAACTAATTTGCAGAATTTGCTGTGTGCTGTTTATACAGTAGTGATAGGAAAACTTTAATCTTTATGTGTCAAATAGTACTTTGTGTATGCTAAATTAAAAGTCCTGTGTTGGCCAGGATGAGAACAAAGTCCGCTTTCAAAACTCCAGTAATTAGTGTCCTACGTGCCATAATGACTAGAATAAAAGGTGACGATATATGGTGAGTAACGTGCACCTGCCCCTATTTCATTCAAATGTGTCGCTGATATTTTGAAATGGCATTATTTTCCAAAAAGTAATTAAGTTGATTGAGTTAAAACATTACTGCAAAACTCACAGCTGTACCGAGTCAATGGACACAGCAGGAGGGTGAAGGTTCAGTGCGTTCTTCCTTGGCTGGCGTGAATCAAAACCAAACATTGATCAATTTCTCTGTTCAAGAGAACAGGGCGCCTTAAACTTTTACTTTGTTTTGACTGCTAGTAGGAACAGGGCTCATCGCACAATGGTTATGTAAAATCTGACTCATATCAAATTGTGAATATATAATTTATCTGCAATTGTGTTGAGTTCGAAATAATAATACCAGACTTGGTCTTTTGCCAACCTTACACGATTATGTTACAGCATAATCGCAAAATGTCAGTTCAGGGAGCCCTACATTTGGATAGGCAGCAACCACCATAATACACAAGTACCTTTCCCTCGTGACAGTTATGGACTCCAGTCAGCTTGTATCTGTTGGGCTTCTTAATGACAATTTGACAAGAACCGGTATATTACACCCATGGGTCCTCTTAAGCTAAACCTTCAGAGCCAATACCACACTAATCTCGTTAGCAGTCAAACACAGCCCCCATTCTAACTTACTAGAGCTCCATAAAAACTTTGGTTGCAACTGGCCTCTGAGTAGGTCAGTAGGTCTCAGTCAGTGCATTGTTTCCACCGAGTATTTTAGACGTAATTTTAGCCAAAAGGAACCAAGATGGGTTTAAAATCATAAAAACCACTCAAATTACAACAAGATAATTTATTAATACGAAAGAAAAATTTATTCAACAGGTAGGTAGGTCCACATAGTAAATTTCATTAGTCCGTTACATAATTTAGAATTTGAATGTAATTATTTAGTAGCATAGTAACATCCTACCCAACCTGTTTCGGCTATGCGCACAAAGAATACACCCGGGAAGCTAAAAACAGTCTTCCAAAAGTATATTGGCAACACATGGCGCAGAGAAGAATATGCGGGAAATCGTTTGCGATCTTCCCCAAATGGATTGTCGCTTGTTACTTTAAAGGGGACCTATTATGCTGATCCTTCTTTTAATGCATATAGGTAATGTTATAATGATGGATGTCCATACTCAACCTCTGGAAAGATATAGAAGTTTTGCCTTAATCCAGGAATGATTTCGGGAACGTGATTTCCTCTCTGAACAGCCCCTCTCGAGATCTGGGCAAAACCTGATGTCAGGTTGTGCCGTCCAATTTATACAGACCTAGCCAGAGCCAATCAGGCGCTGGACCTGCCCACAACGAAACTATTCTAGTAGGCACTAACCACGACAGATCATACTATGCCTTAGTAGCGTCTACACTTTTGGAAATACAAAAGAAGAACCGCAGATCATTTGAGGTGCAGTTTTGTGATTATCTCTCCAAAAGCTGCTGGACCATTTACTTTTGGACGCAAAGAAAGACACTCATTTCTCTTCCAAAAGGGGATGCCACCAGAAATCAGTGGGTAGCTGTTTTGTTTGCTGGCAGCAAACAGCCACGGCCAAAGGGAGTGTTAGCTGTTTGTGCTCAGCATTTCACCAAAGACAGCTTTGTCAATAAAAGATAATTCGACACAGGATAAGCCTTTCAGCTGCTTCTCAAACCGGAAGCAGTTTTCGATCAAGCGCTAAGAGCCACAAGCTGTAAGTCACGATATAACAGCAAATAATGTAAGTGTAATGTAAGTGAAGCTAACGTGTTACTGGTGGCTAGTAGGACCGCAAGCGATAGTTAGCACCAACAACTGGCCTCAAACGCAGGCTTTGTGAAATATCTGAAGATAAAGCCTTTATTGGTCGTGACTGTCCGTGACTCACAGACACTGAAGCTGTAAGTTGCTTTTACAGCATAAGCCAACCTGATATAATAGCCAGGTGATTGTGGCTGTAGTACACCGGCTAACGTAGCCAAGTTACTGTTGCTAATGTTTTTGTCCTAAATATGCAAGAGTAATATCAGGGGAAATTCAACAGAAAGTGTGTGAAGATAAACCTCGTTTGAAGCTAACTTTTAATACTTGTTTGTTATTGGGATGATTAGTACAACTGTCCACGGTAACAGAACTTGCTGTCTGCAAAACCTGTATTGCAAGGGTTTGTCTCTGAGGTTGTTATGACTGCTTGGTTACCAGCCACTGCATGTTAGTTTGCATGGAGTGCCACTTAAAATTGCTCCTGGTTAACTTATATGCAGTAATTCTGATCAGTATGCTTGTGTTACTTCGCATCAATGTGGCAGTTTCATCATAACATTGCCCGATTGTAGTCAGGACAGTTGAAGCTAACTGGAGAGGTGCTCTATGTGTCTGCAAAGTTAGACTGAAAAGACTGCACTTAGGCCAGACATAGGTTTTGCAGAGCTTGGGATACCTGTTGGGGTTTGTGTATGGCTGATTGTGATCGCTTCACTTATTAATGACCGGGATCAGCCGGATGCTTTAAATATCTGGGCAAGCTCTCTGATTCTATCGTGAAAGCAATCGCGAAACACAGAAGCTGTAATGTGTCTGGTATAACAAACGAGTTCTCTGCACTACCGCGACATAATTTCATCCTCCTTTAGAAATTAGTTGTGGCTAATTAAAGGGAGAAAAAGGTGAAACGTCCACGCTAACGGTACTTACGGTCTGTAAAACCTGTATTATGCTCATAACATAACCGAGCTCTCTCTAGGTGTTGTGTACTATCAATAAAGCTACTTTCACATCAAACGTGAAACTAATTTTTCTCGGGACAGATTAGCTACATTCAAAGTCAATACAAAGACATGAATACACGTGTTATGGGCGCATTAAGCAGCTTTCACACCGGACGTGAAGTAAAATTTTTGCGCCACAGATTAGCTACATTCAAAGTCAATGCAAAGACGCGAATACATGCGTTATGGGCCGTTAAGCAGCTTTCACACCGGACATGAAATGAATTTACAAACGGTAAATGGATTACATTCAAAGTAAAGACAATGCATTGATTTTGAATGTAATCTGTCGCGCGTCTGGTGTGAAAGTGGCTGATTGCGCCCATTTTCTGCGAGCAAACGCTGGTCATTCTGACGCAATAAGTAAACCATTACCACGGCCAATTTCCGAAAAGGCCGTTAAGCTTTCGCCTCTTTGTTGTATACCAGCGCAGAAGCTGTTTGTTACTCCACGCTAACGACACACCACGGCTATACACACGAACCAGCAGGTCAGTGGCGTAGCCAGCGGGGGTGCTAAGACACGTGCCTTTTTGACTGCAATTAGTAGTTCTCAATCATTTTCCTTTATTGACGCGTCTTCCCATTATCATAATTAGCAACCGAAGACACGGTTTCTCTCCATATGCGATCTAACAGCAATTAAATCATGGCCTAAATTCAATACAGTAGCAGAGCAAGAACAGAGAATTGGGTTGCACAAAACTTCTGTTTAAAACAATTATTAGTATTAAATTAGTATTAAAAAGTACAGCAATTTTTGTGATTTTTGGCTTTTTGGCCAAATTTTTGGGTTTTAGGGGAACACAATTTTGTCAAAATTATCAAAAAAAAAAAAACTTAAAAATGTGACAGGCTGTCACTTCAAAACTATTAGGGATATTTGTCTAGTACTATTATTATTAGTATTGTTTCCTAAGTCCACCAGAGGTACCCATATGAATTTTTTGAGAAATTTCTGAGGGGATCATCTGGGAGGGTCTGGATGCTTAGATATGGACTGACCCAAATGGGGTTTTTAAGGATGGCAGTATGAGCCAAATTAAGACACTGTTTTGGACTTTGAATGATCCGGAGTACTCTAAGGGAGTTTAAGATCAAAACATAAATTAGGAAATGTAGCATAATAGGTCTCCTTTAAACCAAATTACATCTTTGATCCTGGAGCCATGGCCGTAAATTATCTGGAAGGAGGTTTAATCAGGATTTTTGTTTCCCACCATTTGTTGGAGGTCATAAAACAATTTAGCAGAGAGGAAGAAAAACTAAATGATTATCCGAGAGGATTCTAACCAATTTTCAGGAGTTTCTAAAAGGATATAAACCATAATTTCAGGTGGAATGAAACATACTTTGGTGGATTTTTCCTGAGAACAACAATACCAAACATGCCAGGAGAATGTATTGATATGATGCAGTTGTCATGAAAAACTCCTTTTGCTGAATTACTATACATGCAGATCCGGTGTATTTGTGCATAAGTCATTTTACAATAACATAAAGAATATATGAGAACGGTTTGACACTTCCAGAGTTTCAGAATATTTAAACTGATGAGTTGAGGTCCAGTTTCATAAAAGACATGACCAGGGCAGAGAGAGGTGTTCACAGGGGGAGAACTGTGATAGTCAACCCCCTGGCCTCACCAGAGTCCTGATTATTGTTCCCTGCTGTCATGAAGCCCCCAAGTCCCTCAGACACACAGCCATAAACACATTCTGCTTCCCTTTACTCCTGCTGGGCAAACATTCTGAGGAGTCAATGGCCCACTCATCCTGAGGACGTCCAAACAACTAATTGTCATATTGCAGGTCTCTTGAGTTCTTTAAAGTACAGGATGAGCCTCAGTTGCCAGGCTCCTCCAGTTTGCCAGCCTTCTGCTGAATCCCAGCTTGATCCCCCATCTTACATTACCTATTATGTCTTTGCATTTTTTTTTTCATTTGATTGCAGGTCAATATGGATTTGGAAATTACTGCTTGCCATTTTTATTCCCATTGTCCTAGTTCTTCTTGAGTTGAGGTCGTAACTGTTTCATGTATATAAAATCTGTCCAAAAAATCCATGAGCCAGACTTTTTCCAATTGAAATGAGAGGGTACAAGCACTTTTTTTTTTACCATTGCACTAAAAAATCGGAGTAGTTTTGGCCGATAGATCACAAGGCATATATTACATTTAATTTTATTTTCATCATAGATGCACAGATACATGCATACTGATCAGAAGGGTTTGTCTTTAATGTGCTGTGACACTGAGGGGCCTTTTATGTATGTTGTGAGTCCTCTTATAAAATATTTATGAGGTTTTGCGTTAAATATTCCCTTTTTGTTCCCCTCAACACCATCTCTAAAGCAGGCGCTGTCTCTCATTGCGTTATTTAAAAAAGATAGCAGCGGAGAGAGGCGATGAAAAAGCAGACCAGTGAGCTGGCGGGGAAAAAGTGAAGAAAGCTAGACTGGAGGAGCTGCCTCGTCCCCGGCACCTTTCTCTACTCTCATTTATTTCAATTTGTCATGCTTTGCTCTCCCCCTCGGAGAGAGGGCCGAGAGGGCCGGCCAGAGATAGGGCGAGAAATTGCATCTCCACTCGTCTTATAATGAAACATTTAGATGTGAGCAGAGCCCTGCCTCTGCATTAATGCTGCCAATAAAGGGAGATGGCTTCGTAGCACCGTACCCACTCCACATAACGTCCCTTAATCCCGGTCAAAGTGGGAAACTTCTTCTCTGTAATCAGTGTTGGCACTCATCTTTTGAAGCTGCAATGAGGTGTGATGCTCGGGCAAACATTTAGCTCTCGATGCAGACCTGTTGTTATTATTTTTCTTAAACTCGGAATGGTCAAATGATTTGTATCAGACATTATCTTGCTTTTTGTGGATAAATTCTTCCTGTACTGACTTGCTTTTCTTTAAAGAACAGGTCATAAACTGCATGTATACTTACAGGTTTGTAGTGGAATGTTTTTTCTTTATATTTGAACATTTATGCAAAATGTATTTCCTCCTACTTCATTTTAGTTTATCTTTTTTCCTCAATGGCCATCAGCTTGTTCTTGTTGTCATTTTAAATTTGTGGTGTATGACCAGTCACTGTATTTTAGCAGCCCTGGCAATGACATCAAACTTATTGACAGTTGTAATGTGTGTACTGGAGTTGACTGAAGTAATGGAGGAGTCAAAAAAAGTAGCTTTGGAAGGGTTTGGGCCACCATTTATCTTCCAGTTAAGTTTTTTCTGCAGCCCCACAAGGTCTGAAGTGGGAGGATTTGGATATTAGACCATTGCTCATGCAAGAAATTATCCAGTGCTTTGGGAGATGAAGGGAGTCAAAATACATTTTCAAGTAAATGTTCAATGATGTTAATGCCTTATGATTGTAGAGGGGCTTGAACACATTTGGCTTCATCCTGGGGTCCATTGGTCCACTCATAAATAATTTTGTAAGTATGTTGGTGGGGGGGGGGGTTAGTCATCTTGAAATATGAGAGCATCAGGAGGCACCAGAGCTTGCACCATGGGGAGAACCCTCTGAAGTGGCATTATAATCCATCACTGTTACAAATTGGCTTGGCAATCATGGCACCCAACCAGTCCTGTGTGATGACGTGATGACTTCCTCCATGCCAGTATAAGATCCACCACCATGTTTAACATGTGACTCAAATTGGCTTTTCCTAAATGGTAACTCAGATTTCAAGATGCGCCTAAGAACAATTGATTGCAAAAAACTTACAAAACGCTTAACATTTTGGAAATTCTAAATGACTAAAAATTCTATCACAAATGATAAAAATTATAATAATTGATTATAATTTTCTTTTACAACATCCAGTGCTCGTTGACATTGCAATTCATATAAACGTATTGGCACTGATCTCAGTTTTGACAAATGAGTGAAGGACATGAGAACTACAGGTATGTTTCCTTTTCAACTCTCAAACGTCTGTGTGCATAAAAAAAATGTGCTATATTTCGTTATTTAAAATTTGCAATGTTGCCTCTCACACATCTATCCCTATCTGGGATAATAAACCGTATGCATTCCACAGTGATTGTGAGTCTTCAGTTCTGTAGAAAAAGTAGGCAGGAGGACTTAATGACTTATGGTGTTCCTATTATTACTAAGTGAAGATTTTCCATTTTTGATAATTCTGGTAAATAGAACATAAACAGTGCTGTGAAAACATATTCGCCCCCTCCCAATTTTCTTTATTTATTTATTTTTTTTTCCGCCGTAGATGTTTCTGATCACCTAATTTTAATATTAGACAAAGACAGCCTGAGTAAACAGAGAAATAAAATAATTAAATGAAATCATTATTCTTAAAGGAAAAATCCAAAACTGTACAATCCAATTATACCAGACTATATGTAACAAAAAGTAACTGCGCCTTTAGTTGTAAAATCAACCAATCAAACCATTTTAATTGAAAATTGGATTCATTCTCATTAGAGAATGGTCAGAATTAGAGAAAGCTCTGGGACTTAAGTGAACCACGATGAAAGCCATAATCTACAAGTGGAGAAAACTTGGAACAGAAGGGGACCTTCCCAGGAATGCCCGGCTTATTCCTGGAACAGATTGACAATTTATCCAGGAGGTTACAAAACTCAAACATCTAAAGAACTGTAGGCCTCAGTAAACTCATTTAAGGCTGGTTTTCACAATTCCACAATAAGAAAGAGACTGGGCAAAAATGACATCCAATAGACAGCTGCAAGGTGAAAACCACCACTGACCAGAACAAACACAAAGACTCATCTCACATTTGCAAAAAAAAAAAAAAAAAAAAATCACGATAACCTCCAAGACCTTTGGGATAATATTCTGAGGACTGAAGAGTCAAAAGTGGAACTTCTTTGATGGCATGGGTCCCGTTACATTTGGTGTTAAGCTAAAAAATTCATTCCACAATACCCGCAGTCAAACATGCTGGTGGTAGTGTAATGTTCTTGGACTGCTTTGCTGCTTCAGGATTTGGAAGACTTGAGATAATTGATGGAACTATGAGTTCTGCTCTCTGCCAGAAATTCTGATGGTGAATGTCAGACCATCAGTTTGTGACCTCAAGCTCAAGTGCAGTGGGGTTAATGCAGCAGAACAATGATCCAAAGCAAACTAGCAAGTCCACCTTTGAATGACTGAAGAGTAACAAAATAAAGGTTTTGTAGTGACCAAGTCAGGGTCCTGACTTAAATCTTGAGTGCTATGGCATGGCCTTAAACTGGCAGTTCATGCAAGAAAGCCCTCCAATATGGCTGAAATAAAGCAATTCTGCAAGCAAAGAGCGGGGCAAATTCCTCAGCAACAATTTAAAAATCTCATAACCACTTCTCGCTAACGTCTGATTGCACTTGCTCCTGCTTAGGGTAGCAAAACCAGGCACTATGTTTGAGGGGGCAATATCATTTTTTTCACATGGATGATAACTCTCTTTACCTTCAAAGAATGAAATGATAATTCAAAAGATGCATTTTATTTTTATTATCGTTGCCTTTTTCTTGTATTGTAAGACCAGGCCTCCAGCCGTCCAGTTCACAGGTCTACTAAGACCCGGACTGCACTTCTCGCATTATTCAATTATCACCCGCACCTGTCTCTCATTTCCACTGCGTGGTAGCAGGGTGCTATTAAAGACTGAGCTCTGCACATAGTCATTGTGAAGTATCGTCACTATAAACCTGAGTTGTATTTGTTGTCCAGTATACACATATTCTCCGCGTTTTGCATGTATTAAACCCCAGCACTTTATATCAAGGAACCTCGCTTCCTCTTTGTTTTCTTTTCGTAATTGCATTGTTACAATAGTCCATGTTCAGTTTCTGTATTACTAATAGTGTTAATTTAGGAACTTCAATTCCTGTTTGTTTTCTATTGCTTCGTTTGTGCCTTTAGCTGTGCAGTAGACCCAAGTAAACAAGCCCATCCTTGCACCCGAGTCCAGTCTTCAACTTCTGTCTTCAGTGCAACTGAACTGCATGCAGAGCACAACCTTCACATGTATTGACAGTAGTTGGATGATCTGAAATATGTGAATGCAACAAATAAGCAAAAATACAAGAAATTTCACCGGGGCAAATACTTTTCTCAGCACTGTAATTGTTTATTATTTTGCCTGTTTTGGGTGCACATTAGTTTGAATTGAAATGCGTAAACTTTTGATACCTTCTTGTATTAAAGTATAAATGCCTTTTTGCATGTACAATGTAACTGTTAAAATTATCTTATGAGCGATTTGCTCATCTTTGATGTGAAAAAAGTATAACATGACTCATCGACTTATATCCATAAGTCGGGGGGGATTATGATCGATGTTGTATATTAGTTACCTCATGTTGTTGTCAAAATTTCCATACTTAAGTTCCTGATTGTCAGTCCATTTTTACGCTGTTACATACAGGTAACTGCCATTTACCAGATTTGCTGGCATAGTAATTGTCATCTAGTCTCTTTAAAGTTAAACTACTTATTAATTTAGTGTTTCTGTTTCTTTTTTTTCCTACTTCTGGGGAAAAATGACAGAGCTGCCTGACCAGACACAGCACAGTTAAACAATTCCTGCCATGAATCCCTCAATAGGGTGTTATTTTCAAAGCCTTTTGTGAAGTTTGAAACTTGAGGCCCAGCATGGCTGTCAGTTGCACTTCCTATAAACCCAGGGGTGATATGGTAGGTTTTCAGCCACCTGGCTTTTGCCAGCACCAGGTTTCCTTCCGTCAGCTCCTCTGGGAGGATGGAGGACAGATGGTGCCATTCCCAATGCATTAATATTAAATCCCTCCAAGAGCTATCCTTTTCCGCAAAAGCTATTCCCTTGCTTTGGTGAAGGAGCTGATGAAACAGACTCTTTGAATTATATGGAATTCTGTGAAGTGCTCCTTGCCTGGTGTCCACTTCTCTGAAATGCTCTAGACGCCTTTATCTCAGGGCCTGAGGACGAAACTAAACCCTGCTGAGTCGCTTTGCATTCCTGCACAGCTTCGCTGCTTGTTTCAGAATGCCTGCAAGCTTTTATTCATGCAAAAGTTATAGGACTGCCCGAGAAAGACAGAAGACAAGGCACCACAGACAAACGGTAAAACAAATGTGTCTGCTATACCACCAACGCTGAAACATTAAGTGACTGAGAGGAAAGTAACAAGTTCAGGCCAGAAAACTGATCAATAGTTTAAAAAGTTACATCACTTCATATAAATGAATTAACATGTGAATGGAAATCAATCTGAAGATGCACCAAAGCTTTCTGTCTGTGTGTCTAGCGAATATTTGTCTCTAAAATAAGAGATATTTCTGTCCTCTGGAGATCTTGCGAGTCAGTCTAAATAACTTAAATAACAATTAATTAATCTGTGCTGAGGCATTATTTAGTCCTAATCCAGAAAAATTGAGAAGAAAGCTATTTATATTGAGTTCTATTTCATTATTTATTGAATCATCTGAAAACTGGGATGATTTTACCAAGTTAAAAATGGTTACAATTACATAATGCATGGGAAGGTCTTTTCTTCAATTTTTCCCTAAGGAGCACCTACTATTTCTTTTGGACAACCATGGTCTGAATTAAAGAAGGCCCATTGCCCATCTGATGCTAAAGGTATTAAAGATCTTTAAAGCTCAGCACATTTCAAATGAAAGTAGCTTATATTGCCATTTGCTCAGACTGGATCACATTTTTGAGTTCAACCGAGGAGCAGTTTTCCATGTTAGATTTTTGCAAGATATTGCAAACAGTCGCTTACACTGATTTGATGCAAATACCATGCAGGTCACTGATTTCAAAAAGAGACCACATTTCTTAATTTCCTCTCAAATTCTGTCATCTCAGGCAGGCGGATTTCTTGAACTTTTCCATGAAGGAATTAAAAACAAGGGCAACGCAGAGCGTGGCATATGCCCCCGCCTGTATGTTGATCCAGGGCATATTGAGATGGCTGCTGTGGCGGCCATATTAGATATCGCACGACGCTGGTTTTCGAAAGGAACCTTCCTCTAGCCACTCCCAATACTCCATGAAGAAATGGCATCAATCCGACGAGGGATTCTATAGTTATCCCACGGAAACGAAAAGTTTACGGACGACGGACATGGTGTCGACATAATGCCCCCTTTCCTCTTAGGAGGGCGGGGACATTAAAAAAGCATTCAGTCTTGCTGTTGATCCTGTCCATGGAAATGTTGTAGAATCGGAGGCGCCGATGGTGTAGGTGCTCGGGAGCTCCAGCACCCACGGAAATAGCTGAGTCCCGTGGGGATAGCCAATCAGGCAGGCGCATAAGCACACACAACACATTTTCCAAATGAAAACCATTTCTGTGTAACTGCGAAATTACCAGCCTGTGGTGGCTCATTAATGGGATTTCCAGCAGAAGTGCAACTTCAGTGTATGCATCTGAATTGAGGCCTGCAATAACACCTGAAGTCTCTCTTTAAAAAAGTAATTTATCACATGCAAAGCTCAATGTGGTGCTTCTACAACACTGCTTAACCAATGATGTAGATTATTATTCACATAATATGGAAGTTATAGTATTCAATAAGCCAAGTCATCTGCTCCATGTGACCTCACGCTTCTGGTCATTATCACACCAGTAACTTAAAATAGTTTTACATATACAAGCCAATGGTTTATTGACCCGTTTCTCAGCTGAATTTTTTTTTAACTGATTTTGTGAAAGGATTAAAAATGTGCAATGAGTAGAATTCTGAGTTGTAGTAATTATGGATATGCGTAATACTGCTTTGGAGAATCCACACAGCTTGCAAGTGTGGTGTCAAGACAGCAGAAGACTGACATTCAAGCAATAGAATAAACAAAAAATCAGTTTCAGCAGTGAAGTTAGAAAGAAGCTGACAAGAAAGAAAAGGCAAACTCCGAAAATTCGACTGTTTCTTTAAAATGAGGAACAAGATGGCACGTTGCACCACTAGTTTTTCAGCTAACAACAGCGTGCTACCTAATATCTCAACCATTAACTGCTTTGACATGATGCAAGTCATCTATCTTTAGATTCAGTCTTAACTCAGAAGCGAGACAATTCCAGCCTCATCCTTTCAAGAAAACATTCTTTATAGTCAAGGCAACCAAGGAATGACATTTTTACCTCAAAAGGAAGCGGCTTGAAGTTCTTGCAAGCCATTCCTCTGAAACTGGGTTGTTAAATTGCACAAGGCCTGCTTTGATGTAGCAAAGTGAGTTATTTTGAAGATAAATGTCACGTTGTATCCCATGCCCTTTCTGGATTTGGAAAGCATATAGGAGGCAGATAAAACTGGAAGAAAAATGTAAAACACATTCACTTGACGCAGCAGATTAGCTTGCCGCTCCAAGACTAACATTTGAGAACAGTCTTCACTTTGCTGCTGGAGTTAAAGTGCAGTAACAGGAGCTGAAGTCAGAACTCATGCACTGGCAAACACTCAGTTCATGGATTTTATTCGAGGCCTTGGTTACACAGTCCCAATCATTAACACACAGTTGAATCGCAGTACTGATAGCAAAATCCAACTTGTTAACCATACACAGTCCAGAGATCAATAAGTATGCAGAGGCTACGCCAAGTTTGAAGGAGAATCCAAAAGGATAGTCAAAAAAAAAACAGAAAGAAATGGCGAACAAACTTGCACTGTCAGAATGGGAGAGCGGGATATACAAAGGGAATAAAGAGGCAATTAGAACAGGGAAACAGATGAGAGTGAAGGGGCAGAGCATGCAGGAAGGTGTGGCAACAAATTTGGAAACAAGTGTGCTAAAGGTTAAACCGAGAGGGCGAGAGCAGGAGCAAAGGAAAAACCGAAAGCGTGTGCAGAGTGACAGGTGAGCAGAAAGCTGAGGAACTGTATCAGAAAAGCAGCGAGCATGAAAAATAATGAAAACATGAAAAATGCAAAAACAATATACAGATACAGATTCAGACCTTGACATTTCAGTAAGAAATGCAGAATTTCATTGACACATTAATCATCCTCAGTCAGCATGTTTGCGCTAATGAAACACCAGTTGCTCTTTCCTTTCTTTTCCTCCCAGGAAATCCCTTTTTCAATGAAGTTACATGAGCAAATTGCTATCATTTTTTCAGAAATTACTTAGTTTGTATAAAGTTTGTAAAAATCAGACCAGATCTCGCTAAAATAATCTCCATAAAGCACAAAATCGTACATAATATGTTTAACTTGTGTATTTCACAAAGAAAATATTTTCTTTCCAGCTTTAATTGCAGTACTCACTACTAATACATACGCATTTCAGCTAACTGCACGTCAAGCCAGTTGAAAGTCAGGTTTGGCCACATCAGTATAGCCTGCATGGAATCTAGTTCACTTACATTGGTATGACATTTTTCCATCCAAGTTGCAGTTTTTTCATATTTAATTTTTTCACTACTGTCTTAAAAACCTGACGTTTGTGGTCTTGAATTTAGAGAAAACAACAGCGTATTGCATGCTTTTCTTAACATACCCTGATCTGGGGACAAATTTAAAATACTTTTTTGACATTATTATTGTTCTGTTTAGGTTGGCTGCATTACTGTGAGACCGTACTGGTTAACAGGAATCCATTTATGACCAGAGTATGTCATCTTGTAGTGCTGGAGAAATTTTCACATTTTGTTCCATCAATCAAGCTCAATAGTAAAGCTTTTTGGTCTAATGTATCCTAATTTTGCGCAGGGTGCTCTGCATGTGATTTTTGAAGCAACTAGCTTTATTATATCTGGGGATATTATGTTTTTGGTCCGACCGCCGCCGCCACCGCACCGCCCTATGTGTTAACGCAGTAACTGCAGTAATATTTCAATTAAAAATTTCAAGTTTTGCATATAAGTATCATAAAGAGGAAGAACTGATTCGATTTTGGACTATTTACAATTTCTAGATTGGCCACTAGGGGCCAAAAACTGATTTACGTGTTAACGCGATAACTTCAATAATATTTTAATTAGAAATTCCAAGTTTTGCATATAAGTAAGTATCATAATGAGGAAGAACAGATTCGATTTTGGACAATTTACAATTTCTAGATTGGCCACCAGGGGCCAAAAACGGAAAAATAACTGTATCATATATCTGGAAATATTTGTCCGATTGACCTCAAATCAAGTGCAAATGAAAAGTCATGACTTGAGGATGTGCCCCACGATGACAATATACCGGTTTGGCTCAAAATTTTGACACAACGTAGAGCTTTGTCACATAAAATTCACCATTTTTGCCATATCTTTGGAACTATTTGTCCAACTGACATGAAACTATGTGCTACTGCAAGGTCATGACCTCACAACATATCACATGATGACATCATACCTGTATGGTTCAATACTTTGCCACCAGGTGGCGCTTTGTGATGGAAAATTACCATTTTGCCCATATCTTCAGAGCCATTTGTCCGATTGACCTGAAATTAAGTTCAAATGAAAGTTCATGACCTGAGGGGATTTTTATTGTATTGGGTCTATTCAAGGATTGGGGAATTGGAGGATTGGGGGCGTTCGGGGATATACCCCAAGCCGTTGCCTCTGACGGCATAAGCCTAGTTTTCTGAGGCTATCAAGCAGGTTGTGCGAAGATGGAGATGGGGACCATGGTGCTGTCCAGGCAGGAGATGAAAATCATATCAGTTTTACAGGTGATAGCCATGCTGTATTCAGCAGAAGATTTGCCTTACCGGCAATGTTATGAGACAGGTTATAGGCCAGACTCAATTATTTTTAAGTCCATTGGCATTGTTTTGGGTTGTGAGTGCAAACTTGTGAATCTCTTCACAAGACTTAAAAAATATTTGACATGTTGCGTCAAGCTGACGAGAGTTATGATTGTCAAATGTCTTTATTATAACCTTATAATTATTCCATGTGATACCAATAGGTTTTTTTTGTTTGTTTGGTGAACCATGATTTTTCCTTCTTTGGTTGGCATGATGATTCATCTCTTATTTACTGCATAATTGTGCTTCAGACTCTCTAGTTCACTTCTCCTCGCAAGCTGTTTTATTTATCAAGAGTGAAGATCCTCAGAACGTTTGGCTGAGCTCACGCTTTCCTGCAGATAATGCATAAAACATTGAAAATAAGCATATGTTTGTACACAGTACATAGAGGAAGATTCCTTTTAATATACAGCGAAGGATTGCGGTTCTTTTTTTGATGTCAGTCTGAGTATATTTAAAAATAAAGTTATTAATGTAATTTACTAAAATTACAAAAAGGTATATTGAAGGTTTTTACCTTTAATATAGAATTCTGCGTGGTTGGAAGTCATGGTCTCCTCATTATCCAAGTGTGTCGATGTGCCTTTGTACATTCTGCAGAACACTGTTGCGAAAGCTTTTCCGCTGCTATTTTAAGCCTGAACAAAGAAGTAAAGAAGAAAACGAAGTTCTGAGATTGAGAGATCAGAGGGAAATCATTTCTCCCTGACCCCCTCAATCACTGTGCAGGTCTGTCAATCAGTGTGACACTTTTTTTTTTCCGTCAGCGTTCATTTTGCGCCAACTCATCCCTGGGCAACTCACTTAATCACTCGCCTACATGTCATGTCAAGCAAGAAAGCCTTTCCATCGGATTCTGACCTGACATGCGAAATTAATACATCTGTGAGGTTTGAAGAAGCGAGCATCTGCTGATAAGATGGGGAAAAAATCCTCTAACAGCGCGCGATCACATGCAACACACACTGAATAGTGCTCTTTGAGTTTTCTGTCATTATTTTCACAGCTGTTTTGTGCAAGATGCTTTCATTGCGTGCTCCTTTTACACACATAATCTTCCCTTATATTGCATGTATGGCTGTGACATTCACGAAATTGCCCTCTGCTTTTAGCAAGAGATGACATATGAATTTTCAGGGAGGCAGCTATCATCAGTAAAACACTGAATGACTCCCCCCAACATCCACTCACTTTATCAGCCATTTGGTTGATCACTGCATCCTGTGTAAGTGCCCACAAAATCAAAGCAGTACAAGGTGCTTTCTAAACCTTGATGTGAATCTTGACAGCCCTTATTCACAAACAAGGACATCCACTCTCAGAATAAAACTACAAAGCGTCTGAAAGTGAAAGCAATGTAATGTTAATGTAAAAGCTGTGCCAAGTTTGAGTGGCTGCACGTCACAAATGTCAGCCGAATTGCTTGCCAAAGCATGACTTCCAGGTGAGGGAGTGGGAGTATGTAAAAACAAATATCTCTTTCATTTTCATTCACCAGAATTTTTTTGAGCAGAACAAAGAACACAAATAAATTAAGGAATAAAAATGGGTGCATAGCCAAAGCTTGCTTCTGGCAAAGCTCTTGAGGTGTAAAGAGATAGTCTTGTATTTAGGGTGACCTCTGATGTTAAATAAAATAAGTAAACATGGTCAACAACATCCCCCGCCAAAATTTCTTCATTAAAGATACTATGAACAGAGGCTCCCAAAAATGCCACAAGGGCAATAACTGTTGGGAAAGTAATCGTGTGCTTCCTATTTTCAAACTCCATCAGGGTCTGCCAGATTTGGGGCCCCTGCCACAGCTAATCATCCTGAAGGCCACCCAAACAATTTGGGGCAGGAATCACAGGTATTTTATGCTCTGTACAGGTTTTTAATTTATTGCAATATATTAACTTTCTGATGGGGTCACAAAATATTTTCTTCATATTTCGCATGTACAACGTATATCAAATTACCTCCTGTAACTGATCTACAGCTGGGCAACTTGCTTATACTTTCAGAATCGCAACAGCATAATAGCATCACATAAAGAGTCTGTTTCAAACCCTGTTGTATTGTAATCATTTCAGAAAACAACCTAAGTAAAAAGACTAAACATACCCTGGAGCACAGATGTGATGTGCATGACTGAACAGCTGTTTAAATGGAGATTAATGACACTGATCTGCTTGGAGAAAGTTCCTGTTCTTAAGAGAGCAAACTCAAGTGCCATTCCCCTGCAAAACACATGGAGTGGCATGGCATGTGAGGTTCATGGGAAAGATGTGACTCTTAATTTAAAAGTGACATATTACACCCCTATTCTACAAAATCACACAGTGAAATGTCAATGCCATATTTTGGTCATAATACCACAAGGATCAAGCACCACAGCCTTGTTCAGAAAGGACAGTTTGAGTGCCTGTTGCTTGAAATGATAATGTCACGCTACTTATCCCACCTTCCTCTTCCGTGGGGCTTGTCGACCCAAGTACAGATTCGCCGTACCATGGCAACCGTTGAACGCGAACCCTGTGAGAAACAAGGCTGCCTGTAAAAACATAATGGTGCAAACATATGAGTCGGACCTTGTGCAAAAAGAGGCTCCCAAACGAGTTTGGGATTCGAGAGTAAATTCTTTCTGCTAGATGTACACTAATATACAGATTTCCACACTGCAAAGTGTGCTCCTTATTTAAATTACTGATGAATGTAAAGTACATTTTCCCCCAGTACAGCATCCCAACATCAACCCTTATTACCAGAGTGGAACATAATTGTTATGTTAGGTTAGAATGCTGACCAGCTACATGTGGGACAGGGTTTTACTGCCATTGTATTTATGAGTGTTGATAGGAAGTTCATCTTACAGACATTCAACTTACAATCTAATGGCATTAATATTACTGTGGATTCTGCAGCCAGTGATGAGTTTCTATAAAATCATATCTACTATTCACTTCAGCTGTTAGCATTAGCTGGTGCTAAATAGCCACAGAAACGCATAGCATAATTATTTTCAAAATACTAACAGTTCCCTCGACTTGAGTTTTGCCACAGGCAGTTGGTGTTGACCTCTCTTTAAGTTTTGTCATCAGTCTTGCATTGTAAGTTACTGACCCAAGTTCGGAAAGCAGTCAGACACTAAGTGTTTAGCGTACACGGACTAGCACAAACTACAGCAGGGCGTTGTGGTGATTGGGGGTTGGGGGGGTCATTGTTCCCTCAATTCTGACTCTGTGCTGGAAGTAAATATTTCCTCTTGAGGAGTGAACCAATCCTGTTAAGAACTCATGATTCTCCAAAAATTCTCTAATTTTGGAGCCAAACTTGACCCATATGAACGCATCATTTCTGTTCAATGCGTCCATGCCTGCAACCAAAAAGAAGCTGTTTTCTGTTCAGAGTATCACATGAAACTCGCTCACTCATTGTCGTGAACTTATTAGCTTTGTAAGACCAGTCTAGTTAGCTCCCCAAATAAGGTCACAAAGTTGTTGGCTAACGATGATAAAAAGAGTATTCATTACACTTAAAACTTAAAAGTTAGATTTACTTTTGTACTAAAATGTTAAAGGCTATCAAATGATCCTTCGCAACCAGGATACTTCTAAAATTAAGTTATCTAGAAGTAGCGGCGGCAATAAAAACAATTAATTAAAGCTGATTTGCAGCAATATCGGGGCCAGGCAAATTTGTAGTGGGTTTAAGTTGACAAAAGTTTCTAAAGTATTGGGGCTACATTTTGGTGAAAGTTGCAAAACTGTAGCACGTACAATTGGTTTGGTAGGAATTTTCAAAGTTTTAAAATTTAAACGCTTATTGAGTAAAACAATAAGTTCCTAAATAGGCAAATAACAAGAACATCAACATAACAATGTCCATTTTACCATAGCTAGGGCTTGAACTCACTACCTCTGACACCAAGAAACAACTCCTATTGTCGAATTGCTGAAAGGGGGCGCTGCAACGAGGGAGCTCTGGCAACCCTCCCCGAGAAAAATTTGAAAAATTAATGAGCTGAAAACACGTTTTCCTAGTATCTTGGGAGAAATATCTGGCTTGTCTGTTCGATGATTTCCCCCCCCCAAGGTTCCAAAAATTAAGCAAAAAAGACTTTCAAAGCACTGTTATAATGCAGTTTTACATTAACTGACAACTTTTACCTTTACTTAAGGCTTTCACTTTACTGTCAAAGTTCGTGACCTTAACCTTTTCACTGCTGTTGTTGTCTTGGTCAAAATTCCAAAGAGGATCTTTAGAAATCGTCCAAACCATATAGTGTTGGTATTCATTGGAATGTGCTTGATGAGAGCTTTCCAGTGAATACCAATGTGCTATGGTTCGAGTGATTTTCAAGGTTTTGATGTTTAAGAAATGTTGACAAAATCACACCTATCAGTGAAAGGGTTTGACCTTATTTCCCACAAAACTTTGATATTATTAGTTTATGAGTTTAAATAACACCAAATACTCTCCAACAAAATAATTTTAGTAAAGATGCACCGAATTTTCGGCCACCGAAAATTTTCGGCCGAAAAAGGCAAAAAATGCATTTTAGGTTTTCGGCCGAAAGACTTTTAACACCGAAACAAGACAGCTGAAACAGAATGTTGTGATGACGCAAGCAAAAGCCGTGGCCAGCACGCGCCAGTCTGTTAAGTCTGGGGACACGCACCACCGTCACCACGTTATGGCACTAAAGTCCGCGAGTGTTGAATTGCAATTTCTGTTTGACACTGTCCTGATGCATAGTATAGCAGCTGCTGTTGTATCTGATTCGGTTGCACATTAAATACATACCATATAAAAATGCAAAGCAATGATATCCGTAAAAGGCATAGAGTATTCATAGACAAAGGCAATATATTCCCAAGGCATTTGTGTAACATCAGTATTCCATAATGTAACTACAACCCCTCCTTTATTCCTTCAAAACAAAGAAGCAAATAACACATATGATAAAACAATTATTGTTTATTAGCTTGACATGCAGGCGTCATTTAACATTTCACTTTGAAAGTGAAGGCAAAAGGATGGCAGAGTATTAGAATGTATCGCTTTACGATGCATCATCTCATCTGTGATACCTTTCCCTTTCCTGAGAACAAAATGCTTCATCAACACCTGTAAAGTTATTCTCCGTAAAATTTTCGTAGAATAGGGGCAGCATAATAACTTTCTCAAGGGGAATTGGGAAAACAGCATTGGACACAACGCCGTTGCTTCTAATTTCGCTACAAACTGGATCACGGACAAATAAATGCATTTCATAAATGCAGCAGCTTCGGTGAACAAACGCAACCTTGTTTGAAAGGTAAGGCAACGCACAGTATATTTATCAAGCTGCCTAAAACAACACACGTTTCAAGACCACAATCTGAAGACCTGTTTCAGTGTTGGAAAGTGAAGCCTGTTTCCTAGCGATAATGCGGAAGCGAGTTGTCTATCGCAGCCAATTCTCCGAACAATCAGTGGGCTGCTGTTGTCCTCATGTAACATATTTTACAATTTTTCAGCAGCCAGTAATAGGCCAGTATGTTATTCATGAGTGGGGCCAAGTGAAACATTTTATTTATAATTTTATTTCATATTGTGCTTTGTTTGAATGTCAGTGCTAAATAAATATTTTCATAATTTTGTAATTGATTTATTCTTTGAAGCGTGAATGTTAATTTATGCCATCGCAATGCCTTGATTTTAGTTAGGTAAGTACACAGTCATAGCCATAAATGCAATTGTACCAAAAATTGGCATAATTTCTTTCGGTGTTTCGGTTTTTGGTTTTCGGCCAAGCATTTCCCATTTTTGGTTTTCGGTTTCGGCCAAAAATTTCCATTTCGGTGCATACCTAAATTTTAGTGTATATCTAACATGCTAACCTAGTGGCTATATGCAATGATTTTAGCAGATGTAAACAAATCAACAAATCCCCCTTAACCCCTAGTCCCTTAACCAGGTTTAGTAAAAGATACCACCCTCAAAAGCTTGTAAAAAGTTATTACAATGCTGTGATTGCCTTTTTTCAAAATGGTTTAAAAAGATGAGGCTTCAATGCTTCCAAAACACTCCCAAGTGTTCTGAGAGTAGGAAGTGCTGCCATACACATAATCTGAATTTACTTATCTGGAGGCAGTGGTTGGTTGGGTAATGTCCAAAAACAAATTTATTTCTTATTTATATTGATCATATTTATCCTAAAGATGTCCGGGTATAAATTTAATACAATGATGCTGTCCTATATTAAAACATAACATTGTCAACATATAAACTATTTTTTTTACAGAAATATTATTATTATTATTATTATTATTATTATATTTACATGAAGGAATGTGAAAAGGAAATGTGACTTTCGGGCCATTTAGAATTTTTCAATAAGACCATTGAACTATTTGGATTGACTCATACATAACCTATTTTAAATAATGCTACATTTCTTACTTACAGACTCCAAAGGCATAGAATAGCTCACTAGCCTCAAAATTAAATAAATTGTACATAGCTTAAGTCCATGTATCATTTTTTATTTGCAAGAAAACAGTTTCTCACTTGCACGCTTAATTCTTTCACTTCTTTCTGAAAAAAGGGGGACACGCGCCCCTGTGCGCCCCCCCCCTTGGGTCGGCCACTGTGTGTGGCTTCATTAATCGACTCAAAGAGTCACCAGCCAGGCAGCAGTTGTCAAGGAAGATTTAAAAAATTGTAAAATGTCAAAATTTCTGTTATCAAGACTGTTAAGGGTTCTGGAGGGAATGCTCGGAACACACTGGGAACTCGTAAACACACGGAAACAGGACTCGGAACACTCGGAAACAAGGAAACAAGGGAAGGAAACAAGGGGGGAGAGACGCAGGGATAACCAAAAATAACTTCCTTATAAAACTAAAAATCTCGGAAGGGAAAAAACGAGGCACTCGGGCCAACACAACCACCGTGCGACAGCACTGAAAAGGGGAAGAAACTCATGAATCAAATAATTACACTCAGGAACACTAGTTGGCAGACTCGAAAGCAGACTGGGGCAACTCAGAAGCAGACTGGGGCAACTCGGGAACAGACTGGGGTGGGGCAACTCGGGAAACGACTGGGGCAACACGGGAACAGACTGGGGCAACTCGGAAACAGACTGGGACAAACTCGGGACAGACAGGAGGCAACTCGGGAACAGACTGGAGGCACTCGGGACATCAGGAGGCTCAGGTAGACAACAGGCGGGTTGGCAGACACAGGCGACGGGCACAGCTGGCCGGTGGCTGACTCGGGAGGCTCAGCTGGCAGGGAGCAGGCTCGGGAACACAGCAGGCAGGGGGGCAGACTCGGACAGGGCAGGCTCGGGAACACATCAGGCAGGGGGCAGACTCGGAAGGGGCTGGTAGGCAAATAGCATGAACCAGAAAGAGGGCGAAGGGGAACAGAGGGAGCGCGATGCGAAGTGAGGAGTGGCGAGTGTGAGGAGTCAGATCTGAAGGGCACAACTGTGCTGGAACATATATAGGGCAGGGGCACGGACAACACAGGTGCTGAAAATTAATATAATTAACAAGGGGTGGAACACGAGGGAAAACTAATTACATGAAACAGAAAAACATTAACACACAGACGAGGATCACAAGACTCTCCTCAAGACGGGATGAATAAACTGAATAAGAGACTCCTAAGTGCATAGAGTGAGAAGCAGAACAGACGAGATAAATGCAGAGAGTCTGCGGGAAACATAGCAAAGCCAGTCAAACGAATGCAAGAGGCGGAGACTAGAAGAGGGCGAATGCGGAGAGGTCGTTAGTCAATTAGTAAGTGCGGCTGTACAATACCGAGTGCTTGTTAGTACGTTAGTCTTAAATACACAGTGTTAGTTTGGTTAGTAAATTCTAGAAAACAACAAATTGTTAGAACGGGTTAGTAATATAGAAAAGCAAGGGGAAATCAGCAAACGAGAACGGAAGGAAGACTGAAACCCAGAATCCCTTAAATCACCTGAAATAGTGTCACAATCAATTAAGACAAAAACTGCAACGAACTGACGCGACCGGGGAGAAAGCAAAGACCGTACAAGGGTAAGACATGGACTGGAAGAACACGGGAGACACGAAATGTGAATCACTAAGACATCAGACTGACAACGGACATCAAAAATAATACAAAACTAAAATTGACTAACCAAAACGCACAGAGACCCACAGAGCATAACAAAGACAAAAATCTGATAATACATAAATTGCAGCTTGACAGCATAGAAATGTTGGTGAATGGTTTTTAGCAATAAGTGTTTTGCTACATAAGAGAAAATCTAATGTTTAAAAATGCCTTACATTTTTCTTACATTGACTCCAATTGTTCCATGAGAGCAGAATTCAAAATGGTTTCAAAAATTCAATTTTTGAGAAAAAATTATGATATTTGGCAAACTTCATCGACCATGACTTTTTTCAGGAAGATTGAAAAATTTTTTATCAAGAATTGGCTGGTATATGTTTACAGTACTGTTTACAGTCAAACATTATCACGCACTGAAGGCTCAATTTTTCAAATTTCAAAATGCCGGGAGGTATTTTAGTGGCGGACGATCTGAAGATTCAGTACAGCAAATATGGTGACAAGTGAGCAAAAACTGTGGGGCAAGAAAAGTTCTATATGTTTAACAGTTTTTGAATAAAACAGAGTGATAGACTTCATAATTAGTATGAAGTTTAAGTGGACAAAAGTTTCTTAAGTATTGGGACAACATTTTGGTGGAAGTTGCAAAACTGTAGCACGTATGGTTGGTTTGGTAGGAATTTTCAAAGTTTTTAAATTTAAATGCTTATTTTTTCCCCCCACCCCCCACCCCCGGAAGAATACTGGCGAAAACAAAAGATTCCCGGCAGCTTTCGCTGCCTGGCCCCTAAATATAACAATTTATATGTTATTTGTTGAGTGCGTGGCTTACTCTGCCCAAGGATCCTCCATTTCCAAAAACAGAAGGCAGTTTCAGCGTTTTTATGGGCCATCTGTTGACTTGGGTGTTCCCTCCAACAACATGTCTCAAATAAATGCCATTTCATGGAGATATGTATTAGTGTGGTTTAAACTTAAATTTTAACATCTCAAAACATACTTTAAAGCTCAACCTCAACTAAAGCAGTCATAAGCATACCGCGCATAATATTATCAGCAGATATTAAAATATTAAAATCTCCCCCCTTCGCTCCCAGATGTTATCATTTGTATGCCTCACCCCTTTCGTGAATGCCCTGTATATATAAGTTCATTGTGGTTTTTGTGTGGTTGCTGGATTGTCTAGGTTCATCCCAGCAAGCGAGGTATCATAGGCCCACTGTGGGCTGGCTGTAAACAGTGTGGGCTAGAGCAATCAACACAAAATCTGCACTGGGTCTACATGAGTAAGGCTGCACTGGACCCACAACACTCTACCAGCAAGTGGCTGATTGAGGGCTAAATGTGGGCAGTGTTTTGTGTTAATAATTTATTGCTGGTGGTGCCACTGAAAATTAATGGAGGAATAATAAGACATTTCCAGCTTCCAGTGTGATCTCATAATGGTATTGAGATTAGGGGTTTGTCCTATAATCATGGATGGATGTCTTTGCAAATTGGATGGATACTTTATTCATCCCCAGGGGGAAAATTATTCTGTAAGAACAGCCAAAAATAGAACAGCACACTCACAACATATGCCATAGAATTAACATGTATATTTATATACTAGGAAGAAAATAAGTGGTTCCCAATCATGTGAGAGTATGCAGGTTTTCATTCCAACCGATCACAACACCAGCTGAGTCCGTTTGTCAGGAACATATCCGAAGCCTTCATGGGTCTCTAGGATTTGGACTGGAGTCCTGCTGACCCCCTCAGTTCAACTGTCAATAAGTGCTCTGATCAATCTATTCATCCACCAAAACTTCCATGCAAGGACTGTGTGGCTTTTTGTCCTGTGTCACCGGACTGCTTAAATGTTTTCTGGCTGAATTCCTTTCTGACCGAAAGCCCTGCATGCTAACTCCTCTCAACAGCGTTATGTGGAGTATTTTGGTTGTACAGTTCATGAATGTTGCAAAAAATTTTTTTTTCCAGCAGAATTAAATTTCTTTGCATATGTTTTGTTGTCCTTTCTCTTGCATTCATTTTTGTTTAATGCTTACATAAGGACCCAATACAATCAAAAATTAATTGTAAGAAATCTAATCAAAGGTGTTTTGGGTGCTGGTCACCAGTGTGTCTAAAAATGACAAAAGGTTCATTAAGTAGATATTGGCAATGCTATTTCATAGGTTTTCACTTCCTAGAAATTGAATTAATATATACTCTTCCAAAAAAGAAACTATACAAATATTGAATTATTGATTACACTTTCTTTTCAATATGTTTTCCACATTTGCCAAAACATTGCATGTATCATAAATTGATACGAACAACAATGTATAGTTTCTTTTTTGGAAGAGTATATTTTTACTCATCCTGCACGCATTGGCATACAGTTGCTTTGCATCCAATGAAAACCTTTCTAGATTTTTACTTGATCCCTCCCCCATATCTACAAATACTGCCTGTAATCAACCAATGCACAGAAGCAACGAAGGAGGAAGCTAAACGGGTCGTTGTTGTGTGTTTGGCTGTGCTTCTACACATTCTTCCCAATTCTTAATTATTTGAAGAGAAAATAACGTGCTTTTGAACTATGACTATTTGTAAAACCATTAACTATTTCCAGGATTAAAGAAGAGAATTTTAATATACAGTATGCTCATGAGAGAAATCAGTGCAGGAACATGATGAACAATTATCAGTTACCGGCTATTAATTTATATATTCATTTATTCATTCATTGTTGTTAAACTTTTCAAATTTCAAATACTTGATTCAAATAATTGTAGATTGACCATATCTTATTTTTTAAAAGATAATGTAGGAAATTGACATGCTACTTAAATACGAAACAGGATAAGGTCTTTTGTTTAATAAATAAATTATCTTTAGGGATTCTGCCTGCGCATGCTTTGAAAATAATTCTTAATGTTTGTTCAGATGCAAGTACTTTGGCTTTGTCATCGGTTTGCCCTGTCTCTGGAACCTAATGACCATGGAAAGCTAATGTCCAGCATATGTCTTTGAGTCGACACTGCCCTGTCATTTTAAGGTTACCTTTCATTAATTCACTACTGGATCAATGACTTCTCTCCTTAATGGAACTAAAATCCCCGGCAGTTGTTTTTTTTTCTATTGAAGAAGGTAAACAACTCAATGACAGACACAATGCAGCTGCTGAGCCAATAGCAACAATCGCTGGTACTTTATTTAAGGTGAGGAGAACTGTTTGAATTTCAGACTGGAACTTGAGCCAAAAGTTTTCAGCTGGGGGGTGGGGAGTGGGGGGTGGTGGTGGTTGATGTTCCCCTTTTAGGGGGAATGCTTAAAAGACAGGTGCAGAACGATTTGTCACCAGCCACAGTCGCATTCCTTCTGGAGGTCAGCTTATTAAATTATGTATCAGGGTATGGTCTGTATGGGACTGATCTATAATTTAATAAGAGTGATTGTTAGGAAAGCGCTGTCATTTGGCTTTTCTTCCTCGCCGGCTACAGTTATGGGTGCAGATAATAGTCCCAGGTACAATGATATAGCACATATCACTCATTATAATGCCATTATCTGCGCTCAGAAAGACAGCCTCTCCCCAGTCCATCGTCCAGGGGTCTCAATCGATGTGTAATTACCATTGGCTGCTGCTAGCCATAAATAACATCTCTGGCCCTTTCAAGGTTATCTTCATTTTGTTATTAAGTTATTTGTAAGTATGAAGCGGTAATGTAATAAGTGTCCTGCAATGGATTTTAATTACTGAACAACATGATGCATTCTACAATTGTTTTACAGCCAATAGCTAATTACCATAATAGGCTTAATTTGGAAGATGATAACAAATCCATCTCATGATCAATGCTGACTAAAATTTTGCTTTGTCGGAAGTAGATAATAAGACCTGCATGGTGTTTTGACTTAGCCTTAGCACTCTTGTGTGAACCTGCTACACAAGGAGATGGTAAGAATGCTAGCCATCTGTACTCATATTGGAAGCAGGATTTATATCTAATCCCCCAAACAAAGATAAAAATAAACAGCCTATCAATGCCATCTACACTTGCACATTACACAAAGTGAGGTACAATATTGCCTATTCATTGTTATGAAATTTAATTCACAACAGAACAAAATCAATGTCAATAACTCACTGTTGCTCTGCTATTTGGCTTAGAATATCGGCAGAGACATTGGCAGCCTAGGTGAGCTTCTCAGGACCCTTTGCTATGACCACCCAGCCTTGGAGGTGATCTCCAGCCACGTCTGTTCCTTTATTGCCCAGTATACATAAGTGCATGTAAAACCCTTTGTTATCCCTCATATGGACTACTTAAATACCTTTCTGGTGCTTGCTGCTTTGCCTGGTCATCCACCAGCCTGAATTTGCACAAACTGTGCCTCTTTTCATCAAGTTCCACTGACTCCTACTGGCTCCCAGCATTTGATTCCCTCAGGTTGGCAAGCTGTGAATGGCACTACCTATCTTAAGACAAATAATAGTAATAATAATAATAAAGCACAGCATACATGTAGTACACGTCTTCAGCATTCCCTTGCCAGATGGTTGTCCAATCTGTTCGACCTGGAAATTTTTAATAACTCACTTTTTTAGCCAATATTGTAGCATTTCTTCTGAACAAGTGTAAATAGAGCAAACCCATGCCCTTGGTCTTGTATGTTTTGAAAAATAAGCTTCTGTATTTTTTTACTGTATTATTTCTATTATCCCTGTCTGGGCAATGTTTGTGGTGTTTGTGTATAATTGAAATGCCAATGTAATAATGGATTTGACTAAATGTGCTGTGAATGACTCAATTCTATATTATAATTTGCAATCAAATAGATTGCTGCTTTCAAAAATAAACTCTTGCAGTTACTCAAAGCAGTTGCAATTAGATCTCATCTGCATAATTTTGTGAAGGCTAGCCATGCTGTCAGAAGTGTCGAAAGCCGAGCTTTATATAACTTATCAAAAAGGACTTGGCGGCATCCATCTTCCATAATGTATTTCCAATCCCGATTGAAACTATTGCTAATATTTCTAATATCTGAAATTCGGTCTCTTTTCAAGGCAAATACCATAAGTGATTGCCAAAGTGGGTCGATATCTTTCAGTTTCTCAAATATAATACAGATTTTTAAACCACTGGAAGACCACAACAACAATGCTACAGGCTCATTACTGTTCTGTAACTATGGGTGAAAATTTGTTTCCCATAATGCAGTATGATTTAGCATGAAAGAAGACGTGTCAGGTGGAGGGAATGACAGAGCAAGGTGCGGTTTGGGCAGTCTCCTCCGTGCCCTGCAGCTGTGGCTGGGAATTTTAATAATTACGGTAAAAACAAGTTAAGATTATCTCAGTCCACTTCAGTGGTAAGTTCACATGAAATGACATATTACAATATTTTATATTATATTATATTATAACCCCAATTCCAAAAAAGTTGTAATACTGTATAAATTTAGAATAAAAACAGAATGCAATGATTTGCAAATCTCATAAACTGACATTTTATTCACAATAGAACATAAACAACATATCAGATGTTGAAAGTGAGACATCTTACATGAAAAATATTAGCTCATTTTGAATTTAATGGCCGCAACGCATCTCAAATGTTTGCCATTGTTTGGTATCCCCTCTCCTTTTAACAACAGTCTGTAAATGTCTGGGAAGTGAGGAGACCAATTGCTGAAGTTTTGGGAGAGGAATTTTGTCCCATTCTTGCCAGATGTAGTATTCCAGCTGCTCAACAGTCTTAGGTCTTCTTTGCTGGATTTTCTATGATGCGTCAATTGTTTTCTATTAGTGAATGGTCTGGACTGCAAGTAGGGGAGTTCAGCACTCAGACTCTTCTAGAAGCCATGCTGTTGTGATGGATGCAGTAGGTGGGTTGGCATTGCTTTGTTAAAACATGCAAGGCCTTCCCTGTTAGAGACGTCGTCTGGATGGGAGCATATGCTGTTGGAAAACATCTTGATACGTTCCAGCATTTATAATGCCTCTTCAGGTGTACAAGCTCCCCACGCCATAGATGCAACCCAGTACCATTAGAGATGATATAGGCTTTTCAGCTGTGTGCTGATAAGAAGCTGAATGGTCCCTCTCTTTAGAACAAAAACACAGCATCTGTGATTTCCGAAAAGAATTTCAAATTTTGATTCATCTGACCATGGAGCAGTTTTCCTGAACAGTTTGCCTCAGTCCATTTTAAATTAACTTTGGCCCAGAGAAGACGGCGGCGTGTCTGGATCGCGTTCAAATATGGCTTCTTCTTTGCAAGATACAGCTTTAGCTTGCATTTGTAGATTGCTTGGCAAAATGTGTTCACAGATGAGGATTTCAGGAAGTGGTCCTGAGCCCGTATGGTGTATTCCAGTGCAGAATCATACCTGTTTTTAATGCAGTGCTGCCTGAGGGCCTGAAAATCATGAGCATGCAATGTTGACCTTCAGACTTGTTGCATTAAAATGTGCCTGACGCTCTGGAAACCTGCCTGTCAGGTTTCGGTGACGTGTGCGCACTGTGCGCCAGTCAGCCAAATTTCCACTGCACAGAATGCAAACCAGGTTGGAGCTGTCGAGCTCTCTGCGCACTTTCGGCAGAGACTTTTTCCAAGAAATTGTCACTGCGTCATGATGAACATGTGACACCTCCCCCTACTACGCTACCACACCCATCTCGGCGCACCTCCGTCTACTAAATTGCCAAAGTGGCTGCGCACAGTGTTGCACCACACAAAATGACCATAGCGCGAGCAGCACTGGACGAAATTACCACAGCGTGGGCTGCACCGGACGAAATTACCACTGCGTGGGCTGCACTGGGCTAAATTAACACTGCGTGGGCTGCACCACGCTACGCCACCCTGCGCTGTGCCAAGAAATTAGAGCCCAAAGTCAGAAGGGGGAAAAGAAAGAAAGAGAAAAGAAGAGAGGGAAGTGAGGGATTTGGAGAACAGGAATAAATTTTTAAATTGAGTAAATACATTTTGGGAAGAGAAATGGTGTAAAAAGTAGAACATGTGCTTAATGTATCTATAAGTGATCCTGCTTTGTGAAGTGAAGGGACATGCTCGGGGTATTATCATGAATCTGTTTTTACAGGTGGACTTCAGCATTATTGTAGCCATTTCATTCTTTACTCCTTTCTTTCAAATCTCAGTCATGGAAAGTAAATTTGCTGCTGACAGTTGATCTGATATCATGGCTTGTGCTCAATAGCAAATATTTTTCCAGAGGCCAGACCTGAAGCAGAATTTATTCATGAAAATCTGTCCAGGTCTTCCTGAGAGGTGAATTCTTATGTTAGTTTTATTTATAATTATATTCCTGGATAATTACCAACAACATACGTATGTAGCTGTGCTATGAATGCCTTGTGAACTTTTTTAAACAAATTGAAGAATTCTCCCAGGTTCCCTACACGAACAAAGGCTTATTTTAACAAACTATAGAATCAGCTTGCTTCAGTTTCCTTTGTTGTCTGTTTATTCATGGGAATCAGCTCACTGCAGGTGCAGTGTATATTTACCAATCTATACTGTACACACATATTATCATAATAAATTATGCTTTGAAACATTGACTAAATACATAATGCATGAAATCATGATAACTGAAATTGGTTTCTACTGTGGCACATCCATTTTGGAGCCAATTATTCCTTTTTTTAATCAAAAGTTGATTTCCTGTAAAATATTTTTAATTGTTATTGAGGGGTTGTTCAGTTTTATAAAGTAATGACCCTCCACAGTACATGTTTTACTGCATTAATAATTTTGCTCATTTAATTTTATTTTAAATGTTGTCATTGGATTGATAAATTGAACTGGGATAAGAACTTGATATTGTTTACAGTAAGTGTCAACAGAGATTGCATTTTATGAGACAACTTAGAACATTTCATTTTAATCAAAAACTCATAGATTCTTTTTACAGATGTTTTGTTGAAAGTTTTTTAAGTTTCGGCATTCAGTCCCAGTAGGGTTCACTTACAGTTAAAAACAAAATCAAACTTAACAAAATTGTTAATCAGTCCCAGATAATTTTGAGCTCGCTCCTTGATAATCTATCAGCTGTCTTTGAAAACGGGTGCATATCTTTGACAAAAAAGACCATTTCTGACCCGACTCATATCCTTCATGCTTATTATAAACTTCTCCTGTCCAGCTGTCGTTATCAAGTACTGATTTTCAAAAGTTACCATGCCAGGAAATCTTTTATCCCGTCCTCTTTTACCCTGTTGAATAGTCGTTAGGTTACATGCACGTTTTTATTATTTAAAGTAAGCGCGCACTTGTGTATGCCTATATATTCACCATAATGGTTTGATGAATATTGTTGTTATGCATGGTTGTATTTATATCATGCTATTTCAAGCCGTATGCTTCCTTTAGGGGTACTACAGTCTTATCTAATCTAATCTAATTGGTCGCTTTTGTGGTAAAATAAGATGATACAAAGGTAATATGGCCTCTCTGCTCTGCATCGCATTCTCATGCAATCATCTGCATTCAGGACTGAAACTCGGCCCTGTGGTTTCCTGTTCTCTTCCATTCCTTGTTTTTGATATTAGTGTTTGTTCATAGATACGTATGTTTCACCTCTTTGATCAACTGGCACCATTGCATAGGACACAGTTTCTCTGCCGATGCAGTTACTTTCCAGGTTATGCCTGGGTAACAAACCTCTGTGGGACTGTAGGGAAGGCTGATATACCACAGAAAAGGCTCGGAAATAATTTTTAAAAAATGTATATACAAGGTGGCCCAAAAAAACAAACCGAAGTAATGCTTTCAATGTCACTGCATTTTGGTGACGGAAAATAGGCACAACAATAAGGAAACCGTTCAGTGGGGATTATCTACCTATGGTCTATGGTCCATTATGATGTCATGCAATCTGTTTCCATGGAAACAAATAATTACAGGTAAGTTTTGTCCATTAAAACTGTGGTTTGAACAGTTGAACTCAGTTTCTCCAAAATGCCTCTGCTCATTTTGCAAGAGCACATATTTCTAGTCGAGCAGTATCACAAGAATGTTCGTTTCGGTCGTGGAAACAACCCAAGTTTCAAATGGACCCTGGCAACTTTTGCTGAACATTCTCGCAAAGATCCGCCCAGCAAATCAGCGTTATTTGAGCTAGTGAAGAAGTTTGACGAAAACGGAACTGTTGCCAACTTAAATAAAGGGAATTCCGGTCAGCCTCGCAGCGTGACAACCAACGGCAACCATGGAGTAATCTTTGAAAAGATAGTCCGTTCCCCCAAGAAGAGCCAACGACAGATTTCAGGAGAACTGGGTATCGCCAGAAGCAGTGTCCAGCGGATACTGATGGATCTTGGAGCGTGTTCCTAACGCATACAGATGCTCCAGACATTCCAGCCCCAGGACACAAGGCAGCGCGCCTATTTCGCCACTCGAATGTTAGCGCTGGCATACCTATGTAAGCACCGTGCAACTAGGCCAAGGAGGGTCCTAGCTGAGGCAGAAGGTCTCAGCATGTTTGCCTTAACAGCCAGCTAAAAGATGGTCCTCGCAGTCTCCATCATAATAATGGGGTCTGGCTACAGCGTCAGCACTAGACCCCTGCCCCAGGCCTCACGTGATGACGTCTTTCACGTTCTGCTTATAAATGGCCTGAGACGTGCCTAGCGGATGCTGCAGCCCTGATATCTTAGCGGTTACAATATATCTGACTCCATATCAAATTTAAGATACAAATTTGTAGTTGCAATCTTTTGAGGTTATTATGTGTTTGCATAAATATGATCGGATTTTAATTGGTCAATTTATTACTTAATTTGGAGCTACATTGTGCATCGGACTCATAACAGGTTTATACCCTACTTCGCCGGACCAAAACCATCTGAACGACCCAATTCAGCGAAAGAACTCAGAGGCTGGCGGCCTATTAAGCACAGTAATTTGACACAGACATCGCTATGACTAGGGATTACCGGGGCCCACCGCCAGCAACTACAAGGCATAACGGAGTTCCATCGTTCAGAGGCCTTGCGTCTTTTAAGATTTCCGCCTAAAGATATAAACTGAATCTTGCTCGAAGCCAATATTAATAGCACCATACACAGCATGGAAAATCCAGCGTATAACACAGATGCCAAGCGCGTTGATCAGGCACGTAATTACGGACTACATTACTCAATTGGGATCCAGGAGTCGGTAGGTATATGTTGGTCCAAAGTCAGAAACACACCACAGATGCGAATATCAATTTTTTTCGCCAGGCAGGCACAAGCTTAAATCACAAGACCTAATTACATCATTACAGAAAAGAGAAAAGAAGTCAATTCATACCTGGCGCAGCCCAAAACTACACATATACACAACGTATATGAGGGAAGGATGAATACAAGCTTCCCCGACTTCTCTGTTTCTCCCTCTTTTATGCCCAAACTCCAGACTGCGTCCTATGGCGGGGTCATAGGTCGTTTGGGTAATTCAAGCCAAGAAGGCTCCCCCATTCCGAAGGGGCTTTGGGAAGAGACATGACCACAAGGAACACTGAAGCATATTTTTTCCTAAAGTGATTAAATGACGGAATGGCACAAATTTAATTCTTTCGAAATATTTCCTATGCGATTTCAGAAATTTAGAGGATTTAAATGACACCAAACACGACCTACTTGCGCTAGAGTTAGTCATGAAACGTCCGATACAATACCGAATTACAAGAATAATCTGCATTAATGCCATTATTCCACTCTTAACATACAGTATAGCAAAATACACATTATTCTGTGACATTGTAAGTGAGATTAGGGTTTTATTCAGAAAATTAAAAGTCTTTAGAAATATTTACCTAAACTGTAATGTATTTTAATTGTACGGGTGCAGTTATGTCACCCGTACATAATTGGATGGCATTGTGGAGTTGTCCGGCATGGGTATCGTAGGCCAGAAATTTGTGGTCAGCAGTTTTTTGATGATTATTGCAAGACATCTGTGTTAACCATTACCCAAGAGATTGTCCCTCATTTCGGAGGCAAGTGGCCAGGTGGCTGTGGCGAACTGAAATTGGCGCCAAAGAGTCTGGTTGAGTCTGATCCCATGACCCTGGGGGTTATCTGCCAAATGGCGGGGCCCTTATCACCGCAAGGACCTGGCTGCTGGAATCCTGACTATGCGCCAGATAATCCTCTCTGCCCTTCCTTGCCGCTTTCACCTAGAAGAACAGTTTTTCAAGAACATTGGGTGGACAGACGAATGCCACGATTTGCTCAGCGGCCATGTGAACAAACAGAACACGCGTTTCCTCAGTTGGCAGAAACCCGACGAGTGTGTCCAGAAACCCCTCCACTCCGAGATGGTCACAGTGTGGTACGCCATCTCTGGTCACGGCATTATCAGTCCCTATTTCACGGAGGATCGTTGTGGTGATGCCGTCACTGTCTCCGCCGACCTCTACCGCAAACAAGTCATCGACAGGGTTTTTGGCGACCTGAACTTGTTCTGCGAGCTACACGACATTCAAATGGAGGATCAGTGTTTTCAACAGGATGGGTCAACCAGCCATATCAGTCAAGGGAATCTGGCAAATCTGGAGGAGCTGTTTCCTGGTCGACTGATCTCACGCTCCAGTGAATTCCCCTACCCACCGCACTCGCCGGACTTTACTCCTCCTGACTTTTTCCTGTGAGGACATCTGAAGGAGTTTTATTTCCGTGATCCAATGCCGAGGACAATTCAAGATCTGAAGAACAATGTCACCCGAGTGATCAGGTCCGTCGGAAACGTCACATTCGCATCACTCGCGCAGCATGTCCGAAGACGGTTGGAAGCGTGCGTTGCTGCAAACTGTGACCGCTTTGAGTATATTCTGGGCTAAAGTAAATTGTTATTTTCAAAGGGATGTTACATATTGTGCTGAAATATTTAAATAAACGTTATGTAGTTTGAATAGAAATGAAAATTTGCGCTATTACTCAGATTAATGGGGTGAAGATTACTTCGAGCCGGAAACGTTTCTTCGATTCGGTTTTTTATCGGCCACCCTGTACAATGGACAAGGAGAGTTTTTGCGATTTTGAATATTCAAAAATAATTATTTTTCCTATTATTGCACCCATTCTGTCCTGTTTGAAGCTTACCAATCCATCGCCGGTACTCCCCCAGCTTTTAGTCAAGTTTCCAGACTATTTGCTGGTACCCATTTATACACCTGGGTAGAGTGAGGCGTGAAGTGGCTATTGAGCGGAGGATTCTAGTAAACACCCAGTCAGTAAGTATTTAGCTTACATTCTGTTGATGATTTCCAGAAAAAAAAATGAAAAAGTTGTATGCACATGATTCCATAAAGTCGCTAAGCCCACGTAATATGCAGACCTGTGTAAACCTGGGCCATGTTTCCCAAAAGCATTTTAAAGCGCATGGTGCAAGTTGAATACCCCTGCGAATGAACTTGAAGATACACAGTGTAGGAACTCTATTTGCTGAAAGAAATTAATCAGATATGTGCATTAAAAGAGTTTTTGAATGAAATTGTGAGTATAATGACTTCCGAGTCTCAAAAATGCTAGGACCGGACGTGACGTAACAACAGGTAAACATCTCTGCTGAACTCAAGTTCGCAATGGAATCAGACAAAGTTATACATCGCTGGGAAACTCTGAAGACGGCATATTCCAACGCAAACAAAATACAGACAGTGGCTATTTTTACGCCAATCGTAATCTTACTCCAATTTGCTATTCTTACGAGCTTCCATGTGTTCATGCACAATGTAGGAAATCTGGACTTGGACCCGTAGTCTGATTTATACAGTCTATGCTTATACCACTGCATTAACTATAATGTGTCGGCTGACGCTGGCTAGTGGGATAGCAGTAACATTACTTATGTTTTCTAGCTAGTTGCTTAACTTAGCTAACAAGGTAGGTAGTTATGAGAGTGTAATATTAGGTTCAACGTTTGCTCGCTAATATTTGGGGAACTGTCAGGGCGTCACTATTCACAAACAATAGTCAGTAGTGATTAGTGTCGTGTAGAAAAGTACATAGCTGCACAAAGTTTATCCTTTCAAGAAATTCTAGAATAGAAATTGGCTAATGAGTTAGATGGCAAGCTGGCAAAGTTAGCTGGCTAATAACTAACCCCAGCTAACTTGAGTAGAGGACATCCTGACTGTAACTTAAAGTAAGTAAGCAAGCTAGCCTGTCTAGTAATGTGAACCTCAAGGCATGCAGCGAAAGCGGGATGTTTTCAACCCAGTTGAGCAGCAGTTTTTTATCCGAGGCTGAATTTCCTATGTGCATGCGGATACGGAAGCTCGTAAGAACAACAAATTACAGTAAGCTCACGACTAGCGTAAAAATAGCTACTGTCAAAAACAAAACAATACCAGTGGCCCTAATCCAGCCAGTTTCATTTATGTCGCGGTCATGGATGAAATTCTGGGACGGAGACCACTGGCGATGGCAATGGCCAAGGGAGTGGAGTCGATGTCGGCTTTGAAGCTCTCACTGAAGGCAACCAAAGCCATGGCGATTACTTTTGAGCATTATATTTGCTGAAAACCCAATGTTGAGATTGGACCTAAGTGGTGGATATGCTAATTAACATGTAAACGGAATATACCCATCGATCAGCGCATGTAAACAGCTTATTCGGAATATTACCTAACCTAAATATGGACCTTAATTGGAATATGGTGTGCATGTAAACGCAGTCAGTGAAGAGGTGAATGTTGTCAATTCATATGATGCACCACTGCTTTATAATTATGAGCCATTTAAGCGAGAGAGGGGTCAGGCAGAAGTAAGGGGAAGGGTCAATGGACAGAGAGATAGAGCTGTGGTGTGAGGAGAATCGGTGGAGAATTGGGCAGGTGTCTTGGTTAGTGACCAAGGGCTAGCTAGTGGTGGCTAACGTTGTCTCTATGTTTATCGCATTGCAGTATCTTTAATAAATGTTTTTAGGCAATATTGCTGTCGACTTTGTTGTTTTTCAAGCATGTAGATTGTCACCATTTAAGCCAGCAACACTGCGTCTTAAAATGTTTACTTTAGATCTCATACTTTTAACAAATGCTGTAGGCTATAGGCTAGGCTAGCTAACGTCTGTGACGGTCGGCTAGTCCATGTAGAACAGCGATGGTAGCGCAGTTCCGCACACCGTAGTTTATCGTGAAATTTCGCTGAAACTGCTAGTGGATAATTAATCTGTGTTCCGGTTTGGACGGGAACATGCGGTTTTACACTCTATCTGCAGTGGGTAGGTCACTGTTTCAAGGATATTTTATTGTCACATGCACAGAGATACTGGGTGTAAGGCATGCAGCAAAATTGCTTCTCTGCCTGGACAAAACGTACCCAAGCACGGAAATCTTTGTGTTTTTGATTTGGAAATTGGTGGACCTGATGGCCAGTCAAGTTGGAGTTCTTACATCCAAAACAAACACGAGAATTCAACATTGTCAAAACTCAAACTATCTCTCCTTAATTCAAGGATCACGACATGCTCTCTCTTCTCTTACCACCACTCGGACTACATAAATCCACAGTGAGAACCTGGGCAGAGGCGCTAATGTTTACCTGTCGTTACGTCATATGACGCGTTCCCCGGGAAAGGGGCATTTTTGGGAGCCTCTTAGATTTGGTACACTTTCTTCTCAATTTCTACCCATGGGTCTTGTAAAACATATATATATATATATTTTTTTTTTGTATAACTTTTGAATTTGACATTCTCATACAAGATTATGTGTAAATTCAGTTATAAAATCAACTTGCAAGTTGCTCTTTAAGGCTATGATGATCGTTATATTATGTTCATTTGAGCCAGCAAGTGTATATCTATTGGTACATGACATTAGGTAAAGAGCCTGTTATAATTAAAAATGGAATTCTAGCTCATAGCACTCACATATTTCATCCACAGATATAGGTATAATATTCTGAAATCTTGAGAGAGTCATACAGTTCCGCTTAAGGTGAAAATAGCCTCTTATAACTAAAATTATTTAATTGTGATTTTCAAGATTTTGATTACTTTTTAAGTAATCAAAGTATGAAAAGTAAAAATTTAACATTTTCTTTTTCATCCTGTAGCAACTTCAAATTGTCTGCCAAATAGATAAAGAAAACCATGCATTTATTACCAATGATGTATCCTTTTGCCCACATTTTACTGCTGAAAAAACCCCATCTGTGACCTTGTATTTATTTTATTACTGTTATTCTGTTTCTATTTGTGTAGATAAAGAGAAGGCCTGAACGTTCACCTCCCGAAGCCCACATTATGCACCATAGCTCTCCCCCTTGTAAAACTGTCAGTCTCCTCACCTCTTGGCCCTTCCCCAGACTCTGTTAAAAGTGGCAATCCTGGACTTATTTAAGGGCTGGCTCCTCTGCCTGCTCGAGGGTGAAATTAGCTCAGGTAGGCTGTTGAGGAGTAATGGGCAGTGGAGCCTGACCAACGGAGTCCTTCGGGGCGGTCTTCTCCCGGTCCCAGCTAAGAGTTTAAGGCCCTGGCTGGACACATAGTGTGAGGTTGTTCAGGACTTCAGAACCTTAATAAGATGTTGCTGGGTGATCTGCCCACCTAAAATAATTTTATGCAAGCTTATGGGTCCAACCTCACCTTTCTTTGGCCTATGGTTGAAGGCTGCTTATCCTTATATGTTGTACCCTGTGCCATTCGCCAGACATGGACTTGTTTCGGACTTGGGTGGCCAAGGTCTGTAAGCAGCAAAGCCCTTTATTTCTAGGAACCGAGTTAATCATCCTCTTCCAGGGCAACAAGTACATTTATGCCTAAAGTTAGCAAATGTGCCCAATCCGTCACAATGTGATTTTTATCTTTCTGAGCTAATTAGAGAATCACCTGCCTGTCCATTATAGTCTTACAGCAGATACTATAATTGTCTTTTGTTCCTCAAAATGTCACTGTGGATACATATCAAAACCATGTAAACAAGGAGGTTGTGTGTTTATTATAAATGGCATCTTACAACTTTACAAATGCTTAAGGTTTCTAATGTGATGAAAGGAATTTACTCCTGCTGTTTATGCTTAGATGGTGGCTGGCTACATTGAAATAAAAGAATCTTACTCTAACATGCAATTATGGGCTGCAGTAATGCAGTTTTCATTATTTTGACTTCTTGATGGTTTAAATCAGTGGAGTTTTTTAACCAAAGAAAAAATGGAGTAAAATATGCAGGGAAATTTGTTGTATGTTTTTTCCATTTCAACTGGAATACTGTTCTGGTCAACCTTGAATATTTGGTTTATTTAGAGCTTTATTTGATGCTTTTTTCCTTTTGGTATAATAACATTGCTCACACAAAATCCATGTTTTTCTTGCATTGGGCCCGATCATGGAAAAGTCAGAGAAGAGATTCTTATTGAAAGGGGTATTGAAATGCTGAAACAAAATAGATGAAAATGTCACAACAGAATGGATTACCCCATCCTGGTAGGTGTGATGCCCTCATGCCCAAAGATGTCATGTAAATTGGCACCAGGGGGGTGATGGAATAAAGAAGGGACATAGATTTATTAAATAAATAAAGTGCATCAAGAAAACAATTTCAAAACTTCAAGACAATAACTTAAAATAAGTGTGCTCTCAACTAAAAAGTGTCACAACCTTAGGCTACCTGCCAGTGAGGGGGGAAACTAAGGTTTAAATAGACAAGGGATAATGCCCAAGTAAGTGGAGTGGAGTGAGTGGATTATTAATAAACGACATTAGCGACCACCTGTCTTTATATTATATTATATGACTGTAATTATCAAAAGAAGGAGTCTAATGAAATCATTTCCAGGAGAGTGAGAACTGAAGAATCGATATCAGCATTTAGAAATGATTTGCTGAATTTTAATTGGAGTGATATATTCATAGAAACCAATGTAAACAAAGCATGTGATTTATTTTTAGTTATATACATAACTTTATATGACAGGAATTGCCCATCAAAACAATAAAGTAACAAGAGTAACTTTCCAGAAAACCCATGGATGTCCAAAGGACTGCAAAATGCTTGTAAAAAAAGAACTCTCTATACAGGAAATTTATTCAGAATGAAAGAGGCAGAGTTAAAACATAAGAAATATAAAAACAAACTAATTAGTATAATAAGGACATGTAAAAGGGATTATTATACCAAAATATTAGGGAATAACAGAAACAACATTAAAGGAATATGGAATACATTAAATTGAATTATTAGGAACAAACAAATCAAACCAAACTATCCAGAACTTTTTGCTGATAACGACATAACGATTACCAACATGAATGAGGTGGTTGAAGGGTTTAATAATTTCTTTGTGAATGTGGGTCCAAAACTGGCCAGTGAAATAAATAAAACTGGAGAGAAATACATTATTGTGGACTATGGAGAAAGAAATCCAAACTTAATCCTGTTGGGAACAATAGAAAAAATTAAATTATGAAAATAGTTAATGGATGTAAAAATAAAATGTCCACAGATTGGAATGACGTTGACATGAGTTTGATAAAGAAAGCAATTGAGGAAATACACTAACTCATATATGCAATTTATCATTCCGAACCAGTACATTCCCAGATAAAATGAAAATTGCCAAGGTTATCCCAGTATACAAAGTAAATCATTAACATCTTTATACTAATTATCGGCCGACATCTCTCCTCTCCCAATTCTCAAAAGTACTTGAAAAACTTTTTGTTGCAAGGTTGGACAATTTTATTGAACAAAAAAATTTATTAATGGACAGTCAGTATGGGTTCAGATCAGCCAGATCAACCTCAATGGGTTTAATGGAGTTGGTTGAGGAATTAACGAATTGTATCGAAAATAAAAAATATGCTGTGGGAATATTTATTGATCTTAAAAAAGCATTTGATACAATAGACCATGAAATTTTACTTGAAAAAATGGAGCGGTATGGTATCAGAGGTTTAGCTTTTGACTGGTTGAAAAGTTATATTGTAAACAGGCAACAATTTGTGCAGATGGGCCTACACAAATGAAAGTGCCTCAATATTACTTGTGGGGTCCCACAGGGCTCAGTACTGGGTCCCAAATTATTTATTTTATGCATCAATGACATTTGCAAAGTATCAGATTTGCTAAAATTTGTTGTTTTTGCTGATGATACAAATATATTTTGTTCTGGAATGGATTTACGTCATTTATTAGAGGTGGTCATAAAAGAAATGGGTAAAATTAAATGCTGGTTCGATAAAAACAAATTGTCCTTAAACTTGAACAAAACAAAATACATGCTGTTTGGTAAGCATAAAATAAATACAGAGGTACAAGTCAAACGTAATAAGGAAATGATAGAATGGGTTTATGAATACAAGTTTCTGGGTGTTGTATTAGACCATTAAGCTCTGTTGGAAATCTCATGTTAAATATCTGTGCTCCAAGATCTGTAAAAGTGTTGGGATATTGTGGAAAACTAGACATATGCTGAACCAAAAAACACTGTACATGCTGTATAACACACTAATTCTACCACATCTCAGCTACTGTGTGGAAGTTTGTTCCTGTAATTCTTACAGGAGCAACTTGCAAAAAATATGCACACTGCAAAAAAGAGCTGTAAGGTTAATGCATTATGCGGGTTACCGAAAACACACAAATGTACTGTTTTTAAAATAAAACATTCTGAAATTCATGGATCTAATTAAATTTGAAACTCTACAAATCATATTTATAGCAAGACACAATCTACTACCAAGAAACATTCAAAAATTATTCAGTGACAGAGGGGTAAGATATGGATTATGGGAAAGATATGGGAAATTAAATTTGAAACAAGATTGTGTCCACAGGACACAAAAAAGCATGTGCAAAAGTTTGCGGGGTGATTCTCTGGAATAGCCTTGATGATGGCATTAAGCAAAGCAATAATATTACACAGTTTAAAAGCAAATATAAGAAATTAATCATGGACAAATACAGAGATGAGGTGGAGCTCAAAAAACAGAAAAAAAAACATGATTTAATGATGTGGGGAACGTTGCAATTGCAATGTTAAAGATATCTTGGTGAGTATTACTTTCGGGTCTAAATAACGATCGTTAAGTATACTCTTACTATAATGATGGGGTAGGACTTGATAAGCATTCTTGTTTCTTCCTGCTCCTTCTCGAACATATTACAAATTTTCAGTCTTCTGATGAATACCAAGTGATGTGTTGTAATATATTTTGTGTTATTTATATTAATTTTTATCTTTTTATGTACTGTAGCTTTTTTTTTTTTGTTATTGTTGATGTTCGAGACAAATAAACATAAAAAAAGGACAAGTAGGTGTGCTCATTAGGAGGGAGCACAGAGGAGGTAACTGCATGATTAAATGAGGGCAGGCAGCCAAAAGTCCGGAATGCCAAGAGGGAGGAGCATTACAGCAGGTATGGCGTTCTGGTCTAATTGGTTATCCAGTTCTGCTTTCGGTTATTTTTAAGGTTTGTTGTGTCTTTGTGGCACTGTTGTCATGATATTTATATTCATAACCTCTCATGAGCACTCTTTTGGGAAATCCACTTTCCTGCAAAGGTAAATCTTTTTTTTTTTTTTTTTTTTTGCAGAGGCAAAGCATTTTTGAGTTTACTTAACTTCAAGTACCAATAGTAGCTCAAACTCTTTTTTTCTAAGTTGGTTCACTCAAAGTACTATTTTGGGTAAAAAAAAAAACTCACATATTCGCTCTGCAAATAAATAGTAACTGTGATTTTGTCGAATTTTGAGTAAAAACAACAGTCTAACTTTGAAAAATAAGTTTATACAACTACTTGGACTTGAAGTTTAGTAAATGCAAAAAGTGCTTTGCAGCTGTTTGCCTTACTTTTTAATGCTTATTCAGCTTTTTATTTTTTACAATGTACAGTATATGTGTATATTGAGTGGTCTAACTACATTCTTCAAATGCTACAAATTGACCCTGGTGATTAATAAGAAACTTCCTTGATTTCTATGAGAATACGTATATTAAACATACTGGTGTGTTTAAGGATGCGATGTCAGAAAATTTGGCAGTGAATTTTTGCTCTCTCCTTTCAAGGAAGTCTTGTATTCCAGAAGTGGAAAAAAAGCCCTGCAAAGCAGGCTTTACCCCACAGCCCCTGGATTGTTTGGAACGAGTATTTAAATTGACAAAGAAATTTTCAAGCTATCCTGTGGAATACAGAATTCAATATGGCGGCCATGGCGGCCCTACTGGACATCCAAGTGCCATCAAAATCGACAGGCTTCTGCAGGTACACAAGACCAAGCAACAAGCAAAAATGGCGATTAATGCAGGCATTTTCATGTTATCGTGTGGAATACAAAAGTTAATCGAACAGACAGACAGACAGGTGGACGGACATCGCACGTGATGACAATACCCCTCTGCACCTTAATCAGGGCTGAGGGGTAAAAATAGGTATTTGATGAGTACATGTGTCTACTTGTGCATAGGGAGTGTACACTTTTACATACGTTCTTAGACTTACAACTCGATAGCACAGTGTCTACTTGCGGACGTACAGTAGACACAAAAACACTAATATATAATATTATTTATCTTAGAAGACTTTGTAAAAGTATCTCATTTGTAAAAGCAGTTTAGCATGTTTGCTGTGTGAAAAATAATCAACACTTTAATTTGCTTGGTCTACACTTGATGCATTTGGATTTGTGTCTAATATTTGATAAGGTATTAAAACACAAAGGGGGTCTAAAACCAGCCAGATTTCAAGATAAAAAGAAAAGATTTTTTGTTACCATGGTAATTTTACTTCCATTTTTTCAAAATAAGGTTCTTGTGAACATATATCCATCATCAGCCTGAAACCACTTTTCAAACATTTTTCTAAAACTTCCATGAAAAGTATGTTGAAATGTTTATCTGTTTAGAAACATAAAATTTGTGCCTACAATCCCCTTTCCCTTTCTTTGGATAATTTGAATCTGTCCAGTTCCAAGATTGTCGGTCAAAGACCTATTGGCATTTGGAGTGCTTGGCTGGATTGTTGAGTTGCCATTTGCTTTGGTAAACATAACTTTCTCAGTGTCCAGCTGTGAACGATTCAACTTAAAAATATTTTCCCCCTCATTTTTCATTCTACTCCAGTACATCAACACAATCGTCCACATCCATTAAGATGCACTGAGTGCTTTTGCGCTCTAGGAGATGATGCTTGTTTACTCTCTCCCTTCCCCGCATGTCTTTTCTTTTGTAAACCAGTTTGCAAATTACGCGGAGTGTTTGCGACAGCTTGAGCAATGGAGGCTGTAAAGATTGAAGTTTTGGACAGCAAAATGTGCCCCCTCGGGCTTGGTCTCCATGCGATGCACTGAATAAACTTAAATCCGACATGCTGACTCTCCTTTCCTTTACGATAGAGCAAGAGTCCATAAACCACTTTTGAAAAAAAAAGAAAAACAACAAAATCTGGTCTAAGGATGAGAGGAAGCGTGTGATAGTAAATATGTAGAGCTGCCTTAAAGGTTGTATCAGCGATTCTGGGCCAGAACATAATCTGTCACTTACAGGAGATTTTTTCCTCACGAACTGTTAGCAGCTCCTCTCAAGAGTGGGCGGTGAAAAACTCCGGTCTCTGTTGGCCACCTACAGCCAGGTAGACACTGAGAAAGATACACAAACATCCCCAAACATCAACAAAAGTGTTCCAACGAATCGGAGGGCAGGGATGGGTCCTCTGCTCATGCACGACAAGTGGGTGGGACTGAGCAACAAAAAGTGGCACTACCGATGCGGCAGAATGAAGCATGGGGGAAGCTAAACTGAAAAAGAGACGCTCGAACGAGTGCATGTCGAGGAAAAAGGAAGGCGATCGCAGCTATGCGAAGTCCCAAATAAACATAGGGAAAGCATACCAACGCTGGAGAGAATTCCGGGAGTTGAATGGTTTTAATTCTGACTCCCAGGTCGCCTTGTTTCTACTTGAGGTGAGTAGCGCTGGTGCTAACTATGTTGGATGTGAATTGTAAATTGTCATCCCAAGCAAAAGTAACGGAAGCACATGTATTGTTTTTGTTAGGCTATAGATCATCATATAGATTGCATAGATCATGTTGGTCAGAATCTTAGACTGTACAAAAACATGGACAAAGTAACCGTGATGTCATCCATTTGTTTTCAGCATTCCATAAAGCAAGCCTCAATTTTGGCAATTTGAATTGCGCCATGTTATCATTTTATAACCAGATTTGATTTCTGTTGGACGAGAGCGAGAATCAAGATCCAGGGAGGGACGTGAGAGGTGGATCTGACCACAGAGATATAAGAAAACTAGAGTGGACAATCCCGTCTTTTCCGTGGCAGCACGCCGCCGCCATCTTGTGTATGTATATCGGGGCAGACGTTCAATGGGAAATGCAGTAAAACTGGCTTAAACCGTGCTCGAATAAAACGAAAACTTGCTCATACGGGACAACAGTGGAAGTTCTGATTTCTCTGTAATGTCTTCTGATGAAATAAACATCGAATACACCAGATTTTAAAAAAATTTTTTTAAAATAAATTTTGTTGTTTGATTACAATTCCTTATTCGTGTCAATTTTAAGTATGAAAGGATGAAAAGAACACGGAAAACAAGTCTCTAAGTTGTCGACACCCATGTTTAGCCAACTGTTTACATGTGCCTCATTGGACATTTATACATACACAAGATGGCGAAGCTATTCTGCCGTTTCCGCTTTGGTCCAGCCCACACGTCGTCCACTCTAGTTTTCTTATATGTCTGTGGATCTGACCGTATTGGATGAGGAACAGAGGATAGCCACGCCTCTAAAGCATATTCTGGCTTCTTTTTTTATTTTAGTCAACTTGGGACCATAATTTACAAAAATGAACATCATGATATATCGAAGGAGACTTGAGACTTGCTATAGCTACCATAAGATGATGTGAAAAATTATTATTTAAATGAAAAATCCGGTGGGAAAGTAGGGTAATTTTCTCATAGACTTCTATAGCATTGAACTTTTTGCTTTGAACATTGAAATTAGTGTTTCACATTTCATTCCTCTCCCGTGTTAGTCCAGTCCATGTTTTACCCATGTACTGTCTTTGCTTTCTCCCCGGTCGCGTCATTGATTGTAGCAGTTTCTGTGTTAATTGATTGTGACACTATTTCGGGTGATTTAATGGATTCTGGGTTTCATCCTTCCTTCTTCCTTCTGTTCTCGTTTGCTAGTTTCCCCTTGCCTTTCTATTCATACTAACATTACTAACAGTTTGTTGTTTTCTAAAATTACTAACCAAACTAACCTTGTATATAATACTAATCTACTAATGAGCACCCGGGATTGTATAGCTGCACTTACTAATTGACTAATTATCTCTCAGCAGTCGCTCTGTTCTAGCTCCGCCCCTTGCTTTACTGTTCACTGGCTTTGCTAAAGTTTCCCGCAGAATCTCTGCATTCTTATAACCTGTTCTTGCTCTTTTTCTGTACACTTAGGAGTCTTTTCATCCAGTTTATTTATCCCATCTTTGGGATTGTCTTGTGATCCTTGTCTGTGTGTTAATGTTAATCTGTTTTCAAGTAATTGGTTTCCCTCATGTTCCACCCCTTGTTAATTAGATTAAGTTTCAACACCTGTGTCTGTGTGTGCCCCTGCCCTATTTAGCTGAGCAGTTTCTGCACGCATGCAGATCTGACTTCGCACGCATTCCCACTCTCACTCTCCCTGCCCGGTGCACTTCTCCTCTGGTCCCCTCAGTTTTCCTCTGTGTTCTCAAGTTCAGCCTCCTTCCCTGTCCAGCCTGCCCTTCCTGCTGCCTTCAAGCCCCTGGTGCCCCCTGTCTCTTCCAGCGTCTTCTGTGACCTTGTGCCAGTGTTCTTCCTCCGTCTCGAGTTGTCCTGAGCACCAGCCGCCCTGCCTGTCCCGAGCACCAGCCGCCCTGCCTGTCCCGAGCACCAGCCGCCCTGCCTGTCCCGAGCTCAAGCCAAGCCCAAACCATAGTCCCGAGCTCAAGCCAAGCCCAAGCCATAGTCCCGAGCCCAAGCCAAGCCCAAGCCATAGTCCCGAGCCCAAGCCCAAGCCAAGCCCAAGCCATAGTCCCGAGCCCAAGCCAAGCCCAAGCCATAGTCCCGAGCCCAAGCCAAGCCCAAGCCATAGTCCCGAGGCCAAGCCCAAGCCATAGTCCCAAGCCCAACCCAAGCCCAAGCCATAGTTCCTTAGCCATAGCCCCAAGTCATAGCCATAGCCATGTCCATAGCCTCAAGCCATTGCCATAGCCCAAGCCATAGCCCCAGCGTTCCTGCCTGCCCTGAGCCCTGTGTCCTGTCTGTCCCCCTCCTGATGTTCTCCCTTACCCTTCTCCTGGCCAGCTGTGCCACCCGAGTTAGCCATCTGCCAGCTGTGCCAACTGTCTTGTCTTGTGAGTATTTCCTAGCTTCCTAAGTTCTGTTTGTTCCCAAGTCTTGTTCCAAGTTTTGTTCCGAGTCTGTCCCTCTGGTATCTGTTAGTATTTTGGATTCTTGAGTTCTCCTGTTTCAGTGCTAGGCACAGTGTTTTTGTTGGCCGGAATGCCCCCTTTTTCCCCTGGATTATTTCTGTATTTATTTTAAAAAATATCATTTTGGATTCCCGCTTCTGGCGTCTCACTCCCCTTTTGTGTCTCCCTCCCGTTCCGGGGTCTTCCGAGAGTTTCCAAGTTCACGCTCATGTTCATGTTTCCACGTCCTTGTTTGCAAGTTCATGTTCCCCTAGTGTGTTCCCCTCGTATATCCGTAACATTACTAATCAAGACTGAGATTGTATATAGTACAAACTTACTAACAAGCACTAGGGATTGTATGGCTGCACATTACTAATTGACTAACAAGCTCTGAGCACTTGCTCTGCTCTAGTCTCTGCCCCTTGCCTTCACTCAATTTACTTTGCTGTGCTTCAAGCAGATCTTCTGCACCTTGTTAATCACTGTTCTGCCTCTCACTCTGTGCATGGTAGAACTCCCTAACAGGAGCTGTATGTTTGTCAATAGGCTGTCTCTGTGATTCAATTCAATTCAATTCAATTTTATTTTGTATAGCGCTTTTTACAGATACACTGTCACAAAGACGCTTTACAGTCAGAGATGGGTTACTGAAGGGCAGTGCCCAACCTATTCCCAGTACCTATTCCCTATTCCCACTACAGCGAGGCAAAAAAAACTCCCAGTAGGGAGAAAAAATCCTCAAACAGTGGTGAGAAAAAACTCCCCAGTGGGAAGAAATCTCAGGAGGAACCCGGCTATAGTGGGGAAGCCCATCCTCCGCGGGCTAGCTAGTTGATAACAAGATAATGACAAGAGTTCCATTGAAATCCATCTAATCTGTGGTCCCTATTCGCGTTTTGGCTTTTGCCAATTTCTTGTAATCAGGAACCTCCTCATGTTCATTCCTTAGTAATTAGTCCCTTTGTAGCATGTGACTTCCCCTATGTGCATTTAAGGAGTCATTTCATTCACAGCTTGTAAGAACATTTTATCTGGTTTGCTTGTGCTGCGATTGTTTATGCCTGGTACTCTTAGCGTTATACTTCTGACTGGAACGTCGCAGATTCTGATTTTGGCTTTACCTTTGATATTCCTGTGCCCGTGTACCATACCTGTTTTGCCTGACTCCGAGTTTTGTGTTTGCTGCCCTGTTAACGGTTCGGATAACGCCCACTGGATTTTGGCTTTTGATTCTCTGACAACCTGTGTTGCCCGACAACGACTACTGTGATTGGTGCCCTGGTTACGACTCGGATTTCGCCTCTGGATTTTGACTTTTGGATTGCTCTGCGGGGGTTCCCCCCCTTCATTAATAAAATCCAGTTTTACTGCACTGCTTGGTTGTCGCGACTGGTTCTTGAACGATACATCACACTTTGGCACCAAACGTCCTGCCATCCTTGGTTCATACTCACCCTAGGTAACTGGGATCTCCGCTTGTCAAAGCCCTCTAAATCCCATTTCTCTCACATCCAGCATGGTGACCACTACAACCAATCGGTCACTAAAGGTTTCGAGCTGTGTCATTGTTACGTGATAATAAACATTGTTCACTTCATCTGCGAGTGGTCCCAATCTTTTAGCTCATCAGTGTTTATCACTATTTTCAGATTTTTCATGTCCATTGGGGTAAGAGGAAACCAGACTACCCAGAGAAAATCCAAACAGAAATGAGGAGAACATTCAGACTCAGAAATGACCTGGCTGGCGGGGTCTAAAACTCACAACCCGCATATTGCAAGATAACGGGACTAATCGCTGTGACACCCTGACATCTTTATCTGCAGCTGTGCTGTCTTCATCCATCTCATGCATCTCTATGAATTCCATATTAAATCCAAATGAGTAACAATTACTGAAATTTTTGATGTGATTTTCAAATGGACTTGAGAGCAATGTTAAGTCTTGACACACCCAAAGACGCTTCCCCACTCAGAATTCCCCACTAATGCATGGATGTAGCATTTCTTTTTTCCCAAGTCTTTCTCTCATTCTCTATGGGAAATGTGGGATCCATGTTTCATTTACAAGTGCCTTCTTCACAACAATGAAGGAAGAGAACACTTACAAAACGTAATCTTCTGCAATTTTTATTGCATCTTGGATGGATTAGTTATGTGATTTAGTTCAGTTTGCAATACCCTACTATGAAAGCCAAGCATTAAACTTAAAAGCATAATATTTCATCATTTTACTTAGCCTATAGTACGAGTCATAGCAAATCTTAAATATTATATCATTTGTATTACTCTTTATTTTACATATTTTATTTGTATTTACTTTTCATTAGCTTACATTCTCACTTAATCTGCTGCAGGCCGCATCACAGAACTCAATCCGCTGCAGGTTGGCTTCCACTTTTAATGCTCTCGACTTTACTGACCCGAGTTGAATAGCTGTGATGCCCGGAAAATGTCATGTTCACATACAGCAATTACACACTGCACTTGGTTGTGTTTAAAGGTTGTGGCTTTACGCACATTTTCCGTTTTTTTTTTTCCCTCCCCCACCACTAGTGCTTATCTGTGTTGCCTTTTCCGCAGCAGCAAATAAATGCCTAATCTACGTATATTGCATTCCCTGGCCTAGCTCAGGCCGAAAAACCACTTTCATCATTTGGGGAAAGCAGTCATGTTCTCCCCTGGCTCTCCTTCAGAGCAATTTTTTTTTCCTCTCAACTGTTTATTAGTTGTGGATCCACTGAGTGAAAAGGTGGAGTAGTTTGTGAAATTATCCTTTATGTCCAAATCCCTTCCGTCATTTGTAGTTATTTATAGTAATTTGAGGTAAAAGAACAATTTTGTGCAGTGTGCAAGCATAGCCTTCACCGCCAATGTGAGAGAGAGATAACCTTGCTTGTCCACTGACAGCACATCACCAGTTTGCTACAGTCAGTTAAGTCACTGAAAAGCATCTCTTATATGGGGTCTGGATTTGCTGTAAAAATGTATCATAGACTTGTTGGCTACTATGCCCAGTGGACTTGCTCACCACAGTCGACATAGGCAGAGTCCGGATTGAGGCTCGTCCATGTTCTTAAGTGTGTTGACTTAAGTGAGTGAACCACCCAGTAGTCCCTTTGTGACTGTGTTCAGGAGGACACATGATACGAGCAGTCCGCACCGGCCCCTTCTGGCTTCAATAATGAAGTTCCATACATTGTAACACGGTCCTAACAGGATAAGCCTCCCCACAGCCTCTAATGTAAAGTGTTATCATCACTGATCACTGTTCTGAGGAGTAATGAGAATATACTAGGATCCATCACCATGGTTACCAGTGTGCTCTTTTTATTGAAGCCACATTTTCTCCAGGTGAGACCATTAGGTGCCCTGGCTCTGTACTGCAGCATCAATAATCTTCAGTCTCCATTTCATCAAATCTGAGAGAAATACTGCCCTGAGCCCCCTTCCCGCTCCCCCTTTTTTACTCCCCCCTGCAATATCACCATTATTCTAAGACTCTAATTAAAAGTTACAACTTCATAAAACATGAGGAACTGTTGTGGTTGGGTCTTGTTGAATTAAGATTTTCAAATGAGACATTTATGTTGAAAGGAGAGGGTATGAATGCGAGCGCCATAAAAGGTGATAAATTCCAAGAGAGTGATCTTTAGAGTCAATTATGTAGCTATGCAGAGGGACTGGGAGAAGTGTGAAGTATAGCTTTTAATTGAATGAGCTAGATAATGTCTTACCATAGCTTTGCGTGGCAGCCGAGGAACATTTTATGCACTGCAGCCTACTGTAAATTTACCTAGAAAACATAAACTCAATCCAATATTTTGTCAGCATATAATAATAATGCTCTAATTGTTACTATCACAATTGAATCTATACATTTTAGTTACTCCAAAGTAGCTTTGATCAGTGCAAGCTTGGATTTGTGGCTCCCATTGTTGTTATATTGGATGAAAATTTTGGTAGCAATGGGGTGTTAGATACGATGTAGAATTAATACACTTTGCTGTCTTTCAGCTTTGACAAGACAATATGAAGAGTAATGTAATGAGAACATCCAAAAGGAACCAGACAACACTTGGTTGAGCTGGACTTAGTGGGTAGGTATTTATATTTTTCATTGCCTTGGTAGTTTTATAAATATCATTTAAGACAGAAGAGGGCCATAAGAGCTGTATCTTTTCCTGGTTTTCAATCCAGCTCCTGGCCTTTATTATGATTTGCCAAGCCATGGATGAATCTGAATTTTCAGCTGCATTTCTTAAAATACTCATGAATGACCATAAAAAAACTGTCCTTCTATCACAAAATGAAACATTTTACCGTTATTTTAAAATAAGAGTAAACTTATGTTTGTGTAAACAGCTAGTTGGCTGATTTCGTTTGGGTAATTTGTGGAAACTAAAACCTGCATACATGCTGGTTCTCCAGACCTGGAATTGCCTTTCTCTGGTTTAAGGTAATGTAAAAAAATTTCTCTGAACTTTATATGCATAAATCAAATTATGATGCAGTTTTTTTATTGTACATATTGCTGTTTCTTCAGCAAATAATTTCAAAAGGGAGCATTCAAAATTGTTGATGTCAGGACTGGTTTCTTTTATGCAAATGAGACTGTTCTGGTTATTCTTTCTTTCAACCAGTTGGTCAGTCAGAAAGTAACATTGCCTATTGCCAATTAATAGCCAACCCTCTAAGTTTAAAAATTACCAATGAAAAATATCAGTTTAAGTCCAGGGCCTTTAATACCAGTGTCACTTGGAAATCTGATTGTTAGTCACTTAAACCACTGAAGGCTATTTGCCCTGTGCCTGAGCGTATATGCAAGTATTTTCAGTAGACAAAGACAAATATTCCCAAACTTAAGTATTAATATACTAAAAAAGCTGATGCATTTTGCAGTAAAGATATGTCCTACTTTTATTGCAAATGTCAGCTCTTGAAAAAAAACCATACCGCAGTGAACTTTCCATGAATGCTCCTTGTCGTTACTACCTCCCGTTTCCTGCTTCCTGCATTCTCTCCGGTCCTTCAGTAGGCTTAGAACGTTATCACGCAGGGCCATGAAATTCCATTCGAGATGTGCGCAGCCATCCTTGAATGCACTTAAAAAGAATTTGCAGAAACTATAAAATGGGGTATTTTCTGGGAACAGGAGCCCTGGCGAGTTAAAAAGTGAGGAGGACTGCAGTGCTGTTTTCAACAAAGACTAGGGTTTTTGTTTCTCGGTTGGTGTGCAGAGCTGCTCGTTGAAACTTTTTTCCAAAGATACAATCTGTTTGTTATGGATGTTAAAATCAAAGAATAACTGTTTGTGTGTGCTTGCTTGTTTGTGTGTGCATGTGTGTGTGTGTGTGTCTGTGAGACCGAAAAAGAGACAAAGAGAGAGTTAGCTTGCTTGTGTGTTTTTGCGAAGGGGTGATCAGTGCTATTGTCTTAGTCAAAGTGAGGACAGATTCAGCAGGGTTTGCTTAAAATTATTATTATTCTCCACTACAGATGTGATTTACTCTGTTCGGCAACCGAACCGTCTGCTTACTTATGACATCTGCCAAACATTTGCTCTCATTTCACAGGTCAATTTTGCAACCTTCTTCTCATTTATGCTCTTTCCTAAACTACGGAACTCGAAGTCACCCTAGAAGAGGTGCAGTTCACATAAGAAAAAAATGAAAATAGGTTCTCCTAAAATAGTTTGTTTCTTCTCTTATTTTGCTAAATGGCCACCTACATTTCAGCCTGGAATGAGTGAGCTCACGTCTACTCTACGACTGTTTTATTCCCGTCACTTGCTGTGTGTCTTAGAGAGAGGAAGGCCAGGGGCTCCCCTGGGCCATGTTCAAGATCACTAGGTCGAGTTCTTGCCTCTAGATCAGTTAAACTATGTTTAGTCTTGTGAAGATAAGCGAGATCATCTGTGACCAGTCACACCTGGCTTTTCAAGATGGAGTCCAGTATTGGCACAGCTTGTTCGATGGAATACTCTAGCTTTCCCTGTTCTGTTTTTTCAATGTTTTTTTGATCTTCTTGTTTGTAGCCACGTTTCTAGTCATGCTTCATAGCTCTCTTGAACCTGATTTGAGTTTTCCCTTTTAATATGTTCCTATTGAATAGCCCAGTGTTTCCATTTTGTCTCCGGGAGTCTGTTGACTTATTTCAAGTCACTTACAAACCTTTGTGGTTTTTCATGATTTGTGTAAGTTTATGGTTCTGATTTGCTTTATCCACTGTTTTTCAGTTTGTCTAGTTCCTACATTCTGAGATCATTCTGGATACAACCCTGGCTGGTCTTCCCACGCACGATTCTGATTGCTGCGTGTATCCATTGATGGCTAGAGGTGCCGTCAAATAGCCCAGGGAGGCAGCTGAGGGCAGTCTTGTGGTAGTGTGCTACAGTGGGCCAAATGCTGTAGCTTGCAAGCTACCTGACCAGGAAGCTGTGACAACTTTCCACCATCACACAGTCAGCATTTGAGAAAAGAATTATCACCCTAAATTCTGACGCTTTTCTTTTGTTGTGACTTTGGTTTATGCCAGTTTATTAACTGTGGCAAGCATACGCTCCCATCAGCACAGCTTGGCATCTTCCTGGAAGGCTAACTGAGGCCTTTTTAACTCAGTAGCTAATTGGCTGTTTTACAAACTAACACACATTGCTGATGCTTATAGCCAACATATAACGTTAAACAAAATATTGCTAGAATTTCACTCACTGAAAAAAATGGAGCACTGATTCCTGGAACAGTCTTTTTATACAATTTACCGCAAGACATCTGATATTTGGATGAAAAACTATAGTTGTCACCAACTCGACAAATGCAGCCTCGAGGTCAAGTTCTGTGCTTGAATTAGCCTAGCTGAGGTGATGCCCCATCACATGACTTGTTCCACCTGTCACTCAAAGTGGTGATGCTCTATTCAGTTTAAAAAACGTACATATAAAGTAAAAGGAGTGAGGAATGAAAAATTCACCCACTCACACCCACCCCCCCCACCCCCCACCCCCAACAAAAAAAACATAAAGAGGAAAATTTTTTTTTTTTTTGAACCAGGTTGTAAACATGTTCATTTCTACTGTAAAATTTGACTTCTTTTTCAGCTGTGGAAGGTTGCTGCTTGGTGCGTATTCAAGAATGTGAGCGGTAATGAAAGGATCTGCATGGACGAGTCCCTCCAATTGTGTGCCTCAACAGCCCAGGAAAAGGCACCATGCTGTTAGCCTTGCTTGAAGTAGTTGCACCAAGCAGTAAACTAAAGTGCCTATAATTATGAAACCTTAATTGCAGTGAATTTATTTGAATTAATCCCTTTGCGAATCTGGTTGTTTATGTGTTACCATATTTAAGGCTTAGAATCCTAGGTTTGCAGTGAATTTATATGAATTAATCCCTTTGCAAATCTGGCCATTTATGTGTTGCCATGCCTAGGCTGAATTTCTGAAAATATGCTTATTTAAAGTGATGGAGGCATTTTGTGAATATTTATACAACGCAACATTTCTAGGGGTGTTAAGGGGTGCTGAATCCAAATCTGCTGTATATGACGCTCAAAAATGTCCCAAAATGCCTCAAAATTGAGAAATCCAACATGGCCGCCACCACCAGGCGGAAATATATTTAAGTCAGTGGCTTAGCCAGAACTGAAAATCGGGTGTGCCAGGAACATCCCTTTACAACTTTTATTAGACCTGACTTGTTCGCAATGAACAATACATTCACTCCAAAAACATCCACACTATCAGGTGTTGCTAGTTCTCCTCATAAAGGTAAGATGACAATCATTCGTTTGGATGCAGTTGAACAATTATTGCTCCTGACTTGTTCTCAATCACTTTCCTTAATTAAAACATTTTGCAATTATAACAATACACGATTGGGAATTATAGACACAACGTTTTTCTTAATGCGATCCATTTTTGACAAAATAAAGGGCTAAACTGAGTTCAAAAAAATTTTTTACTCATAGCCGCACGCATTACGAAACTGCTCTGGATCTTCCATGCTACCTTTTTTTGGAACATCAGGCAATCAAACATGCTCTTCATACATTGTTGGAATCAAAGACGAAGATGAGAAACACCTGTACGCAATTTTGAGTATGGCTGATTGAAAGGCAAAAAAAGTGCGTCCAAACAAATGATTTCTATCTTTCACGAGGTGAACTAGCAACACCTGATAGAGGGGAGTGTTTTTGGAGTGAATGCATAGTTCATTAGGAAAGATGATTGCGAACAAGTCAGGACTAATAGAAGCTGTACAGGGATGATCCTGGCACACCTGATTTTCAGTTCTGGCTACACCACTGATTTAAGTACATATCTTCTTGACTAAACAAGGTACAAACTTGAATTAAATGTGTTTTCAAAGGTTTTTACACATGGGGAATTTAACATCCTGTCCTCATTTTGATCCAATGTCAATAATCTGCTTAAAAGTCATAAATAATGGCGAAAAAGGTGGGCATTAATGATAAATAAGTTTCCAATCAAATAAGAACCAAATGCGGGATGATACATAGGTCATGGTTTTATTCATTACAGTGACAGCTTATTCACCGTCTTCTTCTGTGTTCTGGCGTGTTGTCATGTTTCCTGCAGTTGCATGCTTCCATACATTCCATGTGACTCTTTCTGAATAGAATAGAATAGAATAGAATAGAAAGATTACAAACAGTACAGGTAGAGGTTCGCAATTATTAAGCTATGGGTTCAACAATCTGTTAATAACAGTTAGCAGTGTGCAGTCAGGCAGGCTGATATTCTCAACCAGTCTATCATATTTGTACAATCTTGTACACATTGATGAACATCAGACGATCCCCTATACACATACCTGCAGCTGCATCATTGGCTGAGGGATCCCTTAGTACACCCACATGAAGTGACTGGGTCATCAACTGCAAGTGATTCAGCCAACTCTTTCATGGGTTGCTGGAATCGGTCTGTAGTCAGTTTGTCAACCATCTGTGCGATGTGATCGGCATCTATGGACTGGCAAGGATATGAGAGTTCAGCTCTCAGTGTAACATCAACCTCATCCAGATATGTGTAAAGCTGTTGGAGTAGTAGTTGCCAAAGAGCCTGCAGGGTAAGCTTTGGGTCCTCAGGGTACGTGCTTACCCCTTTTCTGCCATGACATGCTGAGCAGCATTAGGCCCCAGAAGATCACACTTGACCCACAGCTCGCTTAGGCCAGAATCAACCATGTGTTGTCCAATCACACCCAGGAAGTTCATGGCAATGTGAAGGCCTCCAAGGAAAGGTTCTTCTACTGACCACTTCAGTTGTAGCAACTTCCAATAAAGTGCCTCATCCACTGACAGAACAACATGCTGTTGTTCCATTGATTTGGAGACATGGAGCACTCACTTGACCACGATGTTCAGTGTATCGAGTTCAGATACTGGAGCCTGGATAATAGGTAGGTACCCTACTGTAGTTTTGTTGACTGTGCTTGCCTTTTGATTGTACAATGTCCAGGAAGGCATTGGTTTTTGAGATGTCCTGGACATGAAGAAGGCCATGTCTGTAGCTTGTGCTTTATGTGCTGCGGGACATTGTTCATATGACTGTGTGAAACAATCCTGCTGCTACTACACTGAATGGGTGCTCTGAGATTCCTCTCTTTGGTGCAGGTATGATTTCAGTCCTTGCCTTGGGGATGTTGAGGGTTTCTGACTTGGAGTAAAGTTCAATTCCTTCAAGGAGATCACCTTCAGGTGGACCACGTTGCCAGGCAGCCACTTGGGTGGCATGGAAAGTCCCTTTTCCATCCAGAGTGTATTGATTGATGTCGACATTGTCTGCTGAGAAATGAACAAAGCGATCCCTTACCGGATTTTGTGGAGCAATGGTACCGTCATCCCCCATGGTCTCCAAGGTCTTCTTAGCCATATCGAAGGTGTCATCTTTCACCATTGTTGATACTGGAATGTGCCGGTATTTGAATGGAACTAAAGCAGTATGAGGTTCATTTCGAGGCTGATCATGTAATGTGACAAAGTCGTATATGCCCTCAAAATGATCAGCTATTTGTTCCTTGAAGGTGTGCCTTCGGCTTAGAAATCTAGACGGTATATCTAATAGAGTCTCATTAGCAAGTGTACAGTACCAGTCCCACACATCTACAAGACCTAGAATATCCGCTTGCTTTGCTGATTTTTCAAGTTCTTGGCTGATCCTCTCTAATGGCATGTCCGTGCCATTAGAGAACCGGTGTTTGCGGAAAACAGAGTCATTATTCACAGTGGTTTCGGAGATGTGTGAAATTATGCAAATTGCCAACTCCGTAATATATATATAGATTTCAGTTATTTTTCGTTTGACTGCTAGATGACACTGTTACAATATTACATGTTTAACATGCATCATTACACCCTCAAGAGGATGTGTTGCCAAAAAAAGTGGCCATGTGAAAAGTGGCCAGGTGAAAAGTGCTGTTCGAGGCTGTGCTTATCGGGAGTGAGGCAGGTATCTGAGACAATCTGCTTTCCCCTGCTTATCATAGGCTTGCTCAACACACACACACACACACACACACACACACACACACACACCCACACCGTGTAACGAGTGAGTTTATTCAAGTAAGCTTAGTCCATTTTGTCGTTATAATATCCCCGAACGCTGAATGGCGTTCCGGGGATATTATGTTTTTGGTTCGACCGCTGCCGCCCTACGTGTTAACGCGATAACTTCAGTAATATTTCAATTAGAAATTTCAAGTTTTGCTTATAAGTAAGTATCATAAAGAGAAAGAACTGATTCGATTTTAGACAATTTACAATTTCTAGATTGGCCGCCAGGGGCCAAAAACTGATTTACGTGTTAACGTGATAACGGCAGTAATATTTCAATTAGACATTCCAAATTTCGCATATAAGTAAGTATCATAAAGAGAAAGAACAGATTTGGTTTTGGACAATTAACGATATCTAGATTGGCCACGAGGGGCCAAAAACTGAAAAAATTACTGTTTTTATCATATCTCTGGAAATATTTGTCCGATTCACCTCAAATCAGCTGCAAATGAAAGGTCGTGACCTGAGGATGTGTCCCACGATGACATTATACCTGTTTGGTTCAAAATTTTGACACAAGGTGGAGCTTTGTCACATAAAATTCACCATTTTTGCCATATCTTTGGAACTATTTGTCCAATTGACATGAAACTATGTGCAACTGCAAGGTCATGACCTCACAACGTGTCACATGATGACACCATACCTGTATGGTTCAATATTTTGCCACCAGGTGGCGCTTTGTGATGGAAAAATTACCATTTTGGCTATATCTTCAGAACCATTTGTCCGACTGACCTGAAATTAAGTTCAAATGAAAGTCTATTCAAGGTCCATTCAAGGATTGCTGAATTGGAGGATTGGGGGCGTTCGGGGATATACCCCCAGCCGTCGCCTCCGACGGCATAAGTCTAGTTAAAAGAGTGCAATCATCTTTTCCATACATAGGAAATGTCTACAACAGAATAGATAGCCACAAAAGGGAATAATAATCACATAGCATTAATAAATCACATTTTCTTTAAAGTGTGAACATCTGCCTTCCGTTGCAAAGTGGCAGCTTACAGGGCAAGATGGCGTGGCTGGGTCTTGAAAAAGTCAATGATTTCATCAGGATTCAAAGTCTCTGTAAGTTCTCTTTCAAACGCCAGCAATGAGAGGCTACTAAGTCTGCCAGTGAGCGTGCTTGCTCTAATGCTGGTTTTCATCCTGCTGACCGTTGAAAATAGGCAGTCTACGGTACAGCTTGTAACAGGCAGTGCAATCAAAACGCTAAGTAAACAGTTCATGTTGGGGAATACGTCTTGATTACAGGACGTCTAAGAGTTTGATTATGGACGGGTATTTGTGTTCCTGTTTCACTGGTTGTTTGATCAGTTGCCCAAAATTGTTAATGCAGGCTCTTCTGCCATAAGTCCATAATGCTTGCTTGGAGCCTGTAGTATTTCCATTTGGCAAAAAATGTCAGACATGGGCAGCAGTGAGGCAGCAGCCTTCATTATTCCACAGGAGTCATTCTGAAAATGGCTTTTCAGTTCCATGAACTGCCTGTCAACAACTGAAATACACATTGATTTCAAATCCGCGTCACACCTGATGGGCGAAGCGCTGCCCACTGTAGAGGTCACATGGGAATCTTCCAGCCTGGAAGGCAGTTTCCTCTTACGAGCGCAACATCCCATTTCTGCACATCATTTTTCCTCATGACATCATCAGTAAGCTTGTTGAGTTTCTCAAGTTCCCCATCTGAGTTATTCCTGAATGAATCGAAGGTTTCTTTGAGGCAATCAGTAATGTGGATGCAATCAGCAACAGGTACAGACGATGGCTGTAGGCTTTGTGTCGCAAAATCACTGGCACTAAAAAGTTTAGAAAATGCCACAAGGAGAAAGATAAATTTTTTGGTCAGAATTTGTTGCAAAGAGACTCAGCATCTATTTTGGCCTGGCCGTATCCTTCTGTGAACTCACTCAGGGTTTCTACTATTACGCTGTATAAAGTTAAAACTCTACCGACAGACTCAGATTTAGAATTCCATCTAATCTTAAAGGGATGATGTGTAGAAATTACTCCCATCCAGAGTTGGAATCGTGTATTACATTCAAACTAATAATACACTCTAGTGCCTCACTTTTTTAAACACGCATTTGCAACTACGGCAGCCATCGTGTATCAAAAAACTTCAACGCTGATGAAACCATGAATGTATTAATAGAACTGGTACTACTGAACTGAAAGCCAGCATATTGAGGGCTGACTGCAATAAACAGTTATGCCCAAAACATAAGATCTGGACATAACTGTTTATTGCAGTCAGCCCTCGATATAATACATGAAGCAGCAAAACACAGTAACGTGAATCGGTGTAAGATATTCAAAGTAATGGTAATAAACAACTCAGCTTTGTTGCATCTTGAACATTTTATACTACGGAAAAGCAAAGCAAGTGTTAGCTACATGGACGCTTACAGGACGTCACCTTCAACAGTTACCGAATACGTACCTGTCATCCAACCCAAGTTAACCAACGACAGCCTTTGCTACCTCACAGTTTATTCTGTAGCATTACACAAAAGACAGATGAAGCGGTCGAGTCGCTATCTAACAAAGCCATTCATCAAATACAATAACTGAAAATAGTGGTGTCATTACACTTGCTCACTTTACCGACTTGGTAATGACATAAGCCGACAGCTCGGAATCCCTGACCAGTGCTACATGCAGAGAACCGCAGCAGTGCAGCTTACGAGAACGGCCTTAGAGACAAGGTCCCCTTGGTGTTCGCGTAGCCTGAATTAATATTAAAAAAATTGTCTCTACCGTGGCACCGACAATTTATAAGACAAAAATCAAGATTATATATTGATCATTTGCGGTAGTCAAAAAATTTATTCACGGATCTATTAGAATGTCTTTTTCAATTGTTCCATATGGAATCATTTCCTTTTGCCCCCCATGGCACAACGTCATTTGCGATGGGCTTGACCGCGAAGTCCTTGTTGCCGAGCGCTTAACTCTCAGGGGCGAAGCTAGAACCGGGAATTGGGGTGGCACAGACATGTCATGACATGACATGACATCTGGACGCGTTTGCATAATTTAAATCAAAGTCAAATAGAGCCGCATGCTTTTTATAGCCTATTTCACCGCCAAGTGCCACTTTTTTCCCACTCAATACCGAGAGTAATTTTGAATTACATTGATTTAAATTAAGCAAACGTTTCCAGATGAATGATTGTCGTCTTACCTAATCGGGGAGAACAAGCAGCACCTGTTAAGTGCGGAGCACTCTCGGAGTGAACATTTTGTTAATCATGAAAATGACTGCCAACAGGTCAGGACTAATAATTCTTTAAAACCAATGTTACGTCCACCCCAATTCTCAGTTTTACGGTATTTACCCCATGACTTCATCGCTGTTAGATCGCATGAGAAACCGTGTCTTCAGTTGCCTATTACGATAATTGGAAAACGCGTCAATAAAGAAGAATAATTGAGAACTAGCCAGGACTATCCTAATTGTCATAAAGGGACGTGTCTGTGCCACCCCGATTCCCGGTTCTAGCTTCGCCCCTGTTATCTCTGCGCGTATAGAGCTAGAACCAAGTTAAAACACATTTGTTCGCGCATTGCTAAACTAGAGTTTTAAGCGCTCATTACAGAAAAATTTTTCATATTTTACTACACTCACCCTAAGTAAGCAGATGTTTAGCTGTACTCGTGTAATCAAGCAGTCAGGCGGAGTTGACCACATTTTATTGCGCGGCATATTACTCACACAATGCATTAGGGGAAGTAGGTGAACATTTTGCAGTGTGTCTCGACCACCTGTAGATGCAAAATTACAGACAAAAGACACCGTCGTGAAAATTTAATGTCGGATGAGGGGGACCCTCAGAGATTGTCAAAGCACGGACAGGTGTCATTTGTGACAGGAAGGCTGATGCGAAGTCTAACGAAAAGAAGTCTGCTGCATGGACCAGCATCCAGAAGCGCAAATCGAACTGGGAATTGGAAGGGACACAGACACGTCCTTTATGACAACAATTAGTCCTGGCTAGTTCACGATCATTTTCCTTCATTGAGGCATTTTCCAATTATCTTCATTGGCAACTGAAGACACGATTTATCTCCATATGCGATCTAACAGCGATGCAATCACGGGCTTAATTCAGTACAGAGAAATCATGTACTTATTAAAAGGCTAATGCTTCGCCTCGATTGAACTGGTCCACATTGTAATGAAATATTGCCTTTCACTCTCGGTATTGCATGGGTTGATAAAAAAAAAATGCGGCACTCTGCTGTTGAATTAAAAGCGTGCAGCTCAAGTTGTGTGACAGTCCACAGGTATATAAATTTTCACAACTTTGATTTAAATGCAGCAAACATGCGTCCAGATTAATGATTGTCGTCTTACTTGCTGCTTGTTCTCTCCGATTAAGTGTGGAGTGCTTAACCTTTTGTTAATTATGAAAATGACTGTGAATAGGTCAGGACTAGTAATTGTTTAAAACGGATGTTTTGTGCAAGCCAATTCTCAGTTCTGGCTATGCCACTGTATACTGAATTTATCCCACAATTTCATTGCTGTTAGATCGCATATGGGGAGAAACAGTGTCTTAGTTGCCAATTATGATGATTGGAAAACGCGTCAAGGAAAGGAAAAATATTGAGAACTAGCTAACAAATTAATTAACCCCCCCAATTCCCCGTTCGATTTGCGCCACTGCCAACATCATAAAGAGCAATAACAGCATTCTTTCCAGACCGCACAAGAAGAAACGTCAAAGAGTAAAAAGAACTCTGGCGGCGAATGAAAAATAAAACTAAGTCTGCCCATCGAGCCCGGAAAATTGATGCACTGAAAACAGGTGGTGGCACCTTCCCATCATCAAAACATGACCATAAGTGTAGCTTATTCTTTAGTCCGATATGACAAAAATTAAGCACGTTTTAGGAACTGTTAAGCCGTTTCATTCACGTATAGGAGATTAGCACCTTTCGTAGTTTTGAGCCTGTATATGTTCACGTGGTTTCAGTAGCTTTAGTCGCGATAAACGCCGGCTTTTAGTCACAGTAAATGCCAGCTTCTAAAGTCTACCCACCAGCTTCACCGCCACCAAAAGCTGGTGGGTAGGCTTCAAAAGCTGGCGTTTACCGTGATTATGAAAGCTACTAAAACCACGTAAACATACAGTTCCACCTGTAACAATGAGGATGCAGAATTTAGCAAGATCTACTATTATGCTGCTTATGGTAACAAGCAACACTGTGTAACAAAATTGAATGAAAAGTTGCGTATAGGCTAATTTAGGCAGTACAGTTGACTTACTTGTCGAGGAGAAAGCTGGCGACTTCAGCGTCCCTTAGAAAATCTTTCTCCTTCATTAGCTCCTTCCACCTGGGGAAGGCTAGCCCGATGTTCACCCTTGTTTTTTTAACGCGCTGAGTCGCGCTGCTTTTTCAGTTCTATTTTTCGTTTTTTTGCGGATGAGGATTCGGTCTCCTGTGCTGCTGCTGCATATGTATGGTCCTGAATTATGCTGCAGTAGTATTGATTTTCAAAGTTGCCGCGATAGCCTGACTGTCATGGCGCTCCCCTGCCAGCTGACTCGTCCAAGGTAGAAACAAGTCTAAAATTCTTCGTTTACGAGAATATATCAGATTTATTAGCGGAGGTCATATTACACCAATGATGACATATATATGAATGCAGACTTAGATTTTGGCAAATAAAAAAATGTAAAACTTACACATTGTCCCTTTAATGACGCACAAGCTCAGGACAGGGTCTGTCAGGGTGAAGCTCTTTTTGGATCTGCGTAAATCGTGTATGTCTGTTGGTACCAGTCATATAATGATGCAGTGAATTTAAAACATCAAAAAATTGGCTATAGAAGGAGGCGCTTTTGAACGGTGCAAGTGGCAATGTAAATATACTGCATGGGGGAATGTTATTTTCAGCAGCGCTTGCACGCCGGTTTTCCCACCTGACATGACTGATGCTCTGTCGAAACTGAAACACACACACAACTCAGGGTCCAATTGCAGCGGTTCCGGCACCTCCAAGATTTTGCTAGTGATACCAGCTGATGACAAATCCCCCGTTTCCACAAATCCTACTGCTCTCTCCCTCAGATTCCCCCCATTCATATACCTCACACAAACAGCAATTAACTGCCTTTCGGAAAGATCTTTGTACTTATCAGCGAGAATTGCATAGTAAGTACTGGGAACATGTAATTCTGTTTAGATTTTAAAGCATCGCTGCCTTATCGAGTAACTCATTCTGTACTTCAGGTCTTGTCATTTTTGCATTGCCGGGGATGCCATCAAGGCATTTCTGTATTTCTGAATCTTAGGCTTTCATGAGTTCCAAAAACTCAAAAGAATTCCCCCTATTCTTGGCATCAGGGTCCTCCCTGTGCCCAAGTATAGGAATTCCCTGCTTGGCACAGTAGAGCAAAATATCAAGTACCCCTTTCACATGCGCCCTGTTTTTTTCTGTTAAATCATTTAAATTGTCATCTATGTTTTTTGCGATCTGGTGGCTGATGTCACCTTTTCCAGAGGTTTTGATCTGCATGAAACCTGTGAGTCTAGCAACAGCGGGACTGCGTCGGTGTGCATTACCCGTCTGTGCCAGATGTCCCCAGACTTTAAATCCGCGTTCGGTAAACCTGTCTTCAGGAGGAGCGCAGTCTCATCCCGATGCCTCATATATTGACTCTGCCTGATCAAGCATAGATATACGACGCAAAAGGTTGCTTTTAGCGTCCTCATTTGATGCCAGTTTAAAACGAACCCTAACCCCTAATCCCTAACCCTTAACCCGGACCCTAACCGTCAAATAAAGACGTCAAAAGCTTCCTTCTGCGTCGTATATCGACGTTGGTCAGGTTGCGTCAACGTATGACGAGTCCGGATGAGAATGAGTTGTCAGGAGCAACTCTGAAGTGACGGCAAGCCTCGCAGAACACATTATCCAGCTTGATGCTGTATTCAAGCCATTCATTTTTTTTGTACCACGTGTAGGAGAAACACTGGTTCTTCCCACCAGCTGAATCACGGGTATAGGGGAAAGGACGGAGGTTTGGTTGGCACACCGGCTCATCAACTGCTGATAGGTCCTGTATCACCGGTAGGCCTTCTGCTGCAGGGGGCATTCCTACAACCTCTTCCCCTTCTGTCTCTGAGACTTGTGACTCCTCCGACTCCAAAGCAGTAACGTTATTCACTTGTGCTGGCACCAGTGGTGCCACAGTGGGCCGAGGTGAACCTGTAGATGGGGAGGGTGACGGAGAAACATTTCTCTCACCTGCTGTGGTTGTAGGCTGGTCGCCAGACTCCTCAACGCACCGTCTTTTCAAGTTAAAGTTAAACAGGGATGTCTGTTTCATTTTTATTTCAGTTTCAGCTGTAGCTTATGGTGCGAAAATTCTGTTTACCCCCTCATGCTCATTAATGGGTCAGAGATATTTGTGTGTGATTGTTGGCAGGCTGTAAGACGTACCATATTCTTTCCTATGAAAATTATTTAAAAAATTTATTTTTAAACTAATAATTACCACAAATAGACCTAGCCAAAATTTTCAAACATAATGTTGAAGCAAGACTTCAAAAAATAAAAAAATCTTTATCTGCTTTGCCTGGGTCAGAGCCATATAGAGAGATTTTCAGATGGAACAGAAGACCATCAACGGGGGACAAGCAATGATTATGAACTGACAGCACAAGGAGTCAGTGGATTAGCAGCAGCAGCATGGTATCTTAGAAAATGCACTGCAAATAATTCAACTTTAATGAATCCCTTTGGAATTCTTATACACCCCTGCACTCACAACACACCAATGCATAAATTAAAAACTTTTGGTGACTTTGCAAAAGGTCAGGCTTGCATGCACAAAAATGTTTTTAAAAAGGTCCATCAGACATATCCATTCATAACAGGACACAGTAAAATACACCTCTATAATTAAACATACAGTTTATGTATCATTTCTTTTTATTTTATGTTTATATCCTACAATTAGTTATAGAAACCTTGAATAAACTCAGAAACATGAATAACATGCCAAACAGTTTTCCCTTTCCTTCATGTTGTGCTTGTATATGATCTCTATTATGGTTTGCGGGGCTACATGGAGATCCTCTTGTCGCTGGGAGAGGGGCGTGCGAGTGCCAATTTCCCCAGTGATGTGGAAAGGAGCAAAAAACTGTTGGCTCAAGTTAGTAGGCGCAATCTAACCATCATTAAAAGTTAAAACAATAAATGTGAGGTAATCATATTCAAACACAGCATTTGTACTTTTTCCACAACCAAAGACCACACAATTGGGAAGATTTATGTCCAGATTATTCAGATAAGGAACAGAAAAAAGGCTTTCAAAGCTTAGGGAGTCGAGACTCAGGGTGCAGGGTGAGTGTCGTTGGTCTCATTGCAGGGGGTCCTCTGGCTCTAACTGAATTGCCTGTGGTTGTTGTGCTGAAAGAGAGAGAGGGTTAGAAAAAGAGAAAGGGTTAGACACCTATATTGGCTTGGATGGGCACAGGAGATGGGGAGGGGCTTACTTTCCCGATGGAACATCATCAGTACGTTGATGATTAACAAAGTATGGAAAGTGGCATCAGTTACTGATGTAATGGGAATATATATAAATATGTCACATGTTCTTCAGTCTTTTAGCCATGTAATACAGTATAGTGTTGTGATTCTGGTTCTGCCTTGCCATGTCTTTGTCCTGACTGCTATATGTGTATTTTGATCCTTGCCTTATCTGACTATTCTTTAGGAATGTGTATTGTGATTTGGTTGCTTTTTCGTTCATGCATTGTCTTAGTTTTGGTTTTCCATGTTTTCTTATCACCATAGTTTTATTCCGGTCTATATTTTGAATTACTCTTTGTCTCCCCCTGTCTGGTCTTTGGTCTTGTCTTTGCTCACAGCCCCAGTAATGCGTGTCACTCCTTCGGGTGATTTAATGGTTTCTGGGTTTCAATCTTCCTTCCGGATCTCATTTTCTTCCTTCCCCTTGCTTTTTCTAAATTACTAACACATCCTAACAGTTTGTAGTCTTTGTTAATTTACTAACCAAGACTAACATTGTACACTCAACAAAAATATAAACGCAACACTTTTGTTTTTGCTCCCATTTGTCATGAGATGGACTCAAAGATCTAAAATTCATTCCAGATACACAATATTACCATTTCTCTCAAATATTGTTCACAAATCTGTCTAAATGTGTGATAGTGAGCACTTTTGCTGAGACAATCCATCCCACCTCACAGGTGTGCCACATCAAGATGCTCATCAGACACCATGATTAGTGCACAGGTGTACCTTATACTGCCCACAATAAAAGGCCACTCTGAAATGTGCAGTTTTGTCTCACAGCAAAATGCCACAGATGGCGCAAGCATTGAGGGAGCGTGCAATTGGCATGCTGAGAGCAGGAATGTCAACCAGATCTGTTGCTCGGGCATTGAATGTTCATTTCTCCACCATAAGCCGTCTCCAAAGGCGTTTCAGAGAATATGGCAGTACATCCAACAGGCCTCACAACCGCAGACCACGTGTAACCACACCAGCCCAGGACCTCCACATCCAGCAGGTTCACCTTCATGATCGTCTGTGGCCAGCTACTCAGACAGCTGCTGAAACAATTGGTTTGCATAACCAAAGAATTTCTGCACAAATTGTCAGAAACCGTCTCAGGGAAGCTCAACTGCATACTCGTCCTCCTCATCGGGGTCTTAACCTGACTCCAGATCGTCGCCGTAACAGACTTGAATGGGCAAATGCCCACATTCGATGGCGTCTGGCACGTTGGAGAGGTGTTCTCTTCACGGATGAATCTCGGTTTACATTGTTCAGGGCAGATGGCAGACAGCGTGTGTGGCGTCGTGTGGGTGAGCAGTTGCTGATGTCAATGTTGTGGATTGAGTGGCCCATGGTGGTGGTGGGGTTCTGGTATGGGCAGGCATCTATTATGGACGAAGAACACAGGAGCATTTTATTGATGGCATTTTGAATGCACAGAGATACCGTGATGAGATCCTGAGGCCCATTGTTGTGCCATACATCCATGAACATCACCTCATGTTTCAGCAAGATAATGCACGGCCCCATGTTGCAAGGATCTGTACACAATTCTTGGAAGCTGAAAATGTCCCAGTTCTTGCATGGCCAGCATACTCACCGGACATATCACCCATTGAGCATGTTTGGGATGTGCTTGAACGGCGTATACGACAGCGCGTACCAGTTCCCACTAATATCCAGCAACTTCGCACAGCCATTGAAGAGGAGTGGACCAACATTCCACAGGCCACAATTGACAATTTGATAAACTCTATGCGAAGAAGATGTGTTGCACTGCATGAGGCAAATGGTGGTCACACCAGATACTGACTGGATCTGAGTCCCCAGACCCCCAATAAAGCAAAAACTGCACATTTCAGGGTGGCCTTTTATTGTGGACAGTCTAAGGTACACCTGTGCACTAATCATGGTGTCTGATGAGCATCTTGATGTGGCACACCTGTGAGGTGGTATGGATTGTCTCAGCAGAGCAAAAGTGCTCACTATCACACATTTAGACAGATTTGTGAACAATGTTTGAGAGAAATGGTAATATTGTGTATCTGGAATGAATTTTAGATCTTTGAGTCCATCTCATGACAAATGGGAGCAAAAACAAAAGTGTTGCGTTTATATTTTTGTTGAGTGTATATAAAACTAACTAACTAACAAGCACTCGGGATTGTATAGCTGAACTTACTAATTGATTAACAAGCTCTCAGCACTCGCCCTATTCTAGTCTCCGCCTCTTGTCTCTCCCTAATCTTTGCTGCTGCATTTCGGTGGAGTCTCCACACCTTCTTATGCTTTCCTTTCTCTTAGTATCTGTGCGCGGTAGAACTCCTTGACTGGAGCTGTGTCATTGTCTATGGGTTTGTCCCATGATCCCTGTCCGCGTTTTGGCCTCTGCCAGTTTCATGTGATCAGGTTATCCCTAATGTGTTTCTCCTTTGTAATCAGTCTCAATGCTTCCACCTGTGCTCTGTTATCATGTGACCTCCCTGAAATGTATATTAAGTGTCTTTTCACAGCACTGCCTTGTCAGATCGTTCTCTCATGTTTACTTATGCCATGTTCAATTCGCCCTGTTCTCATTGTCCCACGCCGTGGGAATGTGCGAAGCGGCAAGACATAGTATTCACGACCGTCCGTCCGTCCGTCCGTCCGTCCGTACGTACATCCTGAATCCTTGTCAGCGAGATATCTCAAGAACGAATTGACGGATTTCCTTGAAATATCATGTCAACATGTATTAGGGTGGCGCCCCGGAGCCAGTCGATTTTGGTGACCTTCGCATCACTCTCAAGGTTACACCGAGACCACTGTTCATTTTGACACGATTTGCCATTTCCTGGTGGGGGACTAAGACACGTTAGTGGCAAATACTTTTTGTTATTATCTTTCTGACTGGACCGGCTTAGATTTATGGTTTTTGCCTACTCCCTGTACTTCGCCGTCTTCTTGTTTGCTGAACCCTTTTTGTCCGACTTTGATTTTTGTGATTGGTGCCCTGGTTACGATTCTGATTTTGGATTGTGGACTCTGTACTGTTGCCTGCTCTGTTGGGGGTTTTCCCCCTTCAGAAATAAAGCCTCCTTTTTGTATTTTGCTGGTTCTCGCTTGTGCTCCCTTTCGTAAAACCTCACACATAGCTTTTCTTGTTTGCATTCAATATGATTCTCCACTTAGCCTTGTATGTTTGGCCCTGTTTGACTTTTTATTCGGCTTTATTTAATCTTGTATTTGGTCCCCAGCTTCCCTCCATTTGCCATCGATCCTAAATCAGCTGAGCAGCAACACAGTATAGGGAGGCAACAGTCCACTGAGTCACAAACACTCAAACCATTGGTTACGATTTATTTTACTGCATACAAGTAAAAAAAAAACATGAAATCAATATCAATAGAGATGCATCATAACAAATAAAAGCCCTTCTTATTACTGAATAACAAACTTTATTACACTAACGTCCCGTTTTACTCAAAACGGATAAGGGTCTCTCCAAGGAAAAGGGCACGGAAGTGTGACGTTGCCAGTATTATTTTCAAATTATAGTTTGTAGGAACTGAACACACATAATGGAAGCTTAGTTTGTGTACTTTAATAAAAAAATCATCAGATGATAACTGTATTTACAGCAAAAGGGTAATTCCAATGAAATTTGAAAACATCCTTATGGTCCCGTATGTGATGTGGACAATAACAGAAGCCAAATTTTTTCATCAAAAAGCATTTAGTTTGAGATTTTAATCTTTCGCCATAGAAAACAACCACCCCTACACATTTAGCACAAAATATGCTGGGCAACCCTTGAAATGCAAAGATTCCAATCAATTTTAACTACTTCAAAATATCCATGCTGGAGGGCAGGACAAGATATATTTTTCTATTCAAAAAGGGGTAAGCAGCATTCAACAGAGCTTATCTTATTAACACTGCCAAGTTATGAGGTAATGAAAGGCAAACCATCTCATTTAAACTAGGCATAGTGTCCACAGAGTGGTCAACAGGTCACGTATGTGATGCATGTCAAGATGGGTGGTTCCGTATCTGACGTTTGACAAAAAATGTAATTGCTCCAACTTGTTTTACCATTTTTTGGGATGTAAGTGGTGCACTTGTAGAGCAACAGTATTGAGCACAAATTACACTTTTATTGAAACTCACAAACAGTACATATTTAATTGAAAATAAACAACATCATCGTCGCCAACATGACGCTGAACAACTTTTGCACAAGTCAACCATCACACACGTAACCTCCATACAAAAAGATCGATTGAGATGAAATTGCGCAAAAACTATCACCAAAAAAAGTAGTTCCGGCGATTAAAAAAAAACATAATATTGAGATGGGTTTCCAATCACAGCGTACAAGACACTTATTACGTGTTTTTCATGATATATTTGGCATGACGTGACGATTGACCACCGTTTCTCGATGTCCAAATCACAGAAAGGCACCAAATTAGCACACTGTCCAAACAACTTTTGAATCATGCGCAAAGAATCGGCATGCATTCCAATGCCCACCATGCTAAAATGATGGGTTAGAAATGGAAGATATATAATCCAGAGTACTCCTTGAATATTCCACGGCATAACAGTAGCGAACCGAACTTCAATTGATGGTCATGTATGTGATTTTGTGATTTTGTTGACGATAACCTACCCCCATGTATAACAGTGAGAAGACGCCATTGCTAGAAACAACAAAATTGGTGATGTCATCATTTCAGGGGTATCATCCAATGCTAATGAATTTGTTCTATTTTGGGCGAGCATTTTGAATAGAGGAGCATTGAAAAATGGCTGTCACGTAATGTGATGATTGATGGAATTCCGGGCGGCTGAAATAAGACGTGTTTTTCTTTGTAACAACGCAAGAAACAAATCATCACGCCTCTTATGTTGCGAGGAGATGAATAGTTTTGAAGCACAAAACAAAAATTACTTTCAAAGTGTTTATTCCATGATATTTGTTAAGAATGCACATGGGGTAGCTGATGGATGGAACAGCATCACATACGGAACCCCCCAAAAAAACATTTTTTTCTGCTTACGCCTAAATTTGAATCTTTGCGTGGAATAAAATCTTCAAACACTTATTTTCAAGTAGAGAATAAAGTTAATATGAAAGTAATGCCCTTAAAGTGCTAATAAGGCTTCTCTTTAGCGTACTCAAGAATGTCACAAAAATAAACTGAAAAATTGCCCCTAAATAGACAAATTAAATGAGATAACTTTTCAGTGGTTTATGGGAGTGAGGTGCGGTGATATTGGGGATGGCAAAGGTTCCATGACAGCACATTTGACCTCAAAACAAAATACAAAGTGAAGTAGCCTGATAATAAAAAAATTATTATTATTATTATTATTATTATTATTATTATTAATAATAACTTTGGTTCAGAGTAAGGGCCGCAAACACAAAAAATCTTCATGAAAATTCTGCACACAAAAAAATGCTGAGGATTGTAAAATGCTGGGAGTGAAAATAATACATTTCTGGGATCATAAACTTCATGACCACAAGTGTACTTCAGCAGGCAGTGATTTTCAAAATGATATTTTATAAGCCAAATAAGATGGATCTCCTAGTGGCTCCCCAATCTGTTACAGCCCTCAAAATCATGCACTGTCAAATCATTAAATAATAATATGTTAACACAAATCAACTTTTTACTCACAAAGTTCAATATGAATGAATATGAATTTAGCATGGGTTAATCAATATAGGCGCGGATGGACATCAATGGTCACCAGTAACCTATCCAAACCAAAAACATGCCTTTTCTCCGTGATAAAGTTTAGAGCTTTGTCCATTTTATTAGACAGCACACATACTCATGAAAGAAACTTTTTATTTTACAGTCAGAATGTTCACCCTGCAACTGACAGCTTACTATTTACAATTCTGATCAATCAAGCGAAATGCAAGCTTGTATAAACAATTTTTACACTCTGTAAGGCCAACTATAACTCACTAACACTATAATATCGGAAAGTTGCCCTATATTAATGAAATGTCATTCCACTAATGTTATAGGCTACTGTAGATTGTTCAAAATTGATGCAACAAACCTTGCAGGGGATTTACTGAAGTCATTGAGCTGTTCACATTTTAAATGAGCAAAAACCCAACTTTATTTTGTTGACTGCAACTTCTAAAACAGATTGCCACATTGAACAAAATGCCACCACACGCAATATTATTAGCAAAGGTAAATGGTTACTATTATTAACTAATGTGGTAAATAAGCTCTGTGATCATCATGGCTGATGATGGTAAACTGAAAATAAAAAACAGCTAGCTAGCTAGCCAAAAGTTTGTGTATATATATATATATATATATATATATATATACACACACACACACACACACACACACACACACACACACTCCATTGTACTTACAAATAATGAAGAAAAACTGCCATTGAATTCCTCCTACAGACAAACACAGCAATATGACTCATCCTTATTCTCAATCATTTTCGCGCAATGCTTCCTTGTCAATATTCAATAACTGTTTCAGTTATACGACCTATTGATAGTATAGGATGACTGCGTGTGTAAATAGAGCATGTTCGCAGGTGTCTATATCTGCTCAATATGGCTAATGTAGGATTTAGTTTTTTTTTTCATTGGAAGATTGCTAAATTAAAATAGTTTTTTTTTTTAATCTTGACTTGACTTTTTATCTCTATAATGTACTCCTAATTTTTGAATGCATTTTTAGTGAACAGTCAGGGGTATTAATCATTCTGGAGCCTGCTGTATCTTCATGAGCTCCCACATGTATGAAAAATGACTGATATTAATGATAAAATGAGTGGAAACCTAGTTAATTTGTGTGAATTTTGTTATTTGCCAGCAGTCATACCACAATTCGATCTGCTCCAGCCATGTGGCTGAAGCTAAGCAGATGTGGACTTGGTCAGTACTTGGATGGGAGACCACTGAGGAAAACCAGGTTGCTGCTAGAAGGGGTATTGATGGGCCAGTAGGTGGCGATCCTCCCTCTGGCGGAGTAATCCCCAGTGCAGTGACGGGGACACTGTACTGAAGGAGACGCCGTCTTTCGGATGAGACATTAACCTGAGATCCTGACTCACAGTTGTCATTAAAGATCCGATGACACTCTTTGATAAGAGAAGGGGGTTCCCCGGTGTCATGGGTAAAGTCCCAACCTGGCTCATTTGATCTGCCACCCAATCATCCCCTGATCTAACTGTGCAATTCCTCCTCTCCCTCCCCACCTCTACCCCCAGGGCTCCCTTGAAAAAGAGATTTCAATCTCAATGGGACTTCCCTGGTTAAATAAGGGTTATAAATAAATAAATAAATTTGGGAACTCTTCACTTGCATAAAAGTACATTTGTCCAATTGCTGGCTTCTCCATTGGTATTTTGATAACCCTCTTTACTTGCATCCCTGAAATAGGACATCTGTCAAGAAGGATGACAGAGATCATGAAAACTGAAAGAGAATATTGTTACTCGGCGCAGATTGTCTATTTATGCTTAATTCTGCCGCCATCCCTTCTTCGGCTCTGTATTTAGGTATTGATTTTTATGACATGCAATGCGATTGCAATTAGTCTCCGACAGATAACACCATTAGCCAGTTTATCTACGACCTCACACATTGAAGCCTGTGCGTTACACATACACAAAGTTAAGGTTACACATATTTTATGTGCCATTATATTTAATGCGTGTCTGAAAGAAGATAGCTTTGCAGGCTAAAGCACCCTATGCTCCATCTATTAATGAACAGTTCAAATGAATTGCACCCATATACCATTATAATTGAAGGTTAATCAGCCTTTAAATTAATTTTTAATAAGTATTTATTTAAGACAATAATTTGTGTCTCTCTCAATCGCTTGCAACCCAGTTCCAATGGTACATGAATTATTTGGGGTTAAATGTCATATACTCTGTGATCAATAATTTGCTGAAAATTCATTGATTATTGATCTGCTCTTGGAAGCTTAAAAAGGTGACAGAACTGAGGTATTGCAAATACCTGAATCTTGGTTCTGTGGGTAGGTTCTATTGTAAAGTTATTGTGGACAGATGCATTGCACAGCTACAGAAAGAACTAAGCATCCTCTATGAACAATAAACTGTCTTTTGAATGGCATTACTTCAAATGGGATGCAACAATAAAAATGTGAACCCCATACTACTTTTCTCTCAGATACCGTTCAAAAAAACCTGTTCTCAAGATCAAAATGTTTTTTTTTAACATTTATCAGAAAACCTCAAAAATTATTTCCTTTTTGTGACCCACCGACGACAAAATAGGTAGAAGTACGTACAATAAGCCTTTTGCTTCTTCTCATGTTTGTACCTTATAGATGAGCAAAGGATAGTCTGTGTTCCCTGTCTATTTTAAGAAAATGCTCTTGTGGGTGTGGGGCGGGGCAGCTCTACTTATGCACGTATAAGATAAAAGAAATTTCTTCACTAATATGGAGAACTTACTTTTCCCCCCAGTGTGAAACTTTGGTGCGTAGCTTGCGCTGCGGCTGAAAGAGGCTGGGTGTCACCGGTAATAAGCCCCTGTGGGAGTGGAGCTGTGCAGTCGAGGAATTGTCTGCACATGAAAGGGCTGTAGCTCTCACAACTGTAAGAAAAACAGAGAAGAGCCGCTCTGAAATGGGAAAGATCATGCAAAAAATCACAAGCTGCCGTTGTGGCTGATGAAATGTTGAATGAACTTTCATGCGCGAGCAAAACTTAAAAAATGCTAGCCTTTTATTGACTTAACTTCCACCCACAACAACATAATTTGTTCTTGTAGGATGCAGCGCAGTCTTTGGTGCTGTGGAAATGTTATTTGTAAAGGAGTCCACTTCAGGCCTGATTGTAATGCAGTGCAACTGTGCTGTATAATTAATTATCCTGCTGTCTCCATTCATCCTGTCTCAAACAACTCATTCTGGAGCTCATCAGCGCCTCTCTGTCAGCCTCGCTGAGCAGTGCCTCGTGGCTCATACCACCAATTCCAATCAACAATCGCAAATACATTACTGCAGCCCAACTCTATCTGAAATTACTTTAGTCAGGAATGGGGGCATGCTGGCCTTTTCCTGATCCTGGCCAGATTCCCAGAGGCTTCTCAGAGTATGAGTACATGTCAGACACAGCGATAACGTGTATTTGATAATCACAGTGTCACCGAGGGTTTGCACAAGAGTTTCAATATCGCTCCTTGTTGACCGAGGAAGAGGTTTTTCAATAAAGAGCAAAAAGAATGGCGCATTTGTAATTATCAGCATGTCAGGAGAGGCCCAGGCTCGGAGCCGAGAGGCGCCGGGCTCGGTGGTGCCGGCCTCCCGCCAACTCCGCCGTATCAGCGTTGGCAATCGACCAGCCGGGGCCTGGCAGGCCGCTGGAGGGTCAGAAGCTTTATCGGCGGCTGGACTTATCAGCCGCTTGTCCCTTACACATGCTCTGGATGGATAATCTTCCAGGAAGGATTTTTTCCCCCTTCTTTCTTCCTATGTGTTGAACTTAAGGCAGTTTTAATCCTGGATATCAGCTCCTTCTGCTGTTTGCGTCTGCTTGCCTTTTTGGATGTTTGATATCTTATCTGGTGCTTCACATCCCTGTTTAGAATATAGACCTTAAGGGGGAAGAAAAATCTCCCTCCCCTCTCTGTAGTCCATATGTGCTTCAGAGGATGTTTGACTGTGTGGCTCAAACGGGCTCTACAAGTGTATGGCAATAATATTATTGCAATACTGGCAATGTAATCATTATTAAAACCACTTACGGTTACTTATTTGCCCCACAGGACTTTAAAGTGCAGCTATTATGGTTTTTCATTATTTTAATGTTGTTGTGTGAATCATATTGTTTCTATGCACATTACAAGGTCTGTGTCGGATAACGACTCAAAGTTGTTTCCAGAAGAAGCACTCTCTGCTGCAAAACACACTGCTCCAGAGCTGACTGAAATGTCCAAATAGCTTCTGGCCATTTTTTTCATCAGTTAGTGATGTCATCAGTTGCGTGCAGTGAGCATAAATTTCAGTGGGGCAGAAACTGGCGTCTGAATGACAACCACGCTCACATTTGATATATCTCACAATTTATAAAATTTCAAGGGCTATATTAAAACATGCTCATTATAAGTAAGAAATAACGCTGCCCCTCGTTTCAAAGATGACAGGCTAGAATGTGCGCTAACCGCAACTACAAAGTCTGGAAACAAGTTTAGCTAAAAAAAAAAAAAACCTTTCCGAGGACAAAATCGACATCGATTGGACTTTATTTCAACAATCAGCTGAAGAAATAAAATTAACACGAGCAAACCGCGTAGCAAATGCAAGTCACTTGAACAGAAGTCTAAATATAACAAACCCCCAATCAACTCACCCATAAGTACAATAGCCAATGATGCCAAGGCTACAGCAGGCTATGTTGTAAGATCACAAACAATTCCATCCAAAATTGCCTCAATTTGAAATAACTGAACTTTCTTTTTCTGTCAGTAAACATAGGCCCAGCATATATTTTAGCAAGTACATTTCAAATAAATAAAAAGTAATAAAAAACCATACATTTTAACCCTTTTAAAGCATAGTATAGCCTAATTTTAGGCATCCCGAATGCCAGACGCGTGAACAAGTATGCAACATACAATAAAAAAAAATAAAAAAAATAAGTGTCAACGATGTATGAGACTGAGAAGACGGGCCTTGACTTCGGTGTATAAAATGAAAAACTACTTAATTGGATTCATTTCTTTATTGCTAGCATGTAAAAACAACTCATTTATACAGGAACTTGGGCGTGGAGATCTTTCATGTGTGCAAATTTCTTGATTACAGATTTATTAAAATCAGGGATGTCCTGTGTCAGCCACTTTTTGCTTTCGAATACACTGGCGGAGTAATTTGAGCTGAAACAGCCGTATTAGACAGAATATGACCGTGGGGCAGACTTCGTGGGGCAGACTACAACCCAAAAGACCTCTTTTTGCGTGGATTACAATTCCGATCAAAGCCTGTGGGGTAATGCGATAAAGCACCAGGGGAACAGGATCGTTGAGCTGTCCCACCGCAAATGCTGAATGACACATTAAACCAAACAACTTGAATCGCGATTATCTGAAATGTATTGTTAACGGACCAAAAATAGTTACAAAGCATATGGAAACTATAGATATCATTCAGACAATCACACAATAAAATAATGGACTTGGAGTGAAGATTTATTGAGGAACTTTTTTTTTTTGGGAGAATGATTTTTTAAGTCGTTCGCTGCCCCATCTGCCCATATGGATGGCACGTGCCTGGATATCACTAATTGAATTTTCGCCCTAAGCAGATAGTCTGGCACACCATTGAATCAAGCGGGTTGCGCCCACAAGACTACGGAATTTGTTTCTGAACCTTATTTACACTCTGGAGCAGAAATCCATTTATGGTATAGGAGACGTGACATTTTCGACACTCGCAAAAAGCGGTTGACCAATCACAAGTGAGTGATAAAGTTGACCAGTCACCAAACCGCTGGGGTTTTGGGGAGGGTGAGGCCTGGACCTCAACAGAGCGTTTCACACACAGGCACTGCAGATATGGCCGGCATGGAAAAGCTCAAGTGTTATTTTTAAAAGCAATGACATAAACCTTTTTTTAGTAGACTTAAAGAATACAAGAATGAGCAATGAAAAGTAACTTAAGAGGCATTGTCTGTGAAGTTCAGGCAGGTTCAGGCAGGTGGTGATAGTCACCTTCTTCAATTTTGCTGAAACTTTGGTTTTATGTCCCTACCCTAACCAGAAAATTCCCCAATTTTTGGCCTTACGTGCAACAGTTTGAGTTTTAGGGGCCAATCAAGTGCAAGCCAAAATAGAGCCTTTATCCCAAAGTATAAGTTGGAAAATTTAAATATAGAGGGGATGGTCAGTGGAAAGACTGATTTACGGCCTGGGATATTCTTCGCACAACATAAAGGGGGCGCTCCAATGTGGCCGCAATCCATTTCCGTCACTAGTTTGCACCCCTCATACTCTGTGCGCGATCAGTGCCCCAGTACTTTTACAACTGCACCACATTGTTATGTAGTTAGATCCATTACAGGTGAGAAAAAGTTACGATAATGTATGCACACGCCAATAGGTGGCGCCCAACATGGCGAAATGGTAAAATTTGATGTATTTTAGCGCCACTTCTTGGTGTGTGCAGTCGACCTTCAGGGCAAAGGTTTGTTGCATAATGAAGTATGGAGATCACCCTTATAGTTTATGAAAGTCATTTCTTGGGATAGGGACTACTGTCAATAGTTGGTGGCACTTTACTAACAGATGTACTGGTACACGTGTAAAGCAATATCCGCTCAAAATTGCTCATGATTGGTCAAGTTATGATATGCGCAGCCATTATCCCAAGCATGTTCACATGAATTATGTCTTTACCAATGAAATTCCAATGACAAAAGTCATGGGATATTCTTTGCGCATGGCATTCTGATGGTGTGTCCCAGCAGAACAGGTCCTGTGATGGACTTAACCTTATTTCAGGAAATGATTATCATCTCAGGCATATGTGTGGTTTCATTAGTTAAATCAATTATTGATTGAGGGCACCACTAGTACATCCTGTTGTAAGATGGGAAAAAGGGGGTTGGAGCACCACTGGCGCTGATGAGTGCATCTGTGACACTGCAGCAAGACTGGCAGGCCTTCTGAGCATCAAAAGACTTCAACGCCATGCAGTATAACAAATTGCTGAGTTCTTGAGGACAGGTTGTTGTTTGCCGGGCTTTGTGTGAAAGGAAATGGGGGTGGTTTATGCCCGTAAGAGACTGGAGACCAGAACTGGGGGATGCAAAGTGTGAGCAAACTGTATCTATGAATGGCAGGACAGGAGGAGGCAATAAACCCGGCCTCTAAGCTGGGAGCGGGGGGTGTGTATGGTTTCTGTGCCTCTGAGCTGGGAGCGAGGGGTGTGTATGGTTTCTGTGCCTCTGAGCTGGGAGGGGGGGTTGTGTATGGTTTCTGTGCCTCTGAGCTGGGAGTGGGGGTTTGTATGGTTTCTGTGCCTTTGATATCACCCTGCATGGGAGGCCTTTAGCTTACCCAATGCCCCATATTGCCCTCAATCATCTGTTGTAAGACTGGACCCTGAAGTATGTACTTAAAATAATCTCAACCTTTTGCTACAGGTTTGCTAAAATTGAGGGGAAAATATGAAATGAACATGGATTTTTGTATTTTTTTCAGATATGACATCTATAATGATGTCATCGTGTTGTCACAGTGCTGAAGTTTGTGATGTTTGATTCTTGTTTTGAAAGAAAACATATGTACCAGAAATATTACTGATATTATAAGCCTTGTTCTATCATTGGGAAAAACAAAGGAAAGAAAATGCGAAAAATGTTAAGAAAAGTATTTGTTTTCCTTTTGCGTGTTCTTCCCAAAATGAGTCATTTATGACATCATAATAATGTCAAATTTATTTTACTCATGAGTTTATAACATTTATAATAAAAAAAAAATAAATAAATAATAAATAAATAAAAAATATTAATTGTAGTACGTAGTTCTAGAGGTTACAGAAAGATAATTATTTTCAGCTAAAACTAATAAAAATATAAAAAAACATGGATTTTTGTCATTTTGATGTTATTTCCAAATATGGTGTTAGTTTTGACGTCACTATGACGTCATAATGTTGAAATGTGTTTCATTTGTACTTGATTTGAAGAGAGGACATCTGTAGCTGTACACTGATACCAAACAAGATGATGTTTATCGCTTAATTTTGAAATAGTCAGGGGGAGTTATAACCCACCTCCCCCCTGGTCGAGGTTGTAGTAGAAAAATCCTTTGTTGGACGAGGGTTAATAGCTCATGAAGAGATACCACGGGAAATGGGAAGTCTGGTAATTTTATCTTTCAAGCATAACCACAGGTTCAGCCAATTAAGTGCAGAAGGGTATAGTTTGAACCTTGACCCTCTGGCTTCTTTTCTGAATCTGGCTTCATTCATTAAGCCACCTGCTACGTGTAAGCATCAGCATTCAGAAATGTCAGGCCAGGCATAAACAGTAGAAGTGCTAATTAGGAGAGAATGGTCTTTGAATCTCGAACTTCAGCTGGTTGAAATCTCAGTGTCTGCACTTGTTGTGGATGTTGATTTGTTAATTTGTCATTCAGTGTTTCCAAAAGCTCCAAAAAATAGTTTCAATAGAGCTGAAAAAGACTGGCAATATAGAATATCAGCACAAGCAAGATGGTCAGCACGCCATTGTTAATACTGTTGACAGTTCTGACTCATTAAATCGAGAGCTCATAAAAATGATGCATTTTGTCTAATGTTTAATTTGTACGTAGTTCATATGATCATAAAAGTAAATAGTGACTTTAGAAAAAGGCCATCAACTGAGTTGGAAAGTGCAAGTCCATGTCGGAATTATTGGAAAGTTTACTTAACTCCAAGTAAAAACAAAAAAAACCAAAACAAAAAACATCATGTTTATTGCATGGACAACATGCTAATCATTGTATCGGCCCACTTCTGTTCATCTTGATAAATTGTTCAATACTGTTAACCATGAGATAACCAAGCGTACTTTCAACATTTAAACAACAGTTTAAAGGTAGTGGTATGATTTGAAACATATATTGGACTCAGTACTTTAATGTTGATACATCAAGCAACTATCTGCTTCTGTATGGTTTTAATAACTCCTAGTGTTCTCCCAGTTTCTGTTATGAGTCTTGTCACTTTACTTTTCATAATTTACATGAATGATATGGCCAAAAAAATAGTTAAATCACTAATATTGTCAGCTCACACCTCCTGCGGTCCACCATGCCGGTCAGTTAAGACCTGGATCGCACCCCACTTATCAGTCAACTTGAATGATCTGTTTCTCATTACTGCTGGTTGGTAGCGGCCTGTATACAGCGTCCTCCATAATTATTGGCGCCCCTGGTTAAGATGTGTTAAAAGCCTTCCAATAAATTCAATTTTCATTGCAAAAGCATAATCTCACACTGAAAATTGAAGAAAAATGTAACCTTCAACTCAAGTGAATTTTAAGGGGGAAAAAAAATCTTTTAGAAATAATTATTTTTCATATAATCACCTGTTCCACAATTATTGGCACCCCTAATAATTCCTAGGAATTAAATGTTATTGAAGTATTTCTGTCATTTCAATAGTAGTTTACAAAGTTGACCAGAGTATCTAGGAACATTTAATTTGTAAATCATCACTTCCTGTTGCCCTGCGGCATAAATATGACGTGACACAGAGGCCATTTCTCTTATCCACTCTTCAACATGGGAAAGACAAAGGAACACACCATTTAAGTAAGGCAGATGTGTGTCGAACTTCACAAGTCAGTCAATGGCTATTAGAAAATTGCCACTCGCCTGCACCTGCCCATATCTACTGTCAGAGGAATCATTAAGAAGTTTAAAACAACTGGAACAAGCCTCGTCCAAGCTTGGACGAGGACACAAGGTTATTTTGCCTCCACGCACAGTGAGGAGGATGGTAAGAGAAATAAAAAGTTCTCCAAAGCTCACTGTTAAAGAATTGCAACAAATGGTAGCATCTTGGGGTCACAAAGTCTCCAACCATCAGGCGCTATCTGCATGCCAACAAGCTGTTTGGGAGGCATGCACGGAAAAAACCTTTTCTCACTCACAGTCATAAACGCAAACGTCTGGAGTTTGCTAAGCGGTACTGCGACTTCAACTGGGACTGTGTGCTTTGGCCAGATGAGACCAAGATGGAGCATCTGGCAACAAACCTGCTGTTCAGTAACCTTTAGCTACAGGCTCTTTTTTGTGTATTGCATATATAAGCAAATCTAAAAATCTTTGATCATAGTGCTGCATAATTCCCAACACTGGTTTCTTTAAATAACGGAACCTTGCTTTTGTTTCTATGTGTAATACACCGTTGCTGTAATTTAGCCCAGTGTTTACATTTCACATAGTCTCTGTTCACTAAGGAACCTCAGTTCCTCATTTTGCTTGTATTATTTTGTGCATGGCGTCTGCTTGCGCAGAAGGCTGAATAAAACCAACAACCAACTCCACCCCTGCACCTGAGTCCAGTCCACTATTTCCTGTCCTCTGTGCCAGTCACGTGGGCACATGACTCAAGACATTAAAAATATCCATCGGAGTTCTGATCATATTGGAGGTGCCTCTGTTCTCTCAGACTGGCAATTATTTATTGCACATTAACAATCTATTTTAATAGCATACAGTAAGTACTGAAATATCTTTCCGCTGGCATCTTGAGATCAGAAATGCTTATTTAAGGAATAAACACAACTGAAGCATTCTGTATGTTTCCAAATTGTTTTAATCTTACTGAGACACTTCTTTTGAGTTCAGATGGATAACATGCCAACAGTTTTTATAAAGAGACAAAAATTACCGAGATGGAGAATGAATGAATTTGAGCATTGTGTGGGAAAAGTTACTGGCTTTCATAACTAGAGAAAAAATTGCCTTTGCATTTAGTCTCGGGAAGCGTGTGTTTTGGAGCCTCTGTAATTTGGGGAATTAATTTCTTTTCACAGTGTGATTCCTGGATCTTAGCCCGAATTCTCTCTCAACTCACCAGCCTCTCACCCCCCCATTTGATTTCATTTCCATTCTGTGCTGTTGACAAGAACCGTGGAGCTCTACAAAGTTCTGCATGCCAATTAAACTCCTCCAGGAATCAGTGGCTCCTTAATTTTTCTTTGTATGTGTGTGTGTGTGTGTGTGTGTCTGTATTTGTTTTGTATGGGGCACAGAGGGAGGGGGGCTCTCGGGGTTGCCAAAATGAGACTAGATGTATTAAGCAGAAAGGGATAAAAACACATAATATACTCAGCAACAAAAGTTTCTGTGACACCAATATTGTTAATTATTTTTCATAACGCAATTATGAAATTGTCATACATGGTGATATCAGACTGAAACAGTACACGTAAACACAACATTGAAATGGAAATCATGAAAATGCGAGAAAATGACTTTGCACGTGAAAATGTGCGTAAATCATGCTTGTGGATGGCAATAAAAGAGGAGAATTTTTGGAATGTTCACATTGTGCCTGATGAACGACAGAAGCATCACTTATCGAAAACACAGCCATTTCGGATCAGGAACTCTACCCTCTAAATGCCAAGACTGTCTGAAAATGATCGGTGGAGGGCCATTGGGATGATTGAATCCGGAACCTCGCAGAGGGAAGTTGCTCATCGCCTGAATGTCCACCGAAACACCATTTGGAACTTATGGCAGCGTCATCAGCAGACAAGACATGTCAGAGACCGTCCTCGCAGCGGCCGTCCACGAGTAACCACTCCCAGACAGGACAACTGGATTCGAACAACCCATCTCCGAAATCGATTCCAACCTGCAACCATAACTGCAAGAACGATACCTGGTTTGAGGCGACTGTCTGCACAGACAATCCGTCGCCGTCTCCGTCATTTTGGCATTGTCCCACGTCGGCCAGCAAGACGTCCAATACTCACAGTACAACACCGACGACTGCGTCTACAGTGGGCACAACAACATCGACGGTGGATCCAACGTCAGTGGGATCTTGTACTCTTCACTGATGAATCAAGATTCATGCTTAACCGATGTGATGGTCGTTTACGTGTATACCGTCGACGTGGAGAACGTTATGCCAACAACTGTGTTCAGGAATTTGATCGTTTTGGAGGTGGTAGTGTCATGATTTGGGGAGGGATCACGGCTAGAAACAGAACAGATTTGCTTGTTATTGATGGAAATCTGACAGGTCAAAGATATCGCGATGAAGTGCTACGGCCATTGGTGGTACCGTTTTTGATGCAACATGGTCCCGGAATAACGCTGCAACATGATAACGCCAGACCACATGTTGCAAGGATTGTACAGCAGTATCTGATGCAACAACATGTCAATGTCCTGCCATGGCCAGCCAGATCCCCAGACATGTCCCCAATCGAGCATCTTTGGGACGAGATGGATCGACGTTTGCGGCAGTTGGTTAACCCGCCAGCTACACTCCAGGAATTGCGACAACGTCTACGTCAGATTTGGAATGACATCCCACAGCAATTTCTGGCACATCTGATTCGGTCCATGCGCCGGAGATGCGTTGCTTGCATCATGGCACGAGGAAGTCACACCCGGTATTGAAGTGTGAAGGTCACAATTGGTTAGACGTCAGACAAGTGCTTCATGACGCATGAAAATGAAATTTTTCGTTTTGAGTGACGTTGGCACTGAAAAGTCAGTGTTTCTCCTGTTAAATAAACATATTGATTGCATTGAGATCTTTGCGTGTCATTTATAACATACACATAAATGGTGTCACAGAAACTTTTGTTGCTGAGTATATTAATCACAGGTCTCCCTTGTTTAATCTCCAACGCCCACACTGCATTCTGAATGAGAGCTAAATTGATCAGGCTATAATTTTTAATTACTTTATAAAATATCAAATTAAGGCACAATGAACTTAAAGCTGCTAGTGATCTCTCTTCACACAAATCTATCTATTTTTATTTGTCTTGGTTTAATTATTCCACTGAATCTAAAACGGCTTGGAGAGGCGGTCAACACGTGTTGGCTCTGGGCTTTCTGAGGACTGATTAAATTATCTTAAGTTAGGGCATTATCATTAATTTGTCAATGCTGAACAATTATCAACTCTAGAGCTCTCATAAGCATCCACCAGGGTTGCTACCTGTTCATGCTGAAACTCTAGTCTGTGGTCCACTGTTATTCCATTTTAATCATGCAAAAGCTGAATTTGTCCTGGAAGTTTTCCTGGATAAGAAGTAATTAGGTGCACGTCTTAGCCTGTGAGCCACCATCAATCAGATGTTAATGGCTCAGCCTGAGCCGGAAAACATGAAAGGCCAGTTGGAATGTCACAGATTATTGTGCCGCCTACGTGTTTCATCTAAAAATATACATGCAATTGCAAATCACTTGTTATTCATATGTATTGAAGACATAGTTGTTGGTTATGCTAATTTGCTTTGGCATTGCCTCAATCAGCAGTGGAAGCGAACTACCTTAAGAAGAGAGTGAAGTACTAGTCTGTCGGTATATCTGTTGAAAGGAGAAAAATGTGTTCTATATTTTCTCATTTTAAATAATTTTTTTTTTCCCTGAAGTACATATTTAAGAATATAAAGAAGTTTGAACATCAGTGTACTTAAATGCAATATTGGACTCAGGAACGACTATAGCGATCAAATTTAAACTGAAAGCTCTTGTTTGCAGCCCTCCAACTGATTTGTATAGTTCATAGAGGATGTAGTTTGACGTAATAGGAGCCTGGAAGGCTCATATTCAAGGGAGCAAGTTGGAATTATTTCTTCTTTTTGCAGCAGTTTTCAGTAGTTTCAGTTAAACAAAATCTAAAATCACGGTTATTGAATCTCTGAATCACTGTCCCTGTGGTGCTCAGATGAAGGAGTTGGCGTGATGTTGGTGGGGGGGGGTTATGTCTGCACCTGCGCTCTCACCAGCCAACATTACACACCTGGGACAATAAGCCGCAGCAGGCAGCTACAGACTCCCCCAGGAGAACCCTGGCTCCTCTCTGCACCCCTGTTGAGTGCAGACAAAAAAAAAAAAAAAAAGAGCACTTTTAAATACCTATTGCGGGTAGCTATTATCTTTATTTATTTATTTCTTGCATATTTTTTGATCCACTTCCCTTCTGGCACAAAATCAATATATTGCTGGGCCCCAGAGAGTGTTTTTCCTCACAAGTCCACACCTGTGGCAGCTGGTCAACTGAAAATTGCAGGGGGACAAAATGTCCCTTTAACGAAAGATTGGCCTAGACCAGTTTTATTTTATTTAGATTTTTTTCAGTTATCACGTGAACTTTCAACCCTGTCATGCCTGGCCAGTCATCTTTGTTAAGCAAAGTCAATGGACTAAAATGTTTCATTTCTACATGAAATTGCATTTCAACTATTCATAAATTGTGGATGCTTTTTGCTAATCTTTGTTTTCTTTGTTGAAGTTTGAACAATCATGAAGTGCAGGTTAGATAGATAGACAATTTTATTTCGGGTAAAAAAATACATTAAAACGCATACAGAAATGTATACTACATAGAATAGACCAGAGGACACCCCCAAAGACCTCATTCTGTCCCCTCCAAAGCAGAAGCTAAATATTACAAATAAACAACAAATTGGAGGTGGGGTTTCCCAACACACACACACACACAAAACGTACACTAACACACACACATTTGCACACCCACACAACACACACACACTCATAGACACACGCTATCACACATGGACATGCACAGACTCATGCATAAACACGATTACATACCCAAAAGACTCATAAATGCATAAAAACCATGGCATGGCTGGCCAATAGACATATATAAACATGTGTGGAAGAATAATTATATTTAGTAGCTTTTAAGATAATGATTTTTAATTCGCCTTGCAAATGATGGCAATGAGTGTGCGTTTTTGATAAGCTGCGGGTGTGTCGACCAGTGATTGGGGCCCCTGTGGAGGAAACTGCGGTGAATCAGCCCCCCACAAATTGGTCTGTGATGAGCATCATTGTGCTGACGAGTATTATGCGCGTGAACTTCATGATTATAGGTAAATAACGATAATAATGGCTTTGGTAATAGGGATTGATTAAATAAAAAGATAACTTTGACCATAGCCATCTGGTATATATCCTCAAGTCTGAGTATACCGAGGCCTTTAAAGAGCGGTGCTGTTGTTTCATTATATTTAGCTCCAGTAATAATCCTTATGGCTTTTTTCTGCAAAGTTATTAAAGATTTCATGTATTTGTTGTGTGCCATTCCCCAAACTATAATGCCATAGAGCAAATAAGGATTAATAAGACTAAAATAAAGCATTTTTCTGTTTGCTATTGAAAGTGAATTTTTACCCATATTCAAAGCATTCATGCGCTATTCTAAATGTTCAATAATTATGCCGAGAAAGCGAGCCGATTTTACGCAATTGATAGGATTTCCATCAAGAAAAATCTGTTCCTCCAGAGTCTGAGCAGAGTTAGTTTTTCGAAACAGCATGTAATCTGTTTTACCCGAATTCACCGATAATTTTTTGGCTCTAATCCAGTCAGATATAACAGAGAGCTCAACATTAAGCACATCATACAGCTCCTTTTGATTATTATGCAAGGCTGACACTTGCACTATTCTGTGGCACGCATTGGCACGACTCGAGTCGTGTCAGTGCGCAAACTAGTCGTAAACTGGCGTGAAGTGTGCGTAAACCCGTCGTGACTGCGTGCCATGTCGTGACGAGAATTTTGAAATGTTCAAAATTTTGGTCACGACAAAATTTTTCGACCGGGTCGTGAACTATGTGCAAACTGTTTGTGAACTCGTCGAGACAATGCGGGAGGATGCGTCCAACACCGCGGTGGTGATAAAGAAGGCCCAGCAGCGACTCCACTTCCTGAGAGTGCTCAGGAGGAACAACCTGGAGGAGAAGCTGCTGGTAAAATTCTACAGCGCCACCATAGAGAGTATCCTAATGTACTGCATCACAGCGTGGTACGCAGGATGCTCTGCAGCGGACAGGAAAGCCCTACAGAGGATCATAAACACGGCCCAAAAGATCATCGGCTGCCCCCTGCCCAGCCTGGAGGACATTGCCAGCTCTCGCTACCTCAGCAGAGCTGAACACATCCTGAAGGACTCCTTACACCCCAGCAACCGTTTTTCGAACTGTTACCATCGGGCCGACGGTTCAGATCCCACAAGGTCCGAACGAGCAGACTGAGAGATAGCTTCTTCCCCAGAGCTATAAACTCACTAAACCACAAGCACACATAGGACACGTGGAATACAGTCTTAAGTGCAATATCATGAGTACTTGAGTATTGCGCGGCCATACGTGCAATACTTTTTCAGAAGTGAAATCATATCCTGTAAATCCCATAGTCTGTTATATTTAGTAATTATGCATAGAAATGTCGTGACAATTTCAGTACTCCATGTGTATATCCTACTCTTGGCAATTCAGTACTCATGTAAATACCCTATTTCGGAAGTTGTGTGATTAAATGTGAATACTTTATGTGAATACTTTATATTTTTCTATTTATTATATTTCATATTTGTATATTTTTGCCGACTGGAGTGCAACTCAAATTTCGTTGTAGAAACAAAATGATAATGAAGGTGATTCTGACTCTGATTCTGATTCTGAACCATGGAAAATCTTTTTAACTCGATTTGATTTTGCCCTGACTTTACCAACTTTGCTAACTGCAGTGGGCATGAATTTCTGTTTTGTGGCCCTTTTGTGCATCCAAACTGAACTTTCCCTGAATTGCTGAAATATAACAGTTTACAAAGTTTTCCTTAATGGTTAGCTAGCTAGTAAGATGGCCATATCAGCTGAAGAGTAACGTAATATGCAATCACAAAGCGCTGTAATGCAGCTGAAATTAGTTATGCATAATTAAATAACATAGATATGACATCGTGGTTGAGAAATAGGGAAATTGATCTCACTTATCTTTTCCCTGTAAATATAAGAAAATGATTCCTCCAGGTTTACACTTCTGAAACTATCCAAGACAATCTCTTGGTTGAAAAGATGTAAAATCATCCAGGTCATTAAATGAATAGGCCTACTGACAGCTGAGGTTAGAATAATAAATCAAATTTAAGAAAAAAAAAAAAACCAAACTATGACTTTCCCATAGGCCGTTTACATCCACCTGGCCGCGTTCACAATGGTTTTAGGCCTGTAACACAATCTTGCGTGATAGGATGGGAAACCTGGCATCCTCGTTTACATTAGACTATTTCAGGTTTGCATGCAAAGAGTTTTTTTTTTTTTTTGACAGTCAATCGTGCATTCTGCCAACGAATCCTAAAATCTCCAATTCACATGGGTCAGTTTGGGCCAATAAAACACATTTTTTTAAATTTCAAAACCATGGTTGAAACTTCAAGGGGTATTTCCAGGCAAAATGGAAACAATGGTGTGTACGCTAGTGCAAGAGTCATCCGATTCAACTTTGATGTCCAAGTCAAGCAAAAATTCTGACATTTTTAATGGATTTCGACGTCTTGCTTGCAATGTGAAAAACACATATGATCGCCTATGTGTCACAACTGATCCAATGAGTTATATCACAGCTCTTGGCCTGATTCACAATGCTGTTCAGGGACGACATCGGGGGTTGCTAAAAGCCCATTACACATCTATGATGACTTTATTCCACTATCATTTCGGGGTGTTGTCAATAGTTTGAGGGAATACTGCATGCCCTTTCGGGAAAAAAGTGCCATTATTCTCCAATATTTATTTACATTTACATTTTTTTTAATGAAATATTGTTTTAATACAGTAGTATCACAGTCTGCTCGCAAAGCTTGACATATGTGCTGTTGAGTGTTGCACATATTTACAGCCATACTGAAATGTAAATGGATGTTTCACTCAGTGTGCAGGAGCTTTTGCTTCTCTTGTGAGCTCCTACTTATCATGTACTGAAGCTATTAAGGGAATTTGTGGATTCTGTGACAGAGGCTGGTAACATTACACTGGTGGGCTCTTTGTCACTGGGAATAGTGTGCCTCTTCTATGGGCGCTGTTGTACGAAACGAAGATGGGCAGTGTGAATGGACTGTAGTGCTGTTTATTATCTTCTCTAAGAGCTGCATTGTGCGAGTGGGAGAGTGTGAGGATGTGGGAGTGCATGTGGGGGATTTAAGGCCGTCCCTGGCCATCTGCAGCACGGGCTGGTAGCCTCGAACCTCTCTGAGAAACTCCAGCAGGGGAGTCACAATCAAGAACAGTCCTACACAGCTTGGACAAGGATGAGTATCCTGGGCAACTTTGACTGGATTCTTGTGATTCACAAATGAAAGGAACAGGTTTTGGTGGGTTTTTGTTATATCGCAATGATGTCCATCCAGTTTTCCTGAGTTTGAGTGACTAGATACTAAAGACTGAAAAGAAAATTCTCTCACACTAACAATAGTATCAACTGCATATAGAAATATTGTTATGTTTACATTTACTTTAAGCATGCACATGCCTATTCTCCTGAGTCTAAGTGGGATTTTATGTTCTGCTGGGGTTTTTTCATTATATTTGCTGTTTTCCGATTTTTGGATTGTGAAGTCTCTCAAAGTGATATGAAGGTTTGAATTTGTAGATTAACAGATTATAAAGTGGTAGTCTATTTTCACTGCTGCCTCACATCAAGAAGGTTGTGGGTTCGAATCCGGCCTGGGGCCTTTTTGTGTGGAGTTTGGATGTTCTCCCAGTGTTCGCGGGGTATCCCCCAGGTACTCTAGTTTCCTCCACCCAGAAAAACCTGCATCATAGGAACACTCAATCCAGTACACCTGAACAAGGATTACAGAACTGGACTTGGTCCCCGAGTGCTGCTCAGTAGCTGCCCACTGCTTCTAACTAAAGGATGGGTTAAATGCAGAGGATAAATTCTTCCATGTTGTTCAATAAAGTGTATCTTATCATATCTTAAGTGCCACTGGGCCTCATGCAAGAAGCGATGTACAAATAAATTTTCTCTTATTTTTTTTTCTATCCCCGATTTTTTCTTATTTTGTTCTTACCCATTGATCTCTAGGATGCACCAATGTTTTCTTATTTTTGCTCTTCTCTTAGGTTGGAGAAAATTTTATGAGTGGTCGGGAGCAGTGTTACCGAGATGAGAGAAAACAGAAAACGGTGACCTCTGTCCACAAATTGCTTGTCCAATGCACGGAAACACAAGTTTTAAAACCTCAACATTAAATATATTAAAATTTAGATTTTTTTATGTTTTTGAGAAATTATAATTATTTTATTATTTAATTCTTGGGCTTGGACTAAGCTATAAAAACATTTAGATACTTGCCTGTGTTCTGCTTCTGAATGGCTCTATTGCTGTTGGACGCTTTGGCCATCCAGGCCTTGCCCAGAGAGTGCGTTTTTAGAGATCACGCAGATCTATTTACTGAGACAGATGGATGGCTACTCGTACCAAATGTGAAATCAACCTTACTTGAGCAGGGAAGATTACTGTTATGTGTTACGGCTCTCTTGTTCTAACAAATGCAGCGACGAAAAGATGTCTTCATTCAAATGAGGAAATTCAATGCTTCCTCGAAATGTAGGCAGATGAAAACATACATCACAACTGGATACTACAAGCACAAACTCTGAGATTTATGAAATGATTTGTGAGTAGTTACATTGGCGAGGTTATCACAGAATAATATATCAGCGCTGTGACAAACAAAAGAAATGCGTCTGCGATATTTCAAAGTGCAGGACACAGTGCGAAAGTCTGGCAGTTCAAGTTATGAGAAACATACATTTTTGTGGTATGAGGCGGTGGACAGCATGATAGGCCAAAAACACAAGGGTGAAAGAATTCCGTATTCAACATCCACCAATATCGAATGTAATCGGTAAATTTTTGGCTTACCTTGATGTTTGAGGACCCAGAGAAAGATTCGGATGTGTAAAAACATCAAGCATTCAGTCAAGAAAATTTTGAGTTTAATTTTTTGTGCTGCTATACGTGGTAATCCATGTTACAGATGACACACCGGGTTTAAAACCACCTAGGTGCATACTGCAACACGCTGTATCGGAATTTTGACATGTATGCAAGTGTACTCGGGTACGGTAAGATATTACTAGTGTGAAAGCTAAGCAGCGGGGGTAGAGGGGATGGGAGACAATCGTACTGTGACACGGTACGGAACTATCGTAGATCGCGTAAGACAACCCTAGATTGCCACAAGCAGTCGGCTTTTTGCACACGGCACGTCACCTGCCCTTATATGGTGTTTAGTGGGTGTCATATATGCTAATTTAAAACAAGTGGCCTCGCGCTTCCAATTTACGATCAAGTGGGATTGAACATTCTGCACACCTGGGTAAGGGCAGATTCGGATGGTAAGAGTGTTTCGTGCATCCGGAATTCATTTCTCTTATTTTTTCTCTTAGCAAAAAAAAAAAGAGAGAAAACATAAGAGAAATTTAAGAGAATGTTGTTGCATGAGACCCAGTGGCTCTGAATGTGACTTTTCTTCAATGGTAGTAAAATGGCTGGGGATCAGAATATCCTGCTTCAGTTTTTAGGTCAAACTAAGCAGCCGAAATTCCGTCACCTAACGCATATTAGCATTATAAACAGTGCATCTGTTTTCTGTCTGTTTTCATCTTTTTAGAGAAACAAGATTTTAAGAATTTGACAACTTGTGAAGGACATTTTGCATGTGTTAAGCTGATGTAAACGTAATAAAATATCAGAGAATATGTACTTAAGACATAGCAGTAGACCTGGCCTCTAACTTGATTCTTGGCCCAGATATTTCAAACGCCAGTCTGCGAACTTGAGTACTTTTAGAAGTAAATGCCCTAAAATAATGAAAATGAAACAAGATTTAAAATAACTGACAGCATTAAATTTTATTATTTTGGAGACTTACCAACGCGGAGCATCATTTTGAGAACAAAACACACCACTTTCTAATGAAAATGAACAGCAATTGAAGCACTGATTACTAAAACCCCACTAGTCAAGTCAAGTCAAGTGTGACTTTTGGGGTTTTAGTAATATGTGCTTCAATTTTAGTCATAACAGTATACTACAGGCATGGATATCAAAGAGCTTCTTGAACAAAATGAATGGAAGAATTATACAGTGAAATGGAAGGTAAATGCAGCTGAACAAAGGTCACAATCAAAATCAATCTCCATGAATGGGCAGTACCACCATCGAAGAAAGTTTAAGACTTCATTCTCTATTGATAGGGATGCGGCGTGGTAATTAAAAAGTTCAGCCAAAGTATAAGCAGCTAAAGAAGATAATCTTTTGCTAGACTTCTTTTTCTCTTGTTTTTAGCCCATGTTTCTGTCTGCCTGGGTCTTTTTTTTTCTTTTTAGCTCTTTTCGCTTGAGTCCACTCACACACATCCTGGCCTGTAAAGTCAGTCATTTTGGTTAGGTATTTTTAGGTATATTGGCTTACCAATTTTCAAGGCCGCTTTGATTGGCTGACTGGACTTGTGCACTTGTAGAAGTTTTAGAATGGACTTGGTCTCCACTAGAAGTAGCTTCTTGGAAAATTTCCAATTCACTGCTCATTTTATATCAAAATTGAGTGCTTCTTGGCCAAAATTAGCTGATATGGTTTATTCCTCATCAATGAAAGAATGGGTTTGTTGTGTTATCGGATTTTTAATGAATATGAACTTGAACACTTTTGGAAATAAACCCTTAATTTATCCTTCAGTAAATGCCATGTGGAATTGAGCCTGCATTTTTTCAAATTTGCAGGTGATGGACTGCAGATGGAGATGACTAAAATGCACAATTTGCTATTTCCTCTGACATTTAGATATTGGAATTTTAATTTAAGGTGAGCCCTGCATAACTTTATGAAGCTCAGGCCGGCCACAAGGAGGAAAAATAACCACAAGCCTGGGGGTTTTAGCGATTACAATCTGTCCAATATTCAACCACATTTCAAACATTTCCCTCTTGTAATAGCAGCAAAGTAATGAATTGCCAATATATATGGATTCTATTTAGAAAGCCCAGGAGGGGGGTAAGGTGTGATGTGGGAAAACAGATGCTTTGTGCATCTGATTGACAGCACCACCTGGCGTAGCGAATAAATCTAATAATAGATTTAAAGGTGCTTGCCACAACAAGGAAAATTATGAGGAGCACAGTATGTACTCTAAGGCAACATATGCCACTTTAAGGAGGTATTTTATTGTATGTCGAGATTTGCCGCAAAAAAATAAAGAGTATGTTTTCTGACGTCTCCATCACCTGTGTGTGCCAGAACAACCCCAGTTTCAGAAGAATTGGGACAGCGTATAAAACGTAAATAAAAAAGCAAGCAGTAATTTATGAATCACTTTTAACCTGCATTCAACTGCAAAGTGCAAGAACAAAACAAATAATATTTTTACTAAACAAGTTTATTGTTTTTTTTAAACAACAACCATTTCAAAATGTCACGTCTGTTACATTTTTTTCTGTTCCAAAAAAGTTTGTACAGGTGCATGTTAACCTCTGTGTAACATCACCACTCCTTCAGTAATTCTCAATGGTTGTTTTGGTCCTGAGGACAGTCATTGTTGGAGTTTTGAAAGCGGAATTTGTTTCCCTTTTTACCTGATGTAAGACTTGATATATGATGCAGGTCAACAGTTTCGGGTCTCCTTTGTTGCATTTTGCGCGTTAAAGCCGCCTCTTTTTCTGTAGGAAACAGGTCTGGGCTGCAGGCCGGCTTGTCTAGTACCTGCACGCCATGGCAATGAAGGCAGATTGTTGTAGTACAATTAGAGTGTGGCTTGGTGTTATCCTGCTGGAGCAAACAGGGGTGTCCCTGAATAACACCCTGAAAGCAGCATGTATTGTTCCAAACTGCACTTGTATCCTTCTGTGTCAATTTTGCCTTCATTGATATGCAAGTTTCCAATGCTAAAAGCACTTAAGCTGTCCGTAATTATGAAAGACACTGGTTTTTGAACATGTCACTGACAATCAGCCAGGATGGGCTTTCGCCTCTTTGGCTCTGAGAACACGACATCCATTGTTTCCAAAACTACTTTGACAGACGGACATGTCAGACCACTGGACTCCTTTACATTGTGAGTCAGTCCATTTCAGATGCTCCTGAACCCAGAGAAGTCTTTGTTTTTGAAAATAATGGACTTCATGTTTGTAGGACCAAAGAGACATTATCAGCAATGTGTTCAAAAGCCAGTGCCTGACAGGATCTGAGGCTGCATTAGTACAGCTTGTGTATCTGTGAAGGCACAACTGATTCAGAAGGGTACAAGCGCATTTTAGAACAAAATATGCCGCCTTCCAGATTCCATCTTTTTCAGGGATCTCCTGGTTGTTCCAGTAAGATAACTCAAGCCATACCTTGCACATATTACAACAGTGTCGCTTGAATGTGACAGAGTGTGAGTACTTGGCTGGCCTGCCAGCTGCCTGGAAATGTCTCCCATTGAAAAAGTGAGGTAGCTTATGAAGCGCTAAATACGATAATGGAGACAGTGGACCGTTGACCAACTGAAGTCCCGTATCAGGCGGTTATGGGAGCAAATTCAAATTTGAAGCTTCAGCAATTAATGTCCTCAGTTCCAAAGAGAGTGCAGAGTGTTATTAAAAAAGGAGGAGACGCTACATAATGGTAAATGTGCACCGGTCCCAGCTTCACTGGAATGTCTTGCAGATGTCACATTTTGAAATAACTATTATTTTTGCGGAAAAAAAAAGAAACTATGAGTTGAAAATTACTGCCCGCTGTTTTCATTTACAGTTTACATATTGTCCAAATTCTTCTGGAATTAAGGTTGCATGTGCTGTATGTATGTAGCTAAATACACTGTATATGTGTGTGTGTGTGTGTGTGTGTGTGTGTGTGTGTGTATGTTATATTTATGAGGATCCACACAGTGCAGACCATGACTTATTGAGGAAACTATAAAGGGAGCGCCTGCTTCAAATCTAGATTTAAAGGCTAACTGAACTATAAGACTCACGGTATTTATGTAAATTTTTTAGTTGTTTCGTGGTGATAGATGGTAGAGCTGGGGATTTGTACAAGCAGTATAATGAGGACTGTTGATCACAACATTGTACCAGAAAGAATAGATAGTCTTTGCCTTACCTCTATTTCAGTACCGTCAAACTTCTATTTTCATCCAGTCACACAATTTTTTCTGTTCTGCATTAGTTGCGTGAAAAACATATATTAAATTTATTGTAGGATAAAGGTTGTCCAACACCTCTATCACTCTTGTTATAAAGTAATTTCCCTTTGGACTGAAAGCTGAAGTTGGGAAGATTGCTCGACCGAAAGGTCTTAGTCAGATTTTTGAATGAGAACAACTTGCAAGCCCCTCCCCTATTTGCGCTGAGATATAAACCAGTTCCTCCCTCGATTTTTCATGCACATCTGAAGGCGCATGCTAATGATCTGATTGGTTAATTGAGGCGGGAGCTGTAGAATTTTGAAGATAGCATTACAGGCTGTGGGTGGAGATAAAGTCACAGATTTTTTTTCAAAAACCGCCTGATTCAGATTTGCATGTCTAAGCATAGTGATAGTTTCAGTAAATACGACCAAAAAAATCTTCTCAACTTCAGCTTTGACTGGTTGCACCACCTTGATATTCGGACATTAGTCTTTCTCCTCGCTGCAGAGGAATTTGGCCCACTCTTCTCTGCAGGATTGCATGAATTCAGTCACACTGGAAGGTTTTCACCTCATTGGGATCAGGACTGTGACGAGACACTCCAAATTCTTAATTTGTTTCTATTTAGCCAATTCAGAAGTGGACTTGCTCCTGATCCTTGTTTTGTTACATAACCTGATTGCTCTTGAGCTTCATATCACAAATTGATGATTGGAAATTCTCTTCTAGGATTTTCTAGGAGACAACAGCATTCCCCCACCATCACACTATCACCAAATTGTTTGACTGTCACGCCATCTTACTGAGTCCTTGTCAGTTTCCTGTAGATTCCACACCATGTTTTGGTCATATTAGGTTATTTGTGGCATCGTGGCATGGTTCAGGAGGTAGAGCACGCGGCCTAGGAATCAGAGGTTTGATTCCCGGCTTCTCCAGAGAGCATGTCCAAGTGTCCTTGAGCAAGACTCTGAACCCCACGCTGCTCCTGATGTGCAGGTTGGCGCCTTGCATGGCAGCCTCTGCCATTAGGGTGACTGAGAGGCAGAATTGTAAAGCACTTTGTGTTGTGTGACTAGAAACGTGCCATATAAAATGCAGTCCATTTAGGATTGTTGTTTTTGATATTTTCGTGTTTATTGTATAATTGTTTGCTTACCCCTTACCACGCCCCCATAGTTCTTCCCAGTAATTTCCTGATGTTTTCCACCTAGTGGGTCATTACCCTCTGTGTGTTTATAGAGCCCCCTCTGTAGCTATTCTTTGCTAGGTTGCGTAAGATTTCACTCTTACAATCCTGCGTTCCTCCTGATGTTGTTCTCCTTGTGTATTACTTCTCATTATTGACCACTGATTTTTGCCTTGCCAGTGATATGTTCTACTGCCAGCGTTCCGACCCATTTGTGTTTTCTGGATTACGATTTTTGGATTGCCCTGGACTGATTTTCTGGTTATGATCAGATTGTTCACCGGATATTTGTGTTTTCACTGGTACTTAGGCAACTCAGACCTCCTGTGTATTTTTGACCTCTGGTTCTGCCCTCTGGATTTTTTGACATCAGTCTAGCCCTTTTTGTACTGTCGCTTCTAGAACTGATTTCTGGTTACCAAATCCTGGCCTGGAACTGCCGAATCTGAGTTGCCTGTTGATTGCAAGTCTGTTAATAAACTCTGGAGAGGATTGCAGTTGGTTCCTCATTCCCAGTCTTCTTGGACCCTTCACAGACCTGACACCGTCGCTATAATGGCCCAGTAGTGGGTTACTGTGTTCCCTTCATGCCTCAATGTAAAAGGACTCATTTATACCAAAACATGCCACATTAACTCATCAGTCAACGCATTATTCGAAAAGGCTTTGAAGTCATTAAGATGTTCAGGAGAAATGTGAAAAGAGCCTTTATGCTTGTTTTCCTGGGTTGGCAGCAGTTTTTGCCTTCCCCTGGATGCAATTTTGGCGGCATCTTTCTAATGGTGAAGTCACAAAGTTCTTTGACTTTCCGAATGAGTTATCAGTCCGCTTTGGTGGAGTCCTGAGAGGATGGCAACTCCCAGGAAGATTGACCACTGTTCCATGTTTTCTCTGATTGGAAATTATGCATAACACTGATACGCTGGAGTGCCAGAGCTTTAGCAATGACTTTGTAGCTCTTTTCAGACTGAGATATTGCATTAATTTTCCCTCTACTTTCTTCTGATTCCTGCTTTTATCCAGGCATCACATACCTTTTGTTGAATGTCTACCCCGCTGCGTTTTACAGAAAAGCCCAAATCTGTGAAGTTAAGATTCAATAGCACTGGCTGCAATCATGCTTGGGTGTTTGTAGATTAATTTAGCCTAAGTGGCAATTGAATTGTGGATTAAATCACAAGAGGGGCAGTTACTTTGTCACACTGGGCCAGCTGGCATTTGACAACTTTAGTCCAGCAATCAATAGAGAACCAATTAAATAGTCATTTAAAAACTAGAGTGTGTTTTGTCAAGTTGTTTTGTCTTATTTTTATTTTAATCTGAGAAGATTAATTGTGGAAAAATTTGCAACAATGGAAGAAATCAAGAAAGGGGAAAATACTTTTTCATGTTGGCACTCTACATCCATTTGCACACACAAAGAAGACCTCAGGCACACATAGTAATGCATTGTAATCATACACAAGTACACCCCTCTACTACTCAGTTTTTTAACTCCCTAAATGGAATGTGAAACAGTGAATGATTTACCCTGCATTGATGAGATAATCAGTTGATATACTGCTGCAGTGCTTTGGTCTTTCAGGTGATCTGTCCAGCTTTCTGATCAGTGCATGCATAAGACCCTGGAAAGGGAGCCTCTTGCGGTATTTCAGCATGTGCTGCTACTGATGTAGTCTTATATCACTGCTTGTATAAATGACACCTCATATCGGAATGAACCAAGTTGAGCCTTGAAAACACAGTCTCAGGCAATAGCCCATGACTCTTAATTGATTATGTGGTTTCCATGGAAATAGGTTCTCCCCAATTACAGACTCTAATTGGAAATGGAAATAGCATAACAGCACATATGAAATTATGATACAGCCGTTAATAGAGATACACCCACCCACATCCACCCCCCCCCCCCAGAAAAAATAAGAGAATAACAGAAAAAAGCCAAAGCACATTGCATACTGCCTACAATGTCTGGGATCTTACTCCATACCAAATACAAAATGTGTTTGGAACCTTGATTAATAAAATCATTTTGAATTGCACAATGGAGCAAAGAAGACCAACATACTGTAAAATTATATGCCATGTAAATTTCGAAGCAAAGCAGGATGAACGGAGCGAAGGGGAGTCCAAGACCATTCTCTTTAAACTTAGCATCTGTTTTAAGAGAAGAATGTTAGAAAGTAGTGAAAAACGGAAGGGTAAATGAATGAACAGTGGATTGAGGAGGAGGGAGATCCATAGGAGGGCTGAGATAGAGAGCCAGACTGACTCATAGGAACATGAAAACAGAGTAACTGAGCCCTCTTAATCTGCAGCAGTGGCGTCTGTGGAACTGACGGTTTAGGGTCAATGCAGCGGGGACTCTCAGAGAAGAGAGCGCCATCTAAATCATGCTCACAGAGAGAGACAAAAACAAAGGCAGCACCTGCTGGTGTCTAAACTAGTTTCATGATGAAAAAAGTAAAAACAACTTACAGAAGCTAGAGCTTTGAGATTTGAGATTTTCAGAACTGCGGCTTAGTTTGACAACAATAGCAGTTACTCTTGCAATTGATTCTCAGGTGTGGAGCCGCTGTGTTTCTCATGTTACATGAAGCAAACAAAATTCTCCATTGGGTGAAGCGTACTAAATTAGATCCTTTGCCTAGTAATTTGGAATTGTGAAATGTTATAAGGTCACCATATACTCCATATAAATTTCCCCTAAGTCACTCATAAAAATACTCTTGAGTTCCATTTTGGGTTTACTATTCCCCTTGGGACAGCAGACTTGCTTTTTAAAGACATTCCAAAGACATATTTCATGGTTTCATTTTTATTTCTCCTAGACACAAATGAGGTCTTTTTCATCCTTAATTGAGACTTGAGGCTCTGCCTCAGACTGCTAAAATGGAACTTGGAGGAAACAACCGCGTAAAAGCTCATCTCTGTCTTGCTCTGATCAAAAACAGGATCCAAGATCATCTCTAAATGATTGCAAATTGAAGTAATTTTAATCTCTTGAACATGAAAACATGACATCAGAGAAAGATCATAAAGTAAACTCATCAATGACTGCTCAATGCACCACCTCAAATAAAAGATTTCGTTTTATCTTAGTCATATAACTGTACACGTTGCATTAGTCATTACAGTACAATTACACATTTCACTTTTCCCTTCAGGATCATCACTCATTGTTAAAAATTTGCAACCAGCCTTAGGATTCCAATCCTAACCTCTCACCATATTATTGTAGAATTGTGCTGCAAAGATCACCCTGGAAGAGATGACAAATCAAGAATATCCTATTTATGGCAATAATATTGTGCACTTTTTATGGAATTTTTTAAAAGTCAGCCCAAGTTACAAGAAAGCAACAGTTATCATTAAAGAACACATTGCACTTGACAAAGACAAAGAGTTTTCACCAGCAGTACTGACTGGTTCAAAGCACAAATAGCAATTTACAATCCAACAACTTGTAACCCACAGCAGAGGGCTTAAACACCAGCCGCACATCTATTAGAGAATAACCGCCTCATGAAATGCAGCCGAGGGTGGGGAAACAAGGCGTAAACCAATCACAACAGACATACACCTAACAGGCATGTAAGTTGCTGAATACAACAAAGGAATTCACATGACTGTTGTGACATTGATGTTATTAATGCACAAAGAAATGCAATGAAAATGAAATAAATACATATAATAAATCCATTCCTGCTCCTAAATACCACCCCACCCTCACTCCCTTCCACCCATGCAGTAGATCTTGTAACTAAGACACTTTATTATGGCAGATAATGCCTGAAGTATATGCATTATAATGAAAGTAATGTTTTATATCAAGTGCAATATATTTCCACAGTAAAAATCAGCTGGTTTTTTTTTTTTTTTGATGCTCTAATAAATATAGTAAAGCGAAACACTTGTTTAAGCCTATGGCATAACATTCCCCTGGAATTTAATTCAGGTACAACGTAAATAAAAAAAGTCATTTTATTTCAACAAGAGACAATAGTTCTTATCAGGTCTTAATTTGGAATTTTTTAAAACACATGCAGCAGGGTCATTTTTTCCTATATATGCATCTAGGAGTTAACATAATCAAACCTTTCACACATTTTTGACCTGTGTTATTCTTGCAGAGTGATTCATACTGTCTTGCTGCAGGGTTAGACTTGAGGGAAAAAAGTAACGCTATATTATGTTTCATATGAGGAGCAGCCATATTCTGTACGCTCAGGATGGTGCTTATCAGGGCAAAAGTCACATTATATGCCGTAGATGTTTATGTATGAGATGCAAATATACAAACAACGAGGGTACTTTTTCACAGTCTGGTTCTTCCGTCTCATCTGGATATCTGCTCAGGTAGTTCAGCTAAATCATGCCAACTTTTAACGACATGCACCTTTGATACATTCCTTTTTGGCCAAATTGCAGTTGGCCACAAGTGAAAAAAATTTGGTGTCCTTACTTTGAGTGTGTGACACAGACAGAGGCACTTCAGTTAGAGCCAAGTATTATGTTGGATTCGAGAAGGCTACATTTTTCCAGTGAAGGAAAATACCTTGTCATTTTTGCATACTAATATCTGTGAGGCACAGTTTTCCAAACCACATTAAGGAAAGCTCCATCCCACTCACTATCTTTTCTGCCCTTTTTCAGCATACTTCCAGAAAAGCTGCGGGCATCAAATCAAAGACAGCCCTGAACTGAAAACATTCCCCTCAGGAAACACTCTCCACCATAACAATAGTTCCTCTTTATCTCCCCTAAAACACCTGTGATGCTCGTTCCAACATGTTATGATTACAGCTGTGACCATTTTTATATAATTTACCAAAAAATTGCTAAAAATAAATGTTTAAAATGCAACAAGGTTTAGTAACCGTATCCTGGAGAACAGAAATAAACATGTTGCTGAGTTTTGAGTTTTCTACTCGAATTTGAATACACTCAGTCCAATGAAATAGATTTCATCATTTTTCATTGGAGAGAACTGCCACAGACTGAAAGTTGCCACAGACGAATGATCTTTTCGGCAATGCATTTCATTGCATGTATATTAGAGAGAGAGAGAGAGAGAGAGAGAGAGAGACTCATACCAGTTATATATTTCCTTATTTTTGACAGCAAGAGCTTGACAGCCAACAAGTATTGCACATCAGAAAAAGAGTAACCCTGCTGAATGCCCCTTTTAATTGTAAAAGGAGTGCTCAAGCCACCATTGACCTGCAATCCACCTTCAGTGATACCATAAAGTACCTTGATGATTGGTGTTCACGGGCAGTTCTTTGTAGCATCAACTGGCGCTTGAGGCCTATCTGGTGCAATAGCCAGAAAGACACCGTTTGGAGGGCAGAAGGAGTTCTCTGAGATAAGACTGTTGGACACGCTGAGCATAACTCCAACATGGCTTTTCTCATCTCTCCTAGAGCCGATGGATGTCAAGGATTGTGCGGGATGGCTGATAATGATTGTACTTCGGATCTGGGAGAATGCAGCAAGCTCTTTTTTGGATTGTCTCAAACTAATTTGATTGAAAGATTGACATATAGTAGTGCCACACCGGTGCACTATACTGAATGATGGGTTGGATGTATTGTTTAGAATACTCACCAAATCAGCTCTGCTTACCCCAAAGCCTGCGAGGCTATGCAAAACATGCAGCTTAGTGTTGGCAGTGGAAACATGATTAACACGTTATTAACAGAGCACTGTCAATAACATCTAAGGAAATGACTGGTCCTCAGTCCCCTGTTCCACTCCAGACATCAGGTGACATGAGGACATTCACTACTGGTCAAAAGTTTTAGGACACCCCAATTTTTCCAGTTTTTTATTGAAAATTATGCAGTTCCAGTGCAACGAATAGCTTCAAATGGTACAAAAGTAAGTGGTGAACTGTCAGAAGTTTTAAACAAAAGGAAAGATTTTTTTGTACGCCATTGAGTAGCTGAACGGATGGTTCCTCAGTGTGTGACATCTACTGTCAAACATGGAGGAGGAAGTCTGACGGTCTGGGGCTGTTTTGCTGGATCCAGTGTCAGTGACTCAAAGAGTGAAAGGCACCCTGAACCAAAACGGCTACCACAGCATTCTGCAGCACCATGCAGTGCCCTCTGGTATGTGCCTAATTGGTCAGCGGTTCATCCTACAGCTAGTCAATGACCTAAAACATAAGCCCAAGCTCTGCCAGAACTACCTTAGGAAAAAAGAACAAGATGGTCAACTTAAAAACCAGACTTAAACCCCATCGGGATGGTTTGGGATGAACTGGACAGAAGAGTGAAAGCGAAGCAACCTACAAGTGCCAAACATTTATGGGAACTTCTGCAACAGAGTTGGGAAGAACTTTCTGAAGAATATTTGATTTCCATTGTAGAAAGAATGCCACCAGTATGTTCAGCAGTTATATCTGCCAAGGGTGGGTACTTTGAGTCAAAAGTTTAAAATACATTTTGGTATATAAATTGATTCCATGATTTATTTTTTAACTTCAATTGTCAATTTGTTCTATCATATCTATGCTTTAATTCCAGAGTACAATGAGACAATACAGTGCATAATTTTCTATTAAAAAACTGGAAAAATTGGGATGTCCTGAAACTTTTGACCGGGAGTGTGCAGCCGTGGTATCTCACCTGCTGCCGGCAATCAGTCATGAAATCTAGAACCCAGGGAATGAGCTCTGGCCCAACTCCCAGGTTAATCAGGTGATCAGCAGCGTTATTGCAGTAAACCTTATCTGAAACCTTAGAAAATCTGTGACAACCGGAGTACACCAGGTTTTAACATTGTATGTAGATATATGAAGGAAATGCATGAGTTCATGGGCTTATGTTGTAGATCTCCTCTTTCTACAACTGTATTGTTGAGGATCAAGAAGATCTTCAATATCCTGCCATATCCAGCCAACCACATAACCTTCAGCGAGTTTGGAAAACTGGGATGTAAGGGAGATTGGCTTTAGCCTCTGAAATGTGGGGAGGGGAAGAAATTTTGGCTGTGGGATTATGATTGCCTGTTTCTATTCCCCTGGCACTGAGGCTTCCTTGAAGGAGGAATTAAGGATTTCAGTCACTAGGGAACAGAGCTCCTTGCCAATTTCTTGAAGGATTTCACAAGGAATAAAATCCGGTCCTGGGACTTTGCTACAGTTCACAGCCTGTAGTTCATTTAGCATGTCCCAGACCTGGATAGTAGGAGGATTGCTGGCGGCAGGCAGAAATGCAGGCATTTCGAGTCGTACCCAAAGGGGGCAGAGATTGAGAAACTTGTACAAATATCAGATTAATGATTTCAGCAATTTCCTTGCTGTCTCTCCACTAAATGCAAAGTTACCTATGCTGAAAAAAATACAGAAAACAAACTCCCCGGATTAAATCAGAATCATCACAGATATAGTCTGTTGGACTTACTAAGTGTTAAAATTACAGATCTCTATGAATACTATCTGTCCACATTCTTGGTTCCATGAAGGCCTTCCACTCACTCTACAAGATGTATTTAGCCAAATATAATGATAAAATGAATAAGTAAATAAATAAATAAATAACACACACACATGCACACGCACACACACACACACACACACATATACAACGGCGTAAAAAAAGTATTTCCCCCTTCCTGGTTTTTTTTGCATATTTGTCATACTTGAATGTTTCAGATCATCGAACATATTTTTTTATATTACACAAAGATTACCCAAGTAAATACAAAATACCATTTTTAAATGATGATTTCATTTATTGAGGGAAAAAAGCTATCCAGCTATCCAAATCTACCTGTGAAGAAGTAATTGCCCCCTCAACCTAAGAACTGGTTGTGCAACCCTTGGCAACAACAACTGGAATCAAGCGTTGGAAATAACTTGCAATTAGTCTTTTACATTGCTGTGGAGACATTGTCCATCACAGTTATTGTGATCTTCCAGCCCTTTTTGTTTTCCTGAGCTCAACAGTGCCTTATCTTTTCTGAAAGACAAATTGCAAAAAATTTTATTTTGGCCACGCCTAATTTTTGATGCCTCTGCCCCGGCGACAGCCATAGTTGGGGGTATTATGTATTTGGGTTGTCCATCAGGCTGTACAAGAATGTGCAATGATAATTATTCACTTAGTAACATGAAGATAAATCAGAAACCAACGGCCATTCAAGTATTCTTCTTTCAGTGAGCACTATTCAAAGATACATACTTTTTATACTTTAAGGCTCAGTCCCACTGGGCATTTTTTGCCTCGGCGATGTACTCCCAATGGAATTGATGCACCTCGGGAGGCGACGGGACTAGGTTCCCCTATGTCCCAGGGAAGCTTTGGGAGCGTTGCGAGCCATCTGGAACAATTGGGAGGCATCAGGAGACCTGCAATAAATTTCAATGCTTGCATTCAAATTTTTCCCGATGTGTTCCCGATGTTTTGTCAGGCCAGGGAGGCCTCGCTGGAGCTTTCCAGAGCCACGGGGAGGCTCCGGGGATGCTTCCCCGGAACTTCGGCGAAATATTGTTTTCCCCAAGGCATCCCCAAAGCATCGGTGATGTCTCGCCGAAGTATCAGGGGACCTTCGGGGAAATTTGAATCTTCGGCGGAAGTTCGGCGACCTTTCGTTGACACATTCCCGATGTCTGGGTTGCATCCCCGAATATTTGCTGAAATTTCGGCAATAATTGAAAAGTGCATTCTTCCCAGTGCACTGATTGGCTGGATTTTGCATTCACGTGCACTATAAGTACATTTCACATAAGTACACGCCAGAGAGAGAATGACGCTGAGCCCAAAATGTGCATATATTATAATGCAGCCAAACACAGTTATTTTATCAATGTTTTGTCCGGGCACCAGGTCGTCTGTTAGATCAAAATAAATTAATTGTGTTCAGCTCCTCTACAGCATCTTACAGAAAAACTCGTCAAAAAAACCATGAGAAAGTAAATAACTTGTGTGGTACCAACAAAGAAAGAGGCACTTCCGTTTGCTCAAATCATAACATTATTTACATCCAGAGAAAAAATGAACAGGTTAAGGGAAAAAAACACATTTATCTGCGGAAAATAAATAACCCAAATTGAAGGCCCCAGTCTAGACAGCTGTAAGAAAACTAAATATGTATATCCAGCCACTCAATAATAAAACAAAGATGAAAAAAACAGTTGATTAATTTCTAAAGGAAAAGACTGGGCCGCTGCAGTCAGCCCTGGTGCTAGAACAGGGAATTGGGAGGACAAAGACACACCTTTATGACAATTAAGATAGTCCTGGCTAGTTCTCAATAATTTTCCTTTATTGACGCGTTTTCCAATTATTGTAATTGGCTTCAATTATAACTTCAATTATATATCTAAATAAAGATAAAAAAATTAAGGAAACAAAATCATAAAAATAAAGGTTAGAGGGGGAATATGAGAGGGGAAAACAATGTTCAAAGTAACTCGGGGCAGTAGTAAGTGGAGTGAATGCGAATTGAATAAAAATTATTATAGAGGCTGGTTGCACCTTGTAGCTCGCTACAATAGGCTCAATAGGCAAAATTTCCATCTGCAAACAGTTTACCCACAAATTCATTCTGCTCAGGTTTCATGAATGAGACCCAATGTGTACCGCCAACTTTGACTTGCAGATAGACCTTTTCTTCTTGCCTTTACGGCCGTGTTTTTTTCACCATATCAAATATACGACAAAAAAAAATGTGATCTTACAGTTTTTTCTGTTGTTTAGGCACAACTTTGAAAACTGAGACTGTCGTCGCAAAACACTACACACAATTTTCTCAACCCCTGACCCAATTAGCAAAACACTACAGATCTTTTGCAAAATGAAACACTGTTGTAAAAACTATTCACTTATTCAACAAAAGCACTTTTTGTTACCATATCAAACGCACACATGCCAAATAGCCCAACTCAGTTTGAACCAGAAACACACTGCTGTGCTTAACCTAAAACACTTTTTGCAATTCTACTTCTGAGTGATAACAGCAATACTGTAAATGACATACACGTAAAGTAAAAACATTAACAAACTACAAAAGACTTTAGCTTTATGAACAGAATTTATTCCTCCCATTTGCCCAAATTAGGCTATGTATGCAACACAAAGATTCACAACATGTCGATATTCAGACACACAGTATACAGTATAATTCGAGTAAAAAAAAAACTGTGGTGAACTGAAAATACAAAGAAGTAGCCTACATGAGAGCCAGGCATTTTCTCTTCTTCTTTCCGGGTCTGGCCGGTGGATTTCGTCAATGTCACATGCAATATTATCATTTTCAAGGCAACGTTGGAAGAATTGCCTTCAATGCCGAATCCAACCTTGCACATATGCAGCATCAATAAGGTCACAAGCCTCCTCCATTGCCTGAGCTGACGGTGAGCCTCTCTGACCTCGGGGCCTGAGGTCACACACCTTCCACCGCCATGCTGAAGAAAACTCTTCCATTGGATTTAGAAAGGGAGAGTATGGGGGGAGGTAAAGAATACGAAACTGGGGACGGCCCTGAAACTGAAGTTTTGTACCTGAGCAGCACGGCGGAAAGACACAATGTCCCAGACAACAATGTTCTGCATCTGGTCCATCTGATTTTGCCCCCTGACTATAAGGTGTAACTGATTCAGAACATGTAACATGTGTTCGGTGTTATATGGACCTATACGTGCGTGGTGGTGGAGGACCCCATTCTGTGTGACGGCAGCACACATGGTGATACTACCGCCACGCTGGCCAGGGACTTTGACAATTGCCCTGTGACCAATGATGTTCCGACCCCGTCCTGCCTTTGTCAAGTTAAACCCGAGCTTATCTATAAATATGAATTCATGAGGGATTTCTTCTGCGTCCATTTACATAAATTTGAAATACAAAGGCAAGACAGTGTAATTAATTTCACAGTGATATGCAGTAGATGTATTACTGTATTGTATACAGTAAAGTTGTATGTAAAAAGGTTATGCCTGCAGTCTGCAACCTCACTCATCTAAAGTGAACAATACATACCTCCACATATTCATGCCGGAGCTGTTTCACTCTCTCTGAATTGCACTCAAAGGGCATACGATACAACTGCCTCACATGGAGTTGGTTTCTCTTCAGGATACGAGCCAGTGTAGACACAGAGAACCGGTTGATATTGTGAAAGATTTCATGATCATTGATTATATGCTCACGGATATCCCGGAGGCTGATGGCATTATTGGCTAAAAGTAAATTTACAATTTCCCTTTCTTGGTCTGGAGTGAAAAGGGCCCTCTTCCTCCTTGACGTTCTAGACGTTCAATCCTAGAAAAAAAATATATACGTACCCTCATGTAAAATGTTCCAGTAGAAGTAATCAAAAGTGTTGACATAAAATATAATGCGTACTACTGTAAGCAGCTACTGTATTACAATACTAGACAGAGTATTTTACTGTTCATACCTGTTCTCTAGTCAAAATGTCCTGATAACTGATGCCACTGTGTATCTGTTTAGATTCGACAATTCGGCTGAACCCTAAGTCCAGCTTCCTCCAGGGTCAGCCCATGGTTCACCACATGATCAACTACAGTATGTGCTAAGATGCTCAAATTTTTACTGAAGGTTGTTCTGCCTAGGGTTCATCATATATGTAATGGGTTTTTGATTTTACCTAAAGTTAATTCTTGGAAAGAACGATGAGGAAAAATTCTGCATCACTGGAGGATGAGTCCATTTTTAGCCCGCTGGGCCAAAAGGCCCAAAGGGACTTTAGTGGTGGTCTGTTTTGTGTGCCTACTTGTATACTTCAGGATTAAATATTTCAAATAAAGTACAATTCAGCTATGATGTAAGATTTTTAAACATTTATTTTGTTTTGTTGTTGGTTGTGACTCCCGTCTCAAATCAAAAGCAAATGACAACCATTAGTATTTTATAGTTTGAATTAGGTTATTTCTCTGCAAGCACTCAGGATGATTTTTTTCGCATTTTCCTTTCTGTGACCAGCAAAGAAGTAATCAAATACTCTCTTACCATGGGCTCATCCCCATTTAACCATCATTTTCTCAGAAAGAGAAAGAAAGTGTTATCTAATGGTCAGACTTGAACTGGTCTCATAACAAAGTTGAATCATCTTCATTATCATTTCAACTTTTGAAAACATCTTGTCTTGTGTAACTAATGATGTCCGATGCGTTACCCTCCAGGGGTGAGAAAATTAAAATGCCGGTCATGGCCACATATTAATGAGGAAGTGATTTGTTTTATTTGGAGAGACAGTCTGAAATAAATCATATCTGTAGAGAGGAGCACTCCAGAGCCAGCCTGTTTAGGGTGAATATAGGCAATAGAACTGCACAAGTGACTTCGAGGTCAGCTCATTACTGAAGGCACTTTTGGTCCACGGTAGGAACAGTGACCTTTTTAACACGGGTTCCTTTTGGGATTCCCTCAGGTGGAACATTGTATTCTGTGTGTTCTGAAGCTCCCATGATAATTTTCTTTGACTTTGAGCCATTTCATCTTCCACTTCAGCCATGTATGTAATAATCAATCTGGAAAAAAAAAAAATCAATATTGCTTCACTGCAGCTCTGCTTTTCTCCCAATCAGCAGGACACCTCCGGGGAATATTTGTCAAAAGATCCCACAAAAGGCCCAACATTCATCTACATAACTGGTTAACCTGCTGCAAAATGCTTTCACGAGTCTCAAAAGCCATATTCAGCAATATCCAATGTTACAATCGTGTTTTTTCTTATTTATTTCTCTCTCCCTGTTCTCTTCCAATAATTTTCAAAACTTGCTGGTAGAAGGAAGTGCACATCCTTTTCTCTTTTTTTATGTCCAGAGGATTTAAACTCATTGTCTTTGTTGTATCCACCAAAAAAAATTATAATAATAAGAGGGGACATAAAGGTACCATGACTCCCAAAATTTAAAAAACATTGCTTTCAAGCTTTTCCACAGTACTTTCGCCATGTGAATTTGAATCTTACTCTGGTTTTTTGTTATTCTATTCCTGAGAAGTGTTAAATGCGCCTACAACATGGATGGCCCTGTCTCAACGTTTTGAGATGTGTTGCTGCCATCAAATTTAAAATGAGCTAATACTTTTCAGAAAATGGTAAAATATCTCACTTTCAATATGTTATCTCTGTCCTATTGTGAATAAAATGTGGCTTAATGAGATTCAAAAATCATTGCATTCTGTTTCTATTTACATTTTACACAGCATCTCGACTTGATTGGAATTGGGTTTGTAAAAACCAAGCTGAGGAATGCCCCTTGAACATTCTTAAATAACTGTGCAATCACTTTATCCAAGAGACATCAACTGTAGAAGGACAATAACCCTGAGCAGTCGTGGGACGTGAGTCTCATCTGCAGTACCCCGTACATTCACCTAGATCTACAACTGAACGTTTGCATTTTTCACTTCTGAATTCAATTCTAATCTTGCAACACTTCCAACAGCAGAAGTGAGGATGAAAGCGAAAATGCTTTGTTCTCAGAGTCTGCTGAAATATCAGATTTGTCAAAAGATCCTGAAATTCAAGCTGGAATTTAGGCTGCTGGTTAGAATTCCGGTTAGATTCCAGTTAGAATCTCTTGCCTTTAAGCACTCAAAACCACGCCTCCGGTGGGCTTTCCCCCATTGAGGTGATAGCATATAGAGGAGCGCGGAATCTGACTAATTTGAGTTTCCCCAAACAGGATGATCCATAACTTCAAGGGAAATGACACATGCTCCATTCAACTCCTTTGATTCCCCGGGAATAACAAGACCAAACATGATTGGAATATGAACTAATATGATGCATTTGTCATGGAAAAGCCTTAAAATTGAGTATTATAAAGTTATACCCCCAACTACGTCGTAGCGGGGGTATATAGCGCTCCGCGCGTCCGTCCGTCTGTCTGTGCGTCCGGATTCGCTCAAACATAAAGCGGGGGTATGTGAGCTCTGCTCGCTTCTACACTTGTTTGAGTCATAAGTATATAAGTGATTTCTTCACAGGATGTCGAACATAAACATATTATGAATTTCCCAGAGATTTAGATTGTTTTAAATAGATTAATGTAACTGGACTTTAACTTCAGTGGGGACAGTGATGTAACTTTCAGAGGAGATTTGGGCAGCCAGGACTGAATGGCTCCGGCCTCCTGCTGAGCAGAACCAGAGATGCTACCCCCCACAGGTAGGCTGCAGGGCTATAAAAGTTTTACTGTTGGCTCTGGTTTGAGCTGGATCAACCAAACATTCAGATTCTACATACGTAATAAGCATATGTTCCAACAATATTATTTCTGACATTTGACATATCTTTTGTGAGCTAAATCAACCAAACATTCAGGTTCCACACCAGTATCCACATTTCTGTTATCTGTCCGGTCCATGTTTTTGCTCTTGCCCTGCATTGCACTTTGTCTCCCCCGTCTGGTCTTGTGTTGAGCTACAGCTCTTTCCCCAAGTACTGTGTGTCACATGATTAGGGGATTTCATGGTTTCTGGGTTTCCAACCATTCCTTCTATCTTGTTTGTTTCCTTCCCCTTGCTTTTCTATATTACTGACCAATACTAACAGGTTGTTGTTTTTGTTAAAGTTACTAACCTAGACTAACATTGTACATAATACTAACTTACTAACGAGCACTAAGGGTTTTATAGCTGCACCTTACTAATTGATTAACAAGCTCTCGGCGCTCGCCCTGTTCTAGTCTCCGCCTCTTGCCTTCACTTACTCTTCTTTGCTGCGTTTCAGCAGATCCTCCGCACCTGCTCAACTCTGTTCTTCCTCTCATTATCTGAGCATGTGAGAAATCCCTAACTGGAGCTGTATGTTTTGTCAATAGGCTGTCTCGTGATCCCTGTCCTCGTTTTGGCTTTTGCCTATTTCATGTGATTAGGTTCTTCCTCGTCTTTGCTCATTTGTAATTAGTCTGATTCTCTACACCTGATTTCTGTGTAGCATGTGACTTCCCTTGTGTGTATTTTAGCAGTCTTCTCACAGCAGTTTCTTGTCAGAACGTTTCTCTTGGTTTGCCTGTGCCACGCTTGTTTTCGCCTCGTATTCTTTGTGATTCTTTTCTGACTGGACTTTGCCCGATTTTCGGCTCTGTTTTGGAATTCTGTCTGCGCGTGTTCATTCATAGTTTTGATGCCTTCTGTGCGAATCTACAATGTAAACAGTAATGAAAATAAAGGAAACTCATTGAATGAGAAGGTGTGTCCAAACTTTTGGCCTGTACTGTATATTATGAATTGCAAAGCTGCATCAACCATAGCTTTTACATGTAGACTGTTACGCATGGCAGCTGCTTTTCACTGCCCAGCAATATAAAACAAATGTGTAAATGCAGCATGTAGAGCAATGAGATGGTGTTTCAGGCCATATTTTACGCAGCAAGTAAGCATGAAATGGCTACCTTTTATGTTCTACAAAAAAGAGAGAAATCTATATCTAGAGGCACTTTTTTGATATGATGACTTTGCTCCAGTAAACTTCCCTTCCTGAGATCACGTACACAGTCACAAAACTCACATTTGTGGTTAGTGATATTTTTTAAGGGGCAGGGTAAGGAAGTTTAAAAAGTACATACAAACTAGATGGAAATTTCCATTTATTTCTCAAAGGTAGTGATTTCACAGACAAAACACGCAAAAAAATCAATCAGTATTCATACTGTAGACTTACATGCAAAAATAAGCAAAATCATTTTGATTATATGGGACCTGTAACCATGGAGGTAATAGGCTCCTAACTTGGTTGGCATTAATTTTTTTCTGTCTCAAACATCAATACAATGCAGGTTTGCCTCCTGAGTATTTACTTTGTCTTTGAATAGTTCATTATCTATCAGATTGCTATGATTGGTGGCCAGTTGTGAGGACTTCCTCCAATTAGCAGCTTATTGTTTCAGATCTGTCTCAATTATATCAGATTATTTGCCTCCTTTTCTGTAAGTATGTAGGCCTATATGTTTGCAATATAGCCCAAAAAACACTACATGTCGCAAAAAATGTCATTGAACACATCATTCAACGCTATTTCTTGAGTAATATGGTTAATTTTTTTAAGCGATCTTGCATGAAAAGCACACAGTTTGAAAAATTAGTCACTTGATAAAATACAACTCCAATTCCAAAATAGTTGGGATGAAGTGTAAATTGTGAATAAAATCAAAATGCAATGACTTTAAGATCAACATGAACCAATATGTTATTTCCAATCATATATGGATAACATTCCAAATGTTGAAACTGAGACATTTTACATTTTTATACACAAAATGTGCTTACTTCAAATTTTCTGGCTGCAACAGGTCTCACAAAAGTTGGGAAACAGGCAAAGAAGGCCTGAAAAAACTATTAATATATAAGAAAATCAGCTGAAAGGACATTTAGCAAGTAATTAAGTTAACTGGGATCAGGAATGTAACATGATTGGCTATAAAAGGGATGTCTTAGAGAGGCTGTGTCTCTCAGAAGTAAAAATGGCTTTGGGTAAAAAATTGTGGAATACTTTAAAAACAATGTTTCTCAAAGTCAAATTGCAAAGGCTTTGAAAGTCTCATCATCAACAGTGCATAACATCATTAAAAGATTAAAAGAAACTGGAAAAATCTCTGTGCGTAAGGGACAAGGCCAAAGACCTTTACTGGATGCCTGTGATCACAATTTGCACTTTGTCCCAACTATTTCAGAACCTGGGGTTGTAATTCAATTGCGATTGATGTTAGAACAAAAACCGGCAAACATAGGGGGTCTCCAGGACCAAGTTTGAGAACTGCTGCACTAGTTCTACTAATTTAACAAAAATCATACTTTCCTAGAGGGAGAAGGTTTGGATGGGGATGTTGGGCATGGATGTACAAAATGGTGTTGATGAAGCTTAATTAGAGTTCCAAAATGGATCAATCTTCTGGATGACTAAAGCTATTTAGACTTAGTTCTGTCAGCAGGAGAGAAGGAGTCATTGCTGGAGGTAAATACAGTTTCACATTGAAGATTTTTTCACCAAGTTTAAGAGTGCTCAAGATGAATTTAAGCATCTACAGGTCCTGACTCTACATTGTTGTTAAAGATCCCTTTTTTCTTATTATGAAAGTTAGAGAATTTCCCAGAGCTATAACCAAATTCATTTCTTGACCTGACCACCATATCTTCCCATAGCGTAAATGAGATATAAATCCCTCCACCCTCCTTCACCTTCGTTGACGTGTTTTGAATGTCCTAGTGGAAAATGGCAACCACTCAGTGGGTGACTACAGGTGAGTACAGATGAGGGATACTCTCCTGACAGAGCACTAAAGTCCTAAAACTGTTGTCATCAGTCGGATGCAGAATTATTGTCCTGGAGTACTGATTAAGATTAATGACATGAGGACATCCTCCAAGAACTGAGCAATGTTGGCAGAAATTGGTTGTTTCTGCTTGGAGGCTTAGACCTTGTTACAGGTGGATTTTCCCGCAATACATGGCCACAAACTGCATTGATCCAATAAACAATTGTAGAGGCATAAAATCAAAGGACATCCATAATCTTTAAATGGTCAGAAATTCCTCCAAACATGTTCTGCAACGTTTTACAAATTATAGGAAAGGAGTCATGCTTGTCATCTTCACCGGAGATGTGGCAAAGCAAAAGATTGAGCCTTCCTTATTCAGAAATGTTTATTGCTAATCAAAGTAAAGGACAATTTTATTGTTTGTATTCAGCTTAGTAATATGCAGTGTATTACCGCATACAAAAATAGATGCAACAATAGAATCTAGGATGTAGGCACTGACACTGAAATACCCTGTGGCCGAATGAACTTGAAACCTGGTTTACGCTCACTGAAGTGTCCTCAACATGATGGTGTACATGCTAAAAATTACATTATTGCATCTTTCACAGTATGTGCAAAGGGCCCACGAGTTGTCATAGTGCTTGATTGTTCACCTCAGAAATTTTGTGACCAGGCGTTGCACTAGCTGCTGAGCTTTTCATTTAAAGGAAATGTTTGGCAGTATGTTTGTGTATAGTTCTGTGGCAACTGAGGCAGAATGGACTTGGCATGGCCTCCAGGTGGCTCACAGACTTTTGCCCCACGGTTGGGTGTTTGAATCCCAGCCATGCCATTACCGGCTATGGCTGGAGGTCTGCTTGGGCGAGGCAATAATTGGTGCATCCTGTTTTAAGCCAGTTACAGTAAAATTTGTTAGTTCATCCCTCTGTAGCGACCACCTCTGGTCAGCCAGGTGCATGTAACTCCAACGGCATAGGCTACGTGTAACTGCTGGTGCAACTGCAAAAATTAAAGAAGCGAGGGCTAGTCGTCCTGTGAGTCGACAGAATTGCGTGCCACAGCATTTTCCTCCTGAGTCAATGGGAGCAGGTCACTTTACAGTGGGCCAAACTGTTAGGCTGTGTTCAGGGTGGATAAAGGGAAAAATACAAAGAAAAATTGGCTTGGAATTCGATGGTCATAGGACATTTGAGAAACCTGCTATAAAGCCCTGTGAAATGTCTTGCGATCGAGTCAAGCCTACCTTAATCAATATAATAGATATTTTGAAGCAATGATCTCAAAACATTTCTGTATGTTTGTTTTTTGAAAACCTGTGAAAAGCGTTTTCAGCTGCTGTAGTCAACTGTGCTGTCTTCTGAAACCTGAGCTGCTAAGCTAATGTGAGCAGACTAAAAAATCCAGGCCTACATCAAAAATCAGTGAGGTTGGACTTGTACTCAGGGTTTAAAAATAACAGCTAGGTTTTTTGAACTTTTTGTTTATTTGTAGAAACAGAAAAAAGGGCATTGTCAGTGAATTGAAGTTTTTTTATTAAAGGTGTTCTTCTGCTAACAGCCTTATTCCTCTAATTGTTACTTTTAACAGTATATTTTGTGGACTCCCAGACCCCCAGACCTTTTGGAAAAACAAACTACTTCCACAAACAGCTCGACGCATCCCCGCACAGCGTCTTGCGCAGGCTTAAACAAGGATTGACAGGGAGTAAGCAGGAAGTAACAGGATACACTCCCCACCCAAGAGAAATATTCAGAGCCCATATAGCTGTCAATGTAGCAGCTAGGCATCTGCAGCTGTGTAGCTACTCCAACAGGAAGCACCTCCAACCTCCAGGATACTTCCTGAAGATAGTCTTGATGGGGATTAAATCTCACCGAGTGATCAGGAATGCAGCGGAGGACTACAGCGCATGGATCATTTGAATTGATTGCAATACTTCAACTTTATGTGAGCTTCATTGCGGACAATATTTCTTGGCTCCAAAATCTAATGTAAAGTTGGAAAGCATCAAACAACCAGCAGCCCTTAGATTCCATTGCATATATCATTATGTTCAGAGCCATTGATCAAGCACATACTAACTAGCAGCAGGCAAGAGCAACGCAGCACAGCAGCAGACAAAGGCATTTTTGCTACAGATGCGAATGGGTAGAGCAGCTTAAATAGCCGAACTAACTGTAGGGCAGGTAATGGCAGGTATGCTTGAGAGTGTATAAGGGGGCAAGTCTTGAGTTCTCTGCCTGAGCGAGGTCTTAGCCCCATTTCAGAGATGTTTCAAAATTTGGTTAAAAATAACTCAACGACAAACTATTCAACTTATTGTATTGTCTTGAAACCTCAAGATTGAAAAGAAAGTAGTTATGCTTTTGTTCAGCTGTTATATACATAGTGGGGGAAATCCACAAGGAAAGAATTTTTTTCCATGATAATGAACATGATGATAATAATGATAATTACCATGAAAATGATAATTAACATGATAATTTAAAAGAAATGTGCTACTTTCTTGCACCAACTCTTTCGGAAATAAATAGAAAATGAAATAAATGTTGTATTTTCCTTATGGAAACATAATATATTTCCACTGTCAGACACTTCAAAATTGCAAATTAAAAGAGTTATTTTAATTACTTTAAGGGTTGTTTGAAAAAGAGCCTTTTTCATTGCAAGCATAGATTTGTTTGAACACATAAAAGCATTTCTTTTGATGTGAAGTCTCTCACTTTAAGACAAGCCCACCACTTGCTTATCTCTCTAATGCCATTGCTTCTTTAATTTTTTATATAAATTGAATTAATTTTTTTATCTTTGCATTAAAGGACCTTTTTTTTGCATTTGCTTTTATAATAATTGGGTTCATATTAAAGGACAGGCTGTAATCCAGCACCATGGTGTAATATATGACAGTATGTACCGTTTATCCTGTAAAATACTGTCAAAATGCAATAGTAAGTTGTCATGGCTGACAGTTGGGTTTATAGGTTTAAAGAAATTATATTCTAAAGCTATTGCCCACTTTCCAACACATGACTGATGAGGTACTCTTACTTCAAACAGAATAATATTTGAAAATCCATTTTTGCAAATTTACTGGAGTACCTGTAAAATATGTCTTTTCCAACTGGTTGAATTTTACAGTCCCAAAATGTCTTAGAGTTATAACCATGGAATTATTCATTTATTTTCATTTTTGAAACCAGGAGTATGTGTGAAGGTGATGGGCGCATTGCAAAATAATTACATGAGGCGAGGATGCTTCTAAAATTAATGAAAAGTTTCAAAATACTGAACACTAAAGGCCTAGAAAATGTTGAAAACTAAATCAAAATTTGATGTGATAATCCTTTGCTTAAGATATTAGATGCATTGCCTGGTAGTTCTCTATGTCTTACAGTAAAAGGTACATGCAGCAAAGTACATAAAGCTTGACTATGCAACTACTAGAGAAGATTTTTTTTTTTAACTGCACAACACTAGTCACAGCAAACAATATGGGTCGCTCCCCAATAGTTGTAGAAGTAAATGAGCAAAAGATGACCTTTCAGCTTATCACCAAATTTTATAAAGCTTACACCCAGGAAACACTAGATAACTGGAGCTCAATACAGAGTAAAGGGCTGGTGAGATCTGATCAGCTGTAGTTCAGCAGTTTTGAGCTCGTCACAGTCACCTGAGAACACTTAACAGTCACCTGACTTCCCCATGACAGATGATTGCTGGATAGTCAAATCTGTAGTATTGTTTAAGCTTACCGTCATAGAAGAAGCTTCTTGCCGCGCTGGCCTCACAAGCCTCCACCTCTATCAAAAACAAAGATAACAAGAGCCATCTGGCAATGGCGTATACCCCCGGCCCCCCACATTCATGGATTAACTGCTCAAGAAATTCCTAAATACCAAAAGGCACACCTACATATGACACCGGACCTACATGGGAAATTTCATGAAGAAATACTGAACGGTTTTCAAGTTATGTTCCGGACAAAAGAGTATTTACAGACGGACAGACGGACGGACAGAGCGATAGCTATATCCCCCCGCATTATATGCCGGGGGGATAATAATAACTTCTTTAGTGTCATTGTTGCTGTAGGCTCTGGTCAGTGGTGGTGGTGGTGAGAGGGATGGGGGTTATTGAAGCTTCCTGCCTTCGGTTCCGCTCCTGAACAGCCAGGGGTCTGTATACTTGACCAAGTCTCCTGACAGAATTACAAAGAGGCAGTACAGTGCAAAGTCAGAACCGAAGAGTTATAATTACATTTTCAATTATTTACATACAAACTGATTATAATTTCATTAAGCATTATGATAAATGGCTACTAATGTAAAAACCACAGTAAACAATCATTCTCTCACAAGAGGTTTCCTGTGCCACTTACTGGGGACGCTTTCAGTGGGATGAGAAAACTTTAAGGAGCAGAGTGATTACCTCTCACCTTTAGAAATCCACTGAATCACATTTACAAATCTGTGTATGCATAAAAAGCTTGTCTACTAATTGTCTACACAAAAATCTCAATAATAATCTCAATAATTTCCGAAAAATCTCAACACTCTCATGCGTGGCCGCAGTTTTCATTTATAACGCATACTGATTACGATTACGATTATAGTTTTAATGAAATTAGATCATTTGAAACATCTTTCTGCGATTACATTGCTTCCAACCCCTCCATGCACAAGGACTTCAATTCCGCGCGAGAATCTCTCACTTAGCCGACACGTTGATTGAATAATTGCTGACTACTGTAGAGGAACGTAAATATGCATTTTAAACACGCACAGAATGAGTGACAGTTGACAGGTATTGGTTCTAAATAAAAACTGGCACACCTGATAATGTTGAGAGTTTTCGGAGTTTCTGTCATGGTAATTTAAATGAATGATTGAAAGCAGGTCGTGACCAATCATTAGTTTTAAGGGATTGTTTTGAGCCTCCCCTTTCGCCAGTTCACCAGCTGCCACTGATTTTATATATATACTAGCTGCCACCCGCTACCTGGAGTGAAATTTAATTTTTTTTTACGTGCATGACCGTGTTTCAAAAATCGGGCGAGGTCAAGTCCTTCCTGGTGTCCAAGTGGATATTCACTCCAAATTTGGTGATAATCGGTTGAGAAATGTAGGAGAAAAACATGTACATACACACAGACAGACAGACATCGACCTCAAATATATTATAGATGTATAGATATACATACATATAGATATGATGCCTAAGACTCTGCAGAATCAGGATGCTTCTGTAGACTCAACTTCAGCACAGAAATGTAAGTTTCGAAGCTGGACTCGTTGAGGATGTTGGTCTTCCTCTGAATGAGAGTTATTCTGGCATTGCCTTTAGCAGACCGCTGGGCAGTTTTACCATGCTCAATATCTTGAGCTTCCTGATTATATTTACCTTGAAGGCAGGGGCAAAGGCTCTAGGCTAATGATCATTTGAGCATGAATATGTGCAGTTGAGTCAAAAACAGCATTTTCTTGCAAACCAGATGAACCCATACATTCCCTGTTATCTGTCCACTGAACAAAAGTCAAATTTGGAGGCACTCAATTCAATAGAGTGAAGTGGCCATCTGATGCAGGACATTTGTCGAATGAACAAATGAAAATTTGTTACATTGGGCAAAGGGGGCAACATCCAAAAATGCACATTTAAACTACTGCATAATGATCATTAACATCCCCACTGTCCGCAAAATTGAGCATGTACTTGGACATGGATGGTAAACCATCTCCCTCGTCTCTATTGAGTCTGTACACAGCTTTAGAATCCTTATTATGTGAGCGCAACCTAAGCAGTTACATGAGAAAGAAGCAGCGAAAAGCCTGAGCATATTTGCTAGGAAAAAGTTGGGAAAAGATTTAGTTGATAGCTCAATGTTTACAAAAACATGAGAGTGTACAGAGGGAAGTCAACCAAGCTGCTATCTGTTGAAGTTCGGTCATGCATTGAATTCAGCTCTAGCATTTCAGCATTAGATGAAGCAAATATCTTGATGATTCCACTTGATTCTGAGGTTTGGTCACAGTGAGCTATGTTTTTGAGTGATGATTTAGGGACCCAGGACTAACCTGTGAAGAGCTGCTTGTGGGATATGAGCATCGGCGGAACCAGACATATTTTACTGGGGCATGTGCCCCAGTATTGGTCTGCAGTGCCCCAGAATAATTTTCCCCAAGGGATAAAAAAAATCACGTGTTAAGTCTACATGTCCACATAATCTGCAGTAAGGGAATCTACAGTAACAGAAAGTGCATAGGCACACAACTACTTAATATGATAACTGTAACTCATTGCTACTTTATTCACTTCACTCCGTATAACACAATGGCATGTGGCTACTTATATTCACGTGGCTTTGGCTGTGATTCGGCTCGTGCTCACTTTAGAACCTCGGAACACAAGGTCACACACACAACGGTGTCTGTCAGAGCTGACTGCTCTCGCCGTCATTCTTTCCACCTGTCTTCAGGTTAGTGCTGGACAACTGCCTGTCCTTATTGTTTGTTTTCTCCTCTGTGTCGCCATTTCCTTGGGAATTTAAAAGTCACAACTTTGCTTAAACTTTAGTGTAGACGTTAGCTGCTGCCTTATAGCTAACTGGCTCATCATAGGCATAATGTTGATTAAGGGTTAGCCTAGCACTGTCATCTCGGTTTCTGGAGATTGTTATCGAGGATTGATGAGCATATATGAGCTATTTCACGTTAAAACATGGGTTCTGTATGAACAGAGAATTGGGCTCATCGAGTACTTTGGTTACGAGACACTGAGGAGAACAAAGGATAGTATACAGTTTTGGTAAAGACTTAAAGATAGCCTACTGTTAAAGCTGACACTAGTGAATACAGTTTTATGTTTAGTAAAGATGCACTGATTAGAATAGAACTTTTAAGATACAGTTTAATGATTGCAGTTAATGATACCTTGATGAAATGGTTTATTTGAATTACACAATGAATGTTTAGCCTACAATTAATACTGCCGTGAAAATGAAATGTGATTTGAATGTGAGTCAGTTGTCTGGTGTAGCTTTGCACACTTTGTGCCTCGATTCAAAACTGTTGATATGGTAATGTTTGGTCAGTTTTCCTCTGTGAATGTTTGTATGGCATGGATAATTTAGTGTTTTGGCCCGCCAGGCACGTAAACATACGGTTTATATATAGAGTAATGGAAGAGCTATTTAATGTTGTTCAGTCCTTTTTTGCTTGTACCAGGTTTAGAGGTCTAGAGTAAAGTGCACAAGTAGGCAAAATGCATCCAGACAACAGACAACAAGATAATCTGACATGAATGCTTTTTTATGATAAATTAGTGCTAAAAAACTTTTGCTCGCGCGACTTGCGCGGTCGCGCTGTTTCTGCCCCAGCTGTGCCCCAGTACAGTATTAGGTCTAGTGACGCCCCTGGATATGAGGTGACAGAATGGCACCATAGGATCTGTAAAAATAGCCGTAAAGGTCCCATGACACCCAAAATTTTAAATAATTGCTTTTAAGCCCGTCTACAGTACTTTTACCGCGTGCATTTGAATCTGACCCTTGTTTTTCGTACTCAAACTCATGAAAAGGGTAAAATGAAAATTAAAACCTTGCATAGGAATGTCCTTTGAAAATAGCTCAAAGATATTACATAATCCATGTAATGTCATCTCCGGAAGGACAATGCTTTGAGCAGAGTGTGGGGACAGGGGTTTTGCATACAATACCCAACACATTCGTCTTGAGCTACTAACAAACACTTGCATTTTTTTCCAACAAGTTCGATACAAATCATGTGCAACACTTATAACAGCAGTAGTGAGGATGGGCGAGAAAATGCTTTGTTTTTTGAGTCCGCTGAAATATCAGATTTCTCAAAAGACAGTGAAATTCAAGCTGTAATTTAGGCAGTTAGAATAGATCGGTCGTATCCTTTTGAGCCCAAGGTGGAAGCAGGGTTGAAGCACTGATTACTAAAACCCCTCAAGTCAAGTCAAGTGTGACTGATGAGGTTTTAGTAATAGGTGCTTCAATTCATTTTTGATGATATTCAGTCGGCAAAAGTGGGGGCTTATAGAAAAATGGTGGTGAACAAAAAATTGGTGAAGCACAAACCATTCCTTGAAATGAATGATTGGTCTTGAACTGTTTTCAATCGTTAATTAAATTGACTTTACGTGAACTCCCAGTACTCCCAATATATCCCATACCATCAGGTGTAGCCAGTTCTGCTCGTTAAGATAAGACCAGCACTCATTAGCCTCAATCTGTTTTCAATCACATTTACCTGGATGAACATGTTTTCCAATAATAAAAATAAGCCATTGGCAGAAAAATGAGTTGAATGTACAGCTTCCTCTCAAATGCAACATTGCCACAACTAAAAGAAAAATGCTTTATTCACTTTTCAAAAAAAGATAAACTACAATGTGAACTTTTGTGTTTGCTTTAAGCTGTATCAAATCTTAGCGTCATGATAGTTCAATTACTACCAGGAGAGTGAATATTAGCAACAAAAATCCAGACATGAATAACATTGATTGAAATCGAATTTCATGCGGAAATGACACGTTTTCTTTGTGGTAAATTACTGAGGAAAACTTGAATCTGGTGTTGTTGTGTCTTTGAAGTTTACGTAATATTAAAATAAATGAATGATTGAAAACAGTTTAAGACCAAAAATTATTTTCAAGGGATTTTCTGCGCTTCAGCAATTTTTATTTCGCCATCTCTGGTGTGCAGTACTCGTATGACCACGGCCATGTCTGTGGCGTGGCGAGCAGCATATTACTTATATTTAAAAGGTTACATCATTGACATTTTTCATTGTTTATTCTTGCTTACTGATGTGATGATGCATATTTTGACTATTATTATTATAATTTTAGTTATTACCAGAAGTCTATTACTCCTAAAAGTGAACAGAGGTAGCTTAGATTAGGTAGACGACAATGGCAACCCGCAGCCAAGCATAACACATGATGTGATGCCTGATCATATCTGCTCTGCGTGTCAATTCACAAAATCCGTCACTTTGCGCAGAGAAGCCCACCATTGGAGAAATTTGTTAATTGTCAGTAATTCCCGACGGCTTCATTAACGTAAAACTCGCTGAATTGAGGGAGATAAATTCAGGCTGGTTTGCTTAAAAACTTGGATTAGATTAGTGTAAAGACTTGGACTTTGGTTATGATGGCCTGTTTTGTGTAATTTTACTCAATATTTTAATTTATTAAAGTGCACATACTTTGTTAGGGGTTATCAGTCATCTTTTAGATGAAATTATTTACTTTATTTAGTAAAAAATCCCATGATTCCCTTCGTCTATAGCTGGACTGGTTGTGGACAGCCTACACTGCATGTGGGAGAGCTGTGGTGATTTGGTTCGAACATGAATGCCTCCCCTGACAGTTTTTGGATTCACCACTAGAGGCGCTCAAACTCACCTGATATGATATTAAGGGATAAATGCCGTCTACAATGCTCAATGAGTCTTTGGGCACTTCTAAGCGTAATAGACTTCTGCTATAACATGTAGACTGCTATGCATACCAGCTACTTCTCACTGCCAAGTAATATAAAATAAATAAAAGTTCAGTATGCTGCAATGAGATGGCAGTTTCAGGCCATATTCTATGCAGAAAGTGAGCATGAAATGGCCACCTTTCATGTTCCACAAAAAATAAAGAAATCCATATCTATACGCACTTTTCACCACTGAGCTTCCCTTCCTGAGATGAAGTAATCGATCACGAAATTCACATTCGTGGTAAGTGAACTTTCTTAAGGGGTGGGGCTGAGGAAGTTCAAAATACTCACAAATTTTCATTTACTTCTCAAAGTAGCGATTTCACAGATGAAAAATACAAAAAAAAAGAGTAAACAAATGGCTATACAAATTTAAATACAAAAATGAGCAAAATTATTTAGATTCCTGGAGACCTTTAAAGCAATTTATTAATCTGTTGTGAGAATGGGGTTGATTTTTGTGAGGACTTGACTGAGGCTGGTTGTGAGTGATCAAGCTCAAGATTGGGACAGAATAATAGATTGAGAAAGTGACTTTCAGTAATTAGGCATGAAAATAGGACCAGATTATACATGGGTATTAGGAATAAGCAGTTGTTTGTGTAAAGTGTAGGTAATTGATCATGAGGCTGGAATTAAATGGCTTGGAGGGACAATGGGTAATAAACAGTGTAATAATAAAAATTAAGGTTGCATAATTCATTTCGAAAATGGGATAGGATAATTAGTTGTGAGACGAAGATTGTATAGTAAATTGCAAAAAAAAAAAAAAAACATTGTTTTCGTTCCTTTACTTTACTGTGGGTTTTGATCAATTTTTTTTTTTTTTTGCTTGGGGACAAACAGTGAAAGATAATTCATTGCAACAACAGGACTAGATCCTGAAGTCTTCAGTGAATCACAGGTACGGACCCTCATACCACATTTGCTCATGCAAGTGGTTTCCTTTTACTGGCATTATGAGCGAAAAGGGAAGAGTGCATCCCAGACATGTCATTTCTATCCCCCATTTTGATGCGCCACCTGTCCTTTTCTCTTCTGCTGTTAAGAGATTTTGCAGGTTATTTCCTGGTCTTTTCACCTTAAAGGCATCTTTTTCTCTTTCAATCTCGACTGCTGCATCATGTCGTTCATTCGGCCCAGAAGACCTCTTTAATAGCCAAATGGAACAGGTTTATGTGTGGATCTCTCCACTGCGCTCACTCTTGCTCTCTCTCACTTCCATTGTCTCTCTTTTTCGTCTCACTCCCCCTTCTCCTGTACATTCTTTCGATGGTTGATGAGATAATAAGAGTTTGAATAACGGATCTGTATGTTTTCATGCACTTTATCTGAAGTTGCTGATGTTGAGCTTTTAAAAAGTACGTTTCTCTCACTCTTCCTCCGCTTTTGTCCGTGCCTTTGCTAATGGCCTCAAAACAGCACCAAGATTTTTTTAAATTTTTTTGCTTTGGGCTGGTTTTGCCTGTGAATTTCAGCCTCAGGACATTTAGCTGCATTTCCTTCTCCAGTCTCTGAGCCCCCCCCCGGGTTTATGCCGTAGAACAGAACGTGGCGCGTGCCCTCGGACTGCTTCTGCCTCCGCTGTCAGTCGCCGGATCTCCTCCGGTCTCCATTCTGTCCTGGGGTCGGGGGGTCACCGCGCCTCTTTGAACCCCAGCTTGACAGCTCCTTCCAGAGCCGTGGGCACAGCGTCTGTCCCCGCCGCTCACCTGACGCGAAACAAATGGCCACATAAACATGCAGACCTCTGTCAGAGGCTCGGGCCAATGCTCAACACTCCCGCCGGTGAGGCCATGCAGACGAGATCTAAATACCGCAGCCTATCTCCGCCATTTTATTTCGCCTGCAGCCAGCAGAACTAGATATCAAGCAGGCAACACAGGCACACACATGACCTCTGGCATATTTTTTCCACATTAAAAAAAAAATCATCTGTGGCAAATTTATTCTGCTGTCATCCCATCATAGGATTTTTCAGCGCCGTTCAACGGTGACACGTGACAAAAAAGATTATAAGATCTTGAATATTATATCCCAATACACCTGCAGCGTAACGATAAGCCATGTGTAAATAAATGCAGGCGTACAGCTGTGGCCATACAGTGTCAAAGACAATGCATGAAATATGCATGCAAGTGGGAACCATTATCTTTCACCAGAAGGATTTACCATAAGGCTTTCAAGAGTGCTAATGATACATACCTCTTCCCATGTCATTTTCAATTTCTTTTTTTATAACTACAAAGAGACTAAAACACTTTTGAAACTGTACATAAAATAATACACATAGTTTATTGTTCCATGAACTGAACTGCTTTATAAAGCCAGAACATACATGATAATGATTCCATTTTTTCCATTGATCAGAGGGAACAACAGTGCTCTCTAGTGTTGTAAATCAACACATACAAAAGAAGAAAAAAAAAAAACCTGTTCTCTCACAAAGATGCTCTGCTCAAATGCTTTTCTAAGACTGGACTCACTGACAATTTAGGGTTTAAGTGTGCCGCCCTCAGAATGATTATGTGCCTCACACTGGAGCTAATGAGAGGCACAGTGGCTATTACTGAGTGACCATTGTAACCACACAAGTATGAGACGTAATACTCCATTACATTTCACATGGTGATTTGTTGTTTATTACGAAACATGTAGACATTATTATTATTAAGCTAGAAGTATCATATCCTAGTATTTATGAAAAAAAGAACACACAAATCTTTATATTTGTTCTAAATGCCTTGGAACTGTCAAAAGGCTTTGTGGCCCTGATCTACTTCAGATATTGCTCTGCATTCAACTGAAAATACCTACATAGCCATAGCCATCAAGACCGACTCAGTTAATGGTGCATTATGGGGGCATTCTGTCCCTGAGCTCTGGTATTAGCCTGGTTGCCCATAGCCTTCATGATGAAAACCTAGGAATATGGGGTGAATGAATGACAGACAATACAGTGCTGCTTTATGTAACCTTATATATGTTTGTGGGAGGGATGATGTCATATATATATATATAATTTGACAATGTAGATGATGACGAGACATACTTTCTAGGATGTCTTTTAGATTCCAGAATGTGGTGCTCTTCAATTCAATATCATTGAAGCGTTTGTATCAGATTTCATTTTTTAACATACTCAAGTTTTAGCTGTGTTTGTTATAATAAAAGTAGTATAAGAATTATGTTTTGGTATTCTCTGATGGAAGTAAATCTCAGAAATGTCAGCCTCCTTGTTTTTGCTTGATTTAATAAGAATAAAACCAGAATAGTTGTGTCCTAAAGTCTCGCAACTTTATGATTTAGCTATCGTTTAGCTCACAGTTTTTATGACCTGAAAGAGCGCACATAAACACAAGTCATAAACATTTTATTTAGACCTTTCAGTGTTCAGAGAAGGTTATACAAGTGTAAAAAAACAAACATAAAAGGAGTTCCACGATGAGCAATAATTTTCAGGATTTCAAGCATTTAATGGGTGGAACTGAAGTTGAAACGGAGCCATTCCATCCCAATTTTTCTTTTTCAGATTTTTGTCTCATTTCTGTAACGTTGGCAGTAAAATGGCTGACCCTGTTTGAATAATTTCTTCATGTTTGTAAACCAGTCTAGTGGGGGTCAGTGTAATGAGGGATGAACAGACAATGAGGAACAAATCCAAACACTGAAATCTCAAAACCTAATAAAGGCTGAACATTGATTGCATTTTGCCCATTACAGCCTGATGTCGCCGAGCCCGATTTTGTTCCTTTGGTGCAATTACTTAGTTTTTAGTGTTCTCTGCTTATCACTGGCATCATCTTTGTGTGCCACAGTTCAAATTAAATTCCTCTGCGTGATAATAAAACTCATTAAAATTGTCTGGAAACTCCTACAGCTGGCAGCCAGTGCTCAGTATAGGTTGTATAGTGCCGAGGGACAATACATTTGCCCCCGGCGCAAAATGTTTTCTGAAAAAGAACACATGGGGAAATATTTAAATCACTGACTCTCTTTGAATATCCAATATCCTGTCTCTGCATTGTGCCCCTCTGTTTTGTTTGGTTTCTTTTGAATACAGAATTCTGGGAAGGTCTAGCCGGGCAGCTGGAAGCATTTGCTTTGGAAGTTGTCAGTTTTTCTTTTTATTCAGTCAAGGAATGGCCTGCTTGAATTTCATTTGTCTGCGGAATTGAATTGAGAATGCGCAGGATGATAAGAGTTTTGCATTTTTGATGAAGATGTTGATTTGTGCATTTGAATTGCACATGGTCAAGGTAGAGTACTCATTATTGCTTGACGGTCCCACATCTCCTGAACTACAGCCATTCTGGACACAAAGTTTAGACTTAGTGGCCAGATTTACAGATACAGATTAAGCTTAGTCTTAGGCTAACTTCAAATTTTAATGGAGAATTTCTATTCAAAACTTGACCCCCACCCCAGGACTAAGCTCAATCCATTTCTGTGAAACTGGTCCTGTGAGTTCTCTTCATGGCATTACATGAATTTGGGTAAGGGTGACGGGTAGCACCCTGTTTGTGTGAAGCCTGAATTAATTTGATTTTTGTCCTCAGTTTATAGATATTTGAAAGTGCTTGCAAGAAAAAAAATTATATGCTTTCATTTTTTTTACTTATAGAATGAAGAAGGAAGGGCAAACTAGGCCCTCTTGGTGCCTACATCCATGTGAATACGTCTCTCCAGTCTGTCAACACTCTGAAAAGCCATTTTCACAATCTGAGAAACTGCTCAAGGTGAAAACTTTTTGATGTATTAGAGGAGAAAAATAACTGAAACAAAATTCAAGGCAATTAAGAATTCAGGGACTGCTCTGCGCTCAGGCATTTTCCAGAGTGCTGCTTAAGTAACACTGGGGTGAGCGCTTTATAAGAGTAATTAATGGGGCTCTGACAGCAGTTCAATATGTTATGGGCTTTATTGGAATAAAAACCAAGTGTGTACAATGAGGCAAGGATTAAATCTAAGTATAATAATATAGGCTGATTCATTGAATATCACTGCTGAGTGGAAGCACAAAAAGATCAAACCTCACCTCAAATGGCCAGATGTCTCGTACTGAACTATAAATTATGGAAAAAAGTGTTCATCATTCACAGTGCGAACATCCAAAAAGCCATTACAACCTCTCATGTCGTTTGTATATTGAAATGGGAGGGTTCATAGATAACCTCATTTGCAGAATAGTTGGGACTCTGTGCAAAATGTAAATAAAAATAGAATGTAATGATTTGCGAATCATTTAAACCTTATATTTAGTTGAAAATAGTATAAGGACAACATATCAAATGTTCACATATTATTGTGTTTGGACAATATCTGCTCATTTTGAATTTGATGCCAGCAGCCAATTTAAAAAAAGTTGGGACAGGGACAACAAAAGACTGGAAATTAGACTCATCGGCAACAAGTCACTAATATGATTGGATATAAATAGAGCATCCTGGAGAAGCTGACTCTTTTGGAAGAAAAGATGGCGAGGGTTTCACCACTCTCTGAAAAACTGGATGAGTAAATAGTTCAACAATTCAACAAAAGCATTTCTCAATGTGAAATTGCAAATAATTTGGGGATTTAATCACCAACAGTACATAATATCATTAAAAGCTTCAAAGAATCCAGAGAAATCTCAGCTGGCATGGGACAAGGCCGAAAACCAATAATGAATGGCTGTGATCTTCAGGCCTTCAGCCAACTCTGCATTAAAAACAGACAGGATTCTGTTGTGGAAATCAATGAATTGGCTCAGTAACACTTATGAAAACCACTGCCAGTGAACATAGCTCATTGCTGCATCCACCATGCAAGTGAAGTTAAAACTCTACCATGTAAAGATAAAACCACATATAAACAAGATCCAGAATGCTGACACCCTCTTTGAGCCGTGCTCAATTAAGATGGACTGAGGCGAAGTGGAAAACTGTCTTGTGGTCCGACTTATCAAAATATATTATTCTTTTTGGAAATCATGAATGCTGTATCCTCCGGGCTAAAGAGGGGAGGGACCATCCAGCTTGTTGTCAGAGCACAGTTCTAAACCCAGCATCCAAGATGGTATGAGGGTGCATTAGTGTACAGACCATTGGTAACATGCACATCTGTGAAGGCGCCATCAATGTTGAACGTTGAATACAGTAATGTACGCTTCCGTCCAAACATCTTTTTCAGGGTAGGCCTGGCTTCTTTCATGTGTCGAACCACATTCTGTACATATTATAACAATATGGCTCCATAGTAAAAGAGTCTAGGCACTAAAATGGCCTTCCTGAAGTGCAGACCTGTCACCCACCAACAACATTCAGTGCATTATGAAGCGAAAAGTATGACAGCGGGGGACGCAAAATGTTGAGCAGCTGAAATCCTACATCAAGTGAGAATGGAAAAATGTTTTGCTTTCAAAGCTGCAGTAGTTGTTCTCTTCAGTTCCCAAATGCTTACACGGTGTCGTTAAAAAAGAGATGATGCAACACGGTGGTAAACATACCCCTGTCCCAACTTTTTTGAAACAAGTTGCAAGCTTCAAATAAAAAAAAAATTTCTCATATTTAACATTTGATGTGTTGTCTTTGCTCTATTTTCAGTTAAACATAGAGTTTAAATGATTTGCTAATCATTGCATTCTTTTTTTATTTACATTTCTCATAGCGTCCCAACTTTTCATTGAACTGGGGTGGTAATATAATTCTGCCTTGCATATCAGGCTGTCAAGTGTATTGGGTTTGCAGTGATACTCAGTCTTCCAGATACTCAATGATACTCAGTGAGGTTTGAGCCTTAATCCTCACTATGCCAGTAGCGACCCTCACTGGCTCAAAGAGGAACTCTATTCAAATCAATCACGCCTTTCCTGTCTCCAGCAGGTTATCGAATGTGTTTGTTTGCAGTAACAAATTAAGAAAATTAAAAATGGACAGCAAGTCGCTGAAGGCAAAATATTAAAATGCATTCCAAATGCTCTTGAATTGAATGAAACTTTGAACTGGATGCTGCACTTCAGCTAGCATATTCAACAAGAGCAAATTAAAGCAGAGATTTATAGCTAATTTTTAATATTATGAGGCTGTGTATTTCATTTCATCTAAAAGCATGAATGCCATTTGTAACTTATTTCTGTCCCCTAATCCCACCATATATTCTTGCCTCTAATGCAGTTGTCTCAGAACTATTTACAGTATATTCTAATGTTTTCGCAAGTTAGCATATCATGACTAAATGTGTTAGTTTTACCTATCTTTTCCTGGAGCTGGTGAATTAGTATTGACTGTAGACTTGAATGTCTTGAAGTTCAAAGGTTAGCATGAGCACTATATTTCCCCCTGAGCGTGATTTTCTTTGAGTTGGTTTTGACTAGTAATGATTTCATCATTTTGTTTTCAGTTAATAGCGGTGGATGTCTGACCACAACCACAGCCCTTGATCATCTCATGATATCCTCGTTGGCGTAATTAGAGGGAGAGCTCAGGCCTTCTGCCTGTAGCAGTCACGGAAATAAATCATTCCGCTCAGTTAATGACGAGGATGCATTTGGATTCTTCAGCAGCCTCAGATTTGCTGCAGTGTGTCACTGTACTTGGCTGTTGCACCATGATGGAGGGAGGCCATGAAGAGGGGTAGAGACCTCATAAAGGATGATTCCCTCTCTCTCCCTCAGTGGAGCAGATGGGGCCGGATCTAGAGTCCAACGGCGCGGCCCATGGCTGTGCCCTAAAGCCGTGATCCCCATAGGCCTAGGGACAGGGGGTTAGCAGGGGAGTAAGGCCCTGCAAGGCTGAGGTTGAGACGTGGATGATTGATTTTGACTCACGCCAGCATTCATTTGCAAAAAAGGCTTATGCTGCTACCAGCTGTGCCACGATAAACCCCCTGGCCCGTCCTGGCGAGCTTTGCACACAGCCTTAATGAACCACGGTCGCTCAAGATACCGGGTAGAGTCTGCTCTCTAGTTCCTCTTTTAGCAAGGCTTCCATTCCCCAGCGTGAAGGCCAGCATGTTCCAATCTCAACGGGAATGGGATGAAAAGGGAGAAATTTGATGGCCTCGCTTCAGAGCCTTGGGTAAATAATGGCTCTCCTCAAGCGGATGGTGTAGAGTTCTGGTCGTGCCAGCACAGACTGTGGCTGCCAGCCTCACATGGTGACTCAGATTTGGCTCAAAGCATCGACCAGGCGAGGGAGGCTTTCAGCAGGCCTGGATACCAGCATCTCATCAGTCCCCTCACTCCGCACTCTCCCTCAGTATGCTTTACAGTGTCTGCCTCACGACTGCAGAATAAAGTAACGCCATCGTGCATGGACCACTTCTGCTTGTCCATCAGTCCTGAATGTATTTTAAACCAATAACAATAACGCTACATTATAACACCTGGCTTATTTTTAAAAAATTCTTTGCATTATTTATTGTTATACACCAACATTGGCCTCTGACAGAATGTGAATTATGGCAAAAAGCAATGTGCCAGTTCTTAGTTTAGATTGCATCTTACGGATTCCATATTAAACAAACTAGGATAAAATGCGAGCATGTGCATGTTTTTATTTTTCAGTCATATAAAGATGCATTGGATTCACTTGAGCCCAGACTGTAATTAAATTCATTGCAGTCTCCCGGCTTGGCGAGGTGGTTTAATGCCCTCCCTACACATCAGACAGCATGACATGCTGGAGTCCAGGAGGTCTCTATCATTCGTGCACTCAGACCCACACTCTCTCCTCATTAATCTTGTTATTCACTCTACAAACACGTGATTTCAAATGCAAAACCTCACTCAAAGGAGGAAAAAGAGGTTTTTCTGGCGAGGAAGGAATCCGTTTTCATTAAAACAGCGGTTCGGTTTATGTGTGAAAGTTCATGTGTTACCCAGCCGTGTTGGTGGTGGCGGTGGGGTGTTCAGGGGGAGCTGGAGGTGTCTTAAGGGCTTACAGGGCTGACTCTGGTCCGAGAGCCTTATCGTGAGCCAAGGATGAGAGAGGGCTCGTATTGCTTCTGTTATGTAAAGTTAATGAATTCTCAGTATCTGGCCTCCCCTGCGGGGTCTGCGAATTACCACAGAGAAGCGCTGTGATATTTACCCAGGTAGATGATATCCCATCAGCCCCTGCTCCTCATGCCTTATCACCACTTCGCTCTTTCCACTGCCTGTAATTGCTGTGATGTTCGGGAAACAAGTACAGTGCTTGTTTCCTGCACCATTATGTATAAGTGGCTGCTACAGAGAAGAGTGTAGTGATGCTGGCTGTTTGGAACAGGGGTGGGCTGTGGCTACTAGGAAGAGGTGAGGTTTTGGGGTGTTACCCATCTTTGCTTCAGGGGCAAAGATCGGTTACATTTATTGAAACAATTTATTTCCATCATCAGTCGTTGCGTCTTACCCCAAAATGTAAAACTGTCTAAATTAAACAAACCAGAGGTGTGCAATCAACACTAGAAACTGTGTACATAATTTGACTCTAAAACAAGAAAAGGACCCCTGGGATTATATGCACCTTCTAAATTTAGCAAATTGTCTATCCAAATACTCCACCGGATGGTGCCTGCGGTGCAAAATGCATTATCTCCAGATGTACTCCAGCTCATTTTCTGTGGGAAATTGTAATGGTGGCGGGCAGGTTTTGTGTAAGCATTAGCAGGGCATGCTGCTGCTGTTTTCAGTATTACTGGGTGGGAGCAGGCAGAAGGGAGGGGAAGCCCAAACAGCCCTGGGGTAAACACTGCCTCCGTCAGCATATGAAGGGGCTGTACAGAAGACCCAGGCCTATGGCATACGGTCACGATGGCAGAGAAACTGCAGCTTTAGAGTGCCAGGTGTAGTAAGAGAACTGCATTTCCCGTGAGATGGCAGAGAACTGTGAGAACTAACTCTTCAAAAAACAAAAGCTGCTGTGCTGATATTTGGGGTTGTGCGGAAATTTAAGGTGGTCCTCCCACAGGATTACAGAGCCCTATTAAAGCCCTATTTGTTAAAGTTGGGGTTAAGGTTACTTGCGTGCGTGCCTGTCTGTGTGTGTGCGTGTGACCATTAGGGTCAGGGAAAGGGATTAGGGAATGAATGCAAGTCTATGGAATGACCCCACAAGACGTGTGTGCGTGTGCAAAAGTGTGTTTCCTAGACAAGAGGGTTAAGGAGAGAGCATTGTGTTATGGCCCCAATTTGTTATTACATTTATAACACAACAGCAACAGCAAGGGATGACAAACACAGTTTTAACAACTAAAACACATTTAATTTTTAACAAAGACAAAGACTAATAACAACCTACAACTAAAGACCAAGATTGATAAATAAGAAAAAACAGAAATAATTACAGTCCCTTTTGTTGGGGGCTTGGTGATGTCCTGGATGAAGAAAATGCTCAAACACAGGTAAAGAAATCCACAAAAGAAACGTCACAGGTCTTGAACAGAATGGCAGGTCTGGTCATCTTCTTGCAATTTCTCCTACTACTCTACTGTCTCAATTCTTTTCCTTATATACTCTTTTGCAGACCCCACCCACATTTAGACCTCTTTTTTTTTTTTTAATTTTCTGAGACTTGCCCCAGACATGTCCAGGACATGTCTAAACATGACTCCTGTCTGAGCTTAACAAAAAAAAGGTAAATACTGCCATCTAGTGGCCTATATTCACATTACAATTGTTACAGTGAGCTGCCATGAAAAATGTCCGTCCTTCCCTGTTGGTGAGCGAGTATTTAACATGCTTCAGAGACAGGGTAGCAGTGTCTCATTTAGCCTGCATCCCCTCTCAGCAGAAGAGAAACAGTTTAATTAACACACTCTCTCACCTGAATATAAACACTTATTTATTCATGGACACCCTGAGTTCTTACTTTATCCTTCAGTGGTTCAAATTAAAATTTTCTATGCCCCCTGTGTAGTCCATATTTACATTTCTCGATCTTATTGAGTATGATTTGAGCCTGAAAAACTAAGTTTACTTCCACAAATGACTCATCATTAAAGTATCCCAATAAATATGTTTATAATGCAGAGTGCACACCACAGGACTCATGAATTAGTGACAAACATGATTTTCTATTTTCTGAATCAGTATTTCCCCCCCCCTTGCAGTCTAAAGGGTCTGTGGACCATGCTAGGAAATGAGAAAGCTAAATGACTCATGCAGTGTCTGCTAAAAATGTAGACATTTTAAAAGACTGTTACAAAGTTTTCTGACAATTTTAGATCAGATTTATCTTCAAACAGAGGAGCCTTCTATGGAAATGAGCAATAATATCAGTTTTACACATGCACAAAACCTACGCCTGAATTACGACATAAGCTAAACAAATCAAAAGACGTAATGAAGTGACATGTTCTAGGGTTGAGGCCTTTCCAGACTCACTGAATCATATAAAGTACTGGAGAACAAGTTTTTACGCCGGCGCTGCGGATGATTTGTGTGTGCTGTAATCGTCAGCTGCTTCAGCCTCACCCAGAACTCAAGGATGTGGAACATCCAGAACAGCTGGGACGACTCTGGGGAATTGCTGGAGTCTGCTTTACAGAGATTACGCCGATATTGATTTAGCCTCAGACTGGCGATGGCAAAAGAATACATAGCATTAAGTGGCAGTAGTTTGTGAGAAGCCTGTCTCCATAATTTTGGAGAAAACAGGTCCCTGTCATCTTGAATGTAAGCCGCCAGTGAATGCGGTATTGTTGTTGTTTTTGTTGAAGGGATTATAAAATTACAGTCCTTTTGTGAAATGACAGCTCCACTTGAATCCAGAGTAACATTAGGGACTCTTTGTGTCTGCCTCAAGCTGTGAAATGGCAAATTATCTGCTAATTTTGCTCATATAATGATGCAGTTTCACAAAGCAAGTGGCCAAGTCATTCTCCTCCCTCCAAGTAATGATTTGAGCTCAGCGATCAAAAAAAAAAAAAAAAAAACTGACCATACGTGCTTATGGAGAAAAAACAAACATTTTTATTCAGTTTTGGTGATTTTTAAAGACAAACGTAGATAATTTTATACCATGGTCAGCCAGCGGTACTTTAAAGGCATGCAAGCAAACCGAGCAGGAACTGAAAACAGTTGCAGTACAGACCTGTTAAAGCATCACAAGGGCAGATGCTCTGCGTCACAAACTTCAAGCAGTCATAGCATGCAGATTATATGCATCTGTACGCTAAAACAATGATTACTTGATTTTACATTAGGCTAGACTAGCCAATAAGTTTCATATGTCTGAAAATGGGGGCTATGAGTAAAAGGTCCTGTCATTTCTAAACGGTTCATCCAATATGGATGGAAAATACCCTGAAGTTAAGGCTGACAGCCTCAATTGCATCCTCACTATTATTGTGTCCTTTCAAACTCAAACTGCGAGTGCTAGAATAAAAAAAAAAGATGTGTCACGAGCCAATTAAATATGGTGCTTATTATACGTGTGTGAGTGTGTGTTTGTGTTTGAATGTTTCCATAGATTGGACTGCTCCCTGTATATATCAAGTGAAAATAATGCATTACTGAAGTGAAATGCACCTGCATATCACAGCATTCATCACACTGCTCTGTAAACACCTGCCAACACTGGACTTACTTTGTTTGTCACTACCATGGTTTCCTCAACAAAGCCAAACTTGGTTTGTCCATATTTTTCATTTAAGTCAAGTTAGCTGCTTAATGCCATGTACTTGAGTCATGTTGCGCTATTTATTTTCCTGTATTTAACCTATTTACTAAAGGAAGTGTTGTAAGTAAAGTCACACAATTAAAACTAGAGGAGCGCGGCTGCAGCAAGCACCCCTTACGCAGTGGTCGAGAATGACACTTAACGAATGGCAACTAGCCATTGATTTTCAACCATCATTCTTGATAATATTCCCACAATGAACATACAGATTGCTTCTTCTATAACTGCTCTCATTAAAAATTCTACTAACTGCAACAGCTTTTGACTACTTTGTAAATTTATTCATTTTGGCCCATGCACCCCCCCAACCCCCCGGTATTGATTTTCGTCTCTTTCACGGGCCTCAATCATGATCATTTAGAGGGACTCAGCCCCTTGTAGCCCCCATGTAATTGAAGGCTAAATAAATGCAGATGCTTTTCTAAACCAGAGTGGTGCGATCCATAAAAAAAAAAACAAATGTCAAATTACTGTGGCTGTCACCATACCCAGTCAATTAATAACCTTCCTAGGGTGCAGAAGGTAATGGAGCAGAAGATTTATCAGTCCGAGCGTAATGCCCCTGCACTCGGCCTCATTCGTCAGTCATTTGAGAGCCACTCTTTCTCATGGTGTTTTAACTTTGACCAATCCCCAGACCCTTTGCTTCCTTCAATTTGTGTAAGTGTCACTTGAAGTGACCTGAAAGTTTGTTTCAGCTTTGCACAATCAGTCCCGTGTACGTGCATTTTTGCGGCGTTGTGTGTCTGTATATTTCAACATTGCTTGAAAAGAACAACTTAAGCAGGGAGTAGCAGTTTAAAAACCAGTACAGATTCTAAGATTCAACAGAATATTCTTGCATCTGTATTAGTATATGCATCAATATAAAGAGAACGGTCAGGCTTTCTGCTGGTCACTCTTACTTTGTCATGCTCTTTTAAAGAAAGGACTTTAAATACTTTCACACCCAAATGTAGAACTTAGCTGCATTTAATGGCCACCTGCAAGCTGGTTTAGTTTATCTTGTTTTTCACAGCTTCACTCATACAATAACAAAGAATAGTCAGATAATTTTTGCACATTTTGTGGAATGAAAGCCTTTGAATGTCTGTGTAGTTTCAGCAGTTTCTTTTCGCATCAGCAGGATACTTTGGGCCATGTGCACAAGACAAGCAGAAAGCATTCTTTGCTCCAAAGCTTCATTTTGGCTCTTTGTGATCATAGGCTTTATAAAATGCAGTTTTCCCCACTGGAGGCTGGGGAAAACTGCACGCATGTGTTGCTCACGTAGACGGCGTCAAACGGTACTTGCATCCACCCTCAATCATCTCAGACCCCTCATCTCATGATCGGTTTTGGTTTCTGTCCGAAATCTGTCATGTACAGGCTGTAACCAGATGTGGCGCTCTTGAGCTGCCATCGTCACTCGTGGCTGCCTTAATCGCAGTCGGTCAGTGACAGTGCCTGTGTTCCATTCTCGGATAGACAGCAGACTGATTGTTGAATGGTGACTCTGCAAATGACGCACCACCTCTCGGTGGCTGAGACCTGCCCGTAACATGCCAAAGGCTCTTTTCTCTCTCCTGTGTCACAAGCCGTTCCATTTTCTTGATGCAGTTGCATTTTTCCTTTTTTTGAACAAGTCAAGTGTCACTGGACACATCACAAACGGCTCATTGTTTGTTATTACTGAAGTGCTCGGCGCGTGCACGTGGTGCGCGTCAGGATAACAATACCACTCGCTTTTCTTTATTTCCACTCGTGCCTCACCAGAAAAGCAAAAAAGGATTCTTCAATTTGCCACAAAAACAGTACACACCTCACCTCTGCATTTTTAATGGCGCTGAGTATACATCAAATAGTAGGCTATGAACACCCCCACAGTTCAAAGTCTCCCTACCTGACATCAAAACTGGGAGTGACCACCTAGAATAATGAAATCTGATTGACTGCTTGGCTGAAGGTGGTCAGTTCTTCTTGCCTCTGGTTGGTTACTTCCCCATGTGATGTCAAGAGGGAAAAGATTTTGAAATGGCTTGTAACAACTAATTAGCTGTGCACCTGGTGACATAATAGGGGAACTTTATGAAAGAACTCCGTATGCTTCTGTGGGGATGAACGCAGCATTGGGTGAGCATTTCGCATTCTAGGCCTTTGAGAACTTCCTGTCCACTCACCACTGTTCTGCTGCCCTGTCTTTCTTTCAAGGTCTTTGTTCACACAACCTCTTGTGCCTTTGTTAATAAATATACTCATATTGTGTTATACCCTTTTCTACTGTATGTGTCTCCCCTCTATATTGCAGCCAGTAGATGCTGGCCGTAACACCCAGTGTTTAGCATGCTTGAACATCAGCTTTCATTCCAGAACGCAACAAACATCCAGCCAGTTTTTCCCAAAACTGAAATATATCCATGCAGCAGATCAGCAGTAGAGAGTCCAGCACTGACAACAGGCTGATTGTTTAGCGACTCTCGTATTGGGTAAAACAAAAACGTGTGTCATTTCTATGCTGCAAGCTCTGCAGAAAAAAAGATTCCCTAATTTATCCATCAAGAATGCATTTTCCATCAGTGCATTTCGTTTTCTCCCTGCTCACCGAGCTTTTTTGACTGCTTTGAGCTGCTTATTCGTAAAAAGGACAGTGTACAACTACTATGAATTATTTAGGAAACATGGTAATGTTTACATCTGAGATATTGGCTGGTAGACACTAGGCTTCAGACTGCACTTCAGTGAATATATCGCCTTTTGCCAAATCGTTCAAACGAAGTTCACTTTTTCACAAAAGTTATTATTCTTAGATTTAATTGCATCACAGTTAAGTGTTTTAACTTGTTTAGCAAGACATATTAACAAATAAAAAAGCTCTTCTATGCTTACTTTTCAGATGAAAAAAAATCTGTATTTTCAAAAAAACGCTTCAAATGGATACATTGCGTTTTTTGCGATGAAACTCTGCATTTCTTTCTTCCTACTATATGTTCTGGTTCTTTACCAGCAAGTGAGAACAATTTCATGCTTCAGACTTCAACTGTTGAACTCTATGGCTCTGAAACAACGATGAGAACAAGATTGTCTGATACCGCAAAATTCCTCTGCCAAAGATTATACGCACCCAAGCATGCAGGCACGCTCGAATGGACAGACACAGGCTAAAACAATAGTTCCCGCGGGGGGACAAAAAGCATTCAGTGAAGATGGTGGAAATCATTTATTTTGGTTAAATAAACAATGTCAACATTGGTAACTTTCATAGGTTCAAAGGACATCCACACAATTAAATTATCTGATTGATATTATCAGGACGAATGGTATTAATACAGCTCTGCGGCATCAGTCCCTGTATGTTGTGATGAAGGATATGAAGACTGGAGTACAGTCTTGCTTCATTTCTTTTCAATAGGGACTTTAAGCAACGGCGGATTTTGAGACGGCTACGGCACCCGGAAATACATCTGCGCGCCGCTGATCGAGCCTTAAGCCGGAGTGCCGGCGTTGCCTTGACGTAGCAGGCTGATCTACTACGGGGGAAGAGCCAATCTCACGTAGTCGCGACAACGCGTGGTTCAGATGATTGCATTAAATGGTTCTCATTGGATTTCTGAGATGAAATGCTCTCTACAATTGATAGTGACACACTATGCATTACATGTTTCAGCGAACCATTCCTGAAAATTACTTGTATGTACTTCTATGAAGAAGATTGAGAAAATTCAAAGACAAGGCTAACGCCAGGAATGTGAACTATCACATCAGTATAAGTGCACAATTTCAACCGCGCATTCAGGACACCAAAACACGCTGAAAAAGATTGTGATTTTCAGCGCGCACTGCACTGCAGTTAACCTGGAATTTTAGGTATCTGACGCAAACATACAGCCAGCCTGGCGCCTATTGTCACGTACGTATACTGTGTGTAGTTCACTGTATAAAACCATAGTGAACTATCTTCTGCTGTAGGCTATATTCTCCCCTCATCCAATGTACATTAGTGTCTTTAAACTCCCGTGCATAGAGCACACAAATGCTATATATATATATATATATATATATATATATATATATATATATATATATATGTATGCACACACCCATGCACTTTACCATTCCTTCACACTCTGATTAGATGTGTGCTTAAATCAGCTAACTGCAATCGATGTGCGTAAACTGACGGAAAATCTAAAATGCCGCGAGAATATCACTCTCATGCGACGACGAGCCATTGCTGTGCGCTGCTGACCGTTAAAAAAATCTTGTTCGTCATTCATCTGTCCAAAGGCATTCTGGTCCGCTGTAGACAGTCAACCACTCTGCTGTTTACGTAACCGCAGCTGTCAGAAGGTTGTGAAAAGTCATTCCCTTGCTTAAGGTCCCTACCATGGCTTTGAGGCTACGGCACCAGCGTCAGGAGAGATTTATTTCCGGGCGCCACAGCCGTTGCAAAATCCGCCTTTGCTTAAAGTCCCTATTGGCCTCTACTCCACTGGCACCCTCACACACAATGCGGGTGACACAAATATACATGAGATGGGAGCAACCCACAAACTGTTTGCTGCTGAGATTAAACGCTTAAGGTCCAGGTCAAGCTGTAACGAAGTTACAAAATTGGTGTATTTTGTATCAGAGCTCCAAAAGTGAGTAAGATAGAGTTACAATTCAAATGGCTTTGTGTAGGTCTTCCCTAGTTCTTCAAACAATAAAATGGCTAATTTTGTTCATTTGTTCATATTTTGGGTGAAAATGGCAAAAAACTGGTCGGTAACTGAGGGAAGACAAAAAGTCATATAAATTGTAACTCCTATCATAGTTTTGGAGCTATGATACAAAATACACCCATTTTGTAACTCCGTTACTGCTTGACCTGGCCCTAAAATATTTCAGCTTCTAATAACAAGAAAACAACACAAATGGTGGACAAAATATTAGAATCACTTAGAAATGGACTCTTAAAAATGGATTTAAATGGTACCTGCGATGTTCCACAATTTTTCAAGTATAGGTCAAAATACACAAAATATGAAAGATTATGCTTAAAAATATATGAACGATGTTCCCTTTAAGTCGAAAAATGATTAAATTGACCAGTGGGGGATACAATTTATTGGGCCAAGTGAGACGGTTGACTCCCCACATGCATTAGCTTGCCTACAGGATAAAAACGTAAGCTTCCCAGTATATACCACCTGTATAAATTTGAGTGAACCTCAAACTGTCATTGAAATTGAAGGATATACTGCACATATGAGCCTGAAGATCCTGTGACGCTGGAGAGAACGTCTGATCATATAGTGACACAGAGTCAGAGTCATCAGAGGATGAAAAACAGACGAGTGAAAGGAGAGAGGGCAGGGCTAAAATCACAGAAACGGATACATGCTGCCAAACGGGAAAATACACCCTGCAGAAGACAGTGCACAGGAAGTTTCGTAAGTGTACCACAAAGTTAAACATGGAGGGCTGCCAACTGTCCTCTATTAGCTGCATTTAGTGTGCAGCACTGTGTAGACTGTACTAAATCAAATTTTATTTGTTCACTGTCAACCAACATAACTTTTCAAAAAGTTAGTTATTTTATTGTTGTCAACAAGCTTGCTAATGTAAACGTTACTGTAGGATGTCAGCTAGTCATCAAACACCAATTTCTTGGTTTGTGTGCCAAAGTAGGCTATTAGCAGTGAGTCTTCACGTGCCTCACTGTATCGCATTCCCTCCAATGAAATAGAAATAAAAAATTCAGTTAGTGAGAGAGTCGGCAGTGGTAATGTTGTTTCATTGACTTAACAGGTCTAAGTCGGCTTAACGATGATACTTGTTTGCTGTTCTCAGTGCCCAGTGCTGCCAAGTATAAATAGCCTCTGTCCCATTGGAAAACAGAGCAGAGGTACTTGGGATCTTGGTCGACTTGCAGCATAACCTCGATTCTTTCTTAAGTAAGGAATTAAAAATATGTCAGACAGTATATTGAAAGCAGTTGATCAGGATCTTGTGGGTGAGGGATAGGACAGGATTTAAAAGCCAGCTTGTGGAAGGACTCAGAGTCTTCCTCTATAAGAATGTACTTAGTATCAGGATCAGCAGGAAACATCCCTTGAAGCAAAATTATCATAAAAGAGGGAAAATCATTTCATTGATTTTCCTGTCCTCTATACATCACTCTGTAGTGCTTATTGGAATTCTCAGCATTTCCCATAGCCACGGCCAACAGTTTCCTGTAGGCCTTTCTATCCCCTTTCAACACTCTGCAGTATCCCAGGCATAAAAATGCAATTCATAGAGGTGTAAAAATACTAAGGGGAAAAATATACTCAGCCAAAATAAAAACTTCACACTAGTTTGGAGGTCGATAAGTTGAACATACAAGAAATGAGGTTTTAAATAATGATTTTATTTCATTCTGTACTCATTAAAGATGGTGTATCATAAAAATAATGTTTATAATGTAACCAGTTCCACCGAAAATTCTACGGAAATGTCCAAGAGTAAAAATGGTAAGTTACAACTTGAATAAGAGCAGTGCGCAGGCGTTTACGTATGGTTTGGGCAGTCACACGACCTCTAAACAATTCATTCCTAGTAGATGTTGCTGTGAAAAATCGATTATGCAAATGACGTAAGACAACTTGTGTTGTGATCCGCATTTCTGCTTGTCTTGACCTGGCTTTGCCATGCTTTTTGATTTCTGTATTTAGTGACCACTGCTCTGTCTGACTATTCTTAGAATTATGTATTGTGTTTTGGTAATTTTAGATTTCTTGCTTTATTGTTTTTCATGTCTTGTGTATTCCTAGTCTTTGCCATAGATTCCTAGATTTCATGCGATTTCATGCCATGTTTTCATTTCCATGCATTGCACTTCGTCTACCCTGTCTTGTCTTGTGTAGGTCTTTGCTCATGGTTTTGTCTTACGTGCCACGCATTTGGGTGATTTATTGGTTTCTGGGTTTTCAATCTTCCTTCATTATCTCGTGTGCTTCCTTCCTCTCTCTGTTACTATCCACTAACCATATTAACAGTTTATTGTTTTCGATTAATCACTAACTAAGATTAACATTGTATATTTTTACTAACTGACTAACTTGCACTCGGGATTGTATAGCTGCACATACTAATAGACTAACGATTTCTCAGCATTCGCCCAATCTGTATCTCCGCCCTCCTTGCCTATCACTAATTATCTCTATGGCAGTTTCCTCTTATATCTCAGGCTTTCCCTTTTCTTTAGACTTTACACTTTAGTACTCCTTTACCGGAGCTGTTCATTCGTTCATAGGAATGTCTCGTTATCCCTGTCTGCGTTTTGGCATTCGCCAGATTCATGTAATTAGATAATCCCTCATGTGTCAATCCTGATTATTGTTTCATTGATCGCACCTGTGCTCCCTTGTCATGTGTTCACCCCGGATGTGTATATAAGGTGTCTTCACATTCAGTTCCATGTCAGATTGTTATACTTCCTTGTTTCTTGTGCCACATTTCTCGCCTCGACTCATTGCAATATTATCTTTCTGACTGGATTGCCCGACTATCGATTTTGGTTTGCCCTTTTTGGGTATTGTTGCATCTGGGAGTTTTGACCTTTTTTCTGCCCGCCCTTGATTTTGTTTATTACTGCCCTGGTTTTGGATTCGGACTGTCTTTGGCTTATGAGTTTGTTTCTCCTCCAAACCTACGCCTGTGTTCCGAACCCTTTTTGTCTGACCACGAACTTTGTTATTGGTGCCCTGGTTACGATTCTGGATTACGCCCATTGGATACTGTTTTTTGATTGTGGACTTTGTACCGTTGCCAGCTCTGTTGGGGGGTTTCCCCCTTCAGAAATAAAGCCTCCTTTTTGTATTCAACTGGTTGTCGCACTTGGTTCATTTCGTAAATCCCAACAACTTGTCGGTTTTCTGCTTTTGACGTCACACGTGGGCTACCAGAATGAGGTCAGTCAGCTGTGATGCCAGTTTGTTGGAGACGTGTCCGAAGATCATGGATAGTACGTCGACTGCATCCCATGACCCTTGCAACGTCAGTGACGGACGTTTCCGTATTCAGCATGCCAATGGCACGTTCATGCTGAATGTTTGACAGCCATGGCATTGAAAATCAACAAATAATTAACTGTAAAAACTTGTTTTTCCGAGATGTCACTCTAACGTGCTAACGTGAGCTCAGTTGCACATCTCTCATATGGTCACGTAACTAGGAACACGAGACAACATGGTTTTAGCTTAAAGTACGCTCGCACGTGCTACGTACCTGTGCACGTCAGAGTTGATGCGTGTCATGATGTCTTTGACAATCCATTTACCCCTTGTGATAATAAAAACTCTTTTATTAAAAATTTCAAGAAAATATTTACAAATTTATGAGTGTGAAGTTTCTTTTTTGACTCAGTATATTACAATTACCACTTCAAAATGAATATATTCTAGCAATATACTCACTTTCCCAGTCATGCTAGTTTTAATCTGCCTATTGCTATCGAAGAAATAATGACTGAAGTGTGTTGTTCATACTTGTAGAGTGTTTAAAACATTAGGCATTGATTGTTGGTTCTTTTTTGAACTTCTTTGTACATTTACAAAATGTATGGGCAGCACTGTGGGGCAGTTGTTGTCTCAAAGCGAGAAGATTGTGGGTTTATATCCAGCCTGGGACCTTCCTTTGGGGAGTTTACTTTTTCTCTAGTGTTCGTGTGGGCATGTTACTGGCAGTTCAGTTTCATCACAGGAGTCCAGAGGCATGCATGCAAAGGTAATTGTAGACTCTGGATTGTCTTTAGGTATGAATGAGTGGATGAATGGTTTGTTCCTGACCCTCGCAAAGTTTGTGGTTATAGTCTCATGTCACCTGGCCCAGGAAGTAGAGGGTTATAAAGTAGCTGAATGTATTTAACACCTTTGAGGAGCTTACATTCCTTGTATATCTTGGCTAAAGCTTAAAAAAGTGCTTTCAATCCTCGAATTTCAATAGAAAGCTCCTTAAAATAAAAAGCATAATGCCGGAGTAACTAAAATACATAAATACAATGCAAAAAAAAAAAAAGATGGGTTGGCAAAGATAGAATCCGATTTTTGAGTTGCAGACAAGCAAATTCACTTTTTTAGATCATAAGTTCTGAGTATGCGCAGTAATCATGACACAGCTCCTTTAAGTTAAATGCTAGGATAAAGTGCATGTAGTCGGTATGAGGATTTAGATTTTTTTTTATCTGGTTGATCAACCCCTGTCATATTGTCATATTTTAGTCAGTGAATACATATTGAAATGTTTGTAACTAGTGGAGTTCTGTGTCTAGCCTACTCCCTGCTGACAAGTTTACATGAGATATTGTGGGGTGATGATAAAATATCTTCCCTCCCTTTAGCAGAGGGCTGCAGGCGGATAGTGGGGTGGTGGTGGGGCTGAAGAGCAGGCAGCCTTACTGGTGCCAAGCAGTAATGTGTCTACGAGCAGAGGGTGAGCTGGGAGATTTTTTCAGCTTAATTAGACCACCATATTGGGAGGGTGTTTTTGAAGGGATATAAATAGTGAGGTAATTGAGCCGCTCGAGTTGATTGCCTGAACTAGCTCGCAGGTATTACTTCATTTTTGGCAAGTAGGTTATTATTATCATAATTTTTTATCATTATTTTTTTTTAAACAGGAATTCCACACCAGTTTTGATTGTCCCATAAGCACAATATTGCAGGAACATAATTGAGAGATTACACCTTAGGTGCGTGATTGGTGCTCTCAGATTTGAACGGGAACTGGCAAAGCAATTTCACCTCAAACCCTAAAGTATTTGTATTCAACCATAACATGAATATTTCCTCCCATACAGTTTGTGATGATGGAGGTTTCAGAGTCATGTGAAAGAAAAAAAGAGGTGACTGTCGAAATGATAATTAGAGAAAATCCTCAAACGCTGGTTCCACTAGCTTAGAATTCTTTCCCCCTGTTGTGCAATCTGGCACTTTAAAACCCTCTGGCTCAAATGCCAATTTTCTGCTATACTAGGGCTGCTTCAGAGAAATTGCTTATGTAAATAGAGAGGATAAACTATTTGAGTAATTAAGCAATTAAATTCTAAAAGTAATTAAAAAATTGAATGGTTATGCTTTTCAAACAAAATATGGGCGATGCTTGCAAGAATTTTTTCTCTCATGTATTGAAATGTTGGACGAACTGAGACTTTCCTTGTAAATTTATGAAAACATGTTCTTACATCTGCTGAATATTGATTGTGTTTGTCCGTGTGAATCCTTATTACTCTCAGTCACTGAAAGTGAAGTTATAAAGTTAACTCCCCTTCAGCGGCTTACGGGTCAAACACCAACTGCGTGTGGTACATTTGAGTACTTAAAGTTCAGTTTACAAAAGTGTGAAAAGCTGCTGCCAGAAAGGCAGTCCTAAGGGTGTTAAAAAGCAGTAAATTGTTTTTACTTTGCTGGTTCAGTCGACCCAACTCAACATTAAGAGCCAGATCTCAATGAATGGGCAATCATGCCTTTGGGAGACGTCGCTGTGGTTGTGTAAGCTATTTTTTAGTGCTTTTACAATCTGACTAGACTCCAGGTAGCATACTGTAAATGGGGTAGATTAAGCCTTTTGCTGACTTTACCAAATTCCATGATTCAGAAAGGCATTCTGTTTTACAGGCGTCTGAAAACCAAGCATAAGCACTTGTTTCTGGAGCTCAAAAAAAAAAAACAAAACGTATGAACACACGCGCGCGCACACACACACACACAGTATTTTTTTCTTACTTTACATGCCTTTCAACGAAACAAAACTGAATACGAAATATTTTTTTTCCCATTAATATACTGTATACAAAAATATGCATGTTTCAACTACATTTAGGCACCAAACATCAACGGATTCTAATAATTGCCCTCATGCACATGTGAACATCAGTGAGGTTAAACATCGCTCTACACATACCAGTACACACAAAAAAAAGAGATTTAATGGCATTTAGCGGATGAGTTGCAATGATGTTGTACACCAGATCACACATACTGCCGCAGAATGGCAAAATGTTTTAAAAGGCGCCTACATTCCAAGTGACGTGCCTCTATCTAAAATGAGTTCATTACATCTGGGAGAAAAGGAATCTCATGCGTTTAATGTGTTTCCTTTATGCGATCATCCTTGCATTACAGACACATTTAAACTCCTCCGAATTCCATCTGTGTGAATTATAACCAGTTTAGTGAGCCTCGTCCATCCGTAAACGGCAGCTAAGTCCTGAAATTCCATGAATTTATAACATTATGATTTTCTGCAGATGACAGAGCAGTCTTGGCTGATGAGAGACGGGATCTTTGGCCAGGTAAGCAGTGGCAGGGGGTTAAGATACGTAAATAAATAACTAAAGCCCATCTCACTGCCCGCCCCCCCCCCCCCCCCACCCGAATGACGAATAAAATGTCTGGGGACGTTACTGCAGGTGAGGAAAGGGCGCCTTTGGCAGCTGTATTACTCTGTGCGCCTGTGTGTGTTTTTGTATGTATGTGTGTGTGTGTGTGTGTGTGCGCGCGCCGGCATGTGTGCTTGTATGTGTGTGTGTGTGTGCGTGTCCGTGTGTTGTGTGTGTGTGTTAGTGTATCTGTGCGTGTGTATGTGTGTTTGTAAGTGTCCGTGTGCTGTGAGCGTGTGTGTGTGTGTATGTGTGGGCTTATGTGTGTGTTTGTATATATATGTGTGTGTCCGTGTGTTGTGTGTGAGTGAGCGCATGTGCGTGTATGTGTGTGGCTTGTGTGTGTGTTTGTGAATGGCTGCGTGTATGTGTTCGTGTGTTTTGTGTGTGTGTGCGTGCGTGTTTGTGTGTGTTAGTGTTTCTGTGTATGTGTGCGTGTCCATGTGTTGCGTGTGTGTGTGTGTGTGTGTGTGTGTGTGTGTGTATGCGTGTGCTTGTGTGTGTGTGTTTATATATGTGTGTGTGTGCGTGTGTTTGTGTGTATGTATGCGTGTGCTTGTGTGTGTGTTTGTGTGTGTGTGTATGTGTGTGTTTGTGTGTGTGTGTATTTGTGTGTGTGTGTGTGTGTGTGTGTGAAGTTGGCTCAGGGTAGGATCAGGGATGTAAATGCCGCAGAACACACAAGCGCCCGGTGTGCCTTATTTCCAGGGCACTGAAGCAGAACAGCACAGTGAGGGAGCGGCTATGAGCATCGCCCCATTGGCTCTGCTCTACATGCAGCCCTTATAGCCTGCCGGAGGTGCATAAGGAGAGAGAGAGAGCAGAGCACTGCCTGCCTTTAGTAATCCCAGATTCGTTTGTTTGTGCACAAGCCATGATAAACCCCTTCCGCTGAATTTGTGAAATTCATGGTAGGCTAAAGAAAAAAGATTGACAGATAGAGATGCGTGCCCAGCTGTGGGGAAAATAGCTTCTTTCCCCCATCCCCAATTGATCCAAATCTCATCTCGGACATGAGGATGGGAGAGTAGATAGCTCATACCAGATGCACAGCAAATCTGTTTATTCTGCACAATTTGGCATCACACACAACACACTGCTGAGTGGCTGGTGATGTTGCAGATCCCCATTAGCACCAAATTCTCTGCTGCCTTCGCAGCCGCGTGCGCTACATGTTTACCCCTCTACCTCATCTCTCTGGCTTGCTCTCATTTGTCCTTTCTTGAGCATGATCTGCTCTTCCACGAGCTGCTCTTGGCAGCTGTCAAAGAAGTTGTCAGTTGCTCATTACAGACCCAAATTGCAGGGAAAGCGGGCCTGGGAGCGTAACCTTGCCTGTCCAGAGATTCCCCGGAAGGCGCTCATCCCCCCTCCCCTCCAACCTCTAATTGAAACAGGCCTGCCAGCAAGCTCAGAGCCCATGCTAATGCATGAGAAAGCCATGATTGACAGTTGCCGCACTGAGGCTCTGGAAGGGGGCTCGGGTTAAGGCCCCACCTTCGTCTAATTTTCCTCTACTAAGCCTTCAAACCCAAACTCAAAATGTTCCTTTCTGAGGCTACTTTAATCAGCTGGGCTGCCAGATTCCTGAAGCAGTGGACTATGCAACACTGGATAAATTTGCGGCTCAGATGAGGTTCATGAAGAATGCTGGTGCTGCGCCCTGTGAATCTGATTACGTAACTGGCAGTATGATTGAGAAGGCCTCGGCACAGAGCCAGTGATACAAGGCTACTATAAGCCGTCTAACAATTGAAAACCTTGCAGTTATTGACCAGTTGGTCCACCAACCATGGATACCATGTATCCAGAGGTAGCACAAGCTTTGACACCTATTTTAAAATTGTATAATATAGAATGTTATTTATTTGCTACCACTGATGTGACAAAAAAAAGCATTAAGTGATCACCGAGTCAGGACAGGTGGCACAATCTACATTTAAGGTGGACTATCACCGCATGAGCATTGTCTAATCATTGCTCCAATATTGAAATCGTTCACCTTAGGTTTTCAAGAGCTGCAAAGAATTTTGAGGAGCTTTGAGTATCGAGTGTTATCATTGCAATTTTGCTTTCTTCTAAGTTCATTTATTGGATGGAGAGCCATTTCAAAAGAAAGTCAGCTGTTTTGAGTTTTTGCACAGTTTTGACGTGGTAGGCTACCAAAATGGCAAAAAGGCCAACACACGATTTTTTTCCTTGATATGGCCATTTTGACCGCTAAGTGCTCTTCTCTTGGCTGAGCTAGGGCTCTCATACGAGAGTTACGAGTTCCCTAAGAAAATAGTACTTTTGTGGCTGCCAAGTGGCTCACACGATTAAGGCACTGCTCTGCAGTGCAGAGGTGATCACCATGTCGCGAGATCGAGCCCCGGCGTTCCCACCGGCAGGGGTCGGCAGCTTTTTCAGAGTAGCGCACAATTGGCTATCTCGCTACAGGGTTTCAAATTGGAAAGGGACTGCCGGATTTGGGTATACAATAACAGCTTTGTTCGTTGCTCCAGCGCCTCCTGTTGGCCAGACGGGCGCTTGTCAGGAAGACTCCGGGTTGGTTCATGTCCGGGTATCCTCCGCCCTAGTTCTGAACTTGCGAAGATTCAACCAATGAGTGTATAAGAATCAGTGGCAGACAGGCACGTGCTTCGGAGGAGAGCCGTGAACTGTCTCACTATCCTGAGTTGGCAGCAAGGGGTTGCATACGAGCAAGACTTGTACATAGTTCCCCAATTGGGCATTCCAGATTCGGGTGGGATGGGAGATGCCAAATTAAAAAAAAAAAAAAAATAGTACTTTTGTCCGTTTCAGTATTGCTAGGAAGTACGCTAAAACCAGAGATTTTCTGCAATAAAAATTACATTAACTGAGCTATCTCTTTTGGAATCCTCTCCTCATTCCTGGCCATTAAAACAAAGTAATGTGTAGGGTTGTCTTCTCATTATGATTATTATAACTAGCAACGGCTGGACAGCGAAAGACTTTCAGAATCCTTTCAAACACAAAGTTCGAAATATCCAAGAGATCCTGTAAATCTGTGGGTTTGCTTCCTTTTCAGATCGTAGGATATTATTAATATTAATGCATGCGTGTCGCAACAGTGCCCCATTAAGATTAATCCACTGCACACACATTCTTGAAGTGGTATTTTCCTATCTTGAGTACAGATACAAACATGATATTTCAGCTTATTTTATATGTTATTTATATCATACAGCTTATTTATGTATTCATTTTTCAGCTAGCGAGAGACAAGTTTAAGTTTATATAAAGTTTATACTTTATTATTATGCTGAAGTGTTGAGAGCAAAAAAAAAGAAAAGAAAGTATTTTTGTGTAATCCCAGCTGTGCCTTGTTTTATTACTGGCTATTAACACATAAAATATGTATTGCTACTGAATAAGAGTCTGTTTAAAAAATAAGAATGGAGTTACTCAAAGAAAAAGAGCATTTCCTATAAATTATTCACATTAATGAATAGTTTACAAATAATTAAATGAAAAATCAAACGGAAATAACCTACAATTCCCTTTTAAAAACTTACAGACCGAATTTATTAAACTACCTGTTCACTGGTAAAGTGCTTGTAGCTCAAATTAAAGTGGCATTTGAATGTTTTGACTTGCCTTGAGCAGGGGTTCACAAATGTCCATCCATCCATTTATTTTCTATACCCGCTTATTCCTCACTAGGGTCACGAGGCGAGCTGGAGCCTATCCCAGCTGACTTCGGGCAAAGGCAGGGACCCACCCTGAACAGCTTGCCAATCCATCGCAGGGCGCACACACCATTCACTCTCACACTGGTTCACAAATATATAACACACATTTGCTCTACTTTGAAAAAAACAACAACAAGAAAACTACAGCTCCAAAATGTAAGGGTACATTTTGATAGGTCCTGCATAAAGGCAGCTGTATTTAAATGTCTGTACCCCTCCTTGATGGTGAGAGTCACAGGTTTGGCTGCCCTGAATTTGCCCCCCATTTAGTCAGTCAATCGTGAGAGGAAGAATGAAGCAATGCATAGAAACTGATGTTGCAAGCAGACACAGGAGATGCGTCCTACTCCGAGCTGGGATAGCACACTCCCTCGCCGCCTTGTCTATAAATTCATCACCTGGCCAGGAAACTGCCAGCTTCAACCAAACCCATCAGCAGCATGTTTGGCTGTGCAGACTCCATCCTGGCCTAATTTATTCAGTGCACACCTGGTCCGTGCGCACCCCGACAGGCTGGGGAAGGTCAGGGTGAGGAATTGTAAACAAGGCTGGGTGGCTCATCCATTTCAGACGGCAGGAGCGCGTGGGGCTGCCATGCCATGTCGGGCCGCTGGGCCTCAACACAGATAAGGCCCTGTATCTAGAACCTGCGGCTTGTCCCCCCACCTTCTTCCTCTGATAGTAGTGCTACAGGTTAGTTTTACTTTCAGGTTAAGTTTCATGGTCTGGCAAAAAAGACAAATGAGGAGACTCTTTTAGGTTTATCTCTGGTCATTCGTTAGGGGAATGTGGGGGAAATTTAGGTGAATAAAGTCAGCCTTCAAATAAATGATTCCTCATTCTTTGTTCACTGTTCAAGCATAGGTTGAAAACTTTTGCCTTTGGAAAACTTTAACTTTTCTTCCTGTGGCCCTGTATCCATTATGCAGTGATGTTGTTCTGTTAATAATATTATTAGAATTAGAATCAGTGTGTTGTTACATTTGGGGCCATGATATGACGACCTAAAAGAAATCGAGAAACAGAGGAGCTAATGGTATAGCAGATGAAAACTGGTCATGTATAACTCCATTCCTGTAATTTCTTGACATGAGCTGATAGTATGTCTGTGGAGCTGTTGTGTAAAGGCTTAGTCCAAGATGAATTAATTACCGATATAGTCGGGTTTGCTTCTATTAAGGCCAATCAGATCAGCTGCGACCATTCAATTTAAAACCAGTGCGTTAACGCCATTGTGAACTAGCAATTTCATCACATGAGGTGAAGGTGATCTCCTAACTGGCTCCACCAGGAACGCCCCTTTCAGGAGGAAACAGATTTACTTATTTGGGGGGGTAGAAGTTGGTGTCTTTGGTAATGAGTTTTAAGTGCAAAAATATGGGCCAATTTAACTGTAAACAGAATGGTATTTATGGTATTCAAACAAGGACAAGTCTGAAGTCAACACTCAAAAAAAAAATGAAACCTCATAAAATTTTAGATTTACTTAATAATGTTATGTCAACTAGTTCCACAAAATTGAGTTAAGTGCATTCCACTCAATGCAATTAATTAAACTGGCCAAAAATGTTAGAAGTCAAATAAAGGTTACGCAAAGCTATTGCGGGGAACCAGCTGTCATAACATTACTAAGAAAATCAAACATAGGGTTTCAGTTTTTTGAGAGAATTATTTGTAATTCCCTCCAAAAAAAGAGAATATTCCCTTTAAAAATACCCCTCCACTCTCATCTTCCCATTAGACCCCACCACCATTTGTGGGCATTATTTATAGGGTACACAAAAAGTGAAAGGAAACTATGGAAGCCCATACGGGACAATATTAAAATGAAAATTTTATTTCACTATTGCATTATAATTTTCCACTAATGAATGCATTTGATTTTTTGATTTTCACATGCTCATTTGGGAAATCAATGACTATATTCAAATGATAATGAAAACGCCGTTTGACATTTAATTTTCGTGCCCCGCAATGCAGTGGATAATATTCAAATGCAATAAGCAATACAGCACCCCCAGCCTATTGATTTTCATTTTAATATTGTCCCTTATGAGTTTCCATAGGAAACCATGTAAATGAATATCTTTTCATTTGTTAACAGCTCAGCTGGCTTGGATTCATACCCATTGATCTAACAAAGAGCAACATTGTTTGTACTGAGAGGTGGTCTTAGTGAGTCAAAATACAAACAAGTTCATTGACACAAAGCTTGCACATCGCAACAGTATTCACCGAAACTCTAACAACCTGGTGCCCGAAGGTGTTGAAAGGGCACCAGGAGAGTGATGGAATGTGAAGGACTCAGGTGCAGGAACGTGGATTTATTAAATAAACAAGTGAATAAATAACACAAATGCAAAACGTAAAGGGAAATATGTGCTCACAACAAAAGAGTGTTACATACCAAGGCTACCTGCCAGTGAGGGGAGAAACTAAGGTTTAAATAGACAGTGGAATGATAATTAACTAAGAAAAGCCAGGTGTGATAACTAACTGAGCAAACAGAGGGAATAATTGAATAATTAGGTGAGGGCAGGTAGCCATGTGTTCGAAATGCCAAGGGGGAGGGGCATCACTGAAACACCCTCGAATGCGCCATTCAATCTTTTGCAACGCAAATGCCTTTATTGCGCACCAGAAAACTACCAAACTTGCCAACGACAACAAAAAAAATAAAAAATAAACCTGTTTGTGATGGAGGAAATTAGGAATGGCATTAAGGCTGCATGTGTTTCTGTTTGCAAAGGCAGGAAAATAGAGCCTTGATAGGAATTAATATTTGATTGATAAATGGAGAGGAAGCCAGGATAGACATAACTCCTGTAACTGCAGCTTCCTCTGCCACTTGGCCTGATGTAACCACAGGCAGGCCGTGCACGGGGCATAACTCACACGTTTCCTTTTCCTCCATGTTGAAAGACAGCTATTCTAAGTTACTGAGGACAGACCACTGGAGAATACTGCCTGAAATGTATTCAAGCGGTCGAAGTACCTCAGCGCCTCCTAATGTAGCCGTGTTTACAGGCTCAGAGCAGAGAGGGCTCAGTTTGCATCATGCGGACTTCTCCACCTCACTATTTGCACTTTCATCTCCGGGTTAAGTGATGAAGGTCACCAACATGAAAAGAGTGCTTGCCCAAAACTCTTGATAGCAGTCTCCCTTTTATGCTTGTTGACAGGTGGCCTGGAGGAGCCAAGGCAGCCTAATTGGTCATGACAACCATGTTACCAGCAGTCAAAGATAGTCAGATCCATGTGGCCAAGCTGCAAGGGAAGTCTCCTCAAATAATTTTTCTGTTCAATGCTGAAAATTTTTGCTGGTGCGCTGCTCTCAAGTAACATGCCGTATTGCATATGAATAGCAGTAATTGGTTTACAAGAGGGAAGAGATGTCAACTGCTGAAAATTAAAATGGAAAATTATGCAATCAATTTAAATACATACAGATAAAATGCAGGCATTTTGTTCCCTGGGTTTTGTTGCCTGTTCTTCTATCTTTCTTTTTTTTCTTTCTGAAGATTTGCCTTTGTGTTGTGTCATCTTTGTAGTTTCTGGACATAAAAGAAGCCGCTGACAAAATGTATAACAAGCATATTTTTGTGTTTTGAATCTTCAGCCTAATTTAAAAACGGCTCCCGCATTGTGAAGATCTACAGAGCAAATTGCTCTCGACATTCTCAGATAAAAGGACTGAAAAGAACACGTGTGAGGAAGTGTGGAGAAAAAATGAGAGAAATTGTTCCTCTTTGCAGCCGCAAAGATTTCCATGTAACGGTTATTTGACTGGACAGTCGTTCACACCCCGAGCCGTAAACCTTCAAGGCCTTTATCCTGTTTATTCAGATTCACATTCTTTTTGTGAGACCTTGAAAACTAAAGGCTGGGGAGAGAGCGGCCTACAGACACGCCAGGCATTCCTACTGGCCTTGATTCCTGGCAGGGACAAGTCATTTGAGAGGCTAGTTCTGTTTATTCTCACAGCAACATAAGTAAAGCATCAAGAACACGGTTTTCATCTGCAAATACTTTATGCACATGTTAGACCACTTTACTGCCTAATTTATACCTGCGCATATTTTCACAGGATGTACCGACAGGTTTGATGTTTTACTGCAGTGTGAAGAATACTGCATTGCTATTTGCTGCTTCATGTCCGCACACTCTTCCTGAACAGCTTTATCACTGCAAAAAGTGATTTTCAAGAGAGGGAAATTTACTTATTTTAGGACTTAAAACTGTCACCTTTTTCTTAGCTAGACAAAAAAATTTGTCCTTGATTTGAGGTTATTTTCATTATCTTGCAAACGGGGTAAGTAAATTTTCACTTGTCAAGCAAATATTGCTTGACAACAAGCATAAAATGAACATGTGACCAAATATTTAGGAGGAATACATCATTTTATGGAGTCTGTGAGGGTAAGATACGCATGGGAATCGTGGTTTGACATTTACGTCCAAAAAACATTTTGTTCACTCATGAAAGTGAATTTAGTTTATCATAAGTTTCTTAAGGATTGTGTTTAGACCAAAACAGATCACAAATTTGTTTTATAAATCCGTTGGGGTATCTATGAGCTACAACATGAAGCAGTAAACCTAGCATGAAAGTGCACTATTTTAGCTTTGGGAGCTAATTAGGTCAATATGGTGGCTGTGGGGTAAGTTGAGCCATTTAGCCAGGGGCAAGTTGAGCCACTCAGGCCTATGTTGAAATGTTTTTATTTTACTGATTTTTTTTTTTTTAAACAATTTTTATTGGAGATTTTTGCGATACAGGAGTATGGTATTTACAGATGCTTTGGATCTCTCATTTTTTGTTAAAATAGTTTTAAATGCAATAATAATAAAAAAAGTTATTGTAGGCCTACTTGTTAAATTGTGTTTCATAAATACGTAAACAAGGATTTGAAGATGTGACTGTTATTTCATTCAGTACAGACATTTTTCACTGTGAAATATCTTAATTCAGGGAAGGGGAGAATAGGAAGGAGGGAGGGAGGGAGTCAGCTCAACTTACCCCGGTACTGTGCTCAACTTATGCCATACACGGGGTAAGTTGTGCCACTAGAACACTTTTTTTTGAACATGCTATATTGTCAAAACAGTTATGTTTACGCTCATTCAGATTGTTTGTAGGGGTGCACAACATCCTGAAATATATGCTGGTATATTAGTTTGCAACATAACTATAATTGCCTTGGTGTAGGAATCCTGAATATGAAAAATGGCTTAACTTACCCCACTTTCCAATGCACTTTAGCTGTCACTACATTCAGACTATAGAATGGATTCTCATGGCTTATTGCTCAATGAGCCTCGCAAACTAATTTACGCAAATATTTTTCCACCGCTGCAGTTCTGAAACAGATGCTGCCTCAAATGACAGAATTACAGCTCCTGGCACTTTGTCCGGGGTGAAATCAGGCTCCGAAAAACATCTAAGTTCTGCAGTTTCCACGTTACACTCTATTTGTTTGGACCACTGTGAATTCCAATATGCATTGCGCGAGAGCTTCTTCCGGCTAGACATGAGACATGCAACTCCGGTATTTGGTATGTTCTCCTATCCCCCACCCCAAGTTCATTCTTTGGTCCATATTTAATCTCATATACTAGACCCACTACACAGTCAGTACATTCCCAGGCAGCCATATTTTGAGATCCATCAAATACTGTTTCTCCCTACAGGTTCAGCCACCATCTTCTGCTTTTGGGGCAGATCCCCCCCCTTTTTCTTTGCATCATTTGCCTCCAAGTTTCAATTAAACTTCAACTAATTTCTGTTAAAGCAGCATATGTCCAGTTTCACTGCTTTTAGGTACAACATGCACCTCAGGTAAGAGTCCATGAAACATTTTATTTTTCTCCCTCAAGCTGAGAAAGCACCCAAAGACAGAGGCCCTCGTAATCACTTAATTCTATAAAAATTAGAATGAAAATTCATTCGGGGACAGTACATTTCTCTGCACGGTGCTCGGTCATTCACCGAACTTGATTGCTGTGAGTGACCCTGAATCCTCAGTACAGACAGACTGGATACCTGAGAGGCCAGAACACGAGAAGAGGGAATGAGAGGCTGTGATCTACGGAAGGTCAGTGAGTAAATCAAATGCTGGATGAATGGGCCTCGCTTAATTCATCGTGTCTATAAGTGAATAATGAGAGGACTGCAGAAGGTCAACTGATAACATCTGAAGAGGGGAGGAATCTGAGAATTAGAGGAGTGAAAGAAGGATGAGTGTACCTAAGAGCTTGTAACAAAGTTTGATCGAAGTCCTCCTGAGAGGAGAAAGGAGAGAGGAGGGGAAAAAAAGAGGTGAAAAGGACCGGGTATTACTGCGAATGTACTGGCTCATATGCACGTGATCTCTCTCAGTCGGCTAAAGGCAGCATGCACGCCTTCGTTTGAGCAGACATTTTGGCTCGTTAGTTTCCATCTTTCTGTGTGAAAACCATTATGACTAATTTAGGAATTCAGGAATGCAGACTGGCATCGAAGAGCGAGTGAATTGAATTCCTGACTGTCGTTTTGAGCAGGAAGGATGTACGTTCTGAATGAGCTCGTCACATTCTTCCACACTGCGTGCCTCTCAGAAACCTTACATGCAAGAAAGCTCCACAAAGGGTGCGATTCCCTTTCAAGCATAAGTGCCACAAATCTTCCCCGATTCCCTCATTCCCCTTGTGAATAATGTCATGCTGTGTGCATGTATTAGAATGTCTAAAATGCTTCCAACTGTACTAAGATTGGAAATCGACAGGGACCTACAGCACTGAGGAACCTGTTGCCAGTTACCACCTGTTGGTGGTTACCAGTTTATAATATTACATCTATGTTCACTGTCTGCAATGGCCAATTATGGTTTGCCCTTAAATTTTTCACCTTATGCTAGGTTTAACTCACTGTCACCAGCACAGCGCAGTCAAAAGAAAAAAATAATAAAAAATTGTCAGAGAACTGCGCTATCTTCATCTTTTCACTTTCTTTGACCTTTTTATAATTTTGAATACCAGATTTAAAATGGCAAGTTGTGAGCTTATTATGCTGACATTTGCCAGAAAGAGAGTGGAGAGGCTGGCAGAGACAAAATTGTTCTGAAACATGGCGAGAAATTTTGTGTTGATTGCACATGAATCCTGTGAAACCTGTCTCAGCCGTCACCTTCGTACGGCCCTCAGTTGCTCTCAATGCCTGTATTTAGTCACTCTCCTTGGTGGTCAAGTCAGGGACAGGTGTCATTGTAAACTGGTAATTTACTGTACATTAAGAGGCAACATTTTATTTGCATTATTCATTTAAGCGAATGTTCTTAAATGTGGTCAGACCAAGCAGCTCGGCAGCACAGGTTCAAGAGCTGGACCCTATGGCGACTGGCCTTCTTCTCACAAATCAATCTTTTTCAGCCACTACTCTGCCTTGTCATCCCACCATAGCGATTTTGGGATGGATTTTGAGGCCATATTGATGAAACCTTTTTTATTCAAGGGCCAAACCACACTGAGTATGATGACTCATCTAGGATTTGTTTTCACGGGTCCTTAGCCAAACATTTAGTGGACTGACCTCATCCCAGATCAACCCTCCCTCGTAAAAATCTTCATATGAATTTGGGTCAGAGTTTGGGGAGCGGGGCCTCATTTCAGCCTTATTAACTCCAGTAGACTTGTGGACCTTTACTTTCAATGCAATGAGAAAAGCCTTCACTCAAGTATTCAAGCGCAGTCTGTTGGGGGGAGAGCGGTCGGGGTGTTTTGGCTGAGGCTCTGCTGAGCTGAAGAGCTGCAGGAGTGATGAATTTATATTTAATAGCAACTGGTATCAGGAGAGAGGGAGGGAGGGATTCTTTTTCATTACTGCCCCCCCCCCCCCCCCCCCACCCCAACCCTTCCCCACACGAACCTCCACCCACCCCCCACCGCCCCCCCCCCCCTCCTGCTTTATTGAGGTAATTGATTTCTCAGTGGTAACAAGGTATCGACCAAATGAAAGATCCTGCAAAGACGAGAGCTTCGATTTAAAAGCAAGCAAGACGGAAAAAAAGAAAAAGAAAAGTCAATGCCTAACCAGTGGCTCGGACATTTATTATACAAGGAGTGGTATCATCTCCCCCATAGAGCAGTCACGCTGCACTGTTCACACTGAGTTAAATAGGGAAAAAAGTGGACAGCTATTTGGCGGCTTTCTTGTGCAAAGCTTATCAAAGACTGAATACACTTTGCTTGTCGTTTCTGTCGGGGGTATGATGTGCAGCTTGTCGAAATAGCATTCATAAAAAGGGAAAGCATTCTACATTGGGCAGTATATTTTTTATTACTTTTTATCAAGCATGAATGCTTAAGAGGTTTGGGGGGGGGGGGGGGCAGTGTATAAGATAGCTTCAACCTTTTACTTTTTTCTTAACAGACTGGTCATGTGCATATCAACACTATCGCCCATATATTTTCATAGATTTTTGAAGACAGGATGTTTTGACACTTGCCACTTTAGGGAATATTTACAGTGACTTAATTGAACACAACTGCCACAGCGACTCATGAAGAAATGCATCACACTGTTGTATTTGCTTTTTCGTAATGATTCACATTTATCACATCATATATAAACAGAAATATTGCATCATATTTCATTGCATATGATGAAAAAACACTTATTAAGTGAAATACAAAATTTGTTATATTATTTTTTGCCATTGACGGCATTGCAGACCACTGTTTTCCTCATGAAACATGACAAAATTAAAAGCAATCAATCTCAAGGAGCTTGACGTAAATTCTGATAGGCACGGAGTCAAGCTCGCTAACTATAGGAGCCGCTTCTCGAGCTTGAGAATCACCTGAGTGCTCATGAATGTCATCTGATTTGCCGTCACATGATTGCTTGATTGATATGCTAGCTTACTTAAGCTCGCATTCTGAGCAGAGACTCTGCAGCATGTACCCTTAACACCCCCCCCCCCCAACTCCTCCCGTGATTTTTAGCATTCTGTAATCCTGTTCTTTCATGACTACACTGTCGTTCAATAACAATGCCTCTTCTGTTTTAGGTCATTGTTGCTGTTGGCTCTGTTCTATGGAAGGGGGGTTAATAGCAGCTCCCTGCCTGCGGTTCCACGCTGGACGGGCAGGGATCTCTCGAACAGAGCCATACCGCCAAACTCAATGTACGCTTGTATGCTTTTAATAAATATCCTCTTTGCCAAAGTGTCCTATCAGAAATGACATTTATTAGAACAAAATAAGCGTGGCCTCTGATTGCTTCTCATGTCAATTTGTGGGATTTTTGACAACCAATTAAAAGCTACTCACACCACTGTATGCGGATTGCATTTCGTAACTATGACACGACGTTTGGTGATTCTGGGTTGCGACTGTGTGGCCACTGATTGCACCACAGAACATGACAAAAAATGATGTGCAATCCTCCTCATTGCATCTGCCTGACATCAGCATGGCCTGTGGCCTGGCTTGCATACTGCCATTCCACTTGTATTTAATTGTGAGTATGAGCTCACGCTAATTTCTATATTCCTTCATATTCCCCCCGTGGAAAATCATGAACTATTCTCTGCACACTCATTGATCCCCATGAGATGATACTAATCAATACGGACAGTGTGTTTAACTGTCAAATTAATCTTAATGGAGAGCAATCTCATATGAGAGTATTGACCCTCTCCCTTCCCCGCTGCCCAACTCCAACTCAGCCTCCCAGTTTGTATGGATGGTCTCTGGAAAGCGGTGTCCTTCCTGCATTGAATGTTTGATGATGGTTGGAAGAAAAATTGAACTCTCCTCCTTATGCAGTGGGGATATTGATTAATTACATGCTACCGGCACCACTTGATCATATTGATTATTGCTGTGTCAAGCGACTTGCAGTAGCCATATTGGTCTGTGTACATGTGACTACCTGAAAAGCTCTCAACAGTTCATCAGTGATATGCTGTATAATGGAATGCAGAGGTATACTAAGCTGTTTCTCTCTGACCTGAACCGTGTGCTTCATTCACCTTTCAATATCTTTTTTTTTTTTTCGCATTTCGAAACATTCAACTAAAAGCAGACATTTAAAGTAATACTTAAGCCATTGGTCTCAATTCAGCCAAATTGGTTCGTTGTATTGGTACTTATTTGAACACAAACTTTACTGATTGTTTTGCATATTTTTTTTCCTTTTGTATTTTATATTCAAGGCAGCTGAACTCACAACACAGCTTGCAAAGCGAAGAAACAACTGCATTTAATAAAGATCGGCAAAAATTTTACAATACGGCACACAGTTACAGTACCCTCTAGATGATTTTGTGCTCCTGGCTGTTCAAGCAAACCTCTTTGCTCTCTTGTCTCAGAATGACCATTTTCTCAAGCGCTGAATGAAGATCATGCATTATTGTCAACATCTGTGTCAACGGGCCCTGACCTCAGGCCCATAAGGCACCTCTGGGAGCTGAGTTTAAGCCTGGCCTAGTCGTCTAATATCACTACCTGAGCTCAATAATATTTTTCTGGAGTCAATTTCCCATGGCAACCTTCTAACATCCAGTGGAGTGCCTTTCCAGAGGAGTGCAAGATTATAGCAGCAAAGAGACACCAGCTCAGAATAATGCCAGTGACTCGGCGACAGTGATAGGAATAGGATGAGTCGGTGTACAGCAGTGTGTCCCTGGAAGTCTCCGGAAGCATCTTGACTGATCACTGAAAGTAATGGAATATCTGCATGTCTTAATGTTTCTCATAAATTTGAAAATGTTCAATGTACATATAATCTGATCTGACCCATAATCCGAAATTGTTCTCCCTGGAAAGAAGGTTTGCAAAATTAAATTAATGGCCTAACTGTATAGATGGAGCATTGCAGCATGTTTTGATTCCAGTTGCAATACCTGTCGCTATCCCACTGCTGGAACAAACCTCTGTCAACAGCAGAATTGTTTTCCATATTCAGATCGAGACAGCGACTCGTCTCTTTATTGAGAATTCACTTTGTTTCTCTTCTCTAAGGGCTCGCTATTGATGTGCTCTGTTTATATTCAGGATTCGTATTTTGGTTCTTGCTTAGCATAGTTAATTTGCAATAGTGCAGTATTGATTTTACATATAAACTGCTCTGCATTAATGTTACTAGTCTGGTATTCAGCCGCTATTTTTTATGTTAATCAGTTGAATTAATTTATGTTCCCTTACACTAAGTGTTCTAGGTAAGCTTGTCTATTGAATGATTACAATGAAGTATAATGCCATTTTCAAATGTCATGAGGCATTTCAATAGCATGTTTGTATGAAAAAAGTTTGTCACAGTATGACACCTTCTGCCATACATTTAATTTATTTAACAAAATGATTGGGATATGGCTGTTTAACTGGCGACTAAATTAGGACTAGTAGATTTTTAAGGTTTTTCCTAATTAACTCATTGAGGGAGGTACATTTCTCCATAGTTTAATCGACAGTTTTTGAGGGAGATGCTCTTGTGAAAATCCCTCTGGTTTAAGCCTACCGGTGTAGTTTTCCGCAATAACCAAAAAGCTTATGGCACTAAAAATTTGCTCAAATTATCTCTAGTGGGACCACTTTGTCAAAAGGGAGATTTATTGAAAGCATACAGGTATATGCATTGGGTTTGGCAACGCCGGGTTAGGCTCTGTTTTGAGAGATCCCTGCCCGTCCCACTTCGTTGAACCGAACACCGAGGGCAGGGAGCTGCAATGAACCCCCCCCCCCCCCCCCCCATAGAACAGAGCTCAAAGGAACAATGACATCTACAGGAAGAGACATTGTTATAGATTGGCAAATTAGTCATAAGAGGAGAGAATTAATGACTGTGATACTTCACGGGTGGAGCTGCGCTGGAGGAGGGTTGTCAGGTGAGGGGGGTGAGAAGCTATTTCTCAAGAAGCCAAGTTAAATAAACCTGCAAATTGCCGGTCAAGCGATCATGTGACCGCAAAGTCAAATGACAGTCATGCACTTAGGTGACCCTCCAGCAGTTTGTTGATGAGAGCTCAACTCCACGGCCAATCAGAATTTACATCAAAGCTCAATTTATGATTTTTTTTTTTTTTTTTTTAATCTAAGATGTCATTATGATTTTTTTCCATCTTTTGTGGGGAGGGGGGCTCTAGATTGGTACGCAGAATTGGTATGCAGAGCACAATCTTTAAGGCCAGTACCATTTCATTACAGCATACACCTCAGTTCTTTTTTTTTAATCACACAATCCATCTAATCATATGTATTTAAGATGCCTAGCAAAGATAAATGGAAGGAGTTGTGTCAGTGTTGCATCAGGAATGTCTTTCAAACACCTCTCATGCACAGTTGAATTGTTTAGATGAGAAACCTTTGTGAATCTCTCCTGTCACCACCTCTACCTCAGCTGCCAAGTGGTACATGCTGACAGGGAGACTGCCAGACTTCACACACATTATTTCACTGATGTGCCATCTTCCTGGTGTCAAACAAGCAGGCCTTTTGGAGCCCATACTGAAATGTCACTCTATGAGCTGCAACATAACTTTTTCCAACAGTATTATGCCTTACCAACGCCCCATAGAGTCCTATGCATTTGCAGCGGTAGCAATTCAGCTCATGATTGGTTGAAGTTTGGGTTAGGGAAAGCTTTATAGTTTGGATGTTCTTTGGAGTCTCTCAACAGCTCTTGTAACAACCAGCCAAATCCTTGCTGAACTGTTGTCATAATTGTGGGGTGTGGCTATGGCAGATGTGCGCTTGCAAAAATAAAGATGACTGTAGGCAATCTAAATGACTTGACTCTTCAGGAATTTAGGAAATGAAGTCAAGAACTCTTGTGTGGGGGTAATGGAAGAACAATTTTCAGTTGTGAAACTGGAGCATCAGTTGACCTTTTTAGTGAAAACGTGTATGACAGATACAGTGTATATAGGACAGAAAGATTTTTCAACTATTTTTTTTTTTTTTGCTCATATTTGAGAAACCATTTCATCAAGTAAGGTTTTGTGCGTTATTTAAGTTTTCCCGTAAACAAAAACTTACTTTAATTTCAATTTTTATGCATCCGTTTGCACAAAACTGCTAATGCAGGCAAACATGTTATCATGTTGTTTCCTTCAGGTTCTTTAAATGGTTACATTTATGCTTTGTAAGTTGGATTCACTAGCAGGTACTAATCAAAATTCAAATTGCTACATCCTGAAGAATTTTCAGTCATAGCATTTCATCATTTTTCAAATTAAAGACTTGCTTGGTTGAATTTTTGACAGATTGCTGCAGACCTGCTAACAGAGGCACGGCTTGTCCTCAGATTATTGACTGTGGCTTGTTAAATAAAAATTGAATCAATAAAAGGGCTTCTTAATGGAATAACCGCATCATTTCAAGAATCCACCATCATAATCTACAGCGCACTACATGACCAAAAGTATGCAGACACGGCCAGCATTTCAGTCTGAAATCATAGGAATTAATTGGGAGCTGGACCCCCTGCTGTAATAACAGTCTCCGCTCCTTTGGGAACGTTTTCTGCTAGTTGCTGGAACACTGCTGCAGGGCTTTCCGTTTCAGCCGGAAAACATTGGTGATGTCAGACAGTGTTGCAGGCCGATTAGACCTGCTTCAAAGTTGGGTTTCCAGTTGAACCAAATAGTGTTTGATTGGGTTAAGGTCAAAACTCTGTGTAGACCAGTCAAATTATCTGAACTGATCTGAACTCCTTGCCTTATTCATGCATTATTGTCATGCTGAAATAGGGAAGGGCCTCTTCAAATGTCACGGCTGGCTGTCCTGTCAAGATTTACCTACAGTAAAACTTACACATACAGCACAAGCCATAATAAACTGCTGCAGGCTATGGAGTGTCCACACATTTTGTCCATGTTTGGCCCCCTTAATATGTGTCTTTTCTCCAAAACTAAATGTTGATTTGCCATTGAAAAATGTTAATTAGTGTTTAGCGATTTAAAGAGATTGCAAATCAAATTCTAGTCACCAATGAAGGTTTTGGAGGTGTTCCCAAAAAACTGGGCAAAGGAACGAATTGGAAAGGCTGGTTAACAGGAATGTGGTCCCAATCCTGGTGACCAAAGGTAAGGCTTGAGAGTAGTTCTGAAGTTCTGAATAGCAATCAGGTATTTCATTATCATAGAGGTAACAAGAATTTCTAAAGCTTATTAGCTAGAAGACAAAGACTGAGTGGTCGTTTACTAGCAAAATAGCATGACAATCAGCAACTAAGCTACACCAAAATAAAGCGTTAAAACCTCAGGAATATAAGGGAATGGGGCACACAATGGATTACACCTGGAAAGGGGGGGCACGTAAGACGTCATACCAACAAAGGAGACAGTAACTATAAATGACATGCCGGTTGCTGGGGGGGTGGGGGGGGGGGGGGGGGGTGGCGGGGTTAAGGAGACACAAGGGTTATGACACATAATTAATCAACGTGGCATCTGACACCTTTTTCTATTCATTTAAATAATTAATACAAAGGTCACTTTTATAATATGTGTTAAAAAATATATTTGTCTGGGCAACACTAGAAAAATAAACCTAATTCCATTGCCTTTTGTTCTGTATGAAATATGTTGTTTATTACCCTCATTGTATTATTTTGCTTTCATTGCTTAATTTAATTAAGGATGGGACTAATTTATGGTTGGTGACGTTATAGATTTTTGATGTCTTACTGCCATTGCCCAGAATTCATGAAATGAATTTTTTTGGGCATGTGTAATAATATCCCAAGTAACTCACCAGTTGGTTATATCTGCCATACTCTCTGGCTTTGACAGAGATTCTGATTCTTTTCTGTGCACAGGATATATATCCAGAAATAGATTTCCAAAAAGGATACAAATTTTCTTGTGCCACTCAGCGACCAAAAAGAACATAAAACCTTCAAATGGCAAGTCTTCTGCTACTGGATCTCCACACTTAATTTCAGACCTGCATTTTTACATTTCCAATTAAATTAAAACTTTTTTGCCTTCTGTGATTTCAGCACTTGCAGCTGCCATTGTTGTCTTGTCTTAACATTTAATTGCTCTGTATGATGAATGCTCACATGCAAATGAAAATGTGTTGCAAGTTTCCCCTCTAGTGGTACATTGAGTTGTACTTTGCGCCAAATCTTATCAACCCATCTCTGAGACGAGAAATAACTGATCCCTCACCCTGTTTCCCAAGCAATAGTGCTTAATTTTCTACCTTCTGTACTGAATACCTGTTTGCATGAACTTGCTGGTCTGGCACTTAGAACAAGGAAAATATTAGGACAAATCTGAGGGAAATTTCTTGTCGTTGTTGAGTCATAATTAAAGCGATCATAATGGAAGAAAACATTAGACTGGTCCAGCTCTGAGATCACCAGCATTCATGCCTGGTCGTAATTCCTTGATTCTATGAGGGAAAGTATGGAGTAACAGACACATGAATACGTTGTTCTGTTTGAACACGCAAGCAGCCCAGTTTACTCACGTAATCCGCATTTCTTGGCAGGCAGCTAACAATTACGCAGATGGACTCCTCAAGACCCAAAGTAACTAGCAAAATAATGGGCAATGAAGAAAAGCAATACCAGTATTGATCCACATCAATGACTTATTAGCAAGTGTAATTATAATAAAGCCATAAAACGGAAATTCAAAATCTGCTTAAATACGCAGGTGCTGAGTCTTTCCTGTTACTGTGTTAAATGAAGAATCAAAATTGTTCATGCTAATGAAAGAATTACCTCTCGCAGTTAATAGATCAGACCAGGGTGTCTTTAATCATTCGAGTTTTATTAAGTCCTTCTGTTCATTTCACAACTGCAGGGGAAGAAGCAGGATATAGTAATAAATAATTATAGTAATAAATAATAAGCCACTTCTCATTCAGGAAGCTCCCACAGATCACAGCATGGGCAAGTTTTCCATCGATACCCCCAACCGTCTTCTTTTTTCAGATTTCTAATTTATTTATTTGATTAATTATTTAATTATTGACTTACTTACTTTATTAATTTATTTATTTGCTTAGAACCGTGGGATGGTCCTACAAGTGGAAGGTTAGGGGTTTGAATTTGGCTGGAGGCCTTTCTTAGAAGTGATTACATGTCCGATTTGTGCTTGCCTGGGTTTCCCCCTGTTACTCCGGTTTCCGTACTCTGTCTAAACGCATGCATGCCAGGCTAACAAAACAATTGCTGTTAGGTACGAATGTGTGAGTGAATTGTGTGTGTGTTTGTGCCCTGGGATCTATTCATTTATATAAATAAATGGTTAGGATCCCTATATGAGGTACTTTTATAGGAATAACATGCTCACATTTCTTCCTTCCTTCCTTCCCTCTATTTTATTCAGTCTCTTTAGCAGCTCTATTGAATTTTTCCCATCGGTAAGCTCATTGTGCCACATGACGGCACTGGTAGCTCTCAGCTATATTGTTTTGACTCGGAACTTGGGGTCTTGAATGGGGCGCTGGGTAGTGGAACAGGACATTTGAAAGTGCAATGTGCTTTTGAAAGGTTATCTATGTAGAAAAAAAAAATGTTCCCCTCCTTTTCTTGGCGTGATTGAAAATATTCACATGGACAATTACTGTAAGAACAGGGGAAGGCATCAATGATAGCCTGCATCTGGGAACCATGAACGACTTTGTTAGTTACTGGAATATAGGGAAAAAAAACCTAAATTTTATTTTTGAAGCACTAGGGACCAATGAAGCCATGAGTACCCATAGTAAAAATTTAAAAAATAGCCCCGCAAAGTGGGCGTTACCCCTCAGCCCCTGGATTGTTTGGAATGAATATAAAAATGACGAAGGCATTTTCTAGTAATTCTGTGGAATTTAAAATTCAAGATGGCGACTGCGGCAGCCATACTGGACATCCGAGGGCCGTCAAATTCAATGGGCTTCTGTAAGTACACAAGACCAAGCAACAGAGCAAAAATGGCATAGACTGACATAGGCATTTTCAAGTTATCGTGTGGAATACAAAATTCAAGATGGCGGCTGTGGTGGCCACAGTGAACATCCAAGCACCGCCAAAATCGATAAGCTTCTGGAAGTACACAAGACCAAGCAACACAGCAAGAATGGAGTGGTTGACGAAGGCGTTTTCAAGTTATTGTGCAGAATACAAAAGTTTACGGGACAGACGGACTGACATCACACGTGTTGGGGCTGAGTGGTAATGAGTCATAATTTGTACTTCCATAAGCGTTCCATGGAGTTTCAGTTCCACAGCTGTATTGCCTGAGTTTGTTGCACATAATTTGTATTTCCGAATGATTCTGTTCATTTTGAGTGAGCGTGGACTGCAGACTTTGTACGGATAAAAGGTGATTATGTGAACCTTTCAACTCTGACAATATGCTCTGACCATCTAAAAATGCAGAGATGGTTTGATTGCTTTGGAAGTGCTATCTACTTTTGGCTGATACAACTCTATTTTAAAATACCACAAGGATGTTGAAGCTTTCAGGCAAACCAAGGGGCAAGAAGACTGACTCCAAATGTTCTAAAAGTAACCTGTATTGGAGAGTACGTGCTTTTCCTCTCTAGTTCCTATTTTTCAGGAGTACAGCTTGATTACCTATAATGCTGTTTACCTTTCAAATTTTTATTCCCCTCGGGAAATGTCAATAGGAGGCATTGCCTCACAACTAGATTGTAAAGGGTGCCATACAAAATATAGACCGATTTAATATTGATTGATCAAGTCGGATAATTGCTGTGGGCCTGCGCTCGTGTCCGAAGTTGAATGAGCTGTGGGGGCTCTCTATTGTTCAGACAGCTCTCACTCACTCAAACTGTGTGTCAGAGAAATAACGCACCTTCTCGTCTACTATTGTGTAGGATGCAAAGCTTGACTGAGAGCAGCCAAGGACATTAAGTCTGGCACATCGAGTCAAAAAAAAAACATTCCATTTGTAATCATCCCGAGGAGATCTCAGAAATACGGGTGATCCAGCAACCTTTTCGTCATCTCATGCATTTTGGTTATGAGAAAAGATGATTATAGATAATCTTACTACTTCTTCATTGCGATCCCTGGGGTGAGGAGAATGGTGAAATGTATTGAAGTTGTATTGATTCAGAAGCCGTGTTCCAGCCTTACAGATTTGAGTAGCAGCCACCGGGAGATAAGGATTTGGAGAAAATGCAAGAAGGCCTTTACACAAATTAAATTGACTGAAAATCAAAAGTGCATCAGTCTCGTACTGTGTTATTGTTCAAAGGTTTCAGTAATGCTGCACGGTTGTCTAACAACTCTGAAAAATCAGTCCAAAATAAGGCAGAAAAAATAGACATGCTATTTATTTTCCTCTCTCAATTCTGGATAAATAGCACATTTTTTGGCGGCTGGTTTTGGATGATGAACACCGCATAAGAAAGAATGTTGGAGGTAAACAGTTGGGCCCCTGAGCTGATCCTAATACCCCATTAACAGGATTTCTGGTATTTTATAATGAAACCACTAAACAACAGCCTACCATAACAAAGACGTGAAAGCACACATATGGCTACGAAATGGGGCCAAACAAACTACATTTGTGAAAACTGCATTGGAATCCATTGTTATGCACAGTGCAATGGTGCCCTCCCATGGATATATACAGAAAGGTTCTCACACAACAAAAGGATCCGTTTCCACACTTACACAAATGAGCCCTGGCACAGAGATGGAAACAGACGTATTTTAAATCAAGAGCATTGTTTCAGAAAGCTCAGAATAATATTTCTAAGGTTCCTAGTAGTCCATATGCAGGTATGAATTGATCGGATCTCAGGGAAGAACATTTTTGTTCAAGACCGTGTTGAATGGGATCATTTTCACCACACTCTTTTTACATTAAAAGAGGTTAATAAATAGCTTTTGCAGCCGGAGATCAAACTGATAAATGGCTAATTCTATAATTCTATTTTACAGAGCTGGTCCTTTCACTGTGGACTGAGCAAAAAGCATTATGACTGACCCTTCTCAACCTGGACGCACTCTTTAAAACTCTCCCCTCTGGCACGAGGCTGGAGTCCATCGAAAGCAAAACCCAGCTGCTCAACATTAGCTCCTTCTCCACAGCAGCAGGCCCTCTGCATAGCCTCCCAGACACCTTTTACCTGAATGATTTATAAATCCCTTCCCCCATTTCAATTGTGGCAATTAAGGGTATTTATTTATTTTTACACATCGTATTGAGTTTAATAGCTACAGCGCCCTCCATAATTAGTAGCACTCCTGGTTAAGATGTGTTCTTTAGCTTCTAATAAATTCTGTTTTTTTCTAGATAATATAGGATCACAATGAAAAAGAGGAAAATCCAACCTTTAATTCAAGGGCATTAATTCAGTGGGAAAAAAATCCCACATTAAGAAATAATTCTTTTACATCAAAACAATTATTAGTACCCCTGATGTTAATACTTTGTACAACCCCCTTTTGCCAACAAAACAGCACCGAAGCTTCTCCTATAATGTTTCACAAGATGGGAGAATACAGAAAGAGCGATCTTCGACCATTCCTCTTTGCACAATCTCTCTAAATCATCCAGCGACCTGTGTCCTCTCCTCTTCAGCTCACTCCACAGGTTTTCAATGGGGTTGAGGTCTGGGGACTGAGATGACCATGGGAGGAGCTTGATTCTGTGTCTGGTGAACCACTCTGTGTAGATTTAGGGTCATTATCTTGCTGAAAGACCCAGTGATGACCCATTCTCCGCTTTCGGGCAGAGGCCACCAGATTTTGAATGAAAATGTCCTGTTTTTTCAAAGCGTTCATGATACCATGCACCCTAACAAGGTTCCCAGGGCCAGACCCACTTAGAGTGTTTGTTGCCAAAAAGCTCTATCTTGGTCTCATCTGACCAAAGCAGATGGTCCCAGTTGAAGTCCCAGTACCGCTTAGCGAACTCCAGACATTGGCGTTTATGATTGTGAGTGAGAAAAGGTTTTTTCCAGGCATGCCTCCCAAACAATTTGTTGGCATGTAGATAGCGCCTGATGGTTGTTTTGGAGACCCCAAGATGCTTCCATTTGTTGCAATTCTTTAACAGTGAGCTTTGGAGAACTTTTTATTTCTCTCACCATCCTCCTCACTGTGCGTGGTGGCAAAATAACCTTGCGTCCTCGTCCAGGCTTGTTTACCACTGTTCCAGTTGTTTTAAACTTCTTAATGATTCCTCTGACAGTAGCTATGGGCAGGTGCAGGCGAGTGGCTATTTTCTTGTAGCCATTGCCTGACTTGTGAAGTTTGACACACATCTGCCTTACTTGAATGTTGAAGAGTGGATAAGAGAAATGGCCTCTGTGTCACGTCATATTTATACCCCAGGGAAACAGGAAGTGATGACTTACTAAGTAAATGTCCCTAGATACTCTGATCAACTTTGTAAACTACTGTAGAAATGACAGAAATACTTCAATTACATTTAATTCCTTGGAATTGTTAGGGGTGCCAATAATTGTGGAACAGGTGATTTTATGAAAAAATAATTATTTCTTAGTCATGAATTTTTTTATCCCCTTAAAATTCACTTGAGTTGAAGGTTTCATTTTTCTATAAATTTCAGTGTGAGAGTATGCTTCTGCAATAAAGATTGAATTTATTTTAAGGCTTTTAACACATCTTAACCAGTGGTGTCAATAATTATGGAGGGCGCTGTATTTTTATTGAGTATTGTAAGGCCTTTCCCTTGCAGTCCCTTCCCTGCTGCTTTCCTCACCTCCACTTTAATGAGCAACAGATGTCAAGCAAGTATAAGAAAAAAATCCACTTTCAAGCCTACAGCAATTTGCATCTTCGCTTCCCCAATGACTGTTAGGCATTGTTAATAGATAAGGTAATGTAATACAGTCACAAACATGCCCCTGTACCAACTTCTTTTGAACGTATTGTTGGCATCTCATATAGAAAAATTATATATTGAGAATTGTTTTATTATTTTATACATTGGTTATCTTGCCTGAGTACTGATTCCTGAATACTGATTACAGGTTGAAACAGATTTTTAAATTACATTTTAAACACTGTCCCAATTTTTGTGGGGTTGAAGTTATAATTCTGATTCTGATTATGGGAGAAATGTAGGTTTAAGGGCTTTGCTCTTGGGTACAGCTGCTGCTCTGCTCATAATGTGTCAGTAGTGGGGCTTGACCACCAACTCAGAATGGTGAACATTGGACTGCAGCAAGCTAAATCCTCTCAAAACTCTACCTGCATTCTGAAATTCCCTTATCCCATCCTGTTGCAGCTGCAGGCCACAGTTCATCAATCCCTCCTAACTTTTCTGCCACAATAAATCATTTCTTTTGTTGCGATGCCTTGGGAGATCTTTATGCATTACATTAGAATGGTGAATGCAGTTTACCTTTGTATACTATGCACATTGCTTCATATTAATTCTGTTCACTCCATAAGCTAGCGGCGTATGTAAAACTGCAGAGTATTTTCCTCTGACTGAAATTCACAAGTCACAGAAAAATTGTTGGATAGATGAATGATTCATTTATCTGAGACTGCAAAGTATGCATCCTCAAACATGGAGAACCCTCACAATTCGATTGTTTTTTTTTTTTTTTATCAAATCACTTGGTCATTGAAAACTGTTTTTCTCGAGGACCACAAGTTCCTTAACCCCTTTCTGCAGATGTAGACGCCCGCATTCTATAGACCTGCAAATTTAAGCACGCTGTTACTGTACTCGATCACTAGATGACACCCCCGGATCAGTTATTGAATATTCACAAGCAAGCAGACCTCGAACGCGGTTCTGAATAGGGGGAAGTTCACTCCACGCCCTGTTTTTCAAGAGCTGCATGAATTAAACTCCTCAGCTAAGCCTGATGTGCAAACTGGTCAGTATCCTTGCCCATAGTATCGATCCAGCAGTTTAAAAAAACAATATCTTGACACAGAAAAAATCGTTATCCTCTGTAGCAACCAGTTAAGCCACAGTGAGCCAACAGTATTCCAAGTAATCAGACTCTTCTGCGTAATTGTTAAGTTACACTTCATGCACTCGTGAAGTTTCCCTGGTAACAATGTATTGATTGGCTCATTTCTTATCCAATTCCCGAGTGTTTAAACATTTTAGAGTTAGTGAAACACATTGATTGGACAAACAGAGAGCATACAAACCTATGCGTATCAGCATGTTCGGTTGTATCCAGTCTACGTTATGCACATTACGCGGCTAAAATAGACGCGATTTATAGAAAACACATTCGCAAAACTGGCCTTGAAATGTTCAGTTACATTTACAGGATTTAAATGAGATAAGGATATGGTCAATTGGAATTATTTCGAATGAAACAGGACCGGAGGGTTCCTGCTACTGGATACATCGGTCTCTGGAAAAGGGATTCATTAAAAAGGTGAGGCTGCTGCTTTATTTTTTTTTGTTTGTTGTTGTTGTTGTTTTGTTTTTGGAATGTATACGTACTCAACAAAGTCGAATGTCGAGGTTTTTTTCCTGTTTAAAACGCGAACTGCCCGTGCATTTGGGTGGACCCCCTGGTACGTTCATTGCACGTTTCTTTTGAATCCAGGGAGTCAATGGATTGTTCCCTGAAAGTGGAGTGTCTGTTCTGTTAAAATAAGGTATATTTCAGAATTCAGATATTACTGAGTTAGTGAGTTGCACTTGTTCCTTATAAGTGTTGAAATGAGTTTGTGAGCTTAGAAGAGGGGACTGGTAGCTTCCATTACAGGGTGAATGTTCTAACCGTTTAATAAGAAGTTTATCTAATGCGTGTTTGTGCTGGCTTGGGGGACTTTGAAGTAAAATGGCCAAAACTCTAAACTTTATTATGGAGAAAAGGCATGTTTTCTGTTTGGAGAAGTTACTGGTGACCATTGATATTCAACTACACTGAGATTGATAAATTCATTCTAAACTCAACCAGAAAATCATTTGTTCATATTAGATTTCATGCCTCAAAACTTTATTTGTGTTATATACATGATTTTTTTATGATTTGACGGGACTTCATTTAGAGACTTCGGGGAGACACTTGGATAGCTGTATAATTTGGCTAAAAGCATGTAGGTAATCTAGAATGTAATGTTGAAGATGAATTGTACTTGTGGTCAAGGAGTTTATGATCCCAGAAATGTATAATTTTAAGCCCCAGCAGTTTTTCAATCCTCAGAATTATTTTTTTTTAAATTTCAATGGTGAATTCTCATGAAGATTTTTTATGTTTGCAGCTCATTTTCTCTACCATAATCATGAAAATTAACTGAAATACTATGTAATTCTAAATGCTTTAAGTGTCTTTTCATAATTGAGCCACATTTTTCCTCTTTATGAAGCTTAAATCTTGAATTATACAGCATTAAAGTGGGTAACCCATAAATAGCCAAATTTGGCTTCTGCACAAAGGGGTTAAAGTCATTTATATTTCACTCCAAGCAACAAGAAACTCCACCAATGTTTACCCCTCATCCGACTAACATATTTCACATCCAACAAGCATTAGTGGCTGGGGTCCCAGGTGACCCCAGGAGTCAAGTACTGTGAAAAATATGGACACGTTTGTTCTCAAAACATTCTTATTAATGTAATTTATGACATCTGAAACAATAAAGGAGATAGAGGAGAGGAGGCACAGAAGTGCTTTTGATCATGCCAACTTATGCTTCCTCAGGTTCTCTCCTCTCAGTGACCCAGAAATTGTTCCGCCCCTGCCGTCATGGAGGGCCTTCCAATTCCTTGCATGCAACTCAGGATAATGCCGAGCAAAGGAAAGATGGGGCTTCTGGAGGTGCTTAAGGCAAGGAAACAATAGAGTGGAGTAATTTTAAATGCTGCACCTCCACATGACATTGTTGCTATGAAGGATTTCTCATTTGGCAGCTTTTGCCTCATCTGTCCTTGTGGCTCATCCTCGCATCGCTTTCTCAGATCCTCCCTGAGAGGGGCTAAGTCGCAACTAAGAGGCACAAGTGAATGAGCAAGGATATGTTATTGTAATTAAAAGCACCCATAGGGCCTCTACCCTTTCCTCCACCCCATACTGATAGTGGGCGATACTTTTAATTAGGATTAATGGCATATATTAGCTCAACAAATACCTCCATCTACTAAAACTGTGTATGTAAAACTGGGAGCTTTTGACTGGGACCCCAATACTTTAATATATTTTTGAAAGAAACAGAAAATAACTAGAAAAGCACTCAGAGAGCGCAGACCTCCGTCAGGGGGCAGCAAAACCCAAAAGCACAGCGATTGGAACTCCGACCCATTGGAAAGACTTGAAATCTTGAACTTTGGCGAATATCTCAGCGGTACTTTGGCCTTGATATGCCAAAATTTAATCACCTGTTTCTTGACTTAATACCCACCTTTTCTGAAAATTTTATCAAAATCTGTCCATGACTTTTTGAGTTATTTTGGAAACCAACAGACAAAAAAACAAACAAACAAACAAACCCAGGCAAAAACATAACCTCCTTGGCGGAGGTAATTACATTTGTTTGGAACAAAGTGATTGAAAAAAAGATTTAAAAAAATTGAAATTAGAGAATTAAGCCCCTGAGAGATTTTACAAAACGTCTATGGGTACCGCAGCTTGAGGGATTATGTTGAAATGCAGAAATGTCACTGAAGAACAGGCCGTCATCCTTATGGTACGCATGTGCCAACACAATATATAAAGAATTTTACGTTTGTTTAAATCAAATTAATAGTAAAAAATACCAGAAACTTCTGCGACAAACTGTTGGCTCGCTCTCTTGCCATTTGTGCGGATTCCTGAATTCATTTTTCAAATGTTTTTTTCTTTGTTTCCCCATGATGCACGATCACCAAAAATTTCTAAAGTATGGCCAAATGAGGATAAGGCTTTGCTCTAGTGCAGTGGTTCTCAAGTTCGGTCCTGGCGCCCCCCTGTGTATGCTGGTTTTTGTTCCAACTACAATTGCAATTCTAGGATTTTAAAAAGCTGTTAGTTTGTCTAAATTAGCAGCACTCCATGTTTTGAGTAGTTATTTACATTTGGATGGACACATCCATTCTGCTATGAAAAATAAAAACCCTTGAACATATTGTGCTTAATTTTCAATATTGCTAGGATTTTCAGGTGAAAACATTTTTACACAGATCAATTTAGACTCTGAGAAAATCAATAAGCTCCAAATTAGGTTTCTGATTACAGGTGTTTTGAGTTTTTCCCAAATAACCTGCCTGAACCAAATAAAAATCAACAGGAAACACAACAGGTGTGACTCCATTGTTTGCCAAGTAAATTGTCGGGTTTTGCCACCATGTGTCAAGAGTTTCACCAATGAGGAACCTTTTGATTATTTATGTTGATTAAATGTTTGGTAAAATTGTTTCCCTCTGCCACTATTTACAATATATCTCAATGTGGATATTTGCTAAATGCACCTAATTAAAACAAATCATCAGCTTGTTAAAATCTAAAGATTGCAATTGTAGTTGGAACAAAAACCAGCATGCACAGGGGGGCGCCAGGACCGAACTTGAGAACCACTGGTGTAATGTGATCTGTTTAAAAACGTCTTCACCTGAAAATACTCGCAATATTGAAAATGAAGCACAATATGTTCAAGGGTTTTTATTGTTCATAGCAGAATGGATATGTCCATCCAAATGTGACGTAAGAAGGTAAATAACTACTCTAAACATGGATTGCTGCTAATCAAGACAAAGTAACAGTTTTTTAAAATCCTATAATTGCAGTTGTGGCTGCAACAAAAACCAGCATACACGGGGGGGCGCCAGGATCGAATTTGAGAACCACTAGCCGCCTGTACTAACTCCAATGTTTAACAGTGGACACCAAGTGGCGCTATGGTGAAAAAAAATAAAATAAACAAGTTCGTTTATGTTGCCTGTTTTATTATTATTATTATTATTATTAATATTATTATTATTATTATTATTATTATCATTGCATAACACGCTCGACAAATATAACAATAATCACGTCCTCGAAACAAAAGATTTACTTTACTGTATCTGTGTAGCCCTGAGTTGAGGAATTACGATCAGGCATAATGCTAGATGCCTATATGGGGCTTTGCCAGGATATCTGCATACAGAAGTTACTTAGCTGGCTCGCTACCTAATATGCACAACATTTCGCGGGGTTCTTGCTGGCGTGACTGAAGATGGCGGGTTCAGAAGTGCTTGACTTGTAGCTTGGCAAGCAACTCTGTTAAATTGGCATAGATTCGTGTCGCGGAATATTGTGACGAGGGTTCCGTCCATCTCCCGTTTATGCGCAGTATTAATAGCAAAGAAAGCTAACGAAGAATTTTTAAAAAATCAAAGAGAGTTCGCTCGCTGACTTATCGTCAGTGAATCTCGCTATGCCGCCGACCGGCTCTGATCCCGAACGGGACCGGATTAAAGCCCAAATCCAGCAGCTCATCGATTCCAGTCAAGTGCTGGTTTTCAGCAAAAGCTTCTGTCCGTATTGCGAAAAGGTACGCGCAATTTATTGTCATTTCAATGTCATTAACTAGCCTAGTCAGAGTTAACGACGTTGCTTTGCTGAAATTTCCGCTTTATTCCGTCGTGGCTACGTTAGCTAGGTAGCTGGCTATTTTTGGCTATTAGCGAGCTAGTTAGCTACCTAACATTACATCTGTTCACTTTCTGCCGCCTTTCGTATATGGGTTTAAGGTATTGTAATGTAAACTGCTATTGCGAGTTGGTTTTGATATTTGGGCAGGGGTTATGTTTCTCAAAACTAACCAGCTGAATCGACGGAACGATGCCGTTTAGTCACCGTGTTCCTGGTTGTGAAGCTGGCGCGGTAACTTGCCTCCTTGACCTAACGTTAACTTCACTGCGTGTGAAATATCGTCAGCCCTGAATACATCAGCTAGTACACTGTGCAGTGGACGTTGACCGTAATGTTACCTGATTTGGGTTTTCGCTCAGTGTGATTGTTGAAGTTCATCATCTGAGTCCTTAACTTACAGCCACATTTACAAACTCGTGGATGGTTTTATGTCATATTACGGTACTGTCAGCCTGTTTGACTTGGGCTCACATCTAAATCACTTATTTTGCTTATTGGCGGATGGCGAACCTTTGCGCCTGCGGTAGAGCTTGGTTAGACTGGTCGAATAAATGTGTTGGTAGTAGTAGTATTATTAATATGGTTTATTTATTTTTACTTAATGTTCATGTTTTAATGGAGTTGGATAACTTTTGGATGAATAACTTTGTGGCACAGAATAAAGTCAACGCTGTGTCTAGAGACGCGGAAGTTTTTATTGGTACGGCAGTCGATTTAAAGGGATTTGGATGATGGTTAGGGGTTGGGATTGGGGTTAGGGGAAGGGTTAGGGTTAAGGTTGGGTTACGGCAGGGCTTGAAATGGGAACTGCCGTACCCCTCCACATTGAAATGTATTGAAAAACTACCGTACCCGTAGCAACTGCGTAAAGTCAACTTGGTTTCAAGCTCTGACGAGCTGACCTTACTTGAAGTGATCTTACTTACATTTTTGAATTGAGGTTTGCCATATAGAGCTTAAATTGGTCCAGGACAGTGTCATAGGAGTTCTCGAAACCAGCGCTGAATATTTTCAATATTGAGTGTGTATGCATTTTTGTAAAATGAATATTCTGTATCTAGTGTGTGACTAGATTTTTGTCAATTGATTTTTTTTTTCCAGGTGAAGGATCTCTTCAAAGAGCTTAATGTTAAAGGCACTGTGGTGGAGCTGGATTTAATGGGTGAGGTTCAGAAATGAAATCATTTGGAAGTGCTTTCAGTGTAATTGTGCTCAATGAGGCACAAAGGCAACTGACCGTCTGTGGAACAAGGGACAAAAATACTTAAATACATAGTAAAGTCAGAGGATTGAAATTTAATGTGCAGTAATCATCTGACTAGTTTATGTAGCTTAATCGTGCATTTTACCAGGGATAATGTTCACTGTGGTTAATGATGCAATACAAAATTGAGACCAGACTGAAATTTCACCTGAAAGCAAGCTTGCATAGTATGTTTGAAATGATATTATGTGCTGTTGCACATTATTATATTTGCCAGTGCATGAGTTGCATTATTCATTGTGGTAATATGTAATGCATGTAGAAACACATTTGTTAACAAGATTTATAGATTTACTCAGCTGCACGCTGGGATTCTCTACACTTCGAGTCTCAGGCAGTGTGCTTGTGAACATTACTCATGGAGATGCCCATCTTCCTTTGCGCTAACGAGGGAAATGATCGCTGATGGCTGGATGGCAAGAAACAACCTTAATGTTTCATGCTGCCCGTCCAGCCTCATTTACTCTATTTCGAAATTGTCAGTTTGAATCTCTGATACCCATCTGAATGTAGACTCACACTCTTAAAATACTTTTTGCTTGCAGTAGTTTTACGATGGGATACTTCATGAAATATAGTGATCATTATCTAGGTCAGCTCTCATCCTGTATCAGGAAAGTGAATTGCTCCGAGCGTGTTTGTGCACTGTTGCTATAGAGACCGCTTCCTGCCGACTCTACCCTGTACAGTGAAATTTGAGCGGGAAGGTTTCCGCTTCTTCCCGTCTGCTGGTCTGATATTGGGCTCAATGTGGTGCACTGTGAGGCACTGGCCTCAGTCTGTGTGTGGGAGATGGACGGTAGTACGTCTGGCTGTGTCATTCTCTGCTTGAGTCAGTGGTTAGGGGAGAATGCTGGATGCCTCTGTGTAATGTCTGAGGTGTGGCAGCTGGGAGATGGTGCTCAGTGCTGGTCACATCCTCCTCGCGCTTTGTTTCGAAAGATGCCGGCGTGTTTCATAACAGCCCCCCCTCCCTGCAGTTGGTGGCACAAACTTTTTAGAAGCTGATTACCTTCCTTTGCTTAAGAGCCAGAGTCTGTAACTACGACCCAGGGGGCGTTATATCATGTTCCAGTAGGCCACTGAAGATTTTTGTGGGCGTAGATATCTCGTTCAAACTGACAAAAAATACGTTTTTTATCAGAAGATCCCTTCGGGATGGAAATTACAGCCCTTTTTATGGTAGGGGTCAAAGGGGCCAAAATAGTGACAGTCAAAATCTGGACTTTGTCCTTCTAATATCTTTGTGTGCCCTCTGTGAACCTCCTTGATCTTACGGTATATGAATGTATGGGTAGAGTTCGTCCATGTAGCATAATTTTCAAGGCTTACTGAGGGTGCCGCCTATAGGTGGTGCTTCAAATCATTACTTTCTGCATTTTGGGCTACATTTGAGACTCTCCCAGGGCTTGCAGCTTCATGAAACCTTGCTAGTTTATGCATATTTGAATACATTGGGACAAGTTCATTCCAAATTTGCATAAATGGCGGTGGCTTAGATAGGGTGCTTTTGCTCAGGTGGCACTTATGTTTTTGCGCAAAAAAAAAGTGCCACATGAGCAAAAGCGCCCTATCTAAGCCACTGCCATTTATGCAAATTTGGAATGAACTTGTCCAAATGTATTCAAATATGCACAAATAAGCAAGGTTTGAAGAGTGCAGGCCCTGGGAGGGTCTCAAATGTAGTCCAAAATGCAAAAAGTCATGATTTGAAGCGCCATCTATGGGCAGCGCCCTATGTAAGCCTTGAAAATTATAATGCTTTATGGAAGAACTCTACCCTTACATTCACATTCCATAAGATCAAGGAGGGTCACTGAGGGAGCACGAAAATATTCGAAGGGCGATGTCCAGATTTTGACTATGTCACTATTTTGGCCCCTTTGACCCCTTCCCTTAAAAGCGCTGTAATTTCCACCCCGAAGGGATCTGCTGATTAAAAAAAAGTAATTTTTGTCAGTTTGGACAAAATATCTACCCCTACAAAAAACTTCAGTGGCCTACTGGAACGTGATATGTCACCCCCTTCTATGAGCTGGTCCAAAGTTACAGACTCTGGCTCTTAACCTCCTGCCTCTCAGGCGTGTAATTGCGCTTTGAGTAGTACGGCAAACCAGTTTGTTGCAACGAGCCTGGTTTCTCTGCATAGCTGAGATGGTCCGTTTCAGACCGCGGATTCTGTCATTCTCCTTAAGGGGAACCACAGAAGCTGCTGAGTCACTCCTGCTGCTCGTTGGCTGTGTTCCGTATTACTGGCTATCTCTCGCTCTCCTGCGCTCTAATCTCCGTCTGGCCTCCCCGCCAGACGTGCACATATCAAATGTGTTTCTGGCGCAGTGCCTGCTTTTCTCTGATTAGCTCATAGCAGTTCTAGCAATTTAGCTCTTGTTGGTGCAGCTTGTACTTTTTACCACTATCTTGATAAGAGCTTATTATTATTAAGTATTAATATTACAGAATTCCGCAGTCGCACGAATGTGTGCGAACCAGTTCCCAGTCACGTCATTTGTTTTGCTGAGGTTTTTTTTTTTGTTCGGGAGCACAAAAGAAGAAAAGTTCATCAGATGATCAGATGATCTGCAGCTAGGTGTGACAGCACTCCACTGTTCCCCACTGACCTTTCTGTTACTTCTTTTCTTTTTCTTCTGTTTTTTTCCCCAGCCGATGGCCCGGACTATCAGGCCATGCTGCTGGAGATGACTGGGCAGAAAACCGTCCCCAACGTCTTCATAAACAAGACGCACATCGGCGGGTGCGACAGCACGATGCAGGTGTGTTTCTGTTAGAGTTTCAAACGGGCCCAAGGGGCGATAGCTTGTCTGTGTGTGACAGCGGGAGTCACTGCAGTTACTGTTAGTCTGAGTAACTTCCTCAGCTTTATGGTTAAGGGCCCCGCGTCTTGTGTAACTGATCCGGTCTCATCAGATAACTTCCTCCTCAGTAAATTCTGGGAACTAGTGGGCTGATCATGGTGGAAGTATTCATCTAAAGTTTGGCGTCAGGTTACGAAATTGAATATGCTACTGGCAAATAGCAGAATAAGTGTCAAGTGATTGTTACTCGCGGGCTGGAGACTACCGTAACTGTCGCTGTTGGGTGCCTCTCAGGTCACCACAGTGATGTGCTCTGATGTTGCCATGCTCTCCACAGCTAGCAGGAAACTAAATTAAGAGGCATTGTGTGATTGAGCCTCTTGGGTTCTCTGTAATGAGTAACGGCAGAGGTCATTAGGGACTGTACGGGAGGTTTACTCAGGTACAGAGGGCCCAAAGCTGTGGATGCCAGGTGAGACCTCTCTGTTTGGCCCAACAACCAGCATCCATTTGCATGAAAATGGCGCTTTATCTGGCGTCCCTCAGATGTTAGCCCGGTCCTCTGATCAGCCACTCATCAAGGCCTCATCCAGAGCCCTCACAGGAAATGAGTGCAATTCACCGACCCGTCCTCGATCCTTCAAAGGGAGCCTCCAACCGATGAGGCGTTGGATCACTGGTCCATTGTGGCCCATTGATGCGTTGATTACGCCTTAAAATATGCATTTTGATTTGTGTTTGCACCGCCAAAGGGTTGTTACAGATTTGCTTAGTATTGCTGATATTAATGTAATTCTTCCTGCACTTTGTGGTAAAATGACCTGTGGCACGATCTGGATGAGCCTGCCCACTTCCTCAATTTTATGGCTATGCTAGTGCCGCACTAAATGTGTGAGCCCTGTGCAGAGCAGGGGCATAATGCACCCGAGTCATGATGTGACTCACTCACCGAGCTGTAGAGCTGGTTGCAGACTGTGTCGCTCTGTTTTGAGGGACCAGCTCTGGTTGGAGTTCATCCTGAGGCAGGTTGAGCTGGTGGTTCGGTGGTTGTTATGGTAAGTTTGTGTAGAGGGCTGACCTGGCAGGACCCCTGAATCTCGCGGGTTTGTGACCGTTTCTCGAGCCCTTGCTCATGCAGGTCGGTCTGCTTCTTCACCTCGCGTCCTCTGCTGGAGTAACTCCGACAAAACGCTGGACGGCAGCTGCAGCCTCGGTCAGCTGACGCTGTTTTTTTATGTCTTTGGCAGGCGCATCAGGACGGCCTCCTGCAGGAGCTGCTGGGCGGCGGCGAGGCCTATGAGTACGACCTCATCGTGATCGGGGGCGGCTCCGGGGGCCTGGCCTGTTCGAAGGTGAGCCATGCGCACAATACACCCGTCCGTACTTCCTGTCTGACCTGAGACACCCTTCCCTTCCTGACGAGTGTTACACTAAAGAGCGGTTACTCCCGCTTCTCCATCTCAGCTCTTGGTGTAAAATGTCACCTCAAAGTTCGTTGATTTTAATGGCCTTTACTGGAGTTGAATATTAACCCGATAAATTGTTGGATATGTTTAATTCAGTACTTTCATTTGTCTGTTGCGATTGTTGTATCCATATCAGAATTATCAGCTATTAGTGGTCTAATAGTGAAGATGTGATGTCACACTTGTAAGGATTTAGTAGCTGATGTAGATGCCAGGGATCATTGGCCAGTGTGCAGAATACATTCATCTGTATGTGTTACATCTTAAAGTGGATGTGGTTGGGTTCCACAGGAAGCGGCTCTGCTGGGGAAAAAGGTCATGGTGCTGGATTATGTAGTCCCCACACCCAGAGGAACCACCTGGGGTAAGTCCTGCTCTGGGTGGCTGTAGTGAGCTGTACAGAGGGAGTGACCTGAGCTAACCTGCCCCGTTCTGTCTCCCTCTAGGTCTCGGGGGCACGTGCGTCAACGTGGGCTGCATTCCAAAGAAGCTGATGCACCAGACGGCCCTGCTGGGGACGGCGCTGGCGGACGCGCGATCATATGGCTGGGAGTTTGAGGAGACGGGTGAGTGTGGCCCTCCGGAGGGATCGGGGACTCCGCTCGTAACAGACCTCCAGGGCTGAACTCAGTGGAGCTGCCTTTTACTGAGACAGTAGTCCGGCCAATGAGTACAGCTGATTCCCAATAATTGTCTGGATCAATTGAAAGCCTGGGCTGGATGTGGATTGAAAATCTGAATTGGAGTTTTCCTGGTTTGAGCCATTAAAAATTGCATACATGTCGCTTAAACACCTTTTAAGAGGCAATTTCATTTGTAAATGTGGAAGTGGATGTGGGGTTTTTGCCATGTTATGCAGTTTTTCATAATTTGTATGTTTTTAAAAAAAAAATAAAATTTTTTTTATTTTGTAGTACTTTATGATTACTTGTTTTCCATCTGAAAGAGAGGTCATGTCATGGCGCTGTCTGTATTCATCTGTCCATCTGTCTATCAGGAGATACTGGGCTGCTAATCAACTCCTACAGTTTTCATAGCACAGGCCTGAGACTTTGCGCATAGGCTGCAGATAGACTGTTGATATGCATATTGTGGTTTCAATTCTGGCGGGGGATGTTGTGCTCTCAGAGCGCTTTTGTTTATTCATGTTTTCCTGTAAGTGCAGAGATGTTTTCTTTAATACTCCTCGGTCATGCTTTATCGCTCTTAAGGCGACAGCTCTTATATGGGCCCCTGTACTTCTCGGTCACGATTTGCATTAGCTGAAGTGGGTCTAAGTGTGGGATGATTCTGCCTCCACTGTAGTGAAGCACAACTGGGAGAAGATGAGGGCTGCTGTCAACAACTACATCGGCTCCCTCAACTGGGGATACAGGGTCCAGCTCCGTGAGAAGAGCGTCACCTACTCAAACGCCTTTGCCGAGTTTGTCGATCCCCACAAGATCAAGGTGTGTCCTGCCTGCCCGGCCATGTCTTGGCTACCTGTAACCAGTGCTGTGCCACTCGCCAGAGTGCCTGGGTAGCCAGTGGTTAACCCCTTTAACAGCCACCTTTTACAAAATCAAACATGACTGCTCTGCCCAAGTTCAGGCCAGATATCAAATATGCTTGATGTTTTTATTAAATTCTGAGTTAAACACTGCATTTTATGGCATGAAATGGAAATTAAATTTTGCTTATACTATTCAGCACAAGTTGGATGCATTTAATTACAGTAAATTGTAGTAGATTTTGCCTATCGGGAGCAAATTTTATGAGAGATATGGTCAGTTTGAATTGGAATCTTTGCTTTAGACCTAGATTGGTAGAATCGGGTTTGTAACTGCTTTGTTGGAATGAAAGCCTGTATCTACACCAGCCTTCTCTGGATAAAACTGAGGCAACCAAAAAACAGAAAGACCTGCAATGGGGCAGAAGAGTCAACTGGCATAATGCTGAAATTTCCATACGCAGGCACGAAAGGGTTAAGAATTAGCTGAACTGAGTTGGGTAATTAAGCACTGCGAGTCATTGATCAGTGATTAATTCATTTTTTTGTGTTAATGATTTTTATTTTTAGCTGCGACCAAGCAGCTCTATGAACGCTTCGTCTGTCCGTCTGTCTGTTCGTCTGTGCCACCTTTTTGACCATGTTCCTGTCGTCGTATCATCATGAAATTTACAGGAGTTATTGACCTTCACCCAAAGTGATGTCCTTGGTCGAGGTCAAAGGTCAAGTTCAGAGGTCACGACCTTGTTTGCCGGTTTTCGCGCTGTAACTCCAGTTAGAATTCATGGATCGCTATGAAATTTTGGAAATAGCTTCTAGGCATAGAGGCGGTGTTCCCGATTGTTTTTCAAGGTCATTTGCAAATCCCAAGGTCACAAAGGCAAAAAGTGTCAATTATGCCCGATTTGACAGTTTTCGCACCGCAACTCAAGTTTCATTCAATGAATGGCTATGAAATCTTACAGCAAGCTTCTTGGTATAGAGGAGGGGTTCTCTATTGATTTTCAAGGTCATCTGTCGAATCCCAAGGTCACACCGGTCAAAAAAGTGTCGATTTTGCCCCCATTTTACAGTTTTCGCACCGTAACTCCACTTTAACTTGATGGATGGCTATTACATCTTAGAACAAGCTTCTTGGTACAGAGGAAGGGTCCCCTATTGATTTGCCAATTTCGAGATCACACTTGTACAAGAAACCACTAGTCATGGACACTAAGCCACGTGACGGATGCTAGGCGAGGTCGCAGCTATTAGATCCTTCTGATGTACTTGTTTTTTTTTTTAAATTCAAAAAGCCAAAAAATTAGATCACAACATATTCAGATGCAACATAATGCAGAGCAGCTCAATTACGTGGAATTAAAATCAAAATTCATCACTGTCATGAAGTAAAAAAAAAGAAAGAAAAAAGGGAAGTGATTAATTCATGACTGATACCCTGATGGTTGCTGTGCAACACTTCAGCTGAGTCTAGCTTGCTTCAGATTATCATAATCATGTCATTGCTCAAGGATTGGTGAAGTTTAGATATGCGCTGGGAAATGGGTATACAAGCAGCCTCTGGCTTCCTGCTTGGGCTTGTGACATTCACAAAATGATCATGGCTCATTCTTTGGTAATAATATTTTTTCATTTAATTTGATAGTCATCTTTGAGAAGTTCTGGTGAAGAGATTATTGCAGTTCTTGAAGTATGCTGGAGAGATGCGTCACACACTAAATGTGAAGGGAGTGGATGCATAGCAATGCTTGGCTTCCCCCTCTGTAGGCCACAAACAAACGAGGCAAAGAGACCTTCCACACAGCAGCCAAATTCGTCCTGGCGACAGGAGAGAGGCCGCGCTACCTGGGCATCCCCGGGGATCGGGAGCTGTGCATCACCAGGTCTGTGTGCGCCATCTTAAATCACAACAGCGTAATACAGTCCAGGCACTGTTGGACTCTAGACAATGAACTTTTGGGCAGCAAGTCGTACAGCATGTGGACTTTATTACATTATTTTTGATTGTGGATGATCTTCTGTTTGTCCTCCACCTTGCGCTAGAGTGGATGTGCATGCTCTATCTTTGTATATTTTAAGCACCATCTCAAAATATATCTTCGTTAATATTTCCCCTGTTGGCACTCTGTGAATGTGAATGGTGCTGTGTTTCGCACCGACTGCCTTTAAGTGTCCCGTTGTCCTCGCAGCGATGACCTCTTCTATCTGCCCTACTGTCCTGGGAAGACTCTGGTGGTCGGTGCATCCTACGTGGCGCTGGAGTGCGCTGGGTTCTTGGCGGGACTGGGCCTGGACGTCACGGTCATGGTGCGGTCCATCCTGCTCCGCGGCTTCGACCAGGACATGGCCAACCGCGCTGGCGAGCACATGGAGGAGCATGGAGTCAAATTCATCAAGAAGTTCGTCCCCACCAGCGTAAGCAGCCTGGCCAGCGTTTTAGCCAACTTGCCCGTAGTACATGACGCAAAATGCTGGAGTGGACACTTGAACCGAGGTGTAGTAACAAGGGACGAGGAGGGCTATGTTTTGAATCTGCCTGTACTCGTATTTGGAAGTCTGTGAGAAACCATGGAAACTGGGTGAAACACTTGGTGTTTCTGAAGTTCATTGTGTCGGTGGCATTAATTCAGATGACATATCGTATTATTGCTTGACCAGGAAAAAAGAAAAGCTTTGCGAGTCTTTAAATCAATCTTCAGTATGTAACACGCACTTATTGGCACTATTGCCCCCCACACTGTTTGGCTGTTTTCTGTCTTTTGACTGAAATGCTTTGAGTTGATTATGTAACCAGTATCTTAAAATGGTAGTGAAAGCACTGTTACATCCTCCACAACGTGACCATAATTCCTTGGTGTGCAACGGATATGTCATACTTATCATACTAAGTCAGATGTGATTTAGCTGTATAGTTCCCTGCCAGCCAAAGAGTAGGTTGGGAGAGAATTGATTTAGGCCGTGGCCTGAAATATATCTCCGAAACTATATGAATCGGCCTTTCCATTTTAAACTGACTTTATGACCTTCACCAGAGCTTCATATTTATGACCTTTTTGGCCGAGCAGTGGGTGGGTGGCCGGTCAGGAAGAAGTTCATTGATTGGTCGGCCGGCGATTGGCTGGCCGGCCGGCTGTCCAGAGTGGTCGGCCGCAGGGGAAGAATTTCAATGAATGGCTGGTTGGCTGGCTGGTCGTGGAATTGAACGTGCCACGCACATTTATGCTTGTGATTATCCCGTCCTACGTTAAACATCCTTTAGTCCAACAGGGTAACCAACTTACACGATTTTAGAAAAAATGTATGTATACTGGTACTGTGACTATCGCTGGAATATTTTCCTACACTGAAGTGGCGCCGGCACTATTATGTTTCAGTATTTTCAAGAATACTGGTATGATGCCCCGACTGGTTTCCAAATTACTTTATGCCCTTGTGCATTCATGAATTGGTTTGCTTGAACGGAAGCGGTTGCAGTGGCCACTTTGATTGTACAGAGAGAGAAGAAAATCCGCACACTGTTGCTTCTCACCGATTTATTAAACACAACGTTTCGACCTTACACGGTCTTCGTCAGGTGTATACATGTATACCATGATACACCATGTCCGGATACCCGGACATGAACCAACGCGGAGTCTTCCTGACGAGCGCCCGTCTGGCCAACAGGAAGCGCTGGAGCAACGAACAAAGCTCCAAATCCGGCAGTCCATTCCCAATTTGAAACCCTGTAGCGCGATAGCCAATTGTGCGCTACTCTGAAAAAGCTGCGGACCCTTGCCGGTGGGTACGCCGGGGCTGGAACCCGCGACGTGGTGATCACCTCTGCACTGCAGAGCAGTGCCTTAACCGTGTGAGCCTCCTGGCAGCTCAAAATGTATAATTTTATCAGAGGCAGTTAGAAATGGTAGTCATGAAGTAGAAACGCTTTTCTTCTTAGGCATGTCTGGGACAAGCCCCAGAGAAAAATAAAAAAAAAAGCCTAAAAGGTGGGAGGGGTCTGCAAAAGGGTATATAAGGAGCAAAATTGAGACAGTAAAGTAGTAGGAGAAATTGCAAGGAGAAGGATACATGTGACCAGACCTGTCATTCTGTTTAAGACCTGTGAAGCTTATAGTGGATTTTTGCCTGTGTTGGAGCATTCTCCTCACCCAGGACATGCCCAAGGAACCCAACCAAAAGGGACTGAATATTTCTGTTTTTCTTGTTAATCAATCTTGGTCATTAGATTAGTCAGCAGATTAGTTAGTTGTTAGTTGTCTTTGTTAATTAAATGTGTTTAAGTTTTAAAATTGTGTCTGTCATCCCTTGCTGTTGTGGATGTTGTAAATGTAAATGTAAATTGGGGCCGTAACATAGCGTACTGTGGGGGCTGGGGGCAGTGACTCCCAGACCCACTCCCGAAGACGTTCCAGTATCTTTGGCTATATGCCGTGTCGGATCGTTGATTAAACTACGGTACTCTTGATTATTTAGCCATCTAGTTAGCTAATGTAACTGACTCAGAAGGATGCTAGCCACCTCAGATGTATACAGTAGGCTGTTATTTTGAGCTCTGTGGCAAAGGCAAGATATGTAACTGCTTTGATAACAAGCACGACCCCGAGGTGCACATTCACTGCTGCATCAACCATATCAGTATGAAGGCATTAGACTAAATGATCTCTCAACCTCAGGGATATCTCCTGCTCTCATTGCATCCCATGGTAGACGGACTGTTGAGGGAGTAGACTCAGTCGTTCCAATTAACATAACTGAGTGGGCATCTTCAAGTCCAATGAAATGCTTCAAAACTTGGACAACTTTGTCACATGGAAGCAACTTCTATACAAATTGCTGCAAGCTGTATTGCAGGCATAGCTTGGGAAAAATGGCAAACATTACAGGGAACTGCAAGGCAATAATGGTGAAAGATCTACACCTTCTGCTGAGAGTCCATTGATTTTAAAACCACTCTCACACTAACGTTAACTGTGGAAAATCCTGTTTAAGCTATACGATTTGATTTTGTCATGCCTTTACCATCTTGGCTAGCTTCCATGCCTCAACTGCATTTTCACATGTTTGGGACATTGGCTAGCTAGCAAGGTCGCTGGTACTGCAAACTAGCTAGTGAAGTTAGGGCAAAAATGAATGACACCACTTAATTATGATGATTTTTTACAAAGATTCTCCATAGTTAACGTCAGCAAGCTAGGTAGATGGCTACATAATCTACAGTAACGTGGTTTAATAAGCGGTCGCTCGTTCGCAGCATAGCCACAGATTCTATGGTATCTTTGGAGTGGGTCTGTGTAAACGTCATCACCCCCACGGAACACTGAAGTTAAACGAATGGGCCTTCAGTGAGGCTGCAATAATTTCATTGGTCTACATGGAACCTGGAATTCTTTTGGTTGGAGGTTTTTGATAGGAATGTACCGCAGAAAAAAATCTGAGCGCGAGCAGCATCTTTTGAGTGCAAGCAGAAATGTTTCAAGCGCGTAAAGGTAGTTGTCCGACGGGCAACTGATTTTTTTCGTTTACACTTGTCCGCGTGAAAAACTGATTGTACCGGGCAACCGATTTGTCGTTCACTGCATCCGTGCATCCTTCCAATCTTTGGCGGTGGACTTCTGCGGTCTCTGACCGGATGGACCTACATTTGTTGCACAAAAAACCTGAAATTAGCTTTTGCACTTAAGTGGGCTCCTCCATTGTCCTCATAGTATTTGTCTGTAATCTAGCAACAAGGAGGACAGCTGCCAAAATTTTACTAGCAGTAAGTTTGGTGTTGATATATTGCATTCTGGGCATTCTTTATTCTCCAGGGCTGTAGACTCGTTCCCTTCCTGGAGCCAAAGGAGGGGTTGAGGGGTTTATTGCTTGTTCACTTATTTCTAAAGGATACAGCCAATGCAAAACCTCTGGCTTCTAAAGGGATTGTGCCCTTGTGGAAGTTGCTAGGTGAAGTGGGGGTGGGCAGCATTCTATTGGAATCAACCAAGTGCTCACGTTCGATGACAATTTTCTTTTGGATCTCTCTGCTGTTTGATAAGTTGGGTGACAGTACATGTACTCCTAGAATGTTCTGGCTTGGTTTTGGTGGAGCATTGCCCTGGTGTAACTTGTGTTGACCAACAAAGCTCATATGCAGTGCACTTCAAAGCCTATTGGCAGGGTGTGAAAGTTGTGTGTGTTGCTCTGATAGATCGAGGAGCTGGAAAAGGGCACACCAGGGCGACTGAAGGTGACCGCCAAGTCCACACAGACGGACGAAGTCTTCGAGGGAGAGTTTAACACGGTGAGCGGCCATCCGTTACAACTTAAGATCAAAGTACTCCTCTCACTCAAAGGGGGCGTGGTGACATCTGGCAGTGCTAAGCTTTGATTCTGGTCAGTAGAGTCCGGCCCTTTTTTAAGTTGAAAATGTCAGAGTTGGTGATCTGCCTGCAGTATTAATTATTAAACAATAAATCAGTCATTCTGTAAAATCTGTGTTTTAGTTCTTTTTAATGCTGACTTGTTTGCGCATTTTTACCTGCTTGCTAACCCAGTAAGCGGCATCACTCAGGAATGAATGCTGCAGGCTAATTTGATATAAGCCTGTACACATGATGGGAAACCTTTCAGGATGTGGAACAAAAGCTGCAACCAGATCCATGCCTTATGTTTCCATATTCTCAGAGTATGCAAAGGCAATCCTATATTCAAATATCTTTCCCATTTCCTCAATGAATAATGATTTTTTGTGTCAAGGCAGTCCTTTGCTTGGCTGAGAAATTGTCGCAAAAAAAGGCTAAAAAAAAAAAAACATTGCTAAGAATGTGGGAATGTGCTCTTTTTATTATTAAACATTGAAGCCAATATGTCGTCTTGTCCTTGCAGGTCCTTATAGCAGTGGGCAGGGACGCGTGTACGGGGAGCATTGGCCTGGACAAAGCGGGAGTCACGGTTAACGAGAAGTGCGTGTCCTCCGCCTGCCTCCCTCACCCTCACTCCTCACTCATATCTCTCGTACCGACTCTGGTTCGTGCTCTCTTCTCACAGGGCGCCTGCACCTTTAAGAGCTTTTTCTACTATCACCGTGATTCAGCAGTATTGGTTCTCGGCGGTCACTGCAGGGGAACGGTAGGCGCACTGAGGTGGCTGGTTGTCATGGCGAGCGCTGGGGCGTGGTGTAAATGGATCCGTCCCGGTGGGCTTGCCTGAGGGGATTTGTCGGGTTGCGGTGAAAAGCTGGAGCATGTGAGGGCGAAGGCACTTTCCTTGGGGGGGGGGCGGCAGGAACACGCCTGTGTTAAACCTGTACTGAGTGGCCTGATCCCCTGCTCTGTTGCTCTCTGCTCTGCACTGCTAATGTTAACTGGCTATCTGCCCTCAGTCTCCATGCACTTGCGCTTGTCAGTGACTCATTTCTGCGCAGTAATGGGCCAAAGTCCAGTGCTAGAGTTTAGCAAGAGGGTAATTTCCATTGAACTGGAATGAATGCGCCCACACCAGGGTGGGGCTCCTTACGGCTCTTAAGCCACATGACACTGAGCTAACTCTCCCGCCCTTGTGTTTGGGCTCGTCAGGAACGGGAAGATCCCCGTGAACGACGAGGAGCAGACCAACGTGCCGCACATCTATGCCATCGGAGACATCCTGCAGGGGAAGTGGGAGCTCACGCCCGTGGCCATCCAGGCCGGCAAGCTCCTGGCGCGCAGACTGTTCGGGGGGTCCACCGTGAAGGTGAGGGCCAGGAGCTACCTGCGGCTAGTGACCGTCTAACATCGTACATTAATTAGTCTACACTGTAGTTTGCACGGAGTAGTGGTATGTCTGATTTAAATGGGAAATGCTACGCATGAAATGTTGATGCTGTTGGAAATTATGTGGGTTTGTGACTAAAAGGGACCAAAAATGATGACACTCATAAGTCTGATAAAGAGCTGCTGAATTGCTGCTTTTTGCAAATGTGGTCTGTAGTGGTGTGTGTGTGTGTGTGTGTGTGTGTGTGTGTGTGTGTGTGTGTGTGTGTGTGTGTGTGTGTGTGTGTGTGTGTGTGTGTGTGTGTGTGTGTGTGTGTGTGTGTGTGTGTGTGTGTGTGTGTGTGTGTGTGTGTGTGTGTGTGTGGTGGGGGAGACTTTATTAAGGAAGTTCTGCTGTACGATGGCAATGTTGAGCTCCTTGTTGAAGATGCCTCAAAGATCTCATGTCGTCATGTTGGTATACACCAAGGGAATGGGGAATTTCCTGAATGAGCAGATGCATCTCAATGGCCCAACTCCGATCCGTCCCCTTACGGACTCACTGACTCAGAGGCGCGTTCACGGGAAGTCCGTGAGTGTGTGAGGGCTGTTCCATTGTCAGATCAATTCAGTCCGTGAATGAGCCCTTACTGCCCCCTGACCGTATGTCAGCACCGATGCTGACTTTGGGTAAGGAAATTACCCACAGTTCATAGCGTTGTGAAGTCAAATACGGGGAATGCAGTCGGAATACCGGAAATGTAAACAAAAAAAGGTAAATGAACCAAAGACCTGTCCGATCGAGGTAATGAAAGGAGCAAGAAAGAAAAGGTTTACGTGTAAGGATTAATGTTCATCGTCACAACTGCGTGTAGTTCGGTAACGTGAAAGGGGGTAAGCGCTGTTCCATTCCAATTTATAGGATCTGGAGCCCTCTGACTCTTAGACTCAGTCCCTTACAGCTGACGTCAGTTAAGTCAGCGAGGGTTCAGGGCGGATTGGAATTGGGCCAACAACTCGCTAGCTGGTCATTTCATTAGCACTGCCCCTACTCAATACTACAACCCCCATGCTGCTGTTTGCACAGACCTGATGCATATCTGAGTTTGAGGGAGAGAGCTGTAGGCTGAATGGTGTGTTTGTCTGTCGGTCTTTATTTGCGCAGTGCGATTACGTGAACGTTCCCACCACCGTGTTCACACCGCTGGAGTACGGCTGCTGCGGGCTGTCGGAGGAGAAGGCGCTGGAACAATATGGCGAGGACAGCATCGATGTGAGCGCTGAAATACCCCCGTAACTGTGCTCTGACACCATTGGCTGGCATTGGGTTCACGGGGTTTTCCGGGCTGGAGATGTGGCCCTTAGACCCAGTGCATCGTATTGTCAGCTGACGCTGGTTTCCATGGTAGCATTATCGAGCACTTAATGAACTGAGCCTTTTTTGTGACTTGATTGTAGTATTATCTGTTGATATTCCATTCTGTAATATCAATATTTGAGTTTTTAAATTTAATTGTAATTTAATGGTGAAGAACAGTGTTGTTGCTATTTAATGGCAGCGTAATGTTGGACAGACCATTGTAAAATACCTATGAAAGCATATGCCGACAGCATAAAATTATCAGGGAGAAAGTTGTGTATTTTATCAGGGACAAGTCCATCTTATAAGGAGAAAGTTTAATCTTGGTGCTGTTGAAGCAGAGTAGTTGCTGAGCTGTTGTATGCTGGGGGTGTGTGTTTGGTGGTTGTACATGACCTTGATGCCTTTCGTCTGGACGTCTGCAGGTCTTCCACAGTTTTTTCTGGCCTCTGGAGTTCACTGTCCCCAGCAGAGACAACAACAGGTGCTACGCCAAGGTCATCTGTAACAAATCCGACAACGTAAGTGCCGTCCTACAGTGTAACCTGTGTGCTGGTGTGTACACACGACCGTTCGTGCTGTCTCTCCACAGGCTTGCGGGTAAAAGAACGTCAGCCACAGCACGGGAAGTTTGCTTTAGCTATTGTTTGTTTTGCACATGAGCCGTAAGGTTTATATGAATATTTATTAAAAAAAAGAGCCTTTGCCAGAGAGATCAGGAACCCAAAAGGTCTTGTGCAAATACTTCCTTGTGTGATGTGGGCAGAACCATAATGGGCAATATTATAAGTTACAGTTTGTTAGAGGGCCAATACAGAAATGTATGGGGTCAGTTAATGCCATATTGGGCGAGGCATCAGCTGTGGCCTGCAATTTACTGGGCCCCATATTTCCGTATTGGCCCTCTAACAGGCTGTAACAAATTTATCCCGCCGAAGACCTTTATTTTCACACGTGCGCCTTTTCGGCTGCTCCAGAGGCACTAAGGGAGATGATCTCGCACACGGGGGAGTGGGGAATATACGAGGTTTCCACATGGCTGCTTTCAACCAACGCCATCCAAGCATTCTTGTCTGTCGGATAATAGTTAATATTTAATCTCTAAGGTTCTCCCTCTCTCCCCTCCACAGGACCGCGTGGTTGGATTCCACTACCTGGGCCCCAACGCCGGTGAGGTGACGCAGGGCTATGGGGCGGCCATGAAGTGCGGCATGACCAAGGAGCAGCTGAGCAGCACCATCGGCATCCACCCGACCTGCGCCGAGGTGAGGGAGTGCGCCGCTGCGGCAAGCTGCATCCATCAATGCTTCTGTCTCCTGCAGCCAGGGCTTAATTGCGCTCCCAGTTAGGGAGCGATGTGACGTGAGCTTATCTGGAGGCGTGGGGTGTCCAACTGGGATGTGCTCCTTAAATTGTTCAGCTTGGGAGCACCTGTGTGTTTGGGGGGCGGGGATGACGTTGGCATGGAGCCCTGATGGCTTTGTTCCCGGACCACAGTAAAGAGCCCATTACAGGAAGTGTCCGTGCGCTGTGTGCTGCCGGCAGCCAAAGAGTTTCCTGCTCATACAGTTACCTGAGACACTGAGGCTCATGAGTGCACTTAACTGGAGATCATAGCTGACACACTGACTTGGTTGTAGAGCGCAGCTGGAGTGTGTTTGTCACGCAGCTGCTTTACTTCTGCCTCTGGGCCAGTCTGTATGCTCTCGAATGCAGTGTCTGCGAGTATATGAAGTATGTCAATCTGTAGTCTTAACTCTAATGACTCATGATACTCTATGAATCTCTGACTCTTTATCAAACCATTTATTACTGTGCGAATTGAGGGCAGTGCAAATTGTGGGTGGAGATGGCGTTCAAGTTGATGGAGAAATTTGGAGGTGCTGAAGAACGGTGATGTTTTTCTCCTCGCCAGATCTACACCACGATGGAGGTGACGAAGAGTTCGGGTAAAGACATTTCCACGGCTGGCTGCTGAGGTTAAACCCTGCTGCTTTAACAGGCTGTCCCATCCTGTAAAAGATCCACTGCCCCCCCCCCTCTCTCTCTCCAGTCTGGCCCCCTTTTGGGTCTTAGTCGCTCACTCAGGTAAATCGACCATTTACGAGGAGATGCCCTGCTGAGGAGAAGCTGACATGAGCAGGGCGTGCCTGAAATGCAGAACAGTGGAGCGTAATGAGCATGCATGCACTTTCGGGGCCTGGTCACTGAGCAGGAGAGAGAGTGGAGAGGCAGGGCCTGGGACAGCCTGTTAAACAGCGGGGTTACTCTGCTGAGCTCCCTGCCCCGTCCCCGCTCAGAAATGCGCTGTCCGCAGTGCTGTTTGACGTCCTGGCTCGTAACCCACCTGCTGCGGTGGGCCAGGACCGATGTACTCCTGAGCGGTTCTTCGGGGCGGAAACCACTTCGTCCAACTCCCTAACTCCACCCCCTCTGCCTTTACCCCCCTCCCCATCCCTCCTTATGACACACAACTTGTGGGGTTGATAGGATTAGTTTCCGTATTAAATGCTGAGAGTATTTACTTAGGCCCATGCAAGTCCGTGCAAGTCTAGCCTTTGGTTGAGGTTTACGTGCGACTCCTGTTCCTCTGTTCATTTTTGTTTTGTGTTTTCTGGAGGCATTTCCTGTTTTGCCTGATCCACAACAGATTCGCCATGACATAACATTCCAAGGATGGGTCTGTCTAGAGTTGTTTTTGTGCATACAAATCAGTGCTGTGGCAAGAACTGGAAATTTGTTGGCACAGGAAATCCTTTTAAAACTATTATCAGTCCTGACTTGCTGTCTGTCATTTTCATAATTCACAATAGATTCTCTTCGACAGCACTCTACACTATCAGTTGTGGGTAGTTCTTCCAGTTTTGGTAAGACAACATTTATGCATTTGGACGTGGAATTTGGTGCATTTAAATTGGCACTTAAAATTGCACACCTGTCAACTCTCACGCATATGGTGTAAGACTCTCACTTTTTAGTGGCATATCACGTTCTCACGCCATAGTCTGCAATCTTGCTCTTAAAGTGAAGATTGAAAATTTTAATTTAATAAACAATTGGCTATTATTTAATTGCCTAGTTCCACGTTTTATATATTTCATTGGAACGTGCATCGATCACTATTTAATCACCACACATTTAAGAGATTCTCCACCACTAGTAACATGGAAACCAATTATGACTCTGGACTTCTCACGCTTTTCTTTATACCCCCCGCAACGAAGTTTAGGGGAGTATACTGGATTAGCTTTGTCCGTCCGTGTGTGTGTGCGTGTGTCTGGACCTAGATCTCATAACCTACTCATCCGATTTTGACACACTTTTTTTTTTCTTGCTGGAAGGTCTATTGACTGTGGTACTGCCCGACTACTTGTTGCGGGGGATATCCTGAAAGCCATGCTACTGACTAAATCTAGTTTTATCAGGGGATTGAAGCTATGAAATTGCATGAAGTTTCAAATCATCTTTTTCATATAAACAATTTAAATGATCAGGAAGCGCAAGCTAAATTGCCTGATGTGTGGAAAAGGTAGTTCGTAAAGCAAAGGCCTATTTTTGACTTTTTTTTTTTTTTTTTTTTTTTCCTGTTGTAAATTTAGCAAATTATTTAGTCGCTGGTATATTGCATGGAGAGAGAAGCCGTGACTTCGATTGCCAATGGATTATTACTATTATTGGAAAACGTGTTAATAAATGAAAATGATTGAGAACAACCCAGGACTAATAATTTTTGTAAAGGAATGTCCTGAGCCCCACCAATTTTCAGTTCTGGCTATGCCACTAATGCAAATAATTCAATTACATTTCCTCATTCAGCGGAAATTTTTTACTTCTGTCATATCAACTTAGAACTTCATGGATGTATTTCCCTCTACCACCTTCTACCAAAGTGTTGACCAAAAGGCTCATGTTAGTAGAACCCCACAGGTCTTGTGTGAAGTGTGTTAAATGCAAATGAACATAGAGCTGAAAAGATCTACTCTCTTTCACATAACTTAAACTTTGCATACAAATATACATGACTTGTGCTGCTTTTCCAGTTTTATCATTAAAGTTTGGATCTGTCAATAAAACATTGAGAAAAACCATGAATGTTTTTTTTTTTTTTTGAGAAGCATTTTCATGAAAAATAACGCACATTTGTATGTACCTGATTCATTGTTGCTACTATTTGGGGTTATGCATAGAATATATAATATGTAGCTGTTATGTAACTTTTTAAATTGTAATGCTGATATTCCTATTGAAATTCACAATGAGCTGTCAGCTGTGAGCCAGTCGGGTTTATAGATGTCACTTTCCTGGCTTTGTTCGGAGAGTGGTTCTCTTGCTGAAATTAAAAAAAAAAATTGAAGTAAAAATGTAGGTCTGAAGGAACTTATTTCTACAATTTTCTTTGGCTGTTGACAGTTGACAACTTAATCGTCTCTGTACTGTGTCCTAATTCAGTTCTGTCAAGCTACGTCTGCTTTCTATTGAACCATCTACTATTGTTTGTCATCCCCCCCCCCTCAAAAATTGGCCTCAACTTTTATTTGCACAATTTTTATCAATATTTAGTTAGTTATATGAAGTAATAACCGTAATGTCTCAATCTTGTCCAGGAGTTGTAGTGGAACCATATATCTCAACTTCCTGTTGGAGATGCATTCCCTCCATGAAGGGATTCATTCAGCCCCCCTAAGCAGTGTGCTTGTCATAGAGCCCGGTTTGAAATTCAATTTAAAATCCAAAAATCCAATGACCTCAGTCACTGGGCGTGAGTTGGCCAGTGTAGCTTCAAAGTCAGCTGTGTTCTCTGACGCTTCGTTGGCTTGCGAAAACCCGCAGAATGCGTTACTGTGGTCGTCTGTTGCCTAGCAACATGCTTCCTTTTTTCCTGCCACAGTCATACTGGTGGTGGCTCAGCTTGTAAATGACTTCTTTTTTGTGTGGTTTTGATTTCCACCTCAGATGTTTCAGCTGATGTGTTCTCTGTACAGGGCTTATCGCGCAACTTCGGCAAGATTCTCGCGTAATTATTTGGGAATCTCGCGCCGCCGGCTTATTTGCAGATGCGCTCGAATGGCACCCTTGTACTGCTCTGCAAGGGTGGAGCTAGGCTCTCACCCCAGAGTGGGCGGAGTATTGTGAAGGGGCCCCTCAGAGTCATTGCACTCAACAGTAAAATAACAGATGGGCATGTATCTTAATCTATCCTATCCAGCTCAAATCCTCCCTTATTGTGCCAAGCAAATTGATGTTGAAGAAAACCTAGAGAGAGACCACAGTGATACTCAAGCTTGTTCTGAGGCAAGGGAGAGGGGGGGGAGTTGCCAGTGTTTTGGCAGCAAAAGCATTTTGGGTAGGGGTGTCCAACCATGAAGGGCCAGTGTGGGTGCAGGTTTTTGTTTCAGCCCAGCACTACGACACCTGATTCCACTGACTAACTGATCAGGGGGTCCAGTCAAGACCTTGATGAGTAGAATCAGGTGTGTAAGTGCTGGGTGTGTAAGCAGCACCCACACCAGCCCCTTGTGGATTAGTTTGGACACCCCTGATTTAGGGTATGGTTGCAAGAAGTCTGCTAACCCAGAATAGTAATTTGCCTTTATTCCGAGCCTTTTGTGAGGACAAAAGTCATTTTAATTTATTCAAAGCCTTTGGCAGGGTAAAAGTGAGATTTAATGCTGGAGTTTCATTAATTTGATATGTCAGCAAAGCTCGATCATCCCATTATTATTTTTTTGCTACTCACCGGTTGGGCTTGTGACAGAAAGAAGTCAAAATGAAATTTAATTGCACGGGTACAAACGTTATTAAAACGCTTTATATAAATTGGGAAGATATTAAAATAGATAAAAAACACTAATGGTTTAAATGAAATAGATTATTTCACCTGTCTTGAGTTCATACACCGCCCAGCCAAAAAGGTCAACTCTTGGATTTTTCGAAACAAAAAGGTAAGAGCCGTCCATTGGCTAATTACTGCAGTGATTAATATGTTTCAGCTGGTAACATGTTATTAAACCCTGACTGATGCAGTGAGTAACTTCTCATTTTTAAGTAACGATGTCAGATCATATCCTGTGGCCGTGGAAAAGGTGTTGTTATACTGTGTTTCAGAAGGGTCAAGTTACTGGCCTTCATCAGACAAACAAAACTACTGAGGTGATTGCTGAAACTACTGAAATTTGGTTAAGAACTGCGTTTCAGAGTTATAAATTTGAATTTGGTTAAAAGTGTAAATGTCAAAGCTTACTACTCTGCCAAAATGGCCACATTCTACAACCCCATTTACAAAATTGTTGGACAAAGTGTACGTTGTGAATAAAATCAAAATGCAATGACTTTCAAATCACACCAGCCAGTATTCTATTCACAATAGATCATCGCAGCAAATGTTGAAGCTGAGAAACTTTACAATTTTTTTTTTTTCCATAAAATGAGCTCATTTCAAATTTTGTGGCTGCTACAGCTCTAAAAAAAAAAAGTTGGGACAGGGGCCTGTTCACCATGGTGTAGCATCCCCTCTTCTTTTTAACACAGAGTGGAGGCGTCTGGGCATTGAGATTCTTTAGTTTAGCCATTGGAATTTGATCCCACTCCTGTTTAACACAGCTTACAGATGCTGGAGTGTTGGGTCTCCTTTGACAGACTTTTGCTTCCATTATGGGCCAAATGTTCTTAATCGGTGAAAGATCAGGACTGCAGACAGGCCAGTTCAGCACACGGACTCGTACTACAAGGCCATGCTGTTGTAATTGCTGCAGTATGTAGTTTTGCAATGTCCTGCTGAGATACACAAGGCCTTCCCTAGAATTGATTTTGTCTGGAGGGGATCATAAGTTGCTCTAAAACCATTATTACTTTCATCATTTATGGTGCTTTTTTAAAACATGCAAGTGTCCTTCACCATATGCACTAATGCATCCCCATAGCATCAGAGATGCTGGCTTTTGAACTGAACACTGATAACCGGAGGGGTGGTCTTTCTCCTCTTTTGCCCAGAGGACACAACGCTCAAGATTTCCAACAAGAATGTCAAATTTGGACTCATCTGACCACAGGACACTTTGCTACAGTCCATTTTAAATTTTGTGAGCCGTGGCCCACAAAACACGGCGGCGCTTCTGGATCATGCTCAACCATGGCTTCCTTTTTTCATGAGGGTGTTTTTGGTGGCATCTTTGGATGGCATGGCAGGCTGTGTTTACAGACTTACAGTGGTTACCTGAAGTATTCCAGGGCCTATTAAGTAATGTCAATGACAGAATCATGCCAGTGAGTGAGGCTGTGGTGTTTGAGGGCCGGAAGATCACGGGCATCCAGTCAAGGTCTTTGGTCTTGTCCCTTTACACACACAGATTTTTCCAGTTCCTCTGAATCTTTTGATGATGTTATGCACTGTCGATGATGAGACCTTCAAGGTCTTTGCAATTTGACTTTGAAGAACATTGTTTTTAAAGTATCCCCCAATTTTTTACGCAAGCCTTCACGGGTTGGAGAGCCTCTGGCCATCTTTACTTCTGAGAGACTCAGCCTCTCTAAGACACCCTTTTATAGCCAATTATCCTGCACACCTGATGCCAGTTAATGTAATTGCTGAATGTTCTTTCAGCTGATTCTCTTAAATGTTAATTTTTTGCCTGTGTCCCAACTTTTTTGAGAACCTGTTGCAGCCAGAAAAAATAGGCTCATTTTGTGGGTAAAAAAGTAAAATGTCTCAGTTTCAACATTTGAAATGTTACCTATGTTCTATTGTAGAAAACGTAATGGCTTGTGATCTGAAAGTCATTGCATTTTGATTTTATTCACAATTTACACTTTGTCCCAACTATTTCGGAATTGGGGTTGTTTAATCTTATACATTGACAGGGTTTTGTCAGTCAGGTGCCAAATGGCTGTCTTGCGTGCTGGAACTTGGGACAGGACTCAATTGCATGGTGTGGTGCATGAAGATTCAATAAGAAAAGACAATACAAAACAACAGGGGAGCAAGGTCCCTTTAAGAAACAAAACCGAAAAGGTGAAAACAATATAAAATCTCAATTAAACCAGTAGATATTCAGAAGGGTGAAAGCAGCTAAAACACACCACACAGCAGGCTGAGATCTCCTCAGCCTTCTAAACGTGCAACCTGCAGTTCAGCTAATGAGCTGCAGGTGCAATTAATTGTGAAGGTGAGTGAGGAATGTGCCTGGAGGAGGGCTGGAGGCAAAAGCCTCACATACATGAGCGAAAAAGAGAAACGTTACGTTACTGTAAAGAGTGGTGTAATAACGATGATCTTTAGGTGGCCGTGAACTCTTGGCAAAATCTGGAGGACCCAGGATCTGAACTTCTCATTGGCTTTCGAGAAGCCCCATTTTCCAGTGTGCACCACGATAACATCATGGGACATGCACGTGCATAAATACAGGTTTGTGTCAGCCATAGATATACAAACTTAGAGTATATGTATATATCTATGGTGGAAGCACGGTAAATAATGGGGTTACTGCGAAAAACATTGTATGAATACTAGCTGTTAATATCGCCAGTAATATCTCTTAGAGGCACGACAGACATAAAATTTCTGGAAAGAAGAGAATGAAATTGGTAATTTAGCTTGGAAAGAATTCCGCATTCAGCCTCCACCAGTATCAAATTAAATCAGTGCTTTTTCGGCTTAGATGTGTGGGTACTCAGAGAAACACTCGCATGTGTAAAAACGCCAAGCGGACATCCAGTCAAAAAAAAAATGTAGGTGCTGCTGTACAAGGTAATGGTGGGGCCTATTGACCTGGAAGACCTGGAACAGGTAGAGGCGGAGTTATATAGCTGGCGTCCGGTTCAATTGTCTCAAATGTCCTGTTATTGAGCCGGACGAAGTGGGGGTGCTCGTCCTAAACTAGAAGTTATGTCTGGGTCAAAAAGGGAAAAGCTTGAATAATACAGCCAGCGTCGGGGGCAATAACCACTACGTAAGGGAATAGCATTTAACGGCGATGTTACTGATGACATATCGGGTTTCTAGGGCATGCACAGAATATTTATTAGAGATATTAAATATTAATATTAAATTCTAACCCCCTTTCTCACTAATAAATCCCCCCCCCCCCCCCCCAAAAAAAATATATTGGCACCCCTTTTTCAAATCATTCAGGCAAATAAAAAGCCGACGAAAGTGGAGATACGATACATAAATCTTACCATTAGTTTTATAAACATGGTCTAAATATACCCGAAGATACATATAGATCAATGAAATGATAATTTGCACACGATGCGCTATCCTCATTTATTGCCCACTCTTTCTCCTCTACTGCGATAATTGGGTCAATAAAAACGTCTGAAAGCTTGCATTTCTGGGCAACTACCTCACTAGTGCATTAGAAGGTAGAACATGAAAATGACTTGGAAAAAGCTTGCAACGAGACGGGTGAAAGTTGCAATATTTAACGATATTTAAATACACTGCTGGTCAGAAGTTTTAGGACACCCTAATTTTTCCAGTTTTTTATTGAAAATTATGCATTTCCAGTCCAATGAATGGCTTGAAATGGTACTATGGTAAGTGGTGAACTGTCAGAAGTTTTAAACAAAAGGTAAGGTTACCCAGGTTTTTTGTACGCCGTCGAGTAGGTGAAAAGATGGTTCTTCTGTGTGTGACATCATCTGTCAAACATGGAGGAGGAAGTGTGATGATCTGGGGCTATTTTGCTGGATCCAGTGTCAGTAACCTATAAAGTGAAAGGCACCCTGAACCAAAATGGCTACCACAGCCTTCTGCAGCGCCATGCAGTTCCCTCTGGTATGCGCCTTGTTCGTCAGGGGTTCATCCTACAGCAAGATAATGACCTAAAACATAAGTCGAAGCTCTGCCAGAACTACAGTGAGGGAAATAAATATTTGACCCCTTACTGATTTTGCAGGTTTGCCCACGAACAAAGAGTGCAACGGTCTATAATTTTAATGATAGGTTTATTTTAACAGTAAGTGACAGAATATCGCCAAAAAAGTGGAATAAGACATTGTATGCATTTTAGGAATTTATTTGCATATTTTTGGTCAAAAATAAGTATTTGACCCCCTGGACAAACACCATGTTCATATTTTGTAGAAAAGCCATTATTGGCCAGCACAGATGTCAAACAATTTTTATAGTTGTTGACAAGGTTTGTGCACATTTTGGCAGGGATGTTGGCCCACTCCTCCCTGCAGACAGCCTCCAAATCATTCAGGTCTCAAGGCTGTCGCCTTGCAACCCCAATTTTAAGATCCCTCTAAAGATTTTCAATTGGATTTAGGTCTGGAGACTGGCTAAGCCACTCCAGACCCTTCATGTACTTTCGTTGCCATTCTTTCGTTGCTTTGGCGTAGTGCTGAAACACCCATCCTCGACCCATGTTCAGCTCTCTCACTGAGGGAAGGAGCTGTTGGTCCAGAATTCCATGGTATATGGCCCCGTCCATCCTCCCCTCAATGCAATGGAGTTGTGCCGTCCCCTTGGCTGAAAAGCACCACTGTGTTTGACGGTGGGGATGGTGTTCTTTGGGTTGTACTCTGTGTTCTTTGCCCTCCTAACACAGCGAGTTGAGTTGAGCCCAAAAAGTTCTATTTTGGTCTCATCTGACCACATCACCTTCTTCCAGACCTCTTCGGAGTCATCCAGGTGGTCAATGGGGAACTTCAGGCGGGCCTCTACACTTGCCTTCTTGAGCAGGGGGACCTTGCATGCGCTGCAGGATTTCAATCCATGACCACGTAGTGTGTTACCAACTGTTTCTTTTGTAACTGTGGTCCCAGCTGCCTTCAGTTCATTAACCAGTTCCCCCCTTGTGATTCCTCACCGTTCACATGATCAGGGACATCTCACAAGGCGAGACCTTGCATGGAGGCCCAGACCGAGGGAGTTTGGCGGCAGTGTGGTACTTCTTCCATTTCCTGATAACTGCACTGACAGTTGATCTTTTCTCTCAAAGTTGCTTTCCCATTCTCTTGTAGCCCATCCCAGCCTTGTGTAGGTCAACAATCTTGTCCCTGATGTCCATAGACAGCTCCTTGGTCTTGCCCATGGTGGAGATGTTGGAATCTGGTTGTTTGGGAGTGGACAGGTGTCTTTTATACAGGTAATAAGGTGAGGCAGGTGTATTTGATGTAAATAATTAGTTGGGATTGGGGGTGCATATTAAAGAAAGACTAACTGGCTTGTGGGACCCAGAATACTTTCTGTTTGGTAGGGGGTCAAATACTTATTTTTCCTCATCAGATGGTTATCAATTTTTATAAATTCATATGATGTGATTTTCTGGAATTTTCTTTGTGATTCTGTCTCTCACTGTTAGAATGTATATACGATTAAAATTATAGATCGTTGCATTCTTTGTAAGTGGGCAAACCTGCAAAATCAGTGAGGGGTCAAATACTTATTTCCCCCACTGTACCTTAGGAAAAAAGAACAAAATGTTAAGCTTGAAAACATGGAGTGGCAGCACAGTCTCCTGACTTAAACCCCTGTGAGATGGTTTGGGATGAACTGGACAGAAGAGTGAAAGCAAAGCAACCTACAAGTGCCGCACATTTATGGGAACTTCTGCAACAGAGTTGGGAAGAACTTTCTGAAGAATATTTGATTTCCATTGTAGAAAGAATGCCACCAGTGTGTTCAGCAGTTATATCTGCCAAGGGTGGGTACTTTGAGTCAAAAGTTTAAAATAAATTTTAAACTCATATTGCCCAGCTAAACACTGTCTGCATAAACCGCATAAAATGATCAATTTACTGCACACAAACTCTGTGATGGTTTTCGATCAGGGGAAATAACTGATGTGTTTGCACTATCTCAAGTTGTGTAATCACTTGTACATTAGTGGAGATTTTGATTGTAGATAAGCATAATTTGTTCTGCTTTTTTCATGACTCTGCTTTTGCTGTGACTGGGCTGGCTGCAATGGTTTGGGAGGCACTATATCTCTGCTCAGATTCAGGATAATTTTCAGTTTACTCAGTTGAGGGGCGTTTTTATAATGCCAGTTAATGTGGGTGGAAATCTGTGGCACCTGGAAGTTCAATGACAAACACTCAAACTTTCCGATCACCATTCAAATCCTGGAATCCCTGACTTAATAGTTTTTTATTTTGTTTTATGTGGGGTTACTTGGCCTGTTTCCTAAGCTAATATTGGTGGGCTATAATCCTGCCGTCCCTCTAAAATATCCCGATGGTTGAATGTGCAACTTTGGAAGGGGTGACTTTCGGTCCACCATGTTTTTGGCCTCCTTGTCATTATGGTGATATCGATTTTTGACCCCCTCATCATTATGGTGATATCGATTTTTGCCTTACTCATGACTTCTGTCTGCAGGCATGTATGTTAGATTTTGTTTTGTTAAAAAAAGGAAGGTTGAGAAATTAAAGGAGGGCTGTTAGTATTTTCGAAATGGGCTGGGCTTCCAACCTACTGTAAAATAGGTTTGCTTTATGAGAGGTTCCTCTTTTTTTTGGTAAACAAGTTTTTGATTGTTCCAGTGTAGGCTGTAAAATGATGGATCGTCAGTGGAGTATGAAGTCTGGTCAGCTCGGGAGTATATGCTGGGAGATCAAAGGCCAATGACTGCTTTCAACAGTCTGATCGGCATAACTGATCAAGGAAGGTGTGGGTTCATTCATGGGCTTTTCATTTTAGCCTTCATTTTTCTTTTTTTTATGGCCTTGCATTTGTCACCTGCTCTGGTCGCTGCGGCAACAGTGCTGGGCACTTCAATAGTTTCCGCAGTAATGAATGCAAGAGGGATATGTAAATTTGAATACGGTGATACTTTTTTTAAATTTTTTTTAAACCTTTGCTATAGAAATGGAAATTAGTTCATATTGATTGATCATTGCTGGCTTTTTTTCTGTCACCATTTCAGGGAAAATAAATTGGATTGTGTGCAGCAGACTAATTGAGGTCCTTTTTTTTTTATTTTTTATTTTTTTTTAATGCTTCTCTATGTCATCAAACAACAATCTTGTCCTCTATCTGAAAGTCTAGCTCTGTATATTGCAGTGACACACCTCTCCTCAGACTGGGTTCCGCTTTTCACTGAGTGCTTTTGTATCTAGTGTTGGCACTTTGACGTTAAGTTTTCTTTACATGCGAGTCCATCTGCTTCCATTATAATTACCAGTCTGTTGGCTGAATTACTGGTTGGATCTAGGGCCTGGTCTCTCATTATTTAAATAATGATGGTGTGAGCTGAGTTCTGTGCTAGTTTTTGCTTTTGCATTGTGTATTTGCTTGGTCACCCTGAATTTGCTGTGGTAAATAATGCATGTAGTTATCAGGTGATGTTTTCCTGGGTCTAGTGCAATGCATCCATTCCTCTTAGTTATTTGATCTGCTCGCATTGTTCATTTTGGTTAAAGCTTGCCTGAGAAAGGCCACAGGTTGGCCTTCTGTGGGTTTTTTTTTTTTTCACCTTAAAATTATAAACTAGTTCAAACTTTTAGGAACCATGTGAGGTGAGGTCCACTGCTTTAAGTCATGAATAAGTCATGAACCACACAAAAGCAATTTTCAAGCGGGCTGTCTAGGATCAGGGTTGGGGAATATTCAGTGAAATTATAATAGTTTTCACCAGGAGGTTCAGCATTTTGGGAAAAAGATGCAAGCTGGACAAAAAGCAAACTTAGTGCATGACCCAAAGTTAAGTCATTGGAAGTAGGTTAAGTAACTATTCTTACCCGTGCGCTTCATGAATTCTGTCCAGTTGGGGAGCTTTTACACTAACGAATTGATTTTGTAGCTTCAGGAAGAGCTTTTTAGCAACACGCTCCAAATTAAAATTATTATTATGCAGTAATTTATCACTCATAGAATTTGGAATGCATTTTTTCTGTTTTCACATTAATTCATGACACAAATTTGATTCATTTGTATATTTTTCCATCTTTATTTCCTTAGCCAATAATAAGTTTTCTGAAGAGTGCCCTCTCTTCTACTCATAAGGTCCTGTATCTCAGGAAGTAGTTCTTAAATTGTGGACCTGACCAAGGCCCCTTAATTCCAGGCTTAACTCAGACTAGAAGAAAATCTCTTAACATGAGTAAATGCTTAATGCTGTCACTGTTTATCCCACTAAACCTCAAACTCCGACTACAGTTGAGAGAATGGGTGTGTGTCTGTGTGTGTGCGCGTGTCTGTGTGTGTGTGTGCCTGTCTGACTGGCTTCACATGAAAGGGGAGCATTTATATTCACTGTGCATTATTTGAGCAAATTGCATGTGACTGCAGTGTGGACTCTGTGGTCAGATTGCTCAGTCTGCAAGTGTTTATTCCACATTTGCATGTCAAACAGAGCTAACGAAAGGATGTTCTCTGCCAAACCCAACTGGTTGTATGAAAGAAACGTCCCATCAAACACATCATGAGTCTACATAGTCAATACTGTTGGGTCACTTTCAAAAATAATTGCCAACAAAAATTGAACTTTTCGGTCTGTGGTCTGTTCCCATTTCAGCCACCATTGTGGAAAACCATTACTCTTGCATTTCAACCGGACTGTCATGAATTTCCAATCCTTAAATCGTACATTGCATTAAATAACAAACATTTTTGTACAGCACCTTTCATGACATAAAACGCAGCTCAAAATGCGTATAGTGCAATAAAAAAAAGTCGGCAAGATGATTTGGAAAGTTGCCAGATTTAGCGAGAAAGTCGCCAAGTTGGCAACACTGACCGTCAAGCTTTCTTTGCGTAGCACAGGGATTGGTCACTTGACCAACAGGAGTGAATGGATTTTGACCAAATCACACATGGTCACCCCCAACAGAGGGTAGCTGAACTGTAAGACTTTGGAGGTCATCAGGTCAAAGGTCAAGGCTACATGAGGTAATCTGTACGCAGGTAGCAAAGATCAACTTTTAGGGTGTAGGAGGCCATGTCAGATGGAAGCATAACAATTGCCTTTTTTATATTTTAAAATAAACCTGTGCGGTTGAGTAGAAAACTTCAGAAGGAAGTTGAAAAGCAAAACCCCAGAGATGTTGCTTATTTCTCATTGACAGTTGTAAAAGGCTGATGTCTGTACATGACTTGCACTATTTCTCCAATTTTCTCATTATGGCCTGCAGAAGGCTGGCCTCTTCCTGCCTGCCCCTTATCGAGGTAATGTATTTCCGTGAAATTGGATTAGTTCTGCTCGGAATTGATTCTTGTGGACACAAAGGTGGGCCTTGGCTGTCTAGTCATGCTTGTACACCGTTATCTGCCTCACACTGAGGGTGAATCGACTGGCTGGATGCCTGCTCTGACATAACCCATTCAATCATTAATCAAAGTGAGCTTCGGGTTGTGACATTTCCGCCTCATTTTGAATTCAGAGGCCTTGAACTCTTGAACTTGGATTCTTAAAGGGTAGCTAGTGAATGACCAAGCATTTTTCCGACCTTCAAGGTCAGGTTTACTTTTTAATACTTATAGGTGATAATTCTATTTGTTATTTATTGAATTTCATTTTAACGTTTCAGTTTAAAACAACTGTGTAATAGTTAGCATGTCTATGTAGTCTATATTGGTGTTTTCTAAATTGTATTTCTGATCTTAGCTATTTGCTTTGCTCTGTACAGCACTTTGGTCAAAGTGAGTTGTTTTAACCCTTTGTTGCATGTTGTTCAATATTTTGGACATAAGTTAAGTGGGCCTTATTTTCTCTGGGCTCATAGATACCCTGAATCTCAAAATGTACAGTTTACTGAAATTATTTCCTCAATAGGTGCCTCTCTGATTAGTCACATGATTTACCACAAACAATCACAATGGGTGCATCCATAAGTAAGTGGTAAGTTGGCAAAAGTCAGAAAAACTGTTATATTGTTCATTTTTTGATCAGACTTTTTTTATGTTGGGGGATGGAAATATTGTGCATCCCACAAGCATAATGTCCAAAATAATGGACAGACAGACCACCTACTTGCACACCCCCCCCCACACACACACACACACACACACACACACAAACAAAATATTGCGCCAAATCCCAACAAATAGTCCAAGGCACTTGTTTGTACTCTATGCATCAAAGGGTTAAATGTGCTTTCGAAATTAATTTGATTTGATTAGCACGATTGATTGAAATTATGCAGAGCAAGTGACTTCAGTAGTGGACAGTGATCTCAGTGTAACAGTACAGCTGCACATTTATTGCTTTTCCTTGGCTTTGCTTCATGTGATTGAGATGGCAGTTGCGCAGCAGTTATTGCTCCGTACGACATGGAAAAATTCATTCGTCTCTCCCCTCTGGCTCAAGCAGCTCCTTATTGAGCGGCCCCTTCCTTCACCTAATATGAACCCAAGGGAGTTCCACTGTGACGTCTGCTGGAAGTAGCGTCGACCCTCGGGATACATGGTCATGTGCTCACTCTGCTGCACAAATTATTTTGCACTGAGCACGAAAGGATGACCCACAGAGAGATGCAGTCCTGTCATGCCACTGCCAAAACTGCTTGTGACAGAAGGAGGATGAGAGACAGGACAGGTTCATGGTGATATACAGTGAGCCTACATTAAGCATTTAGCTGCATTTACTTTTTAGATATAATTTCAGAATTAGCGCGTGATGAGCCATGACCTCTCACAAAATTCAGATTACGGATCTACTGTGGTTGCAACTTTATTTTGCTGAATTTGATCCCAAAAATATACTGAGCATTAAAGGGTCTTTATTTATTTATTTATTTATTTTTTGCAATACAAGAAATGGGCTTGGTTTTGTCAAAGGACAGTCATTTACAGTAAATGACTCACGCAAAATTGCACAATGCCTCCAGGGAGGATTCTGCCAAGTAACGCACGCGGCTTTGTTCTCAAACTGATAGCTACTGAGATTTAGGACCCTGCCTGTACTCTTTGTAGCTGAGCCATGGGAGAACCGTCGGGGCTGAGCGCTGCTGCCATCTGCTGGTCACATTCTTGACACGCTATTTATTTTCATTCTAACATCTGGAACGTAGAAATGGGCTTCAGAATGACTGGCACTCAAAATGCCAACGTGTGTCAAATACTGTACTTTATTAACGTGTCAGTGGAACATACCAAGATGATTTTTTAATTTGATTAAAAACTGATTGTCCTCTAATCAAGATTAGTTAGGCATCATTAACTGCACTGTTTGGTGGAATCGCAGACCATCTCTATGTGCAGATACATTCAAGCTCAGTCTGGGTTTTTGCGTATCACTTGCCCAGACTGACAATATCTGGACAATATGATGGCTGTTGCAAAGTATTGCTTTTGTTATCTTGGAACAAATTTGGCTTTAAAATAAGAAACTATAAAATTGAATTTGATAGAAGATAGTGAAATCTCAAAAGCAGACTTAAATATGTGTTATTCATGCCAAGCAAAATTATACGATGTGAACTCGGATTTACGCAATGTGTAAAATGTCCCCACGGAACATGGTGAATGACCTTTGACCTCCCACCTGTAGGAGGCATATGTGTGACTTGACCCAAGGACCATTTCAACCAAGTTTCACAAAGATCCATTAAAGTATGTGGGTACAGTGACCAATAGTGTAGGATTTGGATCAATGACTCCCAGATGACCCCTACATGACCTTTGACCCCTCAACTGTTGGGGTCACATATATGATTTGACCTAACAATCATTGTATCCAAGTGCAATGAAAATCTACTGAAGTATTTGGATAGAGTGACCTTCTGACCATTTTCGATTATTGACCCCAAATGATCCCTAGATGATCTTCAACCTCCCACCTGTATGGAATTTCATGTGTGACTTGACCCAAGGATCATTGCATCTAAATTTTATGAAAATGCAGTAAAGTATGTGGATAATGTGATCAATTATATACAGGGATAACATTTTTGGTGGAGGGATGTACAGATACATGCTGCTTATTTAATAGTCGCCTTCCAAAATTCTTTCGTTGGGGACAATAACCTGTGACCTGTGAAGTGTGGTGTTTGCTGCTGATTTTTTATATAGTGCCACTGTTGCAATAAAGTACAAAAATAATCGAAATAATTTGGGGCATAGTAAATCCGTAAAATTGCTTCTGAAAATGCATCTGGGGGAGATTTCCATGAAATAATTGCATTACAGCTTCATAAACAGATAAAACACTGAGTTCTCTTGCCGCACTTTCTACAGATTTTTGTGGAATTTTTTTGTGTTTGTGAAACTCAAATTGGTCAAATGCTGATGGGGAAATTGCAACACAGTGGTGAGCCCTGTGTCATGTCCTACATTTCCTCTCCGTACCAGCTGACATCTGTACTTCAGTGGCATTCATATATACAGCACAATGCTGACTATTCAGTTAAGATCTAGCGACTACCTGATAAGAAAAATGTGCTGAAACATTTTAGACATTACTCTTAGGTGAACTGCACTATCACAACAAATAAATGCCAGTGATGTTGAATACTATTAAAATGAATGCCAGACTTAATGACGCCAATCAGCTTTTCCTCAAAGTTTTTGCAATGACGAATACACTTGAGTTTAAATGTGGTTGCTCTTTGTTTAATATTTCGTCTAAATCTTGTGTATAGATACAATAGTAACTCTCAGTACCGCAAAATGGCTAATATTAACCGTTCTAGAATCAGTATTAACCATTCTAGAATCAGGTTTCGCACGTCAAGTTCCCCTTTTATTGGTCAGAATGGTCACTGTCAGCTCAAGGGAACACACTGGGTGCGCTCCATTCTTATACCGGTGCGCCTGGCTGCGGTATGTCCAGTAGATTCATGCACTGATTGTTGAAGTCATACGCCCGTCTCTAAGCTGCAGCAGCGGTTGGCATACCTTCTGACTTCCAGATGTACAGGAAAAGAGACGTTTAACTGGGGGAAAAAGCGGTCACACAGGTGCGACTATTTTAATTCAAAGGTCGCGCAGTGTTAATTTTGGTTGCATATGCGACCAAAACGGGCGCAATTTCAAGCCCTGATACTCTGTTTCAATGCAAGTTATTAGATTGATAAAAGTGGTGAGCGTCCTTTGAAGTGTTCAATGATTTTTGGGTCTTCTCTCTGAAATATTTGGCTTTGATCCATAATGTTCTACAGAAAACACCTGTTTCATTACATCTGAACCGTTAAGTCACCCACCAGAATGGGCGGTATAGTGTCCTTTGGTGCAACAAGGAACAAGATCTTCCTCACATGGTACAAGCATACACTACCAGACAAAAAACACATCACTAAATAATATTTTCTGACAAAAAACTTGGGATTTTTTCCCTGTAAAATGAATAATTTCTAAACATTTCTTCTTCAAATTTATCAGTGGTGATCGGTGCGGCTATCATTAATCTCACTGGATTGTGACACACGCTGCTACTGTTACAGCCTTCCATCTACTCCACAGCACTTCAAAATTATGAAATAAAAGGCACTGTATAAATGCAATCTGTTATTTCATCCAAGAAGGCCCAGTTACTGGCATGGCAGAGGGAAGCCAACATGACTGAACAGCTTGATATGATGTGTTCACTGCGGTGATATTTATTTCCATATGAATGCGTGTGGAACTGTACTGCAGTGGACGCTAACATACTGATGTGATCATAGTCAGCCTGTGAAATGTTATGACAATAAAAATGGCAAATCGCCAGTTTTATATTTGAGTGTAATGAAGTATGAACCAAATCACACTATCTTCAATGTAGTTTTGAAGGGAGAGGCAAAATGTCACATGGGTAATCTAATGTAGCTAGAATGTCTCTTGGGTAATGAGATGCAGCCATGACAATAGATTTGAAGGGGTCCTTCAACTTTAGTTTTTTCCTTTTATTTCTGGTGTTCATGGAGCGGGTTGGGTCTAAGTGAAGTTTGTTTATTTGTTTTTGTGTTGGCCTTTGTCAATGCTATTATATTTTTTTCCAAAAAGGAAAGATCCACTATCAGCACCATAGAGCCAGTGAAGTCTAATGATTTTGAGCAAAGACTGCAATACCAATGAGAATATTTTACAGTATCATTATTCAAAAATTGTTATTTTTATTTGAACTGAAAAAGAGTAATTTAAAAATTCAGATTTTGATTCTATACTGATGGTGTGATTCTCATTTTAATTCCCTGTGAGAAATCCCAGTGCAAAATGTTTTTTTTGGCCAAAACCTCTGTGAACATTAATAGCAAAAAAAAAAAAAAAAAAGTCCAGGTGGAGTTAATTTCGTATAATGTGATTATCAGTTCGTATTTGGGCAAAGGAGTCCCTCTTTGATAAGGAGCAGAGTTAAATTTCCCCAGCACTTAATTGTAATCTAATTTTTATATTTCAGTTTGTCAGGAAATTACCTGGGCCATATCCCTGCAATCTATCGTTCCATTATGCTTGAGAGACATGGGTGACAGCCAGTCATTAAATATACTCATGAAATGCCAAGGCATTGTACTTTATAATGAGTTGTCTGGTAAACCACAGCCGAGAGCACTCGGTAGGTATTACCATATTTATCCAGCAGAGGGAACTGCATTGCAGAAAGAACTTGCATATCTCATGACTTTCCTCTTAGCCCTGGCAAGAAAAAAGTTTGGTTTTTAGATAAAGGGAGTATTGACTTAAGTCAGGTGCAATGAGAATGGGCGTAGGGCGATGTAGTGCTGTAGTATGTGGTACCGTGGTCTCAAAGCTGGAAGGTTGTGCATTTGAATCAAGTCTGGGGCCTTTCTGTGTGGAGTCTTGACATTATCCATGAGCAAGGCCGCCGACAGGTAGGGAGCAAAGGGGACTGCTATCCCTGGGCACCAGAGTGGGGGGGGGGGGGCATAATACTGACCCCTGATTTTAAAATAATCTGCTGGAAAATTCATCATAATAAATATCTGTGAAGATTTAACATTGTATTTCTCAGCTACATAAAAGCCTTATGTATTCTATTTTGTTAATTATCCTTGACAAATGACATAGTGGAGAAAAGATTTACCCCCCATGTCACAAGAGAGACTAAATAGTTTGGCGATGATCTCGATGATCTTGATAGGACATGAACTGGCCAAGAGAATTGATTTTGATGATATTATACATGACTTTGCAACTAGAAAAGTGCGGCGCCTTTCATTTGTCAAATGAATAGCCTACGTGTAGCCCACTTTGTTTTCTTTGTTTTTGTTTTAATTGGCATGTTACATACATACAGTGAGAACAAGGAGGGCGATAAACATGTCTTTAAACTGCTTATTAGTCTTGATCTGCTTTCAGTCAATTTCCCTGATAAAAGACACTTGAACTCTCCCCTTGCAGGTGTTGCTAATTGCCTTCGGTAAGACGAGATATCAAACGTACCATTTGAACTCAAAAAAGAGCGCATTTCAATCTTTTTCAATTTAGACACTAAATTGCTCATAGGTATGGTTGTGTGAGTGAATGATGTGTGATCCTCATGACAGTGTGTGCGTTCGTGCCTCTCAGCCATTGTGTACTGGAATAGGCTTCAGACCCCTGGTAACCCTGCCCAGGAATGAGGGGGTTTAATAATGAATGAATGGGAAAAATAGTACAATGGGAGCTCATTGTTGGAAATGGCCAGGAGCGTAAAAATGGCTTTTTGCAGAACTGGGGCCTGAACTCAATCGGTCAAAGAGTATCACAATTATGTTTTGTCGAAAATGAGTAATCATACTTGTATACTTTGTTTCAAACACTCAGACGAACACTGAAAAACGCTACGTTCCAGTGCCTCTATGAACCTTCCAAATGCCCTCAGAAGTGATTACACTTGGTTGCAAGCAAACCTGCACGCCAGTCCTTGAAGAATTCAAATTATGAGCAGCTATGGTTCCTTTTATACTTGTCCCATATAGGATACAATTTCAAGATTATATGAAATCTTTAATGTAACGCACCATTGGATTGATTATGACTCATGTCCTCTAGTACCTAAATTTGATTATCAAATAAATATTACTTGACCCTAAAAGTGCTAAATTTTTACTCACCCTATCCCTCCAAAAGTTAATAATTTATTATTTAGTTGACAAATGACCTTCAAAAGAACTCACTGGTAACTGAAACCAAAAGGTCATTGCCAACTAAAAATGTGCAAAATCATTGACCTTTTGAAAGCTGAAATTTCAAATTTTACTTCATAAATTTTGCACCTTGTGTGACTGTAGCAGTGATAATGTTGGGATTCTGATTCTGCATGCCATGTTTAAGTTCTGTGCCTGGCCTTGTGCCATGTTAGATTAATCCGCGCATTCTTGACCATTGCTTATGTCTGACTATTCTTAGGATTGTTTTGTGTTTTGGTAATTTAGATTCATTGTGTTATTATCTTTCATGTCTTAGTAATTTAGTTTCCATGCCATGTTTTCATTTCTATGCTTTGCACTTTGTCTCCCCTGTCTTGTCATGTGTGTATCTTTGCTCACGGTCCCTTGTCTTGTGTGCCACTCATTCGGGTGATTTATTGGTTTCTGGGCTTCAATCTTCTTTCATTATCTCGTGTTCTTCCTTCCTCTCTCTTTTACTGTCTTACTAACACATACTAACAGTTTATTGTTTTTGCTAAATACTAACCCACACTAACCTTGTATATTTGGACTAACTTACTAACAAGCACTTGGGATTGTATAGCTGCACTTACTAATTGACTAATGGTCTCTCAGCTGTCGCCCAATTCTAGTCTCCGCTTCCTTGCCAATCCCTAATTATCTCTGCTGCAGTTTTCCACTTATATCTCATGCTTTCCTTTTCTTTTATCTTGGCACTTTAGTACTCCTTAACCGGAGCTGTTGTTTTGTACTTAGGTTTGTCTTGTGATCCCTGTCTGTGTTTTGGCTACAGCCTAATTCATGTAATTAGTTTATTCCTCATGTGTCTCTCCTTAATCATTGTCACCATTGATTGCACCTGTTCTCCCTGGTCATGTGTTCTCCTGGATGTGTATATAAGATGTCTGTTTGCTTCACACTCTTGTCAGATCGTTCTCCCTAGTTTTCTCGTGCCACGTTTCTCGCCTTGATTGCTCAGTGTTTATCTTTCTGATTGGATTGCTCGACTATTGATTTTGGTTTGCCCTTTTTGGATATTGTTGCATCTGTGAGTTTTGACCTTTTTCTGCCCGACCTTGATTTTGTGATTACTGCCCTGGTATTGGATTCGGACTGTCTTTGGCTTATGAGTTTGTTTCTCCTCCAAACCTACGCCTGTGTACCGAACCCTTTTTGTCTGACCACGAACTTTGTTATTGGTGCCCTGGTTACGATTCTGGATTACGCCCATTGGATACTGTTTTTGGATTGTGGACTTTGTACCGTTGCCAGCTCTGTTGGGGGGTTTCCCCCTTCAGAAATAAAGCCTCCTTTTTGCATTCTACTGGTTGTCGCTCTTGGTTCATTTCGTAAATCACAACATTACGATCTGACCATGACGGAGCCAGCGTCAGACCAGTCTCTGCAGGAGGCAGTGCACCAACAGGGCGCTCAGTTAGAATTCCAAGAGCGTCAGCTTCGGGCTCTTATGCAACATATGCAAACCATGAGTCTTCAGATGGCGGATCTCACTCGCTCTGTGCAAGACGCTCAGCGGCTACAGTCTCCCCAGCCTGCCGTCCATGCCACTCCTGCTCCTGCGTCTGCTCCGCCACTGCCAGTCTGCGAGCCACGCCTGCCACCGCCTGAGAGGTACGACGGGAACCCGGGAGCATGTCGGGCTTTTCTCACCCAGTGCAAGCTCATTTTCAGCCTACAGCCCTCGTCATTCCCCACCGAAAGAGCTCGGGTTGCTTTCATCATCACGCAACTGACGGGAAGGGCCAAGCAGTGGGCTACGGCTGCATGGGAAGCAGATCTACCCTGCGTGCAGACATCTGGTCTGCTGGGTGAGGAGATGAGGCGCATCTTTGACCGCACGAAGCTGGGCCACCAGCTTACCACCTCACCGACCTTATGACTGCACCATAGACCTGAAGCCAGGTACTATGCCCCCTAGAGGCCGACTCTATTCACTCTCCAGACCAGAAACCCAAGCCATGGAGAAGTATCTCTCAGAGTCTCTTGCTGCTGGCATTATACGCCCGTCATCATCACCTGCTGGTGCCGGATTCTTCTTCGTGTCTAAGAAGGACGGATCATTAAGACCCTGTATAGATTACCGTGGACTTAACGAAATAACTGTCAAGAATCGCTATCCACTTCCTCTAATGAACACTGCTTTCGATCTCCTGCAAGGAGCTAAGATTTTTACTAAGCTCGACCTCCGTAATGCCTATCACCTGGTACGCATCAGAGAGGGGGACGAATGGAAGACTGCCTTTAACACTCCCACGGGACACTGGGAGTATTTAGTTCTTCCTTTCGGGCTTACTAACGCTCCAGCAGTGTTTCAAAACCTTGTCAACGATGTTTTAAGAGACATGATAAATAAGTTTGTGTTTGTGTATCTTGACGATATCCTGATTTTTTCAGAGTCCCAGGAGGCCCATGTCAAACATGTTCGCCAAGTGCTCCGTCGCCTCCTGGAGAACCGCCTCTTTGTTAAAGCTGAAAAATGTGAATTTAATGTGGAAACCACTACGTTTTTGGGTTACATCATCTCCCCAGACACCATCCGGATGGACCCCCTAAAGGTGGAAGCTGTCACTAATTGGCCCAGACCAGAGGACCGTAAGTCTCTCCAGCGATTTTTGGGCTTCGCTAACTTTTACCGCCGGTTCATCCGGAATTATAGTTCTGTTGCCGCTCCTCTTACTGCTCTCACCTCTTCTAAATCCAAGTTTCTGTGGTCCGAAAAGGCTGAAGAGGCCTTCAATGACTTAAAAGCTCGTTTCACCTCTGCACCTATCCTAACCATTCCCAATCCAGAACTCCAGTTTATTGTTGAAGTGGACGCCTCCAATATCGGTGCTGGAGCCATCCTGTCGCAGAGATCCACAGAAGATGGTAAGGTCCATCCTTGTGCCTTCTTTTCTCGCCGCCTCAGCTCTGCAGAAAGAAACTACGACATTGGGAATCGGGAGCTGTTGGCGGTAAAGTTGGCCTTAGAAGAGTGGAGACAATGGCTGGAGGGCTCCAAGGTACCCTTCATTGTCTGGACAGACCACAAGAACCTGGAATATCTACAAACGGCCAAAAGACTCAATCCGCGACAAGCCAGGTGGGCACTTTTATTTTCACGATTCAACTTTCATATTGCCTATCGACCTGGAAGTAAGAATGTCAAGCCTGATGCCCTCTCCCGTTGTTTTGAAATCCAGGAAGAGGAAATTAACAAAGATACCATCCTCCCTAAAGAAGCGTTCATTAATGCATTATGTCTTGATATTGAGAGAGAAGTCAGAAATGCCCAAAACAATGCTGCTACTCCCAGTGCGTGTCCCACCAATTGTTTATATGTGCCAGCTACCTTACGCTCCCAAGTCCTGGAATGGGGACACGCATCCAGACTGTCCTGCCACCCTGGTATCCGCCGCACTAAGAACTTTATTCTTCAGAGGTTTTGGTGGCCAGAACTCACTCAAGATGTCCAGGGCTTCGTTGCTGCTTGCTCGGTCTGTGCCCAGGCTAAGACTTCTCACCAACCACCTCAAGGTTTATTGCAGCCCCTTCCTACACCACACCGCCCCTGGTCCCATATTGCTCTTGATTTTATCACAGGCCTTCCCTCATCCAATCACCACACCACCATTCTCACAATTGTTGATAGATTCTCCAAAGCAGTTCACTTAGTTCCCCTCACTAAACTCCCTTCTGCTCAAGACACTGCCAACCTAGTAATCCAACATGTCATTAGACTCCACGGCATACCCACTGATATCACTTCCGATCGCGGCCCCCAGTTCACTGCACTTTTTTGGAGAACATTCTTTAAAGCTTTAGGCACTTCAGTCAGTTTGTCATCAGGTTTCCACCCCCAGACTAATGGCCAGACCGAGCGAGCTAACCAGTGTGTGGAAAGTGTTTTACGATGTCTCTGTATTAGGAACCCCTCCTCCTGGAGCTATCAGTTACCGTGGGTGGAATACGCGTTGAACAGCCACACCTCTGCTGCCTCCGGCGTCTCCCCCTTCAAAGCCTGCCTGGGCTACCAGCCCCCTTTGTTCCCGTCCCAGGAGGAGGAGGTAGCTGTCCCCTCAGTCCGCGAATTCGTCCGTAGGTGCAGACGCACCTGGACTGCCACCCGCCAGGCCCTGCTCAGGTCGGTCGCTCGGATGAAAGAACAGGCCGACAAGAGACGCACCGCGGCGCCCATGTACCGACCTGGGCAGCGGGTCTGGTTGTCTTCAAGGGACATTCCCCTCAGAGGTAACGGGGGTAAGCTTTTCCCCAAATTCCTGGGCCCTTTCACCATTGAAAGGGTCCTAAGTCCCACTGCCGTTCGCCTCCGTCTCCCCCTGTCCATGCGACGCATACACCCCACTTTCCATGTGTCCCAGTTAAAACCTGCAGTAACCCACCCCCTGTCCTCTGGACCTGATCCCCCACCACCCGCCCGGATCATCAATGGAGGCGAAGCCTACACGGTCCGTGCCCTCCTGGACTCTCGTCGACGAGGCAGAGGACTGCAGTACCTCGTCGACTGGGAGGGTTACGGACCTGAACATCGCAGTTGGGTGCCAGCAAGGCACATATTGGATAAAAACCTCATCAAAGACTTTCATGCTAGTCACCAGAGACTTTCAGGTTGAACGCCAGGAGGCGTTCGTTGGGAGGGGGGTTCTGTTGGGATTCTGATTCTGCATGCCATGTTTAAGTTCTGTGCCTGGCCTTGTGCCATGTTAGATTAATCCGCGCATTCTTGACCATTGCTTATGTCTGACTATTCTTAGGATTGTTTTGTGTTTTGGTAATTTAGATTCATTGTGTTATTATCTTTCATGTCTTAGTAATTTAGTTTCCATGCCATGTTTTCATTTCTATGCTTTGCACTTTGTCTCCCCTGTCTTGTCATGTGTGTATCTTTGCTCACGGTCCCTTGTCTTGTGTGCCACTCATTCGGGTGATTTATTGGTTTCTGGGCTTCAATCTTCTTTCATTATCTCGTGTTCTTCCTTCCTCTCTCTTTTACTGTCTTACTAACACATACTAACAGTTTATTGTTTTTGCTAAATACTAACCCACACTAACCTTGTATATTTGGACTAACTTACTAACAAGCACTTGGGATTGTATAGCTGCACTTACTAATTGACTAATGGTCTCTCAGCTGTCGCCCAATTCTAGTCTCCGCTTCCTTGCCAATCCCTAATTATCTCTGCTGCAGTTTTCCACTTATATCTCATGCTTTCCTTTTCTTTTATCTTGGCACTTTAGTACTCCTTAACCGGAGCTGTTGTTTTGTACTTAGGTTTGTCTTGTGATCCCTGTCTGTGTTTTGGCTACAGCCTAATTCATGTAATTAGTTTATTCCTCATGTGTCTCTCCTTAATCATTGTCACCATTGATTGCACCTGTTCTCCCTGGTCATGTGTTCTCCTGGATGTGTATATAAGATGTCTGTTTGCTTCACACTCTTGTCAGATCGTTCTCCCTAGTTTTCTCGTGCCACGTTTCTCGCCTTGATTGCTCAGTGTTTATCTTTCTGATTGGATTGCTCGACTATTGATTTTGGTTTGCCCTTTTTGGATATTGTTGCATCTGTGAGTTTTGACCTTTTTCTGCCCGACCTTGATTTTGTGATTACTGCCCTGGTATTGGATTCGGACTGTCTTTGGCTTATGAGTTTGTTTCTCCTCCAAACCTACGCCTGTGTACCGAACCCTTTTTGTCTGACCACGAACTTTGTTATTGGTGCCCTGGTTACGATTCTGGATTACGCCCATTGGATACTGTTTTTGGATTGTGGACTTTGTACCGTTGCCAGCTCTGTTGGGGGGTTTCCCCCTTCAGAAATAAAGCCTCCTTTTTGCATTCTACTGGTTGTCGCTCTTGGTTCATTTCGTAAATCACAACAGATAAGGCCTTTAGGGGTTAAAACTAACAAGCTTTAAGAATCCTAGATTTATTAAGTAATGATTTTTTAAAATGAAATTTTGTAAAAATTAATCTTGCTTTGTTTTTGTTTTTCTCCTCTGCAGTCTGTATTTAAGACACACTCAGGACTTGAGACCATGTGTTTTTGAATGAGCACTTTTGTCTGTTTTAATGGTAAACACAGGCCCTGTGTAGAAGCACATAGCACAGTATACAGTATGCACCATTACATTTCAAAAGGAAGTGCATTCTCTTAGTCTCGTTTTACGTCAGCTTATGTGTGTGATGCTACTGGGTTACATAAAATGGAATTTCTTTCAACAAAGCAATCATCATAAAATATTAAAGGCGAAGTGTAAGTTATTTCATGTAGAAATTGAGGTAAGATTGCTATTAATATGGGAATATGTTTGGCAATGGTGATGTGTAATAACTGCAAAAATGAATGCTTGATTGTAAACAAACACACTATTTCCTTTGTGCTGTAATGTGAATATAGGCCACTAGATGGCAGTATTTACCTTTTTTTTGTTAAGCTCAGACTGGAGTCATGTTTAGACATGTCCTGGACATGTCTGGGGCAAGTCTCAGAAAATTAAAAAAAAGAGGTCTAAATGTGGGTGGGGTCTGCAAAAGAGTATATAAGGAAAAGAATTGAGACAGTAAAGTGGTAGGAGAAATTGCAAGAAGATGACCAGACCTGCCATTCTGTTCAAGACCTGTGACGTTTCTTTTGTGGATTTCTTTGCCTGTGTTTGAGCATTTTCTTCATCCAGGACATCACCAAGCCACCCCACAAAAAGGGACTGTAAATATTTCTTTTTTTTTTCCTATTCAATCTTGGTCAGTTTAGTTTGTTATTGTCTTTGTTGGTTCATTAAATGTGTCTAAGTTTTAAAAACTGTGTGTCATCCCTTGCTGTTGCTGTTGTTTTAGATGTAATAACAAATTGGGGCCATAACAAATTGGGGGCTCAAGGTCCGGGATAGACCATTGTGTGAGTAATTTATTGAAAATCTAACATTCCAAATTGTGAAATTGTTTTTGTGAATTTTCCTAGATATATATTGACAACAGCAATGGATGATTTCTTGGCATCACCAACCGTAGGGGTTTTGAAGTCTTTTAAAAAGACAGAACTGCTAGAAATTTGCAGACAGTTGGAGCTGACAGAGGTAAAACCAGCCATGCGAAAAGCAAGACTGGCTAGAGAGATAGTTGAATATTACATTGATGAAAATGTGTTTGCACCAGGAGATCTGGAACAGTTTCCAGTGGAAAATCCAAATATAGAAATGGAACTTAAATTAAAAATGCTAGAGATTGAGAGGGAAGAAAAAGAAAAACAAAGGCAGTTTGAGTTAGAAAAATTAGCAAGAGAAGAAAAACAAAGAGAATTTGAGAGAGAGAAAGAGGAAAGAGCAGAAAGAGAGAGACAGAGACAGAGAGATTTTGAATTAAAGAAATTGGATAGAGAAGAAAGACTCCAAATGGAGCAACTAAAAATTAAAATAGCAATGAAAAATAAATTTTGTGCTAGTCAGGAGGTAAAACTGGTGCCTCCATTTTCGGAAAAGGATGTTGACAACTATTTCCAATGTTTTGAAAAGGTAGCAAAGAGTTGCCAGTGGCCAAAGGAACACTGGCCTCTGATGTTGCAAACTGTCCTCAAGGGTAAAGCTCAACAAGCCTATTCGGCTTTGTCTGCAGATGATTCCTCTGATTATGAAGTTGTCAAAAAGGTTATTTTGAGAGCTTATGAGTTGGTTCCAGAGGCTTACCGACAGAAATTCAGAGGTCTGAAGAAATCTGAAAATCAGACTTATGTGGAATTTGCTAATGAGAAGCAGGTTTGCTTTGAGCGCTGGTGTACTTCTATGGAGGTCAAGGATGATTTCAACTCACTAAAAGAGATGGTGTTAGTTGAAGAATTCAAGAACTGTGTTAAGGATGATCTTAAGACCTACCTTAATGAGAAGCAAGCACTGAACTTGCAATCAGCTGCCAAATTTGCAGATGAATATGTTCTCACACATATGTCCAAATTTCAGTCTAGCAGTAACAATAAATGGTCCCAATTTCAGAAAAAGGGTTACGGTGATACCCAAGATTCCTCACCCAAAGACAAAGACAAATCTGGTGATGGTGCTCAGAAATCCAGTAACAGGTTTGATCAAAGTGTGAAAGCTGACAGTGACAAAAGTGGTCTAGTTTGCAGTTATTGCAAGAAATCTGGTCATGTTACAACTAACTGTTGGTTCCTTAAAGCTAAGAAAGAAAAAGAAAAGGATACCAAACCAAATGCCTTTGTGAAAACAAGGTTAGAAACCCCTTGGTAGATAACCAATCTGCTAAATTGCCTGCTTCTTGTGGGGCTAAAAAGCCTAATACAGCTGACTTTGTGAGGGAGGAATTTCTTCCATTTGTGTCAGAGGGATTTGTGGCTCTGAATGAGCATACTACTCCTGTCCCCATATATATCCTAAGGGATACTGGAGCTTCTCAGTCACTTCTGTTGATGGACTCCTTGGAGTTACGTGATGAGACCGCTTCAGGGGATTTCATACTTGTACAAGGTATTGAAGGGAGGACTGTATCTGTACCCCTGCGCTCTATATTCTTGAAGTCAGATTTAGTTACAGGACAGGTAAAGGTGGGACTTATGTCAAGTCTACCTATAAAGGGTGTTTCTCTGTTGCTAGGCAATGACCTGGCTGGGGGCAAAGTAGTTCCCCCTGTACATCTTACTTCCCAGCCGAGCACTGAAGATGGGGATGAGGACCCATCTCTGTATCCTTCTTGCGCAGTGACTCGTGCTATGGCCAAGAAGGCTAAAGAAGATGATGATGTGGTGCCGTCCAGCACATTGAATAGTCAGGACTCAGGTGGTTCGCCTCATGACTCTGATTGGCCTACTATGGTTTCTCCATTTGAGAACTTATCAGACACTTTTATCAGTTCATTGTTCAGCCAGCCAGATGGGTTTGGTGATTCTGATGTGTCTGGAGACTTGTCTCTGTCCAGAAAGCAGTTGATTGAGGAGCAAACTAATGATTCTGAAATTTGTGCACTAAGGAGGAGAGCCCTTCCTGATAAAGAAATAGACGCAGTTCCAGTTGGGTATTATCTCAAGGATGGTGTGTTGATGCGGAAGTGGCGCCCTCCTGATATCCCTGCCAATGCAGATTGGGCAGTGGTCAGGCAAATTGTTGTTCCGAAGGTCTATAGGAATGAGATCTTAACAATGGCTCATAGTTTACCTTTAGGAGGTCATCTTGGTGTTAACAAGACTGTTGATAAGATCATGAAACACTTCTTTTGGCCTGGGCTTCGGAAAGACGTTTCCAACTTTTGCAAAACCTGTCACACTTGTCAGGTAGTTGGAAAACACCAGTTAGACCCACCTGTAGCTCCATTGCAGCCTATCCCAGCATTTGGGGAGCCATTCTCTAGGGTCATTGTTGATTGCGTTGGTCCATTACCCAAGACTAGATCTGGAAATCAGTACTTGTTGACAATCATGTGTGCATCTACCAGATTCCCCGAAGCCATACCTCTACGTAACATCAAGGCAACTGCAATCTCAAAGGCTTTGATAAAGTTCTTCACGTTGTTTGGCCTTCCCAGGGAAATTCAGTCAGACCAGGGTAGCAATTTCACTTCAGGATTGTTTCAGCAGGTTGTGTATGAACTAGGTGCAAAGCAGATTCTTTCTAGTGCCTATCATCCATAAAGTCAGGTTGCCTTAGAGCGGTTTCATTCCACTCTCAAGACAATGATGAGGACTTATTGTTATGACCATGAGAAAGACTGGGATGAAGGTGTTCATTTGCTGTTGTTTGCAGCTAGAGAAGCAGTGCAGGAGTCTACTGGATTCAGTCCATTTGAGATAGTGTTTGGTCATGAAGTGAGAGGACCTTTGCTATTATTGAGTGAACAATGGCAAGAGAAAGAGCCGCATATCAGTCTGTTAGACTATGTTGGCAAGTTCAAGGAAAGATTGCGTGCAGCTTGTGACCTTGCCAAAGAGAACTTGAAATCAAGTCAGGGAAAAATGAAAACTTGGTATGATCATAAGGCTAGAAGCCGTGAGACAAGGTCCTTGTGTTGTTTCCCTTGCAGTCCAATCCATTGCAGGCTAGATTTCATGGTCCTTATGAAATTCTGACAAAACTCAATGATCTCAATTACATTGTGAAGACTCCAGATAGGAGAAAACCAAAACAATTGTGTCATATTAACATGCTAAAGCCTTATCATGACAGAAATGCTAGGGTTGCAGCTGTCACTTCAGATTCTCCAATGGTCGAAACGTGTGAAGATGAGGGGGAGTATCAAGATGATGAACCTAGAATTAAAGCTGAAGTTCTTTCATGTAAATTGTCAAACTCTGAAGTGTTGCAAAATCTTGATGTAAAACTCCAGCACTTAGAACCCTCACAGAGAGATCAGTTTGAAAGGTTGATCAAGAAATATGAGGATTTGTTTCCTGATGTTCCAAAGAGAGTTACTATAGCCTCTCATGATGTAGATGTTGGTGATGCCAAACCAATAAAACAGCATCCATACCGGATGAATCCTGAAAAGAGAAAGATTGCTGAGAAAGAGGTTGAGTACATGTTAAAACATGATATTATCAGACCCTCCAACTCCGATTGGAGTTCACCCTGTGTGCTAGTTCCAAAACCTGATGGAAGTACTAGATTCTGTACAGATTATCGCAAAGTCAATGCTGTAACTAGAACTGATGTGTTTCCAATACCTAGGATTGATGATTGTATTGATAGTGTAGGGCAAGCAAAGTTTCTGACCAAGATTGATTTATTGAAGGGTTATTGGTGTGTGCCTTTAACTGAGAGGGCCAAGAGCATCTCTGCTTTTGCCACACCATCTGGATTGTACCAGTATGAAGTCCTACCCTTTGGCATGAAAAATGCCCCAGCCACGTTCCAAAGGATGATACAGTCTACAATCGCCGGATTGCCACACACGGGTGCGTACATCGATGACCTGATCACACGGAGTGACTCCTGGGAAGAACATCTAAAAGATGTAGAGACGTTGTTTCAGCGCCTGACCCAGGCTAACCTGACTGTTAACCTGAGCAAGAGTGACTTTGGTTGTGCTACTGTCACCTATCTTGGCTACGTCATAGGCCAGGGTAAGGTGGCACCCATAAATGCTAAAGTCCAAGCCATCATGGACTTTCCAGTTCCTGACAACAAAAAAGCTTTGCGCCGCTTCCTTGGAATGATCGGGTACTACCGCAAGTTCTGCAAGAACTTTGCTGAGATTGCTCTCAGTCTAACTAACCAACTGAAGAAAGGCGTAAAGTTCACCTGGGATGATGCATGCCAGAGAGCCTTCGATCACCTGAAGTCTCTGCTGTGTCACTTCCCCGTGCTCAAATCTCCTGACTTCAACAAACCGTTCTCCATCGCGGTCGATGCTAGCGACCAAGCTTGTGGATCTGTGCTCCTACAGAGAAATGACTCTGATGACATTGAGCATCCCGTGGCATACTTCTCCAGGAAGTTCAATCGCCACCAAAGGAACTATTCCACAATAGAGAAGGAACTGTTGGCTCTGGTCCTTTCTTTACAACACTTTGAGGTTTATGTTTGTACAGGACAAAAGCCAATGATTGTGTACACTGACCACAATCCGTTAATGTTTTTGAGTAAGATGAAAAACAAGAATCGGAGATTGTTGAATTGGAGTTTGATTTTACAGGAGTTTGACTTGGAAATTAAGCATGTGAAGGGTACAGACAATGTAATTGCTGATTGCTTATCCCGTGTTTGAATGTGTATATCATGTGTTTGAATATTGTATGATATGTATATATAGACAAGTGTTCACTTAACCATTTTGTATTGAAAAGAAAAATTTTGCCTTTATGAGTCAAAATTTTTCCCTTTTGGAATGGAGGTGTAATGTGAATATAGGCCACTAGATGGCAGTATTTACCTTTTTTTTTGTTAAGCTCAGACTGGAGTCATGTTTAGACATGTCCTGGACATGTCTGGGGCAAGTCTCAGAAAATTAAAAAAAAGAGGTCTAAATGTGGGTGGGGTCTGCAAAAGAGTATATAAGGAAAAGAATTGAGACAGTAAAGTGGTAGGAGAAATTGCAAGAAGATGACCAGACCTGCCATTCTGTTCAAGACCTGTGACGTTTCTTTTGTGGATTTCTTTGCCTGTGTTTGAGCATTTTCTTCATCCAGGACATCACCAAGCCACCCCACAAAAAGGGACTGTAAATATTTCTTTTTTTTTTCCTATTCAATCTTGGTCAGTTTAGTTTGTTATTGTCTTTGTTGGTTCATTAAATGTGTCTAAGTTTTAAAAACTGTGTGTCATCCCTTGCTGTTGCTGTTGTTTTAGATGTAATAACAAATTGGGGCCATAACAGTGCCCATTCTCCTAGATCATTGTTTTGGACAGTTTTTGTTATTAAATTTAATGTAACTGGCTGCGAGGACACTGCTTCCATTTCTGTGCTGGATTTTGTAATGAAATGCGGTGTGTCTGAGCAAGAGCAGTTCAGAGCTGAGGATGTTGGGGGATCCTGTGCCTCTCTCGTGTGTGAGAAACAGCTCCTTGGAGGACCTTATGTCAGGAGCCCACATTCCACAAACTGAGCCAGGCTGCCAGATCTCCAGAGTAAGATCTCTATGGTCCCCTAATGAGGTCTGCAATGTTTGCAGGGTCATCTATTTAACTCAACTTCTTTTTCGCTGCCATGACAGAACATGCTTCAGCTGTGTGTGCCATTCTTAAAAGTGTATTACAATCATGGGAAAAATGCATGGGGGGCGAATTAAATGCTATGTTGTTGCAGTTCCTCAAAGACTCCGCAGGGACAGTTTTCATTGCTTTTGCACCACCTCAGCTTTACAGAGTGGGTTTTACGGATGGGCCGGTATGTTTGTGGAAAATACGACAGAATGGGGGTATTTACTTTTCAGCTGAATTATGGTACACGCTTTGCTTCGGGATTAAGCCTGTCTCTGTGTAGCAGTTGACAGGAAGTGTATGCACTCCTGAGACACTGTGGGGTGGTCTCATTTGGAAAAGAGGGCTCTGTGGTATTGTCGTGCACTTACAATAACATGTTTTTTGCCTCTCACTCCTGGAACAGAAAGGAAATCCGGGGCTCAGCTATTCCTGTGCTTGTTCTGATCTGCTCGTCCCACATTGCATCACTGAGGATTTCCTCAGTCTGGATGTCTTGTCGTCTTGTTTATCTCAAATTAAGATTAGAGCTTCACTTCTACATAAGCTCATGTTACTTTTAAAAAAACAAATAAAGCACACTATATTGCCTCATGTCTTCAAACAAAAGAAATAGAAAAGAATCTTCAGTGGCCTCGTTCAAAAGTCTGAGAAGACTTCAATCGTGCTTTAGTTCCAAGTTTTAGCTGAATATAAGCAGTTGTACCTCTTCTGAATGACCTCACCCGCTCATGGCAAGATGTGAAGAATGAGAAGTCAACAAGAATCAGTTATTTCACTGGATCTTTACTTAAATTTTGGAATAAATTCAAAAATGCTTTTTAGCAAAATAAACAGTTTATCTACTTTTTTACGTTTTCCAGCAAAGAGTGTAAAACTAACCTATATTGGTGCAAATGGGAGGGAAAAAAATCAAAAAGTAGTAAACCTCAGAGAACTTCCAGACTAGTGTTAGTTGTAAACCTTCTGAAACATATGACTGTCCGTGCAGAGAAAAAAAATCTACAAACTTGCATTTGCTATTTTGGCAAAAGGTGGTCACTTTGATAAACCTAACAAAGACAGCTTTTTTTTTTTTTTTTTTAAGTGCTGAAATTTTCCTTTTCGATCCCCGGCTGCTCGAAGAAAATTGTTGATGTTCTGAAATAGACAGTGTCTATGTCTTGAGATTTTAGCCTTTTCATTAGATGCAATCCTCATATACCGTACCCCAATTCTGTGAGTTTGGGGTTTGCGTTTCAGAATCAGAAAGTTGTGTTGTTCCGTTATCTTTCCTGTGCATCTGGTGAAGCCTCTGCTACTCCCCTCCATAGATGCGTTACCCATGCACTCCTGTTATGGACCCACATACAGGAGGTCGCTGTTAAAGCCAGAAAAAAAAGAGTAATATTATTACAGCACTCAGGTGTGCTTTTCTACTTTACAGTACTAATAGGGGGAGGGGATGTCTACGGCTGGCCACTCCTGCCCTCTGATAGTAGCCCATGTTCAGTGGTTGCCATGGGTACCTTCTCCAGTCAGATCACAAAGGGGTTATGATGAGGAATGCTAGCTTTGTTCTGGCTCGCTCTCCAAAATCATTAATGGGGTTTTTTGATGTCCAGGCAGATTTATGACTCGTTGACTGCACAGAAGAAGACTCGAAATGTTGATTTTTGACGAGAGGTTATAGAAGAGCAAACCTTTGCCAGAATCACTGTCTGTCTCACACCAGTGATGTTTCGTCCAGCTGTTCTGCAATTACATTTGTTTAAATTTGCCCTCCTCTTTCAGTTCTTTAATTTCCTGGGTGAAACCATGAAAGTCCTTCTCTAATTTTCAACAAGTTACACATAAACACTGAGTGACAGGACAAATGAAGCTTAGCGAAAGTTCAGTCAGGAACACTCTCTCTCTTTCGCGCTTGTCAACCCTCTCTATTTTATTCATGCATGTTCACTCGTGATTCTCTGCAGGCAATATCCGGGGCTGTCAATGAGCAGTCAGCTGGCATAGCAGCTGATCTCTTCTATCCAACCAGGGCACACCTCAGTCACGTCGCTAGCCAATTATTCTGCTGCCGTCTTTTTTAAAAAATGTCATTTTCTCAGCCCTAGTTCACCCATGCTGCCGCTCGCTGACCCTCCTCCACCCCAACGCCACCCTACTCATCAGACCTCCCGTTCCGCCACTCCAGCTTCACCAGCCTTCAGCCACCACTGCCACCAGTGTCTGGACTCTTCGGGGGATTTCCTGCCGCTGCTCCGAGCAGTGCTCCTCATCTTCGAGTCTTCCCAAAGAGTCCAAGTGTCAAAGACTTGTTTTGATTATAAGCATGTTACCCCTTTATGCTCAATGGATAATAAATACAAAACCCAAAAGCAGTGAAGTTGGCACGTTATGTAAATCGTCGATAAAAACAGAATACAATGATTTGCAAATTCTTTTCAACTTATATTCAATTGAATACACTGCAAAGACAAGATGTTTAATGTTCAAACTGAGAAACTTAATTTTTTTTTGCAAATAATCATTAACTTAGAATTTAAAGGCAGCAACACATTGCAAAAAAGTTGGCACAGGGGCCTTTTTACCACTGTGTTACATCGCCTTTCCTTTTAACGACCCTCAGTAAACTTTTGGGAACTGAGGAGACCAATTTTTGAAGCTTTTCAGGTGGAACTCTTTCCCATTCTTGCTTGATGTACAGCTTAAGTTGTTCAGTCAGTCTCCGTTGTCGTATTTTATGCTTCATAATGCGCCACACATTTTCAATGGGAGACAGGTCTGGACTACAGGCAGGCCAGTCTAGTACCCGCACTCTTTTACTACGGAGCCATGCTGTTGTAACACGTGCAGAATGTGGCTTGGCATTGTCTTGCTGAAATAAGCAGGGGCGTCCATGAAAAAGACGTTGCTTGGATGGCAACATATGTTGCTCCAAAACCTGTATGTACCTTTCAGCATTAATCACATATGTGTAAGTTGCCCATGCCTTGGGTACTAATACACCCCCATACCATCACAGATGCTGGTTTTTGAACTTTACGCCTATAACAGTCCGGATGGTTCTTTTCCTCTTTGGTCCGGAGGACACGACATCCACAGTTTCCAAAAACAATTTGAAATGTGGACTCGTCAGACCACAGAACACTTTTCCACTTTGCATCAGTCCATCTTAGATGAGCTTGGGCCCAGCGAAGCTGGCAGCGTTTCTGGGTGCTGTTGATAAATGGCTTTCGCTTTGCATTGTAGAGTTTTAACTTGCACTTGCAGATGTAGCGACGAACTGTAGTTACTGACAGTGGTTTTTTGAAGTGTTCCTGAGCCCATGTGGTGATGTCCTTTACACACTGATGTCGGTTTTTGATGCAGTACCGCCTGAGGGATCAAAGGTCACGGGCATTCAATGTTGGTTTTCGGCCTTGTCGCTTACGTGCAGTGATTTCTTCAGATTCTCTGAACCTTTTGACGATATTACGAACCGTAGATGATGAAATCCCTAAATTTCTTGCAATAGCTCATTGAGGAATGTTGTTTTTAAACTGTTCGACAGTCCGGGGCTCACGCATTTGTTCACTAAGTGGTGACCCTCACCCCATCCTTGTTTGTGAATGACTGAGCATTTCAGGGAAGCTGCTTTTATACCCAATCATGGCACCCACCTGTTCCCAATTAGCCCGTTCACCTGTGGGATGTTCAAAGTAAGTGTTTGATGAGCATTCCTCAACTCTCTGTCTTTTTTACCACTTGTGCCAGCTTTTTTTAAAAATGTTGCAGGCATCAAATTCCAAATGAGCTAATATTTGCAAAAAAATTCAAAGTTTACCTGTTCGAACATTAAGTAACTTGTCTTTGCAGTGTATTCAATTGAATATAGGTTGAAAAGGATTTACAAATCATTGTATTCTGTTTTTATTTACGATTTACACAACGTGCCAACTTCACTGGTTTTGGGTTTTGTATTTTTTGATTTCACTTGAGTGTCTCCTGGCTGAACTAACAGAGGATTTATTGACGTACTCACAAAACACACACACACACACACACACACACACACACACACACACACACAGAATTCTGTGCAAAAGTCTTTGGCACATTTAAGGCAATTTCAAAAGGCAAATATGCTTGCAAAAATGATGAAATAAAAAAAAATTTAAATTTAAAATATGCTGTATATTATATATATTATTAGTGCTGTGAAAAAGTATTTCCCCCTCTCCTGATTTCTTATTTTTTTGCATATTTTTCACACTTACAGCGCCCTCCATAATTATTGGAACCCCTGGTTAAGATGTGTTAAAAGCCTTAAAATCAATTCAATTTTTATTTCAGAAGCATACTCTCACACTGAAAACTGTAGAAAAATGTAACCTTAAACTCAAGTGAATTTTAAGGGGGAAAAAAATCCCTGACTAAGAAATAATTATTTTTCAAAAAAACCCCTGTTCCACAATTATTTGCACCCCTAACATTTCCTACGAAATAAATGTATTTGAAGTATTTTTGTCATTTCTACAGTGGTTTACAAAGTTGATCAGAGTATCTAGGAACATTTAATTAGTAATTCATCACTTCAGGTTTCCCTGGGGTATAAATATGATGTGACACAGAGCTAATTTCTGTTAACCACTCTTCAACATGGAAAAGACAAAGGAACACACCATTCAAGTAAGGCAGATTTGTGTCAACCTTCACAAGTCAGGCAATGGCTACAAGAAAATAGCCACTCGCCTGCACCTGCCCATATATACTGTCAGAGGAATCATTAAGAAGTTTTAAACAACTGGAACAGTGGTAAACAAGCCTGGACGAGAACGCAAGGTTATTTTGCCACCACGCACAGTGAGGTGATGGTAAGAGAAATAAAAAGTTTTCTAAAGCTCACTTTTAAAGAATTGCAATGAATGGAAGCATCTTGAGCTCACAAAGTCTCCAAAACAACCATCAGGCGCTATCTACAAAAAGCTGTTTGGGAGGCATGCACGGAAAAACCTTTTCTCACAATCATAAGCGCAAACATCTGGAGTTCGCTAAGTGGTACTGGGACTCCAACTAGGACTGTATGCTTTGATCAGATGAGACCAAGATAGAGCTTTTTGGCAACAAACACTCTTAGTGGGTCTGGCGGAACACAAAAAATGAGTATGCAAAAAAGCACGTCATGCCCACTGCGAAGTATGGGGGAGGATCGGTGATGCTGTGGGCCTGTTTCTCTTCCAAAGGGCCTGGGAACCTTGTTAGGGTGCATGGCATCATGAACGCTTTGAACTACCAGGACATTTTAAATCAAAATGTGGTGGTCTCTGCCCGAAAGCTGACGATGGGTTGTCACTGGGTCTTTCAGCAAGATAATGACCCTAAACATGTGGCCAAATCTACACAGAAATGGTTCACCAGACACAGAATCAAGCACCTCCCATGGCCGTCTCAGTCCCCAGACCTCAACCCCATTGAAAACCTGTGGAGTGAGCTGAAGAGGAGAGTGCAGAGGAGAGGACCCAGGTCGCTGGACGATTTAGAGAGATTGTGCAGGAATGGTCGAAGATCCCTCTTTTTGTATTCTCCCATCTTGTGAAACATTATAGGAGAAGATTAGCTGCTGTTTTGTTGGAAAAAGGGGGTTGTGCAAAGTATTAACATCAGGGGTGCTAATAATTGTGGCACAAATGATTTGATGTAAAAGAATTATTTCATAATGTGGATTTTTTTTCCCACTGAATAAATGCACTTGAATTAAAGGTTGGATTTTCCTCTTTTTTTCATTGTGGTCCTGTATTATTTAGAAAAAAACTGAATTTATTAGAAGCTAAAGAACACATCTTAACCAGGGGTGCCAATAATTATTGAGGGCACTGTAAATGTTTCAGATCATCAAACAAATTTTAATGTAAGAAAAAGATAACCTGAGAAAATACAAAATGCAGATTTTATTTATTAAGGGGAAAAAGCTATCCAAACCTACCTGGTCCTATGTGAAGAAGTAATTGCCCCCACCCCCGGGTTTTCTGTAGGGGCCGTATGCACGCATGTGTTGCTCACACAGATGGCGTCAAACGGTACTTGCGCTCACCCTCAATCGTCTCGGACCCCTCATCTCATGATCAGTTTTGGTTGCTGTCCGGAATCTGTCATGTACAGGCTGTAGATGTAGCGCTCTTGAGCTGCCATCGTCACTCGAGGCTGCCCTAAGTGGGGTCGGTAAGTGACAGTGCCTGTGTTCCATTCTCGGATAGACAGCCGACTGATTGTTGAACGGTGACAGAGCAAATGGTGCACCACCTGTCGGAGGCTGAGATCTAGCCGTAACATGCCAAAGGCTCTTCTCACATTACAAACAGCTAAATGTTTCTTATTACTGAAGTGCTTGGCACATTCATGAGAAGTGTGTCAGGATTACAGTACCACATGTTTTTCTTTATTTCCTAAAAACCAATCAATCTTCAATTTGCCCCAAATACAGTACATTCCCCATCAATGCATTTTTAATGGTGCTGAGTGGATTTTTTTGGGTGGTGAAAGCTTTGAGTAAATGTTTGTTAAGCTTCATGTTGCTTGATATGATGTCTAGAAAACGAGCAGTGTAACACTTCCATTTAACTCTCAAAATGTATAGACCTATTACTCTTTCATGTACTGTGTCTTGTAGAATATTTTTCGATCTGTGTCATGGCTGATCTTGGGAAATGTTTAGGCAATGAATTCCTCATGTCTGGGGCTAGTCAGCCTGTATGAGTCTGTTTGCCCAAAGCCATCAGCTGGTATCCATGTTTGTCTGTAAACGTTGTCTGTAAACTCAGCGTCACCAGCCAAATAGCCAGAGGGCTGACAGGGTGAGCTGGGCCAATAGGATTCTGTGTTGTTCTGAGCCAGAGCTGAGGAATGCGCCTTCACCCCCACTTCTCTCCTGCTGTGGGGGCAGAGGGGTCAGGGAAGAAGGTGATTGAATAGGAAATGATCTGAGCCTAATTAGCCATGCTGGGCAAAGACCCAAGATCCAGATCCCCCCCACCCCCCCTCCTTCTACTCCCTCAAGGACCCACCGATCAAGGTGCCCAGCCGAGTCCCAGCTGGGGGGGATGTAACATGTGAAAGATTATAACAGAGACTTATGGCCCCAACACCAGTCATGTGAAATTAACTTTTAGCACATGCTAGCGCCAGGCTTAAAGCAATCCTTAATTACCCTTCTAGAGCAAATACTGAAATGCTAAATCATGAAGTCTTCTTAGATGGCTTCAACCACAAAAACAAATTTGTCTCTCATCTCAAGTAGTTAAAGTATTCATGAACAACCTTACACTTTGATTTCCCGATGAATTCCCCCTTAAATACGTTTCAGCGTTAGAAAAAGCTTTTTTTTTCATATTATTTCACAATGTCACATGTATATTCTGTATCTGTGATTATTGTACCGCTCCACTGAAGCTTCAGTACAGGTCACACTTAAGTGAAATATTCGAACTCAGGATGCTGCGATTTTATGGCCACAGCATTTCATCAAACAGAAAATCTATAGCCTAGATCTTGTGCATCATTTTATACGCATCTCCCTGTGATTGGGCAGGATCTTTTGGCACCTTGGGATCTCTACTAGAATTAAAATAAGCCTATTTTAAATATATGAAGCAGCAGCATTTCACGAATCCGGACATGGGGCTGGCAGAGTTGAAGAGGCAAGGGTAAAGCCTGTGTTCGGAGATTTTAATTTTCCAGCCACTAGATGAGGCTATTATGACGTATTCTGTAGCAGTCGTCGACTTATTTGAGCGACCACATTTTACATTATATGATGTTAATTTGTATTTTAGACACTTCACCTTGTTGAGATCGTTATGTGTGGATAGTTGTAAAACCTACCTCAAACTTTCTCAGAGTAGCCTATCTGACGCTCGCAAATACTGTAGTAATAGGCAGCGCCTCGCATATTTTAAAACGACTCAAGAGGTTGAGATAATGAAAAAAGGGCCACAAATTCAACAGCATCCCAATTTTGCGGGGAAACAGCTGGTATACACTTAAAGAAACTTATGCAGAAACTGGAACTGAAAACCTTTAATTTCCTTGTTTCGCCAGTCTACAACGCTGAGAGAGGTGACAAATAAAATCATTACGCAGGGGATTTTGAAATCATCAAGGCTGTCGATTACTGTCTGACTTGTGTTTTAGAAAACAATGCAGCTCATGGCCCGCAGTAAGTAAAGGTATCGCCCAACTGAGGGACTCGCATGTGCATTTCATTTAACTCAGCCTATACATCAGTACACGCTGACGACCCTGGGGGTAGCTGTTTCGCCAACTACGTCACGCATGGCCATTCACTGCCGTCCATGATATCGCAAAGTTAACAGGAAATTGGTGCGACGTCTTAGGGGCATCGCAAAATGGGTCGTATCCCCAAATTTTTAGTTGCTAAGCTTTGCAGAAACGTGCTTACTTCGTTTGCTTGACACCACTACTGTTCCTCGCAACTCTCAGTTGGGCATTAGGCTGCTCATTGGACGTTTGCCTGCCTGGATCATTTTTTTCTTTTCAGTCTGCTGTTGTAGGGTCTATAGAGTTAAGCGAGCAGAGTGAGCATGAAGTTATTTAAAGATGACTAAATCCGCAAGCAACAATAATAAGCTCAGGTCCGTTACATGCGAATAATTTTCATGGTAACTTCTCAACGCTGCTTTCCTCTCGACGAGCAGAAGAACCGTCTCGAATGAACCACTGCGGGTCCCGGTTTGGGCTCTGCCACTTCGGAGATTCAGGATGAGAAAACCCAAAGTGTGTCGGATGATTCTGGCAACATGTGTAGGGTCTTTCATCATCGTCGTGTTTTATTATCAGAACAACTTGAAACCGGGTAAGTCATACAATTGTGAATATTCAGCAATACAACTAGCTTGACATTCTAATATTCGTTTGCGCTGCCACCTGTTCTGCTGTTGTTATAATAATAATGATAATAATAATAATAATAATAATTAGCCGCATATTATCAATGCCACTACGACCGTGGCAGGGCAGGCCGTATCTTCTGCGGATTAAATTGAATCAATTAACTGCTGTTGTCTGTTGTATTGCGAAATAAGGTTTTTATTTACTCAGTTGGAAGTTGCACACAGTACATATGAGTGTCGCGGGCTGTCATTGTCCTGATTTGTATTCCTTGTCCTGATTCTGCTATTATGTGCCTTTTCGCAGTGGAATACTTGCATTAGACTGTATGGTGTTCCGTTTTTGATTGTGTGAGACCCTTATGTTACACTATGCACACAGTTTATGAATTGCGAAATCCCTCTTGTCCAGCTTGAGCTAAATTACAGCTGGATACCTCCGAAAAGAAGAACATTTCAGTATCTTATATTTGTGCCCATCGGGATTCAGTGGTTGCTTTGTTATGTAATTTAACGCAATCAGCGAGTTTCGGAGGGATTGAATCTGTTTTTGAATGTTTGATGTCTTTGATAAACATACAGTACAGTCAGTTTTTAATAATTGAACTGGAAAATCAGCTTAGAAAAGATGTTTCTGATTGCATGTGGTTCTGCTTGCAGAATGAGCATTTATATTACATAACCTTGCTTCTCTGAAAGCTTTATTCCTTTCGTTCTAAAATACTGGACAAATTGAGTTTGATCTTTGTAATATTAGTCCATTCCTGTGAGTTTTTCAGTGAATATCTTGATAATGGCAATCATTATTAACACCAATAGACCTACTGAAACTACCACGCTGCCACATAAGGAAGTTTTAAATCGAAAATGTTGCCTGTTTCAGTTCACACTGTTACTTTAGACCTGTTTACACTCTGTATTGAAATAACCCTCCCTAATATTTCAAACACATTTGAAGCACTGGCTCCACATGCTGTTTTTACAACCACTGTGTATCAGTACTTGGGTTTTGTGGTGATGAATGTCATCTATTCCTCCCACTAGTTAATTTGAAATTTTTTTTTTTTTTTTGTTCAGGTGTCCCATGTCTGGCAGTTTGTTCTTTTCAGGACTGCTTTGAGATACTTTGCATTTAGGAAAGCTGGTTTATGCTTCCTCACCGAGGAGTCCTTGGTCCCGCAGTGAGAGCTGCCTTGTTTCAATTCCCTGGGCCAGTCAGTTAGTCCTTCCCTCCACTCTGCACAATGGGTGCATTCAGGCCGGCAGAGCAAATCAAGATCACATCATGGACCCGCTCAGGGGATCTTTTCCCCCTTCTCTGCTTTTTGGGGCAGTTTCATGAAATTCCCTGGTAGCAACATGTATTTTATGACTGTTAGACACCGGAATAATTTTTTTTTTGTGGTGATGTTGTTTGCTTGTTTAATGATATATATATGAGAGATGATTCTACTTTTGGAACTTCAGTAGTGGTGATGAATGGAAGGTCTCTGCTTTTCTGTCCTCAGGCAAAACAGAGTTTTGTGCTTAAATGTATTATGTTCAGTTTCTGTGACTCAAGGTACATTTCTTCTCTCCTTCCACTCGGTTGAGCAGTTCATTTGTTCCCTCTGCTGATGGCCAAAGCTGTCTAAGTTCTGTGTAATTACACATCATGCTCTACCAGTGAAACTCTTCATTTGTTGTTCAGAGCCAGAAGACGCAAAAGGCCTGAAATTATGTGGTTGTGCTGCCAAAATGGCTTTATGTTCATCCAGAGGACAATGACCTTACATTCTGTTTGTGGTTGGAGGGACAGGCGACCAAATGTTTTGAGAAACTTTGCACTGTAAAGCCACAGGAAATTTTGAGCAAATCCCCAAATAACAGGCAAGAATACTCATATCATGAACGATGGTATTTTGCATCTCTGTTTGCTTTTGAAAGCCCCATTTTCTTCTCTGGGGATCTACTTCAGTATTTTCATTATGTTTAGCAATGAAAGTAAATATGATGACCAATATGGGTGTTAAAACATTTGCCAAAAATGGCAATGGTCATAATTTGGACTGATTTAATTTGTAATGCCATCTTTTAACAGCTTTTATGTCATGCGTATTGCAGTGGCATGCCTCTGAAAATCTCACTTGATTAAGAGCTATCTGAATTTGTTGTTCATTTTTGATTGATCATTTCTACTCCCCAACACAAGCAGGACTCTGGAGACTGGTTATTTCTTTTGAATATTTTGTTCTTGGATTAGAAATATCTCAGGTAAGTCGAAATATTTGTGATACGAACATGGCTTCAGGTTGCAGTTGTACCATAATGATTATTGGAGGAACCCATTGTGACATAGGCATCAGCTTTAGCCAATAATTCCTCAGAATTATCTCAGAAAAGTTGGCCTGACTTGCTCACACACTCAGAAGTACACCATCTATAGGCATGTGCACTGGGACCCACACCACAGTTACAAATGTAGGCCAGATTGACACGGAGTCAGCAGTTCACCTCTTGTAAATCGTGAAATCTAGTGGAAATGGCCCTAACAGGATGTTTTATCATTTGGTTTCTTCATGTAATTGGAGCTCGCTTGTGTTCTGTTTTTGTAAAACAGTTTGGTAGTTCCTGTGAACATGAAACTTTCCTTACAACATGTTTATGGAACGGAAAAATGCAATGGTCGCTGTTAATTATTTCCTTCCTATACCAACTGGCTCTGGGATTGATGGATGGATGGATGAATGAATGAATGAATGAGTCAGTTTGTCAGTCTGGCAGGTGATCAAAATGCCGGCCTATTTTATTGTGCTCATAATAACCTCAGAAAGCTGAACAGAGCTCCAGTAGCTGACGTCACTCAATCCCAACACCGCCATATTGGCAGGAAGGATGGTGGTTAAAAGCACTGCCAGGCATATGGCAAGCGGCTAACTTTGCTGTATTCAGGAAAAGTGAATAATTTCATGTATGAGTTCATGCCTACAGACATTCATTCAAACTATGATAATGTGGTGGTTGACACAAGCTAGTTAACATACAAGTAATGCTCAGCAAATAGCTAGTTACATTATTCTACCCTGTTGCTAATGTGAAAGTAACTGTGATGAAAGACACTAAAGGCCTGTATGCACAGGCAGCAGTTTTAGAGATGGAAGTGCCCATGACCTCATTTTCAGAGCTCTACTCTCTAGTGCTGATGTTTGCTAATTGACAAAATCTGCCTGAGCATTTCCGCCACGCATCTTTGTAGACGTCAAGATTTGCTCGTACAATGAAAAGAAATTGTGAAAAATCTTTGCAACTAAGCTAATGAATGTTCATTTTCTAAAGGCAAAACTGGAACTGAGCAAATCCATTGGTTTGAACTATATAGCCAAGTCGCTAAAGTGGCTCGTAACCATGCTTCGGGAAACGTAGCAGCCAATATCAAAATAAATGGGAATCAAAACAATTGCCGAGTACCTAGCTACAGCTGTTGGGTACTAAAGTTTTCGTAAACATTAATTCTGTCTAACCTGTTAGCAAGTCTAGTGTCCCTAATTCAAGAACAGTAAGCAAACCTGAACTGTAGCTAGCTAATTTATGAGAAACACAACTGTGGTAGCAGGAAAAGTTTCTCTGATTGCCGTTTATATTGTAAGTCCCTCATGATTTTTGATTTTGAGTTGTCAGTGAGAGAGAAGTGATACTGATGAGCCTTGCGGGTTCTAAAAGTTGAACTTTTTCCAGCCGAGAACGACATGGGAAAGGCTGTGTGCTGAGGGCGTTTTTTGCACTGGGGATGCTGAGCACTGTCAATGCTTTACTTCGTAGAATTTGCATTAAAAAAAGCGCAAAAAATGCTTCCCGTGGACACTGGCAGTAGTTATTACGAAGCCATATTGTGTCTATTTGTATTTGTCTCTCCTGAATTGGACGAGGGAACGTTGATCAGGTAATTGTAGATGTCTGGATGCTGCAGGTCTGGAACATTGTCTGATCCGGCTGACTCAGTACTTGTGAAAAGCACACCTGAGGAATTATAAGGATCAATTATTTTTAATTCATGAAGTTTTGAATTATGTTGCTCAATTTTTTTGGATGAAAAGTGTGCAGTGAACTCTGATTGCTTGAAATCACACTAGTGCCATTAGTTTTCGCTTAGGCTTTTCCTGCCAAAATGGCGGCGTAAACAAAATGAGTCATGTCACATCCGGAGCTCTACTGAATGCATTTTACAAGAAATGTCTGTCTTTTTCCACTGAAACATCTTGCCTCTTGCGTTCTGTTATATGAATCTTCTGATCACAATGTAAATGCATTTTGTCCATGGGAGAGTGGAAAAGAAATGTTTTCTTGGCAAGGAAAAACATTACTAAATCTCCCTTGATCCTACAGTGGAAACAAAGAAAAAATGTACTGTAAATATTCTCTGTGAGGTTTAGGAGGAGGCCGTAATCATTTTAACTTACGAGGAATCTAGGTTAAAACTGATGCAGCCGGACTGCTTTATTATTGGGTATTACCAGGGGGAATGTTTTGTTGGATCCAGATTATAAGATGGCCCCTGGTCAGAAAAGTAGTGGTCCTAGTGTGTGTGTTCGTGGAGTTCAATGGCAGTGGATGGCAGGCTCACACTGGAGTTGACCGTCATTCCTTGAACACTGAGTAAAGGAGTAATGTATTGTCAATGTGGAATATTAGTGGTATGGCGCTGAGGGGGAAACAGAGGGGCTGGGGTCAGGGGCGCAGTTGAGAAGAGAAAAATGAGTGAAAGTCCACTCCCCCCTTAAGTGATGGATAACACTGTTTCTGAGAACTTCGAAGTTTTCTAATATGATGAGGTATAATAGGATCTAAGCACGAATTGTATCCCTGGACAATGAGTTACGGATACTAGAAATCGGCGATTGTCACGCCGTGTCCATCGCTGCGTCCGTAGAGATTTGCTTGTGGGCGCCCTACCTGCCACAAATTTCAACCGATTCTTTGCATATTTGGTGTGGGCTTTGTGTGTGGTAAGGTGTGGTAAAGTCTATCGATTTAGGCCGCCCATTGCATTTCGGGATTCGGGGATACACGTCAATTAGAGGGCGACCGACAGTCTACTTTTAAAAGAGGTTATGAAAATCTATAGGTGAGGTTTTTTTAAAAAAGAGGGAGAAAAAACCCAAAGAGAGTAATTCTAATCTTCCAATGAATGATTTCTAACTAGAGGAGTGGTTCTCTTCGCTGGAGTGCTGCAATTTTCTTGTGTGTACAGTTCTATACTATTTCAGAATCTTGGACTCGTTGAACTCGGTGGTGGATGATGTCTGGTTTGCGTCCATGGTTTCTAACGATCCCATCCGCAGAAATATGCTTCGCGTTATTGGGTTTCCCTGCGATTGTTCTGAGACCATGATGCGGCACATGTGAGCTCATGCTCGCAAGCTAAACTGCTTTCAGCTGTGTTCATAATCGGAATTGAATTGTTGTACTTGGCAAGCACACTCACATGCCCTGATTTTTTTTCTTTCTTTTTTTTGGCTTTTTTATAATGTATAAGCCCCACAGCCATGCTGCCAAGTGACTGCACCTGCCTTCTTCATTATGTCCACTTTTAGCAAAATTTATGCATTTTTTTTGAGCAATGACATTTTTTAGGCTGGTTGGTGTCATTTATTTAGGCTCGCCCACCAATTTATCATTCAAACGTTATGAAAGAACCTGCCTCCTGGTTCTATTCCATTTTGCAATAAGTGGAGATCCCCGTGTAATGTTTCTTCCCCCACTGAGCCCAGAAATAGCCTAGAGAAAGAAATGCCTTTATGGTAATGCTGTCATGCTATGCAAGTCAAAAAGCTATCAATGGCACAAGAAAGTACTTCTTTCTGCGGTGGAATAGTTTTTTTCGTCCATCGGCAACCTTGCAGTGTATTTTTTTTAAACCATTATCAGATGTTATGTGCTATACTATATGCGAAAGCACATGCTCACCATACGTGGAGGAACGTTCCTGTGATACTCCCACTCAGTTTTATGCACCGATGCATATTTTCCACCACATCTTACGAGAAATCTTCTGCCATGGGAGTGCCAGCCGTAGTGAGTGCAAGATTTACTGAGGGCTGCGGTCCAGAGCAGGGTTCATGACACGGGCAGAAACCCACTCTGCTATTAGCGTTTAGCGGCAACCCACTCTGCTATTAGTGCGTAGCAGAAACCCACTCTGCTATTAGCGTGTAGCAGAAACCCACTCTGCTATTAGCGTGTAGCAGAGACCCACTCTGCTATTAGCGCGTAGCAGAAACCCACTCTGCTATTAGCGCGTAGCAGAAACCCACTCTGCTATTAGCGCGTAGCAGAAACCCACTCTGCTATTAGGGTGCAGCAATCTTCTGGAGCCTTACGTACCAAGTGAAGGGGCGCTGAGTCACCCTGAGCAAAGATCTAGCGCACCGGTGCTTGGAGGTGGCAGAAATGTGAGGTTTCTTTGGAAAATGTGACCCAGAAGAAGTTGTGTCTGGGTTTCAATTGAGAGCCACTTTTTGAAGGGGTCTGCGAAATGAAACGGTTTCCTTGTTCTGGCTGGTCACACTTGATAGCGCTGCGGTCACTCGCTCAGCATCCTCACTTTTTTAGTGTCACGAGTTCTCTATTGCCACCGCAGTGTGAGCTGGGTGAGTTTTGTACATGTACCATAAATTAAAGCACATTTGGCCCTCAGTGCTGGGTGGTCCATGTATGTTTCAAGTGGTAATTTCTGAATTGGTGTCATGAAATATTAGTTTCATGACATCCTTTCAGTACACAACAATTCTTGGAAATAGTAATAATCCGGGTGGTTAAGGTCTGCTTTGATGTGTGGGCAGAAGTGTTTTTCTGCTGTTGTTTCAGGAAGATATGGAGCGGCTTTGCAATAAAGCTGCCTGAAGCACATTTCTTCCCATCTTGACATTTTGTCATCGGTAACTCATCATATACTTCTGTATTCGTGGAAATAGTGATTAATTGGTCGTATGCTTGACTGGGCGATTTGAGCTGGTGCATGATCTGCCTAATCCTGAAGGAAAATGAACTTTTGTGGGTGACTGTGGTAATGTAATTATTCAGTGTACTGGCACTGATCAGGGCTGAAGCACGAAACCTTTCTTGTTTCCCCTTCTACTGCTAGTGTCCATTGATTGGCAGTGAGACAAAAATTAGCCGCTGAAACAACTATGATAACAACTGCAGTGCTGCCAGGAATATAAAGAGAACTGCTTGTAAAACTGATGAGTTTTCCTGACAGCCTCAGCATCAAAATTCAGAGGATGCTCTGGCTTTCAAAGACAAACAGCTATGCCCTGTTACACACACAGTGGACAGCGACTGCAGAATGAAAAAGATGTCTACATGAAATTTTTATTATTATTATTATTATTATAAATACTCATTCTTGTCCCTGTCTTTGTCTCCATTCTATATAGCTTGTAATACTTTACATATATTGGCTATACGTGCTCTGCAAATAAAAATGAATGTATAAAGTGAATGTAATTTGTAGGTTATCAGATATAGATAGTATATGTAAGCATTGTGGGACAGAGTTTCAGTTCTTGAAGAAGCCTTCCCTTTTCATGAGGTAATATGTCTGCAGTCTGCTGAGAGAAACCAATGTTTGTTTATATCACTGACCATTTATTCAGTGTCGCGCACCAGTCAGTGCCGGAGCATGAAGAGGGACCATATGTCTCTGACCCCAGTGAGAGCTCCAGTCCGGGGCCTGCATGTGCTGGTTGTTGGATTTAGGTCAGCAGGGAGTCCATCGTCCAGCGGTCAAATCACCGGGCAGATAAATAGTGAGCACAATCAGCTCATTTTCCGTTGCTGTTTTTGTTAAACTTTATGACTTTTCTGTCCCCTCAGGGAACATGCATGCTGAACTTTAAGGACCTCTGATCTGTGGTGGGCAGGGTTAAAGTGATAGATAAATGTCTTACAATAGGCCTGGGCTTGAGAATGGGTCTGTTTAGGGATATGTGTGTGTCTGTGTATCTGTGTCTCTGTGTGTGTGTGTGTGCGTGTGCGTGTGCGTGTGTGTGTGTGTGGTTTTTTTTTTTTAGTTTTTTTTCAGGTTTCGAGAGCATATGTTCTTATGCTGAACTGAAATTACTTGAATTACTTGAATTACGACCGAGAGCAAGATTGCTCTGATGCCCTCAAATAAAGCATTATTCTGTGATATACTGACTCATGCTTGCGTATGGAGCCAATTATCTATTTTAGTCAGGATAAGGCCAAACAAAAAAAAAAATGTGTTTCCTGTGGCAAGAATTTGGGTTATGGTTGGTTGGCAGGATTATTTATTTATTTATTTATTTAAGAATTTTCTTTCATGCCTACAGTCTAACCTAACCCTGATCCTTTCCAAAATCTATCCTGGATGATGAACCACCCTAAAGAGAATGAAAGTCATCATTTTAGATCTGTTTCTCCGTCTGATGTGCCTTTTAAAAAAAACATAATTGCATGGCAGCTGAATTACAGTGCTGTAACACTGTGAGGTTTTTTCCTATCCTTCAGGATTTCTTCTCGTTATGCTCAAATTGCATTTATTGAAGGTAAAGAGTTATTCAAGACCTATAACACCCATATGAAAAAAAATTGCCCCCTAACCCTAATATGCGGTTGTGCCACCCTTTGTGGCATCGACCGCAATAAGCTATTTGCGATAACTTGCAATATGTCTATTACATTGCTATTGAGGAATATTGGCCAATTTTTTTTGCAGAATAGTTTCAAAACAGCAACATTGGAGGGTTTTGAGCATGAACTGCTGCAGCATTTCTATTGGATTCAATCCTGAACTTTGATTTGGCCACTCCAAGGCCTTCATATTGATTCTTTTGAGCTATTCAGAGGTGGACTTGCTTGTGAGCGTCCGATCATTGTTCTGCCTCATAACTTAACCACACTTGAGCTTTAGGTCACAAATTAATGGCTGGAATTTTTCCTTCAGGATTTTCTGGTAGAGCGCACAATTCATGGTTCCATTCATGGTTTTAATCATGGCAAGTCGCCCAGGTCCTGAAGCAACAAAGCAGCCCCAGACCATCACACTACCACCACCATGTTTGACTGTTGGTATGATGTTCTTGTTGTAGAGTGCTGGGTTAGCTCTCCGCCAGATGTAACAGACCCAGTATCTCCCAGGTATTTTCACTTTTGACTCATCAGTCCATAGAATATTATCTCAAAAGCCTTGAGATACATGGCTTGATGACATGATGATTTTTTTTCCCCCCTGGAAGTTGTTTGAAGAGCTTTTGTTTTTTTTTAAGGTCTGCAGTGGTTTATATCTTGCCGCTGTGCCGTTGTTGCCCTGTTTCTTTGTTATAGTGGAATTTCAGTATGTACACTGAGCTTAACCGAGGCTAATGGCCTGCAGTTCTTTAGATATTAGTCTGGGTTCTTTTGGGACCTGCTAGATGAATTGTTGATGCGCTCTTGAAAGAAATTTGCTAGCCCGGCCACTTGCGGGAAGGTTTTCCATTGTTTCACATTTTCTCCATTTGCAGATAAGGTTCAAGTGGTCTTGAAAACTGCTGCAAGAACTGTAACACATTTTCCGCATTAAAGTTGCATATTTCCGCAAAATGTCTTTCACAGGGAATTATGTTGCAAGGGTGGTATGTCGTCTTTTATAATCACACCCCACTTCTATGGCGTTAAATTAGTCTCAAAACTCGATCGCATAAAAACTGAGCGCGTAAGATCCTCTCTAGCCGCTCGCAACCTCAAAATGCGTGCAATTTCAATATTGAGTGCTCTCAATTTTAAAACCTGCTCGCTTGCAACTTCTGCACACGCTCTCTGCACACCCTCTGAATGTCAAAATATGCACGCAGTACTTCAACGCGCGCTCTCAATGTCAAAACATGCTCGCAATATCAGTATGCGCTTGCTTATGGCAAGCCCTTTTAACATTTATTCCATATCCTTGGTAAATCATAGCTTGTGTTAGTTCATTGTAAAAATAAAACAGTTCTCACCATTTCTGTGATGAGAATATTGGACTGTCTTTTTCAGCTTCAGCTGATTGCTCCAGTGAGCCCTACTTCCTTTTACATCATGTGCTTTAGATGGGTGCCTGTGCTCCGTTTACCTGGAAAAAGATGACATCAGGATACACTGTGGGAACAAGTAAAGCTGGTGGAGGGAGTCTGATGCTCTGGGAAATGTTCTGCTGGGAATCCCTGAGTTTGAGAACTCGAGCAATGTCAGTTTGATGGAACCGGTTTAGCCGCAAAAGGGGAACCTTCACTATATTAGACATATGATTTTAATCATGTGGCTGATTGATTTAAGTCACGATAAAAACTTCATGAGAAATAATGAAAATTTACTGTAATATGCTTTATGAGAACGCTGCCTTTTAATTTGTCTTTGCTGTTGTGATGTTTATATCATAAAAAGGTTGGGAACAGCAGTCTTAATAAAAATGTTGGGTCTGTCCATCCTACTGTTATTTACAATCCTCTCTGAAAGTACTGGAACAGCAAGCCTAATTCCTTTGTTTATGCCAGGGGTCTTCGATCTCTCCCAGAAAGGGCCAGCGTGGGTGCAGGCTTTCGATCTAACCATGCCGTTATACATCTGTTTCTGCTAATCAAGGTCTTTAGCGAGGACTCTAAGGGTTGATTAGTGACAACAGGTGTGTGTGACTGGTTGTTTGGATTGAAAGCTTGCACCCACACCGGCCCTTTTTGGGAAAGATTGAGGACCCCTGGTTTATGCAATACAATTTATAAATGTGGGGTTACAATCATGAGATGCGTAAGAGACATGTGATCAGAATTTCAGCTTTTCTTTCCTGGCATTTATGCTGAGATGTCTCAGCCTATCTCAAGCGTGACACCTTTTGCATCAGACCACACAATTTTTATGAGATCCATTCCAAACCACTGGGACAAAGAAAATTGAAGTAAATGAAAGTAAATGAAGATCTGAGTGTGAGAAGTACTAAAGTCATATTTTGCAAAAAAAAAAAGAGCTGACTCCAGTATAAGAAGCCACAATGGTCTGAGCATGATCTACTACCTAGGATTTCTCAGAGGAAGTATTCAAGTTTTTTGTATCGGTGCATTTCCACTGCAGAAGGCATTAGACATACAATGGAAAGTTTTGGTTCCGGCAGTCCTCCAGATTATTAGTGGTAGCAAAGATAATCAGTTAGTCTTCCAAATATTAATTTTGTGTTTGCTGTTTATATGCATGTTGTCTTGTGACAGCGCTTCCATTTTCTGTTCCGATCTAAGGAATCAAATGATAGTGTGATTAGAAAAAAATGTATCAAACACAAAACTGGTACAACTGGGAGGCAATAATTCAATACATTTGGGTTTCTAGTGGGCTTGAAGATCCCATTGCTTTTTTTTTTTTTGAAAGAGATGATGATGCCAAGTGAATCAAAACTTGCTCGAATCAACAGTATTTGCATCAATAATAGTGTAAATAATGGCAAGTTGCTAAAATTCTCTAATTCTATAAAAGAATATGGTTAAATATCGTAGTTTAATTCATCGCAATTTAGAGCAGGCAGCTTTAGGCTCTCCAGCCCTCAGATTGACTGCTGACCAATCAGAATCATTTCCCGCCTGCCTCATTTGCATGCAATCCACTAGTAGCACTAGTGACATTAAAATAATGTCAAATATTGACTAGTTAACTAGTAAGAGTCACATTTGACCTTACTAGTTCACTAGTTGAACCCATTTTCTTCAACTAGTTTACTAGTGAAGGCAAAATGTCCACTAATTGCACTAGTAAAATTTAATTTGACCTTACTAGTTAACTAGCGAGGCACTAAATGTTTACTAGTTAACTAGTGAGGGCTGAAATATTACCTAGTTGCACTAGTGAGGATCTATTTTGACTTCACTGGTGAAGTCAACATTAAAGTGTTCACCAGTCACACTAGTTGCACTGAATACTAATGAGGAGGTGTGGAACTAGCATGCATTCTGGCTTTCCATTGGCTCTAAAGTTGAAATTCTAAAATTCCAACAAATCAGGACTTTGTATTTTGTCATTATCCCACCTATTTCATTTCCATGTTGCACACTTGTAGAACATGTTGGCCAGAATAATTGCAGCTAGTTAACTAGTGGCTGCATGTTACGGCTTACATGTTAAATAATCAGAGAGAAAATGCTCACTTGTTAACTATTTAAAGCCTCTTTTTACCTTACTAGTTAACTAGTAATATTACTGTACATGCATGTCTAGATAAATTTTCACCTTCTGCACGCAAAAAGTCAATGAAAAAGTTGTTTTGAACTTATGTATTGGTGTTTAGTGATAAGTGCAGATGTGCATAAAAATTATGAGCAGATAAATTATAATTATTACCAGTGGATTTTCTAAGATGCCACACAGAACATTATGTTGCTTTTAATGATGCAGGGACTAATTGTGCTGTCAGTTGATACTCATTGATAGTCACCTGTCAGTCCTCTGTCCGGTCTGAAAGTCATGAAGATTACATCAGTTAATTACTGAATTGATAACTTAAATCCTCCATGTCCATGGGATGATTAAAACCCCAAGCAAATGAAGAAATAGTAGAAAATTAAACTATTTTGAAACATTCCTTCCCTTCCATCTGCATAATAAACATTAGGATGGGATTAAACAAGCATTGTAGTCAAAAGCAAAAACCAAGAATTCAAAGAAATCGACAACAGGAACACGCTCTTTAAAATGACTAAATATCGTTTTGGTCATCTTAATTATTTAAATAATTCTAAGGCACTAAAACTGCTCGAATAGCGCTTATATTGAGTGCAAATTCTGTTGTTTAATGTAGCTTTTTTGCTGTTGTTTAACGTTGGGGTCACTTGAGTGAGACGATGACATTCACTCAAGCCTAAAATATGTAAACAAGGCAGGAAATAACACTATTTATTGACTAGTAATTACCGAGAATTGCAGGTATGTCTCTCTGCAGCCTATTTGACAGACGCATTTAAATTGCCCGCCAGCGACTTCCGGGAACTATTCGCTGTCTCCATGAACCACGTGACAAACGAGAATTTTGGACCTCCATTGACGCGACTCTCTCTCTCTCTACATGGCTCTGGTTGTATGCATTACGTGATTCGCTCATAGTATTGACAACTAAAATGGCTACAATGGTTACCTGTGTGTCAAATTACATGCATACCAAATTACATTACATACAAATCTCGTATGCATTTAGAATCATCAGCAAACAAGGCAACCGTAGTCTCAGGACTTACACAGTCTGGCATGTCATTAATATACAGCAGAAACATTAAAGGGCCTAAAATTGATCCTTGTGGAACCCCTGATTTAACGGGAGACCAGGATGATAGGGCACCGTCGACAGCAACTCTTTGTTTACGATTGGAGAGATACGACGTAAACCACTTTAAAAGATTACCATGAAATCCATATGTCAGGAGTTTATATAAAAGAAAGTCATGGGGTACGGAGTTGAAAGCAGATGAAAAGTCTAGATATGAAATATCAATTTGTCCGGACTGATCTAAGAATTTGCCAACTTCGTCAAATACCTGGAATAACTGAGTAGTTGTCGACCGACCCTTAACATAACCATGTTGTAGGTGATGTAAAACAGGCACTACATGAGGATAGACAAAATTAAGTATGCACCTTTCAAGCACCTTGCTACAAATGCATAATAACAACTTATGTTGCTATTATGTTGCATTTGCAGTGTCTCACGCCAGGAAATAAATTGCCCTAAATAAAGAAGAAACGAGACCACAGAAACGGAAAGGCTTATGCCCAAATGGTTTTTAAGATTTACCACCATTCCTTTTTGTTTTTCTGGTTTCAAAGGCCAGGGCGCTCACGCATTTAGACTTCGTTCAGTGTAAAAATGTTCAAATATTTTATAGATTGGTTCTATTTTTAAATCTGATAATATGGATGAAACTTTGTATGGATTATCCTTAAATACGTGCCAATACATGGTAAAAATTTCAAGGCTGTCATTCACTATCATCCAATAGTTGAGTTTTTGGTGGTGAAATAAGAGCTAGTTTCTGGAAAAATGTAAAATGTTCTAATATAAGTAGGCCACTGGAGCTGGAAGAAATGGCTATTTAAAACTTCTGACTGCTTGCACACATGCATAAACATCAGTTTAGACATCTTGAAAATTTTCAGATCTAGATAATGAGCCATTCTCCCTCAGCAGCACTGCAAAGATACAGCATTGTTTCATGAAATCGGCTTTCTCTTCATTTTGGGAGGGTCAGTAGATGATCAGAGACTGAAGAAACACCTTTTATAAAACCAAAAATGAAAAATTTAGGAAAAATTAACCTTACAGGCAAGATTACAACCCTGCAGCATCATGACTTTGCTGTAAATAAGCACTCAAATTTGGTCAAAAATGCTTTTTGCAAAAATCGGAAAAAATGGCTTAAAATATAAATGGCCATATCTCAGCAACTACTGCACTTACAGACCTGAAATTTTTTACTCATTCATTCCTGGGTAGTGATTGTGATTTTTTTTTTTTTCTTTTCCTTCCAGACTTTTCTGAGACTGACTTGAGGACCTCTGGTTGATTTGGAGTGGAATGACCCTGCTCTGTTATAGGCTGAGGTGTCAGTGCTTGTCCTTTCCCTCTGAAGCCTATTAGACTTAAAACACTTTGTGGGTGTCTTTAGGGTCACGTCACTTCAGTAGCATCAGAGAGTTCATTGGCCTCAAACTCTTGGTTTTCTAGCCCTTTACATCTGGCTGCCTCAGTTTAATGATGCAAACGACAAATTAAGAGCCTGGGGGGGGGGGGGGGGGGGGGGGGGGAAAATCACGGTTATTTATCTGTGTTTACTATGAAATCAAAAGTTGTTTTATAGTTTAGTTACATAATTTGACTTTGGCTTTCTTAAGTATCTTGTAACTTCTTTTTTTTTTCCTTCTGTGTGAATCTCAGTTTGATGATGGTGCCTTAGATTCTTGATAGTGCATTGTGATTGGCTGATAACTGTGGGGTTATTGTTTGCATTATTGGTCTGTCATTTTTAGCTGAATGTCCCTGCATCCAGTGATGCTTCCTGTTTCAGGCTACAGCATGCAGGTCTTCAGATTGTCGGCCCAGCCCTTGGGCCTTTAGTAGTGGTATTCAGTTAAACATTGCTGGGTCTCTTGCATCCCCCCAAAAAAACAAACTCAAACTGAATTCCATTCATGGGCTATGGTTGTTTATAGAGAAGGATGTTTTGGGGTATTACATATATTTGAATGAAGTGAAATTTGTTGTCTGCATTAAAGCCAAAAACACATGCCACAATCAGTCACATAATGCCAGTATACTACCCTGTTTCCAGAGATGGTGGGGTGGTGTGTAAAATACAAAATGTAAATAAGGGTGCAATGATTAGCAAATAATTTAAACTCTGTGCTAATTTCAATTAAATCTAAAGAAATTGAGAAATTTTATTGTTTCTTGAAAAATATGAGCTCATTTTGAATTAGATGCCAGCAGCACATCTCTAAACAGTTGGGCCAGGGCCATGTTTACCACTGTGTTGAATCACTTCTGCTTGGAACATTTTGTAAGTGTTTGGGAACTGAGGAGACCAATCACTGTTGTTTTGAAAGCAAAATATTTTCCCATTCTTGCTTGATGTTGAATTTCAGCTGTTTAACACTTCACAGCCTCCTTTGTTGAATTTTTTGTTTCGTAATTCACCAAATATTTTCAGTGGGTGACCGATTTGGACTGCAGGCAGGCCATTTTGCACCTAGATTCTTTTATAACTGAGCCATATTGTTGTAATACTTGTAGACTGTGTTGTTTGACCTTGTTTTCCTGAAATAAACAAGGCCTTCCCTGAAAAACGATGTCTGGATGGCAGCATATCTTACTCCAAAACCTGTATATTGTTAGCATTAATGGTGTGCATGTTACCAATGCAGTGTGCACTAATGCATTCCCATACTATCATGAATGCTGGCTTTTGAACTGTGCACTGATTACAAGCCAGGTAGTCCCTCCTCTCTTTACCACAAAGGATGCAGTGCCCATGATTTCCAATAAGAATTTTGAAGTTTGATATATCAGACCGCCAGTCTGTTTTTCACTGCTCCTCAGTCAATATTAAATGAGTTTGGGCTCTGAGAAAGGAGCACAGTTTCTGCCCATGCAGTCTGGTGAATGGTGAAACCCTCAAGAATGGTGAAACCCTCAAGATTTTTACACCTGAAAGACGCCTGTTTTTGAACCCAATCATCTTACTGACCGGTTGCCAATTAACCTAACGAGCTGTGAGATGTTCCACCCGGTGTATTTTTCAGCATTATATAACTTTACCAGTCTTTTGTTGCCCTCTACCCAACTTTTTTGAAATTCATTGCTGACATTTAATTCAAAATGACCGGATATTTTCCAAAAAACAATGAAATTTCTCATTTTCAACATGTTGTCTTTGAACTATTTTAGTTTAGTGTAGAGTTTAAAAGATTTGCAAATCATTGCACTGTTTTTATTTGCATTTTGCACGGTGTTCCAACTTTTTTTTTTTTTTTGGAAATGTGATTGTATAGCATGAATATTTTGAATGGCTTGTCCTAGGTCATTGAGTTTATGTCACTGAATCTGATATTTGTTTGCTTTTCTGTGCTGCAGAGTTGAATTAAGCAGAGCTTAATTCATGATATCATTTATCTGTACTATTGGGAAATCATGCAGTTTTTGTAATTCTCTACATATTTTTCTAGATATGACAAAGGATATTTTTCTGGCAGGAGATTTGTTTATTGAGTCCAAGATTTGTATTCTTTGGCTGACCCACATTAGGCACTGGTTCCTTTTTTGTTTGAAGAGGGTTCTTATGTCATCTTGAAAATAACGACTTTGGTGTTGAGCAACATCAGTGATGACGCATCTGGACTTGGTGATGTTTAAGAGGCCCTGTGATGCATGAATTGCGGAGTTGAGTACGTGGCAGTGAGTCTCCTCCTCTGCTCTCTCTGCGTTTATGTTAATCTACAGCTTCTCCGCAGCACAGCTTGGAGACAGGGCCCCAGGCCCACAGCTCAGTGATTTAGTCTGTAAAATGAAATTCCACTTTGGACAGAGAGGGAACATGTGTGCGTGTGTGTGTGTGTGTGGGCGCGCACGAGTGTACTCATGCATGTCTGCGTGCGTGTCCGTATCTTTTTGTACGTGCACGTTTGTGTTAGTGCGAGAGAACCACTTTGTATGATTGAGCCAAGGTGCGATACATTTTAATTCCCTCACCCCAGGGTCCCATGTACGTACCGTAGTCAGTATCGCCATTCAGATCATTTTTACCCTCCACCCGCCTCCCTTTCCTGGTACAGTAGGCTGCATGATAATGCTAAATACCCTTTGTACTATTGTCTCTGGGTTTTAAGGAAGGAACTGAGCAAGAACGGCTATGAGAAAAGACAGGCTCTGAATAAAGTGGCTTGGGCTTAATAGTTGTATGGCTACCAAAATTGCATCTTCATAAAACTGGCCGTTGCCTAATAATAATTGGTTAATTTGCTTCAATTTAACCCTTAAATGCCCGACTATAGTAAAAGTTGAAAGAAAAATATATGTATTCTGTTAATATGTCCTGGGAAGGGGCTAATAACGACCCAATAGCAATTTTTAATTTTTGGTGACCTTCGACCTCATTTTAGTTCTGTGACACATATGTCACAATAGGCATTTCGGGGACTGCTGACTTCTTTGTGCTCCCTGAACTTGTAATGTTCCAAACTGTTACATTAACTAATTCAAGACCTGATAAAAGCATCTCACTTTTTTCTTACATCTCAGACTTTTAATGGCTATATTCTCTACCTAGTTTTCAGTCTTTCATATCTGCACCAACTTTCAATTGAATAGATGTGATGATTAGTCAGAAATACTTGCAAAGCATTTCATCCCTCTCATTATTTTTCATAGAAATCAGGTGCTTCGCATAAATAACAGCGGTTAATGCCACATCTTAGGGAGGGAAAAAAGTACAAAATTTGTCAAAAAAAAAGTACAAAATTTAAATGGATACTGAGAATTAGCATTCTAAGCGCACGGGCATTATTTTGATTGTATACTGATGTGCTTCTAAATTGTGGCCTTTCACAGAAATTAAGAGAATAATATTGATTTTCTCAAAACAACTTCACGAGTTATGGTTTGGAATATATTAGAAGGAAAGGAAACAGTCATTTCCCATAGTCAGCATGTTTGGTGTGGAAATGCATAGGCGTATGGACCTCAGCGACATTGACAGCAACCAATTTGTTAAGGCCAGAAGGGTTGGTCAGAGTATCTCCTGAACTGCTTGGTTTGTGGGTTGCTGCTCCCTGTCAGCGGGGGTAAGTACCAACTGACAGTGGCTGGAGGAGGGCTATCCTGCCTGGTCTGATTCCTTGAAAGTGTAGTTGGCACGTGAGCGTCAGAACTGGACCTCGGAGCAGTAAAGGAAGGTTTTCTGGTCTAAGTCCTGTTTTACATTATGTTGACGGCTGGGCAAGTCCATGTGCTTTATTTACCTGGGGTTGAAATGTATGCCCTGTAAGGTGAACACAAGCTGGTGCAGGGAGTGTGAAGCTCTTGGCAGAGACATCGATTTCTCTCATGAGACCTACTTAAGCAATGTTATGAGCTAGGCTCACACTTTTATCACAACAATACTCCATCATGGAATTGGTCTTTGGGAATTCCGTGGTATTTGCCTTATGGCTCCAGAAATTTTTTTTCTGCTCACTAAAGCTCACAATAACTGGAAATTTACTCAAGTCATTTCGCAACTTTCATATGACACGTCAGGCCCACTTGAGTGAGATCCTCTATCCTCTAAATCATGGGATTTTGAGATGGTTGCTGTGGTGGGCAAATTGTTTGACTGAATCAAGAGAGTCCATCTCTGATGTAATAGCAACCCACCTGCAAAATTTTAGATAACTCAAGAAGTAATGAAATGATTATCTTGTACACAAGTGGACAGACAGTCAGACAGACAAACCAAAGCCGGCAAAAACATGACCTCCTTGGCGGAGGTAAATATTCCCTTGTAACTTCTGTTATATGGTAGGCTGGTAGCAGAAGATCGGGTTTCATGGGAATATATGATATTCATGAACTCCTATCTTTTCAATAGTTGTTGGGCACTAGCTCCTCACGATCATTCAATACTTTTATACTTTTCCAAAAAAGAAACTATACAAATATTGAATTATTGATTACACTTTCTTTTCAATATGTTTTCCACATTTCCCAAACATTTCATGTGTAACAAATTGATGCCTTCAACAATTGAAGTTTCTTTTTTGGAAGAGTATATAATTTTGCGCTCCAGGAGCAATTACAATTACAGCATCATTTAAACGTCTTAATCTTCAGTTACTGCCCCTCTGCAGATGGTGGTTAATGTTAGTGCAGTTCATCTCGTACTCTGTGTTTCCAAAAATCTTGCTTGCAGCGCTTGGACCTCTGTAATTGCTTTTTGAAGCTGTTCATGCCGAGTGTCGATCCTACATGCAGAGTTTGACTGGTGATTACTGGAGGTAAATCAGATGCGATGAACTAGGCTGTAATGGGTCTGGGAGGAGTGGCCTTTAATTATTACAGCAGTGATGATGCCACGTAAGAGGGGCAAAGTTTGCTAACGTGTCTGAGCTTGCTGGCTGCTCGCAGCTCGGTCAGGGTGGAATTCAGCCCATTAAAGCAGCCTCGGAGTTTGGGAGAGGTGTGCTGCTGTCTGAAGGAGATGACCTTCCATATTCCCTGGCCCACATTGGAAAGGCCTAAAGCAGCCCCGGGTTTTCATTGGCCTTTGAATGAAAGAGAAAAATGGAACCCTGTTGAATATGGCGCTGCCTGTGTTCAGTGCGCCGAAGGCTGTTTCCTGCTCCTACTTTGGCGCGTACTTGCAAAGATATTTGTCCAACGGAAACATGAAGTTCAAAGCTGTGGTAAACACAAGTTGAAAACAAATAGAACGGGAGGTGGTAATTTAGCGTGGATAAATCTAGTCTGCTTGCATTTCCCCTTGTGCATCAGATGAGCCAAATTTCAGTTTAAATGTTCGTGTTCAGCCGGTGCTGGGAGGTGTTCTGACTCGTGACGAGCCAGTTTCAACACCATTTCTAGCCGCTCCTGGGCCATTTTTGGGGGGAAACATGAAGGTATTTTAGGAATGTGATAAATGTTTAATTAGTCTGGTTAAAGTAGGATGAATATGAATAAGCTTCCCTGTCTGTGGCTCGGAGGGTTTTAGGTGTGGGGTTCAGTGTGTAAATGCAGTGTGCTGAATGAAGAACTGTTTTCATGCCGGCTCCTTTCACTCTTTCTCTGCTCCTCTATTGAAAATTGTTTGGGGGGGGGGGGGGGGGCACTGTTGCTTTTGTGTTCATTGGTCCACCATTAGCATTCTCTGCTGCACACTCTCAGCTAACAGTCAGCGCGCACCATGCTAATTTGATCTTCATGATGGTGTCCTTTACTGTCACAGATTTGGTATCATGCTGCAAACTGGGTGGATTCAGTCTCTGGTGTTTGTTCTCTGCACTGCCCTGAAGAGCCTGAGGAATAATCTACGGGGAGAAAGAGGCCCCGAAGACCCTCTGTAGCAGAGTGATTGACTGGGCCTTTGGGGGCTGGTGGAGCGAGAGGGTCACGTATTGGAATTTCGAGAAAACACATTGAGAACACTGGAGCCAATCATGCAGTTTGAGATCTCGACATGAAGGCAGAAGAGTCTCCCTCTGCTGATGTATTCTGGAGTGCTTTTTGACACTGATGGAGGCCACCTCATAATCATTTTAACTTTTGCCTGCTTTTTGGTGAAATAATGAGAGGTAGAAAGAAACTTGATGACCTTATCAGATTTTCTCGTTTATTGTATACGTTTTCAAGAAGGCCTGCTTCTGTGCTTTTGTGTTTATGACTTTTATGAAGGCAAACGTGTGCTCAATGTGCAATATGCTTGCTTCACAAAAGTCTTTTGTTCTGTGATGATGGTATGGCTCGAGTTAAAGCAGTTAATCTCACTGTCTGACTTCCCAAGGAAAACATGGCTGGCAGCGGTTGCGGCCGCGGTGTGAAACCCAAACCTGACGTCGGGTGCAACTGTCTTCCATTAAAGCTTAATCTCTGGCTGGAATCCAGTGTGCTGGCAGACTCCAGTAAAAACCTTTGAGTTTCATGGAGGCTGGTGCTCTTTTGGCCTTGGTCTGAGGGACTGCGTTGTGTAATCCATCGTACCTTATTTAAATGGTGCAGCAAATGGCCCTGATCCATCAATGACCCTGTGGAATATTTCCGAAACTTGGCATTTTCCTTCAGTAATGTCATACAATTCATTTTTATGCCCCCATAAACGAAGTTTCAGGGGCATATAGTTTTTCACGTCTGTCTGTCTGTCCGTCTGCCCGTCTATTTGTCCGCAGTGGGGAAAAAAAACTTTAAACTTGGCCATAACGTTTGATTGGTTAGTGGTACGTCTTTGGTACTTGGCATGTGCATCCCTTGTGACAAGACCTTTCAGATGAGGTCATCTTGACCATGACCTTGGCGTCGGTGACATTTTCATAAAACTTTAACCTTGGCCATAACTTTTGATTGGTTAACATTTGGCTTACGTCTTTGATACTTAGGTATACGATTCCTCTCGTTGAAGAGAGGTGATCTAGGCCTTGATCCTGTCTTCTTGACCTTGGCATCTGGGGGCATTAGTGTTTTACAAACACATCTTGTTTATTTTGTTTATTGCCTGCTTTCTGTCCGTTTGAAACATTTAGAGACACCTTATAAATCTTTTAGGCAGTTCATGGAAAAATACCAGGGTCATTTGGGCTCAAGTGGTGAGGAATAATGGGAGAGGCTATTTGTTTAATTTTTCATATTCGTGCGTGAATTGGGCAGCAGACACTGGCAGTCCTGTTTGACTGAGTGGACTGCTGGCTGGGTAGAGATGTGGAAAAACTGGCTGTTGACTCAGGCGTGCCCACACTGTGCCCTTCTGTCGCAGTGACCAGTGCTGATGCCCAGAGGTTGGTCAAACAGACCACTGCTCTCCCCACCACTCCTGGTTCTCTCTAATACACTATTCAAGCCAGGTGGACTGGCACTTTGCAGCTGGTACAACTAGCTCTTATTCACTGGGCTGGTGGAATCCTTCTGGGCCCACAAAGCCTCCCTTTAAAGATTCAGGGCACAAGCCATGAATTTGAGGGTGTGGTTGTATTTTAATTTTTGATGTGGAATATTCAGATAAAATGACCACAGCTGAGAAAGCATGATGGTGGGTAGGAATGAGTTGGGTATTTGCATGTAGTTCAAGAGACTATGCCGCTCTACTACAGAATTTTGCACATACGAAGATGACTGTAGAGCACATAGCATTGCGAGGTACTCGTACTTACTGCAGCCTACTGTTTTCTTCCCAGGTATGTCTTCCTGAAGTTCCCACAAATGCATCTTTCCATGATTTCAGAATTTGTGAGACAGCCCAGTCCCCCTATTTAAAGTTAAAAATGATGACATCTAAAATTGCCGTAAATTCTCAAGATTTTGGTGCGACCAAACTTAGACCAGGCCTCTTAGCAGTGTGTTGGCATAGTTTGTTGGAGATTAGAGCAACAACAGACACAGACAGACAGAGGCACTGCCAATTGTAGTTGTAAACATGGAAAACATCAAATTGATGCTACATTAGTGCCTTAAGCCCAAATTAAAACCATTCTTAAGCAACTTTCCCGCAAAAAGAGGTTTACTTGAGAAAAGCAATGCATATGCAGACACAGGTGTTGGACTGACCACAGCAGTCATAGAATCTAATAGATTACATTCTTTTGCCAAGTAATGGAAGGTGCATCTGTCAGTGGCTTACACGCTGAACTTAAAGAGCATAGGACATGAAATTCAGCAGTTTTTATGTGATAAAATGCTACAAAGTACCTATCTTGAACAATTAGGGATGGTTTTAAAATCACGCACTTATCAAACCGTATTTTATCTGCTAAATTATCCACTTCAGGGAACGCCCCCTTTGTCTCAATCGAAAACATTTGCGCTGGGCCAGCTCAGCCACGTGACATGGTGTGTCTAGGTGGTTAGCCTAGTTCACGACTCTGGTCTGGACGGAGAATATCTTAAAGAATGGACCAACAAAAATCACCGAGAGTGAACGGAAAACATTGTGTAGTGTGGGGATGCAGTGCAACGCATGCATATTGTTATGGAATGTTTCTGTGGCTGAAAAATGCAGAGATATCGAGAATATGGACAAAACAAGTCCAATGTACTGGTGCCGACTTTGCTGGCCCAGGCAAGCCCGGGTCACTGAAACCTACGATATGCGGCCAACATTTCTAGTATTCACGTTTTTACATATCGTTATTATTATTATTATTTGCGGCAGCGGAACCAAAATAATTTCTCTGCACGGCCTGTTCAATAGCCAGCCAACTCGCTGTTCAGTGTGATCCAGCCAGCTAAGTAGTGAAATGATACTATACACGGCGCTCTATTTATTTCTGAGCTGTGTGCTTGCTGGCTTACTACATAATAATGGCAAGCTGCGAGTTATGGTTTACACATGTTGTGGTATCATTCACGGCTCTATATTTCTGTGCGCTGCGTGTTCGCTCGCTAACTAGCTAATAACAGCAAGCTGCGAGGTATGCACGGCTTACAAGGATTGTTTCGAGAACTCATGAAACAGTGCACAGAAATGAGTGGAGCCGCGAACATTATCATTTCACTACTGGATAGATCAGGCGTGAGTTCAACCACCACTTACCTAACAAGACCATAATATATTAGGCTAAGGTAACCTAACGTCAGGTCTGTTGAACTCACTTAAGGTTGAAAAGTGAGTGGGCTGGCTATCCCACTCGCCGTGCACAGAAGCAATTGTAGAACCAGAATAATAATCATTCCGCTGCTTGGCTGTTAAGCGTTGCACTGTTCAGGACAGGCGGAGACATTGACAATTAGCTGTCTTCATTTCTCGAGTACTCAGCTTGGGTTCTGAATCCCGTGTTAAGCTGCTTTCACAGAGGACGCAATACAAATTTTTTCGCACAACAGATTACATTCAATGTCAATACAAAGATGCAAATACACGCAAAACGTATTAGCGTCTTTGCATTGACTTTGAATGTAATCTGCGAAAAAAATTTGTAGTGTGAAAGCAGCTTTATGTTGAGTTTCCTCATCTTTCATAAAAAGTACTCTTCTTCATAAAAATGGTCAGATTCAATTGAAAATTCTGAGGAACTATTGGAATCTGACTCGGATGCCAATATTGTTGGACGCACAATCGCCCACCGTGTACAACTTATGACGTGACCACATAGAGGAGTGCCAGAATTGCTTTTCTGTGTTGCTCATAATATTTGTTAATGAGGGGGGCGGGGCATGTAGCAAAAAATTGCGATTTTTGTTGAAAATCATTTTCTATATGTTTTTTTTTTTTTTTTTCAGGCAGACGATGGGAGTTCTTCTAATTGCACCCCTTTATATTCATAAACTTGCATGTCCTCTTTAAAACCCATAAATATGTACCAAAGCAAACTGGCCGAACCCCAGATGCAATGACAGAGGGCACCATAGTAAAATCACAACAAAACCAAGAATCCAATAATACAAGGTCACTCCACCACAACGTTTCTCCAGAATGCCTCTTTGTGAGGGCTGATGTGGTGTTGGCACATAGCAAGGGACAGGGTGTTCAGCTCAGTTCGTTCAAACATATATGTCCTGACTTTGGTAGCGAGATATCTCAGGAACTTTGGGATGGATTTTGCTCATTTATGGTGTACTGGTATATTTCACAGAGATCTCGATACCAGTTGATTTTGGTGGGCATCCATCCATCAGTATGCCCATCTATCTGTGTCTCAATCTTGTTTTCAAGATATATCAAGAATTTTTGGTCAGTTTTTTTTTTTTTTTTGATTTACACATTTTCATAAAGTCCTTGACACAGATTCATTTTCATGGGTGCTTGTCGGTTCATGTTTGTCCATACATACCTCCTGACCTTGTTGGTGAGATATCTCCAGAACTTAATGATGGATTTTGTGTATTTCTGGTGCACTGGCTCCTTTCTCAGAGATCTTGACCTCAGTCAGTTTTGGTGGGTGTCCTTCTGAATTTTTGTCTTGACCTTTTTGGTGGAAAACCTCAAGTAGTTGTGGATGGATTTTCCTTAATTTTGGTTTACAGGCATCTTTTACAGAGCCTCAACACCAGTCAATTTTGGTGAGCATCTATCCTTACATGCGTCGAGTCAGATTTTGTTCATTTTTGGTGCACAGGTACCTTTCACAGAGACCTTGTGAGCAATCATGCAATATATAAATAGTATAGTACGAAGACAAAGTCAGTTCATGACAACCACTTGCTCCATGTGTTTTTTAAACATCATTTTTAGTGACAACTAATCTACTGCTTCACTACTCTACTCTTCAGTCAGCTCTCCTACCTCAGCACACCATTGCCAAAAACATCCCAACAGACGCAAGTTTGAGTACGTTTAGTCTTTCAAAACATGATGTGGCTGTGTTCACTGGAATGAAGAAACCACAGGCAGCGGAAGCTGAAATTGTACTCTTATTGGTGCAGTTGTGATTATTGCTGCTTGAAGCCCAGGGCTAACTGCACCTCTGAGCTAATCTTTTTTTTTTTTCTTTTTTTGAATGGTCCTGGTCAAAGGCAAAATGCAACACAAATTATAACTTTGCATAGAACCCATCCTTATACCGTTTTTAGTTCCACGCACAGAGGTGACAGTTATCTTTAGTATGAAACTGGCCTCTCACTCTCTCATCACGCACCTCTGGTCTACCTTGCACCCAGCCTCTATCTTTCCTTCTTATGCTCTTAACCTGCTAGTCAATAAGATCACTTGTAATGTAGCCTGTTAAGAAGAATTTCTTGGTTGGCAAGCATGTCACAATCTCATGTCTGTATCCTCAGTGTAGGCTCTATGATAAGAAAATGTCCTCTTTATAGTTAGTTTTAGCTCTAGTAAAACTTGCACTCAACCATCTTTGCAATTGTGTAGTGAAACTGGGCCCCCTGGCTAGTTCCGCTGGAGGAAGTGAGGCAATGAGTTGGTGTGTAATGCTGGTAGAACTTGTTGGATGGTTTCTCCCTACTGGTCGTTGCAAGCATTAGGCATGACCTTTGAGGACCGTCAATCCTGTGATCGCTAATTCTGGCTCTAGAACTTTATTCCCTTCTGCTGTCCTCCTTGTCAAAAAAGTTTTCTGGGTGTTTTCTCTATCAAGCATACTGCCGTCCCTGTACCGGAAAATTCCTGTGCACGAAACTTCTTAATATTCTTGGCCAGGGTGCAGCGTTTCACTGAGATTAGATGCCTAACACTCTTGAAACAAGACGACTTTTATCTTGTATAGTTTATTCCTTCAGGATTTACTGACAGCTTTTAACAGCTTTTTGGATTCATTTGTATCCTGGATCAATATTACTGTTGAATATTCTTGGAAAAGTGCTGCTTTGCAGGAATTTGAAATGCCTATCCTTACCCCCTTATTTATAAGATATCGGCTATAAACATAACCATATGAATCGGTGTTGCTGAAATAAAATGGATGATGTCTGCCTGCCAAGAACATGAAAGAACTCCTGCGTAAAAACAGCTGTTCCTCTCCTGGACTTGATAAAAGCAGCATAGATGATGTTTCCTTTTTCAATAAAATGCAATTCCAGGTTTTCAAATTTTCTGCAGTTACATCTGTAACTGGGACATGGTCCACACCATGTGCAATTATTTAGGAAATCCCAGACACATCATTGTTCAAAGGCATGGTGTTTAAAAGCTTTTTGGGTCTGGATTTTTTAAATTGTGGCGCAACATAACACAGTGCTGTGAAGCAAGTGAAATTTTGGTGGGGTAAATAACTCTTTTGATATTTACAATTTCAAGAGAACAGTTTCAGTGTGGTCATTTAATGATATCTTGATTGGTTGATGTTCATTTTGATGTATGCAGACTGATTTCCTCTCCCCTCATTAAATATTCTTCCGCGTTCCATCAGCATTGTTGACCTTTTCCTATTTGAGTGGTCATGATGACCCAAACTATCTGGGAAATGTTGAATAGAAAGTTATTACTTCAAATTGGCCTCCCTGGAACCTGATTGGTTGAATTTGTCATGTTTTGTTTTGTCTAAATAAACACTTCTAGCTGGTGCGCAACTCACTGCAGATCATGGCATGAATTTAGTTTGTTAGCTAGTTTGATAGTATCAATCTGGTCACTCTCTTGGAATTTTGAGGTTATTGGTCAACCATCTGGGTCTGCAACTGAGGCCACTTTTGTCTGGAATTACTGTAATAAAGGAGCACTAAACCTTTATATAGCTCTGTGTCCAACAAGACATTTTCATCTTTCAGTTGTTTGGCCTTTGGTTAGACCACTCAACAACCATTCATTACGCTCTAAAGAAACAAGAAATTCGTAAACATTTGCAACGTTATGCTTTGATAGGATTCTTTCTTCATTCAGCCAGCCTGTCTTGCGGCTATTCGTGGGCAGCGTTTTGGCTGACTCATGACCCAAAACCAGCATGAATCTCCCACTCATGCTCCTCACAGTACAACCTTTCTTAGAACTTGTTTGTCTTTGTTCAGAAATTTAGGTTTCCTGTCTGCCCACACAACAACACAAATTGGATGTTTTGTATTTTAAGCACAAGCACTCAGAGAAAATGGACCCAGTGGTTCAATAAATCACATTAGGAAACAACAGGAGGGATTCTTTTGGCTCTGAATTAGTACACGTGGTCTGTGTTTTCTGGGCTATTTTTCTGATGTGACTGAATCCTCTGAAAAGAACAAATCATTGTTAGTCTGAATAATTGCAGTATTTGTACTTGTTTTATTTTAATTTTAAAGATCTGTACTCAAGTCAGCATGCGTTACGTAGCCATGCAGTGCAAAGATCCCTTTAAAGATAATGAATTGAAAAGTATTTAAATTTATGAGAAAAAGCAGTAAATGGTCAAAAAAACTAAATCAGATCAGTACTTGGTTGGTGTGACTGTGACCACCTCTCAAACTCTCAAACTAAAGACCTGTGTGCAAGAAGTATCGAAGTCACTAAATAACACTTTTGCAATTTGGGGGATCAAATTTTTCAAAACGTGGTGCAAATATATATTGCCCAAAGGTCTTCAATAGCAGTAATTCTCTTGGTAGCGCTGTAAAAAGTCCCTGTGCTGGCTGGTAAGTTATCCCACACGCATTGGAGAACTTGATTCATCTCTCCTGCAGTGAGACTGCATGAGCTCACTTTTGTATCTCCGGGAAATCCCAAACAGCTTTAATAACGCTGAGATGAAGGCCATGCGGAGGCGATATCTTCTATTGGTTTCTTAATGGAAATGCATGTTTCTCCATTGGGGGAGTTAAGTATTGGAAATGTCAAATTTCCTCTCATCCGTCGACAAACTAGTGCAGAAAAAATAACATACAACCAAATTTATGTAAAATAAAAGCAAGGGCTTTTTTTTTTTTTTAAACAGCACTGTACAGAGAATTTTCTTTTTCCTTACAGAGCGTGACTACACTCTCTAATGCACAGATTCACAAGTGCAAACACACTCAGACTCGCTTTTGAAAGTGAGGACCTCGGCTCCTCGGTAGATGCTGTAGAGCGTATTTCCAGTGAAGTTACCTCTTGTGCATGTGTGGTTATAATGATGCAGTGTGTGCTGCATACCTCTGTACAGTATCTGTACTGTATGAGAGGGGGAGGGAGGGATTCAGGGGGCCCTGTTGTACACCACAGCTCCTCTGAGACGAGCAGGGCTATATCACGCCCCCTTTCTCGGAACTAGCACTTTCTCTACCTTTATCTCCCTCCATAGCATTACCAACCTCTCTTTCACTGCATCTCCCCTGCAGCATTGCACTCTCTCTCCCCTTCGCTTTCTCTCAATCCCCATGACACTGTCTCTCTATGGTGTCACATAGCACTTGCAATCTGTTCTCCATTACTCTTATTCTCCACTCGATAGCATTTCACCTTCTGCACATTTCTTCCCCTCTTTCTCTCTCCATTCCTATATTCATCTCTTTCATCCCGTTGTTGTGGAGTGATCGCACGTATCCCCTCAGTGATCTGACACGTAGCCAGATGGATCGCCTCAGACAGGATGAGCCCTGACTCCTGGGCCCTGCTCACAGAGAGGCAGGGGAGGCAGCTGGATGGTTGCGGGCGTGAGGGAGAAATAAGGCTGAGGTACTGCCTTTAGACCTAATGGAACCTCGGCTACATGAATGAACGTGGGAAAAAATGAAAACATGGCAGGAGTTTCTCCTTGGAGGAGGTCTAAAATGTTGATTCATTCTAATGTTTCAGTTTAGATTGTTACTGAGGAGGACCTTGAAGATTGCAAAACTGACTTGTCCATTGAAATTTTGTTTTATCAATTTTCAATTCCTCAACATTCATCTCAAAGTCTTATTCAACACTGGCTTGTTTGGTATGAGAGTTTTAAAGAACCCTATTGAAAGCAAAACAGAATTTTGTGTGTTCTTTGTTTCTGATTGTTTACAGCGCAATGCAATTCTTATTAAATAGAAAGTAAGAAATTGAAAATTCCTAATTTCATGCTAAGAGGAAAATGTAATAGTGTGATGGTCATCACTTTTATAATCTATTTCAGTAATTTTATCTTATGGGATGTATCACACCAATTTTTAATCATTTATTGGATTAATAGCAGCATAACTCAACACCTACATTATGTTTTTTTATTTATCTTATTAGATGTCAAATCAAGATCAAAATATATCAGGTCACACCCTTCGATTTCATAAATACCTTTTTGAAATCTTCACTGAACTATTCACAAATGAAGCTGAAACTTTTCATGCATCTTACAACCACTGAGGACACCAAAGTTTATATATTTCGGCACTATCCATTTTCAACATGGCCGCCATAGCAGCTAGCTTGAAAGTGTCATAGTCACCCATTTGTCAGTAATTTCTGCAGTGATTCGCCTGGGATTTGGTATGTCAGTACTAAGCAGCATGGAGATTCTAAGAATGCTGGTTTTTAATGTATGGTGCATTTTGATCGGGACTTATCTGACATCAGACCATGCTCCTAAATTTCAAGCAAAAAATCTTCAAAATGTCCAAGGATGCTGAAACTGTGTAGGCATCTTTCTTCCAGTGAATTTAGAAAGTTGTTCAAGTTTCTCCTCAGACAACCTGCCATTTTTACCAGTTTCTTGATGAAAAAAATAATTTCTGAACCCCGTTTTCAAGTAATAAATTCAATATCACATGCAGCTAATGATATCATATTAAATCACCTGAGAATATTTGCATACATTTAAAGTGTTTTCCAGAATTTTATAAAGTTCGTGTTGGGTCCTGTAAACAATTACTTACTTTGGTTAAAAAGGTTTAATGTCCAACTGAGATACAGTGCCATTGGCACTATTTTTTATTCGTCAACCCTCTCCTTCTCAACCCAGAAAGGTGGAAAATCATATTAAAGAATGCCAACCGAGAGTGATTTTGTTTACAAATCAAAAATTCACGGAATTAATGTAATGCTGTCATTTTGTAATGTTGGGACTGTCATAATATCACTCTTCTGTTCATTGCTTATTTTTTCGTGCTATCCAAATTACAATGTGATGCACCATCAGTGCACCTCTGCGGATGGATAAGCGTGTGGACCTTCCTTAACTCCTTTCATTTTATGTCGCCTATTTTTTTCATAGCTGACCTGTTTTAGTTTTATACCCACTCTGCTTATATATCTTTACTTTGTACATCTTTGTGTTTCACTGTTGTATATCTGTCATTTATATTAAATAGATTTAGTTGTGGGTTCAGATGTTGCTGGTTTTGATGTTTGTCCCTGTTTGATAACATAGTGGTGTGTCTCTCTGTTTCCAGCTGCAGAGCAGGGTATTGGCCGCACTGACTGGCAGGGGAAGTCTGGGAGAAGCCCACTGCAGACACTGTATGAGGGAGAGCAGGTGAGGCTGACCTCAGTTCTCCGATATATCACCATGACAGTGGCGCTTTGCTCACTGTGTTCAATGATCTCTGATCGACAAACAACACTTTTCAGTTTTTATAACCTCCCAGCCATTTGCTTCTTTAAATGGTGTCAGGTGATCTTTGTATCCCATTATTAGCTGCGACCAAGCAGCTCTATGAACGCTTCTGTCTGTCTGTCCGTCCGTCCGTCTGTCTGTCTGTCTGTCTGTCTGTCTGTCTGTCTGTCTGTCTGTCTGTCCGTGCCACCTTTTTGACCATGTTCCTGTCGTCATATCATCATGAAATTTTCAGGAGTTATTGACCTTCACCAAAGTGATGTCCATGCACAAGGTCGAGGTCAAAGGTCAAGTTCACAGAGGTCACAACCTTGTTTGCGGGTTTTCGCGCTGTAACTCCAGTTAGAATTCATGGATCGCTATGAAAATTTGGAAATAGCTTCTAGGCATACAGGAGGTGTTCCCTATTGTTTTCCGTCAAATCCCAAGGTCACAAAGGCAAAAAAAAGTGTCAATTTTGCCCAATTTGACGGTTTTCGCACCGTAACTCAAGTTTAATTGAATGAATGGCTTTGAAATCTTAGAACAAGCTTCTTGGTATAGAGGAGGGGTTCCCTATTGATTTTCAAGGTCACCTGTTGAATCCCAAGGTCACATAGGTCAAAAAAGTGTCAATTATGCCCCGATTTCACAGTTTTCGCACCGTAACTCCACTTTTACTTCATGGATGGCGATTACATCTTAGAACAAGCTTCTTGGTACAGAGGAAGGGTCCCCTATTGATTTTCAAGGTCATTTGCCAATTTCAAGGTCACACTTGTACAAGAAACCACCAGTCATGGACACTAGGCCACGTGACGGATGCTAGGCGAGGCCGCAGCTATTAGATCCTTCTGATCTACTTGTTTTTACAGATTATTTAACTGATAGCCCTATTACAGATACAATGCATGTCCACCCATTTTCAGTCTTTTTCTTGAAGAAGTATACTTTAAGAAGCTGCATTTGTACTGTCGACAAAGGGTTGAGGGAAAATGCCATAGCTGTGATTTGAAAGAGAAACCTATTCAAATGTATTATTGTAAACATGAGGAAACAAAAATGTAAAACTTAGTAAAATGAAGCCTTTTAACAGTATCTCTGAATGGAAGGTAGCTGATGGAGCAGATTTAAACTGAATGCCATTGCCAAGGGCATGGCTGATTATATATGGAAAGTCTAGTAATAACCGATGTGCAACACTTCCAGCAGTGACAATTTTAGTCTTCATTTTCTCCTAAAAAAGAGATTATCAAATTGTGTCCTAATCCACGCAATGAAGAATGATGAGGGTGCTTCATAATTTTTGAATGGACATTACTTGCTTGGGGGATTGCTACAACAGCATGGAGGTCATTTAATTTCCTCAGAACTGTTCCTGCTTTTCAAAAAAAAACAGAACCACAGAAAAACGTTGTCAAACTGTGGTGAATATTGCTGGTGATGAATAGTAGTGTCTTTATTTCATCATTATGCACATTTGTATATTGCAGCATTTGACATTCCCAGCCTCTGTTTCATTCTAGCCGGTCTGTCTGTGAGACTCAGTTTCATCAGAAGTTCCACATGGTGGTGACTGTACTCTGGTCACTCTTGAGTGGTCATAAATGTGCAAATTGATTTGTCATTGGTTTGTTAACTATATGGCCCTCTTTTATTTATGCCTTATGGTGCCATTAAAAATGAAACCAGTGTCCCTAAAACAAGCTTCGACATTTCGATGGAATAATTGATGAGAACAAAGACTACTTTCATTGCGCAGGACTCTAATTCAGAGATATAAACAATCCTGATTTTTTTGAAAAGGTTAGTTAGGTTACCTTGACCTTAGTACTTATTTCTGCACTACTTCCTTGAAAAAAGTTCGCTCTTTATTTTTGTAGTCAGGTCCTGGTATGTAAACTTAAAATGGAGACAATGAAGTACGGGTTTAAAAAAACTAGAGTGTTCAGGTGAACACGTGTCGCCTGAACACTCTAGTTTTGTGAAGCTTATGTGAAAGTGTGACTACTAACTGAAAGTGTGACTACCGGACAGACAGACAGACAGACAGACAGACAGACACCGGACAAAGTGATCCCTATGTGCCGCTATGCTTCGCCGGCGACACAAAAATTATGTATGTATTTATGTATTCATTGTGTTATTTTGTGGTTGGGTTGAAAGAATAATGGATGGAATTCAGAAAAAAAACATGATGTAGATTGCTTTGTGTAGCCAAATTGAAATAGATATTTGAGATTGAAAAGCAGCAGAATACACGGTTTGATGGCACAAGATGTGAAATTATGACCTAAATACTCTTTTAAAATTACAAGGCAAGCCACTGGAGCCTTGGTTGATGAAGCTAAGGGCTTCTTGTTCTATGAAAGCCCTTTAAAAACGGCAATATTATGCTGTGGAAGAAGGAGGCTCATGTCTAAGTGGAAAGATGATGATTTAGTTTTGAATGATTTTAAGGTTCTCTTCCAAAGTGGAAACTGTATAAATGGAAGGAAATAAGCCCCTCTCATCAGGCATCTTCAGTTCTCAGATTGCTACATCTGTTTTTGATCTGTTTGTTCAGGATCAGTACCCCAAAGTAAGCAGTATTAAGCTGTATTATAAGACCGAAATGAACGCATCGACAGTGTAGTACTGAGGATGCTTTTGGTATGATTCCACTTTTATTTGGTTTAAAATACATTTAATTTATGAGTCCTATCCTGAGTTGGCTGGTTGTCTCTGTAGTTCTTGATCATTTTTACTGCTTCACTGGAAAAGGGGAGGCTAGGTGGTTGGGACAACTGGAGGTCTGTCTCAGCAGTTGTCAAAATGCTAAGTGGTGATTAACCACAATTGGCACAATTAGAGTAATGGGACAGTTCTCTCTTTCTCTTTTTCTCTCTCTCCTTCTCTTCCATTCTCTCCATTTTCCCCCTGATCCTTGTGCTAAAGGAATGCCCCGTTTGTCAATGAGTTACTGAGGGAAAAGGTTGCGCAGTCTGAACTTTGACCCGCAGGCTACCAATAACGCAGACCTGACACCACACGCCAGCTTTGCTGGCCCCTCCCAGTGGCGGTCTCCGCTATGAAACAGCCGCAGGTCTTTCCTGCCTGTCAATACTGCTACAGCTGCAGTAACCAGGAGTTTCAGTAATATGGACTTGTCAGTCGGATGTTGTACCTCCCACTCCAGATGTTGGCTGGTTTATTTAAGCTTATCGGTGCTGAAGTGCTGGATGCTTATACCTTCTTTGAAATTGAGGTGTAATCAGGCATTATCTTCTCCTTCTAGCTTTTGTTCCGGTAATTGACCAAAATAAAGTGACACTCCATGAAGGAAAATATTCCTAAAAATACATTTACGCAGTTGTAACTTTTTTTACTGGTACACATGTTCGTTTCATAGTTGGTTTTTTTGGCTGGATTTGAAATGCCGTATGGCCACACAGGCATCTGATTACCTGACACATTTTCCTCTCCTCCAGTCAGGAGACTTGGATCAGACATGGTGTATTTATGCGTCTCGTGGCCGTGACCAAGTTTTCTTGTTTTTCGGCTCGATGTGAGATCCGATATGCCTGCCCTAGTCTCTGATACGCTGACTCATCTTTGACTTTTTTCCAGCTCCGCTGGTCAGACTCGGTGCTTGTTTGTCTCATGGGGTTTAGTGTTGTTGTTTTTTGCCTCGATTTGGAAGTTAATATGGCTGCCCTGGCCTCGGAGCGGCTGACGCCCTTCAGCTCTTCTCCACTTCCACGGGTCTGATTGGAATCAGACACGGTCTATTTATTTGTCTCATGGTCCTGACGTGTTCACATGGAAGTGTTGCTATGTTTTGGCTTGATTCAGAATCCAATGCAGCCATCCTGGCCTCTGACTTCTCCTGTTCCACGGGTCACATTTGGATCGGACGTGGTGTTTACTTGTCTCATGGCCCAAACCAAGTTTTGTTATTTTCTTACTTCGATTCAAAATCCAGTATGGCAGCCCTGGTTTATGATGCCTTTTCAACTACTTCTAAAGTTTTATTGGGAAAATTTGGTTTTGACTTTGTTAAAAATTTAATTTCTTGGCCCTGACCAAGTGTTGGTATTTTTGGCTCGATTCTGAAAACAGTGATTGGATGATGTATTTTCAACAATGTCTTTAATTCCAATGGTCAGATTTTTTATTTATTTTTTCCTAGTATCGATGCAACTGATTGGTTCATGACCCTGATGTGGGATCCAACATGGCTACCCTTGCCTCTGATTGGCTGACACATATTTGACTTCTTGTTGATATGAATGTTGATATTATTTTTAACTGCATGGCTTAAAATTCAATTGAAAATGGAACTCTGGAGACTGACTCACTAACTGACATTTTCTTACATTCGAGTGACTTCACACCAAGTTCATAGTGCATTTCGTGCCACAACTGCTTGTTTACGAATTACATCACTTCTGTACTTGGTGTGTGGGTGTCAGCGTGTGATTTTGTGGTTTCATGTTTGCAGGTGCGTGGAAGTGCATGCATCAGAATGTGTGTTCATTGATTTACATGTGCATATGCTTTTACCCAGTGTAACTATGGAAACACTATACATGTGTCCTATTGTGTGTGTGTGTGTGTGTGTGTGAATGAGTGAAAGCGAGAGAAGGACTGAACGACTGTTTTCATTTATGTATGTTCTTGTATATGTGTGGTCACGCTGGCCCAGTGTGCTGAATGCAGAGTCATGCATTTGGTTATGCTGCAGGCTGCCTCTAATGTAATGGCAGAATATCAGCTTGTTCCTGTCCTCTGGGATGTGAGCCAGTTTGGACATGTCCACCGTCTTATTGCTTTTCTCATGTTCCCTGCTAGCTCTGCATTAGCTTGCTATCAAAGAGTCTAACTGCTTTGTATATTTTCCTTCTCACTCTGTATATTTTTTATGGAATTTTACACATTTTGTTCAGTAGATAGTCATGTCTAAGATGCTGTCTACCATGGGCACCTGTTTTAATAATTAAGCTCACACAGGTGTTTTCAATAGTTTTGTGTTGTATCCTTCCCCGTCCTGTTTCGCACTTCCTCTTTCCTGTCTTTTGCTTTAGACGTTAACGGCAGGCTTTTCCTGTACACAGTTTTCCTCTCCCTGCTGTCAATGCTGTCGTGACGTTCATGCTGCATTCTTAGTTTTCCACCAGAGTTCCGCTGTAGTCCTCCCCCTTCTAGCTGATGCCTTAACTGATCTCTGCGATCTTCGCCTACTGTTACCGCCGCCTTTTCATCCGTATTCCTCGTCTCTCATGCAGGGGGACCTCTCGGTGGCTCAGGAAACGCACCAGGGCCGGAGGCATATCCTGGAGGACGCCTGCCACGCCTACACTAGAAAGAGGCGGGTTCTAATTCCAGAGGACCTCAAGCACTTAATTGTGGACGACCGGCACAGGCTGCTTTACTGCTATGTTCCCAAGGTGGCCTGCACCAACTGGAAGCGTGTGCTGATGGTGCTGACGGGCGATGGACGCTACCGTGACCCCCTCAAAATCCCAGCCAACGAGGCCCACGTGGCAGGCAACCTACGCACGCTGTCGGAGTACTCCACGGCCGAGATCAACCACCGCCTGCGCACCTACCTGAAGTTTATCTTCGTACGAGAGCCCTTTGAGCGCTTGGTCTCGGCCTACCGTAACAAGTTCACCCGCAGCTACAACACGGCCTTCCACAAGCGTTACGGAACCAAGATCATCCGCCGGCATCGGCCCAACCCTCAACCCGAGGCCCTGGACCGGGGTAACGATGTGTCCTTCGAAGAGTTTGTGTACTACCTGGTGGACCCGCACACCCAGCGAGAGGAGCCCTTTAACGAGCACTGGGAGAGAGTTCACTCCCTGTGCCACCCCTGTCTCATCCACTACGATGTGGTGGGCAAGTATGAGACCCTGGAGCAGGACTCCCACTATGTGCTGCAGCTGGCTGGCGCCGAGGCCGAGGTCCGCTTCCCTACCTCAGGCAAGAGCACTCGGACTACAGGCGACATGGCGGCCCAGTTCTTCCGCAACATTAGCCCCTTCTATCAGAAGAAGCTCTACAACCTCTACAAGATGGACTTCCTACTGTTCAATTACACCATGCCCCATTACCTGAAGTTCAGATGAGGCTGGCCTCTAGTTCTTCGGTGGGCAGTCACCAAACTAACTTTTCATTTCGAATCATTTGAATGTTCTTTTCTTTCAGTTTGAAGGAATTTGGTTGGATGACATGACTTTGCCAGCCACCTACTAAAATGGGCTTACATTGGACGATGCCCACGAGAGATTTGGAAGCGTGGATGTTTCTTGAAGCTCGGTCTTAAAATGCCTTCATGTGTGAAATATCCTCATGCAGTTTGCTTCTTAATGTTGACAAAAACTGTGACTTCAGCATAGGCTGCACTTTAGTGCAAACTGAGCCCATCTTTGTTGGAGCGGGCTGTTCCCTCTCCTGGTGGATTTCCTACCCTTGCTTTCCGTCTAGTGCCTTAAGGACACACAGATTTATTGAATAGAACAGTGCCTTATTGGGTGAGTTGCTGTTAAAAGTGCTGCTGCATTTTAGCAGTGTCTCCAAGTCATATTTATGGTTTAACCTTCGTATTTATTGAGAACTAATACTGTGAGGAACTGATGGGAAGCCAGGAATCAAGTGTATGGAACAGACATATGTTTGTCAGTCTCTGTTGATTTAGAAAGTTTCATAAATGAATGAAAATGTTCCTTCATCTTTTCCTTTTATGGGCCTTTTACCAGTTGTGCAAATACTTAGCAGTGACAAAAACCGTACGGCTGAATTTGTAGAAAATGATTAAGGACATGCAGATTGTGGCCACTACATGGTGTTAGACAGTTGACCAGTCTACTTCAGGTCTATTTACATACTGACCTTTTTTTAATAAATGAACATGCCAAACCCATAATGAATGGTGCTTGCACGATCAAACGGCAGATGTCATCCATCAGAATGGTTCTCGGTGCCTGTTTCTGGAGAATACTCAAGGAGGAAGAAAGAGAGGCACAGTGTTGGAAATCTTCTTGGCTACGCATTTCTGGGTACACGCATTCTGCTTGGCATTCCCAACATGAAATCGGAGGCATCTAGCTTTTTGGCCCCCACGCACATCTACAAACTACTACCTTCATACTGTGTTCCCTCATAACCAATTCACGCCGCTAATATTTGTAAGTATGTAAAAGTAAGAAAGAAAATGCACGACTGAAATGGAAACTCTTAAAAACTCTTTAAATGCTTGGATGTCATTTGATGTGAAATGTGAACAAATCCATGCTATCAAACAAATGGGTTTTAGCCACATAAAGTAGGAATGAAGAAGTTGGGCGCCACCTCTGGTGAATTTTATGCCATTTGCCATCATTGGTCATGAAGGTGGACAATAAAATGCTTCATTCCATTCATCTGGCAAAAATATGTATTTGTTTGTGATTAGAAAGCAAATTACTGCCCATTATTCTCTACGACTTTTTTACTTGGCTGGTGCTGTTTTTCACCTGTTGCCGGCTGTGTACTTTCCAAATAGACTGGGGCTCGCGTTCCCGGTTATCGTGCACGGAACTGGTAGTACTCTGAAGCATACTCTATGACCATGTACTTTTCATGTGAACTTCACTGTTCTCAACAATGACCGTGGACCAACACACTGCAAGTTGCAAGATGTACTTGATGGCCATGTGCTCTTACCAAATCATAACCCGTGTAAGAAACCAAATTAACTGGCTGTTCCTGCATAGTGAGAAGCGACAAACTAACCAACTCCTTGTACACAGTCTCCGGTGGAATAGTCACTTCATTTTCAATGTCTTCACGTCAACTGGAGAGAGAATATGAAGTTCTCCATCTTTTTGGTTAATGAAACTATGTTGGGACATAGATGTGGACCGAGTGTTAATGCACACAGCATAGTGTATTGTTAAGATGCTACCAAAGAGTGCGTCTTCTGCATAAACGGTCTTTAAAAAGTTTAGCGGTTGCAACAGGCTTTGTGTGGGAAAAGACGTTGTGCCCAATGTCTAACCTTTTGCAGGCAGGTGCTGTGCAGCTGACAGCATATCTGGTCTTTTCGGTGTACTCTCCTCTCATCACTCCTTAGTGCCTTGGTTGCGAGCAGAATGACCGCATTGCCACAGATTTTAGATTCAATGTATTGTTTCTGTATTTAATGTTCCTCTGTGCAGGATTTTTTTAAAACCATGTGGTTTTTCAGCTGAACAAACTCCATTAAGACTAATGAAATTATACATCAAAAATTATAGAAAATATATAAAACTGTGATGTGACCACAGTCCAAGGGCCAACAGCGAGTTAATTGTTTGCGGTGTCTCTGAGGAAAACACTCACTCAGTGGAGCCAGTGTACAGAAGAAATGACATTAACCAGGATAGTGAATTTCATTACAATCTGCACTCAACTATTCAGCAGGTAGCTGTTAAGTACAAGAGATGGGATACGCAATCAATCCAATCCAATTTTATTTATAAAGCACTTCAGATACAATAAAGTTGGCCATGGTGCGGCACAGAGGCATTAAAAACAGAATACATCATAAAGCATAAATAATTTCCATCCTTTGTTTTCAGTGGATATTTTTAGTCTATTCATGTGCACTTTGTTTCTTTTGTAAAGAAATGAACTGAAAACTGTTTTTTGGAGATCAAAATTGATGTGACTTAACAGGTACAGATATCTGGGCAAAATTTTTCCCCAATAAAATAATTATCAAAGTCACTAAGGCATTTATTTATTCATTCTTTCACTTGGAGCACAAGGCAGTTGATTGAGAGCTTCCTATAGTCATGTCATATTAAGCTGTATTTAGGAGATCACATTTTCATGATGATCATTATGCTCTATACACACCATTACAGTTAAATTCCTAACACTTTATCCAGAGTCTTTCTGACTTGCAGTTGATTTGATTAAGCTGGGCCCCTATGGAGCTATGTGGGGTTGATGGGCCTTGGTCAATGACCCAACAGAGTCTTTACATTATTTATTTAAATAATTGTATAATTATGAACTGATGTTGGCAGCATACTCCACGAAACATGGTGTAAACTAGGTAAAATAAGTTATTTTCATGTGAATCAATTCATTCTGATAGAGGAGTAGAGGGATAGAATTGTGACAGAACATATTTAAAACAATAGAGCAATGATAATGTGCACTTTCATGAGTGACAATAACAAACAACTAAGCTAGTGCTGCCTTGTAGTTTATCTCATGTGATATAAGGTTCACCTCAAGCAAATATACACCAGGGAAAAGTTGAGCACCACACAATTCCTAACAAGTTCCACTTCACTAAAGGACTTAATTAATAACATCAGTAAACACTGTGCAGTTCGTGGAAATATGGCTTGGACATGCCGTTCCTGGCAAACAAAATCAGTTTGAAAAGAATTTGATCTTTACATCACACTTTGTTCGGTCTTAAAGAAAGAGCACGTATTCAACACATTTAACACTGTTAACCCTTACGGCACTGAAATACATTTTCAAATGCTTAAAATTTTAAAGATTGAGCTTTTGAAAACCTATCATGTGGCAACTCGTTGAAAAGAGCTCCCCTGCATGAAATGCAGGTCGTATGCATGATGAAACCTACATGCAAGTGTATGGAGTTCAGGACTTGTCAGTTTTCCAAAAATGTCATTTTGAGTTTAGTGGTGCTTAACTTTGGCCCAGATGTATATAAAACCTTAGGACATTTCAACGTTCAATGTCCTTCCAGTCATATTGTATACTATAATCTTTGACTCACGCTGATAAATTATATATTTTTTTCTCACTGCAAATTATATTATTAGCCTTTGCCAAAGTTTCATTGAATTTGAATGATAAGGTCTTTTCCAGACCACCATATCTGTGATTTTTCCTAAGTAAGCAATTGAGCCTTTCCTTTTTATGTCTGTCCGAAAGGATTGATTCAGATACAATCATTCTGAAGTCAATTTTGTTTCTGCCTTCGGGTTATGAAATAAGCAATTCTCATCTAAATTCTTACTGATTTGCTCAGAATGATCCTAGCACATTTCCATCATTAACTGAATAAGCCAGATCAGGGGCCGGTTGCACCAACCGTCCTAAGTGCTGTCCTAAAGTTAGGCACCAAAATGGGTTGCACCAACAATGACTTACGACATGCCTTGTCTTCAGTGCTGTGTCGTTAGACAAATTGGTGCAACGGCTATCAACGGCGAAAAGAGCCATTGCACCAACACAAATTAGAACACGGAATTACGACAGAAACCTCCGTGTGGTGGGAGGTGACCTAAGTGTGCTGAATCTTAAATCTCTTTCTTTTTAATTTATATGTAATAATTTCCTACATTTGCTACAGTGAGACCACTTCAAGTATGTACATTTCCAGAAATTGCGCGCAACTGTCTACATACCCCACGGGGGCAAGTGGTCATGCTTTTAAAAAAATCGTGGTTTAACATTGCCACATCCCGACTCTGAATTTCATCTCTCATTGTAGCATTATTAGGAGATTATTACAGATTAATTAAACATAAAGAGATTCATTTTAAGATCGCCGTGGATTTTTGGCATATAAAAAATGCGCAAGGTGGAAAACATTCTGCATGACAAAAGAAACCTGAGATTGAGATATAAATTATCGCAATCGTGCTGAATGGCCAAATGTAAGTTTGAAAAAATTGTGCAATCACATTCTTGCAAAGCTGTGCCGTTATATGGCCATTTAATTTTCAAAATGCGATGATAATAATTGATAATAATCAAACATGCTATCTTGATAGATTGGAGCATCTAGCCTACTCATTAAACTTATTAAATAAGCAAATCTACAGTTTGATTACTGATTGAGCAAAGTAAATAAGGACAGGCTTAGGGGAAATAGGGACAGGCTTAGGGTAAATAGGGACAGGCTTAGGGTAAATAGGGACAGGCTTAGGGTAAATAGGGACAGGCTTAGGGTAAATAGGGACAGGCTTAGGGTAAATAGGGACAGGCTTAGGGTAAATAGAGACAGACTTAGGGTAAATAGGGACAGGCTTAGGGTAAATAGGGACAGGCTTAGGGTAAATAGGGACGGGCTTAGGGTTGCCTAATTTTTTATACAGAGACGATTTTGTAGCCCTTTACTTGGCTCCATTCAGTACATCGCCGAAAAATACTGATGTCAGTCAAGTTTTTTTCCAGAAGAATTTCTCTCGCCCTCTGATGTTTGGCACTTTCTGGGTCGTTCATTCAAGACTGCACCGGGATGCTTTTATTGATTTATTTATTTTTGCTACACTTCAGAGAAAAACCACCTCTTTGATTTTGTTTGTGCTATATGTAGCTATCTTAGGCCCGTTTATTCTATGATACTAATGTTTATGTGATATATACAATAATATACAAATAAACTGTTCATGCATGTATACATACATACGTTACACCATCCAAAATTGACTATTTGCCACTCAGATTTGACCTTCCTAAAGTCAGAGACACCAGTCAGGACTTCACAGCCAGGGATGTCTGTGTATGTCATTAAGACATGTCTTAAGATACGGATTTTAAGAGTGGCAGTTACATGTCTCAGCGCTGTCCTAAGTTTGGTGTCTTACGACAAGCACTTATGATACATTTGGTGCAACTGACCCCAGAAAATACTTTCTCCACTTCACAAATACTTCCAAGAATTCCTGTTGGCCTCTAGTGAGGCAATTTAAGCTTCCAAATGATTGAGTGCAAAATGACTCCGACACACAATGTACTCATTCTCATATTTACGGTCCAAAAGTCTCACAGAGTTCTCATAAATTGTGTCATTCTTTCATGCTGATGGGATTTGAATGGCCAGAGAAGTATGGCCTATTATTTATGCTCTCATTCTGCAACAAATGCTTGCTTAGGCACAGAGTGGAACATATATCTGACCTCCCCCCACACCACACAAACACACACACACACATACACACACAAAAGCAAATAATAAAAAAAAAAAAACAGTTTTCAAGTATGAAAAGGAGCTTATGGTCTCCTCTTATGGTCTCATTTGCGCTGAACAATGGTGATTTTATGGGAACAAGTGGCATTATTGGTAAAACTGAATAAAAATACAAGCTTGCCCAATGAATTCCCTTAGGATGGATAGAGATGGATACAGAATATGCTCCTCAATTAATGTGGAAACGGAGAAAAAAATTGCACAGCAATAAGAATAAGCAATCTAATATTATGTTTTTATGTATTAAAATCCATTTGAAACCTGATTCCATAATGAAAATGGGACGACAGCACAGGATTTAAAAGGAGATGAGTCACTTTCTCCGTAGAGTTCTCCATAGGTCATCTCTGTAACCTGAGCGGTGGCTGTGTACAGTTGAGCTCTGTTGTCGCAAGATGAAACGAGAACCAGGTGTTGTAAATGCGTACATGCAAGACACAATTTGTCATAATTTCTGTTAAATATTTGCAGTACCTCCCCACACAGTGCATCTGGTAAAGGTAGATTCAGCATGAAGGACAATCTGTGTTCAACCCAGTGTGATGTATTCAACCCAAAACACCCACAAAGCTATACAGCAGTACTGTGGGATGGTTTGAAACATAAGACCTTCTGTTTTCACTCATCTGAATAATACAAGCTGGGAATGTCGCAGCCCTGGCGAGATTAGTGCTGCGCATTCCTCCTCTCATCGGTGAGGACATCGGTGCATTTTCACCGGAGAAAGCTCTCCTCCAAGCACAGACTGGGAGGGGAGGTGTGGTGAGCAGTGGGTCAGGGATGACGGGTCCGCAGACTGGTGTGGAGACGGGCCTCAGAGCCCCGCCCCCTCCACCCACATCACCACCCGAAAGCACAGAGCCAGGAAGCCACTGCCTAGCAGGTCCCCCAGTGCCGTCAGGTACGGGATGGAGAAGCTGTCGGGATCCAGGCCCCGCCTCCACATTAGACGGACCATCAGGTCAGCCGCGTACAGCAGGATCCCCACCTGGACCAAGGTCATTCATGTGAAGAAGAGTCAATAAGTGAAAGATAGACATGCATTACGTATTTTAATTTTATTTTACCCTAATTTCCCACTCCACAAATGCAGCTGATCTGCTTTGTCCGCCGCAACGACCTGCTCTGGCCAACTCAGCAGGATATCATGGCACACAACAGACCCTCGCTTCCCTCCACACTGCAAGTGCGCCTCCAATCACAGACTGCCCTATGTCTTTGGACAATTACACAGCCAACGCAAGCCCGGATAATGCGGCTACATGCAACGGTCCATCCAGGAGTTGGCACTGGAGAGCACCTTAAACCAGCTTATCCCCGACGATATGGCCGGGTCAGTTATATGCCAGAGCAGTCTGCTGGCCAAAGCCTGTAATGATGTGGCTGGGATTCAAACACCCAACCACAGGACTCCCAAGCTTGCCTAGCAAGCTGCTCAGAAACCCTTCTGACATGCATTACATTTTAATAAAGCACTGTGTGCCCTTCTTGCCATCTCAAATAAATCAGAGCAGACAAAAAATACAATTTCATAGAGAGAAAACACATTCAGATGGGTTAAAGTATACTAGCAATGTCATGTAATTTAATCAAGTGAACCACAATTGGGACGGTTAGGTTTTGGAGACATATTGGTTTGATTTTGTGTGCTGAGCTGAGCCAAGCTTGCTGTGTAACAAAAAAAAAATTTTTAAATCTGCTGTAGAACTTACACTCTATAGGGATCATCATTTACTCTTAATAAACAAAGCCATTCAACGCTTCGATTCTAATGAATGATGACAGCTTGCGTCAAACTACAGAGATCTAAAATCAGGCAGGTATAGCAAATTTGGAAAAATTCAAAGCTATTCTAAAATCTGATGTTATTACTATTTTTCATTTGTTGGCTGACAGTTTTACCGCAAAAAGTATCCAAAGCCCATCCAAAAAAAGTTGCACTACATAATATTTTGGCCCTCTTTAGCTATGATCATAGTGCGCATTCTTTATGGTATTGTTTTGACAAACTTATACAATGTTTCCTCATTTATTTCTGACCAGATTTGCGTTTATTTTTGAGCAAGATATTGTATTGACGATGGGTGAGTCAGACCACCCTATAAAGGCTTCTCCAGCTCATCCTAAAAAATTTCACCTGGTTAAGGTCTGGACTCTGAGGTGGGCAATTCATGTGTGAAAATGATTCCTCATGCTCGATGAACCACTCTTTCCCAAATTGAGCCCAATGAATCATGGCGTTGTCATCCTGGAATATGCTTGCGCCATCAGGGATTTGAAAGGTCCATTAATGGGTTACTGGTCATTGCAGTAGTCAGCAGAATTCATTTTATCCCTGCAGAACAGTGCCAGGCCAAGACCTGACCAATTAAAGCAACCCCAGATCATAACACTGCCTCCAGAGGCTCGTACAGAGGGCACTATGCATGACGGGTGCCTCGCTCCATGGACTTACTTTCTTCCCCTGACATGCCTATCACTCGGGAATACGGTAAATCTGGACTCATTATACCACATGACCTTTTTCATTGCTCCTTAGTCCAATCTTTATGACCCCTAGCAAGCTGAAGCCTTTTCTTTTCCGAATTAGCCTCACTGATAAGTGGCTTTCTTGTGACCATGCAGCTGTTTAAGTCAAAATCCTCCAAGATCTTCTTGCATTGTGGGTTTAGAAATACTCTTACTCTTAAAAAATAAACATAGCTAGGGGTTTGACTGTTGACTTTTTTTACAATGATGAGACCTCACTGAGCATTATATATACAGTGAATTTATGCCAATAAATTGTTGGACAGTTAATGACCCAATTCTAGAGATTTCAGCAATCTCCTTTGCTTGATTCTGACTAATAATTGGCATCTCTTGAAATGCAGTAACATCTTTTAAAAAACAATGAGATACATCTTTTGACATGGTTGTTTAAGAACTGTGACGTTACATGCTGAATCAGTCAGGATTGAAAGAATTATTGCCAGCTGAAACACATTCATCACTGCAATACTGATTCACTCATGGGCACCTGAGTATTTACTTATTTTATTCCAAATGGTGACTTTTTTTGGACAGGCAGTGTACATCAATTGAAGTAATCAATTTGTGCCACTAAAGCCACAAGTTGATACATTACAAAAAATCTGCATCAATGCATTCGCGATATGTAAAATTCTCCAGGGGCTTTACCCATGAATCTCTCACTCTCCCTTACATATTTGCAAGCGCTCTACTTGGCATTCTCCTGTGCTTGAAAAAAACAAACAAGTTCTCAATGGTCCTCCTATTGTTAATAAAAGTAGAATAAAAGTCAGGAACACAGAATGTTACCCTGACCACCAACTGATACATTTCAATTTTGTACGCAGGACATATTTCACACCTCATAAACTTTCTATATGAAACTGATAGACTCTCCATTATGTACTTTTTGTGCTCTTAAGTCCCCTGGAACTTTCATACATAGGATGTGTGATTGTCCTCCAGTTAAGAAGTTCTCAGCTGATGTTGCCTCATCGTTATCGGATCTTGTGTCTGAATCAGTACCAGCACCTTTACCAGTTATGATATTGAATGATTTGCCAGCGCTGAGTTTTAGTAGACCAAACAAGCGTATCATACTAGCCGGCCTCATTGCCGCTAAGAAAATGGTGGTTACACGATGGAAGCCTTCACAATCTCTTCACTGCGCTAATTTGTAAATTAATTTGGCGATAATGTGCTATTTTTGTTAATTAGTCAATGACTTCCATGTCCACTCACTTTGGATTGCTGTAATTTTTTAAGTGTGATTGTTTAATAAAAATTTGATCGCAAAAAAGGAACACTGTAGTAAAAACAGCAGTTATCTAATTCAGTAATGCTGCTGTATATGAAACACCCTCCTGACTCTGCACTAGACTGGATCTTGAGTTCGATTCTTCTACCTGGAGCAGCGCGGCACACAGGTAGCAGGACGTGAAGCTGAGCGTGAAAGACATCTGGTTGCCTTGCAGCAGGCGAATGGTGTAGAGGAAGACCAGGTGACCGGGCACCACCAGCAGGAACAGGACCCGCGCCGACCTGGAGTTCACACCTGCGAAAGAGCAGGAGTCCATTTGCGAACATTCAAACTTAGGGGCTCCAGGTAACCAGGTTTAACTTTGAGCTGGTTTTCCTCAAAACATCAAGCCATTTGAACCGATAGAATTACTTGCCTTTTTCATCAACCTTGTTTTTGTTTGCATTTGCATGCCACCATTTGACATTCGCTCACAATACCATGTGTTGATGATATATAATGTGGTCAAAAGCAGTCTTGAAATTGAAGCACCTATTACTAAAACCCCATAAGTCACACTTGACTTGACTTGACTTGACTTGTGAGGTTTTAGTAATCAGTGCTTCAATTGTAGTAGGTGGACTCTAACAGTCTAGGGCAGAGGTGGGCAGCGAGGGCCGTATCTGTCCCTGGTTTTCACACCAACGTCTGGTCTTTAATTAGTTTATTGTCTCAATTAGCCAAAACATTTATGAAATCTGAAATTTCATGCGCATTTCTTTAAATTATCATGAAACTACAAAGACTAGTCTTGTCTCCCTTCATAAAACATTTTCCTTTTATCTAATCATTGCGAAAATCTATATTTGTGCATGCAATCAATGAACTCAATTAGTCAGGGTAATTGATCGGAATAAAAACCTGCATACACACCGGCCCTCCAGGACCGTGATTGCCCACCCCAGGTCTAGGGTGTTTACAGAGAAGAAAATGGCAGTTTTGGATGGCGTATGGCACTTGTGTCCTGCATACACAGGAAAGACTATAACCTGAAGAAAAGAAGATGATACAAGGGTTGGGCCAGGACTGTCTCATCTTGTAGGGCAGAACGCCTGGAATGCTCCAGAAATGCAGGTAGGTGGATATACGGCTCGCCTGAATAGCCACCAGGTTTCCTCCGGCTCCTGAAAAGAAATATCTGCTCATGAACTCCTAGCCGTTTGTGACATTTGAAGAAACGACAAGAGCATGGATCTAATTGACACAGCTGATTTGTACAGCACTTAATTGTTTAAGTCGAGAGGTAGGTCATACACTCACAGCAAATTGTATGCAAAAGCAAAGGACGTGACACGTTTTACAGTTTCAGCAAATTTATGACAAGATAACATCGGACAGGCGAGACATTCTGTTTTCACGGACTGAATCTGACACCTCCTTTAATGTGTGAAACCAGGGCTTTTCAAGTTTAAGAGCAGAAGTATCATATCATTGGCTCAGTACATGGCTTAGAATTCTAATACTGATTCCCCAGATCTCCCTGGTAGCTGAAAATTTTTGATTGTGTAATACCGACTGCGAAATCCAGAGGAAAAGAAAAACATTCCACAAAAGTTAACAATTAAAAGGTTAAAAAAGATAAGGGAACTGCTCTATGACATAGGAAGAGGAGTGCTCTTTTATTGACTGGAATTTCAAAACCATATATCAGTAGGGCCCCATAACACAGGCCAAAGGAAGGGCTTAGACTAAGGACAGATGTTCCATATCCTAAGGGCCTGAGCAGGCCATTCACCCTGAGCCATCCTCCAATACAGAAACAATACAGCTCCACCCAGTCCGCCACACTCCAAAACACAGGTGGGGCTAAAGGACAAAGCTGGGAATGAATGAAAGGCCAGGGGTAAATCCACGCATGGGCCTGGAAATCAGTACCATCTCTTTCATGTAGATACCGCGGTGGCAGGTGTCTATTATCCACGCTTGAGCAGCGCAAAGCTAACTCCGACACACGGCTGTTGTAGAGAGTAGTAATACCTGTGGCTTTGATAACAGAGAGGGAGTGAGCACATGAAAGACAGGGGTGATGGAGAAAGGGGGAGAGAGAGAAAGAAGAAGCAGAATTGCGGCGACAGAAACCTCTCCTCCGTCGCCGTCTCCACCATACTGAAATGCTCCATCGTACAGAGCAGAGAGAAGGACATTTGAAACGGGCAGCTTCACTTTTAGCATAAGCTGCGGTCGCCAGTTTTCACACATACTCAACTGTTATACTGGCTATCTGCAGCTACTGTGTGCTTTCTCCCAATTTCAAGCAACTATTTTTGGGGCATATGCTCACTGTCCCCGACAGACTTCCTCACGCTTTCCAAACATGCCACATTCCCTTGATTGCCTCCCTAAATCTTTGACATCTTCATGAATGACATGCATGGTGTTCTCATGGGAATAATTATCTAAACTAAAATAAAATGGAACAACAATGAATGCTTTATTGTTTCATTATTTTTGGCTTCGTTTAGAGTGACAGGTGACCTTCTCCTCATTACTCACGATTAGTGTTCGCCTTTTTTTTTGCCATTTGGAAGAATGCATTATGTCTGCCCAAAACCATGCAATGGTCAGAAGGGAGTGTTCCTCTCTTGAGAAGGAGTGTTTCCTGCCTGAAAGGCACAATGGGTTTGCACGACGCTGGCACAATATTTCCAAAGGACCCCCACTACTGTTCCACTCAGTGTTGACTGATTGACCAGTAACACGCCCCATCCTTTTTGGGGCCGGGGACGGGGTGGGCAGCCAAAACCAACAAAGCACATTCTCAAAACAAAGCAAACAAAAAGTGAGAAAGCGTAGAAGGTAGGAATAATCATACATATTAATGCCCTTTAATTAATGCGGTGAATTGCAAGTTCGGGGAGGCGTAACTTGACTTAACCACCACAAATGTGTGAGAGGATGTAAGATTATTCTTCTGCTCTTTTAAAAAAAACTGCAGGTACTTACACAGCTTATTTTTTAAGTTGCTTTGAGACTACCTTTCCCCAAAATGCCATAATCTCTGCTCTAAAAACACCATTTGTCTCACAACTGAAGGGTTGAGGAATGCCATTAGTTCATACCTTCTGGTGCTTACTGTGCGTTTTCCATTGGGTCTGCTTACCATTGATGACAGGGGTGAAGACTGCCATTCCCACAAAACTAGGGTCGCTCACCGTCTTGTCCAGGATTAGCCCCCCCAAACTGCAGGGTGAAGACGTGGTGGTTATTTAAAACACTCAGACCAAAACAACAACAGTTCGTGAAGCTCACCTCAGAATGATGGTGCCTTCAATTGTCTAGCTCCCTCTACAGGCAGGGAAAACCACAAGGTATTAATTTATTCTGATTCTGATAAGAATCAGATATTCTGATTAATATTATTATTCTGATAGTAATAATATTATTATTCTGATTAATATTCTGATAAGAGCTTTAAGCTTTATTTGAACTGGGGAAATAGGACCCCTCAGTGAAGCCTTAGTGAACCCACTGCACCTGTTAACAGCAACATTTTAGGACAGGAGCTTCTACCAGCTCCGCTCCTGAGTCCCCACTTCAAAAAAAGCTTGAAGCACTCATCAGTGTAACAATATCCCTCATACATGTCAACCTTTCAAATTTTCCACCTGTATTATCTTCAATAAAAATCAATAAAATCCTTAAATATCTGTTAGTAAAGTATTTAAAGTATTTTATGAATAAAACATTTTTCATTCATGAAATTATATATAAAGGGTCTCAAATTGCTACATAAAATGGGAGGAAACACGTAATGCGGGGCAGAAATAATTGTGTGAGAAACTTAAATTCACAGCTCTGAGGGTGGACCCGAACACCCATATACGGTTACTGCGCAGTGGGGGAAAATATGTACACCAACCATGAAGTATGTCTGAAACCTCTGCACAAATCATATTCTATGCAAGAAATAGAAAATTAACAGAACTTGACCTGTATTATTTAAAAAAACGTCATGGGTAAACCGGGTTTGGATATGGGTGAAATGGCGGCTGTATAGCATGTCCGAATTAGTGCACGCACAGCTGGCATGTACACATTATTCCTACTACAGGCGTAATGTCACCGTGGGACATATCCTCAGGTTATGACCTTCCATTTGCACTTGATTTGAGGTCAATCCGACAAATAGTTCCAGAGATAGGATAAAAACAGTGATTTTTTTCAGGTTTTGGCCCCTGGTGGCCAATCTAGAAATTGTAAATTGTCCAAAATTAAAATCAGTTGTTCCTCGTTATGATACTTACCGGTACTTATATGCAAAATTTGGAATTTCTAATTGAAATATTACTGCAGTTATCGCGTTAACATGTAAATCAGTTTTTGGCCCCTGGTGGCCAATCTAGAGATCGTAAGTTGTCCAAAATCGAATCAGTTCTTCCTGTTTATGATACTTACTTATGTGCAAAACTTGAAATTTGCAATTGAAATGCGGTATTACTGAATTATCGCGGAACAGTGATTTTTTCCATTTTTGGCCCCTGGTGGCCAATCTAGTAATTGTAAATTGTACCAAAATCAAATCAGTTGTTCCTCTTTATGATACTTACTTATATGCAAAACTTGGAATTTCTAATTGAAATATTACTGCAGTTATCGTGGTAACACTTAAATCAGTTTTTGGCCCCTGGTGGCCAATTTGGACATTGTAAATTGTCTAAAATCAAATCAGTTCTTCCTCTTTTATGATACTTACTTATGTGCAAAATTTGGAATTTGGAATTGAAATATTACTGAAGTTATCGCGTTAACAAGTAGTGCGGCGGCGGCCGGACCAAAAACATAATATCCCCCGGAACGCCATTCGGTGCTCGGGGATATAATAATTTACATATTTCATAAACCCACATTTTATTCACAATAGAACATAGACAACATATCGAGGGCTGACTGCAATAAACAGTTATGTCCAACAATAACATCTGGACGTAACTGTCTTTATTGCAGTCAGCCCTCGATATCAGATGTTGAAAGTGAGGCATTGTATCATTTTATGAAAAATATTAGCTCATTTTGAATTTGATGGCAGCAACACATTTAAAAAAAGTTGGGACAGGGCAACAAAAGGCTGGAAAAGTAAGTGGTACAAATAAACAACAGCTGGAAAAGCATTTTGCAGCTAATTAGGTTAATTGGCATCAGGTCAGTAATTTGACTGGGTATAAAAAAAGCCTTTTAAGGAGGCAGAGTCTCTCAGACGTGAGGATGTGCAGAGGTCTGCCAATCTGCAAAAAAATGTATCTAAATATTGTAGACCAATTTTAGAAATTGTTCCTCAATGTAAGATTACGAAGACTTTGACCATCTCACCATCTACAGGACATATTACCCTCAAAAAAATTCAGAGAATCTGGCAGAGAAATCTCTGTGCGCAAGGGACAAGGCCAAAGGTAAATATCGGATGCTCAGGCGCTCAGGCAGCCATCCAAATTATCATCACCCAACAGTTCAAAATCCAGCATCTCTGATGGTATAGGGTGACATTAGTGCCTATGGTGTGGGCAGCTTACACATCTGGAAAGGCATAATTAATGCTGAAAAGTATTTGGTGGTTTTGCAACAGCATATGCACCAATGCAGACAACGTTTCTTTCAGGGAAGGCCTTGCATATTTCAGCAAGACAATGCTAAACCACATTCTGCATCCATCACAACAGCATGGCTTCTAAGTAGAGGAGTTTGGGTGCTGAAGTGACCTGCCTGCAGTCCAGACCTTTCACCGACAGAAAACATTTGGCACATCATAAAACGAAAAATCCAGCAAAGAAGAACCAGAACTGTTAAGCAGCTAGAATGGTACATCTGACAACAGTAGCTCAACATTTCTCTCTCAAAACAAAGCAACTGGTCTCCTCACTTCCCAGATGCTTACAGGCTGTTGTTAAAAGATGAGGGGATGCTACACAATGGTAAACATGGCCCTGTCCCAACTTTTCTGGGTTGTGCTGCTGCCATCAAAATCAAAATGAACAAATTTTTCATGAAATGATAAAATGTCTCACATTCAGCATTTGACATGTCTATATTCTATTGTGAATAAAATGTGGGTTTATGAGATTTGCAAATCATTGTATTCTGTTTTTATTTACATTTTACACAACGTCCCAACTTCATTGGAATTGGGGTTTGTATGTAGTGTGGGTATTCAGACACACCCTGCACCTTTGTCGACCTTCGTGTTTTGTTTTTATTTAGGAAAGAAAGATATTGGCTTTCCACTGTTCTAGAGATTAGTGGCCTGTGACAGTATTCTGGGACCAAAGTACTGTTTACTTATAGATTATGTTTAAATGACTATATACGTGCACAGGCACTGACAGTTTGCTTGGCAAAGTTTCCATAAGTTGCCCCTCTTGGCTGCAGGTATGTTTAGGAAGAACAAAAATATGCAAGGACTATAAATTAAAGCTGGTCCAGGACTGTTACACTGAATCAATGTGAAGCTGAAACCTGCTAATATGCACAATTTTTCAACCTGCTGCATTTAAATGGGATCTTTTTTAAATAATATTTTAAATTTCTTTAAGTTTTGTTCGTAAGTTACAGCAATATTGACACTTTTTTGTAATAACTTTTTTTTTAAGAATGTGCCCTCCATTGTTTAGGAAATTAATTAGCCACTGTATACTAGTATGGCCAATTAGCTGCTGGTCTCTAGTATGCAAAACTCTGCCAAACATGTTTTGTTTACAGCATTACATAAACTGGTATAAATATAGTGTGAAAATTTTATAGAAGTATTTTAAAAAGCTTTCTATTTATATATGTAAATAAAAAACCTCAAAGTCTCATCCAGGACAGTGAAAATTGCCACACTCATGTCAATATTAAACACAGGCATGTCTAAGATCAGACATTTCCCTCCACTCTTTGTGAAAATCTTGACCAAAATATCTAAACTATTATCTATATTCACATAATTTCAGGCATGAAATATGGGAGAGACATCCAGTAATGGCCAATGCTACATACCCTGCGGCGTAGAGTTGCCGGCGCTGTCGGTGAGATGCACTGGGGTCCTGTGAGCTCCTAAGGCCTAGTGTGATTCGCTCGGCCCATCACTTCTTGTCAAAAGACATACTGTAGCCACTTCCATAATGTCTGATAGTTAATTAAATTACATTAATTTACCATGAATTAGCTGATCAATAAATATATTTTTTTACTATCTCTTACAACACAGTCATGGTAACAATCCCCCCCCCCCCCCCCCCCAAACACTCATTGGCCATTTTTCCTCCTTTTCCTTAATTTGTATTTTGTATTTCAGTGATGATACTTTGTCTGTTATAATCACAATTACTAATCATATATTTGATTGTTTTATTCTCAATATTTTCAAAAGAACATAGCCTGCTGGGAAATGTGTTTGTCCAATCAGTTTACATTTACTTCATTTCTGATCGTAGGCTACGTGCTTGCTCGTAAAAGCTAGTGTTCTTTCTTGAGAGATCAGCTAACCTATTAGTATTAGTTGTGAAAAGCCTTCAGCGCCATGTTTAGCAGCACAAAAGTGGTGCTCAAAAAAGAAATGAAAAAAAGAGCTTGATGAACGGAACTCCAAATTGGCGAAATTGGATGCATTTTTTAAACTGTCACCTTGTCCAGGTCCAGTTGCTGCCAGTGCTAGCATTGTGTCAGACTTCGAGGCTAATGCTACCTCCTCAATGCCCTCTTGCTCCAGCTCCACCCGTCCACACCGTCAACAGCTCAACCGGAGATCTCCCTCTAGCCTCAAGGTTTGGAACTGAATGTACCCGGTGGGGATTCTGCTCCGAGTGTTCTGGCTATTTATAGGGGACTCTATGGTGCTGAGGTCCCAGACACTACGGGAAGGAGCTATGTTATAGCCAATGGTTCGTGCAGGCCCAATAATTATGGGTATGTACGTTTTTTCTCTGTGCTCGGATTTTGTGTTGAGTTTGGTAGGGACACTAATTGTCACTGTGCATGGTTCTAATTTGGATTGTGCGTTCTTTTTCATTCTTGGGTCTTCAGATGTAGGCCGTGGCTCTATGGGGAGCTAATGCGTGTTTGTCGTGCAGGGGGGGAGGCCTAGTGCCATTCTCGCACCGGGGCCTAGCGCAACTACGCTACGCCACTGTACATAGCCTCAGGAACCAAGCTCTGCTTGATAATCTGTGCTGTGTTTGTACATTTGCAATTGATACTTTTGGCAAGTATGCAGACTGTGCCATGTTTTAGACAGTTCATGGTCCGTATGCATGTTTAGCAGAATCTCCGTAACGAGGTCCACTATGGCAGCAAATTTTGTTATGCTACGAAAACAAGCGTCCGGTCATTGTTTGTTTATTGTGGTGTGGCTCATGTGTTCTTTCACCGTAGTCAAAATTAATAGCTTGCAATAAATAATATTTTAAACAAAGTTTTGCTTCTGATAAAAAAAAAAAAAAACGGCATTACTTTGTTTGTCAGTAAGCTTGTCTGAGTACAGGTAGAAGAAAATTAGTATAACTTTAGGGCATCCTGTGTAAGTTGGCATATGTGATCCCTTGTGGTTTTCCCTGCCTGTAGAGGGAGCTGGACATTCAAAGGCACCGTTTCACCGTATTTGAAAGGATGGGATCATTCCACCAGCGCTCCTCCACCCCAAACAGCTTGGGGTTAGTAAACTGAAATCCAATTTGACGTAATGCTTAAGTGCGGCTTGATTTTGGCAACTGAAATTCAATATGGTCCAAATTTTGGAAATACATTCTTTTTGTTCATTAATTACAGTTTGATCTAAGAGAAATACTACTCAGTGTAATTCACTGGAATGTTTGCTGTAGTTGAATTATGCTGTAGTTGATTTTTGTCACATTGTAGGACAATGTCACATGCATATTCTGTATCTGCCGTTTGCACTGCATCGCTGAAGCTGAATCTCACATATATTGAAAGAAATATTCAAAGTCAAGATGCCATGTTTTTATGGCCACAGCATTACGTTAAATGGAAAATGTTTTGATCATGTACATTATTTTATTCACATTTCCATGTGATTCAGTTGGACATACTGGGGATCGTTGAAAACCTTGGGTTTTCCACAAGAACTTAAAATAGGCCTGAAGTTCCACAGGTTTGAATACAGCTGCTGCATTTTACAGACCCATATATGGGTCTGTAGATTGTATGGGGTTTAAAGGATACCGTCAAAACACCAAAAATGAACTGAATTACTATGTTTACTGCAGTGGAGCTAGATTTATTACTCCCTATATTTGTAGTGGGGTTTTACGCTGCTGTGCAAATTGGTTTGCACCACTGTCTCAGTGTGACTGCAATCGAAATGCTTCCAAACATTTTGATAAGCACAGTGGCTGAATATATTTCCCATAGAACAGCCATTGTGAAAATGTGGTACTTAGTTCCGTTGGAGCGAGTTGTCGGGAAACAGAAAGTTTTATATTTGAATTGTGTGAGCATCCGTGGAAAGAGATTATATGTTAATCATATGTAAATTTAACTTTTAATTTTAATTTTAAAAAGCGTTACATAAAAAGTTTGGCTCACTTATTGTGAATATCTATGGGAAGGGCTTCTCTTCATAAGCCGGATTTCAAGCCTTCTCAACACAACAATTGTGGCAGTGCTGTACTCAGTATGAAAGCACCTAGCACCTGCTGATGGACATGGCCACTATGACAGGCTGCCAACCGGATCTCAGAACCAGCCGGATCTGTGGGCTCCATCGAGCGACGAGCACCCACAACAGGATCAGCAGCAAGAACTGACCGCAGACCAGAGTCGAGAGGAACCAAAACTCTACAACACACACAGAGCACCTAACAGCTGAGGTCTCAGCCTCACCAAACATGTGTTATAAAAAATGCATTATGCAGCAATGCCCGACATGGGAACCACCTGCCCAAGAATATGACTAAGTCATGTTGAAATCGCATATAAATTGAAAGAAACAGACAGGCTTTAAATTTAAAGATTCAAATTTAAGGGAGCAGCACTTCAGAAAGGCTGAAAATAGTTGACATTAACATTTTAGCACTTACTATAAGAAAGCAAGTACGCATTAAGGCGGGGCTATTACACCTTATCCAAAAAGGTCTGGTTTGGGTGCAGGCTTTCATTACAACCAAGCAGTTACATACCTGACATCATTAATCAACTCAAAGTCCTTGCTAAAGCGCTTGATGGGTAGAATCAGGCGTGTAAGTGCTCGGTTGCAATGAAAGCCTGCACCCACACCGGCCCTTACTGGATAATGTTGAATAGCCCTGCATTAAGGCAACTGAAAGCTTTCACTGACCCCTGCTGGTTCAATAATTGATTGACCACTTTTCAGAATGTATTCCTACCATGATACATGCGTGACAAAGCTAAACCACCAGCCAACTTGCTCAAACCAGAATTATGTAACTGTAAACCTGCAGCGTTTAATATTCTTACCATAAGAAAAATGTTGCATGACCTTACAGTTTGTAATTCTGGTTATGTCAATCTGTAAAACTTATGAACTCACCTCTGTGCTTGAATAGCATGCTGCTAACCCCTGCCAGCAGAGTTAGGGTGATGAGATCACCCAGACTGGCAGCGATGGGCGTGGCCACATTGTCAGGATTGACGCCCACCCTTTTGGAGCCAATGATCACCCCAACCATCACCAGGCCTGCATGACACTGATAACCTCTTAATTCTGTATTATTTATTAATTGGCAAATACTGTATGATTTTTTTTTTAAATGTCATGTCTTTTTACTTTGTGACTGTTTCAGTTTAATTCCTGATTGTAAAGCACTTTAAGCCTAATTCTTTTTGCATCAAAGGTGCCATATAAATGAAATTTATTATCTTATTATCTATTATATTATTTCTAGAATCAAAGCAAAGCCCACTTCAAGGACTGACACTCACTCCTTAAACATGCAAATTCTACACATATCAAGCTGGTAAAAATGATCCCTGCAATGAACTGGATAAAATCATATCCGTATTAAGTTATGGTTTTAAAAAATAACTACTTAGTTGCAGTTATGTCTTTAACCAATGATTTACTACACAATTTAATATTGTACGATGGTTTTTAAAAATGAGGCCACAGCCTGAAACCTAAGAGAGGTCTGTGGGATGTGAGAATACCCAGGGACAGAGAAGCGACACACGCAGTGGTGACGCTGCTGGCACACAGCACTGCAGCCTGCTCCAGCTCCACCCCCCCTCTGGACAGCGCCCCCAGCCCCACCGCCAACAGGGCGGCCAGGAAGCCAAGGACAGTGGCCTGCACCTGCCAGTTAAGGAGAGCGCTAACGTAAAGTCACATTGATAACATTTTACACTCTAGTTAAGATTAGTTCATTCACTATCGATCAATTAGCAAGTAACTAATGCATTAGATAGCTGAATGAGCATTATGCAACCATAATTGACCATTTATTAATTTCTTTGTTTCCTTTATTGTGAAGTTGAAAACATCCCTTATGTAAGACCTCAAACTGTAAAAGCACTTAATAATGTAATAATGTATAAATTAATGCCTTAGGTGATGTGAATATCATTTGTAAATGATTACCAGATGCATTAGTTAAATGTTAATCAGCTGTTAGTTAATGCTTATGACTGCATGAACTAATGTTAATTATTGTATCCTTATTGTAAAGTGTTACATTTAAAAAACATGAATTATTCACTTGATGTATTGGCAGAATATTCTGTGAATCAATGTGAAACATGCTAAACTGAATGAAGTTGTGAGTACAATGTCCAACTGTTCAGCAGATGAAAGTGATATTAGTGAGCCCAGTCTCCTCCCAACGCGTTGTATATTAACGCTACCTGACCGCGCACATACAATGCAAAAGGACTCTTTTGGGGTCCTTATATGATGCCAATTTAAAACAAACCCTACCTGCCACCCTTAACCCAAACCCTATCCCTCAGCATCAAATAAGGACACCAAAAGACTCCTTTGGCACCGTATACTGATGCTTGGTCAGGCAGCATCACTATTAGACGAGTTGAGATGAGAATGTGTTGAATTGGTTCGTATTTTACAGTACATTAAGAAAATTGCATGTGAAGGTAAATGATTTAACACTGTGTTGCACAGAGTTTGAACAAATGCCTCCAAGATGTTGAAATTGGAAATCCGATGTTCTTTTGGGACCATTTGATGGGATGTAGCGCAATGTTGTTTTTTGACGGGGTACCAGTGGTTGGTCAGTCCATCCTTAATTTTGGACATGTGCTTATGGGACGTATATTGCCATCCAGTATTTTGGACATAATGCTTGTGGGGTGACAATAATAAGAAATAGAAATAATGTGAAATTGAAGAAACGTGGTCAATGATATGCATAGTGTCCAGTATTCTAGACATGGCTTATTTGAGCTATTTGCCCGGCATGCATAATGCCCAATATTTTTGACAGAGCATATAATCAGGTATATTTCAACAAATACACATGCATTACAAAGCTTATAAGGTTCAGTGTGTGCTTTATAATGTATTTCATTCCTCCAACAGAACAAAAATTGATCAAAACTTGAGATAGATAAGAATATTTATAACTTTCCTCAAGTCACCTTGTACTTGTGGACACTGCCATTGTTACTTTGGGAAGTCATGTGACTTATTAGAGTGGCACCTATTGGGGAAATTGGAAATTGAGGAACACCTTTTCAATACTCAGTATTAGCAGCGTACCCAGGCCTGCAATCGAAAAAGGCACAGCTGTCTCGTTTATACATTTTTTAAGACTCAGTGTTGTTGCTAATGCATAATGCCAAAAATTAATGTGGTTTATCAGATTATGGCTGTGAGCTCCGGGTTAGTGTATTTAGGCAGGCTTTAGAAGAAAATATTCCTGGCAATATGCTGAATTCAACTTGGGGTAAAAAAAAAGAGTGAAATAGAAAACATTTTCACACGTAAGACAGTGCATAGAAAGAGATAATATTAAAGCAGTGTAAGTGCTGTCATGGAAACAGAGTAGCTGTGAGCGGGTACCTGGATGAGAGCTAGGTTACTAAAAACCATTCTCCTCCGCTGTATTGGGTCATCCAACTGCCCAGTGTTTGCCTAGGATGAGATATGAGATACAAGATATGAGATATGAGAGAGAGATTTCTCACGGAGGTCCACTCACTGGTGTCATAACAAAGAAAATGATTAATGTACATCTATAGATTTGTACTCAGCCAGACAGAAGCCTGTTTATATTGGTTTCAGCCTGAATTATCTTCCCTATATGATCCTTTGAGTTTTACGATGACATTATAATGAGGAGAATTGCCGTTTTGCCCGTAATTGGTTGCTTGTTTTGCCCTCCTTATTTCTTGATTTAATTTATCTTTCTTTATCGTGTTTGTTACTGCTGTGACTTCACCAATACACTGTATCACTACCTAATGTATTTGAGGGTTTTGACCAATTTTTAAAAATTTTTTCCTGTATAATTATTATCAAGATAATGAAATGAAAAGGTATAATCATGAAGCAATCAAAACCAAATAAAGGCAGTGAACCCTCAAATCCCCAAAGAACGAAGTAAGAATTTCAGAGGAGGAAGACAAATTGTTCAGCAGTCAGCAGTGAATAATACTGAAAGTTAAACATGTTAAAAGAAAATTGGTTTTCAAAGGAAGATGAGGAGTGCTTTAGTTATTGCGTGGAAACTGAAATCAAGATGGCTGCCGTAGCGGCCATAATGGATATCGCACGGCGCTGGTTTTCGAAAGGAAACTTCCTCTACCCACCCCCTATACACCACCTAGAATTGAAACGGATTGGACGAGGCATTCTTTAGTTATAGCGTGGAAATGAGAAGTTTACGGCCGAACACCCAGACGGATGGAAGGGGCGTTGACATAATGCCCCCTACTCATTCCAGGCGGGAGCATAAAAAAAGTCAAATTTTCTCACAGCAGTCGAAAGCCGAGACGCAAGGGTCATCTCCAGGTTCCCCTTCAGTCCCACCAGGGCTGGCACCAGAATAAACACCTCAGTAATGGTTTTGAAGACCTCCCAGTGCTAAAATGAGAAATAGTATGCCAATTCCTGATTTAAAAGCCGAACACAAATACATTTGCGCATATATACTGAACAACAAAAGAAACTCAAGTTAATTAAAGGCAGACTGGAAAATAAGTTTGCCCGTAATTATTTTAGAAAAGCAAATTTATTACTTGCACGAGCACATTTACACTTATTTCATCAAAGTTTTCTTTATTTTGCGGTCACTTCGGCTGAGTAATCATAAGAGTACATTAACTAACTAGCTAACTTGCGTTTCTTTTGTTGCTCAGTATACATTCCAGTCTATGGTTTTTCTCTGAGGAGACAGATAGGTGTGAAAACAAAAGATCAATCACAGAGATATGGGATGGTTAAAGGTTTGCAGCCTCACAGCCAATCATAAACACCGGGATACGGTTAAAAGGCCCTTAATTGTTATGCTTGCTGCTTTCAGAGATCACACATCGCCTGCTTCCCCAAACACCCCACCATCACCAACTTCTGACTACGCCCTTGGGTTTGCCATTATTGTGAAGTGTGGAATGGTTTTGTCACTGCCTGTGTGCCTCCTTCACAGAGAGACAAGAAGGATGGAGTGATTGTCAAATAGTGTTATTGTATAAAATCACTTTATATTTACTTTGCCAGACAGCAGAGGAGGGTATCTGCACTGTAGCTGGGTTTTTCCTAAGATTTCCTCCTTTCATAGAGTTTTTCCCCTCATACACCATTCTGGGGACTATTCTGGGGAGCTCTCCCCTGTGACTAATCTGCAGAGTGTCTTTCTGACTGCTCCTTTGTTAAAGTGCTCAACAAACTGAACTGATCTAAACTGGATATATTCCAATTCATAAATCTTGACTTCTTCAATTTCAAAGTCGCCGCAAATGAACTCACCATACCTGGCTTCAAGAATCCAGTAACTTTAATGGAAACTGCTGTTAAAAGGACTCCACAAAAGTATCTGTTTGAAACCACCTTGTGCGCAAGGGGCTATACTTCAGTCGCATGCTTCGCAGTATACGGTTGGTGGCAGAACTGAACATGTGGGAAAGAGTGGAGAGGTGATGTTGCCCTGTAATACTGTCCATTTCCAAAAAAGAGAGGAATAGGGTGCAGAGGGTGGTGTAGATACATTGGAGGAAAAAAGCAAACATTGATTTATTTTTTTTTTTTGATTTCAATGTTGCCAAGTCCCACATCTGCTCTTGAAGTCTGAAGTTATGCATTTTTGTTCCTGAGGGAAATTGCTGTATGTCAATGCCCTCCACAGCCTCTTTTGCAGTCCTAATTAAAAAATGAAAGGTAATGAATTGTTAAACAATATTTCCATTTATATTACAAAACAAAAAAAAAAAAATATTACTATTATAAAATGGAGTATAGATGACCTTTTTTAACTAGCAATGCGTGACTCATTCATGTTATGTTTATGTTCTACAAGTTTCTAAAGTTCTTGCAGTTTCATTTGCACACGCCCTCAAGATATTATCTAACTACTAACACCCTTACTTTTCACAGGCTACTTTAGCCCTCAGAAAAATATCCTGTGACCACTGTGATCAAGAGTGCAGTTGAGAATGTGAATGTTTAGAGCTATTATTACCAGCTCTCTATCCTTGGCACCAGCTCTCTGTCTGCTGACAGAATTCCAACATGTCACACCGACTTCAAGGCAGTAGCCTAGTTTTCTCGTCTGCTGATCAACCACCTTTTTTATTCCTTCTGTCTGTGCTGGTTTCCCTAATGCCCAAGATGTAACCTGGCCATTTCTAAGTTATGTTTCAGTACTTCAGTCACCCTGAGCAGTGCTTCCCGATCTTAAACTCTCAAGAGACGATGAATAGTAATCCAGTTGGAAGCTTGAGAGAGAAGTGAGTCACAAAATAACCAAAAACAGATTGAAACTAATTTCACAGCTTCTGTCTACATTGCTCAATCTCACTGCTTAGTTTTGCTTATCCTTTCTGTGTCAGAAGTGTTGCTTCAGGCATTATTTATTGCGAATGACACTGCAAGCACAACTTGAGTTTTCAATGCTGGCTGAAAGGCTACTACTGCCTTTGCTCAAAAGAGCCATTAAATAAATCATTCAGGATTTCAGCTATGCTAGGCTATTACAGGGAGATATTTTTAAAATAGGCACACATTAGTACGAGTGCAGAGCATCGATCTGAGTGTGAGACCATTTCATTGTTCAGTTCTACGTGACCTGGCACATACTGAGAGCTCTCTGTGAATCCTTCATTTCTGTCTAATCTGATGGATGGCAAGGCTTTCAGGCAACAAAACCTACTCAAACACTAACAATGTGTCTCATCCAAATGGAACAGTGAATACAAACAGACTGCCCGTCGATTAAAAATGCCAACAAATCCCATTTTCACAGGAATGAAACAGCTATAAACCAACTGGCCTCGTAAAGAAATAATACTGCTAAAAAGTGCCTTCTTGCATAGAAACACAGAGAGATGGTCAGTATAGGTAGGCTGAGGTAAGAGACATACATGTGTGAGGCACTCCTGCAGGCACAAACACACACAACATCATGAACATAAATACACCGACTAACAGGAACTGAGCAAAATTGCCGTACTTGCACAGTATCCATGATCGTGCCGGCAGCCACCATGCCTTGCCCAGCTAACAGGTAGGGCAGCAGCACCTGGCTGGCGATGGAGCAGGAGCTCTCCGGGAGGAAGCCCTAAGCAGAACGCTTCAGCTTGCAGGTGAAACCGCGCAGTTTTCCGCCCTCAAAGCACAGCTGAAGTTCCAACTCAGTGACACCCATGGGTGGTGCCATTACCTCGTTCCCAATCGTCCAAAAGCTGTGTTCTCAGTACAGCAGTTATAGCCTTGTTCCATATAACATTAACTATGAAAAAACAATGCAAACTTGGACTCAGTTTATTGAGTACGCCAAAGTGCTCGAGAATGTTCTTCTAATGCAAGTCAGTAGAACCTATTCTGACTTCCTTGTTAAGGAACAAGACCTTCTATCAGTTTCCAGTGCAGTCAGAGCCCTTGCACACCTACGGTCTCATACAAATAAGAGTCGCCATTTGTCTGTGACCTTCATCTTCCCTCTCAGACTCTTGATACTGCTCCAGGGAGAGTGGCAGCTTCTAGAAAACTTGAGTCAGAAAAAAGTGACGGTGTGGGGCAGGACTGTCTTTATCGTGGCCATCTCTGTCACGGCTTCCGCAGGGTGGTCCGTCATTGCCTCCTTGACAATGTGTCCACATATAAATGAGGAGGTTCTCTAGATCCAGGGGACAGGGTGACAGTGTAGCACTGTCGCAGCTCTCGTCCTATGGAGGACAGATGATACTCTCTCTGTTGGACGACTGAAACAGAGTATCCTGAAAAAATACAAGGCAATCTCTTGCTGGTGGCAAATTCACTCTCCGACTGTCTTCGCAAACTTCAGTGTGAACAGGAGCTGTACCTGTTTGAAGCACCTAACGACATCTGGAATAGCTGTGCTATTCTGTGCTATAGCTGTGATGGTCCCAGAGACCATCAGAACGAACCATCCCTGTTTAATCTGCAGCTGATGGTGCCTTCTGCTGGGCACTATACTGTGAGACATTCACTCGCACCAGCATCCACAACCGCTTCCATGCACAAGCTCATTCTCGTAAGAAACTCTTATCAGCCCGAACACCTTCAAACCAGGTTGATCATTCTGATCCTGACAGAATGAGTAAAGACTGAAGCTGTGGATCAAGCTGTGGCCTTTCATGCAAAGTTATGGCTTTCAAAAAGCAAATTGTTCTTTTTATATGAATACAAATATCCTCCTGCCCCCCTCTTCCAAAATTTCCTGACCCTCCCCTCCCAAAAAAAAAAAAAAAAATAATAGTAAGGAACAAAAAATATCAATTTTCATTAATTTGCAGAAAAAAAAACCCCACAGGATTTAGCTAAATCATTCCGAACCCTTGTCCATAAATCTCTAGCTCAATTTTTCTCTAGCTTTCAAACTTTTCTAAGTGTAGGAAGTTTACAATTAGGCATAAGATGAAGATGCATTTCGCCAAAATGCTGAATTAAAGACGTTGAAGTATGCAGACATTTTGGCATAATACTGTCCAAGAGCATTTAGGATGACGGAAAATTGTTGCTGGGATTAGGACTGGAGACCCACAGTCTTCAAAGAAAAAAATAATGCACTAAAATGGTTTAAAAGGAACTTTTGAAATTGAAAAACCAAAACTCACTTAATGATATTATCTTACAATATACATGAGTTAAATAGACTTGACATTCCACAGGCTCTTCGATCAGTATTATTCTTCTCCTTTGAAGCACCCAGGGTGACCTTCACTCCTATAATCCTCATGACACAAGTGCAGCGGGATCTAGTGCCACAGAGCCGTGTGTGTCGGATCTGGCACAGCACTGGGGTCACTTATCAAACTCAGCAGGACTCAGTGCCCTGGCCCTCAAACTGTCCAAACAGCTCCCTGAATATGGCAAAAGCTTCAGCTCAGTAATAAAATGAGGACTTTGGAGTTGTCTAAGGCACAGACCACTCAAAACTAAACGAGAACTGCACTATATATGATAAAACATTTGCAAGCTTAAATAAATTTCAAAACTCAGTGGTATAAGAGCGAGCGCTGAGAAATATAAATTCCAAAACTACTCAACACACGGTTCACTAAAGCAAAAAGCACATGGGGTGAACTGAATACTTGAATCATGTAACTGAGGACAGGCTGACTGGGCCTACCTGCACAGTGTCCAGCACCAATCCTGCCATCACCATGCCCATCCCAGCCAGCAGGTACGGAAACACCACCTGGAGGCCCACTGCTGTGGCAGACTCATCCTCGGGCCGGATCATGGCAGCGAAGGCTTGTTCTCAGGCCGAGTCTTTCGGAGGTGACAGAGGAGGTGGCTGCGGCCACAGCAGTGCATCCTGGCTGTTTACATTTCCGTGGCGCGTTCTCTCGCTGTAGCGCGTCGCGGAGCTTTGACCGTCAACCATAATTTTTCGGAACGCCCCCACCTCCCCTCTGGCAGGCCTTCTCTCCTGGCATGACTGGCAGTTTTAATCAAAGAAAAACATTTGATCATAGATGCATTTTTAAAAAAAAAAAAAAATTTCATCTTGCAGTAATAATAAAGGCAATTCATTTTTGAGTGTTGCAGTTGGACGCCACAGCTGATTTGTTTGATGCACTTAAGCACAAAAACTCAAAAGACGGAACTGATATTGATGTAAATGCAATAAAAAGAGGAATATCTTGCACTCACTCCTTTTTAGTCATATTAGAAAAACACAAGCCCTGCATTTTTAGATTTTTTTCAGCATCACCCATCTTACTGATGGTTTAGTAAGAGTTAATTGTGCAAATATTTATCAATTTCACTTTGATGCATTGGACTTCATTAAATTACATGATGATGAAACAACTTGAGAGTAGTGGTTCTTTCTGAATGCTGTGAAAGGTTATAGATCACAAACACTACACTGAATAGTAAAATCAGAACCTGACGTGGAAAATGCCTCTGACTACTGACTACTTACCTCGAGGTCTGAGTGGAGTTAGAGCTTCTTTGAGGTAAGCCAGGAATAGTGAGCTGTTGGCAAGTAGCCAGGTCCACTGTAGTGTAAAATGGCATACTTACTCCCTACTATCCATTAAACATGAGAACTGCTATAAAGAGCCAGTTCAGCCTTCCAAGATGGCTCACACCATGTCATTGCTGTATTGAAGGAGTGTAACTGTCCATGCCAAAAGTGTCAAATACAAAACCATTGTACACACAGACTGATTAGAAAGTAAATAAATTGACAATTAGGGTGGGTAAGACTCACAAGTCTTCAGGAAACACAAGAGTGGAGTTATAGGAATTCAGTGCGTTTGAGTTTTCAATTGCAGAAGGCAAGCCCTCAGTCTCTTAAAATTCAAGTTCCTTTCACATACTCTTCAAGTTAACATAAAATAAACTGGAGTCGCAGAGGTGGGAAATGCAGGTTCAGGAAGTTAAAGTCCACTCCATTATTTCAGTCCAACTGCCAGAATCTGCAAATCTGTACAAGTCTTCAGCCAGCAGATTGAAATCAAGTCAACTGACTGAATTAATGGGTGGATAAAAAACGTGGGAGGACTTTTACTTTCTGACGCTTGGATTTTCTGCCTCTTTAGAGTGGAACTCAGCGAAGACCTCCGCCAAGGCCGATATTCCTCTCTTCTTTGATGCAAAGAGAAACCACTGTATTTGTTCAATGGCCAATGTTTAGTTACATTGAACTTTACTGCCATCTCGTGGATTTCAAGATGTATGGTATTTATTGCAATCTTGCAATTCCATAATGGTGAAGAATCCTTAAAAAAATTTCTGTATCCACATAGTGATCTGGATCACCACAAAAATCTGTCTGGTTGTTCCTTGGGCCATGGCCCACGCTTTCAGCAAATATAAATGAAATTGATTCATAAATTTAAGCGATATTTCCCTAACAAACAAACACAGAACTAACTAGATTTAGTCAGTAAGCATGGCTTACAGGATACCCCCGCAACAACAAGTAGTTGGGCAGTACTGCAGTCAATAGACCTTCCAGCAAGAGAAAAAATTTTCAAAATCTGATGAGTAGGTTATGTGATCTAGGTCCGGACGCACAGACGCACACACACACACACACACACACACACACAGACGCACGCACACACACACACACACAGACGCACGCACACAAACACAGACACACGCACAGACGGACAAAGCAAATCCAGTATACCCCCCCTACACTTCGTTGCGGGGGGTATAATAAATAAGAGTGAATATATAACCACTGCTCAGTAAAAGCAGAAAATAACTACTTTGCTCACCATAAACAGGTGAATTTTTTTTTCTTCATGGAGTCAAGCTGAGAAAGATGCTGAAGTCAACAGAAAGGATAAACTATTCTTTCTGTTTTTTAGACTTAAGAGTCCCTCTATGAAAGGGAACTGAATCTTAAATGTCAACACAGCTTGCAATTGGGACACCTGCCTGTGACTCCTCTTATCTTAAGTCTTCTACCTCTGATCCAACTCTGTTTCAACTCCAGCACCACTTCATAAAAACCGATGGATCAAAACTAGATAGAGCAAGATCTAGCAACAAATCCAGTCAATACAAACACTTTTGTCAAAAAGTTTATTTGAGAGCTAAAAGGGAAAAATGGCAAGATTAACCTTGAATGATAATGATAGTTGTGAGATTAAATAGTATCACTAATTTCTGAGCAAGAAAGGCTGCAATAAAATATGTAAAAAATAGTCCTCCAAAGTATAGCTGTCAAAAAATGGCCAAGAAGGCACATGACTTAATTTGGTCATTTGCTTAAGTCGTAATCAGTTATTTATCATCAAATCTCAACCCACTTAATTTTCATTAAATCATCAAGCCATTTAGTATTAAAGGCTGCCAGAGCTTCAGCAGAATGAGTAAAGATTTCAGCCGTCAAAATACAGTCTTACTCAAAACCACTGCAAAAAATGCACCATTTCTTTCTTAATGTAAGAAACTGTTACCAAAACTGTTCCCTATCAGATTCAAACTTCAAAAGATAGTGTGGGGTTAAAATGATTATAAAAGGGATGCATATAAAAACTAATTTAAGATGCACTTAATACTGAGAACATTAAGATATTATTTAAAAGTAATTCAACAGTGCAAGGATGAATAATTACTTCCATTTCAGTGTATTTGTAGCATTCTATATTCATATTTTATTGAAAATAGCAGCAATTCATAACTAATTTTCATCAATATCAAATCCTTCTCATGTTAAAATGCATTTGCAAAATTGAAATCAAAAGGGAATATATGAGAGGCTCCACAGGTTACATCTGCAGAATGAAATACTTTCTTGGATGGTGACAGTTATTGTCACTATGCAACCTGATAGAATTCACATTCACCAAAATGTTGAGCAGTGTAATCACATTCAAACGTCATCATTTGATTATTAGTCCTATGCTACCTAAACCTTTGAATGATATACTGTGGGGGTAACACTTTAACTCAAACTAGTGTTGGAATCAGTTTGACAGCGGACGGGAGAACTGCCTCTTCGTTAGTACTCTATTGTCACAGCCTTGGTCTTCAGGTACTCATTCAAAGCTTCTTGTCCTAGTGGAGACAATTAAAGAAAGAGCTCAGGGAAACCATTCTCTCTATACATAGTCAGGTCCATTTATATTTGAAGACTTTGCTTCCCAAACACAATATATACATTTTACACATTTTGAGTGAACCAGCTTTTTCCATGTTGGCGCCTATTGCATTTTACAGAAAAATACAAATTTTGACCATGAAAAAATACACCATATAGTTTGAATTTCTAAAAACGGATTTCCACAACGTGTAAGAAGCACAGGGTATCGATTTGTGGTATGATCTCAATTCTTGTAATTCTGCCTCTTATTGCATTATGAACCTGGCGGTGTATATATGTTAACACTGGATTAAAGGCCTTCTTTTCACAATGGAATCTGACATCTAACACAGTGTGTTCAAATATACCACTTATTGGACTGGTAAAAAGTGGAAAATGTTTCTGAAAGCGGGGAGAATTTCAAAATGAATAAGGTTTCATGTTCAGTCACTAAGTAGAACTACTTTGTCATAAAAGTAAATTCTATTTCCTACAATAATAATTCATACTTAAAAAATTTACCCTTCCGATTTTTTTAATTTAAAGTTCCAAATGATAGTGCTTAACTGGTGTGTGAGCGTACCTGTGTGTGCATGCGCTTATATATAATATACAGAACAAATTATATTCACATTCATTCATTAAAAATAATTATCCAATCATTCTTACCCAAGTCTTTGCCGAAGCCAGACTGCTTAAATCCACCGAAGGGCGCGGCCACGTCCGTCTTGTTGTATGTGTTGACAAACACAGTGCCCGCCTGCAGTCTTTCACTCACGTACAGCGCTTTGCTGATGTCACGGGTGAACACACCCGACGCCAAACCATACTCAGTGGCATTGGCCCTCCGCAGAACCTCATCCACATCACTGAGCACAAAACAAGAGGGGAAAAGGGAAAAATAGTACCGATACGCTCAGACACACACCACCGCAAAGTACTCAAGGGAAACATGCAGAGAGAAAACTACAGACAGCATCATTACAGAAAATAAAAATCATCTGATTCCTCCTAATCAAACTGAATCCAAGTGATGCAATAAAATAAGACAAGATAGCCGACCAAGACCAAAAAATAGAAAAAAAAACAGCAAACAAAAAAAAAAAATTGACTCAACTGCAGGGTACGGTCTCAGGTAGCACATTAACACATCTGTAAGGCTGGACCAGCATCATAACAGGAAGTGACGCTCAGACACTCACCCAGCCTTGAACTTGGAGATGATCATGACCGGGCCGAAGGACTCCTCCTTAGCGATGAACATGCTGTCCATCACATCAGTGAAAACTGTGGGCTCGAAAAAGAATCCTGCAGAGAAGATGAGCCACTGCTGTTAACACCAGTACAAATGCAAATATAACACCTGCATACACACAAACGCACTGAAACCCACCCATGCACACAGGCACTCGCATGTGTGCACGCATGCACACACGCGCAAACACACACAGGCGCACATATGCACACATGCAGAGGCCCACACATGCGCACACACGAACACACTCACGCACGCACGCACACATATGTACAAAAACACTACTCCATCTGTTTGGTCTGTTACAACATCATAAAACGTGCCATTTTCTCAGCACATCTAGGTTACCATGACTGTATTAAGAAGAAAACTGAGTATGACAGAGTGACCCCACAGCATACAGGGGACCACAGTGGTACATGAAGGCTCACAGATGACCTCCCTAATAAGCGGAGTGTGCCTCACCTGGACGGTTCATGTGATTGCCCCCGCACACCAACCGGGCCCCTTCCTTCACTCCGATCTGACAGTACTCCACAAGCTTGTCCAGGTGAGCTTTGTGGTTCTGCGGCCCGTGGTCTGTGGACCGATCCAGGGGATCCCCGATCTTCATCTTTCTCACCTCCTCTACCTTCACACATCGAGAAAGACAGTCACATCACTGACAGACAGGCATAAAACAATCTTCCTGTCAAAAGTAGTCTCCAACAAGATGTCTGAGGCTGCCTGGGTCAATAATGCCCGAACACCATTATTTAACCTCACTAAGCAGCAAGTAAGACCACAGAAAATAGCGAAGCACTTTGAGACCCTACCATCCCAATGTAAATCGATACAAATAATTAGAAACAACATCCAAGCTGAAAAAGACTAATGAATATGAAGGTAAAATATCACGCATCGCACGCACCACTCTCTGCAGGAACTCGTCATGAATGGTCTCCTCTACAAACAGCCTCCCAGCTGCGATGCAGTTCTCTCCCTTGTTGAAGAAGACGGAGCTCATGCCCTATGAGATACACAGAGACGAGAGATCGCATTACGCACATCCTGATGCGCGCAGATCATGTTTAACGGCAATATCATTTTCCTGAAGGCACGGTCAAGAAAATCTAACCAAATCAAGGGCTTAAAAATCAACGGACTATTTTTAAAAAATTGGGGGATAAAATAAGCGGATTTTTATTGTCAGCTATTCAAAAAGACACTGGAGTTCCAGCCTCCAGCTTAAAACTTTTTCCTCAATTCAAGTTCCTAATTCTCAAATGACCTGAACATTAGTGGCATTTCTGTTGGAGATGGGATGTATCGGAAACTGTCTCAAAGGCAGAGAACAGGAGAGACCATCATAAAAACTAAATGGAACAGGTATTTTTGCCTCAGTCTAAGGCTCTTATTTCAACTACTTTCATTCATTTAGCTTCTTGCAAAAAAAAAATTTTGCAGATGATGGGAGACATTTTGAGTCAACAGAAAATTTGCCAAATAGCCATGAAAATTCCACTTATCAAGCAAAAAGTACTAATACAAGCTCACAAATCTTAAGATCCATAGTTTCACAATAAGACTGAAGCCCTGGGGAGGACAGTGACGGTGGTGAGAGGGGTCGAGCAGACTGACCATGCGCACAGCCTTGTCCATGTCACAGTCGCCGAAGATGATGAGGGGAGACTTGCCGCCCAGCTCCAGAGAAACCTTCTTCACGTTGCTGACCGCACAGCTACGAGAGCAGAGCACAGGTGTGTGAGTCAGTGCACGTCTGGGGTGAAAATGTGTCGTTACACTCACTGTGGGAGAGGCAGTCCTTAACGTGCTCTATACAGTGAGCAAGATGATGAGTCTCAACAGGTCTCTCTCATCATCAAAGCATTTTTGCTTGTCTGATTATCATCATCTAACATAAGTCTATTCCCTCAATGGGCAGTATTAATTCGTGCACCCCGCCACCACTCCCCCACAGATCATGAGGGAAACGCCCCGGGTACTTCAAGACCAGATCTAACAGAGAACTACAGTCCATCATCTCCATCTGGGGTTTTCAAATGGCTTTTACCCAAGTCAAGGCTCTAAAAGCAGATGGGGAGTAATCGATATCCCACTGTCAACCGACCATCAGCGTCCTCACCTCTTCATGATGTGCTTGCCTATCTCTGTTGAGCCGGTGAAGCCCAGTTTACGAACGTCAGGGTGGTCGGACAGACGCTGGCCCACCAGAGATCCTGAGAAATAGGAGACAGTGGAAGCCACACTCAGTACTGCACGCTGACGCCCCGCTGAGGGCCTAATATTTACTGCGACATGCTGGTGATAACATGGAGACACTGGACAGAACAGCAGCAGGTATCATTATGGCAATCAGTAAACTGACAATTTCAAAATACATTGGAAAATTCAAAGACCAAAAGCCTGCACAGATCTGTAGGAAAAAAAAAAAAAAAAAAACGACTGAAAGGAGCAGTGCAGATACAGGCCTGCGCTCATCAAGCTCCTCAAAAGCAGGAGCACTAACCTCAAACCAGCTTCCTTTGGCCACCTCATCACTGCATCCACGATGGCGAAGAAAAAAAAACTGATCCTGGAACAGCTCGCTCACATAAGGAAGTTAAATGAATTGGGGGCAAAGCGTGTGTGTATTGCTGATGACAGGCCTGTTCAGCAGCGGTGTGATGGGCTGAGTAGTGAACACTTACCTGCTCCAGGTAGGATGTTGACCACACCCTTGGGGAAGCCTGCCCTCGCCGTCAGCTCCGCAAACTTCACCGCCGTCAGAGGAGTCACCTGGGAGTGGAAAACAGCAGGAATTTCACACTAATGCAGAATTACATCACACAGGCCAAAATTAAACAATTCACACCGAACTCTGGGTTTGCTTAATACCACAATTAATTTTACTCCCTTTCCTGAGGAGAGGTGACTTTTTTACCAAAAGGAAGCAAGAAAAGGTTTGGAATATAAATTAACACATATTTTTGGATTAAACCATTTTTCAGATTGATAAGGGAAAACTACAAATACTTTTTCTTACTGTTGACTTAAACAAACCACATCATTCGGCACCTTTGTTTTCCTCTTGTTTCTAAACCTAAATAATAAATCTCACCAACTGCACTAATTGTGGTACTGATGTTTTACGGCTGTAGCCGTCTTCATGGCTTTTTATAAGAATAATGTGTATTGTTCTGGATTCTTCTTTTTGTTCCTGTTAAGTTCAGTTACCCAGTTTAGTGATGTACTGTCTGTGCATGCAGGTCTGAAGGTGTTGCTTACAATTTCAGAAATTCATGCGAAACGACTTCAGTTATGTCTCTCCAACACTACACTGCTTTGGATTAGATCATCTGCCACTGAAGTGTAATACCGTTCTGAATTAAAGGCTCATCGAAAGGCACTTGAACAGCCTGCAGTCCTCAAACCAATGGCATAGCTGCAATAGCACTTTTACGCAAAGGTGTTTGTTGTGTAAAAGACTGTATATATTTTCCACCAGAAAAGGAAGTCCATATGGTAACTTAGTTAGAGTTCCTCCAGATGTCACTCCTGAGCATTACACAAGCTCACCTGGGCGGGTTTGAGAACCACAGTGTTGCCAGCAGCCAGACACGCGGCAGTTTTCCAGGCCAGCATCATGAGAGGGTAGTTCCAGGGAATCACGATCGCACACACCCTGAAGAGCACCACAACTGTCAGGATTCACCATGACTTGTATACACTCCTGAGAGATGCAATTATTCAGGGAGGTCACCATCAAGGTACTATCCCAGAACAGGGGCAATATTGTAGCTTCCGGAAAGGTTGAAAGTGATGGGTATTAACCACTGATGGGATACTGCCACATTATGCCCAAGTTATCAAAATGATTACTGTTCTCATAAATATACGCATTTTTATTATGTAGAGTTAACTACACTCCAACAATTATAATACAATGAATCTAATTTAACATTACAAATTTCAAAGTTTGACAGGACAGTGATCGAGAGAGCGGAGCAGGAGAAACTCACCCGATGGGCTCTCTGCGGGTGAAGGTTAAGTTGCGGTTGGGTCGGGCCTGGTTGATGGGGATGGTCGTTCCCTATAGGAAGGAGACTGTGAGTGTGATGTCACAGCACATGATAAACTCTTTGCAATGCCAGCATTAAAAAATCGACTCAGATTATTTTCACTGAATACCTACAGGAATAGAACAAACTGTCATTAACAGTATTGCGAGGATAATGAATCAGAAGGGGTACAGAAATATGTTAAATGACTGGGAGACAAATGATGATCCATGAACAGAATATCTTTGGCAGGAGTTCAAAAAGTGTTGCTGGAATTTGTCAAATATTTGATATATACTTGCCTGGATTTTGTCACACCAGCCGGCGAAGTAGCGGAAGGTCTGTATGGACATGCCGACGTGCGTCTTCAGGGCCAGTGTGTACACAGCTCCTGAGTCTATGGCCTCGATGGTGGCCAGTTCCTCCTGGTGCTGCTCCATCAGGTCGGCCAGTCTGTGGATGGAGTTTACAACACTCAAACATGTCCCACAGGCCCCAGTACTGCTCTGTAACTGCGCTGTAATGTAAGGGCATTGACCCAAGATCAGTTTTAGCTTTTCTGCTCATAGTAGCTGTGGTATGAAGGAGGGCAGATGAAACTGATCTGAGATCATAGCTTTTGATTTTGCGGGGCTTAAATTAATTGGGGCCTTTGTCATGGTTACAGGGCTCTTCGTGCCCAGATTTTTTCGTCCCTGAACTTTCCCTCCCCGTTATTATTATCATTGGGGATCAACCATCCAGAGACAAAGAGTCTGAGGACAATAAACCCAAGGGAGAAGAATCTGGGGACAAAAATTTCTAGGGGTCAAGACCTCTGGGGACGAAAAATTTGGGGACAAAAAGTCCAGGGACGAATACTCCTAGAGCCCTTTGTCACCAGTATCTCAATGATGCTTTATGCTTTTTCACTGAAGGTCGTTACTCAGAGCTCACATAGCATAAAATATCAGAAAGATTAATGATAACATGGAGCCTTGTTGAAAAAGGCCCTCCAGGGTACTGTGTGCGAGAGCAGGTGTATAAGCGCAGAGCTCACCTGTATATGAGTCTCCCCCTGTCTCTGGGGTTCATCTTCCCCCATTCTCCCTCCTCAAACGCCTCCTTCGCTGCAGCTACCGCCCGGTCCACATCCGCCACCTGGGCCAGCGACACCTCGCAGATGGGCTGCGGGGGTAAGAAAGGGTCCAGTTAAGACACATCACAGAAGTGCTGCAGGGGTGAAGGCCAGATTACAGACCAGCAACAGAACACTGCTGCGACCCATCAAAAGAAATCTTTGGACACACAGGCATCACTTTTGGAACAACATATAGTAAGAAAAAAATCATTGTACTAGAATTAATGTGGAAGTGACTACTCTTTGCTTCCATTGAAAGCTAAACATGATGCGCTGAGGGAGATTCCCCGTGCAGATAGCGGCGCTGCTCAATCTTACTTGGCCATCAGTTGGGTTGATACTTTTGTAGGTCTTTCCTCCTTCAGCATCCACAAACTCTCCATTTATGAAGAGTTGATGGGGCATGCGGATCGTCATGTTGTTTACATTTCTCTCCACCTGCACGTACAAATGAACGTTTCAGAATATGAACTTCAAAAATGGCTCAAGACCCCTAACTAATCATGGAACCTTTTAATACAGAACCTTTTTAAATAGTTTCCATTTTCTAACAATACAGTGAGTTCATTCATGTTTTTTATATTCTAGTATCAGTTGTAACAGTTATAAAAAATGTTACACATAAGCTCCAGTCTCTCTCCCCAGATGCTCCTTGTTTCAATCTTGGTGATTTCAATCACTGTAATTTGAATACTCTGAATAAGTTTCACCAGTACATATCTTGCCCTACCAGACTCAAAACTATTGATCTATCCTAAGGTACAGTAAAAGGCACCTACAAGTCCTCAGCCCTGCCCCCCCTCGGCTCTTCTGATCATAGCATTCTCTTCCTCATCCCAAGCAACAAACCTCTCTTGAAGAGGTGGAAATGTGGACAGAGCGCTGTTGAGGAATTAAAGGGAGCCCTTGAGCGCACAGAATGAGACATTTTTAAACATTCCTCTGACCTTGATGAGATGACTGATGTAATATAATATTACATTCTTTACTTAAAAAACTCGACCATCCCCACTAAACAGGTCAAGGTGTTTCCAAACAAGCCTTGGATTAACAAAGCAGTAAAGGATGCGCTGCAAAGGAAACACAATGCTTTCCTGCATGGGGATGAAAAGGACAAGTTGGAAGCTAAAAAAGAGGTCAGATATGAAATTATGAGGGCAAAATTGCAATATAAAAATAAAATAGAGGAAAAGTTTCACAGTAATGATCTGAGGGCTGTATGGGATGGCATGAAGGCCATGACAAACCAAGACAAGAAAAACTTTGGGCCGATCACCATTGTTGGTATTGACACAGATTTATAACTGGTAAATGGACTGAATGAATTTTATCTACGTTTTTACAATGATTATGATTTTACCCAGGAACATAATGTTTTATCTGATACATTGCACAGCAGTTCTACTTCTACTCAAGTCTTCCATCAGTGCTACTTCTGTTAGGTCCATGTTTCTTACATGTAAGGCTACAAAGAGCCCTGGGCCTGATATGATCACAGGAAAACTCTTGAAAGTCAGTGCAGAACAGATATGTGACATTTTCTTCAATCTTTTTAACTTGTCACTGACTCAGCAGAAGGTTCCAAAGTCTTAGAAGGAGTCTATTGTTGTACCTGTGGCTAAGACCAAGGTTCCTAAGGAGCTCAATGACCTAAGGCCTGTGGGCCCGGCTTCATTGGTTATGAAGGTTTTTGAATGGCTGGTCAAACAAACTGTTGGCGAAGGTCCAGAGCCAGCTCAACCCAATGCAATTTGCATATAGGGCCAGAAAAGAGGTAGATGATGCTACCATCACTCTCTTCAATTACTTGCACAAGCACTAGGAGTTCACTAAAACCCATGCAAGGCTTTTATTTGTAGACTTCTCATCAGCTTTTAATACAATCCAGCCACACATTTTAGCCAACAAACTATTGTCAGATTTTAATCTTGATGCTGGATTTGTGAAATGGGTGTTGGATTTGTGATATATTCACAATAGTATAAAGAAACTAGCGAGCCTAGTTGGGCTGAACGGCCTGTTCTCGCCATTCATGTTGTTATGCTATGTTATGTTATGTTATTTTTTAACTTGCTGCCCGCAGGCAGTCAGAGCGAATGGTGCCCTTTCCCAAACAAAGCTGTCTTCCACAGGCTTGCCACAAGGGTGAGTTCTGTCCCCCCCTATTGTACATTCCTTATACTAATGATTGCAGGAGCCACCACAAAGACAGGTATCCTCTGAAGCTGCGGATGACACAGTATTAATCAGTCTTCTCCAGGAAGGGGAGGTCGGCCATGGACCAGCTCTGAGGGACTTTGTAAAGTGATGCGACAACCACTTTCTTAAGATAAATGTCCAAAAAACTAAAGATAGGTCTGTCGACTTTGAGAGGAGAAGAACTTCTCTCTCTAATATCCCCCCCATCACCATCAAGGGTTCACAAGTGGAAACAGCAGAGATCTACAAATACCTGAGCACAGTCATTGACAAGGACTTGAGCCATGGCCTCAACACATCTGCCATCTGTAAGAAGGGCCTGCAGAGACTATTTTCTGCGCAGACTAAATACTTTTAATGTGGAGAAAACACTAATGGTGCTATTTTATAAGTATTTTATTGAATCAATTTTAACTTTCTGCATTGTCTTGTGGTACGGCAACTTAACAGTGCAGAACAAAAAACAGATGCAAGACATTGTCAAAGCAGCCAGCAAAATAATTGGCACTCAGCAGCTTTCTTTGACTGATATTTATGAGGGTGGAGTCCTGAAAAAGGCCCAGGGAATCTTGGCCAGCCCTGACCACCCTCTGTCAGAGGAGTTTGTTCTTCTCCTCTCTGGATGGCGCTATAGGCTTCCGAAGGCCAAAAGCAACAAGTACAATTTTTCTTTTATCCCTACAGCAATTAAAATGATAAATCTGCATTAGGTCTTTGACTGGAAATGACAATAATATCTGCCTCCACTGTCTGAAGCATTTCTTTTTCTTACTCATTTTATTGATGGTTAGTATTGATATGTTTCGTTGTTTTTATTCATGTCTGTCTATTGGCATGATTGTTACTGCAGTCTTTGATTGTACATTGTCTGTTGTCGGACACTGCAAAGCAAATTTCCCTGCTGAGGGACAATAAAAATGACAATGACTATCTTATATTCTATAACCGGAGGATACAGGTGAGCTCAGTGCATGCAGTAGCATGTTCTCATCCAAATCTAGTATCTGCAGCCACTTTTCACTCCACAGTTCACCAGCGGAGCCATTGTTAATGACGGTCGAGCCGCCGTACGCCGGTGGAGTTCCCTCCACAAACAAACAGTGCAGGCGGATGGTAAGAGCCCAGTCACCTGCAGATGACCGAAATCCCCCACATCTAGGAGACATGAAAGTGAGGATTCTACCATCCCGCAGGACTGGACGCCTGTGTTAACTAATGAGGACAGATTAAGGAGACCATCCTTACGTAGTCCACAACTAACTCCTCCTCGGCGTCCTCCCCGCGAAGCTTTCTCACACACATCTGTATGAACTCCTGGAAGGTGGTGGCCATGTAAACGTCCTCGTTCTGCAGCTGGAGCTCGCTGGCTCTCAGCTTCACCTCCTCCACCAGCCTGGAGGTGTCCCACAGACACCCAACAAAGCACAGTCACAACGGGCACAGGACATGAGGAAACCCCTGTCCGGAAAGAGACAAGAATCTGACACGAGGAGCGAAGGGACACAGGTTCTAAGGAAGACAAGATGCAGGCACATGGGACACAGGGTCAGTGGATGGAGTCTGACAGCGTAATAAATTCACAAGAGATACAGGAGCTCAGGATAATCCAGGGGAACAGGATACAGGAAGAGGGGGTGGAGGTGCACAGGATGACATGGGCACAATGGATACAGGAACCCAGGTTAATACAGGACACAAAGGATACAGGAACACAAGATCATACAGGTACACAGGATACAGGAACACAGGATCATACAGGTACACAGGATACAGGAACACAGGATCATACAGGTACACAGAATACAGGAACACAGGATCATACAGGTACACAGGATACAGGAACACAGGATCATACAGGTACACAGGATAAAGGAACACAGGATCATACAGGTACACAGGATCATACAGGTACACAGGATACAGGAACACAGGATCATACAGGTACACAGGATACAGGAACACAGGATCATACAGGTACACAGGATACAGGAACACAGGATCATACAGGTACACAGGATACAGGAACACAGGATCATACAGGTACACAGGATATAGGAACACAGGATCATACAGGTACACAGGAAACAGGAACAATAAATAATACAGGTACGCAGGATACAGGAACACGAGATGACACAAGCACACATGATGCAGGACCAGAGAATATAAGAACAGAGAATAATACAGTCACACAGATTAAGATTAATACAGGCACACAGGACAATACAGTCACACAGGATAATACAGGCACACAGGATAATACAGGCACACAGGATAATACAGGCACACAGGATAATTCAGGCACACAGTTACACAGGATAATACAGGCACACAGGATAATACAGTCACACAGGATAATACAGTCACACAGGATAATACAGGCACACAGGATAATACAGGCACACAGGATAATTCAGGCACACAGTTACACAGGATAATACAGTTACACAGGATAATACAGGCACACAGGATACAGGAACATTGTTTTGGGTTTGGCAGCATGTACCTGACAACATCCATTGAGGCAGCACCAGACTTGAAGAAGTCAGTGGAGTCCACAATCTCCTCCACATTAGTCAGAATGCTTTTCCACACCACCTGCCATGAGAAGACCTTTCACTTAATACCAGCAGGTGCCTAGAACACGCATTTTTAGTGTTTAAGTTTAAGGTTTATTAATACAGTGTCAGTTTACTGGGGACTTATGGTCATATGCAGCAATGCCTGCAAATTTACCAACCCCATAAGTGAACTAATTTGCAAATCTGTGGAAATGAATCATAATACAGTACCTGTCATATACCAATAAAACAACAACAAGAATAGGCTGTTGAGACATTGAAGCGACATTTCATTTTACTTGCCAACAGCACATCATAGTCTGGAATTGGCCACTTCTCACCAAGAAAATAAATGCTGCATTAACAGACGGTGGGGTATGATTCCTACATCTTAAGCTGCTTTCACTCCAGACCCGGAACAAATTATTCGCGTGACAGATTACATTCAAAGTCAATGCAAAGACGCGAATACACGCGTTTCGTGCAAAAAAATTGTTCCTCGTCTGGTGTGAAAGCAGCTTTACGCAGCAAATGCTAAGTGAGTACACAGAAGGCCCACCCGCATTTGCTCAGCGAACGCCATCTCCTCTTCATTAAGCTCCACAGCTGCGCTGCCTGCAGACCGGAAGTAATGCGCAGCCGGGATCATCTTCCCGTCCTCAAACTGCAGGTTCTTCACCAGCAGCTGTAAGTTACCGTGACACAGTTCAAGTTACCGTATTTTACACATTTGTGCCCTCAATCTGATAAAACTGATTATCCTCAAGCAAGGGCAATATCACACCATAATTATACTACACAGCATGCAGTGTTACATATAGACAGACTTATTGCACAGATAAAAAGTTTTAGGGCAGCTATACGCATATAATTTCAAAGTTCAAATTGGCGACTAAAGGCCATCATTGGTTTTCTAAGTGTCTTTTTGTTCACTAGCTCTGCAGTAAAGTATATCTTTTTATTTGCGCTGAAAAAAAACACAATGCCATGAAAAAACCCAGCCAAACAGACAGTGGCACACTGGCACGATTAAATTTTACCATGGCTAGACAGACAGGCCTCCGGGGAATGAAATTTTATTTGTAAGTTTTTAAAAAGTCACTGCAAGGACGAGGGAAGGGCCACGTCTTTCAACTGAATATGGGTGATACAGTAAGTATCTTTTCATAGGTTTACGTCATATAAAATCTGTAGACTCACAAATTTGGAAAACTACCAGTTGCCTTGGCTCACAGACATTAATAAATAAGGGGAAGGGGTGTGGTGAGGGCACAGCCATTAATGGGTAATGAGCCATTAATCACTCAAACAATCCACTACCCCTTTCTCCTGCCTGTCATGTTCTGAAGCACCAGATGTGACTTACATAACAGCACAGAGGACTTTTGCCCAAGGGAAAGGTCGTAAGTGAGAAAGCCAAAGAGAAAGTGCCAGAACCTGCCTGTTCACTACACTCTCCCCCTCCTGCACCCACAGAACACTGGTATCATACCGTCTTTCCATCGTTACCGAACAGCACCAGGCCTCCCTTTGTGACGATACCAGGCCGGCTGGCAGCTGGAATCTCCAGAGGCTGTCCGTTTGCCGAGGTTCCGTTGTCTACCAGCGTCGAGCCATAAAATGTAACTTTCTGGAAAGGGATACAAACCACAGCATTGTAATGTCTCCCATTGAAGTGATACAGTAAATTTTGTATATAAACCAATGACTAGCATTCAATTTAATTCTGGCTTTACTGTATTCAATTATAGTTATGTTTGTTATGATAAATGACTGCATCTTCAGTCAAGCTCATCCCAGAGTTTGTTGGCATGGTGTATGCATATACAGCTGGCTTTAAAAATCTATTAATTAGCCTCAAGCCTAATGAACAAAATCAACTGTGCAAAGGAATGATCGCAAAACAAAATGCAACTATGGTTTCATTTTTATCCTTGTGATGTTACTAAGAGATGAACATATGGTTTGTATGCAAAAAATATGACACAAAGAAAACAAATATTCAGGCCTTTCGTCATTTCCAGAAACACTTTGGGAATATTGCCACTTTAAAATTTCGCCACAGATTCTATTGCTGACCATGGAGTCTAAACATAAGGAATGACACCATGTGAGACATTTTAAACAATGGTGGAACAAATTGCGTGGCTGCTTAATGTATTTTTGTAAAAAGAGAACGATGGGTCACAGAGAATTTTTTTTTTCCAACCTGTGTCACACATAAAAAAATGTATGATTCCTCGGCATTTGAGGTTAATTATTTATTGTAACATTAATAAGATTTTGATTGACTTCTGCGAATATAACTCCAGCAGGATACAGGTCAGGCTACCCATAGAAGCGCTCCACACTCCACTGCAGCAGGCTTGCGACACTCTCTCATCATAATGTGTGTGTGAGAGCAGCAAATGGATATTTGCTCACCTGTCCATCCACCTCCGCCCAGGCACCTGGCACCTTGTCGTTACCTCTGATCCAGTTGTGCAGAGCTTCAGCAGTCTGATTCCAGTCGATCTGCGCATACAGACCAGAGACAGTCATTCACTCACTAAATGCCAGGTGCTGTGTGATTGCCTCCCTCGCTCAAGCTTCACGCCCCATTGACGGTGTTATTGGGAAATTTCAGGAAAATAATTGATTCAGACCCAGATGCAAAGGGTGCCCATTTTATTTTATCTCCACTTTCATGAACTTGGGAAGGCTCAGTTCTTCCATGTCCGACTGGCTCAATAAACTAACAATGATAGAAATGCTAATTATATTAATTCAAATGTTTCTGTCCCCTCAGAGTCACCCATGTAAACCTCTGCCAAAGAACATTCTCGAGCTGATGTTATTTATCACTGTATGCAGTGAATGGAGTCACTTTTGCTTGGGATTAAGGTCAATGAGTTCAACACCAAAAAAGTTCTTAAATCAATACGGTGCAGCTGAACGAGGCTGTAGTTCACTCACCAAGCAAAAGAATCGCATTCTTATTATTTGAAGTGTCATGCAGTTTGGTGTTAGTTTGAAATATGACACACAAAAAAAAAAATGCTGACCACCAGATTTGTAAACAAAGGTGTTCAGACACTACATTATTACAGGATTAAGCACTGTAAATAACGAATTTGACCAACTAAAAAAAAAAACTAAGGCAACAACGTGCAAAGCATTTTTGAGTTTGCTCAATATCAAGTCCCAGAGGCAGCACAAATTCATTTATGAAGGAGCTTGGAACTTGAATTTGATAAAACTCAACAATACCTTGCAGATGGTTGCCTTATTCTTCTTAGTTGAGTACAGCTTTTCATTTTGTTCAGTGACGTGAAAGTGCTTTTACAAAGCCTTGCGTCTCAAACCCAGCAAGGCTGCAAGCGAGTGACTGAGTGTTTCAGTTAAAATCAAACTCAAGAGGATTTGCTTCCTTTTTCCTCCATACTGAATCTCTAAGCAAAATGGCACCCAGTTTCCACAGAAACTGACAACTAAACAGTGAAGTTCACTGATATGATGCATAATATGAGCACATCACAAACTCAGTTACCTTTGCGTTTTCTTTCTTCTGAATTCCCTCGTAAGTGGCACCCTCCTCTGGCTGGACTATCCTCGGTGCCTTCCCTGCGGCAATCAGCCTCACTGCCTCAACCTGAAGATACCAGATGCAAGCTTCAAAGAGATCGCCCAGCACAGGGTTCATATGCGCTAGCTCATCCATGGGAGCTAATCAGATGCTCTTATCAAGAACAGGTAACAACAGATTGCACAACACAGAACCTCACCTGAATGTCTGTCTGATGATAGTTGTAAAAGGTTACGTGGTGAAGCACAATTCATGGTTTATTGTTGACTGTGGTAAGGGGGCCTGAGGTAAGACAAAAACCATAAGGAGACTCACTGTGCCCTTCACCCCCTCGGGAAAGAGGAAGCGCTTGTAGATGGTGTTTACGGTGTCGTCCGGCTCTACATCACACTCCCTCTGCAGGAGAATGGGCCCTGTGTCGAGCCCGTCGTCCGCCCAGAACACGGTGAACCCGCCCTTCTTATCACCGTGAATCAGGGTCCTAAAGTGCAAGGGTAACAGTAACTACAATAGTAATGCAACAAGTGAAAATGTTCACGTTAAAATGAAGTACTTGCAACTGTGTGCATATTTTGATAAAATCATTTTCAATGATCCATGATGAGGGATTTCTCGCGTTTTCCTCACTTTAAATGTTGGACATTCATGTTAGACAGTCACTTTAGATTCACGAAAGCTTTCAGCTCAAGCGCTCAAGAATCATTACAACCCGAGCGAGCGCTAAAGCTTCCGATTAATCGTCCGACTTCTTGTTTACAGTGATGCATTTGCATCAATTCATCTATGATGGATTGTCAACCTATTTCACAACAACATGTCAAAAACATCAACAAAGGGAGGTATAGCATATCTGGGTCTCACTGCGTGTCCTCGGAAGATAAATTCTTCCAATAATTAGAAGTGACTAGTGAATTACCCGTGGCGAGAATAATTTCGACACGAAAAATTGACCTTTGACCCGAGTGACCTTGACCTTGATTCCAGGGACAACCTACATAGACCCATCAAGTTTGGTGAAGATCCGTCAGAGGACCTCGGAGGAGTAGGGGAACAAACAGACAGACAGACAGACAAACGTTCCTCAAATTATAGTATGATATCATAAAAGAGAGATATGGGCCTCATCTGCAGATGTGCCATGTCTTTAAAAAGAGATGTTGGCCTGTATAACCAGTTTTCATTACTTTTAAGGGAAATGTTGGCATACAGACAGAAGTATAATGCTTAAAAAGTGATTTAGTGGCATTAACAGTAGGCGTGTTTCCACTGGGTACTTTTTGGAAAGCGGCTGAGTGTTTTGGCTACGCCCACTTTTTAGTTCCTCTCGGCCCTCCGTTCCCATTAGGTACTTTAGAAGCAGCTCACCAACGGAGTTGGAGAGTGACGTTAATACTCCTGTGACACTTACGTGCTTTCGGTTCGTTTGGATCCTGCCAGGCTCGCCTGGACTCTCTCTTGCCCCCAGTGGACAAGCAAGGCCTGGACCTCGCAGTCAACCCACTTGTCGGTGTTCTTTCTTTGAACTTTTTCCATCATTGTTTTTCTATTCTTGAATTCGATTCTCTCAAATGTTGCTCTGCTTATTTCCTGGCGACGTTTATACTGTGGTTTGTATCGAGTTCTACTCGCGTCACATCCTGTCTCAGCGGTATCCAATCAGCGTCGACTAGTGAGTAGCGGCTCAGAAAGCGGCTGAGAAAGTACCTACCCGAGGTAGGTACTTTCTCAGCCGCTTTGTGAGCTGCTCATCAGTGAATGTGGGCGGATCTTGGGCGGATCCTCCCTCCCAAGCCACACCCATAGCAGCTCATGAGGGCAAAAAGTACCTAGTGGAAACGCGCCTAGTGATGCCATAATCACGACTCCAAGTGCTTATAAAGAGAGGTGCTGGTCCTTTACAATATAAGGAGGTGCCCTGCATAAAGAGGGAGATTTTAGCCTTGTGACCAGGGGTACTGGGCTTATAGAGGGAGCCGTGCATAAAGGGGGAGATACCGGCCTGGTAAACACAGGGTGCTTGCGTACAGAGGGAGATACCGGCCCGGTAACCACAGGACACATGCATAAAGGGGGAGATACTGGCCCGGTAACCATAAGGTCCATGAGTACAGAGGGAGATGCTCACCAGTTAATGGCGGAGGCCCCTCTGTGTCGTGGCAGGAGGGAAGGGTGGTAGATTATGGAGCCATGCTTGGGACAGTCGATCACCTCCATGGGGATGAACTGAGAACAGAAGGGCATGACATTGAGCTCTGCGCCCACTGCCTTGTACTGGTCCACCACCTCAGGGATGGCCTTGCCCTTCAGACGCCAACGAGGGAACTTGAAGACACTGACTCCATCCTTCACGGCCTCCGTGGCTTAAGAACAGGAAACTTGGAATTAATACCCCTGAAAACAGCCAGCATTGAACAACACCCTCGTTTGCCAATTCACCGCTGTCACTAACCAGATGATTCCACCACAAGCAAGGCAACGTATCTGCAGATTCCTGTTTGTTCCCTTTTGAGCTGTCAAAGCTGTTTTAAGAGCAGAAAAATGCTGCCAAAATCTTCAAGTATTTAGCTGGCTCGATGAGGACGTTTACTTTTTGTGGGAGCGGAGCAAAAAGCACAGAGATATTTACAAAAATGTATGAATCATATTGAGTGGATGGGACAGCATCCAAGTCAGCTGCTTTTGGCAACAGATTTGAGCAGCTGATGCCAGGCTCAAACTACATGACTTGAGAGATCGTAAAATCACTGATCGGCTAAATCAACATAACAATCTTTGTCGGAATCTTCTGTTCAATGTCACTGCGGTGCACATACTAGACAACTTTTCAAAGACAAAGTTAGCAAATTACAAGAGCTTTGCGAGAGGAGAGCATATTTCAGTTTGACAATTTTTCACCTAATTATACAAATGATTGAGTTTATGGAGTGTAATCTCCATTTCAAGAAAATAGAGCTTGAACAATCTGAGCGGCTAGTCATCATAGTAGTCTGTGTGCTCATTTGTAGCAATAAAAGGAAGAAGAAAGAGTGGCTGGGGGCACGCATTAAGTTCCCCTCACGTTCTCTTATTATTTGCATGGCAAAAACGGCTTATTGCCGTTTTGAGGATATAGATCCACAGAAACTACAAGATGTTGCTTCGTTAATTTTAGACATGCCTGACAATGTTGAGGCGACTAGGTCAGATCACATCTTGAGGATATTCCACAATTAAACTGCACTGTATATGCCATTATTTTGCCAAATAATGAGCACAAAAAGGAAGCATTCAATTTTGTAGTAGAACAGATCAGTAGCGGCTGAGCTACCACCAGATAGAGCAGCCCACCCTTGAATGTTTCCATGTGGTGTGAATTTTGTTTATATTTCTAAGCTAGCCTCACCACTCCAAACCACCCGCAAGCCAGCAGACGTTTACACTTAATTTGGAGCTAGCATAGCAACTGCAGGCATCTCATCAGAGCATTCAGGTACCCAAATTGATGCAATCAACCCAATAATTGAATGTCTCCCTTTACAGTACAACACAAACTCTACTAAAGATACATCAAAATGGTATGCCACCATGTGGGGCATTTTGCTACAATGGATACCTCCTGAAATCTGTATTCAAAAGCATGTGCAGACTGAAACGTCCCCTGATTTTTCATTGAATTAGAAGCTGCCCAATACAGGTATACTCAAATGTGCAGTTTTAAGGGCCTTCTGGAAGCTTCCTGCTTGTCCAAAGCAATGATGGACTATTATGAATTCCCTCCAGGAGACATTATCTGCCACCTTCTTCCCACCCGCAACAGTGCAACACCAAAATGTGGACAGCCCGAGAGTTTGTGTCTCTGTGTTCGAAGTTGGGCCTTGAGAAACATAAACTGAAGTCTGTGATGCAAGGGCAGATTATTTGGGAAGCCCTGCTTCAGCAGCTCCCAATGCTGGCAACAGTTTGTCAATGATAGCTTTAAAGTGAACTACTAATACCAATTTTGTTAATCGTTTCCCTTCTGCCAGTTATGTACTACAAGGTCTGAAGATGGGGTAGACTTGGAAAAATGAAGAAAAAAGAAAAAATTGAAATAAAAGTCACCTAATGGGTCTGCTTTTCCATCCTTGTCGGGTATTGTGAAGACTCCCACAATTGTGTGTCCTTCTTTCCTAAGTTCTTTGTAGACCTCCTGGCCAAACAAACTCTGTCCTATTACAGCAATCTTCATAATGTAAACTTCAAAAAACACTGTTGGAAGAAGAAACAAAGACATTGCATGAACTGTGAATGCACCAATATGTGTACTGTGCAAATACAATAAAACATTACAATGTTTATGAAAATATTTCAAAATTTGGCATTATCCCCCCCCCCCCCCTCGCTAATATCATATTTGTCTATATTCCAAAGATCAACCAAACCTGGCGCACGCTGTTCAACAGACTGTCTGCTGGTCATGTCCGCACACTAGAGCAATGACTAGCTGGCTCCGCTAGTTGGGCGAGTTAAGAAGGCTGTTTTGACAGCCCTGTCAGACATCTGAGCTCTCTCCTCTTCTGTCCGGCTAATGCCACTTGTTAACGCTGAATCTATTTTCACCGACAGCATAACGGTGACGCCTACTTGGTCAACTGTTGTTTTTTTTTTTTGAGGAAACCATGCAGTACATGCAGCGAGTTTTCGGACGAATGTCAACTTCCCTCCTTGCCAAACAGTCGCAAACACTGCACAGCGGGTTTGCAGCCTTTCCAGCACCGACAGTGCAGCTCACAAATGGTAGTCGACAGCTCAGTGAGACCACAGCACGCATAAGAATGAGGACCAACGCTCATTCGTGTTCATGTAGGCTACACGTAAGTTGCTTCATGATAAGGCCATAAATATGTGAATTACCGAACGGCGTCATCAAGCAACCTTTTGAGCACGCTTCGCTCACTTTGAGGGGGAGAAATGTAACACTTCACACCTGAATTACACACGTTTCGACCATAACGCATGCAAATGGCGAAAGTTTTCTTCAAACAGCCGGTAGAGTTTAGTCCTCATTTAGACTGAGTGAAACACTTGGTCATTTAAAGCTTCGTGAGGTAACGGATTGAGTGGCAGGCTATTAAAACATTGAGTTTCCGTATCAGTGATGATCAAAATTCTCTGTTCCACTTTATTTATTACACTGAGTCTGGACTGTGCCAACTAATGAAGTAAGTTGCGCACCGAAATGCAAGCTTCACGCACAGAATGAAGTGTAAAAAAACCACATGATTCGCCTTCTGAGAGTATTTTATACTTACCGAGTTAAACTTGCATGCGAAATTCCAATACTAACAACAACAACAAAACACCTCTCAACGTCCGTAAATTGATCTGGCTGCTTCTCGTGTCCGCAGCGGTTGAACGAGAAAACTTGGTGCAGATCTCTGCCTGTCAGAAAGACCTGCAGGTGTCAAATCGAAGTCATTACACAAGGGCGCAGTACGGTTCGCAGTACAGGCAGGGCGTTGACTTCGTACTGCCAATCGCTGGCATTGACTGCTCAATTTCCATACAGTGCTTAAAGATACAGTAGCAGAGGCAGCGTCACTCTTAAGTATGGTTGACCGCATAATATTTGATTGGGAAAACATTACGTTGATTTAACTGAGTGTTGGGTTAATTTAGCTCGCTTAAAGTTGAAAATGTTGCACGGCCGTTTCTGGCACAGCTTCCCATGATCGAATCGATTTACACTTTCCAATTTGACTTCAAAGAACGCTTGAATCATGGCTGACGACGAAATAAATACATTTCTACTTAAAAATATTGTATTCTTCTACTGCCTATACTTTTTTTCCATGTCCCCAGAACCAGATTCAGAGTCCGAGGATTGGGTCGCCGGGGCCCCTGCCCACGACTGCCACCCAAAACACAAGGCATCAGCCCCTTCTGAACCCTCCCGCGGGGGATGGGCCTACGGGAAAGCGGGTCCACGTTGCTCGTTCGGGCTATGCCCGGGCGGGTCCCGTGAGCTAAGGCCCGACCTCCATGCGCTCGCCTACCAACCCCAACCCCAGGCCTGGCTCCAGGGTGGGGTCCCGGTGACGCCAATCCGGGCGACGTAAGCTTGATTTTTTGACATTCATTCGGGGTTTTCGAATCGCTCTTTGTCTGACCTGTCACCTAGGACCTGTTTGCCCTGGGAGACCCTACCAGGGGCAAGTAAGCCCCAGACAACATAGCTCCTAGGATCATCCAGGTGCTCAAACCCCTCCACCACGATAAGGTGGCGATTCAAGGAGGGGAATCCACGTCAAGAGGGGCCAGCTGAGGTGGCTCGGGCACCTTTATCGGATGCCCCCTGGACGCCTTCCTGGGAAGGTGTTCCGGGCATGCCCCACCGGGAGGAGGCCTCGGGGAAGACCCAGGACACGCTGGAGGGACTATGTCTCTCGGCTGGCCTGGGAACGCCTCGGGATACCCCCGGAAGAATTGGAGGAAGTGTCCGGGGAGAGGGAAGTCTGGGCATCCCTGCTTAGACTGCTGCCCCCGCGACCCGGCCCCGGATAAGCGGTTGAAAATGGATGGATGGATACTGCCTATACTGCTACTTCCTCACTGGGGTCGCGGGGTAGTTGGAGCCTACCCCAGCTTATTATGGTGGAAAAGCAGGTACAGGCCCTGAGGTCCGAGACGGCGCGCCAGTCCTTCACAGGGCGCAGACTCAATTCGTACGCAATTCATTCACTCATTCACACTCATTCACACTCACACTCATTCCTACGCACAATTTACAGTCTCCAGTTAGCCTGACATGCATGTCTTTGGACTGTGGGATGAAACCAGAGCACCCGTTGGAAACCTACGCGAACGTGCGGTGAACAAACTCCTCACAGAAAGGCCCTACGCCGGATTCAAACCCATAACCTTGCTGTGGGGCGGCAGTGCTGAATAAATAATTAAGTTAATTAATTCATCAATTAATTAATTAACGTGATCCTGATGCTCCCATCGCCTCAAAGAAAGAAAGAAAAGTTTGCAATGTCAGGATTGGCAAAACGCCTCATCTGGTGATGATTGTTTGGTCCTAATGGGGTCTCCTGATAAACAGTGGGTGTTGTGTGCCTTTTAATCAGATATGTAAATTCCTTGGCTTTTTTCTCTGCTCTCTTACCCCCGTGTTCTTTGGTGAAATACAACTGAGGGCTCTAGCCTGCTGAATTGGTGCTGTGGGTTGACATTTGAATCAATCATTAATCAAGTGGCAAAGAAAGAACAATTGCCAGAGGCTGGATTGAACTGGTTATGACCGAGCTTGCGGCATGTCTGTATCACTTTGTTTACCATACACCTTTGAGTCTACAAAACTTTAAAGCGGAATATGTGGACATCCAAAAAAACACGTACGTTGAATACTGCATATGAACTTGCACATTACACATGTAGTGCTTATCTCTGAAGCACTTATTCATCGCAGTAGACCTGGTACACATGTTAGCACTGCAATGCGTGAAATACCAAGACTGTCAAGTTTTAAATTAGTTTTTGGCCCAAGGCCTCTTCTCTATTAGGGTAGCAGTATATGCATGCACCATGCCGAGCAGCTTGGCAGTAATTAGCAGTCACAAATGATAATATTTAATTTGATAATATTCATTGTTAGTATAATTTTGCTGTTGCATACAAAAGACTTTGAAAATAGAGAGAAGGGGCTCACTGCATGGTCTGTTAATGCTTGACCCCCGACCCCAGTGAGTTTCCTCATCACAGGGTCATCAGTGCTATCAGTACCCAGGTCATTGAACCACTCTCAAAATCTTCCGGCCGTCGTCCACTGTCTTCCTCTCTGACGCATTCTGCACTTCATAAACTTATTGCAATCATGACCATTTTTCCCCCTCTAGAGGCTACAATGGAAATTCTTCTAATAATTGTCTCTTGTTTTACATTGACTCATTTTACTTCCTTACTGTACTTCTTGCAGATCTTCTTCACGGCAGAAAGTGGCTGTAACATTAAACCCAGATCTGATTTAAATCTGTTTCCTTCAATCAATTAAGCTTTTCCTGGCTGAACATTACTGAAACATACACTGCTTGATATGGCCTTGAGCACACCGTGGAACAGAATTTTAAATTTCCATGACTGCTTATATGCAGGAGGTGAACAAAATTTCAGAAGCACCACAACTAAAAAGCTTTAATTTTGATTTCACCAAAAAAATAAATAAATAAATAAAAAAAAAATAATAATACTAATACTAATAGGAAGTTTTTCCTCGACACATTTGTGCTTTTGTAAGGGGTTTTGGTTGGGGTTGTATCTGAAGAGTGATGAGAGAATTCTTTGTGAGATGTAAATCAATAAATATGATTTCAGTTCATTATAAAACAGTGCATGCAGCCAGCATACATTTGTGCTACATTTTATTCTGCCTAAAGTTGGGCTCACTCTTTTGCTGTGTCACAGCCCAAGGTCAGGATCATTTCTCTCAGTCTGCATGAATGAACCCAAATACACACACTGCCCTACAGAGTCACTGACACCCTGAGTGAAAATGAACAAAACAGGCTGTGAAAAATTTCTGTCCAATTTATATTCTCTTCAACATTCACTCATAATATTTACAAAAATATTGCCTTTTCAATAAAGTAAAAGTATTAAAAGAAAAAAAATCTCCAAATGAATGTTTTTCTCCAACGTATGCAGGCATTCATTATTGCCATGCCTAGAAATCCTATGATTAAATTCTAACTGAAATATATTTTTCCCCTGTCACAAAGTGAAAGGGAGACACAGGAACGAGTGTTTTTCTTCTTTGTGTCTGTCTGCATGTCTGTCCCTCTGTCATGCTTCTTTTCTGGGCCAGGACTTCTAAACTGTTTAACAACTTTCCACAAAATCTAATGCAGATACATCTCTTTGTGTAGATAAGCTTTTTCATACGCACTACCATCCTCCAGTCTGTCTGTCTGTCTACCCACTGTCACATTTTGTTTCCAGGCCAGAACAACGGAACCATTCAATATTTTTTAACAAAATGACACCTCTTGTCGGGCAACGAGAGTTTAGTTTTGGCGATTTTTATTAAACATTGGAGAGGCAGACGGAACAATTTGATAAGTAATGACTTGTGCATTCCCTTTCATATGGTGACGGGTCATGTCCCCACTTAACTTTGGGAATTTTCTCAGTTCCATTTCTGCCCTGCATGCACTCAAGCAACATTCCAAACAAGACCTTTTTAAGGCCATTTAAGTTAAACAGAGAGTCAAAAACTTTGAATTTATGACAGAAAACTACAAGAGACACCAGTGTTACAGCCTTATGACCACCAACCACTCAACAGCATGTTTCCTTTTTATTTTATTCCTTTTGAATTTTTTTCTATTTTTGTGTTTTTTTTTTGCACCTCTGAATACCCCACAACCTTAGCCCGTACCGTTCGCTGTATATTTTTCGGAGGTTTTTAGTAACTGAACTTACTAGTAACTGAGCTTAATTACCTCCAACAATATTCATGTTTGGTCTCATTAGAAAGAGACCAAATCCATTAATTTCTTTATTAAAATTCCAAATTGCTCCTAATAACCTAAATGGCATTTTAATATATAAGTGGTCAGTTTCATGGGAGACGGTATATCACTGTTCACACCTTCAGACATGCAAAGGTCCACCAATCAGCACAACCTCCTGGGGATATCTTCCCCTATCTCTTTGTGACCACGTGAAAAATGGCAACCTTCATTTTGTAATGGGCTTTTTCCAAACTCAAAAACCAAAAAAAGAAGCTTTTACTTTAATGGAGAGGATTTGGGGTTGAAGACTGCTTTTCCATCGGAAAACCTATAGCTGTCTTTTGACTCTGAAACTTTGATATTGGCCTACCTTGGGATACAAGTTTTAGTTTAGCGCTTCTGTTCTTTCTCTTATTCTTTGGCTGTTCATGTCTGATTAATTCTTGTTTAAGGTAGCAGACCCTCATTTATGGGCATAAAAGTTGCATATGGGCATAGAGTTGTGTCGCAACTCTAATTAAATATCCTAATAATGGATCTGATTCTGAGTGGAACTTCTTGACAACTCCTCTGCGAATAGCTACCTTATTGTGTTGGAGAAGTTTGCATGCCTTTGTGATCTTGGGAGTATGCTACCTGGAGTATTAGCTCCTGGTAGGGTCTCACATGGCAGATTGGTCCCTGGTGAGGGGCCAGACGAAATGTGATTCATTAGACCCCTATGGATGAGTTCGCGGGAAATTATGAGAATCCTGCGCGCCATAGGGACATCAAGGGCCCTTTTTGGAGCCAGGTCTGGAAGAGGAGCTTGTTGGTGAGTGCCTGGTGGCCAGGATTTACCCAGGACCTGGCCAGGCTCATCTCGGGACTGGGCTGGGCTCAGTCCAAAGAGGCTGCGGGGAGCCGCCTCCGCATAGGCCCACCACTTATGTGGAGAGGGGTGGGGATTAGATGCTATGTGGACCAGGTGGCAGACAGGGGCAGAGACCCTGGCGTTCCTGGACTGGGCTCTGGAAACTGGCTCTTGGGACATGGAATGTTACCGCACAGGCGGTTGAGCAGTACTGCCTAGACATAGCTGGGCTCACCCCTATGCACACTCTGACCCTGGAGCCAAACTCCTTGATTGGGGTTGACCTCACTCCTTTTCTGGAGTCGCCCAAAGTGAGAGTAGGCGGGCAAATGTAGGGATACTTACAGCGCCCGCCATAATAATTGGCATCCCTGGTTAAGATGTCTTAAAAATTCAATTTTTATTGCAGAAGCATACTCTCACTCTGAAAATTGTAGAAAAATATGTAACCTTCAACTCAAGTGAATTTTAACTGGAAAAAAAATCCCTGACTAAGAAATAATTTTTTTTCATAGGCACCCCTAACAATTGCGAGGAATTAAATGTAATTGAAGTATTTCTGTCATTTCTACAGTAGTTGATCAGAGTATCTAGGAACATTTAATTAGTAAATCATCACTTCCTGTTGCCCTGGGGTATAAATATGACGTGACACAGAGGCCATTTCTCTTATCTACTCTTCAACATGGGAAAGACAAAGGAACACACTATTCAAGTAAGGCAGATGCGTGTCGACCTTCACAAGTCAGGCAATGGCTACAAGAAAATAGCCACTCGCCTGCATCTGCCCATATCAACTGTCAGAGGAATCATTAAGAAGTTTAAAACAACTGGAACAGTGGTAAACAAGCCTGGACGAGAACGCAAGGTCATTTTTCCACCACGCACAGTGAGGAGGATGGTAAGAGAAATAAAAAGTTCTCCAAAACTCACTGTTAAAGAATTGCAACAAATGGTAGCATCTTGGGGTCACAAAGTCTCCAAAACAACCATCAGGCGCTATCTACATGCCAACACGCTGCTTGGGAGGCAAGCATGGAAAAAACCTTTCCTCGCTCACAATCATAAACGTAAATGTCTGGAGTTTGCTAAGCGGTACTGGGACTTCAACTGGGACCGTGTGCTTTGGTCAGATAAGACCAAGATAAAGCTTTTTGGCACAAACACTCTAAGTGGGTCTGGCGGAACATGAAAGATAAGTATGCAGAAAAGCACCTCCTGCCCACTGTGAAGTATGGGGGAGGATCAGTGATGCTGTGGGCCTGTTTCTCTTCCAGAGGCCCTGGGTACCTTATTAGGGTGCATGGCATCATGAACACTTTGAAATACCAGGACATTTTAAATCAAAATGTGGTGGCCTCTGCCCGAAAGCTGAAAATGGGTCATCACTGGGTCTTTCAGCAAGATAATGACCCTAATCATGTGGCAAAATCTGTACAGAAATGGTTCACCAGACACAGAATCAAGCTCCTCCCATGGCCATCTCAGTCCCCAGATCTCAACCCCATTGAAAACCTCTGGAGTGAGCTGAAGAGGAGAGTGCAGAGGAGAGGACCCAGGTCGCTGGATGATTTACAGAGATTGTGCAAAGAGGAATGGTCGAAGATCCCTCTCTCTGTATTCTCCCATCTTGTGAAACATTAAAGGAGAAGATTAGGTGCTGTTTTGTTGGCAAAAGGGGGTTGTACAAAGTATTAACATCAGCGGTGCTAATAATTGTGGCACACATGATTTGATGTAAAAGAATTATTTCTTAATGTGGGATTTCTTTCCCACTGAATAAATGCACTTGAATTAAAGGTCGGATTTTCCTCTTTTTTCATTGTATCATTTATCATAGTATCATTTGGAAAAAAACTGAATTTATTCGAAACTAAAGAACACATCTTAACCAGGGGTGCCAATAATTATGGAGGGCACTGTATATCTCTTCAGCTGAGGGCCATTGTATTGGAGTTCACCCCAGTGAATGAGAGGGTCTCCACAACACGCTTGTGGGTTGCAAGGGGAATGCTCTGACAGTAATTTGTGCTTACACACCCAACAGCTGTTTGGTGTCTCCACCATTCTTGGACTCCCTGGGTGGGGTCCTGGAAAAGCATCCAACTGAGGATTCTATTGTTCTGCTTGGAGACTTCAATGCTCATGTGGGCAATGATGTAGACATTGGGAGGGGAGTGATTGGGAGGAATGGCCAGCCTGATCCGTGCTGAAGTGTTTCATTATTGGATTTCAGTGCTAGTCATGGATTACTTGTAACAAACACTATGGTAGAGCATAAGGTTGTTCATAAGTGTACCAGAACATCCTTTGTCAAAGGTCGATTATGGATTTTGTAATCATATCATTAGATTCATGGTCATGTGTTTTGGACTTGCTGGTGAAGAGAGGGGTAGAGCTGTCAACTGATCACCATCTGGTGGTACGCTGGATCAGATGGCTGGGAAGGCTGCTGGACAGACTTGGTAGACATAAAGGTGTTGTGAGGCTTGACAGGGAATGTTTGGTTGTGGACCCTGTCCAGATGATTTTCGACTCACACCTTTGGAGGAGCTTTTCCCACATCCCAGGGGAGACTGGGGACATGGAGTTTGAGTGGACCCTGTTCAAAGTCTCCAGTGTAGAAGTGGCAGCTGTGAGCTGTGATTTGATGATTGTTGGTGCCACTTGTGGCGGTAACCCAGAGACCATGGACACCAGTGGTGAGGGAGGCTGTCAAGCTGAAAAAGGTGGCCTTTTGGACTTGGTTAGCCCAGGAGACCCCTAACTGGGCAGTGTGGTATCAACAGGCTAGACGGACTACAGACATGGTGGTCACAGAAGCAAAAACTCGAGCTTAGGAGGAGTTCGGGGAGGTCATGGAGAAGAACTTTCAGGTGGCCTCAAACAGATTCTGACTAACCATACCATGACTCAGGAGGGGAAGGCAGGGCTTTGCCCTGCCTGTTTTCAGCAGGAGTGGGGAACTGCTGACTTCAACTAAGGGTATTGCTTGGTGATGGAAAGAGCACTTTGGAGAACTCCTGAATGCAACAGACTCGAGTGAGTCCAGGCCCATTTCCGTGGTGAACGTCACTGAGGGTGTCAAAAAGCTCTGCAGTGGTATGTCACCAGGGATGGATGGGATTTGCTCTGAGATGCTGAAGTCTTTGGATGTTGTTGGGCTGTCATGGTTGACATGCCCATTCAACATGCACGGATGTTGTGGAAGAGTAAACTTGGATGGACAGACCGGGGTGGTGGTTCCCATTTTTAAAAAGGGAAACCGGAGAGTGTGCTTCAAGTGTAGGGGGACCACACAGCTCAGCCTCCCAGGGCATGCCTTTGCCAGGATGCTGGAAAGGAGACTTTGCCCGATTGTCGAACCTCAGATTCAGGAGGAGCAATGCGGGTTCCGTTTTGGCTGTGGAACAGTGGACTAACTTTTTACTCTTGCACAGGTACTGGAGGGGTCATGGGAGTTTGCCCATCTGGTCTACGTGTTTTGAGTACTTGGGGATGGCTTATGACAGTGTCCAGATGAAGTGTCTTGTAGGGGGTGCTGTCGGAGTATGAGGATGTGGGGCCATTAATTCAAGCCATCAGATTCCTGTACAATCAAAGCAAGAGTTGTTGTGTCCGCATTCTTGGCACTAAGTTGGACTCATTTCCATTTGGTGTTGGACTCTGCCAAGGGTGTACCTTAGTGGGTGTCCAGTTTGGTGACCTCAGGAATTGCATCTCAGCTGTTTGCAGATGATGTGGTCATGTTGGCTTCATTGTGTTGTGACCTCCAACGCACACTGGAGCAGTTCGCAGCTGAGTGTCAAGCAGTCGAAACGAGGATCACCACCGCCAAATCTGAGGCTATGGTTCTCAGCAGAGAAAAGGTGGATTGTCCTCGCTGATTGAGAAGCGTCCCAAGCTGAGAAGTAAGTATCTCGGGGTCTCATTCACGAGTGAGGGTAGGATGGAGGAGGAGATCGACTGGCGAATCGGTGCAGCATCTGCAGTGAAGTGGGCATTGCACCAGTCCATTGTAGTGGAGAGGGAGCTGAGCTCAAAGGTGAAGCTTTCGATTTACTGGCCAATCTATGTTCCAACCCTCAGCTATGGTCAGAAGCTTTGGGTAGTGACTAAAAGAGCAACATCGCGAATACAAGTGGTTGAAATGAGCTTTCTTCACAGAGTGGCTGGGCTGATCCATAGGGATAGGCTTAGGAGCTCCTATACCTGCTGCTCCTCTGCATTGAGAGGAGTTAGTTGAGGTGCCAGGACGCTATTAGAGGTGTTTCAGGTATGTCCACCTGAGAGGAGGCCCCGAGGCAGATTATATCTCCCGGCTGGCTTGGGAACGTCAAGCGGTACCCCAGGAAGCGCTGGAGGAAGTAACTGGGGAGGGTGATGCCTGGGCCTATTTTTTAGTCTGCTACCCCTGCAACCCGGCCTCAGATAATCTGTAGTAAATGGATTGATTGATGGATTTTTTTTACAAAGGTTGATCCAACAGGGTGCTCTGCCTGTCAACAAATTTGACAATTTAATTGTAAATTTATATCTTTGATGGTAATCAATGTATTAAATTGCATACATTTATTTTACATGTTGGATAAGTGAGGGTTTTTGACAGTTGATGCACTTGTGTTTGGTATTCAGAGTACTGGACGTTAAGCAAGAGCATCTAACTATCAAAACCTCTGTATTCAGAAATTGCACAAAATTAAATTATGCTTCACTAATCCAATAATCTTGTTGTGTAGATGCGTCATTTCAAACTTCCGTCCACCCTTAAACAGTTTGAAATTCCCATTTCCACCATCAGGGCAATAACTAAGTAGTAATAAGTTGAAAGCAACAGGAGAGGTCAGGAATCGGCCAGAAACAGGAATTTTGCGTGCACTTTACCCCATGCACCTTGAGGAGGATGGTTCGACAGGCAAAAGACGTCAAGGATCACATCCTTGGAAGCTGAAGGACCTGGACATACTCTGTGTGGAGGAACGGACTCAGATCTGGAGCTATGTATTCATCAACCTCATCATGCATTAAAAAACGCTCAGCTGTTTTCTTGGCAACGAGAAGCAGCATAAAATATGAAATAAATGGGTGCCAAAAACTGTGGTGCACATATTTTTGAGAAAAAATATTTCATTCATGATATGAATTCATACATGTACCTATTCTTTTGATCACTCGTTTCAAGATGTCGTAATTTTCAGAAATTTAAATAGGGCCATCAAGCTGTTACGCACACCCAGGGAAGTCTGTTATTCTGACACCCAGGGAAGATGCATCTGCGGGCACTTCAGAAAGCATACTGTAGCTGACAAGCAAACTGCTGCCTATGATAAGTAAGAGTACATCACAATGCTATGAGCTCTAGTTTCCTTTTCAGGACAGTTTGCCCCTAACCTTGTGGATTAATTAGATGAAAACCCCAGGAATTTAAGTAAAATCTACTCTCAATAAAATATGACACATTATAGATGCTTCCGAATCTGTAAGATCTGCAAGAACCTGTATTCAGAGCAGCCTTTGCAGTTGCATTGCAGTCAGCTTTTCTCACAGAATAAATTAATGCAAATCCGCAAATGCATGGCATCACCTGCGCACAAAACTGCATTAAGCTGTAATTAGGAATTGCTGTATAATTAAATAGTCAGCAAAGTATGTGGCGAATAGAGAAGATCCTGCATTGTGCTTTTAATGCGGCTAATGAATAATAACAGAGTATAAAACAGTTTGAAAATTGCCAAAAAATAAAAAAATAAAAAAGGACAGCTGGGCCTGTGAAGCACTGGATATGATTCTGTTCTGAACCACATGGGGGCAGGCAGGCCTTACGACAACCACTGGAAGAGCGCATGCAGGTGAGTGCAGATCTCTGCCTGGTGCACAGGATTTCTGACTGAAGCGGTTCTTAACCACTTGTGGCCTCTACAACCTTGTTAAGAGGAGTGAAGATTTAGCTGTCAATGGCAGTAAAAAACAGGGCAGTCAATAAAATCGGTTTTTCAAAAAATTGTGAACCTCTACAACCATGAAAAGTCTTTGAGTATATAGTCATAAATGTGTGCAAAAAAAATTTCAGGGCGATGGGTTCAGTGGTATGCAATATTAGCTGCAGACAGATTCATACACAGACACGTGCACGCACACACACACACACACACACACACACACACACACACACACAGATGCATGATATCGTCCAGGCTTGCACCTGGTGGCGATAACTAGCGGAGCTATCAGAAGTCAGTGCCTGCCTTCAGACATAAATTAAGCACATTGGTGAGAACCAACCATCTGTCTTATCTTAGTCAAGGTTCCAGCACAGGAAGCTGGTAAAGCGTATTATCTGCACATGCAGTAAAGAAATTAGGATGTGAACTCTATATCCCTCGCGTGACAAAAAGGACACAGGGATGTTGAGCATTTTTAATGGAATCAGTGAAATAGTTTTAACCAAACCAGATGCACAGGATTCCTTTTACAGCTGTTGTTTTTCTTTTTTTAAAATGTGTTTTCATGGATTTAAGAGTTAATGTGCACCTTACCCTGCGCACCACTAATTGAAACCTTGAAGGAACACACTGTTCCCCGTGTTCACGTCTGCGCCAGGCGAGGGCGCTGCTGTACACTTGAATTTGGTAATGTGCTGTAACTTCTTCTCAACTCCTCAGATTGATGCCTGTAAGTCAAGTATAGGGGCAAGTGCATGAATTATCCATTGGGGACCTAGTTATCCTACTAATAGCAACAGCGAAAAAAACTAATAATAATGAATCTACTTTTAATAATTACGAAGAAGCAGACTAGATTTTGTTTCCTTGGAATTTGATATTCAACATACGGTATGTTTATGCCATGCGCACACAGTAGATGAGTATTTCCCAAACCTACTCCTGGAGTTCCATCCACCTAGCACATTTTAAATGTCCCCCTGATTTAAAAAAAAAAAACAGATTTATCTCACCAGCTCATTAGTGGAGTGCCCGATGAGCTGCACTGGTTATGTCAGATCAGGGTGACATCTGCAGGACAGAGGTACTCCAGGAACACGGTTTGGAAACACTTCCATAGATGGACATATGGTAGTAGGTCCTGAGAAAAACATTTTATAATGGGTTTTTCCATATCAGATGCAATTCTTTTTTCAAAAGTAAAAAGTATATACAGCTATTACAGATTTAGCCCCACCGGGTAAATGATCTAGTGGGATTTGCCTCTGTCTTCGAAGACACTGTATGGAAACACATACTGTTTGAGGTAGTAGACGAAGGTAAATGGCGGGTCAGCATAAGGTCATGTTTTGGCTCTGGGCCTTCCTTGGTTTCACCAAGAACATCACCCACTGCATACTACAGGCTGAGAGTTCTAAAGGTCACCTGTGTCACCTCCCATGCTGATGTACATACAGCACTTATGATAACCTGAATGACACGGCGCTGACCACACAAGCACTCACACCAAACACACCAGTCTTGCTGCTGAGCATCAGGCGGTATTTTTAGATCTCGCTTTCTGGCCCAGAGAGGTGGAAATTTGTTGGATATAAATAAACGGCTCCCTCTTCCTGGAAGCACTTGGAACACCTGTTCTCTGTGCAGTGGCTACCCTCAGGCCCCCCCTTAGTTTCGCTTTAGTTACACTTCGTCCTCCAAAATACTCAAGAACACTGCCATGGCACAAAGGTGGTATGGCAATAAAGATGTTGCACATTTACAGTACATGGCCCCTATCATGACCTCAAAGCAATTTATCATGTGGATGTAGCATCCTTTGATTGGTATATGAAGATTATATTGCTCAACAAAATAGTTTGAATGATAATGTAAATTGTGAAGGGGATTGCTTCAGTATATTCACTTTCTTGAACAGATTTGTTCCTCAATGTCTGTTTCAGGGTTGATATTCTCATGAACATTGCCATTAGCATAAGGGTCTTCAATGCTTAGGGTCCAAAGGCTTTTTAGGGATTGGGCAGCCTAAACTGCCAGGACCCTATTGTAATCCTGCATGTTCTTCTTTATTCTTCTTCTTCAGAGGAAATCCTCTTTCCCATGCGCAAAAAATCACCGAACGTTGCACAAAGGTCCAGTCCCATGCCAGATTACCTCAGCTGCAATAACAGGCCAATAGCCCTGATGTTGGCATAACAGCAGGTCCAAAAGTTCAAAATTTTGAAAATTCACAACAAATCAACCATATGTACTACAGATTCGCAACTTTGGCCAAAATATAGCCCTAATACTGAAGAAACCTTCGTACATTTAAACCTATTGCAAAGTATGAAGTCCATCACTCTGTTTTTTCAAAAAAAGTAAAACCTATTAAACCTATCGCCTCCCACAATTTTTGCTCAAACAACACCAAGCTTGCTACTGAGCATCTTCAGACTGTCCAGCACAAACGATCCACACAGATTTTTGATTTATCAAATATTGAGCCAACAGTGCATGAAAATGTTTGACTGTAAATGGTATTGTAAACATATACTTGCACATTTTTGCTAAATACATTTTCAATGTTCATTAAAAAAAGACAAAATATAGAGTCATGGTAGATGATGTTTGGAAAATATCAGAATTTTATCTCAAAATTTTATCTCTTATTTCGCTGCATTTTGAATTTTTCTCTCACGTAAACAATTGGAGTCAATGCAAATATCACAAAAAACATCAGTTTTTCACTTATGAAGCCAATAAATCGTTGTTAAAAACAAATTACCAACATCTCCATGCTGTCTATATGCAATTTGGGTATTTTTGGATATTTGTCTTAACTGAATTTTTGACAGCCGTTTGAAATCTGCCTTTAAACGCTATCAGCTGCCGTCTTGCATGCAGGTTAGTCAATTTGTGAAGCAACATGTGACATTTCCATTTGCCAATTAGCTTATTATATATAACTGATATATATTATTATAAAAAACTCTGCCTAAAATTGCCCAGCTCTGACCATTACTGCGCAGCAGCCATGATTTTGTTTGTTTTCTATGTAAAATTAGCAACCAATTCAGAAACAAATCAGTCAGCTGAAGAGTACTAATTACTGCTTTAGGTCGTCAACTAAGAGTGGAGCAGCCAAATATGGCAGCAAGCCCTGTACCTCTGCATGAGCAGGTTGGTGAAGACCTGTGCTTTAGAAAATTTAACACTTAAACCCTTTGTACTGCTCATTAGATGTGATACTGTAATGCAATCACTGCAATAAGAAACAGAAAATACTGCATTGTAGAGCATGAATTTTCATGGAAGCTTGTTTAGTGCTTTAGTGTAATAAAGCCATCACCATCAGAGCAGACCTATGATTGGGCACATGCAATGGCATTAACACCATGAAAATCCTCAGCTGCTCGGCTCAGCACCTTTCAATTCTCTCTCACGAGCTTCTGCTTCTTGGAGCTGGCTGGCTTTAAGCTGACTGGGATGGCAAAGCAAATAAAAATAATAGGACATCATTAAGATTGATCGTAAGTGAGGTGCCAGGGAATGTTACCAACTCATGCAGCTTATGTAACAGGATCTCACTCAACTTGGAGCTCCTGGAGATTTTGAAGGAGGGGGGCAGGGTGGGGGAGGGGGTGTGGAGGGTTATGAGTGACATAACTAGGAAAGAGGCGCAGTGTTATGGCTAAACAGACAAGAAGATATACGCAACAGCCACGGGGAGAGTTTTTTTCCCCAGTGATAGATGGGACTTGTGGCTGGAGTCCTTGAATCGGCACACTTGAGCTCCCAGAGAGAAACACTCTTCATCTGTGATTCAGATTCATAGCTCTCTGACAGGTCAATGCATTTCTCTCCGTCTTTCCATTCATTTCAAGGCAATGTCATTTCCATGGCCTGGGATCATCTGAAACAACGCCTACCACTTACCAAAAGTATAACGTAAATGGACCTTCTAAACAAAGTTTTGACCTAATTTGAAAATGCACAATTGGCTGTATCCCTGTTTGTTCAATAGCTGGATTATCGCCGATCGACTTAACTGCGCTATTTCTCACTGAATATTTCAATTGCCTGCTGTGCCAGCACTATATTTCCTTCCTGGTAACTCGTACTCTGCACCACGAGCAGTATCTACACAAAAAAAGTCAATACCAATAAAGATAATGTGTTTAAGATGGCCCCGTTCAGAGCCCCAGAACTTCCAGAACTTAAAAGCTGTGGTTTTGCGTACATTTTTGCAACAGCCCCACATTCTTAGTTTGTAATACCAGCATAGGGCAATTGCTTCACAGGTTATTTATTAGCTGTAGGCACAATTAAAGGAGGGCATGGTATGGGGGTTTGGGGTGCAAAGACCTCTTCATGGACCACCTAGGTGTCTGTTTTATTGCATAATCCCCACCTACATACACAATACCCCTGTGTCCTGCATTTGAAACTGAAAATACTCCTGTTATGTGCCATCTATGAGCTTAGTGAGTCAATAAACTGCGAAGCCCAGCTGACATTTATAACATTTCATTCAGCTGTCATATCAGGTTGGTTGCCAGCTTTAAACAAAGCAATAAAGTGAAAGCATGTGAAATATTCAGATACATGGCCAAACCTGTTTCTGTTGTTTATCAGTTAGCGTAGATCACAGAACATTACGTCATTGAAAGTTAATGCAAAACAACCAGCTGGGACAGATAGTACCATTCATTTAATAGGAGGAAACGGAAAGGTTGCGTTGTCAGGTGATTGGGTATGAGGTACGTTGTGTCATTGTGCACAGCTGTTGTTATCAGACAGGGTGCAGCTTATTTCAAATGTCCTCTTTTGGCCGCAGGCATTCTAAAATGCTTACATTCCCCGTCACGCTCCTTCACATACACACGCTACAATGTGCTCTGGGGAACACAAACAAAGTGCCTTGTATAAAAACTGAAAAGAACTCCTCTTCACTTTCAAGGGAATAACAGGAAATGAACTGATACAGATATACATTATCTATCTACATTAATCTTTATTGTCACAAACTCCATAATTTCTCCAGTGACGTCACTAGAGATGAAAATAGAGCGGGCTAAAAAGATCTCTTTAAACTCTTAAAACATCCTGACCTGTTCTCAATCATTTTCCTTCATGAACATGATTTCCAGTTATATATCTGAGGTTAACTTAATAATGTGCTAAATTCAATACAGAAAAATAATTTACTCACAACTAGGCTTATGCTTCATGAATGGTGAACTGCTCCAGAACTTCTGTGCCAACTTTTCTTGCACATCTGGCGATCTAACCTGCACTTCATGATTTTTGAATTGTTTAAATTAACGTTATCAAGACAAAAAACACCAATGGGCAATTTTGAAAATGCTACTCAAAGAGCGCTAAATTGCATGTCCAAACAAATGGTTGAAATCTTATCTTAACAAAGAGAACTTGCACCACCTAGTAGTGTGGACTGTCTGTGGAGTGAATGAATTGTCAAGTAAAAAAAAGGCTGAGAACAAGTCAGGACTAATAATTGGTGTAAAGGGATGTTCTGCCCCAATCAGATTTTCAGCTCTCAAAATGCCACTGATTTCACTCTTCTATAAGACATTGCTATTTCATGGTCAGCGGTCGTGCAGAGAGGGCCAAGTGAATATTAACAGTAATGTATGACCTTCTGTACTGTGAGTCGTGCATCAACACAGGGTTACACGTGCTCGCTTGTGTTCGTACGGGCACACGTGCGAACAAGTCTGCACACATGTACACCAGCGAGCGTGCACAGGCACACGCATGTCCCCAGGCCATGCAATCCCTGTCTCAGCACCGATGTTCTGGAGAGAAACAGAAAGATGCCACACTGCTTCTCTCATCTGGACCACAGACAAGTATGTTCCAGCATCTGGACTGTGTCTCAACCAAATAGGAGGTGGCTGTAAAAGATTTGACTCATGAAAACCAACACGGCTTGCAGTGCTTCCTCTGGCCCCCGCTGTTAGTCCCCAGTCCAAAGATATTGCGTCAGTTACCTCAGAACTTTATCGCAGCAGATCCAAGCTTTCAGAAGCTCTGTAAGTCCTGGTTAAGAGAGACAGAGAGAGAGAGAGAGAGAGATGACATGCTGTGGTCTGTTCCTTTATCTCTTATAAACATGAAATACATGTTTCTCCTATGTGCAGGAATAACTCATATTTCCTGTTTACTAGAGGGTAAAAATGGGCCACAATTTGCCTTTCTGATGCTCGCTGGCCTGTTATCTCTGTATAAAAAATTAAAGCAATTTATCACTTAAGTACCTAGAAATGCATTGAACACAAATTTTCTATCTTTGGACAGTTCACTTTTTATGTTAATTTTGTTATTTATTCCTTACATTATAAGCAGAACTTAGCACCAAAATCCCCAGAGTCACACAATCCATAAAGCCTTAAAGTATTTATTGCAGCCTTTAATGAATGGATAAACCATAAAACCGCAAGAGACAGATAATGCATTCTCCAAAATTTGCAAGCATACTTTTCTCAAGACCCTCATTTTTAAATGTCTTGCCCTCACTTGCTCAGTACAGTTACTGATGTATGGGGACGCAATGATGGTTTAATCTCATTGCCCGGAATTTGACTTCGTGAAAAATATATGTTTTCTGACAGCCTAGTCCACCTGCTCCTGCAATGATACCTTTTCCCAGCTCTGTTGGCATAAGAGAGATGTGCAAAAAGAGGATAAATAAGTCATAAACACCTGAACAGCACAACCCCATCCCTCCTTCATATTCAGGAGGGAATCGGCATGTCGCAAACCCTCTGTGGTCATGACACGGTGACTGGAGAAGGTGCGCTCATTTTGAAAAGGGATTTGCAATAAACGTGAAGTGAGATGACACAGATAAAGGCTCTTGTATCAGGATGCAAGCTGTCGGAGCAGGTTTCTCTTCCCTCCTGGGAGAAGTTTTCGGGATGAGGCAAACAACCCTTGAGAGTACAACGCTCATACCAAAAGCTCCACTAAAAGTAAAATTATACACTTTCTTAGTGGAGTTCATGCAAGTGTGGTTGAAAAACTAATGGCTGGAATCACATAAGTTGATTCAGCAAAGTAAACAGCAAGTAGTGGCACCACACTCTCAGAAATGGGTGTACAGCAGGAGTTCATTTCTGTTCCCCAAGGTATTATGTACCCTTTAGGGCTAATTATAGGACCTCAAGGTACCTTTGTGAACCTTAAAGGTACTTTTATGTTCCAAAACAAATAAAAACCCACTTCTAAGGTACAACAGCAGTGCCTTTGAGGGCACTGCCCCAGTGACAACCAAGGCTCGTCACTGGGGCAGTACCCTCAAAGGTACTGCTGTTGTACCTTTTAGACCCTAAAAAGGTTCACACGGGTACCTTGGGGTCCTATAATTTGCCCTTAAGGGTACATAAGTGCTGAATGCACCATGGGGAACAGAAATGGACTCGGGCTGTACCCCTGTTTCTGAGAGTGTACTGTACCAAGCTGATCGGGGAGAATTACCAACTGTAAGGAACACAAAGAAAAACATGAAAAAGGGAGAAGGAGAAAGAGATTAATCAGGATGAAAACAGCAAAGCTGCAAGATGTGGAAGGATAAGTAAGCACATTGTGGCCGCATAACATTGGGCTGGTGTTTGTGTTGGATGGGAGACTGAGAGGAGTCCTAGTATAACAACACTAAGTCCCTGTAGCTGTGTACTCCAGGCGGGAAACGAAAGGCGACAAGCTTGTATATATTAGCAGGGCTCGGCGTAATACTAACCCAAGCCTCTGGGGCCAGGTAACCCACGGTGTAGGTTCTGCGCCCAGCAACAGCGAACAGTGTAACCCTGAAGAGAGTCGAGGAACAAAAAAAAAAAAACACTTCCTGATATCAGCCTTCTCACCCCGGCAACAGGGAAACCTGAGGCCTCAGGACTGCAGCTGTGGTGTCACGGGTACAGGGCATGGGAATGCCATACTTGTGCGGTCATGGTGCCTAGTCTGAGGGATGGGGGTGCGCCACGTGTGGGGAGATGCGCCAGCAGCCACATGACAGCGCGGGTGTCTGACGTCCAGCCTTTTCCGCTCCATCCAAAGCCCTTTGGCTCGAGGGGGCGAGTGTTTATGCCCCGATCAGCGTTTTGCCAGGATGATGTCCAAGAATGAGACGATGGGATTTTTTTTCCACCGCCTGCCATTCCAGGCCTGACTCTCTGTGCTAATGAGTGTTCAGCTGAATGTCATCTGAATGGAGAGTTCAGCATGTTAAGTATTTTTAATGATACTTAAACCTACCTGACGCTGAGGCTCCAGTCATTGAGGACCACAGAGGTCTCTGTAAATTTTCGTTATTCTTTATCAATCACCTCATATTTTAGACCTGAGAAGCGCAGCGCATAGAGTTAGCCAATTAATGACTTTCATGAAGACCTTTAGTGGGGAACCATAGAAAACCAGCAGACACAACAGTGCTGTAGGATTCTAGTTCTAAAACATTTTACTTCAGAACATAATAAAGGCACTGCACACAGGGACAGGAATATAAGCATTTAAATTAAATGCAATGATTTTTCATCACAGCAAAAAAATTTGAATTGAACAACACTTTGTGAATACATTATGCGCTTCCATTCTCTCACAAACTTACAATGTAAAAAGGATCTCTATGAGGCAAATTTAAGGTAAATTGACACTCAGGCTAATACTTACACCAACTGAATTGAGCTTTTTTTACAAAGCTTGCGGTTGGATGTGATTGAAACGTCAGTCACTAACTTCGGCAGGACAGAGTAGATGTCCGTGCCAAGGGTTGCGTGCTTCACGGCTGTTGGAAACATCTATAATGAATGTCAGCGGCAATGATAAAATAGACAGCTGTCCTCTATCCCGTCCTCTCTCACATGGCAATAAAGTTATTTTTAATGGAGATTGTCGATGTACATCGAGTTCCTTGACCAGAAGATATCAGAGAAATGATTTATGTGGGCATTCATCAGATGTGGAGCACATGCAGATGTGAAAACTTTATGAGGCACCTTTCTGAGGATATTACGAACAAGCCCTGCTACATTTCCTTTAAAATGCTGGTCAAAGCAATTTAAGTATCCAGCCTAAGCAAAGTATCAAGGCTAATATGCAAGCAAAAATCAAGAAATTATACAATGGATCAATGGCTGCGGTTAACGCATTTTTAATTCAGTTCTTCTGTGACTTATTCAAGACATGTGAGACTATGTGAGCATTTAGCTGGTTGAATCAAGTTGAAGTGGGCCTCCTTGTCTCAAGAGCCAATGGGAAGTGCAATGTTTGTCACTGGCTGACGGAACAGTGTCTGTTTCCCTACATGGGAGTAGCAGTCTTCACCACAGGTGGTGCAGGAGTGGACCAACGCCGACATTGTGGTGATGCTACTGACTGTACTCTTCTGTCTCTCATGCTTTTTTATGCCAGGTGGTCAGAGGTTTTTCCTCACTGGCTTTGACTGCAGCTCTCTATGCCCAGCAGTTATTAGCTTCAGTCCCCCAGGTGGATGGGCTAATGTTACACTGCTTCATGTCTCGCTTGCAGACATTTTTGAAGTGGAGTGTAGGGTGGCCAGTGGGTCTGGTTAACTTGTCTGCAGAGGACATCCTTTGGGATCCAGCCATTTTCCATGGGCTGGATGTGTTCACACCATCTCTGCTTACACTGACTCAACAGTGTGCACACACCTGAAAATTGGACTCTTCCAGGGCCTCATTGTCTTGGTAGGGTGAAGGGACCCACTCACACAGGCTGGCAGAAACAAAAAGATGTTTAGTACATTTACTTTAAAAACAGACAGGGGAGCTGCAGCAGCAGCAACACATACGGAGCTAAAAACGCCAGAATGCAGCGGCACTGGCAATTTGGCAGTGCAGCTCTTAAATACTCTACACTTCACCTCCACTTCAACGAGCGACAGGTGTGACTCGTTGAAGTGGAGGAGAAAACAGGAGGGGGAGGGACTGCGGGGCAGAACCATTACAGTCAGAGTTTGGTACAAGGTCCTGCCACTTGATGCTGAGGAGGCATCTGAAGCAGTGCATGTGAAATGTGTTAAGGTGGCGTTCTTGGATGGTATGGGCTGTCCGAGCATCACTGCCGTAGAGTAGGGTGCTGAGGACACTGGCTCTGTACACCTGGGCCTTGGTGTTCTTGGTGATGACAATATTCTCCCACACTCTGTTAGCCAGGCTGGACATTGCGATGGATGCCTTTCCAATTCGTTTGTTGATCTTAGTGTCCTGAGACAGGTTGCTGGAGATGGTGGAGCCGAGGCAGGTGAACCCCTGGACAACCTCGAGATTGTGTTCACTGATGAAGACGGACGGGACATTCTGATCCAAGATGTTTGTCTTTTTCATGCTGATGGTCAGGCTAAACTCATTAATGGCTACAGCAAAGCCATCGATGAGTCTCTGCAGGCCTTGTGCTGTATGTGAGGTCAGTGATTCATCATCAGCGAAGAGCAGCTCTCTGATGAGGACTTTGAGGACTTTGGTTCTGGTGAGGTGGTGGGTCAGGTTGAATAGACCTCCATCAGGTTTTGTGCAGACGTAGACTCCATCAGATGCTGTTTTGAAGGCATGGGCGAGCACGAGGGAAAAGAAGATTCCAGACAGAGTCAGAGCTGGTTGAATAGGCCAATGTTATGGAAACTTTCCATACATCACACTAACAATATACTGCACCTTTTCTTCACTAATATGTTTTGGTTCAAAGTGAAAAAAATAAATTGACAAAGACATTTAACCCTTGCTAGATGGAGAAAAAAAAGACTTGTTTTCATGATACAATAAATATACAATGAATAATTTTCAAAACCGATAATCTTGCCTTATTTGTATTTCCAATGAGCAAACATGCTACACCTACTCCTGAACATTTACAGTCTAAGTACATTACCGCTGAAAAGTTTGGGATCACTTGCAAATTTCTAAAAAAAATTATTTATTTAGAAAAAGATGCATCCACACACTCAAATCTGTGCAAAAATCTTTTAACCATAATGATCGGTCAGTAACCATCTTCAAGAGAAGGAATAAGAACTAATTTTTTGCCTTTAAGGAGGTCTCTGACCAAAAGCTTGCTCATTAAAAAATTTTTGCATTGATTTGAGGGTGCAGAGGCTTCATTTTCTTACTAAATTATGTTTATAAATAACATTTTTTCTATTTTTTTTATTTTAGTAGGGCCAAAGAGCTGGAGTAAGCTTATGAAGTGCTCAAGAAATTAACCCAAATATATAAAGCAACATGTTCAATGCTGATATAAAATGTTTTTAAATTAATGATTTATGGAATTAGTCCCCTGAAAATTCTTACATATTGTATGAAGTCTGTAATTTTACTCCAGAGTGTGTGCCACTTTGTCTCATTGATCTGAGGCATGACACGGTCTTAGCCTGGCACAGTTCCTCGCAGACAAGCAGTAAGGGTGGACGCCAGTCTGGGCGTAACCTGCCACAAGTATCCGCTTATTTCAGCCTTGCATCACATTAGTGCCAATGGTTTTCTCTGTTTTTTTCCCCAACTCTGCCCATTTTTTCTACATTTCATGGTGGAAGTACAGTCTGACTCATAGCCCACAAGTGTGCCATCTGCCATGGCACTGAATGCTTCGGAAGAAATTTTATAAATGTTCTCAATCACTCCAAATGTGTCATTACACATTTTGGGCAGTAAATGCTTTTTTGCCATTTTGGGCATTTGCAGCTACTGAATGCTTCGCTTTTGCGGTAAGTCGCTATAACGGTTAATGACTATTCTCAAGTCATCTAACCCTCCCAGGATAAGACCATCAGCCAGATGAATACATCATTCCTTTAATAATGGTTCCACTGTGTCAAGGACCTGTGGCGACAAGTAGTCAGCCTGAAATGGCGAGCGTCTTACCTTACACTGCAAATAAATTATGACCAATTTAGGCCTTGTTATAATGTTTGCACTGGCCTGACACGTTAATTTCTAGGCGTCAGTGTTCTTTAAAAAAAAGGGCTGCTTGTACTGCCACTCCACCAGTCTCTGAAGCGCAAAAAATTCAAGAAACGTGTGAACCTACTATCTCACTTGTAATATAGAACTGAAGAATGGCATCCTAACATGACAGATCCTGACCACGGAATGTACTTGAAGTCAGTTGTCATGACACCAGATATCTGTACAACACTATGACTTCATCAGCACGCCAGAGATTAGCTTGCACTGTGCCAACAGCTGCAGCAAAGCACGGCAATATGCACATGACGGAAATAATGCCAACACACATAAATATAACCCAAAATATAGAAATATGGCTATAGACAGAATCAGTTTTCACTGGGGGGAAAAGGTGAATGTTATAATGTACTTGTAATAATTCTGCACCGTGCGAGCTTCTCATGCCAAATTGCGTCAGATAACCACTATCAAATGCAATGAAAACACCTTGATATTCAAGGTGACACGAAAAAGAGTTTAATCATATTTCTCTTTGCATTCCTTTAAATTTTGGATGTCTTACAATTTCTTTTACAACGTTGTACTAGGGTGACCTGTTTTAAAGGCACAGCTACTCAGGAATCTCCATTACAAATGTAAATTTAGAAAAAGGTAATTGGTTAAAACATTTTAAGAGAGCCAAGTTGCTGGAGGCACCTACACAAATATACAATACAAATGTGTCTCAGAGAGCACTCAAGTCCATGCTTATGCGGCATCACAGCGCAAAGTGTTCCCTGCCTGTTTGTGCACTCGTACTTTCCATTTTCTAACTGTTTAGTCGGCCAGCTACAGGAAGAACAAGATGTTTTGACGGAAAATTGAACTCTGGGGAACGTTCACTGTCGTGGACCATGGCTTTAGAGAAGCAGACAAAATTTTCTCTCCAGTGCTATTTTAGTGAGTTACAGAATGGTTGTCACAAAAGTATTAACAAAAGAAAAACAAACAAATAAAAAAATCATATTCAAAAGCTAGGATTTACTGTCATGGGCTAACCAATCAGATCAATATTTAAAAGCAGGATTTTACAAAGCAGTTTTTGAACAATGTGGGTGGCAGTATACTCATTCAAAATAACAGCAGTACAAAATGAGACAGCTGTACCAGTGCGAGGTCAGGGGTAGGATGGGGGTGCAGGGGGTGACTCAGGCCTGAAGACAGGTCCCCTGCCAAGAGGGAGAAAGAGGTGAAAATGAGACTGAAGGAGATGCCCAGTGCCTGGAGGGCAATTTGCAGCAGCCAGACTTAACTCTTCTCTCTATGTTACTTCATAGTCATGCTGAGTTTAACCACTGAAAACTTACAGACCCATTAATGGGCAAAACAAATGCAACTCCGGTATTCAAACCTGTGGAATTTCAGGCCTATTTTAAATTCTAGAGGAGATCCCAAGGTTTCCAACGATCCCCAATAAGTCTTGCTGAATTACTGGGAAATTTGTGTAAATTGATGTAATTATGTGGCCATAAAAACATGGTGCCCTGGCTTTAAATATTTCTCTCAATATCTGTGTGATATTGTTGCAGTGAAGGGTTGCAACCAACAGGTGGAATATGAACAGTAACTTACATTGTCCTATAGCATGAAAATGGAAGCCTTTTCTGACTTCCCAGGTGAAAAAGTATTACACTTAATTATATTAGAAGTATATTTGTTGCATACAAAAGTTATTACAAATATACTTTTGCAAATTAAGCACAAAAAGTAATATATTTAATATATACTTTTAGAAAGTGTACACTTTAAGTGTACTGAAGTAGTACACAAGTAGTATTCAATGACTACTTGAGCACACTTAATTACACATAAAGGGGGCGAAAAAAACATACACCATACTTAATACAGTCTGTAAAAGTATAATTCAAGTATAGTATTTTTTCACCTGGGTTAAGGAAAAACATTAGTGAAAAAATAAAGTCTAAGGGGCTAATAGACACTTCAATCAGCCAAAAGTGCAGTGTGGCCAACGCTTGTGTGACCAGCACTTGTTAAAGCCACTGGAATTCTGCTGCAGCTCAGTACAGAATGTAAGGACCAGCCTCACATGGCTGCCTTCCCATGGGCCAGACACACATTACCGTGCACATATTTCAGAAGTTTCCGATAAATCTGGGCTCCATCAGCTTGATCTTCCACACAATAACCATTTTGTAACTCCACACATGCAATGTGAAAAAAAAGCTGCATTTGTTTTGAATTTAGGTGAGCTATCTGAACTTGCATGAGAGCTTCAATGAGGATTTACTGCACTAATCCTCAGAAAGACATGTGAGAGGGAATCTGTGCGTTAAAAAAAACGGGGATCGAGTTCTGTTCTGGAGCATCTAGCAAAGGGAAATTTATGCACACACGCTCAAATACCAAATGCATGCACGAGCACACATACTGTGTCATATTTATCCAAGTACCAAACCCTGCACTCCAAAAGCTGACATGCATGTCTCGGCCTCTCACCCACAAATGGACACACAAATATCAATTGACACTCAACATACAGACGTCTAAAATCTTGCACCCTAAATGCAAACACACACACACACACAGTCACACTCACTTACTTTACATTTTTTTTAGGAAATATAGATGGTATTAGTCACACAAGACTCACACACAGAATAGCATTTATAGTATAATGTAGTGGGTAGTCTACATGGTTCCAGTCATATAAATGGTGCTGTATGAGAAGTTGGCAGGCTTTTATCCCATTCCCTTAATAAGCTTAAGTACTGCTAATGTGGCTTTCTGTTCCAATACAGACTTCTTTGGGTGGAGACAAAATGCTTCTGCAGCAAAAGCCAAGTCATAAAACAGAAGTCATATTTGGAAAAGTACTCACTGCACCGTGGCATCTCATTATCATACCTGCATAGTGCAGCGCATATCAAACAAGACCACAAAAAAAAAAAAGAAAAAGAAAAGAAAGGAAACATCAAGCTCTGCAATTACTTCCGCAGTTCCCTCTTATGATATTGATTATTCCTAATCAGTAGTACGGGATGCGAAGTGCAGCCAGCTCAATGGATTGCTGCATTTGCTTCAGTTTCAGTAAGACAGCTCTGCAGGTGGTTCAGTGCTGCATACGCTCCACACCTTTGAACAGTGTTTTTGAAATTCTTTTTATCCCCGGCCGGGCGACAGCCTAAAATGAGGATTAAGTCGTGGCACAGTCCTTCTGTCCGTCCATCGATCCGTATCGGAAGGTACTTGGCTGATGAAATCAACTCCTCCTACAGTTTTCATAGGACATCCCTGACACTTTGCACATACGTATGCTGCAAATAGACTGATGATACGTATATCGCATTCTAGACTCTGGTGGGGGATGTTGTGCCCTCAGAGCACTCTTGTTTCAAATTCTACTGTGGTGGCAATGGCTGGATTAGGCTTGTTTTACTCCTGATGTTGGGATTGCATTTTGCTGTAAGCTCTAATGCGCAATATTGGATAGAAACCACGTGTGCATCATAATAACACTAATGCAGCCAAAACACATGATTATAGAACAATGCTTTGCTTGACAGTGAGGAATTTTTTTTTTTGAGGCTTCATTGCCAGAATTCACAAAAAAACAAGCATTTGCTGAGTGTAATTCACAAAGAAATGAAGTAATCAGCCAGGCAAATAGACAATAAAAGGAGGAGCTGTGAAATGACTGATTTGATTCTCCATTAATGATATTTGCATGCATCATCTAATATAAAATCAGCATGGCGCACCATCTAAACAGACTGTTTACCGTCCTCTTTTTTTTTTTTTTTTTTTTTACTTTGCTCCCAGAATGATTCTATTGCGGTGTGATTACCAACGAAAGTCTCCAATCACCTCAGGCTTAGGATCTCACAAACTGGCGTTCAACAGTTTTTGGTTTTATAGTCATTCTGTCTACATAACTGAAAAAAATCAAGATAAAAGTTCAGTCTTTCAGCCTGATGAGACAGATTGGCTGCAGGATGAAAGGCCCTCTTCAAAGAGAGTCACTTCTTTTCCAAGGAAAATTAAGCACATGGTCGGCCAAAGTTCTGGAATTGGTTAACGAATCTAATCAACATATGGAAAGAAAGACTAAAGAATAGAACAAAAAACAGGAATCCAGAGAGGGGGATTTTATAGCCTGCAAACCTCTGGCCACAACAACCCATCTGTGCGCCTTACATCCGTCAACACTAGGTCTCGGAAACAGGGTTTAAACAGCCAAAGACTAACAGGACTTTGTGAGAGTTTGCTGGGTGATTGAGGAGTCTGAGCCGTCCTCCTCCCCACTATATCACAGGTATGTGTCACTCTGAGCTGCGCCTCTGGGCCCCTTTACCTGCCCGGTCAATGATGGATTCGTAACAATGACTGCTACAATCAGAGCACTGTCACAGTTTCCTGGGAGAAGGTGGGATGAGGTATGACACCATGTGATGCTGATCAAGGACACAATGCTGTATCCAGTCTTTAAAAATGGTCCCTGTGCTATTCTGTTCTGTCTTTTGTTACAGGGTAAAAGATGCAGGGGTTGGAGGCTATAGATTCACCACAGTTTGACCTGTGACCACCACAGAAATGCAGCTCCAGAAACTGGGCTCCACACTGCATTAAAAACATTGCACTGATAAGCCAAAACATTAAAACCACTCACAACTGAAGTAAATGACATTTATTTTCACATGTAATGTTGGCGGACAGACCTTAGATGGAGAGTAAACAGTTTGTTATCCTGGTCAAAATGTTACATTTCAAGAAAAGTGACCTGAATGACGAGGAGCAGATGGTTATGGCCAAATGAGTGGGTCAGGGTCAACAGATGGACTACTGTAGCACATGTGGAGGTGAATTTAGTAATACTTTTCTGAGTAATGTGTCAAAGCACACAGTGCATCGCACCCTGCAGCGTACAGTGCTTTATAGCCACAGACCAGTCAGGGTGCCCATTCTAACCCCAGTCTACCACCAAAAGTGTCTACAATGGGCATGTGAGTGTCTCAGCTGGACCTTGGAGCAAGTAATAAAGATTACCTGATCCAGAAAGTACCATTTTCTCATACACTATTTTCAGTGGCTGGGTAGTTGTGCAAAGTTTAATAAATTGAAAATGCGAGCACTCTATGAAAAAGTAACAATGTCTCTTACCGGGTGCACGGTCAGGGCAGACATATAGCAAAAAAATTAATCCAGCACTCACGGATCAAAGTAAAGAAATTTTATTTCGGCACAGGCAGCAATACATGAACGTTTCAGCCTACTGGCTTTCTTCAGCACGTCAACTCGCTGAAGAAAGCCAGTAGGCTGAAACATTTGTGTATTGCTGCCTGTGCCGAAATAAAATTTCTTCACTTTGATCCGTGAGTTCTGGATAAATTTTTTGCTAGTTGTGCAGAATTTACCTGACAAAATGTTGGGACCAGGATGCATACTGGGAAGAAAACTAGATGGTGGAAGGAGTATGATGCTCTGGGTAATATTCTGCAGGGAAACCAAGGGTCTGGGAATATTATGGCTGTCTGTTTGACAGAGCTGTTTTGGCAGCACAGGGGGGACCTTCACTATATTGTATGGATGGCTTTGATATTCTGGCTGATAAATGTATTCTTTCACATTGAAATTTATGACTTCTGAAGTTCTAGCACGTATTTGTCCTATAATATTAAGAGTCAAAAATACCTTGTTTGGTCGGGCATGTTTACCTTTTATGGCTCAGAACTGCAATTTTGTTCTGTACTCTACACCTTGCCCGTGAGAAAGCAGTATGCACAGATGACCACAGACACATATTCAGCTGAAAACAAAAGGAAGATATTACCACCATACAGACTATAAAACTGCACCCATTATTCCCTGAAAAAATATTTTTCTAATCATTCTCATCTGTACCACAAAGGCATGATCTTCAAACCTCCAAAAAACGGATTAGATTGTCTCAAAACAGGGTAAACTGAATGAAGTGATCATGGTGGCAGTGCAACCCAGATATCTATCACGAGAAAGGCCCAAGAGAAAAGCATTCACGGTCATTAGGAGCTGTTTAGTCATTTACCCTTAAATGCCTAAGTATTGTACTTTTGTAAAAGTTGAAAGAAAATTCTATGTATTCTGGGGAGGGGCTGATAACAACTCAATAGCAATTTTTAATTTTTGGTGACCTTTGATCTCATGTCAGTTTTGTGACATACATGTCACAATGGGCATTTTGGGGACCTTATTGCTAAAATGACTTGAATGATGAAACAGGTGACATATAGCTGAAGTATTAGGCATAGCGTATTTTTCATTAATTTACCTGTTTGTCTACTTTATCCAATGATGAATGGGTGCTGATCTATCGTGTGGATTCCACCATGGGGGCGGCCATATTGGAAAGGTTATCTGGTGCAGCCAGTGTAGTGTCAGTTCCACTTTTATGCATCAGATGGCAGCACTGATGGTCTGAATATGTCACTATGGGCATTACGTTGCAAAATTTATGTGGGGTCAGTGGTTTTGACAGACCCCAAAATCGTGTGACAGTTTTGTCAGAGGGGGCATTAAAGGGTTAAAACAAATACATCCAGGATTCTGAAAGGCGCAATGACAATGCAATTTAACATGATAAAGTACTTTCATCCAGAGATCAAATAATCTGGCAGGGTGGTTGTAAAGGATTATTTTCATGGTTTGCAGGTAGCTCGAGTCTAGGTCTACAATTTTGCATGCATGCATGCCTGTCTGTCTGTCTGTCTGTCTGTCTGTCTATATATCTATCTATGTCTACAGTTTGAAATGACCCAGATATGCTAGGGTATCGCGTCATGAAAACAAGGCTGTGAGCAAAGTCACTACATGCTTCTATCTGGGTCAAGGGTAGTCCAAGCGTACACCTATTTGGCATCTAGTTTTGTTTTTCCTCAAAAAAGGTGTTGACCGGCTTTCTACAAGGCTGATGTTGATCAACGATGCAACCTATTTATCAAATTTTAACAGATCAGCGGTTGTTCTCATTGAAAGGCCAACATCAAAAAAACGTTCATTTCTGCTTCACTTATTATCATCAATCAACCAATACAACTGATAATGGACAATTATTAGATGTATAGCCAGTGTCAAAATATTTGACAGGTTTGCTTGCTTGCTATTCAAATGAATGAACAAGCCAGTGAAAGCTAGATGATGCTGCAGGAATCTGTATGCCCACAGGAAATAGATAATGGTGTTTGATAATATTCACCATCCCATTATCATTTCCTTTGGGGTTGTAACACAGGATACGCCAAGGCCTATATCAACCATAAGTGTAATACAAATTACTTTTTTTTTTTCGGCAAACTGGCCAAACTACCGTACAATGACCAGTGAACAATAGTTGTGTCCAGAATTTACACTAAGGGCATATCGAATCACTGGCATCATACTTATCATGTGATTCAGTTACCAAATTCGTTTCAGTGTTACCTGCTGACTGCCATGTGGTTTTTATTAAAAATACAACACAATTACAGATGGTAGCGCAAACCTCCAAGCATTTCATCCTCGGGAACCAAGCAGGGACACTTCCTGCCACAGTCCTGCGTTCAATTTTTTCAACTCATTATGGTATTAAAAAGACATATGTTGTCAATCACTGACATTCTCTGAACTTTAAGTCATGGCATGGATTATGTAATAGACAATATTCTTGAAAAGAACAATGGTTGCTTTTCGTCTTTTTGAAGGAGGAACTTTATATTATGCATCAGTTTAATGGTATGATGGTATAATTATATGCACACTAAGCTGGGCAATTTACGTAGGTTTAGCCATAATTCTCAAATTTAAATGTTGGAGGGTGTTCTGTCCTTTGCTTTTTGGTTTGTTCCCACACATAACTGCTAAATTGAAGTCATTTAAAGGCAAAGGGGTTCGCACACTTTGTTTATAGGACCTGATTTAGCTGCTGAGAGAATGGAAATCCCTAACACCTGCAGACACTGTGGCTGTCGAGGACTGGAGTTTGAATTACGCAGATGATAGCAAAAAAAAAGGGAATCTTAAGAGGATGTTAATTATTTCCTCACCTTTAAACTCATTGGTGTGCTGCCAGGAATTAAGCTGGTATAACTATGAAGAAAACATGCTGTAAGTTTGTACAAAGCTAGGTGGAATACGTTGTCCCTGGGGCTTTTCTTTCAATTAGCTTTAGGAACTACCAA